>CM033431.1:19000698-21603198 GCA_019425775.1 Rafetus swinhoei | reverse complement strand
AGGCACCTGGAGAGGTTATGAGTTTTCGGCACCCAGTTAAGGAAAGCAACAGACTGGCTCGTATCTGTACAAATATTAAATTTCTAGGGACACACCTTCCCCGGGGAAATCACTTGTGACTGACACAAAGGTAGTCTCCGGGGGAAGGAAAGCGCTAGCCTTTGGCTGTCTTCCACAGGGACTAATTTGTGCTAATTGCAGGGCAGCCAGTGATTCTTTGTACTGTATGGCACAAGGTTTCGCGAGCAGGCTTTGTGGAGCAGTATGGAGAACTTGAAATGTCACATCCCTCTCTAGCGGGTCAGTATTGCCCCCATGAAGCGATAATGGCAGCTCCCTGTCGTCCCGGGTATCATTCTGCCTTGGCATAGCGGTTCTCTCTGTTTGCAGCTGCACTGAGGGGCGTCCGGTTGGATGTGTGTGCGAGATATTCTGAGCAGGCGTCAGTGACGCGATCAGAACTCTGAGCCGTGCTGGGGGTGGGAGAAGAACTTGCTTCGGTGAACTCTCAAGAAAACTGGTTCCTTCCTGCCTGGAAAAGTAACTCCCCTCCTGCCCCAGTCTTTAGGACGATCTGGGTTTGTGATCATCCATCTCCTCGAGGGGGAGCCTGAAGAATCCCGATTGATCTCAGGCATGGCGGGGTCCGTTCTGTGCCCAGCCGTCATTGGAGAGAGACTTGCTCCTCCATATTAGGAGCGAGTCCGTGGGAAATCATCCGACAGTTTAAACATATGGGTGAATGTTTCCACCCAAAAATGATAGCCACGATTCAAAACAAAATCTAGAAAACACAGGCTGAAGTGAATCATCCAAAAGAAGCAAATTCTTTCGGCTTGGACAGAGACCCACATAGTAGCTGAAATCAAAATCATTTGGGCCTTTGTTCTTTTCCTGCTTTCTGATCTGAGACCAAGTCTACATTGGCCTGTCACTTTCTGGCTCAGGGGTGTGGAAACCCCCCTTCCTCTCCAGCGCAACAGGCAACAGCGCTGTAAAGCACCAGTGTGAACCAAGCCACAAGGCTGGGAGCTGCATTTCCAGTGTTGTCAGCTGCTCCCCTCGTGGAGGTGGTTTGTGTAGCGCTTGTGCGATGCCCACACTTTCAGTTCAAAGCCCTGCTGCAGCTGCACGTTGAAGTGTTAAGTGTGGACAAAGCCTGAGTAACACTTAGGTTCCTCAACACTAAAAGTTCAGACATACAAAAAAACCCCTTCCCGAGCTCTCTGTGTCATCGCTGCAAGGAGAACTCGACACACCTTCATGGGAAGAGGAACCAGGCAGCACACTGGTTCCGTAGTGTTAATGATATTGCCTTCTAGGGACTGGTGGGCAGAGATTACTAACTGCTAGCTCGAAAGGGTTACTTAACTTCCTTAGCTCGAGTTGTGGCTAGACTCTCTTCTGCAACTAAATCAAGAACTCCAGTCCTGCCTGCTCAGGAATGTCGGGTGAATACCATAATTGCATCGAAGTTTGTTGTATCAGGAGAGAGACCTGATAGAAAAGATTCGGCTGGTCCTTTAGCTTTTCAGAGCCGCATGAGTGAAAACTGTGTGCGGACAGATGAGCACTCTGCATTTAACAACCAGTGTAACCACATTCCCTGGATGGAGAAGCCGTAATTAACCTCTTCTCCCCAGAGGCCTGAAAATGTTTACTTTCAATTTTCCTTCAGGAGGGATGAGCCACCGGCAAGAAGGATTAACAACAGCTAACCTGCCGCATTTTGCTTGCAACAAAAGTTGTTTGTATTCCATTTCAGTCGTAGATCGGGGTGTCCAGCGTGAGAGATGTTGTATAAACACTGAGAGAGACCATCCCTGCTCCAAATTGCTGCCCAACTAACCGGAGGGGAGAAAAAGAGGCACAAAGAACTTAACTGACTCACCTGAAGTCAGTGGCAAGCCATGAATTAACCGGTGTAGTCTGAGGCCCAGTCCAATGTTCTGTTTAGTAGACTACACTGCCTCTATCGTTGCGCTGACTGCACTATACCGCTCTCCCAGAATAGCTCCATGGGGAAACAAACCCTGAAAGCAGTGGAATAAATCCAGGCTCACTTTTTAACTGTTGCTTTTAAGAAAGATGCTGTAGCAAAAGCAGGGACAATTTGTGCTTGTGAGCATTTGGGGTAGGGGCTTGAGAAATGTTTGATTGGCAGGCAGTTTGTTTTGCTTGTATTTAGAGCAGTGGTTTTCCATGTAATTATTGTGGGCTGCATATGCAGCTGTCTCTGTGTTACGGGGGCGGCATTCATGCAGTATATATACTGTCTGGCCCTGAGCATGTCACATGGACTGCAGCTGTATGCTGATTGGGCTGCAAGTAGCCCGCAGGTCGAGAACTGGTGATTTAGATGAATGAACCAAAAACTAAATGCAAGCACCGAGGGTTTACATAGTGGCTGATCTAAGCAAAGGACATGTGGCAAGAATTAAAACAATCTCCCTATCCCTGAGACTTATTTTGGGTCTTGAACATATAGGTTTGAGCTTCCTTAAGTTTAGGCTGTATATTTTCAATGCTGCCTTAGGGCTTGTAAAGGTGGGAAGCGGACAGTCGGGACACGGGTGCTCGCTGACTCCACGGGAGCTGATTAGCGCGGTTGTGGCCCTTACCTGCCATTGGCACTATGGCAGTGTAAGTTGTAGACACCACAGGGATTTGCGCTTGTACTCAGAAAAGGTCGTCTACTGTGATATGACAAAGTTACAGCTAAATCACAAACATACCCTCTCCAAACCTAGGAACCATTTATACTTCTCACCACCTTGCTGGGCACATAGCAGCGCTTTGTTGTCAGAGCTCACCAGCCTGAACAACTTGCATCCTCCAGTTTTGTGTTACAGTGGAAGGCCCTGGTCTACACCTCTGGAGAGTGTATTTCATCCTCACTGCTCTGATGGGCATTTCTGGCATGGTCTCCAGTTCCTTTGTTCTGTCACTTATTACTTGAGCCTTGATTTGGCTAGCAGATTATAGAATTATAGACCTGCAGAGGGTTAAATCAAATCTAGTCCCCTGCCCTCATAGCAGGACCAAGTATAACTGGCAGTAGGCAGAACCGAACCTGGGACCTCTAGAGCTTAGTGTAGGAGTCTTCTACAGCTTGAGCTAGAAAGCCAGTTGGCTCCCAGCTTAGGCTGTAGAACTCACTTGTTCTTATCTCTCTCTGTAAGTGGTCTAAATGCCATTCCATGGGACAGTGAACCACACTCAGTAGCCGTGTGGGTTACACAAGCACCATCTAGATCATCTCTGACAGGTGTCTTGCTCACCTACTCTTAACTATCTCCAGTGATGGAGATTCCACAACCTCTCTAAGCAATTTATTCCAGTGTTTAACCACCCTGATAGGATATTTTTCCTAATGTCCAACCTAAACCTCCCTTGCCACAATTTAAGCCCATTGCTTCTTCTCCTGTCCTCAGAGGCCAAGGAGAACAATTTTTCTCCCTCCTCCTTGTAACACCCTTTTATGTACTTAAAAACCGCTATCCTGTCCCCTTTCAGTCTTCCCTCATAGCTCATGTTTTCTAGACCTTTAATCATTTTTCTCTGGACCCTCTCCAATTTCTCGACATCTTTCTTGAAATGTGGTCAGGGCCGCCCCACAACATTTTGGCACCTGAGGCGGGGAGCTCAAATGACGCCTCCATGCTCTTTCGCTTGGGCCAAAACTTTGAAAGGTCTCTTGTGCCCTCCTTCCTCCAGCACAGCACGCCACCATCTCTGTGCATCTAGAGCAGAGAGAATACACATGCATCAGCAGCAGACACAATTTTCTACACTCTGGGTCCTAGTGGCGCCCCCCCCTAGTCTGGCACCTGAGGTGGCCGCCTCAGTTCGGCTTATGGTAAGGCCAGCCCTGAATGTGGTGCCCGGAACTGGACACAATACTCCAACTGAGGCCTAATCAGCGCAGAGTAGACCGGAAGAATGACTTCTGGTGTCTTTCTCACAACACTCCTGTGAATGCCTCCCAGACTCATGTTTGCCTTTTTTGCCACAGTGTCACACTGTTCGTGAATTGAACAAGAAAGTCTTCATTGCTGGGGGACGTACAGCTTTGCCAGCTTTACCATTCCAGGAGTCCAAGGAATCGCCTGACCCTGGAGAACATTGCTCCCGTTTGTGTGGTGTGAATGGGGGCTGGTGGGGAGAACATGTGTCCAGCTGAAGCTGTTTAGAACCTGGGCATGTGACTACCTCTTACATCGACAGCTCAGCTTTTGTTTTTTGCTGTTGCCTCCCAATCTTAGAGCAGTTTATAATGTGGCAAGATTGTTGGCTTTTAATGAGGAGAATTGTATATCACTGGGTACATACGTCTTCCTCTAGAAGCAGGCATGTGTGCATATCCAGGCCAGTTGTGCCCGATAGAGCTGCGGTGAAAAAATCATTCTGGGCTACTATGCCAAAAGCAGATTCTTGTTTACATGTTTACTACAGTGGGAAGCATGTCAAAAGAGCCTCGTTCTTGTAGAATAAATAACCAGGTCTTCTGCCATTTGGAGAAGGTGCTCTGGACAGATTCCAGTAAGATGCGTTTACACCTGTAATCAGGAACAAACACTCTTAAAAGGATTTGTGTGTGTGTATATAGGTGCACTTTGGGAAAGCAGAATACCTGTTCAGCATGTGTGTTCAGCATGTTCCTTTTGAGAGAGAGTCCGTGCAGTCTGGGCGCTCTCTTGCGCAAAAGCGCATTGCTTTTTCGATGCGCTTTTGTAGTGTGGACGCGCTCTTGCGCAAGAAGATTTTGCGGAAGATCTCTTCCGCAAAAAGCTTCTTGCGCAACAAGCCTGTAGCGTAGACATAGCCAAAGTGTGTGCGCCATCTGTAAAGAGGGGGTAGGATTTGACTTTCACAACTGAAGCAATCACCGGTCGCTTAAGTGATTGAGAGAGGCACTCGGGCCTGCTTGAAAGCTGGAATTCAGCAAGTGGCGCGAAAGGAGGGAAAGTCTTGAGGCTGACATACGGGTCTTTGAGATCAGGTCAGGCGATCTGGCCTCTCTCTTCCTGGTTCTGTCACACACTTCCTTTGTGGCCAAGGGCACGTCTCTTGGGTCAAAAGTGGCCACTGGTTTTCAGGATCTCAGCTTTGGAGATGGATTTTTAGGGGTGCTGAGGAGCTCTGCCATCAACACCCATTTTAGTGACACTCCTGCAGAAGGTCAGAGCCTTTCTCTTAGCTGGCTGCACTTTTGGTCCCGTGGGATAGTATGAGAAACAGTGGGTTTGATTCTCCATAGACTTGCATGTTGCGTCACCATGACACCATGCCAAGGAAGGGTAAACATGTCACAGTTCTGACTTGCGAGCTTCACCCTCTCTCCCTCTGCATACATTTAAATAGCCACAAAAGATTCAGAGTAACAGGCAACGAGGCCCCTCCATCTCTCTCAGCTTGCCTAGATGAAAAGTTACAGGCTCAGTGCAGATCGAGACTTGTTTACCTCGAACCTCTGCTTTGGCGAGATCCACAGATGTTGCACAGAGATGTTCTTTCCTTCTCTGAAAGAAGAGCCAGGTTGCTTCTAACATTGCAAAATGCCTCATCCGCTATTGCTGGGCAAAGGCATTAAAGCAGGTTGTAGCCTCTCTTCTCTTACCGTCACTTATCTTTTACTAAAGAGATGTGTTATTCTTGTTTCTGTGTAACTGCACCAGGCTGGACACACTTGTTAGCCCATTGATGGGCAACCTACACTAGTGAGTGGGCGGCATGTGTGGCCCTTCTTCAGGCATTGATGGACCTATCCTCCATGAACTTATCTAGTTTTTTTTAACCCTATTACAGTCTTGGCCTTCACATCATCCTTTGGCAAGGAGTTCCACAGGTTGGCTGCACCCAGAATATGCATATTATAATTTGTCCTGTTTCACCTAGCTATTCTCATTGGTTAAAAGAATCCCAAAGGAATTTTAATCAGTGAATACAAAAACCAACATTGCTCATGACAAAGACATTGCTAAACTTTAGGGGGGGGCCGGGATTTTAATCTGTTCCCTATAGGATTTAGTTTTTAAAGTTGAAGGGAGAGCTGCTGAAAGGACACTGTCAAGTTGAATGTTCTGAGATTCTAATAAAGCCCCCTTCAGTTCGTGTCCTGAATTTTGTTTTAAATGTACATTTGTACCATGCTTTTATATATTCCACGAGGGTGTTGGTTTTTATTAGTATGAATTCTTGGAGCAGTAGTTACTGTTCATATCAGGCATAAGCTAAGAGCAGCCAGTATTCTGAACACCATTAGCAATGCTGTTCCTCAGACAGTGAGAGACAAAACTAAAATAGATTATGGAGTCACCATGGTTGTCCTCAAGCAGGTTTGTTTTTACTTGTGTATATGTGAATTTAGTACTGTGTGGAGAGCAAAGACGGATCCAGTCTACCGTTTCAGATATTTTTCAGTGTTTGTCACCGTGGTGATAAACCTGAAAGTCCATATGGTTCGTTTTTGGTGGCTGACTTAAGACTTTGTTACTCACGCAATACCCACATTTGGCAAAGCGCCAGAAAAAATAAAGACAAATATTTCTGTTTCCAGGATGCAGTGTCAGCTGTTAATTACCGAATTGCTCTCTGTCACTATGCTGTCTTGTGGGGTATGACAGGGTTTCTGTAAAGCTGCAGAGATGCGTTGCTGATCCCACAGTGCAAATTCCCTTCCTTTGTGGCAAATTTCACTAAGGCTTTTCACCGATCGCCGGTGCAGAACGGATGTGAAGAAAAGTGAGACTTCTCAGCGATTGCTGCTCTCTGCATCCAGCGTCTTGAACCTACGTACAGACTTGATTATGGAGAATAACCCTGCAAAATGCTTGCCAAAGAGTTTCCTTTTATCTGCCTTCTGAACTACCGTGTCCGTTGCAGCTGGAAGTCCAGAGCAAGGCTGCTTGTGCTTTTGCTTTTTATTCTTGATGTTTTTATCTAACTAGCTATTTATAACCATGCGAAGCAGCATTAGCCGGTAGACAAAAGGTCAGTGAAGCCAGCCAGGGGTTATTCCCATTAATGGAGCCCTGCCACACTGCCCTCCTGTCTTTCTAGCAGAACAATGCTCTTGTAAAGTGTGTTTGGAAACTATAAGCTGAGTAGAAAGCGATGTGCAAAATATGCACTTTTCAAGTAACAAAAGCAAAATAAGGCTGCAGCAGAAGCATTACTGCGAGGAAGAGTTCTCAGTAGGAAGTTAGGCAATGTAAAATAACATAGAGCTGCGTATCCACAGAACAGCAGGCTCCGTGGACATTATACTGTATAGACATAGAAAACATATTGCTGCATCGCTAGTAATTATACCTGTGACACTGGCTTTTCTGGTGTCTCTGGATAAAATCAGACAGATTGTAAAAGCCTTTACTAAGCCAAAAGGAAAATATACTTAAAAAATGTCCAGAATATTAGCAAAGCCATTCATACAAACATGTAATTAAGGCTTTTTTTCCATTGAGTGGAACATGTATAGGACAGACAAGAACTTTGCAGCTCTTACTTTCCTGAGTACCTAATCTGAAAAAAAAATTCCTCTTTTAAGGAACCATTGTTCTATGAGCATTGGTCAGGCAGGACGTTTGGACAAGTATGTTGGTGCAAGTCATCTTGCTCTTCTTGAACCCGGTGTTATTGCTGTAGTAATTTGCAGTGCCACTTACTGTTATTATTTTAACCAGGTCGTTGATTGTAATCTGCACAATGCAGAGTGCTCAGTGATGAAGGACAAATGTAATGCACGATGAAGGCCTGGGGAGAGCTCTGTAAAATGTTCCAGCCAAGCTCAAGTCGCTGTGGTTTCAGCTTTCGTTACAAACTCAGACCAGGTTCCTCAAAAAGTTCTCTGCAAACCTGGGCTCCACTTCTGGGCTCATGTGAACGCCAGAGGTGAAAGGAAGATGGTTTGCCCCGGTGCAGAGCCGGGAAGAGCTGGCTGGAGCGCTCCTCTCCAGAAGGAGGCGCAGTTGGCTCCCGGGGCTCTCCGGCAGGCTACCACACTCAGCAGCAGGCAGCTAGGCTGGGTAGAGGGGTTTGTTCCGACGTCTAACTTGGGGCAGGACTTTGTGAACTGAAAAGCCTTATTTCAGTCCAGGCCTGCCTGTCCTGACCACAGACTTGTTGCTTCCTGTCTGCAGAGATGCATGCTGGAAAGTCCCCCCCCTTCATCTGGAAAAGGGTTAATAGACTCAGAGCCTATGCCATGCTATGATCGCATACGGGGCAGGGAGAGAATGCACAAGGGAGGATGTTTCCCATGTACCCTTCAGAGGGGCTCTCTAAGGCTGCATCTATACTATGAGTTTTTTTGGCAAAAATATGCTAATGAGGGACTCATTTGCATGAGTCGCAATCTCATTTGCACATTTTCTGCCGATCCGTTTTTGCGCTAGGGGTTTTTGCGCAAAAACAAGCAGCGTGGACGTTTTCTTTTTGCGCAAAACCCCCTTTTCCAGCAAGATCCTTATGCTTGTATACTGAACTTGCGGAAAAAGGTGTTTTTGCGCAAAAAGAAAACATCCACGCTGTTTGTTTTTGCGCAAAAAACCCTAGCGCAAAAATGGATCGGCAGAAAATATGCAAATGAGATTGCGACTCATGCAAATGAGTCCCTCATTAGCATATTTTTTGCCGAGAAAACTCGTAGTGTAGACGTAGCCTAAGAGACTTTCCAGTGCACTGCCATAGGAGTTGTCACCCGGAAGGTGCATAGCGTCCCAAAGGGGGTGATGAGGAGGCAGGGCCTTGACTACCTCCCCTGCACACCAGCTGCATGGAGGGGTTTGCCTTGCAGTCCAGAAAGGAATCTGGGCACCCAGGAGCTCCCTGTGGCGAAACAGCCCTCAGCCTTCCCTCGGGGTGTGCATCTGTGCCCGGCTCCCCTCCCACTCCAGGGCTGTGCAAAGGCAGCCCGGTGACTGCCGGCGCTCTGAGAGAGAGAACTGCCTTACTACTTACTGCTACTTACTGCAGCAGGCGTGTGGGTCGTACACCCCCTTGGAATAAGGCTGGCCCGTCACTAGGGACCGTCAGGGTTACATCTCCAGCCTGCTGCCTGCCTTCCCCCAGACTGCTTGTGCAAATCCTAGCCTCCACAGCAGAGACAGCTGGGGCTTCAGGGGGGAAGGGGAGGGTCCCCTTCGGTTAGCAGCAAGCAGGAGTCAGCTGAAGCTTGAGGGAAAGGGAAGGGACAGACCCAGACAAGTCGGAGAGGGGTCTCTGTTATTCTGTTTCCAAACAAGGAGTCTTGTGGCACCTCGAAGACTCAACAGTTTTATTTGGGCATCGGCTTTTGTGGGTCAAACCCCACTTCGTCAGGTGCACGAAAGCTTATCCCTAGTTAGTCTTTAAAGTGCTGCAAGACCCAGATGAGGGTGCAGAGGGCACAAAGGGGGGAAGAAGGCAAGAGTGTGGGTGTGACAATGTAATTCATTTCTATGCCAACTGCACCTTCACTGGGATTCAGCTGCAGTGAACGAAGCTGCCTTTATCATCTCAGTTTAGCCAGCAGTGATTTCTTGTACAGGTTGAACTTCTCTAGTCCAGCACTCTCTGGTCCGGCAACATCTGTGGTCTGGCATGATTTCAGTTATTCGGATGTCCACTTAGCATGGGTGTGGCCAAATTTCCCATGGTCCCATGAAGTTTCTTTACAGCCGCCGGTCCTGGCGCTCAGTGTTCTGTCCTGTTCTTTAGCTCTAATTGACCCCAAATGTCTTCTAAGTGCCCAGCAAGCAGTGGAAGTGTGGGTGATGCTGCTAGACAATTTTGACCTCCCGGGGTTTGGCCAATTCTCTGGTTTGGCCCCGGACTAGAGAGGTGCAACCTGTAGTTCAGCCTGCTCACGGGAGAGCCAGACAGCGGCCTGGTTTGCATTGTTCCACAGCTTTGTTTAACAAAACAACCCCCCCCCAAACCGTCAGCTTCCTGAAATGGAATTCCTTGCACTGCAGAAGCTAAGGGCTTATGAGCGCAGCGAGCTGGTTTCTTTGGGACACGAAAGGAAAAACTGGCTGCTTCGTGGTGAGTTGATTTCTCTTTTTCAAAACACAAAGCAATCAGCTTCACAGCTAGACTGGGGCCTTCCAGGGTAGAATGGGCATGTGGGTAAAGAGAGGGTATTCCAGTTCAAGAACCAGGCAGCATAAAGCACACAGAGCAGCATATTGTGGCTGATCTTGTGCCGACTGGACACAGCATGCTGGATGCAGTCCAACCAAGGCAGCTAAAAGGAGCTTTGAGATTTACTTACTTCCAAGTTCTTCCCTGCAATGTGAAGGGGCTCAAGTTTCTGATATCAAACCATGTACTTCGCTTCACGGAAGGGAAAGAATGTATAGCCCTTACCCCTTGCTAATGAGACCCAGCAATAAAAGCTCAGATGGGAAATAAATTAAGTGGCCGGTTAGCTCTGTTACATTTCAGGATTACATAAAGCCACCCCCTCCCGTCCCTCCCCCCCGCCACTACTGCTGCCTCTGATAGAGAAGAGCTGATGGTCATGGGGGAGCCGGCTTCTAAGCTGGCTCCCTGCGAACACTGGCTCCCACGGAGCCTCCCCCCCTCCATGTGTAAACATGTAACCGCTGACATTTTCAGCGGTTACAGGTTTACAAACCCCCCCACGTTTTACCATGCCTAGTGTAAACACATACATCCCCATCATCTCGAGAGACATCTAAACTGTCTGCGTCTTAGAGGCAGCGGCGCAGGCGCTAGACGGGAACCAGTGCTCGTGGGGAGCTAGGTCGGAGCACCCGGCCTGTGGCACGCTGCGCTAGCCAGGGCGGGCCTGTGGCAGGCGGGGGCTGCTTCGGCCGGGCTGGAGTGCCCCATACCAGAGCGCCCCCCGTCTGCGCTGGGCCCCCTCTGAGCTGGAGCCTGTGTCAGATGGGGAGCTGCTCCAGCCTAGGGATGTAAACTCCTGTTTAATTGGTTAACCGGTCAAACACGATGTTTAACCAGTTAACCGATTAAAAGCTTTGGGTGGCAGGAGCGGATTGGCACGGTTCCCCCTGCTGCTAGGGTTGCCAGATGGTTTAACAAAAAATACCAACACCTCCCCCGCCAAAAATAAACACTTGGAAAAAAATTCTGTTGAGGAAAAAAAAGGGGGAGACCAAAGTTGTCAAGTGGACAGAGGCTGTTCTGGCTGGGGTGGCGAACATCACCCGTTAAGGGAGGTGCTTCCTGGTTAACCATTCACACCTCTACTTCAAACAGTGTTTCTTCAGAACGGTCTGTAGCAGAGTAGTAGGTGCCCAGTGGAATAGTAACAGGCCCGGCCTTAGGGCCAGGCGAGCAAGGCGGTTGCCTTGGGCCCTGCGTGGCCCATTGCCCGCCCGCCTGGCCGCTCGCTTGCGGCCCTGGCTGGGAGCTGCCCTGCCGTGCAGCGCAGCCAACCACAGCATGCTGCCGTGGGCCCCACCCACTCTTTGGCCGGGCCTGAATAGTCCTGTGAACGGTTGCACAAAGCATGTAACTCGGTTCCTCCCGCCCCAGTTTGCTTCAGAAACACAATGGACTGTTTTCCTATTTGTTTGGGAAACTCATTTTGCGGCTCATTCCACCCACCACTTCCCACTTTGTTTACATACAAGCGCACACACACACACATCCCCTTTCTCTAAACCGAGATACTCTCCCTGTTGTACCCGTTTTTCCAAATTAGGCTGTTTATAACCAGATGTGGAACAGTCATTTTCCACCCCCTCCCTCCCCCATTATGAGTAAATAAAAGACAACTAAAAGCCTTCATCTTCCTGGAATGGTGGCTGAGCTTACAGCTTTCTGAGCTGCAGCTGCTCTGAGGGAAGACCTGCGTACAAATATTTGTTTGTTTCTTCCTATTGGGCTGTTTGAATAGCCAGGCCCCTGAATTCTTTAAACCTGGATCTCACTTTAGGGGATTTTAATTTGCAAACGGTTAGGGTAGTTTTGTTGTTTTGTGCTTAGTGTGGCCTGCTGTGCTCTGGCGTTGCCAGCAAGTCGCTGATGTGTTGGGAGAATCTGCGCATTCCTTCAGCTTTGGTGAGCCTGCTGGAATGTCTGTGGTCGAGTGTAAATCAGAAGCTTGAGCTGAATGGAAAACGTATCCTCTTTCCTGCCGTGGCTGCAGCCTTCGCCCTTTTCTCCCCGAGCACCAGATGCTTCTCCAGTGCCTGTTGCCACCTTTTAAAAGGGGGTTTTGGCTAGTAGCCGTTGCAGACGGTGTTTGGAGGGAGGCAGTCAGAGGGTGTTGGATGTACAGGTGCCAGGGTTAGATCACACCCTGTGATTGAGTTTGCAGTGGGATTTTGCAGGAAAAATGAACAGACGTGATTCTGGGCTACAGGCGCCCACAGGCTACAGGCGCCCACAGATTCTCTCATGGGCCTGGGTGGTGATAGCGCCTCTCCGTCCATTTTGTTTTGATTTGTATATCTGAAGCGCCTGCAGCTCCAGATGTATTACCAGAAACATACAAAGGGGAAAGAATTCAGAGCGAAGCAACAAAACTGATTAAGACGTTTTGGGGGGGGGGAGGGTAGCCGTGATAGTCTTTAATTTAAAACGAGTCGTCCTGTGGCACCTTAAAGTACGTCTAGTATTTCCTGGTATCCCGAAATAGCTATTCCGCGTCTTTTAAGCAAGCCCATTATTTCGAAATATAACGGGCTCGCTATTCTGACGTCCCTGTAAACCTTGTTCCACGAAGATGAAGGGATGTTTCGGAATAGTGGTTTATTTCGAAATTTGGCCCTGTCAAATGACGAAATAAGCTATTCCGAAACTAACTCGAAATAAGCTATGCAAGATGTGTAGCTCAGATTGCGTAGCTTATTTCGAGCTAAAGGTTCAGTGTAGATGCACCCCAAGAGAGCGTCCAGACTGCACGGACGCTCTCTTGCAAAAAAGCTCTGATTGTCATTAACAGAATGGCCACCAGGGCACCTGTGCTTCTTTCGATAGGCTGTTTTTGCGCAACCCCCTCCCCCCCCCGTTTCCTGTCCACATGCACCTTTTTGCACAAAAAGGAGTTATTCCTCGTGGAAAGAGGAATACCTGTACTGCAAAACCCCCTCTGTTCTGTCGATTCACTGTAAATTTTCTTGCGCAAAAATGCGCTTGAGGTGTGGACGCGCCGCGAGTTTTTACGCAAAAACTCTGCAGGGTAGACATAGTGCAAGGTGCCACAAAAATGGGTACGGTGCAGAAAGATCAGGTTTATAGGGCTTTGTGGGAGTGTAGCTTGGCTGTATGGCAGCGGAGTGTGAAAGACAAATATAGGAAGGGCTTAAATGCCCATAAAGAAGCATTTTTTCGGGAAGCAAAAATCAAGTATCATTGGGGCAGTGGGGTGTACTTAAGAAAAGGAACTTTTCCCTTGGATCCTAGGGGAAAAAAATGAGTTTGTTGAATTGCCTCTGGGGAGAAATGGTGGGAGCCGCACCCCATAAGGGCTTGGGGAGGGAACTGGAGAGCATGTGAGAAAACATACACGGTCAGGGACAGCGAGTCCACCCCCCTCAGCCAATCCACTAACAAATGCTTGTTATCTCAGCTTGCAGGGTAGGCCACATTTTTAACCAGAAGGGATAGTAACACTGTAACCGGAATGCGGCACTTGCAGTGCAGATCCTGGTATTGTAGAAAGCGTCACTGCAACAGCCCCGCCTCCCCCCGGTTCCTAGCCTGTAGGAGCCACCAGGAATTAATTGGGACAAGAAGACCGAATGCCCCTTTCCTGGAGGGCGTCTAATCAGAAGAAAATGGGGGCATCTGGCAAGGGCGGATTTGGGGGCTGAGGCAGAAAGAACCCTAACTAGTATCCCTGCCGAAACTCTCAGTACTAGGGATGTGAACGGGTAACCGGTTAACTGGTAAGTATCCCCCACGTAATGGTTAACCAGTTCCCTGGGAGCAGCCCCCCATGGCCTGCTGCGGGTGGAGGACTGCTCCAACCCCATTGGGCTCCCATGCGGGTCCACCAGCCAGCAGCCTGCCCTGCGCGGCTTGTTGCTGGGGCCAGGAGCCAGCCTCACGCAGGGCTGGGAGCAGGAACAGTCCCCCGCCCGGGATCCTGCTTAGTCAGTTAACCGGTTAAATGTTAATCAGGGTTTTGCATCCTGACTCAGTCCCCAGGGCTGCCAGCCGGCGTCTCAGCAGCAGTCACGGCCCGTGGAAGCATGGCCTCCCCACCCCTGGTCCCCCCTCCTGGCTGAGACTCTTTCTTCTCTAAGTGCCCCAGGTAGGGTTGCCAGATACTTTCACAAAAAATCCTGAACACAGTGGGGAGAAAAATTGGTTGACCAAAAAAACCCAAAAAACCGAGACCAAACTTGTTGAGAAAAAAAAAAAAAGGTCGCTGCGCCTTTAAATTCCCGTGCTCCCCCTCCCCGCCAGCCTTCCGTCCAAGAAAAACAGAAATACCGGTATTTACATGTCCGGTATTTTCTGGTTTTTTTGTGGTTTTTTTTTTTTTTACCGGACAGGGGCCACAAATACTGGACCGGACACCTGGCAACCCTAGCCCCAGGAATTGGCTATGGCAGAGGTATTGCCTCTTCTTGCAACTCAGACAGGTCACATTGAAGTTCCACCCCTCCTGGGGTCACAGAAAGTCCAGCACAAAAATCCAGGGTCCTCCCATTCAGGCCCCAGATCCACAGTGTGAACACGGGTCTCTTAAGGCTTTAAAGCCTCCTTATTCTTCTGGGTCGGGGGCTTCACACCATCATCCCAATGGCCAGCAGAGGAACCCAGGCCCACCCTGCACAGGGGCTCCCAGGCGGGTAGCAGCCACGGTCGGCTCCATCAGAGCCTCCCTGGACCCCATCCCACCACGAGCCTTCCCCCAGCCCCTTGCTGGGCTCTGGGTAGCAAACGGGGCTCTCTAGAGCTTCTCTCCCAAGCTCTGCTTTCTGCCCTGGTACCAGGGTCAGTTACAGGAGCTTGCTCCAGTTCTGCTTTTCCCACACAGCTCTGACCTGTCTTATTCCCAGGGCACACCTGCACCGTCCTCCTCTCTCTCCCTGCAGCCCCCTTCTGTGCCAGGCCTCCACCCAGCTCCTCTCTGCTTCTTTCCTTAGGCCTGGGGCATCCTCCAGGTTCAGCCCGGGGAGTTAATTGGCCTTTGGGGCCCACATTAACCCTTTTGCTAGTTGTGCGGGGTGAACATCTCACCGCATTCACCGAACACTTTGAAAAAAGCAGCCCCCCCCACTAGAACACGGGTGTACGTGGCAGCTGAGCAATTGGATAATTAAAGCTTCCTCGTAGATGTTACTTTTCGTTCGCTGTGTGTCAGGGGTGCTCTGCGCTGTACCGAGCGAGTGTTTCCCCATAATTATCTCAATGGGAAGGTGCACGTTAAAAAGACATTCTCGACTTGTCATGTTTACTGAGATGTTAATTACGCACCTGGCTTCCGTAATAAGCGGTTGTCTTCCGCTGTTTGTTCAAAACACGGGGGCTTCTTTCCTGACATGCTTTTGTTTCCAGCTCTGAGCAGCGACGCCGCATGTCGATAATCCCCCAGCACTGACACTGTGTATTCCGTGCTCTGTATTTTTCGAGCTTTGCTCTCCTGGAATGCAAGATGTTGGCTTTACTTTGCATCAGTTGTGAGGATGTTTCTGGGGGCCAGGCTAATATTTGCAACCTACTTCTTTGTCATGCTTTCCACCGGTGGCGTCTTCTCTCTCATCCATCTGGTGACTTCTGCCACATGCCAACAACAGGCTTTGAGCCATTGTTCCCACTAATCTTTTCCACCCATGTGTGGAATAAGTTTTGTTATGTGCAGCAACACATGTGCGGATGTGCACCACTGGTAGAAACAAGTAACCTAGATGTGGGAACTCTGCTAATCAGCTGGGTGTCATTGGAATCTTTCCTGAGCAGCTGCACAAGCGCACAGCTTATAGGGAACAATGCTTTGAACCCTTCAGCACCAAAACTCAGTTTTCTGCCTTCTTAGTAAAAGGCATAACTATATTTGCTGACAGTAGCAATAGGCTGGATCAGTCACTGGAATATTACACGTTCTCACTTGATGTCCTAAAAGCACCATAATTTATTATTTGCTCACTATGTTGGTCATGTTATTTTTGTTTCACTCTCCTTTCCTTAACCTCTTTCCTTGGTCTACCTTCATGCTTCGCATTTGTCTGATTGACATTGTAAGCTCTGCAGGACTAGGACTGGGGGTAACATTTTCAAACCCACCTAAGTGACTTAGGAGCCTTAGCCTACGAGATGTAAGCGCCTGTGTCACTTTTGAAAACGGGATTTAGGCTCCTGAATGACTTAGGCTCTTTACCCTGGGATTTTTTCCCTCAGTCTCGGTGGAGTTGCATGCAAAGTTCTGGCCCTGTATAAATGTTTAAGAATAAGTACTTGAAGTTGTCTTTCCATCTGCAAGGGACTTGTCTCTCTTTCCATCATTGTTACTAATTTGTTTTTCAGTCCTCTGGAGTTGGGTGGACAGCAGCTGGAGCAGCTGGAAGAGCCATTCCCGGATGGCTTCCCAGCACTGCTCAACTTGCCTTGGCCAACACTTACAATTCCAGCAAACATTTGCTGCTTTACAGACCGTTGATGCTCCCTCCCCAAGGAGAGGGAAAAAAAATCCCATCTAAGCCAGCCAGATGAAGACATTGTTTTTATTCTTTGTTAAAATTTGTGAATGTCCAAGGAAATTTTGTTTTGATACTTACTGTCAACAGGAGTGTGCCAAGATCTGAAATACTTAATAGCCCAATGTCCAAACAGAGTCTTTAGTTCCGCAGTGAAGTGCTTGGAATTCTAGGAGCAACTCTATCATGTGGTAGTGGTAGTAGACTGTTATACCCCTCGGGTGGCTAATCCATTAGAATATATGACGCATATATGTGGCCCGGCGGTACACTCCATGAGAAGTCTTATTATAGGGGCACTTATTGTTTTACATAAGAAACATAAGAATGGCCATACTGGGTCAGACCAAAGGTCCATCTAGCCCAGTAGCCTGTCTGCCGACAGTGGCCAGCACCAGGTGCCCCAGAGAGGGTGGACCGAAGACAATGATCAAGCCGATTTGTCTCCTGCCACCCTTCTCCAGCCTCTGACAAACAGAGGCCGGGACACCATTTCTATCCCCTGGCTAATAGCCTTTACGGACCTAACCTCCATGAAATTATCTAGCTTCTCTTTTAAACTCTGTTATAGTCCTAGCCTTCACAGCCTCCTCTGGCAAGGAGTTCCACAGGTTGACTACACGCTGTGTGAAGAAGAACTTTCTTTTATTAGTTTTAAACCTGCTACCCATTAACTTCATTTGGTGTCCTCTAGTTTTGTGTGCTACTTGGATGAAGCAGGCTCATTTCTGGCTCTGATCACCTCGTGGCAGGAGATGATAGGCCTGGTTCTCCCATCTTTTTGACACCAGCTCTGTGCTGTTTTAGTGGAAGTCCAAAGGCTGCGAGAGACATGCTAAATCCCTAAAGCATACGGTGTGAAATGATCGAGCTAACTCTGGCTCTCCCATCTTGTCTGGGCCCTTTTGCCAGTGGACGAGTAGACTTCCCTTGTCTTACTTAGGACCCCTCTGCTCCATTCCAATTTCATGCTAGCTTGGATAGAGTCTTAAATCCTTGTGCAAGAAACCCAACACATTTGCCAAATGTTGCTTTTTTTTGCTTATCTGTATGTACAGGGAAATAGGAGCACATCATCCGCATCCTCCACTCAGCCAGCCGGCTCCCTTCAGCACTCTCTGTCCTTTCTGCAGTTCACTGATGTTGGCATGAGATTCTTTTTCCTCCGCCGGCCTTGCCATCTGGAACAACCCTTTTCTCCCTCTGCACCTCATCAACTCTCTGTTTAGTTCCAGTCCTCAGCAGATACATTTTTGGTCTCTGCTGTGGATGTCTGCCTCTGTTACTGGCCGTTTGACCAAATATTTAGTTGATTTGTCCATTGTACCGCCCGCTGTAATGAGTACCATATTACTGACTTTTGGGACTAAGCCTCCAGAAATGACTGTACAGAATAAATCTGTGTAGCCTCCAAGTGGACCGTGTGCATAGGCATGTTACGTCCTCGTATTCCAGAGGGAGCTGGGTGTGTTTGTGTGTGATAAAACACCGGCTTATGCCCCACATCTTCATTGACAGGGAAACAAAAAGAACTGGGACAGCTCAGCCTCTCTTCTGTCGGAGGGGAAAGAGGGAAGAACCCCTTTGCTTGTTAAACACACTTCCTGGTGTCCCGGGCAGACAGGGCTACAGTTGCATTCTTCTCACAGTGTTTTGTACAATGGCTCTGAGGTTATGCTACGCAAGTTCTGTATCTGTTGCAGGGCTCGGCTGTCTCATTACAGCAGCTCTGCTTTTTTCAGCTGTGGTAAGTGACCAACCCTGTAATTAAAAACCGTAAAACTTTTCCTCTGCTAAGAAAAAACTTGCAAAGGTCGTGGTCTCCTGGGGAGTTTTAAGCTTTTGTAAAAGGCTTTCCTGAGTCTGTGGTCGGAATTTGGGAGTAATGCGGCTGTGCAGTCGGCAGAGTGGAAACTGTAAGAGAGCACTGGATTAAGTATGCATTTGGAGTCAGGGTTCAGTTTAGACGTGGATTCAGCAGCTAATTTGCCATATTGCTTTCCAGTCTGCAGCCTTTTGTATTTCTGCCTTATGAATTGAGCATACATTTTTATTTTTGTTCATTAACTGCTGTGAACTTTCCTCTTTGTCGAAGTACTGGTTGCTTATGATGTAATATTCTTTCTTTCTTCTTTGCCTTTATTAGTTTATAGTACTCAGAAGTAAGCTAGGCCTGCCCTAGGAGGGGGACACTTCAATCTAAAACACATCAGGATTGGGGTACTTCTTTTTAACGTTATTATCCTGAATTCTTCCTAGAACTTTATTTTCTCAAAAGACGTGAGGACACGTTATCTGTCCTTAATAACAATAATATAGAGGTAGCCATGGCAAGCTAGAACTGCAGAGTTTGCTAGAGACAGGCTAATTTAAAGGGAGTCAACAGCTGTCAGCCGTAGTGATGGATTAGTGTAATTCGTGGAAGCCACACAAAAGCGCTGGAGTAAATAGCGCATCATAATACCATAGCAGCATAGACATTAGGGATGCAAAAGTCCTACTAGGTCACCTATCCCTGCCAACTTCAGATAGTTCTCTCTTGTGGTTTTCCCAGTCTAGCAATGGGAGGCTTCAAAGCACTTTCCTGTAATAGATCACACGTGTTTTAGGGAAATAGAACAGTGATTTTGCAAACCACGTAACATCTATAAAACACAATATATAATTTCCCCTGGAGCCTTCCAGCCTATGGAACATTTATGAAAAGGAATGGATGGAGAGGGATCTTCCTTGTCTTCGCCTCCACCCTCCCATACAAATAAATGACTAATCAGCTGAGAAGAAAGAATTACAAAGCTGAATGGGTAGAGAGAAAGTAATCTGAGAATAGGGAATAGAGGCAGAAAGAGGCTAGGAAGGAAGTCAGGAAATGGAGGTGGGTGACCATGGAAAGTACTAAAAGTCAAAAGGGATTTTCCTTCGATGATTTCAGTGTAAGGGCCCATAGAAACTTCCCCATCGTTGTTTGGAATCGCAATAAGTAGGAGTCCCGACGCGGTCTTTGTTTCACAAGAGCTTCGTTGTACTGCGCATGCCTAGGAGAATTCTCTCTTTCATTCCCTCCCCCAGCCTGTCAGCATGGTGGAACACGCTGAGTTTCAGAAGGCTGGAAAGGAGCCAGGCCTCCAGATCTGGCGGATTGAGAAATTTGATTTGGTCCCGGTGCCAAAAAACCTGTATGGAGACTTCTTCACCGGAGATGCGTATCTGGTTCTGAACACCGTCAAACAGCGGAGCGGGAACCTGCAGTATGACCTGCATTTCTGGTTAGGTAAGGTCTAACGGGCTTGTCTCTGTCTTCATGGAAATTGGCAGGTCTTCCAACTCCTGGTGCTAAACCCGGGGAGGTGAAAATTCTTGCACCCGTTTCCTCTTGCTGGTCCAGGACTGTTGGGTAAACCTGTCCTGCCACAGGGGAGAAGGAAGACGAGAGTGGCACAGTTCAGGTCATGTACTGTTATGTTCCCAGAGTGCCTCCCATCCCAAAGTGTTTCGCACTTTCTCTGTACATTGCACAATTGACATGCAGCCACTTCTGGGGTGGAGAGCTGCAACTAATCACACCCTTGCTCCATCAGAAGAAGTGAAAATTTTGTTCAGCTGCTGCAACAAATCCTTATGCTTTTGTGAAGTGTCCTGGGATCTTTACTGCCCGCGTAGAGCAGACAGGACCTCCGTTGAGTTCTCATACAAAATACCCCCCGCCCCTGGCAGCTCTGGGGTGCTATCAAACAGTGTAGTCTGCTAACGGCAAATGGGGCTTTAGCTCAGTGCATTGTCATAGTTGTGTTGTAGCCATACCAGACCCCCCGAATTCTCAAGGGTTCCCGACAGTCTGCAGAGCCAGGCTGCTGATACCCAAGTGCCACGTTAAGGGTCTGCTAGATTTCCTGGCCGTTGGGCAGAGTGGATGCACCTTCTTGCCAACTCAGCTAGCCAGGCTGTCCGTGGTAGTTGTGTAACCCACACACCTGCTGAGCGGGGCGCACTGTCCCATCTAGTGGCACTGAGACCACTCACAGAGAGAATAATGAGTCTGCTCTACAGCCTTCGCTCAGAGCCAGCTGGCTTTTAGCTCAAGCGGTAGAGGCTCATGCACTAAGCTCCACAGGTCCCAGGTTTGATTCCACCCTCAGATAACCAGGGTTGGCCAGCATTACAGTAACACCAAGCTCTTATCCGGAGCTTCTCATCCACCGATCTCAAAGCGCTTTATAAAGGAGATGGGGGTTGTGGTTGCTGTTGTACAGATGGAGAAAGTGAGGTTCTGAGGCTCAGTCCCTGCCTGGCTTTCTCCAAGGGAAAATGTCAGAAGGAAAGAAACTGAGCCTTTTCCCTGACTGTAATCAAATACCTGGCTGTAGAGGTTTTCCAGGAAACTAGCCCTTCAGGGACTTAGTCTTTCCAGAGGCCTTCCCTTCACTCTGCCTGGTCTTCCTTTGATTTCTAGGGGATTTCTGTAGTCAGGATGAAAGCGGTGCAGCTGCCATATTCACTGTCCAGATGGACGACTATCTCCAGGGGAAGGCTATCCAGCATCGGGAGGTGCAGGGGCACGAGTCTTCGACTTTCCTGGGATACTTCAAATCCGGCCTGAAGTACAAAGTATGTAATTGCAGGACATCCACTGAGCAGGTCTGAATCGGATTAGCCGGAGTCCCCGCCTGCCCGTGTCACCGAGAGGAAGTCAGAATTGTTGAGCACAGGGAATACATTCCTCACTGGATGTTTTCAGAGGTCTAAAACGGGCAGGATGCAGAACAGCAGCCCATAGCAAGATAGCCTGGGTGGATTCAATGAGACAGACATGAAAGCCCCACATTGTAGGGTTTTGTTTTTCTTCAAAGAAGGGAGCTGCCTGCAATAGAAATCTGAGTTAATGGCAAATTCCTTGCCCTATGATTGTATCCCTCCCCACGTACTTAGCTCCCATGGTCTTTCCATTATCTCTGTTTCTATGCCTGCCACATTTCCTCTCCCTGTTCTCTGGGCAGCTATCATTCATAATATTCGGGAGGTGAGGGACAGCATCGGGGAGTCATTTCTCCACAGGATTGCAAAATGGTGGACACAAGGGGGAGGAATTAGACTGTCCAGGAATAGTTACCCACATTGGCTTTCCACCAGCACAAACACAGCAAAGTTCTGTGCCCCACGGCCTTTTCCCCGGGATTTTCCTGCAATCCTTTTGTTTCCTTATTCATAACCTGGCATTTTCCATTCCCTTCTCGTTTTAATTTGGTTTCACTTTGGGGGAATGGCTGGATGAACCTACTGCCTAAATTGTCCCAGAATAGTACCAAAGCGCCCACCAGATTGAAACCTTTAATCTGTGGACACCTCACTTTTGAGAATGTTTTGAACCACACCTTGGACAAAAGCCATGAAAATGGCAGATAGCACCCCTCCCAAAAAAAGAGAGTGAGTTTTCTCTTCCCGTATGGAGAGTGAAAAACTGGGCGATAGGCAGTTGTCCAGAAACAGACTGTTCAAAGAGGGGCAGCGTGTTTCAGTGGTTAGAGCAAGGGGCTGGGTGGTCGGGAAGTGTGAGTACTATTCCCAGCTCTGCCCTGATACAGTCTCTTGTTTGAATTCACTCTGCGCTTTGTTCGCTCTTTCTCTTAGCCGCAGTGAGAGTGAATGGGGGGCGATGGGTAACGGGGAATGGGCAAAGGGGCATGGTTGGTACCTCATACATGCAGTGCGATAGAAAGACCAACACACCCCAGGCTTCTTCCACTTCCTGCTCACCCCCTTTATGTTCCTAGTCAGAGGCATGCGGCACACCTCTTGGGTGTGTCCCAGAATCCTTTGCACCCATTTCCCTGCGTATGGAGGAGAAGTGGCTCTGGGGATGGGCATGGTGATTGATGTACAGGTTAAACCTCTCTAGTCCGGCACTCTCCAGTCTGGAAACATCCATGGCCTGGCATGACGTTAGTTAGCCGGATGTCCACTTAGCATGGGCATGGCCAAGTTTCCCACCATCCCGTAAAGTGGGTGTGCAGCCGCCAGTCCTGGCTCTCAATGTTCGGTGCTGTTATTTAGCTCTAATTGACCCCGAAAGGTCCAAGAAACAGTGGAAGCGCTGGTAATGCTGCTAGACAACATTGACCTCCCGTGGTTCGGTAAATTGTCTGCTTCGGCATCGGTTAAGTCCTGAGGGTGCCGGACTAGAGAGGTTCAACCTGTAATGAGACAGAGACGGGGGCCTGGCTTGCCCTCTGAGGCTGCTGCAGGTGACCCCTGGCCCTTGGGAAGTGTGGGCCTCTGACATAGACCCAACATCGTACTCTCAGCTCCTTCAGCATCGCCATCGTCTTTGTTCTTCTAGGCTGGTGGGGTGGCTTCTGGCTTCAAGCACGTGGTTCCCAATGAGGTGACCGTCCAAAGGCTCCTTCAGATCAAAGGCAGGCGAGTGGTTCGAGCTACCGAGGTCCCGGTGAGCTGGGACAGTTTCAACAACGGAGACTGTTTCATCCTGGATCTGGGCAGTGTAAGTCCACGAGTTCAACCCCCGCGTGCCGAACCTTTGGGAAACCGGGGAGGTCCGGGCGGGACCATTCATTCTTCGTCCTCTTCTGTGTGAAGCTGTGCCAGTCTACCTCAGGTCACCCGTGGTTTCACACACTGTTCCGCTGATCTATTCGCTCTCCGCTTGCCAGGCTGGAAAGTGAGCCGTGTTTTCCTGGTCGGATGAGCTGTGGGACCCCAGCCCCTTAGATCCATGTTTCCCAAACACTCCCCTGCTGCCAGGACGTGGTCCTAATATGCTGCCACTGCATCGTGCAGGCCTCCTGACCCCTCCGTCGGTGTGTTCTAAAGAAGTCCTGTGTTCCCGGGATGGGGCATTCTGAAATCCCATTCTCTTTGTGCCCCACAGGACATCCACCAGTGGTGCGGCGCCAAGAGCAATCGGTTCGAGCGGCTGAAGGCCACCCAGGTGGCCAAGGGAATCCGGGATAATGAGCGGAGCGGCCGTGGCAAAGTCTACGTGATGGAGGAAGGGTCAGAGCGGGAGCAGATGCTGCAGGTCTCTTTCCTTGTGTTTCACTGAACCTCAGAGCAAAGGCCTCCCTGGTCAGTGAGCTGCGGGGTGGCCAGTGTGGGCTGCGGGTGAAAGGGCGGCCCACATGCACGTGTGCAATCCAGGATGCATCTGCCGATCTACAATCAGCGGGAGAAATGCTGTCAAATGGCTACAGAACAGGCTTGTGAGTCGCGGTATCGGGCTCTATGTCTGGCCTTGCCACTGACTTGCTGTGTGGCTTTCGGCAGGTCATATGGCCTTTCCGTGCCTCAGTTTCCCCTGGTTCCTGCATACATGTGTGTGAAGTGCTTTGAGAGCCTCGGGGGAAGGGGCTACTGAAGTGCATAGTTCTCTTATGCAAAGGACAAGAAAACAGTGAATGTTAAAGCCAGGTTTGGAGATCGGAACGTATCAATTTGGATGTTGTCGACCTACAATTTTCTCTTATGTGTGTGGGTTGGTTTTTTTTTTTTTTTTTTTGCGGTCCGAGCATCTGGGGGAGCAGCGGCTCTCTTGGATCGATGCACACAGCTAGCAATTGTTTTCCTCTCTCCCAGGTTCTGGGACCGAAGCCCGATCTGCCAGAAGGAGTCTCTGATGAGGATCTCAAAGCTGACGCATCCAATAGAAAGCTGGCTAAGCTGTACAAGGTAACAAGAAACAGATGGCTGCTGTCAGAGGAGCCCCACAAAGGGTGGAATCATAGAACCATTGAAGTGTCAGAAGAGACCTTGAGAGGTGCTAAGGCAGGGCCAAGTGAACTTAGACCAGGGCTACTCAACTTTGGAAGCTCCGGGTGCCACAATGACACTCACGGCACATGCTGAGGGCCACAACTTAAGTGTGGTTGCATGTACATGCAAGTATACAGGCAAATGTACGCAAATAGCTTCTTTCACACTGACGGGCATGAATACAAAGATTAAGGCAACACTACACAACACACAGGCCCCATTCAAGTCAGTTCTGCTGATATTAATAAAATGCAATATTGACCCGATTTCCACCCAGACGACAACACTTTTAATGAGCAATGACAGTCCAGGAATTTAACTACTAAATTGCGTATCAACGGAACACCATTATATTGACTTGCCATTATGGAGCGTGTTCCCAGTGGAGGCCATGTTCAAAGAATCCCTCTCGTGGGCTGCATGTTGAGCCCTGCATACCCTAAACTGCACCGTGGGCCGCAAACAGGCCGTGGGCCGCATGCAGCCTGGGCCACATGTTGAATAGCCTTGACTTAGACCGTCCCTGACAGGTGTTTGTCTGACCCAGGGATCCGGTTCCCCAGGGTTACCCTTTCAGGCCCCACCACTATATTTACCTGCACCTGCACAGGTACGAGCAATTGCATCGCCTGTTGGCCGCAGATCGCTGTTCCTGGCCAACGGGAGCTGCAGGAAGTGGTGTCCTGGTGCACGCCACTTCCCGCAGCTCCCATTGGCCAAGAATGGCGATCTGCGGCCAATGGGAGCTGCAGTCGCCCGTACCTGCAGAGGCGCAGGAAAATATGGCACCTAGCGATGTGAATGTTTAACCGGTTAACCGGCAAGCCTTACCCTTAACGGGTGAGACTTATCGGTTATGGTTAACCGGTGGGGGCTGGAGCAGCTCCCCACCTGCCACTGGCTGGGGGCTTCTCCAGCCCGGGCGGAGCAGCCGTGGCCCTCTCCCTCCACTCGCTCCATTTCATTGGATGACCGGTTAAACATATCGGTTAACTGGTTAACTAATTAAACGGATTTTTACCTCCCTGATAGTGGGAGCGGCCTGCCAGGGGATAACCCTGCCGAACCGCCACCATTTTATTGCTCACCCCTGGTCAAACCTGTTTTAGCTAGGCAGAGCTGGAGCGGAGAGAGGAGCGGCGTGTCTCCCTCCCTGCATCGCTAGCTATTCATGAAGTGCGAGCGCCCTCCTCTGGCCGGTCAGGAGTGAGATAGAATCAATGAGCTTGGGACCCAGACTCTTATCTCCTCCGCCCTGCCGTGCAGATGGGCTCACCAGCTCTGGGGGCTCAGCGCTGTGGCTAGGCCCAGCGTGGGCAGCAGCGGGGAACACTGTCTCACTAGGGCCTGCCAGTGTCCCTTAGCCCTGCCCTGGAGGGGGACCACTGCAAGGGGCAAGAAGAGAGTTCAGTCTCCACAGCCCATTCGATTTTTAGTTCCTCCACGGGGAGGTGGTTTCATAAACGGAGGGAGTTTAATGACATCAACACTTGTTCCTTAGCAACTCCAGAGTCTGAGTCCCCCCTCCACCCCCCCATGCATGTGTGGTGGACCAGCAAACCCACCAGTGGCCTTTCCTGGGGATGGAGTCCAGGGCGGTTGTGCTGAAAAGGCCCCGTTGGCTGCATTAGCACTGACGAGATTGGAGAGGTGTGCCACCCTTTCTGTAGCCTCCTAAGGAAGCTGCCGTGGAGGGCGAAATTCCTGAAATCCTTGGGACAGGTGCCCCTTTGTATCCCATCACCGCTGTGCCGAGAATGTCATGTTGGAAGGACAGGAGGCACGAGAGAAACCAAAGCACCCAGATGGTGAGGTCTGCCTCCAACGGCTCCAAGTTGCTGTGGAACGTGGAGGGGAGACTCTTCCACACAGCGCCTCTAAACCGATTCTCGTCTTGCACTGTCCCAGGTCTCCAACGGGGCAGGGAACATGGCCGTCTCTCTGGTGGCAGATGAGAATCCGTTCTCCCAGGCTGCACTGAACTCAGACGACTGCTTCATTCTGGACCATGGCTCAGATGGGAAAATCTTCATTTGGAAAGGTACCCCGGGGAGGGAGGAGAAGTAGATCCAGGCAACCGGGCGTGGGATCTAGCTTCAATCCTTGGTCCCAGCTTCCTGCACAATGGGGTGGGGAGGGAAGGCGTGGTGCCAGTCAATTGCAGCACCTCCGGGAAATTAACAGCATGCAAGGGCTCAGAAGGACATCTCGCCTGTTGTTCCTCAGGTGTAGGGAGGGTTGCTACAACGTGGGAGCCAAAGGGAAGGTCTCAGGCGGGACACTTAGGCCAGGTCTACACTAGACCCGACAGCTTGGCTTAAGGTGCACAAATCCAGCTAGGTAGAATACGTTGCTGGAGTTGGTTTACCTTAAGCTGAGCTTGGTGACATCCCCGCAGTGGGAGGCCGACGGGAGCTTCCCTTACTCCTCGCAGGAGTCGGAGTGCTGGCCACCATCAGGGGCGCTCTCTGAGTTCAATTTAGTGAGTCTTAACTAGACTCACTAAATCAAACTCCGGAAGATTGATCACGGCAGCGATTGAGTATAGACAAAGCTTTAGAAAAAGATGAAAAGATCCCTGGATACCGGCGCAGGGATCTTTAGGTTGGGCGCCCTGGTGGCAGTGGGGGTCTGCATGTGCAGTGGGAACGCTTGTGTGGAAATGCTCCCCCCATTAGGTATGCCAGTCTTCTCTTTCCCACTGAACGCGCCTGATGCCAGAGCACCAAGGGAGAGATGCTTGCTGGCAGTCCCCCTCTTGGAGACTCCAACGCAGAGTGTGGTTGGAGGATCCGTGGCTGTGGGGCTTCTGCCCTCTGGTGGCCTGTCGGAGCATTACAGATGTTTGACCCCTGTCCGCTGGACTGTGGCTCATGGATGACTGGGAGGGTGCAGGGGGTGGGCGTTCGTGTCACTAGGCCATATGCTACAGGACTTGGCACATGCAATCACAGAGTTCAAGGCCAGACAGGACCACCAGCATCACAGGACACCAATCCTGTCCAGCCACCTCCACCTGCAGACCAGCCACCGGAATCACACCAAAGTATTTCAGTCATCAGGAAACTAAACTAGCACGTGCCACAGCCAGGGAACAGGAGGGACCGAGGAACTCCAATGCCAGAGGACCCCCCAAAATGGCAGAGAATTGATTTAATGTGCTCTCCCAGGTGACCCTAATCGATACATCGCAGATGGGTGCTGTTCTCTCTTTGCCCCTCTGCACTGCAGCTGTAGAAGGGGTTTAGCTTGTGGACTGAGACTCGCTTTGCCCTGGGACACGAAGGAAATCAGGGGGCGGTTGTTTTGTGTGTAAATCAGGGTATGTTAATTAACAATCTTCCGCGCTGCCCTCTGTGTTCTCATTCAAGGCAAGAAGGCCAACTCCGATGAGAAGAAGGCAGCCCTGAAAACTGCCTCTGAATTCATCTCCAAGATGAAGTACCCCAAACACACCCAGGTACACAGCGCCAGCTGCCCCTCAGACTCTCTGGGGTGGGGTGAGGGGGTTGGATCAGGTGGTCCAAAGGGCAGCAGGAGAAACAGAGAACCCACACAGGAAGGACCCTATTGGGCATGGAGAGATGCTGACTAACCCGTCCCTAGGAAATAACTCGCCCCATGTCTTCTCCAGCATTTTCTTCAGAGAGATTCCTCTTCCCTCAGCCCTGCCATGCGGTGGTCACCAGTGTAACATGCTCTTGAGGTCCATGGCTTTATTGTGGTAACACATACGTTCCAGGCTGACTTGCGTTTGAAACAGCTGTGAACAGACAGATGGGCCGGGTACAGACGAGCCAGTGGTCACTTTGCTGGTGAAAACCTTCTGAGAGCCAAGCACTGAGGGGGGGTAGAACGCCACCTCCCTCCTGGGGATAGCCGGAGGATTGATCGCCCAGTCTTCCCTAATGAGACCAGCGGGCACCTCAGGCATCTGGCTGTGGGTTTGAGACTTACCAGTTCAGGGCTGCCCCTCAGTGGATGTTTTTGGCTGACTCCCCCCTTGGGACAGCTGATGAGGAGTCACTCCAGGGATTTATACAGCCCCAGGCTGGGTAACATCTGGGATTAGTTTGGGGTGCAAACAGACAGTGTGAAAAAATCAGGACAGGAGGTGGGGGGTTATTGGCAGCTATATAAGAAAAATCCCTGAATATTGGGACTTCCATATAAAATCAGGCCACCAGGCCCCCCTCGATTGGCTAGGACTGCCGAGGTCAGGGCTAGATTCCCCGTGATGGGCCGGCTCCCTCGTTTCAGATCCAAGTCCTGCCCGAGAGCGGCGAGACCCCCTTGTTCAAGCAGTTCTTCAAGAACTGGCGGGAGAGGGACCAGACGGAGGGGCTGGGCACGGCCTACGTCTCCAGCCACATCGCCAAGGTCGAGAACGTGCCCTTCGACGCTGCTACGCTTCACGACTCCACAGCCATGGCTGCCCAGCACGGCATGGAGGACGATGGCTCTGGAAAGAAACAGGTTAGGGGACATGGCATAGAGAGAGCCGGGCAGCCTCGGCAGCCCTGGGAGCCCGTTTGTGTCCCTCTTGGTTCTTTCGTTGGCATGGGAGGAGGTGAGGGGGACCGTGTGGGAGTGCACGAGGGGCAAGGGGACTGCCCAAGGTGGCTTTTCCCTCTCGGTGGGCTCCTGTGTTGGTGCAAAGAAGCCAGACCGAGGTTGTGATCAGAAGGGTTCAATGCCGTGGCGTCCTCTTCTCTCTTCTGTACAATCCCAGCTGAAAGGGCTTGCTCCTTTGGAAATCCGGGACAAAGCTACGTCCCAGGTTGCCCTAGGCTGGAGAAACTCTTGGGTACGACCAAGCCAGCAGCAAGACTTGTCGCCCAGCCCACAAGCGCTGGGCCCCTGCCTCACAGTTACCCTTTTGGGGCATGTGGCTCTTAACGAAACCGGGGCAGTTTGGCCTTGGGTTTGGGTCTCTCTGGAAAGAGCTTGTGTCTCACCAGCTTGTTCTTTTACCACCTTTCCCTAGCAGGGGGCACTGCAGGCCCATGGCTTGGAGGAGGTTGAACATGGGAAGGAAATGGAGAAAAAAAAAAAAGTCCTGTGTTTGATGCAGCACGGTTCGCTCTGTTCTCACATTTCACGGGTTATTTCCCCTCCCCCTTCCTGCTGGCGGTTTTGTAGATCTGGAGAATAGAAGGCTCCAACAAAGTGCCCGTGAATCCTTCGGCGTACGGCCAGTTCTACGGCGGGGACAGCTACATTATCCTGTATGACTACAAGCACGGAGGGAAAACGGGACAGATCATCTACACTTGGTAAGAGGGGTTCTCTGGAGAGATGCCAAAAAGGCACATGCCCATCCTTGTCACTGGGTGGGGATGGAGCCCACGGCTGTGAGATCATCCTTGCTCACCCCGCCATCCGCTGGGAATTAGCTTTCTCCCCGGAGAGGCTCCCCCTGCAGGCCAAATGCAAGGAGGGGGAAAGCTGGGGGATGTGGGGCAGGAAGGGGTCAGCGTAAAAAGGAACCGGGCACACAGTGGTTGGGCCCTGTGGCAGTCCCCGGTGGAGCTGAGAAAGCAGCAGCCACTGCCAGGGCAAGATAGCTCTTGCATGTGGCTTTCACGCCCACATGAGCTGTGTAGCTGAAACCTGAAGGCAGGGGTGGGGAACCTTCAGCCACTGACCCACAGAAAAAATCGGTCAGGGGGCCACACAAAAGTGAGAAGTAAACCCTCCCTCACCCCCAAATAAACCTCACCGACGTGGCTTCGGATTGAGTAGCAGAAAGACACTTTCCACATTCCCCTGGCACAGCAGAGCCTGGGTGGGGCCGGGCGCGTAGATTTTATGGGGCCCTCTAGACTCTGGGCTGGGGCCAAAAATGAGGGGTTCAGTGTGTGGGAGGAGGCTGCCGAGAAGTGGGCTTGGAGTGTGGGGGGTTTGTGGATCTGGGAGGGTGCAGGAGCGGACTGGGGGTTGGAGGACTGGGCAGGAGGTGGGGTGCAGCAGCAGGCTGGGGGGCTGCAGGGTTGGAGCATCAGCTCCCTGATGGTGGAGGGGGGGAGTGTGGAACCCTGAGCCTCGGGGGCCGGATCCGTAGGTTCCCCACCCCTGCCTTAAGGGAACGTTCCAATGCGGAAGTGGAGTGCCTGGCTCCTGCGAAGCCCCGCAGCTCTGTTGTTAAGTCGGCTACCGCAGGAGAGGCGCAGTGGAAGAACGTGGATACCTAGAAATCCCTGATGGAGGTATCGCTTGCCCCCGCTGCTTCGCCCCCTGTATGTTAGCGGATTCCCCTCCAGGCCCTCAATGGAATGGTGTGCAAGTTGCTTAACAGCCAGGAGGCCCTGGCCTTGTCCCGACCTCCCCAGGGCTTGGGAATTTCACTGCGGCCTGAGGACAAGGCTGCAAGGTTTTGTTCTGTGTTTTTCAGGCAGGGTGCGGATTCCTCCCAGGATGAAATCACAACCTCCGCATTCCTCAGCGTTCAGCTGGACGAAGAGCTGGGAGGCAGCCCAGTGCAGGTAGCTCCAGCCGCTGCTTCTGTAACTAACGAGGCGTGTGCCTTTGCCAGAGCAAGCCAGTTTCCCGCGCCCCACTCTGGGGAGGAACACCCTCCTGCACGGGATGCATAAACTTTCCATCATCACAGTTGGTGCGAAGAGTCGGTAGCTGACACTGCTTCCTGGCAGGGAGGAGAGGAAAAACCGGGGTTATATTTAGCTTCCCTTTCCGCAGGCCGCTGTACTGAAGTGCAAACTGCCAGAGTCAGCATAGACATCTGCTCTGGTTCTTGGCTGCATTTAAAAATCAAAGCGCAAGGGAAAAAGAAAGGTCAGAGGACAGCCTCTGGCACCAGAGGGTCAGTGCAGGCGGGAGAAAGAGGCAAAGCGTTCCCACGAGCTGAATGAATATCCCAGAGTTTCTAAGCTGGCTTTCCTTTAAAGGGAAAGCACCAAAATGTGTAACTCTGCAGTGCCCTGAGTGTATGGTCTATAGATGTCTCGTGACTCGAAAGGAGCCATGGGGACTGAAATCCATCCCGTGACAGTTTCAGGAGCCTCTTCAGAGCAAATGCCACATAAGAATGGCCAGACTGGGTCAGACCAAAGGTTCATCTAGCCCAGTCTTCCAACAGTGGCTAATGCCAGGTGCCCCAGAGGGAATTATCATATGATCTCTTCCCTGTCATCTGTTTCCAGCCCCTGACAAACAGAGGCCAGGGACACCCCCCCAACCATCCTGGCTAATAGCCATTGCTATACTTAACCTCTGTGAGAGTATCTAGCTCTTTTTTGAACCCTGTTAAAGACCTGATCTTCACCACATCCTGTGGCAAGGAGTGCCACAGGTTGACTGTGTGCTGCATGAAGAAATACTTTTTGTTTGTTTTAAACCTGCTACCTATTAACTTCATTTGGTGTCCCCTAGTTCTTATGAAACCACTACTGGGCAGATTTGAACCTGGGTATTCTGGAGCTTAGTGTTGGAGACTCTACAGCTTGAACTACAAAGCCAGTTGACTCTTAGCTTAGACTGTAGAGCTCCCTTGTTTTTATCTCTCACTGTAAGTGGACTAAGTACCATTGCATGGGACAGTGGCCCATACTAGGGCTACATCTAGACTGCAGACTTCTTTCGGAAGAAGCTTTTTTCAGAAGAGATCTTCTGAAAAAAACTTCTTCCGAAAGAGCGCGTCCACACTGCAAAAGTGCATCGAAAAAGCGATCTGCTTTTTCAAAAGAGAGTGTCCAAACTGAATGGACGCTCTCTCGCATGTAAGCTGTGATTGCTAAGGTCGGAATGGCCACCAGGGCACCTGTGCTTTTTCCTCTTTCCTCTTCTTGCGAAAGAACTCCCTCTTCCCCGTCCTCACACGCCTTTTTCCGAAAGAGCTCTTTCAGAAAAAGGCTTCTTCCTCGTAGAAAGAGGATTACCAATGCCGGAAAAACCCCTCTGTTCTTTCGATTTTTTTGCGGAAGAACGCAATTGCAGTGTGGACGTTCCTCAAGTTGTTTTTCCGACAAAACTCTGTAGTGTAGACATACCCTAGGTGTGTGGGTTACAATGGGAACAAGTCAATAACTTTTCCTTATCCGCTTTCTCCATGCCAGTCATGATTTTATAGACCTCTCTCCTATCCCCCCTTCGTCTCCTCTTTTCTAAGCTGAGAAGCCCCGGTCTTTCTAATCTCTCCTCATGTGGCAGCCGTTCCAAACCCCTCGTCATTTTTGTTGTCCTTTTCTGAACCTCACCTGGGGTGAGGCCCGTTTCCCTCCGAGGATACTGCATACAGGTCTATTTGCACATTCATTTCCCCACGCAGTTCTCTGCCCTCCGACCCCAGCAGCCTTTGCACACCTGGCCCTGCCAGAGTTGCGAGCGAGGGAGAGGCTCTGTGCCTAGCAAAACCACTAGCCCAAGCAAAGGAGAAGTTACTGACTTGGCCCTGGCCAGCTGTGCTCTGGGTTATGGACAGCTGAGGTCCTGATTGCTCTTAGTGTCTGCTCCAGTTGCTGTGCCAGCGGCCACCTGTGCAGGTAGTTTCTGCCACGTGACAAGGGTCTTTTCTTTGCTGCATCGACATCAAGTGGCACAGATCCCAGTAAGCGGCCTAAGGTGGCAGCTCAGCTGTGTAGCTAGAAAGCAGCAAACACTTTGCACTGATGTTCGTTGCTGCGTGTCGGGTGGGGTCCCTGCTATGGGATTTTGAGGGGGTTCATTTACCCACAGATCAGGTGCGAGGATAGGGCTGGTTCCCTGCTCCTAGAGGGGGTGTGACCTGAGGGGGAAAAGGAGCAGCCCCTTTGGGAATCTGAGGCTGTTCTGCCTCATCTCATGCGTGACTCTGAGTTTCCTTTCCCCCCAGAAACGCGTGGTGCAGGGAAAAGAGCCTGCTCATCTGATGAGCATGTTTGGCGGGAAACCTTTGATTGTCTACAAGGGTGGAACCTCCAGGGATGGAGGCCAGACGGCACCCGCTGCCACGCGGCTGTTCCAGGTCCGGTCCAGCACGTCCGGGGCCACCAGAGCCATGGAGGTACGTGATGGGAAAGCCCAGCTGACCCGGAACACTGACAGCAGTTGGAACATGAGATCTGATGTCCTGTCACAGCATGTTCCCTCTGGGGGCCGGGGCAAGGCCAAGTTCAACTTTCAGTGGGACTTGAGCGCAACTGAAACAAACTTTGGAGTCTAGATAAGCTATCTGGAGCTTCCCCTTTTCCCATGGGTTAGTACTAATAATCGCCTCGTTCCCAGGCATTTATTAATGCCATTTTATGTTGTTAAAAGCTTTTCTCCAAAGTTCCCAAAGGACTTTGCAGACTAATATAAAGTGAGACTTTCACCCACTATTGAAAACCGTTGGCGTGGGATACAGCCGGGCGTTTAACAGCACACAACAATGGCACTTCACAGCTGAGGGTAGGACGTGACAAGCGTCTTGTATCCAAAGAGAATTTGAGCCAGGATACAGGTTTCCGCCCCCCATTCTTTCAAAAATAATAGAATAGAATCCTGCTCATTAGCCAAGAATTCATGGAACCTCCTAGCTCGGGTACTGGTTCATTACTGACTCGGGGGGAAGGGTATAAAGCCAAATACACCATCACCACTGCCAGCCGCTGGAGTTTGCTCTGTGGCGGTCTCCCCTCCAAATACTTAAGTATCCTGCTGTCACTGGTGAGGTGTGGCAAGGTCCCAGCCCTGCCTTTCCGGCGTCAGGGCTTCACATGCCCACAGACACACACTCGCCTGTTTAATCTTCTCATGCGTGTTATAGAAACTTTCTGCTCTGACAGCTGGACTGCACCTCGCCGAGGGCGTGTTATCCTTAGTCATCGGTGTTTGTATGGTGGGTGGTTCACGTTTGCTCAGGAGTGCCCAGGGTGCTAATCAGAGATCTCTGAGGCAAAACTCCTGACCCGCGGGATGGCTGTGGTGCTGTTGCTTTCCAGCTGGAGGCCGTGGCCAGCGAGCTGAACTCCAACGACGCCTTTGTCCTGAAAACTCCGTCTGCTGCTTATCTCTGGGTGGGCCAAGCAGCCAGCGACACCGAGCGAGCTGGGGCACAAGAACTGCTGAAGATTCTGGGGGCGCGCCCGGTGCAAATCGCCGAGGGCAGTGAGCCAGGTGAGGGAGGCGTGGCTGGGCCGTGGGGACTCCTTCCGTTGTAGCCACCAGTTCTTGCTCTCCTTGGCAGTTGCCCAACGGGTATTTACTTCGGGGCTTCCCACATCGAGGCCAGGCAAAGAGGTGACCAGTGGTTCCGCCTCTGGGGAGCTCATCCTACTGGGCGCTGTGCCGCAGAAGATACGGGCACGTCCTATAGGGGGAGTCCAGCCACTCAGCAGGAGGTGCCCGCATGAAGAGACCTCCGGTTCACTGGGAGAGGCCGTGGGAGAAGGAGAGGTTCTGAAATGGCTTCCTCCCGAAGGGGGGAGGATTCCTCAGGGGGGCCATTGAACACCCATTGCAAGTTACCGGGTCACTTTCGAAGGCAGGAGCCTAAGGCTACGGCTACGCTGCCGTTTTTTTGCGGAAGAAGATATGCAAATCGTGCTCGCATTTGCATATCTTCTTCCGATTCTTTTTGCGGAAGGGGTTTTGCCGCTATTTGGCCCCATGTAGACGGGGCCAAATGTTGGGGAAAAACCCTTCTTTCACAAGACCCCGTAAACCTCGATTTACGAGGAATAAGGAGTCTTGCGAAAGAGAGGGTTTTTTTCCCGACATTTGGCCCCGTCTACACGGGGCCAAATAGCAGCAAAACCCCTTCCGCAAAAAGAATCGGAAGAAGATATGCAAATGCGAGCGCGATTTGCATATCTCCTTCCGCAAAAAAAGGCAGTGTAGCCGTAGCCTCAATCTTTGTTTCCCCACATCTCCGCTCGACTCATTGCTCGAGACTGGACGTGACCGGGGGACGGTCTAACCCCCAGTCCTTACCCTGAACCACAAGCATTCAAACCTTCCGACCGCCTGATCTAAGTGCACGCCGGACGATGGGGCTCTCGCGTGCTCTGATCCTGCTGTCCTGTGTGATGCTTCCCTGTCTGGGCATTGCCCTGCCATGCCAAGGATCCTGTGCCACTCCCCAGCCTACGTTAGCTTCCTTGCTAGAGGCATCTGCGCCCCGGCCCCACCCCGATGGATTGAGAAGACGTGCCACTGAGGCAGCTCCATTGCAGAAGTCATTGGCGCGCGTGATCAGACTCTGCCCATAGTCCCTTGCCAGCTAGGAGTGGGCAAGGGGAGTCCCAGTGTTCAAGAGAAAGCACTTTATGGAGCGCCCTGCCACTGCAGCCCCCCAAGCTTGGGAACAGTCTGGGGCATTGCACGGGTACGACATGGCACCTCCATTGCGCTTGTTGGGAGCAGCCATTGGGGATTTTTGCCACGGGCATAAGTAGAGCAACCAGCCCCGGCCAACCCCGGTGTCCCTCTGCCCATCCAGGTCTCAGCCACGCAGAGTGGATTAGTGAGGTCCTGGTGGGTGACTCTTCCCCCCCCGTGGTGTGAGGCTGGGTGGGCCTGGCGTACGTGGAAGCAGCATCAGCCAACCCTTCTCTCTTGCAGATAGCTTCTGGGAGGCTCTGGGCGGAAAAGCCGCCTATCGCACCTCCCCCCGGCTGAAGGACAGGAAGATGGACGTTCACCCCCCTCGCCTCTTTGCCTGCTCAAACAAGAGCGGGCGCTTCATTGTGAGTGTGACACAGACTAAAGAGGCGGCGTTTCATACATTACTGAGCCGCTAGCTGCCAGGACCCATCGTGGCCAGGCAGGAGGCTACAGCTCTGCTTCCCAGGCCACCCCCCCCAGCAAATGCCCAGCGGGCTCCTCCCCAGGGAGAGTGTTAGCACAGGGGTGGGCAATCATTTTTGAAGGGGAGGCCACTCCCAGAATTTGGAAAGTGATCAAGTCTTCCATGATATTAAAGGAGGCGGTGCCGGGACTGGGATGGAGGTTGGGTGCAGAAGGGAGCTTGGAGTAAGGGATTGGGGTACAGGAGAGGGTGTGGGGTCTGGGAAGGAGTTTGGGTGAAGGAAGCGGTTGTGACCTGGAGCAGGGGACTGGGGTGCAGAATGGGGGGCAGAGGGTTTGGGGGGAGAGAAGGGCTGGGGTGCCAGAGGCAGGATTTGGCCAGGAGACTTACCTGGGTGACTCCCAGCCAGCAGCCCAGCGTGTTTCTCAGGCAGGCTCGCTGCTTGGCCATGGCAGGGGCTGTGTGAGTCTGTGAATAGCTATGAGCCTGAGGGGAGGAGGATGGATACTTCACATGCTGCCTGGTCTTCAAATCTCCCCCTGGGCTCACAGCTGTTGGAAAAGCAGCTGCTCGGCCGTTTGCCTTTCAAGTGGCGTGCAGGCTGGGGGGGGAGCGGGGCAGGCAGGGAGCCTGCCTGAGGCTCCCCCTGTGTTTGTGGGCTGGATCCAGCATCTCAGCGGGCCAGATTCGGCCCACAGGACGTATTTTACCCAGTGCTGTGTTAGTGTCACCTACCGCAAAGAAAGCAGCACACCCCAAAGCCTTTTTCCCACTACACCGAATCTCTGTAGCATCAAGCTAGGTCTGGTTTGCAGGATGCAAGTACTCAGGCTCTGTTGGCTGTAACTGGTGGTAGGATTAGAAGTACAGGGTATGTGAATTATTACACAAAACCAGGGCCTAAACTCTATCGTTTACCAGGGGAATTGTGAATGAACTGTGTGTTTCCATTGAAGAAACAGGCTGCTACCACTAGCCAGTTGTAGGTGTTGTGTGCACAGGTACTGTGGAAGACCTAGTCCTCTTGCCGGGTCTTCTCTCACTTCAGTCTTCTCTGGGGTAACAGGGAAAAACCAAAGGCTAACGGCTCTGTATGCCAGGCCTTCAGCTCCCAAAGACTAATCGGTCTTTGCCTCTTTAAATCCCAGGGCTTGTGCTTCTTCTTGTTGCCTGATCCTTGTTAATAGCCAGTAGCACTTCCAGCGATGGGCTGTTGATCGGTAGGGAATACAGTTCTTGTTCCAGAATCAGGCACCATAGAACTAGAACCAATGAATTCAATAGCTTGTAGGGACAGTCAGGGCACGTGGGAGGGACATGCCCACTGAGGGCAAAATCAACCCTTAGAGACTTGTATTAAAAAAAGGAATAAAGCCAGAAAAGCTCCCAATCCCATGAACAGACAGGAATAATATAGCACTGGGGATGTCTGAGTTATTCTTTCTATGAATTCTTACATTTGCATGCTCATACCCTTCCCGGAGGCTCTGGGGCTAAGGGACAAAGGACCAGCCCTGTCCCTGGCATGAGTCCGATGATTCAGGTTCCTCAATGCCCAAGGCTGATGGTAGAGAACTATAGAGCTGGAGGGGCAAATGATGGAGCACCAACAACGAGGGGAAAAGCCAAGCCTCTGCTGGGTGGGAGCGCTGGTGAACACCATCAGGAATGGTCATGGGAAGGCTCAACCTTACGGGCCCACATCTAACTTCCTCACTTTTACAATATTGGGATCACTTAGCCTATAGGTTAACGTATTAATACATGTTAATGACATTTAACTCATTAGAATAGTCACCTCTTGCTCAGGCAGGTTTGTGGTGATCATTTCCATGTTCTTGCATGGTGTCAAGTATCAGATGCATCTGATGAAGTGACATGCATCTGACGAAGTGGGTCTTTGCCCACGAAAGCTTATGCTCCAACACTTCGGTTAGTCTATAAGGTGCCACAGGACTCCTTGCCTCTTTTCCATGTTCTTGCAATTCCTGTTTTACTGTTAGGCTTCACTGCCTGCTATTAAGCAAACTAAGCGTAACTATCAGGCCATTTATCTAGCCGAAGGTCACAGGTTTACTCTACCTGACTATCCTTGTGCTAACATGCGTTAGCTACGGTCTGACAGGATACATGCCAGTAGCTTCCTGGTGTTACAGCTAAATACATGAATAAAGGCTAAGCTAGCCCTATAAGTTACCCTCCTTTACTGGGGGAACCTACCTGCTCTTCTAGGCTCCAGCCCTGCGACCCTGTGTTGCACAGCTAAAGGCTGTTTATTCCAATCCACTTCCTTGGGCAGCTCCGAGCTTTCCCCTGTCTACAGAGGAGTTTAAGGCCCTTCCCGGCTTCCTTGGCAGCCGTTGGGCTGTGCTTTAGGCAGGCTGGCAGCCTCGTTCTCTCTCTTTCTGTTTCCTTAAAACAAGAGCCCCCGCTCTCTTGCTCCTCCCCCAAGCCTCCTTGGAGCTGGGGTGTTGATTTAGATCAGCTGTAGGCCCTTAGCCAATTTCTCCTTCAGCTGACACCTCTCCTCCTCCTAATTAGCAGGATTTGGCAGGCCAGAGCTTTCTCCCACCAACTTTCCCTTGCTATGTGGGAGCAGGCAGCATATAAGCTGGTCTCCTTCCCAAAGCTCATCCCAATTGGCTGGGAGAGAGGGGAGCATTGCCCCGCCCACTCCGAAGTGCCCCTGGTTCCAGATCATTAAAGAGACAGTAATGGGCTTTCCTCTCAAATTCTATTTATTCCTATAAATCCTGTCTTCCAATATTTCCAAGGTCTTTGCACGCTCGTCTTGGGTGAATGCCCAATCCTGCGGGTTTGTAACCATGGTAGCCCATTCTGTACAATTTTCTGCGACTGTTTGTGGATGACTACATCTTTTGAGCCACCTGATATCACATGGTCCAGCCACGATCATCTGCCTCATGTTCTTTTGTCATCAACTTTCCCTTCCAGTACCTGTAAACACACACCAGGCAATGAACTTCTTAAGACATAACCTACAAATACCAGTACATGTGAATTGACTATGTGTTCTGTCCATGGTATTTTCAGAATTCTTCTGTAGCCCCGTAATTTGAAGGAATGTCGTTTCTTTATTATGCTGTTTGAATGTCCGCATTTTAACACTGATCGAATTCAAGTTTGTATACTTCAGATGTCCCAAAATCTTAAAGGGCCAGGCGAGGTGACTGGGGAGGACTGACACTTAGGCACCGCTGCCCATAAGGGGACAGACTGTTACCAGCACACGCTTCATTCCCCAGTGGCATTACCAGAATCTCCATGAACTTGTTTCCCCACGTCACATAAAATGATGCAGACTTGGGTGGCTTTCCCTGAAGTAGCTGATCCCCCTCTAACCTCATTCTTTTCAGATTGAAGAGGTTCCTGGAGAGCTGACCCAGGATGACCTTGCTACAGATGATGTTATGATCCTTGACACATGGGACCAGGTACCTTCAAATATATTGACTAGGAGGGCCCATGGACCATATGGCTTTAGTTTGAGAGACTCACAGTTGCAATAGAAATGGATAAGATGACACCCACCCCCCTTGCATGCATGGGACCAACTCGCCCACAGCGGATGGGTCAGATATTAAACTATATTAATATTAACCCAAAGGTTGAGGATTGAGTTGGGATTCTGCTGCTTGCTTGGGTCAGATGAGAGACTGAAAGAGACAGGCTATGGGAGTTGCCAGCACCATCTGCTGTCTCTCTCACATTGTGAACTCATGAAGGGCTGGTCTCGTGCCTTGTCTGTATTTGCCTGAGCATGTAGTCAGAATTCAGTACATAATTAAGTTGGCTCCTCATTTCCTACGGAAACAGGACAGCTCCTTGATTGCTTTGCCCTGGTTAACCAAAAGGCAGCTTGTAGAGAGGCACAGGGTAGCTGTTCAGTGTAAAGATGCAGTTCAGACATCGGCTGATTCTTCCATGTATCTGATTAGCATGGAATTGTTCCCGTGTTGGACACTTTCTCTCAAACTTCACTAGCAGTAGCAATCACTTTATTTATTGCTATGAGTAGGTGGGTAATTGAGTCAAAGTGGCATAGATTTATTCTTGTTCTGTTCCCTGAGACTTTGGACTTCTGTTTCACTTCAGAGAGAGGCATTTTGTAGCTGACACTGTTTGATTTTTAATCTGTAGGTCTTTGTCTGGATTGGAAATGAGGCTCATGAAGAAGAAAAGACTGAGGCTGTGGCATCTGGTAACAATCACATGGCGTCTCCTAAATAACTCTTCTCTTTCTTCACCTCCAGCTTGATCACTTGGAGTAGAGGGCAGAATGTTTTGAAAAACTCTTGTCTTCATGACCGCATAAAATTGACAGACTAATACATGTACAAGAAGTCACTGAACGTCTGGAAGGATCCCTATAGTTCTGCCCCAGAAGCTACTGGTGGTTTTACATACTGCATTCAACTTCCAGCAGTGACAAAATTACTCTTTTGTAAAAATCATTCCTTTATTCCTTGACTGTGAGAGAATCCATCGTTTTTTGTCTTTGCTGCCGCTTTAAGCCCTATACCTAAATGCACAGATGAGCAGTACAGATGTATCACATTGACATGTGCAGTTAAAAAACAAAGGCAACAAAGTGGGTAATCTGCTCTTAATGGAAAAATTAAATCCCTAATGGGAGCTAAGTGATCATTTTGTGGCTGACAGGATAGGATGGTGCTCTGCTGTTTAAATACTAATATTCATTATGTAAATCACACGTGAAAAGAGCAGTTTATATCCCTGATTGAAACCTTTCATACTGCTCAGCTTGTGGTTGAAAGCATCTCCTGGGACAGTCTGTCAGCAAACCTAGATAAAACCCCACTAGTAGCATCACCTGTTTTAAAAAAACAAACAAAACTTTTTAGAACCTAGCGCCTGTGTTCTGCATTTAGCTTTTCCAGAACCTCTTTCTCTGCTTGCTCCATAAGCTGCTATAGTGATTTTATGGGCTCTCTTTACTTGTGTATTTACAGCTAAAAGGTACATTGAAACTGATCCTGCCAACAGAGATACGAGAACTCCTACCACTATCATCAAGCAAGGATTCGAACCTCCCACCTTCTCTGGCTGGTTCCTGGGCTGGGATGACGATTACTGGACTGTTGATCCTCTGGAGAGGGCCATGGCAGAGCTGGCTGCCTAAGTAAAAGAGGATCCTTTTTTAAATAGAGCAAGTTTGGTGCCTTCACTGCCTACAAGAGCTACTTCCTCCTGCAGGATAAACATTCATGTTTTTAATAGCCAATTAGCTGTGCAATAATTAAAGAAATTCATGATGAGACCTATCACCCTACCCGTTGCTTTGAATACGGTATTTAATACAATAAAGCTTACATGGAATACTAAAAGTGTTCACGTTTGTTTTGTTATGGCAACTTGCAAGAAACTGGGTTAAATAGAAGTATAGCACCATTGGTCTAAAATTTGGACTACCCTGAGACTTAAAAAAACCCCAAACTGTCTTCCGTGTGCCACTTTTGAAAGCAGCCACACTTGAAAGTCCCTCTGTTAGTGCAGATGTTATTGTTACATTATTGTACAAAACTAGCCAATGACTGGGGACCAAATTAGTCTTTAGAAGGTTTTGTTTTTTTAAATTCCAGTGCTTCTAAGTGTGTGGAAAAGGACTGAATCGGTAGGAATGTATTGTGGAAAGCAGCAATGAACAAGAGGTTGCCACTTTTATTTACAGTATATCAGAAAAGCAACTGAGGTTTGGTCTACTCGCTTAAGGTGTTTTAAAGAGCTAAGGGCACATTTTCACTCACCATGCTGGAGATCGACATTCTGGCATTCAATTTAGCAGGTCTCGTATAGACCCGTAAATCGAATGCGGAGGGCAGCCCTGGCTGGTGCCCGTTCTTCTCGCAGTATTGAGGCGTAGGGAAAGCCGGCGCCAAGCTCGGCTTAAGGTAAGCCAACACCAGCTACATACTCTACATAGCTGGAGTTGTGTATTTCTAGCATAGACGTGCTCTCACTCTTGATCCTTGCAGGAATTTTCATTTTATTAACCTGTTGCTATTAGCAGGCTCAGAACTCCAGCACTAAATGCTAAATCTTTTAATGCATGAGAAATGCTGAATCCCAGGGACGAGGCTTGCACTGTGCAGACAGCAATACCATGCAACTACACCTATAGATCCAACATGTTGCTACTCCTTGGTACTCCCACATGATGATTCCATACTAGGAGCTGGTTTCATTGCCATAAAATGCAGCATCCTTTTCCTGTAGTGAATGGAATAACCACTCCAGCTTTATTACTGACAGAGAGACTGAATTACCTGAGCTGGGCTTTATATTATCAACAGTTGTTTAGAATCAATCCCTTGCAAAAGCATGTTGCTGTTCCTGTCACAAGAAAGATGCTCTGCAGGTTTCAGCCTACACCACTCCGGTATTACAGAAAAGGCCTCAAAAATAAAAAAAAATTAAAAAGCATAACTGCTCTATAAAGAACATGCCATTGGGGAAATATGTACCAAGATTTCTGGTGGAAGTAAAAGTAGAGGATAATGCTAAAAGCAGCTGTGATCAAATCAAGGCTTTGGGCAGCATCTCTAGATAGGAAGTGCAACTGAAAAAAGTAGCCAAGACCATTCAGCTACAGAGACCAGAATGGTGCTGCATTATCATGGCTCTCCATCACACTGTCCTTGAGTCTGTACATGCAGCGTGCTAGCGGACTATGGAGTGGAGGGTAGGCTTGCATATCTGTGTATACTGTCACGTGGGAGATGTTTTACTTGGATTGTAATTACATCCAACTGCACACACCCAATCTATTCTATCATTTTACATGAGAATAGAAAGTTCTTAGTTTTGAAGATAGATACACCACAGTTGACCTTTAGTTTTTAAGGCAGTATAGTAACTGCGACTCAGTAGACCGGTATTGGTCCTTTGTTTCTTTCCCTCCCTATCAAGATAAAGAATGATCACTGTGAAACACAGAAAAGTTGTTTCCATATGAGCAAAGCATACTGTTTGAAAGTAGCAAATTAAGAGGCTGTCACCTGGGATGAACTTGTATAAGAAGTGGTTTATATGGAGAGAAAGCGCCTTTGCCCTGGCTCATGGTCCTTTCAGGAATAGAGTACAGCAGGACAGGAGTGAGAACTTTGCATTTGTATGAAACAGTGGAGTTAGCCAAGGAGTTAGGTGGAAGCAAAGTTTCATTCACAGCATTTGTATAGATCTTTGAGCTGGTTTCTAATTAGACACCAAGTTGCTGTCCATGTCATCATGCAGCCACTCTCTGGATCTTTTAAAAAATCCCTAAAAACAGTTTCCCAGGGGCTCAGTGATTTATCTCACTGGACTCAAGCTAACGGCACCCCCTACCAACAAGCCCAGGCAACTAGAGTTCAACCTCTAATTATAGCTGCTGAACAAATGCCAGGCACTGAAGTGCACTTTGCATTAGAATTGGACTTTGGGTGGTTTGAAATCCTGACTCATAACATGTACGTCAGTAGTCACATACAACATAGAAGAGCGCTGTATCAACCATTCTTAATGCACAGTCATTGTATAGTGCAGTAAGAATTCATCCAGAAAATGCCAATCAAGCACAATAAGCTTATTGCTTTTCAGCTCATCATGCCATTACTAAATAGAAGTGATGTAAACACAAAATGAACCACACCTGAGAAGTGAATGAACAAAGAAAAGACATTTTATTAAGAGCAGTGTGATAACAAGGGCACTTCTGGAATCCATCCATCTTCTTTATGTTTGCTTTGTGTCTTCCACTCTAACTCCCCCTGCTTACAGATGAGGGACCCAGTTTAGTAGAGTTGTTCCAGTCCAGACTCTTGACTCAACATCTCTCAACAGACTTTAATTACATCTGCCAAACAGGTGCAAGATATGGCTGTGCACTTCACAGTTATGCACATAAAGGCGAGGACTAGCAGAAGAAGCCATGTGCTTCTGGTTTAGCTACATATGTAAGTCACATTATGAGAATTTTTATTTCCTGTTTGCTCTGTTATGTTCATTTGCTTCCAGTCAGATCAGAGATTTGTAGAACTAGTAGCATTACACAGAGCAATTAGAAAGATCAAAGCAATAAAACTTCTAGTATTACTTTAGAAAAGGCATCAGGGAATCCAAACTACAAACAAGTAATCCCACAGAAAAGGAGGGGAGTTGACTGAATTTTGAAATAGTGGGCCAAATAGCTAATCCTCTTTTCTTGCATCATTACAACAAAATAACTATGCCAGCATAGTTATCACTGGAACATAGAAATGTTTTAATTTGTACAACACATACACTGCATTAAGATTAACAAGACAAGGTTAAAATATGAAATCTTCACATAGAATGCAATCACAAGTTGAAATGTCAAATTTTGCTTTTCAGCAGAATACAGATTAAAAATAGTCACCAATTTCCTCCAACAGACAGAAAAGCTGTGTACAGGGTCTTTTGTAAAAATGGAAATTAAAATAAAATATAAGACTCTAAAATTACCTTATTTGCAGGAGATACAAGTTCTAGAAGTAAGTTACAGCACTTTGAATTATTTATTGAACATATTTAAAATCAAGACAAATCATTTACAAATGAAACTCAGAATTGTTTTAAAAAAAGGAATATTCTTTTAAAAAGAGGATGTACAAATTAAAGGCAGATCCAGAGATATTTTAAGTGCTTTAAAAAAAGGCATTAATCAATACAGCCAGACACACAAACTGTGACAGCTGGATAGCATATACAAACATTGTTTCCATAACTACAGCAGGAGTGGAAAGTTTCATTCCAATTGGGGAACTGCTACATCTTGTGAGAGGGAAGACTGCATTTTCAGACATACTGAGCATACACATTGTTCTACTTCAGCAAACAGACAGAACTGAAGGAACAGTTTGTGTGGTTACCAAAAGATTTCAGCTTACCAGGCTACTGGCCATGAAGCAGGTGGTAAGGGACCATTTTTCCTCCACAGCCAGCACCAGGGACCTTCTTCTCTAAAAGGAAGATCACCTCACAGCCCTTCCAAGAGTGAGCTCTTCATACAAAGTGGTCATGCCATTTGCAAACGGGTGTGTGTGTGTGTGTCTGTGTGTGTGTTACAAAAACTTGCGATCCCACAGGAACATTAAAATAAGCCTCTATTTTAAATTAAGAGCAGAGTTTGTTTATATAAATTGCAGAGGATTTTGATAACTGACATTCACATACACACTCGAGTATCACACAAAAAAAAGGCGCCTTAAAAGCTCCCTCTTATCACTGCTTTAAGCTTTTGCAGCTAATTTGGTTTCACAGATCATGCCCGCTGGGGAAAGATCCCTTTTCCACTACCTCACAAGCAGGTTAGTGTTTTGCAAAGATGCCCTGTAGCAAGTCCACAGGCAGCGGGAAGACGATGGTGGAGTTCTTCTCTGCCGCGATAGTGGTCAGAGTCTGCAGGTAGCGAAGCTGAAGGGCAGCAGGGGACTCAGAAATAACTATAGAGGCTTCTTTCAGGGCCCTGGAGGCGTTCATTTCACCCTCAGCCGCTATTACCTGAGGAGGAAAAATGCAAGAATTAGCAGGTCTATCAGTGCTAAAATGGAGGATAGTTTAACTCTTTCAGTCTCATCAGTTGTAAGAGAAGGCAGTGCTCAAATGGGAGGGCTTCAAACAAGTTCCGGGCACCCTTTGGGCAGATTTGCTTTACAACTTAGAGATTTGTACCTTATGAAACAGCTGCCAGGACCCTGCCAAACAACTGAAGGGACTAGAATACCTGCTGCTGCTGCGCCATGTAGGCCCTTCTTGTGGATATTACTGGAAACTGCAGTATAGAAACTTGAGCAGAGGAGCCATGAGGGGCCAATTAAACCTGAATCCACAGCTGTGCCACAAGGTTATACATTAAACATGCTTTCTACTGTGAGCTAAATCAAAGCAGCATGTCCACTGACTTTACTGCTACACTCTAGGAGAGATGGGATGGGAGAGAGGAATAAACTTATCTTCAGATTTCAATGCCCTAAAAGTCATTTAGAGAATATCAAGTCACAAAACAAGTGAAGAGGTGAATATAAACTGGCTGTTCTTGACTGCAACATACTAAACAGCTAAACCAACATCATCAGACCTCATGATTCTACACCTCACCAGCCAGTAATCCCAAATGGGATCCAGATCTGTGACTGTGCATCAATACCAGCTCCCTTTAAACCCACAGAAGCCAGACTGGATTGGATGAGGGTGGCGGTATGATAAGCAATAGTGAACTGGTTCCTGCGTGGGGCAAGGTACGTGTGTGGAGGATACTTCTTTCTATACAGTCTAGTCCACTATGCAATGGTTCTCCATCCTTTTAACCATCAGACCAAGTTAAATTTTTTGCAGATTTCATATTGCTTACCCCAAAACAAGTCTAGGAGTTATCTGGAGACTACAAGTTATTGCCTAGAACCAAGGCCTCTCTCTAGCTGCCCTCCCAAGTTCACCTTCCATATGTTACAGTACCTGGGTCCAATGAAATACATATTTGCTCTCATTTTTATTTCCCCACAGAAGTACAAGAAAGTCTGAACATTTTTAATAAAAGAATATACAAGGGGCTCTCAATTATTTCCCTTGGAGTGAATCTCTCCTCTATACATGGTAAGTTAGATGCCAAGATTCAAAAAGAAATAAAAGGATATTCTTAAGTCAGAGGTAAGTTTCATAGCATCCGATTGACTATAGTGAAACCTCCCACTGCTGAATTGTGATCTAGGGGTTTCACAAGGAAGTTCTGTTTTTCGGATCAGATGAGGCTCTAAGCAGATTATTAATGTGCTCCTACTAGTTAGACAAACTTCGGAACCTTTGTCTGAGACTGGAATTCTTAAATATAACCTGCCATTTCACATTCAAGCTAACTCAGTAAACGATGCTTTCTACATTCCCCAGAGGATAAGGAAATCACCGGAGGGAGCAAGTTCCACAGCACAAGGGCCTTTTGGTGAGAAAGCTTCCCAGAGCTTGGCAACCAGGCTGAGTTTCAAATATCAAAGCCAAAAGTCTCAGGGGCATCTTAAATGCTTTACATCAGATTTTCGCACCCTACATTACAAGCAAAAAGGAGTAACACCACCAAATGGATTAAAAGAGCTGCAGAAAGGCAGAGGAGCTTGGAGTACTTTACGAACATTTAGTCGCATGACATCCCCAATGCACTGTGCTTTTTTTTCTAAATGGCAGAGAGCCAGAGAGCATAAGTGGCTTGCCTAAAGCCACAGCAAGTTAACAGAAGAGCTGGAAACAATGCAGAAGTCACGCCAGTTTCACACTTCAGCCACTAGATCACATGATCTCTCAAGACGCCATACTATTTAAGTTTTTCAGAACTTGCTACTGAGGGGAGGTAGGGATTTCAGAGTTCACAAAAGTGAACCCAGGATGGGGTGACCCAGGATGAGTGCTAACTTACAAAGACAGCTCTCCCAAAGTCTTGCCCTGCACACCCTCTGCTATTCTGGTTGAAGGTCTCCATCCCCCAGAGAAATCATCACATGAAAGTTATTGATGAAAACACAAAGCATGTTGAAGCTATTACCTTGGCTCGTGCCTCACGGGCAGCTTCTGCTTCAGCAGCCATTGCTCTCTGTAACTGGATTGGCAACTTCACATCTTTAATCTCCACACGTTCCACCTTAATTCCCCATTCGTCCGTTGCATCGTCGAGAGTAGCCTGGTAAGACCCAGGACAAATATGCTAAAATAATTTACTTGGCTCCATTAAAAAAAAACAAACAAAAAAAAACCAATGGGTTTAAAAAAAACAAACCCCCCCCCCCCCCAACCCCCCCCCCAAAAAAAAACCACTTAGCATTTAAAACAAAGACCTAGAACAAATTAATGGAGGGTCAATAAATAATATTACTACCTGGTATCTGAGAACTTCAATGCACTTAGCTGGGTGTTGTGTCACCACTGACCCATGTAATATCATAAACACTGAGAAGGGTGCATAAGCTGGAGGCCACCTCTATAAACTATAAACAACACAGGCCTGAAAAGCTGATGCAACCCACCCTTCAGGCAGTTAGGGTCGGCACAGAGGTCTTCACTCCATCCCGAGATTGTCTCTATCAAGCTGGGAGAGTCTTCTCAAGAGTCCATGAACATGATTCTAGCATCCCTTTGCAGCTGGTCTCCACAGCTCCAGGCACCACCTTTTTATTAGGCAGTCATTTTGCCTCTTTTGGGTTATTTTTCTTTTCTCTGCCACCTACTTTTAAAGCTAAAAGCTGTAGCTCTCATTGGCTCACTAGCCCATTATTGCCTCGTTTGCTCCTTTTTTAGTTGTACATTGTTGCAACAGCTCTCATGGAAGCTTTATACAAAACCCCAAATCCAAGATTCATCTGGAACTGCTTCACTCTTTGCTGTATTGGAGTACAGACCTGAGCCTGCAAGGTACTCTCAGCCCTATAGTTTAGCTTTTCTGATCACTGAAGCCATGCACCCAACATTGATCATACCTGCATGCTGTGTGCAATTTCTTCTCGATCAGACAGGATCTGAGAGAGGTTCTTGGTCCCCAGAACATTCCTCAGAGTGGTTTGTGCCAGGAGCCGAGTGGCTGAATCTGCATTTGTGATATTTGCAACAGCAAGGGTGGCATTCTGAACCTTGTAATAAACCACTCCATCCACGTTAACTGTCACAGAGTCCTTGGTAAGGATCTGTAGGGAGGTAAGAAATCTAACAATTAAACTGAACAATGATGAATGGAAAAGACAACAGAAATACTATGAAGGGGAAATGGACCTCTTTGAGACCTCATCTATAAGTTCCAATTTTCTTTCAGTTTTTGTAAACTTTTCCTTCTTTTAAGCTTCAATGGGATTTATATTAATAGAATCTGACAGGTTTTTTCCTCGGATATGACCCTTCATCCAATCAGGCCACCAACTGTTACTCCCCCAATTCTCTGCCAACAACAAGCCCAGAATATTTTAAATATTAAGAGAATGAGATATGGATGAGTTTAAGTATCAGTGAAATAAGAATCACATCTAGAACATGTAGAGACCTAAAGGAACTTCAGAATCAGTATCTCCCCAGACAAGGTGGGGCCAAAAGCACATTTGTGGAGTCATCTTCTATGGATCTCATATTTTTGGAGCAAGTCTGGTGATGTATATTCTCATAGACAACCTGTATGAGATGGACGTTTCACACTGGCCAGAGGTCAAGCTCTTCCTTCAGCCAGACCTGACAGACTCTGGAAAGTTCTGGAGAGGTGCCATGGGTTAGAGTAAGCTAGAATCGCAACATTTAAGATCCAGGCAAATGCAGAAGATAGTGTTGGGATGACCAAAGAAGATCACGCTGGGCTTTGACTACACTGCAGGGTTTTTGTGCAAGAATCGTTTTGCGGAAGAGATCTTCCACAAAAACTTCTTGCGCAAAAGCGTGTCCACCCCTCAAAAGCGCATCGCAAAAGCGATGTGCTTTTGTGCAAGAGAGCGTCCACACTGCATGGACGCTCTTGCGCAAGAAAGTTCTGAAGGCCATTAACAGAATGGCCATCAGAGCACCTGTGCTTTTTCTGATAGGCTCTTTTTGCGCAAGAAACCCCTGAGGAGCGTCCACACATGCCTTTTTGCGCAAGAGCTGTAGCACAAAAAGGAGTTATTCCTCATGGGGAGAGGAATAACTCTACTAGCAAAAGCCCTCTGTCCTGTCGATTCACTGTATTTTTGTGTGCGCAAAAATGCGCTTGAGGTGTGGCCACTCCACTGACTATTGCGAAAAAAAGGCCGTTTTTGTGCAAAAACCTTGTACTATAGACATAGCCGCTGAGAAGGACTGCTGCTTCTCCTTCTTCCAGAAAAGAAGAGACCAAGAGTATTATAGACAATGCCAGCCTGCCCAGCCAAATGCCAAGAGCAACTGCCCGACTGTATAAAGTATTGAGCCAAGACAACATCTTCTGGTTCCCTGAATTGCAGTCCTCCTTCTGATGTTCTGAAGACTAGTGAACTAAAGAGTTACTCTCTTTTAAAAAAAACAAAACAAAAACTTTCTCTCTCTTTCCTATTGTGGTTTGGCAGAGATGCCTATTATCTGTAGTAATGATTTTTCATCTATAACACTTTCTAAGGGTGTGTGTGTGTGTGTGTGTGTGTGTGTGTAAGAAATAGCACATTCATATCCAAATTCTAAGTGCTACTTTAAATCACTTTTGTGTTAACATGGACAATACAAATGTGTCTGTGCAAACTACTCTGCTCCCAAGGGAACTTATGGGTTGTTAATCATTAGGTAGCATAGTAGAAATAAATTGGTCAGGGAAATTAGTCAGCTGTAGAAATCACCTGGTAAAAGGCCAGACAGCCACACCTCCTCAGGTTTCCAGGGAGTGTACTATACAACTGATAATGTGTGACACTGACTTCATGAGTCATACAATAAGCTGGTTAAAATAGCGGATTCTATTGTAACTGTAATTTTGGTTTGATACGTGTGCTATTTAATCCTTAATTAGTTCAGTAAAAATTATAGTTACAAATTTAGAGTTTAAGTTTGCCTTTTAATTTGTAATAAATCCATAAAACAATAAAGCTGTTTGTCTTTCTAAATTGCAACAAGAGTCACAACACTTTTCCCAGAGTTAAAGGTAATTTAGTAAAGTATTTAAGAACTACTCAGTTCTGTACCTAAATTAGTATCTTTATCCCTCACAACTATATGCTGGTAATACCATGCGAGGCACAAATCCTGAGTCTACACAGCCCTCTGGTAATCCTAAAAAACTGTATGTTGTTTCCATCTCAAAATGAACAGGTGCACAAAGAATGCAACGTGTACGTGTGCACATATATATGTGTATATATTTATATATACATATGTATGTGAAAGAACCATCTCCAGTTTAAACTCCTTCAGACAAGAATGAATTTGGGGTCATGGAAAAATTTGTAAAGGAAAAATAACTTTTTGCTAGATTTGCACTAAGGTGTTATTGACCTCAAGGCCACAAGGTATTAACAATCCACCTGCAGGTAAACAAACAACAACAAAAAGTCCTCAGTAAAAAGATTTACACCAATATATCTGCCCTGAAGATAGGAAGCTTTGCTAGTTCCAGGATATTTCCCAGAAGCAGAGCAGACTAATTTGTCATAAGCAAAAAGGCAAGATACAAAGATAGATACCATATATCAGAGAGTGGGCAAAAGCTTGCATTAGTACCCTGGACTGAACAGTATTGTGAGGCAGTGTGCATCACTGAGGGACCAAATCCCCAAGTCCTTCTGCTAGGGGAGACTCTGAGAACAATCAGGCTGAGAAACACTCCAAAATTTTTTGTCTGTTTGTGTTAAATGCAAAGGACCATTCCATTTGCACATGGTTAAGGACTGTTCTATGGTTAAAAGCAAAAAAAAAGAATATCCAAATAACTTATAATGCTAGATGACTTATTTGAGGTTTGCATGTGTGGGGAGGTCACCTATAACTTAAGTATAGCGTGCTTGTGATTTTCACATCCATGGTACATTATTTGTGAAACCACACTCATCAGATAAGATGCACCTGACTATGTGCGTCAAGAATAAAGTAGGTGACCTACTTAAGAAAAGAAAAAAAAAAAGCAAGCGATATTTTCACTCTGCTCTTTAAAAGGAGTTCCTCAAAGAGGAATTTCTGTGTAGCTGTAGGTAACACAGAAAATAACACCCTTACACAGTACATTTCTGAAAAACCAATCTAGCCAGAGTTCCTGTCTCAGCAGTGGCCAATGCCATCTTCTTTAGAGAGAAGTTTAAACCCTTCCCCCCAATAAGATACCTTGCTGTATAAAGCTATACAATAGATAGGCATTAACTGGGAGAAACCCTTAAATTACTCTTGCAAGCATTTTCCTAATTTGTGCAACCGCAGATGCTTTTCTTCCGAGTAAGAATGTCTAATAGAGATGCAAAAAGTCATTTAAAAATTTAACCATGTAACCACAAAAATCCTAGTGGTTACACAGTTACATGCAATATAAAGCTTATATATAAGGGCTGCTGGTCCTGCTCCCAGGGAGACTTCGCTGCAGGTTCTGCAGCCAGCTCCTGGGGGGCCAGAATGTAACCTTTGGCGCGCCACCCAGACTGGGCCCACCATAGACAGGGGCTGCTCTTGCCATCCGTCCGGAGCAGCCCACTGCAGTGGGCCCTGTGGAGTTGGAGCAGCCCCTGCCCAGAGCAGTCAGGGAGCTGCTCCGGCTCCTACCAGTTAACTGGAACTGGTAAGTCTCACCCGTTAAAGGTGAGGCTTACCGGTTAGCCATTTACATCCATAATGTCGAATCCTTTTTGCATTCTTATTGTTGGAGGATTTTATAGTGACAAATAGCTGAAGTACATGTTGCATAATCTAGCACTCCAAGTATAGCAAGAGGCAATGAACTTGAGTCAGTTTATTACAACACCACCACCTAGTTGCCACAGAGAAAGGACTTTGATTTTTTCCATTCTACTGTGTAAAGCAAGTGTTACAACAGTACATATACAGAACCAGGAAAGCCCAACCCAATATTTAACTGTGCTCCTTCCTCTTTGAGCATAAAACAGTTTTGATTGGATGAGGAAGTTTTAAATTTCAATAAATACAACATAAAATGCAAACGCTCGTACGATAACATAACCAGCCTTGGCCCTTTCTCTTCTTCAGGGCCAAATGCTTATTTCACTTTTTAATGGGTTCAAAGGAGAGAAGAAAACACTGCAGTTTGCCAAGGAATATAGCTCTGCATTCAGATGCCTCCACAGATATGAAAAGAGTAGCTGGAGTGCTTAAAAGCAGTCAGCCTTAAAAAGATGAAAGAAAACAGAAACACAACGATGACTCTTCAAGGGTTTCATGGGATCCTTTCAGCAGGCTCTCTGAATAGCAGGAGCAAACTGGAGCAAGGTTATGACTTCTTAAAAAAAAAACTAACCAACCAAACAAAAAAACCTGTTAAAACACTGAATTTGGTTCTCTTGGTCAATGCTTCAAAACTACTCTAGAAAAGCTTGTGAGGAACCACTCACATCACTTAGCAACTTAAGAAATGCCTCCTTTTGCCAGCCAGAAGGCTTGATGCATTTCATCTGGCCAGCCTGGCACCAGTTTTATTTACTGAATGAGAAATGGATTTGCCAAACATCCACTGCATGCTATTAACTGGACTAGGGTGTCGCCCCTGACTGCAGTGGGAACGGTATGCTGCAGAGACTTTCCAAGATGAGTTCTAATGGTCTATTATGTTTTTTAAAATTATTTAATATTTGTAAACAGTGCAAGAGACACACTTGAGCAAGCAAAGACACTGCCACTTTAAAGAAGTTTATAACTAAGGATAGATACAATGAACGTGACTTAGCAAGAGATGACATTTGAAAAGGGAAAATGACATACAAAATAAAGTCACAAGGCTGCTTATTTTAGTTCCTTTTAAGATGATAATAAAAACACAGCGCACTGTGCAGGGCTGGAAAAAGTAGAGACCATGTCTAAGGGTTTGTGGCCTTTTACAAGGGACGTGGAGGAAGAGGAGCAACTTCACCAGCTCCAAATGCTGCTCTTACACCCCAAAATATATTATTATAAGCCTATTGGAGCTGTAACATCATAAGAAAAGAGTTTTGAATGTGTCATATGACACTGCTCAGAATCTAACTCACATACTTCCAATGACATGTCTTACAAAATGGATTTGGTCAATATCAACAGATTTTAGTTGGGCAACAATAGCTGGGAAGAAAACATTTTCTAGCAAATCAGGATGTAGAAAGGGGAGTCAGAGAACCTTAAGGAGAAGAATGGGGTACATAATGTTTCATTTGGTAATAAGTAAGGACATTTAGGAAAGGGAAAACTTACCTCCTGGGGAGGAATATCAAATGAGATTGTCCTCATATCCACCTTGATAAAACTGTCTGTGCAGGGCAGGACAAAGAATAAACCTGTACACAAAATCCATCCAACACAATGAGACACTGGATGATCCCTTTCCGAATTGCTGGTAAAATAAACTGGTATATCACCTCATCCTAATTCAACATTTCTAGGCGGTGCTGCTATGTTTGTAAGGTTCCCACCAGCATCTGATTTTTTTTTTTTAAAAGCAGCATGGTGTTGCACTACACTTAGTGAGTCTTAAATAGGGATCAGACATTTATCAGGGGCCAGACTTATTAGCACTCCCACTTAGCATTTTCAAAAGACAACAGCAGTGTGACAGTGCATCAGCTCTTCTGAAAATCTGTCTCTTGTTTAGGTGCTCTTTTGAAAATCTGGTCCCAAGTGCTACTTATAGGAGGCAGGATATATTCACATTCTACAGCACTGGAGCACTGGAGAGCAGATGTCATTACTTACTTCCAATGTGTCATGCATGGAGAAACAGTCCAGAAGCACCAAGCTCAAGGGATAATATGACAATAAATTAATGCTTCTGCTGCTTGTTGACAGCTGAAATCAATATAGTAAGTCTTTAAGGTCTTGGCATCACTTCTAAAGTACACTGATAAAGTCTTCAAAAGTGCCTAAGTGACACAGGAACCTAAGTCCCATTTTCAAAAGCATCTAGGCTCTTAAGTCATATAGGCATTTTTGAAAACTACACCTCACATAGCAAGTCCCCCCCCCCCCCCGCCCCAAAGCCTTAATTTAATCAGATTGCTCATTTCAGGCATTGTTCCCCATCCGCACCCCTAAAATATTCATAGGCCAAGGGGGTGGCTGGATGAGACTCACTTTGGTCAGGAGGAGACAGGAAAGCTAGACAGTCACTGCTTGGAACATACCACTCCCCTGGGTAAGCAGAAGCCTTCATTCTCCAGGGCTATGAATCCAGTGCCTTACACCAGCATGCAATTCATTTAAGGTTAAACTACAGGGACTCCTATTTTATTAATCCCTACAAAATTACAACAATTTATAACTTTATGTATTTATGAGGCAATTTAGCCTCCAGATCTCATGTACCCTAAAGGTAGAACATGTTCTAAAAGAAATCAGAACTGGTATAAAGAGTAGACTCCTATATATCCATATAGCTTGGGGGATAGGAAATCTCTAAATAAACAAAAAGCCACTTAATGTAACCAATGAAAGTTGAAGACATTACCTCCACTAAATATAATTGGGGCTCTTTGATAAGAGGAGTTTTACTGAAACTCATTTCAAAGACATGTCCAGCAGCTACAGTCATTCTAATAAATTAGAGGAAGAAACAGAAATATCTTCAGTTTTGCTTAGAAAATTACCACCACTGAACTCCAATTTATATTGAGAGGACCTGACATATAATTTTGAAATATTTTATTTTCTAGGCAATGAACATCTGTTTTAGGCCATTTGTTTTATTGCTACCCAATGCCAATTTGCTTGAGTTAAATTTCAAATAAATCCATTCATTCATTTTTGTGGGTAATTAAAAAAATACCAAGCTAATAAAGGCCCTTTCCACTGTCAAGTGCTTTCATCTTGCAGATCATCATGTTACTGAATCACATGCCTTATACTGGATCCTACACAGGACTGACCTGGTCCTTTTGCTCCCCCCCTTAAAATGCGTCCAAGTCTGAAGATGATGGCTCTCTCATATTCCTTTATGATCTGTAAGGAGAAAACAGATGTTTAATACACAAGTCATTATCAATTTATATATAAAATCTTGGCTTCCGAATATATTAAGGATAATGCTGAACAGTCTCTGGTTTTGCAAAACATAACGTGCATACTGTTCCTGTTTCCACCTACCTGTTCTAAGCAGAAAATACCAAACAGGGTTATCTGTCAGAAAAATATTCTAATGGATTAAATCATTTTGGGAGTGGAGTAATTTTCCAAGGGTAAAAGTGACAACTCTGTCACCTGGAGGGGACAAAGTTTTGGAAATATACTGTAAGGAGCACTCGTGCACAGAGGAGGGCAGACGGACTAGATAGGTTTAATAGGCCTTTTGATTTCTAATTTTTCATGTTGTGTTTGTTTTTTCTTTTCAATAAAAGGTTTGTAATTTCTTCTGTCCCAATAAAAATGCGTTCAAAAAAGCAGGGTGGATTTAGATTAAGCCAAAATATAAACAGAAGTTGGCATTCCCCAGCACCAATAACTCCAAGCTCAAGGAATTGAGTTATGACACAACTCTATAAGTGCTTGTCATCCATTACACATTTAAAGAGTGTCTACTCAAAATTAATACTTGTTCGTGCTATTATTTTGACCCTCCAAAGCTGTTTAGACAGGAATGAAAATTTGGGATTCCTCTTTCTTTGCGCAACCTCTCAGTGTCTTCTCTTGCCTCTTCCTATTGACGGAGTAGTAATTGAGATGCCACTGAAATAAGCCTTCTGGCCAATATTACAGAAACATGGCAATTCTTGTGTGCTGGGGCCTGAATTCATTGAGATGTTAAGGATTGCTGTAAGCCACATGTTATGGTCAAAATAAGAAGGATCAGGAACAGCTGGATTTTGACAAGCCAACAGTAAGCTGGATAATGTTGTTAAACTATTAGGAAACACCTTGCACCTTTTAAACTTCAGATTAAGTTTCTTTACCTTTATGCACATCCAGATTGAGATTGGAAAGGTAACAAGGACGAAGAAGAATGAAATGATCACTAGCAGCCATCCACACACACCAAGGCCAGCGTTGGTCTCTTCTGGAAGAGAAATGTAGATATTTTAGAAGTTAAAACAGAATCATCTTTGGTTTTGCAATTTAAAGAGACAACGAAATATTCCATGCTATAAGTCATCATGAGACATATCCCCTAGGACAAAGCCAAACCCCATTAGCATTAGACCATGTTGGCCACATTATGGACTTAATTCTGCTTTTGCGTCCACTGAAGTCACTAAAGCTGCATTTGTAAATCTCTGAGACCAGAATTTGGGTCAATGAATGATAATGCACAAGTGATGTAGGTTTATTCCACATACATTTATATCTTCATATCTTTAAGGTAAGACACTGCAATATTTTTCTCAAATCAATTTCTTCTCTCTGCCAGAGATTGTGAAGTAATAGTAGACACCTGTCTGTGAGTCTGATTTAAAAGCAAGAGGAACATATTGCTATGTTTGCCCAAGAAAGGAGTAAAACACCAGTTACTTTTGCAAATAATTCTGTAATAAGTTAGTTAAGAGTCAGAGGCATAAGTCACTAGAAGGTGCATAGTGCTGCAGCCATCCCCTTTCCCTCCGCCCCAAAAAAAGTCACCTGAACACCTGGGAAGATGCCCATTCTCAGAGATATCCCATCAAAAAAATTCTACAAGGCAGGGTGAGATAAAAGAGTTAGGAAGGTAGCTTGGCCACTCAGCATAGGCCATGTTCCTGCTCAGCAGCTTCCCACTGATATTAGATCAGGAATACACCATGCCAGTCCTCTGCTGTGAAATGTCTGCTCTCTCATTTCCAACCACACTCAACAAGAAAGGATTCCTGGAGCAAAGAAGAACAAGAGCCAGTCGTTCTGAATGGTTCAGAGCTTGAGTAGAGTGTGCCAACTGCCATGCTAGAATGATGCTGAGCTGTCAGGTGCAGACAGTGAATGTGGACACTCATTGAAGAGGAAATTCCATATCATTCCAGCTAAAATTCTCAACTCATGGCCAAGCTCTGTTGCCAACTCTAGAGTTCCCAGGGTCAAAGCAATTGTGGGCAAATGCTGCATGGCTATTAGGGGAATAAAACATCATCTAATCATTGAAACTCATTTCCCAACATCACCCCTCCCACACTCCTGAATACTTTAAAATTCCTAGAAACAAAAGTCTGATGTGGTACAAGAATAGCTATACAAAAATAAATAATGATATAAAAATCACAATGCTGTATATTTTAGCAGGCATCTTAGAACACAATACTTTAACATCTAACTTTTCTTTGGATCCTGATTCTGGGTTTTGCTATTCTACAATATCAAGATGCTGCATGCTCAATTGTAAACAAAAAAAAAATCCTTATTCTGACTTAATTGTCATTTGAAGCAAACTCAGTTTTTCAATCCAATTCAGAAGACCTGGGATTTATTAAGCAATGGACTGCATTAGCCAGAAGTTAGAATCCTAAGAACTAGGGATGCAATAGTGTAGTTGATTAACTGATAAGTAAAAGCTTATCCGTTAATGCTATAGACTACACGCATCCCCCCGCCCGTAAGTTTTTTAGCAGGTTAGCCAACAGCCTGGCTCAGTACTGTATCAGCAACAGGCAGGTGGCCTGCAAGGGGAGCTGGTTTTTAAACTGGCTCCCCTCGTGGATCAGCTCCTGCCTGGCACCCCACACAGCTGCCTCTAATACAGAGGCAGTAGCGCAGAGTGGCAGGAAGCTCTTTGGGAGTGGGGCAGGAGCACACTGCCAGACAGCTCCACCTCCGGGCACTACAGAATAAATGAGTAACCAATCATTCACGAGGTTAATCAACTATTCAATTAACCAATATTTAACATCCCTACTAAGAACAGTGGTCAGAGAACCTATCAGCTTCAGCCAGTGTTCCCTATAACTCGATTGCTTCACAAAGGATTAACCGTCATGTTCCCTTTTCTATCAGGTCCTGTGGGTAAGTGTAGTTCCTTTTTATACACAGGAATACTTATTAGAGAGGTTAAAGTCTACATTTTCATGAGTGTCCACTGATTTTGGTCACCTAACCAAAGACACCTAGGGACTGCTTTTTAGAGGAACTGGGCACCCAGAAAACCAACTGAAATCAGTAAGATCTGCATCTATTCAGTGCCTCCAAAAATTCAGACCCCATAGTCTGAAAAATTATAAATCCATGGTACACCCACATCTTGAATACTGTGTACAGATGTGGTTGCCTCATCTCCAAAAAGATATCTTGGCATTGGAAAAAGTTAAGAAAAGGGCAACACAAATTATTAGGGGGTTTGGAACAGCTGCCATATGAGGAGAAACTAAAAAGACTGGGACTTTTCCGCTTATAAAAGAGAGGGGATATGATAGAGGTTTTCAAAAATCATAATTGGTGTGAAAAAAGGGAAGAAGAAAAAGTTTTGTTCCCATAACACAAGAACTAGGGGCCATCAAATGAAATTAATAGGCAGTAGGTTTAAAACAAACAAAAAGGAAGTATCTATTCATGCAACGCACTGTCAACCTGTGGAACTCCTTGTCAGAGGATGTTGTGAAGACCAGAACTTTAACAGGATTCAAAAAAGAACTAGATAAATTAATGGGGGATAGGTACACCAATAGTGTCCCAACCCTAGCCTCCATTTATCAGAAGCTGGGAATGGGCGACAGGGAAGAAATCACTTATTCTGTTCATTTCCTCTGGGATACCTGACTTTGGCCACTGTCACAGGACAGAATACTGGGCTAGATGAACCTTTTGTCTGACCTGTATGACCATTGTTATGTTCTTATGTTATGTTCTTAAAAACTGACACACCAAAAATTTGAAAATTTAGGTATAAATTGATCTGACCAAACTCACCCAAGAAATCAGTAAAAGAATTAAGAATAGAAGCCCTGAGTTTTAATTTTCTCCTCCAGTCAACAGATTATGCTTCCCTGAGCTATTCTTTGGACTTTCAGCCAAGACAATGTAACTAGCTTGTTCTTGAATGGGGATTGCCATCAGAATCCAGTATCACTCAGATATATGGGAAGAACAGATTAGTGTCCTGTCCTTGGCCAAGAATGAAAACAATCATCAAAAACAAGTTAGTTCAAGCTCAGGAATGTGCTCACAATACCAACTAAAGGCTTCCTGAAGGAAAATCCCCATGACCCCTTGCTCAGTAACTTTGAGTAATAAGGTTACTTGTGGGTAACAGGGCATATAGAGGACAAGGAAGTTACTGATGCAATTTAGTAATCAAGGAAATGATAAATGATGGTGCTCAGAACTATTAAGCAACCAGCTGTCAGAAACTGGCTATTCAGGGTATGTCCACATTGCAATAAAACAGTCCATGAGTCTGAGCCTTGTGAAAACTGAATTAGCTGGCATGGGCCAGTTGGGGTTTTTAAATTGCAATGTAGGTGGTCAGACTCAGACTGGGTCCCTGGCACAGTGATTTCAATACCATTCGGTGGCACTAGAGTCATCTGGGGGAAAAAAAGGAAGATGATATTGTAATATGTTTGGTGCACAGTCTCAGCCCTGTGCCTCTTGCTTGGACAGATGCTACATGTGCTCAGATCAAACAGATTTTTAAAAAGATTTCACAGTTTAAATACAGCACTCACTTCTGGACTCAGTCCATCTCACACCCACTTTTAACGGATTCTATCTATAGTACTGTAGTGCTAGGCAGAATGTAACAAAGAACAACTCATTCTTTTCACTAAGGGTACGGCTAGACTACAAGTTTTTGTCGGAAGAGGCTTTTCCGACATCTGGCCCATCTAGACCAGGCCAAATGTCGGAAAAAAACCCTCTTTCGAAAGTCCCCTTCTTCCTTGTAGAACGAGGAATACAGGGGCTTCCGAAAGAGCGCGTTTGCTCTTCCACAAAAAAAAAAAGCGGAAGAGTAAACGCGCTCCTGGACGTGGCAGAGTTTTTTCGGGATACCAGAGGTATCCCCCCCCCGCAGTCTAACCGTACCCTAAATGCCCACCAAATAATTGACTATAGAATTACTAAGCAAAAAGACTTGCAGCATATTAGGTTCCAGGATGAAACAGCTGCAGATGAATAAAGACACCACCTGTGGTTTCAGCACAGGTAAGTAAAGAATGGAGTTCTGATTCTCTTGTTCTTGTAGAACTGGATCAAGACAGATTAATAGACTAAGCTAGAAATTATCAGAGAAGACGAACTGTCTATGGAGAAGGCCCTGGATTGGGATTCTGAGAATTAGGTTCTGTGTTCTACCATAGCTTCCCCAGTTTCACTGCAGGTGCCTCACCTTCCTATCTGTAAAACACTCCTCCGATCCCAGCAGCATATTGTGAAGATTTACCTGTGGGTCCATGAGATCATTTGATACTACAGCAGTGAGCACCATATAAAAGCTCAAAGACAAATTATTATTAGTTGTATTATTGCACAGCCTAGGAGTCTTAGTCATGGCAGGATGCCATTGTGTTAGGTGCTGTACAAATACAGAATAAAAAAAACAGTCTCTGCCCCAAGAATCTTACAACTGAAGCATAAAGAGTCAACAGATGGATATAGATGGGAGTACAAGAAAAGAGTATTGGTCAGTACGATTGGCAGTGGCCTCAGCACACCAGCAACCTAACGAAGGATTTAGCGTTATCATACAAAATATGGAAATCCAAACTTTAAGACTCAGTGCAACAGAACCCCATTTATCTGATTTAATTGTGACCATGGTTAGACTGGATAATAAAAAAAAATCCAGATAATCCGGACAATTGGAAAATTAATTGCTGCAGTGCCATCTGGGGCCACAGGAGAGATCAATAAATAGGATTCTACTGTATCTGGTAAATAAGAGGGCATCTCTTCCAAACAGAAACAGGTGAGCTCTGAAAGACTGATTTCTGCAAATTCAGAGCAAGTTTATCTTTGTTTCCACAAATTAGTTCATTGAAATCTGATTTACACAACCAAACATGGGACTGACAAAATCTGGCTGCTTATACTGAGTAAAATTGGTTATCACTTCTGTTTATTTTGGGCCACATCTTATACAAGAAGTTGCCTAATAAGGAACAGAAACTAATAAGTTCCTATAGAGGTGTCAGTGTACTGAACTTCAATATTCTGGTCTCCCTACACATTTGGAACTCTTATGAGAGAAATACCAAAGGGACAGCGACTCTTGTGGGAGGAGGGAAGATACCAAAAGGGAGTACTATTGTATGGATATAAGGAGCATTTGCCTTAGATTCTTTCCACAAGCTTCCAGAGACTCCAAATGGACATAAAACATACACAAGCTAGAAGCTGATCATACAGTTCTGTGGTCCTCACAGCCACACAATCATCGTCATAAGTGCATGCTATCTACAATGCTTATAAGATTGATTTAACAAATTCCCACTCATGTCAAGTTATGTGGAATACCTTCCTGTTCAGGTAATCTGTAAAGCCGGTGAATACAATTACATATTCCATCATGACAGAGAAATTGGGGAAAATCCATCTTGTGAAGGTTTGGTACTTCTATTAACTATATTATCATTCAGTTATATATTGAGAATTAGGTTACCAAAGAATGACTAAAATATACACCCATAATATGTTCATGGTTATTTGTCTGTTTAATGGAGATGCAGAACTGGATGTAGATATATGTCAGCAGCTCAAGTGCTGCATCTTGTATCATGGAAAATTAAGATAAATCTGTTCTTAAATTAAGTTTTGGTCCTTCTGTTTTCTAATAGGCTTCAAAAGGTAACATTGTATCTTCCTCCACAAAGAAATTGTGTAAATTGGACACAAAATGTATATTTGGGAAGGAATTGCAGTTTACCAAAACTCAAGCAATTTCCTATATTTCTTGGGCAACCACTGGGTTATTCAACTGTGTTTTGCTGACCCTATGTATTTAGTCTTTGCTATGAGTATTCAGATTCTGAAAAGAATCACAGAAGGTTTTTGTCTTACACCTACCAAAGAGCTATTTGATGTTGTAGAGTAAAGAATCAGATTTTCCAGTGGCCAAACAGGCTTCTACCCTTCCCCAAATCCCAGAAAATTTTCCCCATAATCCGACTTCCTACCCCACTCCTGCATCTCAGAGCTACTGATAAACAGGTAAATGGAAATATCTTTTCTGAATGGAAGTTATTTCACATGTTTAAGAAACTAGCCTACTTTTAAAAAAAGGTGTTAAAAAAAAATCTTTCAATTCACTTATTTAGTGTCAACCTCAAAATAAAACTGGATAGAATACAGCTCTGCAATGCTAGTGAAATTCACGTGAACAAACAGACCTTTATTGTGAGAATGGAAAGGTCATTTACACAAATTATGTCAGTATTTTATTGCTGTGAACATTTCAGCGATAGGATACTCATGAGATCACAAAAGAATTTGGCAGGATGAGCTCAAGAGGCCATTCAAAACAGTTCATGTCGTGGTTGGCTTTTTACACCCAGTGAACTCAGCAGAATTAGCTTATCTGGGAATTCCTAGCATTCATGGAGAAAGGAGGGCTCTGTGTAACGTCTGATTAGTTAATCATATGCAAATTCCAACAGCATTTCATATTAAATATTAGTAGGAATGAATGTTACCATGTTTCTACATACTTGAATCTGAGGAGGGCAACTATTGTCCCACTCCATCTCAGAAGAAAAAAAGTCACACACTCATACTGCACCATCACTAACATTTATTGCCCAGGATACATATTTAAGCTTTAATATACGTCAATCTTTTAGGCAACTGCTAAAAGACTGACTTTAATAATCATAATGAACAAAGAAAATCCATTAGATAATTCCTTCAGTTAAACGGATTTAATAATGGCAAATTATACTGAATCACAATAATTACAGAAATCAGTATGCTGTATCAATTTACAGTATAAATACTTCATCTACTATGGCAAAACATTTACTGTCAGTATCACAGCCTGCACAACAACATAAAATATAAAAACTTCGGAATGGCTGATATCAACAATTTGGACTATGAAAAGGTAATAGAGAAATTCACTTAATCAAAAAACTGCCAGTAGTTTTATATAGTGGTAAAAATGTCTTAGTCCATTTTTGAGCACCATAACTCCCTACATCAGTCAAGCTCTACAAAATTCAGTTGCTGTAATACAGGTACTATCAGCCCCAGCAGCTGTACCAGCCGCTCAGCAGCAAGCTGTTTATCACAGTGCTAGCTAACACTGCTCTGAGCAGGTTTTAATGACTAAGGCAGAAATATCTGAGTCCATGTGTGCTGGCAGCTTAGCACAAGTGAAGCTTCAGCCTGTCTAGCTACTGTTGTAACACAAATTCTAAATTCTTCTCTGTAAATACTAGGGATGCAAAATCCCTTTTAATTGGTTAAATGATTAAACATAGGGCTAACACTGCCTTTAACAGGAGGTGGAGGGACTGGAGCAGTCCCACTGCCTGCCTCCCATTGGTTAGCCAGTTAAACACTGGCACCAATTTATCCCCTTAGCAGCAAGGCCACAAACAGAATTGAAAAGCAAGGACTTAATTGTCCACTCATCCCTAAAAGAAGGTCTCTTTATAAGCCAGCGTTGCGGCAGAAACTTATATTTGTACTCCCCATGCTGTATTTGTAATTAAGACAGATGACTTAACTCTCCGGGTAGATCAGTTCAACACATTTCACTAATATGATTAAAAAAAAGTTAACAGGAGGAGGATTGAGTATCTGTCTCTTTAAGACAGGGCTACTCAACTTTGGAAGTCTAGTGGGCCACAATGATACTCACAGCACATGCCGAGGGCTGCAACTGAAATGTGATTGCATATACATGCAAATATATATGCAAGTAACTGCTTTCACAGACAGGCACGAATACAAAGATTAAGGCAACACTACACAACACACAGGCCTCATTTAAGTCAGTTCTGCTGATATTAATAAAATGCAATATTTACCCGATTTCCACCCATATGACAGCACTTTTAATGCGCAATGACAGTCCAGGAATTTAACTACTAAAACGCAAAAGACCACCATTATATGGACTATTTTTTTGTTTTGGCTCCCACCTGGGGGCCGCGTGTTGAGCCCTTCGTAAACTCAAACCTCCCTGTGGGCCGCAAACAAACGGCCCACCTGTGAGTAGCCCTGCTTTAGGATGTATCCATCCAACAGGGACACACCCACTGATAACTGTTGGATTTATTCTTTGTTCCCTTATGCAAATTTGGTATTCTGGTCTCTAGTGAATTCCTATTGCTGATCCTCTCCTAGTCCCTTGGGTAAGATCCTGTCAGCTGGAGCCAGCAACAGAACTTTTACATAAGCTTCTCCAGTTCGCCATGATTACAGTTAAGTATTTGTATCTCTTTATAAACAATATTCCATTCTGCATTAACGCATGGAGTGACAAATGGATTTAATGATGGCAAATTGTACTGAATCAAAATAGTTACAGACATCAGTATGCTGAATCAATGTACTTCATCTATCATGGCAAAAATAATTTACAGTCAGTACCTTAGCCTCCACAATAACATAAAGCATACAATAACTTCAGAATGACTGATACCAACAACTTGGACTGTGAAAAGGTGAGAGAGAAATTCACTTAATCTTATTCTAGGCACTTATTCATTCAAAGTGACTGATTTAGTTATTAATATCAAAAATATGCAAAGAGTTATATAGATCCTGTTAGTGAATACCAGAACTAGGCGTTAGCCCCATGCCTTACACCACCGACCTGCTCATATTTACACAACACAAGCTGCTTAACTAAACATTTATATTTACACTATCTTATGAATAATTCCCTCCACCCCAAAATTAGCAAGAGTGCAGAACAAACCCATATTTAGTTCCATTCCGGCTCTCAATCTCCATTACATCATGTATTTAATGCCAAAATAAACTAGTTTTCAGTAGTCAAATTAGTATTGTAGGATGTTAGATGTGGAAAATACCCTGTTATATAGAATAGTAATACAGATGTAGCCGTGTTAGTCTAGTCTAGCTGAAACAAAAAACAGGACTATGTAGCACTTTAAAGACTAACAAGATGGTTTATTTGGTGATGAGCTTTCTTGGGCCAGACCCACTTCCTCTGAAAGAGTTCACCCTCTGAAAACCAACTCTGGAAAGGTCATATGAGATGTTAAAGTGATAAGAGCAGATTGACAGTTTATTGAGCGAATGTTTTCGAACCAACATTACAAACGGCACAATATACATTTTGATACAGACATAGGGGAGCGAATGGATACATCCGGGAGCCGGTTAGGGCTTGGGGTAGGGGGGGGATCTCGCACCCGGAAGCCTGGGTGTACGGCCCGTGGCGAAGCTTTCGGCGTAGCCCGCGAAAGGGCCCGCCGGGGGGTCGCCCCCATCCTCTAGAATAAAGTTCGTGTCCCTTCGGGTGGGAGTGCTGAGAGTAGGCGAGTTCCGTAGGATGGTGGGGCGGGGGTGGGGGGGGGTTTGGCGCGCAGCTTATGAGGAGCCCTTAGTGAATAATGGGGAGTGCGAGGGGCCCCGGATGTAGTTGGGAAGCGGGGTGGCGAGGAGTTGTCCAGAGTATAGGTGGTTGGGTAGGGACGCTCATTTTATAGTAGGGGGTCTAGCGGTTTAGGTAGGCTGGGAAAGTGATAAGAGCAGATACTACATGACAACCAAAATACCAAAGAATGTCGGATCTTCTAACTTTTTCTAGTATAGCCCAAACTGCTAGCATAAAGCATCACTGATAAAAACGGAAATTGAAGAAAACTGATCTGTGTCTAGTGATGGAAGCATGCATATATGTACATACAAATCAATATCTGGTTAAACTAAAATTGTATGAACTTCCATTACAATTATTTTGAAATCTTGCTCTCAGGGTTGTTTCACCTCCATCCAATCCTAAAGAACCATTGTGCACTTCCTAACTTATAAGCATATGGGTGCTATTTTCAGAAAGCACACTACCACCACCACCACCACCACCTCGTCCTTAATTAAACAATTTGTTGTTTTAAAATCACGATTATACTGAATAATCTGAACATAATAACAGCCACACTAGGTCATACCAAAGGTCCCTCTAGCCCAGTATCTTCTGACAGTGGCCAATGCCAGGTGTCCCTGAGGGAATGAAATGAACAGGTAATCCCTCGTCACCCATTCCCAGCTTCTGACAAACAGAGGCTGGGGACACCATCCCTGCCCATCCTGGCTAACAGCCATTGATGGACCTATCCTCCATTAATTTATCTAGTTCTTTTTTGAACTATGTTAAAAGCTTGGTCTTCACAACATACTCTGGCAAGGAGTTCCACAGGTTGACTGTGTGTTGCGTGAAGAAATACTTCTTTTGTTTCTTTTAAACCTGCTACCTATTAATTTCATTTGGTGACCCCTCTAATGTTATGGGAACAAGTAAATAACTTTTAATTATTCACTTTCTCCACATCAATCATGATTTTATAGACCTCTGTCATATCCACCTTAGGCTTTTCTTTTCTAAGCTGAAAAGTCCCAGTTTTTTTAATCTCACCTCATATGGCAAACATTCCAAACATCCCTAATAATTTTTGTTGCCCTTTTCTTAACTTTTTCCAATGCCAAGGTTTTTTTGAGATGAGGCGACCATCTGCACGCATTCAAGATGTGGGCATATCATGTATTTATATAGAGCAGGGGTGGCCAACCTAAACCTGAGAAGGAGCCAGAATTTACCAATGCACATTGCCAAAGAGCCAGTTATATGTCACCAGCCCTGATCATCTCCCCACCACCACACTCAGCACATCCTGCCCACTGGTAACCCCACCTGTCAGTGCCTCCTTCTCCTTTTCCTCCTGCCCACTGAGATCAGCTCTCTCTCAGTGGGAGACACTGGGGCGGTATGGGTGTAGAGGGTGGGAAGTGGCAGGATCCTAGGTGGAAAGGGTGGAGGGGGACAGCACCTAGAGCAGAGCTGGGGGTTGAACGGTGAGCACCCTCCGGCCCAGTGGAAAGTTGGCACCTGTAGCTCCAGCCCTGGATTTGGTACCTATGTAAGGAGCTGCATATTAACTTCTGAAGAGCCACATGTGGCCACCCCTGATACAGAGGCAATAAGATATTCTCTATCCCTTTTTTAAAGCTGATTCTTAACATTCTATTTGCTTTTTTTGAGTGCTGCTGCACATTAAGTGAATGTTTTCAGAGAACTATTCACAATGATGCCAAGATCTTTCTTTTGAGAGCAGCTAATTTATTGCCCAAAATTTTATATGTATAGTTGGGATTATGTTTTCCAATATGTATTACTTTGCATTTATCAACACTAAAATTCATCTGATATTCCATTTCCCCATTAACCTAGGTTTGTGATATCCTTTTGAAGCTCTTTACAGTTTGCATTGGACTTGACTCTCTTGAGCAGTTTAGTATTAGCTTCAAATTTTGCCACCTCACTACTTACCCCATTCTCCAGATAATTTATGAATATGTTGAATAGGACTGGTCTCAGTACAGCACCCTGCAGGACACCACTATTTACTTACCTCTCTTCATTCTGAAAACTTACCAATTATTCCTACCCTTTGTTTCCTCTCTTTCAACCAGTTATCAATCCATGAGAGGATCTTTCCTCTTATCTCATGAGAGCTTACTTTGCTTATGAGGCTTTGGTAAGGGACCTTGTCAAAGGCTTTCTGGAAATCTAAGTACACTATATCCACTGGACCTCCCTTGTCCACATGCTTGTTGACTCCCCTCAAAGAATTCTAGTAGATTAGTGAGGCATGATTTCCCTCTACAGTCAACCATTTGTTGACTTTTCCCCAACAAATTATGTTCATCTGGTTTAGTTAGTATAATCCATCTGACATTTTGCTAATAACAAATGCATTAAGTGGAGTAAACAAATGAGGAGTTCTTATTCTTATTTACAATTAGAATTCCCCAAGAGGATTAGCTTTGTTGACAATGATCTTAATGATACGTTGAGTTTCACTTCTTTCTGATAATGCCATGTTATTTCCTGTTCAAAGGAAAACTGCACAGCTGGTACACCATCCTACTGGCCATTTGCTAATGAAATAAACCTCCTTCCCTACCTTCTTATTCACACTACAAGTTGACATCTCATACAAGGAACTGTGAAAACTTTAGACTTATTTAAAAATTTAACCCAGTTTCAAACTTCCTCCTCATCCATTTTTGCCATGTACCCCATTCTGAGGCCACATATTTTCTTCTTAGACGACTGAGCATACAGTAGGATCTCAAAGTTACGAACACCATGGGAATGGAGGTTGTTTGTAACTCTAAACAAAACATAAATTGCCCAGGGAGGTTGTGGAATCTCCATCTCTGGAGATATTTAAGAGTAGGTTAGATAAATGTCTATCAGGGATGGTGTAGACAGTATTTGGTCCTGCCATGAGGGCAGGGGACTGGATTCAATGACCTCTCGAGGTCCCTTCCAGTCCTAGTATTCTATGATTCTATTATAGTCAGGGCTGCTGATGGCGGGCAGAGAAGGGGCCAAAGGGGGCAGCTGCTCCAAGGCCTGGTGATTTAAAAGGGCCTAGGGCTACTGGATGTTGTTGGTACTACCTTGGCTAAAGTCCTGAGCCCTTTAAATCACTGTTGGCTCCAGCAGCGCATGCTTTGCAGCCCCAGTGGCACTGAAGGGCTGGCTGGGGGAGGCTATTCCCCATTCTCACCCCTTCTGGAGGGCCCAGAGGCAGCTCCCCTCCAAGATCCAGTAAAGTCTCTCATCAGCCCTAATTATGGTGGCTCTTTCAAAAGTTTACAACTGAACACGGATCTAACACTGCTGTGCAACTCTCCTAGGCAGAAGAAAAAAAAAGAGTTGCTTTCCCTTTACTTTTTGAACAGTTTTTGTTTAACAAAGCAACCTACTGGATTTGTTTGGGTTGTTTTTGTTTCACAGCGATGCGGTTGCCTGATTGCACATCCCGTCCCACAGGAGGCGTGCGGTGCGGGCTCGTCGTGGTGTAACGTGGGTGTTTGCGCCGCTCGGGCGTACTGATGCGACTGACGAAGCGGGTTTGAACCCAGGGAAGCGGATGCCTGAACACACCTGCCAGCCTCCGCGGTGCCCCAGGGCGGGTTTGGCAGATACAGACCAACACGGCGCCCCCTTTGGGTACTGCGCAGGGGGGCGGTTGGGCGCCTGTCTAGCTGCCCTCATTGCAGCCACCCGCTGGGGCTGCCAGCCCTGCAGGAACGAGCCAGCCCCGGCTTATGAACGAGTCTCTGCCCCGCCAGGAAGCGGCCAAGCCGGGCTCGTGCCCCGGGGGCGGTTGTGAGAGGACTTTCGGGGCGCGGCAGGAAAGCCTCCGGGCTGGCGGGAAGGGGCGAGCTGGGGAAGCTGCCGGGAGCCAGAAGCGAGCGTCGCCCAGGGGCCAGGCGCTGCCCGCGAGGCCCGCCCTGAGGGGAGAGAATCCCGCCAGCCCCCAGGGCACCGAGCGCGAGCCTCAGGCGGGGCACGGAGGGGAGAGTAACGGCCGCGCGAGCGGGCCCTTCCCGCCTCTTACCGCTGAAAGTGTCCGGCACCCGCCGGCTGCGGTCGGCTCGGTCCACCTGCTTGTCCGCCATTGCCGCCCGCCGCTCCGCCGAGTGGCCGTGCCGCCGCCGCCGCCAGCCCCGCGTCTCCCTCCGCCCGGAGCCGCCCCTGCGCCAGGCCCCGCCCCGCCCCGCAGGGCCCCCAGGCGGAGCTCGCCCCTCCCGCCATTTCTGGCTGCCTGAGGGAGGGGAGGCCCCGCCCTCATTTCCCCCGGGGGGGGGGGCGTGGGATGTGGCGTGTCAGAGGCGTGGGGGCAGCAGCAGGCAGGGACCGTGGGGTGACAAAGCTACAGGGCTTTGGGGACTGTATGGGGGAGACAGGCGTATGGGTTACAGGGATAGGGGTGTCACTGGGAAGTGGGGCTAGCAGAGATACATGGATGTGAGGAGCCATGTATGGGGGAGACTGTGAAGACACAGGCGTATGGGTTACAGGGAAAGGGGTGTCACTAGGAAGTGGGGCTAGCCGAGATACATGGATGTGAGGAGGCATGTATGGGGGAGACTGCGAAGACACAGGCGTATGGGTGACAGGGATAGGGGGTGTCACTGGGAAGTGGGGCTAGCAGAGATGTATGGACCGGAGGAGGGATGTCTGGTGGCGACTGACAAGACACAGGCATATGACAGTGTCTGGAAGATGGGGCAGAGATATGGGTTACGCTACAGGACCGTGGGAGCGTCAGAAGTGGGCTGTGCCCACGAAAGCTCACGATACCATCTACATGTTGTGTTAGATGGGCTATAAAGGGCTACCAGACCATTTGTAGTTTTTTAAGTGTAGCACTACAGCTGACAGCACTACAGAGATATGAGGGGGCAGGGATGAAGGTGGCAAAGTTACAGGGATATGGAGCAGAGTCACAGGGATATGGGATGACAGAGCTATAGGGATATGAGGGACATACCCTGGGGTTGTTTTTGAAACTGTATCTCTTAAAATTTATCCCTTTTGCTTTTCACTCTGGCTGTGTCTAGACTGGCATGATTTTCCGCAAATGCTTTTAACAGAAAAGTTTTTCCGTTAAAATTATTTGCGGAAAAGAGCGTCTAGATTGGCATGGATGCTTTTGCGCAAAAGCATCTGTGCCAACCTAGACGCGGTTTTGCGCAAGAAAGCCCCGATCGCCGTTTTAGCCATCGGGGCTTTTTTGCGCAAAACAGCCCTGAGCTGTCTACACTGGCTCTCTTGCACAAATACATTTGCACAAAAGGACTTTTGCCCGAACGGGAGCGTCAAAGTATTTGCGCAAGAAGCACTGATTTCTTACATTAGAACGTCAGTGCTTTTGCGCAAATTCAAGCGGCCAGTGTAGACAGCTAACACTGTACACTGAGGCTAACACTGATGAACCGCCACCATGTTATTCATAGATTTTTTTTGACTATGAAATGAAAACTGCTGGTTGTTTAATAGTAAATGTTATCTGGAGAGAGAGATTCCTGAGCTCAGGAGAGCTATTGCTAGAACTAAGGTATTCCTTTGGAGACTGGAAATGAGCTTGATGTTCTAGGTCATTCAGTCTCTCTTTTTCCTAGAGACCATTGCTATTAGGATACTATTTTTAAAAGTTCTCAGCATTGTAACATTGCTCCTGTTGAAGTCAGCAGGGGAGGAGGGCAGCGAGGTTACAACTTTCCTCCCATCTAAGAAAGTGAAGGCAACTTGAGTATTCCACCTATAGGAACTTGGCCTTAAGTGGCCCGTGGGTAGAGTGACCAGATGGCAAATGTGAAAAATGGGGACAGAGGGTGCAGGGTAATAAGTATCGGAACTGACCCTACAAAATAGGGATATCTTGTTACTATACCCGTGGGGCTCCTCTCTCTCTCTCTCTCTCTCTTTTACTGAAATGCTGCTAGACACATAAAAGGCTATTAGCCAGGGGGTAGAAATGGTGTCCCTGGCCTCTGTTTGTCAGAGGCTGGAGAGGGATGGCAGGAGACAAATTGCTTGATCATTGTCTTCGGTCCACCCTCTCTGGGGCACCTGGTGCTGGCCACTGTTGGCAGACAGGCTACTGGGCTAGATGGACCTTTGGTCTGACCCAGTACGGCCATTCTTATGTTCTTATGACACACTGCTTGTTTAGCCTAGTAAAGTACTGATCCTATATCGAATGTAGTATATCCTCCTCCTTACCCCCTTTTTTCAGAAAACAAAGCCATGATCTTTGTTACTTTCCTATGAGATTCCTTCCATGGTAACAGCAATAGAGCCATAGAAGAGGTAATTACATACTCAGCTGCTACATTATAGCAAAACTGCTGTTCAGGGTGTCACACCTATAAACATTTCAAGGCTGAATCCTTTCATTAGAAGCTGTTAGAGGGCTATATGTAACTCATGATTATTCTTTAACCACTCTTAGATTATGGGGAATAAATATTTTCCCCAGCTATGAAAGTGGGGAGGGACATAAACACGTATTTATTATATGACATCACTATATTTACAGCTCGTAATCAATAGCTTGCTGAGTAACTTTGCTTCATTTTTTCCATTTGCAAAACTGAGATAATGATTCTTAGCTTCTTGGAAAAGTACTGAGAGAGAGATGGATGAACAGTGCTATATAGTAACTAAGGGTTATTAGTGTAATTCAGAGTCTTAATGAGAACTATAATCCTCTTTATTTGATTCTTCCCTTGGAAATACCTTGGCTTTTGCTTTTTTTCACGTGATTAACAGAGCCATGGGGACTAGAGTTTCCTGTTTATGTAGGGTGATTTTTAGCTAAATAACACAAATGCATGGTAAGTGATATGCAAGCTTCTCCTCCATAATAGGAGTGAGGGAAATTACATTATTTTTTAGTTAAAATGAAAAAAGATTTTTTTTGTCCACTGCAACCTTATTTCAGAAGCATATGAATCCCAAGATGATATGAACAGCATCACTGCAAAAGCATAATGGTAACATTCTTTCCCTCTGGGCCTACGATGCCTGATAAACAGCTCTCCTCACCATCAGTTGGCATGAATTTCTAATTGCATCACTTTGCTAAGTAATTCCAGACTAGCTCTAAGTAGCAAAAAATCCTCAGGCCAAATCAGGGGTAAATGAAAACAAAGACTAAATTTACAGTCCTTGAATCATAGAATCATAGAATCCTAGGACTGGAAGGGACCTCGAGAGGTCATCGAGTCCAGTCCCCTGCCCTCATGGCAGGACCCAGTACTGTCTAGACCATCCCTGATAGACATTTATCTAACCTACTCTTAAATATCTCCAGAGATGGAGATTCCACAACCTCCTTAGGCAATTTATTCCAGTGTTTAACCACCCTGACAGTTAGGAACCTTTTCCTAATGTCCAACCTAAACCTCCCTTGCTGCAGGTTAAGCCCATTGCTTCTTGTTCTATCCTCAAAGGCCAGGAAGAACAAGTTTTCTCCCTCCTCCTTGTGACACCCTTTTAGATACCTGAAAACCGCTATCATGTCCCCCCTCAATCTTCTCTTTTCCAAACTAAACAAGCCCAATTCTTTCAGTCTTCCTTCATAGGTCATGTTCTCTAGACCTTTAATCATTCTTGTTGCTCTTCTCTGAACCTTCTCCAATTTCTCCACATCTTTCTTGAAATGTGGTGCCCAGAACTGGACACAATATTCCAACTGAGGCCTAATCAGCGCAGAGTAGAGCGGAAGAATGACTTCTCGTGTCTTGCTCACAACACACCTGTTAATGAATCCTAGAATCATGTTTGGTTTTTTTGCAATAGCGTCACACTGTTGACTCATTTTTAGCTTGTGGTCCACTATAACCCCTAGATCCCTTTCTGCCGTACTCCTTCCTAGACCGTCGCTTCCCATTCTGTATGTGTGAAACTGATTGTTCCTTCCTATGTGAAGCACTTTGCATTTGTCCTTATTAAACTTCATCCTGTTTACCTCAGACCATGTCTCCAATTTGTCCAGATCATTTTGAATTATGACCCTATCCTCCAAAGCAGTTGCAACCCCTCCAAACTTGGTATTATCTGCAAACTTAATAAGCGTACTCTGTATGCCCATATCTAAATCGTTGATGAAGATATTGAACAGAACCAGTCCCAAAACAGACCCCTGCAGAACCCCACTTTTTACTCCTTTCCAGCAGGATTGTGAACCGTTAATAACTACTCTCCTGATAACTTTTTTGAATCTCCCTTTTCTGACCACTACTACTAATATGCTTAAGAATATTGTCTGTGGAGAACCAGAATTAATATGATTATAGTTGTTGTCACTATAGGGATCTCAAGCTGGTAGTGCTTCAGTGCTTTGTTTTTAATGTTACTGTTATATAAACTCACCTGTACAGGTTGAACCTCTCTGGTACGGCAATATCCGTGGTTCTGCAGAGTTCAGCAGCACCCAGGGCCGCAAGCGTTCTGTAGCCCCAAGGCTACTGAAGCTCAATGGTGCCAGGGCTGACCACAGAGCCAGGAGCCCGGTGGCCTGAGGCAGATGAACTTGGCAATTTGCAGACAGACCCCATAAGAGTCTTGAGCCTGTCACCCGAGGGGCTGGTTCGGTCCTGAAGGTGCCAGACCAGGGAGGTCTAACCTGTAGTTCTTCTTGAAAAAGATATCAGATAAACAGCCTTGGAAACTATATGTCTCTTTATCCAGAGAGCAGCTTCAGCAAGAATATCAGCACAAAGTAGTCAGCTGTCTAACAGTTTCGGGCAGGGAGTTCTGTGACTGTCTTCGTCTTTAATATGGAGACTGGAAGGGTACGTCTACATTGCACAGCTATTTTGGGATTCCAGAGGTATCCTGAAATAGCCACCCCACGTCTACACAAACTACCCATTATTTCAAAATATTTTTCAAAATAACAGCGTGCTATTTTGCCATCCCAGTAACCCTTGTTGCATGAGGGATAAGGGATGGCCCGAAATAGCATGTTATTTCAAAATTTGGCGCTGTGTAGACGCACCAAATTTCAAAATAAGCTATTTTGAAATAGTTTCTAAATAAGATACGCAATTTGCATAGCGCAAATTGCGTATCTTATTTCGAGCTTAGAGTGCTGTGTAGATGCATCCGAAGTCCCAACTTACATTATTGCATCTTGATCAGAACAGATCTTACATTAGACTGGAACACTGCATATCAGGCATCTAGTATCAAGAGCCTACACCACCATATTAAAGATGAAGGAGACTGCAGACTCCTCTGTTACATTTGTATGAATTAAGTGTGGTCCCGTGGACTTTTAACAAGTTGTTAGTGCTTATCTCTTTAGAGAAAATGGAGCCATTTTTGCTGTAGGGGATCACTGTGCTGAAAGTGGTGTCCAGTGATAAGCACATCTCCTAATGCTGAACTCAGTAGGTTAATAGGCAAAGGAGGATGTCCCAGAAATATGAGGAATAGATACTGTGAGCTGATAATTTAGGCTAAATTTTAGCAATGAATAGTAAGCAAATAACTGCTAGTCCCTCTTAATATCAATATCAGTATTGAGACTTGGGCATTTTCATTTTAATAAAGCTAGAAAACTCACTTCATGGATATCAAAGTATCAAGCTGTTGTGTAGAGTCTCATTAACATCTCATGCATTTAGCTACAAACTAATACATATATATTACAGCATTTTGCTCAAGGATTTTAGAATAGAAAGCCTTTTATCTGATTCTTAAAGAGGATTTCATCCCATCCCTGTTAAAATCAATGGGAATTTTGACATTTTGAGGATGAATACAAAGGTGTTATTCTGTGAATGTTTGCTGCCATCGAGTGTCTCCTACCATGTACTACATCCATGTAATTGCTAGAAAGTCTAATCAATAGTTTGTATGGCTGCGTCTAGACTGGCATGATTTTCCGCAAATGCTTTTAATGGAAAAGTTTTTCCGTTAAAAGCATTGGCGGAAAAGAGCGTCTAGATTGGCACGGATGCTTTGCGCAAAAGCACTTTTTGCGAAAAGCATCCGTGCCAATCTAGACGTGATTTCTTAAGAAAGCCCCGATCGCCATTTTCGCCATCGGGGCTTTTTGCGCAAAACAGTCCTCCCCTGTCTACACTGGCCCTCTTGCGCAAATACATTTGCGCAAGAGCTTATCCTGAGCGGGAGCATCATAGTATTTGCGAAGAACACTGACAATCTTACATTAGATCGTCAGTGTTCTTGAGCAAATTCAGCGACCAATGTAGACAGCTGGCAAGCTTTTCCGCAAAAGCAGCCGCTTTTGCGGAAAAACTTGCCAGTCTAGACGCAGCCTATATGTTTTTTCTTTAAACTGTGTAGCAGTGATTTATGTTATCACATTAATCAAATATCATGTTATTTTCATCCTTTTAAATAGAAGCAGGTGAAATGGCTCACCCAGCTCTGGCTCCCAGGCAGTGCGCTAGGGGGCCGGGCCTGGAACAGACGTATGGGCCAGCCGGATCAAAGCCCTAGGTGGGCCGGATCTGGCTCTCTGAGTGGCTTTTGCCCACCTCTGACCTAGATCATCCCTGATAGGTGGTTATCTAACCTGCTCTTAAATATCTCCAATGATGGAGATTCCACAACCTCACTAGGCAATTTATTTCCGTGCGTAACCACGCTGACAGTTAGGAAGTTTTTCCTAATGTCCAACTTAAACCTGCCCTGCTGCAGTTTAAGCCCATTGCTTCTTGTCCTATCATCAGAAGTTAAGGAGACTAATTTTTCTCTCTCCTCCTTGTAATACTCTTTTAGGTACAGGTTGGACCTCCCTGGTCCGGCACGGTCCCCTGCCACAGGCCCAAAACCAGCCGACTCCCTGCCTCTGGCCCCCTCTAGCCCGCTCTGCTGCCGCTGGCCCCAGCCCCAGACTGCCTTTGGCATCCAGGGTTCTCCGGCCCTGGCCAGCGCTGCCACATGCAACCAGATTTCCCCAGCCTTGCGTTGCCACAGGCCGCCTAGCTTCTCCCGCCCTCAACCCCGCTCTGCTGCTTGTTGTTGGAGTTCTCCAGCTCCGCGCTGTCGTGGGCTTCTCCAGCCCCCAACCCCACGTTGCCACAGGCACCCAGGCTTCTATGGCTGCCAGCTCTGTGCTGCTGCGGGTGCCTGGGTTTCCCCACTCCTGGCTCTGTGCTGCCATGTGCTGCTAGGGTTCTCCATTCCCTGGCCCTAATGCTGCTGTGGGGCTCCTCTGGCCGTGCTGCCCCTCCTGCCATTAGGCTCCGAGGCTGTCTGGTTCAGGTGCATCCATGGTCCTGCTGGACCACAGATGTTGCCGGACCAGAGAGTACTGGTTTTCAGAGGTGCATCCTGTACTTGAAAACTGATATCATGTCCTCTCTCAGTCTTCTCTTTCTGAAACTAAACAAAACCAGTTTTTTCAGTCTTTCCTCACAGGTCATGTTTTCTAAACCTTTAACAATTTTTGTTGCACTTCTCAGGACCTTCTCCAATTTCTCCACATTATTCTTGAAATGTGGTGCCCAGAACTGGACACAATACTTCAACAGAGGCCCAATCAGCACAGATTAGTGTGGAAGAATTACTTCTCATGTCTTTCCCACAACTCTCCTGTTAATGCATCCCAGAATCGTGGTGATTTTTTGTTTGTTTGTGGGGGTTTTTTTTTGCAATGGTGTCACACTTTTGACTCATATTTACCTTGTGGTCCACTATGACCCCTAGATCCCTTTCTGCAGTACTCCTTCCTCTACAGTCGCTTCTCATTCTGTATGTGTGAAATGGATTGTTCCTTCCTAAGTGGCGTACTCTGCATTTGTCCTTATTAAACTTCATCCTGTTTACCTCAGACCATTTCTCCAGTTTGTCCAGATCATTTTGAATTATGACCCTCTGCTCCAAAGCACTTGCAACCCCTCCCAGCTTGACATCATCTGCAAACTTTATTAAGTGTACTCTTCATGCTATTATCTAAATTGTTGATGAAGATTTTGAACAGAGCCAGTCCCAAAACTGACCCCTGCGGAACCCCACTTGTTACACCCTTCCAGCATGACTGTGAACCATTAATAGCTATTCTCTGAGAATGGTTATCCAGCCAGTTATGCACATACCTTATAGTAGCCCCATCTAGTTTGTATTTCACTAGTTTATTGATAAGAATTTAATGCGAAACCATATCAGATGCTTTATTAAAGTTTAGGTATACCACGTATACTATTTCTGCCTTATCCACAAGACTTGTTATCCTATCAAAGAAAGCTATCAGATTGGTTTGACGTGATTTGTTCTTTACAAATCTATGCTGGCTGTTACCTATCACCTTATTATCTTCCAGATGTTTTCAAATGAATTCTTTAATTTATTTGCTCCATTTTCTTTCTTGGCACAGAAGTTAAGCTGACTGGTCTGTAATTTCCTGGGTTTTTCATATTTCCCTTTTTATAGATTGGCACTATACTTTTCCAGTCTTCTGGAATCTCTCCCAACTTCCTTGACTTTGCAAAGATGATAGCCAGTGGTTCAGATACCTCCTCCTTGAGTATTCTAGTATGCAATTCATAAGGTCCTGGTAACTTGAAGATGACTAACTTTTCTAAGTAATTTTTAACTTTTTCTTTTCCTATTTTAACTTCTAAACCTACCCTATTTCCACTAGCATTCGCTATGTTAGGCATCCAGCCACCACCAACCTTCTTGGTGAAAACGGAAACAAAGAAGTCATTAAGCACCTCTGCCATTTCTACATTTTCTGTTATTGTTTCTTACTATCATACTTAAGAGAGGCATGCAGAAATAAACTTGTCCTACTACTTCCATCTGTATATACAAAAGTCTTTCTTTCAGTTTATCCTTTCTATTTATATTCATTTGAAGAGGGCTACTGATGTTTGAAAGCAAGAATTATTTTCTCTAAAAATAAATATACATTTATTTCATTTTTAAAAAGAATCTGTCATGTTCTGTAAGGCTATGTCTTTGACCTAATCCCATAGTGTAGTTTTTAAGGTTGATTTTTTTCAGCGCCCAGATTTACAAATATGAAGGTGCATGTCCTCACTGGGCACATGAGGTCAATAGAGTACGCCCCCAGTATCATCGCTACTCTCAACTTTGATAGCGATTCACTGTGGGTAGCCATCTCACAGTTCCTGCGCCCCCTTTGCATTCTGGGTTAGGCTCCCAATACTTGATGGGACAAAAACATTGCCGTGGGTGATTCTGAGTACATGCTGTCAGCCTCCCCTAATGCACTTATCTCCTCCCTTCTACCCTGCTTGAAAGCAATGGCAAATAATTTTTCATACCTTTCCCCCCCTAGTTATCCATGCAGATGCTATAGCAGGGCAAGCGTGGACCTGCTCAGCTTCAAACTGCTGTGACAGGCATTGTAAACACCTTGTACATTATGCAGCAGTTTGTCCAGAACCTAACCAGGAGCTGCCAGAGTGAGGAAGAATGTAAGAAGGCAATGAACACAGACATGCATGAAACCACTGAGTGTAACAATTGGCATATGTTGGTGGCAGTCGATCCTGTTGACACAATGGAATGCCAGTTCTGATCCTGTGAGACAAACACAGACTGGTTGAACCACATAGTTATGCAGCTATAGAACAATGACTGGTGCCTGCTTCTAATATATTTATAGAAAGTTTTCTTGTTACCCTAAATTGCGCTTGATTTGATCCTTTGGCTTTCTAATTTTGCCCCAACACCAGGGGTGGGCAATAACACGGCAACAGTTCACCAAGGTTAGCCATGGCAGACCGCTGCCACTATATTTACCAGCATGGCCGTCAGATACCAGTGACTACAGCTCCTGCTGGCCACGGATCGTCGTTCCTGGCTAATGAGAGTGGTGGGCAGGGCCGGCTGTAGGAAGTGCGGGGCCCAATTCGAACAGTTTTCATGGGGCCCTGGCACCCAGGATTTTTTGTTGAGCAAAAATGAAAAAAAAACACACTACACACAAAAGTTTCGGTACATTGTGTCATATTATAAATATCAAGTTGGTTAAGAGGGACTTCATTGTACACCTCACCTATATGTTTTTAAAACTTTATCTTCCTTGCCGGGAGGGGAGAGGGAACAGGGGGCCAGTGGGGACAGGTTTCTGCGGCTGGGGAGAAGGAACGGGGAGAGAGAAGAGGGGGCCGGGAGGGGAGAGGGAACAGGGGGCCAGTGGGGACCGGTTTCTGTGGCTAGGGAGAGGGGAGAGGGAAGAGGGGGCCGGGAGGGGAGAGGGAACAGGGGGCCAGTGGGGACAGGTTTCTGCGGCTGGGGAGAGGAGAGGGAACAGGGAGCCAGTGGGGACAGGTTTCTGCGGCTGGGGAGAGGGAACAGGGGAGAGGGAAGAGGGGGCCGGGAGGAGAGAGGGAACAGGGAGCCAGTGGGGACAGGTTTCTGCGGCTGGGGAGAGGGAACAGGAGGGGAGAGGGAACAGGAGGGGAGTGGGGGCAGAGAGTACCCTGCACCCGCCTCCTCCCAGAAGTCTCCCAGAGGGAAGCCGGCCAAACCCCCCTCCCGCGGTGCATCCAAAACCCCTCTTGCAGTCCCGCGCCTGCCCCGGGGGCTGGGGCCAACCGCCCTCCCGCGGCGGGGCCAAACCCCCGCTCATGCCTGCCCCGGGGCCAAACCCCCTCCCGTGGCGGGGCCAGACCCCCCTCCCACAGCGCAGACAAAATCCCTGCACTTGACTCACCCCTCCTGAGTCCTGCGGTCACGGTGCTGCAGGGAAGCCGCCAGCGCTGCGCTCCTCCTCCGGGGCCGACACCCCCTGCCGCAGTGCGCCCGGCACGCTACAGAGCTGTGCGAGGGGAGCAGCCAGCACACTTCCGGAATCCCCGGAAGTGGCGCAAAGCTGCAGGAAGGACTTCCGTCCACCCCGGGGAAGCCGGCACTATGCTGGAGGTAGGTAGTGGGGCTTCTCGGGGGTGGGGGGACAATGCGGGGTGGGGGGCCCCGAACGCCTTGCGATCCACTGGTCGAGGCCTTGCGATCGACCAGTCGATCGCGATCAACCGGTTGGGGACTGTGGCTTTAGGGCGCAGGACCCTCTCAGGTGCGGGGCCCGATTCGGGGGAATCAGTGGAATTGGCCTAAGGCCGGCCCTGGTGGTGGGAAGCTAACAGGACACCACTTCCAATAGCTCCCGTTTGCTGGGAATGGCAATCCATGGCCAATGGAAGCTGCGATCACTGGTACCTGCACTGTTCAAGTAAATATAGTGGTGGCGGGGGGACACCAGGAGCTAACCCTGGTGAACTGGATCCAGCCAGGGGATTTGCTGGTGGGATTTGCACTCCCCTGCCCTGCATATTTGTACTATTGTTTATATTAATCCTTTGTACTTGGACCTAATTTCCACTTTTTATGGGACTCTGATGGGGCATTTGGGGCTTTAAGGGTTAAAACCCAGCCCTGGGAGAAGGCTGGAGCGGTGGAGTCAGCAGCTGAGACAGAGCGAGACAATTAGGGCCCAGCTGGGGCTGTATAAATAAGAGCTCCTGGTGGGACAGACTCAGACTCACTCTTGCTCCAGCTTTGGAGCAGTAGGGACCTAGTTGATCGGGAAGCTAGAGGCTTCCTGATTTAGAGCAGGGCTGGGGAAGGGCAGGCAGAGATGAGGAAGCTCTGGCCAGGCATGCTCCCAGGCTGCAGGGCCTGAAGCAAGGCCTGACATAGGGAGGCAGCCAGGGCAGTAAAAGGCAGCAGGTCCACACCCCTTTGCCAATGATGGGTGGCCTTTTCAGACTGCAGTTTCCTCCTGAGGCAGGGGGCTAGATGAAGACTGGCAGTAGGGTCACTGAGGCAAAGTGGGCATAGGGGGTTGGGAATTGCCTGAGGGGGAGGACCCGAGTGTGGGGGGACTGCAGCAGGGCAGTACACAGAGGGGAGGATGCCACAGTTTGGGAGAGACGTGGGTCCTAACATAAAGTGGTGGAGCCGATAAAAGGTAATAGCAGGCATGACGCTGGCCAAAAAGGAGCACTCAAGTGTTGAAGAGCTAATTCCCAGAGTCGCCAGTAGAAGGCAGTAGCGGTGAGTCGCACCGTGTTACAGACTCCTTTTTTAATTTTGTAGATAATTCTATATCTCCTGGTTAAGCGAGGGTGGTATCTTGCCAAACTTCCTGTCTTTTCTACACAATGGAATAATGTGCCCTTAATAATGTTCCTTTGAAAAATTGCTGTCTTCAGTTGTTTTTCTTCTTAGCCTTGCTTCCCATGAGACCTTATCTACCAGTTCCCTGAGATTGCTAAAGTCTGCCTTCTTGAAATCCGTTGTCTTTATTTTGCTGTTCTCCCTTCTACCATTCCTTAAAATTATGAACTCTATCATTTCATGATCACTTTCACCCAAGCTGCCTTCCACTTTCAAATTCTCAATCACTTCCTCCCTATTTGTCAAAATCAAATTTAGAACAGCCTCTCCCCTAGTAGCTTTCTCCACCTTCAAAATAAAAACTTATTGATAACTTATTGAATAATCCGTACGTCACTGTGTTATTTTTCTGACAGATATCTGAATAGTGGAAGTCCCCCGTCACCACAAAGTTCTGTGCTTTGGATGATTTTGTTAATTGTTTAAAAAAAGCCTCATCCATCTTTTCTTCTGATTAGGTGTTTTGTAATAGACCCCTACCATAACACCACCCTGGGTTTTTTAACCCTTTTAATCTGACCCAGAGACTCTCAATAAGTCTGTCTCATATGTCCATCTCAACCTCAGTCTGTATATATACATTTTAATATATAAGGCAATACCTCCTCCCTTTTTCCCTGCTTATCTTTCCTGAGCAAATTAAACCCTTCAGTACCAATATTCCAGTCATATGTATTATCCCACCAACTATATCATAGTTGTATTTATTTATTAGCATTCTGAGTTCTTCTTGCTTATTCCCCATACTTCTTGCATTTGCATACAGACAACTAAGATACTGATTTGATTTTGCCCTCCCCCCAGTTGTAGCTTGTTTCTCCTTTATCCCTGCTGTCACAGCCCATAACTATTGCTACTACAAAATGCACTATTCTCTCGCCTCTGTGGATCCTCAGCAATTTGTGTTACAGCTGGTGGTACTGTGACGAAGATGGGATGCCTGAGCACAAGGAATGGATAATGGACACAGTGAATCAAAACGTCACTTTGAGGCTGGCATTCACAAAGCAACTTTACATGGTGATTTAGTGCTTCTGGGTCCTAAAAGTGGGTACTGACTGTTGGGATTGCATTGTAATGTGATGGTTTGGGATGACAAGCTACGGCTGCAGAACTTTTGGGTGCAAAAGGCACATTCCTGAATTTCCACGCTGAGCTTGTCCCAGCCCTCAAGTGCAGAGACACCAGAATAAGAGCTGCATTGACTGTGGAAAAGCAAGTAGAGATCACTATGCCCAAGTGTCACAAAGTGTTTGGAATCTTGCAATGCCAAATTGCTATTGATCAGTGGGGAATTAATTCAGAGATGGAAAATCCACAGTAGAGGCCATTGTCATCAAATTGGATTTGATTTAAATCCAAATGGATTTAAATCATGGTTTATATAGCTAGTCAGGAAGACTTGATTTGATCATGGTTTTCTATATAAAAGTGCATTCTTGTTGGTTGTTATAACCTTAATACATATTCTTCACAACTCAGAGACAGACATGTAGATTTCCTTTTTAGAAGGTACACACTACACATTTTAAACAGTGATTTATTTTGAAAACTTTTCAGATTAGTTTTACAGCTATATCAGAAAATGAATGATTGTTTGGTAATTGAAGTCGTTGGGAGGTAAACGATCCCCAAATCAACAGGTTAATCATTAATATTTGGAGGATTTTTCTTGTCATGCTGTATTACAAGGAGAACATCACCAGATATTTAAATTGTTTTAACTAAAACAACAACATTATGTATCCTGGATTTTTTCTTCAACAGCAAATATATAATATTTTATCAAAACAAGCATATGAATTTTTGAATTGAGTTAAACATTCACGTTTTTTAAAATAAGGTTTGTTTTTTGTTAAAATTATTTAACTAAAATAGTTAAATGAAATATTTTAAAAAATTAAATCTTCTATGTCAGCCAGGTCAATATGAGAAATTTGTAATATTGGCTTCTGCAGCTAACTCAGTCTTCACCTTCATTTTCCTGCTTGTTCATAATGTGGAAAAGAAAAACAAGCTTTCCTGCTTTTTCAGGTCCCAAACAGTTTCTCAGTTTGGAATTAATTAGTCCAAAGGAAGAAAATATTCTTTCTAACAAGAAATATTCTTTCTAACAGAAGAAGGTACTGCTGTTAAACGTAAGATTATCACTTCCAGTCTCTGAATGTAAGTGCTCAAGTGTCTTCCTCCAGTTCATTGATGTGACTTTCTTTAAAACATCCTCAGCAAACATATATTTCTTGAATGGTTCACCCTTAGTTCTGAAGTGTATTATAGTTGGCATTACAAAGGGATGATTGCTGGATACCCATGTCAAAACCAACTCCTCTTCTTCAGTAGTTGAGTTGACCCTGGTACCGAGTATTGGGAATATTTGCAAGAAAATGAGCTGGAGATAGTGCGTGTCCAATTAATTTTTCTTATTTCTCTTTTTAAGATCTCATTCAGTCCTTCCAAATTACAACAGCATAAGCAAAAACAAAAAAACCCAAACAAAAAAAAATCCCAGCTATTTTCCTGCATTTTGTTCAAGGCTACAGAAATAGGCTTCAGGGTACTTATCATGTGTTCAACATTTCTCTTAAGCCCAATGTTGAGAACTTTGTCTGTGATAGTGCCATCTATTTTTTCACAGTTTTGTTCACAAACTGTCATCAGATTAGGCCAGTTCTTGCTATAGTGCTCGGAACAGTACACTGCTGAGTTCCATTGCCCATCTTGTGGGAGAGTTAACTTGGTTCTTCCCACTTTTTTCAGAGCAGCTGCTGCAAAGTGGTTGTTATGGAAGTATTTTTCAGTTTCAACAACATTAGCCTTCATTCCTGGAACATTGAAGTCTTTGGCTAGGAGGTGCATCAAATGAGCTCCGCAACTGTATGTTATTAGCTTGGGACTCTATTCACTCTCTTCTAAATTTCTTCTCATCATGGATACATTTGCAGCATTGTCTGTGACCTAGCCGTGTACTAGACATTTTATTCCCACAGTTTGTTATAGATTATACTGCTGCTACTTGTAAGTATTCTGCTGTGTGTGCATTTCCTGATGTATCAATTGTTACTGTAAGGAAGACATTCCCTTCTTCTGTTGTCATACAAGCCCATACAACAGGATTATTGTGGACATTGCTCTTCCCATCAAGATTAAGGTTAATTTTAACCTCTAGACTTTTTGCACACTGATCAATTTCTTTCATACACTTTCTCCAGCAATTTGCCTGTGATGTCTGCTTTGTTGGGTGGACTATCTCCTGGTTTTAATGACTGAACTATGTTAATGAAGTGTGGGTTCTCAATCAAATGGAAAGGAGAGTTTGTTGCATAAACAGCCTGAGACATAATTTTCATCAGTTACCTATTTTGTAATCTGCTGGTTCTTTTTACAAACTAATTTATGGTTGTTTCTGGATGATGGAGATATTTTTTTCTTTTTGCTACAGGTGATATAATGTGCCTATGTGACATACATGATGTGACTGAAACACTATAATTGGCAGATAATTTTGAAATTATAGAAAATAATGGTGATCCTGAAGGTGGATTGTTTTCAGTATTCTGTATGTTGAGGATGGATTCGCCTAAACAAAATAAGTCAAGGTAGTTATTTAATTATTACCATACTGCTCATTTAGTATTCTTCATTGCATTTACTGATGCTCAGTACTACTTTAAAAGTGAAATTGTAAAATGAAGATCTGTTTATTTCAGCTATTTATATTTTATCACAGCTGCATTAAAAATAATAGTACCATATAGTAACAACTATAGTTTTTGCTCAAACATGAGAAATCAAGACTAGTCCAAAAATTTTGAATTTTTTTCACTTTTAGAGAGAGGTAAAGGATTGACTCTGTGTACACAAATTTGCAGAGGGCCAATAGGGTGGAGGTTTATTATTTCTCACCTCTCTATATTATTTATTTAAAAGCCCTTTTGCTGTTAACAGGCATGCTATCTCTGAAACAAATCCACAGTTTCAGAACTGCAAAACTAAGCATCTCTGATAGTATCTTCTAGGTTGAGCAATGAAAGCGTCATTTACATATTGCATTATTGGGTGTTTCACTAGAGGCCTTCTGCTATATGGATCTAGGATGCCCAGGTGTCCCAGTTATATAGGGCCAGTGCTGATATTCAGGGCTTTGTCTGTTACCCCCAATCATGTGTCCTGATTTTTTCATACTTGCTATGTAGTTGTCCTCTGGATGCCATAAACAATACATTTTAAGAGTGCAGAACAGGCTATTTCAAAGCACTGTGCTGATATCCATTTTGCATTGTATACAGTATTAAACACAGTAAAATTTTCTCACTGGATGCAGTACTTATCTGCATAGAAGGGAACAATAGGATTCTTTTAAACATGTCTGTATAGTTTTGGTGCAGAATTAATTCCCAGAATGCACAGATATTGGGCCTTGTATACTTTCCCAACCTGACCACTAGATGGTACTATTGAGTAATGCAACAAATACTCCTCTGCCATTTTTCATACTCTGGCAGGTTAAAAGGGACCGGTGCCTGTCTATTTTAATTTTCTTTAAAAAAATGAATTTGATGCTGGTTAAAGGTGTCATGTTATAACATCCTTTCAAAGTGATGTCCAGAGAATAACTATAGCATAGGCCATAACTGTGCCAGTTTCCCGACATCACTCACTGCCAAATGCTCCAAACTTATGCTAGAATGACCACTTTTAGGCTTACTGTAGGCTTCTTGCTCAAGAAGCTTTTATCGGAAGAGATCTTCCACAAAAACTTCTTGCACAAGAGTGCATCCACACTGCAAAAGCGCATTGAAAAAGCGATGGGCTTTTGCGAAAGAGAGCATCCAGACTGCATGAACGCTCTCTTGAAAGTAATCACTGATTGGTATGCACAGAATGGCCACTAAGGCACCTGTGCTTTTTCCTCTTTCCTCTTTTTGCACAAAAACCTCCTTCCTCTTCCCCATCCACACACGCCTTTTTGCGAAAGAGTTCTTTCGCAAAAAGGCTTCTTCCTCGTAGAAAGAGGAATACTAATTGCGCAAAACCCCCTCTGTTCTTTCGATTCTCTTGCACAAAAAGGCGCTTGGCGTGTGGACACTCTGTGAGTTTTTGAGGAAAAACAGCCGTTTTTCCACAAAAACTCTGTAGTGTAGACATGGCCTCAAGCATGACAAAGTAGTTTAGTCTCCATGGCTATTAAATCTTTGTTCCCTCTGTCATGAGATTGTCAACACAGAGTATTAATTGTGTGGGAGATTCTTGTGGTGTGATAACCTGGCCAAGTCGGAAATGGATTGAGCCCCAAAAACTCATGACACATAGAACAGACACATTTTAACAGAAATGTATATTAACCAAACTAACAATTTTTGATAAAATATTTATTAAAATTCAAGATTTACAACAAAATAAATTAAGCAAATCATTTAAAACCTTTGCCAATTTGTATTGTAAGAATAATATTTTTTAAAAAAACCTAAATTTAATAACTGTTAAGAGGATTTAAGCCCTTAAATTCATATAGCCAGCTCTAATACTATATAAAAAACTCAATCTTCTCAAAAATAGTCATCCCTGTTCAAGATCCAATTCCAGAATGCCTGTGTTGAGGGATGAAAGGGTATTTCCTGATTCCTACCGTTCCATACTTCTCATTAAAACTTAGGTCTACGATATTTTTAAAAATCAATTTAAGGTGCTCAAGTACTATGGCAATGGATGCCACACAAGTATTTATATAGACAGGAAAACCTCTCAACATGATTCATTTGTAACATTGCACATATCAACCTTCTGAATCCAATTGTGCAAGCTGGTTAAAATCAATGGGAGTTCAGGGTGCTCCACATCTCACATAAGGAACTCAAAAGTACAGCGCTGAGCCTTATATATTGGAACTGTGAAATAAGGCTACACTGTGATGCCATTAGGAGCTCAAAGGACTAATAGAATAGTGATGCCATTTAACAAAGTAAAAGTAGCCCCAGAATCTAAGAAATTTTGTAAAAGGAAGTAACTTTGTTACTTAACAAAAACCATTCAAACTCCACCACAAAAAATAAATTAAATTTATTCCTATGTTTTCAATTCCAAATATGCAACTTAATAGTTTTGCCTAGGATTTCACAGTATCAGAGGGGTAGCTGTGTTAGTCTGGATCTGCAAAAGCGACAAGGAGTCCTGTAGCACCTTATAGACTAACAGATGTATTGGAGCATAAGCTTTCGTGGGCAAAGACCCACTTCGTCAGATGCATCTGACGAAGTGGGTCTTTGCCACGAAAGCTTATGCTCCAATACATCTGTTAGTCTATAAGGTGCTACAGGACTCCTTGTAGGATTTCACAGTTTCTTGGTGAGAGAAACAATTACACATTATAGCATATAAAAATACAATATGACGAAGTCATTACATCGACTTTTTTACTGTCATTTTCTGGACCAGGGAATAATTACTTTTTGTACCATGACCTCATGTTCAGCTCCTAATGGACCTCTTCAGATGTGCCTTCTCGTCTTTTGCACTGATTCCCACAGCATTTCCTATGGTGTAGTTCTGGCATATGAAGAGAATCAGTTGCAAAATTCAATTTAGTGAAATGCTAAAGCCAGGGAATGGAACAGAGGCTCAGTGAAACCTCCAGAGAGCTGATCACAATCTCTCTGCTGTTGGAAGCTATAGATATGGAATGTCTGTTCTAGGCAAACATTCCATGAAAGCAGAGAGAAATCCAGCTGCTTGTGCTCTAGCTTTATAGAGTATAGAATGAAATCATGGAAAGAAAAACAGGGACTGTAGCTATTCTGGAGGGATTAACCACACAGAAGTACATTTTAAGGTGCTTTGGATGGAGTTTTAGGATAACATCAATAGGGGTCAGATATTTAGACTTCTCACTACAAGAATCTCACTGTAGTGGGTATTCTACCCCTCCACTGCACCCCACCCAATCCCCCTTTAGCTGAATGGAGGTTGATACAGGGCAATCAATTCTTTTATCTCCTTGGTACCCTGTTCTTGGTCAACAGAGGAGATGCAATACTGCCTTTGAAACATTAAATAATCCTCAGTATCCCTATGAGGTAGGTATATATCGTAATATCCCCATTTTGCAAGAGTAAATTGGAGGAAAGGGTAAACAAGTTGCCCAAGGCTACTCAGCAAATCAGTGGTAGAACTGTGCTTAGAACTCAATTGCTCCTCAGTCCGTTATCTGTGCTCATGCTGTAGACCATGCTACCACTCTGATTATAACAAACAACAGTAGGACATTTAACTTTCTAAACAGTGTTACACTCCAAAGTCACTGAGAAATCACACTATCATCAGAAAATGGATAACTGCAAACTCAGAAGCTGTATGACAGCTTTGCTTTTTTGAAAGATTTCTATTGTTCAGTCAAAGGCATCTCCTTTTACTAAAGTTAGAGACATGTAGAAGAGTTGAACAGCAGCAGTGGATCTAATCTGTGTAACCTTTTTACCCAGTATTTTTGTTTCTGCCTTGCTTCCTAGCATAAATTAATTTCATTAAATCTGATTATTACAAAAATCTCTGCTGGATGAGTTTTTCATGATAAACAAGGTCATGTGTTTTCCACCCTTTCAATATCTTATAAAATTACTTTATATTTACATATAATTCTCCAGCATCAATAAATTATTCCAAAAGGTGAGGAATACATTTTGGTTCATCTTACAGTTATGGAACTACATTATAAAAAATGTGTAATGTTATTTTTTACAACCTGTTGGTCATGTCATGATCTCAGACCCTGAACACCAGCAGATTAGACTTTCCAATGCCAATACCACTCTCCTAGGATCCTTTATAAATTAAACTTTATTTCTAACCAGATTATATTCTTTGGGCATCCATGATAACTTAGCATTTTTTATGTCAGCAGGTTGACCAATTTTGTAATTCCAGCAGTATTTAGGAGATAACAGTTTAGTAAGCTTGTTTATCAAGAAGTTATTTGTTTAAGTGGCTTTCATTATGCCATGTTGCCTCAGTGTTCCTTTCTTTGTCTTTTCTAATCCCTTCGTAACATTCCCTGGTAAGGCTGAAAACATGAAGAGGAGTGCCTCCAAAGACAGCACCATGATAATAATAGTCCCCCTGTGTAAATGGAATATAAGATGCTGACTGGGGATTTCTCTCATAAGTGAAGTCTCCTTTATCTGCCTTATAAAACCAAGCTTGGAGCTGTGCTACAGACTCATCAAACCATAGTCATGTTGGAAAACTTGATCCACATCCACACAAAACAGAAAGTCTACTTCAAACGTAATATGGCTTTCAATAAGGTCCCCTATAGTCTTCATGCGCATCATACTTACATCTTGCCACTGGCTTTCTTTGTTAACTTTGATTACTTTAAATGTCCGCACACGTCCCAATTCTATAGAAGGCATTTTCCTTCATCCACTATAACAGAAGATAACTCTGTGGCCAACCATGAAGAAGCTGTTTGCAAAAGTTAAGAAGTTTTTTTAAATACCAATCAAGATACCTGGGAGGGGGAGGGGGGGAAGGGAAAATTACTAATTTTATCTACAATTGGGTAATGAACTAAAGTCAAAGGGCCAAATTCATATTGATGTAATCCTGTTTCAAACAGTATTCTCTTAGGGCGGGGGGTCGGCAACCGTTTCAAATTAAAGAGCCCAACTATAGATCAACAAAGAGCTGGATAAGAAAATGCCCATTTGCATGACTGAAAATATACAACTTAATATTATTGATAATTGACATAATGATTAATAATAGCATAAATGAAACTTTGTACTCACAGACTTTATTTAATGGGACATCTGCTGCTGCATCTTTTCGCACATTTCTTTGAAGTTTACACCATAACTGGTCAAATCCTGCTTCATGCATGCATTCAGGCTGTCTTCTGTCAATCTTCAGGCAGGGGGCTGTGGGAATGTTGGGGTGCAGGAGTCTGGGTTGTGGTGTACGAGGGGCTGAGGGCCGGAGATTTGGGTGTATGATGGACTCAGGGCACAAGGTTGGAAGATGGGGTACAGAAGTGTTATGGCAGGGGACTGGAGATGTGGGGGTGCATGAGTTTGGGGATGTGAGGATATGAGGGACTCAGGGCAGGGGGCTCAGGTGTATGATGGGTTTAGGGTTGGTGTATGTGGGGAGGTGCAGGAATGTTATGATGCTGTGGCCAGATGGGGACTAGGCCCCAATTGGGGGCTTGTTGGCCATGCTTCATTTTTAAATAAAATAAAATATTGTGTCCATCACAAAAGGTTTTAACATTATCTTTATTTATGGCAGGAGTGGGGAACCTTTTTGGGTTAGGTGCCACTGACCCACAGAAAAATCAGTCAGGGACCACACAAGGGAGAAGCAAAAAACAAAACAAAACACAAAAAACCCCCCAAAAAACCACCCCCTCCAAAAACCAAACGCTCTGGCCAGGCGGCAAGATGTCTGGCCAGGGGATGAGGGGGCAGACATCATCTGGCCAGAGTGTCTAGCCAGAGGGCAGGAGTGGCCAGGGGGCAGGGTGTCTGGCCAGTGTGTCGAGGCAGGGTGTCTGGCCAGGGGACAGGAGTGGGCTGGGAGCAGGCTGTATGGCCAGGGGGCAGGAGCAGGTTGGGGGCAGGGATCTGGCCAGGGGGCAGGAGGCAGGGTGTCTGGCTAAATGGCAGGGTATCTTGCCATGGGGAAGGGGGTAGGAGTGGGTGGGGGCAGGGTGTCCTGACTGGGGTGTGTGTGTGTCTGAGTATGAGGAAGTGGGAGGGCACTTGTTTTTGCTCCATGTGCATTTAACACAGCCTCCCACTGCTCCCATTCCCCGGAAGGAAGCTTCCAGGAAAGATTCCCAGGGGAAGCCTTCAGGAAGTGTGTCCCGGGGGAAGAAAAAGGGCAGCATGCATGGAGCCATTTTTGCCTGCTTGTTTCCCGCACGTCAGGGGAAGAAAAAGGGTGGAAAGGGTGGTGCATGGAGCCACGACATATGTGGAGGCTCATGCACGGCTACATTTTCGCTGCATAGAACACTGGCTGGCCTCCGAATACACTCCATCCAGGCACAATATCCACAAATGTGTGACCCCCACCACCAAGGATGGTCACATCCCTCAGGTGGTGGACCGAACCCAACAACTTACTAGCTGGGGTGCCCTTCCCCTGAGATCAGCAGACAGCACAAATTACGACAGACGTCTACCTGCTCAGGTGGGGAGCACACTTGGACGGTCACTTTGTAAAGGGACGATGGTCCACCAAAGAAACTTTCTTCCACATCAGTCTTGTAACTGAGCTGTCTACTGAAAGCAGTAAGTCACTGCTTTCTGGAACTGCTTACTTAGAGGACATTTAGGGGTAAATTAGAGCTAAATAACATCACAGAACACTGAGAGCCAGGACTGTTGGCTGTAAACAAATTTTATGGGACCGCTGGAAACTTGGCCATACCCATAATAAGTGGGCATCCAGCAAACTAAAATCATTCCAGACCACAGATGTTGCTTGACCAGAAAATGCTGGACTAGAGAGGTTCAACCTGTAGTAGTATTTGAATGAAGTTGAGGGAGGGAAGCAGTTGGGGGAATCTTACAATTCTCAAACAAGATGAACAGGGGAGGCTGCATTATATTACATTTGGAGTTTTCTGCTTTTGCAATAACACCACCCTTCTGTCCTCTCAGTATAAGTTACATCATCTACCATTTGTCACTTCTGAATTTGGTTCAGTAATATTTTATTATAAATGTCAGGCTGTGCAGTTTGAGAAAATTAAACTTCTTGGATGCTCATGATTCAAGATTGTCTCAATCATTGCATGTCTGGTTATGCATTTATATGAAGAGTTAGTGTATATATGCAGGTACATAATATAGAATTGAGAAGTGTTATATCAATGTCACCATGCTAACAGACTGAATAATTAAGAAAACTCTCTTAGAACAACACAAAAATAGAAAAAAAAATCCCAGCAGTTAGGTTCAAATTTTTTAGAATTCTGAGCTTTTTGTTTTGCTTTTTGAAGAACACAATTTCGTTTTAGACAACAATATTTAAGAAATAGGTACAGGCAAGGGCTGTGCATACAAAGGAAATATCTCAGATTTCTACCCTCTGTTTTTCATCAGATGTTGTTCTGACATGCCTGTTGGATATAAGCTAATGTAGACAGATGGTTGTAAGGTATATTATGGGAAATATGCTTGTAAGGAGTGCCTTAGGTTATTGCATTAACCATATCATGTTGACCATCTCTGCTCCTGTACAGATGTCACAATAAGTAGAGATGAGAGTGAAATAATATTTTTACATTAGAGTGTATTGTGAAGAAAGAGGGAGGAAAAATGAACCAAATTTGATGCAGTCTTCAAACGGGGGCAAGCCTGGTGTAGTTAATAGGGGTTTGTCACCATTTAGCCTAAGTGCTGAGCATGCAACATTAGGTTTACCCGGCTATGGAGAGGGGATTTGAGCAATTTTTAAAGAGAGAGAAAGATTTCAAGTCAACTGGAGAAATGACTTAAATATTAGGCTTAATTTACCGTATATTAATGAACTTATTAAAAAAATCAAATAACAGCGGGAGCAGTAATACTGAATACAATTGTTGGGTGCGACAAAGGATTAGATAGTTCATTATAAAGAGCACAAGTAAAGAGTTAAGAAATTGGATTTTTGAGATCATGCTTTGAAAAATGTCTCCTGATGGAAAATGGAAGGGGGGTACCTGCAGAACTACAAGAGGAGGTAGGGTATTGCTTGGCTACTCTGGACTTTGCCACACTGATTCAGAAATTAAAGTTTTTATGCTAAAGTCAAAATATTTATTCTGTAACTGCCTTCCTTAGTTTCGCTTTCATTAATTTTCTTGCTTTTGCATTATTAGCAAAAATTTTGTAAAGTGCTGTAAAAAGCAATTTCCGAAAGAAACATCTTTAGCAGGTTTCTCAAACTCTGACAGTGGCACTTTTATAATATAATAGGGACTCAGTTCTATTCAACATTCATAAATGATCTAGAAAAAGGGATAACCAGTAAGATGCAAAATTTGCAGGTAACTATCTTGAGTAGTTTTGTATCTAGCCCCAGGCAGGCTGCGGAGATCTACAAAGGGATCTCTCAAAACTGGGTGACTAGGCAACAAAATGACAGATTAAATTTAATGTTGATAAATGCAAAGTAATGCATATTGGAAAATATAATCCCAGCTATACATATAAAATGATGGGGGTCTAAATTAGCCATTACCATTCAAGAAACAGATCTTGGAGTCGGGGCAGATGATCATTTTGCGGGGCCAGGGCAGTCCAATTTCGTGGGGCCCCCCCTTTGCCACGGCGCATGCGCGGGGCTTCTTGAAGCGCGGGGCCCGGGGCGGCCGCCCCGCTCGCCCTCCCCTATATCCACCCCTGCTTGGAGTCATTGTAAGTAGTTCTTTGAAAAAACAATCACTCTATGTGCATCAGCAGTCAAAAAAAGAAAACAGAATGTTGGGCATCATGAAGAAAGGGATAGATAATAAGACAGAAAGTGTCAGATTGCCTCTGTAAAAATCTTTTGTATGCCGACATCTTGAATATTGCATGCAGATGTGGTTGCCCTGTCTCAAAAATGATTAGAATTGGAAAAGGTTTAGAAAAGGGCAACAAAAATGATTAGGGGGTATGTCATACCTTCCATATGAGGAGAGATTAATAAAACTGGGATTTTTCATTTTAGAAAAGTGATGGCTAAGGGGGGAATATGATTGAGGTCAGTGTTCCCTCTAAGCTGCAGGGCAGCACAGCTTCCTAATCAGCATGTGAAGCTGTGCTGCCGCGCATTTTAGAGGGAACACTGATTGAGGTCTATAAAATCATCCCTGGTGATAAGAATTAGGAGTCACCAAATGAAATTAGTAGGCAGCAGGTTTAAAGCAAACAAAAGGAAGTATTTCTTCACATAACAGATAGTCAACCTGTGGAACCCTTTGCCAGAGGATATTGTGAAGATCAAGACTATAACAGGATTCAAAAAAGAACTAGATAAATTTATGGAGGATAGGTCTATTGATAGCTAGTAGCCAGGATGGGCAGGGATGGTGTCCCTAGCCACTGTTTGCAAGAAGCTGGGAATGAACAACAGTGAATGGATCACTTGATGATTACCTGTTATGTTTATTCCCTTTGGGACACCTGGCCCTGGCTACTATCAGAAGACAGGACACTAGGCTAGATGGACCTTTGGTCTCATCCAGTATGGACGTTCTTTTATATGGGTAGTTTACATTAAACTGGGCAGAGCCCTAACAAAAATCCAACAGGCTATCCTTTATATATGAGCTCCAAAGATAGCATAGGAAGGAATACCTGGAATTCCTGAGTTCTAAATTGGTCTGATACCTGTTCATTCTGTGGCCTTGGTCAGCTCACAACTCTGTCTCTGTTCCTCTATCTTTGAAGTTTGAACAGTCATCCCTGGCTTCAAAGAAGATTGTAAGAAATAGCTAATATTTGCAACCCACTCTGAAGTGAAAAAGTGCATACATATTCTAAGCACTGTCATGAAAATGTAGCATCTTAAAAATTAGAAGTTTAAAGTAGGCATTAATCTTCTAAATATTTTTAACACTGCTGGCTGTCAGTTCCTCACCTGACATCTTACTATGCATTTCTGCTCTCATCTCCTCCTATTTCTCCTCCCAAGCCTTTCTACCTCCTTACTTTGCTTTCCCCCTCACTCTGTTTTATGCTGAAACAGGGTCCCTCCCCTTGACCTCTAAGACACACTTCTATTCTTTCCTCCTTAAAAACCTACTTCTTCCAAACCCTAGACTGCTCTTTCATCCAGATTTGAATGCTAGCCCTGATATTTCTTTTCGTAACCTTATGTTTCCCACAGGTGGGACCATGTCTCCTTGTTTATTTTTAAAAGTGCTATGCACATTTAAGCATTTTATGATAGTGGAAAGGCTTTTAATTTCCTTGCTGTTAATTACAACATGCTAGTGTTTTGTAGCTATCCCAAGGTTTAGAATAAGTCCAGAGTAGTAACTAGCAGTACTTACTTCCTGATGGCAAAAACTGTCAAACCCACTGTGATTTTTCACTTGCTGTAACAGCCTTCCAGGACAACTCTTTTAAATGTATCATCCCCATACAGTTAGGGCAGACCAGTAGGTCAAAGTTCATACCTCTGGTCATGCACTGCATAAAAAAATGAAAGAATCAACAGATTATATAAAAAATTAGCAGGAAGTGAGTAACCCAAGGATATAAATACAGGCAATATCTGCACTCTATCTTCCATGCTTCCATGTTAGTCTCTAAGGTGCTGCAAGACTATTTGTTGTTTTTTAAGTTTTTCCAGTTACAGATTAACATGGCTATACCTCTGAAACTTTTCTACATTACCCAGTTCTTCAGCCTTACAATGAGTGCCAAGACACGACTGCAGGTTATGCATTTCATTTATTCAGGTTCTGTTTATACTGTATTTATTTATTCATCCATTACACCATGGGTGGGCTAAGCACTTTAAAGACATCAGTGTAAGAAAAAAATAGACATCAACACAGAGGGCAGTGGAGAATGCAACATAAAAGTAAAATAACTGTACAATAGAGCAGCACCCTCAGTTTATGAATTCCAAGGTACTCTGTAGTTTGTTAACATGAGCCAAATTAAAAAGTAAAGGCATGGAAATGCTAGCACACAGAACAGAGTGAGATTGCTTGGCAAAGGAAGAGTGAGGCTTTTTCGGATTTGATGAGGCTACAGATTCTGAGTGCATGATGTGCCCAGAGCAAAGGACAGGTCCATTTTAATTAAATACTAATCAATCATTCACAAGAAGTGATGAGAGAGCCAAGAAGTAGACGAGGGTTGCCCCATATAAGGCTTTGATGGTGAGACTGAGTTTGATCTTGCTGAAGAATGAGACATGAACCCAATGGCAAGATTTCAAAACTGGGATCCACTAGGTAAAGTGGTCAGTGTTGGGCAAGATAATTTTAGCGGCAGTATGGTGAATGGGCCAGAACAGGGAGCAAAAATAGCTGTGGAGACTAAAGAAAAGGTAGTATTATTTCCTTGGCAGGTGACTCATCCTGACCAATAGTAACATCCCCTCTGTAAAATATTTTACACTTCACAGTCACGTTTTATAAAACAAACCTGTTGCCACAGCTCCAGAATTTCTTCCTCTCCCACCCTCAACAAGACCATGTAGGATTCCTCCCTGACTTAAAAATGAAGGAAATAAGTAAACCAACCTTACAGAACTCCACTGCAGTACCTCTAGTCATAAAGCAGTTGTAATAATAGAGGCAGCGGGGGGCGGGTGTGTGTGTGTGTGTGAGACAGGAGCCAGTGCTGGGGGTAGCCAGCTTAAAAGCTGGTTCCCCCCCGTACTGTCTCCGGGGTGCCACCTGCCCCCTACTGCCTCTATTAGAGGCAGCCCGGGGCAGGGGTGGGGAAAGAGAGATAGAGGATGCTGCTGGGAAGCAGTCCATGTCCACAGGGGTCCCAGTGGGGAGCTGGGCCTCCTGCGGACAGGGGCTGTTGCCACCAAGCAGCCCCGGTTTGCAGTGTCTAGGGCTGCCACGGGCAGGGTCTGCTCAGGCAGCAGCCCCTGTCTGGCCAGCCCTGGCCACCGCGAACAATGGCTGGTCTGGTACCAGCCCCTGTTCGTGATGGACGGACTGTCTGCTGTGAACAGGGGCTGCTGGACTCAATGCGAGCTGGGACCTAGCAGTCCCGGCTCACGCAAATCGCTGCACCTCTGCATTTTAAATGTAGTAAGAGCCCAGTGGTAGTGCAGATGGCTCCAGAGCCGGCTCCTGGAGCTTCCTCCTCTGCGGCTTTGCACAGCAGCACTTAGGGTACGGCTACACTAGCTTGTTAGTTCGAGCTAGGTAGGGTAATGAGGGCAAGCGGAGTTGCAAATGAAGCCCGGGATTTAAATATCCCGGGCTTCATTTGCATGTTCCCGGGCGCTGCCATTTTTAAATCCCCTTAGTCGAACTCCGTGCGCACTGCACGGACTAGGTAGTTCGAATTAAAGATCCTAATCGAACTACCGTTACTCCTCATTCCACGAGGAGTAACGGTAGTTCGAATTAGGATCTTTAATTCAAACTACCTAGTCCGTGCCCGCGGCTACACGCGGCAACTCCGCTTGCCCTCATTACCCTACCTAACTCGAACTAACGAGCTAGTGTAGCCGTACCCTTATTGACTATATGATTAGCCAAATAATTGCATTTTAGCACCCTTAATGTAAAGTGTATTTTAGTGATCTGGGCATATGCCAGATGCTGCCCATAGTGATGTGTAGTGTCATAAGCAATGTTCCCTCTAATCTTTTCCATCCATGTGCAGATTACATTTTTTATGTGCATTGAGGCATGTGGGAATATGCATCACCAGTAAAAACAAAAAACCTAACTGTGGGTTCTCTGTTAATCAGCTGGATGGCATCAGAATCTCTCCAGAGTGGCCACACTAATGCACAGCTCACAGGGAACACTGGTCATGAAATAACCAACTATATAGAAAACTTTACCTGTATATACCTCGGTGCTTCAAGAATCCACCCACTCTGCAATGCAGTACTGCTACTGGATTGGTGAGCACCTGTATACTATTTTATACTTTATTCATTGTATTCTAATCTTTGAAAATTGGTATTCCATTGGTAAATATAATTCTCAATTAATCAAAATATTCAATTAATCAGCACCCTTAATCCTCCAACATGCTGCATAACAGAACTTTACTGTATTTTGTTTTATCACTCCTAAATGATTCAGGCAATCAAAAGACAGCTGCCAGATCTTAAAGAGAAGCTAAAGCTAGTTCCATGAGGTAGTCACTAGTTGGAGCAGCTTGTCTTGGTAATAAGAGCACTGTGATGAGCATTATCTTAATCCTGGGAATCCAGCTTTAAAACAAAGTTCAGGTAACAAGTGCATACTTGGCAAGCTCATGCTGATCTGTTGTTGGGGTTTTTAAAGGGCATGTGGCACATTTGAGAGGCTCTAGCCAAGAGAGACCAAGGACTCTAGTAGCTGGAAGTGTTGCAATAAGGCTTGAGATACATTAGATGGGAAGTCTCAGAGGGATAGCTGTGTTAATCTGTAACTGAAAAAACTTGGACCCCTTACTCCATTCATCTGAAGAAGTGGGTTGTGCCCACAGAAGCTCATGATACCATCTACTTGTTTTGTTAGTCTCTAAGGTGCTGCAGGACCATTTGTTTTTTCATTAGATAGGAAGTAGGTATACCACTTGCTTATGCTCTTGGCTGCTATGAAATAATAATTCATGGGTTTCTTTTGTTAAAAACCTCAGACTTTTTGTTTTCTAGACTTGTGGATTTGGCTGTGGGCAAGAGCTCCAATATCTGATCACCTTTTCATCTGACCTATCTTTTAGTAGTGTTGCAAATTGTTCCAAGATACAAAGTGAAGTATGCATAATAGTAACCAGTGATACTTCATCTCAGAGGGGTAGCCGTGTTAGTCTGTAACTTTAAAAAAACAAGTAATTCAGTAGTGCTTTAGGTATGTCTACACTACAGCGTTATTTTGAAATATCTTATTTTGAAATAGTTATTTCGAAATAGCTTATTTCAAAATAACGTGTCTAGATACAAAATGCATTTTGAAATAGTGTTTTGCTATTTTGAAATAGCGCGTCCACACTGATAGGACACTGAATCACATTTAAAGCTGGCCGGAACCAGTTCTGGCAGGGCATCAGGTCAGGAGTTACCTTGTGTGGCTGCTGCCTGAGGCTATCTCAGACCTGTGCTTAAAGGGATGCCCTGCCCCCCACACACACACAGCCGGTTCTAAGGTTTCCAGCAAAGCATTTTTTTCTCTGCGTGCTCTGATTGCCCTCACTCAGGACACCAAAGCACTCTGAAGCATGGAGCCGGAGCCACCGCTGGGCACTCTGGTGCTTCTCCTGGATGTGTTGCTGCGAGCCTGGCAGCACATTCTGCAGGCAGTAACAGTCTCCCTGGTGTGCCCCACTGGGGGCTTGTGCCTCATTCCTCCCTCACGTCCTTCCACTTACCCCCTCTAACCCCCCTTCCATCTGTACAATAAAAGACACATGTGTTCATTATAACAAAGCCTCTTTATTGAACAAAACTGGGGTGGGAGGGGGGAATGAAACTGAGGTGAGACTGGGGAAAGAAGGTGGGAGAGGGGAGAGGGAAATCTGGGAGGAGGAAGCTGGCAAGGGGAGGAAGGGGGAGGAGAAGCTCAGGGCTCCGGGTTGGGGGTCTCGCTGGCCCAACTGTCTTCCAGCACTGCGGGTGTGGGGGCCTCGGCATCCCTGAGGGTGTGGGGAGGGTGGGGAGGAAGAAGCAGGAGGGGGAGAAGGAGTGGGAGGAGGAGCGGTAGCTGGGGAGGCAGCAGGGGCTGGAGCAGCAGGAGGCAGCAAGCTCTGCCCCAGGCTTGATGACCACCTGGGGGGCACGGACCATCCTGCCCTCCAGGATGTGGTCCACGACATCAAAATAGGGGCAGGGGTCTGTGTCTGCCCCTGGTTGGGAGCTGCCCCCTGTGGCCCTGGCATACGCCTGCCGCTGCTCCTTTATTTTCATGCGAACCTTCTCCTGGGTTCGCATGTGGCCTTTAGTGGCCAGGCTGGCAGCCATCCACCTGTAGACGGTTGCGTTCCTCCATTTAGTGCGGAGATCATGGACGTTGGAGGCATCCCCCCAAACCTGAATTAGGTCCCTGATCTCCAAACTGGACCAGGCAGGTACCTGCTTTTTCCAGCCCCTGGCAGGCTCCTGGGAGCTGGCAGACTGGTCCTGGGGAGCGGTGGAGGGCTGGCTGGCACTGGCTGCCTGGCTCATGCTGGGGCCACTGGGTCAGGTGCAGCGACTGCTGGCTCTGGGCTGGCAGGCTTGGAGCTGGCACAGGCACTGTGGCCAGAGTCTACTCTTTAAGGCAGTGGTCCCCAACCTTTTGTGGCTGCCGGGCGCCCGGGGGCGGGGCCGCTCATGTGCTGGGCGTTCGGGGGCGGGGCCACTCACGCGCTGCGCTTCCGGGGGCGGGGCCACGCATGCGTCGCACGCCTGGGGCAGGGGCTGCCCACGTGCTCTGCACCCAGGGCCGGCACCACGCATATGCCACGTGCCCGGGGCAGGGGCCGCCTACGCACCCTGCGCCCGGGGCCGGCACTGCACATATGCCACATGCCCGGGGCAGGGGCCGCCCATGCGCCACACGCCCGGGGCCGGCACCATGCATGTGCCCCGCGCCGGGGGCGGGGCCAGCCCAGATGTTTCGGCGGGCGCACATAAATGCCCCGCGGGCACCGCGTTGAGGACCACTGCTTTAAGGGCTCTGGGGAGGGGGGGAGGGAGAGGAGTTTTCTTGGTTGTGCCCCGAGTGGCCACCAGGGCACCCTGGGAAGGGCTGGAGGCCCCCTATTTCGAAATAAGCATCTACACAGCACTTATTTTGAAATAGCAATTTCAAAATTCGTGCTATTCCTTGTGGAATGAGGTTTACCAATTTCGAAATAAGCCCTCCGCTATTTCGATTTAATTTCGAAATAGAGGTTTGGCTGTGTAGACGCTGGTAAAGTTATTTCGAAATAACGGCTGTTATTTTAAAATAACTTTGCTGTGTAGACATACCCTTAGAGACTAACAAAAATATATGTGTAGTATCATGAGCTTTCGTGGGCAAAATCCACTTCCTCAGATGAGCAGAGTCAGATGCTCATCTGAGGAAGTGGATTTTGCCCATGAAAGCTCATGATACAGTGATACTTATTAACATCAATGACAGAATACCTATTATTTTCTGTGTTGGCTTGTATAAGAGCAGGGACTTAAAACAACTAGGCTGCATCTAGACTGGCAAGTTTTTCCGCAAAAGTGGCTGCTTTTGCGGAAAAACTTGCCAGCTGTCTACACTGGCCGCAGATTTGCAAGAACACTGACGATCTAATGTAAGATTGTCAGTGTTCTTGCGCATACTATGATGCTCCCGCTCAGGGATAAGCCCTCTTGCGCAAATATATTTGCGCAAGGGCCAGTGTAGACAGGGGAGGACTGTTTGCGCAAAAAGCCCCGATGGCGAAAATGGCGATCGGGGCTTTCTTGAAAACGCGTCTAGATTGGCACGGATGCTTTTCCGCAAAAAGTGCTTTTGCACAAAAGTATCCGTGCCAATCTAGACGCTCTTTTCCGCAAATGCTTTTAACGGAAAAACTTTTCCGTTAAAAGCATTTGCGAGGAAAATCATGGCAGTCTAGACGTAGCCCTAGAGTTAAGTGCAACAATGAAAAGAATTAAATAATATTTTACTCATTTCTGATCTCTTTCTTCTGACAATCTCAAAGCATAGTACTGAGCTAGGTGAAGCTTCGCTTTGAGCTAGGTGAAGAGTGTTCCCACCACTACAAAGAGAAGAATGGTCTGGAGAAGAACTACAAGGCACAGAGAATACACAAATCAGTGGTAGAGCAAGAAACAGAATGCAGGAGCCCCGGCTCCCAATCCCATTCTTTAACCATTACTTGACACTTTCCATTTAAATTGTTCACTTTTAAATGACAGTTAAAAGCACTACTGTCTTGACAGCTTCTGAATGGTGGGTAAAATCCTAACACTGACATATTGATGACAGTCTGTGGGTGCGTCTTACACTGCATTCAGGAGGTCTGATTGCAACATCAGGACTCAAACAATTCTTATTCCAGGGCAGGGATATGGGGACAGGAGGAGTTTCATGCCCGAGGTGAGTGTCCTAACCACTGGGATAGCAGAACAAAATTGGAGCAGCAGTGCCACAACTTCCTCCTCTGATTTTGTGAATAGCACCACCACTTCCTTATCTGGCTATGTGAATGGCACCTGATTCGAGCCTGAAAAAAATCTAAATATTTTACTTTGAAAACATCAAAATGAACCATTTTGACCCTTCTAAATTACTTTTTATCATTTTGATTGACCCAATTCTCTGAGATTGACATGAATTTGCAAAATGTTTGTCTTGATCTGCATTTTTCTGGAAAAGTAAAGTTTTGGCTGAAAAGCTTTGCCCAGCTGTAGATTGATGGTAGTGTCTCCACTGACCTAGTCTATGAATTGAACAAGGCTGGTGATTCTGCTTTGATAAATGTAGAATAGCCAGTGTTCAGTGCTTCCGCAACTCTCACTCCTTACAGTAATTCAGTGTCATATGCACATTTCTGCAATAAATTATGTCCAAACGTATTTCTGACTAATGATCTGCCAGAAGCTTTTTTCCCCTACAGTATGCTCTGTGTTCAGCCAGGATAATCATCAACAAAGCTGGCTGTACATCTCAGCAACAGATGTCAAATAATCCCACTGTTCTTGTCTTTGTGTCCCTAATGCATTCCTGATACTATTCTTCACTAAGGACAGGAGCAGATTAGAATATCAAGGTTGCACACAGTAGAAATTCCATTCCATTGACTACTTGGTTAGCTGATTAATCAAAATTTAACATCCCTAGTTTTAACAGTTATGCAGACTGCCCTGTTCCTTGAAATAGGAAGAGAGCCTTGCTGGCAAGACAGCTGTGGTGGAAATCTGAAAGGAGAGAGTGTTAGAGCAAGAGATGAGAATCAACAAATGGAGGTGGAAGACAGCTTGGGAAGAAGCTAAAGTGGCCTGGGTCTGTCCGTATTGCAAACTGTCTTAAAAAGTAACGGAAGGCTCATGACCAAATAAATAGCATACCATTTGTTGCATATTAATATTCAAGAAGCAATTTAACAAGCCAGTGGAACTCCTCCTCTTAGCCTGCATGGTTGGACTGGAATTGCATACAACCGTCCTTACACTGGGCTCTCTAACAGAGTAGTGTACCCCTGTAAGGACTGAGAGGCCTGGGGCCAGCCAGCACTGGTCAATTCTTAGTCCCAGCTGGGAAGAGAGGAAGGGTGTGTCTAGACTACATGGCTCCGTCGACGGAGCCATGTAGATGAGTTTACTAGACATAGCAAAATGAAGTGGCGATTTAAATAATCGCCGCTTCATTTACATAAAAATGGCCGCCGTGCTGTGCTGTGCGGCGATCAGCTGATCCGGCACAGCAGGGCAGTCTAAGCGCCATGGTGACAAGGAAGCCTTTGCGACCGCTCCAGTATGCCTCGGTTTGCTGGCGGTCGACAAGGCTTCCTTGTCATCGCGGCGCGTCAGATGCACCGCTGTGCCGGATCAGCTGATTGTCGGCACAGCGCGGCGGCCATTTTGATGTAAATGAAGCGGCGATTATTTAAATCGCCGCTTCATTTTGCTATGTCTAGTAAACTCATCTACACGGCTCCGTTGGCGGAGCCATGTAGTCTAGATGCACCTGAAGTGATTATAAGAGCCAGCAAGCCCCACAGTTGAAGGGGGAATTGCAGGAGGATGGTGGTGGGCCTGTGGTGGGCCCTAGAGAAGCCTAACTCCTATGCCCTGAGAATGAGCAAAGGAGAGAGCATGCTGGGAAATGTCTGAAGTTTTGACTACATTTTATGTTTGGATAAGAGACTCTGGTATGCAGCGCTGGGGAGACAGGCCAGCAGCTTACAGCTTCTGAAGATGAGCTCCGCCTCCAGAATTAGTTTATGCATGGAATTCATGGCAGCTCTAGGCACTAAAGAGCCAGCTACTGGAATCTCCCCTGCTCTCCTGGACAGCCCCTGCTTCCCAGCCAGAGATCAGCCAAACTTGAAAGAAGAGAAGAGAATTTATTTTACAATCACTCCAAAGCATGCTTTAAATGGGACCTGAATTCTGACTCTCTGCTCAAATCATGAGATCGGGCAATACAAAGCTGCCTTGTCATTAATATGGCAACCTTCAATGAGAACCCCACTTATTGGGCAAAGAGAATAATTTTGTTCCTTTTAGCTGAGGATCTCCGAGCTGTTTATGGGGATTCCTTTAGACAGGACAGCACACAGAAGTAGTCAGGAGGAGCTCTTAGCCACAGACTAATGGTGTGACCTTGTAATGTGTTCTCGGTGCTATTTCCTCTGTACAATGGAGGTAATAGCTACCAACAGATGGAGGATGCCTTATATGTAGTAAGTGGTTATGCCAATGGCAAGTTTTGTGCAAAGGCTTATTCATTTTGATATACACTGTTGAAATACTGACGTACACAGCCCTTTAATGAAACAAACAGTCAAATGAGAAGATTGCCTTATTCCAAATAGCTAACCCAGCTGCAATGAGTTGGAGTGGTCTGACAAAGAAAGGAGGAGAAGGATTACAGCCTGCAAATCCCTGGGTTACTGGGATTGGTAACATGCATGTGGTGAGTGTTTTGTAACTGGAGTCTCAATACAGTAACGATTCCATTGGGAATCAATGAAACTGTTTAAAAGGAACTTGTGGCAGCAGACTGTGGCCTTGAACTTTGGACACACTTGCTTTATATTCAGTTTGACACTCTTCTCTGTGTGTCACACAACAGCTTTTAAACGCCATATCCAATTAGTTCAAATATTTCAGGGAATATTCTAGGCATCAATAGCCAGAACACTAGTGATTGAGGAAAATCAAATGGGGGACAGAGGGAATCCCTTTGTCTGTTTAACATGGTCACTGCTTCAAATACATCCACTATCATCTGAGTCAAGCCCCTGGTGGATGGCACACAGGGCACTGTCATGCTAGAAAGTGCTTATATCTCATCTGTGCCTAGTTCCCAATAGAGTTTAGCAGGTTGATGCCTTGAATGATACCTCCTAGATACCCAGAACAATTGGGAGAGGGCTAGGGAATGGTGGCATGTACACCACCCCAGGCATGGGACCCTGGTGTAGGGAGACGCAGGCACCCAGTACTCCTAGCACGGCAGGAGGAATGGGAATTCAGAGCCCCAGGCATGAGGGAGGAGGTGGGGGAAGCTGCAGGGAATCCTTGAAATCAAGGAAGATGGGAGGATGTTGCAAAGGGAGCTCATGAGGAGGTGATGCAAGGAGCCCCAGGTGTGCCATTATCTCAGTCTGCACAGGTTATGAAGCATGCAAACCTCTAGTACTAAAACATGATTAAATATTAAGTTAGCTCTACATTATTCCTAATTGCAGCTACTTTGCGTTCACGCCCCATCTTGGAGAGAGCTGGTTTGATCGCTGTACTTTTCATAGACTTAGGCCTTGGGCACTGATTATCCACCAAGTTCTTGGAATGCATTGGAGACAAATTTTCATAGAATACTAAAACTGGAAGGGACCTCAAGAGTTCATCAAGTCCAGTCCCCTGCCCTCACATCAGGACCATGTGCCATCTGGATCATCCCTGACAGGCGTTTATCTAAACTGCTCTTAAATATCTCTAGTGATGGAGATTCCACAACCTCCCTGGGCAATTTATTCCAGAGCTTATCTTCCCTGACAGTCAGGAGGCTTTTCCTAACATCCAGTCTAAACCTTCCCTGCTGCAATTTAAGCCCATTGCTTCTTGTCCTATCATCAGAAGTTAAGGAGACTTAATTTTTCTTCCTCTTCCTTGTAACACCCTTTTAGGTACTTGAAAGCCGTTATCATGTCCCCCCTCAGTCTTCTCTTTCCCAAACTAAACAAACCCAATTCTTTCAGTCTTCCCTCACAGGTCATGTTTTCTAAACCTTTAATCATTTTTGTTTCTCTTCTCTGGACCTTCTGCAATTTTTCCATGTTTCCTGAAATGTGGTGCCCAGAATGGGACACAATACTCCAATTGAGGCTTAATCAACACAGAGTAGAGAGGAAGAATGCCTTCTCATGTCTTACTCATAACACTCCTATTAATGCATCCCAGAATAATGTTTGCTTTTTTTTGCAACAGTGTCCCACTGACTCATATTTAGCGTATGGTCCACTATGACCCCTAGATTCCATTCTGCAGTACACCTTCCTAGATAATCACTTCTCATTTTGTATGTGATTGTTCCTCACTAATTGGAGTCCTTTGCATTTGTCCTTACTGAACTTCATCGTGCTTACTTCAGACCATTTCTCCAATTTGTCCAGATAATTTTGAATTATGACTCTATCCTCCAAAGCACTTGCAACCCCTCCCAGTTCAGTATCATCTGCACAATTTATAAGCATGCTCTCTATGTCAGTTTTATTACTGAAGGCTGAGAATGTGAGTAGGGGAGGGGCTGTTTTGGATTTGATTTTTGATTAAACCAATAGGAACTAATTGAGAATTTGAAGTTGGAGACAGTTTGGGTGAAAGTGGCCATGAAATGATAGAGTTCATTATTCTGAGGAATGGTAGGAGGGAAAACAGCAGATTAAAGACTTCGAGAAGACAGGCTTTTTAGTGAACTTGGAATTAGTAGATGCAGTTATTCAAGGAGGCGGTCGGGATTTACTGCCGAGATGTCCTCACAGGTCTCTGGCTCTGTCGATGATGATAACCAAAAGGCTGCTTGCGTGTGTGCTCAGTGATGTGTGCTGTGTTGACTTGTGCACTTAGTCTCCACAGCAGACCCCAAGCAAGCCCCCAAAGACCACAAACCAAATAAGGATTGAAGGTGGCAGACCAGGTTTATTGTTAAGCAAAGTACAGTAACAGTTGTCAGTAGACTCTACTGAACCACTATGCATATGTACCCCATAACAATGGAATTACTCAATCAGTGGGAAATTTCCACTGCTCCCTAAGTCATCCAAAGACCATCCCCCCAAGACATTACCTAAGGATATGTCTACACTACAGCGTTATTTTGAAATATCTAATTTCGAAATAGTTATTTCGAAATATCTTATGCATTTTGTGTATAGACGCGTTATTTCGAAATAAGATATTTCGAAATAACGTGTCTACACACAAAATGCATTTCGAAATAGCTTTTTGCTATTTCGAAATAGCGCGTCCACACTGATTGGACGCTGAATCGCATTTAAGGCCAGCCGGAACTGGTGCTAGCAGGGCATCAGGTCAGAAGTTACCTTGTGGCCAAGGCGGCCAGCAGGGCACCCTGGGAAGGGCTGGAGGCCCCCTATTTCAAAATAAGCATCTACACAGCGCTTATTTCGAAATAGCAATTTCAAAATTGGCACTTTTCCTCGTGGAATGAGGTTTACCAATTTCAAAATAAGCCCGCCACTATTTCAAATTAATTTCGAAATAGCAGTTGTCTTGTGTAGGCGCTAGGAAAGTTATTTCGAAATAATGGCTGTTATTTTGAAATAACTTTGCTGTGTAGACATACCCTTATATACAGGTACAAACAAATCACACATCACTGCTGATGTATCAGGTTGCCACCCTCTAACATTGTCAGGTTACCACCCTCCGATGTCAGGTTACCACCCTCTGACACTTCTTAGATTACACCCATCACCCTGTACCTCGTGGTTTGATTAGATCATCTCTATCCATCATGCTGTCATTTTAGACCTTTTCCTGAACCTGAGTCTGTATCTGTGGGGAGTGTGTACCAACGTCTTTTTTAATGAATTAGTTGTACCACTTGATTTCAACTTATGACCAATACTAATTATTGTTCTGCACCTGGGCCTATTACCAGTTAGAGTTTTGCACTCTCAGCCTTGTGCGTGCTAAGTTCTGTGAGCTGGGGCCTGCCTCTTGCTCACAGATTAGCTTTGCTTTATGTTACCCATGTTTTGTCCATTGTTAGCTAGGCCTCAGACCAGGCCTGTGCTGCATGGGCTTATGTTTTAGGCCTTCATCTTACTACAATAGATAAGATTCTGTGGGAACAAGTCTAAAAGAAAAGAGTTCAGGAAGGCTGGCATTTTCTAGACAGATGTTATTAATGGCACAAATGCAAACTATACCAAGATATAGGACAGTTAGGAAGTATGGTAAAAAACAGAGCCGCCCCATCCATAGGGCAAATCAGGATGCCTGCCCAGGTACTGTGCTTTTGGGGGCCCTGCACTAGCCACCCCAACTGACCTATGGATGGGAGGGACCTGCGTGATAATGGCAGTTTGGTGTGAGGCCGCAGCAGAGGTCCACTCCCACACACTCACCATGCGCACAGCAGGAACTGGAGCAGCCCGGCAGCTGGCTCTGCCCTGCCACGTCACCCTCCCAGCCTGTTGTGCTCTGCTTCTCCAGAGTGGCAGGAAGCAGAGCACCCTGGCTCCAGGGCACTTCACTTCCTGCCACCGTGGGGAAGTGGGCAAGACGGGGTGGTGGGGTGGAGCAGGCTGTCAGGCTGCTCTGGCTCCCACCGTCCATGTGCTGAATGGAGGGGAACGGATCCCCTGCTGCCACCCAGTCCTCATATATCCTGGTCCGCATTGCTCAGGAGAGGTGGCCGGGGGTGGGGTTTGAGGAAGGGTAGAGTGGGGGCCACTCTAGTTTAGCCAGAAGATCTTCAATGATCTGAAAATCAAGAGTCATACAAGAAGTGGAAATTAGTTCAAATTACAAAGGTTGAAATATAAAAAAACACCACAAGTGGGTAGGGACAGAGTGTTAAAAAAGCCAAGAGGTTAAACTAGCTAGTGACATAAAGGAAATGAGAGCATTGTACAAATACGTGGAAAGCAAGAGGAAGACCAGGCCTGCTACTAAATCAGGCAAGGACAACAGAATGTACAATGATGGTTAAAGTGTTGGCTGATAGCTGGAGCGGTGAAAGTGACAAGGTGGAGATAGGGGTAGAGAGGAGTGAGCAGGAGGCAGGGCCACATGTGGAAGTGACAGTGCAGGGGTATGGCCCGTGGTCCCTCCTCCATTTAGGATGCTTCCGCTACTCCCTGCGCAGCCTGGGCTGTCAGCACCAAACACTTGGAAATTAGACCCTTAGGGTGTGTCTAGACTACAGGGTTTTTTCGAAAAAACTTCCCCTGCATCTAGACTGCTGCTGTGCTCTTTCCGAAGTAAATCGAAAGAACGCGGCAGTTTTTTCAACCCCGGAAAACCTTGTTTTACGAGGAATAACGCCTTTTTTCGAAAGTGCTCTTTCGAAAAAAGGCGCTATGTAATGCAAACTGTGCTTTTTCGAAAGAGAGCATCCAGACTGCCTGGGTGCTCTCTTTCGAAAAAGCAGCTTGCTTTTTTGAAAGTACTGGTTGTAGTCTAGACACTCTTTTTCAAAAGAGGCCTTTTCGAAAGAGGCTTGCAGTCTACACGTAGCCTAAAAGAAAGCTGCAGAGGCGATAATGCTCCTTTTCCTACTTAGCTATGCCATCTAGTGGTTATCTGCAATGCTGTTTAATACCATCTACATGTTTTGTTAGTCTCTAAGGTGCTGCAAGACTATTTGTTGTTTTTTAAGTTTTTTTTTAAATACAAGTCAGTCCATTCTAGGCTTTGAAATAGTGGCCTATCTTAAAAGCATGATATAAAATATATGTACACGGGAATGACTCCTCCCATGACCTGAGACCCAACACCCACCAGCGTGGAAGGAGCAAGGAAAACTTTTGCAAAAGTTACTGCTGCTGACCTTTGCTGTCATCAAAACTTGTGTAGGATCTCTGATGTCCTTGGAGAGCTGACCTAGATCTTGTTTTCTAGGATGTCTCTGGTATATGCTGGGCAAAAGTATGTATGCTCAACAAACTATTGACTGGAACCCTTTGAGGCTTCTCCACCTGTACAGACTGTCATGTTCATATGCAGAAGACATTTTTCTAGTTCTCACTGTACCAATTAGTTTCAGTGCTTATGGTGAAGTCTTAAGCAGTGGTCTGGCTGGACCACTATAGTCTGGTCCCTGCAAAACAGACAGAGACACAAGAACAAGAGAGCCAGTTCATGCAATCAGTATTGAAATAGTCTCTCATATAATACGGACCTACTCTTTTTGTCTCAATTTTTTAAATGACTCAGCAAAGCTGTCAGCCTCAGTTGGAGCCAATGTTTAAAAAGAAAGATGTTATGTGAGTTATCTTGATTTGTTTCATATGTTTTTATTGTAGACCAGTAATCACAATAATTAGGTTACCATATTGATTTTCCTCTTTTATCTGTTTCTGGCTGAATTCTATTTCATAATCAGCTAGTTGTCTGCTCTGAATAAGTTGTGCCAAGGCCTGGTGTGGTGAAGGAAACAAGAATCTTTGTTTATGCCTAAGAATTTGAATTTCAGAATGGCACATGTGCCAAAGTTCAGCTGTGCAATACATCGAAAAATGAGATGTTTTCCCCTAACCTTGCTTTGTGTGCTTTAAAAATATTATTTATTGGCCCAGTGGTGCCATTGTTGATTTAAATACATTTGAATCTTTATAAAAAGGAGAAATCTAGTAATAAAAATACAGGAAACTAGGAGTTGTTGATTTCTGCTCCCAGCTATGTTACTGACTCGCTATATGACCCCAGGCAAGTTACCTAAAGCTTTCTGTTTTCTGCAGCAGGATATGACTGGCTTTAAAACCAACAATACACATTGAATGAATCAGGTTATTTTTTTACCATGCAGTTAGAAGGCAGCTACCATATCATAAAAGAAAATTTACAGCTAGTTCCATCAGTTAGTCACTCTAGTCAGAGTGGACTATCTTGGTAACAAGTCCACTGGGATGAGGGTCATTTTACCACAAGTCTGGGAAAATCCAGATTTAAAACTAAGTTCAGGTCACAAGGGCAGATGCAGTTGGCAAACGTGTACTGATCTGGGTTTTTTTAAGAGCATGTGGCATATTTGGGAGGCTCTAGCAGCAAGAAGCGTTGCAGTCAGGCTAGTTTTCACACCATGTTTTCACACCAAGTTCACACCATGTGCTCATGCTCTCAGATGCTATGGAATAATAATTAATGGGATTCCTGGTTTACCCATCTGTCAAATAGGGGTATCAATATGTGTTTCCCAGGATTGTTGAAAGGTTTAATAAATGAACATTCTGCAAGGGACAGGCAGATGACGGGATAGGGGGGGCAACAGGATAGTGTGCTGCTTTCCCAGATCCAAGGCACAAATCGTCACTCTAAGACTGGATAGGCTTCTGAAATCTAGGAGTAAGGATCTATTAGTGATGGTTCATACAGTGTCAATGGTTATCAGGCAGATAGTAGATGACTACAGGGAAGTGTGCTGAAAAAAGACTATCCAAGAAAGACTCTCTTCTCTGAGATCCTTTCTGTCCCAGGAGGAAAGGAAGGCAGAAGATTCTGGAAATGAGTTGCTGGCTAGTTAAGTGGTGTAGGAGGGAAGACTTTGGTTTTGTGAAACATTGGTCCATCTTCAAAGGGAGCTGTTTAGTTTGGATGGCCTCCACCTCAGTTAAGGGGGACCAATCTCCTCAGGGGACAGGCTGTCTAGAATTGTCAGGAGAGGGTTAAGGTGATAACAAGAGTGTGACAGGATGGATTAGTTCCAGAGGCCTCTCAAAGTGCAGAAAAAAAGTCCTCCAGGTGGCCTAGAATGGTTGCAGGGGAAGCAGCCAATCAAAGGGGTTATTGGAGTGGTCAATCAAGGGCCAGAAGGGCCATATAGAAAGGAGCAGCAGAGGCAGAGTAGTCAGTTAGATACGCAATTTGTGCTATGAAAATTGTGTATCTTATTTCGATCTTATTTCAAAATTTGGCACTGTTTACAGAGCCAAATTTCAAAATAGAGCTCTATTCCGAAATGTCCCTTAATCCTCATGCAATGAGGCTTACAGGGACATCAGAATAGCAAGCCCGTTATATTTCTATGAAACCCTTCTGCTAGGTAGCGCCAGCAGCAGCCGGAGCCTGGTTCAATATCTAGGAGTCCCTTTTCATCCATCTCACATACAACCGGCTCGAGCCCCCACCCAGTAGCCTGGGAAATTTACACACCCCCGGGCACCTCTGAGATTTACACACCCCTGGGCAATGCTTCCCCACTCACAAGCACAGAGTCTGAGCGTAGAAAAGAACTTTTAATGAAAGAGAGAGAGAAGTCACATGGCATTAGCTTAGGAAAATATCATAACCAGAGTTCATAACCAACCCATGAGTAACCATCCCAGCTCAAATGGATTGAGCAATGTCCCTTGCCTCTCAGGCTCACCAGTCCAACAATGTAAGGGTCCCATTCACCTACCCAAACTTTCTCCGTACCCCACTTCAAATGCCCCACTTACAGCTCTGTCCAGTCAGTGCGGATCCAGACACATCACCCTGATGACTTCTCTCATAGAGCCTGATGTGATGCCACCTGTGTGCTGCCCCTGCTGGCTGGTCGCTTCTGCCAGCCCCCTGTTGGCCGTCTGCTGCTTCCCCTACTGGCCGCCCGCTGGTCATTCCTGCCAGCCGCTCTGCTGGCCACCTGCCGCTGCTCCTACCGGCCACCCAAACCAGTGACTTCAGCTCTTAGTGATTTCAATTCTTTAGCCACCACCTAGGCTGGCAAAAGATTCGAGCTTCCACTGGAATAGCAAAAAGACTCCTGATGGAGTCTGCTTTAGGTCTATCCTTAGAACAAGGTGGGGAGGCAGGTTGAACCCATCTTACAGCTCACACCTGGCAGGCATGAAGCAGGCTGGCTTAAGACCTTTCCCCCCAACTCAGTTCACTCAGCTCTGGAAGGGGGAGGCTTGTTTATCTGAGACCCCTTACAATGATGGTGTCTCTTCTGTAAGCAGTGGTGTCATATTTTACAGTTCCCACATTTAGGATTAGCATGGTTTGTGATCCCACAACAGCCAAATTAGTTACAATACACCACATTCCATTCTAACAACCGATCCTCCATCAGCCCTGGCTAAATTGGATTTACATAACCACACCCCAGATTCCTTCCTCATCCCGGCATGAGCTGTATTTACATATCAACAGTTAATTATCTTGCAGAGCTAAACAATTTGAGTGAGCATACCCACACCCAGGGCTGCTCTCTTCTTTTAGCTGGCTGATTGCAAGCAGTCGTTCAGCCCCTGTTTTACATCTATATAATGGGTATGCTCTTAAGACGCAGAATAGCTATTTTGGGATACCTCCAGTATCCTGTAATAGCTCCGTAGTGTAGATGTAGCTCTACTGCAGATGGAAGAGGGAGAACTAGCTGGAAGAGCAGCAGGACTGCTGATAGCTTAGTGCAGGCAAGACTGAGTCCAGGAAGGGCTGCTGGGGACCAGTGGATCTAAGGAGCTTCTGGCTAGCTGACGGGACCGAGCAAGGCCTGCGTCCAGAACATAGCCAGACCAGGTAAGGATACCGTGGTGCATCCTCCTGGTCTGTTTAAAGACAGCCCAGGGAAGGCTACTGAAAAGGACATACCAACTGAGGGTGCTACCATGGGCCCTGTTGGACAGAAGGTGGTGTCTCTAGAGAGGAAGTCTTGGTGGTACTGTCCCATGCCAGGATCATGAGACGGTAGAAACTTGTATACCCTAGAAGGGGCTTTTTTGTTCCCTCTACAAACAGTGTATGTGACTCAGCCAGGTAGCTTAGTCACTGAGGACCCGCTGAAGAAACCAACAACCAGAAGAGGGATGTTCATGAGAGGTGGGTGCTGACCCCATTACAGGGAGGATAAAAAGAGGGACAATATAAGTGCTCAGTTAGCACAAAATTGAGATCTTGGGAACAAAACCAAAGAACATGAAGAAAAGAAACGCTTAAATTGTCTATATGCTAATGTTAGGAGCCTGGGAACAAATAAGGAATTGGAATTGCTCATTTTATGAGTATAAATTCAATCTATTTGGTATTACTGAAACCTGGTGAGAATATTTGTACAATGGTAATGTTAAAATCAGTCGTCCTAACCTATTTAGTAAGGCTCAAGTGGGCAAAAGGGGAGAGGGGAGTACTATATCAGAACTGGCAATATCTGTTTGAGTCACTGGTAAGATCATTTTCTTCGGAGTTGAATGCTAATGGATCATTGTCCTACCAAATAAGTGCAAGATGGGATATTAGCTGATGTCTGCTACCAGCCACCAAATTAGCTAGGGAACAGAGACACATATGGAGCAGTCATCATTTACATTATGTAGGAATGAAAACTCTGTGATCATGGTGACTTCAACTAGATTGGCACATTTGGAAGTCTGATGCTGCCAGTACTAAAACATTCATGGAATTTAAAAACATTATAGACGACAATTTCCTATGTGAAAAAGTGTTTCTGCCAACATGGGAGAATTATATATTACAACTCATCCTGAAAGATAAAGGAGAACTGATCACAAACCTTAAGAGTTAATGGTAGTTTAGGTAAAAGTAATTATGACTTGATCAGATTTTTAACATGGAAGCCAAATAAAGTCCAGGACAACAATATAAATAACTTGGTTCTCCTGTGAGTGGGGTCCCTGCAGGTGCTCCACTCAGGTTTTGGTGCATCCTTGTGCCGGTGATCAGAGATTTTTGCCTAGCAGTGCCTTCCCGTGCCATGCATGCGCAATCACCGTCTTGTGCTGTTTTCGTCCGTTAGGTGCGCGCTCAGCGTGAGCTTCCCCTCAGTTCCTTTTCTACTGTCCTCAGCTGAAGACAGAGTCATAGCAGTGCTTTCCTTTCTGACAGAAAATGAAAAAATTGTTTAGTTAATTTACAGTTTGTTAATAGTTTTAGTCAGTTTATAGTTAGTTTTACCTAGTTCTTTACTTAAAACAAAACAACAACAACAACAACAAAAACAAAGCTTTCCCGTTTTTTTTCTCCCTACTCAGGTCTTCTCCAACTTCTGAATCCTTACATTTGTTCAACATGCCAGGCTCTCCTGGTTTCAAGAAATGTGATTCATGTTTCAGATGGACATGTGTCCTGTATAAAATGCTTAGAGGAAAGCCATGTAGCTCAAAAGTGCCTGCATTGTCAAAACATGATGGCCAGAGCGAGGAAAGACTGCGAAATGAGGCTGAAGAATCTTCTCTGGGAAAAATCTCTCCAACCACTGAGGGTTGAGTCCTCAGAGACCCGGGTGCATTCAACGCACTGTAAAAGGGCCAATTCATTGCCCCATGAGAGGGTCTCATATGCTGTGGACTACCCCGGCATGATCATTGCCCGCTACGTACCAGGCTGCTCGTTTCCCAGGGCCATCAACTTCTGGCACTGTGGAGAAGCGAAAACCGACCTCAGCTAAGAGGGCCGAGTCGGAACCTAAGCGGCAAACTATCTTCTCGGCACCTGCTGATGTGGTTACCCGACCGACACCGACAAAGCCAGATATGCCACTGCCTTCGGCACCCGCTGGCAACCCGGCACCAGCCGAACACACCAGTTCCCAGTAGCTGGAACTAAAACGTGCTCCAGCACCAGACCCTAAGAAGGCTTCTAGCAAGATGTATCATGTAAGCAGATCCCCGCATCATCTCCATCAGTGCCAAGCGTAGCTTCACCACCATGCTCTGCAACACTACCTCACTCTAGCCTGCATAGACAAGCTGCAGAAATTCTTCCTTACTCTCCCACACCATCGTTACCGCGAACTGAACATGGCTTTGGGCAGGGGTGTAGATTTTTGTCACAGCACTCATCCCCAACGGGATCAGTAGCTTCATGGCGCCCCACTCAGCACCAACCTTTTCAACAACCTCCGCAATTCCCATGGTTTAACCACCCATGGCCGTACCTGCTGCAACAGTTTCAACCTCAGTGGCGTCTTTGGGAGCGATGGCACCAATATTGCCCCTGCTCCTCCCATCGCCACTGTCCACGCGATACACCAGCCTCTACACCAGCGCACACAGCTACATGGTCTCCAGTTACCACGACACATTTGTCACCATCCCATCCCCCTCCTTTGGTAATAACCCAGGCTGATCCAGCAGATGACAATGAGAACTTACCTCACTCTGATTCAGATAGCTTTTCAGAGGTCCAGCAGTCTCCCGCTTCTCCAGACTAGGCAGTTTTTCAATCATCATCATCTCCAGCTGCAGACGACCTAAAACAATTTCAAGAATTATTGAAACGAGTGGCTCAATCCCAGGACATTGCACTCCAAGAAGTGCAAGAGAAACAATACAGATTGCTCAAAATACTTCAACCTGCTAAATCCTCCAAAATAGCACCACCCATTAACGAGACTATCATGGAGCCATCAGACATACTCCGGCAGACACCAGCCTCTATCCCCACCAACCGGAGAGGGGATAGAAAATACTTTGTCCCGGCCAAAGGGATGGATTTTCTCTTCTCACATACCTACCCAAATTCATTGGTCGTGGATGCCGTTCATCACAGATCAAAACATCCTCAATACAAGTCTACGCCTCAGGAGAAAGAACACAAACAACTATATTTGTGGAGGAAAGTATATTCCTCCACTACCCTCCAGTTTAGAATATCAAATTACACTGCCCTCCTGGCTAACTATGATCATGCCAATTACTCCAGATTATAAGACCTCTTATAGGATCTTCCTGAAAACAAGAGACCTCATATCCAATCCATCATAAAAGAAGACCAATCTATAGCAAAAACAGCTCTCCAGGCTGCAATGGATGTGGCTGATACAGCAGCTAGAACCACAGCTACAGCAATAGTCATGCTCAGAGCATCATGGTTAAATTGTCAGGAGTCCCAAAGGAACTGCAGACAAGGGTGGAGGACCTCCCCTTTGATAGGAACCAACTTTTTGCTACAAAAACAGATGAGGTTTTACACTCAATGAAAGATTCCCGTACCACACTGCTTACTACAGTATAGGCATGTACACCTTGCCCAATAGAAGACATAGATACACCCTATACCAAAGACCAAGAGACCTGAACTATCATAGGCAGCACCAGAGGCCATATAACGACAGGACCAAACAATGTCTGAACAGTAGGAGGACTCAATACAACCAGTCCTCCAATAATGAATCTACCTCAAACAAACAGCAGATTTGAAGTTTTGGTTGGGGGTCTGAGTGACCACCCCAAAGATCCAGTGCATCCCAAGACCATTTTCCATCACTGTCTGAGACACTTTTACCACTTTTACCAAGGGCCACCATCTGAGGCCCTTATTACCACGGACAAATGGGTTCTTGAGATCATCAACTCAGGCTACACTATCCCTTTTATGTCGATGCCCCCTACCCAACCCCCTTTCCTATCCCTCTTCAGGGACCCCTCTCACAAGCCCCTGTTACGAGCAGAGGTACTAAAACTACTCAGCCTAAGAGCAATAGAGCCAGTTCCCACAGAATATCAAGGAAGAGGGTTCAATTCCAACTATTTCCTAACTGCAAAGAAAACAGGTGGTTGGAGGCCCATTTTAGATCTCAGAAATCTCAACAATTTCATTCACAGCAGCAAATTCAGAATGGTGACTCTTGCAACTATTATACCAGCACTGGACAAAGGGGACTGGTTCTCAGCCCTCGACCTTCAGGACGCATATTTTCATATAATCATACACCCTGTGCACAGGAGATTTTCAGGTTTGTGGTAGAAAAAGACCACTACCAATATTGAGTCCTTCCTTTTGGTCTCAAAGAGACCATAAACAGTGGCGGAAAAAATGCGCACCAGAATTATCAAGCAAAAAAAAAAAAGGAGGCTGCCCCTTTAAGGAGCAAGCAAGCTTAGCCTTTTTGGCCATATCAGGCTCCAGTTGACGGCCGCTGTCTTGGGCACCATTTTGAATCGCTGACCTGGTGAGCACAGGGGAGGCGGGGGGTACTGGGGGCCGTTTGGGGAGGCACAGAAGCAGCTTTGCGAGCTGCACTTTTGGCAGGGGAAGAGCCTCATGCGGCTCATGAGCCGCGGGTTGGCCACGGTTGGCCTAGACCCATCAGCAGTGATCACGACCAATGCATCACTTCTGGGCTTGGGAGCCCACTGTGGCATGAGAACTGTACAGGGCAGTTGGTCTCAACCCAAGATGCACCTCCCTATCAACATCCTGGAACTCAGGGCCATCGGCAAAGCATGTGCCCACTTCCTTCCCCATATAAAGGGCAGAACAATTTGTGTCCTCACGGACAACACACTCTCTATGTTTTACATCAACTGATAGGGGGGATGCCCAACCCCATTCACTATGTGCAGAGGCAATCAGATTTTGAAACTAGTGCCCTTCCCCCATCAGTGGGCCCATAGGAGGACAATGAACAAAGATGTGTCTGAGTAACTTCCAGCAAAGTAGCAAGTCGATGAACTCTTTTTTTTTTTTTAAAGATACAAAGCAAGAGACCCAGATGAGTCACTATGGCAACTAGAGTTTAAGGCTCTATCGGATGTGTTTCTAAGAGAACAATTTGTCTCTCCTTTTCTCATTTGAGTAGAGAAGGTATAAATACAGCACTGGCAAAATCAATATTTCAGAGTGGTTTCCCAATGTAGTTAGTCAGTGCTTGGGGACAAAAACTGCCATATAAACGTCAGCTGATAATACTTTCTTAATATATACCATTAGTGAGCTCAGGCAGGAACAGTGTATGGCATAATGCTTTTGGACCAGCACCTCAGTCAGGATAGCTGTCACTGATCTGTTGTGTAATTTACTAGACGATTTACCTGGCATTGCTCGGGTCCTTAACTCAAGTAAGTTCTGTTTTTCTTTATTTAAATCATTGTTCTGGGGTGGAGCTGGGGATGAGAGAGTCAGTATGCAGGCTGGCCTGGGGAGACAGGACAACCCCAGGCTTCTATCAACACAGCAGCATGGGGCCAGGTGAGAAGCGCCTCTCCATGGCCGTTGCAGCTGCAGTGGGCACAGCCAGGGGAGGGGTGCATGTCCCCCAACTGGGGGACAGACAGAGTTGCAGTCAAACAGACAGACAAACAGACAAACTCTGAAATATATAGTCGATAGCTGTCCCTTTCTCCACCCTTGCCTCCTGCTGGCCCAATGGTGTTATAGCTGTCCCAGTCCCATCTCTGGCCCCTTGCTGTCCCCCCTGTGATCATTCTGCAGAATAATTATCCCTCCTACCAGATCTCTTACTTTCCATTTTATGAGAAACAATCAGCTTCCATGCACATTCTATTATCCTGGCACAACCAAACTCTGCCCTTGCTGTAAGTTAGGATAAGAGGAAGCTGCCTATCGAATGTGGTGGTCCTAGCTCTTACAGTTTAGGAGGAGTTTTTGAACAAATGGGCTCACAAATAGGCAGACGTATATTTCTAAAATATATAGTACTAGAAGACTTACCCAGCATTGTCCAGGTCCTTCAGGGCAGGGGGCTGGTGGTGTGGGGCGTGCATGAGTCAGTGAAGGACTTTGGGTGCATGGGGGGCTCAGGACAGGCGGTCGAGGGAGGGTGTAGGGTGCAGAAGTCAGGGTGAGGGGTTGAGGGGTTCAGGACAGGGGGCTGGGGATGTGGGGGTGTGAAAGTGAGGGTTGGGGTGTGTAGAGGGGCTAAGGGCAAGGAATTGATAGAAGGGGGGACTCAGGGCAGAGGATGGGGTGGCCACTGGCTTCTCCCAGGGGTGCACCCCACCTGCCAGCTTATCTCTGGGGGGGGCACGCATTCTACCCTCTGCCTTTTCTGGGGGCTGCCCATGGAGGGGGGTACTAGCTGGGACTTTCTCACTCCCCCTGCCTCCTCCAGGGCATTCCCTCTCCCATTTCACCTCCCCCTCACATTCCCAGGAGGTTTGGGACAGGGCGGTCCCACTTACTTGGTCCAGTGCCTGGCAAGATGGTGAGTCCCAGCCCCAATTGGCCATTCTGGTAGAGATGCAGCTACCCCAGTGGTCACTGCAGCATAGCTCTCCCCTCTACTCCCTGCCCCCAGTGGCCACTCTTAGTATCACAACCCTCCTTTCTGCTTCTTTCCCTTCCGTGTTATGGAAAACAGTCCCTTTCCAGGGACTTCCAGTTTTCCTGACAAAACCAAACCCTGACCTTGCTTTAAGTTAGGAGATGAGGAAGCTGCATACCAAATTTGGTGGTCCTACCTCTTACCATTTAGGAGGAGTTCTTGAACAAACAGACTCACAGACAGATAGACAGATGCACATTTCTAAATATATAGACAGAAGAAAGAAGATTAGTGAGCTCATGCCAGAACAGTGTCTGGCATAATGCCTTTGGACCAGCTCCTCAGTCAGGATAGCTGTACGTTTCCTTTGTCACTGTTCTGTTTGTATAATTTATTTACACTTGTGAGAAAGTAAGGGCACAACATCCTTGGCTGGAGCCCATCATAATGCACGTAGGTGTCGTGTAAATCTCCTCTGTGAAACTCTATTCTCAGTTCTGCCTGCCTGCCCTTTCAGCTCCAACCCTTCCTACATACCTCCCTCCCTGCTCTTCCATTCCTAGGCCCCGCAAAGCTTTGTCAAAGCACCCCAACTTTGCCCCTGCTATTCCATTTGCAGTTCTTTGTGAAGCAGATTCCCAGTGATGATATACTATATTGTGTGATGTGCACAAATTATGATATGTAAACTAGTGACTCTCAAACTCCTACATTGTTATAGAAGAGAACCCTGGTTTCCAGAAATGAAAGTGGTGACACATTAACTCATGATTTTGCTATTTGAGCCCATATTTTTACATTAAGTTTTTACATTTTTTTATTTAACTTTCTCAGCAGTGACCAGCTCACATTCTTGGAATGTATTATGCACAGTGTATTCAGCCTTGCACCCTACCAGGTTCTTCAGTGGTTTGCAATAGAAACTGATCTTCACTTAATCAACTATTTGTTTGGAAGCCAGTGGCACCTCTTGCGAGCTGTGATAATGCCTTCACAATTCCATGGGCCATACAAATAGCTTCATTATGAAAATAGCATATGGTCGTGCTTAGAATTGGTTGAGGCTAAGCTGTCTTTGACAGTCTTCTAATATTGGCTGTCAGAGCAAATGAAATAACACATGTATTCACACTTTCATTCTAATGAGGAAAAATACTGAATTAAAAATAGCTGAATATTAATGGATGCCATCTATTTTCACTCTCACAAAAGAAATCATGCCCATCTGCATGGTGCCAGGTTCTGATAAAATAGCAGATGGTCTTGCAACCAGCAAGAATTAAATGCCCTGGAACCTGATTCACAAGACCATCTTCTGCACTTTTTATGTATGTTGTGGATTTCTATGTTCAATTAAGCATCCACAGAGATAGGAAGGGAGATCATTTTGGGATCATTTGAGTGTGGGTGTGGATAAATTATATTTCTTCATCTCTACATAGATTTGAGCAAATCATTAATTTACATGTGAAATGGATTTGGATATAAAATAAGATCCAACACATGGTGTGAACATGCCCCAATTTGGAGAGTTGAAAAAATTAGTTAAACTCATTCCTGCTTTCCTGTTGATTTTCATGTTCTGTACTTATGTGTTTTGTGCACTGAGGAACATATGTGCAATGTTCCCATGTTCTCTTGGATGTTAACTTTGTAGTTAGATGCTTTTGGTTCTTGGATGGTTAGGATGTGCCCCCCTTCCCTCCAGTCTGCAGTATGAGACACTTTTAGCTAATGCTTGGACCCTCCTTTAGTTCACTTGTTCTTCTCTTTTGGTTGTACAATTCTGGGAAAGATTACCAGTTGAGTTTCCTCTCTTCTTCACCTTGCTCTGTTTACTGATGTTGACCATCTCCTGTTGTATCAGATGGTGTTTATCATTCATGCCAGGGCAGTGGCTGTGCAGACCTCAAGCATTTGCTGCTTATTCCAGGTACTACTAAAAAATGAAGAGCATATTCCTGCCCTCTTTGACATCCTATGCAACCCTTCAACAAGAGGCCAATGTCAGGATATGTATTTTAAATGTCTGGCCTGTCGTGTGTTGCTCTCTGCGGCTATATCTGAAGGCTAAAGAAACCTAAATTCCTTCATCTGGGTGAGGAAGTGCTTTCAATATCTCCATAGCTACTGGATGTTATATTTACCTTTCTCTCCCTCTGTGGGTGGCAGCATGGTGATACGTCTGTGTCTCCCTGCACTGGGTCTCTCCACAGTAACAGCTGTCTTCTGTGTGTGGCTTCTGGCAGTAACCCAACACTGGCTTTACTTAGAGGGATTCCCCCATCTGGTAGTTGGACTCTCTCTGTATCCTTCATGTGTTGCAATTAGGGATGTGAAAGTGTAATCGGGCACACGGTTAACCTATGAGTCTGGGTTCATGGTTACACACAGATTCTAGGTACGCGTGGGGAGCTGGCTTAAAAGCCTGCTCTCTGTGTGCGCTGGCTCTCCATACACACTGTCTCCTGGGGAGCCAAGTGCCCCCTTTTGCTCCTGTGCTGCTGCCTCTGTATCAGCTTAAAAGCCATCTCCCCAAGGGCACTGCTGAAATTTTCAGCTGTTACAATGTTACTTAATTAAATGCATTTTAACATCCCTAGTTACAAGTGAGACTCAGACTTGTAACATGGCTGCCTTCTAAATACAAAAGGCACTTCCATTTTTGCTCATCTCATCCCACTGCTGTACAGCAGTGGGATGAGATGAGCAAAAATGGAAGTGCCTTTTGTATTTAGAAGGCAGCCATGCTGGGCCATTCTTTGCTATGAAACATTTAAGTTTCATGACAAGCTAACAGAACATTGTTTATTGCTACTTATTACTGCATCTCCTTCTGGGGCAGCTGGTACTGCTTTGTGTCTGAGTGAAACACGTGTTTATGACCTGCTCCACACAGCAGGCAAGAGACTCTAGAACACTAATAGTTCAAGAAGTTGTCTTATAACTATGGTAGCTGAAAGACCAGGGATCGAGACCCAGCTCCCAGAGTCCCTAGACTGGTTGTGACAACTCTTTGTAGTACATTGGCTCGCTGCAGTTCAAATCAAACTGCATTAAATCTCACCTCTGCTGGTAGCAGATTTTGCTTATCTAGCATTCCCCACCAGTATTCCTTATTCCTTTATTTAGACTTTCCAATTTCAACTGCAAAGTCAAAATCTTCCCGCATACAGACAGTGCAATAACAAATGGTGGAAAGGATTACAGCCACCACCTACTGCCCCATCCAGTCTGTTGGGCTTTGCTTTCTTACACACTGAGGATCTCCTAGCATGGTGGTGGTAACCTGTGGCTGCAAGAAGCCCATCGGGGCTATGTGTGGCCCACAAAACATTTTATTTACTGTTGCCCACATGCAAGAGTTGTCAGATTCCACTAGTTTCTGTTTGCATAACTTTTTTTCCTACCGGTATTACTAAACTAACATGCACATGAAAAAGGCACATGAAATGAGGTGTGTGCTGATTGCGCACAACATTGACTGTGAGAGCCGTCTGCTCCTTCTGCATCCAATCAGAGCACTGCTGTGGTTCAGTGGACACCCTGCAAATTCTAGGTATGCAGGTGCAGTTAGCAAAACTGCCTTATTCTGGGAGATCGCCTTGGTTATGACAATCTTGCAGCCCATTGAGATGAAGGAGGGCCACTCATGGGGCCCATTCATTAGCCTAGGTTGCCCATTGCTGTCCTAGCACCACATGAACAGTAATGAATACTGCCTCCCATCTCCCCATGACACAGGCTTAATTATATACACTCTACACAAGGATAAACAAAACTTCAAGTGACTTTCCCAAGTGCATAGCAAATCAATACCAAGGCTTTGATTAGAAATCAGTCCCTTGCTCCCACCACTAGCCCACACCCCCTCAATGGCCAGAGTAGATCCTTAGCCACTAAAACTTCCTTGATAAACCTCTCCATCAACTCCAATGAGATTGAGAAGCTTCCATACACACAAACCCTATATATATATACAATTAAGGGTTGTGCTGATCTGCTTCTATTTTTCAGTTACAATCTAGAAACAAGAAACACCAAATATTTAGTGTGTAATGTTGTATTGAATATTAAACCAGAACCCTGTAGAACCAAATAAAGTGATATATTTCTCTATGATTGGCAATATTATTTGGAAGGCAAATATTTAACCAAATGTGGTTGCCTCTGACTAGTTTGTTTGGTGGACAAAGTAACATTGGTTCAATGATTGGGTAAATTTGGTACAAATTATGAAAAATAACTAAATTTCTTTTAAAGGGAATTCTTCAAGGAAGATGTTGATGTACACTGTAAATCTCATTAATGCAGCTATGCTTCCAAGAGCTTTTAATTGAGCTTTCTTTAAACCTATCAGGAAGGCTTCTTAGTCCATGACATTTATTGCTTGTCTTTGTGCAATGTACATTGTGCTCGTATAATCAACTATGTGGCATCCAGTATGCAGCATGAAACCAACGTTGCATCTTATTTCTATTGCTTCAGCAAGACAATTTAATATCCAGGGCAGCTGTTCTCATTCTGAGCTGAAGTAACATGAAGAAACCACAAGGAACTACACCATTACGGGAATCGATCTTGAAATTCCTTGACCAGATAAATTGCTTCATGGTTTCCCTATAAGGCTAACTTTTTGCCATATTTTCAGACTTGTTGAGCAGGAAGCTTTTATTTTAGGGTTATTCCAGCCAAGTGTTTTACTTAAAACAATTAGAGATTTTTTCCTGCTTTACAATTTTACACAGTGAGAAGAGGGGAGTTTGCCAAGTACATAAAACTGAATAATCTGACTGGGGTTGCTGAGTTGATTCTCTCGGTTGTTTTTTAATCAGTCTATGTCAATCACAAACAGTTATTTTATCCGTAATGTGCTAGCCACATGCCCTGAAAACTGGCTCTCTTTACTCTCTGATACCTTACCTTACCTTGTGCTGGTGTCCGCTCAGATTTCATAGTAAGCACACTGGGGTTGGACCAGTGTTTGACAGGAGATCTGCAAGGAACACCCATGGTGGTGAAGCAGCGCTCAAATTCAGTCTGAGAGTCTTCGCTTGGTCAGTAGTAAACCAATGCCCAATATCACAGCAAATCTGCTGGAGCTACTGTCTCTTGGCAGAAGTGTAAAACGGAGCTCCTGACCTCTCATGTTGCATTTAAAGAGCTTGTGACATTTCCTTGTAAGTTGTTGGCCTGTGTCCTGGCCAAGTTCCAGTCTGGGTAATTGCACCCTTCTTCCCTAGATTCCCCTGGCGGTATCACTTCAATGCAATGGCCTTACTCCCCACCTGCCCTACACAGTTGAGAGGCTGCTCTGTGCCAGGGAGCAATTTCTACACTTCCTCCCAGGTTGGTACAAGGGATTCCTCTATAGCTTGTATTGAATTAAATCTGTAAAGCACCATGAGGCCTTCGGGAATGGCAGGTACTCTGTCAAACGTACTGTTCCGGACTGTGCTATAGTTTTACTTTAGTACTTGTAGCCCGACTGGGACAGAGGTGTAAAGAGCAGTGTGGAGTATGGCCAGCCGTATGTCTCATTCCTTGCCAGGGCAGATCTGCCATTCCCACAATAGGCTCCTTTACCTCCAGCAAAACTCCCATGGGGCCAGTGAGTGTTTTGGCTGGGCAAGGAGTGCACGATCACCATCTTACCCCAGGTGATCACAGCCCAGCAGGGCAGCTGGAGACAGCTACTGGTGTGTTTGTTGCTCCTCATGCTGTTTATCAACGAAACCCATCAATTGTGGAGAAATAGACCCTCCCTGGCATGGAGCCCTGCCATAGGATGAGAGCAGAGGCTGTATCCCTGCCACAAATACATTTCTGTGTGTTTTGTTTGCGTGATAGGCAACCAAATTATACAGTGCTGAATATGTTACCACAGAGCACCTTTTTGTACAGAAATTTCCCAAGACATGTACTGTCACCCCAGGATCCATCTCCTGCTTTAAATATTCTTTCAGTCTCTTCTATTGCACTGAAAAAAAAACCCCCTTCTGTCACACTGGAAGGTTTCAGGGTCTTTTCATTGTTCAAAATAGTCTGCGTATAAAATGTAGAAAAGATTCCAGCTGAGTAAAAGGCATTTGCTTCTGTTTAAAGAAGCTGAATTTTCCACAGCTGGTTTGAATTTAGTGAGGAGGTGGATTCTGGGAAGGCGGAGCAATGATTGTTAACTCTTGCCTCCGGATGAGCTGAAGGAGCAGCTATTCTAAGTTGAGGCTGCCCTTTTGGTGGCCAGAAGGGAGCACTATTGCCAAGGTTAGGGGCATGATCCTGCAGTCCCCAACTTCATTCCTGTTGTCTTAACTAGGAGTTTTTGCATTGTGTAGCAATCTCTGGATCAGACCCCTGGGCTGTGATCTGCACAGGATTAGTTTCATTCAGGGAACTTTTTGTCAAAAAAGGGCTACATTATCTGAGTCCAAACAGAAACTTCCCCATCCTCTTGCCTTAGCAGACACATAGAGTTGCTTGGTGCACCAAAAAAAAAAAAAAAAAAAAAAAAAGCCAAATTAAAATAGTTGCCTAACAGGAAGAGAAGGGGTTTGAGTGGGTTATTGCTGGGTGAATTAACATACAAACTCCTCCTCTCCAGTTTCAATCTCTATCTGCATGCCTCCAATGGCCTCTTCAATTATCATTGCTTCCCCAGTCATGATCATTTCTTTGCGTAGCACATGACAGATGAAACAGTATCCCTGTCCCTGAGACCTCCCAATCTAAGTTAATCTCATTCTTGCAATGGAGGTGAGCTAATGGCTACCGAGGGAGAAGAAAAATGAAGCCAAGGCAGCAACGAGACCTTGGGACTGCAGGTCTTACTAGCCAAAAACAACTTGTGGAGGTTCCAAAGCAGTGTTTGTTTTGATGGGGAGGTGGAAGGGGTTTATAGATCCAGCACTGAGGTAAAAAGAGGGGTGGAGAAGTTGTGAGCCAAGATGCAGGCTGGGCATGCACTAGGGATGTTAAGTGGCGATTAATTTGCTAGTCGAGTAGTCGATGGAATTTCCATCGACTACTCGACTAGTCGATAAGCACTTCCGTGTTCCACCTTTGAAACAGTCCCCAGCTGATCCCGGGCGCCAAGTGGTGCTGCTGCTTTGAAATGCCGCGTGCAGCTTGGGGACATCCCAGCTGGCCCCGGGCTGAACACGGTGTTTCAAAGCAGCAGCGCCATGTGGAGCCCGGTGTCTGGCCCCAGGCTCCATGCAGTGCTGCTGCTTTGAAGTACCTTCTCCTCTTCCCCAGCCTCTTTCTGATAGAGGCAGCAAGGGGGGAGGAAGCAACTAGTCGACTAGTTGTTCACATCCCTAACATGGAGGGCAGCCAGAAGGCACTGAGCCAGTCCTCACTCCTGGACTGGTCCCTGGTGAACAGGGAAGGCCAGGGTTCCCCTGGCCACTTGAAATATCTTGGAGGACTTTGAGGGGGAGGGGGATAATGGGGGTGACAAACTGTGGTTTGGCCACCAGGCCTCTGTACTAACTGAAAGAGCCACCTCCAAGGCTTGGAGAGATGGTTCCTCTGCGGCCTGACCGCTAGTCTTCCTGGCCTCAAAACAAAGCCATGACAGGTGAATTAGGATGTTTAATGCCCATTCTCTTATAGCAGATTGAAGTACCTTTCCTACTCCCCAACCTTCCCCATGCCTAAAACCCATTTTCTCTAATCTACTGGCTCCAAGAAGAGTAGTAAGCTGCAAACCCAGTTTGCTTTAATGGTTTGATCTTGTTTCTCTGAAGTCCTCAGTAAAACTCCTAAGCTACCTCTAGATAGCGGCGCTATTTTGGGATATCATAGGTGTAGTAATATCGGTCCCACTAACTACAGGAGGTATCCCCAAATAGGTATTCCGTGTCTTTAAATGCACCCATAATTTCGAAATATAATTGGCTTGCTATTCCAACATCCCTGTAAACCTCATTCCACTAGGCGTAAGAGACATTTCGGAATAGTGATTTATTTAGAAATAAGTGCTGAGTAGACAGCACCAAATTTCGAAATAAGATATTTTGAAATTGACTTAAAATTAGCTACACAATTTGCATAGCTCAAATTGCATAGTTTATTTCGAGCTACAGGTACAGTGTAGACACACCCCTGCTGACTTGAATGTGAGCAGGACTGAGCCTGGGATCATACCTGAGATGGGCGAAATAGCTCTGCAGTCCTTCCTGTATCTCTCTTTGGGCTTTGTGAACTTTCCTCTGCTCAAATCCTTCTGCATTTGGAAAGGATCCTCTTTTTCCATTGCTCAGCATATAGGATCCTTCTTTGGCTCTTTCCAGTAGAAGTTTAAAAATAGCCCCAAAGTGCCTGAACAGACGGAGAGGCCTTGATGCAGAAGCAGTTAGTGCTGTGCCAACGTTTCCATTATAAACTGCATTTCTTGGGGTTTTATTACTCAGCTACAGTAGTTCGTTCTTGTAAACAATGTGTCCACTCAGGAGTAAATTGCTGTGAGGAGTCCATTTGCACATTTTTGAGCTATTATAAGGCAGAAATAGGAAGAGGCCTGCATAGTTTGGCTGACTTTTAGCCCTCCTGTGCTGCAGAGGAGCAAATTATTTTCTCTGAATTTACGCTGCTGCTAATTTCTAAAGGATCACGGTACAGTTGGCTCTTGTGCTTAATATTTCTTTCTATTGGAATTGCACACATAGAAAAACCGCATGTCCCATCTGAGGCCAAACTCTCTCCCTTGTGTTCATGAAGAAGGACTTCTAAGCACCCCAAACATCGAACCCACCCCCCAGGATACTCACCCACCAATGTGAGGTTATATACATGTTCAAGTTAATATGTGGCAAGTGTGCATTTTCATACAGGAAATACAGTTTGGGTTCTTCTTGCTCACAGTGTATCAATATTCCAGGCATGTGCAGTGGAATTCTCAAATGGCTTCCTTCTCATACTCTGCAACGGGCTTAGGCCAAAGAGATTTGGGGGTGAAATTTACCCATCTCTGAGAGCCAGTACATCACCTACGAACTACAATATCCCTCTAATTAGGGCATATGAGAGGCATTAGTGGCTCACAGGCTTTGTGCTGACCCTCTGAACAGGAGTGAAGGGAGAATGACTTATTTGGCTGCTGACATCTGTGCTCAAGTATTGTTGCTGGTTTCCTTGGCGCCGTATTCTCTTTCGCATGCCACTGACTGTAGGAGGAAGCCTCAGCACACTTGTATCTAGTTTGTGCTGAAGCCCTGTGTGAATCAGGTCTACACTAACGGGGAAGTTTGAATCAACATACGCAACTCCAGTTACATTAATTATGTAGCTGGAGTCAACATATCTTGATTCGAGTTTCTCTGCCATCCACATAGTAGGAGGCCGATGGTATCAAGCACTCCCATCAGCTTTCCTTACTTCTCGCAGGAGTACTGATCACCAATGGGGGCATCCTCTGATTTAGAATTTAGTGGATCTTTATTAGACACACTAAATCGAACTCTGGAAGATCAATCATGGCAGCATCGATCTTCAGCTTAGTGAAGACAAGGCCTTAGTCTTTCCTAGCAGTCGAGTTCCTTCTCCTGTATATTTATCACTGTACTCAGCTTTTACTCTAGAGCCTATTGTAGGTGAATGGATAAACTATTCAGTATCTATTCTATCTTGATTTAGTTAGCCAAGATACAAAGTGCCAACTGAGCAGTAATTAGCTTTCAAGACTCTGGTAAATTCTATTGCGTGACATTGACAATCACAGCTATGTTCCCCTTCCATTTACACCTACAGATTTCAGCTTTTTGCTATAGCCATTTACATTTAGTGTAAAATATTAGCTACATGATACCATCTGCTGTTCAGCAGCTCCCTCCAGTTTTGAGCCATTTACAGGCTTTCATTATTTACACATTGTCAGACAGGGTTTGCACTAAGAGCACCAGTAATCTGCTATTCCCTGAGGCTATATGGTACAATTTCAGATTAATTTCACACATTTCTACTCTGTACTACCAACTTCCCAAGGAGTAACATTGGCATTGGCTGGAGCAACATCAAGTGGATACCCCTTCTGGCAGAACGTTTTATGCAGCAAGCAGGAAGCAAAAATATAAGTGCTACCCATATTAACAAGAGAAGAAATCAATTCTTGGAGGCGAACTGAGGGTCTGAACTTTCATGCCGGGGGAAGTGCGGAAATATCTTAGTCCACGGAAGACTTTTTGTACTTCATCATCATCATCATCATCATCAACAACCATGGGCTCAATACCCGTTCGTGTCCGATGCCTCCCTCACTATTTCCTTCCATCTTTCCCTGTCCTGTGCGGAGTGGCTTAGTTTCTGTAGACTAGCTCCGCAGCAATCTACTATATCATCTCCCCATTCTCTGTAGGGTCTACCTCTCCTATTCAGACCACCCATTATGCTGAATACCAGGGTCTTAACTTTTCACTTGTCATTCTTTCTGCAGATATGCCCGAATAGCTGTAACTTCCATTGTATAACCTTCTGCAGTAGGTTCTCTTTTGGCTGTATCTTCCTATATAATTCCTAGTTGGTGGCCTTCTGCAACCATCCTATTCTCAGGATCTTTCTATAACAACTCCTCTCGAATGCCAAAATCCTTCTCTTCGAATCTTTCGTTATCACCCATGTCTCACATCCGTACAACATGTGCTAAATACACGTTTTCAAGATGCTTAGCTTCGTTCCTAAGCTAATCGCTTTACTTTTCCAGATCTTATCCATCGCCTTCAAACTCACTCTTGCTTTCACTATTCTAGTCGCTATTTTCTTCTTACAGTCTATATCATACGTCCTGTTGCTCCCCAAATACGTGAACTTCTCTACGTTCTCTAGTTTGATCCCATCTACACTGAACTTCCTTCCTATTTCCTTATCCAAATACCATTGTCTTCATTTTATCAATATTCATAATCAGTCCATACCGCTTCCCTTCCTCATTTAGCACCTGCACCGTTCTCGCTAGCTTCTCTTCATCTTCCTCGATGATAACTATATCATCCGCGAACCTCAAGTTGTTAATTCTCATCCCGTGCACCGATGTCCCTTAAAATGTCTCCAACATAGCACACCCAAAGCTATAAACTGAACTTATTGTTTCGGCTTTTTGATTTTACTCTGTACAGAATAATGACCCATCACCTGGATCTGAGCACCTGTTTATTACCCTTCTGTCCTTCTTTTTCTGCCGCTCAGCATTTGCTTCCTCAAGCCCTGACCATTCCTACTTTGGCTGTAAAAATGAGCTTTAGGATAAGATTTTCAAAAGCCCTCAGTAATGGCCTATTTCTGGTCTCTTCAAAGCCTTTGTTATTGAGCAAAGTGCTTTGTATTCTAAAAGCCGAGAATAATTTTTTCTACCTCCCGATGAAACAATTGTTGTGCTAGCTCTGTTTTAGTGTGTTGCCTAATGTAGCCCAGAAGAGATTTTAAGCCATCTAGTTGGTTTTGTAAACATTGTGTCTCCTCTCCTTAACAAAGGGAGAATCTAGAAAGTTCTACCTCATACACTGAATAGATGTCCATTTTTAAAAGTAACCAGTGTACTTTGAATGCTACTGATCTAAATAAATTTACTACATTAAAACAAGGTAAGCACAGAAGGCATGATTTTCTGATGCTCAAGAGCTTATTATTATAAGCAATGGCTTGTAAGTACCAAAAGGAATAGTGAAATGAAATGGCCCCTGTAGCCAGCTCAGTACCTCTCAGAGGAACAACTAATAGGCTATGTCTACACTGGCGGGCTCTTGCGCAAGAACGGCTGTTCTTGCGCAAGAATCTGCAGAGCGTCTACACTGCCCACCTGCTCTTGCACAAGTAAATGTACAGTACGGCATGATAAGAGACAGCTCCTTGCGCAAGAGCTACACTGTTTTCTATGAGGTGTAAGCTCTCTTGCGCAGGCGCTCTTGTGCAAGAGGGCAGTGTGGACGTTCGGCAAACGCGTACTTGCGCAAGAATTGGCCTCTAGTCAAAAACACAGGTGGCCTCTCCGACACTCCGTACAGGCAATCACCACTCGTTGGTTCCCCCTAGTTGGACCCCCCCTTAAAGGCACAGGCACGCAGCACAGCCGTTTGCCATGTGTGCCCCGGGTAGCAGCCAGGGGGAGCAATGGCAGCTGCCCAGCCTCAGCCAGGTCTCTCAGACCCCACCGAGGAGCCACCCCAGAGCACCCAGCAGGCCCACGGGGCACCAACCGGTGGGCTCCATGCTGGAGCACCGCTGAGGTGACTGCCCTCCTGGACCTCTGGGGAAAAGAGGAGGCCCTCTGGGACCCCAAGTCCAGAAGGAGAAATGCCCAGATCTTTGCCTGGATGGCCCAGGCACTGGCCGCACAGGGACACCTGGCCCGGACCCTGGAACAGGTCCGGGCCAAGGTGAAGGACCTGTGCCTCACCTATGTGCGGGCCAGCGAGCATGGGGGCAGAGGAGCCACTGCCTGTCCCCATTACAACCACCTGCAATGCATCTTGGGGGACAAAGGGGCCAGTCCCCTGCTGGCCCAGGTGGACACAGCGGTGGCCACCCCAGTGGTCCGACCCAGGGAACCGGAGGAGGAGGAGGAGGGAGACCGGTCCATGGACAAGGAGGAGGAGGAGGTGGCAGAGGACAGCAGCCAGACCCCACCATCCCGGCCCAGCAGCTGTCAGGACATGTCCCGGGCATCCTCAGTGTGCTGGAGTGTGCTGGAGACGGCGGGGAAGAGGGGGACGGGCGGGGGAGAGGTAGCGGCACATGGCACAGCCTGGCCACATGCTGTGCAGAGGCATGCAGCACGTGCAACCTCATGCAGCTAGGGTTGCCAGGTGTCCAGTTTTGAACCAGACAGTGCAGTATTTGAGCTTTCTGTTTGGGAAACAAATTGAGAGGATATAAATGAGAAAATATAAATCTCCGGTATTTTCTAACTAAGATGTAATGTAGACTGTCATGTAATGTCAAGTGTGTCCGGTATTTTTGTTGAAACCATCTGGCAACCCTACATGCAGCCAGACCAAGTGGCACAGAGAACCGGCAGCTAGCCCCAGCACACGCCTGGGATCCCAGGGATTCTGCTCGACCAGACCGGGGTGGGGCGGGGCCGGGAGGTGTCTGGCCAGGAGTAGGCCAGCCTGAAGGTTGCAGGCCTGACCCCACACAGCCTAAAGGGTGCTGCACACAGCACACATCCATGGCCACCTCTGGGACACTGTAGCTTCCCCTGGGGAAGGCACAACAGGCCCCCCAAGCACATGCGGCCCCCCTGGGGGCTCCTGGGCCACCTTGGGACACCCCCTCCCGCTGGCCCAGGGGAATTCCCCCTCGCCAGCCACACCTGTCCCCGGGCATCGTGACGTGCTGGGAGGAGGGCACGGGGCGCCGGAACACCATGGGGCAGGGCTCACTGACCATGTTGCTCTCCTCTGCTTCTCCTGCAGTGGGACCCCCTGCCAGCGAGGGACCTTCCAGTCCCATCCTGCCGGCACCAAGGATCCAGGGCCCATCGCAGCGCTCCCGGGACCGCCACCACCTGCTCCGCTGCCACATCTGCACGATTGAGCGCATGGAGCGTGCTCTTACCGAGAAGATCCACGCAGATGCGGAGTGGCGGGAGCAGGAGTAGGGCCAGTACCTGGAGCGCTGCGACCGTGTGTGCAGTATCCTGGGCACACAACTGCAGACCAAATGGGCCCTGTGCAGCAGCCCAATGCTGCCAGGCCCCCCCCGCCATCCCCAGCTCTCCACCCGCTTCTCCCCCTGCCTTGCCCATGCCCCCTCCTGAGGTCCCCCCTGCCTTGCCCATGCCCCCTCCTGAGGTCCCCCACCCTCGGCACCTCCTGGTGCAGCCTGCCCCGACCCGGCATGAGGGGCAGAGGCGCCCCCACACCCGTGGGGGTGGGAGAGGCCTCTCTTCACACCCATGAGGCCCTCCCAATTCAGGGCCCCCTCCTCCCCCCCTTGTCCCAGTTCAGGGTCCCCTCCTCCCCCCTCCTCCCAGTTCAGGGCCCTCTCCTCCCCCCTCCCCACAGTGCACCCCCTTCCTCATGTAAATAAAAGTGCCTTATATAAAGCAAGTGCATTTTATTTATTGGGAGGTGAGGGAAGGGTGGCGGGAAGGGGTGGTGATGGGAGTGGGGGCACGGGGGGCATCCCTGCGGTCAGAGGTGTAGGGGCGGCCTATTGCGGGGCCTGGTCCAGCATCACCCGGAGGGCTTCCTGGACCCGCACCCAGGAGCGGCCCGAGGCCGGCTGCAGCAGCTAGCGCCCTAGGCGGGGTGGCGCAATCGGCGCCCCTGCCTACACGGCCATCAATGGCCGTGATGTCATCACGGGGCACCCCGGCGCCCCGTGACATCATCATCGGGTGCCCGGGCCAGCGGCACCCTAGGCAGCTGCCTAGCTCACCTAGGCTCACGGGCCGCCCCTGCCCCCACCCCGTGGCAGTTGGTCTGCCGGGTGGCGGCCGTTTGGGGCTGCTGGTAGGCCTGGCCCTCATCTGCCATCCACCCCAGGAGGAAGGCCTCCCCCTTCCCCTCAATAATATTATGGAGCACGCAGCACGCCAAGATGACCTCCGGGATGTGTTGCACCCCCATGTCCAGGCAGGTCAGGAGGCACCTGAACCGTGCCTTCAGACGCCCAAAGGCGCACTCCACGGGATTGCGGGCCCAGTCCAGGTGAGCGTTGAAGATGGCCTGGCTGTGGTCCAGTTGGCCGGTGTATGGCTGCATCAGCCAGGCCATCAGGGGGTAGGCCGCATCCCCCAAGATGCAGACCGGCATCCTGACATCCCCAATGGTGAATTCCCGCTGGGGGAAGTAGGTGCCCGCCTCCAGCCCGTGGCACAGGCCTGAGTGCCTGAAGATGCGAGCGTCATGGGCCCGGCTGGACCACCCCACATAAATGTCCTGGAACCGGCCCTGATGGTCCACTAGCGCCTGGAGCACCACTTAGCAGTAGCCCTTCTGGTTTATGAACCAGGCCGCTCGGTGCTCTGGCGCCCGGATGGGGATGTGGGTCCCGTCTATGGCTCCCCCACAGTTCAGGAACCCGAGGCTGGCGAAGCCGGCAATGGTGGTGCCATGTCACAGGGGTGGATCACCCTCTGGAGCAGCACGTCATTGATGGCGTGAACAACCTGCAGAGGGGCACATGGGAGCACAGGGGCTGCATGGAATGAGACACAGTGCGTACATGGGCCCCTGGGGTGTGCTCACCCTCCCTTTGATGGCCCCTTCCTCCATGCAGGCCAGGGCCCTCCGCCCCCCCCACCAGCGGGGCTGTGTGCAGGAGGGACAGCATGACCCCCTGGGTGCGAGGCTTTCCCCTGCCCCTACAGCCTCCTCCCGCCCGGTCTGGCCCCTTCCCTTCCCCAGGATGAGCCCGTGGTCCACGGAGGGCCTTATCTGCCGGACGACCGCACCGATGGTGGACCTGCCCACCCCGAACTGGTTCGCCATGGAGCGGTAGCTGTCCTGGGTGGCCAGTTTCCACAGGGCAATCGCAACCCTCTTCTCCACGGGGATGGCGGGGCGCAGGTGGGTGTCCTGCTTCTGGAGCGCAGGGGTGAGCCAGGTGCAGAGCTCATGGAATGTCCCCCTGCGCATCTGGAAGTTCTGCACCCATTGCTGGTCGCCCCATTGTTCCAGCACCAGGCGCTCCCACCAGTCCCCACTGGTGTCATAGCTCCAGAGGCGCTTGTCAGTGGTGGGGTGCAGGTGCCCGAGCCCAGCTGCAGCCATGGCGAGATCCTGCATGTGCTGCCCAGTCTCCAGCTCCTGCTGGAGCAATGTGGCTCCCTGGTGGAGGAGCTCCACAGCCTCTATAATGGCCATTAGGGGACGTTGCTGGCTGGGGTCCTCCTCCGGCTCCGTGGCTGTGAAGGTGGCAGCAAGGGTGCCCAGGGTGCTTGCCAGGAACAGAGGTGACAGGCGCTGTTGTGGCTCTCGCTCCCTCGAACGGGGTGCCTGAGCATGCAGCCACAGGGAAACGGCCGTTCAGGAGTCCCTTTAAGCACGTTTCCCAGTGGAGGGCCGGCGCATGCCCACAGACGCTGCTGGTGACCTCTTGACATGGCCGAATTTCTTCTGGAGACACGTTCTTGCGCAAGAGCTTCCCACCAGTGTGGACGCTTTCTTGCGCAAGAGCTCAGCGTTCTTACGATGCGGTTCTGGCCAATGTGGATGTTTGCTTGCGCAAGAGATTTTGCGCAAGAACCCACCAGTGTAGACATAGCCATAGTGTTAACATGGACTTGAGTAGTATTCTTGTCAGCAGCAACAACCTGCATGAATTTGTGGTTAAGATCAGATCACACGTAGCCAGGATTTCTATTAGGAAATGAGAACATATCTCTCAACACTTCACAAGCACCATTGTTCAAAGCGTAGGCAGGAATTGTTCCTGTAAGAAGAAGAGCGTAAACAGCAGTTGAGCAGCTCGCCTCTTGAACCGAAGTAGCGGGCATTCCCCTAACATCAACTCACAGCACAGCTGGAGAACACCTGGCTACACCTCCTCATAGTCCATCCACATTTACATGAGAGCTGATGCTAGTGGCACTGGAACAATTTTTAGGGTGGGGATGCTGAGTTGCACCCCCCTGCCTTACTCTGTCCGCACCTCTCACGGCCCCAGACTGGAGCCCATGGGGGCCGACAGAATTACCAGGCTCCTACACAAGTGGAGAGGGGCAGCTCTGTACTCCTGGATGCAGTGGAACCTCAGGCAGAAGAGATGGGGTGGGGCTGGGGCAGCTCCCCACCCACTCAATGCCACCTGGACTACGCCGTGCCCCCAGCCCTCATCCAGCCCTCAGAGCCGCCTGGAGTGCGCCACACAGGGCTTCAGCTGCTCCAACCCCTTTTGAATTGCTGGGTGCTGGGACAACTGTTTTCTTTCCCCCACCCCCATCTGTCGGCAGGCCTGCTGGGGCCACAGGTGAGGGTGACTGCGGAGCCCCATGTGCAGGGCTGAAGATTGGGCCACTGATGCCCGCTAAGGAGCTCCCAGGATCCAGGCAGCAGCAGAGGTTGGGATCCTGGCATGGGGTGCAAAATCTGGGGGTTGCTGCAGCAACCCCCAACCCCGCACTCCTACTTCCCATGCCTGTGGTTGATGCTGACAGCAACATTGTGAAGGCCACACAAGGGCCTAGGACCCGCTCTGGAGTTCTCCCCAGGGGTGAGAGTCTGTACAGCCCCCAGGCACACAGCCCGGGGGAGGAAGTGCCACAATGGCTTTAAGCCACCTTTGGGCCCTTCTGATTCTAGGCTGCTACCCTTCGCTTAACTGAGGGTATGTCTACACGATGCAGCTTTTAGTGACAAGGCTGTGTTGACTTCGCCCTGTCACTAAGAGCCGGTGCGTGTCAGCTTGTCAGCGCTTTTGCTTGCAAAATACTTCCACCCCCAACGAGTGGGTTTCACTGTGTTTGCAGGGGAGCACTCCTGCCGACAAAGCAGCGTTCCCATGTGCACTGGCCATGCAAAACTTCATGGGGAGGGAGGGCTAAGTACCTGTGAACAATGAAAGTTTTGTTGAGCATGTGCAAGTGTAGACCCACCCTTAGATAGCCCTGTCTTAGCTACATCAATGTCCCCAGCTGCCAGGCCTGCCAAAGGGGGCAAACGGGGCAATTGCCCTGGGACCTGGTGCTACGAAAGGGCCTGGTGCTCCCAGCTGCTGCCACTGCTACTGTGGCAGCAGCAGCGGCTGGAGTCCTAGGCCATTTAAATTGCTGCCAGAGTGCTGCACAGTACGCTCCAGGCAGCCCTGAGTATTGCCTGGGAGAGGCTCAGTGCTCTCCCGGTGGCACTAAGGACTGCCTCGGCCCCTTCCTCAGGAGGCCCCACCCCTTCCAGGCAGGGCTGGCTTTAGGCCAATTCCCCTGATTCCCCCAAATCGGGCCCCATGCCTAAAAGGGCCCTGCGCCCTAAAGCAAGAGGGCCCCGCACCCTAAATCTGGAAGTATGCTGGCGTGCCAGGCGCGCTGCAGGATGGGGCATCGGCCCCGGAGAAGTGCGGCAGCTTCTGTGCGCCGCAGGAAGGGTGAGTCGAGCGCAGGGATTTCCCTGTGCTGCGGGAGGGGGGGTCGGCCACTGGGTTTGGTGGGAAGGCAGGACTCTGCCCTGTAGCTGGGGATTTAAAGGGGCTGTGACTTTTTTTTTTTTTTTGCTCAACCAAAATTTGTGTGTGGGCTTTTTTTTTTTTTTTTGGTGAACAAAAAATCCTGGCTGCCGAGGCCCCGTTGAAACGGTTTGCATTGGGCCCCGCACTTCCTAAAGCCGGCCCTGCTTCCAGGGGTGTGGAGCAGCCCCTCCCGCCTTGCCCAGGAGCCCGGCTGTTGGCTCTGCTGCCCGCTGTCCTGGAGGTGGCTTACTGCTATGCCTTAGGAATAGTTTAAAATTCATCTGAAGTGTATGTGCTTGGGACAGATCATCTCTGTGGCATGCTTGTAGCAGAATGAACAGGGTCACTACCTGTCTGTGTGGGGAACAGAGCAGAAAAGGGGTTTAACAGGAGGGTGCAGGGCACAGAAAGAGAGAAGAATGTGACTTCAATTAAGTATCACTTTGCCGGTGAATAAGCATAATTTTGAAAGGCATCCACATATTTAATATCAATTGTCATTGGAGCAGCAATTATCCCATTAAGACTAAGTGTTCTAAAAGCAATATTTTCTAGTAATCAGGTACTTATCACAAAGCTTTAGTAATTAGATGACAGATGAATACAGTAGCAACACGGAATGCTTTTCCAAGTGCATTTGTTCTGTCTCCTTACCCAAGTGTTATCTTCTCACCTCTCAGGATATCTATTTTTACAGGTGTTTATCTAATCTGTTCTTAAAACATCCCAGTTATGGTGCGGGTTTCTTACAACCTTCCTAGGTTCACAATCCCTCACTAACAATCCTTAGAGGTTAGGAAGTGTTTCTAAAATGTAACCTACATCTCCCCTGCTGCTCACTAAGCCAATCATGTCACTTTAAAAGAATGTCTGTTATCAATAGCTTTTCAAGGTGAGGTGTAACCCACACACCTGCTGGGTGTGGTTCACTGTCCCATCTAGCGACACTTAGAACAGTTACAGAGGCCAGGCCTACACTCGCTGGCTGTGTCTAGACTGGCATGATTTTCCAGAAATGCTTTTACCGGAAAAGTTTTCCGTTAAAAGCTTTTTCGGAACAGAGCGTCTAGATTGGCATGGACGCTTTTCCGCAAAAGCACTTTTTGCGGAAAAGCGCCCGTGGCCAATCTAGATGCTTTCACAAAAAGCCCCGATCGCCATTTTTCGTGATCGGGCTTTTTGCGAAAACAAATCTCAGCTGTCTACACTGGCCCTTTTGCGCAAAGTTTTGCGCAAAAGGGACTTTTGCCCGAACGGAGCAGCATAGTATTTCCAAAAAGCACTGATTTCTTACAGTAGGAAGTCAGTGCTTTTGCAGAAATTCAAGCGGCCAGTGTAGACAGCTGGCAAGTTTTTCCGGAAAAGCGGCTGATTTTCCGGAAAAACTGGCCAGTCTGGACACAGCCATAGGGTATGTCTACACTACAGCGTTATTTCGAAATAGCTTATTTTGAAATAACGCGTCTAGACACAAAATGCATTTTGAAATAGCGTTTTGCTATTTCGAAATAGCGCGTCCACACTGGGTGGACTGTGAATCGCATTTAAGGCCGGCCAGAACCAGTTCTGGCAGGGCACCAGGTCAGGACTTACCTTGTGTGGTTGCTGCCTGAGGCTAACTGAGGTCTGTGCTTAAAGGTTCCCCCCCCCCCGGCCCCGGACAGCTGGTTCTCAGGTTTCCCTGCTTGCTTGTCTACCTCAATGATGTCAAATAAAATGCACGCTTTTTCACAAACATGAACTGTGTTTATTTAACAAAACTGGGGGGGGGGGGATGAAACTCTGGGGAGACTGGGGAAAGGAGGTGGGAGAGGGGAGGAGAGAGGGTGAGAAGCAAGGGGAAGAAGGGGGAGGGGAAGATCAGTGGTGGGGGGTCTCGCCGGGCCAACTGTCTCCCAGCACAGTGGATGCGGGGGCCTCGTTGTCCCCTGGGAGATGGGAGGGAGGGTGTAGCGGTTGAGGAGGGTGTGGAGGGAGAAGCAGGAGGGAGAGGAGTGGGAGGAGGAGCGGTAGCTGGGGAGGCAGCAGGTGCTGGAGCGGCATGAGGCAGCACGCTCTGCACCAGGGCCTGCAGGTGTTGGCAGATGGCACGGCCCTGGGCAAGCTGCTCCCACCGGAGCTGCAGGTCTTCTTGCACCCAGTTCTGGAGGGTGCGGTGCAGTGCCCCCAGATGCTGCTGTCGGTACCCCTGCACTGTTTGGGTGGATCTACGGAGCCCTCGGTTGCGGGAGCATGTCCTGGGTGGGGTGGTGCACCCTGCACAAGCAGCTGGTGCGGCTGTGGAGAAACAAGACAAGTGGTCAGTTCTCCCTGGGGACACAGTGGGTGAAGTCCAGCCCCCCCCTGCGAGGTGAGGATGACCGTGCCCTGCACTGTCAGAGCCGCTGTGCTTGCACAGAGGCCATGGTTGGAATGTCCGGCTATCCCCGGGAGTGGGAACTGCCCCGAGACCGCACCCATGTCCCTGTGCTGTGTATAGTGCAGCCGAGGTCGGGGGGAGATGTCCCCTGCCTCTGTGTAGAGGGGGTTTGTGAGGGGAGGGCGTCCTGCTGTGTCCCGCCCCGGGGTCAGGAGCATGTCTTGTCGCTTCACACACGCATGTGGCTATCAGGCCAAGGCCCCTGTGTGGCAGGCAGCTGGAGCCACCTGCCCAGGGGTGGCACGGCACGTGCTCGCACGTGCACAGGTTGCTGCGTGATCCGTGGTAAGCAAGGCCCACGTGCGCGGTCCCTGGTCTCCCACCCCGCCTCCCCCAGGAAGGGGACAGTGATGACACTCACATGTTGTGGCCTCCCCGGATGACCCTGGTGACTCAGCTGCTGGGACAGCTTGTGGGGTCTGGTGGCGTGGCACCCTCCGTGGCGGCTCCTGCAACTCCTCCTCCACGCCCTGGTCAGGGTTCTCTGCTCCCGGATCGTTGCCCCCCGGGGTGGCATGGACCATTCTGCCCCCCATTATGCGGTCCAGGGCATCAAAATGGGGACAGGTGTCTGCCCCTGTAGGGGAGCTGCCCCGTGTGGCCCTTGCGTACGCCTGCCGGAGTTCTTTAATTTTCATGCGCACCTGGTCCTGGGTGCGCATGTGGCCTTTGGTGGCTATGGTGGCAGTTATGCGGCCGTAAATGGCTGCGTTCCTCCGTCTAGTGTGGAGATCCTGGACATTGGAGGCCTCCCCCCAAACCTCTATGAGGTCCATGATCTCTGTACTAGTCCAGGAGGGGGCCCGCCGTCTCCGGCCCCTGGACGGCTGGCTGGCACTGGCTGCCCGGCTCATTCTGCGGGCACTGGGTCAGGGGCAGCGACTGCTGGCAGGCCTGGATCTGACATGTGCAGTGTGGCCAGAGTCTACCCCTTTAAGGGCTCCAGGGCTGGGGGAGAGTAGAGGAATTTTCCTGGTTTGGCCCAGAGTGGCCACCAGGGGAAACTGGGAAGGGCTGGAGGCCCTCTAATTCGAAATAAGCATCTATACAGCGCTTATTTCGAATTAGCTATTTCGAATTTGGCGTTATTCCTTGTGGAATGAGGTTTACCAAATTCGAAATAAGCGCTCCGCTATTTCGAATTTATTTCGAAATAGCGGTTTGCCTGTGTAGACGTTATTAAAGTTAATTCAAAATAACGGCTGTTATTTCGAATTAACTTTGATGTGTAGACATACCCATAGGGAACATTGAAACAAGAGATACAACTCGAGCCCATGTTAATTACATAGCTGGAGTTGATGTGCCTTGTTTTGCATTTCCCCACTGTCCCCACAGCAGGAGGCCAGGTTTGGTCCCATTGGCTTCCCTTACTCCTCCCAGAAGCAGGAGTACCAGCAGCCGGCGGGGATGCCCTCTGAGTTCGATTTAGTGAGTCTTAATGAGACTTGCTAAATTGAACTCCAGGAAATCGATCGCAGCAGCATTGATCTTCCATCTAGGAAGACATGGCCAGAAAGAGAATGAGTTTCCTCTACAGCCGTAGCTGAGAGCCAGCTAGCTTTATAGCTCATGCTGTAGAGCAGGGGTGGGCAAGAGGCTGTCAGCAGGCTGCATTTGGCCTGCGAAGCCACCAGATCCAGCCCACGGCCGCCTTGTTGGAACCCTTAGGAAGAGAGCAGCTTTAAACAGCAGCTGCTTTCCACTCTGGACTGCTGGGGATGGAGGAGGGAGACTTTGCATGCTGCTCCTGTCCCTCCTCTCCCCGCAGCAAAATCTCTCGGCTCCCATTGGCCAGTTTCCGGACAACGGGAGCTGAGAAATTTTGGTGGGGGCAGGGGCAGCGTGTGAAGCCTTCTCCCTCCCTCCTTGTGCCCAGAGCAGAGCTACATGGAGCAGCTTGCTACTGCAGCTCAGGTTCCTGCAGCGCTGCTGGCTGGGAGCCACCTAGGTAAGCACCTCCCAGCCAGAGCCTCCCTCTGGCACCCTAACCCCTCTCTCTCTTCCAACTACCTGCCCCAGGCCACCACCCAAACCTTCTGTGCCCCTCCTCCCCTTTCTCCCAGGTCACAATTCTCTCCCAGATCCTGCACCCTCCTATACCCTGCCCCAGTCCAGAATCCTCTCCGGCATCCACACCTCATTTCCCTGCCTCAGGTCACCACCCAAACCTCTGCACCCCCTTCATCCAGGTCACAGCTCCCTCCCAGACCCTGCTCCCCCTGCTAGAGCCTCTCCCCCAGGCTAGAATCCTCTCCTGCACCCTTACCCTCTCCAGGACCCTGAACCCGAAGCTCAAGCCCCGGAACACAGCCTCCTCCTTCACCCAAACTTCCTCTTACACCCCACGTCCTCTCCTGCATCCCAGACCCCTACCGCACGCTCCCTTCTGCACCCGACCTTTGTTCCAGACCCTGCCCCCCCTCCATAGAAGCGCAGCCCTTGGCCGCTTGCCAAAATCTTGGAGTGGCCCTCACATTAAAAATGATTGCCCATCCCTGCTGTAGAAGCTCATGCACCAAGCTCCAGAGGTCGCTGTCGGCATTACAAAGTGCATGTGCGGAGCTTAGAGCTGTGTTAATTGGCTGGGCAGTGACCGTATCTAGACAGTTGTTAGATTAACCCCTTTGGTTGTGTCCAGTGCTTCTTTGAATTAGTTCTTTGGGCAGTTTGCATCCTGAAATGGCAAACTGTGAAACATCAGCCTTAGAGAGCCAGTGTCTTTTCCCTTCCATGCTCTTCTTCTCTTAGCCTTTAGATGGCACCAGTTGTCTTATTGCTGGACATTCCTAGTGCTCCCGAGTGAACAGCTCGTCCACAGTTCTTTCATCACAGGCCTGGGACCACGTGCAGAAAAATGATGATAACTCTTGGTGACTGGCTTCTGAAGGAGATTCAAGGGTATTTGCAGAGGAAATCCAAGTGATTCCTTGGCATTTATACGCCCACTTGGTTTAAACTCCATGGAAGGAGTTCTTGTCTACGTTCTTGTCAGTGTTTTCTCACAAAAGACAGGACTATGCAGCACTTTAAAGACTAACAAGATGGTTTATTCGGTGATGAGCTTTCGTGGGCCAGACCCACTTCCTCAGCTCAAATTGTGGAAGAAAATTGGCACGACCATGTATACCAAAGGGATACAATCAAAAAAAGTGAACACATATAAAAAGGACAAATCAAATTTCAGAACAGAGGGGGGATGGCGGCGGAGAGACAGACATTAACCTCCCCTCATCCCCCCTCTGTTCTGAAATTTGATTTGTCCTTTCTATATGTATTCACTTTTTTTGATTGTATCCCTTTGGTATATATGGTCGTGCCAATTTTCTTCCACAATTTGATCTGAGGAAGTGGGTCTGGCCCACGAAAGCTCATCACCTAATAAACCATCTTGTTAGTCTTTAAAGTGCTGCATAGTCCTGTCTTTTGTTTCAGCTAGACCAGACTAACATGGCTACATCTCTATTACTTTTCTCACGAACACTGAAATGGGCACACCTCACTCTCAATTTCATCACATTTCATGAAGAAAAAATATCTAAAGCTAGACCTCTTTCCAGTGTAAATAAGTTCAACTCTAAGCCAAAGGTGGCTTGGAAACAAGAAGTCTGACATTTTGAATTTTTGCATGTTCTGGTTGTCCCGATAGCCATGTTGTCAAATTTCACCAAACACTGAAATTCAAGAGACACGAAATGAAATAGCAAAACATTCATGCAAAATGAGTGGATTCTCATTCTCTGAACTGAAAAAATCTTCCTGCTCATTTGCTTTATATTCATGGAGGGAAAAAATATACACTAGAAAGAGACAAAGTGCCTGGGCAGTCTGGCTGCATCCGTACATGCAAATTCTCTGTCAGCGTGAGCATATGTCTTGGGGTCCTGTGGCCAAAAAAGAAGCATTTCCTTATGGCACTAAATGCATGAGCAGGTGCTTCCAGAATGATGGCATAAAGCCACCTTGCATGTCCTGAAATTGCTTTGTGATTCAGAGCATAATACAACGTGGGCTCCACTGTGCAGAGGCACAAGCAAGCTTGAACTTAGGCCCAGGCAGGGCCTGACCAAAAGTAATTTAGAGCCAGGAACAACATTGCTCCCAGCTTGTGCAACAGGAGGTGAGGAGCAAGATCTTGGGGAAAAAAATAATTTCAGTGGGTGAGTTGTCACAGGCTATAATAATCCGAACAACGAGCACAGCCAGATTAAAATGATTTGGACAAATTTTCCCAGCAAGTTTATTCCTGCTTTAACAGCCATCATTCACTGTCAGCAAACTCAGTCTCCTTATGATGGATATAATTACTGAGGTGTAATGTCAAGTCTGACAAGCAGCATTTCACATCGAGCGCCATCTCCAACTCCCCATATGCTCCCTTCATTGACTGTCCAACAGCAGGTCCCTGGCATTAAACGCCAACACTGAGCCAATTTACTCTGTTGCAGCTTCATCAACTTCAGTGAAGAGGCGTTGGTGCTACAGAGGCTACATTTGCATCACACATACTGGACTTCCATTACTTGGATTTCAGTGCCTAACATGTACATAATGCCTCCCTAATGGGCCCTTCTCCCTCTAGGCAGCAGTGCTCGGTGTGAAGGAGGAGACATGAGTCTACTGGCAGCATGTGGGAGCGCTTCGGAAGAAGTCTGGTTTCAAAGTGAAGAATGAGTGACGTGAGGTATCTTTAGGGACAAGCTAATGGTTACAGTCTGCAGTGTGGCTAAGGGATTAGATACATAACTTGGAGATTCAGGGTTCAGAAAGGCAGGATTTGCCTTTATATGGCTGGAATTGGAGTAGCCTCAGGATCAGAGGTCCCTCGCTTCTCAGCTGTATTATGAGGAGAGATTAATAAAACTGAGACTTTTCAGCTTGGAAAAGAGATGACTAAGGGGGAGGATATGATAGAAGTCTATAAAATTATGACTGGTGTGGAAAGTGAATAAAGAAGAGTTATTTACTCCTGGCCATAACACAAGAACTAGGGGGTCACCAAATGAAATGAATAGGTAGCAGGTTTAACAAAAACAAAAGGTAGTATTTCTTGACACAGCACATAGTTAGTCTGTTAGGGTATGTCTACACTAGCCCCCTAGTCCGACCTAGGGAGGCTAATGTAGGCATTCGAACTTGCAAATGAAGCCCGGGATTTAAATATCCTGGGCTTCATTTGCATGTTCCCGGGCAGGCGCCATTTTTAAATGCTCCGTAGTCCGAACTGACTGCCTGAGGCTACATGCGGCAGTCAGAAGTTAATCCAAACTAAATCCTTAGTTCGGATTAACTGTTACTCCTCCTGCAATGAGGTGTAACAGTTAATCCGAACTAAGGACTTAGTTTGGATTAACTTCTGACTGCCGCGTGTCCGCAGGCAGTCAGTTCGGACTACGGAGCATTTAAAAATGGCACCCGCCTGGGAACATGCAAAAGAAGCCCGGGATATTTAAATCCCGGGCTTCATTTGCAAGTTCGAATGCCTACATTAGCCTCCCTAGTTCGGACTAGGGGGCTAGTGTAGACATGCCCTCAGATTCCTTGCCAGAGTATGTTGTGAAGGCCAAGATTATAACAGGGTTCACCAAAGAGCTAGTTAAATTCATGGAGGATATGTCCATCAATGGCCTCTGTTTGTCAGAAGCTGGGAATGGGCGACAGGAGAGGGATCACTTGATGGTTACCTGGTCTGTTCATTCTCTCTTGGGCACCTGGCATTGGCCACTGTTGGAAGATAGAATACTGGGCTAGATGGACTTTTTGTTCTGATTCAGTATGGCCATTCTTATGTTCTTTTCAGAATTTTATGTCCTAATTTATAGTGAATCAAATACAACATATTCAGTTAAATAACATTCACTTTATAACTGAGAATTGCTTTATTTAACATCGCAAAGAGCCAAGTTTGTGTTTGTTGGCTTTTTTAAACACAGGTTTTAAGAGCTGATTGATTTTTACGTAAGTACAAATTCTCCTTGGGCAACTCACATTGGACTTGATGCAGATTCAGCCCATCAGGTTGTAACTTTGGGAGGTATGAATCAATGAGTCTCATGCTTTTAAAAATCTTTTCCAGAACTAGGCCCAGACTAAGCTAAGCCCTTAAGCACGTGCTCAGGTCTCATGGACTTCACTGTGGTATCAGCATGAGTTTGGCTGAAGTGGGACCTAACGAGAGGCGACTGAGAGACAGAGCTACAGAGGGTATAAATTAGCATTGCTCAGTGGCTTAGGCAGTGAACTTGAGTGTCCTCTTCAGTGTTCCCCAGCAAATGGGACTATGGTGTGCTGAACAAGAGCAATGGCAGGAGGATCAAGCCATGTGTGAATCCTTAGCAGACCACTGTGGGGATGAGAATTAAATCTTATGTCCATTTTACAGTTAGGCACAGAGTGGGGAAGGGACACATGCCAGGCTGCATAGCACAGGAATGTGGAGACAGGGTCCAGAAGTCCTGAATTTCAGCCCTGCCCGTAGTCCCTTCTAAATGCTAAAGATGTGCAATGCACCGAAAGAATAATGTTCGTGCTGCGCACAAACAGAGCAAAACAGGGCAATCATCCCTTAAAACCAACCTCCTTTTTTAAAAATTGTGCCTCTTTGGAGCCAGGAGTTGCCAAGTGGGGTGGATCGATGCTGCCTAAAAACTATCCTGAGCCCTTAAGGAAAGTGAAGCTGGGATTCTCATGCCTTCTGTTTGGTTTGACCACTCTGCTGCAGGATTGTGCTGTGTTAATTATCCAGGTGAACCTTTCAAATTGTAGAGCTGAAGGAAGTGCTTTCGGATGTACTTACTCTCCATGGGGCCCAGGGCAGCTAGTGCTGGAGGCAGAAAGGAAGGTTGTTCCTAACTGCTAATGGCATGTTTCCGCCAGTCAGAGCTCATTAGCTGCCTGTCCCGTGGTTGACAGTGTGGTTGGGTGCATTATTAGTTTTCAAAATCAGCCTTGATGCCGAGTAACCCAGTGGAGCTGAAAAGAAAACGCAGCGTCTCGCTGGGAAGGTCACATTGTTACTCTCCTAGGAAAGCTCTACTGTTCTCACCTGAGCAGACTCGCATTTTTTTCATACTTCCAACACTTGCAGCTAGGAAACGGTATGTCCTGCCTAGTGCGACAGTAGGGTGTTGTGGGAGCTGCTTTGAAGCAGAGATAAAATGTCGCCCCTGTTGTACCAGTGCCTGGCTGCAATATATAAGAAAATGCCTTATGGTACAGTAGGTTTGTGTGGTCAGCTTCCCTGCAAATAACTGTCTGTCTGGGTCAAGCAGCAAGGAATGCTTCCGTGTAGTTTAGTCATACAACTTCAGTTCCAGTTCAGGGATGGGATCCACAGTTGGGTCCCCTCTGAAATTCTCTCCCTGATCACAGGTGAAAGGGAGCTGGGGTGTTTTCTGCAGAGCTCTTCTTTGCAGCCTCACTACACAATTCCACCCAGTGGGGCTTCTCCACTTTGCGAGATGCCTGACGTTACGCTGGCATGGAGCCAGTGTCATTCGGTCCACAAAACTCACTTACCAAAGAATTTGGGAGGGTAGGGCTCCTATTATACTGACAGGCAATGCGGAGCTCTGTTTGTAACTGCCAAGCACTTTAACGTTGATCCCCTTGCTCGGCTTAGCCAAATAAAGACACTCTGATCCCCACGGTGCTAGGAAATTTCATTAGCAGAAAGGGCTCGAGATAAATAGGGCATGAAAAGGTTATTTTTGTGAATGGGCTTCAGAGCCAGATGTTTTCTGAGCTGTACACTCTGCTTTAGCTGCCTTGTCAGGGTGTCTGTGTCTATCCCCTGCCTTATGGTACAGGGTGTCTGTGTCTATCCCATCTCGCTGTATTGGGTAAATCAAGGCCATCAGGATGTACCTCTGTTAGCATCTTGGCATTGTCTTAATGGAGAGGCAGCACGCTCCAGAGCATTGCATGCTGGACTGGGAGTCAAGACCCGGCTTTTATTCCACTGACTTGCTAGATGGCACAACCTTAGACAAGTAATTGTAACCTCTCTGCCTCCGGTGCTTCCCCACCTCTGTAAGTGCTTTGAGAGCGATGGATGAAAAAGTATGATGGAAATCAATGGTGGGCAACCTGCAGCCCACTGGGGCTTCACCTGCTGCTCGCAGACCCCCTGGTTGCCCTTCTCCCCCACACCCTCTCATGCACTGGGGTATTGGAGCACTGAACTTCCTACTCCTCTCCCTCCCAGCACGTTCAGAGCACCACGAGTCGCCTGAGTCGCGCTCTGTCCCCATTCCTCCCTTTCCACCCCCAGAATTGGAACACTGGAATCAGCTGTTTGCAGATGATCTGATTCAAGGTTCCAGCTCTGGGAGGCAGTGGGAAGGGCAGGAACAAACATGAATCAGGTGATTTGTGGTGCTCCAAAAGTACTGGGTGGGGGGAGGAGTAGGAAGTGTGGCGCTGCGGTGCCCCAGTGTGTGAGAGGAGCGTGGGGGTGGAGGGTTAAATGGGGAGGCGCAGGTGGAACCCCACTGGGCCACCGGCTGCTCTGGCCCACTAAAGTGAAAGAAGGCCACTCATGGGGCCCACTCACGATTAGTGGCTCATCGTTGAAGTAAATGGACACAGAACCGTAATAAATATCAGTGGGCAGTGTCACGTGGTTGCACCATGCTGTTGTGTGGTTCGGTGTGGCTGCAATAAACCAGAAGTCCTCTTTACCGTCTACAGTGACTGAATGTCCAGGGGCATGTTGGGTGTGAGATAGCACAGTCAGGATTAGCTGTTCCTCAGGTGGCACTGTCAGGGTACGTCTAGACTACATGGCTCCGTCAACGGAGCCATGTAGATTAGTTTACTAGACAAAGGGAAATGAAGCGGCGATTTAAATAATCGCCGCTTCATTTAAATCAAAACGGCCGCCGTGCTGTGCCAATCAGCTGTTTGTCGGCACAGCATGGCAGTCTAGACGGGGATCTGCCGACCCCAGAACCCTTTGTCGACAGATCCCGTAAGCCTTGTGTCACGAGGCATAAAGGATCTGCCAACAAAGGGTTCTGGGGTCGGCAGATCCCCATCTAGACTGCCGCGCTGTGCCGACAAACAGCTGATCAGCACAGCGCGGCCGCCGTTTTGATTTAAATGAAGCGGAGATTATTTAAATCGCCACTTCATTTCCCTTTGTCGTCCTGCCTCATCTACATGGCTCCGTCGATGGAGCCATGTAGTCTAGACACACCCTCTGTGTGATTCAAAGCTGACTGGTAGAGACCCCAAGGAGGCTAGTTCTATCTCTACAGCCCATTTCATCCTTAGCCTCTCTTCATGTGGTGTGAGGGTGAGTTGGTCTTACTGCAAACACTTACCCAGGCACTCTGCAGTGATGCCCCTCAAACTACTTCAAGCACATAGTAGGGTCACCTGTGTTTGGAGCCACCTCTGTGGAGGAGTGCAGGGTTCCTTACATGATGAACATGGGCGCTCTTTTGCTTTCCCGCTCTCTCCTTTCCCACATCCCCGGCGGTCCTCAGTCTGCAATCCGTAGGGCACCCAGCAGCAGTGCACCTTCCCTTTTTATAAAGGGGTTGAGAGCAGGGACGTGAAGGGTTACCCGGTAAGCATTCCCCTTACCCACATGCTGACTGGGATAACCAGTTAAACAGTGCCCGGCCTGACCCAAGCAGCCCCGCACCTGCAGTGCGATGCAGTGGGCTGGTTAACTGGGTAAACATATAGTTTACCCAGTTAACATTTTAAATGGGATTTAACATCCCTAGATGAGAATGATTCAAAGCTCTGAACAGATCTGGAAATGACTGCCTCCATTATCAAGAGCGGATTTTCTTAAAATCCCCACAAGAGGGAGTTTGAGCCTTTTCCAGGAAGAAGCTAAAAGAATAACATTCATTTAACGTGTTCCATGGAATGAAGCTCTAATCAATGTCTGCAACACCCTGTTCAAGGGCTAAATGAATGGACTGTTCATTATCACAAGTCCCACACTGGTAGTGTCATCAGGTGCTCACATAGGGTATGTCTACACAGCAAAGTTATTTCAAAATAACAGCCGTTATTTCGAAATAACTTTATTAGCGTCTACACAGCCAAACTGCTATTGAAAAATTAATTCGAAATAGCGGAGTGCTTATTTCGAATTTGGTAAACCTCATTCCATGAGGAATAACGCCAAGTTCAAAATAGCTATTTTGAAATAAGTGCTGTGTAGGCACTTATATCGAAATAGGAGGCCTCCAGCCTTCCCAGGGTGCCCTGGTGGCCAGTCCAGCCTCAACCAAGAACACTCCTCTCCCTCCCCCCTCCTCGGAGCCCTTAAAGGGGTCGACTCTGGCCACAGTGCCTGTGCGAGCTCCGAGCCTGCCAGCCCAGAGCCAGCAGTCACTGCCCCTGACCCAGTGGCCCCAAAACATGAGCCAGCAAGCCGCCGGCAGCCAGCCCTCCACCGTTCCCCAGGGGCAGTCTGCCAGCTTCCAGGAGCCTGCCAAGGCCCGGAGAAGGCGGGCACCTTCCTGGTCCAGGGTGGAGATCATGGACCTTATTCAGGTTTGGGGTGGATGCCCCCAACATCCATGATCTTCACACTAGATGGAGGAACGCAGCTGTCTATGTCAGGATAGCTGCCAGCCTGGCCACCAAAGGCCACATGTGAACCCAGGAGCAGGTTCACATGAAAATAAAGGAGCTGCGGCAGGCATATGCCAGGGCCACAGGGGGCAGCTCCCAACCAGGGGCAGACCCAGACCCCTGCCCCTGTTTTGATGCTGTGGAATGCATCCTGGGGGGCAGGACGGTCCGTGCCCCCCAGGGGGTCATCGACCCTGGGGCAGAGCTTGCTGCCTCTTGTTGCTCCAGCCCCTGCTGCCTCCCCAGCTACCGCTCCTCCTCCCACTCCTTCTCCCCATCCTGCTTCTTCCTCCCCACCCTCCCCACACCCCCAGGGATGCCAAGGCCCCCGTACCCGTGGTGCTGGGAGACAGTTGGGCCGGCGAGACCCCCAACCCTGAGCCCTGAGCTTCTCCTCCCCCTTCCTCCCTTGCATCCCCCTGCCAGCTCCCTCCTCCCAGGTTTCCCCCTCCCCTCTCCCACCTTCTTTCCCCAGTCTCACCAGAGTTTCATCCCCCTCCCCAGTTTTGTTAAATAAAGAGAGTTTGTGTTCATGAAAATACGTGTATTTTATTTGACATCAGGAAGGAGAGTTAGGGAGGGGTAAGTGGAAGGACGTGAGGGAGGAATGAGGCATAAGCCCCCAGTGGGGCAGACCAGGGAGGCTCTTAGTGCTTCTCAGGGTGGAAGCTCTCCCACAGGGCCTCCTGGATGCTGACAGCCCCCCAATGAACCCCCCCGGATGGCAGCCTGCAGAAAGTGCATCCGGGCTTGCAGCAATGTGTCCAAGAGTGCAGGGGGGCAGCTCTGGCTCCATGTTGCAGAGTGCTGTGGTGTCCCGAGAGAGGGCAACGAGAGCACACAGAGACAAAATGCTTTGCTGTCCCTCATCGAGGTAGACAAGCAAGCAGGGAAACCTGAGAACTGGCTGTCCGGTGATGGGGGGGTTCCTTTAAGCACAGACCTCAGATAGCCTCAGGCAGCAGCCCCACACAGTAAGTCCTGACCTGGTGCCCTGCTGGAACTGGTTCCGGCCAGCTGTAAATGCAAATCAGAGTCCACTCAGTGTGGATGCGCTATTTCGAAATAGCAAAATGCATTTTGTGTGTAGACGCGTTATTTCGAAATAAGCTATTTCGAAATAACACTGTAGTGTAGACATACCCAGGGTGACCAGTCTGCACCCACAGTGAGATGAGTCATCAGGTCAGTATAAGGGAAAATTGCAGCATTTCCTCTGCTGTGCGTGTTTTGTGATGAACAGGGGATTTCAATCTCCAGGCACTTTTTATAAGACCTGCAGCCACTCACCCACACCGACGGCCAATTTAAAATGCGCTCATCTGTTAGGCCAGAATGGGTCTAGCTGTTTTGTTCCTGCGTATCAATTTACCCTCTGTAGCATATTGCCTAGTGTGCCTTGTCGGCATCCTTCCTACACAATGGAGGCTCCTCAGCAACCAAAATGAGGGGTTAGAGGCATTCTTGGGCTAACGTGAAAGCTTTTCTCGATCCTGGCATTCACCTAACAATGCCTGGCTGGAATGGAATGTCCACCTGATTCACCTTGTAAATTACTCTAGTGAGACTGGTCGGAGCTGTATCCTTTCCACCAGCTCTGGGAAGTGCACGAGGCAGACTGTGTACATCTCCTGAAGGGAGGTTCCAAGGAGGATGGAGAGAGGCTGTTCTCAGTAGTGACAGATGGCAGAACAAGGAGCAATGGTCTCAAGTTGCGGTGGGAGAGGTCCAGGTTGGATATTAGGAAAAACTATTTCACTAGGAGAGTGGTGAAGCACTGGAATGGGTTACCTAGGGAAGTAGTGGAGTCTCCATCCCTGGAGGTGTTTAAGTCTCGGCTTAACAAAGCCCTGGCTGGGTTGATTTAGTTGGGATTGGTCCTGCCTAGAGCAGGGGGCTGGACTCAATGACCTTCTGAGGTCTCTTCCAGCTCTATGGTTCTATGATTCTATGATACATGTGTGATGCCAGCATCCAGTTTGAAAATAATCATGCAGCTGAAATGACACTTGGCATCCCAGTTGCTGTCATGTGCTGCATCCTTGGTTTTGCACGCACCTGTAGTGTGTGATGCTTAGGGAAATGATCTGTGGTGCACTGGAAAATACCTAACTGAATGTGAGTGTCTCCTCAGGTACTCCATGGCACAGGAGTTGGAATGGCAGTTTTGATCTTAGCAGGGCTGAGTAGGCATTGCTGTTGGCCATTCTGATTTAGCCTTTTGCATGTCCTTTGGACTGGCAATGAGAGGTGGGGAGTGATGGGGCATGCAATCAGTCCTCCCACCGCATTTCCCACTACTGTAGTCGCATGTGAGAAATCGGACACTAGACCAGCTGAAGGGTAACACATGCTAGGTATGACTCTGAGGCCAGGTCTACTCTAGGGGAGAAGGTCAACCTAAAATACTCAACTCCAGCTACGTAGCTGGAGTTGACGTACCTTAGGTCGAATTTCTGTGGCAGCTCCACTGTGGGAGGTCAATGGGCAAAACTCTCCTGTCGACTTCCCTTACTCCTTGCGACCTGGTGAAGTACTAGAGTCAACGGGGGCACCATCAGCAGTCGATTTGGTGGGTCCTTACTAGACCTGCTAAATCAAACCCTAGGAGATCTGTCTGCAGCAGAGAGAAGCCCTGAATAGTTCTACAGGTGACCTGCCTGGAAATACAAGTCTGAGAGAGATGTTCTCAAACTTGTAATGCAATGTGGGTATGTGGGGGGGGGGGGGGGACTCTCTAAAGTTCTCTTGCTGATTGTCTTGGGCTTCCAAATGCTAAGAAGCCTACCCTCATACCAGCCACTCCTAAACTTGTGCACTGCAGCTGGTTTGCCTTTGCCATGTGTTGGGTAGGGTGTGTGTCTTTTGTCAGTAGCCAGAGGGGAATCGTTCCAGTGGCGTGGCTCATGAGGCTATGTCTACAGTGCCGTTTTTTTGCGGCAGAAGATATGCAAATCATGCAAAGAGGGTTTTGTCCCCTCTTTTGCACAAGATCCTGTAAACCTCATTTTTTGAGGAATAAGGGACCTTGCGCAAAAGGGTTTTTTTCCCGACAAATGGCCCTGTCTACACGGCCCTGTCTACCTCTTCCGCAAAAAGGATCAGCAGAAGATACGCAAATGAGAGCTTGATTTGCATATCTTCTGCCCCCAAAAATGTCAGTGTAGATGTGAGAGAGAAAACAAGTCTGAATCACAGTGATCTTGTGGCCTCACACTGATAGACCAAGTAGATGATGTTGATTGAGGTTGAAAGGCTCTGCTGTGGCTAGCTTTTTACCTTTTACCTGAGGCTGTTCCCTTCTTCGGAGGGAGGGTGTCTTTGTGACACTTGAAATGCTTGGGAGGGTGAATGGGGCAAAAGCTGGTTCTGAAAGTTGCTCTGAGCAACTGACTGTGAAAACCGAGGTCACCCTGGACTAAAATGTATTTTTGGAGTCTACAAGTTGCGTGGAAGAGTGGGGCATCACACCAGCTCCTCCATGTTTGAGCTGGAAATTGCTAAAGTGAAAATAGAAAAATTTTAAAAACTGTGAATCGTATTGAAACTAGGAGAGAATTCTCCGGGAGATGAAAGTAAGGAATACAGAGAGAGGTCTGTCTCTATCAAACTTCTCTGAAGCTGTAGATTCAAAAAGGGGGATGCATTAATAGAAGCTAGCGGCTTTTAATCTATTCTAAGACTGCACTGTTATGAAAAACCTTCTGGCTGAATTATACATTCACTTATCCTTAACCAGAAAATCCATTAGAGGCATATGGGCCATGGAACAGGTCTTAATTTAAGATCAGATAAAAGAGTCCAACCAGAGCATGTGGCAAAAGCTTAGGAAAGCTAAAGTTGGAAGGATCCAATTAAGGGCTTTCAAAAAGATGTGAAATATTGAAGTTAATGATTTCAGGGCAGAAGGAAAGCTGGGATACAAGGATCATGTTGCTGGTGCTGAGAAGAGAGGTGAGTGGGCCAGGGAAGCTTCCACAGCCAAGTGACCTGAGGTGAAGAGGGGAAACCATCAAATAGACCCTCTGCTGGAGCCACATGTGTGTGGAAGCAGAGCCTCATGGTTAGTTATGCCCTGAATAGGCAGCCCCACTGCCAAATGACAATACAGATTGGACATCCTTGGTCTGCCACCCTCGGGACCTGACCGGTCCCGGATGAGGGATTTTGCCAGACCAGGGCAGGTCATTTCTGGCTTCTCTGCCACCACTCCTCCCTGCCAGCCCTGGCCCAATCGTTGGCCTCTTGCTGCTGCTCTGGACAGCCCCACTGCCTGTGTGTGCCAGGCTCCCGCTGCCCTGCCAGCCTGCAGAGCTCCCAGGTGCTAGCCCTTCACTGGGACTCTCTGGTCCTGGAACATCCGTGGTCCTGCTGGACCACGGATATTGTCCGACCAGCGAGTCCCTGTTTATAGAGTTTCAACCTGTACTGACTTTTGGGAGTGATGCCGCTATGGGGGCTCTTCTCCCTCCATCTTGAATTCCTGGGTCATGGACATCCCAGGGTTTACATCCCAACTGCCGCAATACAGTTGTGGCATTAATGGCAGCCTGTCCTCAGGAAAGGCTGAGCATCACCTTCAGCTTCTGCCACATGGAGACTTTCAGTGAATCCTAGAATCCTAGAATCCTAGGACTGGAAGGGACCTCGAGAGGTCATCGAGTCCAGTCCCCGGCCCTCACGGCAGGACCCAGTACTGTCTAGGCCATCCCTGATAGACATTTATCTAACCTACTCTTAAATATCTCCAGAGATGGGGATTCCACAACCTCCCTGGGCAATTTATTCCAGTGTTTCACCACCCTGACAGTTTGGAAGTTTTCCCTAATGTCCAACCTAAACCTCCCTTGCTGCAGGTTAAGCCCATTGCTTCTTGTTCTATCCTCAAAGGCCAGGAAGAACAAGTTTTCTCCCTCCTCCTTGTGACACCCTTTTAGATACCTGAAAACCGCTATCATGTCCCCCCTCAATCTTCTCTTTTCCAAACAAAACAAGCCCAATTCTTTCAGCCTTCCTTCATAGGTCATGTTCTCTAGACCTTTAATCATTCTTGTTGCTCTTCTCTGGACCCTCTCCAATTTCTCCACATCTTTCTTGAAAGTGGCACCCAGAACTGGACACAATACTCCAACTGAGGCCTAATCAGCGCAGAGTAGAGCAGAAGAATGACTTGTCGTGTCTTGCTCACAACACACCTGTTAATACATCCTAGAATCATGTTGGCTTTTTTTGCAACAGTGTCACACTGTTGACTCATATTTAGCATGTGGTCCACTATAACCCCTAGATCCCTTTCTGCTGTACTCCTTCCTAGACAGTCGCTTCCCTTTCTGTATGTGTGAAACTGATTGTTCCTTCCGAAGTGGAGCACTTTGCATTTGTCCTTATTAAACTTCATCCTGTTTACCTCAGACCATTTCTCCAATTTGTCCAGATCATTTTGAATTATGATCCTATCCTCCAAAGCAATTGCAACCCCTCCCAGCTTGGTATCATCTGCAAACTTAATAAGCATACTCCGTATGCCGATATCTAAATCGTTGATGATGATATTGAACAGAACCAGTCCCAAAACAGACCCCTGCGGAACCCCACTTGTTACTCCTTTCCAGCAGGATTGTGAACTGTTAGTAACTACTCTCTGGGAATGGCTATCCAGCCAGTTATGCACCCACCTTATAGTAGCCCCATCTAAGTTGTATTTGCCTAATTTATTGATAAGAATGTCATGCGAGACCATATCAAATGCCTTACTAAAGTCTAGTTATACCACATCCACCGCTTCTCCCTTATCCACAAGACTCGTTATCCTATCAAAGAAAGCTATCAGATTGGTTTGACATGATTTGTTCTTTACAAATCCATTCTGGCTGTTCCCTATCACCTTATTATCTTCCAAGTGTTTGCAGATGATTTCCTTAATTACTTGCTCCATTATCTTTCCTGGCACAGAAGTTAAACTGACTGGTCTGTAGTTTCCTGGGTTGTTTTTATTTCCCTTTTTATAGATGGACACTATATTTCCCTTTTTCCAATCTTCTGGAATCTCTCCTGTCTTCCATGATTTTCCAAAGATGATAGCTAAAGGCTCAGATACCTCCTCTATCAGCTCAAGTATTCTAGGATGCATTTCATCAGGCCCTGGTGACTTGCAGACATCTAACTTTTCTAAGTGATTTTTAACTTTTCTTGTTCTTTTTTTATTTTATCTTCTAAACCTGCCCCCTTCCCACTAGGATTCACTGTGTCAGGCATTCCTTCAACAGACTTCTCGGTGAAGACCAAAACAAAGAAGTCATTAAGCATCTCTGCCATTTCCAAGTTTCCTGTTACTGTTTCCCCCTCCTCACTGATCAATGGGCCTACCCTCTCCTTGGTCTTCCTCTTGCTTCTAATATATTTATAGAATGTCTTCTTGTTTCCCTTTATGCCTGTAGCTAGTTTGAACTCATTTGGGCCTTTGCCTTTGTAATCTTGCCCTTGCATTCCTGTATTGTTTGCCTATATTCATCCTTTGTAATTTGTCCTACTTTCCATTTTTTATATAGGGTTGCATGGCTTTACAGGGAGGTCCGCAAGTACCCAGCTCCATAGGGTAATGTGGGGAAGGGGGGAGAGGGAAAGCTGCTGCAGACAGGCAGTGCAGTTCATCAGCTTGAGTATGCATCCTGGCTCTGTCTCATTGCTGTAAGGGTGTGGAGTGTCCATCTGCTCCCTAGCAGCTAGAGGGAAAGATTTCCACCCACCACTCTTGCTCTCCCTGCTGGAAACTCTGCAGAGGTTCAAGATCAAATGGACTGTGGGGACGCTGCTCAGAGGTGGACTCTTAGGCTATGTCTACACTGCAGCCTTTTGCCGGCAGAGAGTATGCTAATGAAGCTCTCATTAGCATTTGTCGCACTGTCATTTGCATATTCTCTGCCGGCAAAAGGCTGCAGTGTAGATGTAGCCTCAGGCATGGCAGCGTGATGTATGAGGAGCTCACCTTGTTTCTGCCCATACTCCCCTCTCCAGGGGTGTCTGTCCAGCCCCTTTCACTAGCAGGAAAACTCACTGTCCTGATGTTAAATGAACAGCGGATTTGTGCTTATTGTAACTGGTTTCCACTTATTCCTTAGAGGGCTCTGCAAATATCTCCATTTCTTTCTACGCTGCTTGCAAAGCATGGTGCGTTTGTTCAACTTCTTATAACTCTAAGCCCCAGCAGGGGTGGTGCTGTACGGCAACATAAATTGCATTGTCTATCTCAGCACCTGGAGCTGTTCTGAAACTACTCTTGTCATGGGCAGGAGTAGAGATTGGGTGCCCCCCCCCCCCATTAACAGTGCAAATAAAAGTGGGGTTTTAAAGAGTCTAAAGTATTGGAATCTAACTCAGTGGGAGGCTATTGCAAGCAGCAGAAACAAGTCATCTCTGCTTTGAGAACCAATTGTATGAATACTGTAGCCAGTGCTTAAAAGACTGTTTCAGATGCTTTTGGAAAAAGGAAATGCCATGGAATTGAAGTTATTAATTTAAAAATGTGGAGCAGTGATTTTTTTTCTGACTGCTCTTAATTATCTTTTTGCAGGCATTGCAATAACTGGACAGCAGTTAAAAGGCATCTTAAAATTAAAGGGACTCATTGAACGGATCTTGGCATAGAATCATAGGACTGGAAGGGACCTCAAGAGGTCATCTAGCCTCGTCTCCTGCTCTCATGGCAGGACTAAGTATTATCTGGATCATCCCTGACAGGTGTCTGTCTAACCTGCTCTTAAAAATTTCCAAAGATGGAGATTTCACATTCTCTCAATGCAATTTATTCCAGTGCTTACCCACTCTGACAGTTAGGAAGTTTTTCCTAGGGTATGTATACACAGCAGGGCAAAAATCGAATTAAGCTACGCAACTTCAGCTACGACAATTGTGTAGCTGAAATCGAAATAGCTTAATTCGGCTTTTGGCGCTGTCTATACAGCAGCAAGTCAAATGAAGAACACTCTTCCTTCGACTTTCCTTACTCCTCCTAAAATGGGAGTTACCATCAGTTGGAGTAAGAAGTCCTCCAGCTTGACATAATTTCGAAATAAAGGCTTGTAACGTATGTTTTTTCAGAATAATGTCAGTTTTTCCAAAATTAATGCTGCTGTGTAGACATATCCCTAATGTCCAATCTAAACCTCCTTTGCTGTAAATTAAGCCTATTGTTTCTTGTCCTTTCATCAGAGGTTAAGAACAATTCTTCTCCTTCCTTCTTGTACCAACATTTTAGGTATTGGAAAACTGTTATCATGTCACCTCTCAGTCTTCTCCAGACTGAAAAATTTTTTTTTTAGTATAACTGTGCCTGCTGGGAGACCCCTCCCTTAGAGTTTTATGTGAAACAATCACATTCCAGTCACATCTTGTTTTCCTGGAACAACCAAACCCTGACCTTGCTTTAAGTTACAATAAGGGGAAGCTGCATACCCAATTTGGTGGTCCTAGCTCTTATTGTTTAGGAGTTCTTGAACAAACGGACACGTGAATGGACAGACAGACACACAAACTCTCTCAAATACATAGTAGAAGACTATATAAATGTGGTGGAGATGGGGTACAGGATGTCTCATGGGGTACAGGATGTCACAAGGGAATCTAGGCCAGGATCTTGGGCCAGGGTAATGGCGGCTAACCCGAGAGATTAACTCTTCAGCATGAGCCAAGTTGTAAAGCTCAGCTGTGAAACTGAACTCTGCCAGTGCTCAGGACGATTTAGAGTCCATCCAGGCTTTTGTGTCTGGCCCATCTGTAATAGCCCAGTGCTACTAACCTGGTACCTTACCCCAGCCTTACATTTTCTGTCTATAAACACAACCCAGCTCCCCATTCCTGTGGCCTCTCTGGTACCAACCAGGGGAAGTATTCTGAAGCAGCCTTTTAGTCAGTTCTGCGTGTACAGATTTTGAAATCTGAAGCTGTGGTTTCCCTGGGCGTAGGGAGCAGCCAGTTCAGATTTTGTAGTAATATTTGAGGTTTGGCCAAAGAGTCTGTATCCCAGCAGTCAGTGCAACTCGCTATCTTTTCTCATTGTTAGAGAGCGAGCTCTAGCCCATGAGTTAATTGAAGCTGAATGAATGCTGTGATGTGATCCTGCTGAATACTATAAAAGGGAATATCGAATTGTTCTTTGGAGAGGGCCCCAGGCACAATGTTCTTTCCCAAGACACACATGCAATCCTGCGTCTCACTGCAGCCTGATAACTTCTATCTGAGCTTTGTTCAAAAGGGGGAAAAGTGGGAAAAAGTCCCTGAAATGAATGCTCGCAAGCTGGGCATGCAATGTATCAAACAATGGTGTTTATAATGTGCTGTGTGTGAGAGCAGGCAAACCCAGCAATGGGCAACCAAGGCTAGTGAGTGGGCCGCAGGAGTGGCCCTCCTTCCTCTCAGTGGGACAGAAGATTGTCATAACCAAGGCAGTCTTCTGGGACAGGCTAGTTTTGCCAACTGCGCTTGTGTACTTAGAATTGGTGGGGTGTGCTAATTGAACCATAGCAGCGCTGTGATTGGATGCAGAGGGAAAGCATGGCTCTCACAGTCAATGTTGTGCACAATCAGCATGCACCTCACTTCACATGTCGTTGCTTTACGTGCTTGTCACTTTAGTAATACCGGTAGGAAAAAAACGATGTGGATGGAAACCAGCAGAATCTGGTGACCCTGCGTGTGGGCAACGGTAAACAGAATGTCTCTCGGGCCACACATAGAACCCCAATGGGCCACATGTTGCCCACTGCTGTGCTAACCCATGGTGAAGGACGGAGGGCGGGGGGAGGTGTGGTAAAAGAAAGTGCCATTGCTGTGCATGATTGAGTATAACATGGATGGGGTGGCCTGAAAGGCCCTAAGCAACCAGCTTATGTGCTGATTTCTCCATTGGCATCATAAATGAAAGCTGCCCCCCCCCACCCTTGGCAGAAACTCCGGGTGAGATTTCAGCAATGCATCCTGCCTTCCTTTGGAGTGACTCTTCTTTCCAGTTCAGGGTGACACGACTGGTCCAGGAGCTGTAATCACCACTACTGGCTGTGTCATTTCAAACTTTGGAGAGCCCCTGTCTGGGGAATGTTGGAGTTGGGTGTTTGGAGACAGATTCTGGAGTTGGGGGAATCTGGCTTGTCCTTTTACCCCTCCCAGAAATCAGTCAGATGACAGGATTTGCTTCATTGCTATGCAGAAAACCTGCCCTGTTTGTTGTTTCTGGAGATCTTATTCTGAAACTGTAGACCCTCGAGAGGCCAGAGCGCTTATACATCGAAATGCCAGGGGATCCCATGTGCTAGCAGGGCCTGAGGAGAGTTTAGAACAATCCCTGCAGTACCACTTTATTGTAATTAGCTTTACAAAGGCTTTGCCTAGCCTGGCGAGCAGGCTGCGCCTCTTCAATGAAAACCATATTACAGACTGTACAGGTTTACAGAGGTAAGATGCCTACTCAGAGCCACTTAAACACAAAGAGAAACTTATTATTCATTATAGGCCAGAGTTTTCCATGGTAACCATTCCAGCAATAACAACTTACTGTTGTCTAAAGATTCATGTAACTTAAACAGTAATGAGAATTCCAGTTCCCTAACATTCACATTGGTATTCAGTATGTGTGGAGAATAATTAATTCTTCATTCACATGCCCACAGACAGACAAATATATCAGCATTATGAGGAGCTGGGAGCCATTCCTATTTTTAGACTGCCTAGCACTTTTTCCAATCAAAAAGATTTTGCCCCCTTTTCACGAGAAGTTCTAACACTTCCATTTCTTGCAGCAGGCCTTTGTAATTCAGCAAGGAGAAGGCCCCAAGGCCAGAAAAGTGCCTTTTCTTTGTCCCGGGAAATTCTGCTCAAACTTAGCTGAATTGCTGACTGCTGACAATGGTCACTTCCCTTTTCTTACCTGTATTGCTCAGGAAAGTGTTGCCTGCCTGCCCAAATCACTGAACACAATCCTTCTCTTCACTGGACCTGCCTAGCTACAAAAACAGCAGGAAGTGGAATAGCATGTAAGAGCCCCAGAATACAGTCTAGTTGGTGCCAGAGCAGCTGTAGCAGAAAGAGATGGGCCCATGGCTTTTCCCCAGCAATTCCCACCAAACCCAGTAAATGACTCCAGTGGTCCCTTCACCTCTCTGGGGGGCACCACAAGGGGGAAAATGTCTCCCATTTCCTGGAGTGAGTTGAGCTAGGCTGGGCTCTATCTGCCCACCTACGGACCCAGCATGGGTTCTATCTCCCCTCTGAGGTAACAGCCTTCTCCGGCTGCTGGCTTACGTAGCAAGTCCTGAAACTCATGTGGTAGAAGACAGTCCTACAATGCTGACGCTTCAGGTTCAAGACATAATTATGGGGCAGGGCGTCTTACAGTTGCACAAAGCTGAATTTGTTTTTACCATTTTGCTTTCCTCAGAAAGACGCTGGGCACTGTACTGTGGAAGTCTGGCTTGTGAAGAGTTGGAAAATGCAGGGAAAGATGAGTAACAACTACTCTTTGGTCTGAGTTTGCCATTGCTTCTGTACCACTGGACACCAAAGGGATTTCACCATGGAGTGATTTCTGTGGAGGATGGGGTCAGTTCCTTTTATGGCACGGCCCTTGTGTGACAACCACGTCCAGCCATAGCTGAGGCACCTGAACCAGGAGTGTGTGATGGAAAATCCGCCATGACAGAAGCCAGGTATTGGTGTCATTTGAGGAATCTGAGCCATAGGGACCAACCACAATATCATACCCAGTTCAAACACAGCTGGCACAAGTGGTACTTCTAGTGCACTAGTGTCCTTCCAAGGATCCTGAGGAAGCTGTGAAGTACACACAGGCCATCAAAGATCACATACTTAATCTGTATCCTCTTGGATAACATGGAGACCACCTGGAGCAGTACATGTAATGCTGTATTAGAGGGTGGCACTGACACTATCGGCTTCGGTTGTTTGTACAACCTTAGCTTTCTGAAGAGGACTTTGATGTATTAACAGAAAAGGCAGAATCATGTAAGCAGGGAGATGTCCAAGAACATAAATGGTTGAAAGGCATTTTTCAGGCCATTGCAAAACATGACCCTGAGATCTACATCAGCTCTCTGGTCAACAAAGAGACAATGGCCTAAAGCACAAATTTGCGATCTGGCTACAGAGCTATCAAATGTCTGGCAGGCAGCCATAAACAGCCTTCTAATATCCCCATCCTGAAATCAGACAGCTCGCCCTGCCCATCAACAGATGAAGTCCTGCTCAGATGGAAAACACATGATGAAAGTGTGCTGAAGAGGTTATGTGACCTGCAGACCCCATGGCTGTGGACCCGGGGACAAACACTGATCCTTCGTCACTCAAGGAAGTAGAAAAGGCCATTCAAAAGTTACAGAATGTATGTGCTGATGAATTCCACCAAAGCTATTCAATGGTGCCTTGGAACCAGTGAGCATTGGTCTGCATCAGCTGTTCTTAAAAGTGTAGGTATCAGGCAGAATGGAAAGATGGCCTCAAAGGATCCATGAACAAGGGCAATGGATCCCAAACTGCATGTGGCAACTACTGGCCAATCTCATTGCTATCAGTAGCTGGAAAGGTCTTCACTCATGAGCCACTCTTTAATAGACCTCATTTTTGCTGGGCAGTTGACAATATACCTTGTGCTTACCTTCTGGCTGAGTTGCACTGAAATGTAATCTCCAACTCCATGCTGCAATAATTGAAAACAAAATGACTTATGATTTGGTGGACACGGCCGCATTGTGGTTTGCATGGAAAGGAGCTGGCATCCCCGAGGTTCTGTCCAATCTCTTGTGCATTCATCACACTACTACCAGCTGAAGTGTGCACAATGGTTCATGGCTTTTGCTGTGTTTCTACACTCTCATTTGTACAGCTGGGATACCATCTGATCTGGCACTATTCTGTTAGGTTTATCGACTAGATATTACCACTCCACATGCTGGGATTCAGGTTGGTCAAGAAGTATTCACTGACCAAGACTGCACCAACGATACTGCTTTGCTTGTGGGGAAGTTGGAGAAATCAGCTCCATCTTCCCAGGTCTCTAAGATGCAGCCCCACTCTGGTGGAATTGAATGGCTTGTGGTCTAACACCAGGCTCCAGAACCTTGGAGTTGGGCCACAAGACCCAATGCAGATGGAGTATGGTGCAGATTGCTGATGAGTTCAGCTAGAGTAGGCTGCAAGCAGAGCTCAGATGGCTGCAGCACACCAGATGCCATCCAACGAACCGGTCTTGCTGCCTCCTGCATGAAGTCAGTCTCTCACTTATGTATACGAAAATGTCCTTGTATTGAGACAAAGTTCCAGACCTATCCAAGCTGTTTACTGCCTGCAGTGCTCTACAGGTCAGAAACCCACACCCCATGACAGGCAGACTCGGAGCCGCTAGAGGCATTCTGTAGACGCTGTCAACAGCTAATCCTGAGCATAAAATGGTTTGACTTTGTGTGAAATGCCATAATCTGGCCTTTCTTCCACAGGTCTTATTGAAAAGTGGCATTGCCATGCTCTTCAGCCACAGAAGCATGGGAACTAGGGTGTGTGTGTGTAGGGAGGGGGTACTGCAGCACCCCCACATTTTATGCAGGGCTCCACTCCCAGCCAGACACATGGGATCCTGGCTGCCAGTCCCATTCCTCAGCTCTGCTCCTGGCCCCACACCTGGGGTTCCACTCCTGGCCCTGGGCCCACTTCTAGTTGTGGCCCCACCTCAGTGTCCTTACCCTATCAGGGTCCCCTCTCCCAAAGACATGGCTCTGCTCTTGGGCCCAGTTAAGGAGTCTTAACTGAGGTTGCAAAGTCAGTCCCCTGAGAGCCAGGAAATATCTGATTTATGGTTGCCTCTGCAGCCTTAATTTGCCTCCCCCCTCTTTGTGATAGATTTAAATGACTTGATTGCTTTTTTTTTTTCCTATGGGTCCTCCGCTCATTGAGTGCAGCAGATGGGGCCTGCTCTGGTGATGGAGCAGGGTTGTGTACTAAAGAGGCAGTTGTCTTGATGACCCCTGTATCGTTCGTTTCAGAAATAGGAAGGAAGGTAGCGAATGAGGCAGGATTGCAGGAGCAGAAAGGATGGATGGTTTGGCAGAAGTGCTGAGCAATAGGTGATATGCTTTGTGCATATAACATATTATCAATTGTGGAGAACTCTCTAATCAGGCACCCAAAATGACATCTTTTCTCTCTGTGCTTTATTTCCCCATCTGTAAAAGGGGATGATTCTCCCCCCACGCCCCATACACACATACCTCACCTCAGAGAGAAGATGTGAAGATAAATGATGTAATATTTACAAAACAGTCAGTACCATAATGAGGAATGCCAGAGAAAAGCCCATTCGTAATTCTATATTCCGATCTGGGTTTGACCAGCATGCAGTAAATGAAATCTGGGTCCTGTGATGGGGTGTGCACCCCACACAGGCAAGTAAAAAGCTAAGGTGGGCCTGAGATGCCGATTATGCTACCTGGCTACACCTGAAGAGTGGGCCTGGCTTAATATAAAGATGAAATCAGTGATGCCTGTGAAGAAAGGAAGCATAGGTTCAAGAGACTTGTTGGGAGAGGGGGAGGAAAGGGGATTTGTTGTTCCTCGCTGCACAGTAGAGAGCAGAGGAGTTTCAGGAGGGTGTTGAGATCCTGGTGCTCATGGGAGAAAGTAACGGGGATGAAAAAACCTCCTGACGTGAGCATGAGCGAGGGCTACTCCTCAGGCCCCTGATCTTGGGGACAGATGGGAACAGGAGATCCAGACTAGGGGCAATACTCCAGGGAGGTAACTCCTGGGAGCCAGCGCTCTGCAGAGGACAGAGCTGGGGAGGGGCTGGGACAAATTAAAGTTCAAGCCAGGGAAGGGGCAGAAGTTTCTTTTGGTGTGTTTTAATTTTGCTTTGCAGTTTGGCTGAGAGCCTCCAGGGAGAAGCCCTGGGGCTGCTACTCCGACAGAAGCGTGGAACAGAAGTGGATGGCTAGTGTTCGGAAGTTTGACACCATGGAAGAAGAGAGACTTCAAAGTGACCTGTCTGGAGCGTTGAGTCGACAGAGGAGATATGCCACCCTTGGGCCAGTATTGGCTGTCCTAGGAGGAGTTCGAGAAGGTGAGCCTGCCCTGCTGTATTTAGCCATGTGGGCTGTGCCGGGAGCAAGTCCACTTTTCTACAATCTGTAGGCTGAACAAAGAGGAGAAAATAAAATATCGAATAGCTGCTCATTAAGTGATCACTGTTCATTCTGTGCAACACATAAAGCACGGTCCTGTGAGGGAAAATAGTATGTTGTCATGTAACTAAAGACTGCATCATAATGCATCTGCACAATGGGGCCAAAACCGTATAGGCAATTAGGCATTGCTAATAATTTAAGGGTTTTTTTTTAAACTTGGTGTCCTTAACTTTCCAACCTTCTTTCAATATAGGTTTTTAAGGGTTTGTACAATATAGCTATATAAAAAAACATGGAACAAATCTATGGCTGCTTAATGCCCCTCAGTGCCTCAGTTGTTCCTATGCTGCTCACCGTGAATGTTCAGACTTCATGGCCACAGAGCTAGAAATCTGATCTTCCCGCAAATCAAGAAGCCCTAACAACTAAGTTACAGGAGATTCTCCTTTATTGGACAACAGCGTAGAGACTACGGCACACAGAGGAGCAGATTTGTTTGCACGTTAAGAGGCCAATAGGGTTCGCACAGTGTGGCCAATACAGTACAGTATTTCATATCACTATTTGTAAATTACTTGTGTAGTTTGTTCAAATGTTTGATCAACCCTGTGTGAAATGTATGCTCCACGTATCTCAGGTGGGGTGAGGTAGTTCGATATCATAGACAGACTAGGAAAACCTTCTTGCTATTAGAGTAGTTTTCCTTTTTCCCCTCCACTGCCTCTTCCTCTTGCTTGAAAATTATACAGTACCTTTATATAACCCAGATAACATTCATGAGCATTTCAATGGGCAATGATGGTATCAACAGCTGCAGTACTGCTTCCTACGTTACATTGCTAAGCAACATACAATATAGCAGCACGTTATCCACCTGCAGTTGGGAAGACAGCAAGCTCTTATAGCTAATAAAATCTCTTTCTAGTGGTGGGCTTCCTTTCCTGTCACATAAGAATCAGTTTGTTTCGCCACATCAATCAAGATTTGCAATAAAGTTTTTAAAAAACCCAGTAGGTGGGGATTTCATATTTCCTTTTGATTCTTCCAAATTACTTGGTAAATGAAGTTCAAATTGCTTTATGTACATTAATAATCCTTCACATCAACCCTGATGAAACTGGTAAGCAGTATTCTCACAGATGGGGAAACTTCTATTGACTTTGATGGGTATTTTGTTGAAGGCAGCAATTCAATAAAATCCTTAAGTGCCTGCATCACTTGTGAGTAGACTCATTAGTTTTAGTAGATCTACTCACCTGCCGAAACGTATGCACTTGCTTAAGTACCTTACTGAATTGGTGGCAAATGGAGGGCAAAGATGGGCCCTTGGACTGTATAGCCAGAAAACTTATATGCTTTTCTACCATATCCATGTCTATTACACACACCATTGTATTCGATGAGATGTCTCCTTAATTATCTCATTTATTTCAAATTGCTCTATTTCAAACTGTGATCATTGTGAATCTGAAACTATCTGATCTCTGGTAGTTTATGAATCAACATAGCGTTGGATAGCAGAAAAGCCTTCTCCCCAGCCTCCATTAAAAGAGCAGAGGGGGGGAACCGTTTCTGAGTGAGGGGCTGCTGACCCAGAGAAAAGTCAGTTGGGGGCCACACAAAAGTGAGAAGACACAAACCCCCAAATACTCACTGATGTGGCCCCTGACCGAGAAGGAGAAAGACATTCCCCATGCACACCAGAGCCTAGGGGGACATGAGCTAGTAGACTTTTGTGGCCCCCTCTAGGTTTTGGGGTGCAGTAAAAAATGAGGGGTTCAGTGTGTTGGAGGGGGCTGCTAGGAAGCAGACTTAAGGTGTGGAGTATGGGTCGGAGGGAGGGTACAGGAGCCTTGAGGGCTGGATCTAAGCAAGCTGAAGAGCCAGATCCAGCCTCCAGACCAAATGTTCCCCACCCTTGCTCTAGAGGGACATAGTTGGCTATTTCAGGGCAATTCTTGTGACCCTCTTTTTCAAAATGATAATTATTTTTAACACTTTTATTTAATCTCTGTATTCTACAAGGCCGTGTTTGTCTGAAATACTTAAGATGCTTCACTAGAGCAGAAGAGAGAAATGTTGCTACCTTTGCAGATCTAGTAAGGTCTTTCCTCTCAGAGGGTTGGTGTTGCCTTTTTAATTACCATTAATATCAGCTGTAATTACCATGCCCACATATATAAAGCTTTCAAATTGCTGCTATTAAGAGCTGTTTAACATTTTTTTATTACCATTTGCCTCTCCAATGGGCATCAAAAAGGACTTGGGATAATTAATCTCCTATTTTAAGGACCTGGAGAGCAAGGTTGTAATCAGAGGTATTTAGGGTAATAACATCATGAGCAGTAATATCGTGTAAACAACAAGGAGGGAGAGGAACTGGCTAGGGTGTTTCAAAGGGTTACAGCTAAAAGCAGCTGTGCTACTCCCGAGCACAGGAAATACTGAGGCTAACTTGAGATCTCATCTCAACACAGAGATCTGCTCAACAGAGGAATAGTCTCGATGGCTAGTTATGAAAATCACACTTGGAGCATTGTGAACTCTGTGCTCCTTTAGTGACCCTCTGGCTACCACTGAGCAATGGAGCTCGCTCTCTCTCCCTGGTTGCCTGGGCATTTAATGGCTGGTGAAGTAGGGTCCAGGGCTAACCTTCTGTCCATCTTCCTTCTCCATCCCCGTGTTTTCTGTCATTAAAGGAAGAGAGGCTTTCTGGAGTTCTACGCAGCTGTCGGTGTTTGAGGAGGACTGGCTCTCTAGGAGGCATGAGGCAGAAGACATAGACTTAGTGGATAAATAATAGTGCACAGGAGAGTGAAAGAAAGTGACTCAGCGTGTGATAAATTGGTTTGCACAGGGAAGGAGGTTGGTTGATAATACTGAATACTATGCAATTTCCTTTGAAATTAGCAGATGGAGTGGGAAGGGGGTACAAAAGTGAGGAAAAAAGAGAGAGGATGATGATGAATGTTGCAGACTGGAAGCAAAATGTCGTTAAAACATGAGGGAATGAAGGCATGGTCCAGAAATGGAACTCTGATAAGTGGTCCATGACGTTAGGACGGGGCTGTGGAGGTTTGAGCCCATGCGCAGTGTTCCAAGGGTGGGCACTATGTAATAGGGGGTAGAGAGTTGTAGGGAACCTTGGGCTACCCCCTGTGCTCAGTGAAACAGCAAGAAGAGGGGTCAGCAAAGAGAGGGTGGTTGAGTCGACAACAAACGAGGGGGGTGCTAGAGGATGTCTAGCCCATGCAGACTAACCAAGCTCCAAGTGAAGCGCAAGTAAGAGGAAGTTTAATGTATCTCTGAAATTATGTCAAAAGAAGGAGCTGAGCTTAGAAATCTGTTAGACCTCCTAAGCAGGGAAATCAGGACATTTGAAGAGCAGATAAGAGCTGTCTGCCAAAAAGAATGGAGGAGAAAAGAATTCAGAGCACTTTTAAGGGAGACTTTAGGTTATCTTGGAAAAGCTAGACAAGGAATTAGTATGCGGTAAAGTGTGTGTGGGGAGGGGGAAATTGCATTCGGCAACCAACCAGAATAGGTATTTGGAGCTAACATTCAGCAATGATCAATACATCCCAATTATATCAGACTTGCGGTGTTCACAGGAACATGTTTGCATGGATGTAGCAAAGGATATTCCATTGAAGAGATCTGTTTGCAAAAATGTAACTTGCTTGTAAGGTGGGTAAGTGTGTGCCTCTCTAGTGGCAAGACTGCTGAGGATAACAGCCTGTTGCTGCCAGTTAATGGAGGTACTCCTTTAGCTTAAGTGGTTGAAGTCTGTGCTTTAGTACAAAAGGTTCCATGTTCAGAGCCCCCTGTGATCTCTGATAAAATTTGTTTCATAAGTGTCTCTGAGGTGTGTACATATGGTACTGCCATACATCATCCTATGGATGCGTAAACATACCCCAAAAAATTGTGACTCACAAAGCAGACATAACACCTGGCTATATACACAATGCAGGCTGGTCTCTGCATCAGACTTAGCTAGCTGTTTACTACAGTAGGGACCTAACAAAGGGAATGGAAGAATGAATGGGGAGAAGTTGACAAGAATCACTTCAAATCAGTTTTTGGAAGATGAGGAGTTGCATATAAAACTCCAGAGGGGGACGATATACTCTATTATTGAACCAAAATGTAATCGTCAAACCAACAAAAGCAGAAGCCACTGTGGTTCACCAGGGACCATATGGGACAGAAATAAAGAACATGCAAATGAGAGCATTTTTAAATAGAAGTGAAGGCAGCTTAAAAATAATTAGAAAAGCCAAAATGAAAAATGATCACCGGGCAGAGCAAGAATTTCCTGTGAAGGTACATTAGAAAGGGACGGTAAGCGCAGCTCCTGGACAGCTAGTGAATGAGATTTGTCATTGCTGTTGAAGAAAGATATGGGGGAAGCTGAAAATGAAGGCTTAAGAACCACGGGAGTTATTAATAATTTTTTTGTTTCAGTCTTGCAATAGAGAGGGCAGGCATTTACCAGCCCCAGGAGGCAGATTTTGGGTGAGAATCAGAAGAGGTACAGTGCAGATCCCACAGATGTTATTTATGGGTTCAGAAGCATTGAAAAGAGAGAAGGCAACAGGACTTTGATCCCATATGGCCACATTCCAGTCTGGTCCCATTGACCTCAGTGGCAAAATTCCCATTGGTTTCAACAGGACCAGGATTTGGCTCCGTATCTCATTGTTGAGAGAAAGGAAGAAAAAACGGCAGAAGTTCCAGTAGTGGTTACTTGCACAGTCACTGAGAAGCCTGTTTTAGGGCAATGCTGAGCTGTGTAGTGGGCCAGCACAGCCCTAGAAATGCCTCAACCTTGCTGTGATTCTACAGGGACACAGGCCTTCTGCAGCACAGAGGTGACTTTCACTCCGAAGTTATAGGCCAAACGCAATCCCCACAGAGCAAACACAACTAGGGATGTTAAATATCAGTTAACTGAATAGTCGAGTAACCTCACGAATTCCTATTGGTTAGTCGACTATTCTGTAGTCCCCAGAGGCAGGTCTAGCAGCCATGTGCTCCAGCCCCACTCTGGAGGAGCCCCCTGCCACTCTGTGTTGCTGCCTCTGTATCATAGGCAGCAGCGTGGGGTGCCAGGCGGGTCTGCGAGGGGAGCTAGTTTGGAAACCAACTCCACTCACAGGACCCGGCGCGAGCTGGAACTTGAGCTGGGCCGCCTGCCCACCCAGCTCCTAATACGCTTTAAATGCAGAGACGCAGCAGTGGTAGGGTCCAGACCTGTCACAAGCTAGGACTGATCTGGGCTGCTGGCCAGCCTGCTAAATTATTTACTGGCAAGGAGGGGGAAGGAAATGCGTGTATTCTATAGCATTAAGCTATAAGCTTTTGCTTATCGGTTAGTCGACTACACTATTACATCTCTATTCAACCAGATCCAGACAAGCAACGGGCCAAGACAAACCAGACCTAGCTAGCCCCCCACTCTGAAGAAGTTTGTACTGAGGGTAGAAATGTGCAGTTGCAGCCCATCTGCTGTGGGGTGAGCTGCACCCGTAAAAGGTTAGAGCCCCACACTCTGGCTGGTGCCTGAGTCAGGTGACCCAGAGTCATGTGATGACAATCAGAAGATGGTGCCACCTGTAAAATGGGCAGCTTGGTCCCACAGAAAGGAAGAGATGCAGGCAGTAGAAAAGCTCTCATGAGGCAGAACCAGAAGGGTGGCTGGCTGTGGAAGCTTGCTATGATTCAGGCTGGGCCTTGTGGAGCGGGAGCTGTGATGAGGCCTGGAGAGTGGTCTAGGAGATCATCTGCGGTGGCCTGGGGAGAAAGGTCTAGGAGAGTCAGGAAGCTTTCAGCTGGAGCCCTGAAACAAGAGTCAAAAGGATTTGGGGTGAGAAGTCCTGCACAGCGAAGGGCTAAGGGACTGTTTGGCTCAAGGAAGAGCCAACTATGAGCAGGAAAAGAGAGGGAACGGGCAGCCTTGTTCTGCCTAGTCCCGTGCTGCAATCACACAAGTTCCCTGTGAAAGGGAACTTGCTTAGAACGACATGTGATGGAACCAAAATGGCTTTAAACATCAGTCCCCAAGAGGGAGACCATTACTGAAAATACCCGGGTGCACTCAAACAGTCACTGAAGGAGAAACTGCAGTGCAGATGTATGTCCCAACAGATTATGCTGCCTCTAGACACGGAGGAGGCTACTTGGGGATCCAATGTGCTTTCTGGAGGGGAAATGTCTCCCATGGCTTCAACTAGGCAGCTTGACTCTGTCCCACTCCCACTACAGAGCTGTGGTGAAAAGCCCTAAGAGAGCACACAGCCTGGTAGCCTTGGAGTTTGGAGAACTATCCAGGCTTTGGGTGACCCCTGCCCCTTTTCCCCATCACTGGGTCTGGAGAACAGTCAGCACACAGCGTGCAATGGCCAAAGCCTCTGTGACGTGTTAATTGCCTGGCTCTTACCCAGCAGCAGCTGGTGATGGAATGCTGCACCTCAGCAGGTTAAGTTGAAGGGGTTAAAACGAGGGATGAAAAATCCCATGTAAATTGTTAACCGGTTAAACCTTTACACCCGTAGTTAAAATCCCCACATAATTACATTAAAGATTTTCTCTATGATTTCCTGCCCCCTACTGGGTTTATTAGTCACAATGATTAGGCAATTGTGTCAACCCTTGCAAAATGGCTAGAAGGACATTGTAGGAAGAAATTGCAAAAACAGCTGAAAGTCAGGAGCAAGGAAGAGGGCATGTGCAACCAGAGAGGGACACCTCCTTTGGAGAGCATTCTCAGATGAAGACAGCTGACAGTCTCCATTGAAATAAACCCTTCATCCTTGCAAAAGGAAACATCTCACAGGAGGAATGGGGAGAGTAAAAGTTCAGGAATCTGAGTGGGAAAGGGGCAAAACTCCTTCAAGGAATATTCGCTCTCTGTCCTGCCTTTCATGCCATTTAAGAAAGTGATAGATTGTAACTTTCTCTTCGTGAGCTTTTCCTGTGTCCCCATGGCAGCTGCCTTCACTGTGAGGTTTTTGAAATCACAACCACTGCGGGGGGGACTAAGTGAGAAATCAAACTTGATTAGGAGCAAAATCCTTGAAATGTAAAGAGATCTGCTCTGATAGTGAAGGAAACTGACACTCTGAAGTGCACTGTAGGTGCCAGGCAGACAAAGAAGCCGTAGACAGCTGTTGCAGGCACAAGGATCAGTAAATGAGAGAGAATTGAGTGAATTCTGAGAGGTACAGTGAGTGGAGGACTGGTGAGTCCCCAGGCGCTGTCAGGGGAAAGCTACCTAGAGAGGTAATTGCTGACACAGTGGAGAGAGACAAGTTCATTTGGGTGAAGTTTGGACAAGTTTAGGATATGGAAGGGGGCCACAAATGAGCACAGAAGTGAAGTTTGCTTCCAGATGGCATGTGCCCCCATGTGCTAGGGGTGCCATGCTGCTCCAGGGGATGTTTAGGATGAATCATAAAACCAAAATCCTGGCCACTTCTGGCCATTCAAGTTCCCATGATGTTCCTTGTTAGGATTCAGGTGCTCAACACACTCCCGGGTGGCTAGTTATATTTCTGCCTTCCTAAATTTCTCCTCTTCTTCAACTGAGTGTGGTGGCCATCTTTATTTCCCATGCCAGGTTGTAGTGCCCTTTTGCACACACAAACATTGGAAAAGTGCTTTGGAATCTGAAATGTGTTATCCACGGCAGACGGCTGGTCTGTACTGGGACAGCACAAACGGAGAGCAGTCTTACTGAACTGTAGAACTAGATCCGATACTCTGATAATTTTACTATTCCTAAACTAGACGGAGCATAGAAAAAGTGACTGTGAAATCAAATGTAACAGGCAACAAAGGGAGGGAATGACAGAAGTGCATCTGAAAAGAGGCTTTGTAGATCTATTTTGTGTGAAATGAACTGGAAACATGAGAAGATTTCATCTCTCTCTCTTTTTCTCTCTCTCACATTTCTCTCCTTTAGTGCCCAAGCAATAATGAAGCAACAAACAGAAAAGCTATTTTGAGCTCTTCGCTTCTTGGTCTGGGTATGTCACATAAAGCGAGACAAATATAGAATAACGTAGTCCAAAAAGGCTACTGAAGCGAAGAGCATCGTTGATTTGGAAGGACAACTGGCTGAATTCCTAAACAAAGAGAGTGGGATACCCAGGAATTGGCAAATGCAGCAGAGAACAGCCCAGTGCAAGCAAACCAGCAGCCAATGAGGTTTCAGAACACATCTAATTCTAGGTGAGGTGGCTTATACATAAATACTCTGTGGGATTTTTCCTCCATAAACAATGTGTTTATATACATGTCTATAGAACTCGCCTATGAAAAGCTATGAATTTCCTTCATTAGCAAATTCTCTCTCTGCGTGCTCTGTTTTTCAGGGACCCAAGACAGAGGGGGGAAAAAAATCGAGGCAAGATTTCTCTTCAGTCCCACGGTCAGTGTGAATTGCCAACTCAGCCCCCACCCAAAATGCAAGGCCCTGAGTAAGATACCTGCATGGCCTGTGTCTAAGGCCCATTTTGGGTGATGTAAGTAATCAGTTACAAACTCCTCAGAAAATCTCTTTTGAAGGATATTAGAGCAAATCTACACGAGTGACTGGTCTGCCCAGAGACGTGGGCCCCTTGATGGCAATTGGGGAAACAAACAACATAGAATGATGACGTTATGTCTGGAGGAGAGAAGAGAAGACAAAATGGGAAGGGATTTATATAATATACCCTCCCACAGGGCTATTTCTCCTACAGTCATTGCTCAGGGTGTATGAATTGGCTTGGCTGACAGTTATTCTAGCCTGAGCCCTCATCCAAATCTCAGACTGAACCTCTGCCTAACTTCAAAGAAACTTCAGATAACTTTCTCTTTCCACTGTCTGATGGAAGCACCAACCCCCAGACACAGCTGTTGTCATGGCCATTCCAGAGGAATGCAGGCAGGAAGTACCAGCTTCTCTTCATCACGGAGTATGCCCTGATGATGCCTTTAGCCCAGGTCTGGGAGTCCCCGGTGATTCTAGTAAGTATTCCAATGGATGGATGGGTGCCTTTGTGCACTGAACCTTCCTTTGCTATTTATTGTTCATGCTTTAATTAACATTATCCCATTACCTCAATGGCTGTAATGTTTATCTAGTCATCCTGTTGTCAAACAGCAACCCATCCACTGGGACTGTCCGTCCCTCAAGCAAACATGAATTTGTTGCTGATGGAGCCTGAGTGTGGAAAAAGCTGCTGGAGATTTATCTAAACGGCTTCCTGTTCCAATGAGATAAATGCAGAAAAACAGTTAGGAATCGGTAAAGTCAACTGAGGTGAAATCTCAACAGACAGCTCACTAAATTGTGTACAACTCCCTGCATGTTGCAAACCTTTTGTTATCTTTGCTCAGGTTTTATTTTCCTCCCTTAAATTGCCACTAGGACTCCGCCACAGGCGTCCAAAGATCTTTACCTTGGTATTGATGTGCACGGTAGCAAGAGATAACATTTCCCTCCAGCTGTACTAGCTTTAACTCTGCCCCTGCAGCATTATTCATTTCCCCATCTTGCATACGGAGCTTGTTTCTCTGCAGGTACATCCCCCCGATTTGTGGCATCCTGCACAGCATATTTGTCCAGTCTCCCCAGAGTGGTAATAGCATTTCCAGCTCTTGCTTTCCATCAGTTTGTATCTCATTGTATGGGACTGCCATGAGAATTAGTGCTTTGGCTTGCTTGACATTTTGCCCATTCTGATGAGGAAATCTGAGTCCATGACAGAGATTGGTACTTCATCTCTGCCTGTGTGCTCTTAGTCTTCATGAAGTGCACTTCTGAGGCTCAGTCGTTTCAGAACCTTCTTTCTCTGCAGAGTTGGAAGCTGAAGATCATAGAACTGGAAGGGGCCTCTACAGGTCATCAAGTCCAGTCCCCTGCACCCATGGCAGGATCAAGCATTATCTAGGCCATCCCTGACAGGTGTCTGTTTAACCTGCTCTTAAATATCTCCAGTGATGGAGATTCCACAACATCCATATGCAATTTATTTCCATGTGTAACCACCCTGACAGTTAGGAAGTTTTTCCTAGTGTCCAACCTAACCCTCCCTTGCTGCAGTTTAAACCCATTGCTTCTTGTCCTATCATCAGAGGTTAAGGAGAATAAAAATTTTGTCCCTCCTCTTTGTAACACCCTTTTAGGTACTTGAAGATGGTGCAGGGAAGTAGGTGCCTGTTTGTGGGTGCAATAGGTACCAAAGTCTCCACTCCAGAGAACATAAGAATGGCCATTCTGGGTCAGACCAAAGGTCCATCTACCCCAGTACTCTGTCTTCCGACAGTGACCAATGCCAGATGCCCCAGAAGGAATGGACAGAACAGGGAACCATCAAGTGATCCCTCTTCTGTCATCCATTTCAAGCCGCTGACAAACAGAGGCCAGGGATACCACCCCTATCCATTCTGGTTAATAAGTATTGATGGACCTAACCTCCATGAATGTATCTAGTTCTTTTTTGAATCCTGTAAAAGACCTGGTCTTCAGAACATCCTCTGGCAAGGAGTTCCATGGGCTGACTGTGTGCTCCATGAAGAAATACTTACTTTTGTTGGTTTTAAACCTGCGATCTGTTAATTTCATTTGGTGACCCCTAGTTCTTAAGTTATGGGAACAAGTAAATAACTTTTCCTTATTCACTTTCTCCATGCCTGTCATGATTTTATAGACCTCTATCATATCTTCCATTAGTCTCCTCTCGTCTAAGCTGAAAAGTCCCAGTCTTTTTAATCTCTCTTCATATGGCACCTGTTCCAAACCCCTAATCATTTTTGTTGCCATTTTCTGAACCTTTTCCAATGCCAGTGTATCTTTTTTGAGATGAGGTTACCACATCTGTACGCAGATCAAGATGTGGGTGTACCATGGATTTATATAGAGGCAATAAAATATTCTCTGTCTTAATTCTCTATCACTTGTTTTAATGATTCCTAACATTGTTTGATTTTTTGACTGCTGCTGAACATTGGATGTTTTCAAGGAACTCTCCACAATGACTCCAAGATCTCTCTCTTGAGTGGTTATAGCTAAATTAGTCCCCATCATTTTGTATGTATCGTTGGGATTATTTTTTCCAATTTACATTACTTTGCATTTATCAACATTAACATTCATTTGCCATTTTGTTGCCCAGTCACCTAGTTTTGTGAGATCCTTTTGAAGCTCTTCACAGTCTGCTTTGTTCTTAACTATCTTGAGCAGTTTAGTATCATCTGCAAATTTTGCTACCTCACTGTTTACCCCTTTCTCTAGATCATTTATAAATAGGTTAAATAGGCTTGGTCCCAGTATGGACCCTTGGGGGAACCCACTAGTTACCTCTCTCCACTCAGAATACTTACCATTTATTCCTACTCTTTGTTTCCTGTCTTTTAATCAGTTATGAATCCATGAAAAGACCTTCCCTCTTATCCCTTTGGTGAGGGACCTTGTCAAAGCTTTCTGGTGATCTAAGTACAGAGGGGATATTTATAAACTAAATCTTGCCCTGACTAGCAGAAGAAACCTCCTAGAATATAGAAAGAGCAAGACTTGCTAGCCCTGAACTTCTTTCACTCAGGGGAGATGGTGATCTCTCCTGCAGATGCAGCCTTGCTATCTCTCCGCCGCAGGGTTCCTGCTTTTCATCCACCCCAGTAAACAATTGCCCCTCTGTTGCCATCTTTCCAGGAGGAAGTGGGTTTGGCTGTGTTTGGGTGGAGTAATGCCACCTCAGCTCCAAAAGGGGTTCTACCACTGTGCCGCCTCCCAGCTCAGAGAAATCTAAGTTATGTTACTGTTGTCATTTTTGTGCCTCTCGCAGCTGTTGATGTACCAGCACCACACCTTCCAATAGAAGGAACCACATAAGGAAGCTGTTCCTTTTGATCAGCCCCTGCAATGCATGCTCCATTCAGGGGCCCCAGCTGCACAGGGTTTCATGGGAGACTAAGGCACTACATTGAACAGCCCAGCAACCACAGTGGGGGGAGGGGGGACTCTTGAGAGCCCTGGAGGAGTAGCTGTTCTTTAGACACATGTTCATCCCCCTAATGCTAAGAGTGAGCACCACCAGGCTCAGATATTTTGCTGTATAGGGAGCCTCAGCAAGCCCTTGCCTCTAGCCAGATCTACACTGGCAGAGAAAATGGATGCAAGCTACGCAGTTCCAGAAACGCTCCAGTCGACTTCCCTTAACCGGCACCAATGGGGGTGATCTCAGCATTCGATTTAGCAGGCCTTTACTAGATTCGCTAAATCCCCAGAGCATCAATTGCCAGAGCGTCGATCCTCCGGCAAGTGGAGACGTGGCCTCAGACTAGAGCTTTCCAAAATCCCTGGGTGCACCTGTCTCCAAACACATGCCCATGCTGCCATTGGTTCCTGTTGAAACAGCAGGACTCTTCCCCCCAGCTAAAGTAACCACAGGTCCTTTGTGTCCCAGTTGGTCCACTTATAACAGACCGTGATCAGGCAGGAGGGGAGCTGTGGTGTGAGGTATGGGGGGAGGGGATCACTCCTGTTCCTCCCCTTCCCCCCCAGAGGAGGACTGGCAGCATCGCACTGACTGCCACTTCTGGCTTTGAGAAGTTGCCAGTTGATGTCAATGCTTTGGCCCACTCTGTTCCGGTAACCCTCTCGGCTGCTTTCTCTGTGGATTGTTATGCAGCCCTTACGAAGAGAAGGCTGTGATGACACCCCCCTGTAACCTTGACAAAGGGTTTGTTAAGTAGGTCTGTGCTTTGCTGCGTTTTCAGCTCGTATGCATTCATCGCTCCCTCCTACGTACACATTTACATTTCTAAGCAAGACTGTGCGGTGGCGGGCAGCGGGAGCATCATGCTGATCTTTTACACTGGCTAATGATTGACTCCAACGCCAGGCAAAGCACTGTACTGCGTGCGCCCTCCAGCAGGGGAGAAGCAAACCAGAGCTGTTTCCTCACTCCTTTCTCTTGAGCATGCAGCCTGGGGTTTTCCCCTTGTTGTTTTCAGGGATGGCGAGCGCTCCATTCCTGCCCCTTTCCCTTGAGTGCTGCAGCTAGGCCTGGCGTGGCAGCAGCCGCATGGCACACCCAGACGGGCAGCACTCGGCGTTTGCAATTGCAGCTGAGGATCCAGCACCTCTCTTCTCCCTGCGGGATCCTTGCTGTAGCTGGTCTGAAGGAAGAAGCACTTGGATGACATCACGGGTGACCATGGGAAAAACTCACGCCCGGGTAACAGGACTTAATTCATTACTGCCGGCAAGTGCTTTGGAATCCCTCGCTGGCTGGTGCAGCAGATGTGGGAGATAATATTGTACTAGACTTTGGTAAATGCCAATCTCGTGGGAGGGCTGTCTCCGTAATAGCGCATCTTGTGGCATAGGCATACCTGTTCTAGACGCATAATTGGGCTGAAGCAACAGAGCCACAGCCCTGATTACACTTCTGTTACACATACAGGTTCAGAGATTCCAGAAATTAGAAACAGTATTTTCACAGTGCAGCTTTTAATCTAACATCTGGGGAGACCCCTATAAAAGACCCTCTTCCATTGTACAGAGGAGACCATTATATGTATACTGTACCTAATGTATGCTGCACTGAGGAGTGTGTTCTGATGAAAGCACAGGAACTGGGATTCGGGATTCCTGCTCTGAAATTAAGGCCATATATGTGACCTTGGACAACTCACTTCATTTTTGTGCCTCAGTTTCCCAACTGAAAAGAGGCTATTTACCCCACATGCAGGGGATTTACATGTCTTAATTAATGAATGTAACACATTGTGCAGTCCTTGGATTATTAATTAGACATGTGTACCTTGTAATAACAGAATGATCAGTTAGCAGGTGAAATATAAAACTACCTTGCAGTGTCTGTTCATGCCAGGAGGAGGAGAGACTGTCACTGGAGCCCTGGTGCCTCTGTATGTTTGTTCATAGACATGTTCCCTGGTTACTTTTTCCTATAGCTCCTGTAAGAGGCAAGCAATAAAAATAGGCAAATCTCATAGAACTTACCATCTTTTGCGCCATGGATCTACCTGCTAAGAGTGACCTTTAGGAACTCGGCACACTATATGGAGCACTGCATCGATTTCATCCCTGCTGTAAATCCACTGAGGGTGCAAAGGAATCTCATTGGAGTCAGTTGAGTCCCCCACTAGTAACATGCTTCATTACACTCACAATAAACAAGAGCTTCTCAGCGGTAGCGCTCAAAGCCCCTGCCAAGAGGGGCCAGGGCGGTTGTCCCCATGTGATTGATGCGGAAACCGAGCCCCCAAGGCGCAGTGACCAGTGAGTCAGTGGCAGCTCTGGAAAGGAACCCATCTCTCTAATTCCTAGTTCCGGCGCCTGGGTGTGAAATAATGAGGAGGAGGAGCAGTGACTCATCAGTTAATAAGGATGTCTGACTCTGTTATGGAAAGAAATGTGAATTAACCAGTAAGTGACTACACAGTCCTCCTGACAAATCCTTATCAGGGATCCCTCATACTCACACGCGACTGGACTCCAATCCGAAAAAGGGTGAAAAACTCCATGCAGGTGTGAGACGTTTATAGCTAATTTCCTCCATTCAATCACTCTGTCTCAGGCTGGCCAGCGAGGGAAGGGGACTGGTACTCTGACCAGGCCTAAGCAGAATACATTTAATTTCTAGTTCTTTCCACGCATTTCAAAACTCCTTCCCTGCACAATCAGTGAGCCAATTGCCAGGCTCAGCGTTGTGTGGCCTCTCCGAGGTAGTCCAGAGAACACGCTAACTAGGCCTCTGTTCTTGGATTCATTTGTACTGTGTGTATGGCTTAGGATGGGAAGGGCTAACTAGTTACTCGCAAAGCATCACCGTTACTGGGTGATGCTTATTGGTAACTGGTTAACCAGTGGCCCAGCTGGGCTGGAGTAGCCTCCCCAACAAGGGTGGGGATTGCTCCAACCCAGCCAGGCCCAACGCAGCATGAGTGTGGGGGCGGAAGGGGGCGCTTTAGCCTGCCCAAGCTGGAGCAGCTCCCCACCTGTGGCGCAGAGCGGTGGGCCCTTCCTAGCCAGGCCAGAGCATCTCCCCACCTGCAGTGTGATGTGGTGGGACCGTTCTAGCGAGGCCAGAGAAGGCCCCCAGCCACGGGGGTTGGCTCCAGCCAGGCCTGCCATGCCTCAGGTGGGGGCCTGCTCCATGGTTAACTGCTTAAACCTAGTATTTAACTGGTTAACATTTTAAAGGATAATTAACATCCCTAGTGTGGGTCCCTTCCTAGCATTCAGTCCAGAAAAGCCTCTGACCATGTACACATGGACATCACTTTAGAACCATAGAATCCCAGGGGTGGAAGAGACCTCTGGAGGCCATCAAGTCCAGCCCCCTGCCCAAAGCAGGACCAACCCCAACTCAATCAGCCCAGAAAGGACTTTGTCAAGCCGGGACTTAAAAACCTCTCGGGATGGAGATTCTACTACCTTTCTAGGGAACCCATCCCAGTGCTTCCCCACCCTCCTCGGGAAATAGTTTTTCTTCATATCCAACCTAGACCTCCCCCACTGCAACTTGAGACCATTGCTCCTTGTTCTGCCATCTGTCACTACTGAAAACAGCCTCTCTCCATCTTCTTTGGAACCTCCCTTCAGGAAGTTGAAGGCTGCTATCAAATCCCCCCTCACTCTTCTCTTCTGCAGACTAAATAAGCCCAAATCCCTCAGCCTCTGCTTGTAGGTCATGCGCTCCAGCCCCCTAATCATTTTGGTTGCCCTCTGCTGGACCCTCTCCATACTTTCTATAGCGGGGGGCCCAGAACTGGACGCAATACTCCAGGGCTATGTCTACATTGCGCATGAAGATATGCAAATGAGGTGTGGCGATTAATATCACTGTGCCTCATTTGCATGCCTAATGAGCCGCCATTTTTGTGCAAGGGGCTTTTGCGCAAGAAGGAGCAGTCTACCGCTTATTTTCAGGCAGAACAGCTCTTGCGCAAGAGGGGGTTTTTGCTCCTTCTTGCGTAAAAGCCCTTTGCACAAAATGGTGGCTCATTAGGTATGCAAATAATAATATTAATCGCCATGCCTCATTTGCATATCTTCTTGCACAAGAATATGCAATGTGCAATGTGGATGTAGCCCAGATGTGGCCTCACCAGTGCGGAATGAAGGGGAATAAGCACTTCTCTAGATCTGCTGGCAATGCTCCTCTTAATGCACCCTAATATGCCATTAGCCTTTTTGGCTACCAGGGCCCACCGTTGACTCATATCCAGCTTCTCATCCACTGTAATCCCCAGGTCCTTTTCTGCTGAACTGCTACTTAGCCAGTCGGTCTCCAGCCTGTAACAATGCTTGGGATTCTTCTGTCCCAATTGTAGGACTCTGCACTTGTCCTTGTTGAACCTCATCAAAACCTTTCTTTTGACCCAATCCTTTGAACCTTTCTTTTGACCCAATCCTCCAATTTGTCTAGGTCACTCTGGACCCTATCCCTGCCCTCCAACGTATCTACCTCTCCCCCTAGCTTAGTGTCATTCCTTCTTAGTATTTGCAGTTTCTCCATCCACTGCCTGAGTAATTAATCTCCCTTGTGATCAAAATTCCAGCCTTCCAATTGGCGCCTTATCTTCAAAATCATGGCATGAGCTACTTTTCCTAACTGCCCTAGGTCTTGAGCTATGTTTTAAATTAAGAGCACCTGACAACTTCTCCAAACTGTGATTACTGCACTGGCCAAAATATTGACATCATCCCTCATGGCAGACAGAGCATTAACCCTTGCTGGGTCCACGATTAGCAATGGGGAAAATGAGACTCCACTCAGTTCTCAAACGGAATGTCACTGGTGTCTAGATTGCCATTAATTTCCACTGTCCCCTCCTCTGCATTGCAATACTTCAGGTCTTGCCAGACCTAGGAAATACTGTTAATAGCATACATTGCCCCACAGTGCTACTCGAGCTCATGTTTGCTGACTGGAGCTGATCAGCTAAGAGCCTAACTTTTAGGGTATGACTATACAAGCAACTTAGTCTGCAGAGAGTTGGTGGGTGAATGCAATCTAAATGGTTTTGCTGAAACAAAAGACAGGACTATGCAGCACTTTAAAGACTAACAAGATGGTTTATTAGGTGATGAGCTTTCGTGGGCCAGACCCACTTCCTCAGATCAAATTGTGGAAGAAAATTGGCATGACCATATATACCAAAGGGATACAATCAAAAAAAGCGAACACATATAAAATAGACACTTTTTTTGATTGTATCCATTTGGTATATATGGTCATGCCAATTTTCTTCCACAATTTGATCTGAGGAAGTGGGTCTGGCCCACGAAAGCTCATCACCTAATAAACCATCTTGTTAGTCTTTAAAGTGCTGCATAGTCCTGTCTTTTGTTTCAGCAAGACCATGGCTACATCTCTATTACTATCTAAATGGGTTGTTTGTGCGCTTTGAGCTGGTTCCATTTCATATTTGAACCAACCTGAATTCTGAACTTTTTAAATTTTACCTCACCAAGCACAGCACCAATTACTGACAAATTTTGCCTCCCTCTTGCCATCAACTCTGCTATTTTTCTATTTCTAGCTCTCCTCTAGGCCTCTGCAATTGCTTTAACTAGTGATACTATGTTCATCCTGGAAAACACACAAGTTCAGCAACTAGAAAGCTTACTTATTTGAACAGAAGAAAGGGACTTTCTTCCCAGTCTTCCTTCGCTTTAAAGTCACATAACCCTCTGCAATGATAACCAATTACTTAAATTCCTTAGGAATCTAGGCCAGGACCCAGCCCACACATGTATGCCAGAGTGTGGTGGTACATCTGTTGTACTTTTCTCTTCCCAGGATAAGTGTGCTAGAGCACTGGGGGACTGTGTGTGAGAATGCAGGGTGTGGGTTAATGGCTTTCCCAACATTCACACTCTGACTGTAGTTTGTACACAATGAAAATGCATAAGGCAGAACAAGGGAAGAGGGGGAGATGAAATTTTACAGGCGAGCACTCCAGCGAAAGGTAGCATAGGACCGTTTTTCACACACCGGGTTTGATCTTGCTGTCATTGGTTTCAGCTGGAGCAGAGCAGAGCTTGTTTGTTTTGCTTTAAATAAAGGGAAGGAAAGAGTTTCTTGGCCAGTCTCCTGTCATCCCTCCTGGTGCTCACAGCTCTCTCTCTTCCAGGCTGTACGGCTGCAGTGCTCTTTGATGTCCAGTAGCCTCTGGCTACACATGCGTGAGCTGCCTTTGGCATTCAAGGTGCAGTGAGAGCATAGAGCAGTCAGGCTCTTAGTCAACAGCTAAGGGGTCTTTCTCCTAGGGAGGTTTGGTCAGTAGAGGTCAGGACCATGACTACTCCAGAAATCAGTCTCCAGAAGTCTATTCCTATGGTACCCATGCAGCTGCCACAGGAATCCATCTCTCTCAATCCCCAGACAAGTTCACAGACTTCCCATTCGTTCCAGTTCAAAATCCTCTGCTTTGTCTATGCTCTTCCTCTCTCTCTTCCATGGATTAGCTTCCTCTCTGTAGGTTCCTACATGACTTTGTCACGGTCAGTGCAATCGCAGGCCCAGGTGTGCGCAAGAGGCTTCTCCTCCGCATCTCCTGCTATCTTGTAGCATCCCTGTATCACTTTGCCTGGTGGTCCTTCCATCTGCTTTCATACCTCAGCTCCAATCATCTCCCTTGTCTTTAGCATGTAGGTTCTGACCGCCGCTCTCCTATTAGTTATTGGTTAGTTTTGCCAAACCTGTCGGGATGACATGAACGCAGAATGCTCTGCCGAGTAACGCTGCATTTATATGCCATTTTATTAGAGGAGTCTACCCACTCTGTCTACATGGGCAATGGAAAGTGTGACTCCAGGTTCTGCTGCCAGCTCTCCGGCTCTGAGCTCCACGGGAGAGAAGAGGCAGGGCATTGCAAGGTGGAATAACTTTTGGATCCTAAATCCTCATCTAGGCAGCAGAGCTGGGAAAGCCCCATAGAAACCTCACCACCAGAACTGCATAAATCATGCTTTGCAGAAGAGCAGAGCCCTGGATAATTAACAGCTATGTTGGGAAATTTCCTCCATGCAGTGAAAGTCTAGGCAGATGTTTCTGAAGTCGCATCCTTGTCAGAATATCTTGTACCTGTCCTGTTCAAAGCAGGTGTTTGGTGGCTGCTGGGAGGTTGGATTTGGGGGGGGGAGGTCATCATTATCTCAGGTACCGTACTTTGCTGCTCATGCAATTGAAGAGAGGTGGTAGCGAGTTGCCGCTGCATTCCTGGAATCTGGGCTGGGTGTAAGGAGAGCATTTGTCTGCTCCAGTGTGATGCTCACAAAGACGGTGTGAGAAGTGGATGCTTCCCCTGCTTCCAGTCGTTACTGAGGAGAGAGGAATCCAAACTGTGAAGTCCTGATCCTTACCTTCCCCCAATTTGCGGGGTGGGGGGGAGTTGAATCCAGGGGTTTGGACTCTTGATTCAGACTCAGTTCTGTCATACAGCAAGGAAACTCCTCATTAGCTAATAGCTCCTGTCCTGCCTTCATTGCCTTGACACCTGTCAGCCCTTTGGGTCTTCTTAAATCCCAGGCTGTGGGCTTGGGGCAGGTTTATTCCTGCCTCGCTGCAGTGAAAGCAGGGTATGGGCAGGTCCCTTCACCAAAGGATCAAAATATCTCTAATGTGGCTCCGAAAAGCCGCTGGGTGCATGGTACATCAGCACGGCTGCACCATGGCAAGGGAGATGTTCCTCTCCCTGAGCTTCTTGAGTACTGCTTACGGCCCACATAAGCTCTGTGGCAGGGTGGGTCTGATAGTCTGAGAAAGAGAGGCCTTTCCAATGGTGACTCTCGAGGGGCTGGACAGAAGGTGCTGGTGCTAGACGTAGGGACTGGGATGGAGGGTCGGTCTGTCTGTCTGTCTGTGGACACTGCCTAGAGAGAGATGGGGAGTGGCATAGATCCACATGTGCTGAGCCTCTCCCTACCTCTTCCCCAACTTGCCTCGGGATTTGTCAAGGCCGTGTTGAGAGAGCCAACAGATGTGTCAGTCAGATGACTACCCCTTCTCCAACCTGGCTAGATATACGGAGCAGGATTTGGCCCTGAAGACATGCTGCAAATGGAGGGGAGTTAAGTGGCAACGTGGTAAGTTGCCACTGGCGCAGGAATACTTTCCAGAGGAGGCAGGCTTGGGGGAAGATGGAGAAAGAAGGTTGCATGGTCTCCATCAGTGAGTGGGAGAAGCAGTCCAAGAGCAGGAAGGAGGGAAGCTGTGAGGAGCATAGGGAACGTGGGGGGCTGTAGTGAGAATAGAGGGTTTGCAGTAATACGATGTAGTCCAAGGCAGAGACCATTACTTAATAGGGGCCATATGCTGTGTGAAGCTTATCAACACATAGGTGGGAATGTGAAGGGAGTTTTTGCTAATGTGGCATAAGCCATGAGAACAGCAATGAAATGCTTTTCTGCGGGGTACAATTACAGAACAGTCACACCGACCTAGCGCATACAGAGCCGTGTGTTTTTCTCCCTTCAGCCAGCCATTCATTTGTCCGCCTACAGCATCAGGGCTGACTAGCTCTAAAGCGCTGGTTACACGACTCAGTAGCACATTCTGTACCAAGGACTGCCCCCCGCTGAAGCACTCACACCTCGGGAGCCCACAGTATTTACCCACAGAGATCTGTAGCGATAGCCCTGCCTTAGATATAGGCAGAAGCCTTAAAACAAGAGAAGGTGGGTCTGGCTTGAAGTCTTGGGGGGGGGTTTGAATTCAAAGATCCAAATAAAACGAAACTCTGGGGTTGCTGAACTGACCTAGGTCCAATTGCCGAAGGATCCAGTGGCTGAAATTCCAGGGAGGTTTGGGCAGCATGAAATGAGCTGTCAGCCACACAGCTGGGTACACACACACACATATTGATTTTTTAATGTTAATATTGTTTTCCAGAGGAGGCCTTTGTGGTCAGTGAACCATTTGTAACTACCACACAGACAGCAGGGCCCATGCAGTTCTCGTACCAGGGTAAAAATACTTCACATTTTCCCTGGCATCATTCATCCAAAGAGCTTGAAGCTCTTGACCAGTACTATTGTTGCAACTTCCCAGTATGATACGAACATAAGAATGGCCAGACTGGGTCAGACCAAAGGTCCACCTAGCCCAGTGTCCTGTCTGCTGACAGTGGCCAATGCCAGATGCCCCACAGGGAATGAACAGAACAGACAATCATCAAGTGATCTCTCTCCTGCACCCATTCCCAGCTTCTGGCAAACAGAAGCTAGGGACACCATTCCTACCCATCCTTGCTAATAGCCATTGATGGACGTAACCTCCATGAATTTATCTAGCTCTTTTTTGAACCCTGTTAAGTCCTGGCCTTCACAACATCCTCTGGCAAGGAGTTCCACAGGTTGACTGTGTTGTGTAAAGAAAAACTTCCTCTTGTTTGTTTTAAACCAGCTACCTATTCATTTCACTTGGTGACCCCTAGTTCTTATGTGTCCCTGTGAGATAGGTATTGCACTAGCCATATGACTGATTGCCTCTCTGCTCCCCAGTTTTCCAGTGTGAAATGTCTGAGGTCTCACAATGGCTCACTGGTACAGCCATGATCAGAACTCAGGAGTCTTGGCGCCCAGTCTGGTGATCTAACCATTAGACCACACTGCCTCCATTGACCTAGGCTGCTGTTGCGTGGGAATAGCCCGCTGCATGATTTGAGCACAGCCTGTGCTCACTTCCAGTCCTGTTTGCATTAGGCTCTTTGAAGAGTCAATTTGGGAGCGGCTGCTGGCTTGCCAAAGGAGGTGAATGTAGGTCACCAGAGAAGGTCCCTGCTGCAGCATGTAGCAACTGTCCAGTGTCATCACTGAGCGCCTCTAGCTCACAAGTGGCTGCTCTATTCATCCTGCAAACAGCCCCCTTCCTTTCCAAAGCGGTGCCTGGGCCCCGGGAGGAATGGCAGAGTTCATTCCTAACAGAGCTGGGAGGCAGGCGATCGCTGGATGAGAGCCAGCGTTGCAAAAGAGTGGAGCGGGACACACAGTTTGTGTTAGTGTGGTGGTGGGGTAATAGGGGAGCTGGCGTGCCCCACACCCTCCAGGCCTTTCCTGTGGGTTTTGGTGTGAGTCTCTGCTGCACACACAATGCCGTAGCAAACCCCGCTGACTTTTTATTGTCGCCGTCATTTTCTTTATGCAGCAACATGAATTGGGAAACGCTCGCAGGTCCTGGTCTGAATGCGCGCTGCTCTCTGCCAGCTCAGCCGAGTGATGCTGCTCTAACTTAGTCCGAGGTGGGGAGGGAAGCAGGGGGGAAAAAGGTTACTGCTACTTTAAGTATAATGCATTAAGAGAATGCTGGAAAGGGGCCTGCATGCTGTAATACCCAGCCATCGAGTTGGAAAGGCAGCCAGATGTAATACAAAAGAAGAAACACAGCCTCTTATGGATGCAGCACTAATTCATAAATCAGGTGAATCAGCTTAGGCAACTGCTGTGTTTTTATGCCTCTGCTGCATGGAGAACTGCATGTTGGATGCTTTTATTTGAAGTAATGGAGCCAGATAATCCTTTGGACCAAGACAACTCCAATGGTAAGGAGTAGAAAGCATACAGAAAGGAAGGGGGGATGAGAGTCCATATCCTACTTCAGGCAGAGGGCTAAGCATGGGTTTTTACAGTCTGCTGTGTGGATCAGGTGGAGAGGATGGGGTAACGTACTTCACTTTATCTTAGAAATCACTTGTTATAGGGAGGAAATGTGGGAGATTAACATACAGTCTGCTGAAAAGTGCAGGATGCTGTAAGAAGCAATAGAGCAAGCTTCATCAGTGCTTTTTCTTATTAGCCTGCCTCCTAGACACTCTTTGCAGATAGAAAAGGAACTTACACACGGCATGTTATGCAGTTTGGGAGATTTTTTTTGCCAGTAAGAAAAGAATGCAACTTTGTACCTTCTGTGTTGTCAAATGGAGCATTCACAAACTCTGCCTGAAGAAAGCTTTGCGAAAGACAGTGCAGTGGGTGATTTAGTTAGGAAGATAAATTTAGATGGAGACCAGAGGAATTCACCCTGGAATTAAAGTCTGTGGTTAAATCGGCAACCATTCACTGGGTTTATAACATCCCACATGCTGCATGTTATTATGCCTAGTACCCTGAAAGGCAGACCAGCTGCATAAAATTGGAGTGAAAAGTTGTTTGCCACTGCAAACCATTTCCCCCTCCTTGTAATAGAAGGGATGGCCGTTTGTTTGTCTCTTTTTTAAAAGTTGTGTTTTTTAAATAGTGATTTTACAATACATTCATTTTTGGCTTTTAAATGTGCATTTGGTACCTTTCTGGATGTGCTTTGAACCTGTCACTCTCTGCTTATTGCAAAAATACAGTTCAAAGACTATTTGAAGAGTTTTCTCAGTGTGCTCCCTTGGGAAAACTCTGAGTCCTCAAGTGAGACCTAGCTGCAGTATTAATACCACAGTGGCCCTAAATGCTGTGGGAGGAATGTAATGAAGGGAATGAGGTAATATTTAAACTATGCGATCAGTCGGCTGGCCAGATTTGGGTGGGCAGAGGTGTTTTATTTGGGGCTCTATGCCACAATGAATTTGGCCAGTCTTAAATAAACAGGGTCTGGCTGCAGGGATGTTTCCAGTGGTGATAGCTGCACTTAAAGATTTAAAAAAAGAGAGTCATGCTTTTCCCTTTTAATATTCTATACTCCTTCTTTTCACTTGATTAAGACTCTCTGGTTGCAGAGGTACAACTCCTTAATAAACTTTCCTGTCCCATTGGGACATAGAGCTGAATCCAGGTTTCTCTCCTTACAGTGGGGAGTTTGAAGATTATACAAGTAATTCTACTATTTTGATCTGTGTTACTGAAAGTACCACAAGTCTTCTAGCCATTCCCAGCATTAAAATCTGGGCTTCAAAACCACAAAGAGAATGTCCCTAGTTCTACAGGAAATATGACTTTAGCTCTGTTTTTTTCCAAATAGTGTCAAATATGAATTTCTTACATAATAGCTCCCTAAATATAGGATGAATATATTAAGATGAACACAATATTCTCGTTCTTCTCTCCAGAGACATATAAAGTGTTTTTGTCAACTTCTGAAGTAAATTGTTTTGCTACAGAATATTTGAACAAGGAAGCAGACATAGGGAAATGTTCTCAAATTGAAGAATTAGGGACTGTTAGCATTCAAGGCACCATTGAAAAATGCCTCCAGAGAGAATCCTAGGCTGCCAAAAAAAATTACCCACTTCTTTTGCTTAAATTATTTCCAGTTGCTGTGACTTAAGCTATCCTGGCTGTAGGATAATAAAGCCAGTGGAGTAAATTCTGGCTTGAGTTGGTTATGAGGTCAGGGACAGGAGATCTTGCATTGTTGGTTTCCCCAGCGGTGGGAGCGACACACAAACTATGTACCAAGACTTATGGTAGTTAGTAACTGTGACATATCACACATTACTCTGCACAAACCCCACTAATAACAACTCTTCCAAGAGCTGCCAACAGAGGGCTTGGGAAGAAAGATTTCTCTCTTTTGAGGAGTTTTTCTTGGAGCCATAATTCTTGGGAAGGTTCCTTTGTCCCTTCCATTCTCAAAACCTAACCGAGCTGCTATAAATTTACTCCGCATCTGAAAATGAATGTGTTCCCCTTGCTCATGTGACACTTTTAGTGCCTCAGGAAGCAGTCATAACTTGGACCGCTCTCTGCCTCTCTCCAGTAAAGATGTCTCTTTTGGCACCAAGAATGTTAGTGGAAAGCCGTTTCATGCCTGGAAGAAGCGAAGCTGTTTTACTATTTTTGAACCATCTGGTGGTCTTTATCAGACAAGCATTAACTGCCTAGAGCACTTTAGAATTCCAGGTGAAACCAAGGGCACTTCATGCGTCATGCACTAGTCATTTGTTTCCTGCCCAGAAAATGGATCATTAATGGTAGGAAAAGCCAAGTTGAAGAATACATGGGAAAAATATCTTCTTGAATTGATCTTTCTTTCCTGCAGCCTTGTCATTCACCGGCAGAGCCAGGGTGAATTAATTTAGTAGGGTCTGGATGGGATTGTTCAGCACGGAGGAGACTGCTCTCTCTTTCCTCCGCCATGAATAAGAGCTGCTTTTGAACAAATTAGGCGACTGGCTTCTCAATGAAGAGCCATTACAGGTGTATTTGTTCCTTGTAATTGAAATGCTGGAGAAGGGATTGTCCATTGTGATAATGCCCTCGGAAAGAGTGTGTTAAGCCGTAAGTTGCCTGAACATAAGGGAATGGAATAAAATGGAAACTAGCGAGTGACCCAAGTTACTTCTGAATGTCTCCTACTGTTCTCCATTCACCTGTAGTATTTGCCTTGCTTTGAACATATGGTTAATACATGCCCATCTCTGAGATTTGTGTAGAGGGTCATTAGAGTGCTGTGACATTTTTTCACTAGCTTCAGAAGGCCTAACCATGAGGGAACAGACACACACACACACCCACCCTACCTCAGGGGTGGGCAAGAGAGCCTCCGCGGGCCAAATCCTGCCTGCCAAGTGGATTGGTCCAGCCTGCAGCTGCCCTGCCACACCCCCACACCCAGGCCAATTGAGACCTGGGGATGGAGGAGTGCGCGAAGTCTCCTCCCCCCATCAGGGCTCACGGCGCCTAAAGTAACTGCCAGCTGTTTTGAACATCTGGTGGTTCACTCTAGGAGCCATGCTCACTTGGAGGGCAGGGGAAGGGGGGCGAGAGACTTTGTGCACTCCCAGGCCCTTGTTGGCCTGGGGGTGGGGGGAAAGCATAAAGTCTCCTCTTGCCTTGCAAGGGGCACGTGGCACTTAGCATGAACTGCCAGCTGTTCAGAACAGCTGGCAGTTCACTCTAAGTGCTGCATGCGCCTTACAGGGTGCGGGCAGGGTACAAAGACTTCACATGCTCCCCTGCCCTCAGGCCTTGATTGGCCTGGGGGCAGGGGGAGTGTGCAAAGTCTCCTCCTGCCACCAGGGCATGTGGCACTTGGTGAGATTCGCCAGATCTTCAGACAGCTGACAGTTCTCTCTAGGCCCTGGGGGGGACGGGGGGACGGGGGCAAAGACTTCACATGCTGCCCCCTTCCCCAGGCCAATCAGGGTCTGTGGGTGGGGAAGCACAGAAGTGCCCTGATCCCACCCTTTCCCCCTGAGGCCCCACCCCTTCCAAGGTGTCCCGGCGCCACTTCAAAAATTTCTGAAGTGGTCCCCCTTCTAAAATTGTGGCCCACCCCTGCCCTCCCTTCTCTCTCCCTGGAACTTGGGAACCTCAAGGTGGATTTTATTTTTGCCATTTGCTGCTGGTTGCTAGTTCTAGCTTTTCAACATGCTGAAGTGGTTTTCCGCTTCTTATGCAAAGAACTCTGCTTGGAACCCACATTGCCCTAGGAATGTGCGGATTCCAAAACCATAACCCTACATAGTCCGTTTGTCAGAGATGGCAGGTCATTGTTGCAGCTGCCTCTCTTGTGATGTGACCATTTGCAGCTACAGGGGAGATTGCTTGCTTGCCTGCCTGCCTGCCTGCCGCTACAAGTTGCTGACGAGTTCCGTATGTTACAGCTATGTCATTGTTTGCAAAGTATCTGTCCCTGGGACACTTGCTGCAGCTTCTGATTGTGTAGGTGACTGTTTATGTGGCTGCCGTACATAGTGGCACACTGGCTTCATCTTTCTGAATTGGGGTCTTGTGGGTCTTGGCAGTATTTCTTTGTGTGTTCCCAGTTAAAGATGTTACAATTCAGTATTTTTAAAAGTGCATTTTAAACAGCCTTGTGGGCAAAATTCAGCCGTTGGAATCAGTGGAATGACACCCACTTACACTGTAGATGAATGCGACCTGTAGACTTAGATATAAGCCCAACAAAACCTAGCAGGTTAGGCTACCGCAAGCACTGGGCCTAGGTATTGAAGCACACTCTGTCGATTGCTTTTCTTAGCTCCCTCAGTACACGCACCGCTGGGAACAGTCAAGTAACAGCCTTGACTGAACTTTTCTGCTGTTTTGAACATAACATAGTTTCCCAGCCCAGGTGAGACTCTGCGATGCATTAGTAGAGCTGGGTGTGGGCCCAGGAAAAGCAGAAGTTGCTTCTGGTCAGGACCAACATGCAAACCCAAGACTGGACTAGCCGAGAATCCGGGATACTGTAGGCAGAGCTGTGGGAGCTGGGGGGTAAATGGCTGGAACAGAAGGAGCTGTTTGAGCTTGAAGGTGGAGATGTATTTGGCAGAGCATTGGGCTAGGGAGTAACTTACCAAGTGTCTCCCTACCCACGGGGCCTGCGTGAGGCATGGGCAGTCGGTTTCCCCCCCCAGGAGGGGAAACCTGTGCTTTATTATCGGCCCTGCCTGCCACTGTGGCCTGTCCTATCTGATGCACATTCCAAAGCTGTGGGCTGTACATGGCAGTGGCGGCACCCCTGCCCCGAGGGGAGGGGGTGCAGCCCATGGGAGAAGAGAAGGAGGCTGCCGCGGTGCCGGTGGTGAGGGCGCCCCCTTAACTTTACGCTGCTGGGGGAGCAGCCGCTGCAGCCTGGCGCAGAGAGAGCCAGAGCCCTGGGCCCAGTGTGTGGCCATTGGCCCGAGTCGCAGCGCCCCTTTTAAACTAAGCCCCTGCCTCCTCAGTGCCAGATGCAAGCCAGCACCTCCTGGTCCTTCAACTTTATGGATGCTGAAGTGGGCGGGGAACTTTATTGCCTGTGACGTGATGTTCTGCCGGAGGTGACTGGTTTGCACGCTGAGGAGAACTCCCAGTAGGCGAGGGCACGTGCCAGTGAGAGAAGGGTGGATTGTCCGACCTGAGGCGGCCCTTTTACAGTGTGTGCGCGAGGATGGCAGAACAGCAAGGGGGCCCAGGCATCTCATCCTGAAGGGGGAGCTTTCTGCTGCTGGCTTCTGAGGAGGGAGCAGGGAGAAAGGGGGCAGAACTGGGGATTCCCCTCACCCCCAAGATCACATTGTCAAGCGTCTGAGCATGAAGAAGAAAGGAAGAGGAGCCAGCACACTCATCCCCAGAAAAACACTGTAAAACCTTGCACTGGTTTTTGTTCTGTGTTCTCCTCATCTACGAGCAATTGAGGATCTGCAAACCTCCAAATTGCTTATTTAATTGGTATCACTGGCATGAACTAAGCTCATTCTGGAGTAAATCCTTTCTCAGCTTTGAATGTCCTGCCTCTGAGGAAACGGTATACAGTGTCTACATATTCTGCACTTGTCTGGAAGTGCTAGTTGTGCTGTTTCCTGGAGGGGTTGCCAACCTGGGATGCTGCATGGGGAAGCAAAATGATCAGTGTTATTGTTATAGAACATTTGTTCCCAGCACCCTAGATGTGCATGACGATTTTCAGAGAGAACAAGGACGCGGCCCCTGCTCTGAGAAATAGGGGAGTTAGGTTACATTTAGACACCCCACTGCAAGAAAGACCATCAGATGGAGGGGAAGGTGAAGACACAGACTAAGACTGGGAGTTGGTTTTTACACAGAGCACCTCCATGTTTGGGCCTTTGGGTTTTTAGGAGTCTGGGGTTGTCAAAGAAGGTGGGGGGAAAGGCGGCGTTAGAAGTCAGATTTGAGGGAGGTTGCACATTCCATGGTCTCGACTAACAACTCTGCCATCATTCTCTATGGACGGCATGGTGTACAATGATGTGCTGCATGAACTCTGGCTTGTTGCTGGAGGGTTGCTTGTGGGCATTGGACTGTATGTGCCAGTTTGTTATGGGCACTTGCTCACAATTGCGAGGCTGCTGGCTAAGATGTTTTAAAGGGAATAGAAGCACTGACATACTTGTTTGTGGGCAAACTCCCATGTTCGGGACTGTATGCACTTCTCATGTAAGAAAACATACGCATGTGAAATTTGGGGCATCTGATCATTGACAGTGTCCTTTGAACATGCCCTGATATAGTGAAAGCTTCGGGCTCAGCTTTTGTAGAGAACGGACATTGGAAAGGGCCATTTGTAGGAGGTGAATCCTTTTCTTAGATATTTTTAGACGTTCAGTTCTCAGTGTTGCCTACAGGGCTGAGAGAAAAATGGGAAAAAGAAATGAGGGGATGGCAGCTGAAAGAATAAGCACAGTGCTCTAATACTGAGTGATTAAATAGGGCTGTAATGTGGCATTAACAATAGATCCTCCTTTCCATTTATAATCTTTGCTTCTGTTTGTTTGCAGTGGACTCTTTTTTTTTTTTTTTTTTTTTTTTTTTTTTGCACAAAACATTAAATGTTGCAGGAGAGATTTACTGAAGGTATTTCTGAGAAATTTCGTTAGCTGGGTGCATGGTTTGCTGGTGCTAGGTTATCCAAAGTGTTACAAGGTTTAGCGGTGTTTTTCTGAAGAGCCCTCTTTAAGCTGTTAAAGCATGATAACATCAATGGGTTCATACTTTCAAGGTCAAGGCAAGCAGAGAAAAATGAAGCGTTGAGACAGTTATACACGGTTCTTTTCCGTTCAGATTCTTATTCCGTGTACATCATCTTTTGCCTCTTAATACTGCAAGAGGCAAAGAATCAGAAGCATGGGGTGGTGGAGGGGGTGGTGGGGGGAGGAAGGAGAACTGGAGTAGAGGAAGTAAAGACACAGTTCAATACTCAGAAGACCAGGGGCAGATGAGGATTTTGCGGGGCCCAGGGCAGCACAATTTTGCGGGGCCCCCCCTTTGACACGGCGCATGCGCGGGGCTTCTTGAAGCGCGGGGCCCAGGGCAGCCGCCCCGCTCGCCCTGCCCTATATCCGCCCCTGCAGAAGACAAATGAACAGAGATTCCTAGGGGGAGGTTAGGTGCACACGACGAGCAGTGGCTGCAGAATTTTTGGATGAGGAAAACCACTTTCATGGGATTATGTGCTGAGCGTCCCCCTCCCACAACTGCGGTACAAGGACACGTGAATGAGAGCTGCCCTGCTGGTGGAGAAGCATGTGGCAATCACACTGTAGAATCTGGCCACTCTGATGGCTTTTGCTCGGGTCACCAATCAGTTTGAAGTGGAAAAGTCAATTGTTGGACTCAATTGACACAAGGGGAACTGGTGTAGGAGGCATATTTTTTGTGATACAACCATATTTTTAGAAACAACAAGGAGCCTGTAGCACCTTAAAACTAACAGATTTATTTGGTTCAGAGGGGTAGCTGAGTTAGTCTGTAACTGGAAAAACTAAAAAAACAATGAATAGTCTGAAACATCTGAAGAAGTGGGTTGTACCCACGAAAGCTCATGATACTATCTACATGTTTTGTTGGTCTTTAAGGTGCTGTTAGACTATTCGTAGTTTTTCAAGATTTATGTGGGTATAAGCTTTTGTGGGTCTAAACCTGCTTCATCAGATGCATGGAGTGGAAATCACAGAAGTTGGTGTGTACGCACATACTAGCATTTCAAAGGGAGTTATCAAGTGTAGGACCAGTGTTAATGAGGCCAATTAAGTCAGGGGGATGTGGCTTGCTCCTGTGCTGTGCACTCTGCCTCCTCGGTCTGCGGGAGCACATTCTCAGCTGTGGATGAAAATGCTGGCAGGTCTCACTAACACGTCACAAATGGCAGTCGAGCTGTTCCTGAAGTTGCAAAGTGACGATGAGCAGTCCCAGCAGTGTTTGTACAACATGAGATTTCTTGTGGCCTTCAGGGAGGTGCTGACCACAGTAGAAAGCCACTTTTGGGCTCAGGAAACACGCACCGAGTGGTGGGATCACAGCATCATGCTAGCCTGGGATGATGAGCAGTGGCTGCAGAATTTTTGGATGAGGAAAGCCACTTCCATGGGATTATGTGCTGAGCTTCCCCCCCTCCAACTGTGGCACAAGGACACGTGAATGAGAGCTGCCCTGCTGGTGGAGAAGCGTGTGGCAATCACACTGTGGAATCTGGCCACTCTGACGGCTTTTGCCCGGTCACCAATCAGTTTGGAGTGGGAAAGTCAATTGTTGGGCTCATGCTGATGGACATGCACAGGGCAATCAATCACATCCTGCTCCAAAAGATCGTGACTCTGGGCAATGTGCATGAAACTGTGGATGGCTTTGCACGCATTGGCTTCCCAAACTGCAATGGGGTGATAGATGGCAGGCGCATTCCAATTCTGGCACCAGACCACCTACCCTCCTAGTACATTAACCGCAAGGGGCATTTCTCCATGGTTCTGCAGGTGCTTGTGGACCACCATGGATGTTTCATGGACATTAACAAAGGCTGGTCCAGAAAGGTGCGTCATTCATGACGCTCACATCTTTTGGAACACTGGCCTGTTCAGGAAGCTGCAAGTGGGGACTTTCTTCCCAGACCAGAAGATCACCGTGGGAGAAGTGGAAACGTCCACTATGATCCTTGGAGACCCTGCCTACTTCTTACTGCCATGGCTCATGAAGCTATACACTGGGGCCTTGACAACAGCAAGGAGTAGTCCAATAACAGGCCGAACAGGTGCAGAATGACCGTGGAGTGTGCTTTTGGCTGCTTGAAAGCCTGCTGGTGTTGTTTACATGTGAAGCTGGACTTGGCCAATGATAACATCCCTGATTATTGCCACATGCTGTATCCTCCATAATATTTGCATAGGGAGGGGTGAAAGCTTCACTCAGGGTTGGACTGCTGAGGCGCAGTGCCTGGAGTTTGAGCAGCTTGAGACCAGGGCTACTAGAGGAGCACAGTGCAGGGCTGTAAGGATCAGGGATGCCTTGAGGCAGGAATTTGAGGCTGAAAGTCAGTAAAACTTGTTGCCATGCATGGGAGTGCAGTGGCTGCGTTGCTAGGGGATTACTCTGATTGGTCCGTGCACTGCATTTAGCACTACAGCGACCATAGCTTTGCTGGGGTACACTTGCCTGCTTGCCTTCATGTGATGGAATAAAGATTGTTTTGAAACACATGAATGTCATGTATGAAACCCAGTAAACGTAGGACACACACGAAGCATGGAACATCTGCCCGGGTGGGAGGCAGGAAGGGAGGAGGTGGGAGAGGCAGGAGGTGAGGCATGCCCTGAGAGTTTCCCCGGTTTGTATACGACCGGGTTTCATGCAGCCCTCTCATCTGATGCGCTGTGCAAGGGGGCTGCAGTTCATCAGACCTAAACTGCATGAGGATGGGCACCGAGTGCCTCGGGAGCCTGAGTAAGGCTGCATGGGTGGAAGTTGGGTGAACAGGTGTAGAGTGTGGTGGGTGGCATCTGGAGACAGGGTGGTACCCAAATTGCATTGGCAATGATGGGGGGGCGGTGTATGGAAAACAGTCTGGGGACACTGTCTGCAGGGGAGCCAATCGCACAGCTGCTCTGTCTGCAGTGCCAGAAGCGCCTGCCGTGTGACCACTTGTTGCTCCAGAACGTTTAGGAGCCGCTTCGTGCTCTCTTTATGCTGCCTCGTCTCACTGTCCCACCGCTCCTGCAATTCGGTGTGTTCAGGATGTCACACAAAACCTCCTCTCTGGTTTTTCTTGGGCACTTCCTGGCCCTTTTCGGACGCTCGGCAGGTGCTAGGATCTCAGACTGGCACGCAGAGGTTGGCTCTGTCACGGCACAATTGCCCAAATCCCTTTGAAACACTTGCACTGTTCACATACCTAGCACTGCCTGACTGTCCCAAGGTGAGCGCACATAAAGTACAGGAACCCCACAATGGTGAGTTCACCATCAGGGCGGGGAAAGGCTTGCTGCAGTGGTGCAAAGGAAACCCATGGGTGCAGCTGGGCAGGGACTCTAATCCATGCAGGGGAGCAGGGGTTTTCACCCGCGCATGGCTGTACTGTACTCTGGGCAGGCGTGACATGGGGGAGTGCACTGTGTTAGTAATGGCCTCTCATTGCCAGAGGCTGCGTTCACTCTGGAAGACATTGCGCTGCTTAGGGTGAGCAGGGGAGCAAAGGAGGGTCTTTTATCTGACTGCGGGTTCGTCCGGGCCCATACGCGGCTTGTCTTTGCACAGCGATGGCCCCTCCCCCTCTCCCTTCACTGCCCCACCGCTGATGGCACAATGGCAAGGGAATGGCAGCCTTCGGGGTCAAAGACCATGTTTGCTTTGCCAGCTAATCTGAGGAGAGGTGTGGCCAGCAGCTGCATGACACTTTCAATGAGGTCTGTGAGGCGGCTTACTGAGATTGCATCCACGGTCTTTTCGCCATCTGATCACCCCTGTATTGGTAGCACACAACCAAAAAGCTCCTTTCTGTAACCCTCCCGCTCCCAGCAAGTCGCTCGAGTGCTTCCTGAGACCCAATCCAGGCTATGTCTACACAACGGCCGTCTTCCCAAAAAACCTTCACTTATGTCCACACTGCAATCGCGGTCTTTCGACCAAAAATTGAAAGAACAGAGGGGTTTTTCCGACACTGGTAAACCTCATTCTATGAGGAGGAAGCCTTTTTCCAAAAGAACTCTTTTGGAAAAAGGCGTGTGTGGAAGGAGAAGAGGGAGTTCTTTCCGAAGAAGAAGAAAGAGGAAAAAGCACAGGTGCCCTGGTGGCCGCTCCGTCCATAGTAATCACAGCTTATATGTGAGAGAGCGTCCATTCAGATCGCTTTTTCGATGCGCTTTGGCAGTGTGGACGCGCTCTTTCGGAAGAAGTTTTTTCCGAAGATCTCTTCCGGAAAAGCTTCTTCTGAAAGAAGCCTGCCATCTAGACGTAGCCCCACTTACCGGGTGCATCATCCACAGCTTCCGAGGGCTGCGAGTGGCTCGCCTCTTCCGGGGCACAAAACAGCTCCTGACCGCAAGCCTCTGTGGATGCAGATTTCTCCTCTCGCTCTGGGTTCCCTTCCCCCTCAGTACACTCAGCCACAACTTCCTCCTCCTGTCTCGGCCCACGGTTGGATGGCCCCCGCGCCTCCAAAATATCCAGCGGGGTTTTCAGAGTGGAGGTGGGGTCAGCCCCAAGTTTGTCATGCAGCTCTTTGTGGAACCTGCAGGTTGCAGGCATAGCACTGGAGCCGTGGTTTGTTTCCTGTGCCTTGTGGTAGGCGTTCTGCAGCTCCTTCACTTTGACCCTGCAGTGTAGCACATCCCAGTCATGGCTTCTTTCATCCATCTTGAGATGTGCCCATAGGTATCATACTTCCTGTGGCCGTAGCACAGCTGGGACTGGACTGCCTCTTCTCCCCAAATGCTGAGGAGGTCTAGCACCTCGGGACGGCTCCAAACCGGGGATCTCCTAGTGCACGGAGCAGGCTTGGCCAGTGGGAGGGATGCGCCGAGAACACATCGCGCGTCGCTGAGCAAACAGGGAGGGGACTTCCAAATTTCAAAAAGAATGCAAGGGTGGGGTCCGAGAATTGGTCACCTGATTGGTCACCTGAGCAGGGCAGTAGAGTTGAACCGGATGAGCAGAGAGGCAAGAACAGGCCTTGTGGGAAGGGTGTCGGAGGCCAATCAGGACGCAGTATTACACCACGGTGTCCTCTCTTGGCCCTCCCAACGCACTACCCAGAGTGTGGCAAGCGCTACACTTCTCACCGAGGTGATTTACCTAGCGCGCACTAAGCCCCTTGTGTGGACACCGCGGGAGTTACAGCGCCGGGGGCTGATTTACTGCGCAGTAACTTGCCAGTGTAGACTTGGCCTCAGTGCCCACAGGGTCAGGCTCCTTCATGCACTAAAACAAAGCAGCCCCCACAATCACTGTTTTACTGAATGATGCTGCCTGGCTGTGAGGTCTTTGGAAGAAAGCAATTATCAGTTGATTATCAGCATCAGCGTGGTGGGGGTGGAAGGGGAATACCTATGAAAAATGCTTGGCCTCTAGCCACGGCTACGCTGCCATTTTTTTTGGAAGAAGATATGCAAATCGTGCTCGTATTTGCATATCTTCTTCCGATTCTTTTTGCAGAAGAGGTTTTGCTGCTATTTGGCCCTGTGTAGACAGGGCCAAATGTCGGAGAAAAACCCTCTTTCGCAAGACCCCTTATTCCTCGTAAATCAAGGTTTACAGGGTCTTGCAAAAGAGGGTTTTTTCCCAACATTTGGCCCCATCTACATGGGGCCAAATAGCGGCAAAACCTCTTCCGCAAAAAGAATTGAAAGAAGATATGCAAATACGAGCGCGATTTGCACATCTTCTTCCGAAAAAAACCGGCAGTGTAGCCATACGGCGGAGTGGCAGGCTTGCATTCCGGAGCAGGATGGGAAGGGTTAAAAAAATTCCCATGGGAAAGTATTCTAAATCCTGAAAAGAGGCCAGTCCAAGAGAGGTGCTGGGTGTTTGCAGACAGAAAAGACTGGGGACAAGCTCAGATATGATCGTTGTGTCCTGGCTGGGGGAATGTTTGTGGTAATCTGAAATAGCTTCAGTTCGGCTATTAATGGGTGTGTGTTTCTGGAGTAATACTAGACTGCTGTCCGACACGCAGCCAGCAAGTTGACAGGCCAGTCTGGACTTACTCCAAAGAAATGAACCAGGTATGTGGGACATAATAGAGGCCATTGAACATTTTGGGAGAGCAATCATAAATAATCAGTCTGAAATGTCTGTGAGTGTAGAACAAAATACGGCCTTTCAGAAAGACAGGAGGATGTAATTGGAATCCTTTATTGTCCCCAAACTCCAGTTGGCAACAAAGAGCTGGGTTTAAAAATAGATATGAGCAATTCCTGCTAATTTCAGTATAATTTACAGTAGGTGGTAAAATGGAAGGCTCTGTCGTAGTTTTACTAAAGAGTGAAACAATATCAAGAGACAGGGAATTAGAAAGATTACACATATATAAAACTGTGTGTGTGTGTGTGTGTGTGTGTGTGCGTGTGCGTGCGCACGCGCGTGCGCGCCTCTAGGGCCTTTACCGAATTTCAAACAGCAATTAAAGAGAGGGATTCCTTCCTTTCATGCATCACTGAGATGTAGTTACTTAGGAGCAGGATGCAGTATCCGTTATGTAACACCACCCTTGGCAGGTTCTGGACAAGAAGCAAAGGAACACTGTATCTGGTAAAGCAGTGAGGGAAGAGGGATGGATGGGATACAATCACTCATAGTGGGATTTGGCCAGACTACCCAGACTAGCAGCCTCCCTCTTCTTGGAAAAACACCAGTGGATCTTTAGTGACTAAAAGTGCTCAGGCTTCCGTTTTATGCAGCATCTAAAAGCCCGGAGCTCCAGCAGCATGGGCATGGCACCGCACTGGGAGCAAGGCTTCTGTTCTGACGGGGAGGGAAGAGCAACGCTACTGAGTCATCCCCCACAACAGTTGCGACAACACGCGTTCTGTGCCCCCGCAGCACCTGGAGGCCCTGAAATCAGAATCCCAGCCTGGAAGGGAAGAGCGCCCCCTGCTGGATTTCATGTGGATTATTGATTACTCGACCCACACTTCAGTAAACAAACCCAACCAAATAAACTCCAGTAATCAAAAGGAAAAAATCCTATCAGTTAGTCTCCACCACCCAAAACAGCTGCTGATGTTAGCTACGGGTGTATGGTGTAGGTGGACATCACGTGGCAAGGCTCGCCCCGAACAATGGTGCAGCGAGTGAGTGAGTGAAGGCCCGAGATGTCAAACCTTCTTCATGTATCTCTTCTAAATGGGAGAGAGGATGGGGATTTTCAGAGAACCAAAGTTGCTGAGGAATTAAAAAGCCCACAGCTGACACTCCAAGGTCTTATTTATAGATCAGAAGCTTTTCAGTGGACAAGACACCAGGCGCAGAGAACACAGACAGAAACTGGAGAAGCGGCAGCAGGAGAGAGCCCCAAAGCTTGGCAAAAGGCCAGACAAGTGTTCTTTTTAAGGAAGGGCATGGATATATGAGATGAGTACAGACCTTCAGACCTTTACATGAGGGTTATCATCATGTACCGCACATAGCGAAGATATTGGACAACTGCTCCCTTCTCCACAGATGCCCTGCAGGGCTGAATGCGGCTTACGGCTTTACTGCCATCTCTGGCAAATGTACGGTGCACTGGGGATATTAAGCAAATGAATGAGTGCTTAGCGCCCGACAGTGCGCCAGGAGATTCTTTATCATGCGTGATTAGGTGGGTTGCCAGGGAGGGTTCTGTGCCCAGGCGCTGGGTTATCGTGTGGATCGGAATGTTACAGTAACAAAGTTTTCCACTGGGCCCTGTGTCCATCCAAGCATCTGCAAGGGACTTAGCGGCGTTAGCTGCAAAACACCTCGGGGGAGGAGGAGATTAGCAATATCAGCTTCATCTTACAGGTGGGGAAGCTGTGGCTCCCCGAGGACCTTGCTGAAGCCTTCTCCAGGGGTCAGTGACAGAAGCAGCACGAGGACTCCTACTTTCCTAACTCCCTGTCCTGGGTCTTCTCCACGCACCATGCTGCATCTAGAGGTAGGTAGCTTTACAGACAGGGGCTCACACAGCCAGTTTTTGCAAAGCTCCCCCCAGGCTTACAGGTAGGGGGGAGAAATCACAAAGGGGTTTGTTGAAAATGGAGACTATGGGCAATGAAGACTGGCAGGAGTCAGGCAGGAACCAAGGCACAAGTCAGCAGCTCTGTATCAGACAAGAATATAGTCGGTAAGATAGGGACTAGGCCACGAAGGGCTTTAAAAGTGAAGAGAAATACTTGGGGAAGGGGGAGACCCAAAGGGGAGGTGACCGGGGGCTGCAGACAGGGGAGTTTGAGAGGGACCGCAAGAGATCCTGCCGCTGAACAGGCTACCTGGTGAGAGTGAAAGTACTCAGTCTGCTTTGCTTGTGGAGAAGTTAGAGAATTTCAGCCCCCTCTGCAGGATCTCTAAGATGTCAGCTGCGATATGGTGTTGAATGCCTCACGGCAGAAGACTGGGGTCCAGAACGTCCATGAGGTCAAATGCCATGGAGCGTTGATGAGTTCATCAACCTAGGCGGCAAATCGAATTCTTTGATGAATATGTCTCGCAGCCTCCTGCACGAAGCTCTTGTCTTGCTTGTGGATGCAAAACTGTCTTGGGGTTGGAACAAAGTTCAGGATGAATCAAAGCTGTATTCTACCCGTATTGCTACATATGTTAGAAACCTGGACTGTCTTATCGGCAGTGGCCACAGGCATGCTATGTGTTCGGCCAGCACCAAATCCTGGATATAAAGTCATAGTCTTGCAGAGATTTGCTCAGTATCTTCCAACACTGGTGCGGCACGCTCTTTGGCCGTGTTGCGAGGATAGACAAAATCACCCCAGCACACCATGCTCTCAGTCTCCTCATTCAAGCATGAAGCACATCAATATTCCCTCTAATTTTTTCCATCCATGCATGGAATAAATTTTGTTAAGTACACCGAGGCCTGCATGAATGTGCACCACCAGTAGAAACACATTCTGAGCGCTCTGCTAATCAGCTGAGCAGCATCTGAATCTCCCCTCTGTGGCCACCCAAGTGCTCAGCTTACAGGGAACACTGGTGTGCACCCTGACCCTATCTGATGCACTTGTGGGGCTGCCCTAGAGATCTGTGGATTCACAGGATTGAGCCACATCTGGGAACTTCACCACATGATATCTGGTGCTACCCCATCAATTATGATTACTCTGGCTGGACCTCACCAGACTACGTGCATTTGATATTAATAGAGGGCAAAAGTAGTATCCTGTAAACAAATGGACGGAGGGGAAGCACCTTTGAGCACAAGAGGGTAGGCTCTGATGAAGGGAGATGGACCTGCCTAATGATTCCACCTAGGAAGGAGACTGGGTGCTTGTAGTTTTATAGGTCACGGCCAGGAAGCAGTGGCCATGGGGAGAGGCGGGAGGTTAGGTGAATTAATCATGACATGTATTATAAAACAAAAGAGATTGTTGCAGGGCACTGGTTGTTCCGAACCTAGAGTTCTGAATGCTACTCAGGCAAAACGCGCCCTGAATTGATCATGTTTGCTCGCGGAGCTAACTCACATGATGAAAGATGGATGGAGATATCTTTGCTAGACCGCATAAAATCAGCAAAGGGCACATTCCCAAAGATGTGAACCTTGCAACGCTGTTCTTTCCTAAACACCTGCTTAGTGAGCCAGGGGATGAATTTTCGGCCACTGTCATTAATAACAGAAACCTTTTTGTCTGGGACATATGATTGGGGTAGATTTTCAGTGGACCTGAAGAGCTGCCCTTGTAAAAGATCCCCGATCAGATTTGAACGTTAGAATTACTTGTCAGCTCCAAATGCCCATGAGACTTCCCACTGAAGTCAAAGTGAAAGTCAGATTTAATAGGCCACAGACAGACCTGGCATCAGCAAGATAATCTCCCATGGAAGTCTCTCATCCAAGTCCAGTGGGGAATTGATTCAAACAGTGGTATTAGTCACACTCCAAGTAGCCATGGGATGTCGCTTAATGACAACTGCAATGGCCTAGCCTGCTACTTTTTACAACATCCTATGGGCCATATTTATGAAGAGAAGTGCAGGGGAAAGGGCAACAGAGAGTTAGAAGGGACCCGAATCCGAACCCTTACATCAAATTAACTCCTCCACAGCAGGAAGGCATCTTTTGGGAGCCCACAAACATGCCCTATCCCAGAGTGTGGGACATTAAAAAAAGTTTGTCAGTTTTTCTCAACTGTTAACTGCCTCTGAAAACTCTACTGCGGGCCTGATGTAGAAGCACATTACAAAGTGGAATGGAGGTTGCGAAATGTGTACAACATAAAAGATCCCGTGTTTAACAGATGAAACAATACCCAGCGGTGCTGAGTGAGGGGTTTGAGTGGGTCGCACAGGGAGTGTGTGCACAGTGTAGTCAGGTGGTAGGATGTGGGGCTTTGGCATTGGGTCATTATTAATCCTTAACCTTTCACGTTAGATCACAATTGAAAACATTCTTGGTCGAGGTCTGAGATGCTTGTGAATATGCCAGCGCCATGCGTGAGACCCAGAGAGCTAGGTGTTAAACATAGAAAGCTAAGATCCTCCGGTCATTCCAAAATGAACGATGGGGTGTGTGGGAAGATGGAAGCGGTTTGGCCGGGGCTTTGGGAACGGAATGCAGGGCCTTCCACCGTACGTGTAAAAGCCAGCTCAGACCAGCAGTGCTTATTATTTGTCTTAAGTCGGCTTGTATGAAAGGAGGTGGCAGGTTTGGGTCCAAATCTCAATGGCCAGGTGCACACTGCACAAGGAATCCCCACAAAAGACTAGCTAGAATCAACAGGCCCTTGGGATTGTAATGCTCCTATCCCCTGGCAGTGAGGTCACTGTGAGTCACTGTTGCTGTATATAGGTGAGATGCTAACATGGACCCAACCTGTGCTGGGCCTGTTTGGGGGACTTCAGACACACTGGCTGCAAACCTAGGTCCTTTCACCTGTGCTAAATTCACTTTAAAAATATAAAACAAAAGTAGACACAGAAAGTGGTCAGCCTCCTCCCGCATTGCTGGGTCTGACAGGCCTTCCCAGCCACATCTCAAAAAATCCTTTCCCGCGTTCAACTATAAATAATTGCAGAGGGGGTGAGCGATGCTGAACACAGACATGGGAGATATTTTCAGCTGAGATTTGCAAACAGATGTGGAGTCACAGAGATACAGAGCAGCAGGGACCATGTTCCAGATGTTACAGCTCTTACACCACTAGCAGGGAAACTGCATGAAGAGCCAGGGGCAGGAGGAAGGGAGGAGTGAAGAAAGCCAAGGTCTGTAAGGTTGCAAATCCTTGCAAGGGGTTTAAAAACAAGGACAATGATTCTCCTCTGTGTCAGTCTACTGTTTTCTCCATTAACAGAAGACACCCTCAGCTTGGATTGTTGGGCCAGTGCAGAATAGCCATCAGTTAGATTAATTTGTATTTCCTCCAAGTCACGTCAGTTGTCATTTTTCTCCTCTAAGTGGTGCAGAATTTTACCTTAACGGGCAGTACAAGTCCTGGCCAAGGGATGTGTCCATAGAGTATTCGCTGCTTCGCAGCCCAGCTGAGCTCTCTGGATGTAATGCGGGTGGACACAAATGACCGTAATCATCCTTAGTGCCTTAATTAGTTTATAGTTTCTGTCTGTGGGGGGCACATGTGCCTTTTGTCCCCAGCTCTCCAGGCAGAGTGGAGGATGCTTCTCAGAGGAAGGTGGGCTTTCTGCTGGAGGCATGTTCCCCACAGTCTTTATTGGTGCAGGCCAGATAATGGAAAAAAATGATATTCTATTTCAGCAACGATTGTTTATTTTTGAACTCTTTAGTCTTAAAGATGCAATTTACCACGACATTATGCAACAGATGTATCAAAACAGGTCTGTTTTTGATCTGACCACGCTGGTCAGCTGCCTTGGAATGCCACTACTTGCATTCTTCCTCCATAGCATCCCCTGGGATCTTCATGGCTTATCGATTTTAAACTTGTTAAGTTTTCCATTTAATTCCTAGAAGAGTTTGTGTGATGTAGAAAGAACTCTGAACTTCTCTGACTGAATCTTCTTCCTGGGAATTTATAGCCAGCTCAAAATTCTGTTCTGTTTGGGGAGAGTACCTCATGGCATTAAAACTAAATTATATCAAGGTGCCTCTGTTATTAGCAAAATGATTTCCTATGATTACTAGGTATGGCCATGAATCCTCATTGTCAACTGACTTACTCGAGACTAATAGCTGCATAGGAATTGTGGGCTTATCTAATTGCTTCTTTTTGGAAAATGAGTGTTGTAATTATGTTAATGTCTCCCAGGAAATCACCTCTAGTGATCTTGGTCTGGAGTGACCTAAACTTGGAACATGCATTGTGAACATAACCACCTCTTGGCTTTGGTGCTTCAGAGCAGGTATTGTTGTTTGGCTTTTTACCAAGGACTTGCCACGTTCTTCATTTAGTGTGGTGATGAAGTGCACAACATAATCACAATCTCCTTGCGTTCATTATGAAACTTGACTTGGATTGTCTTAATGAAAGCTACAGGAAATTACAAATGCTTGAAGCACATGGCCTTGCACAGTGATTCAGGGAGTAATTTCAAGCAGCTTGATATTTAGCTACAGAACAACAAAAAAAAATGCTTTCATGAAAGTATGATTCTCTGTAAAATTCTCTTCCAGCTGATGGGTTTTTGCATAAAGCGCTGCCTGATTAGAGCGCTGCTCCCTGTGGTTTGTGTTTCTGAAATAACTAAGGACCCGATCCTGCAAACTGAGCCAAACAAGTCCCCTTTTGCTTGGGAAATTTGTGGGTGCTCTAGATGGATAGGTAGGTCTGCACTCTTGGCATCAAGTTGCCAGATTGGGACCTAAGCAGTGATCATACATTTGCTCTGTTCCCAGGGCCTGGATGTGCAAGCCTTCGTGCACTGCTCTCTAGCTGGAAGTTTCACAGGCAGGGAGTACCCAGATCTTTTTTATTTTTAATTAAGGTTGATTCATCCATAAGTATCTGACTCAAGGAGCTCGGGCTTTAAGAAAAACATCAAAAATCACAAGAGGTGGAGATTCTGTGTTCAATGTCAGCTCCACTCAGATGTGTCTGGAGAAAACACAGAGCTCTGTTCCTGGAGAGCCCCCTCCTCTCTACGAAATATACATCAATTCATGGGGCTACAGACCCGAAGCAAGTGCCATGTCCCTAGCACAATACAGGACCACAGTCCCCAAAGTGATGTCAGCAGCATCAGCATGTCGGATGGTCCTCCTGCTCATGAACCCAGGGCATTTTGAGCAAAGCCAGTGGCTAGTCTTTTAGGACTCCCTAGTGGGGTGAAGGTGGCAGCTGCTGTGATTACAAATGGTAGGATATTCCTTCCAAAAGAAAGTTTCACACCCCCCAAAAGGGGCGGGGGATGATCAAGCAATGTCCCTTTTCCTCCAGCTGTGTTTTCTATGTACTGTCCCTTTAAAATTTAAATACCTATCCCAGTTCAAGGCAGCAGTTGCAGAAGGAGTCCTGCACACACGGTGCTGTTTCTCACCCAGGCTTGTATTTATTTTGTATTTGTTTTTTCCTTAGCCCAGAGCCAGCAGGCATGCCGTGTGGTGGGTAGGTTGTAAAAGGGTCCTGTGCATGGTTAAAACCCAAATGGCAGCTTCATGCTTCAGAATCTAAATGTGGCAGTTTACAAACATAGTATGTGTGGGGTTTTGAGAGAAGGAGGCCAGGGAGTTAGTGCCATTGTGTTATTATTTCCAGAGAAGAAAAATAGGCGTGTGACCTAAAATAACAAACAATCAAATAAGCTAGACTAGCACGCAGAATATTTTACTGGCCATGTAGTGATCCTGTATTTTGCAAAAGTGCTATTGCAGCATTACTCAGGGTGGAAAGAAAATCTCTACAGATTTTTCACGGTTCTCATGTCAGACAGGCATGCACAGGCTCAATTTACAGCCATTGCCAGGGATCTGAACATGTCCAGGGAGATCCTGGGAGGAAACATGCTTCCCACCCCAAACAACTTTACTGATTTTTAAGAGATTCCACTCATCTCCCTACAAAATGGTTTTCACCATCCTCTAAGTGCCAGGAGCAAAAGCATAACATGCAGAGTATAGTTAGAACTGCTGCAGGGACATTACACATCGTATGATTTCCTTGTAACCTCTTTTGTCATAAGAACCCAGAGAATTTCAATAATGTTTTGGAAGGGTCGTGAGGGTGTTATTGGGTGACACCTGCCTGCAGAGTAGAAGTCTGTTTCCATGAGTAACTTTGCTTTGTTTAGCAGGTCCTCCTTCACATCTCAGCTGCAGCTGTCAGCACAAGCCAGGAATCTAGTTTCACAGCTGTATTCCAAACTGATCAGGGTGAGGGGTCAGCTTTGGTTTACAAATTAAACCCTGCAAATGGGAATTTTCCTGAGTCTATTTGTCCTGTTGTTGGGTAGCAGAGCTACCATTCCCTAATCTGTGCACGCACACACAAGAGAGGTTTGGACTTTATTGGGTTTTTTTTAGATCATTCCTAAGGTAAAAGAAACTCCTAAAGGAGTTTCAGCTGAATGTTTGTAGTAGGAGCAAGCCTTTGTTAATTCATTAGCTCTTCAGTTGTATTTGTTCTTCTGTTTATTAGTATTGTATTTTAGAATGTCCATGGTCAATCTTAAACAAGATTGAAGGAAGCATTAATTGGCCCCCAAGAGAGCTTGTTTTGCAAATAACACTGCTCCCCTTACATGTATCTTGTGCTACTTTGCACCAATGGAGAGAAAACAAGGGGTAGTTCTGTGGCACCTTAGAGCTCACAAAAGCATATAATATAATGTCCAGTTCTTCTAATGAAGTGGGTCCTATCCAAGAAAGCTCACAATACTCTATATTTTAGTTAGTCTCTTAGGGCATGTCTACACAGCAGCGCTATTTTGGAATAACATAGGGTGCATCTGCACTACAAGCCTTTATTTCAAAATAATGTCGAGCTGAAGGACTTCTTACTCCAACTTGTGGTAACCCTCATTTCACAAAATGTAAGGCAAGTTGAAGGAAGAGTGTTCTTCCTTCGACTTCCTGCTGTGTAGACTGCGCCAAAAGCCGAATTAAGCTATTTCGACTTAAGCTATGCAATTGACATAGCTGAAGTTGCGTAGCTTAATTCGACTTTAGCCCTGCTGTGTAGACGTACCTTAAGGTGCCACAGGACTATTTGTTTTTAAAGTTACAGACTAACTCGGCTACCCTCCTGAGACTTTTTCACAATGGATAGAAAGTTAGGCTTCAATCCTGCAAACGTGTCGACTTGTGCCTAATTATAAACACAGAAGTGATTTCACTAAGTTCAATAAAAGTGCTTGTGTGTGCAGCTGAGCACGTGTGTTAATGTTTGCAGGATTGGGGCCCTTCAGCAGCCTCTCTTGCCTCTCCTATTGAGTGCATGGCTTCCCAGACAGTTTGTAAGCAGGTCTTGAGCACGTTGAGTGAAACAAATTGCACAGATACTGTGGCTTCACTAACTCAAGAGGCAGTTGAGAAATTGCGGGGGAAATGTGACTGCTGTGTAGGATTTCCAAAAATAAAACAGGTGCATTTGTTAGCTTGCAGTCTGCTCGGACACCCCCAGCATTGTTGAACTGGCCGCTTGTGCCTCTAAACTGGGGGAAGAAGGAGGGAGCGGGGCTCCCCCTTTGCATGCTCATTCATTTTCTGCAGTCATTCATCTGCTGCAGCTATTGAGCGGTGTATCCCAGACCGAGTCTGGGAAGTGCTTGGCTGTGGAGTGCTGCACTCTGATTGGCCCAGGGGAGTGCCGCTGTTTGGAGAATAATGTGTGAATACCATCTGCTCCGAGGAGTTGGGAGCACAGTGAATTTTGCTTGGAGAGGCACCTTTCGCTAGGAATCCAAACAAGAGGGAACAAGCTTTCCTTTCTTGTTTCTGATCCCGTCTCTCGGTTGGGGCAGGATTTCTCTTTCCTCCTCGCTGCGAAACTTTTTTGCTTAGCTGGAAGAAGGGAGAGTTTGCACCTTTTTTTTTGTTTTTCCTTCTCTGCCTGGGATTCTTGCTGGTTTACAGAGTGGGGGAAACCAATACAAGGCTGCATGTCTTTCAAACGTGTTGATTTTGGCTCCAGCCCACAACATGAAATGGCTGAGTTACTCCGGGAGGTTAGTCCCAAACCTCTGACTTGCTTTTAAAGGTATGTCTGTATTTTAATATTAGCCTCCCCAAATGCACAGGGTTTTTGTCTGTTTGGGGGAGGGAGTCCCCTCCTGCAGCAATGACTGAGTTGATCAGATAGTGTGGTTGGCCTCAGAACTTGTGTAGTCAGCTTTGGGAGTGAGCGGGGCTGGAGTGATAGCTGGCTTTTGTTCAGCAGTTTTGCTCTCCTGGTATGGAAACAGTTTTACAGTAGGTCTTAAAGAAAACCCTTTTTAGCTAGTGAAACAGTAGTCATGGCTGATCACTGTTATGTGGTTGGTGGCAGTGCAAAGAGGACCAGTGCTCTTATTAAACAAAAAATGTTAAGGTCTTTTCAAACAGAACATACTAGGAGGCACTAAAAAGCCTGGTTTTTCCATAGTCCGGGTCTGAAATCAAACAGAATCAATGTTACTTGGAGGGGGCCGAATTTTTTTTTAAATATAATTTTGAGCTTTTTAAATGCTGCCTAATGATGACCTGCTTAGCATGACCTGAAAATCAAATGGAGCCCCAAAACCACAGGCCTGACCCTAACCTGGGAGCAGAGGTGAGGGCAGGCCAGGCTGTGTGTACTCCCCTTCAGCTCTGCATAGCACGGCTGGATTTATTTATTTTGAAGACTGTAGTTAGCAGTGTTCTTTTATGGAGGTAGAGTTCAACCAAGTACTTCTGTCTGAACAAGGTAAGGTCAGCGAAGGGAGCGTTTGAAATAGTGACCTTTCATTAAAATTCCTACATTACTTCCGTAACCTAGACGATGCAGTGTAACTGTCATCTAGTAAAAGCTTTAAATAGCAACCTGCAAACACACTGATAGCGGGTACTTGTAATACATTATGTTTGCTGAAGGCTCTAATGTAACTTTGCTTCTGACAAATAGCCCTTTTCTAACTACTCTTCCTTGTCGCTGTGTTACGATTTGCACTGTGTTTTATGCTGAGATCATCAGAAGTTCCCTTCATCCATCACTATATATTGTAAGAGAAATATTAAAGCTCATGAGAGAGAGGAACAAGGGGTTGATATATTTGAGATTTGCTCCAGTCTATTCTTTCCCTTTTGTAATAAACAAGGAAGAGAAAATATCTTACATCCAGGCTCTCCACTCGCGCACAAGTGGTTTGAACGCCCATAGTTTTTAATGCAGCCTGCGACCAACTGAGGTTTTGACAAATTTTAACCCTTTTTTAGCATGGATTTGATTATTTTTCCAGTGGCTCAGCATATTTCTGCTTCTGGGAAATGGTTGGGGTGCTCTGCAAGGAGAATCTGCAGGTGACTTTCAAAGAACTCTGGTTACCTGGGAATGACGTACATAGTTTGGAACGCAACGTTGTTTCAAATTGAAACTTATTTTGAAACTGTCAAAACACAACGTGACACCAATTTTGAACTTTAAAAAAACAACACCACTTTTTGACTCACAGGACTTGTTGAACATGCCTCCTCCTTGTCGCCAGATTCTCTGTTTCTATGAATCTGCATTTTCCGACAGGGAAAAAAGTTTCGTCAGAAAGTTTTCAACAATTTCTAATGCTCTCAGCCAACCAAACACAGCTGATGACAATATTATAGTTATTTACACTTGTCATTTACCGCTTGCATATATTGCACCTTCTCTCCAGCACACACACTAGCAATTTTGCCTTCATGGTGGTACTCCATCACAGATTAACTCTGCTTCCCCTCTTCACGAAGGGTAGAGCTTCTAGCTCTGGGAATCGACATTGCCACCCTCTATAGAATGGTGTGCCCAGCTCTCCCACCTCGCCTCCAAAAAATTCCAATCATAAGACTCCAAAATTCTCAGTTGTAAGAGAAATATTAAAATTTTTTTTAAAAAATCCCTTTTTTCCCTTGGTTGGAGGGAAAGCAAAACACTTCTCATTCCACTTTCTGTTTCGGAGGTGGCCCCGTATGGCCCCGTTACCACAAAATGCAAGTGCCCAGTGCTCTTGAATGTATTTACCATCACAAGGCTCTTGTGTGTTAGGGCCATGTGAGGGAGTGGAGGTCCAGAAACCCAGCTTTTTAGAGGAGGAGTTTACATGTTACTGTCCTCGGTGTGGCAGTGCCTTTAGTCTGCTTTTCAAAGGTGGCTTAGGCATGTAGGAGCCTATCATCTGTCAGTGGGATTTTGGCTCCTAAACCAGTTAGACCCTATTGCATGCAACACTGCAGTGCCTAAATACCATTAAACACTGGGCCTGAGAATAAGGGTGTGTCTACACTTACAGTGAGATTGGGCCGTGCCTCAGGTTTGAACCCAGCCCCTCTCTCCAGCCCCACGTCTTCAAACACTGACGGCTTAGATCCTAGGACTCTTCTAAGTGGGGTGGGTCAGAGCCTGACTACTACAGTGGTGTGGGGCCATGCCCTGTTGTTTTGCAGTGTGGACACAACTCCAGCTGTGGACTGAGTCAGCTCAGTGTAGTGCTCTACGGATCCATTAGCACAGCTGTGAGACCCAGGTCCAGCCACTTGTAAGCCCAGGTTTGCAGTGCAGCGTGAATGTTCACGCACAGGCTTGGAAATACGGAGTCTGCAAGCCCAGGAGCCATGGATCTGGATCCACAATGTAGCATAGGCACACTCTGGATGACTTTCCCAAGATCCCAGTTGGAGTGTGTGCCATGCAAGGACTTAGCCTAGGACTCAGGAGATCCAGGCTGAACGCCCTAACCAGTGTTCCATGAACCTCCTCTTGGCCTTGTTGCTGCCCCGTCCCTGCTCCTTCCAATTCCCCCCTAAGAAACCTTCTGGTGGGAGCAAATGTGCCACTTGGCCGTTGATCTGCACGACATACCTGTAAAAATGGCAAATCTCAGTCATTTTTTTGGCAAACTGACACTCTTGCCTGTCTGGAGGCAAAACTTTGTTAATTTCCTCTTAGAGAAGCCAAGATGTCTGGTAAAAATGATGAGCTGACCCATGCTCACCCAAACGCATGTGTATCATAACCGTATCATCTCAAAGCGAAGCTCAACAACTGTCGTGTACCCACCCCTCCATCACTCTTCTGGCCCCATCTAGTTATGGAGGCTTGACATGGGTCTCTCTGTGCAGTGTGTGGGCCCGGGAGCCTGGCTCAGTCTGGGGCCCTCATTTGCCCTTAGGTTTGTGCTGATCTTGGGTATTTGTAGACCTGAGCCAGAGTGTTCATACACTTGTCTTGACATGACTGTCTCTATAGATCTATCCCGGCTATTTATATCTGACTTTGTACCTAATCCTGTACTTTGTGGTCATGAAGTTAGGAACTTAATAGCTAGTATTCTGAGGAGACTCTCAAAAAGGTTTGGGACTTCCTCTGCCCAATCAGTACGTAATGGAACAGATGCAATTCCTCATTCTGTAATATCACTATCTGGGCTCCTGCTCAAGCAATGAAGTTGCCAAGAGATGGCCATCTTGCCTCTGCTGAAGTGGGTGCAGAAATCCTGTGATTTTTTTTCAGACCAAGAAAAAAGCAAAATAGGTAGGAAGAGAGATGTTTCTAGGCAGAGGAGTTGAGTAGCAAGCACAATGAACCGGGACTCAGAAGAATCCTGTTCTATTTGCATCTTAGGCTTCTCTCTATGTACCCTGAAATTGATGCTGTAGAAATTGATCTCCCGGGGTTTGATTTAGTGGGTCTTGTAAGGACCTGCTAAATTGACCACTGATGGCCTCCCCATTGACTCCAGTATTCCACCGGGTCACTAGGAGTAAGGGAAGTCAGTGGGAGAGTTTCTCTCATCAAGCTCTACAGTGGGGAACTCCACAGAAATTCAACCTAAGATAGATTGTCTCCAGCTATGCTATTGACTGAAGTCAACTTAATCCCCTAGTATAGACCTAGCCTCAGTTGGATAAGTCACTTCCCCCCTCCATACCAGTTTTCTCTTGCAGCCATAGTCTTATCTACTTAGATACACAGTATTGGCTCTCTTGAGTAACTGTGGCTTTTGCAGCATCTAGCCCAGAGGAGTTTGATTTTTTAGTTGGCCTCCCGTGGCCGTATTACTCTAGCTATAACTATATGGATTGATGTTGCGTCCGTCTTCCGAAAAGGTCTCTCCAAACAGTGGTGTCTTGACTTTTTTTTTTTTTTTTAAGATAAATTACGAAAAGAGAACTTTCCTAGCTCTGAGTTGTAAAATGGCTTTAATTTAAAGCTGGCCTTTTTTAGCTAGGTAAGAATAACTCCTCAGAGTATTGTGTTTATCAGGGTGCATTAAAATCAAATTTGAGCCAAACCTGAGGGTTTTTGTTTGTTGTTTTCCGAAGGGTGTTTTGAGACTTTCCAACCAGCACATAATACGTTGTACTGCAGTCTGAGAGCTAGCTGGGATTGGTGTTAGTGCCAAGACACTGACTATGTTTGCGCTCTGCCTTCTGTTCCTGTCTGGATGCCCTTTGTGATTGGCACCATCCTAAATGGAAGGCATCTATCGACGCTATAGAGCCTGGGTCTGGGTGGTGTGCCAAGAGTGAGAATGGAAGATTAACCAGCAAACCATGTTAGTGACCCTCTCAACCATGAACGGCAGATTTACACCTCCTTTATGGGATAGAATGAATTAAGGCTCAGAGTGCTTGTTTCTAGACCTCTTTTAACCAGAGACTATCAGTTGCCAGACTAGTGTGATGATGGCCAGGAATGGGAGCTGATTCAGACATGGGTAACACCATGAAGGTTTCAGAGGGGTAGCTGAGTTAGTCTGTAACTGGAAGAACTTAAAAAACAGCGAATAGTTTAGTAGCACCTTAAAGACTAACAAAACATGTAGATGGTATCATGAGCTTTCGTGGGCACAGCTCACTTCTTAATGAGCTGAACCTGAAGTGCGGTGCAAAATGGAAAGCCAGTATATTGCAGCGTGTTTTTCTAAGGATAGGGTTCTTAAACTTATTGGCTATGTCTACACTGTCCCCTCTTGTGCAAAAAAATATGCAAATGAGGCGAAGTGTGGAATATTGCCGTGCCTCATTTGCATAATTAATGAAGCTCCATTTTTGTGCAAGAGGCTTTTGCGCAAGAGCCGTTCTTCCTCTCCTTTTCAGGAAGAACAGCTCTTGCACAATAGCCTCTTGTGCAAAAACAGAGCCTCATTAATTATGCAAATGAGACATGCCGATATTCCATGCTTTGCCTCATTTGCATTTTTTTTGCACATGAGGGGGCAGTGTAGACATAGCCATTAAGTAAGACCAGTTGGCTCAGGGAACCTGTTCTGTGCACAACAGGCCACCTTTAGGTAGAAGATCATAGAACACTAGAACTGCAAGGAACCTCGAGAGGTCATCAAGTCCAGTCCCCTGCCCTCATGGCAGGACCAAGCACCATCTAAACCAGGGGTCAGCAACCTTTTCAAACCAAAGAGCCAAACTACATCAAAATTCAGAATAAGTGATCAACAAAGAGCTGTATAAGAATGCCCATTTGCATGACTGAAAATATACAACTTAATATTATTGATAATTGACATGCTGATTAATAGTAGCATAAATGAAACATTGTATTCATAGACTTTATTTAATGGGGCTTCTGCATCTTTTTGCACATTTCTTTGAAGTTTACATCATAACTGGCCAAACCCAGCTTCATGTAGTCAGGATGTCTTCTATCAATCTTATGGCAGGCATCTGGGTTTATATGAGTGGCATGCTGGGGGGTCCCTGGGCCCAGATTGCCTTACCTGGTTGGAGCTAGCCTCCTAGATCATGGCCTCCCCTCCTAGCCAGCAGGGCTGCTGCCCGCCCTTCTGGTGACAAGATGGGGACAGGATGCTGCCTGTTTGGCCTCAGCTCTGGCACATGGAACAAGGAAGATTGTGTTGGTACTCCAGCTTCTAGTGGTGGGGGGGAAGGGGACAGGAGGCATGGGTTGGACTTGAGCCCACAATCCTAAGGTCTGGAGGCCACTGGGACCTACCCTACTACCCTACCTTCAACTGATGCCTTCATCCATGAGACCACCCTCATCCCCCCCCACCTTCAGCCCGCTCCCAAATGAGGAGATGAGTAAATCCCAAATATTAAACTGCACAGGATTACACTGACACTTCAGAATTTTGCTTCCTTGATAAATGACATTCTCCCAAAGGCGTTTTCCCTTTTTCCTTATTTCCTGGGAAATCACCTCAGGTCTGTGGTCAGTTGCCGTTCTGGTATCTGCTTCCACAGAGGTCTAGGGCAGTCTCTGCAGAATGTTCGTGATCAGGCCTTTATGTGGCTGGTAACGGGTATGACCTCGTTTGTGTTTTTTGTATGAATTTAAGGCACCATCCACCCCCAAATAAATGTGAACATCGGTCAGATTGTTTTTTGCCTTCTCTTGCTAATCTCCATCAGCTATTGTATATGTTATAAGAGTCTACTAATTTGACCTCTACTAAAAAGTCATTTTTGTGTGGCCATCAAAACGTTGATTTTTGTCTCAGTGCTTTTTACTGTGATGGGAAAACTCCAGCCATAGCCTGTCTAGGCATGTTTTCCTGACTTTTAATGATTTTCCTATTTTATTCAAGTTCTCTTTCTACTTGTTTTTTTGTTCCAACCTATTGTTTTTTGAAAACAGCACTTAAATTAAAAATTTAATTACAAATTAAACTGGATTTGTAAATTAAATGTTAAATTTAACCAGTTAACTGATTAAAGAGGAGTGGGCAGGGGGCTACTCCAGCTGCCCACTGCGGGCTGGGAGTTGGCAGCCTCACACGGGGGGCTGGAAGCAGCAGTGATGGAGTTGGGCTGCCAGCTCCATAGGCTCAGGGGCTGGGAGTCAGCAGCCTTGTGTGGGGCGGAGGCAGTAGCCAGGGGGAGGGGAGGGACTGCCAGCTCCCAGCTCACATGAGCTGGGAATCTGCAGCCCTTCCCTGAGCCGTTAAGGGTGATGCTTACTGGATAACCAATTACCTGTTCACATCCCTAGTTTCAAGGTTTTCTGATTCAAACCCTTGACCATGTGATTCACCCTCCACTAGCCATCGGCACAGCTGCCAAACATGATGATGTTTGTGAAAAAAGGTTTCCATGTCTGTAAATGACACAAGTCTATAGCACAGAATTGAAGATGAAAATGCCATTCTCAGCAAACAAGGTGCATTCTGTCAATGCTGCCTTCATTCGTGTAGCTGCCTGTACCAAGTTGAAATGGTTCTAAGGGCAGCAATTAGGAGCTGAGCTTTTGGAATTAAATCAAACAACTTGGAGCTGGGCTGTTGCAGGGGGCGTGCAGAGGCGATGTATCTGACAAGGGTAGCCTGGAAACACCCCGATGTCTCAGTGGAGAAGGAGGACACGGGTCTGGGCTAGTATTATTCCCAAATTGAAACATGTATTGTGACTGCTGCTTCTGTCCGTACATTATGGATTTTCTTAGGGAAGAATTTTCATGATAGTATGAACTGGGGGGAAATGGTGATAGGACGCAAACAGAAATGGAAGGTGGTGGTGGTCTGTACATGACCATTGTTTTTATATGGTGTAATTGTATGGGTACGGAGGGGGTAATGTGAGGGATTAAGGAGGCAAGAAATTTTCTTTAAAAGAAACCCCCTTCTAGGTAAGGATGTTAAGTAACAGTTAATTGACTAGTCAAGTAGTCGATGGAATTTCCATCGACTACTCGACTAGTCGATAGGCACTTCCTATGGTCTATAGGCTTTTCAGCGGAACCTGGGATCAGCTGGGAACCCCCCAGCTGACTGCGGGTTCCGTGCGGCATTTCCCCAGAACCCGGGGGAAGAGGCCCCCAGGCAGAGAGGGCAGGTTCTCAGTAGGGATGTAAAATCCCATTTAATTAGTTAACCAGATAAACTTAATGTTTAACTGGTGAATGGATTAAATGGAGGTGGGTAAAGGAATCCTCGCTGTCTGCCACAGCTGGGCTGGAGTGCTTCATCTACAGTGGGCTCAGGCCAGACCCACTATGGACAGCTGGGGCACCCCCTGCCCACAGAGGGTGAAGGGCTGCTCCAGCCCCCACTGGTTAAACAAAACCGGCAAGCATCACCCATTAAGGGCAATGCTTACTGGTTAACCATTCACTTCCCCAGTTCCCAGCTTCACGGGCTGCTATAACAGCTAGTTAAAGGTGAAGAGCTGCCGCTCCACTATGGTGAGCAAGTCCCTCCGAGTTCTTAAGCCTTCACCTGGACGTGTGAGCCTGCTGAGCCGGGGACAGGTAGCAGCATTCAGACTGCTCCAGCTACAGGAAGCAGCAGGGTCTGTAAGGGAGGGGGGCATCCAATGGGCACTCATTGGGGTCAGGAGCTTATTGCCAATGGGTGTTTCCTAAATTGTGGGAATAAGAGAAAACCTTCACGTACAACTTTGACAGCAAACCTGGGAAAGGGACGAGACCAGGGAATGGAGGAAGCATGAGGAATAAGCCCCCAAACAGCATATTTGGATGCTTTTAAGTTTTGGCCAAGGAGAATCAAAATCTTTGATCACCCTCAGTGCTAATGTAACCCACTCGCCTACTGGGTGTGGGTCACTGTCCTATGTAGTGGCACTAAGAGTACGTCTAGACTACAGGCTTTTGTCGACAGAAGTTTTGTCGACAGATACTGTCGACAAAGCTTCTGTCGACAAAGAGCGTCTAGACTACATCCAGTTCTGTCGACAAAGCCGCTTTGTCGACATGGCAGTGTAGACGCAAAGGACAGTTTAGATGCAATAACGCCTTCTGTCGACAGAACTCTGTCGACAGAAGGCGTTATTCCTAAATAAATGAGGTTTACAGCCGTCGACAAAACTGCTGAGTTCTGTCGACGTTATGTCGACAGAACTCGGCGGTAGTGTAGACGCAGGTATAGTTTTGTCGACAAAAGTCCGCTTTTGTCGACAAAACCCTGTAGTCTAGACACACCCTTAGACCATTTCCAGAGAGAGCGACGAACGAGTGAGCTCTACAGCCTTAACTGGGCGCCAGCTGGCTTTATAGCTCAAGCTGTAGCGGCTCCTGCACTAAGCTCCAGAGGGCCCAGGTTTGGTTCTGCCTGTGGGCAGTTACGCTAGTAAGTTGTTATATTAAGATTAGATTTGAAGACCCAGACTCCCTGTTTTCAGGTGGCATTTCCTCTATGGTGTTTGCGGCAGCAAAATGCCCAGTGTTGAATAGTTGCCTCTCTCTACCGTGCCACCTGCTTTGTGCCCGTGATGAGGAAGTCAGAGGTACAGCAGAAGTGTGGGAACCTGGGAGGCATCAAGAAAGGGCAGGAGTGTCATGTCTGAGTGTGGCTTCAACAAAGACTGTGAATAGCCAAGGCATGCTGATAAGGCTTTTCCTTCCTGACAGACGCAGATACGCCCTGAAAAGCTGCATAGCGGCTCTGTGTTAGCCGAGCTCGCAGAAAAATGCGCTCTTGAGTTTTCCTCTGTTTCTGGAAGTCCTCTGGCATTTCTGCTTCATACCTGGCTGGATCCTGGAAAGACAGAATTAGGACAGAATTCAAGTGGAAAAAGTTTATTTTCTTTTCCAAAATTGAGTTTCTTTTTGGTCAAAATTTCAAGCAAGTTTTTATCAGAACTGAACTGGCTTGCGGCTTCCTCCTTTTCATTGCACCTCTGGGATTACTCACTTGCTTGGGTCTGTGGGTGCGAGCACAAGCTCTGGACCTAATTGTGACCTTGCTCCCGGGTTTATATCGACCTAACTCTACTGAATTCAGGGAGGTTCTGCTGGTTTTGCACTAGTGCAAATGAGAGGTGAATCGGACAGTGTTGTTTATATTGGCGCCGTCCAATCTGCTCAGCAACTGCTCCAAGGCATTAACCTCAAATATAACAAACTGAGAAAAAATCAACACATGGGGACTTTAATGATTTGAGCCGCCTCTCTGGATTCCACACCTCAGCACTGCATGCACAGTGGCCAGTATCTTATTTGGAGAATTGTGCTACCTCCACTACTCTCTCTGCTACAGCTAGGTTTACTGCCGCTGGGCAAGAGTCCAGCTAAAGAACACCTCTTGCGAGAGTTTATAAATGTTAATGCCTGTCTCAGCAGTTACTACTTTATGCTGGGTTGCCAGTCCTGCAGCTGTTTTGTGCCAGGTCAGACTGCGTTTGGAAAGCATTGGTGTGTGAGGTGAGCTAGTGGGGAACATCATTTATGTTCTCATTGTATTTAAAGCCCAAAAGGCAAGGGGGGGACGGGACGTAATGTGGGTTTCATTTGGAAGCATAACTGCAAAGCATCTCCCCAGACTGGGGATGGTGGGTTTCTTCTCCTTTTTGCTGTGTGTCGTTTCTGAGAATGGTTTCTTTCCAGTGTTCCTTACTTAAAAGCAATTACAGAATCTCAGGATTTAATTATCAAATTCTGCACACTATCGATACGGTGTAATTGGGAAGCAAGCAACCTGTATTCAGTACAAAGTTTCACTGTCCCCTGAGATGTGTTCCCAAAATACACAACCATCTCTCTCTATCCACCATGTCCTCCCCTTGTGCATGTACGTCTGAATGTGAGCCACTGGATCATTTGTAATACAAAGTTTGAAGTCTTGTTCACATTTCATTTGTCTCCCTTTTGATCAGAGGTGTCATCACTCCGAAGGGACATAATTGGCATGTTGACTGTCTCTTGCATTGTGTTGTCATAAATATGAACACTGTCTGGAAAAACAGAAGCAGTCAGACTCAAGCAGGCCTCTCCAAAACACCCTGTTAGCTTGATGAGATCTTCAGATACTGACGTCTTACAGCCCTGGGGCACTCTGTCTGTCTGCATGGGGCTTAACATTCCAGCAACTCTCTCTAACGATGGCACCACTTTAATGTAAAATCCCATTTTACAAACCGGCAGCCTGACCCCCTTTTGTTGGATTGTCCTGAGACAGGATTGTGCCTTTCTCACTAAGGAGTGGAGCACATGGAGAACGGCAGAGTTGGGTATTGTGCTGTTTGCTATGAAAAAATGGTGGGTTTTTTCCTTTGCAGAAACATGGTTCCTGAGCTAGCCAAAGATTTAGAACACTTTCATCTTTCCTCTAATCTCTTCCTTTTGCTGTGTCTGAGGTCTGCTTGGGTCACACCTGGTACACCCAACTCAAACCTGACCAAGAGTGTTGAGTATTTTTCGGATCCAACCTGATCCAGAGAGACCCAACACTTTCTCCTGAACCTCTATCTGTGCCGTGGCCTCGGGACATGCCCTGGTAGGGCCTTTCTGCACCTCATGCCTGCATCCATCTCCAGCTGACTCCTGCTTGCGGGGTCTGCATGTCAGCTGATTTATTCCCATGCTGTCTGCTCCTGATTTGCTGCACCGTACATGCTGTGGAGTGAGATGTGCTGTGACTTGTCAGTGAACTTACTGTATTGTGCACATGCTACAGTGAGGCAGAATGATCAGGGACAAGCAAATTTGAGCCTGGGACACAGGGTTAGGCAGTTTTCTGACCTGACTCAAATGTGACACTTGTAGTCAGTCTGGATTCCATTGCAAAGCTGTCAGATGAGATGGCTTCTTACTTTAATGTGCTCTCAGGACGTTAGCTGAAAGGAGCTCTCTCTGTAAAGTGAACTTGTTAGCCCAGACACACAGGAAGAGCTTTTATTTTATGCAGTTCAGGCTGACGATTTCCAATGTACCCAAGGACTGTTGTGTAACATGTTAGAAATTCTGCAAAACTTTGAGACTGTCTAAGGTATACATGTTGTTGAAAATGCTGGCACTTTGTCAGTAAATCATTTTTATTCAGTCCTTGTATTTCAGTATCGTGTTCCTTGCAAATGGGCCCAGCATCAGGAAATGGCCTTAAATATTTAAAGCTACTTACATATGTACATATTTTGGTATAGGATGGAGATGAAATATAAATCAAAAACCAAACACACAAACATATTCCCAGTTGGACAATAATTAGCTTCTTTCCACCATACAGAATTGAGATCCAAGCAGAAATAACATATAGACCATTTGAAAATACTTTAGTATTTGAGGATCAAGAAAAAGCCCATCTCCTGATGCTGTGATATATTCCTTCCATTTGATGTTCTATCCATGCTATAATATTTCTTTCCATTCTGCATCCTTTAGTAGTTATAATCACATCCATTTGTATGGTCTGACAATAAAGGACTAACTGATAAATGTTCCCCTTATTTTAACAAAATAAAAAAAAGTTGTCATCCATGTGTCAATTTCTAATCTCTCCCTTGTTCAAGAAGCATTGAAAAGTTTCCAACTCTTCTTCAACCATTTCTTCTTTTATTTCCTGTAAATCCCCATGAGGATACTATCTGTCTTGGTAAATTGTTGAATGTATTTATTTTGAGCCATCCCTACCATCTACTTTGCCAGGTGTGTGGTCTTAATAATTCACTGCTTCAACACTGCTCTTGGGGAGAATGATTTTAGTATTTAACATTGTTTATTGGGCTTTTCCCCACTTCAGTTTGGGCTTTTGGTTATGGGAGAATCTAAGGATTCAGTAGTTTATTTTTCTCCTTTTCAAGGATATTTTTCAGGATATGTTTATTCTACGTGAAATTAAACTGTAAAACCAAAGAGAGAACAAATAGCACCTCTTCATAGGATCAGAATGTGTCTCGTCTCACAATCTTCTGTCATGACGCTTTTCACAACGTCACCTTCCAGCCAACCAATCTCTTATGTTTTAAGAGACGGTGTGCAGGAAACAGAGCCATGTCTCCCTGCCCCCTGTAGTTTGGGTAAACATCCCAGCTTCTCTACTCAAGATTTACAGAAGAATCTAAACGGACTTAAAAATCATCTGACATCCCTCCTTCCCTCCCTCCAAGACACAGTGGAATGGAACCAGGGTATAAAGAAGTAATAGTAATAGAAGTAATAGTCTTGTTTTCCCTGTTCTTAATATCATCCTAAGTATCAGGTAAAGTCCTTGGCATGGAGCAGGTGCTCTTAGATGGTGTAAAAGTCTCCTGTAATAAGTGGTGATTTATCTCCAAGACCAGACAAAGCACCAGAAGGTAATACTGTTGAGAACAATCCTCCACTGGTTGGATGAGGTGATCTATTGGGGCTTTTTTCATCTTCAGTTTCCGTGCTCCTAAGGGTTTCATGAGACAACTGCAGTATATAGTAAGGGGGTCTTAGGAAACTAAAGCAGTGAAGAAGATATTGGAAGCACTTTTCCGAGGTTAAAAAGGGAATAAATAGGGAGTTCTGACTTAATAAAGCCTAGCATGGAGAGCTAATAGTCTAGAGGTGTAATGAGTCATGGAGTATTGTACAAAATCATATTGCATATTTTTTATATAAGCCTGGTCATGAGTGGATAAAGACAGGCATTGACCGAAATGAGGGCAGCTCCAACTGTGCTGATGCCAAAGAATACTGAACATCCGTCGTTTTAGAACTCAGATCTCTATACAAAAATGTAGTGCTTCTCCACGCCTCTTGATCATGTGAACCTGGACTGAAACCTCCTCTCATCGCACTGTGTGGTGAGCTCATCCGTACCAGGTCGTGGCTGAGGTGCCACCAGCCCAGTTCTTTCTGAGGTCTTCCAGCAGCTTGTCCTTCTCCGTCTATGTGTCTGGAATCAGAAACTCTGAGAGGGTTAAATAAAATAAAAAACATACACCTATTGGAGATGGATAACCATCTAGTTTTAAAAACGCTGACTCCCACCCCTCCCCCAATAATGGACACATCTGATTGGGGTGACCTCAGTTTTTGTGGAATGTTTATGTGGAGAGGATTTGGTGGCCCCTTGGGGAGAAATGATAAAATGAACCACCGCTGGAGGAGGAAAACGCTAAGTCTCCCTCCTTGTGTTGACCACACTGGCTGACACCAGTGTGAGAGGGCAGGAGAGAGGATATTAATCATCCGCTTTTTTTCCCGCTCCAATTTCTATGTGGTTTTGTCTCCACCCTGCTCAACAAATCCACCTTTCAATAACTCTCTTCTTCCAAAAGATCCAAGATGTGCTGTAAAATTGGGACTGGCTGCCAAAAATGGCTGTTACCCTGGGGGTGAGCTAAGCATGTTTTTACACGTTAGTGGAGTGATGCCATCCATGCACGTGCATGCACCTATCCCCCTCCCTTTTGAGCCCTGTTTCGCAAATGAATGATTTGCAGATGTTTTTCATTGGATGAATCAGAAGGGATAGAGCTGAGCGAGTCGAATTCCTAACTCCTGTCAAGCCAGCATATTTTGTCCTCCTGGGAAACTGTTAGAAACTTTAAAGAAGCAACAGCCATTAATTAAAACCAATAATTTATCATCTTGGCTGTCAAAAGTTTGAAGCTCAAATCTTCTGGACATCAACATTAGAACTATGTCATGAGGGCACTCTGCCGGCATTGTTTGATCAAGATTACGAGAGTCATTTGGGGGCTCAATATGACTCTAGAGCTTTAATTTGAGACAGTAATAAAAGGGTTCAGGGAAACGTATATCTTCAAATAATAGCTCAAAAGGTAGCCTGGTGCTGAACTACAAATAAATAAATCTTCTGGGCATAAAAGGACACCGATAGTTAGTCTGTTGGCAGTTTCTAAACCAGTGATGGGCAACCTAAACTAGTGAGTGAGCCACAGGAGTGGCTCTTCTTCATCTCAGTGGGCTGCAGGCAGGCCCTCCGGATGGGTAGTTTTGCTAGCTGCACGTGCATCCCTAGAATTTGCGGGAGGTGCCGATTGAACCGTCGCAGCACTTTGATTGGATGCAGAAGGAGCGCATGGCTGTCACAGTCAGCGTTGTATCCAATCAGCAAACACTTCACTTCATGTGCCCTTGCTTTAAGTGTGTGTCTCTTTAATAATACAGGTAGGAAAAAAACGACACAGATGGAAACCATCAGAATCTGGCAACCCTGCGTGTGGGCAACAGTAAACAGAATGTCTCGCGGGCCATACACAGAATTCCCTTGGACCATAGCTCTACTACTATTATAAACAGTTCATAATCTCGGGCTCTCAGTGTGATTAGCTTTCGCTTGCTAGTGACCAGGCACAAGCCCTGCCAAAGCCCAATGTGAGATGTGTGCAGCTGCTTTGTTTGTGCTGGAGGGGGGTGTTTCCAATTAACCTTCTGAATGAAGTCCTTAGATTAGTGGGGGTAATGTTTGAGTCTTATTTCCATTTAGACTGTAAGCTCTTTGGGGCAGGCTTTGTCTTCCTTTGTGTCTTGTACCACACTTACTACAGTGCAACACCAATGCGGAGGAGGACCTTGGATTAATACTCCAAGACAAAGAACGTGGGAGACCGCGATGGGTGCTCGGAATAGGCCCTTGCTTTGTTTTTTAAACCAGTCAGGAAGTCAGTAGCAGTGCGAAGCACATCTTGTGCCTCCTGGCTGCCAACGTGCATCAGACCCAGTGATTATATCCACATTGATTACTGCGCCTAATAGAAATGAAGTCCCTAGGATGAGTTGTCACAGGATCAATGTCGCCAGCCTTTTTCCCCTCTGTTTCCCATAAATGCCTTGACATTGATCTCGCCCCAGGAGACCATTATCATGCCACGAAGGGCTGTTGCATTGGCACCGCTCATAAATATAACATCATCCGGACTGTTTGAAAGTGTTACGGAACTGTCAGTGAAGCAGAGTGGCAGCGATGAGGCTTTCACGTCAGGACCAAGATCAAAATTAGAAAGTGGGCTGGTGGAAAGTTTTGTCATGAGAGTGAAACAGAAAAGTCTCAGAAGGACATAATCAAAACCACACGGAAACCCAAGTATTGTCGTTTTTTCCTCCTCCATCTTCTCCACCCCCATTTTTATTCTTAAAGTTTATAATCAAGCGAAACGGGAATGAAATTCTTTGAGCTCCTCCTCTTTTGCATGTCATACTGAACTCTTTTTTTTTTCAGAGTAACAAGAGGTGTTGTGGCTTTGTGTTTTTAACACACCTCCTTTCAGGTTTGGTCTTCATGCTGCATTTGTGAAATATTACATCCCCAATGTCCTACCATCAAATGCTTAGACTGAATTTCTAAGGTACAAGAAATTATTAGAAAATTGCTGAAACTCAGAATGAAGATTCCTTCACCCGTGTCTCCAGCAAGATACTTCATTGTGAGTTTTTGAGCATCAAATTTTCTGGGGGAAATAAGGGGCTTTTTCAGTAGGGTTATATCATTACAAAAGTACTGTTTTCATTGAGATTGCAACTCTTTGGGTCCCCATTTTTGATCCTTTTGATTTTCTTCTAAAGCAGCCTTGGTTTGGGCCAAATAAACAGGTAGGTGGGATCAGGCCTCCCATTGCAGGAGAGGAGAAAAGGGGGAAACTTCCCTGAGGCCCAGTGATTCAAAATGGCCCAGTGCACGGCACGCTCTGGGCAGTGCTGAGGGCTGCTTGGGGTAGGGTTGCCAGATGGTTTCACCAAAAATACCGAACATTCTCCCCCCCCCCGGCCCCAGGGCTTCTAGCAAGTTCTAACTGACCCTAGGTGCCTGCCTGATTATGCTGGACTTAGGCTTGGCGGCTTTTTACCCAGGAAAGGGAAAGTCACCCAAACTCCAGCATGTGCTCCCTGCACCAGTGAGTGGCAGACGGCTGGTCTGGGTCTGTCACTATGCAGAAGAAAATGCTGCTTTTAACCATCTTAATGTAAATGAAACAAACACTTTCCTTACCTTGGCAAATCTTTTTTTTTTTTAAACTTTCCCTTTATTTTCCAGTGGTTTTACACTTAATACGGCACGGTACTGTATTGCAGGGAGTTGTGTGTCTGTTGCTGTCTGAGTGTGTGCTTCCAGTTCCAAATGAGCATGGTGGTGAACTGATCAGTTTGTAACTCTGTTGGTAACTCGGACGTTCTATTGTAACAATCTGGGGACGGGGTGTTGGAAGGTGTAACCTGCAGGAGCATCCACACCTCAAGCGCGTTTTTGCGCAAGAAAATCAACAGAAATGAGGGGTTTTTGAGCAAGAGTTATTCCTCTTTCTATGAGGAATAACTCCTTTTTGCACAAGAGCTCTTGCGCAAAAAGGTGTGTGTGGATGGGGAACTGCCTATTTTTGCGCAAAAAACCCCTATCGAAAAAAACACGGGTCCCCTGGTGGTCTTTTTATGAATAGCTATCAGCGCTTTCTTTTGAGGGAGCGTCCATGCAGTCTAGATGCTCTCTCGTGCGAAAGTGCATCGCTTTTTCGATGCGCTTTTGCAGTGTGGACACACTCTTGTGCAAGAAGTTTTTGCAGAAGATCTCTTCCGCTAAAAGCGCAAGAAGCCTGTAGTCTAGACATAGCCTGAATGGATAACCGGCAGTGAGGACCTAGGACTGTGTATGGTGATGCAGTGCTGTTCTGCTGACTCTTTCTGGTACCCAAACCAGGTCAGTCTCTTTAGCGCCATTCAAGAACACACCATGTTTGAGAGTATCTGAGGCAGGAGAGCTTGCTAGAAGGAGAGGAGCAAGCACAGTCAACTCATTCAGAAGTTGGCAGAGGAGTAAGGTAGACGAGAGGTATCGATGTCCTGTCTTAGAGCTTTATTTGCTCAGCTGAGGAAAAAAGTCCAATCTCAAAAAGAGGAGGTACATTTGAACAATATGACTTGTGTATGCACCGGGAGAAACATGGGATGGAGGGTATCACCCCTTTACAGATAGCAGGAATGTTTCAGCTACTGGGCTTGCTCTAATTCTGGTTTGGGTTGAAAGTGAGAGGAGTTTAGTGGACTCAGAGTAGGCCCATGACTAGTTTTCTCTCCTCGCATTCCCTAGGAGTTGTAGGCTTGCTGCTCAGGAGAAGCAGTATGTCAGGAAAGATGCATTAGTCCAGTCACCCTGGAGAAACTTGATTTGTATCTGACTCCAGCTAGTGCTGCCAGTCAATGCCTCGTTCAGTAAAATTCACACCTCCAAATTTAAATCTCCATTTGTCGTGGATGTAGACCTGTACACGGCAGATTGATTTCATTCTCCAGATTTATTCCTTTAATGGTGTCAGATAACCTGTCTGCTTTAGTGTTTGAGGTGATGGATCTCTTTATTTTAATTTCTTGAGCAGGAAACTGGCTTTAAATATCCTTGCTATCAGTACAGCCCAGTGCCCGGCAAATTTATTCCTTGAACGTATTTATTTTTATGTCAAGTGGGCTTCACCGCTGCGTGTTCAAATCAAGATTTGCTCAGAATTTATTCGGTGCTAACTGTGGTCTGTGAAGTGTGATGACAAGAGTGTGTTTTGCAAACCATCCGGTCCACCATGGGCTCAGGAACCTTAAAGTAATTGTTGTTCAGAATCATCAGCCATATGATGCCTTTGATAACAGCAATCAAGCTTTATAGCTATCACTGTAATCCCCTTGTTCTTGTCAGGCATCTGCATTGCCTGCTTGTGTTCTGTGCAAACGGCAGAGAAAATGAGCACCTGGTTAATACCAGAGCCCCTTAGCCCTGCTGATGTCGTTCTGGGTGTTAAATAGCTTTGCTCTTTAGTGACCAGTGCACGCAGGTTAGTGAAAGCGGTGGAGAAATGGCCGACAGATCGGTTTCTCGGTGACACAAAGCAGGTTGCTAATCCTCAGGTCAGTCAGGACTAGTGACAGCAGAACTTCAGAACATTCAGAGACTCAGGCCCTGTCTCCACTTGCAGGAAGATCAACATGGCGGCGATCAATCTTCCGGCGTTTCACTTAGCGGGTCTAGTAAAGACCCACTAAATTGAACGCTGAGGGCGCCCCCGTCGATGCCAGAACTCCTACTCCTCGACCTCCCTGGGAGGAAGGTGCCAAAGCTCGGCTTAAGGGATATCGACTCCAGGTACGTTTTTTACGTAGCTGGAACTGCGTACCTTAAGCCGGCCTTCTCCCATCGTGTGGACCTGGCCTCAGTCAAAAGCCCAGGTGCTCAGTCCAGTGACACTCAGAGGGAGAAACTTGCAGCTCTGGTAGACATGTGCTTGCTAGCTTTGATAGCAGCATCACCACAGTCGCATGGACGATGGGATGGGCTAGCTGCCCAAGTGCAAGCCCATCCAAGACTGCTGTTATATACCCAGGTGTCTAGGAGGGATAACTGGTTAAACATGATTAAATAGGAGGTAGGCTGAGGGTGCCACTCCAGCCCGGCTGAGGGGGAGTGGGCCCCTGCTGCAGGCAAGAAATGCTCTAGTCCAGCCGGAGCCGGCCCTGCCTGTGACAGGCCCAGGCCCTCTGTGGACAGGGATGGCTCCTGATGGCCAGAACAATCCCTGTCTGCAGTGGGCTGGAGCAACCCCCCTGCCTACGGGTTAACCCCCATCAGTTAACTGGTTAACCTTTCATATCCCTGGGGTCTAGCCCACGGCTGGGCAAGAGCCTGTGATCCAGCCCACCTAGCTCTTTTATCCGGCCCGTGCGGCAGTTCCTGGCCCCGCCCCTAACACATTGCCTGAGAACCGTGGATGCGCGAGCCCTTTCAACTACGTCTATTGAAAGGCAATGCGTTAGCAGCTGCGCGGAAGGCGCAAGCTCTTTAAATAGAAGCCGTTGAAAGGGCTCACAGATACGGCCCTGCCTCTAGCACGTTATCTGGGAGCCTCCGGGGAGGCGTGAGCCCTTTCAATGTAAAGGCCCCGCCCCTTCTACCAGAGGCGGCCCGCGTCCACTTCAAACATTTTTTAAGTGGCCCCCACCTTAAAAAATGATTGCTTGCCCCGATCTAACCCATGGTGCTGCCCCTCCTGTTGAGGCGATGCTGCTATTTTTAATAGGGGGGAGGGATAACTCAGTGGTTTGAGCATTGGCCTGCTAAACCCAGGGTTGTGAGTTCAATCCTTGAGGAGGCTATTTAGGGATCTGGGGCAAATCTGTCAGGGATGGTACGTGGTCCTGCTGTCAAGGCAGAGGACTGGACTTGATGACCTTTCAAGGTCCCTTCCAGTTCTAGGAGATAGGCATCTCTATTCATTTCATTTCATAATGCTCTAGCTTGATCGAAGCTGGAATGTGTACATCTGCCTGAGCTGGAAATGATGCCTCCAGCTCCAGTAGAGAGAGATCCAGAGCACTCTGATCTGCATATGGGCCTTGGAGTCACAAATCCTGAGTTCTAACAATGGCTCCCTTTGTGGCTTCCCTGCCTCTTGTTCCCCATCTCTAAGGTGACAGCATATCTCATTGGGGTGCTGGTTTGTCATGTGTTGCGTCCCCCCACCTGCTACAGAGAAGCACAATATCATAAGAAGTGATGTGTATGGTTCTTTCTTAGCGCTCAGCTTTGGCCTAACTCTGCTCCTGTTGAAATTCTCTCCCTTCTTTGCCTAGTTCAGTCAGAGCTCTACCACTGACTTCATCGAGAGCAGAGTGAAGCCAGTGCTGAGTGCCACTGGTCCCTGGAAGCTGGGCTCTTCTGCAGCTGCTCAGGAGAGATTCAAATGCGGCCCAGCTGACAAGCAGAGCGCCCACAGTGGAGATTTTTGTTTCTGTTGTGTGACGGACCTAACCCAACAGCCTGCCACACTCTGGTGGAGGCAGGTATACAGGGCACTGGATAAGTGGTTTTCTCTTTCCAGAGTAAACTACTAGAGCCCTGCTGCAATAAAAATGAAGTCAGGAAAACACCTGGGGCTTATGAACTAGATTGCTCCTCAGGCAAGTCACTCAACACCTGCAGTCAATTACAGCCAGTGGAGTTGCTTTAAAAGGCCTCCCCTAAGTAAGGAGTGGGGGAAGACAAAGAGTGATGGACCAGAAGGAGAAAGGGAGGAACGAGCGTGTGAGCTGGTTAACAGGTATCGGGGGAGACATTTTGGAGGGGTTGTTTGGGCAAATGGCCCAGGGGAAAAGCTGCCAAGTCGGAAAGAAAAACAACCTTGACTGCTGCTGCTACTTTAGGGTACATCTACACTGCAATGCTATTTTGGGATACCAGAGGTATCCCAAAATAGCTACCCCATGTCTTTTGAATGTGTCCGTTATTGCGAAATATAGTGGATGCACTATTTCGGCATCCCTGTAAATCTTGTTGCACGAGGGATAAGGGATGTCTCAAAATAGTGTTTTATTTCAAAATTTGGTGCTGTGTAGATGTGACAAATTTCGAAATAGCCTATTTCGAAAAAGAATTGAAATAAGATGCGCAATTTGCTTAGTGCAAATTGCATATCTTATTTTGCGCTAAGGGCGCAGTGTAGACGCACCTTTCAGGTCCCTGGGCCAGAACCTGGAGTAGTGGGTGGGCCAGGGTTCCCCCTTAAACCTTCCCCCACACCAACACAGAGCCCGTCCCAAGAAGGAGATCAGGACTATCAAAGGGTTTTCACCATGGACTAGCCTGTGCTGAGTATGGCTCACTAAACTATGGACCCTGCCTCCTGGAAAGAGAAAGAGGTTGTGTATAGGACCACAGTGGATTCTGAGGCTAATATTATCCACCAGTAGCACGAGACCCACGGGGCACGGCCAGAATTTTGCCACCGTTGGTGGTGCGCATTGGCACATGCCTCAGTGCACATAAAAAAAATTGATTCTGTGCATGGATGGAAAAAGTTTGCCCCAGGATGGAGAAGATGAGAGGTAACCTTGCTGAGCACTTTGGGAAATCCCACCCACAATACCTGAAGTGAAACTAAAATCTGTCTTTGCTGCCTAGCTTGTTTCTAAAATGTAAAGGTGTGTATGATTTTTTTTAAAAATTAGAATAAGTCCCAGTTGCAGCTTTTGCCACGTGACTAGGCGGTTAAAAGGCTAGTTGGGTGGTACAGACATGTTCTCTACCTGGCACTGTGCAGCTCCAAGGAAGTGGCAGGTATGTACTTCCAGCTTCCAGGCATGGAGTGTGGCCACAGCACTTTTCCCCCGAGCTCCTATTGGCTGGAAACTGCAGAGCCCCAGTTGTGCTTTGGTGTAGGAGCTGGAGGGATATGCCAGCCGCTTCCAGGAGCTGCCTGAGGTAAGTGCTGCATGGAACCTGTACCCCAACCTCCAGCCCTGAGCCCCCTCCTGTACTCCAAACTCCCTCCTGGAGCTCACACCCCAACCCATTGCCCCAGCCCAGAGCGCCCTTCCACACCCCAAAACCCTCATCTCCACCTCAGAGCCTGCACCCTCGGCCAGAGCCCTCACCCCATCCTCCTGCCCCAGACCTGAGTCTCCTCCTAGAGTCTGCACCCTTCACTCCTCTAGACTCCCAACCCTTTACCTCAGCTCAGAGCCCCATTCCACGCTCCAAACACCTCATCCCTGGCCCCACCTCAGAGCCTGCACCCTCACCCCAGCTGCCTGACCCAGAGCCCCCTCCCACACTCCAAACCCATACGCCCCCACCTCTCACCCCCCAATCCCTCATCCCCATCCCAGAGCTGCACCCCTAGCTGGAGCCTTCACTATCTTCCACGCCCCAACCTGTGCTCCAGACTGCAGCCCTGCTGAATGTGGATGTCTTCAACAATGATAAGCCCCTGTGCTTGAATGGTTGCTTTCGTACCTCGATCTCCAGGCCCTTTGGAAAGGGAGATAAGGACTATTTTTCCCCCTTTTACAAGAGGAGTAAATGAGGCCCAAAAAGATTAGTAGACTCACCCATGGTCATGCCATGAGTCGGTGTCAGAGTCAAAAATACAGGCTCCTAGCTCTGTGCTCAGTCCCTTCCTGGGATCCACATCTGCCTCCCTTCTAATGCTTCCACTGGTTGGGGCAGAAAAAACGCCCTGCTGGGAGTGTTCTGTTTTCAGCTTGCAGCTGGCTTGGCTGCGGAATGGTTCTCTCGCTTTCTTTTTAAGTTCAATCAGTGCTGCCTAAAGGGCTGGACTGTTGCCTGGAAATTTACATTTTAAATTCCTGGTTCACACACTGAGAGACAGCACCAGCCCTGGTGTCTGTTTTCCCTGCAAGACGGTATTCATGCTTCCCCCTCTTCTGTCCCATCTCCTCCTCGCAGGGGAGGGGAATGCAGCGAGTGTGTCCGGGCCCGGCTTTCTCTGGGATGCAGTTTGAAGGTGATCTCCTAGAGCAGGGGTGGGCAAATACCGGACCACAGGCCAGATTCGGTCCACTAGGGTTACCTCCTGGCAGGCTCCCACCACTATCTTTACATGCACAGCTGCAGGTACCAGTGAAAGCAGCTCCTGTTGGCTGTGGATTGCCATTACCAGCCAATGGGAGCTGCGGGAAGCAATGTCCTGGTCCATGCCACTTCCTGCCACTCCCATTGGTCAGGTATGGCGATCCACGGCCAGTGGGAGCTGCCATCGCTGGTCCCTGCAGCTGTGCAGGTAAATATAGTGGTGGGGGCCCGCCAGGAGCTAACCTGGTGAACTGTTACCATGTTATTGCCTACCTCTGTCCTGGGGCAAGAGGTACCAGCACTGAATTCCAGCATGGCAGCTGCAGGGCTTGCTACAAGGGTCAGGGAAGGAGATATGGAACCTTAGGGAACACACCTGGAGAGACTTTTCCTCCTTTGCTTTTGCTGATGCCAGGCTAGCGTGAGATTTGCCACGTTCCTCCTGGCCTGACCAGAAGCAGTGAATACTGGAAACTCCTTACAGACTCCAGAGGTTTGGATCAGTATCCAGACAGTTGGGAAGCTTAGCTGAACCTCCAAACTCGAGTGATTCTCCTGTCACAAATCCAGTGAAGTGACCTTAATTCTTCAGCTAGAACTATGTATATTTTAGCAACAGCCTACAGATCCTGAACAAACCCGTGAGCCCACCACTGGTCCCAGCATCCAGATCAGAGCTGGCGCCGTTGACCTCCTCTGAGAGCCCTGCTGGTCATGTCTTTGAAGTCCTATTATAAAAAAAGAAATGAGTCTAGATAATAATGGCAGTGTGAACCAGTTGGGCGTGTTTTCAAGGCTTTGTGTATTTCGGGTAATGAATGCCATGTTTTATTAGTAATGAAAGCAGGGGCTGCTTTTTTTTTCCCTCCCCAAGCTGGAGCAGTAAAGTGTGACTCAGCAGACCGTTAAATCCTGGCATAACATTACTTTTGCAATTTATCACCTGTCGGTATTGCTTATTCAGTGTATAAAACAAGTTTATTGGTATTCAGCCAATGGCGTTCTAAAGCCCTGTATTAGTTACCGCTTGAAGATCTGTAGCGTCAGACAATTAATTGTTTTGCAAACAGACAGCTGGAAAGCTCTGCTGTTGCATCTCTTCTTTGATGCCATCTGAATAGATGGAGTCCCCATTCCGCTGGTCTGAACAGCATAAAGTGCTTTTAATGAAGAAAATGTGTGTTATAGCCTCTTGATCCAGTCACCGAAGGCTTTTACAAGTTTGTTGGAAGGTTGTAATTACCCAACTGTTGCATTTCTTGAATGCTGGGTTTAACCATTGTACAGGTGGGCTGTTTATCCCCTTGATTGTTATCTCATGTCCTTAGTCAAAGAGACCGAACACTAACCCACGATGAAACCTGATTTGGAAGAAAATGCCTTTGCTTTGATCTTGGTGCAATTTATCTGCATTCAGAATCTAGCGTTAGAGGGTCTCTGTGAAGTTAGTTTAGGCTCAAATTCAGATGTTGTTAGTCGATGGCTGTTTACTTTACAAGAGTGTTTGCTGTGTAGTGGGGTCTGCCCAAACATAAAGGAAGATGCAGTCTCAGCTCTGAAGAGTTTATAGTCTTAGTTAATAAATGAGATCAAGTGGCCTTCTCATCTGAGAAAGGGCTGCAGCATGAGAACCTTCACTGGGCCAAATCCTGGAACACTGATTCAAACAAAATTTCCACACGGGTCAAGAAGAATGTTGTGAATTGGACTGTTACGAATAGAAGAATTTCCAGTGGTGCAAAAAAGTCGCTAAAGTTTTTCTGTTACATCACCCCTGCTTTCCCTGGTAAGTCTCTATTATTTACTGACTTCTGTAGGTCAGGACTTATTATGCATTTGCTTCTTTTTAAAATAGATGCTTTGATCTGAATTCATTGCAGCAAGTGACTTTCTTGTGCCATGTGTTGATGTTAACGGCGTCTATCCTTTATATGACAATTCGCTCTGTTGGTTTATCGTTGAAATGGATACTCGTTACTGAGATCAGCAGATCACAGCAGATGATATTCTCTTACAGATAACTGTAAAAAAAAAAAGTCACTATGGCCAATGAAATGTTACCATTTTTGGTGTTATTTTCAATTTGGTCATATGTTTAGTGTTTTGGTAAGCAAATGACAAGAGCCCTGTGCTAGTGCAGGAGAGCCATGAGGTTTGGTAAATACCCCCCACGTTTCTAGGAAACACTGCGCTCGCGTACCTAGAATTTGCAGGGTTGTGCTGATTGAACTGTCGCAGCACTTTGATTGGATGCAGAGGGGGCGCCCGGCTCTCACAGTCAATGCTGTGTGCAATCAGCACGCCCATCACTTCACTGCTAGAAAAAAAGCGACACGGATGGAAACCAGCAGAATCTAATATCCCTGCTCATGGGCAATGGTACAAAAATTTCTAGCCCACAGCGGCACATAGTCCCAATGGACTGCAGGTTGTCCACCGGTGGTTGAGTTAATCAGTGAGTTGGACTGCTGATACACACTTTCTGTTCAAGCCCTGGTTTCTTACCCAAATAGCATATAGATCCTGAATTGAGGAACTCTTGTCTAGGAGCCAGCAAGATTTTCATATCTGCCTCTGGCTCCTATAGGAGTGAATGTTCTGAGCTGCATCTTGCATCTGGCTAACATCCTCTTCGTGCTGTGAGGGTAGAAAGAACGGTGCATAATCAGGACTGGAGGAAGAGCACTGCAGTACCACCTGAGCATCTGGCTGCAATGAAGAGAATGCAGATTTGAAAGCTGAGACACTCAAACACCAGCTGGGGTGTGGTACTGAGCCAGAGCACCCGGGGGAACCCCATGATTTTTAGTCTCGAGGAACCAGTAGGTGAAGAAACTGAATTCCATGTGCAGGTGTGACGTTCTCATTTAGAACATAACCTCTGTCAACCTCTTGCATTCTACTTTTGTTCCAAAGCCCTTCCCAAGCTACATCTGAGTCACTTGCCTGCTGTCGACGTGTGAACGACATAGCCAACTGAAACCTTCGAGAGAATTAGGGAGGCTGAATGGATGTAAATATGGGAGCGAGAATTTGGAGTTAAACCTCCAGTTCTCTCTCACAGTGTTATGGGATCAGCTGTACAAAGATTTTTTTTTCTTTGTTTCAATTCAGAGAGATTAAGATTTCAGATCATTTATGTCATATTGAAAACTGTGCATAGATTTCAAATGACAAAAGGATAAAAAACAAAACTGTGTATTAGGGACGTGAACAGGCAACCGGCTACCCGGTACCTGGGAGCAGCCCCCCACCAGTGGCCTAATGTGTGTGGGGGTGAGGAGTGGTAGCCCCATGTGCAGGGACAGAGGGGAGAGTCAGGAGAGGGATTCCATTTAATCAGTTAACCGGTTAAACCTAAGGTTTAACCGGTTAACTGATTAACCAGGGTTTTACATCCTTACTGTGTATATAACTTCTTCCTTAATTTACCTGCCGGGAACTGCACTCCACATGCCATGTGTTCCCTGACTATCTTCCCAAACAGAGAATTTTCCAGCACTCTGTGAGTTGTGGTTGTCCATCTGGTAATCTAGCTGCCCTGGGTGCCAGTCAGAGTGACCCTTGGAGCTGTGCACAACTTGTCGGCTTTGATCCCCAAGGTTCCGGCAGACACTTTCATCGGATTCAGTTTGCCTCCGTTTCTGGCTGAGACCGGTCAAACTGACCGTTTTTGCTTGTGTATGGTCTTGACAACGTTGTCTCTTGATGTCTAGAGAGTATGAGAGTGAATGATGTCTTGAACTTGCATATTTTAAAACAGGTTATTTACTGAAGCCTGTCCTCTCTGTATTCTGAGTTTGCCCAAATTACCAGTCTCTGAGATTCACTACAGGTGCTTGGCTGCCCCTCGACCTCAGACTGCCTGACTCTCATGCTGCCTGGTGAGTCCCTTCACTTTGCACAGTTGGCTTACCCAACCCACCATTCATCACCTGACTCTTGTTTGCATGGTGGGTTTGATTCTACAGGCCAGGCACAAAGAGGTAATGAGAAACCCCCTGACCATTATTCAGCATCTGTCTCCTGCATCCTGCTCTGTTTCTCAAGCGGCAGAGACCCCATTAGCTTGTTGAGTGTCTGCAGCTGGCCCCTATGGGGCCAGACACAACCCTAATTGATTATCTGAATTGTGCAGCTTTAAGGGTCCCGCAGTTCCTGCTCAAGCTCTGCTGAATTATTGCACAGCTTTCGGCAGCAGGATTTTACTGACTGCGGAGAATAAATTGGCTGTGGTTTATAGAGCACGGAGGAGCATATTTTCTGAATTTTAATCTTCTTAATAAATCGTTTTAAGACTGGGCTCCAGTAAACCTTAAGAAATTAATGAGCGCCTTTCCACTATAGACATCAGAAAGGTATAGTGCTAACAGTACAATTTAAAAAAAATGTTTCTAAATTGGGCTGGGGGAATGTTCTGGGTTACAGAGACTTCAGATGTGGCCATGTAGCCATTCAGCCACATCATTAGACTGTTGGACATTAGGATATGCCTCCTCCCATTGGGAATAATCCAGGATTTTATGCTGTTTCTCCAAATGGGGGGTTGACAGATTTTTCATGTGGCTGTCTCCTGCTTCCATGCCCATGAGGATTCACTTCCCATAATCCCCTAAACTCCTTCTGTCTGAGGGGTTGTGGTGGTATGGTGTTTTTCCAAAAAAACCCCAAAAAACTGTGAATGAAACCTCATGAATGTCAATGATGTGTACCTAGAGTCACACTACAGGTTGAACCTTTCTAGTCTGGCACTCTCAGGACCTGACTGGTTCCGAATCAGAGTTTTCCAGACTATGATTATCTAGCAGCATTACCAACAATTCCTCTGCTGACTGGGCTCTTAGAAGACATTAAGGGGTCAATTAGCGCTAAATAACAGCACGGAACAGTGAGCCTGGACTGGTGACACTAAAGCTTTAGGGGACTGTGGGAAGCTTGGCCACACTTGGATGATAAGTGGACATCCAGCTAATTAACATCATGCTGGACTACAGATGTTGCTGGACTAGAGAGGTTCAACCTATCGTATACGTTTAGGTGGACAAGACCTATTGAGGTCTATGTAATCCAACTCGACTTTTTTCAAATTAGTTTTTTTTTTCCCCATTTGGGAAACTTTTTTTTCCTTCATTGAGTCTAACTTAAGCAACAGAGCATTTTCCCTCCTTTTCCTTCCCCTGGTAAAGGGGTACAATGGGTGACTCTGCTCCCTCTGCAGTAGGGAGCAAGAGGAGAAAGGGAAAAGTGTTTGCAACACCTGCTATCTTGCCCTGTAACACTCATTGCAGCACATCACTCTGCAAGGAAAGCTGTGGCAAAATCTGGCCTAAATAGATCAGAAGTGAGTATTAACAACAACGTGGCATTTCTAGAGAAGTGGGTACTAGGTTACTGCCAGCAGATCCCAGGCACAGACCACACCACCAGAGTTCTTGGCACTTTACAAACACGTACTGTAAAACCAGTTTAGCATGCTTCGTATTCAAAGCCTTTAGCAAACATTAGCTAATGGAGCCTCACAACCTACCTGCGCCGTTAACCACATGTATTACATAGAGCAGCAGGGAGCCTATAACATGCCTGAGATCAGAGCAAGTGTGGGTTTCAGAGGTGGAGATTCCTGGCTCCCTGGCCTGTGCTCAGAGTAGTAGCTCACCTGGTGGGAGGAGGAGAGAAGGCTAAGTCTGAGCCTGTTGTCACAACAGGATATAATGTGTCTACCGAACCTGAAAGAGTGAGAAAAAGACTGTTATACAATATCAAGAAGTCCTGCTGGGGAAGTCTGTGAGTGGGTGTCTTTTTCAACTGCTAACTTTCAAGCAAATCAGAAGAGCTTGCTGCATCCGAAAAGAGTTTATTTATAGTCAGCAGGTGGCTTTTCAATATTCTTTCTAGTTTGCCTTCAGTCCTCCTGCTTCCAAACAATTTCAAACAGCCAATATGCTATAGTGACCCACGCAGAATTCAGTACTCATCAGCTACCAGTGGGGGTCTGAGTCGGAGAGTGAGGAGAGCTCTTCCCCTGTCTCTATTTTCTTTAGATAAAACTACTCCTTCAAAGAACTTCCTCCCTTGGTTGAAGTGAGGCTTTTATGCCTGATAAATTTTGGAGTTGAATTTCACGGAGAGGAAGAAGTACTTATGGTGGAAATTGAACGGCCAAAGGGCAAAGATTGTGTTAGTGCAGGGCTGGGCAAGATGTGGGCCGGATCCGGCTCATCTAACACTTTGAACTGGCCTGTGGACGGCATCTGGCCGCTTTCTATTTATGTCCTGCTGCCCCTGCCATTGAATTTCCAGGCGGTGGCTCAGGCAGCAGGATACCATTTAAATGGTCTGTTTCTCTGGAAGTGGGTGACAGGGGAGGGATCAAGTGAGGATTACCTGTTGTGTTCCCTCCCTCTGGGGCATCTGGTATTGGCCACTGTCGGCAGACAGGATACTGGGCTGGATGGACCTTTGGTCTGACCCAGTCTGGCCGTTCTTATGTTCTTATGCTTCATGGCTCTCAGCCATGGTGCTGCCCCACCAGGGCCAGAGCAGCGAGCCCTTTAAATAGCAACAGCAACCCTGGGCGGCTTCCAGACAATATGGTAGCAGTGGGACTGGGAGCCGTGAGTCCTTTGCTGGGTTTTTAATTCAAAGTCTGTGGTCCAGACAACTCTGGGGGGAGGCTAGTCCCCAGCCCTGTCCGTTTCGCCCCAGACCATGCCCCTTCCAGGCGTGGAGCCGGCCCATGACCAAAATTCATTAAGTGGACCCCCTGCAAAAATTATTGCCCACCCCTGGGTTAGTGGCATTTTGCATGGAGAATAGTCAGATTATTGCCTTGAGTCAGTCAAGACCAAAGTAGCCACCCAATTCAGCATTTCTTCTCTTCGATGGCTTCTTTGGTGTTCTTTCCATGGGAGTGCTTACCCATACCCCTTTTCAGATGCTGAGTTGTAATTATTGCGTGGTGCCATATTCTTTTCTTTATGTATTGTTTGTATGGTCCCAGCTGTGTGGCAGGTGACCTTTAATGTTCACATTGTAATTTCAACTACATCAGTCTGCCATCATGTACATTTCAGCAATAGAACTCTGGCATTGTCTGTTTGGTCCTTAGTTGAACAAATCTTCCAAGATCACTTCTATGCAAGAAAACAATAAGAGATGTACCTGTAGGACACTCTATTCTGGTTCATACTGTTACGTTCACCCATTGCCCCTGAAAACGTCACCACAAACAGCAGTGCAGAAGCATGTGTGTTTGTGTGTAAAGGTGGGCCAACCAGAAAGGAGGCGAGTGAAACAGTCCGTATGCAAGTGCTTGTAGAGTAACAGTGAGTACGTCATTAAATACGGAGTGAGGCAGAATAAATGGACCATCTCTAGGTAGCAACGAATTAATAAGGCATCAGCAATATTCAGCAGCCCACGAGTAAAGAGCTTTGGATTAAATGGCAGCAGCTCAGCATGCTTAAGCACAGTACAGGAGCTAGTGCCTGGAGTAAGGGGAGAAAGCATGTCCTCCCGAGAGGAGGGAATAAAGATGGCATCTGCTGGGGTGATTGCTCACTGAAGACACTGAACAAATGAAGCTGAATGGACTGGAGGGCTGACTCCAAGAGACATTTTCCTCTGCAGCTCTTCTGATCTGCTAACCCCAGACCTCATCCCACCTCAATGGGACTTCATTTCTTCATTATTCTCTTGCCCATTCCCTGTATGCCTTCAGCACTGGATTGCTCCATGTCCTCTTGCCTGTCTCCTAACCCTGCCAACCAGATCCTATTTCCTGGGCTTCTCAGCTTCCCTATGTTCAACCATTCTCAATGTTTGTGATGGGTACCACTTGGAACTAGGGTGCCATTGAGTTCTCCTGACCCACCAGCATGGGTTGCCTTTATACAGTGCTGCTGTGACAGGCTTTCACACACCCTGCAGTGTATAGCCAGATAGGGACAGACCCAGCTCTAGTTTCACAGAGATGCTGAGATCAGCGCTGCGTGGGAAAGCTCAGCTAAGGAATTGCCCAGCACACAAGTACACACGCCTTCTGGAGTGTAAATCCAAAATTGTATTGCCTTGCACCTAACAGAGAACTGAACAGTGTAAGCTGATTGAAATTTGCCTCCTCCCTCAATGTGGGGGAAGATATGCATAGCTTTTTGCCCCCATCCTCTCCCCGGCATGAATTCCACAAACTGGTTTTAGACAACAAGTTTTTATTAACTGCAAATGCAGATTTTAAGTGATTTTAAAAGATAGCAAACAGCTCAAAGCCAATTATTGAGCAAATAAAACAAACATGCAAACTAAGCTTAAAGAACTGAAGAAACTGGTGTAAGTTGCAAATTCTCACCCTAAATGTTTGTTTTAGGAAGATCACAGGAATGCTCAAAAGCGAGATGGCCTGCAGATTAAAACTTCAGATATTTCATTCTCAGCCTGGACTCCGCTCTTCTCCACCCAACTCACGCTCTGTTCCTTAGATGTTTCCAGAAATCACCTTGGGTGGGGATTCATTGAAGATTGACCCTGATTATGTCACTTCCCAGCCTTAAATAGGTTTTTGATATGGTAGGAATCCTTTGTCTTCCAGTGTGATTCCCACCACTGGCCCAGTGGAAAAATACTAATATTATCATGGTGTCTAGTATCAGATGACCTGATCACATGACCCTTCAGCCATAACTCTAAATCTGTTTGCAGTGTACCCAAGAAGACTTCTTTGTGGCTGATAAATATCTTCTGAGACCTGTTGTTCATTTTATTGGCTTTTCCTCACTGTGCGCCATATAGATTGATTGCATTCTGTCTGGTGGGCATTTCCCAGGTGTAAACACACTTGTAATTGATATATAGACAATCTTCCTAGCGTTAGATACAGAAATGATATTTGCACATAAATAGGATAATCATATTCAATAAATCATAATTTTTCCAATGATGTCTCACATGACCCATCTTGCTTATAATACATCTTCAATATGCTATAATCCTATCATAAGTATATCTCTGGGGAGTAGAAGGGGTAATATCACAATGTCAAGTGACTTTTTGTACCCTCTGCCCTGCAATCATGTACAGGTATTTTCCTGTCTAGCCAGTAACCAACTGTGATGTACATAAAGACTGAATTAGGGAGTGAATCCACAGCAATGAGACATGTCATTGACGCTGAAGTTCTGAAGGTAGAAATGGTGGGAGAAATAGAGTTGCCACTGTGTTGTTCGTGTCCCTAACTGCTTCCTGAAGGAGCAGTTTGCATGACGGGCAAGTTACACTGAGGGGACTTTGACACTGTTGGGACTTAGCATTGTGTGATGACATAGTGCTCCGGCATAGGTGCTTAATGACATAGTGGTGAGCATAGTGTGAAACCCTAGACAGGGAAAGGTAGTAATGCTATTCAGTAGTGTGGTTGTGTCCTAGAGGATTAAAGAATGGTTACAAATTAATGATTTTCATGCTTCCTAAAGCTTATGATTTGGTTAGCATCTGAATTGTATCAAAGGATTAAAGCATCTTGAAATGAAAGATCCAGAAGTCTCACCACACCCAGCATTTCTTCTGGTCCTTGGGCACTGATGGTTCTGGTCCTGGCTAGAAGCCCAAACTGGGAGGGAAACTATGGGCACATCAACACAGCAGGGCTTAACTTGAAATAAGCTACGCAAATTGAGCTACATCAATTGCGTAGCTTATTTCGAAATCGCTTATTTAGAGTTTTGGTGCTGTCTACCCCGCACTTATTTTGAAAGAGCATTCTTCCCCTGACTTCCCTTACTCCTCATAAAATGAGGGTTACAAGAGTCGGAGTAAGAAGTCCTCCAGCTTGACAGTATTTCGACAGTATGTCAAAATAACTGCTGACTGTAGACACGGACAGTGTTATTTCAAAATAATGTTGCTGTGTAGACATAGCCTCTCTGAGCCTTCATTTCAGTTCATGGTTAGTGCAGAGGATCCTTACTGAAGCCCCTGGATGAGGGGATAGAGAATAAGACCGAGAATATCTTATTGCCTCTATATAAATCCATGGTACACTCACACAAACAGAGGCTAGGTGTCAGGCTCAGGACAAGCCAACAGGTTGGGCGTTTAGACACTATGTGTCGTAAAGGGATTTAACAGGGGCAGGCTTGGCTGATATTTTTGATAGGAGCCGATTAAAAATAATTTGGCTGCCAACCATGCTGAATATCACCAGATTGTATAGGACCCAGTGACTTCTCTGGGCTAGACCTCTTCTGAGGATGGGAATTTGTTAGAGAGTGGAGGGAGGTCTAGTCCAAACAGGAAAGCCAAGAATATCCTATTTCTAATCTGTGCTCTTCATATTTCCTCCGGTATGTGGTTCGAGGGAAAAGCCCCTTAGCTTTCCTGCCTCACCCTGCTAAGTGGGCTTAATGGTATGGCACAGGGTGTTGTATGTGTGGTGTTAGCTAATGTTTGTAAAGTGTGCTGAAAATGAAATGTGTCCGGTATTATCATCATCAAACAAACCTTGTATTGGTTCTCCTTGCTGGAAGGTCAGTAGTCCTGAGTTTGGTTTGGTTTGACATTCTTCACCATAAGATCACTCAGATACATTGCTCACTAAAGGGGCTTATCAAGTTACACTCAACAACACCGTATCTCTAGCGTCCCACCTCCTGGTTCAGCATCCAGTTCATCTCATTGGGCTGTCTTCATGGGGGCGTTTGCATTCCACTGATTCATTCCTACACCCTGAGTAACTCCTTAACTAGACGCTGTCCCAGTTCTGGGCTCAGAAAATCAACCGGCTGTTAATGCTCCAGCTTTCCAGTCGTCAGCGTACATGACTTAATTGATACATCTGGGACCGAATTATGGGGAAAAAAATCTAAACACATGCAGCTCTTCGCCTCCATCGTACATCTGTGTTAATCTGTGCACATGTGCTGCAAATAAGATAGCACCCTTGGACAGATTTGTTTATGTTTCCATATAAGCCAAATGCTACTTTTTTTTTGCTGCTGGTAATTATTCAGTCATGGAAGAATTGACTTTGAAATCCCACCGGGCTGAGATAAGACTTAAACCCCTGTTATCTGCCGTTTGACAGAGCGGTCAGTGTATGGCCTGAATGCGGTAGTGATCTCTAATAGAGAGAGAGAGAGAGCCTTTAACAGCAAAGTGGAATGAAAGCCCAGCGTTATTTCAATAGTTGGTTCTACTTAATGAGCCTTAGAGAAACCTACAAGCTTTCGTTACTGGGTTCTCATTTACTATGTTCCATCCTTTTACTTGGTACCTCTGGAGTCTGCAACAGGGCTCCTCACAGGCCCCCTCGACCTTTGGCCCCGTTTGTACCCACAAACCAGCCAGACACCTCTCTTTCGGTGCAATGCCCTTTCCTGTCTGTCAGTTCCCACCACCTTCTATGCACAGAGCTTCAGACCTGTCAGCTTCTGCAGCTAGCGGGGGAGCACAGCCTTCCTCTCTCTGGCTCCTCCTTTTCCTCTGCCCCCGTCCTTCCTTCTTGCCAGGTTTATAGGCTTCCTAACCCAGGGGCCTCAAACTCCCAGCCCACAGGCCATTTGAAAAAGTAATTTAATCAGGCCCTAGTGGCTGCCTGCCTGGGAGGGAGGCGGGGGGTGTGTGCAGGGACTTAACCATGTGCATGCCTCCCACTAGCATCCAGGCCGCCAGTGCTCACATAGTCCTGGCCACAGAGGGCACCACTTGGTCTAGGAAGCTACATTGGCTGCCTCCACCCGAGCTGATGCGCTTCTGCAGCCAGCGGGGTGAGGCCGTTGGGCTTTGCTTTCAGTTACCCCAGGCAGGGAAGGGGGATCCCAGAGAAAGGACGTGGCTGGGGTTTTCCAGGACAAAAAGCTCAGATTATCAGGAGGCTTGTGATCAGATCAGGAGAGCTGGCATCACTGATACCTAGTCAGTTTCACAAAAGGAGTCAATAGTTTCACCCCTTACGCCAGCAGCGGGCAACCTGCAGCCTGTCAGCGTTCTGTGTGTGGCCCACAAGATGTTTTGTTTGCTGTTGCCCATGTGCAGAATTGCCAGATTCCGCTGGCTTCCGTCCACGTCAGATTTTTTTTCCCAACCGGTATTACTGAAGAGACACATACATAGAGCAAGGGCACGTGCAGTGAAGTGGGTGCCGATTGCACCGACCATTGACTGTCAGAGCCGGGCGCTCCCTCTGCAGCCAATCACAGAGCTGCTACGGTTCTGTCGGCAACCCCCGCCAATCCTAGCTACGCCAGCGCAGTGAGCACAGCTACCCTGTCCTGGGAGATTGTCCTCACCTAGACAATCTTGTGGCCCACTGAGATGGAGGGCCACCCAAGCAACCCACTTGCTAGCCTAGGTTGCTCATTGCTGGCTTACAGCTGTTGGCGGGGTGGCTCTGCACATGCCTCCCCCAGGCCACAGGGAAGTGCCGGTGGCATGGAGTAGTTGCTGGAAGCCGCTCTAGTCCTTACTGCTAGTGGCAGCAGGGGGGCCCCAGTGAATTTTAAATTGTCCAGAGGCAGCAGGTGGGGCCGGGGGCAGGGGTGGTTGAAATGCATGGATTACCCCCCCAGGTCTGCCAGAGGGGATTGCCCACTGGCCCGCAAGGAGGATCTGAGGACTGGCATTGGCCCTAAGGTAAACTGAGTTTTCAGACCCAGTCCTAGCCAGTAGCCTGTCACAGTCTGTCTTACAGATTTAATTCCACCCCAGCATAGCAAAGGCAAAGCAGGTGAGTTGCATTGCAGAGACTTTCTCCTCCTGCACTCTGCATGGTGCTGTGTGACTCTGCCAGCGCATGGCTGGCCAATGAAAAGGATGCGGCGTCCTGCGCTAGCTCCATTCCCGCGAAGGGTGCTCTCCATCTGCTGAAGTGCTCGGTGCTGTGGTCTTACAAATGGAACGACATAGGTTCTAGCCCTGGAGCTGCATGTTGGTGTGATTCTTACGGAAACTGTGTGTGTTCATTTGAAGTGCATGTGTTCATTGCACTCCCCAGGTCACCCAAGTGTCCTTTACGGAACCAGGAAATTTCATTTTCGAAAAAGTCCACGTCCAGACACATCCAAAAGGAGACGCTCCCAGGGCCCCGAATGCAGCTCGGCTGGTTTTCATGCTGTGTTCCGGGGGCCAACCAGCAAAGCTTCTCTGGATTTTGGGTTTGATTGTGAATGGCAATTAGGAACCTCCACACGGAGAGCCGTTGCATGTGCCGATGAAGTAAATGGACTCTCAGGGAATCGTCCCTGCATGCTTATTTTGATGACTCCATTTCTGGCTGTAGATATCTCCTTGGTCAGATCGCAATGCCGTTTGCATAAACTCCTCTTGCCAGCCTGTTCTAATCACATCCCTCAGTGCCAGCGATGGCACAGCTAGCCTGCCTTTCTTCAAAAAGAAAAAACCCCCAAAAACAAAAGCAAACAATCCCCCAAAAGCAAACAAACCCCCCTCTTGCCTTAGAAAGAATGGAAACCGAATAAAAAATTTAATACTGAAGAAAGGCAAGAAATGTGGTTGCCATGGAAACTCCAGAGTATAAGCAGAAACTTTCCAGCAAAAAGAACTTAACATGAGAGACTTGAGTGCAAAGCCCCGGCAGGAAGCCAGCAGCTTTCCCCTTCCTCCTCCTCCTCCTTTTCCTCCTGGGCCAAGATAGCGAGTCTGTTTCCCCGTTCCCTGGTCCCTGCTGTGGTGGGGAGTGTGGCTGGGAAGCAAGCTGAGAATACAAGCTCTGTGCAGCCAGTGCGCCCAATGAGGAAGCCAACCTGGAGCACTGTGGTCTGTGCCCCCTCTCCAGCTCTAAGAGGAGGCCGCAGCTGTCAAAAGGCGCCCTGTGTATGTATCAGCTTGGTTCCTGCTCTCATTATAGGAGGGGGAAGCTGTCTGCACCTCTGCAGTCTCAGGAGGTAGCCCGGAAGTGGGGAATCGCGGGGGAAGCGGGGCACAGGGTACTAAAGAAAGCCTGCTGCTGTTCTTCTGAATAATGCTGTGCCATTCTCCAGCACAATCAGTCCCAGGCTCTCCACGTGCGTTGCAAACATTTCAGCCCCAGAACTCCCTGCTAACTACAGTGCTGTTTGGACCCGAGGTTGGAGAGGGGGAGACCAAGGCACAAAGACTTGCCCAGGGTCATGCTGTGGATCCGTATCGGGGTCAAGAGTGGAATTTGGGAGTTTAGCTCTCCATGTCCTGCACTCCCCTCCCCACATCAAGTCATCATCTTTTCATTTGGCCAGAGGACTTGGCTGTCGGTCAGGCTGGTGGGGCACTTGACCTTGTGTGTCTGGAAACACGGGGTAACGTTAACCTCTGGGCTGTAGGCAATATTGTAGCAAAGCGCTCTGCCTGTCGTGTTACTGTCAGCCGCGTACTGCGAGAGCCTGCAATCTTCAGGTTTGCTACTGCCATGTCTCCAAACATACTTCAGTGGAGAGAGTTCATATCTCCCCCTCCTTTTCCTTTTTACACTGTGTGCCCGGGTGGTGTCTATGGACGTGAGGAATTGCTGTTGGTGGAAAAATTTGGGGAAGAAAAGCAAATCCTGAGTACTCCAAAAATTGGTGCCCAACCACTTGTCATATATTGGGGTGCCCTCAAAGCAGTGACAGCTAGTTCTAGTCCCCTGCAGGTTACTTCGGTGGCTGTTTGGTGGCTGTTCTTGGACCATTTGCTTATCTGATCTGAGAGGGCATATTTGCATTGCAAAGGAAGACCCGTGGCAGGCCACTGTTTCATTGCCGGGTAGGCTTCCAAGCTCAGATGGGAGCCTGAGATCTGAGACTTTTGCACCCCACAAGGTGCAGCCCCAGCCCAGAAGTCTTCACAGCACTGAAAGAGCCTCTCAGGCCAAGTCTTGCTAGCCTGAGGTGGCTGGCACAGCAGCCGGGGGGTGTTCTTTGCTGTGTAGACGTACCCACAGACTGAATGAGGTGAATATATGTTCCATAACAATAGCTAAATTATAGTCCAATCTCTCCCACTCAGCACCCTCACCCCCGGACAATGCCCTCTAGCGATGTGTCCCATTCACAGATCTTGCTCTGAGGAGTATCCCCACCCTGCCCTCCAATAATGGCATTACTGTGTTAGATTATTATGTCTTTCTGTTTCTGTGATGAAGCTTTGGTTTCTCTGGGGGCAAGGAACAGTGGAACAAATATGTTATTAAAAAGCTGTGTGCTGTATTTTGACAAATGAGTACATGTATCTGACGGGCTATAAATCACTGGACCGCACAACGAAATATCCAAGTAAGTTAACTTCTGGCTCTTACATATTGATGGCAGGGGATCAATTTTAATGCCAGTTTTGAAATCTGCTAATGTGTGGGGAGCCGAGATCAGATGAAGTAAAAGGGAAAGATGGGACAGTCCCAGGTTTTGGATTTGGAGAGCTTGGTGCACAGGACATTTTGGAAGAGAATCATTAAGGTTGGACGAGGACCTCAGGAGTCATCGTGTCAAATCCCCTGCTCAAAGCAGGACCAACTCCAACTCAATCATCCCAGCCAGGGCTTTGTCAAGCCGGGACTTAAAAACCTCTAGGGATGGAGATTCCACCCCCTTCCTAGGGAACCCATCCCAGTGCTTCACCACCCTCCTAGGGAAATAGTTTTTCCTAATCTCCAACCTAGACCTCCCCCACTGCAACTTGAGACCATTGCTCCTTGTTCTGCCATCTGTCACTACTGAGAACAGCCTCTCTCCATCCTCTTTGGAACCCCCCTTCAGGTAGTTGAAGGCTGCTATCAAATCCCCCCTCACTCTTCTCTTCTGCAGGCTAAATAAGCCCAAATCCCTCAGCCTCTCTTTGTAGGTCATGTGCTCCAGTCCTCTAATCAGTGCAAATGCAATAACCCTTGTGTAGCCTCTCGGGGGAGCAAGCTGCTTGCCCCCAAGCCCAATTCAGTAACAGGAACCTCCAGAAGACTCCACATCATCCTGCTGCTGCCGTTACGGCTTCCCTTTGCTGCTGGGCCCTGGAATGCACCATGCTGTTGGAATCCTGAGCAAGTAAGAAAAGTTGCCTCTGGTGGTAGAGGCATGTGGAAAAGGCTGGTGGTTAGTTTTTTTTTGTTTTTTTTTTTTCTGGCTCAGCATCCCCAAAGTTGCGGGCTTAGCCAAATGCCACCTCAGTCTTTTTGGTGTAAAGCACCTTATTTCCTGCTCCTTTCAATGGGACTTCTGGTTCCAGCTGTGTTAGACATGCTCTGAGAACACCTTTTGCTAGGGCCGTATTGTGAACCAGTGTGTGAATGTGAAAACAAAATACAGGGGTTGATTTTGAGGGTTTTAAGGGCACCGGGGCCATTAGTTTATCAGTGTATTGCAGCCTCTTTCCCTGTGTGATTATAGCCGATAACAGGCTCCTTCCAAACTCTCTCATTGTCAATTATGACCCTTGAAACTGTGGGACTGGAGTGTAAGCGTCCCGCCGTTAGATTCATTCTATGTTTCTATCAGTCCATTTACAACTAGTGCTAAGCTTTCATGCAATGTCCCATTACTTATTTTAATGACCACACACACGCACAGTCTATATGTCAAACCCTGAGTCCTTAACATGTTGTCAACTGGCCCATCGATACAATCAGGTGTCCTGTCAAACCAGCAAAAGGGCTGGTCTGGAGGGTGCTAAACAGCTTCAATGGGAGAGCAGGTGACTGAGGGTCAGGCCAGAAGGGAAGTGACTGGGAAAACTGATTATTTCTTTCATTATGAATACATTTTAAACTTGGGGGGACACTCAGATTTTAAAATAAAATCTGTCTCAAGGGGCTAAATGGCTCCCAGAAATATCCCCCGTGTGCAGAACTTTGACCTCCAGGTCTCTGGTTCCAGTCTGGAGTTGGGGGCAGTAACCAAAATTAGTGACCGTCTGGGGGCCATTTGAAGGGAATGGGAACGGACCTGTGTGCGCATGAGATGGTTTGGCAGTCATTGGTCATGTCAACCACGTCTGAATGGGTCATGGCACCTCAGCCTTTCCAGTGAGCTCTCCAGGCCAGGCTGGGGCACGTGGGTGGCGCTGGGTGGGGGCCGCTCATACTGTTCTGTGCATGAAGAGACCCTCAGCTGGCAGGGCTGCGAACCCACAGTTACTCCTCAGTGCTAAATTCACAAAGAAGCATTCAAGTGTCATTTGCTCTGTCGCCCAGCGGCTGCCGGAGACCGTGTGAAACCTGACATGCTCTACAAACCTTGCGACTGGCTAAAACAATAGCACCTCAGGTTTGTGCTAATTCCCCGATTTCTGACCGCCCCAGATTAAACAAACCTATGCCACTTGCGACATGGGAACGTCCTGCCCAGGGGCAATGAGACCACAAAGCATCCAGGCCAGAGCACCTGGAGTCGAGAAGACCAGCTCTACTGGGGGAGCCTATAACAAAGGACTCCAGGACCTATGCTGCTTGTCAAGGGATGGATTAAAGTCAACGTTTCAAGAGCTGTTTCCCTCCAATTTCGGGCACTCTTCTGAGCTGTCTCAGCGGTATCCTGTCATCTCAGAGCCCGGCTTGGCTGGAGAAATATAGGCTAATGTATATTACACATTGAATCGTGCGACAAAACACTCTCCTGCATGGTGACAACGGCACTGCATACAGTGTACCTGCCTGGAGCGGCTTTGCTGACTTAGTGTTCTGACGGAGGACTGAAGTTTGTTGCCATCCCTTCTGGGCTAAGATGTAGACAGGTGTGATGGGCTTGCTCAGCTCTTGGCTGGGAAGGCTCCCAGGACATGTCTACAGTAGGAAATTATTTTGAAGTAACTAAATGTGACTTAATCACTCCCGATCTTACAAAATTGAAGTAGTGTGTCCCCACTACGGGGAAGCCTCAAAATTAGCCCAACGCAGGCTCCATTATGTGGACGTGCTATCTCAGACTTTGAGCCCCAGGAAGCACCGGGGCGTAATTAGTTCGAATTACTCTGAGGAGTAGTTATTTCGAAATAGTGGCACCAGAATGTCCACACTACTGCTATTTCTAAATAATTATTTCAAAATTAGCCCTATTCCCTGAGGAAAGCAGGAGTACAGAGTTTGAAAAAACCAACTTGTTACTTCGAAAAAATGGGCTTGGTAGTGTGGACGCTCTGCTTATAAATTTAACCTAAGGGGGGTAATTTCAAAATAATGCCCTAGTGTAGACCAGGGCCCAGAGAGGCCCCGGTGCTGCAGGTAGATGGGTTTACTATCTATAAAATTTGTCATTAAATGGCTGGTTTAGTGCTGCAATGGGACAATTCAGCTTATTGCATTCAGAAATGCAAATGTGGTGGCAAAGAAATGTCGTCTTTTGAAAACAGGCTCATATTGAGGGAGAGAGCTCTACATTTTTGTTTTTTGGCATGTGAAATACTTTTAAAAAAAAACCCAAAACCTTGGCCTGGGAGGCTAACATGTAACATTTCTGTGGTTTCCTGATTTTGTTGGGAATGTTTTACACAGCCCTAGTTTATTACTTATTTGTAGTGTATCTGACACATGCAGTTGTGTGATTAGCCTGCAGTGCACATGTCTTTGGCAGATAAATGCTATTCTCACCTCTTGGTAAGTTTGCTGCCACGTTATCATGCAATAAAGGCATTTATTGTTTGTGTGAGACAATTGCAATGTGGCCAAGTGCCCCAGCGTCTGTCAAAGTTATAGACTAGTTCAGTTACCAGTCTTTGGTGACTGCGGAAAATGTAATCAGATGGAGGAAACATGTAAAAGGTAAGATTTAGAATTAAATACGGCGAGCAAGGCTTACTGTGTCAATGGGAGATATTTGCCACTAGGTGGGCAACAAAACAGTGGCGGTTCACCAGCATTAGCCCCTGCTGGATCACTGCGAGTATATTTACCTGCACTTCTGCAGGTACGGGCAATCTCAGCTCCCATTGGGTGGGAATGGTGACCTGCAGCCAAATGGCGCTGTGATCCGCTGTACCAGCAGAGAAGCAGGTAAATACAGTGGTGAGGGGACGTGCTAAGGGCTAACCCTGGCAGACCAGATCTGGCCCGCAGGCCAGTATTTGCTCACCCCTGTGCTAGGGCCTGATTCTGCTCCCATGGACTTCCCAGATACTTCAAAAGCAGTTGATGAATCCTTAGGGCTCCATCCTGCAGGATGCTGAGCACCATGGCCCCGGTCTGATGTGAACCGATTTAGTGAAGTACATGAGTGGGACCCTGCCAGATTCCTGGCCATGGAAAACATGTCGTGGGACCATGAAATCTGACTATTGTAGGAGGCTCGCGGTATTTACATGCTTGCTTCTGTGCCCTTCAGAGCTGGGTGGCTGGACAGCAGCAGCTTCTGGACAGGTGCCCAGCCCTGAAGGCAATGCCACCGCCAGCAGCAGCCACAGAAAAGCGATTGGGGGGGGGAGTTGTCACTTTGGGGGGGGGAAGGCTGGCCTTACAGATGGGCGACCACCCAGGATGCTGTGGTTGGGGGCAATGTGGTCTCAACCCTCCTCCTGTTAGCATCCCAAGGACTGGGGCTGGAGGCCAGGGACAGGCTGGGCTGGGGTGCCCAGGCTGCAGCTGTCTACTATAAGCTGGGCTCTAGCTGCTACTCTCAGCCTGGAGGTGGAGGGCTGGGATGTCCTCTTCTCGGCAGGGGCTGCTCCTGAAACCAGGTCAGACCCACCTGCAGGAACCTCCCTTGGATGCAGGAAGCCCAGCTCTGCAGGCAGCATCACTGCCAGCAGCAGGCAGACGTCAGGGTGGCAATACCCTGACCTGCAATAGCCTTGTGCCCTCCATTGACCTTTGTATGGGTCAGGACCACCACGGATGCAACACTGTGAAATTTCAGATTTAAATATCTGAAGCTGTGAAATGTCAGATTAAATCCCACGACCGGGACACTTACCAGAATGGACTGTTAATCTGGTGGGGCAAATCCCAATTCGGCAGCGAGGCTATCAACATGCTCCAGATTAAACATATGCTTAAGTGCTTTGCTTGGCTGGTGCAGGCGTGTGCAGCGCTTTGCAGGATCCGTTCCTTCGTGACCAAAACGCTAACCCACTTTGGGCCAGAGAATAGTCTTGTCTCTTTTCTCTGGCCTGCGGTGTGGTCCAGGAGTCCTCAAACTCCCTGCTACACTGTAATTCTAACCGTGGCCACAGGAAAAGGCTGGAACGAGTGAAATCTGCTCTTCAATGCAGTGTGAGCCACGCTCCCAGTGCAACTGTGGCTACTTGTACTCCATGTGCAAAGCAGGACCCTTTTTGAAACTGGGAGCTGTTTAGGCTCTGGACTAATAGATGAAATATACAGATGTGGGGAGCCCACAGACCCTGCTGTGTGTCTGAGTTCCCCCCTCAGCAAGATGGAAGAGCAAGTGTCTGTAAAGTTTGCTGAGATCCGTGATCAGAGATGGCTCTCTACTGCAGTGTGGAGTGAGACCATTTTGGGTTCGTTTCCTTAAGCTATTCTTAATGCCGCTGGGCAACAGTTATTCTGCTCAAATAACGAATGAGCTCCTGCGGGCATTTTCATTCATGAATTCTGTGGGGGTTTTTTTAAAGCTCCTTCTTTTAGCTCTCCAGAACTCTCTGAGGAGTATCCTTAATGGGGGAAAAGGCTCTCAGGAAAATAAACTGCTCCAAATATTTTGGCTTTATCAGGTTCTTGTAGAACCGAAATGTGGGTGTGGATGGATACCAAATTCTGTGTCTGAAACCAGCTTTCTGGAGGAAATAAATCGCTCCAAACTAGAACAGTAGGGAACCTGAGTGTGATTTTTTTTTTTTTTTTTTTTTTTTTAATTAGAGCATTTTTAAGGATTAAACACTCAAATATTCCTGCAGGGGGCAGCAGCGCTGCAACAAACGGTCCCAGCAAGCTGGAGCGGGGGAGACATCGCAGCCAGGCGGAGAGGCAGGGCAGCCATCCCCATGACTCCGTTTGGGATGGCGTCCGTCTGCAGGGGCCTGTGTGGTTTTGTTTTCTCTCCACTGCATCTGGGATGTCAAATAAGGAGGCAAGTGACATGGAGGGCTTGTTATGTGGAAGTGTTTGCTGCTGACACGGAGCCAAGGCCCTAACGAAGAGAGTGGCTTGGAACGACGGCACCCCTTGACGATGAGACAGCAACTCTAGGGACTTTGTGGGGGCGCACGTGCGGGGGTGGTGGGTGCGGGAGGAATTACAGATCCCATAAAGAATCAATGGCACTTTGGCTGGAACCTTCTCTGAACCCGCATTTGCAAGCCTGCCTGACCATTCGCTCGTTAAACGTAACAGAGATGAGCGTTGTATGGTGGCTGGATACTGTCTGCCTTGCCTCTGTGCCCGCAGTCTGATTGGCGGTGCCACCCGGCGTGCTTGGGACAGGCCAGGACTTGCGGGGGTCATCGCCATTGCAAAATGGTACCACGGTGGAGCTTGAGAGCAAACAATCCCGTTAGAGAACACGATGCCAATCGCAGGGGAGCAGACGGGGTGGAACGGGGTGGATCTCAAGGTTCTGTACAACTCTGGTTTCATAGGGTCTAAATCAACGTGACTGCCATTGGTCAGACTGTTTTAGGGCAGCGGTGGGCAACCTGTGGCCCATGGGCTGCATGCAGCTTATTGGGGTTCTGTGTGTGGCCCACGAGACATTTGTTTACTGTAGCCCATGTACGGCGGGGTTGCCAGATTCCACTGGGTCTCTGTCTGCATAGTTATTTTTCCTATTGATATTACTAAAGAGAGACTGATGTAAAGCCAGGTGCGGGTTGATTTACACACAACACTGACAGCCAGAGCCGGGCGCCCCCTCTGCATCCAATCCCAGCACTGCTACAGTTCAGTCGGCACCCCCCGCACATTCTAGGGACGCCAGTTCAGTCAGCAAAACTGCCCTATCCCGGGAGACCATCTTGGTTACAACAGTCTTGCAGCCACGGAGATGGAGGAGGGCCACGCCACGCACTAGCTTAGGGTGCCCATCGCTGTTTTGGCATTTCCCTGGCCACACCGACACTGTCCTTTAAGAAAAGTTGTCAGCGTTGTTGGAGCTCTGAGATGAGATGTCCAGCAAGTCCTGGGTGGTGCAGGGTCAGGAATTCCGCTGGAAACATCGGGCACGCTGGTTTGAATCTTGGGGCAAAAGTCTGAGGCTCCTTTTGGTTTTATCTGAATCTACGTTCCCGTTCTTAGTGGCAATAGTTGGGTTAATGTGATGGTGACCGAGAGGGAGCTAGCCAAAGAGGAATTCGGGCAGAAGTGGCTGCAGGTTTGAATTTCAGGGTTAACCATCCTTCGCTACCCCATAATCGCACAAATCCTCATCAGCTTAGCGCAGATTTCAAAAAGGCTCTTGGCCGTGGGTGCCAGGCTGTCCATTGAGGGGTAGATGTTTTGCCTGACATTGTCCTACTGCTGCTCTGGAGTGTTTAGCTTAGGATTTTGTGTCACGGTCGGATAGACCAGCCCAGTTGTGGATTGGGGGGGGTTTAGGTGGCTCCGCTGAGCTGCTGCCAAGGCTGCAGCATTCACACCACTAGCTTGAGTGGAATTGGTGTGAATCTGCCTAGCTAGGGTGGCAGGCACGCTGCCAGCTACAGTGTAGACATAGGCCACCGTGGGGATGTGCCACAAAGCTTGGGACACCTTTTCCCATACAGATCCTTCCTCTGCAGGACGACAGCTCAGCACTGTTCCCGTAACAGCCGCCAGTGGCAGACACATGGGATGAAAGAGAAATTTCCCTGGATCTTCATTCTTTGCACCTGAGCGGGGCAGAGCCCTGTTTCCTATCCCGCCTCCCTGGATGGGCTTGTCTTTGCAATGCTGACCACTTCTACTGATGACTGAAACCTTCAGAACCTCAGGGCCTGCAGATTCCCTTCCACTGGAGAACCACAACTGCAGGGATTCGGGGGAGCAGCCCCAAGCGGCAGCCGGAGGAGAGAGCTTTGGCCTCTTTGAACCTCTTTCAGCCAAAGAGCTCACCGTGCTTCCAGTGTTGGCTGAGGGGCAAGGTGGGTATTCTGCCCACATACACTGGAGTAAACGGAGACACCGAGCATTTCAGTGACTTGCCCAAAGTCAAACCACAAACCCACGTCAGACAGGATTGGAACCCAGATGAGACTCATCCCGTAATCTAAACAGCAGACTTCGCGCCCTCCGTGTAATGTCCTCTCCTGCTGTTTAAAGTTAACAAGAGGCTCCTTCGTGGGAGTTGGGGAAACGGAAGCACTTAGAGGTGTTCCTGCTCCCTGCTGTGCTGGCATGTCTACGCTCAGGCTGGCTGTGAGCAATCTGTTCTTTCAGATCTGTCCCTGTTGGCCAGACCATTTCCTCCTCTAAGCAGAGCCGCTGGGCTGTCTAAACTCCAGCTGGGGAAGAGCTGCCCCTTTGACCTTTCCAAGTTCTGTTTGGAGAAAAAGGCTCTTTGTACAAACAGCAGAACAAGAACTCCTCTTTGAGGCGCATGGGGCTCGCAGGGGCTCAGGGCTGTTGCATGGAGCTTGGCACAGCAAACATGGTTTCTGCTCTTTGTGGGGCTGTCTGAAGGAGGAGAATTTTCCGTGTTCCAAGGCTGATTATTAACCCTCTTAGCTCAGCTGCAGAAGTCGAATGTGTTCTGTCTGATCCTCTCCTCCCTGAGATACTAGGAGCTCCCTACCTCGGTTGGCTATACCCACAAGAGTGCCCTGTGCCAGCGAGCCTGCGAGCCCACTGGCTTCCTGTGGTGTAAACCACACTGGCACCAGCGAAGGCACTGGGCTTGCCAGATCAATTTGTTCTAGTGATCCGCACCACCCGAACCTTCTGTTCAGTCCGAGTAGATGTCGTTCCTGCGGGTTTCCAAGTCCTGTGAGTTTCAGAAAGCAGAAGGGATATTTTTCAGCTTGCATTTCGCACCAAATGCTCAGGCTTCAACCTCTCCATCCCACAACCTCCTATGTTGTTGGGGGGGGGGGGGGGGGGGGGTGGAGACTGAAAATTTCAGAATGGAAAATGTGGTCTTGTCAGCCACTTCCTGGAATCCCTATCTCCACCATCTACGGAGCATGGCTCTGAGTACCGCTCCAGGCCAGCATCCGAACTTGGTTGACAATCTCTGAACAATCCAAAAGCGCCAGGCAAAGGTCAGTTTATAAATACTCTCTTCTCCCCTCCTCTCTACCCGCCCCCCCCCCCCCCCCAAGCTGCTCCTGGAAGGAGACGAGAATTCCTGGGGATTCTGCTTGTGCTGTTTTTAGTTGAATTTTTTATCATCTGCTGACTCTGTGGAGGCCCAGGCACAAGTTTAGGCAGTTTCTGTCCACTTCCCCTGCCAGCAGATGTGCATCACACAATCGCCGCCAAAACGAACACTGTGGCCTTTTCTGCTGCCTACCTCTAGGCATCAAGTAGCGGAAATGATGCATGTGAACAGAAGGTCCAACTGCCCCATTCAGGCTGGAAGGTTTGGCCAATCTGGACATTTTGGGAGAGAATAATAGAATCCTAGGGCTGGAAGAGACCTCAGGAGTCACCGCATCCAACCCCCTGCCCAAAGCAGGACCAATCCCAACTCAATCATCCCAGCCAGGGCTTTGTCAAGCCGGGACTTAAAAACCTCTAGGGATGGAGGTTCCACCGCTGCCCTAGGGAACCCATCTCATTGCTTACCCACCCGCCAATGGAAATAGTTTTTCCTAATATCCAGCCTAGACCTCTCCCACTGCAACTTGAGACCATTGCATCTCGTTCTGTCACTACTGAGAACAGCCTCTCTCCATCCTCTTTGGAACCCCCCTTCAGGTAGTTGAAGGCTGCTATCAAATCCCCCTTCAATCTTCTCTTCTGCGGGCTAAATAAGACCAAATCCTTCACCCTTTCCCCATAAATCATGTGCTCCAGTCCCGTAATCATTCTGGTTGCCCTCCACTGGACTCTCTTGAATGCATCCACTTCCTTTCTGTAATGGGGGGCCCAGAATTGGACGCAGCAGCTGGTTAGGTCCAGTCACTGCTGGGTTTCTGCACCAGCCTCTACCCACAGGAGAGTTTCGGGGAGTAGCTCAGACTGCCTGGCAGAGTATGACTTTGACATTCTGCCCCCTGGATACGCATGCAATCCAGGGAGAGACGTAAGATGGAAATGACTAGTGCTTTTGCAGGGCAAGCTTGCCTGCCTCCGCATTCTCTCTGCACAGTCTACGCCCCCTCTCTTGTGCATGTTCTCTCTCCCAGGCTGCTCCTCCTTCCTGCATCAACCTCCTTCTTCCAACCACTGGGAGAGGAGACTATGGAGTTGAGTAGAACCAGGCATCTCAGAGTGGTGCTTTTACCTTCCTTGTCCTTGGGCCAGCAAAGTAGGAAGCAAAAGGCTCTGTGTTTTCTGTGCCGTCTCCTCTTGGCCTGGTGTACTGTTCATTTCAATAATAAAGTGTTTCCTTTCATTCTCAAACCGTCGGGCCTGCCAGAGCCATAATTGTTCACAGATGACTCATTTTGGCTGCAGGATCAAAACGAGGGAAAAGTGCTTCTTGCACAGTCTTTGAAATGTACGAGATGGGAAGCGATGTTCACGCTTCATATTTGTACCATATGTTGTTTCCAAATTTCTGGAGAGCGGTTACATTTCAAAAGAAATGCCAGTCCAGTCCTGGGGATGATTTAGGAGGGATGACATGGCCAGAGAGGTGAGCTGGGCTGCTAAGCGGAGACCAGATTTGCGCATGTGCTCTCTGCTCTGTGGAACAATGCAGGGCTGGCTGGGAAACTGGGCTGCAGTGAATATGAGCTAATGCAGTATTACCTCAGCACTACTAATGCCTCAGGAATGGAGGTTGTTCGTAACTCTGCAAAGTTCAGAACTCCGGACAAAACCTTAGGACGGTGGTTTTTTCAGAAGTTGACAACCAAACGTTGACTTAATGCAGCTTTGAAATGTTTCTATGCAGAAGAGAAATGCTGCTTTTAACCATCGTAATTTACAGGAAATACGCACGGAAACAGTTTCCTTAACCTTGTCAAATCTTTTTTGTTTTTTTAGCTTTCCCTTTATTTTTTAGTCGTTTACATTTAAGGCGATGCTGGACTGGGTTTGTGTGCGTCTGCCGCTGCCTGATTGCGCACGTCCAGTTCCAAACGCGTTGCGTGTGGACTAGTCAGTTTGTAACTCTGGGTTTTGTAACTTTGAGGTTCTACTGTAGGTCTCTCTTCTTTTCTGTTGCTGTGAGTTTCTACCACTGTCTGAAATGCAGCGGGCCCCCAGCTGTGATTTTAATCAAACCCACATTAAACTTTTCTTTCTGTCGATATGTAGAAGCCATTTTGAAATCGTGAGTTGTAGCAAGGGCTTGCACTTTCTTTTCTATAATGGAAATATAATGAGCGTGTGCAGAGCCCTCTTTGTGCAGTAGGCACTGGCCAAAAGTGGTTTCTAGTTAGCAGCTCTTTGGTCCGTGTTAGTGAGACTGAACTCAGCTTTCGCCCTTCGAGATGGCTGCTCTATGGCGAGGTGAGGAGGCGATGGCGTGGGGCCTGCCTTGTTGTTGCTTATTACCCACCTGCTCTGCCGACGGGATGATGGTTGTAGGAAGCTGGCCATTTTCCGCTTGGCAGTGACTCAGGCCACCAAACTAAGGTTTCAGGAGTCACCCAACATGTGCCGGGACACTGGGCCCAGCCACTCACTGCTCGGGGGCAGGGGGAAGCCAGTTATCCCATAGCTATCCCCAGGGGGTTGTTTGGCTGTCTGTGTGAAGCATCATCTCCTGGAGACAGGATCTTGGAATAGGTGGATCATTGGTCTGATCCAAGAGGGAAGTCCCTGTGTGCTATAAATACAGACCTGGCTTGGTAGAGTTTGTGCCCTAACAGTGTGAGTCTTTATATCTCCCTGCCCATCCCCTGAGACATCTGCTTCCCACCTGCAGAAAGAACACTGGATCCTGGCCAGCATCACCCCGTCGAGCTCGCGCCCTGGTCAACACTACTTGCCCATTTCTTGGCTGTTGTTCTTTCCCCTCTGTTCTCAGGCTCCCCTCTTCCTGCTTCCCCCTCTCTGTTCAAACTGCCCTTGGCCACAAGCAGTCCTCCCGCTTTGTAGCCAGCTTGTAATCATTAGCAATCTAACGGCACATGAGCCTTGCTGGGTCTGTGTCAGGGTGTGCACCCCCCACCGTGCCTCAGTGCCCCCTGACTGTCCTCATCTAGCCCCTCTCAGGGCAAGTTACAGTCTGTACGGGTTGTCATCATTGGCATTGGGGTTATCTCTACTGCCCCGCTTACCTAGGCTGCCTTGTAATCCGCCTCCGAACCCTGGGCCTTGCCTCCGGCCCCTAGCCAGGGAGAGTCTTGGCTGGCCCCCTCCCAGCCCTAGCTGGCTATCCCCAGCTGTTCTCCCTCCTGGGAGCCCCGGCTTCCTCTGCAGTCAGCCCTTCACTGGCTCCCCCTCCCTAAGCAAACTGTGCTTCTCTATATAGCTACCGGCTGGGCCCTCCCTCGCCCTAACGGCTTCAGCTGGCCTCTTCAAGCAAACTGTGCTTCACTAGATAGCTGCCAGCTGGGCTCTCACTAGCCCTAACGGCTTCAGCTGGCCTCTCTGTTCCCAGCCCCTGCTCAGGGACTGAGTCTTGGTCTTAAAGGGCCAGTGCAGGGCAGGTGCCCTGTCACAGTCTGTCGCTCGCTCTCTTTGTAGTCGATCAAGAATAATCACAGAAGCTGCCATTTTAAATTGACAGCACTTTGCTGAAGGACTGACCGTGCAGGGCTTGCAGTAGGCCAAAATGTTCAGCCACATTAGATCCCAGCCCTTTCTGATCGGTGAATTGTACAGGTTGAACCTCTCTAGTCCGGCACCCTCTGGACCTGACCGATGCTGAAGCAGAAAATTCGCCAAACTACAGGAGGTCAATATTGTCTAGGAGCATTCCCAACGCTGCCACTGCTTAGTGGGCTCTGAGAAGACATTTAGGGGTAAACTGGAGCTAACTAATAGCACAGAACACTGAGGGTACATCTACACTACAGAGAGGATTGAAGCTGCCATTGTCAATCTTCCAGGGTTTGAATGAGCCAGTTAGGGTTGCTGGATGGTTCAACAAAAAATACCGAACCCCCTCCCCCGCCCCCAAAAACACCGGGAAAAATTCTGTCAAGGAAAAAAAAGGGGGAGACCAAAGCTGTTAAGCAAAAGTTGCACCACTCCCTCCAGTTTGGGGCCACACACAAACCCCCAATGCACCCATCCCTCCCCCTGAGCCAGGCCCACCAGTCCCCCCGTCCCAAGGCACTCACCCATCCCCCAGAGCCAGGCCCCTTAGTGCCCCCATCCCAATGCACTCACACCTGCCTCAGAGCCAGGCCCCCCACAGCGTCCCCCATCCCAGTGCACTCACTCCTCCCCCTGAGCCAGGCAGCCCCAGTGCCGGGAGTGCCCCACCCCAATCAAATGCCCCCCTTCCCCTGCAGAGCTAGGCACCGGAGGAACGGGACGGCCAGATAAGTTAATCTGACTTTTAAAGTCGCTGCTCCTGCTGCCCGGCCCGGCTGCCTCACAGTGTGCAGAGGGAGGCATCACGTGGCCAGCTCCCGGGTCTTTGCTGCTCACGTGACCCAGAACAGCATGCACTCCGCTCCCACCCTAGGCTGGCACCCCCCTAGCATGGTGCCCGGCAAGTGCCCCCTCCAAGCCCCCTTAGCTATGCCTCTCCTGTGCTCCTCACTCCCCTGCCCCCGCCAGATGCAGCAGGGGAAAATTGTCCCCGCTAGGCTTCCGTCCGGTATTTTCTGGTACTTCACGTGTCCGGTATTTTCTGTTTTTTTTTTTTTTTTTTTTTTTATTACCGGACAGAGTCCACAAATACTGGACTATCTGGGTGAATACCGGACACCTAGCAACCCTCGAGCTGGTCTACTGCAGACAGATAATTTGAACTGAGAGAGGTGCTCCAGTCGATGCCAGTAGTCCTGCTTTCACGAGGAGGAAGGGAAGTTGAAGGTACAGAGTTCTCCCTTCGACTTCCTGCAGTGTGGGCAGCATCAAAAGTCAAGTTAAGGTACTTTGACTTCAGCTACACAATTAACGTAGCTGAAGTTGCGTATCTTAATTTGACCTTGTCCCGTAGTGTGGACATACCCTGAGAGGCAGGACTGGTGGCTGTAAACAAACTTTATGGGACCATGAGAAACTTGGCCACACCCATGATAAGTGGACATCTGGCTAACTAAAATCATGCTGGACCACGGATGTTGCTGGACTAAAGAGTGCTGGACTAGAGAGGTTCAACCTGTATAAATCATCTAAGGCAGATCACCAAGGAGCGTGGTCACATTCAGGCACTAGGAAAAGCAAGAACAGTTTGTCAAGCTGTCATCAGGTGACTGGTGGTAGGTGATTGAAGGAAGGAGGTGGCAGGAGGGAAAAATAACTGGGAATAATAAGCACTATTGAGCAAAGGAAACTGTGCTGAATACTGGGAAACAGTGAGGCCTGCTGCACGATGGAGCAGTCCTGCCAAGGAACGGGGTGCAGGAAATTGCTTTGGGTGAATGAAACACAGCAGTACGGAACACAATGGAAGTGTTGCTGGGGTAGCTCATTTTCATCTCTCCCTTGTAAGGAGCTGTGGAGAAAATCAGTGCAGGAAAAAAGCAATAGGTGCTGATTCACTGAAGGGCGGGGAGACCTGTGTATGCACCTAGATTTAGGAAAAAGAGAAGTCTCCATTTCAACGGTCGCGCTGTTACCAACTGGCCAAGCATTGCGCTGACATCTGACAGGAGCGACTGGATGACCTGCTATGGTTTTTCTGTACTTTGTGTTCAAAGTTTTATTAATGACTTTTATTAATATATTGGGGAGATGAATTAGCCCTGGCCAAGCAGTGTTGTGCTGATGTGCTGGACCAGAAGTGCCCTTAGCCTAGGAGAGGCGAGATGTAAATTGTTGCTGTTAAATTAAAATGAATACACGTTATTGTGTTTTGCCACTTGTGTTAGCAATTCGCTGTCAAGTTATTCTCCGGAGACTGAGGCTGGCTGTTCTGTTTTTGCATTTCAGTGCACTAGGCCAGGGAAACAAGATTGATCGCTTCCCACTTTTCCCGCACTAGCCTTGCTCTGTGGTGTTTGGAGCATCCATACTTTGTGGGAAGGGTTGGAATCAAACCAAACCAAACAGGTTTCATTGAAATGTAAAAAACAATGGATGAAAATTATGAAACCAACCATTTGGTTTCATAATATTTTCTTAAAACCCCCTCATTTCAAATCTAATCTTATTAATGGCATGTCCCCTTACAAAAGTATGAGATTTTTCCAAGAATAGTCCCATCAGACTGCCAGAGTGTTGGTAGGGTTAAAAGATGTAAGCGTTTGTTTGCAAAAAAGAGTGCTCAGAAATGCAATGTGATGCCAAGAAGCAAATAAAATCTAGCCCTGGATACAACTAGCTCTGTTTGCAGGGTAGCTTGTAAATTGCATGGCCGGAAAAGGGGAAAACGCTATTTATCACATGAAAAATGGAGTTTGTATTGTGTACATAAGCCAGTGATTTGTTACATAAATGTGAGATCATTATCAGGCATTTACACATGAATTCGAAGTGTCTAATCTATTAATTAATCAGTAAGTAAGTTTTATGCAGTGTATGTAAACAGTTTAATCTTTCATTTCACTTGTCAGCATGGAGACCAGTTTCAGTGTGATGTTAACATGAGATTAACACTCGGGAGAAGTGCTGATTTGTGTTGCTGTGTGCCTTTTTGTTGTACTTGGGAAATGTCTACACTATCAGGAGGTGGGTGTGAAAGTGGAAACTTGTATTCCGTCCCCACTAGCTTCCCTGGATTAATATGGAGAGAGCAAATCTTTTCAACTTCCCCAGAACACCTGTGAACTTTTTTTTTTACCATTCCCAAGCAGACAAGGATAGCGATGCCCTGCGGCAACTTGTAGAAAGGAGGATCATTTTTCCTGACCTTTCATCACACCGCATGGGGAAATCGCTATGGAAGCACTCCCAACGAACTGAGAGAATTCTGCTGCTAATAATGAAGGCATTTGTCATCTAGTGTCTGTAATGCACGATTTTAACAAATTGCGCATTCCCTGCAACACCCTGATAGCAAGGTTAGCACTGAAATACAAAGTAGAAAGGCTATTTTTAAGTGGCTGGTTTTTATTATTTATTACATGATTTTCTGCATCAAGGTTAGGGAGGAAAACACAGTTCGGATAAGAAGTAGATTCCTCACCCGATTGTACTGGTCTCAGAGGGGTAGTCATGTTAGTCTGTAACTTTAAAGACAATGAGCAGTCCTGTGGCACCTTAGGGTATGTCTACACAGCAAAGTTATTTCAGAATAATGGCTGTTATTCCAAAATAACTTTGCTGCGTCTACACAGCCAAACTGCTATTTCAAAATGCATTTTGTGCGTAGATGCGTTATTTCGAAATAATTATTCCAAAATATTTTAGTTCGAAATAACACTGTAGTGTTGACATACCCTTAGAGACTAACAAATATATTATCTAATGAGCTTTTGTGGGGTAAAACCCACTTCATCAGATGAGTTGGAGTGGAAATTACAGAATCCAGAGTATATATAACAGCAAAAGTAGCTATCTGTAAATTGTAGGACCAGTGTTAATGAAAGAAGAAAGAGTCGAATTCTTGTCTGCACAGCATTGGCAGGGATTGGCAGGTTGATGTGCTAGTGGCACTAACACTAATAATTAGTGCTGGTGGCATTTAATAGTAGAAAAGGGGTTGGGTTTTTTTTGGTCTACCAGAACGTGAGTTCTACATACATCGTCTTTCTCTCACTTCTGCATATTTGCTATTCCTTCCAGGAAAGGGCAGACCTGCCAGCTAAGGGTATGTCTAGACTGTAGAGTTCGGTATCCCGGAAAAGCTCTGCCGCATGGAAAGCTCTCCAAGGAATGTGTCTGCTTTTTCCGGAAGTTTTTTTTGGAAAAGTGGACGCGTTTTTTCGGCATCCCTGTAAACCTCATTCTACGAGGAAGAAGGGATGTTCTGAAAGAGGCCTTTTTGCCCGACATTTGGCCCAGTGTAGACGGGCCAATTGTCGGAAAAGCCTCTTTTGGAAGAAAAGCGGAAAAAGATACACAAACTGCAGTTGGCAATTTGCGTATCTTTTTCTGATAGAACTTTGTAGTCTAGACACAGCCTAAGTCTCACTCCAGGGGTTTTGGTCTGGTTGAAGCCTAAGACCCCCTGTGCCCAGGAGTCTTGTTCCATTTCTTGTTATTGAGAGTAGGATGATGAAATAAGTGATGGTGCATCTTGCAAGCATAAAGGAATCTAGTCACATACAATAACTGACCCAAGCCCAACATGAAATAGACAAACTTTGTGCTGAATCTTATTTGACAGTCGACTTCTAATGAAATCCGGAACTAGGCACCATCCAGCTGCTTCTGAGTTTCGCTGTGCATGTTTCACAGAGCTTCGGTTCAGAGGTCTCTGGAGGGAAGTACAGGTGTGTATCTGGCTGACCAAACCTTTTGGACTTTTTCCTCGTTAACTTAAGGTTTTGTCCCAGCTAGGGAGAAACTTTCACGGATTCATTTTGCTGCTAAGCCACTCCTTGCGCATGCTTCTGCTAAAATGTCACACTACCACTCCATCTTTGGGGACACTGGGCATTTGAGTATCATAGTGACCGTGTTCCATGTGAATGTGCAGGACGTAGGAGAGGAGTCCAGCTGTTCATCCGAGTCTGGCAACTGGAGGAAGAAGAGATCTATGAAGTCAGAAGGCCCACTTGCCTCTACAGAGCTAGGCTGTGGTGCCTTTAAGAGAGGTCAAAAAAGAGTAACTATATTTTATGAAAATTTTCAAAAGCAATTATGATTTTTCATTTTATTTGGCAGTTCCTGGGCTATTGTTGAAAATGTTACAAATGGCTTTTTTTTCAGAATTTTGAACACCCAGTTTTGGTGAGAAGGAAACAACTTTCTCCCCTACCCTTTCTTTTATTTTCTCCCCAACCCTCATCTCCCGTACTGGAAAAGTGGTGGGTGAGAAAGCAAGGAAGTCTGGCTTCTGGGATTTTTTTTCACTAACATTTTAAAATGAAATTTGTAATCACAAAACAAAAATATTTTGATTGCACCAAAACTGCTTTGATGAATTTATTTTTTAAAATTTTGGCTACAAAGGATTTCTCCATCAAAATAAATTTCAGTGAAAAAATGTTTATCAGCTCTAGGCCCTATATAGAAGACATCCGGGCTGATGTTCTCAAAAAGGCTGGAAAAGTTGTCCTATTTATTCCCATCATTATATTTCTGACAAGCACCATTACAAGAATGAGGGAGAAAATTGTCTCTGAATTATCCAGGCAACTTCAGTTTCTTGTTTAGAGTCTCTGGAATATCAGTCTTTTGCATCGGTAGCAAGCAATATATTTGGTGTATATTGCATAGTTTCTTTTGTGCTGTGTGAGAAGTAGGGTTGGTATCATGTAGCAGAATTCTTTATGCTTGTATCCTTCTGCTTAGAGAAAGTCTATCTGTTTAGCTAGTCACCCCCGTCAATAACAATGTTAGCTCAGCTGTGCTGGGAGAATGTTTAAAGGAGTTTCACTGAATACATTTAAAAGTTGGCTATCAATTGAGTGCACTCCAAACCCGTTGGCTGTAATTGCAGAGGTCAGAACTTTCTCCTGCTTTAATTCTGTCATGAAGGAAATGAAAGATACCTGGAAGCCCAGAGCTATAGGTTCCCTATTAGCCACTCAAAAGATCATTGGTAGTTTTATTTTAGTAATAACTTCTTGGTAGAGAACGATCAGACTTCAATAAAGCCCTAGAGCAGCCACTAGTGGAAACCAAAAAGGCCAGGAAATTTGTACACACAGCAAATCTGCAGACTTTCCACTTCGATTTGTGTGGGTGTGCGTGCAATATTACAAAACTATTTTCTCTGTAGTAGAATATTTTCTCTGGTAGTTTGCTTCTGACCGGGGGTTTATTGTTCTTTGCTTCTGGCAAGAACTCTACATGAGAAATGAAAACTTCTTGAACTAAGTTCTACAGTAAGACAGGTTTCCAGCTTCATGAAGGTCTATTGCACTCACACTCAAAACACACAGATTTCAGGACAGAACCTGGCCTCTGAAATGTTAGTGTCCATAATGGTGAGGAGACAAATCAAGTTATCTCAGTCCACCTTCCGATGGTGTGTGAAATGCAGAGTTCAGTTACTCTAGATTTCAATTTAACTCACCTCTCTCCTGGCTGGAGTCAGAAGTTGTCTTGAACCGGTTTGTTCTTTAGCTCTATTGTTTTATTCAAAACTAGTCAGGAAATATGTCCCTGTTTTGAGGTCAGACTCTGTTTCTTTCTAATTCCTTGGCAGGCACAGGGTTTATTACGTTGACAGGGAAATACCTCTGGTTGGGTTCTCAATCATCCTAGCTCTCCATGTTATTGTAACCTGTCTGGTTACTGAGTGATCCTTCCTATGTGGATCATTGTGGTGGTAGTTGCCACGCAGTGAATAAACTGTTTGTCAATGCTTATGTTTACCTGTCGCATTCACTTTATCAGAGCCCGTACGTCACACTGATTGAACGCCTCGCTTGGGAAGGAAGTCTTTGACACATTCAGTGTCCATGGGGGCTGTGTATGATCAACATTTCTGAAAATCAGGTCCCCCTTGCTTACGTGCCAAATGGTGGATGTAGGCGCCTAAATTTAGGCACCTGAGTTTGAAAGAACGGGAGGTAGAACCTCTCCGGAGAATGGGAAATAAGGATGTAAATTACTGGTTAAAAGGTTAACTGATGTAGCCAGTTAACTGGGATCCTGCTGGAGCAGCCCCCTGCCTGCTATATGGTGAGCCTGGCCGGGCGGGGGCTGCTCAGGCCAGGCCTGACATACCGTGCTGTGGGCAAGGGCTGCTCTGGCTGGGTTGGACCCATCACACCACACCATGCTCCAGCCCAACCAAGCTGCCCGTTAACCAGTTGCCGATAAGTGTTAGGGATGTGAACATGTACCCAAACTGCTACCTGTGGCTCCAGGTCCAGCTCCTGGGAATCCACCTGCAGCCTAGCACTGCTGCCTCTGTATCAGAGGCAGCAGCAGGTAGCAGTAGCTGGCTCCCTGGGAGCAGGGTGGCAGGTGGGAGCCAGTGTGCTCTGGGAGCCAGCTTTTAAGCCAGTTCCCAGTGTATACTGGCTCCCGGGGAGCTGGCTGCTGCCCTGCATTTAATCATGTAACTGCTGAAGGGTGTTGTAAAGTTTAATTAATGTTTAAAAAGCCCATCTGGGTCTTTGGCTAAAAGGCCACTCTGCAAGTGCTGGGCATAATACTGATTTTCTTTCATTCTGAAAAGATTGTCTGGGCAAAAAGTCGACGGAATGCTCCAAACTGGGACTCAGAAGATCTGGGGTTTAATCCCAGCACTGCCACAGGCTCCTGGTGAGACCTTGTCAAGTCACTCAGTACCTGAATGTTTCACCTGTTCCATGGGGATGATGATTCCTGGCTGCCACCATGGACCTGTCTGGCTTAGATTGCGAGCTCTTCAGTGCTGGGACTGTGTGTACGCACACAGCATGGCTTGACCTTGATCGTGTTCAGGGCCTTTAGATACTGCCACATGAACAATAACACATACAGCTGGTCCCTGAGTTGCGAATGGTCGACTTACGACCATTCGCAGTTACGACCGAAGCTGTCATAGAGGGCGGACCCCGAGTTACGAACGCGATCCGCGCTTACGAACAGCGTGGTCACGGGTAACTCTATGGGGTACGACTTACGAACGAACCGAGTTACGGCCAATTGCTTGGTCCGTAACCGGTTCGTAAGTCGGGAAGAGGCTGTACTAGTAAAACCCATATAATGAGCATCAAAGTACAGAACAGCACAGCAGGTGTCTCAGTGGAAATCTTGCTAGTGATAGTCCCAGTGATTAAGTGATGAGCAGTAAATGCCAGGTCTAAATTCTGTTTTTTGTGTCCTTTTCTAAACCCCCTTGCAGTATTGCCAGGCACCTATTGGATAGCTGCCACGTTCCACCCCAGAGGTGACTGCATTTCAGTGGCATGTATGTATGGTCTGTACAGTGGGGTTTTGGGGTTTTTTTGGTTCTAGAGTATATCAGAAAATTCTTTTCCATGAAACATTTTAAAAGAAACAAGAATGATTTTTTTCCTCATGGTGTGAGGAAACTTTCCTTTTTCAGTTTTTCCAGCAACAATATGAAATCTGAAAAACTGGGCAGGGGGCCAGAGGTTGATTGAAGATCGAGAAAATGTCGGAAGAAAATGCATTTTTCTGCAAAAATGTTTGATAGATTAGATACTGAAACAATCTAATCCATCAGCTGGAAACTTTCTATCAACTCTATTCAGTCCCCATTGGGGTGAAAGGTCTTATGGTGCTGTAAATGTCAGTTGCACCTGCTGGTTTATTATACTGTGGCATATGATGGTTCTAGCCCGTCTGCGAGGTTGGACACATTTTGCAGAACAGCCCTAATTAGTTCCTCAGCACTTGACTTAATATTCTGATTTAATTAGCGAGTGGGCTCTCAAATGGAAGAGGGCACAAGTTTAGTTCGGAATTAGTCTGACAAGTTTCTCTTCTTCTGTTACATTTTCCTCTTGACATGCGGCTGTTGGTGAGTGAGGGCCCACCGTGCAATCCCAGCAGGCAAACTCTTCACATGGGAATGCTGTTGGGACATGGAGATAGACAATGGGGAGCTGGGAGTGCAGATGCTAACATTCAGGGATTGTATTAATAAAGGAAATGCCGAGAGCCAACGTAGAGTGATGCAGACACTGAGTTCAGTTGATGTAAGTTACATCGTTCAGGGGGGTGGTTTTTTCACACTTTAGAATGATGCAACTTACACTGACTTAAGTGGAAGTGTAGACAAGGCCTAAACTCATGTTATCACACTTTATGGAAACTGGACAACTATAGTCATGGAACAAATGACTCATTAAAGCATTCATTAAAAAGACTGACTTGCGAATCTGAAACAAAATTCCAGATGATCTTTATCCTGGGTTTCTTGGAAAAAAAATAATTCTGTAACATCTGTAAGCTGTAAGTCATTGGTGTTTGTTCATGGATATGTGCGAACACACATGCCATTGAGCTGTGATTGTCCATAGTGCGGATTGAGGCTGTTGTTTCAGTGGCTCTCATCCTTTATAGGCTACTGTACCCCTTTCAGGAGTCTGATCTGTCTTCTGTACCCACAAGTTACACCTTGCTTAGGCTATGCCTAGACTGCATTCCTCTCTCGAAAGAGGAATGCAGATCGAAAATGCAATTGAAGTGCGGATTTACAAATCTCACGCTTCATTTGCATAATTGCGTCCAAGCGCTTTTTCAAAAAAAAGGTTTTTCAAAAAAACCCGCAATCTAGACGTGGTTCTTTCAAAACCCTCTCCTCCCCCTCCCCCCCCCCCCGTTTTTCGAAAGAAGCTGTACACCTCGTTTTTTCAGGAGTACGGGTTCTTTCAAAAAAGGAAGTACATGTACCTCTGGTTGAAAACCACTGGAGTAGAGCAAGTACAGTGCTTTCACTTAAAATGCTGATTGCCAATACGGCCAAATCATTTTTTATTAACTTTACCACTTTTAGGAAACAGCTGATGTTCAGTCTGGCCGAATGAACTGAGACTTCCCGAATTGACTTCAGGGATCTCTCTAAGCTGACAGTTGGCTTGCAACAGATGAAGCTGAATAATCATGGCTGAAATCTGAGCCATGGACATGAAGTATGTCTAGAACTTGCGTCTCTGTTATGCTTAGCATTGTTATGAGAGTTTCAAGATTTTGAATAATTTTGTAGCCTTTCTGTTGGAAGTCTTTTCTGTCTTTTTCGAATACTGGACATTGTAAAAAGAAGTGACATCAAAGTTGAGGTACTTGTATTATTCCTTTGCTGAATTTGGGTAGCTGGGTTCTGTTTCCCTATTTGCATTTTCTTGGGAACTTCTCTCTTTGGCTATGTCTAGACTACAGGCTTCTTGCACAAGAAGCTTTTTTCAGAAGAGATCTTCCAAAAAAACTTCTTGCCCAAGATAGCGTCCACACTGCAAAAGCACATTGAAAAAGTGATGTGCTTTTTCGAAAGATAGCATCCATTCAGTCTGGACGCTATCTTGCATGTAAGCAGTGATTGCTCCAGGGACAGAATGGCCACCAGGGTACCTGTGATTTTTCCTCTTCCATCTTCTTCCGGAAAAAACCTCCCCTCTTCCCTGTCCACACACGCCTTTTTGTGAAAGATCTCTTTTGCAAAAAGGCTTCTTCCTCGTAGAATGAGGATTTCCAATTGCACAAAAACCCCTCTGTTCTTTCGATTTACTGTCGAAAGAACGCAATTGCAGTGTGGACATAACTCAAGTTTTGTCAGAAAAACAGCTGTTTTTCCGACACAACTCTAAAAACCCTGTGGGTCCCCTAGACGATCGAACTATAAAAGGTGCAATCAAGGATGATAAAGCCATTGCGGAGAAACTAAATGATTTCTTTGCTTCAGTCTTCACGGCTGAGGACGTTGGGTAGATTCCCAAATCTGCACCGTCCTTTGTGGGTAATGAATCTGAGGAACTGTCCCGGATTGAAGTGTCATTAGAGGAGGTTTTGGAACAAATAGAAAAACTTAATGTTAACAAATCTCCGGGACCGGATGGCATTCATCCAAGGGTTCTAAAAGAACTCAAATGGGAAATTGCTGAACTATTATCTGTGGTTTGTAACCTATCCCTTAAGTCGGCTTCCGTACCTAATGACTGGAAGGTAGCCAATGTGACACCAATATTTAAAAAGGGCTCTAGAGGCGATCCAGGCAATTACAGACCGGTAAGTCTAACTTCAGTACCTGGCAAATTAGTCGAAACAATAGTAAAGAATAAAATTGTGAAGCATGTAGAAGAACATAATTTGTTGGACAAAAGTCAACATGGTTTCTGTAAAGGGAAATCCTGTCTTACTAATCTATTAGAGTTCTTTGAAGGGGTTAACAAACATGCGGACAAGGGGGATCCAGTAGATATAGTATACTTAGATTTCCAGAAAGCCTTTGACAAGGTCCTCACCAAAGGCTCTTGTGTAAATTACATGGCCATGGGATAAGAGGGAAGGTCCTTTCTTGGATTGAGAACTGGTTAAAAGACAGGAAACAAAGGGTAGGAATAAATGGTACATTTTCAGAATGGAGAGGGTAACTAGTGGTGTCCCCAAGGGTCAGTCCTAGGACCAATCCTGTTCAACTTATTCATAAATGATCTGGAGAAAGGGGTAAGCAGTGAGGTGGTAAAGTTTGGATGATACCAAACTGTTTAGGATAGTCAAGACAGAAGCAGACTGTAAGGGACTCCAAGAAGATCTCACCAAACTGAGTGATTGGGCAACAAAATGGCAAATGAAATTTAATGTGGATAAGTGTAAAGTAATGCACATTGGGAAAAATAACCCCAACTATACGTACAGTATGATGGGGCTAATTTGGCTACGACAAATCAGGAAAGAGATCTTGGAGTTATCGTGACAGTTCTCTGAAAACTTCCACACAGTGTGCAGCGGTCAAAAAGGCAAATAGGATGCTAGGTATTATTAAGAAAGGGATAGAAAATAAGACCCAGAATATCTTACTGCCCCTGTATAAAACTATGGTACGCCCACATCTTGAATACTGTGTACAGATGTGGTCTCCTCACCTCAAAAAGATATTTTGGCCTTGGAAAGGGTTCAGAAAAGGGCAACTAAAATGATTAGGGGTTTGGAACGGGTCCCATATGAGGAGAGGTGAAAGCGACTGGGACTTTTCAGTTTAGAAAAGAGGAGACTGAGGGGATATGATAGAGGTATATAAAATCATGAGTGGTGTGGAGAGGCGGATAAAGAAAAGTTATTTATTAGTTCCCTAAATAGAAGAACTAGAGGACACCAAATGAAATTAATGGGTAGCAGGTTTAAAACTAATAAAAGAAAGTTCTTCTTCACACAGCGTAGTCAGCCTGTGGAACTGCTTGCCAGAGGAGGCTGTGAAGGCTGGGACTATAACAGAGTTTAAAGAGAAGCTAGATAATTTCATGGAGGTTAGGTCCATAAAAGGCTATTAGCCAGGGGATAAAATGGTGTCCTTGGCCTCTGTTTGTCAGAGGCTGGAGAGGGATGGCAGGAGACAAATCGCTTGATCATTGTCTTCGGTCCACCCCCTCTGGGGCACCTGGTGCTGGCCACTGTCGGCAGACAGGATACTGGGCTAGATGGACCTTTGTTCTGACCCCGGTACGGCCGTTCTTATGTTCTTATGTTAGTCTAGACATAGCCTTTTTGGGGAAGCCCAGACCTTCTGACTTTCTTCCGCATTACATCTTTCCGGTTGCTTTGCTCCCATCTTTCACCTGATCAGGTGGATTGACGTACATTGTTGTTTTCAGACAAGATTGTAAGGATCAGGCCTTTCAACAACAGGCCAGAGTTTTGGCCATTGTCTACCATGTTTAGGACTTTTCAGCCTCGTTCTGTACAGAAGATGAAGCTCAACTCTTCTTGCTATTCCACCAATTTAGAGCTCTCATTTCAGTAGCCTTTGCTGTCTCCCAATTTGTATGTGGTGCAAGGTGACTTCAGAAATTCAAGATGCTCTCTCTGGGCATCTGGCTGTACGTTAGTGAACGCTTCATGTTTTATGTCCTGAAATACGATCTTTTGTTTGTTTACCAAATAACAATAGTAAATCAATCAGTTTCTAGAGCAGGGGAGGCAATAATTTTCTCAGGGAGGCCACTTTGTGAATTTTGGTACATGGTCATGGGCGGGGCCTGAGGTCGGAGGGGCGGGGCTGGGGGTTACAGAGAAAGAGAGAGAGTGTGAAAGACACTCTGTGTGCGAGAGGCAGACTTTGTGACACAGACTCTGTGTGTGTGGCACAGAGATGGGAGAGTGTGTGGGTGCGGCAATATGTGTGTGAGACAGTGACTCTGTGTGTGTGTGTGTGTGTGTGTGGCACAGAGACAGTGTAGCACAGACTGGGTAGCTTACAGTTTTTCTTCTTAGTCTGACGGCTACAACTGACGTTAAGTCAATCAAGCAAGTGGTACCATCATAACATTCTCCATGACCGCTGCTGAGGCTCAACTGTGGAGATCATACATCTTTGATTAATGAGCTGGTAGCCTTTGCTGATGTACAGGCTACATTAGACTAGCCAATGAACATTCATGTCCTCACCTACATACGGCAGGCATAAAACCACTTGCTCTTTGTTGCTCCTCTATCAAAATTGCCCACTACTTTCCAGAAACGTTCTCAGAAATCGTCCTCGCAGCTTCAAGGGCCATTATCTCATTTTGAATAACTGGACCTGTAAATTTGTCATGACTCCTTTTCAGCCATTCTGAAATTGCAGGCAGAATGTGCTCCTGATAACAAAGCTGCTGAATAAAGTTGCAGTGAACCTCTCCACTTCAGCGTGTATTTTCAGCTTGTTCAGACTAATGGTCTTGCAGTCCAAGTCCCTGTCAAGATCACCTGTACGTTATTAGCGTGGGCATTAGGAATTACCTGCTTAATTTTTTTCGACTGAAAACTGAGACCTGGTCTACACCTAAAACTCAGGTTGACTCGGCTGTTAAGGCAGGAAAGGCAGGAAATTTTTCACAGTGCAACACAGTTAAGTTAACCTCACCCTCACTGTAGACTCAGCTAGGTCAATGGAAGTATTACCACTGATTTATTACAGTGATGGGGGGGGAAAACCCTCTTGTCGTCGCAGTAAGCGGCTACGCTGCAGTGGGGTAGCTGCCGCACTCCAGCTGGACTTCTGTAGCATTTGTTGTATAAACTCCCATGGTCTTGGTATGTCCCCAACATTTTTACTGGCCTTTAGAAGCGCATTGGCTGCGTCCTGGTGATATGGAAAAGCTCGTTTTCTCTCATTTGTCTCCAGCCTTTTCCCGATGACAGAATCCGGACCGAGTGAAAGTTTCATCTGGGTGCTTAGTCAAAACCAGCTTGTGCCTAAAAGTTGGATAACAGAAGAGACCAACTTAAAAAACAACAAATAGTCTATACAGTGCTACCAGACTAACAAAACATGTAGATGGTATCATGAGCTTTCGTGGGCACAGCCTGCTTCTTCAGATGACTGGAGTTTTGAGTATAGAATGTGCAGACCCAAAATAAATAGGGGAAAAGGGAGAGGAGGGAAGGAAAAAAAAGGAGGGGGGCGGGAAACAAGGAGCAGAGGGTATGAAAATATCAAAGGGAAAAACAAGTAGGCAGAACTGGCAATCTGTAAACATCTGAAGATTGGATAGTTAAAAGGAAGCAGATAAGGATCAAAGGACAGCAATAGATAGGAAGGGTACTAACCCAAGAATCTACACAAAGAGCTGTTGGCACCTTCATTGAATGTTAGGTAGATAATGTCCCAGCCATCCCTTATCTCGACTGAGAAGGCCATCAGCGTGATAACTGAACTTGTGGATGAACTGTAATGCCAACCCCTCTCTGTGTATTTGACTAGTAGAACTGGTTTGTGATAAGACAGCCACTTGGAGATCTTTTAAAGAGTGATTAGGTAGATTGAAGTGCTCTCCAACAGGTTTCTGTATGTTCCCTTACGTATATCTGATCTCTGTCCATTGATTCTTTCCCGTAGGGACTGTCCAGTTTGTCCAATATATATATAGCAGTGGGGCATTGCTGGCATTTGATGGCATAGATCACATTGCTGGATGTGCAGCTGAATGATCCTCTGATTTGGTAGCTTATGTTGTTGGCTCCAGTAATGAATTCACTTGTATAGATATGTGGGCAGAGTTGGCACTGTGACTGATTGCAGGGCTGGGTTCCTGGATGCTTATGATGTGGTTGTGTAGCATGGTTACCGGAAAGAATTTGTTTCAGGTTGGGGGGTTGTCTGTAAGCGAGAATGGGCTTTCCCCCAAGGCCTCTGAGAGTGAGGGATCATTTTCCAAGATGGGTTGCAGATTGTGTATAATGTGTTGGAGGGGTTTGAGTTGTGGACTGTAGGTAACAACAAGTGGAATTCTGTTATTTTTACTGCCACTAGCTTGGGAATACCTGGCCATCAGAAAGCCTCAAACGAGTAGGAGAAAAAAAAAGAGGCCCTGTTTTCCCACATTTACAACCTGGTGGGTGAGATGTCTCAAAATCCTGGTGTAGCATGGCTGAGACAGCTCAGTGCTGCAGAACTGAAACACACACACAATACTCCGGCAATGTGAACCGCTTACCTTGCGTCCTGTAGTTACCACTGTTCCCTGGAAGCTGGGCTCTTATGAGGCCGCTCAGGAGAGATTTAGATGCCGCCCAGCTGATTAGCATAGCGTCCCCAGCTAGGTTTTGTTTCTATTGGTGGTGCACATTCACTCATGCCTTGGTGTACATAAAATTGTTCCACACATGGAGGGAAAAATATGCATCTGGATGGAAAAGATTAGCAGGAACATTTATAGTTACTGTTTTCTTTATAGGACAGTCTAGAAAGTGGCAAAGGAAGAAAGGGAGCAGCCTGCTCCTGATGACATTGGAAAACCAGCTGCTTCAATGTTTTTTTTTTTTTTATATGTAACCCCCTGAATGCGTTTCCTCACTCTGATCAGGCAAAGACTCCAAGGAGATGACAGGTAGCCCCCGGACATGCTGGTTCTGCCAAAGAATTATGGGCTTCGTGTCTGACCTTCCCCATCCCATTGTGAAACATGCCCATGGAACTGAAGCAGTGGGAGGAGGAAGGTAAAGACAACCAACCAGGAGGCCATGGCCATCAGCCCGAGAGGAGTGACAGCCAGCTGGCCCTATCCCTGATCTCAGGGAAAGGGACTCCAGAAGTCTGTGCGCACTGCTGAGGTGGGGCAGGATAAAGAGTGAAACACCCAGCCTGGCTGCAGACAGAGCGTGAGAAGCACAGGCAGGTAAGCATCACCCAGACACACACAACACCCCCTCCAAAAAAAACAGAGACCCGGCTTGCGGAGCCATTTCCCAGCCAGGGAAGACAGGAAACTGAGCCTGCTGCAAGGAGAGACCTTCCACCCATCCCAGACCATGAAGGGCCGACACTTACCCTGGAGAAAAGTGGAAGGTCAAGCAAGGGAGACCATCAAAATAGTATCTCCCTCCTGGGCTGAAGAAACAGGCCGTGAGGTATCAGAGTCTGCCCTACTACAATAATTAGTACACAAACTACATACAACAGCGATTGTTTTATTTAACTCTAGCCAGTGCCCTGACTAAAAAATGGTTATTTGTGCCCCTGGGAGCACCCCCTATGTGTGTGGGGGAGGAGGGGGGAGAAAGGGATTTAATTACTTGGAGGCTAGTGCTTGAAGAGAGACCCAAGTAGCTTGAGCATCCTTTTCCTGTACCCTTCCTTGTCCCAATCATGTCTGTTCTGCTCTTTCTTTGTGTGACTGTATCCGAGCTGCAGACACGTTGTTCTTCTACACGAAAGGGGGGAAGTTTTCTCTGGCTCTGCAAGTTGCTTGGAAAGCTTCCAAAGACTGCGATGGGCTGGTTAAGCAAGTCTGAGTGGGCCCTTCCTGATTATTTGTTGTGAACATTTTCTGCGATGATCCCATTGCCCCACATCGAATCCCCCCCTCCTGGTTTTTTTTTGTTTTGTTTTGTCCAAGAAAGTGTGATGATTAATGCTTCCGCAGCAGTGTAACAGCACAAGGTGCCGAGACTGAGGCAGGCCGTGTATTATGTTTTCATGAGCCTTCACCTCTGACTCATGGGTTCCACACGGATTGTAATATCCCTACGACTTATCTCAGTCTGGCAACTCTGGACGGGCCAAGGAAAGAGTTATTTGTGGGTCTCGGTTAAGTTCCTGGCAGACAAGTGTCAGTGCACAAAATACACTTCCCCGCAGTGAGTACGGCCTTCCTCTTCCCAGGCAGTCTGGGCACGGACTATGAAGCGCTCTCATGGGTGAAGGCAGGGCTGGGGGAGGCAAGTCCCTAACCCCAGCCCTGCTATCCAGGCCCCACCCCCACTGGAGCCAGGCCTTCCTCAGCACCACAGGGAGGTGGAGCAGCATGCAGCCCCAGCCTACCCGGCCCCAGTCCCACAGGGAGGGCATGTGGCCCCAGCCTCCCCGGCCCTGGAGCATGGGGAGGGCAGGCACTGAGGGGCAGCCACACTCTGCCCCCAGGCCACCTATGGCAGGCATTCTGGGGGCGGAGTCTGGGTGGGGCCAGGCAGGCAGTTTGGGAAGGCACTCTCATCGCCTTGCCTGGAAGCGGTCCTCCAGCCATGGTTGTCCTGCGTGCCGTGCCACTGGGCCTCAAAGGAGAATGCCTTTCCCCAGAAATGAGGACAGTTGAGAGGAATGATGGTTCTCCCCTGCAGCCCTGTGGGAGAGCAAGAGGTCTAACAGGGGAGAGCAGCTTCTGGAGAACAGCGATTGTTTTCCAGGCACAGACGAGTAGGTGAATGATAACACAGCGACGCTAGGGTTGCCACATGGTCTCCCAAAAAATACCGGACACGCGGTATTTTTTGGTGGAGGGGGAAAAAAAAAAAAAAGGAACGCGGGATAATAAGCCCCCCCCTGTTCTAGGGCGCCCAGAGCAGCGATCGCAACCTCGCCTCCCAGCTGGGACTCCCAGGCTGGGAGGCGGGGCCACGATCAGCGCTGGGAGCCTGTGATTGCGTCCCAGCCACTCCCCTCGCCCCCCGCCAGGCTTCTGCGCAATCACAGGCTCCTAGCACCGATCGTGACCCCGCCTTCCAGCTGCTCCCCCCGCCCACACCAGGCTTCCATCCGGTGCACAGCCGGAAAAATCAGAGAATACCGGACATTGCACGTGTCTGGTATTCTCTGATTTTTTTTTTTACCGGACAAAGAGTGCAAATACCGGACTGTCCAGTACAATACCGGACACCTGGCAACCCTAAGCAATGCTCCAGTCAATGGAGAAGGGGGGCTGCCAGCCAGAACCCTTGGGCGACTGCTTGCTGCAGCTGTGACTCTCAAAGCCAGCCAACCCATCTTCGGGCCTCTCTGCTTCATCACAGCACTGACGCTGGTGCTGACCCAACATGTCTACAGCTCCCAGAAGTTTTGCCAAGGAACAAAATAAATCCCGATGTACAAAGGTGTACAGAAAAGGCAGCAGGCCTGAACGGCAAAGGCCGGGCACTTCTGAGGCCTAGGCAAATACAGTAGGGTTGCCAGGTGTCCGGTATTCACCTGGACAGTCCGGTATTTTTGGCTCCTGTCCGGTAAAAAAATTCAGAGAATACTGGACACCTAAAATGTTGGTATTTTCTGCATTTTTCCCCAGCCAGGAGGCAAAAATGCTGGGCACCTGGCAACCCTACAAACACTCAGTGCCTGGCCTCCCCACCCCGAATCCTCCCTGGCTCCCAACACCCCAGCCCCGACCCCAGCCCCCATGCTTTCCTGGTTCCCCAAGGCTGCCGGCACAAAATGGCTGCAGGCCAAAAGACCTAGGGGAAGCAATGCTTTCCCCTGGGTCTTAGTGCTCAACCATTCCCCTGTTCCTATCTCTGCACTAAAGGGGACATGCTGTTTTATTTTAATTTTGGGGGGGAAGCTTACTTGGAGTCGTGTTTTTTTTTTTTTTTTTTTTGCTCAACAACTTTGGTCCCCCCCCCTTTTTTTCTCCCCCTTCAACAGATTTTTTTTTCCATTTTTTTGGGTGGGGTGGAGTGTTTGGTATATTTGTTTCAACCCTCTGGCAACCCTAAATACAGGTGGCCACATTTTGCTCCAAATGTCGCCAGTGTAAACCCAGTCCATGGTTGCATATGACAGCAGGTGGCAGGGCTGTGGTCTCCAGGCCATGCGTGTGAGTTCAGCCCAGTGGACAGGTCTCCATAAAAATCGGCCTTTTAGTTGACCCTCCTCTCCCCCATGAGTAGCTTGGGGTGGGTGTGGTCCCTGGGTGTGGCACGTTGATAGAAAGCTTGCATTCCCGCTGCTGGGGCTATTTTGGAAAGAAGTCATGGATCTCTTTTCCCAGGTCTGTTAATCTGGCTGCTTTTGCAAGCCCTGGGTTCCTTCCCACAAATGAGGACTTGTGTCAGGGCAGGGCTTTCAAAAGGGAAAAAAAGAAATAGCTCTGGAATAATTGGAATGGTCCAAACCAGTCTGTTACCTCCCAGCTGGGTCATTCGTTTTATTACCTGCTGCTCCGTCGCCATCTGTACTTAATGCCTTCAAAACCTTGATTGAAGTGAGTGAGAGAGACAGAGGCAGGCTGGCTAAACTTTAATAAAACTCCCCCGGCTATTTATGCTCTTATAATAAGGCTCCCTTCTCTTGTCATGATAGTTTATAGTCCTTCATTAACTCTTCCCATTTTATGATCACCTGCATAAACATCTCAGAAGGTACGGTGGTGGGGAGGGAGGGGGGGAGGAAAAAACAACCGAAATACAGACCAGATGCTTAAGTGCACATGAATGGAGGCAGAACCATCAGTACAAACCTCCTGATCACTTCCACCTGTTCATAGAAGTTAGCGCAATCCCCAAGTATCCTTCCTTCACTCCATTCCAGGTGGATCTAAGATGTGTCAGCTGGTTCTGGTTACACAAGAACAAACTTGCTGAACCTTGCCCTTTTGGACCCTCGGAATTTGAGTGAACTTTTAAAAACAATTTCTCGGTGCCAATGCTCGTTTGTCTGCCTTCTGATTCAGGGGAATGCCGGAGCTATCAATGAGATCCTAAGAGAGGGGCTGTTATCAAGGCCTAGGTCCCATTAATGCTAGTGGAGAATCTCTGCTAATGAAACAACCTGTTTGCCATCTGGAGACCTGAACATTCAGCTACTGCTGTGGACCGAATCTCCAGAGTGAACTGCCAAATGGCTTGAGAGTTCCCCATTGCTAATTTCAATAAGTGCTTCTCTCTCCTTGTGAATTGAAGACACCAACCCTGCCCAAGGGGGGTTGAATTTGTTCTGGAAAATGTTTCAGAAGTTTGCTTGCCATTCAGGTGGGTAAAAACAAACTGCTTCTCTCCTGGGTAAAGTGAATTGGGTAGACGTAAAGCAACTGTGGCCTTTTCCCGCGTGAGCTGCTGTATGAATCTGGTCAGTGAGGGTGCAGCTGGATAGAAGCCAGGCGGAGGAATGTTGCTGTGTTACTGCATCTTGCAGAGGGGGGAGAGATTAGAGAAGTCTGTTGTCCAGCTGTGATCTTGCCTACTTGACCTAAACTCGTCACAGTCAGGTTGATTGGTTTATTCCTGCACCGTCTCAACGTTAGTCTAGAATTCCTGAGGTGTGGCCTCAAAACCAGGCCTGGACTTCAACAAAGGCAATGCCATGCTCTTTGTCACAGACTGGACCGAAGGGCCTTTCTAAAGAGAGAAGTGAAGTGATGTCTCCGCTACTCAGTATTTAGAGAAGAGGCATCTCACCGATACCCCACCCTAATGTTTCCCACGCCCTGCTTTGTCAGGCCAGGTTTGCCGATGTTGGGAGTCGGTGCGGGGTGGTGGCTGAGACTGGGGTGGAATTGAGGATTTTTGTTTTCTTGTCGTGAATGGAGTGCTAGCGGAAGGTGGTGGATGGGGAGCCCCTCGGCCTATCACCAGAACAGGCATGGCACAGGCCACGTTGGGGCAAACTTCCATGCTGTCCCAGAGGTGGCCAGCTTAGGGCCGGGGTGGCTTTGTCCAGCCTTTTCACTCCTTGACTTCCTCCCTGACAGAGCCAATAGGTACATTTGGCGCAAGAGATGGGTAAAGTTAGCAAAGCCAGCCACAGTGCCGGCAGGCCCCCTGCAATTGTCCCTGTCGTTGCCAGTAGCCCATCCCGTGGTCTCATTCTCCATGAGCGTGGAGTGCAAATGCAGGTTTCCACAGACGAACCAGCGAGTGTATCAGTCCCTTGGCCTGCGGCGATTCCATCCTCGGTCAGTCCTTCCTGCCACTCTCCCCTCGCAGCTTTTCCATGCCTGCCAGGGCTTCTCTGGGGTCCTGCCTGAAGAGTTCTGGGGAATGCACCTCTGAGCGGGGCTTTTGAAACTGGAGGCTTGGGCCTTTCTTGTTTCTCTCTGTGGCTTAAAGCATTAATTCTGCCCATTCGAATGTAATGTTTGAGCTCTGTGAGCCAGAGGCGGAATCCCATGTGCTGCCGGAACCTGAATGGTAACGAGGCCTCTTTCTTTAACTCCTGTGACATGCTATAATTTAGTTTGAATGTTGAAAGGAAAAGGGCCTCCAGGGGAGTCCAGGCCTCTGCTCGCTCAAGTTCTAATTAAAGTTATTCCCTCTCGAGTTTCACTTTGTTTTCTGGGGCTTTTGCACTCTGATGATTAACATGTGTCCCATGGCAAGGAACTCATTACACCCTTCCTCCAGCTCCTCTTTCACAAAGCTCCAGGAACCTCTTGGTGCAGGTCCTGCTGGCTGAAACTTAGCCCTCAGAAAGATGTAGCGACCAGGGCAGGTCCTAGCCTGACTAGCACTTTGGGCTGGGAAGCCAGTCCCTAGAAGGAAGCTTGGCTTTTTCCTGTGGCTCAGTCCGATGTTGCTGTCCAGTGAAGACGATCCAGTCCAGGATTTCTTCCAGCCTTTTCTTCATATTTCAAGAGCCCAGGCCAACTCTGGCTTCCTTTTCCAACTCTAACAGGCTTATCTCTTTGCGGGCCGGAATTGTTAGCACAGGGTAACTTGCCTGCTGCGCATTCTGCCTCTGCTCAGATATGTGCTCCGTGCTGAGTTTAGGGCTTTTTAATTTTAAATGTCAGCACTGAAGGGCTCCTTTTCTTTTTCTCCCCTCTTCTACTCTAAAGAACCGGCCTCCTGTTAATTAGACACTGGAAGTGGTGCCGCTTTGACAGAGGGGGGGAGCGAGCGTGCTTGTGTCCGTGTGAAATAGATACAAAAATGTCAATGAACAGCAGGAAAAGTTCTGGGAGACCGTCTTACTACTATCGACTGCTCCGGAGGTCGCGACTTCAGAGACAGCGAAGCAGATCCCGGAGCCGGAACAGGCCACTTAGCAGGGGTAATTGCAACCGAAATTCCATTTAATTGAAAGTGCAAAGACCGATGTCGTTTTGCTTAACAGGCAAGTCTATTACTGTAGGTGATGAGCCCAGCATGGAGGCTCCTCTGCGTACCTGTGTGCCGCAAAGTGTAGAGTGAACTTTAGAACGGACCTGGTGATTGTTCAGTGCCGTGGTCAGGTAAGGGGGAGAGCATTGCCTAGTGGCAATATGGATCCGGGAGTCAGGACGCCTGGGTTCTATTCCTTACTTTGATGTTAAAATGTGGGGTGGCTTCCATTAGGCAAGTCCCTTTGCCTCTGGCCTTAGTTTCCTTACCTTGAAAATGAGGGCAACAGTAGGTCCCGAGTTCACTGGGGTGTTCTGAGGCCTAATTGATGTTTTTTGTAAAGTATCCTGGCACGAAAGAGGCTGTGGAAGTGCAAAGAACTATTGTTACAATGTGTTGCTCTTCACGAGCTGGGCTCCTAGAGGGTCTAAAAAACTTGGAACTGCATATAACTTAAGCACTTTCAAAAGAGCCAAAGGGCTTGTGCTCCCAGATCACCAGTGAAATGCAGGGGGGGAGGGGGAGGGGGGGAGCTTGTGTGTTCACAAGCCATTTTGGTGCTCTTGCAAATCGCACGGTAGCACAATGTATTTGTCTCGTGTGGCAGGCGCGCGGACTGCGGAGCCGTGTTTCTTTTGGATGTGCTCATTCATGCCGTCCATTCATTCCACTCCAGGCAGCTTCTGACCCAGTTGCATTTTTTAAAAATAAGCTGCTCTAGCTTTTCCCTTGCCAGGTGAAACAAATGTTCATTGCGGCTCATGCCTCCCATGAAAGCGCTCGGAGGAGGGACCCTGGTCTGTTTTAGAGCGGCTTGGTCCATTTGCTGGTGACATGCTCTCTGTAAAAGGGGGGAGGAGGCTTGTCGGCCACTGTCCCGAAGCCGTTTCAGAAAAAGAAGGGTCATTTTCTTGTTGTGTGAGTACGGGGCTGTGTCAGAAGCTAGCCTCCTCGGGCCAGATCCTGTTCTCCAGGACATGGGCATGAATCTAGACCTATGCTGGCTTCACTGGCATTAGGTCAGATCTACACCTGTTTACCTGAGAGCAGAAGTTGGCCCCCAAAGCGCTAGCTGGGTTCTAGCGTTGTCTGTCTTTTTTCTTTTCCTGACACTCACTATGTTCTGTAGGGAGGCTTAGTTCAGAACCATCACTCGGGGCGTATTAAGAAAGCAAAATTAGTCCCCGAGTTTCAGCTTTTCCAAGACGCAAACAACGTCTTTCTCTCCACCGTGTTTCTGTTTTGCTTGGCAAGAAAAAGTGTTTGTTTGCAGACTCGCAGGCATGTGGTGGTTCCTTGCTTCCCCTTGATTTGTGTCTCATTCACAACCCAAATGTTTTCCTGCCGCTTAGTTGCTGTGACAAATGAGATGTTCGTGGCTGTAATTAGTCTCAGTATGGACTTACCACCGCCACCACTAACACTGGGTCGAGATTGAGCTATTTTCTGCGTGGAAGCAGATTGGAGTAAAGTGAGAATGATGCTAGTGTCTAATGGGGCAGAGTTAGTTCTTCAATAGCATTGCTCATCTGTTGCTCTCAGGATGTGTTTCAAAGGGTGGGGTGTAAGAATTCCCCTCCTTGCCACAGGCAGTAACAATGGCTCAGAGAGGTGCAGTCACTAGCCCCAAGACACACAACATAGGTCAGTGCCGGAGCAGAGACTAGAACTCACAACCCGTGACTCTCCCAGTCCAGACCCCATGCACTGGTCTGGGATGGGTAACCGAAGTGCTGGAACACGAGGGGACAGGTGACTTTCTTGAGATTTCTGGCCTATGAGGTAGACTTACTGATGACGAACAGGCAATTTCAGGAAGGTGAGCATCCCAGACTGGCCTTGCAGGACACACAAATTAGGATGGTATGCTGAGCCTTGAGATACTCCTCGTTAGCTAGTGTGAATAGACACAGCTTCAGCATCAGAGTTTCAGGAGATGGTCCCTCAGTTCCCTTGGATTTCTTGCTGATAAGGCTCAGGGCTGAAATGTGTCAGTTCTCAGTGGTGTGGTCCACCCGCGTTCCCACCCGTCTCTGACGGCAGACAATGGGTGGGGCGTGAGGCAGTTTGCATGGCAGATGCTTTAGGAAAATCTGCTTGAAATTTCCAGAGTTAAATAATATAGAAAGGCAGCTGGGGAGAGCCAGGTTCACCTGGCCTAGCACAGAGCTGCAGTGACTCCTGCTGCAGCCACTCACGCCAGGTGGGAAGGTCCCTTCAGAGGCTGGAGCGCCAGCTTCCCGCTGCGGGGCGGGGTAGGGGGAGAGCCTAGCAGGCTGGATACGACTTGTGGGGGGAGGAAGTGGCTCTGCACGCTGCCACTCCCCCTTCCTCTGGCTGGGGAACTGCAGCACAGGAAACGGCTCACCTGGAGGCTTTTGCCGCTGCTCCCGTTGGCCGGAATCACAACCAGTGGGAGCAGCGGGGGGCAGAGCCAGGTAAGCACCCCCCTCCTTCTCATGCCCAGGCCTTGCACCCCAGCCCCTCCCACTGAGACCCCACACCCTCACCTTGCTCCTGCACCCTCCCTCCCATCCAGGCCTCCTCACCCCACTCCTGCACCCTCCCTTCCAGCCAGACCGCCCCCATCCTCACCCTACTCCTGCACCCTCCCTCCCAGCCAGACTTCACTCCCACCCCCTTCTGCCCCTATTTTGTCATCATGGGCCTGCGGAAAGGTCTGCATCGAGTGGTGTGGGCTGCAGGCCACAAAGTTTGAGAACCCTGCTGTAGATGCACCATGGCTGTAGCAAGTAGCTGGATCAGCCGTGGCACTTGTCCTGGGTTGGTTCAGCGTCGATGTGGGAAGTCCTCTGGCGGAGCAGGGGCTGGTTCTGCCTTTGGATAGGATGACCAGCTGCTACACATTCCTGGGAAGGGGGAGTTCTCTGCTGGCACCGGGCTCCCGCCTTCCCAGCCTGCGTCACTCCCCATTGTTCACTTCGCTCCACTCCCGGTGCTGGCGCTGGATGGTCACAGGCGCTGCCACCTGCTGCCAGTTTGGTTCTTATTTCTAAACAGCTGTAATAAGCGTGGGGGGTCGTGGGACCGTGCTCGGCCCACACAGTTCCCAGCTGCGCCTCTCTTGGAGTGAAGTTTGTATTTGTTTCCCACTTCCCGCCCCCGCTCCCGTAGGGCGGCGGCTCTAGCGCCGGTCCTTCGTGCCTCCCTCTGTGAGCTCCCTTTGCCCTCCTTCCTGAGAAGCCGCACGGCCGCTGCCTGCCCGTGCCAGCGCTAGGTGTCACCTGCCCCGGAGCGGAGCGTCAGACGCCCTGGGAGGCTCTGGTGTGGGCTGCAGCTCTTGCAGCTGAAGGGAAGGAGTCGGGCGCTGGGGGGTGAGGCTGAGATATTAGAAGGTTGCAGAGAAGTGAGCCCCTGGTAGGGGTGGAAAGACAACAGCACTCTTCCCCTCCTCCCCCCAAAAAACTCAGCTGTGCCCTATCTCAGATGACAGAGATGGCGTTTGCACTGTCGAAGCGAGCGCCTGAGGAGCAGAGGGGGGATGACTGCAGGACCGGGTGCCACGTTGGTCCTTGCATGGCCAAGCAGGCTTGACAGCTGTTGGCAACGGCGGCCGGCGGCCAGTCATCCCGACCAGGTAATCACACGTGAGAGCAGATTCTCTTGCAGCTTCCAGCGGGGCCAGGGCTACTAGCCACATCAGCCACGGGTGCTGCTGCTGGCCCTGTGTGAGCAAGGCTGGCACCGCTAGGTTCTAGGCAGGGTAGACCCATGCCCAGCTGGAATGGCCAAGGGAGGAGATGGGCTGCTTAGAGTGGTCCGGGTGGGACATGGGGATGATGTTAAGCAATGGACAACTCAACCCAAACGTCAGGATAGGTTTCACCCTGAGATCCATGAGAGAGGGGCATAATCTCCCAGAGCAAGTCGGGGGAGGCCCATCGGCTGGATGGCATTCTAGGCACTGTGCTAAGGGACCAGTCCTGCACTGGTCCAGGTGGGGAATGCATGGGATGTAACCCAGTAGACCACTGGTTCTCAAAGTGTGGTCCACGGACCACTAATGTACCATGATTGTCTTGCAGGTGGGCCGCGGGCTCAGGGCTCACCCCCTCTGCAGCAGGGAGCCTGGCCCTGTTCCCCCCCTTCCCCATGAGGTTGGAGCACCTTACCGGCTTCCTGCTGTGGGAGGGGACAGCTTCATAGGCTGGATCCAGCTCACGGGGGCAGGAAGCGGCTCCATGTGCTGCCGTTCTCCCTCCCGCTGTCTGGGGAAATGGCAGTGCTTTCCACTGATCCCATTGGCTGGTATCATGGCCAATGGGAGCAGCAGGGGGCGGTACCTGGGAGTGGCGGGAGGCATGGAGCCAGGAAAGCACCATCTGCCTCACGTACCCCCTCCCACCAAGACTCTGCTCCTGTACCCAACCTCCCATCCAGACCCCCCCCCCCCTTGTGCACCCATTTTGTCATCATGAGTGGTTGGCTGGTGGTCCACAGAAGGTCTGCATTGAGTGGGGTTGGGGGGGGCTATGGGCCAAAAAGTTGGAGGACCCCGTCAGTAGGCTCTTCTGATGGCATGCTGTTCCCAGTGCCACCAGTCTCGTGTCTGATCCTCTGTCTCACTGAGCAGCTCCCTCTGGACGTCACGTGAGCTGCCCCTTCATCCCCGCCCCCCTGGATCTGAACAGCCCCGACAGGGATGCTGGCCCCTGCTGCCTCAGAAGAAATGTCTATTGCAAATAGCAGCCTGGAAATGCTCAGGGCAAGTGCATCTCTATGCAGTAACTGGGAGCGTGCTTCCCGCTCGGGGAGACAGGCACTTGCTACCTTTTGCCGAATCTCATTCCCTTACTTCTAGCTGATGCATTCTGAAAACATCCCCTGACTTTATTATCCAAGGCAGGGGTGGGCAAAATCAGGCCCGGGGGCCGGATCTGGCCCACCAGGCATTTTTCTCCGGCCCACCCAGCCGATTAACCGAGTGTGCATGCTTAGAACTGGCAGCGTGTGTTCAGCTGCTCCTCTCTACACCTTGCTCCACCCTAGGATTCTCCTGCTAGCTGTGCAGAGGGGAAGGGCGAGGCGAGTGCTGAAGTCAGGGTGTCCCCCTGCCCCTGTACCCCAGAGCAGGGGGCAGGGAGAGGGAGATGCACAGCGGAGCTGCTCCAATCTGAAGCATGGATGGTGCGTGACTCAGTGGAGTGTGGGTCTTAAGAGGCAATGCCCTGTTTGTAAGATTTCAGTGCTTGTGCTCTCTTTTTACACACACACACACACACACACACACACACACACACACACACACACACACACACACACACACACACACACACTTTCCCCCCATACTCCATCTCTGCGGGGCCGGGGAGATAACAGAACAGGACAGTTTTCCCTGTCTTAAAGAGATCGCATGTGGCTTCTCTCAGAAATTTACCCAGCAGCAGCCAGCGCACACACTTTGTGTTACTGTCTCACACACCCCAGTCTGTGCCATACTGTGTCTGTGCCACACACGCAGTCACTGTCACACACACGGCCACACAGACTCTGTCAGTCTCTGTGCCACACACACTTAAATCTATGTCACAAAGTCTGTCTCTCACACACAAAATGTCTCTCTTTCACTCACACACACTTTCCTGAGGCCCCACCTCTTCTGTGAGGCTTGTCGCTGGCCCCGACCATGGACCAAAAGTCATGAAGTGGGCCCCCTGTGAAAATTATTGCCCACCCCTAACCTAAGGGCATCCTCTGCCCAGACTTTCTTAGGCAGTTCTGTAATCACTGCTAGTTGTTCCCCCCGCTTCACCTCTTAACGTTGCTTTCCCTGCTGAACTTAATACAAGCAGGGTTTTGGATCGCTATCATGTTTGCTTTCTCCTGCCCCTCTCTCCTCATTGCAAACTGGTCCCTTGTCACCATGGCTTTCTGCAACAGAACCTTAACCTGCCTTCTAAAACGAGAGCCTCGCCTCCTGGCCCCGTTGCTACCATATGATAAAAGGCTTACAAATGGGTGGGCCTTGGTGGGCGCTCCCAGGCAGAATGTTCTTTTATTTCATGAATCTCTTCCCTCATCCCATTCCTGAGTGCCTTGACCGTTGTAAGCTGTCCATGGGCACCCAAGACTTGGCAGAGGTCTCACCTCTCTGGATTGCTGTAGGTCCTTCATGTTGAGTCTAGGGATGTTAAAAAGCATTTAATACGGTAATCGTGTACAGTAATTCCTCATTTAACATGTGCCCGCTTAACACGTTTTCGCGATAGCATGATTTTTTTTTAAGGAACGTTTTTTGAATTACACGACTGTCCCCGGAATAACACGATTTCCCCAGCCGGCCCATTGCTGGCAACTGCGCGGGGCTTCCCCCGCCTCCCTGCAAAGCGGCAGAGGGTTTGCCGCTCGCCGTGCCATTCCCCGGTGACCCCCCACTCGCCGGACGCAGTGCAGGTCCTGGCAGACCCATCACAGGGAAATACTCCCAACCCCATCCCCCTCCGTTCTCCACCCCTTCCCTTCCCCAGAGTCTGACACCGCCCCTCCCTGCTGTAACCCAGTCCCCTTTCTCCCCCAACCTTATGTCCCGGTCCCAAAAGACACCACCGCTTGAAACACAACCCCCACCTTTTCCATTATTTTCAATGGGAAAATTGACCCTGTGTAATGCGTTTTCCCTTAACACGATCATTTTCTGAAACATATCTATAGTGTTAAATGAGGAATTACTGTAATGGCTAAAAATTTCTCATCGGTTACACGTTGTTGCGGGCTCTGCAGTATAAAGCTTAGTTCTTGGCAACGCCTCCCAGGGAGCGGGGTCACCAACCTGGCTCCGGGGGAAAAGGCTTCACTGCAGCAGCAAAGTCTCCCCCCAGGAGCCAAGCCGGCTGAGTTTAATTGATACTATTAACGGATAAGCATCAGCGTAACGGTTACACCGTTAGTCGGTTAAACTCTAACGTCCCTAGCTGGGCCCTTGGGGGGGGGGGGCGGTCTTCTGTGTTGTTCCCTGCTGCTGTTCTCTGCAGATGTCCTGTTAGCTCCAAAGCCCCAGGAGTTCCAGACCGTTGTTAGTGTGACCCTTCTTTGGAAAGGTTGGGGTTCCTGAGGCATCTCCTTGTGTCAGCTCCTTGGTCGAGATGCGTCTTGTCCGTAGTTTAGTGATCACACACGCTTCTCCGGCTGCTTCACAAAAAAGCTTTTCATTAAATAGGCCTCCCCCGACCCACTTTGCTTTTGGAGGCTGCTGTGAAGAGCCGTGTCTGATTTGCAACAAACACCTGTACCCGGGCGCACCAGAGAGTGAGATCTTGGATGCCCAGGCCAGCGTCTCTGCTTTCTGATTAGCTCAGGCTGTCAGATAAGTATCATTGTAATCGCATGAAAAGGGCCAGAATTCAAGGCCTCCCAGGGTCCTTCCCTGGAAGGACCCACAATTTGGAATCTGGTAAGAAGACTCTGTAGATATGGTCAAACAGAATCTGAAAGGGAAAAGCCAAAGCAACGCCAGGAGTTAGCTGCCGTGGGATCACTGACCTGTCGGAGACGTTAACATTATCCATGCTGTCTCCGCCCGCTAAGGCAGAATTGCGCCTTCCAATTGAATTGGCTGGTGCTTTTCATACCTGACCCACGTTTTCACATTCATTTTTTTCTGATTATTCCTAGCTAAGCCCCTTTGCAGCGGCCCTTCAAGCAAGCAATCTAAGACCCTAAGAATACCCACTTCATGGGTCTGATTTGACTAGGTCGCCCTCATTTCAGGAGTTTGTGATCAACTTGAAAATCAGCTGTTTTGTGCCACGACTTACACACATGTTCTGATTTGTAGAATTATGGATGGGAAAGTTATGCGTAGGAGGCCAGAGCAGCCTCTGTCTGTGGCAGACCTACAGACAAGGGCTACTTTGGGATGCTGAAGCAGCCCTGAGATGCTGGAACGTTGGAGCAGCCCCTGTCTGCAAGGTACCCCGGCCCACCACAGGCAGGGGCTGCTCCAGCCCAGCAGTGGGTGGGGGAGACCACTCGCGCTGGGCTGGAGCAGTCCCCCCAACCTGCCCTCCCCTTTAATCAATCAGTTAAACTGGTTAACCAATTAAACAGGATTTTACAGCCCTACTGTGGGTGGGGGCGGTGCTGTAAAATCCTGTTTAATTGGTTAACTAGTTTAACTGATCAATTAAGCGTGAACTGGTTAAGCATTTCATGTAACCGATTAACTTTTTAACCAGGTTTTAACATCCCTGATGTGTCGTGTTTATCACAAGGGCCTAGGTACCAGGGCGCCTGGTCATAGGGTTGTCAGGTGTCTGGCATTGGCTCGGACAGTCCAGTATTTGCAGCCTCTGTCCAGTAAAAATATCAGAAAATACCGGACATGTGAAATGTCCGGTATTTTCTGTTTTTCTCGGATGGAAGGCTGCTTGGGACATTCCTCCCCTGCCGTGTTTGTTGGGGGCCGGGGCAGCGTAGCGTAGCGTGGGGATTTAAAGGTGCAGCGACTCTTCTTTTTTTTTTTTTTTTTTTTCTCAACCAATCTTTCCCCCACCATGTTCAGTTTTTTTTGTGAAAGTATCTGGCAATCCTATCTGGTCAGTATCTGAACCTAGCCTTCCTGCTGTGTAAAGTCAGATCGGTGAAGGCCTACCTTAGAGAGTCATTCTCATAATCAACTAACATATGAAAAGAGCTAGGTGTATTCAACGTATGCATCTTATTGTCCCCTATCCTCTCAACTCCTTCCATACCCTGGTTGTGGAATCCAGTTCCTTTGTTCGGATCCCTCCTGAAAGTTCACTCCTGCTGTGGGCCCAGGATAAATAACTCAGGTATAGTCCCTATGGTGCTTGGCTACAAACTAGCTGTCAGAACCGCTAATGGTGCCCTGGCCTAGAGGGAGCAGCCATGTGATTGGGTTACCTTGCCCTCCTTTCTCCTCACCTGTTCCCCCTCTGGTGTGTGTCACCTGCCTTCTCTGAGTTGCAGCCTGGATTTCAGAGCACAAGCAGGGCAGGGACCGGCTGCCGCGGATAAGCACAGAGCATCCATTGAAGTGCTCTGTCTTGCTAGAGAATATCTGGTGCAGAGAGCTGTAGAATGAATGTGCAGGTGCTGGAAAATGCCCAGGATGGCCCTTGCTCGCTGAAAGGTGCTCCCACATTTAGTGGCTTTGTTGAGACGGGCGAGACCTTGAATCCAAATGTTTGACACTCTCAGTTCCTGTCTCCCATTGTTCTCGGAGTCCTGCCCGGCTGCATTTGACCAGGCGAGAAGTGATCTCTCTGCTCCCGCACATCTTCCTCTCCGCCATGACTCACTCTGATGAAGCGGCGCTGCCTGGCTAGCAACAGCGCGAGGATAACGACGGTCTGCTGCTCAGCACTCTGCCAGCACTATTTTTACCCGCCAAAGCAGCACTAAGCAGATGGTCTCTGACCTGCAGGACTTTGGGTGGTTCCCGGCAGGCGTTAGATCAGCAAGACCCAAACGTTCTCCAATTGTAGGCCAGCCCAGAGACCTGCCAGAATGCTGAGAGCTGGGCAGGATTGGCAAAAGGTAAAAATAATCGTAAAAAGGGGATGTCTGAGCAGGAAACTTCCTAAAGCCAGGTGGGAGAATTCTGTATTGGCAGAGGAGGTCTCCATGGGCCACATCCCTGTACTCAAGTAAGGGAGGCCCCTGGCACTGGCTCAGACCCCTGTGAGGGGCTGTATTCGCCTGCCACCATGCAACGATGACTGTGATGGTATAAATTATCAGAGGGGGAAGGGGAGTGCAGGGAGAGTGGCAGGACCCGAAATTGCCTTGAACTTCTCTTTTTGTTGTGATCTTGCTGTATATTTTAGAAGTGTGCATCTGCCTGCCTGTCCGGCTGTGAGTCCATTTGTTCAAGAACTCCTAAATGGTGAGTGCTAGGACCACCACATTCGGTAGGCAGCTTCCTCTTATCCTAACGTACAGCAAGGCCAGGGTTTGGTTGTGCCAGGACAATGGGATGTGCCTGGAACTGGATTGTTTCCCATGGAATGGAAAGGGAAGGATCTGGTAGGAGGGACAGTTCTATTGTAGAACGACCACAGGGGGGCAGGAAAGGGCCTTAGATGGGGACTGGGACAGCTATAACTCTATTGGGCTAGCAGGGGAAGAGGTGGAGAAAGGGACAGCTATTGACTATTCACTTCAGAGAGTTTGTCTGTTTGCGTGTCTGTCTGTCTGTCTGTCTGTCTGTCCCCCAGCATGGAGACATGCACCTTCCCGTGGCTGTGCCCACTGCAGCTGCAGCGGCTATGGACAGGGTCAGCCCGCAACATTTTGGCACCTGAGGCGGGGAGCTCAAATGACGCCCCCATGCCTCCTCGCTTGGGCCAAAACTTTGAAAGGTCTCAATTCTGCCTTCTTCCTGTTCTACTCCTCTCATAGTACTGCTCTGCTACCTACCCCAATAAAGGAGAACTAACAGCAGCAGACACAATTTTCTACACTCTGGGTCCTAGTGGCACCCCCCCACACACACACACACAGTCTGGCACCTGAGGCGGCCGCCTCAGTTCACCTTATGGTAAGGCCAGCCCTGGCCATGGACAGGTACTTCTCACCTAGCCCCAAGCTGCTGCAGTGGGAGAGGGCTGGGGTAGACCTCTCTCAATGGGCCAGCCTGAAGATTGAACCCCTCCTCCCCAGCCCCACCCCAGAGCAATGATTTCAATGAAGAGAAACAAAAATGATTGGAGTGAAGGACCCGAGCAATGCCAGGTAAATCTTCTAGTGGTGTCAAACTCAAATTGTTGGTGGCCCCAAATGATTTGCTCTGTGGGCAAATCAGTGGCAACGCTGCGGATGCAGACCAGTAGTTGTGACATGTACTGCCTGGATGAGTAGCCATCAGACCATTTTTCCTCTCATCTTCTTTCACCGAGAGTCCAATCCGGCACCTCAGACCCTCTATTCAGCCTTTTAACAAATCATTGCCTCAGCAAGTCTTTTGTCTGGGGAGGGAAGAGGGGAATCCAAAGTTATGACTTTAAATGTTAGCAATCTGTGTTTCTTCCCAGGGCAGTGTCCTTAAATATCAGGAAAAGGAGAACTTCCTCCTCGGCCCAATTTAATAATTAGTGTGAGTGATCTTTGTTTTTCAAGTCTGCCTGGTGGCATTTTCCAGCCAAATCCTTTCTTTGGTGATGTTTCCTTTGGGCTTGTTAATGGCATGCTGGACTGCCGCCCATACAAAAGATTTGAAAAAGTTTTCAAGCTCTGCTATTTGCAGGAAATGTCCACTGGCAGCCCAGGTATTTTTAGATGTGTTCTTGCTGAGGCTCAGCGGTATTTGTTCAGTACTTAACGGTCCAATACAAATGATCGGTGCAGGAGCGAATAGCTTAGGAAGCAGCTTATGACGGTGGCCTTTTCTTTTTTTGTTTTTTTGGTTTTTTTTCATGGATTGATTTTAATGCGAAAACAATGGGCCTAGAAACCTCCGTGGGTGTTTAATGAACAAAAATTGGGTGAATGTCGTGTCCTTGAGAGCAGAGGCGGGTGTTGCTCCAACTTCCCTTACAGCCTCTGCTGTTCTAGGTTTCACACCGTTTGCTGCACCTGCTCCTGACATGCAGGAACCCCTTCCGAGCGATGTCTGCGATGCAGATGTGCAAAAAATCAGCACGTGGGGCCTTCCATCCTGCTGCCTTGGGTGTATGAGGCCAGCCCTTTGGCCTAGTGGTTAGCAGACTCCAAAGCAGATTATGGTGGAGGCCAAGAATGAGCCTCGAGAGAGTTGTGTCCTCTCCAATGTATGAACAATAACCTGTTACTAAGGAGACAGCTGTAGCATCATAGGCTCTGGAAATGGCTGTGTGCATCTTCCCACCCACCACCCTGAAATGGGAACTCCTGATGCGGGATGTTAAAAAGCAGGTAAATGGGTAACCGCTGAAAATCTCAGCTACAGAGGCAGCTCCCCAGGAGCGGGGTGGGAGCCTGTGTGTAACCGTGAACACTAACCGAGAAGGCCAAACGAATTGGTTAACCATTTACATGTTCACATCTTTACTCCTGACCATCAAGAAGACGATCCCATTGGGCCGCACAGCCACTTGTGTGTCCAGCACTCGAGAAAGTTCAAACACAAAGCTATGCACAATGTGAAACTTTGTGATGCCGGCAGGCTGCGAAGTTTGGAGGCTTTGGGGGGCTATTTTACTTGCCTTTGACACGCTGAGTGAACTCCTCAGCTCCCTTTGTTTTGCTTTTCCCCATTCCCTTAACTGACAAGATCTCACTTTGTTGGGCTTCATTTATTCCTTTCTGTCTGCCCTTTGGTCCTGATGTGTTGACATTGATGTTAAATTTAAAAGAGAAAGCTGTGAAGCTGGTGATTTCAGCTTTCCAGGGCACGGGGTTTTGATGGAAAGATAAGAGGGGATGGGAGGGGAAAGGGAAGAAAGGAAAAGAAAGACAGGAACACCACAGGGAATACTCAGCATGCAGGGGTGGTTTATGCCGGGCTACACAGCCAGCTTGACATGGCGTTGGCTGCTGTCTTTGATTGCATGTAAAGCCGAGCAGGCGGTTACAGGTCAGATGTTGGAAGGAAGGAAAGAAAATTGGCAGAAGAATCTGGAAATTTGAGGAAGTGGAAAAAACTTGGCTTTTCTAGTACCCTGAGGCCATGACTATACGAGACCTGGATAGTCGGTGAAAGGTACGTAACTCCAGCTCTGTAAATAACATAGCTGGAATCGACGTACCTTAGGCCGAGCTTGGCGCCGTCTTCACAGTGGGAGGTCAACAGGAGAAATTGCCCCCGTCAGCTTCCCTTATTCCATGTGACTGCAAGGAGTACCAGTGCCAATAGGGCACCCTCAGCATTCGATTTAGCAGGTCTTTACTAGACCCGCTAAATGGAACGCCAGATTGATCTCTGGCTCAGCAAATAGAGATGTAGCCTGAGTGTGAGTTGTGTGTCTGTAAGGGGTTTGTGGCACAGCCAAAAATATTACACCTAAGTGAAAAATACCTGCATGTGTAAACCAAATACCGTAAAATCTCAAGTATAGTGCTCACTTTTTTCCCCTTTTTTTTAGGGTCAAAGCCGGAGTGCGCATTATACATAGGAGATTTTCTGTTAAAGTTTTTAACTCACCCTCCCCTCTGCACAGAAGCTTTCCAACTGCAGCGCGGTGCCCCGCCAGGCTCCCGGACAAGGCGAGGAGCCAGCGGCGCCGCCAGACTGCGGCGCTCTGGCTCGCTGCCTGCCCAGTCTCAGCGTGGCGTGAGCTCAGCTGGGCAGGGGGCCCCCGTGGCAGGCACGAGCTCAGCTGGGCAGGGGGCCCCCGCGGCAGGCGCGAGCTCAGCGTGGCGCGCGGGCAGCTGGGTGGGGGGGCAGGGAGCAGGTTTCAAACTCTGCCGCTGGCTCCCTGGTGCTGCTTGCGCATTTCCCGGGTGAGCCTGCAGGTGGGAGTGGCCCCTTCCTTCCTATATATACCGTAAAATCGGGAGTATAATGGGGGTGCGCATTATATATAGGAGTTCACTTTTTTCCAGGATTCTGATGTTGAAAAGGTAGGTGCGCATTATACATAGGTGCGCATTATACTCACGATTTTACGATACACTTAAAATAAGTCCTTAGCTCCCCTGGAGCACCTTTTCTCTGAGGATCAGAAAAGATTTCACAGGTGCTAATTAATGAGTTCTGACAGCAGGTAGGTAGGATTTGCATTTTACAAGTGGGAGAACCAAGCCAAAGAGATTAAGTGACTTGAGATGGTCAGTGGCAGAGCAAGGTGATAGAATTGAGTAGGGCACACTCCCTGCGCAGGACTGGGAGGAGAACCCAGGAGTCCTGACTGCCATCTGACACCCTGGCAGTGGAGCAACCTTGCCTGGTCCTTGCAAAGGTGACAGTTGTAGAAATCTGACCATAGCAATTAGTCCGTAATGAGCGGGTGGGTGGCTTAGAGTCTTTTCCCTTGAAATACTCTGCCATGATATGGAGGAAAAGGCCCTGAGAGTATGGGCAGTCGGTAATGTAGGCAAAGGAAGGCACAGCCTTCCCAAAACTTCCTACATGGCCAACTGTCTAAGGCTGGGGCCGCTGGTGGGGAAGGCTGGAACCGTGGCACAGCAGCCCGGCTCTGCCTGACCACCAGGGAAGGCTGGAACTGTGGCGCAGCAGCCTGGCTCTCCCTGACCTCCGGGGAAAGCAGCCCAGCTCAGCAGCCTGCCCCCCGGGCAGACGGAGATGGGGCCACGGTGGGGTTGCACGGCTTTCCCCAGCTGCTGAGGAGGGCCCGGCCAGGGACATCATGATAGCCCTGGCTCTCCATGTGGCCAGACAGGATCAGGCTGGGGGTGGGCAGGGCTTGGCTCTAGGGGCGGGGCCTTCAGGCTGAAGGGGCAGGGCTGGGTCTTGCCTTTTCCAGCTGGGCTTTCACCCGATGCCCAGACCTGAGACACTTAAAGAAAAAGGGAGAAAAAAAATCCTTGTATTACTGTGTATCATGATGCCCGGGAAAAATCCTCTGGCGATTCCTGGTCAGGTCTTGATCAGTATTGTGATCCCCAAAATGTTCAAAAGTCACATGGTACATTGCAAAAAAATCTTGAGCTTGCCTTAACATTTTTTAGATATTAGACAAACAATACATTTGGGGGCCTTTGGGCTTGCCTTCAGGTTTCCGAGTGTTTAGTGTTCATATTTTCTCTCTAACCATGCGGACTGGACGTTTCTTATTTTGAATGAAATTCTCACCTGATCACATGATTCTAGCAGTTGAGGCTTTCAGAAAAACACCAAACATTGTGGGTCTTACAGCCAAATTACAAGAGCTGGCAACACTATTTAGGAGCAACTTAAGAAATGACCGCTGTGGGCTACATCCAATGCATGCTGGGACAAATGTTTGGGAGCTTAACCAGCATAGTGTTATACTCACTTGGCGTTTATCCCACCTTGCAGTAGGGCACACTGTGGGTTGGCTATCTCACCTCCCCCTGGGTGGATAGGACTAGAACCTGCCACCTTGCTCACCCCAGGCAAACACCCTGTCACCTAGGCTATGCTGGAACACAGTTTGTTCACGCCAGCTGATAGTTACATACCACAATACCAGGTTTCAGTGGTTCAAGTCAAGAAGTGCCCAATAATGGAGGACACACACTAAGGGCATATCTTCACTCCATGATTGATCTTCTGCAGTTTGATTTAGTGAGTCTAGTTAAGAATCGCTAAATCGAACTCAGAGGGCACCCCTGCCGGCAATTGGTACTTTTGTTCTTTCCAGGAGTAAGGGAAGCTGATGGGAATGTTTGCTCCCGTCGGCCTCCCACGGTGGGCACACCGCCGAGCTCAGATTAAGGTAAGATGACTCCAGCGATGTATTCTACATTGGCTTAAGGTACGCAACTCCAGCAAACTGATGGGTCTAGTGAAGACCTAGCCTGAGCGGCACACTTTCTAAGACCACCTCTGATCTCCTATTTTTGAAGAGATGGCGGTTGGTTCTTCTCTTGCTCGTTCTTCCCTCTGGTTGTGACTTCCATCAGTGGTACACAATAATATTGCTAAGACAGGCTGGTAATATCAGGCAGTGAATGAGTGGCAGAAGCAGAGTCATTGCCAGGGAACGCAGATCCTGTTCTCTAAAAGCTCTTGTTAATAAAGAAGGAGGGGTAGAGACCCACAGAGACTCTGTGTTCTAATGAGAATTGTTTCCAGAAGAATGTTACATCGAGTGCATGATGAAGCATCAGCTGCTCTTTGATGAATTAGAGTAAGTTCATCTTCACAGCTCTGTCTGGCCACACAGCTTGTACACACGGCTGTCTTTTACGGTGAGACTCTTTTACATTTGTATTGCTCTTGAAAGCTGTTCTCTGTGTTCCCCACACCTTAGGTTATTGCATGGAAGGCATCCTGCAATCCTTTCGTTTACTATTCACCCAACAGAGACGGAGATGAGGCCGATGAGTTGCTATTTGGTCTGTAGTCTCACTGGGGGAGCCGTGTCAGTATGTAGCTGTAAAAGCAGTGCTATAATGTCTTAGGCTATATCTACACTACAGGGGTTTTCCGGGATACCAGAAGTATCCTGGAAAAACTCCGCTGCGTCCAGGGAACACGTCTGCTCTTCTGCTTTTTTTGTGTGTGTGTATGGAGGAGCAGACATGCTCGTTCAGAAGCCCTGTCTTCCTCATTCCCCAAGGAAGAATGGTTCTTCCAAAAGAGGAGGTTTTTTTCAAAATTTGGCCCAGTGTAGACAGGCCAAATTTCGGAAAAGCCTCTTCCAAAAAAATTATTGGAAAAAAGTACTCAAATTGCATACCTTTTTCTGACAAATCATTATAGTCTAGACATAGCCTGGGATAATAACAAATCTCTTATATCATGACTTTTCCTGGGGAAAACCGAAGTGGGTTTTACCCACAAAAGCTCATGATACAATATATTTGTTAGTCTCTAAGGTGCCACAGGAGTGCATGTTGTTGGTACATTTGGTTCATAGTTATTTTTGTTTTCTGGAGCTCAGAGGCTATCTTGGGGTGGTCGCTTGGCTTTCCAACCTGCAGGGGAAGGTTTAGATTGAAATGAAAAATCTATCTTGCATTTTAAAAAATGATGACGTCACTGCTCGTTTCATTGTGTTTCGCAACCTGCATACTGGGCCTCAACTAAGCTGCCTCGTGCCCCTCTGAAGATCATCATTCTCTGAACGAGGCCAGCTTTTTAAAATGGTGAGTTTGCCCCAAGAGTAGCAGAAAGGAGGGCCTGGAAGCCTCCTCTCCATACATTCACGGGAAACAAAGCCCGGGTCCAGCCATCCACCAGAACGGAGAGTTTTCTTGCCTTGTACCCGATGTGGAAGTTCCAGCCCTCAGAGTGACACTGACCAGGTATGCTGTTGAATCACTGTTAGTTGATCTACGACCTCCTGGAAGCTTGATTCTGGAATCCAATGCTGACCTTGTTTTCCCCACTGCAGGCATGTGAACAATTTCTGTTGTAGGGCTGCTGAAGAGTGTAGGCTGTATGTGCTGCTTTGTTGTGGCAGACTGACTTGTGAGTACTTTGCTACTGGCACGGGTGTTGGGTAATTATTTTTGAATGACTGTTGAAGCATTTATTTTGGGAAAACGTGCCCTACAGAGAACCTGTATAGACTTTGTGAGCAGCGATCAGAGTAGAAGATGACAGGTCAAAGTTTAGACTAATTAACACTGAGGGTTCTTTTTCAATGTCATAGTATTGTTTTGAAGTACGTTGTGTTTCTTTTTCTAAAAGCCAATCTGCTCTAACTGCTGGCTTCCTATGTACATCATGTTCTTGCGCATTGGTTTATGACAGTATTTCTACATGAGTGCGTTTTTCTTAGCATCAGAGGTCAAACCTGCGCTTGTTCTGAAGTATCCAAATGTGGCAGCAGTGGGTGGATTGCTATGAAATTCAGTGTCGAACTGAAATTACAAGATGCTCCTTAAACTTCCAGGTTTCTATAGCAACAAGCAACAGTCATTCTTCATGATTAAGCAGCGTCCGTGGCAACAGAACTAGCAGTTTTTAAATGTAAGATTTTCTTTTTTCCTTGTGCTTCTTTAGCAATCCAAGGTTAACATTTATTTGTTTGGTACCTTTAGATGGGAGAGAACTTTGGACTGGTAACTGTGTATTAAATAAGAATGTTGAGGGTTTCCATTTAAATAATATTTGTAACTTTGGATTAATCTGAAGGATATTCTTCTAAACTGTTTGATACCATTTAGGGAGGTAACCTGCTTAACTGGTGAAATATACTGTTTGACCTGTTAACCATTTAAAGGGGAGGGTTTGCAGAAGGATTGCTCCATCCCGGCTGGAGCAGCCCTTGTCCATGGCGGAAACCCCACCACCCGTGGGGCTGGAGCAGCAGCCCCACAGGTTAACCAGTTAAACATTCACATCCCTAGTACTGTTACTGTGCTTTGTTAAACAACTGCCATGTTTCACCCCAGAGGTAACTGCATTTCAGTAGTGAATGAAGCAATCCCTAAACGCAGCTTGCGTGTTTTTTTAGGATCAAGAATGCAAGGTGGCAGTGTCAGAGTGTAGAAGAAACCCACTTCAGTCATCCAAACTAGAATGGAGAAACAGAGAGAAATATACTGGAGATCAGGGCTACTCAACACGCGGCATGTGGCCCGTTTGTTGGTGGCCCGCGGTGTGGTTTGGGTTTACGTGGGGCTCAACAAGCGGCCCACAGGTGGGAGCCAAAACAAAAAAGGGAGTCAATATATTGGTCTTCTGTTGATATGCGTTTAGTAGTTACATTCCTGGACTGTCATTGCTCATTAAAAGTGCTGTCATATGGGTGGAAATCGGGTCAATATTGCATTTTAGTAACATCAGCAGAACTGACTTAAATGGGGCCTGCGTGTTGTGTAGTCTTGCCGAAAGCTTTGTATTCATGCCCATCAGTGTGAGAGAATCTATTTGCATATATATTTGCATGTATATGCAACCACACTTAAGTTTCGGCCCTCGGCATGTACTGTGAGTATCGTTGTGGTCCCTGGGGCTTCCAAAGTTGAGTAGCCCTGCCATAGATGATGATCCTCATTAATAGGAGACGGCTTTCACTAGCATCAGAGATACTCTATCAAATGGCAAGTTGCATTTGAAGGCATACAGTAGGTGTCACTAAACTCCAGTGACTGCAGTGAAATAGTATCTCCAATGAGAAGCACACAGAGACACCAGCATTAGTACAGGCAAATGATGGCAGAGATGGTTTGAATAGTGCCCATTGTAGAACCCTTTTTTGGCATTTCACTAAATATTCCACCTGGAAAATGTTTTGTTTTGTGACCTTTGTGCTCACCTTGTATTTTCTTTCCCCTCTTTCCTTGTCCTTAGGGATCTTTGCATGAGAACAGAATCTCCGCTTGGAGTGCGGGTCTACTCTGAAAAGTGATGGTCTAAAAATGGCAGCTTGGTGTGTGTGGTTTTTTTCAGAGTGTTGTTTGTGGTCTGATGGAGAGAAAAGTACAGTAAACTCCCACAACCTCTCAGGTCTGTTAGCACTGCGGGCTCAATGGAACTAGAAGAAGGGCGTCCGGCTGCCTGTCTAGCTGGAAGTTCATCCGTTGTAATTAAGTCCCATTTTGCAGGGTCACATTCTGTCCTCGTTCCCTCCATGCAACAACCCCAACTTTCAAGTCTTGCCCTCGCTTGTAATGAAGACAAAACGAGGTGGTGTTGTTGTACCAATAAAAGCAAGCAGGATCTTATGGGGGGGATAAGGCAAAAAGCCACATTTATTGTAAAGATAATTATTTATTTTTATATATATATATATATATATATATATATATATATATATATATATATATATATATATATATATATATAAACATTCATTCAATCATTCATCCATTCATTCATTCATTCAGGTTCTGTGTAGTTGTTATAGTTACCAGCCTGGAAGTTGCTTGTGACAGAATACTGGCCAGGTATTCTGTACACAAGTGATGGTAGTGGGGAGCGAAGTCCTGATCAGATGCGCATCTGAAGCTCCTGGTGGGCTGGCAGCAGAACCTTGGACTCTGCCTCCATAGTCTTTTGGTCCAGTCTTTATAGGAATTTCTTCCTATACCAGTCTATGGGAATTGCTGCATCATGCTGATGTCTTCAGGGTGGCTGCCAGGTGCTTGTCAGTGATCTCATAGGGTGGACCTCCAGTCTTTCTCCACTTGACACCTTTTGGTTGCACTGGCACCTGACGCCTTCTTCAGCCCTTTGATGCTGCATTCTCAGGCTGGCATCTCTCAAACCAGTCATTCATTGTCCAAGCACTCACTCTCTCTTACCTACATTCCCTAATTAATGTTTCACATACAGTATTTTGTATAATCATAATTTTACATATACAAGAGTTGTAGTTGGTGGCATTTCTTAAAACATTCTCTCTCTGAGTGCTGAGTTAGTTCACTTTGCGATTAGGGTTAATTGGTTCACAATGCTTTGCAGAGAACGGGCGTCAATTGTGTAACAATGCCCTTAATCAATTACAGGGCTTGGCTCCCAGAGCAGAGTTAGTGGCTTGACAAGCAGCCACTTGCAAAAGTTTGAGCATGCCCTGGGACACAGAGAGGGGAGCTTTTTCTGGCTACATAACAGTTTTAAGTTACATGACCTAATATTATATTAATAAATCTAAACACTTATCAAGCTTGATAACCCTAAATCTAAACACTTTAACAAGAATAAATCTAAACACTTATATGCTTCTTCTACTTAACAAACTTATACTACTTAGACTTTCAGTTGTGGGGAACAAATTATAGGGAGTCACTTCCTCTTGGGGGAATCATTTTTAATACTTTAATATGTTATCCCTACAGTGTGGTTGGAAGTGAGGTCCCAGCATTCCCTGCCAGAATCGGCAGTGAGTGAGAGAGAAGGTTAAGAGCCCCCTTTGTCAGATCCCAGGCTGAGTTTGTGGACTTTCAGTCATAGATTTTGATTACAAACTGGGCACATTGAGTCCAGAGTCCTGGAGAAGTGCTGGATGCCATTTTAGTTTATTTTCAGGCTAGCACTGCCCCTTGAGTTGTGCTCCTGATGCTGTTCTGCCTCGCAAGAGACCAACTGAACTGTTTTGTCCTGCTCTCTGGAGTGGTGTCCTCTGTAGTGACTTCGGGGAGGGCTCCTTTGCATGTTGATGTTCTTCCACTTCCTTATGCCTTTTTAAATACTTCCTTCAAATAAATACATAGCAGGGACACTTCCTAATATCCTTAAAGCCCTGATTGTTGAGCTAGACAGTAGGACGGATGTTTTCTTTTGTTGAGATGATGCCCTCTCAGTCCTAGGCACCAGAGGATAGAAGGCAGATTGTGAATCACTAGGAGCTTGGTCAGGTCGGGCAATGCTGCTGTGCCTTGAAAAGTGGAAATCATACTTAGTGACTGAGTGAGGGATGTTCTCCTCCTAGTGGTTGGCCCACAGTGAAGATAAGGGGCCTGCTTTTTTTACAATGTTTGTTTGCAACAGATGGATTTTTCCAAAAACAGGAAGCAACTGACAATAGATTATATGTGTCTGCAGTACCTGAGACATATACAGCTTTCTGTGTATCTTCCACTAAACCTTTCACCTACCCACAAATTCAGTCAGAGTTCTGTTGCTATAGGAGTAATGATCCATGTGACAAATAGGATGCTAATTTCAGGAAAAGGAAAGGAACACTAAGGCTATGTCAAGACTGCAGGCTTCGTTCCGAAGAAGCTTTTCCGGAAGAGATCTTCCGAAAAAACGTCTTCCGAAAGAGAGCATCCACAATGCCAAAGCGCATCAAAAAAGCGATCTGCTTTTTTGACAGATAGCATCCACACTGAATGAATGCTCTCTCACATGTAAGCTGTGATTACTATGGGCAGAATGACCACCAGGGCACTTGTGCTTTTTCCTCTTTCCTCTTCTTGCGAAAGAACTCCCTCTTTCCTGTCCACACGCCTTTTTCCGAAAGAGCTCTTCTTCCTCGTAGAAAGAGTTTTACCAATGTCAGAAAAATCCCTCAGTTCTTTCAATTTTTTTCAAAAGAACGTGCTTGCAGTGTGGACGTAAGTGAGGTTTTTTCAGAAAAACAGCCGTTTTTCCGGAAAAACTCTGTAGTGTAGACATACCCCAAGAAAACTGTTGATGTTAATATTCTTTGTTCCAAAAAAAATGGTGTAGGTATGAGAGGGGCGAATACACAGAAAATGGGAATTAAATGGCAGTCAGTATAAATTGACTATGAAGTGTAGAAAATTGATAAGGGAAGCTAGGGACATCAGGGAAAAATTTGTGGCAGCAACGGGTAAGGACAAATAAGTTTTGAAAGTATATGTAAGGAGAAAAATACTAACAATGGCTCCATTACTAGATGGAAAAAATGCCTTGCAGTGAAAGACTTAAATAGCTATTTGTTTAGCTTACCTAAGAGAAGATGGAGAGGTGGTTTAATTCCCATGTAATGGGTACAAAAGGGCTCTGCAGTTATCTTAGCCAAATGCAAATTATACTTCTGTCAGACACAAATATTTGGGCTCTATACAGGGATGACTGGGTGACATTTGTAGTATACTGCAGATCAGACCATACGATCGGTCTCTTCTGGCCTTAATCGCTGAGTTACTTGTAACTAGAATGTTGTTTAGTTTTCCAGGTAGTCCAGACATGTTTTACTTAGACAAGCACTTCATGAAGCAGAAATACTCCTAGTGTTCCACACTCTCTCTCCAGATGCATATTTAACTGAAATGTTTTCTGTCTTCGGATTTTTGCATATCCTTATTTTGCAAATATTTATATTTTCCCAAGACAAGTAAGAGGAAATGCACTATTAAAACATCAACGTCTCATTTGTAAATTCCCATCCTGTTTGAGCTGTTAAGCTTTTGTTTAATATGTGCAGAGTGAGCCTGTGATTGCATACAAACGGCTGCAAAGTACCTGGCCCATTGGCAAGGCATCAGTGTTCCCTCTTAGCTGAGCCCTTGTGCGACCACTCAGGAGCAATTCCAATGTTGCCCAGCTGATTAGCAGAGTACCCTCAGCTAGGTTTTTTGCTTCTGTTGGTGGTGCACATTAGGGATGTAAATGATTGACTGGTAGGGGCTGGCGCAGCTCCCTGCCCACCCCTGACAAGGGGCTGCTCCAGCCTTACAGGGCCCACTTCAGACAGGGGATGCTCTGGCCCCTGTCTGTGGCAAGCCCAGTCCGGCCCCCCATCACAGGTTACTCACTGGCTTATATATATGCTTTATACTGCAGAGCCCACAGCGGGTGTAACTGTTTAGATTTTTAGCAGTTGCCTGGTTACATTTTTAAACTACTTTTTACATCTCTAGTGCACATCCGCACGCACCTCGGTGCACATAAAATATTTATTCCACACATGGATGGGAAAGATTAGAGGGAGCATTGCCTCTGACAGCAGAGCTGGGTATTGGGAGAGGCCTCAGAGGTTCTCTGCTATGAGCCCAAATGCAGCATTAGGAAGGGCTGAACTAGGTGACCCTACCTGTTATTTCTCCTTTCTGTGACTTGGCTCTGCTAGAGGGGTCTCAGCCAGCAAGGAGGATGCAGGGTGTCTGAAGCTGTTCCAAGTCCACGAGCGGGAGGGAGAGAGATCGTCATCTGAGTCTCCATCAGGACAATGGCAAGTGCCCACTCACCTACAGATCCAGTACTGTGTGTCCAGAGACGGATATGCGAGGCAGGGATCTCCTGTCTTGCCCTGTGGTACACAGTCGCCGTATTTTGGCCAGAGCTGGCTGGGGGAGAATTCCCCTTTGCTTGTGTATGATGGAGGAGGTGGGATACTGGCTCCCTTTCCCGGCAGTGGGGGTGTGGCTGGGGGGGAGCAGGTGCAGAGATGGGGTGTGACTGAGTAGAGTTCCACAGTTTGTCAGCTGGTCATCTTATCCCAAGATCAGACAGTGCAGGGTTCAGGAGCCACATCCAGCTTCTTGGTAGACCCTCCCCTGCACCCTGGGGGTGGGGGGGGGAGGAGGAGGGAGAACTCTGGGCGCAAGATACACATCAGTGCTCTCCAAGAGGAGATGGGATTCAGTACCCACCTGTCACTCACATGGAGCCACTTCTGGGGTGGAATGAGTCAGCCGCACAACAGAACTGCACACCGGGAACTCGTGTTAAATACGTGCACCGTCCCCAAGTATGTGTGGAAGCAAACATTCCAGTCTCTAGCTGAACACCCTATACATGCTGTTTCCTGGTGCACTCTTGCATGCTGGCTTGCTCTCTCCCTCTCTCTCCCTCCTTTTTTAAATACTTGGGAAAATACTTTTTTTTAAGAGAGGCTAGAGGGAGAGTTAGGAGAGAAGTGGTTTCTGGTCTCCTTTGTTAATGAGGATCTTCACACCAAGGAAGAAAGTGATTGACTGTGTACACAAGGGAACCCACTGAAAATAGCTGTAAGCAAAATGCTGTTAGACGCCCGGGGTAAACAAACAAAAAATAGCAAAATATGTTAGTAACTCCTGTCAATTATGGCACGCATCGGAGGTGGTTGTGACTATAGAAGTGAGTGAGTGAGAGTGTGTGTGTGTGTGTGTGTGTGTTCACCCTGTTGTAGGAAATTCACATGGGAAAGATTTTCAGTTATCTCTTGCAGTTGCCAGAGAAAACTCTGAACACCCTGCTCTGAGGAAGTTGGCTTTCTCCACCAAAAATGTCAAATCAGATTGCATTCTAAGTGTGCGTTATTACATCCCGGTCTCCAGTTTTCCAGAAGGACACTGAAGTTTATTCAATGTTTAAAGTCATCTGACCTGGCCTGGCTAGCTCTAGGAATTAGGAGGTTTGCAGGCTGCAGGTTGAACCTCTCTAGTCCGGCACTCTGGTCCAGCAACATCTGTGGTCCGACATGATTTCAGTTAGCCAGATGTCTACTTATCATGTGCCAAGTTTCCTGTGGTTCCGTAAAGTTTGCTTATGGCCACCAGTCCTGGAGCTCAGTGATCTGTGCTGTTATTTAGCATTAAGTGGCCCTAAATGTCTTCTAACAGTCCACTAAAGCAGTGGAAGTGTTGGTAATGCTGCCAGATGATATTAACCTCCCGTGGTTTGGCAAATTCTCTGGCTTGGCACTGATCAGGTCCCAAGAGTGCCAGACTAGAGAGGTTCAACCTGTATTATTAAAGCTGAGTGTACTTTGTGAGTTTCAAATCTTAATGTTTGTTGTACTCTGCAGATGGATAGGAACAGAGGTATGTATGTGCCTTCATCTATTTCCCTAATGGAGTGCTGTCAATAGAACATCTGGTTCGTTGCCGTTGCAAATCAAATCCGATGAATCCCATTTATAAAATGTGCGTTTATTTAATTAATTTATTTATTAGCACTTTCCCAGTGCAGACCTGCTACAGCAGTAGCGGCGGCACATGATAGGGTGGAAAAAAAAGGGTCCGGGAATTAAACTGTGGAAAGGTTCCTGTCTCTCTTTGTTTTTACATCAGGAACAAAGCAGACTAACTGCCCAAACCTCTCTGTAGTTAGCCTCTCTGAGCCAACTGTTTCAAAGGGGGAGGAGAGACCCCTCATCAGAGACAGACGAAAATCATGTTCTTTGGTTTCTCGTGTTTCCAGTCTCACTGGAGTTTCCACATGGCACCTAAGCTCAGCAGAATTGTCTGAGCACTGAGGATCAATTGTAGATGGAGACTTTATAACACTTCTGCAAGTGTCTAAAAACTGCCTTCTTGCTAGAGCTCTGAGGTCAGGTCTACATTAGATCCAGAAGCTTGGCTTAAGTGTGCTTAAGTCGGTTTACCATAAGTTGAACTTGGCACCGTCTTCACACACGGAGGCTGATGGGAGCAAACACTGCCCTCGGCTTCCCTTACTCCTTGCAACTGACCTGAGTACCAGCACTGACCAGAGCCACCCTCAGCATTCAATTTAGCGGGTCTTAATTAGACCCATTAAATCAAATGCCAAAAGATTGATCTCTGGCGTGGCAAGTGAGGACTTGGACTGAGTGCATAAGGTGCTGGAGAAGTAGGGTGGGTTTTACAAGTGGTTTTAACAGTGAATAAGAGAACCAGCCTGAAACAAAATCCTGGACCTATTTTAATTTTGAAATTTTTCGATTATTTGCTCCTGCCTGTTTGAGTTTTCAACCGGTGTCTATACTTGCAGCTGAGATAGGAAGCGAGCAGGCCAAAATACTAAACAGCAGTACAACTTTGAAATATGGTGAGGTTTCAGGCTCCATTAGTCAATTCCAGCAGTTGTGATGAATCAGTAGGTTTCACTCTTAGCCACACTGCAGCCATTAGAGAGCAGTTTTGTTACACGTGAGCACGGCCAATATTTCATCCCCTGGTCACTATGTTGTAAGGCTCAGCTCATTTAGAGATAATGGCTGGCTAAGCATTCAGACTACGTCGTTGTTGGACTAGTGTGTATTAGGGCTGTTAAAAGTTGATTAAAATGGTAACTGTATAACTGCTGAAACTCTTGGTGGTTACATGCGCTGCAGGCTCTGCAGTATTAAATACTGTAATGTAAGCTTTATAGTGCAGCGCCCACAGTGAAGCCTTCCCAGGAGCAGGGCCCCCAGCCCCTGCCGGCTCCTCTCCCGGGGAGGACTTTAACCGATAACATTGACCATCAGCTTGTCGGGTATGTAGTTTACACTAGCCCCTAGTTCAGAGGCACGAGGGCGACGAAATTGCAAATGAAGCTCGATTTAAATATCTCGCGCTTCATTAGCATGTTCTCGGCAGTTGCCATTTTGGAAACGGACTAGCCGAATAACTGCCCGTGTCTACATGCAGCAGTGAACGGGAGTTCGGCATTTTCTCGAATTAGCTGTTAAACCTCATTCTGCGCAGGAGTAACAGCCAATTCGAGTTAGGTTTACTTTGAACTCCTGTTTCACTGCCGCGTGTAGACGCGGGCAGTTATTCCGGGCTAGTCAGTTTCCAAAATGGCGACCGCCCAGGAACATGCTAATGAAACGCGGGATATTTAAATCCCGTGCCTCATTTGCAATTTCGGTCGCCCTCATTAGCCTCCCTAATTCGACCTAGGGGGCTAGTGTAGATGTACCCTAACATCCCTAGTATATAGGTGCCATGACAATTATTTATGCTACTCACCCTTTCAAGTGTACCATAGAGTCCTAGAATGCTGCTTAGACTAGAATGATCATAGTATGCGACTGCAGCCTTCAGAGGACGCATGCCGTGCTAGTGCTTCCTCGTCAGCTTGGGTGGAAGAGGGTTATGTTTTTGGTGCCCTGTTCCCGATGGTGCGTGCATGCAGAAGAGCTGTTGCCTGTACTGGCTGTCTGGATGCAGCCGCGGATTACAGCAAACATAATGTCTCTTTCTTTGTCTTGTGTTGGTGAATATGCAGCTGTGCTCGTTAAGCACGCCTAGAAAGCAGCCCGTTCCCAATTTTGAATCTTTACTGAGATGTTCAGCGTGATGGATGAATCTAATTTAAATCTCCCCAGAGCTGACTTCTTGTTCTCCAAACTCTGTGTAGCTCGTCTTGATCATCACTTAGGAGGGGGCTGATGTCTCATGCCACTTTATCAACCCTTCCGATTCAACCAGAATATTAGCAGCCTGCCCTGTTTGGACCCCGACCCAGCCTGAATTTCATCGTGTTCTGATGTATTTTTTAAGGCCGTGCTTCATTCACATTTCTATGTTACGCTCAGGAAATGGCCTTTGATGACATGCTGCTAGGAGAAGCTGAATTTGCTCTGTAGGCAGCACACCAGAGCAAGATAAATCAACGTATTTTATTTTGGAGGCTGAGAAATAAAGAGTAAAACACCTCTAATCTAGATAGCTTAAAACCACAAGAGTTCTTCTTAAGTGGCTGTTGCCGCAGCCCCGTTTGCATCTTCCTCACTGAAAATGGAGCCTTATTTGTTGGTGTCGCCAATATTCTCTTTCCCGGCTGCAGTGGACTCTCTCTCTCTTGCACTCGGTTCTGTTTCCCCCTTTTCGTGCGGCAGCAAAATCAGGTTGTTGGCTTCCCACCTCTCCCTGCTTGGCCTTGCCGAAGGTCCCACCTCTGACTTGTGGGGATTTTCTCCTCCCCTCCTCCTGTTTGCCCCATGGAGTGTTCTTCCCTGACACAGAGTGCCTGACCCTCCTCTTATTAAAATAAGAGGCCAAACTCCCATTGGCTGCAGGTGAGAGCAGGATCTGCCCCCAAATGGCTAGCATTTAGCACCAGTAAAGGGCAGGGAGAGGGGTCCTCAATGGGATGGGAAGGACGGTGCAACAGAGGGTCGCATGTCACCTCAGCAAAGCCTGGCAGAGTCGCCAGAAATTTTTCCCGCCGTGGCACCTGTTGGGTCAGCTCTGGCACCCTCTGGGGCAGGCTCACCAGTTGGGGGGGGGGGGGGGACAACGGGGGCAGTTGTTCTGGGGCCTGGCGATTCACAGGGGCCCAGGGCTCCTGTCTGCTCCTATTGCGGCAGTGGTGGCCAGAGCGCCAGGCCCTTTAAATTGCTGTCCGGAGCACCACACCACATGCTCCAAGCAGCTCAGAGGACTGGGGGCGAAGGCTGGCTGCTCCCAGCCCCACCCCTTCAGCCTGAGGCCCCGCCCCTTCTGGGGTGCAGAGCCAGGCCCTCCCACAACTTGCCCAGGGGCCTGCGGAAATTTGTCGGCCTCCTGCTCTGGAGCCTTGTGCTCATGGCACGGGATAAGGGGACCGGCTGCACCCGCCCCTTCTCAGGTCCTTCTTACTGACCTGGAACTTCTCCTCTTGCTTCGGCAGGCGATTCTCAGTGGTTTTTGTTGTTTCTCCATCCCTTTCCCACCTTTCTCAACCACCTGGTTTTGTTAGGCTGTAGGAAACCAGCTACTAGAGCTACCTACCTCGCCAAGTGGAAACATTTCTCCATTGGGTCGCCCCATCAAGACCTCCCTTGCGTGAGGTCATCTCTCTGGACTGTGCTGGAGTATTTGCTCCATCTGAAGCAGCAACGCCTTGCTGCTTCATCTATCCAGGTACACCTAGCTAGCGGCCATTTCAGCCTTCCTCCTTCCAGTGGTGGTCAGCTGGTTTTTTCTCGAGAGATGTCCATTTGCTTCCACCAGGGCTCAGAGAGACTATACCTGCAGACAGGGGAGCTGGAAGAGGTTTCTGGAGTGGGGATGCTGAGCTGCACCCCTTAGCCCTGTCCATGCTCCTCACTGCCCCCTAGACCTGGGGCCAGCAGCCAGGACCCCACATGCAGGGCAGGCAGCCAGGACTTGGGGCCCAGCGGCTGGACAGGACCCTGCGTGCAGGGCCCAGTGGCAGAGGAGGGATGTAAAATCCCATTTAATCAGCTAACCGGTTAAACGATATGTGTAACTGGTTAACCGCTTAAGGGGGGCCTTGGGGGGGCCCCCCACCACGAGCGAAGCCTGTTCCAGCTGGGCTGGAGTGCTCATACCTACAGTGTGCTGCTTGGCTGGGCCAGGCCCGCTGCAGGTGGAAGCTACTCTGGCTGGGCTGGAACCCCCTCGTGGCAGGCTCCGCCAGGCTGGAGCAGCCCTCCGCCCATGGTGGGTTACTCCAGCCCCGCCAGTTAACCATAACCAGTAAGCATCACTGGCTGTGAATGATGCTTACCCGTTAACCATTCACATCCCTATGGCAGAGTCCCCAGGCATGGGGCTAAAATGGTGGGGCAAAGGGGCCAGAGCCAGGGCAGCCCTACTTCCCATGCCTATAGATTTGGGAACCCGTTCCCACGTAGGACTTCAACTGCTGGCATCATGCCTTCTGTCTCACCTTTCTGGAAGTCATTTATTTTGGCCAGGAGGGGCCCAGAAATTAGGGGGCCCTTATGTCAGAACCCTTCCCCCCCTGTGGTGGTCTTTAAGGACAAGGTGCAACTTTGCCCCCATCCCATATTCCTCCCGAAGGTGGTTTCCTAAGAAGCATACTACGTTCCTGCCAGTTTTCAACCCGAAACCGCACGAGACCAGCAGTGTCTTCACACGCTGGATGTTAGGCCTGCCCTCGCTTTCCGTATAGAAAGGCTCAAGCTGCTCTGTCCATCCCTGCAGCTCCTTGCGGCGGGAGCACATAGGGTGAAAGGCCAACCTACTTCAGCACAGAGAATTTCATCTCGGATCATGTCCTGCACTCAGATGTGATGTGAGAAGGGGGATGTTGTGACACCCGCCATTCCGTGAGAACACAAGGTGTCTCAGCGGCGTTCCTGGCTGGGGCAACCTGCTCATCAGTGCATACTTTATCTTCCCATTCTGCCATCACCCAGCAAGCTCGGGATGGCCCAGGGTTTGGTCGGGGAGTGCCGCAATCGGTACATCCATGAACTCCGAGCCCACCTCCTGGGATACAGCTTGGAAGTCCCCTAGGGTGGAGTGGTCACGTGCAAGCACTCGGAGAAGATGGTTATGAACCTTCTGTAACTGTTGTGCTTCGAGATGTGTTGCTCATGGCCATTCCGCGACCCACCCTCCTACCCCTTTGTCAGTTAGCCAGCAGGAAGGAGCTGAGAGTCTATGGGGTCTGCTGGTCCCCTTATCATAGAACCATAGAATCGTAGAACTGGAAGGGACCTCGAGAGGTCATCAAGTCCAGTCCCCTGCTCTCATGGCAGGACCAAGAGCCATCTAGATCATCCCTGACAGGTGTCTTTCAGACTTGCTCTTAAATATCTCCAGTGATGGAGATTCCACAACCCCCATTTAGCCCAGTGTTTAACCACCCTGACAGTCAGGAAGTTTTTCCTAATGTCCAACCTAAACCTCCCTTGCTGCACTTTAAGCCCATTGCTTCTGGTTCTATCGTCAGAGGTTAAGGAGAATAATTTTTCTCCCTCCTCCTTATAACATCCTACACTGCAGCATGAGCACACAGCACCCAAAGGTGCGAGAGCTGACCCAGTGTGTACCAGAGAGGGGGAGAAATTCTGGCAAATGTGCACGAGATGCCAATGCAGCTTACATGGAACAGACATGTGGGATGGATCTTACAGAACAATAGCTACAGAAAGGTTAGTAGCCATCTCTGAGAGCCTGCTTTTGGGGAGCAATTCAGTCATGACATGCCAATCACAAACTAGAAGGCAATGCAAATAGGTATAAGTAAAATTCTTAGGAACGAATGTGTTTTATATCCCCGCCTCTCTCTGAGTACAGCGCTCTCTGCCTGCGTTCGCTGGTGCCTGCCCCCCGCTACCCCTTCTCCTGCTCTGACTGGGAATTTTTGGTTGCATTCTTGAGCTGTCAGGTCGCATGGTCTTGCATCCCTGAGCAAAGAAGCTTTAGCTCCCTCTTGTGAGACAGCTCAATTACTGCCGTGTCAGAGCACCGGTCCCTTTGCCCCACTTCTGGGAGACAGTGGGGATTTATCGCATTTCCTTTCTGCAGGGTGCTTCCCAAAACCAGTTAGGAAAGAACCAGCTGCCAAAATGGATCCCAACAAAGGAGAAGAAATAAGGCAAGCAGGTCCCAACTGCAGGGTGCCTATGCTAAGAATCTGCATTTGTAGTGTGATAGAAACGGCTCTGCTGCTTGCTGGTGTTAGCCTGGGGGATTGCTGGTTACTGAGAGCTAGTAGCATTGCCTGCCGGAGGAGTGAGGATTAAGAGGTAGAAATACCAATACCACGCCAGAACAGGGGCCATCATGTATAGCACAGATCAGTCCTTGTCTTCAGCTGGTATCTTGGGACCTCCGATGCCCGGGTGAGGCTATGTCTACACTGCACAGTTTTTTCAGAAAAATGGCTGTTTTTCCAAAAAACTTCACTTACGTCCACACTAAAATCGCGTTCTTTCGACAAAAAATCGAAAGGACACGGGTTTTTCCAGCATTGGTAATCCTCATTCTACGAGGAAGAAACCTTTTTCCGGAAGAGCTCTTTCGGAAAAAGGCATGTGTGGATGGGGGAGAGGGAGTTCTTTCGCAAGAAGAGGAAAGCGGAAAAAACACAGGTGCCCTGATGGCCACTCCGTCCATAGTAATCACAGCTTAAATGCGAGATAGCGTCCATTCAGTGTGGACGCTATCTATCGAAAAAGCAGCTCGCTTTTTCGATGCACTTGGGCAGTGTGGATGCTCTCTTTCGGAAGAAATTTTTTCAGCAGATCTCTTCCGGAAAAGCTTCTTCCGAAAGAAGCCTGCAGTCTAGACATAGCCTGAGGGACTCCAGCTATGTACCAGACTGACCTATCTGTGTGTGGGGGCAGTGTCCCTGTCACTAAAAAAGACCAGCTTTTCCCAGGGATCCTTCACCTCCTTTGTGAGAGTCAGAGATGGTTGGTAACTTTGTTTCAGGGACTGGCTGATGGAAAATCATTTTGCGAAAGGATGTCTGTGAATTTTACCTCTTTCCATTTTCCAGCCAGGTCTTTATACCCCTGCTTCAGTGACTGTTCTCCCAGCTGTAGAGAACTTGGGAGTTCTTCAGATACTTTTATAGCTAGCCGGGGACTGCCCCTGCCCAGCTGAATGTGCCACGTCCTGTAGCGCTTTCATCTGCTGCAAAACAGGACAGAGACCAGGGTCAGGAATTGAACCTGGCTGTCACACAGAGCGCTAACCACTAGTCAACATAGCCAGCGCCTAACTCTGTAATTCTAACTCGTTTGTGTCACAGAGCATCATGGACCACCTGTGAGTGTCCTTGTAAATGAGGGTGTCACAGACAAGGGCCCGACTTTGCTCTTGTCCCGTCAGAAGGGTTCTGAGAAAGGTGTCGTTTTTAAAAGGCGTAGCTCTGCGAAATGCATGGGTGAAAGGATGAGAATGTGCCAGATGAAACCTGGTATGAGGCATTAAATGAACTGGGAGTGAGGTGCTGACTCCAGCATAGAAGAGAGACAAGATTACGGGCTTTGTGCTTTACAAAAGGCCATTTTACATCTTGAGAGTCCCAGAGGGGAAAAGAAATAATTTTGTTCTAATATAAAAAGCGACAGTGAACTTTCTAGGAAAGGCTTTAATTATTCCTGGGAATATCCATTCCAGATGTTCATTAGCAGCAACTTCAACTAAATCTAATTTTCAACGGGAGTCTTTAATTGATCTAAACGAACGTGATTTTCAACCATTTTCTATAAAAACTGACGTGACTGCTCATTAAATGGTTCAACTTGTGTGTGGCTACAATGTTGTTTTAGGGCAGGGGTCTCAAACTCAATTTACCGTAGGGCCAGGGCCAGTCTTCAAACCCTCCTCGTGGGCCAGCAGGCACCCCCCTCTGGCAGGGGTCTCCGCGTGTCTCCCAGCCCTACCTGCTGGCAGGTGAGCACACACCCCATGTCCCCTGGCCCTGCCTGCTGTCCCCAGGTTAAAACTTACCAGGAACCCCCAGCAGCCTAGCGGGGCTAGAGCGGCTTCCAGCTGCTAGCTCCGGGTTGCTGCCGGCCCATCCCTGTGGCCCAGGGGCGGTGTGTGCAGAGCCGTCCCGGCCGGAGAGGTAAGCTGCTTAACTCCTTTTGTGAAACTGACTCGCTCTCAGTGCTGCCAACTTTCCTGATCTGATCACAAGCCTCCTCCTAATTGAGGCTTTTTTCCCCCCCCCCCCCGGAAATCCCCAGGCTCATTATTAGAATTAAACCAGATCTGGGAACGTCACTGCCTGATGCCTCGTGCACCGCTGTCAACTCATTCTGATTTAGTAGATCAGGGCTGGGCACAATGCGGCCCGGGGGCCGGATCCGGCCCGCCAAGCCACCAGCTCCGGCCCGCGGACCCCCTGCTGGGACCCTCAGGCACACGCAGCTGCGGCGTTTAACACACACCCTGCATTTCTCTGCTGGGAGGGGGAGGCTTCATGCGATCTCCCTGCCCCCAGCCCAATCCTCAGCTCCTATTGGCCAGAAACAGCCAGCCAATCGGAGCTGAGAGATTGGCCTGCACGACTGGGGCGGCCGGACTTGAGAGCCACGTGGAGGGAGCAGCCGGTGTTTTCAAGCAGGCGGGGCGGCCAGGCAGGAGACACTTAGGTCAACTTCTCCCAGCCAGCGCCTGCCTCTGGCACCCCACCCCCCCTGCACCCCAACTCCCTCCCCCCTCCAGATCACCATCCAAACCCTCTACACTCCCTGCCCCAGGTGACAACTCCCTCCAGACCCTGTACCTCCTCCTACACCCCTCCCCCAGGCCAGAATCATCTCCTGCACCCACATCCCCTCCCTGACCCTGCACCCCAAACCCCTGACCCAGGTCATAACCTCCTCCTCCACCCAAACACCCTCTCAGACCTCACGCCATCTCCTGCACCCCAGTCCCTTACCCCGTGCGCCCTTCTGCACCCACCCTAGACCCTGTACCCCCTCCACAGAAAAGTGCGGCCCTTGACCACTTTCCAAAATCTTGGAGTGGCCCCCCACCAAAAATTATTGCCCACCCCTGTAGTAGAATGTGCTTGTTTCTTGGGGCATGGTATGAGAAGAGACTTCCAGCAGCCACCTTCTTCCCTCCCTCCCCCCTTTTCTTTTTTAAAGGAAGACTTTAGGTCTCATTGTGGAGGAAAGCCAGGAAACGTGTCCTTAGTTCAGCCAAAGACTCAAACACCACACGCCAAATAAAAAGATCCCAAAGTGTATTTTTTATCTGTGATTTCAAGAAGACTTTTTCTTTTGGGGGTCGGGAGGACTGATTCATGAGCTTTGAATGTTTGGGGGTGGGCAATATAGGACATTGCAATGATAATGTCTCTTCCTCTGTCCAGGAGCAAGACAGAACCCGGACTCCTACAAAAGACCTGAAGATCTCACCCTGACACTCCCCTCCCGCCCCCCGTCCTCATACTGGGAAGCCTCCTGCCCCAACATCTGCACCCTGGCACTGGGATCCTGCTTCCTCCCCCGCCCCTCCCCCCCAACATCCACGTCCTCCCACTGGGATCCCCTTGCCCTGCCCAGAGTAACAGAAAGCAATACTCATGCACCTTGCCCTGTTGGCTGCATAATAGGGATGTAAAAAAAAAAAGTTAAAATAACTGCGTAACCATTAAAAATCCTAGCCATATAAGGCTTTTATGGCAGAGCCTGCGGTGCAGCCAGCTCCCCAGGAGCGGGGCCGGCAGCCAGCACCCAGTGTGCACCAGGAGCTGGCTTTTATTATAAGTTAATAAGCACGGAGACTGCAGGGAACGGTGACTATGGCTCCCCAGGAGCAGGGCCGGCAGCTGGGAGCTGGCATGCACCAGTGAAGAGTGTAACCGTAATGGAACCTCATTGGTCACCCCTTTAAACGATTACACTCTTATGTCCCGACTGCAGAAACACATCAGCGCAGTTTGTCCTGGACCAAGTAGGGCCCTCTGCAGCCAGCACTACACGGGCACTGGGTGCTGGGGGCCTGGGTGTTGCTGCATGAGTCCCTGCATGTCACCCCCCTCCCCTCCAACCCTGGGCTGGCAGCCGCATGGGCCTGATTAAATAACTTTTTCAAACTATTTTGCAGGCTGGATTGGGGAAGCACTCAGGCTGTAAATGGCTCCCGGGCTGGGAGGTTGAGACCCCTGCTTTAGGGGATCTAATGGAATACCCCCATGGACCACTAGGGCAAGGAGTGGTGTGAGCCCATAGATCTCTAGGGGATCGGGCAAGGAAGCTCACCTTGCCTCTGAACAGCACTTCTAGTCCTGATTGACATAGGGCAGATCTTGATATCAGCACTTCTGAAATCCTTCATGAGTTCTTGGTTGATCCTTATCCATTTGCGCTCAGACAGTTTGTGCATCTCTGCCACCCATGTGAAATTCTTCCCAAATCTTGAAGGAAAGAGTTGACCTAACACATGCAATTTGATTTTGTTGACCCAAGAACATCAAATCAGTGTCTTAGATGCCTGTATACAAATGCAAGAAGTATGGGTAAGAAGAAGAAATAACTTGAATTGCTAATAAATACCATCTATGTCATAGTTGTGTTTATCACAGACACCTAGTGAGTAGTACACATGATTAGAATATTGGTATAGAAGGGTACAACTTACTCAGGAAGGATTGGTAGGGGGAAAAGGGAGGAGATGTTGCCTTGTATATTAAAAATGTTTGCACTTGGACTGAGGTGGAGATGGATGTAGGAGACAGATGTGTTGAGAGTGTCTGGATTAGGTTAAAAGGGATAAAAAAAACCAAGGGTGATGCAGGAGCGGCCTGAGGCCGGCTGCGGCAGCTGGTGCCCCAGACGGAAGGCGCGATCAGCGCCCCCGCCTGCACGGCCCAAAAGCAAACTATTCCACTGCATAGGAAAGATAGAAAGTATGGCAAAAGACCGCCTTGACTTAACCAGAAGATATTGCATGATCTAAAAATAAAAAAGGGGTCACATAAAAAGTGGAAACTAGGTCAAACTACAAAGGATGAATATAAGCGAACAACTCAGGTATGCAGGGGCAAGAGTAGAAAGGCAAAGGCACAAAATGAGCTAAATCTAGCCAGAGACATAAAGGGTAACAAGAAGACATTCTATAAATATATTAGAAGCAAGAGGAAGACCAGGGACAGGGTAGGTCCATTGCTCAGTGAGGAGGGAGAAATAACAGGAAACTTGGAAATGGCAGAGGTGCTTAATGACTTCTTTGTTTCGGTCTTCACCAAGAAGTTTGATGATGAAGGGATGCCTAACATAGTGAATGCTAGTGAAAATGGGGTAAGTTTAGGAGATAAAATAAAGAACGAAAAAGTTAAAATTACTTAGAAAAGTTAGATGTCTGAAGTCACCAGGGCCTGATGAAATGCATCCTACAATACTCAAGGAGCTGATAGAGGAGGTGTCTGAATCTTTAGCTATCATCTTTGAAAAATCATGGAAGTCAGGAAAAGGGCAAGTATAGTGCCCATCTATAAAAAGGGAAATAACAACAACCCAGGAAACTACAGACCAGTAAGTTTATCTTCTGTGCCAGGAAAGATAATGGAGCAGGTAATTAAGGAATTCATCTGCAAACATCTGGAAGAAAATAAGGTGATAGGTAACAGCCAACATGGATTTGTAAAGAACAAATCATGTCAAACCAATCTGATAGCTTTCTTTGATAGGATAACAAGTCTTGTGGATAAGGGAGAAGTGGTAGACGTGGTATACCTAGTCTTTAGTAAGGCATTTGATGCAGTCTCGCATGACCTTCTTATCAATAAACTAAGCAAATACAACTTAGATGGGGCTACTATAAGGTGGGTACATAACTGGCTGGATAACTGTTCTCAGAGAGTAGCTATTAACGGTTCAGTGTCATGCTGGAAGGGCATAACAAGTCGGGTTCCGAAGGGGTCTGTTTTGGGACCTGTTCTGTTCAATATCTTCATCAACGGTTTAGACCAGTGTTTCCCAATTTTATTTGGCCGAGGAACCCTTTTCAGTTTTTCAGAATTTCAAGGAACCCCTAGGTTTGTCAAGCAAAAAAAAAAAAAAAAAAAAAAAAGGGGAGAGGGACCCACCGATTCATGAAAATCACATTCCTTCCCCGAGACCCCCCCACCTCCCTTCCGTGAGGCCTCATCCGCTCTGTTCCCCTCCTCTCCATCACTTGCTATCTCCAGCCCTTATACCTGTCTCAACCTAGTGAGAGTGAGGTGTGGGGTGGGAATGAGGATTTGGGTGTGGGAAGGGGAGAAGTACAAGCTCTGGGAGGAATTTGGATGCAGGAGAAGGGGCTGTTGGCTCGGGAGGGGGCTCTAGGCTGGGGAGTGTTGGGCTCAGGTGGAAGGTTGGGGTGCTGAGCAAGCCAGGGCTTGTGGATGTGAGGGTGCAGGAGTTTGGGCTGGATATGTGAGGGACTCAGGGCAAGAAGTTTGTGAGTATGATGGGCTCAGGACACAGATTTGTATTGTGTGGATGGTGGAGGAATGTTGTGGCAGAAGGCTGAGGATGTGGGGATGCAGGAGTTTGGGGATGTAAGAGGCTCAGGACAGGGGGTTCCAGTGTATGATAGGCTCAGATTTGGGGTCAGGTGGTGCAGGAGTGTTATGATGCTGCAGTGAAATGGGGGTTTGGTCCCAATTGGGGGCTTGTTGGCCAGGCTTCATTTTTAAATAAAATATTATGTCAAACTCAAAAGGTTTTAGCATTGTCTTTATATATGAGAGGGGTGAGGAACCTGTTTTGAGTCAAAGGTCACTGACCCACAGAAAAGTCAGTTGGGGCCACACAAGTGAGATGCAAAAAAACAAAAAAAAAAGCTCCTCCAAAAACCCCCAACCTCACTAATGTGGTCCCGAATGTGCTGGTGGGTGCTGGGGCTGGGGAGAGGGTGCTGCTGGGTGGAAGAATGCTGGCTCAGGTGGCAGGGTGCTGGGGCAAGGTGCTGGGGCAGGCAGGTGGCAGGGTGCTGGGGTCAGGGACATGGTCCTGCTGGGTGCTAGCGTGGATAGCAGGGTGCTGAGGCCAGGGCCAGGGCCAGGGCCAGGGCCAGCGCCAGGATGGTGCTGAGTCCTGGGGTGTGAGGCAAGGTGCTGGGGCCAGGGCGGTGCTAGGGTGGATGGCAGGGCTGCCAAGGAGCGGGATAGGGATGGGGTGCAGGATCTGGGAGGGAGCTGGAGGGCGGAAGGGGGCAAGGTCTGGGTGGTAGGTAGGGTGCAGAAGCAGGCTGGATGTAGGGTGTCTGGCCAGGGGGAGGGAGCAGGAGCAGATTGGGGGTAGGGTGTCTGGCTACGAGGGAGGGTGCGAGGAGGGGACTTGGGTAGGAGTTGGACCTCCCTGATCTGGCACCCTCTGGACCTGACTGGTCCCAGATGAGGAATTTCTGGACCAGGGGAGGTCATTTCAGGGCTCCTGGTTCCCCCCCCCTTCCCCACTAGACTTCTTTGCACCTCTAGCCCCTGCAACCGAACTGAGCTGCCCACCCCTGCTGGTTCCCTGCACTTCCCCCAAAACCATCCCTCGCAATCCAAGGGAGTGCAGCACCAGTTCCCTGCAGCCGCTCACAGCCCAGCTGAGCTGCCCATCTGTTCTGTATGCCCTCCCCATCCATCTCAGCCCAGCTGAGCCCTGCACTGGTTCCCTGCATGCCTCCCCACAGCACAGCTGAGCCCGTTTCCTGCACCTCCCCAAGTCCCACAAAACTGCTGAGCCAAGAGCCGATTCCCTGCCCCTCCCTCCCCTTGAGTCTAGCCCCAGTTCCCAGCACCTCCCTCCTCCTGCAGCCAAACTGAGCTCTGAGCTCCACACACCCCCCCACCTCCCACCCCACAGCCCAGCCCAGCCTAGCTCCCCAGACCTCCCCACTCTGCAACCCAGCTGAGCTCAATTTCCCTGCACCTTCCCCCAAACCATGTAGACATGCTGAGCCAGTGCTGATTCCCTGCCCCTGCCTTCCTCCCTCCCCTTGGCTGCGTCTACACTGGCACGATCTTGCGCCAAAGCGGCCGCTCTTGCGCAAAAATTTGCTGCCTGTCTACACTGGCCATGTGTTCTTGCGCAAGTACACTGACGTTCTCATGTATGAAATCAGGGCTTCTTCCGCAAGAACTACGACGCTCCCACTCAGGAATAAGCCCTTTGAGCAACTATTCTTGCAAGAGGCCAGTGTAGATAGGCAACATGAATTTCTTGCAAGAAAGCCCTATGGCTAAAATGGCCATCAGCACTTTCTTGGGCAAGAGAGTCCACACTGCCATAGATGCTCTTGTGCAAAATCACAGCTCGCACATGGCAGTGTGCACTTGCGCAAGATGTTATTGCGCAAGAAACAACCAGTGTAGAAATTGCCTAAGAGTTTCCTCACTTTGAGCAAAATGAATTTTGTGTTGTGCACCAGTATTGAGTTCATGTGGCTTGTTTGGATGTGCCACCCAAGTTATTAATAAATATTTTTAAACCTCTACCTTTTCCCTCTGCTGCCATGTCTCCTCCCTTGCTCCATCAGCTCCCTGGTGCCTGCTGCCCCCACTCCTCACCCTCCTATGCTGTCCTGACTCCTGCTCTTCACTGTCCTCAGCCCTCTGCAACCTGCCCCCTCCACCAGCCCTTCTCTGCCCCTGTGCCCACTTCTCCAGTAGCCCCACTCTGATCATGTGAGCTACCCTCCTCATCCCCTCTCTAACACCTCCTCTACAAACCTGCCCTGCATCTCTCCTCTGATGGTGGTCCCTCCACTGCAGTTGTCTGCCCTTCTGCTTCACCCCCAGAATCCCTTGGCACCTGCACCTTCCCTTACCCCCTCTTACCCCCGCACCCTCCTGGTGCCTCCCCCTTCCCTCACTTCCCCTGCCCCCTTTTTCCCTGATGCCCACCCTTCACCACCCTCTGCCCCCGTTCCCCTCATGCCCCTCTGCCCTCTCACGTGACTTGCTCCATCCCAGCCTTCCTCATGCCCACCCCTTCTTTCAAGCCTTCTCCCAGCACCTCCCCTCACTCCTCTAGCCCCTAATGCCCTTACCTTCTCCCCTCCCAGCATCACCCTGTCCCCTCCCACTGACACCTCCTCCTCCTGCCCTTTCCTCATTGTCTGCACTTGGCCCCCTGCCATTTGTCTCTCCTCCACCCCTGTCCCTTTGGTGCCTTCCCCTTCCCCTCTGCCTCCGCACAAGCACCTTCCTCTCCCAGCCCTTCCCCTTTCCCTCTGCACAAGCCCCTTCCCTTCCCTTCCCTTCCTTTCCCTTCCCTTCCCTTCCCTTCACTCCCTCTCACTTTCCCTCTCCCTCTCCCGTACCTTCTGCCTTCCACTTTGTGGGGCCGGAGTCTGTGCTCTGTCCCCGGACTCCGAACCCGCAACTCAGCCGCGTGGCACAACACAGCGCCCAGCAAGTTTAAAATCCCAGGCCGTGATGTTACGTCACGTCCGGGCGTCTCCCCACCCACTGGTTTGAGCGCGCCACGCAGGGCAGCAGCAGCCAGCAAGGGGGAGCTCAGAGAAGGTTGCGCACAGCAGGGACGGGTCCGGGGATGAGACGCTCTGGGGCCGGGGTGGGAGGACGCGCGTGGGGCGGGGCGGGACCCGCTTCAGCTCCAAATATTGCTGAAGCATGGGCACCATGAGCCCACACAACTCGCCGCCCTTGCCTCTGCTGGCTAGCTGGCTCTCTCTCTCTCTCTTTTTCAGAGGGGACGGGGGAGTGCTGGCTTCTCGTAGAACCCCTTGTTTTGCTCCGCGGAACCCCAGGGTTCTGCGGAGCACCAATTGGGAAACACTGGTTTAGACGATGGCGTAGAGAGTACACTTACAAAGTTTGCAGATGATACCAAACTGGGAAGGGTTGCAAGTGCTTTGGAGGATAGGGTCATAATTCAAAATGATCTGGACAAACTGGAGAAATGGTCTGAGGCAAATAAAATGAAGTTTAATAAGGACAAATGCGAAGTACTCCACTTAGGAAGGAACAATCGGTTTCACACATACAGAATGGGAAGTGACTGTCTAGGAAGCAGTATTGCAGAAAGGGATATTGGGGTCATATGAGTCAACAGTGTGACCCTTACAAAAAAAGCAAACATGATTCTGGGATGCATTAACAGGTGTGTTGTGAGCAAGACACAAGAAGTAATTCTCCCACTCTTCCCTGAGCTGATTAGGCCTCAGTTGGAGTATTGCGTGCAATTCTGGGCACCACATTTCAAGAAAGATGTGGAGAAATTGGAGAAGGTCCAGGAAGAGCAACAAAAATGATTGAAGGTCTAGAAAACAGGAGCTATGAGGGAAAGCTGAAGGAATTGGGCTTGTTTAGTTTGGAAAAGAGAAAACTGAGAGGGGACACGATAGCAGTGTTGAAGGTCCTTGCCCAAGCCCCTTGCCTTGGGATGCCGTCTTGGGTCACAAACCAACCAGAGACGCTTTCTGGTGCAGTCACCTGCGCCTTTTATTGTCAGTGCCAATTTCTCACCACCTTCTATTTACAGAGCTTTTCTTCACAGCAAACTCAGCCAGCCTCACCTTCTGCTTAGGGACACACACTCAGCCCCACCCTAGCTCCTCCCCTTTCACTTCCCCTCTGGCTGCTTTATATAGCCCTCTCGCTAATGAGGCCCACAGCTGCTTCCATTAGCCCTTCAGGCCTGGGCTTGCTCAGCTGGCTGCAATTGGCCCTTTCAGCCAGGATGTAGTGGCAGAGCTCTGGCTTAGCCAGCAATCTGTCACAGCAGTTTTCAGGTATCTAAAAGGTTGTCACAGGGAGCAGGGGTGGGGGGAAATTCTTCTCCTTGGCCTCTGATGACAGGACAAGAAGCAATGGGCTTAAACTGCAGCAAGGGAGGTTTAGGTTGGACATTAGGAAAAATATCCTATCAGGGTGGTTAAACACTGGAATAAATTGCCTATGGAGGTTGTGGAATCTCCATCGCTGGAGATATTTAAGAGCAGGTTAGACAGACACCTGTCAGGGACGGTCTAGATGGTGCTTGGTCCTATCGTGTGGGCAGGGGACTGGACTTGACCTCTCAAGGTCCCTCCCAGGTCTAGTGTTCTATGATTCTGTGCATACTCATTTCCGTCTTCATTGTACTCCCAGGGCATTATCCCTTTTAAAACTTCTCAGGCATTTTTCCTTGACCGCCCTAAGAACCGTTCTCTGCTATGCCTTTAACATCCATCACCCCCGAAGTCACGCCTCTCATCTGGAGTCATGGGGCCCCTTAAAGCTCTCTGGGAATCTCTCTGGGCTATCTCCCTACCCCTCTTCAACTGGTAGGTCTTATTCCGGATCACACTGTTAGGGACATCTCATTGCTGGGGGCCCTTTCAACCAACACACCATCAGCTGAGCCACTCCAAGTATACAAGTTCTTTCTCCATGTGCTGCCTCCTCTTTCCTGTTGTGGTTGGGTTACCGAGTCATTAAATGGTGCAGAAATGAGTCGAAGAAGAACACGCGAGTTCATTAAGGTGATGTGATTAATTCAGATGAGCGTAATTAAACGGCACAGACAGGAGACAGGTAATTCCAGTTCCTTCTGGTTCCACAGAAACTCCACCCTTTAAATCTCCGAAGCAGGTGATGGAGTATCAGAACATTCTGTGAAAGGGGCAAAATAATAATGCATCAGGTGACCATAACAAACTTTCATTGGCTGATCATACCCAAAGGGCAAGAGGATGCTTAACTCTTTCCTGAGCACTGCTTAGCGTGTACTTCCCGTGGCAATTTCCAGTCCTAATGGACATCAGTGGTTTCCCGGTATTTCCAAATGACCTGCTGGAGTTTAAAGGATAATAAATCTCCATTCCTCAAAGCACTTCAGCATTAGAGTCCTGGCAAAGACTTCTCTCCTCTCCCTACCTCCTGCCGTGCCTCTCCAGCCAGCATTCCAGGCATACTTCGCTTTCTTCCTGTCGAAGATGATGAAGTCATCCTCTCTGCATCTCATCTCATTCCGGACTTGTTCGGAGTGTCCTGGCATAGGGGTGGCTAACGAGCACCATTTCCTTTTGGTGAGTGAAGGGAGACTATTCTAATTGCTAACTTTACGGGTGTGCATTCAGGTTTTATGCCTCCCTTTCTTGTTCTGAAGTCAGAACAGTTTTTGTATCAGAAAGTCTACGTGAGAACTCGCTGGAAGGCTCTGCTTGTCGGTTAGTAATTCCAGCTGCTTCGTGGAGACCCTCTTTTTTCCTTTGTTCTTACAGTCTGTCTCTCCCCTCTGCTGGCTCAACTTGAATTAGATGGGGCTTGCAGGGACATGACCTAAGAATGGGACGCTTGAGCAAGTAGAAGTAGTCGGTAAATGTCACTCCTAACAGTGAGAGAGTAATTCTGATGACCTCTTCTTAGGCTAGTTTTGACCTGCAGGAACAGGTGATGCTACTGTAAAAATAAGACTTCTCAAGTGGAAAGTATTAACCTGGGTCCCAGGTGTTACGTGTGCCAGTTTGATTTGAGAGTATCTGGGCAATTTGAATTACAGGTAAGAAAGTAGCCGTCTGGAGTGGGCTGAGTGTATGGCTGGGACCCCAGAGCTGCTGACAGAGTCAGTTCTGCTGCTGACTTCCGGGAAGACTTGGGTAAATTGCTTAACTGCTCGATGGTATTTCTCCATCTGAAAATTGGGGATCACTGTAATGAGGGTTAGTTAAATTCCTAGTTCAAACACCAGGGATTAGCTTAACAAATCAAATCCGTTTGCTACAGTCTAGAAATAATCTTCAGAAGTTGGCCCGTGCCTGAGGATCCTAAATTAATTAATGTTTATGAAGTGCTAAGTATTATTTTTTTTATTAATTCGCATCCTCCTAATACCATGGCTAGTAAACTTGGCTTGACAGTAAATGTTCCTGTGTCTCTGTCTCAAAAAAGTTTCCTACACGTGGGGAGGCAGATCATTTAACGTGTATATATTTAATAACCTGTGATAAATGTTCTCTAGGTTGGGGTTTTTTTATATACATTTCAAGGAAGTTAGTTTGATTTTGGATTATCTTCCCTGGCAGTGTTGCAAAGCCAAGCACATCACAGCCTTGTGCTTATGGAGTAGGTAGGAGAACCAGGCAGTTGTCACTTTGTATCTGCCTTAACTATGATAGATGCTGTCATGGCTCTGTTATTCCAGGGGCACATAGCCCCCAGCCAAGGGTCTGGCTCTGACCCAGAGAATTGACAGTCTAGGGCAGTGGTGGGCAACTCGCAGCCCACTGGGATTCCACCTGCAACCTGAGCACCCCCTGTCGGCCCCCCACCTCCATGCGCGTCTCACACACTGGGGCACTGGAGCCCCACACGTCCTACTCCTCCCCCGCCCTCCCACCACTTTTGGAGCACCATGGATCCACTGAATGTCCCTTCCTCCCAGAGCTGGAATGCTGTGAACAGCTGATTCACGGTGTTCCAGCCCTGGAAGCGACCGGGGAGGAGCTGGGACGGAGCGTGAATCAGCAGATTCGTGTTGCTTTGAAAGTGCTGGGAGGGAGAGGGAAGAGTCAGAAGTGCAGGGGCCAGTGCACGAGAGGCACATGCGGGAGGGAGGCAGACGGGGTTCAGGGGGGTTCCAGGTGGAACCCCAGTGGACTGCAGGCCACAGGTTGCCCACCACTGACTGGGAGTCATGCAGCCTACTGAGATGAAGGAGGGCTACTCACGTGGCCCACTCACTAGTCTTAGTTGCCCATCGCTGGTCTAGGTTTACGAGAAGATGTCGCAGGTGAACGAAACAGGTGAGGGAGGAGGAGTGGTTCAAGGGGATAGCAAAGGCAGCATGTTTTTCATAAGATGCAGTGGAAGTGAAACTGATGATGAGTCAAGTGGTCTAGCGATTGCCATGTGAGCTGAGAAACAAACAATAACAAGAAGGAAGGCCATCAGCGGTGAAAAGGAAATGAAATAAATACAGGTTGATAAATTCTAGGTACAGGTTGAACCTCTCTAGTCCGGCACCCTCAGGACCTGTCCGGTGCCAAACCAGAGAACTGGCCAAACCACGGGAGGTCAATATTGTCTAGGAGCATTACTAACACTTCCACTGCTTACTGGGCTCTTTGAAAGCTTTTAGGGGTCAATTAGAGCTAAATAACAGCACAGAACACAGAGAGTCAGGACTGGTGGCTATAACCAAACTTTATGGGACTGCAGGAAACTTGGCCACACCCGTGCTAAGTGGACATCAGGCTAACTACAATCATGCCAGACCACAGATGTTGCTATACCAGAGAGTACCAGACTAGAGAAGTTCAACCTGCAATCTGAGGTGGGGAGCAACAAAATTGGTTTTTGTCCCTGTGATTTGTATCCCTTTTCTGAGACATCTAGAGTTTTGAAAGGAACAGCAGTGCTGTTTGTTTGTTAGATCTGACTCAACTTCCCATGAGCAAGTGCAGAAAATCTGCTTGCTGCTCATTCACATTCTTTCCAGCCTCTTTAATACGGGGCATACAAGAAAGGCTGGTGGAAATGTGAGTGAACACAAAAGCCGTCGCTTTCTTTGCTATCCCTGCCTGCCCACTGGCATCTCTGTTCTATGATAATGTGGCTTTGCCCATTACACCTAAGGAATCGTCTTTTCAGATCCAGTTTGCCTGCACCTATAATCCTCCTTTGTAGCCTGTTACTTCAGTGATTTCTCAGGCCATGCGTGTCTTAAAGGAGAGATTTGGAGGTTTTAAGTTAATAACACGCTGAAGACTTTTGGACAGCAAATAGTGTCCCGAGATATAGTGTGCCTAAGCTCCCAAATCAGCTTGAATCTAGAGCCAATAAATGGTCAAATGAAGGTATAATCCAAGTATTTCTCCAAGCGGAAGGGTGATATCCAACTTACATAGAAACTCACTAGCTAGGGAGGAGCGGGTGGCATTTGATAACACTAAGTACTTCTGTAAATGTCACTCTGGTTATCTGCCCGTGATAACATGCTCCTCTTCCACAGAATCATTCATCCTAGGACCAAAACCGATTTACAGGCGTTAATGAAGCCTCATAACACTGCACTGAGATAGGGAAGTATTAAGCCTATTTTACAGACGAGGAACCTGAGCAGCAGATTCTTAAAGGTCCAGGGTCACCCTGTGAGTCCATGACAGAGCTGAGAATAGTACCCCAAGGTTCTACTTTGTCTTGTGTACTAAGACTTCATGCCTAGAGAAGGGAATAACAGAACTGCTTCTGCACCTCCCTAGGGATGTTAGTGAGTAGACAACTAGTCAACTACCCGATAAGCATAAGCTTATTGGGTAGTCGACTGGAGTATTGACTACTCACTCCCCACCCTTGCTGCCTCTATGAGAGGCAGCAAGTGGGGGGGGAACAGGAGCCGGTGCTGGAGGCTCGCCATAGGCAGGGGTTGTTCCGGCAGCAGCCCCTGTACACAGGGGTCCAAGCAGGGCTCTGGGCCCCCCCCCCCACAGCCAGGCCAAGCAGCCCCTGTTCACAGCAGCCCAGGCTGGCCGCGTGCAGGGGGATGTTCTGGAAGCAGCCTCTGGCCATGGCCAGCCCTGGCCACCACGAACAGGGGCTGGTTCCGGAGAAGCCTCTGTTCACGGCTGACAGGGCTGGCTGCCGCGGGCAGGGCCTGCTGGACTCAGCGTGAGCTGGGACCGAGCACTCCCAGCTCGCCCTGGTCTGGGATGCTGCACCTCTGCATTTTAAATGTAGTAAGAACCACCAGGCTCTTACTACATTTAAAAATGCAGAGCCACAGGACAGGTGGCTCCTGGAGCCAGCATGAGTCCGGGTCCTGGAGCTACCACCGCTGTGGCTCTGCAGAGTGGCCCTTATCGACTAATCGTACAGTCGATACAAATTGTGTCCACTACATGATTAGTCAGATCAATGCAATTTAACATCCCGACACCCTCCCCCCCCCTTGCCCCCCCCTGCCCAGAGTCAAGTCACCAGAACACACGCCTTCCCTAAGGGCTGTTCCACTTCCAGGTGGCTAGACACAGTAGACATAGCAAGGGCAGAGCTCAAGTCCAAGATTGACTCTGTCCCCCCTACAGCCTGCCTGTCTACCCTATTGTACTTTATAGGGATGGGTGCTGGTGACAGTGACTCATTTAGGGTTAAACCAGAAGATTTTCCCAGCATTCCTTGGGTCTTTAACCCATTGGTTGGGTCTGCCCCTGCTACTCCCCAGCCAGAGTGAGGAATGCAGCAAACTGGGCACTTTCCCCTCGCTCCCTGACCAAGGGGAACAGCCAGCAGTGTCCTGTATGAATTGGGGGGAGCTTCAGCCCCTCCCACCCTCCCTACTTGGGGAGGCTTGGGGCTGAGGCAGTACCAGAAGGTGGGGGGTGGGGCATGCGCCCAGCCAGCCCTCTTCACCTGTCTGGTGATTCTGTCTCTTTTCTCTATGGTTTAATGAGATGCAATCCCATTCTAGGCACATTCCATTTTCCTGGCACAACCAGACTCTTACCTTGCTTTAACTATGATAAGAAGAAGCTTTATACTAGAGATGTGAATGGGTAACCAATTACGCAGTTAGCATCACCCTTATTGGGTGATTTTTACGGGATAACAGTTAACTGGCACCAGGGAGCAGCCCCTGCCAGGTCCACCGCACCAGGCCAGCAGCCCTGGCAGCCCCAGATCTCAGGATCCCACTTAATTGGTTAACCAGTTAAATCTTACGTTTAACTGTCTAACTGATTAAATAGGATTTTACATCCCTACTGAATGCTAAATTTGGTGGCCGTACCTCTTACCATTTAGGAGGAGTTCCTGAACAGACGGACAGATAGACAGACAGAACAACAAACTCTCAAATATATAGTAGAAGATGCACTGGCCCTGTCAAACACCATGCTGTGTGTGTGTAAGAAACACCACTCCTTTCCTGATCAGTACCCCTTGGGCTAGCATAGGGGATGGGAAAGGGGCAAATCCCTATAGCCTGGCATGGATGCAAAATTCATATCTGCATCTGCAAAATTGATTCGTGGGTATCCACATCTGTGGCTGCAGGTACTTGTGGGTATAAAGCGGATATCTGAAAATTTGAGGGGTTCTAGATACAAAATTTGTGTTCACATCCATATCCACAGAAGTGATCCGCAGATGCAGATACCCATGGATGTAAAGCAGATACCCATGGATTTGCAAGGCTCCTCTCCACTAAGCACGATGGGTTTGCCATGCTCTTGTGACAGTGAAAGGATCCTCATCTGTCTGGGAACAATTGTCTCTGCTCAGCAAAATTCCCTCCCTCTCTCCCTCCCTCCGTCCCCGTTGCTCTAGTTAGCCTCTTCGCTGAGATCCCAGCCCTTACAAACTGTGTGCAGAATGAGTCAAAACTAGAAACTTGGCTACAAATCCCTTTGAAATAGGAGCTGCCAAACCCATCTGTATGTTTTGGTTCCCGACTCAGATTAGAAGCTGGAAGTGGTTTGTGTTCTAGTTTCGGCTGAAATCTGGAGGTAGATTTTGTGAGAACAGCTCATGAGACTTTGGTGCAAACAAATCTGGTTCAAAATCTAGTCCTGAGTGGGCTTTAAGCCTTACTCCTAAATCCTTGTTGCGTCTTTCCCCAGATCTAAATGTAATCTCCTTGGCCCACCCAGTTTTGGCAACAAAAAAACTTCCAGGCCTGAGAGTTACTTTTGTCTTTTCCCCTCCCTTTATTGTCGACAAAGAGCCAGTGTGGAGAGAACTATTGAGAGAACTGGCTTCTGCCAGTATCACACAATTCCTGCCCTGATGGCTGTGCTCATTGTTTTGTGATCTCTGCTGCCTTGCAGGCATGCACCCGTCCCCTTTGAAAACTCCAGGAAGTATCTGACAGCTGAGCGAGCTGCTCCCGGGGACAAACAAAAAGAGCAAATTATTGGCATGCTCCTGATAGGCCCTGCTAGGAACACAGCAGCAGGCAGACAGCTGCTGCAGGGGGAGGGCTGGAGAGACTGCTGTGTTGCTTTGACAGTCCTCAGCACGCAGAGCTCACAGAGCTACAAGGGAATCCAAGAAGTGCAGGGATCGGTTCTGCCTTCCCCCAACACTGCACTGTGGGATGCTCACCCACATGGCTTTGCTCTGTCTGTCGACAGGGTGCTAGCCATGTGGCCATGAAATATCGAGAGCGGGAGGCAGAAAAACTGGTTTGACCAGTTTTCACTTTTGATGACTTTTGCACGTCGACAGCACTTTCGTCGCCAAAACCTGCCCAGTGTGGACATCACCTTCCACAGAGCAGCTGGTGCTGTCCCTTTGAGCTGTAGCATCTGGGAGTAGCACCCCCAAAGAAGTGTGTGCATGGGTGTGTGTGTGATTTCTTGAGCTGTTTTTAATTTAGTCCCTCTACTCTTGTTCTCTGGCCATGTACATGATAGGAATTGTTAATCTGCCTGTTTCTAGTTCTGTTCATTAAAAATGTAAAGCAGCCTCTTTGTTTCCATGTCGGCTTGAACCCACTTTGGAAACCATTATACTCGAGTGGCTTTTGTGACAATCCCAAAAAGGAGTCCGATCAAAGGAGTTGCGTGAGAGCTGTCGTGCGAAAGGGGATAACACCGCAGGACTCGATTGCTTCCTTGAGAAGCAGGAGGCAGCTTTCTGCAAAGAAGGCAGCTCGCTAATTGGCAGCCCTGGCTACAGGTTCTGAGAGCAACAAATTAGCCGCTTCTGGGCTTTTGGCTGGAGGCACAGGCTGCCTGGCCAAAGCTCCGGTGCTCCAGCTGGGCTGTCCCACCAATGAAGATGTCACCGAGCCGGCATTTTACCCAGTTCAGGAGACTCTCCCAGCTCGTCTCCCTGCGGTAGTTTAATAAGCGGCCCAGTGAGCCCCCTCTGGAGTTGCGGCCGTTAGTCATTTCTCACGGATCCCAGCTGACGGCAGCCTATGGCGAAAACAAGGAGCGACTCCTTGCCAAGACTGAACACTTGCCAAGCCCTGATTGCAGCAAATTGCAGATCACAGGTGTGGCGAAGGCTGAGAATTGGCAAACAAAGCACCTCTAAGTTACACGCGGTACGCCAGGCACATTTGTTCAGACATTCTAAAGTATAGGTTGTCCCGGCTTTGCGTTTCTTTGCATGCTAATTTGCAACGCCCTCCCCCCTAAGACAGTACATGCTGTAATTTGCCTTTTCAGCAAGTATTTAAGCTACCTGTCGATTCCACCCGGGGTTCAGCAATGGCGTCGTATTGGTGAGCAGATACGTTGCCTGTGAAACGCGGCATTTGAACAGTAGTCGCAAATATTTAGTTAAGCACTGTGGTTGGTTTCTTTAGTCTGGGGGAAGGAGGGGGAGCTGGTTTTCTGTAGCACTCTGAAATCTTCTCGTGTCTGCCTGGATCCTGTGTTTGCTCAGTGCCCCAATGGCTTGTTGAGATCCTCTTCTCTTTCAAAAGTAGTGAAGCAGGGGAGGGAGGTCTCTCCAGCCAATGATACTGGTTAGCAGAGTCACATGAAGGACATTAAGTGGTTCTGTCACAACAAACCATAAACAGGGAGCAGGCGGGCTCACTGACGTTCCAAACCTCCAAAGGGCATAGTTAAATGAGAACTCTGGAGAGTCTAGGTCCTAATAAAATAGGACGTCGGAGCTTCCAGTTTCGCCTCCACTGCCTCATGCTATTCACTGCCCAGTGGACCTTCGTTTGAGGGGCGCTAGACAATTGCCATGTCTGTGATTGGAGATGTGACTGTAGCCTGCAGCCAGGGAGCGCCCTGGTGTCTCCTGGCCGCCGGAGCTGTGAGGTGGTTGGAAGAGGAAGCTCTGTCCTGCTAGTGGTCTGACACCTGTCGTAGTAGATGAGCAGAAGGGAGGGGAGGCCACGTTGTCCATTGTCAGGGACAGTGGAGTTGGAACACTTGGATTCTGTGCTCTAGCAACTTTCCTGCAGGCTGCCTGAATGGTCTCGGGCAGGTCCCCTTTGTGTACCCCTTTCTCGATCTGTACGCTGGAGCGGACGTGGGTTCTGTTGGACAGTAGCTTGCCAGGCTCCACTACGCAGGGCAGTCAGAACGCCAGGTGATCTGCAGGTTACAGATTATAATTATTGCACAAAATGAAGAGCCTGGGTGAAAAGGTGTGAAACCAGGATAAGGACTCAGCCTCATCCCGTGGCACTCGGCGCATGCGGCCACTTCCTGCATCGCACTGTGCGTTGGCTTGTGGGTCACGCCTTTACCTGAAAAACCACATTGGAACACTAACTCTGTGCCCTAATGTACAGCCTTCCCTCTGCAAGGCTCCGAGCACGTTAAACGTGGTCGTGAATTTAGCTTCATTACTCCCAGTTCACTCATCAGGGGACTGAGGCCTAAGGAGGCTTAAGTAACTTTTTGTTCAGTCACAGGGTCAGTTATTGAAGGAAATGGGGAAAGAACCCAGGAATCCTGATGTTCAGTTCCACGCTTTAACTCCAACAGCAGGGCCTGCGTCCTTCCTTAGGAGTGAGCCGCATGTGCCCGGGAGGGGCTGATCTGTGTCCAGTTTGTACTTTGCTGACGGGCAGTTGTACCCATCTGCAACTGGGAATAATGATGCTGGCTTCCTCCCGGGGCCATTCTGGAGTTTAATGAACGTAGAGAAAACACATTGATCTCCTGAAATGAAGGTTTCTCCTGAAAAGTCCTGCAGTTTAAACGTGCCTCTTGGTGATGGCGGGAAATGCGTGTGGTTAGAATGGGCTCGTTAAGTCAGCTCATTTGCAAACGTATCTCAATTAAAGTTGCAGCTGAGGTGGCCTGCCTCCGTCCTTTTGCTGCTCTTGCGTTGGGTATGCGTGTTTAATTGTCCTTTCTTGTCTGTGTCCTTTGCAGAATCCCCCCCAGAGAGGGCCGGGCAGCGGCGCAGCATGCCCAGCGGGGTCATGGAGAAAAATCCCAGCATGGAGCCCACTGCCACAACGCCGTTCCGTGTCACGGTAAATGTCTCCCCTCACCTGAATGACTTCTCGGGTTTGCCCCAGAGGAGTGTGTATCTGTCATTGTGCAAAGAGGAGATGGCTATGTTTGGAAATCTTTGGTTGCCTGTTTTTACACAAAGGTGCAGATGCTTGTAGCTACAACCAGACTACGTAGCTGGAAGGGCCCTCGCAGTAATCTTCTAAGACTTGAACCAGAGGACTGTCTTTAGTTTAGTATGCTGTTTCCTGTGACTTCTGTGGAAGTGCAGGCTCTTGGTGTTACCTCAGATATCAGATCTGGGGCCACGTCTAGACCGTGGAGAAGATCGACACTGTGGTGGCTGATCTCCTGGCATTCGATTTAGTGGGTCTAGTAAAGACCTGCTGAATCGAATGCTGAGAGCGTCCGTCGATGCCGGAATTCCTACTCCTTGTGACCATTTCTCCCATTGACCTCCTGCTGTGAGGATGGCACCAAAACTGTAATTGAGTACCTGACGCCAACCTTCGGCTATATTGCAGACCTGACCTAGGAGCTTCATTTCCTCTGACATTCGAATTGGCAAGGGTATTTGTTACTGCTCCCCTCCCTGCCTCGACTGACTCAGCTCTTCTACATAAAACCCAATAGATTATTTTCCCTGGGAGGCTCTCCACACGGATTGCCTTATATTCTGCCCACAGGACTGGCTTGCTGAAAGACTAAAATGAAAGGCCAATAATTACATGGGTCAGGAACACGCGCTGTTGACAGATGGGAGGTACAACAGGGGGAGCAAAGTAAACGGTTTTTAAACTAGGCCTTAATGAGACAGCCAAGAGGAGCCATTTTTTAAAAAGTATCCTCATCCTGGCTCCATCTGTAGCTAATGAAATGGAGCATGTACGTTGGGGAAGGCAGGATTCATAATCAACTGAGGGCACCGAGGTCTTTGGAGTCACCTTTGGCAGCAGTAATTTACGAGGAAAATCTCTGTGCAGCTCTCTGCAGAAGGTGTAAGCTTAACGTGTACTTAGCTAGAGGCAGATACGCCAGTACTGAGCCCAGGGACTTAAAGGGGCCCGTTTTCTAGAGCGGGACGTGTATTGTGCTCAGATAATAAAGCTGCACACAGTGTTTGTATGTATGAGACAGGCACGTACTCTAGGAGCGGACTTGCATAGTGTGTTTATGCATTTTCTCAGTGTGCCCACACATACCATACCAGACTGGGCTCTAAGGATGTTGCGGTGTAAACGACTAACTGTTTTACTAATAAGCGGATGCTTATCAGTTAATGGTGTCGGTTACACTCAGCCTCCCTGGGAGGTGGCTTCGCTGCGGCAGGTGAAATGTGCTGTAGGTGAAATTACCATAAGATGGGTGCACAGCTGGGTAAAAAACCTTACGTGGAATAGTTTCCAGTGATTTGCTGTCAGACGGAGAGAATGTGATAAGTGGGTCCCACAATTGTTAATCCTGGGTCCAGCACTATTCAATGTAATGGTCTGGAGAGTATGCTTATGACATTTTTAGATAACGTTAAACTGGGAGGAGTTGCAAGCACTTTGGAGGACAGAATTGGAAATGTAAATTACCTTGACAAATCAAACTCATTAAAAGAAATCCACTTACAAAGTAACGTTCCTGTAAATGGCCGATAAAGGTTCAACGCACCGACAAAAAACTGAGCGTACGTTCCAGACTTCTAATCCCCCGCAACGGATCTGTGCATAACCCCGAATTCAAACCATGACGCAAATACAAGTCTTGGATCTAAACCAGTCAATTGTGTCTGTGCGTCATGAATACATTGGAACGGGGAAACAGAGCTAAAGGAACCTCCCGGTCTGTCCACATTGTATGTGCGAGGTATGAGTTGCAGCATCCATAGACATACCTGAGCTAGGTTTGATTTTGCTAGATCAAAGCTAGCTTGAATAATAATAGCAGTAAAGCTTTGGGAGGCGGGGTGTTGGCCACTCAAGTATGTACCCCCGGGCCTGGGAGGGTGGGTCTGGTGGATCAAAGCTAACGTGGATCTGTCTACTCTTGCTGTAGTGATACTTCCTGGTTTGCAGTGTAAACAACCTTTGGCACCAACTAACTTATGCTGATGTTATTAAAATCTGAAGCAAAATCAGCCACCACCAGCCCCCCTCAAAACTCTTTTTTCATGGGGTGAGGGAGGGTGTTCTCAATGGGCTGGGCTGATCTCTTATTCGGAAGAGAGACTCATTTTTGTTTGTACTGATGCTGGACTTCTACATTAATGTTACGCTTTGGGTGCTGTGCACAGTAGCTTTGCCATAAACCCTCACAGTGCTGCAAAGGCCTCATCCGAAAGCCTTGAGGAAATGCAAAAAGGATTTGGCTGGTTCTGTATGCTGTGTTTCTCTTTCGCCCTTTTATTATGTGTGCTTATTGGAAGCAAACCGAATCTTTTGTGGCTGCTCCGGCTGTTTCCGCCCCATCTGAAGCCCTAATCCTTGATGTGTAGCAACCACTGTTGGGCACAGTAAAATAGCTTATCACACCGGGAGGATGAGCTCCGGTGAAGGGGGAATGAGTCCTGGAAGCGGAACTGCTAAGTGGAAACAGTGCTTCCATCTGCAGGTCTTTACTTTTCTCCTCCCCTTCACGGCTCTGCGTGTCTCCACCCTGGCTACATCTCTTCTTTCATCTTTTCCTGCCCGCAACGTCTCTCCTCACACTCCTTGGCATCCTCTCTGCTAATTGGCTCCTTTGTCTTCATCTCCTTAGGCCATTTATTTTATCCCTTTCTTCTTTTCAAATTCTTCTTTAAAAGCTACTACTTGCTAAGCCCCCTACATTGTTCCCCATGCCCCCAGCATCCCTGGGTTATGCGGCAGACCTGCGCATCCTGTTTATCTCATGGGGCGAGGGGTGTAAGTCCTTGGACGCGTGTTCTCTGAAGTGGCGTCTTCTGCATGCTTAATGGGAAACAATCCAGAGCGTGAAATACTACCCCAGAGCGTGTGGGGGGTTGTTAGTGTTTGCCAAGAGACATCAGTGATTGTCGGCATCTGCGAACATTATATTGCTCAAGGCTCCAGGATGATGTGTTCCAAACTCTTATCAGTGTCCGTGTACAGAGGGATTGGCATGTATGAAAACACACTCCCTGGATCTCGTTCTGCCTGCAGTATCTTTTGATGTCCGTCTTGCTTCTGGGCCAAGAGGAGAAGTCGTTTTGCCAGGCTTCCCTGGCAAAAGGGTAGGCTGATTAATCAGCTTGCCGAGCCACTTCTGTAAACTCGGGACAGGCGCCACAGCAGAAGGAAATAGCGTTCCTGAGAAATGGGAAGACCAGCCAGATAACCAGGTTACTTCTTTCTTCTTCTTTTTTTTATTCTAGAATTTTTAAAACCATGTGGATGCGTTTTATAAGCTTGTCCCTCCTCTGCACTAAGAAAGCTGAGAATCTAAGGGGGAGATTCTGAATCCCTTAGGATGTTCATCGTGGGGCCCAGCAACTGCCTCCGCCAGTTTGGTTTTCAGCAGGGTTTTTTGGAATGGGCGTTATTAGGGAGGACATATTTACAAAGGGAGGCTGCTGCATGACCAGTGATCCTGTGAGTGCCAAAAGCTTCAGTAGCGGGGGGGTGATATTTGCAAGGATGGACATGGACTCATAGACTGAACATCCAGCCAGACCATCTTCAAGCCCTAATTAGCAATCAGTCCAGGTGGGGCTTGATCTGCACAGATGCTGCGTCCCTCTGGGTTTGGCCTCAATGATGATGTAAGAGAAATCCTTCCACTTATTCACGGTTGGTGAAAATAAAGGTCTCTTTCTCCTCTCTCTTCCTCGAAGGGAACGCATCTACTGTATGTGTCCAGCAGCGGAATTCCAATCTTAGCCAGTTCATGTCCTAGCAGTGTGATGGATGGTATGAGAGGTAATGCACCCTATGGTCCAGACTCCATATGAAATGTAAAAAAAATGGTAATCGGTAAGGTACAAGAGAGAGGTACAACATCTGCCTTCTGCATGACACAGTACACGGTCATCTAACTTCTGTTTCTTCTCAGCCCTGGGAATGTTACTTCCCATAATACGAATGGCTTCACGACATGCCTAGTTTTTATGGCTGCCCAGATTTTAGCAGATGTCAGACAGGAGAAATATATTCTGCCTCGCCTTCCTTCATTAACCAGAAGAGGAGCATTAGCAGTCAGTCCACTCCTGCCACTGGGAATAGTAATTAGTGCTTTAGTGTAGTGGTAATGGGATTATTACTTTTGAGCCTGCTGCTGTAGGTTTTGATGTTGTAAGCTTTTCATATTTTACAGCTGATTGTTCTTCCCTGACATCTCCATCCTTCTGCTCTGGAGTCTCCCAGGGCCCGGTGTACTCGGGAGCCATTGAATTCGGAAGCTTGGGTTTTGTGGCACGTTCTGATACTTGCATTCATTTGCAACTCAGCGGAATGATGCAGCACGAAAGTGCCTGGGAACATAAATGGCGGAGGCTGTGCTGTGGCTCCCGTGACAGGCCGTGGTGATTGAAAGGCGGGAGGATGCTGGGTTGAGGCTTGGAAGTGCTGGACCCTTTGAAAATCAATCCCTTGATGTCTCCTCCATGTGTCAGTTTTTCCGAATTCCGGAGAAAGAGAGGAAAAAACTAGTTGACCTAATCCTAGAACACTAGAACTGGAAGGGATCTCGAGAGGTCACGTCCAGTCCCCTGCCCTCACGGCAGGACCAAGCACCATCTAGATCATCCCTGATAGATGTCTATCCAACCTCCTCTTAAATATCTCCAATAACAGAGATTCCACAACCTCCCTAGGCAATTTATTCCAGTGTTTAACCACCCTGAGAGTTAGGAAGTTTTTCTTAATGTCCAACGTAAACCTCTTGCTGCAATTTAAGCCCATTGCTTCTTGTCCTGTCATCAGAGGCCAAGGAGAACAATTTTTCTTCCTCCTCCTTGTAACACCCTTCTAGGTACTTGAAAATTGCTATCAAGTCTCCTCCTAGTCTTTTCTTTACCAAACTAAACAAGCCCAATTCTTTCAGCCTTCCCTCATGGGTCATGTTTTCTAGGCCTTTCATCATTTTTGTTGCTGTTCTCTAGGCCCTCTCCAGGTTTCTCCACATCTTTCCTGAAATAGATCTTTGCCATCCCTAACGTTTATGCTGATAGGAGTCCGTGAGTATATGCAATTCCTGCAGCATCCACAGGGTTACCTGCACCCAAAATTGTAGCAAAATCCTCTTCTTTTCTGTGGCATTTGTCTTTCCACCTTTAATGTCAATATGTTAATAGAGTGTCTCAAATGTGTAAAGCCATCTCACCCAGGACAATCCATATGCTACAAAGTTCTTAATTTCCTTCTTTGTAACTCATCTCCCCAGCACTGTGAGAGCAGAGCGCATTCCGATGCCGCCCTATGTACCATGATGTGAAAGGCTTTGCCTTATCTAAGGTCGTTTGCAGCCTGCTGGCGTGTCCTTTCGAATGAATGCTGTGCCAAATCTGTCAGGGCAGCTTTGTGCAATGTGGGCTGTATGGAGGAGTACAAGCCTCCCCTCCAGGAATGTTGAGTTCCCAAAGTACGTCCAGTATGCTAAAAAGAAAGTCTTACTGCTCACATCGGCATCCTTGGAGACTGGAGCTCGGTTTGCTTTTGATGGCCAAGAGTCCCCTGAATACCTTAATGCAACCAGCGAGGAACATGGTCTATGGTGTCCTGAGGATGGAAAGTAGCACCTGGTGGGAGAAATAAGATCAAAGAATTTGGTGCGCTGGGTAGACTCTTGCTCCAAGCCCAGCATCCTGTCTCCGGCCAGTGTCTGATTTTAAAAAACAAATCAACCAACCCCATGTTGTACATTACCCAGCCAATTATACAGTGTCCTGCTGGGCCAGGTCCTCTGGTCTCCCCAGACAAGACACAGAGTTGGGTTAGCCACTTCATCTTGTAGCCAAACGAGAGACTCTGCCTGGCCTGCTGGTAACCCACAGACGTTGCAGGGACCTGGGGCATGAGGATAAAATAGCTGAGTGCCAGAGTGTAATTACATCAAGCCCATTTCATTAGGATACTGCCATCTATTGGCCACTTTTATGAGAGCTTGATTTTATTCGATCAAATAAAATCTGTGTACTGTGTACTGTGGTGCTCTCGCAGTTGCCGTGATGGGGGTGTGTGTGTGTGTGTGTGTGTGTGCGCGCGCACCTGCTGAATAAATTCTGCCGCGGTGAGAGACTGGGCCGAGGAATCAGGATGATTTCTCCCTGCTCAGACCTCCTCGGTGACTTTGTGCTGAGGCTCCCTTTCTGACAGGGCAGATTAATAGGTCAGATGTGTAAACCAGGAAGCTTTCAAAAGGGGTTTGAAATAACTCCATTAATGAATCTACTCTGCTTTCCTGACAGGGCTAGGAGAAGGGACCTCGCGCCTCTAAGCTGAATATCCTACATCTCCATAGACTCACTCTCACTCTGTGCCCCCCTATTCATTCCCCAACCCTGGCCCCTGCCAAAAAAATCCCCCTTATGTTGGATTTAGGCTTCCCTCCACATTCACCGCTCTGTTCCCCTATTGAGAACTGTGCCTGAATGTGGTTGTCTGATCTCAGGAGTCAGACTTGGAGTCATTTGATGTGAAGATTATCAGGCAGGGGCTTTCCGGCAAAGACTTTCTCCTAAATCACAAGCTCAAGGTCTGATCGGTTGTAGTATGTAGCCTGCAGGCCAGGAGCTTGGCGGAACCTCCATAGGGAGTGAAGCGGTTGGAAATGGACAGAGATCTCTTAGCAGAGCTGGCTGGTGTAAGTTGCAACTCGGGCTAATGCCTGGGGTGCTGACCAGGATTGTCGCACTGTTGCCTGGTGCTCCCCTGTCCGTCTGTGTCCATCCGTTCTTGTCTGGTCCTGTACTTCGATTGCAGACTTTTGGGAACAGTGAGATCTTTTGTTCTGTGTCTGTACAGTGCTTAGCACCGTGGGGTGCTGGTCCGCGATGGATGCTCCTACCTGCTCCCGTAATCCCAAGTAACTAACATTCACTTAATAATCTTTCAGTTTGGGGTTGACCGAAAGGGAACGGAAGTTCCTTTCAGGATTCCCCTGGAAAGTTTCCCTGGGTCGCCATTGGAGCTGTTTGGAGAGAGCCCAGTTTGAGAAACTCTGTCCAAGAGGGCACCTTGCTCTTCCCGATTTGAATTTCCAAACTTCTGTGTGGCACTCGGGTCCCTTTGCAATCAAGCAGTTGTAATCACAAGGAAACCTCCGCCTTTTGTCCCGTTTACATCTTTAACCCATCTCTTTACACTGTCTGGGTCCAGTTGAGCTGAATGTGCAGCATCAATTGAAATACAGCATGGCAAGAGTAGCTTAAAATTTTTACTTCCTCTGAGCTGGCTTCTAACCCCCGATAAATGAAATATTTCATTAAGCAGTAATGGCAGCGTTCCACTAAATAGAAACTCCTGGGGAGATGAAAGAAGCCCTCTCGATCCTTCTCCTCCCCTGAACATAATCTTAAATGACGGGTTCTGATTCAAGCTGCTATTGACTAGATATTAAAGGATTTTGTAAAGTTTTTTGCCAATGCATAATGGGCACTATTTGCCATTTAGTTTCTAATCATTTTTCTAAATGCAGTCATGTAAATTATACTTTAATAGCTCGACTTTCTTGGGAGAGTTTTCCTTCTGATATTATGAGGGGGAACGGAATGGAATGAACGGGTGCTTCCCTCTGCATGAACACCCTATCTCTAATTGAAATGTAATTGTTTACTAAACCATTCCAACTAGACGGGGAAAATTACTATCATTTTGGTCTGTGGCTGCATACATTAGAGCGCCCCTTTTACTGGGGACTGAATTTAAGGAGAATAGGAACATTATCACAGATGATATATAAACAGAAAGCTATTATCATTAAACTGTCAACTGAAACTGAATTTGGATAACGAGTGTTAGCAGCGGCAAGAAATTATATGTAAATTATGTTGAGGATTTATCTGTGGATCCAATCAGTTTTGTGGAATGGGATACTCTTGGAGGTTTTGGCCTTTTGCAGCATCTTTGGGTGGGGAAACAAAAGTGAGGCCTGTTTGTGGTCATTTAAGGCCCGGGTGGCACTGTTTTGTAAATTAGGTGTGTTAACCTTGCTGTCTGATTCCCCCGGGGGGATTATAATAATATTATACGTTGCACTTAAATGGCTTCGTTCATCACAGAATTTCCAGGCTGTCTACCGAGTAGATATGTACCATCACACCCAATTTACAGATGGGGAAACTGAGGCAGAGGGCAGTTGAGGAGTTTGGTCACGGTCACCTGGAGAAGTCAGGTCGCCTGAATTTAATTTCCAAATTTCTAATTTCCAGTCCTGGAATCTAGCCACTGTTCTTAGCTGCTTCTAATTCTATATTGCTTCTCTGAGTTCCAGCTACTGTTTCTAGAGCATTTAGCATTCTTCTCAAACTCAAAAGTGGCTCGTGAAAATGAATGAGTGGAGAATCTGGCCTCCCGGTCATTATTCCCAGACCAGACATGCTCCAGCTCCCTACACCTCTCTTCTGGGCTGAGTCTTCTACCTTTCTAACTAGTTAACAAACTCTGAATTCTCCTTTTCTCTTGGAATTTACTCCATTTATATAAACCTGTTGGCACCCTGCACAGCCACTGCTCGTCTTGTGTGTGCTTTTACAACGTACAGATCCAGCACATGGAGAGCAGGCCCAAAAGTTAGGGTTTGTTTCAAAAATTACAAAACCTGATATTAAAACATTTTCCGTATTTAATAGTGGTGTGAGCATCAGGAAATGCAACAGACCCATCCAGAATCATGGCTCTTTGAGTGAAGTGCAACCTCCCCCCCCCCCCCCAACTGAACAGCAATCTAAGTTCTTTTACGTTTTATAAAATGTAGTGTCAGTAACAGGCAAAGACTCTTATTAAAAAACATGGCGGGCGGCTGATTTGAATCTTGCCATGTACCTGTAAAGTTCCCAGCAAGGAAGTTGTGGGTCTCTTGCCGCTCTGGGAGCTCTGGCAGCGAGTGCGGCTCAGGATGTGTGGGACTGTCAGATTTCAGACCATGGCTGCCACTGAATTCACTGTGGATTTATTCTGCGCATCAAGCAGGAGGCAGCAGTGACAGGATAAACAACACTGTGATGACCTGTGTCGCAGGAAGGACGTCGCATGGCAGAGTATAGATTTATTTATTTTTTCTATTTGAACTGAACATGTCCAGGGCTTGCAGCGGAAGCTTCCACAGAAAGGAATAGACACTGGGGCTTATTGGTGGTAGGGATGGAAACGTACCCAGTAAGCATCACCTTTGCTGGGCGGTGCTTACTGCTCACAGTTAACTGGTGCCCCGCCCGATCAGAGGAGCCGGGCCCACCGTGCCACGTCGCAGGCAGGGGGGCACTCCAGCCCAGAAAAGTCCACCCTGCCATGCCATGGGCAGGGGGGCCCTCCAGCCCAGCTGGGCCCACTGTGCCACGTCGCGGGTTGGGGAGGGGGGGACACTCCAGCCTGGACGGGTCCACCGTGCCATGCCATGGGTATGGGCCACTCCAGCCCAGCCAGGCCCACCATGCCATGCCACCGGTGGGGGGGCACTCCAGCCTGGATGGGTCCACCTTACCGTGCCATGGGTATGGGCCACTCCAACCCAGCCAGGCCCATCATGCCACGCCACAGGTGGGGGGACACTCCAGCTTGGATGGGTCCACCATACCACGCCACGAGTGGAGGGGGGGGCACTTCAGCCTGAACGACTCCACCGTGCCATGCTGCGGGTGGGGGCGGTCACTCCAGCCCGGCCAGGCCCACTGTGCCATGCCACAGGTGGAGAGGCTGCTCCAGTGGCCCCCTGTCTGTAGCGTGACACAGCAGGCCAGGTAACCAGTTAAACATATTGTTTAACCCGTTAACAATTTAAATGGGATTTTACTTCCCTAATTGGGGGAGCCAATTTAATTCACACAATGGGACCTGTTTCTTCGAAAGCATTAATAAGCCCTTGGATTTTTGGGTGGGGAGCGGGGCACGTGTGCATGATGATCCGTGGCTGACATCCCTGTAGAGTGGCCGTGGGGACTGGAAGTGGCCCGGCGCTGTTAGCATCCAGTGGCTCTTTGGTGGCCTACATCAAATGAGTTACCAGCCTCGGGGCGGTGCCTGCTGGAGAGGGATCCACATCGCACGCCAACAGGCCTGTAGGCTCCCTTCTTTACTGGTGGCTTTGGAAGACCCAACACAGGGGCCAAGAGGGGGCAGGCCATGCTCACCAACCCCTCTGCCCCCACCAGTATGAGTTGAAACCCATCGCAGAGGACGAAGTGGGACACTTGCTCTGCTGCTTCCTGTGCCTTTGGTCAGCACATGCACATTCAAGGACGTTGCTCCCTTTAAATTCCTTCTCCTCTCAAGCTTTGGCCAGCACCAGGGAATTATTTCGAAATAAAGAAGGAGAGTGGCCACACTACCAAGCCGTGATTTCGAAATCTGCACTCCTGCTTTCCTTGGGGCATAACGCTGATAATGACACAGCGGCCGTGTGGATGCTCTGCTGCTGCTACTTTGAAATAGCGACTCCCCAGAGTCATTAAAAGAATTACTCCCTGGTGCTTCCTGATGGGCTAAGTCGAGGCAGCACGTCCACACTCACAGAGCCTGCCTGGGACTCATTTTGAGGCTCCCCCGTAGCGTGGATGTGCAATTTTGATATTGTTATTTCGGGAGTTGAGTGGATTTTAATTATTTCGAAATGATTTCCGAGTGTGGACATACCCCAACTGATGTGGCTCTGTGAAGTTGACCCCTGGAAAGCATCGTGTGTAAATTCTGTTTGTCCATAACAAATGGAAACAGTGCCGGCACTCGCTAGCTGACCCATGCGTCCTCTTCCTCAAAGGACTCCTGTACGGCGCTTTCAGAAGACGAGCCGGGGAGCTTAAATTCAGAATTCTGCTAGGCACTAAAATCCTGCACGGAACATACTCTGAGTTTAGGGCTCATTACAATAATCTGTAACCCACTAGCCCCCAGGTTAGGCCTGTGATGGCAGAGGTGTTAACGGGCCCCTACCCCTCGAATGGATTTGGCTGCAGCGCTGGAAGTGTCTTTCCCAGAGAAGATGGTCCAATCAAAGATGTTACCTCGCCCCCTTTTTCTCTCTCAATTTAGTCCGGTCATGTTCCCTTGTACCTCCGCTACCACTGATTTTTAGTTCTGTGATCAATTCCTCTTTATCTGTCAAGCCGAGGGCTGATGCACCATTCCCCTGTGTTGAACGCATCGTGGCTGGAGCTGGGAAAGTGTCATCTGTAATATTTAGAAATTCCCAGGGGGTTTTAATACTGGCAGCATGAGGCCGGCAGCATGTGTCCTGCAGACAGCCTCTCTCCCCCATAATTACACAGCTTTTCCCCCTAGCACATTATAGGTATTCATTGAAGCTCGCTCTCCTGTTCCCTGGTGTGACTTGGCGGCTGGGAACAGACACAAGCTAGTGCCCTTTTTATGGTTACATGATGTAAGATGTGACAAGAATTGGTCTCTTACACCCCTGGCCCTGCTTAGATGGATTGTACTGGGCAAATGGGAGGAGTGAGGACTGAGAGATGGTGGCTGGACATAGGAACGGCCACACTGAGTCAGACCAAAGGTCCATCTAGCCCAGTGTCCTGTCTGCCAACAGTGGCCAATGCCAGATGTCCCAGAGGGAGTGAACCGAACAGGGAATCAAGTGATCCCTCCCCTGTCACCCATGCCCATCTTCTGATAAACAGAGGCAAGGGACACCATTCTTATCCATCCTGGCTAATAAGTATTGATGGGCCTAACCTCCATGAATTTATCTAGTTCTTTTCTGAACCTGCTTAAATATCCTTCGCAATATCCTCTGGCAAGGAGTTCCAAGCATACGTTTCATCTGCATCCGGTCTGATATTCTTTTGGTCTTCTGACACTGCCAGGGATGTTTAAATCCCCCCCAAACCATACCGACCCTTACCCCCAAAACACCATTTCATTGAAATGTTTTAAATGTCAGAACAATAATTTGATTCACAAGTCTTTTAAAGAAACTTGTTTTATTTCCAAACTATGATTTAGGTAAAAATGGCTTGGTTCTTTTGCTTTTTTCTTTCTTTTTCTTTTCAAAGTTTGAACGTAAAGGTTTCATTTTTCTATGCTGATGGGATTTTCAGCTTTCACCTGCAGTCCTGGAAACCCAAAAGCAACCAGGTTAGGCAATGCATGAGAACCAGAAAGTGAAACTGACCAGGCTAGTTTCATTTCTGTGAGGTAAGTGAAGTGCAAAAAGTAAACCAATAGCACAAATGTTGATTTCTTTACACTGAAGGTATTTAAATACTAGAAGATTTGCCTGGCATTGCCCAGGTCCTTCAGGGCAGGAGGCTGGCAGTGTGGGAAGTGCAGGAGTCGGGGGCAGGGCAGGGCAGGAGGCTGGGGGCATAGGGAGTATGAGAGTGAGGGTAGTGGGGTAGGAGGGGCACAGGGCGGGGAGGTTCCACCTGATGGGGGTTTCTCTCCTCCTCCCAGCTGGCAGGGCCTTTTCTCCTTCTCCCACTCTACTGTGGGGCATGGGGATTCCCACACCCCCACCTATGGGGGCCTGCACATTCCCCCTCCGCTCCACACAGACGCATGGAGATTTCCCTTCCTGCTGTGAGGCTTCTGCCGGGGGACCTAGTGATTTCACCCTCTCTCTCCGAACACTTCACTCAGAGCAGTGTTTCTTAAACTTTTTAAGACCGAGGAACGACAACAACAAAAAAAGATCGGGGGGAAAAAGGGTCGGGGGAAAGTTACTGGAGGAAAAAAAAAGGTCGCCTGGCCCTTTAAGGGCGGCCATTTTGAATTCTGTTGTTCTCCGAGGCACACCGGTGTGCCACGGAACACAGTTTAAGAAACACTGACTCAGAGCATAGGGATTCTCTTTGTCTTCCCCTCCCCCCCACCTCCTCATGGGGTTTCCCTTCCCTCCCCATGCTGATTCATCCCGGGCCTGGGGATTTCCTCCCCCCCCTTGATGCTCCTCTCCTGGCCTGGACACTCCCCTCTCCTGCCACTCCACACAGGCAAGTGCAGATTCCCTGTCCTCCTCCTTCCCCCCTAGCTGTGAGGCTCCTAGGGGGTGGCTAGCCACTTCCCCCTTACCACTTCACCCAGAGTGGGGGGATTCCCTCCCACCCCGCACTGATTCACCTGGGGCCTAGAGATGTCCTCCTCCCCCACCCACACCACTCCTCTTGGGGCTAGGGGTTCCCCCTCCCCAGCATGGCTCCTCATGGGGCCAGGCAGTGCCTTCCTTCCCCGGCCCCACGCCACTCCTCCTTTTAGTTCCCAACAAAACCCAACCAACCGTTTTTTGAGTTACAGTCCCAAGCAATGTTGGGTAAATCTGCTAGCATAGCATAGCATAAACTTGATATTTTCCCTTTACTGGGAACCAAGAAATAAAGTTACAGAATTATTCTTCAGAAAAAATTAGCAATACTACAATAAGATCATCCACTTCCTCAACAACCTTTGATAGCATTGACGTGCTTTCTGAAGTCCTACTGGATGGATTCAAAGAAACTTGTAACCTGGCAGCTTAAATGTCCCATTTGAAAAAGACCCAAATCTCTGACCTTTGTCCATCAGGAAATGTTTATCCCCCACCTCCCCATTCCTGTTATTGAGGTACGGAATTAGTTGTTATGGGATATGCAGAATTGCCTTCTCTGCTACAGCAAAGCTATGGGTCGTTCGGGCTGAGGACACTGCCTTGCTGTATTTTCCACGCTGAATCTAAAGACGATGCCTCCTGTCTGTACCTACATTCTAAAATTGTCCCTGCCGCAGTGAGACTGAACACTTTGTCTTCCTACCAGCAGCAATTTGCATCGGGTCAGAGGCTGTGATAGCTTTGACATCCATTGGGTCATGGGGCTGTACACTCTCAGGAAAGTCCAGGCTCTGCAGCAAAAAGTAGCATGAGGTGAGCTCTTCCCTTCAAGGGTATGTCTACGTTGTGATTGCAGCAAAGGCATGCCTGAGGCCACATCTCTACTTACTGTGCCGGAGATCAATCTTCTGGTGTTTGATTTAGCAGGTCTAGTTAAGACCCACTAAATCGAATGCTGAGGGTGGCTTTGCTCAGCACCGGTACTCCTGGCAGTCACGAGGAGTATGGGAAGCAGACAGGAGTGTTTGCTCCCGTTGGCCTGCCGCTGTGAAGATGGCGCTAAGCTTGGCTTAAGGTAAGCTGACTCAAACTATGTATTTTACGACGCTGGAGTTACGTACCTTAACCTGACCTTCTGGGTCTAGTGTAGACCTGGCCTGAGTTAGCTCTGATCTAGCTTGCAGGGAAGCCTTGGTGGAATTGGCTGCCTGTTCAACCCAATGGCCCATGCTACCACCCATGCAACGGCAACTTCAGTGAGCTGTTCAGTGACTAGCCTGAGCTAAGCAAGGCTCAGCTGTGTCTGTGCAGGCTGCAATCACACCTCCTCATTGCAGTCAAGGCACACCTTGAGTCCGTGCTGATCCCGGGCCCTAGCTCTAGGCCACAGTGATGCTGGAAGGGTCATAAATCTTGACTCACTTCTTGAGTTTTCATGATCCTGTGGCACTTGCCCCACAATTAGGGCTGCTAAGTAAAAGCATCACCAACAGCTGAGAGCTTTGCTGGTCTTCTTCCCGCTAGATCCCAATGGAACTGATGCTCCGTAGCTTGGGAGATGTGGGGAGACCTTTTCTGAAAGTGGTGATACTCCTGTGCCAAACCCAATAGGTTTATTCTAATTCTGATCACTTACACAGGCTTTGCACTAGGTCGGTGGTTCTCAAACTTTGGCAGCCCACCTTGCTCAACACAAATCTTTCTGTGGACCACCAGCCAACCACCCATGATGACAAAATGGGTGCTGGAGCAGGCTGAGGGTGGGGGGTCTGGGCAGGAGGATGGGTGCAGGAGTGGGCTGGGGATGGCGGCGTCCAGCTAGGAGGGAGGGTGCAGGACCCTGCTGAGGGTGCGGGGTGTCAGCAGGAAGGATACGTTTGGGAGGGGTGGAGGTGCAGGGTCTGGGCATGAAGAGGATGGGGAATGCTTACGTGACTCTGCGCCCCGCTGCTCCTATTGGTCAGGATTCTGGCCAGTGGGAGCTGCGGGAAAAGCCTCCAAGTGAGTGTTTCCTGTGCTGCCAGAGGGGGAGTGGCTGTGCACAGAGCTGCTTCCTGCCCCCACGAGCCAGATCCTGCCCGCAAGGCTTGGGGCTTTCCTGCCCCACCCCAAAGCAGGAAGTAAGAGCTGGCGCTCCATCTGCACGGGCGGGAGGGGCTGAGCTCCAAGCCCACGGCCCACCTGCAAGACGGTTTTGGATCACTAGTGGTCCACAGACCACACTTTGAGAACCACTGCACTGGTGGAACTTAGATGGTGTCAACAGGGGTTACTCTGGATTTACATGGGCCTGGGTGTCCTGAACACTAAGGAAAGGCCAGATGGATCCTTTTCTCGCGATCCCTTTAGCACTCCCAGTCGAGTAACTTTTTACTGCGCGTTTGTGTGTCTGCATTAAAGTGACATTGATTTCTGCATACTATTTCGAACTTCTGTTGCCATGGGAACAGGATTCACTTTCCCCTTCATGCTGTGTCTTTTCCCTAGCTCTGCCCTCTGAAGATGTGAGCTGTATTTCTCCTGCTCGCCCTGGTGTTTCTTTCTTTCTTTTTTTAGAGAGTGCCGATAATGGTGGCGGAGCCATCAGGGATAATTTGACGAAATGATGATCCGAGCCGTAGTGCGCTCGTGCGGCCCCGGGCCCTGGAGCTCTGCCAGCAGTCGTCCTGTCTGTGGCTTGCTCCATAATTACACGGGGTCCTGTCTTACCTGTGACATTCTCCACAGCGTCAAGGAAAGGAGTTCAGACGCTAATCACGTCTTTAGTCCCCGAATCCCACTTGGAAGGGATGGACGCCGCCAATTGTGCGCCGCGCCGCCCCGGATCTCTGCGTTTTTCTAGCACTTGGCTGGCTCTAGCACTGGGAGAGGCTGAGTCCAAAATCCTTTCCTTGTGATCTGTGGGAGTTGTGGCCGAGCCAGGCCTTCAGGCCATGGGATGGTGGTCATTGTAGGAGAAAAGCTGTGCAGGTCTGTCAGACTCCAGGGATCCACGGGAGCTTCTGGCTGGCTGTCCCGCCACCTTGCCACTTTGGGAGCGGGAGACGGGTTAGTGGCTGTGGGACTTGATAATCTGCTCGGGCCAGAGGTTTTTTGGGAACAACAGGCACTGTCGGGTCAGGAGCACTCCAGGCCAGTGTATATGGATATGGGCGCTGTAAGGGCAGGAAGAGCCAGGGCCAGGTTTATGTCTTCATTGATTTAAAGGATATTAGATTATACCGTTTAGATTTTAAACTCTGTGGATAAGGAGCGGGCAATAAAGAGGCAGCGGTTTGCCAGGCCTGCCGCCATAATATTTACCTGCACCTCCACACGTGACGGCAATCTCAGTTCCTATTGGCCAGGGATTGCCGTTCCTGGCCAATGGGAGTTACAGGAAGCAGCACAGACTGGGACACCACTTCCTGCAGCTCCCATTGGCTGAGAATGGCGATCCATGGCCAATGGGAGCTGCAGTCGCCGGTACCTGCGGCTGAGCAGGTAAATATAGTGGTGGGGACCTGCCAGGAGCTAACCCTGGTGGACCAGATTCAGCCCGTGGGCCGGTGTTTGCCCACCGCTGCTGTAGGTAGAGATCTGGGCTGCTGAGCAGCCTGGGAAGCAGCATTTGCAGCTGTGGTCTGGGCCCAAACTTGGGAATTGGTAGAACCAGCTTCAAATCCCTGCTCTGTCAGACTTCCTTTGTGACTTTGGCCAAGTCACTTGGCTTCTGGCTGATGGTACTTGGACACTATAGTCACAGGGGCCATATAAATACCTTAGATAGCGAGTGATGATTCACACTTCATCCTCCAATCTCAAAATATTTTACAAGTACAGGCCACACCTCTGAAAACCAGCAGAGAGCCCGGCAACCTAATGCCAGGAGGGTCGGCCGAGGCCATGGACAGAGGGGCCAGAAGCCCAGCTGGCGGCCGGAGCCCCGGGCAGCTAAAGCTGCCTGCAGCAGCATGGAGCCGGGGCCAGATCTGGAGCCTGTGGCAGACCAGCCACGGAGGGAGGGGGAGAGCGTGGCAGCTGCGCTGGTAGTGAGCTGGCAGCGCTGATTGGGCGGTGGACTTGGGAGCTAGGGGCAGGGAACCTCCCTGGTCCAGCAAATTCTCTTGTTCAGGATTGGTCAGATCCTGAGGGTGCCAGACCAGGGACGTCAATAAATCTCCCATTGATCCTGTGAAGCAGCACAAGGAGCATCCCGATTTACAGAGCGGGAGAACCAAGGTCTAACGAAAGCCTTCTAATCAGTGAGGTAGCCAGCTACCCCCGCCTGACTTTCGAGGGCCATTTTAGCGTGGTTATTTTCCGATTGCAGCCTGACTGGAAATGCAGTTCTTTGACAATTAGCAAGTGAGGCGAGAACAGTTAAGACAGAAATAAACGAAAGGTAAATCACCTTTGAGAGTTTCCTGCTGGGTCACCAAATCCTGCTTTAAATATATCAAATCCACTGCTAATGATTAGGTAAAAAATAATCCTGGCTGAAACCTAACAGTCTCTGCATCTCCTCCTGCCCTCTGCAAAATCTCTGCTGCTATTTTGCAAAGATTAAAAAAAAAATGGACTCCATTTTAGGGATGTCAAATCCTCGTTAATCAGTTAACTGGTTAAACATTCGATTAACTTAGCGTTTAACTGGTCAACTGACTAATCGCAATCTCACTGCTCCATCTCCCCCAGCCCTCTCCCAACCCCCATGCTGGGGCTGATTACTGCTGCTGGCTCCTAGGGCTGTGGGGAGGGAGCTGCTCCCAGGTAACTGGGTAACCGGTTAACCAGTTACCCGTTCACATTCCTACTCCATTTCAGTTTTCTAATATTTTTGGAGCTGGTGGGAAGGTCCAGCCACTGTGTGTAGTGGATCTCCCCTGTGCCATTGATAAGCTGTTCAAAGTGAATGCCTTGGATACCAACATTAGTTAAGAACATCGGCTACTGCAATGATTGTGGCTTATTGCTGTCCCACACCGCACTCCTCCTCACCATAACCTGGAGGACGTGCTATAGGATATTGCAGACCGGTCGGACACAGAGAGCAAAGAAAGGGGAGGGAGGGGGGGAAACAGGCAGAATGCAGACTCAGAGTTCGGTTTGATTTACATTTAAATGGCTTATCAGTTTTCAGTGTTTGTGGTTCACGTATGAAAGTGTACCATGAGCTTTCCTGTGTTAATGATCACATGTGCATGTGTATCTCTAGATCTAGTATGGATGGTAATGTACATATGTTGTCCATACAGATTTCTGTTTCTTGCCCTTCGGAATGGTGGCTGGAGCTATCTATTGTATGGATTTGCAGAATCCAATGGAGCTCTTGCACTTTAATTTAAAACCAATTGGTCTCCCACCCTACCCCCAAGGATGGTTTCATTTATTTAGAAAGCCCCAACTTCCCTTCCCAAAGAAGTGGTGTTAAAGCTAGAAGGTCCCCCAAAAACTGGGCTGACATACTCCTGTATAAAAGCCTCAGAGGGGTTCCCATGTTAGGGTATGTCTACACTTGCACCCTAGTTCGGACTAGGGATGCAAATGCAGGCATTCAAAATTGCTAATGAAGCGGGGATTTAAATATCCCGTGCTTCATTAGCAAGATCTCGCCGGCGCGCTAGTTCGAATCACAGCTGATTCGAAAGTGAAAGTGCGCGCCGCGACGCGTTAGTTTGAACCAAACCCCTTGGTTCGAATGAACGTTACTCCTCATTACCCAAGGGGTTTGGTTCGAACTAACGCGTCCCAGTGCGCACTTTCACTTTCGAATCAGCTGTGATTCTAACTAGCGCGCCGGCGAGATCTTGCTAATGAAGCACGGGATATTTAAATCCCCGCTTCATTAGCAATTTCGAATGCCTGCATTTGCATCCCTAATGCGAACTAGGGTGCAAATGTAGACATACTTTTAGTCTGTAACTTTGAAAACAACGAATAGTCCTGTGGCATCTTAGAGACTAACAAATTATATATAATAGTATCATGAACTTTCATGGGCAAAACCCACTTTCTCAGATGAGCTAGAGTGCCTGTGTGCAGCATGCATGCCACGTTTGTTCTTCTGTTAGAATTTTTCTCTCTCCTTCTCTTGCTATTTTTCAAAGTCTCTTTTCACCAGAGGGTGACTTAACTGACATTTGGTTGAACTGCTCAGTGATGTTTAGTATGGGCTTGAAATCAGGCCTGTGAGTTCTCCATGCTCCAATTCTAAGTTGTTTTGTGATGTCTGGAAAGAATGAAGTGCCAGGAAGGGTGGATGGGGAGATATACAGGGTTGGTATCTTGTACATATCACACTGAGTTCACCTTACCTTTGCAAAAGAAAACATTTTTGTTTGATGAAAAGTAACTGAACATGAACAGTGTAATTTCGTTTTTAGAAATGTAGCGATTGTGTTTGGAGCCATCCGTATCTGTCTGAGATCCAGAGAGAATTTGTTAATAAAACACAAACAATTAAAATGCTGGCACTGCCCTATTAACTTGATATCAGTCCGCAAGACAGTGAAAGTGTAGGTCCCACCCCCAATGTTTTCTTTGGTCTTAAATTTTCAAGACAGAAACTCTAGATGCAGCATGAAATCTGCATGCAGTTCAGACCATAAATCAAGCCAGAGGAAAAGCTTATAAAAGTGCTCCTGAAACGTTTTATTTTGTATAATATAGTGAAAGTGGACTTTTGAAGGAGAACATTCATGTCAACAGATTTATGGAGACAGTCCTTTGTCTCCCATATGTGCTTTATTGCAGTTTGTGGAGTTCTGTGTATCTAGGCTTGGAAAGATGAGTTTTTTATCGGTAAATGTTGATAAACATCAATTTCTCTGAACACACACAAACCATTGAAAAAAATGCCCATCAGTAATAATCAAAATATACTGATTGACAACGCCTTACTTTGGCTACATGTAAAATGCTGCAGCTACACAACTGTCGTATTTAAGTTTAGACACTAGCTATAGGAATACTCTACCTCCCCAAGAGACAGTAGCTAGTAGCTGAACAGAACAATTCTTCCATCAGCCTGGCACTATCTGTGCCAGGGTGAGGTCAGCTTAACTGTGTCCATCAGAGGCATTGATTTTTTACACCTCTGAGAGACTTAGTTTAGCTGATGTAATTTTTATGTAAATCACCCTCAAAATGGTGCTGCTTGAGAACTAATTAGAATCAAAATCTAATGATTTAGTGTTCAGTTAAGCTTGTTACAAATGGACTAACCGAAAGCATTGTAGAAACAGGTACCATTGTTGATTGAAAGGTTTTTACTATATACACTTTGGCATGTGATTTTGGATAATTTATGCCAACTGTTTATAAAGTTTTAACCTTTTGGATTACATCTTTCATGGTCTGCTCCCTCGCCACAATTTCATGCAAGTGTGAACATGTAAAGAGAGAAAACTCTAAAAAAGACTTACCAATGAATGTTGATATTATCCATCAAAATGATCAAAATATAAGATCAAATTCTGCCACGCCTATGCAGATAACTTCTGGCGACCATTCTTGTAAGTGGCAATGCTGTCTACTCAATAGTACCCCAGACTGAGAACCAGTTATCTTCTCTACACGTGACAGAGTTTGTCCATCTGCCCGCCTTGTCTGTCTGTTCAAGAATTCCCCCTAAATGGTAAGAGCTAGGATCACAAATTCAGTATACAGCTTCCTCTTTTTACGTAAAGCAAGGTAAAGGTTTGGTTGTGCCAGAAAAATGGGATGTGCCTGGAATGTGATTGCTTTTCATGAAACCATACAGAAGAGAGACAGAATCACCAGGCAGGTGAAAGGGGCTGGTTGGAGGCAAACTCCTCCCTCCCGGGCTGCCCCAGCCTTGAGCCCCACAGCACCCTTTGGAGAGGGCAGGGGGGAACAGAAGCTCCTCTCCTCCCCCCCTCCCCCCGCCTGATTCGTATGGGGACATTGCTGGCTGTTCTTCTTTGTCACAGAGCAAGGGGAAAGTTCACAGTTTGCTGCATTCCTTGCTCTGGCTGGGAGTGCATGGGGCAGACAACCCTGGATCTGCCCCAGCAGGGAGACATGCACCCTTCCCCCGAGCTGTGCCTGCTGGAGCTGCAGCACTCATGGAGAGGTGTTTCTCACTTGGCCCCAAGCTGCTGCGGTGATGGAGGGCTGGGGTTGTCCTTTCTCCCCAGGCAGCCTGCACACTGAACCCCTCCTCCCCAGACCCACCCCAGAGCAAAGATTTAACCAAAACTTGGACATTTTCATTTTATTTTCCAAAACCCCAAAATTAATTGAGTTAAGGATGCAGGCAACGGCGGGTAAATCTAGTGAGTTATAATGCTGGCTCTGCTGCCAACCTGTTGCGTAGCCTTGGGAATGTCATTTCACCTCTGTGTGCTTCAGTTAAATGGGGATAATATTCATCTTCCACACAATGTTCCTGTAAGCCTTGATTAGCTTATATTGGCATGTTGGTTTGAGAGGTACATTGCTACATAAGTGCAAAATATTAATTATTGCTATTGATCCTTATCTGCTTCTTTTTAACTATCTAATCTTCAGGTGCTTATAGATTAACAGTTCTGCCTACTAGTTTTTCCCTTTGATATTTTCATACCCTCTGCTCCTTGTTTCCTGCCCCCTTCTATTTTTTTCCTTCACCCCCTCTCCCTTCTCCCCTATTTATTTTGGGTCTGCACATCCTAAACTCAAAACTCCGGTCATCTGAAGAAGCGGGCTGTGCCCACGAAAGCTCATGATACCATCTACATGTTTTGTTAGCCTATAAAGTGCTACCAGACTATTGGTTGTTTTTTAAGTTTATCCTGTACAGACTAACTCGGCTACCCCCTGAAGCTACAAGAATCTTGTAACTCATCCAGTCCCTCTCCCTGGGGCCAGTATAGGCTAGTTCTCTTCAGCGTATTTTCTAGTGTTCTGCCAGTCTCAGTTTAAAAGTCCCAAGCGATGGGACACCACTCCACAGCTTAATTTCGTGTAACTTTGTCTTTGAGGACATAGCTAACACTCCATGGCTTGCTACCACCGTGACCTTGAGTGCCTTGCAGCTGCACAGGTCTTTGATACTGAAGGTTGCTTCCATCTCAGGAAGTTGTGAACACAAAGAATTTATCTTGGATGCGCTCGGAGTCTATCTGATGAGTCAGAGACAGCTGCCCTAATTCAAAGCTAGAGCTTCATTTGCTCCTTTCTGTCAAGGGTTGTTTTTGACCATTGCAGGACCCAACACTAGGTGGCCCTGGTTCAGGATGGCAGTTCTGATGTCTCTATGCTCAATCAGGATTAGGAGGTGGTCAGTTCTTCTGTCGGAAACAGACTCCCAATTTTTGCCCCCCTCTCCCAGAAATCGTGCCTTTCCTCATTCCAACCCAGTTCCGGCCACGCCACCGCGTGATCGCCTTCACTGCGCTGTTGGTGAACTCGCTCATGTCTGTCTTTATTCGTTGGTGGGTTCACGGCGCGGGGACGCCCTTCGCTAATTGCCGTTGGGAAAGCATGCAGGCATTTCTCGTGGTAAGAATTCACTCGGGTTTGTTGTGTTGGAAAGAAATGGCTTTTGGTTCAGTAAAGATGGGGAAGGGAGGAATCCTTTATTCCAACTGAGCCTGAGGTTTTGGCCCTTTGGATTATGAGTCGGGTGGAGCTGGACAGAGCCCAGAGTTCATTAGCCAACTGTAACCACGACTATTTTATAACAGAAGCTTCAGGGGGTAGCTGAGTTAGTCTGTACAGAAAAAAACAACAAATGGTCTGGTAGCACTTTATAGACTAACAAAACATGTCTTCAGGTGTCTGAAGAAGTGGGCTGTGCCCACGAAAGCTCATGATACCAGCTACATGTTTTGTTACTCTATAAAGTGCTACCAGACCATTTGTTATTTTATAACAGCACAACTTTTGAAAGCCTCGGTGCGCAAAGATGGGGGAGTCGGGCTGTCGGTAGCCACGTGCCTGCGTTGAGTTACTTATCGCAGCAAGCAGGATCGTTTAAATGGTCACATCGCAGCATCTTGTGCACTAGCTCTAAGTATTAGGAGCAGATAGGTGGTTTCCCTCGGATGCCCTCTATAAAGAGCCTGAGTGATAGAAACCATTAATCTTTGTAGAGTTTGGTTGCTGGTCATGTCTGAGAGGGATCACCTAGACTCCAAATACACTTTGCTACCATGTCCTATAAATTCTTTATTTTATCTGCAGTGAAATCACAACTACATTTTAAAAGCAGGACGGACGTAATGATTTACAGCTGATATCAAGCGCTTAAGTCATTATTATGCTACAGAAAGTATGGTAGAAGTTTAGATTTATAGGAGTGTGAATAATTTTCTGTCAGATGGGGATTATCCCTTTTAATCTAAAAGGCACTCACTCTCTCTCTATCGGAGGTTTCAAAGACATTTGTCTGATTGGAATCTATGGCTCTCCATTGTAAAATAAATCTCCTGAGTATACAGTGCATAGGAGACTGTAAATGTGAACTTATTAGATTTATTGAAAGTCAAATACTCCGAACTCTTAATGTCATAAACAGTTGAATCCTCTGAACACCATGGGGTACGTTTCTAAAGGATTGGGCCATGTTTTAGCAGCGTATCTTCTGGATTTGAGGGCTTTCACAGAAGGTCTGTAGTATAAAAGCCCTTGTGGGGCTAATCCTTTAAGGACATTTCTTGAAAACACACGGGGAGTTGTAGAAATTCTTAGGCGTCAAGTAATTGGTTTCCCCCCCTGTTGCCTTCTATCCTGGGCTGGGTGTTTGCTGAAAAATGACATGCCTCTCCCAGTGATATGACGGTACATAGGCCTGTAACAGAGTGAAGACCTTTGAGAGGGTGAGCCAATGCAGCTGTTCTTTACGCAGAGCCATGTTTTCAGTGAGCCTTTAGAGAGGTATCCAAAATATTTGCAGGTGGCACCTGTACTTTTACAAGGACATGAATTCCCTTTAGGAGCACAACCCAGGTAAAAACACAGGCTGTGCAGTTCCCCCTTGGTGGGGATAAATGCAGGGTTTGGCATGCGCATGCAGTCTGCGAGCTCAGGGTTTGTCTCCACTTACCGGGAGAGCTTTACCACAGAGATCAATCTCCCAGGGTTCAATTTAGAGGGTCTAGTAAGGACCTGCTAAATCGACCACTGATGGTACCTTGATTGACTCTGGTACTCCACTGGGTTGCAAGAAGTAAGGGATATGGATGGGGGCATTTCTCACATCCTGCCACCCGCAGTGGGAACGCCGTGGAAACTTGACCTAAGGTACATCACGTAGCTGGAGTTGTGTATCGTAAATCGACTTTCTCCCCTACTGTAGATCTGGTCTTGGAGGCAGGGGGGATCTAAGCTATGGTATCAAGAGCGTATGTCAGGAAGATGCTGATGGGATGCTGGCTGGGAATATTGGCTTGGAAATGTTTTGAGGTCTGGCTGGCACATAAGAGACCTTCCTTCCCTTCCCAATTCTTGGTCTTGCCCTTGTAAGTCTCAGGAGACCGACTCTTCTGCAAGTTGTTTGACTTGCCCTGCCTGCCTCGCTGAGCTTTACTGTCTCATCGTTCCTGTGTACGCCTTGTGTCTGATGCCCAGATTATAAGGTCCTTGGGACAGGGGCTGCCTTTTTGTTCTTTGTCTGTACAGGACCTAGCGCCGCGAGGTCCGGACCCAGGATGGGGGCTCCCCGGTGTTATGGTAATACAAATAAACAATGAGAGCAGCCTGCTTCATGCCTCTCTCCTTTGGCTTTCTCTTCCCCGGCAGGGGGAAGAATGACCTTTCCTCCGAGTCTGGAGGATTGTCTCCTCCGTGGGGGCTGAACGCTGCATACAGGCAGTCATTGGCCTCCTTCCTCACTACGGCTTTACTTCTCAGAGCTGCTGCTCGTGACCAGATGGTGGTCCCAGGAGTTGGCAGCCTGTCTCCAACCGTGGCCATTGCTGGTCACCGCAGAGGAAGGTGTGAGTTGCCACGGCCTATGTGAACCTCTGCTCTGGGCAGGGCAGATTCCTGTCCACTGGGTGGTCACCAGCTAACTCCATGTCACATGAGGATGCTGAACTCTGTCTCCGGTGGGTCTAACATAGCTCTTACGATGACCGTGCCCCTGGCTAGTGGACTAGTAGACCCTGTCCTTTTTTGTAGAAATGTCTGTTTTGTTCCAAGTTTACTAAAGTGGTTTGATTCCATCTCCTGCCACACCAAATTCTATAGGCTGATACCATGTTTGTTTTCTGATTGTCCTTTTGAAACGGCTGCCCCTTTTTTCTTGCATCAGACTGGAAGTTTCACAGCCAGGGTGTATGTTACATTTTATACTTAAGAAATGGCGTAGCAGCAGCTTCAACTGAATGTTGTTTCAGCAGGATCTATCCAACCTCCCCTTACGCAGCCCAATGCACCTCACTCCTGATCGTCAGCGTTTCCTGGGGTTCCCTTTCTGAGCCCCTACCTTTTCCTACACAGTGTCCTAGCAGCCTCTGCTTTTCCAGTCTGGGACTGTCCATTGTGCGAGGCTGTGCAGTGCTTTCTGTGATCGGGCCACGTGCCTTTTAGGCACGGCAATGAAACCACAGCACTGCAACTCAAGCCAGGATCAGAACCTCTCTGGGCCACATTCTGGGTTGGTGCGAGTAGGTATAACTCCACCTGATTCATACATTCTAAGGACCGCTGTGTTTCTCCAGTCTGACCTCCTGCAAAAGAAAGGCCATGGAACTTCTCCAGAATTCATTCCTTTTTCAACATCTGCAGATAGCTACTTACGTTGGATTCTTTGCCTAACTGACAAGAGCAGCAGCTGCATGCGTCCTCTGTCTCCTTCATTCCTGGGTCCTACACAAGTGCTGTTTGCAGCTCTGTCGGAGGTCTCTCTTGGGCCGATCTGAGTGTAGTCCCACAAGGCAGCTCACCAGTCCTTCGGCAGCTTTTTGTCAGTCCTTTCTTTACCCCCCTCCCCCAGAGCAGTCCACTCCACTGCCGCCATCTTTGCTCCCCGAGAATGGGAAAGGCTGTAGGCATGGCAGCTCTCCCCGCCTTCCTCTTTGCATTGTCCACTTAGTAGATTTCCAATATTAATCACAAACACAAGCTTCCTTTTGGGCTGAGGGCAATAGCATCCAAAGAGACATCTGGCTTTTTGAGAGAGACCAGCTTTGCTGGAAGAAATGGTCCCTTACTGCTAATTTATTTTTCTGCTGGAACACGTTCGCTCTCCTGGTGTTTTCTTTGTGTTGGAGAAGCCTGGGAATTGGGACTGGTCAGTTTCAGTGTGCCAGACCTTACACGATTAACCAATTAGTCTGGGCTTATCGGTTAATCTTATCAACTACAGGCATTCCCCCCTCCCTCCCTTTGCTGCTTCTGTATCAGAGGCAGCAAGTGCGGAGGGGGGTGGGGGAAGCTGGTGCCCATGAAAAGCTAGCTTTTAATCCAGCTCCCCACAGGCACCAGCTCTGCAGAGCCACCTGCCCCTCGCCCTCACCCCTGCACTGCTGCCTCTGACAGAGATGCAGCAGTGCGGAGGGTGAGGGGGGCAGGTTGGAACGGGTACAGCTTGCCCCGCCCCTGTGCTGTTGCCTCGCTATCAGAGGCAGCAGAGGTGGGCAGGTGGGAACCGATATGCGTGGAGCCGCCTGCCCCTTGCAGCGCCGGGGGAGGGCAAAGGAGGCTGCCGTGGAGCAGCCTCTGTCCGCGGGGAGCTTGGGCCCCTTGTAGACAGGGGCTGCTGCACCCCACGCTGCTGCCTCCGTATCAGAGGCAGCGGGGAGCTGGTTTTTAAATTAGCTCCCCTCATGGACTGGCTGAGGGCTCCCTGGGAGGGAAGGGGCCGGGAGCGCACTGGCTGCCGACCCTGCCCTGGGGGCTATCGAATAGTCGTGTAACCGCTAAAATTTGATACAGTTACACACCTATTCACTTAATCGCTATCTAGCATCCCTACCCCACGCACAATGGGGACGCCAGCCTGCTTCTCCCTGCCAGTGAACTGTAACACGCACCTGGAGGGACCCACCTTTCAGGATGAGAGTTTCATTGGGTCTCGTATTTAGACTCTCAGACTTCACTCAGTAACCATTGGGCGGGAACCACCTTTAGGATCCGTCTACATTATAGTCAGAGCAGGCGAAGTTTACACAGGCACTCTACAGCACTGTATCTGTCTGGTTCAGAGGTGTGAAAAAAGCACCTTCCTCCCTGAGCGCAGCAAGTTACAGCGCTATGACGCGCCCGTGTGAACCAGGCTCGAGTGCTCAGCTCTGTTTGCAACTCCCCTCGCAGAGGGGGCTTACACAGAGCTCTGTCCCGGCGCTCCTGCCGCGGCTGCACTTTCAGCTTTTATGTGTAGACAAAGCCAGAGGCATCACTGCGGCATGTGCAGACCTATCTGAGCTAGTGTGGGTCTGGTTAGCTTCATGGCCGTCCCTCCGGGAGCTGCTGCCACACGGACAAGCCTGTCTGGATCGTTGGGGGCTGCCACCCATGTTGCTACCACGTGACAGCTGTTATTATTTGAGCTAGCTAGAGCAGAGCTGGCGAGGGCACATCCGCAGTGTCACGGTCCCGCCTCAGATGGCAGTGGAGACAGACCCTTGGTCGTTGCTGACCCGGGCTGGCTCTGAAGGACGTTTCTGGCACCGTGTTTATTAGTTCATTAGTAGCCCAGGTCGCAGGAGGCACTTGGGAGATGAGGAGGAAGAGCAAGCGCCTGCCTCAAATAAATACAAAGGGAATCTGGACCAAATGCTGATGCGTGGGTATAGATGCGATCGCGGGGCAGTGACAGCAGGGGAGGGACCAAGGGGAGCACCGCCACCGCTCTGCTTGCATTCCTGCTTGCTGCTGCTGGGTTGTTTTTAAAGGAGTAAAATATTCAGGGCCCCGATTGCTTGCCCGTTGGCCCAGGCGAGCGCTAGAGTGCCCAGAGCCAGCAGAGACCCAAAGCTGCTAAAACGGGCCTGATCCTGCAAGGTGCTCAGCGCACTCCATAGGGGGCGGGTGGTTCTCAGCACCTCGGAAGAGGCTTTCAGCACCACCCCAGGATCAAGCCCTAGGCTCACCAGAGAGCACCGGGGTGTGCGTGTTGAGGGCTCACCACATCTGCCACCAAAGACGAGTCACCCAAGCAAGCAGGTGGGCAAAGGCTGTTTCTTCTTTGCGAGAGAACAGCACATGGTGTCTGTGAGGAGGCTGTTTTGGCCTGGTGACGTATTTCCTAGGTGAGTCTCGTGTTTCGCTCTCTGCCGGCTCAGCCATGAGCTGCCTTCTCTGATTGCTCTTCATTTCTGTGCTGCAAGGTCATGCTCATTGTGGTTCCTGCATCAGTCATTGCTGATTGCCCAATTTCCCTGCCCCTACCTACCTGAGGAATATGTATCTGCCTTGTTCGCCTCGGCAGCGTTGACAGCCTGAGAATCGTGGCACGGAGAACAGATAATGCAGAGCAGTGTGGGTTTTGTTTGAACAGAAGAACAAAAGAGGGCAAGTTGAAGAAGCATCTGACCCCTCACGAGGGATCCCCTCAGAATGCTCCTGACAGGATCGTTCTCTGTCGATCCAGATTCTTGTATTACCACTGCTCCTCCCCGAGTGAACACCTCGTCTCTGTAACACTTCAGTCCTAGCCAAGGAGAGCAGCCTTGGACTTGATTGCTTCTGTAGAGGACCTGGGTTTGCCTGCCCTTCCTGGGAGGAAGATGGAAAGCACAGAGTGGACGTAGCTGGGTCCAATCCATGACCTGCGTGGGGGGTGAGCACTGAGTGTGAGTACTTGGGAGGCAGCGAAGCCAAAACGTCGCTTCCCCGATGGAGATGGAAAAGTGCCATGGAATGAAATTTGAGCAGAGGATCGTTTACGCTGAGGATCAAGAAAAGTCACCGGGGGAAGGGGAGCATCCTGGCAGGAATATAGTTTATTGATTTGTACACATTAACAGGTGTGTTGTGAGCAAGACACGAGAAGTCATTCTTCCGCTCTACTCTGCGCTGGTTAGGCCTCAGTTGGAGTATTGTGCCCAGTTCTGGGCACCGCATTTCAAGAAAGATGTGGAGAAATTGGAGAGGGTCCAGAGAAGAGCAACAAGAATGATTAAAGGTCTAGAGAACATGACCTATGAAGGAGGGCTGAAAGAATTGGGTTTGTTTAGTTTAGAAAAGAGAAGATTGAGGCGGGGACATGATAGCAGTTCTCAGGTATCTAAAAGGGTGTCACGAGGAGGAGGGAGAAAACTTGTTCATCTTGGCCTCTGAGGATAGAACAAGAAGCAATGGGCCTAAAGGGAGGTTTAGGTTGGACATTAGGAAAAAGTTCCTAACTGTCAGGGTAGTCAAACACTGGAATAAATTGCCCAGGGAGGTTGTGGAATCCCCATCTCTGGAGATATTTAAGAGTAGGTTAGATAAATGTCTGTCAGGGATGGTCTAGATAGTATTTGGTCCTGCCCTGAGGGCAGGGGGACTGGACTCGATAACCTCTCGAGGTCCCTTCCAGTCCTAGTATTCTATGATTCTATGATTTGGGGAATGCCATCCAGTCAAGCCAAACCTCAGCGCTCTTATCGATGGCGTTCAAGGCGCAGAGACCTCCAGGAAACGTTGAGCCATTGTGCAGTCCTCAACAAGGGGTGTCGTGGTTTGTGGCAAGGAAACCCTCTCCCCTAAGGTGAAACACCTAGGCCTGGGACGTTTAAAACAGGTTGGAGCAAAGCCCTGGAGAATAGATTGTAAGAGCAGCCTTGCATTAGCAAGAGGTGGGAAGGGACAAAATGTGACCTGCCAGAGCTTTTCCTTCTCTTTCCTCTGTGACTGAATGGTACTTGCCTGCATTAAAAGTCCCAGCCTCCTGATTAAACCCTGTTCTTGGTCATGAAAAGTTCCCAGTTTTGTGGCCTGGGCTAGCCCCAGGCTGGCTCCTCAGTGCCTTCTCCTCTGCTTTTTCCAGTGGACCGAGTGAAGTGTTTCCAATGACAGTGCACATTGTATTAATCTCTTGCCATGCGAGGGCATTGTTGCTAGGCAACTCTTAACAACCTGCACCGTTTCTTGCAAGCTGTGACAGATATCCACGTCTGTGCACTCCCACATTATGTGTCCGGGTCTGCCCCAGGCAGAACTGTGGAAAGATGGACCTTCGACCTGCCACGATAAGCATCTGTCACTGGACACATGGCATGTTCCCGGAAATCTTTTCTCAGGCTATTGGCTTTCATCCTCATCCCTCATGTGCAAGAGAGAGAGAGAGAGAGAGAGAGAGATCCATTTGGGATTCAGATATTTTAACATTTCATGGATCATTGAAACCTGGTTCCTCGTGGATGGACTCCGCTTGCTCTAGTCACCTGGCATCAATGCCCCTCTCTTCACCTCAGCTGGGTATTCCTTTTTGGGCATATAGGGTAGCTGGGAATAGCAACTGAGGTTGATGCATAGAAGCACGAGAAGATAAATCAGAGAGTTTGCCACCTTCTCATGTGTGTACAGATTTTCTGCTTATGTGTGTGGCAGCCCTGATAGATCACACTTCTCCAGGTCAAATGATCAGAATAATTGTTTCTCCTTTTGAGCTCTGATCTGCTGACTTGTGAAGGGTTTTCCCCAGTACCTAGTGCCATGCATGTTAGGCTGACTGTCTTAATCAGCATTTCATAGAATCATAGAACTGAAGGGGACCTCGAGAGGTCATCAAGTCTAGTCCCCTGCACTCACGGCTAGATCAAGCACCATCTAGACCATCCCTGACAGGTGTCTGTCTAACCTGCTCTTAAATATCTCCAGAGATGGAGATTCCACAACCTCCCTAGGCAATTTATTCCAGTGCTTAACCACCCTGACAGTTCCTGGGGTATGTCTACACAGCAGTGTTATTTCGGAATAATATGTTATTCTGAAATAACATAGTCCGCATCTACACTACAAGCAGTTATTTTGACATAATGTCAAAATAATGTCGAGCTGGAGGACTTCTTACTCTGACTCGTGTAACCCTCATTGTATGAAGTGTAAGGGAAGTTGGAGGAAAAGTAGACAGCGCCAAAAGCCAAAAGAAGCTATTTCGACTTAAGCTACACAGTTGACGGAGCTCAAGTTGTGTAGCTTATTTCGACTTTAGCCCTGCTGTGTAGACATGCCCCTAATGTCCAACCCAAACCTCCCTTGCTGCAATTTGAACCCGTTGCTTCTTACAGAGAATAATTTATCTCCTTCCTCCTTGTAACACCCTTTTAGGTACTTGAAAGCTGCTATCCTGTCCCCTCTCAGTCTTCTCTTTTTCCAGACTTTGTGATGTCATCTGAATCTGAGAGGTCCTCAGCTGAGGAGTCTGCAAGGATAACTTGTAAGGTTAACTGCATTGGAATTTTAATGCAGCTGGTGACACCTGGATTTCTCAGGTGTGGCTACGACTGGTGTTTCTCTCTACATTAGCCACTAAAATGCCTATGCAAAAATGGCATGTACAGAGACTGCCCCCCTCGCTGGAAGGTGACTTGACAGGCTGTCTGCTTTTTAAAATGTATGAATTGAGCCCTTTGTCACTTCTGACCAGAATAGAACTGGATGACAGTGACAGGGGACCAGCTTCTTACTTACAAGTTTGAATTCGAAAGAGACAACCAGTAATAAATGATATATGATCTATTCCAAAGAGCCCCCTCCATGCGCTAAACAAACATAAAGGCACTTGATTTCTGAAGGTTACCTCTATACATGAAATTTTCTTGCTAGCTTAAATCCGTTGAAGGAGTCTGCTGTATGGCTTGCTTTCCCCCTCAGACTTGCAGGAGAAACTTTTGACTTTTGAACTTTCCCTTGGTTTTATCTGTTATCTTTGTGCTGGCTGGTGGAGTTGAATACAGACATGTTTTACAAGGCTAACACTGGAGATATGCACTGGGTACCTTTGTCATGGTAACGAGCAAATATTGAATGCTGCCCAGGAAAAAGCTTCCATTTTATTTCAAATGCTGAAGATAACACGTTTTTGTCCATTGAAACTAATAATACCTTGCACTTCTGAAGCATCATCTATCGGAGCAGCTCCAGCTTCTTCACAATAAGTGTTAATGCATTTGTCTCTGTCGCATTCAAATAGTTCCCCATGCCATTGATTTTTGTTGCCTTCTAGTTTTATAATGCCAATATCCAGTGCCAGAAGTGTCATTTCAGTGAGCCACTGTTATGTTGTGGAAGCTGCCATCTTGTGTTTCAGGAAATACGACTTCATTTGCAAACCAAACAAAGCACTTAAATCTTTGGTTCTGTTGGTTGTGAAGAGAACGTGAATGTGATTCAAGCATAAACTGGCATGCTCACCTGAGTCTCTGAAAAAATGTTAACTGCCCCAGTCATGTCACGTGCATGTTAACTCTGAAGTATAATGATGACCAGGAAATGTCAGTGGTTCATGGTTGATCTGTGTGCCAGAAAAGAGAGAGAATCATAGTTTGAAGTTCTGTGGTGACTGAGGTCTCATTTTGGTGTCTTACGTGGGTGGAACTTAGTTTGTGCATGGAGCTTTTTGTCTCAGGAGAGTTTAGAAGAATATCACCACGTTTAGTTATAATTTGATCCCTTCCAGTCACGTATTTCAGTTCCTTTTGCAAATCGTCTGCTAATTTAGCTTCAAAATATCTTGTAAGAATAAGTATTCTGACATTATACTCAGCATTATGCCCATTTTATTCTTGTTTGTATTGTGGTGGCACCAAGAGGCCCAGCCATGTCCCAGGGTTCTGTTGTGCCTAGGCACTTTACCAACCCAGGACAAAACCATGGTCTCTGCTTCCAACAGCGTAAATCTATGCATGGAGCTTAGGTACTCAGATACCAACGTGAGTGGGCATAATATAAGTACAGGTTGAACCTCTCTAGTCTGGCGCTCTTGAGTCCGGCAACATCTATGGTCCGGCATGATTTTAGTGAGCCGGATGTCCAATTATCAAGGGTGTGGCCAAGTTTCCCATGGTCCTGTAAAGTTTGTTTATAGCCACCAGTCCTGGCTCTCAGTGTTCTATGCTGTTATTTAGCTCTAATTAGCCCCAAATGCTTTTTAAAAGCCCAGTAAGCAGTGGAAGTGTTGGCAATGTTGCTAGACAATATCAACCTCCTGTGGTTCGGCAAATTCTCTGGTTCAGCGCTGGTTAGGTCCCAAGGGTGCCGGACTAGAGAGGCTCAACCTGTACTTAGAATAAAAAAGACTCAGCCAGACCAAGAATTGTCCATGGTTATACGAAAAGTCCGTGGCATTTCAAGGTCAAGACCTTGGGCTTGGTTCTGTCTTAATCACCAGTTCATCCATATTCCCTAAAAACTGGACACCATAAGGTACAAAATATATTACTCTAGAGTGATGGCAGAGTGTCATTTATTTAAGACTCAGATTTTTTTTTCTATTTGAATGTAACACTTCAGCTGTGGTTGGCAATTTTATTACTGTGAGTGGGCTAACACATTAGAGAAGATCTTTGAAAATTGTATAGCGAGGTTTTACTCAAAAAAACCCATAAAACGCACACAAAACTAGGAAAAAAATAAATCCAGTTGTGTCTCTGAACACATCAGTAGATTGTTGACTGTGTGTGTGGTTTCTGGGTGGGACAGAGGTCCTGTCTGCTGTCATAACACTTGTGTGTAACCAAGGCTTTTTCCCAGGCCCCAAGGCCAAAATTCCCCGTTGCCATGCTGTTGTGCTATGTCATGAGCACAGGTTCATTTTAATCTTTCCATGGCAGAGTTGGTAGCAATTCAGCGTGGTGGTATGTACAGAGACTGCCAAGAGCTGCCTGGATTCTTCGGGATGACAAGTATTCTAGAAATGTCTATCAGGATTCCTCCATGTTGCAAACCTTAAAAATCAAGAGCATTTCACAAACTGACTGGTTCCTGTACCATGCACATTAATATTGTGGGAGTCATATACGCACTCCCAGATTTTTTGAGGCTAATACATGTGACCTGCATCCTTAGTTTATTAAACAGAAAATGGACTGGAGATTTTGGTGTCTTCCATGCCTTGTTTTCTAAGAAGAAGCCAAGTATATATGGAAGGACAGAGTTTCTATTTCTCAAAGGCATAAGATTCCAATAAATTCTCATATGATCAAATTTGCCTCCCATCCATGTTAAGTGCTCCATTGCGATGAAGTAACACCACCTCTTTGGGCAGCATGCAACCATGGTCGACCTCCTGAGGTTGATGCAGACAAGGGTAAACTCTGCATGACCTGTATTGACCCTACCAGTTGTCCAAGTGGTATCTCACAACCACCCTTTTCTGGAACAGGGTCACAATTTAGAACTCCACTGTGCAGTGGTCATGGAGACTGAAAGTTCCCCCTGCCTCCATGAGCCTCCTTCTTGAAATGCCATTTCCTGATTGCACACCTTGCAGCTCTTCCTTCTTGTGTGCAACCAAGTGTGTCAGTCCCATGCCTGAGGCAGACAGCAGATAATGGCTCTCCTGGGCCTAAGGGGAGCAGAGTCTGTGCAGGCACAGCTAGGGGCCAGCTGGAGAAACGTGGACATCTACGAGAACAATTTCAGGGAAGATGGAGGTGAAAGGAACAGCAAGCAGTGCTGTGTGGAAGCCAGGGAGCTTTGGCAGGTGTGCCACCAGGCCAGTGAGGCCAACGACTGATCTGGTGCTGAATGGCAGACACTCCTCTTTTGCCGTGAGCTGCATGTCATGCTTGGTAAAGACCCCACCAGCAACCCACAGACTGTTGTGATCAGACCTGCCGATAGTGGAGGTCGAAGGGGGCAGTTACCCCAGGGCCTGGTGAGTCAACAGGGCCCTGGGCTCCTGACCACCACTGCTGCAGGAGCGGCACTGGCCGGAGCTCTGGGCCCTTTAAATTGCCGCTGGAGCACCACGTTGAGAGCAGGCTGCTCTCAGCCCCGCCCCTTCTGTCTGAGGCTCCACCCCTTCTGGGAGTGCAGAACTGCCTTCCCACCTTGCCCAGGGACCCAACAAATCTGTCCCCCCTCCTGGCTGTGATACCTGGCAGGAGCCCTAGACCAAGACCCCTGCCTGAAGAGTGAGGACCAGAAGGGAGGCTAGGGGGGAGTCCAGGACCAGTGTGGCACTCCACCACAGTCTAGCCAGTCATACCCACTGAGCGTGGAGGTGGCCAGTGACAGGGAAGGAACCTCGGGAACATGTGGGCATGTATTTTCCCTGACAATGTTTACACTGAAGGAGGGCGCCCAGCCCAACCCCACAGTGACGTGACCCAGGCATTGACCTCTCATGGTTTTCTTGTCTGAGGAGAAGTTGCAGTACAACAAACAGAAGGTGAGTTGGTATCTACTTTACATTCCCCCATAGTGTTCGGGGATCTGTGGGGGGAGGGAGGGCTGTGGGTGCGGGAATGGGGCTGCCTGAGACATCTTGAAAGTTCCATGGAGATATTCTGCAATCCTCTGCTAAAGGCTTCGAGGGAGGGCTGCCTTATGTCTTCCTCTGCAGTGAAGCCCTGTCGTGTGCCACACGACGATGACATACACCACGGATGAGGAACCTTTTTTGGCTCAGGGGCTGGTGACCCACCAAAAACTCAGTTGGGGGACGCACACAAGTTACAAGCAAAACAAACCCCAACCCAAAACAAAACCTCTTATTGACGTGGCCCCCAAAGTTGAATTGTTGAGCGGCACAGCAGAGACCCTGGATATCTTTACATCTTTTCACTCCTAGGCAGTGGAGCACTGTGTGGACGCCTGTATAGAGCAGGTGTCTGCGCAGCTTTCAGGAGTGCACTGTAGTGTCCGGCTCGCCAGAGCAGCTGCTTCTGCCTTGCTGACCTGAAAAGACGACTTCTTGAGCAGAGGAAGAAGCTGAGAGCGTAGGCAGCCACCCACGAGAGATTCAGGAGCTGTCCGGCTGAGTAGCAGAGCACCCACAGCCAGCAGCATGTGTTTCTGCTGGTGGTGCACATCCGCATATATCTTGGTGCACATAATGAAATTTATTCCACACATGGATGGGAAACATTAGAGGGAACAGTGCTCTGTAGGCCAAGCTGAAGGAACTAGTCCATCTGGCAGCTTTGGGCAAAAATATTTCTTTGATGTACCTGCTCATGCCCATCGCCGTTAGAGATTATTTCTACACTAAGGGCTGCTTTCTTCCGTTCTGACAAGACCTGATAAGAGTGTGGGGCAGCTTCTGTTCTTATATTCTGTTTATTATTCCCCTAGTCAAAGCCCAGGAGGAGTGTGCTAGGGTGGCACACAAGGGCAAGAAGCTTGGTCATTTGGGGGGAGTGTTACGGAAAGCCGGTTGGTAAGGCATGATGGGCTAGTGGGAAATCGGGCTAGTACACTTGCCATTTCTCACGGGAGACATGCAGGAAAATCCTGTGACAGGTTCCTAGCAGATAGCCCCACAGGGCCTCTGCAGTGCACTGTGTGTGTATAGCCACCTCCTGGAAACACCACCCACCACTGGGTTCTCTCCACCCCACCTGAGGAGCATTGGCATGGTTGGGGGAAGGGGAGAAAATTCCTCTGCCTACCACAGGCCAGGCACCAGCTACGTCACTGGCCAAAAGTACCAGGAGGGAGGCCAGAATCCCAGCACCGTGAGAACATTGTCAACGTAAAGGCAAAGTGCCTTGGCCGCTTTCTGAAAACGCTGAGCTGCTCTGGCCTTTCTGTAACGTCCCGGCTCACGGAGGGCACGCGGCGGGACGCTGTGGAGGGGACTTCGACCCCACAGGCTGTGGTTTCTGGTGACTTTCTGCTGCGGTTGTTTCTGGAAAGATCCAGAAAGCTTTCAGGGGATTGTCATTTGTATTATAGCCTATTAAACTGTCTTTGGGCTTCTGAATATTTAATCTGTTTAAGATAATAGCACAATGTTTCCTATCATTTATTTATTGGTACAAAATGCTGCCCACATGGAGGTAGAAATAGACCCTGCCCCAAAGAACACTCAAGCTAAGATCTATAAACAGTGTACAGAGGACAGTAGACTATTCTAGCCACAAGAGATTAGGGAGGTAACCCATTAACTGGTTAAACCTTTAACCGGTAAGCATTGCCTTACTGGCATACTTACTGGGGTAACCGGTTAACCAGTGCCCGGCGCAGCCCATGGCATACCACGGGTAGGGGGCTGCTCCTGGCTGGCTGAGCCCATCAGCTTCGGGCGTGGGGTGCTCCAGCCCAGCTGGGCAGGAACAGCTGACCGAAGCAGCACCCCCACCTGTGCTGCGCCGTGGGCAGGAGCTGCTCCAGTGCCTCTCCCCTCACCCATGGCATGGCGGGCAGTCAACCAGTTAAATGTATTGTTAACCAGTTAACAATGTACATGGGATTTTACATCCCTATAAGAGATGCTCAAGGAGACGGTATCGAGCCTGGAGAGAGAAATAGTGATGCTGGAAGATGGCCATTAGCCTCTCTCCTCTAAAGACCGGAGTTCAAGTCTTGTCTGTGGTCACCAGTGAAGATGAGAAAGTTTTATTCTACTTGTACCCCACAAACACAGGCAGAGATGCCCAAGAAACTCATGCCTGTTCATTCTCTCTCTCTCTCTCTCTCTCTCTTCCGGGAGCAAGCCCATTCCCCACTCTGGGTCTGAATCCCCCCATCTCTACAAATCAGGGATGTGAATGGATTCTCAAGCTTGTACCATTCCTTCTATATGAATGAGACACACTATGTAGGTGTAAAGTGTTGATATAGTGTTATAATTTACCAGAATCAAAATCCCTTGACATCTAATTCTCCCAAGGAAGCTGGCAATGAAAACTGGAAATGGCACCTTGTGAGCTCCTGCTGCTGGCGATGAATGTTAAAACAACAGGGAACAGAAGGAATGTAATGTCTTATTGCAATCTTAAATTCTAATTTCCGAGCCCTGCTCGCATCATCTAACAATTGTCAAGATGTGCCGTGTAAGATAGTGTGAGATAGCCGCGATCATTTGTTACCGAAAAATATATGTTTGTTTCATTCCCAGTTCCCTGTCCAGAGTGAATGACTGTCACTGGATTTTAAAGAAGTAGCTTGATAAACAACGAATAGTCCTGTGGCACCTTAGAGATTACCAAAATATAAAGAATCATGAGCTTTTATGGGTAAAACCACTTCCTCAGATGAACTAGAGTGAAAATAACAGAAACCAAGAGAGAGATATAACAGCAGAAGACGTTATCATCAAAAGCTATGTATGAGACACATCCAGCCCACTTAATTAGCCTCATTAACACGGGTCCTACAATTGACAGGTAATGCTTCTACTGTTTTATATCTATATCTATATCTATAGCTATATCTATATCTTGGTTTCTGTTATTTCCACTCCAATTCATCTGAGGAAGTGGGTTTTACCCATGAAAGCTCATGATTCTGTATATTTTGGTTAGTCTCTAAGGTGCCAGAGGACTACTTGTTTTTAAAGTTACGAACTAATATGGCTACCCCTCTGAGATTTTTTTAGCTTGATAAAGTTACTACATATTTGTAGCTACACCTGCAAAGAGAAAGGTAGTCTAATCTCTTCCTTCTGGATTAAAGCCAGTTTGCCCCAGGGGTTGGAGAAGAGGCACAATTGGTCAGTTATATTTTTTTCCTTTGGCCTTTCTCGGAAACATCACTTAGTAGTTCTTGCCTGTGCCAAGAGACCAGACTTGATGGTCTGATCTACTATGGTAGAAAGTATAGTATATCTAAGAGAAGGTTGCTTGATCTTTCCTCCAAGGTGACAGGGAAAGAAATAATGGTACAGAAAGGCTATAATTGTGTATGGCAAAATACTTCTCCCTCCCTTCAGAGCCCTGCTATGTCTTTGAGGCTGGTGAGCTTACAACTTGACTTAAATGGCTGTGAGGGCTAAATTCCCTTGGCTTTACTGTGAGCTGAATCTCACCCAGTGTGTGTTTAATGTTGGGCAACATATAAAAAGTCTGTTTCTCTGTGTGCCGGATAGTCAAGAAAATATTGTCGAGTCCCATAGCAAGTATGGGGATGTCTAAGGCATGCATGAAAGGACAAGTGGTCTGGCAAGGTTATGGGGCAACAGATGAGGATAAAACCTTTGACTCTTTATTATGTTGGGTTTTTATGAAAAAAGATCCTGCTGAGCTTATATTCCTCTGGTCTGGGCTTCCTCCCATTTCCCTGTTCCATAGAGAGGAAAATGTTATAATGGCTATTTTCCACAGCTTCAGTGCTTTCTGAAAGGGCCTTCCCTTGCATTTCTCTCGTAGCATTTGCTGGTAGTCAGGGCCGGATTAAGCGGGGGAGCTAGCTGGGCATCTGCCCGGGGCGCCAACCTATGGGGGGCGCCTGATTGAAGTGGTAAGGGATGCCGCGCGCCCGGGGGCGGGGCTGCGCATGCGCCACATGCCCGCTGCCCGGGGTGCAAGTATGGCTCGGTCTGGCACTGCTGGTAGTCCCATGTTCTACTACGGATGGTCTAGATCAGTGTTTCTTAAACTGTGTTCCGGGGAACACTGGTGTGCCACGAGGCAGTTGGAGGTGTGCCACGGAGAACAAAAGAGTTCAAAATGGCTGCCTTTTTTTTTTCTCAATTACTTTCCCCCGACCTTTTTTTTTTTTTTGTTCAACAAAAAATCCTTGGTATTCCTCATTAAAAAAAATGGTTTTGTGTTCCTTGGTCTAGTGACCTTGGTCTAATGAAGCAAGTGACTTCGGCTGTGAATCCAGGTTACGCGCTGCATTTATGGGCAAAGTGGTGTTTGGGTGAATCTGAGAGACCTTTACCTTTCTGAATGTCCATGTATCTTGATACAGCTGCATACTGGGCAGTTGCTTGTGGATCAGACGCCTACACACACTGGCCCCATGCAGCCCTGTGACCCCAGGAAGATCTTCTCTAACCCCCGGGCACTGCCTCCGGGTGTTTTTCTGAGTGGCTGTGTTTCGTGTAGCTGTACTTGGTTCTTCTTATGAGTCTCTTCTCGAGAGAGGGAGAGACCCTATTTACACTACGCAAGAGGAGACAGCTAGTTCCCGGGGTTGGTTGGGAAAACGGAGCAGGCCCATGTCTAGCTAAAAATGCTGCCTGGGGTCCAGCGGGGGGAATGGCCCCAATTTACCTGTGAGTGAAATTTCGCTCTCCTGGTTTGAGCTATGCCCCTCACTGCCGCCTCAGTCAGGACAGGGCTGAGAAGAGGCCTGCGATCTCAGCTTGTGTCTGCTTCCCTCTGACTCAGACCCCCTGCTATGAACATGTATCCCAGAGAGAGGAGCTGCTCTCCGGGCTCCTGTCACCATAGTTTTGTTCTTTTAAAGGCCCTGTTACCTTGTGGCCATTTTACCTGTCCCCTCAGCCCCGTCTCCCATCCTGGGCACCACAGCAGCATGGTTCTTTTATTGCCTGCCTCAGCGCTGAGAGTAAACGTAACGTTCAGATTAGGTAGGACATTCACTCCTAGCAATAAGCAAAGAACACATGAGAAGCTTTGCTATTAATGCTAGCCTGGAAGCAATGCAGGGACTGCTACTTGTATGTCATAGGGGCGGGGAAAGGCTGCACGTCCTCTCTCGACACAGGTGCTGCACGTAGGGTGGGTCTATAGGTTACTTGAAAGCGGCGTGTTGTAGGAGTTGGGTGGGGAGGGAGGATATGTGGCGATTCATTTAAAACAGCCTTGTCCGGTTCCCCTCACCTGGAGCGAGCCAACTGGGGGTTTTTTGGGCAGGTGAATAATTGCCAGTCTCGTTAGGGCTTGGCACGCGTGAATCCTTGTGCCAGGCGGAGCCCAACAGCACCCCGAGCTGGAATGTCTCCTCTCGCCGGGAGTTGCAATATGCTAGTCTTGTCTCTCAGACAGTATTTTTATGTGAGCTGATGGTTGCCAAGGTAACAGAGGCTTAGGGGAGTCTCACGTCGACGTAGCTTGCTGGCCTCTGCAAGCACTGGGAGCAGATGTTGGATGGAGTCCTCGGAGCCGGGGCTGACAGCACGAACAATGCTTCCAGCCGTTGCAGGGAAAAGGCGCTGGAGAGAAGCATTTGCCTAGTCGAGCTTGGGTGCAAGGGAGCAAGTTGAGGGCTCACTCCTTTTTTTTTTTTTTGGTTATAATTTAGTATTCTTGTCTCACCCCCACAGGGGTTCCTCAGCCGCCGGCTGAAAGGCTCCATCAAAAGGACAAAGAGCCAGCCCAAGCTTGATAGGAACAGCAGCTTCCGGCACATTTTACCTGGCTTCAGAAGCGTGGACAATGAAAGGTAAGGGACCGCGTCTCTCCGGGGGTGTGTGCAAGCGCGCGAGGTTATTGATTTTCCTGGGCTTGCTAATATACTGCTTGTCTCACTTGGAGCATTGGGCTAAATATGCAGTAGAAGTGGGCTTGTTTAATCACAGTGAGGGGCGATCTTCATTTGCAGAAGAGCAGGCTATGCAAATCCTCCCTTTTTCAGCTCGCGGGATTAGAATCCCCTCTTGTCTATTTTTTTTTTTAATTTGGTAATAAACTCTCTAAGCCCCTGCACGTAAATGCAGCTGCTGAACCCCAGAGATGAGGCTGAGGGAAGGAGGTGCTCCCCATTTATGCCACATTGAGTATTACAGAGTCACCCGACACTCTGCGGACAGCAATGTTTAACAATATCAACTTATCACTTCCAAAACCCCCAGCCATCAATCCCCTTCGTTTTACCGGGCCGGAGACTTTGGATTCATCTGCAGCTGCTTCTTCCAGCTGAGTAGCGACAGGAGCTTTCATTTGGGAGAGGGTGTGTTGTGGGGTATGTGCAGATGGAGCTGAGGACACGTTTGGAGACAGATTAAAAACAAAATCAAAGGAGATGAAATCCAGTTTTCATTCATCGTGGGCTGGAATGAGATGAGCCAGTGAGAGAGCCCTTTATCTGCTTTCTAGATGTGCATACGTGTGTATTTCTCTGTGTGTGTGTTACACACACACACACACACGAGTGATGCGTATTGCTCTATATGAACGTATTTGTTTACTGACTCTCGCAGGTCAAGGTCAGAGTTGGCCAAGTCTGACTCCATGACCAATCATGGAAATGAACCATCATTTGCTTGCAAAAGAGGAACCTTTCATCTTAAACATGAATCTCAATAGAGAGTGACACAATAGGAAAAGAAAGCCAAGAAAACTCCATGCTTGAAAAATAGCAACGACCAGATGCTAAGGATGATGCAGATTAACTGTTGGGAACATGTTGTAGCAATAGTGGCTTAAAAACCAGTGTAGGCTTTGCATTGGCATCCACTTTGTACTTCAGTTTTAAAAGCAAGGACAACATTTTCATTTTGGCTTTGTGTGGGTAAGGGCGCAGGGTTGTTAATTTTTGAAGCCCCGTGAACGACAACAAGCGGTCTGCGTTTTTCTTTCGTGCTGCCTACAAGCATCTCTCCTTCCAGAATCTGAAAGTGAAAGGGTTTTGCTGACCAGGGCTGCGCTGTGTTTCAGAGGTTAGCATATGGAGAGGGGGAACAGATTTGATGCTGCTGAGATGTTCACGTAGTCTCTAAGTAGGGCACTGTGTTCTGCGTGGCAGCCAAGTGAGTCTAGTTAGGCATCAGGGGATGTGTCTGTGTTGTTTCTGCTGCTCTCAGAGGAAAAGCTGGCTGCAGTAGACACCGTTTTCTCTAAAGTATACATCAAAAGTCCAGCAAGAAGGTTTGTTTCTCTGTGTGAATTAGTGACATGGAGGAGGGGACTTTGTTCTGTTTGTCACCCCTGCAGGGCAGGTCAAGGACCCATCAGAATCACCGCAAATTAGGACTCCTCTCTTCCTTTCCCTTTTGGGGATAGGTCTCTCTTCCAGGGGGAGAGTCTTAGAGCTGTGGGCTTGTTAGTCTACTGTCAGATAACAGACCTCCCACAGCCTTCATATTGGCAGGTTCTTCGCACGGCCGCTGTAGGTTTCCAGTGTAGGTCTCAAGAGGTGGGGAAGAGTAAAGGTGACAGTCACTGGCAGTGAACACAGCCACAGATGTTTGTGCCTAGGAGAGTTAAGGGACTGAAAATGTAAGGCCTTGTGTTAGTGCACGTTTTGCCTCGTAAACTTATTCTCCTGCCACGTACATTTGTGTTGACCTGTGGAGACCCACGTAATGCTTTTTATTCTCTCCCGGCTACCAACTCCCGCTTTTGTCAGATCCACAAAACATGCTCTCGTGCACAGGACGAGGGTGGCCAACCCTCCAGGATTGTCCTGGAGTCTCCAGGAATTACAGATTAATCTTTAATGAAAGATTATGTCCTTTAAAGAATACGTTCAACCCCAACCCTGTGTCGGAGGGTCTCTTTTTCTATTGCTGCTCTTCTAGAGGTGAAAGAAATTTCTCCGCTGTATCTGTGGAGTCTCTCGTAGCCACACCCTAAGGTTTCTGTTATGACAGTTAACTTAATACTCTTCAACGTTCTCGTGTCTATAAAAAGCACAATACGCTGAGTTCTATGTATAAAAGGACGTGAATGGTTCAGACCCCTCTTGCTCATTTTCCATCCTGCTTCTTTGTGTTTCCTGTGATCTAAGAAGGGTTTCAGCTTGGATCGCAACATTTTGCCTTTTAAACAGTTTGGTTGGTGACTCCATCTTGTATCCAAGATGATTCGCCTTCTATCTAGTCTGAGTATTTGCACTAACTGAGCATTATTTGTGCGTACCAGGGCTTCATAGAGTGCTGGGAATGAGATACCATGGCAAAAGTGAGCAAAGCAATGGATAAAATCAAAACACGTGTGTCTTAAATATTAACCCTGGCAGATTGTAGTGGAGTCTGTGCACCAGCACCTCTGTTGCGTGCCATGTCCCTTCATTGCTTTTTCCCTTAAATTCCCTCACATCTTGTCTATCCAGCTGTATATGGGACAAGTGAATAAATAGATAGCGTGTGCATGCACACACGGAGAGAGTCAGCCGAATAGAATACAGTAGGTGCCGGAGACACACACACACATAGTGCATACAGAGGCTGGATGAAATGGATGAACCATATGGTTTCTTTTATAAAAACAGGCATATGCATAAAACGTCAATAAATTATGCACATTTCCAAAGAGCAAGTGGTTACCTACCACAATAGGGAGAAAGTCTGTGTGACAGGAGTTTTGTTACAAAACAAAACCAGGAACCATTATTAAACATGGAAAATGTTGGCAGAATATCCCACTGGCACTGGTGCAGAATTGCCTTGTTAATTTTACAACAACGTCTGGCTTTTGTACTTTATCCTGGCACAAAGAGAGAGAGAGGCCGTGTTCTCGTAGACGGTCAGAGCTTCTCACTTCTTGGGGGAGGTGACAGTTCTGACATGTTTGTTCTCTTCTTGGCTGGCGTTTAAATGGCAATCAGCAAACGTTCCACTGTCATATCCAGACATTTGTTCGTGAAGTTAGAGTCCGGCCCATGTGTGTTCACAGAGCAATTGAGGAACCTCAGGGAATTATATTTTAATAAATTCTCAGATGACACATTTTGATTGCGTGGGGGGGAGGGTCGTGCAGAATGTCTGAGGAATCATTCAAAGTGCGTTGTAAGATTTCCCGTGTGCCTCCCTCTGTTGGATTTTATGTTGCCTGGAATGAGACATGAATCAGTGCTGGCCTGTGATTCTGTAGTTCTGGGAAAGGTGCACTGAGAGCATACCCTGAAGTGAGTAAGTCACTGTGGGGTGCAATCTGAAGTTTTTATGGTAGGTGTTTTATCCTCACTGATGTCTACTTGGCGTAAGAGTTGCAGGCTCTGACCCAGTATGCCCCAGGAGATGCGCATTCATCTAGTGCAGCCTCTTTATATAAATGCACAGTACAAGTGAGGACTCGAGAATGAGCCCGCCCGTCAGTGTGTTGGCTGGTCAAATTGCTCATTAGGGCTGGGGTAATAGAGGGTTCAGTAAAAGCGGCTGCATCTTGATTTATCAAAGTGACTGACCAAGTTTTAATCGTGGAGCACTGAGGCTTCGTCTTTGTATCGGCTGCTTTGGAATCTGCCACAAATCAAGCATTTGGCAAACGTGTTCTCCTTAATTGGACTCCCCTTCTTTCTGTACCATCCGTGATGAGCTCCAGGGCTTTGGACAGGTCTGAGCTGCAGAGAGAGGAGAGCTGGCTAGTCTGCTGAAGCATTAATTACTGCTGTTAGTTTATTTCCAATTGATTTTTATTATACTGACCTTTTGAAAAATATATTCAAAGAGAAGAAGACTCCAGCAATTGAGCCCTTTTACACGGGGTGTTTTTTTTTTTTAAACTTAAGTTTATAAGCAATGAACTTGATCCTCCTTCTTTTGAAACCAATGGTAAGACTGCCCTTGATCTCTGTGGGACCAGGCTGCAGCCCTCATTTCAAGGGGAAAATGGTGTGTCTCTGTTTCTTCTCTGCCCATTGCAGTAATGCCTGCTGACAGTGTCCTGAAGTTGGAGTGCTCTAACACACAGAGATGGTTTGACAGGGTCTGACAGCAGGAGCAAATGATATTCCATAGCTGTAGGGTTTTATTTTAATTGAGGATTTTCGAACTGGTGAGGGATTGGCTTTGCTGGGGCGAGCATCGGGAAATTGAGGACAAGAGTGCCCCCCGAAACCTGGCGAGGTGGCCAAGCTTGCTCACGTCAATGCTGGTGCACTCCCTCTGTCTTGGAGCTAAAGCACAATAAAAACAGAGATCATTAACCATCTGTGGACATGTGACTAAACTGGCCTGCTCCATCTTTCGTCTGGGATCTGTGCGAGACCATAGCTTGGCCTCTCTTGGGTGCTTGGGAAACAGAACTGAAGTGCCAAGATCACGTTGGGGCTTTGTCATAGCAATAAAGGGCATTTTAAGAACAGCCTCTGAATTCAGCACTGTCCAAGATGCTGGATTCTCAGCCTTACAGAAGGAAGTTCTTTTTCCTTGGCACAGGTAGAGCATGGTCAGCAGCCTGCCTCAACTTTAATGGGAAGAAACCATGTCTCGAGCCCCTAGGTCTCCATGTTTTGGTCTAACTTTGTCTTCTCTGCTGAGCTAATAAGGAGGCCAGTTGTGGTAGCTCCTTTCTTTGGTGTGCAAACCTGGCCCCTGCCAATTAGCCTGCCCACCACAGGCCTGAGGCCCACAAAGCTACCAGGTAGTGGTAACTTTCAGTCTCTCCCAAGTGGGGGTGGATTTGAACTGGCACCCTAAAGATGAGATCGTCCCGTTTTCCTTTGCGCTCAACTCCTACTCCCTGCTACGCTTTTACTTCAGTAAATTAAGTATAAATCCTTTGAAAAGGAATAAACAAAAATCAGATTTAATTTACTCAGTTAGCAGACTGGCCTGGAGCGATACTTCACAACTGACCTTTGAGCACAGGATGGGTTATTGGGCTCGGGGTGTCACGGGTAGAAGGTTTTCCTCCTTGGAGATTCTTTTTCTTTGGGGGTTTTATTTTTGCACTTATGGATCTTTGTGCCTACAGGGGAGCTGCAGCTATTGCTCCACACATGGTTAAGGCCTAGGACTGTTCATCTCATCTCTCATTTCTAAGGCTTTGCTTTATACCTATCTTATTGGAAATCATCATTGAAACGAGGGCAGAGTTGGACCAGGCAGTTTTACAGTCTACCTTTCCTTGACATGGTGCAGTGTTGGTCCTTTACTTCCTTTGCTTTTATGTCCCGGTCTTTATTTCTCACTGATATAAACCCAGTGAAATTAATGGCCTCAGCGGGGTCGCCATGTTAGTCTGTAAACAATGAGGAATCCTGTGGCACCTTAGAGACCCACAGAGTCATCAGGACATGAGCTTTCATGGGCAAAACCCACTTCATCAGATGAATTGGAGTGCAAGTTGCAGAAGCAGGGGTGTATAGAAGGAAGAAGTTGCTTGTGTTAATTAAGCTAATCAAGTCAGGGTGGAAGTGGATCATTCATAACATTTAGTCTGGAGAGGTGAATATTCAGAGAGGGGAAATTGCTTATTAGTACTGCAATATCCCCTACATGTTTGTATGGCAGGAAAGGGGAAAATCCCATGAGCTCCTCCTGTAGATAGCAACCACATTTTTAGCCTGTTAAAATGATCCCATGGTACTTCTATATAAAGATGTAAATTCAAGCACGTAGGACCTTCTGTACCTTCTATTATGAACAAATACAGAAGTAAATCAGCAAAATAACCCTCCAAATTGTTTAATTACAATATTGATCTTTCCTGAGTATACTTTTCTGTGCGTGCCTAGAACTCGTTTAGAATTAAGAGACACTCAATTATGAAGGTGGATGATTATTTTGCGGGTTCTCTTACGTCACTCCAGGAGATGACATTCCATTGAAGCTTTTTCTTGGCTCTGCAAAATTCTGAACATATGGCCAATTGTTAAATGAGCCTCAGTCTTGGAAGGGAGGCAGCGGTGGGTTTAATTAATAGCACCGAGGACTGGCAGTAGTGTTCCCCTCCCCAAATTCTTTTCTCTGTCACCAATTCTTATCTACAGCCCCCAAAGGGGAGAGAATATGTGCCACCAGTGGACTATGACCCTGACCTGTTTAATTCCTGACCCTGTGCTAGAGATGTCAGTGCTGTGGGTCTTTAAGCACTCCTTTTGACACAGGAGTGCAGCAACATCTCTCCTTTGTGGTAGTAAAGTAAGTTTGAGCGGGAAATCTTCTTTAGAACTACATTGCAATTGTTTGTTCTCTGGGAATCGGATCCGCTACATTTCCATCCCACTGAAGCTGGTTGGGCCTAGGGTTGCCAGATACTTTCACAAAAAATACCAAACATGGCAGGAAAAATATTGGTTGAGCGAAAAAAAAAAAAAAAAAAGTCACTGCGCCTTTAAATCCCCATGCTGCCCACTCCCTCCGCCCCCACCAGACGCAGCAGGGGAAGAATGTCCCAAGCAGCATTCCATCCGAGAAAAACAGAAAATACCAGACATTTTACATGTCCGGTATTATCTTTTGTTTTACTGGACAGAGGTCGCAAATACCGGACTGTCTGGGCCGATACCGGACACCTGGCAACCCTAGTTGGTCCTGAGGAGAACGTGGTATCCTCCGAACTTGCGGTGGGAAGTCTGAGAAAGTCACTTTATTTCCTGTGTGAGGACAAATGACTCATCTCGCAGAAGGAGGCCGCTGGCTGGCCCTGGAAGGCATGAATGCCTTTCCGAGCTGTGTTAGGAAGTCCCATCCTGCGCTCTCCTCTTCCCACTGGAATACCAGGAGACGGGGAGGGTTTTCAGGCAGGTTCAGCTATTAAAAGCAGGGTGTTCAGTCAGAAGTGAACTAATGGTGCGCTGAACACTGCAAACAGGCCTGTGGCTTTCCCACTGACAAGCCTGCTTTCTGAACGCGCTGTTCAGGCTGTCACGCTTGCTGACACCCTGTTGGAAAACCATTTAGCTCTATCAAGGATCAGGGATTGAAATGCAAAACACAACATCTTAGGACAGTGAGAAAGAAGGCACATTTGACAGATAATTGGGTCTGTTTTATCATGCACTAGATGGAGCCTGCTCCCACCCCCCAATCAGTGAACAATAACGCGGCTAAGATTCAAGGACAGTCATGGAGTCACCAGCCTCCTGGAAGTACCTGCACTTATTTCCAGGCAACCTTGTCTAGGAATATGCAAATCAGCCTGTTAATGGGATTCCTTTGCAAAATATTTCATGAACCAGAAAATTAATTACTGATCTCTAATTAATAGCTATTTTAGACGACTATGGTAAAAGGGGAGAGGGAGCGGCTTTGCAGAAAGAGAATATCTGGTCCCCACTGAAAGGTAATGTTGTTCATCTTCCTTTATCACCGCATTAAATAGACATGGGATCGGGTCCTCAGACGTTAAGGAAGGGAAGCTGTCCTTACCAGGAAGTGGTGGTTTGATTCACAAGAAGCACTGAATCAGAAGCAAACATTCTCCTTTAAACAGAAGTATCCAACCGTGTAAATAATCCAATAACTTCCCTTAGACAGGCGGCTTAGGTTTCCACCGGGTTGACAATCGTATTTATCCCCCTTTGGAATCAAGTGGATGCTGCAGTTCATGGCGGATGACGGGGGTGGCGTTTGCTTGAACGTTGTCTGGCTGGGGATTCATTGAAGGAATGCTGGGTGTGGAATTAGCAGTTTTGTTCTCCCTGTGTAACGGTGATGGGAGCATTTATTGGCAGGGTGTTGGGAGGCTCAGAACGATTGGTTATCTTGAATGGTTTGACTAAGGGAACCGAGTGAAGGCTCTTGATGCGTGTGAATGGAATGAAGATCGGCCTTTTTACAGAGACAATTTCAAAACAATTTCCCTTGGGCAGCACACACAGACACATACTGCTTAAGGGGATTAAGATAGGCCCAGCGCACTGTGGTGCTTACAGTGTCTCTGAGGCGAAGGGGTCTCCGATGTGCTGCGTGGAGGGGTGAGAGGTATATTTTATGCCCCCGGGCTATCCAGAATAAGCATGCTTGACATTACAAGGCAATCAGTAGAGATTTCCTCATCCTGCTTACCCAAGCCGACTTCCTAATTTGTATCGGATGCCTTGGAATAAAAGCCGATATTCTCCTTTGACATTTTTCAAGCCAAAATGAATTGTCACCGCGAATGAAGAAAAATATGAAGGGAAGTAGGGTCAGTTGGAATTCGGGACTTGGAATGATTCTAATCTTCTCCGCTTGTGGGGTTTGTCTGCTTCCCAATTTCCTAGCCGCCCAAACAAAACACAGCACTGTGGCCCCTGTGGGGAGCCCTGCTGACACTTTGACTTGTCTCGAAGGCATCTAACAAAATTATAAAATCCTTCCTACTTAGCCATATGCGGCGCTACTGTGATAATTGGCTTCATGCATCTTACAATTAGCTTGCAAAAAATATGACTTGCGTGCCTGACCTTTTCTGCATAAGCAAGGCTGTTGTCTCAGGGCTGTCTTAATTACAAAATATAGCGTTGTGTGAGGATAGAGACGACATCCTTGTATCGTTGGCTCTAATTTGACGAGACATCATAATGGGGAGTTTTCATACCGGGGGCACCGAATTAGTGTAGCGTGAAGCTACATTTCTCTCTGCCCACTGAATAAGGGGAAGTTAATTTCATGCTCTATCTTTTTGACATTGGTAATCAAAGCATTGTATTGCAGCTGCGGCTGGTTAGCCTTTGAAGAATGTTTGGTAAATAAGTACAACTGGAATTCATTGCTCCTGTAGCAAGGTAGCAGGTTGGTCCACAGATTGAAGGAAGCTTTCCTTTCATTTTACTAACCCTGAGTGAAATTGTGGTTCCAGGGTATCAGATTGATGTTCCGGGGTCACTGTTCATTCATCAGCTGGCAGCAGGGACGAGGCAAGCCCCTCCCCCATCTTTGTAGCATCTTACCCTTTCTCAGGTGGGTTAAAAAAAAGGTAGTTTGGTTTCCATGAGCTATTAAGTCCTCGTTCTTTCTTGCTAAGACTCAGATTAAAGATGCCAATTAGCTCCCCTTCCTGCTGATTGCAGGGTGAGTGTATGAAGCCAGAAATATTTGTAAATCGACATGGAGATGTCATGGCATTTTACTGTACGTGGATAAATGTTGCCACCTGATTGTGTTGACTTCTTCTATAAAATCTATTGGTATTGGGTATGAACTAAAGTATTGTGTTTTTACTGCTTATTAATCCCTTTGTGGTCCCAAACAGGCCATTTGTTCTCACTTTACCTCTGTGAGATTTTCTTGTGCAATAAACTAGTCTACTCTAAATTATTTTATGCATCCACACAGCAGCCAGTCCGCGGCATTAATATTGGCTAATAAATCCAAAGACTGGAGAAGAGAACTTAAGGTGAGAAGTAAGAGTCTTGATCAATGACTCCACCATGGCTCTTGCACAAGAAGGGCTCTAAGTCCAGTGTTTTTCTGTTCGTTTTTTACTTCCAACAATTAAAAGCCACAAGGAGACTACTATCCCAGGCCTAGTGTCTGGACCTAAAGTGAAAACCCCACAGGTCATGATGAAAATATTACTTCAAAAATGGTCTCTTTTTATACTGCATCACCTCTGGAGAGTGCAAAGACTTAAGTCCCGTATGCAATGACGCTGAGCGCTTTAAATCTTCAAAAGCACTGGAGTTTCTAATCAGGAATCTGTGGTGTCCATCCCCATGTGCATCCCACTAGGCTGGGGTGGGGAACCTTTTGAGGTTTGAGGGCTGCTGATTTTGGCAAATAGATTTTGTATGAACCAGCCCCACAATGGGATGGGGGTCGGAGCACCAGTGCAGGCTCCCCAATGCTTGGGGGGGAGGACTGAGCATTGGGAGCTGGACCCAGGCAAGCCAGGGGCCATAGACTTCCCACCCCAGAACTAGGCCATACTACTACTGCCTTCTGACTGTCTCCTGGCAGCTGACTGAAGAACAAAGGGGGGGGAGGTTCATGTCGAAAGGAGTTTTGTTTACACCGAATTCTGACAAACAAATCTAGTGGTTGTGTTGTGCCAAGAGGCGGAACCGAACCTGGGAACCTCTGTGCAGGAGCCGCTACCGCTATAGCTAAAAGCCAGCTGCCTCTCAGGTAAGGCTGTTGAGGACACTCATTCTCTCTCACTCAGTGCCATGCCATGGGACGCTGAACCACACCCAGTAGGGGTGTGGGCTACAGTTGTTTCCATTCAGCCTGGGCTTACCAATGTGAAATTTTCCTGCCCTAGTATATGACAAGCAGAGGAGGATTTGGGGGACTTCTGTTGCAGCAACTGATTCCAGCACACGCCCTGTATGTGCAGCTGGGCCTCGTAAACAATCCTCCGCTGACAACTTTATCATGCTCTTATGTTAAAATAGTTAATTTAACCCCTTGCAAGTCCAGTGCATTTGAGCAGCAAATAAAGCAGCAGTGTTTGAAAATACTTCCCATTGCCTTGAATGAAGGCAAGAAATAAATTGTGGTGCACTCGGCTTTCGCCCACACGAGAGAGGGTTTTAATAATGCTTTGGGCATCACGGGAAAGTGACTTAATTCGGAAAACAATTTAAATATATTAGTTCTGCAAAAGCCATAGATTTTACATCAGGCTATCCCCTTTCATGTAGGTTTACAAATATTTCTGGTTCCATGCAGTCACCCCAGTGTTCTGTTCCCAGTGCACGAGGGAATACAGCCTCCCCCCCCCCATATTCTCCATAGGAATCCTTCTGAAAACTAGTGCTGCATTAGTTGTCAAGTGATTTACATAAAACGGTTGTACTCGGAATAATTAATATTGTGCTGCCCTTGCTGTGAAAAAGCTTTCTTCCATTGTATATGTGTTGGCCACTGGACTCTAGACCTTTTGGGGATATTTTGCTGCTTTGGACAGGCTGTATTATTGAAGCTTTTCTTCTCCCCACCATCCCCTTTGAGAATTCAGTGCAAGACGTTGGGGGGGCCATTGGCTCGGATTAGCTCATTCCTCCCAGCTGAATGGGATTACATCAGATGATGTTATCCATTTGTCTTCTCTAGGGATGTGAGTCAAGCTTGTGGGCATTCATGAAGGCCACAGGCTGTCCCTCTCCTGCACGGAATCCATGCCTGTAGGTAGGTTTGTTCTCGCTGAGCCCAAACATGACCCTTCCCTGACGAGGAGTAACATGGCTCCCAAATCGCTACCTTGCCAGGTCGCTGCACTGCCCGCTGCAGGCACTGGCAAATCAATTCAGACACTAGTGCAGGAGGAAACTTGGAGGCTTTTCTGATCTATCCACAACCTCTTGAGTCTGCAAAACTGGGCCGGAGACTTCATAAGAAGAGACTTTTTTGTGAGCCTCCTGGCAAATCCAGTCCTAGCTGGAAATACGATGAGAGCAGCTTTTCTTGTGGCATTTCAGCAATTCCTGTCTTGGCTATGGCCAGACACCAGCCAGGAGAAAAAAAGGAACTTGGATCTATGTTTCGGCACCCTAAAGATATCAGGATGGAATTTGGGGCCAATATAAACAGAGGAGCCAGCTGCAACATATAAACGTGCCTCTGTGCTCCGATTTTGAAGGTACCAGGGGGTTGGGACTCTGTGCACTAGTTTGGACCCATTTCTAATGTTGACTCTTGAGAGATCTTAGAAAATGGGCCTTTAAATCCAGGATCAGTTAGTGCCACTTTCTCTACGTGTGAGTGGCTGCTTTAACACAACTAGGGTTGCCAGGTGTCCGGTATTGAAGCAGACAGTCTTGTATTTTCACCTCCTGTCCGGTAAAAAAATTCAGAAAATATTGGACACCTAAAATGTCCGGTACTTTCTGATTTTTTTCCCGGCCAGGAGGCAAAAATCCCAGGTGCTTACTGGGTTCCGCAGGGAAGCTGTTCCACCTGGCATAGGGAGGCAAGATGGCAGGCGGCTGCCGGCAGCCTGTTAGGGCCAAAAAGCCTTAAAAGCATTTCTTAAAGGGGCCACACTGTTTTAAAATTTTTTTTCAAAAGTGTTTCTTAAAGGGGCCATGCTGGGGGTTTTTTTTTTTTTTTTGGCTCAACAGCTTTGGTCTCCCCCTTTTTTTATCAACAGAATTTTTTCCCCGGTGGGGTTTTTTTTGGGGGGAGGGGTGTTCGGTATTTTCGGTTAAACCATCTGGCAACCCTAAACACAACTCATTATTGGCAGGGATTGTTTTTAAATCATTGGCATGACATTGGTGTGTGATGACATCGTTTGTACCTGGGTCTTTTCAGTGTGGCTTTTCCTAACACTTTAAGTAAACATGGAGAGGCTTTCTGTTTATGCAGCTGTCGTGTTTGCAGGCTTACGGGGGTTTGACCAACAAACTGCATGATACTAGAGACTTTGTGCTCACGTGTACTCTGCTGGGTGATGTACATCCAGTAGCACTCACTGGGTCCCTGCAGAATGATCCATCAGCTTCCTGTGCTGTATGTTACCTTGGCAGAAGCTCTCGGCATGATGGCTCCCTGACTCAACCAAGGATTAATATTCTCCGTTCATCATGCAGACTTTATTAATTTGGGGCTGGGTAGAGGATTGTCAGGGAGTTGGTAGGAGATGACACAGTTACTGTAAATGTGGACTCCATTTCTCCTCTCCTTGTTTGCTTATACTAGAGTCTAAATTTTAGAACCAAGCCAGAACAGACGTTTCCCAGGCATGGGAGAGGATCCTATCACAAAGATATGTGGCTAAGTCTCTAAATGAGATGGCTACATTTAGCCTTTCTAGGGAATACAATACTGGTATGGGGTGGGAGGCTTGAAGCTTGCTTACCAACTTCTCTTCCCAGAAGAGAGCAAAACTGTTGTCCATGTTAAGGTGCTTTAGTCCAAAGCACCCAAATACTCAGCCGTAGCCCATCCTTAAGAAAAGGAAATGGAATCTCTCTCTCTCTCTCTCATATTATCGCGTAGTCCCTTCTCTGCTCTGATCCAGGCCCCCTCTAAGCCATTACAAAGCTTGTTCATATTGTTCCACGGATATGTGGAATAACCAGGAAGAACTGGAAGTATTAGCCCCTAAGCTAAATTATGACTTGATTGGCATCACAGAGATTTGGTGGGATAACTTTCCGTACTGTAATATTGGTATGGAGGAGTATAGCTAGTTCAGGAAGGACAGGCAGGGTATAAAAGGAGGAGGTGTTACATTGCACATCAAGAATATATACACTTGTTTTGAGGTCCAGAAGGAGGTGAAAGGCTGGGCAGTTGAAAAGCTCTGGGTAAAGGTAAAAGGGATAGAAAACAGAGGTGATGTCAAGGTGTGAGGGGTCTGCAGTAGATTACCAAAACAGAAAGAGGATGTGCATAAGGCATTTCAAGAACAAATTACAGAAATATCCAAAACATGAGGCCTGGTGGTAATAATGAACTTAATCTACCCAGACCTCTGCTGGAAAAGTAGTACCTCAAAACACAAAATTTCCAATATATCCTTTGCTTCAAGTGGTGGCAAGTATTTGTTTCAGAAAGTGGAGGAAGTGTAATCAGGGGACAATCATTTTAGACTTGATTCTGATTAGTCGGAAGGACTTGGTAGCAAATCTGAAGATGGAAGGCAGTTTGGGTGAAAATGATTATAAGAGCATAAGAATATAAGAACACAAGAACGGCCATACTGGGTCAGACCAAAGGTCCATCTAGCCGAGTATCCTGTCTGCCGACAGTGGCCAATACCAGATGCCCCAGAGGGAGGGAACACAACAGGTAATCATCACCCGATCCCTCTCCTGTCATCCATTTCCAGACAAACAGAGGCTAAGGACACCATTCCTACCCATCCTGGCTAATAGCCATTGATGGACCTAACCTCCATGAATTTATCTAGCTCATTTTTGAACCCTGTTAAAGTCCTGGCCTTCACAACATCCTCTGGCAAGGAGTTCCACAGGATGACTGTGCACTGCATGAAGAAAAACTTCCTTTTGTTTGTTTTAAATCTGCTGCCTATTCATTTCATTTGGTGACCCCTAGTTCTTATATTATGGGAACAAGTAAATAACTTTTCCTCATTCACTTTTTCCACACCAGTCATGATTTTATAGACCTCTGTCATATCCCCCCTTAGTCTCCTCTTTTCTAAGCTGAAAAGTCCAAATCTTTTTAATCTCTCTTCATATGGGACCCTTTCCAAACCCCTAATCATTTTTGTTGTCCTTCTCTGAACCTTTTCCAATGCCAATATATCTTTTTTGCGATGAGGCAACCACTCTGTGCGCAGTATTCAAGATGCAGGCGTATCATGATTATATAGAGAGGCAGTAAGATATTCTCTGTCTTATTCTCTTTCCCTTTTTTAATGATTCCTAACGTTCTATTTGCTTTTTTGACTGCCACTGCCCATGGAGTGGATGTTTTCAGAGAACTATACACAATGACTCCAAGATCTCCAATGATAAATTTCATGACTGGGACATGTTAAAAAAAGCAAACTTTAACATACTCAGAGAACTGGTACATAAAGTCCAATGGGAAGAAAATCAAAGTGGAAAAATAGTTCAGGAGTGCTGCCTTTTTCTCAAGGAGACCTATTAAAGGCAAATCTGCAAACAATCCTGATGCAAAGTAAAGATAGGAAGGAATAGTAAGAGGCCAATATGACTCCGTCAGGAACTCTTTAATGACCTGAAAGTCAAATAAGAATTCTACAAAAAAGAGGAAACATGGATGAATTACTAAGGAGGAGCACAAAAGAATAGTACAAGCATGCAGAGACAAAATTAGGAAGGCTAAGGTAGAAAATGAGCTACACCTAGAAAGGGATATAAAAGAACTTACTGCCATTTAATACATGAGGAGCAAAAGGAAGATGAAGAAAGGTATGTAAGTCCTCTCCTTACTGGGATGGAGCATTCATAACTGATGATATCAAGAAGGCTGAAGTGTTAAATGCCTATTTTGCTGCAGTCTTCATTAAAGATGCTAATGGTGACCAGATACTCTGCATAATTAATATAAGGGCAAAGGAATGGAAGCCATAATAAGGGAAGAACAGGCTAAAAGAATAAATAAGGTAAATGTCCTCAAGTCAGCAGGGACTGAGGAAATTCATCATAGAGTACTTAAGGAACTATCTGAAACAGTCTTCGAACCACTAGTGATTATCTCTGATTACCTCCTGCCCCAGGTGACAGTTCCCTCCCAGACCCTGTAACCGCCTCCCACACCCTTCCCGCAGGCCAGAATCCTCTACTGCACCCACACTCCCTTCCTGACCCTACACCCCAATCTCCTGATCCAGGTCACAACCCCCTCCTCCACCCAGACACCCTCTCAGACCCCACACCATTTCCTGCACCCCAGTCCTTTACCCCGTGCGCCCTTCTGCACCTAACCACCACCCTAGACCCTGCACCACCCTCCACAGAAAAGTGCAGCCCTTGACCACTTACCAAAATCTTGGAATGGCCCTCCACCAAAAAATATTGCCCTCCCCTGTTATAATGCATCACAAATTGAATAGAAGTCCACAATGAGTACTCCGTCTAATTCTGACAACCGCACTTTGGGAAGGATGTAAACAAATTGGAGAGAGACCAGAGGAGAGCAACAAAAATTAACATGTTTAGGAAACCTGACCCCCAAAGAAAAGTTAAAACTAGGTGTGTTTAGTCTTGAGAAAAGAAGTCAAATGGGGGATTTCATAAGAACATAAGAATGGCCGTACTGGGTCAGACCAAAGGTCCATCTAGCCCAGTAGCCTGTCTGCCGACTGTGGCCAGCACCGGGTGCCCCAGAGGGGGTGGACCGAAGACAATGATCTAGCGATTTGTCTCATGCCATCCATCTCCAGCCTCTCACAAACAGAGGCCAGGGACACATGAGTCTTCAAATGTGTGAAGGGCTGTTCTATAGAGGATGGTGATCAATCTGAAGGTAGGACAAGAAGTCATGGGCTTTGTCTGCATTGAGGAAGATATAGGTTAGATATTAAGAAAAGCTTTCTAAATATAAGGATAATTAATCCAAGGGAAGTTGTGAAATCTCTGTTATGGGAGGTTTTTAAAAAGATGTTCATTGATGGTCTCGCTTTGCATGGTCATGCCTCAGTGAAGAGGCTGGACTCGATGATTTCTTGTGGGCCCTCCCAGCTCTACATTTCTCTGATTCAGTATCCTGCTGAGCCACTACCCTTCCTAGGAAGATTAAAGGGACATTCAGGACCACAGTAGACATAAACGTCTTGTTAGGCAAGTAGAAATTTACCAGAGTGCACGATTCCCCCCAGGTGGATGGATTAAAGACTCACAGAAGAGCGCAGGGTTGTTTTATTTTTCCAGTCCAGTAGCTACAAAAATGTTAACCAACAGTTTATAGTCTGCTCCACCAGTGAGACTCTGTAGAACATTGAATCCTTCGGGGCTTTTCATGATTATCCCAGTAACTGCAGCCCGGGTCACACTTTGAGGTAATTATCCTGATGTCTGAAAGTTAGCAAGTTCATAAAGGAAAAGGCCCAGCTTCATTCCTGGGGATTTCTAGGAGTGTGTTAGCAAACCCTGGGCACTTGGGGATTTATTTAAATTAGCTCTTTTAATTGCTTTCACACCTTCCTCCTCTGATAGCTGCTCCAGGAGCCATCTCGGAAAGACAGAATGGCTAATATTCATCACCACTAGCCTTTCCTTTCATTTGTTAGCCCTAATTTAGTTTCCAAAGACATGTGAGGCCGATATCGGGGGCCAGGCAGAGGACTGGGTGCTAGCGTTCTCCTGTTCTTGGCTCTGTTACTGACTCACAATGTGACTTTGGGTAAATCATTGACTTGAGCTTTTCACTTGACCTTCCGCGTCTGCTGAATGGGGTTGGGAATCCTCATGGAGTGGACCTCGCTGACCAGACTGTTGGGAGGCATCCTTCATTACAGTTGGCAACACACTTTGAAAGCCTCCAATGAAAGGTGCTAGCAAAGGTCAATTTGCTCTTCAGATAGGCTGGCTCTTCCTTTTGATTCCTAAGAACTATCACCCTCCCCTCAATCGTGGCCAACTTTTCATAACGGGTCACTGAGGAGGAGGAAATGCCAGACTGAATCAAACCAGTGATCCATCCACTCCCATATCCTGTGTGTGGTGACAGCCAGTATCAGATGGCGCAGAGGACTCAGAGCATCCACTGGGATGCAAGAGGGCAGATAGTTAGTTATAGTTATAGAATAAACAGCTATAGAAAAAAATATCTTCCTGACACCTGCCAGATAGTGGCTGGCAAGGACCCGCACTCCTCCCAATTTTTCATAACTGCAGAAGTTTGCATTCCCTGCATAAATCTAATTTTGAATCCTATAATCCTCAGTGACATCTTATGGCAATGAGTTCTGCCAGTTAACTATGTAACCTGACAGAGACACAATCTTTCCCTTGATCTGTTTTGAATTTCCTGTCTCTCAGTTTTATTGTATGTCCTCTCATTCTTGCATGGTAGCTAAATTGGTTGCTTCTATCTCCTCTATGCCATTCATTATTTGAAAATTCTGTGTCATGTTGCCTTTTATTCCTCTCCTCTTTAAACCAAATCTCCCCCTTTTCACTCTCTCTTGCACAAAAAAGCTTACCTTGGCTCACACCATATCTGTTGCTTTTCCTAATGATTGCCTTGCATGCGTTCCCCCGTGCTGGCTTCAGAGGAAGCATCTTTTCTACACCAGTTGTTTTGAAAGCACGGACATGTTTTTTTCCCCTGTGCTTGTGGAAGTCAGGTACCTTGTCTGCAGCTGGGACAGGTTGGTTAATTTCTGCACTTGACTAACTGCTTGTCGGTCCCGGAGCGCCTGAGGTGAGTAACTGAGACCCTGGTAGTGCAGACTCATGCACCGTGGAAAGAAAACGGGGAGATGCAAAGAGCCTGTGTAAGTTAGGCCTGGTGATCAGTATAACAACACTTCTCAGGATCCCTCCCTCCACCCAGGGAGCTGTCATGTTTGATTGGCTGCAGGCCTGGCTTGATTGCAGCTAGTGATGGGCCCCTTCTTCAAAGTTGGGTTCCAGACTTCGCCCCAGCGCTGAGTGGTCTGGATCTGGTGGTTTGAGGTGGGCCCAGAAGCAAAGTTCAAAGCCAGATCTGAGCATCTCCAAAGCACTGGGGAGTTCAGATCCGTGGGTGTGAGTTGGGGCAGCCCAAATGCAACCCTGCCAATTCCTTGGAGGGCTCTAACAGGAGAGCTTTGGAGGCCAGTGTTTTGCTAGATACTGTTTATCTAGAGGATCAGAGGGAGAATTACATGCAGGTGATCTGAGAAGTCTGATTACAAAATAAAAGCCTCTCTTTCTAGGGTGAAACCAGACACCGATTACCCCCCACGTAGAGACCTCCCCCAGGCATTCGGGTGCTGGCTGAGTGCTGCTTTGTTGCTCCCGCCGGACTGCGACTCTGTTTTGCCTGGATCTTACTTTGGATGGAGACAAGCACCAATGAAGCCATTGTGCTGGCATGACTCCTGAGGCTAGCCGCCAAGAAGAGACGTTAGCTTGGTGGCGCCCAGCCGCGAGGCCTCGGCCGCCTTCAGAGAAATGAGGAAAACCAAGAGGACAGCAAGCGGAGGAAGGCCATTTGCCTGCAGAAGGGCCTGTGATTGCCGGCTGGCTGAATGAGCAATGCAACACAAGACACTGGTTAAGCCACGCTCTGGGCGATGCTTAGTCTGTTGGGTCCTGGGGAGCACCCACAACCCTTCTCCTGGGCCGTGTTAGCAGGCAGCAGCCATGGGTTGTGCCAATGAATGGGAGCAAAGGCGGTGAGGAAACCTTGGCCCATGGGCAGTAGCAGTTTGGATTGGAGATTGTCACAGCCACCGTGCTAGAGTGGCATCTCCAAGGGATGACAACTCGGACAAACATGATGCCTTCCAGGGCAGGACGGCGCACCGGCATTGAGAGCAGGGCAGCATGGACTGGACTCCGGTGTTCCCTGTACACTGAGCGTTTGGGTAGCCACCCAGGAGAGATTCAGGTGCAGCCCAGCTGCTTAGCAGAGTGCCCAAAGCTTGCAGCATGTGTTTATGATGGTGGTGCACATCTGCATCTGCCTCGGTGCACAGAACAAAATTAATTCCTCACACAGATGGAAAAAAATTAGAGGTAACACTGCTGGACTCCTGTTCTTCCTCAGAGCTCTCCTCCTTTGGAATGGATACCTCCCCTGGAAGCACTGGCATGGAGCAGTCCTTACATGCAGGTTAATCTCAGAACAATAGCCCTCACCAGGTGGCTATTTTTCCCTTCCTGAGGTCAGGCACTATATGGGCCTTGGATGGGTTGCCGCTTTAGCCTCTCTCATGTCCATTCTCTCTCCCCCTCTCAAGGAACCCTCAGCCCGGCTCGGTTTGGAGAGGCACGTACCTTTTCATTAGAGGGAAGCGATAGGGAGCCGACATGACACAGAGGGATGAGTTCTAAAATAATGGGACTAATAAGCATGTAAAATAATCTGACTGTACAAGAGCGCAGTCTCCGGAGCGGCGGCTGCAGCAAATGTATTCAGGTTATCAGCGTGTGGCTATTCTGTGCGGCAAGGGCTTAGGCGTAATGAGAGTTCCTGCTTCGTGGGAATTTCTGGCAATGAATAATGATATTTCCCAACAAGTGCTTAGAGACCAGCGTGAACAGAGTGCTGACTGACAGCCCTGGAGACATCCCTCCGCTCCCCAGCAGAAGAGGCAGCACATGGGCAGTGACCATGGTAGCTTCCCAGCCAGGACCCAGCCTTGGAGAGGCCACCTCTTATGGTGAGGAGAAAGTCCCCCTCCTCCCTGGGATAAGGGTGCCATTTTGGGTGCATAGCAGGGGCAGCAGCCGTGCACTCCAGGACACAGCGAGTACTTCATCCCGGTCCCCGGACGTTCCCTTCGGCAGCCAGGCGTGAGAGGCAGGCACGCAATGCAAGCACTTTCCTCTCACTCCCTTAGCGTCCGGGGGATGGGATGAAGAGCTAGCCACGTCCCGGAACGCATGGCTGCTGCCCCCGCTATGCGCCCGAAATGGCGCCCTTGCCCTGGGGAGAACATGCCAGTGCTCACTGTGCTGGTCGGACTATGTCTCAGGCACTGAGACCACCACCCTTATACAGGCAACCAACGAGTCACTGGAGGGTAACTTTATTGGTCATAGAATCATAGAATACTAGGACTGGAAGGGACCTCGAGAGGTCATTGAGTCCAGTCCCCTGCCCTCATGGCAGGACCAAATACTGTCTAGACCATCCCTGATAGACATTTATCTAACCTACTCTTAAATATCTCCAGAGATGGGGATTCCACAACCTCCCTGGGCAATTTATTCCAGTGTCTGACTACCCTGACTGTTAGGAACTTTTTCCTAATGTCCAACCTAAACCTCCCTTGCTGCAGTTTAAGCCCATTGCTTCTCGTTCTATTCTCAGAGGCTAAGATGAACAATTTTTCTCCCTCCTCCTTATGACACCCTTTTAGATACCTGAAAACAGCTATCATGTCCCCCCTCAATCTTCTCTTTTCTAAACTAAACATACCCAATTCTTTCAGCCTTCCTTCATAGGTCATGTTCTCTAGACCTTTAATCATTCTTGTTGCTCTTCTCTGGACCCTCTCCAATTTCTCCACATCTTTCTTGAAATGCGGTGCCCAGAACTGGACACAATACTCCAACTGAGGCCTAACCAGCGCAGAGTAGAGCGGAAGAATGACTTCTCGTGTCTTGCTCACAACACACCTGTTAATGCATCCTAGAATCATGTTTGCTTTTTTTGCAACAGCATCACACTGCTGACTCATATTCAGCTTGTGGTCCACTATAACCCCTAGATCCCTTTCTGCCGTACTCCTTCCTAGACAGTCACTTCCCATTCTGTATGTGTGAAATTGATTGTTCCTTCCTAAGTGGAGCACTTTGCATTTGTCTTTATTAAACTTCATCCTGTTTACCTCAGACCATGTCTCCAATTTGTCCAGATCATTTTGAATTATGACCCTATCCTCCAGATCAGTCGCAACCCCTCCCAGCTTGGTATCATCTGCAAACTTAATAAGTGTACTTTCTAGTGCAAACTTAATAAGTGCACTCACTGGTCTAGTCTGGTGAGTTATAGAACCTCAGGTCTTAGGACCCATTGCCAATTTCTGGGCCAATTGGCCCTGGCCTCGCTGATTTGAAAATCCAAGGTAGACTTGGTTTCCCTGATGAATGAACAAAGCAACCCATGGCTGAACACTCCCACCAATGCCAGAAAATCAATTGCCAGTTTTGGGAGAGTCAAACTTTTTCTCCATATGTTATTTCTTTAAAGCAGACCCTTAGAATAATTCCCCTTCTTCCCCCACATCCCACACTTTGCTCTTAATCAACTTGTGGCATCCGCGCACGATCTTGAGTCTGTGCTGCGAAACAGGCCGGGTATCGAATCAAGACCTACAGAGAACCTGAAGTACACGGTGCCACCTGGATGTCTGGCATTTTTATATTTTCATCTGCGACGTGTTAAAACTATAGACCTTGTCGCTGAGCGACTGTAAAACTATCGTTTGGCACCTTGAGTGGTTTTTCTGGATGCTTTCCTTCATGCTACATTTTTTTTTCTTTTACTAAATGCCAGCTCTTAACGTTTGCAGGATTAAACCAGAGTTAGTGAATGCACTTCTCAGTGATTAGCATCTACGGTTTGTGCTCCCCTCTCTGTGGGACAGGGGCAGTCAGTAAAACACTTTGGAGAAATAGATTTTTGCTAATTGCATTAATCTTGGTAACTGGATAAAACTCTATTGAATCTGTGCAAACCAGAGTGTGTCTTTCTGCCAGTGTGTTACATGTATGGGAACGATAGTTGGTTAAATAGTACAAAAATTATTAGTAAATATTTATATTGATAAATATAGTGAATTGGCTCTGCTGCTTTTCATAGAATTGTGTCATCAGTTATTCAAGAATATTGACAGTCACTAGTACATTTGTGAAACGGTTTGTGAAACTCAAACTCAGAAGACGTAGAGATTTTAGCACCAATGCTTGTTTGTCTGAAAAATCTGTAAAGGAAAGTGTTCCGTGTTCTTCATTCTCCTGTTTAAAAATGTATAGTCCCATTCAGAGAACAGAAACAGTGGCTTGAGTGACCAGTTATGCCCCATGAATAACTAATAATCAGTAGTTAAGCTGAACAGCTTGCAAAGATCCCTTAGGCTGACTTTTTCTGTCACAAACTAACCACCTAATACGTCAAAAAATGCAGAAATTCACACCGGCTGAGGAACTGCCTTCAGGTGCTTTTTTGCCCTGTTTGATCTCAACGTGTGCAGCTGCAGTTCACTGAGATGCCAAAGCATCCTGCACACGCAGCTCCTCGGCGTGGGCCCAAACTGACCTGCATCTCCCAAACCCAACTTCGTGGGGAAAAAGAGGCTCAAACCAAAAGTCACTCAAAGAGAAGTTTAGATGCAGGGATGAGTCCTACTCAGTTCACTCCATTAAGTTCTGGAGAGAAATTCCCCTTTTCTGGTTGTGAGCTGGTATCAGTTGTCACATTCCATTGCAGTCAATGAAATATGACACTACACACAGCTAGGAGCTTCCCGATGGAGAATTCTGAGACGAGCCAATTTGTAGAGTTGCCAGACAACCTGTCTTCCACCCAGGACCGTGATGGCTCTGGTCAGCACAGCTGATGGCACCACTGAAAGTCCGGTTGGCTGCAGCCACGGCGCCACGTGGCTTCTGGAAGCATCTCGTGTGTCCCGCTGGCTTCTAGGCACATGGGCGGCTGGGGGACTCCATGCACTGCCCCTGCCCAAGGAGCAGGGGCCACCCTGAAAAGCCCGACCAATGGGAGCTGTTGAGTCGGTGTCTGTGGACTGGGGGACACTCTTGGAAGCCATCTGAATTAAGCGCTGCCCGGAGCCTGCACCCCAACCCCCTCCTACCGCACCCCCATCCTACCTGTGAGCCCCTCCCAAAATCCAAAGCCCAGATCCCTGCCTGCACCCCACTCCAGCCCAGAGCCTCCTCCCACTCTCTGAACCCCTTATCCACTTGCCGTTCTATCTAAAGTATTTGAAAGGGGAGCTGTCTTCAGCGAGGCCATGTGGTGCCCTGGTGTTCCCTCAGCAATAATCAACAGTTACAGTTCTTGGCTTAAATAACTCAGCCAGCCTGCCTCCAAAGGCACTCGCGCTTCGGAGTGTGCAGACAGGCAATCCTTTCGAATCCTGGGTGAATAATCACCCATGCAAACCTGTGGAAATGGTGAGGGTGCTGCTCTTCTCCCTGCTAGGGCTTGGGGCTTTAGCGAGCGCTGTCGTCTCCTCACCCCAAACTCAAACCATAGCAAACTGGAGGGATTTCTCCTCCGTGGATTCTGCTATTTGCTTTCTTTCCGCTTTGCTTCCCTGGTCGCCTTTGCCCTCACAAATGCAGTGCCAGAGCTTATCACTGCAACGTGGGAAGCGTCTGAATGGCTAGAAAATCCCTTCCCAGCAGAGATGGTGGGATTATTATTTGTATTTTATTTTATTTTTGGTTAGGGTGGCTGGAATGCAAACTGGGCTTTAATGCCTCAGGGCTTTGCATTCTTACAGTAATTCCTTATGACATGTGCCAGGCTCTGTTGCATTCAGGGGGGTGGGATGATATTAAACAATAAAGCAAGCTTGCACTTCTCTGTTGCTGTATTTATGTGCACACGCACACTGGCACAGAGGTGCTTATTAGTAGACTGCCATAACCACATGGCTCGCCCCAGCGTAAGGCATTTTGCAAATCCCAAGTGGGCAATAAGAGAGATAATCTTAAATCAACTGGATAACCTCACCCTCCTTCTCCCACTGTCCTCTCTGTCTCCATCCTTTGTCCAAACACAGCAGAGACTGCACACTGTGCTCCTTAGGTAATGCTCTATGCAAAACAATGTTGGAAGCTGAATTTCTCTCACCGAGAAAAATCAATATTCTTATTGCCTGGCTGCAGAGAAATGAGTCACTGGTAGGGGGCTAGGAAGAGATCAAGCACAAAACCATGGCAGGACAGATAGAAGAAGTAGCTGGCAAATGACTTTGATTTGTCTCCTCAGCACACCAAGGGCATTAACGTGTGTCATTCCAAGAATGACTTAAGGTGGCGGTCTCTTCCGTGACACAGACCAGGTGTAAGGGCCCTTGACTGAGCAAATGGGAACTGCCAGCCCGACAGGCCCGGGCCACTGGCTGAGCATCAAACAACCATCTGACTTGCAATATGAATAACATGGCAGCGAGGGACAAAAAGCAGCTAGCAAAGCGATGCCATGTTATGTCATTGACCTTGGCAAAGCGGTGGATCATTCTGAATTGTTTTAGCTGGCCTGTCGGAGCGCCTGCTGGCTCTTAAAGGCATCAAGGCGTTGTCTGTTCCCGCACAGCCAGGCGCTGGGAAGGGCTGTTTGTTTTTATGAGGAGCGGTGGGCGCCTGCTGAATGCAGATGGAGGCTCCTCCGGTTGTCCCTGAGGAAAGCATGCTATGAATGGCGGAGGGCAGGTTTCCCCACACAGCCTGCCAGTGTGCTCCCCCAACCGCTAGGGCGAAGAGGAGAGTTCCTTCTCCATGGACCAGTCAGTCTTTGGCCTCGCTGCTGAGACCTCAGCAGGGGAGCCAGTTGGTGCCACAGTGGGGAGGTTTGGGGGATCGTGTGTGCCCCCGTTCACTAAGAACAGGAGTAAGATTCACCCATTAAATTCACACAGACTGCTGAACAGCTGGCAGACGTGACCCATCATTCTGTTGCTGTCGACCAAGGTCAGATGAGAACCAGTGACCTAGATCTTGAACACTCGATGTCCCTCTGGCATTCCCAGGAGCCATCCAGCCCCTGGGAAGGAAATTTTAATTGCCTGGCTTTTCAAAACACATTAGCGATGTGCCTGGCGTTGGAGAGTAAAACACAGTGCAGTTAGTGAAGTCTTTATCGTGAAGAAGCGTATAGAAACTGTGGAGATAACTCTCTGTTCTACCATATCTAGCCAATAAATAATGTTTTCTAATAACGATTCCAGAAAGGACCGCCTCAAACACATCCTCTTAGCAGAAAAAGAGCTTCTTTAATTTTCTGAAGATTAAAATGCCGAATCAACTAATTACTTTTCTTTGAAAAGCTCCACCACATAAAATACATATTCTCTCCGTGAAGCAAATTGATTTATATTCAGTCATTAATTCTTTATAGCCCATAATTTGCGGAACAACAAAGCTTATTGGGAAATGTTCACTATTAAGGGAAGAGGCAGCTTACTGAATAAGAAGGGAACATCTTGGCATAGAAAAAAAAATATGGCATGCACCAACCATGCCAGTGCCATGCAAAGGAATTCTGCGCCACGGCTCAGACACAAAGGAGCCAACCAGGCATTGCTCAAGCATCTGTAGCTGGCTCTGGGATCTTTCCATGCACCTAGAAAGGCAAAGTATTTAACATAGGTGCTCAGACCCTACCTAGGGAGAGCAGAATAAGGGCATGTCTATACAGCAGAACTAAACTGGAAATAAGCTACGACACTTGAGCTACGCTAATTGAGTAGCTTAAGTCGAAATAGCTTATTTCGACTTTTGTTGCTGTCTACACAACAGTTATTTTGAAATAGAGCACTCTTCCCCCGACTTCCCTTACTCCTCATACAATGAGGGTTACAGGAGTGGGAGTAAGAAGCCTGTTATTTTGAGTTTATTTTGAAATAACAGGCTTTCTGTCTAGACACACGTGCTATGTTATTTTGGAATAACTGACATTATTCCGAAATAACGCAGCTGTGTAGACATTGTCTAACTACCTCAGCACTCAGGCTTTTACACGTTGTGTCTGTGATTGTGGATTTTTCCTGACCCTTTGGATTCTCTTTAGTGTTACTGAATTTCAGGTCTGATGCAGGTGCCATGACATGATTTTGGGGGAGACCTTCCTAGCAGCTGAATTTTTTTCAGTATCACCGATAGAAAAAGAAAATTTGAAATAACTAAAACCCCCAAACCCCTAGATCCCCTCTCTCAGTACCTGCATTCAAGTACTGTATCATCTTTGGATTCCATGCCTTGAGCTCTTTCAGCATAGTTATGAAATGATGGTGGAATTAGCTGGTGAACAGCTGACAAAAGCAGTGGCTGATGGCTAGAACGGTCAGCAAGAGAGCCTCCAACAGACAGGAGGTTTCTGGGACTGCATCGTCAGTTTGAGGTGGCCAAAGCGCCCTCAGCAGGTCCCTGTCCGACTGGCTGGTGTTGATAAAAATGCACACCATTGCCTGGTTTTGCAGCTGGAGTTCTGTGTGTGGAGATTCCAAGTTTACATATTTTTTTTGCAAACGTGATTTGGTCTGAAACGGCCTGATTTTCGCACTGGGGACATATGTTTTCCCCACAGGCAGGAAGAGAAGAATTTAAAGAAATTGTTCTCTCTGAGCTAAATTTTGAAGGTTGGGAGAACTGCTCTTCTACAAATGTTTAAGCACGTCTCCCCAGCACACAGCCTGGGGGGGGGGGGGGCGGGGCAGTCATGGGGATATTAAATAAACCATGCCAAGGAAAAAGATGCAGGTTAAAGCTGAGTCAGAACCAGAGTATGTTGCTTGGCTCTGATATGGAGTGTTGTCCATGCAGGGCCATTGTCAGACTTTCCCATATATACTTTCCCTCTGTAGAAGCTCCCCTCTTATTTTACAAGCAGTTGTAAAGGACTTGAGACTTCACTCACTTGGCAGGTGTAAATCAGGAGTTATTCCCCATAAATCCAAAAGTTTTACATTGGAGTAAAAGCAAGATAAGTAAGGTCAAAAGTTGGGCCAAAGCATTGAGCCAAGCATTGGGTCTTGTGAACCACACAGGTAGTATGGTCCTATGCATTTTTATAATGCCATCTCTATCTTCGTTGAAAAAGCTGGAGATCTGGGGATAGCTACAGCAGCTGGCAAGTTATAGTGGGAATTTCTCTTTCTTCAGTAAATAAATCAATCCTGAAACTAATCAACCTAAAATTAAATAAATTAAAAACCTTCCTCCAGCAGAGCTTCTAGCTCAAAAAGGGAAAAGTACCAGGGTCTCCATGAAGTCCACTAGGGACTCTCCTATGGCAATTGATTTTCTTAGGACATGCTGTGCGTTTGTTCCAGGATATTTTGCAATACCCCAGTTACTTCTCATATTTAAAAAAAGACCATTTTTTTTCTAAAATCCAAGATGCAATGTGCATCAGAATTATAATTGCTAATGCAATAAGAAGGTACACATCATAAAGAAATAATAGAAATGGGCACATATAGAACATATGTGTATTGTAGTGTATGTGTAATCAAATATATGAATAGACAACAATATAACCTTTTTCTCTATGTAATAAAATGGCATGTATATTGTGGCAAAGTTCTGGCTGTGCCACGTGGGTCCTGCGCTCCTTAGGCGGTTATTATGCCCCTCAGAGGCTCACTGTGACCCTCTATGCTGCCTCTTACGTTTTTCTAGAGGTCAGGGTTACAGTTTATCGAGCCATGTTCATCATTGGCAAAGTCAATGAATGGGGAGGGGAGAGAGCCCTCTGTAATTCCTGGATCTCCTTTTTCCCAGAAAAAGTTAATTCTGTGGTGTGGGAAGGTTGGGGGGAACCCGGGCCCGCCCACTACTCCGGGTTCCAGCCCAGGGACTCTAGGCAGCAGCAACTGCTTGGGTTTTTCCCTGTAGCCCCAAGACAACAGCCTCTTCCCTGGGCCGCTTCCCCTAATGCTCCCCCTAGCACCTTTCCTCTGGTACCTGACTGAATCTTTCCTTCTCAGCTTCTCTGCAAACACACTTCCTCTTCTTGGTCCATCTCTCTTCTCCTCCCCCAGCCTCCTTTCTTGGGGGGAAACCTTTTATAGCAGCTCCCCTGGCTTTAATTGGTTTCAGGTGTCTGATTAGCCTGCTCTTCCTGGCCAGCTATTAACTAGCCTCAGGTGTCTGCCTGCCTTAATTACAGGGCAGCAGACTCTGGGAGTTTACTCAGGGAATAGAAAACTGTTCATCCAGTGCCCTGCATATCTGCCCTCCATTAGACTGCTGCAGCCAGCTGGTCTGGAGCTGTCACATCATGCGTATTTAAGCAACAAGGAACCTGCACATTCCACTCCTACTTCCCCTTCTTGTGTGACAGGCATTTTCACTCGCTGTGGGAGACCATACGTCTGTCGTCAGTAATGTTTGTGGCAGCAGCAGCTGTCGTCTTGTTGGTGGCTCTTGCAATAATCTGGATCTTTAGATCTTGCTATTCCATTTGATACTAGGCTAGTGGAGTATTTAGGGGAAGTGTCTGGCTGCCTTTCTTTTCCACGATATTCCTTTTTAACTGATCTTTGCTGTTTTGTTCACATGTAAATAAGGTTCTTTGTTGCTCCACCATGAACTCTCTCTGCAGCGTCAGTTGCTGGATCAAGGGGCATGGAGCAGGGAAAAAGAGGGGAAGAGACTTTCATGCCTCCGTGTCAATCTGTGTCTGAGCCTTTCAGTTGCCCAGCTGCCAGAGCACTGCCCATTTGGATACAAATACTGGTGAATAAGGAGTCACATCCCCAGCCTGTCTGCTGTGCAAGTACGCTCCCCTTTTTACTTGGCCAGACTTCTTTGTTGTTGTTTGAACTTGCAGCCTCTGAGCCCGCTGGAATCAATACCCCGGCAAGGTAGCATGTTCGGCGATGGTGCTGACGTACCGTTTGGTTTTCATTTTCCTTTTAAAAGAAATTATCTCCTTTAATGTCGGAAGGGTGCCCACACTGTGCATGTGGCGTTTCATGGCAGGGATGCGTTTTTGCTGAGTGCATTTAAAGGTACCTTGTGAAATCAGACTGCATTTACCCGGTTCCCAATGGAGACTGCTTACACAGAGATGGCTCATTTAAAAAAAGATCAATTTTTAATAATGCCGCTTTTAGTAGCCCTTCCATGTATCCCACAGTGTCTTTATTTTCCCTTCTCTGTGCTTGTGGGATAATTGAATATTATTGGTTTTAAATGGCTGGTTCTTCCCAGTCATTTGCAAATTCTCAAGAACATGCTTTCGCTAGCCTGGTTGTGATAGTGGTATCCCTACGCCATTCTCCGCACATTGTAATAGATGTGCGTGCACGTCTGTGTGTCATTCATTCTGAAGGGCGTTCCGACATGTATGCCGAGGCTGGGTCTACACTTACATCGGTATAACTTTGTCCTTCAGGGCTATGAAACATCCATATGTTTGAGTGATGGAGTTATACCGACCTTACTCCTATGTAGATGGCGTGATGTTGGAGGGAGAGCTTCCCCCCTTCACGTAGCTACCGCCTCTCATAGACGTGGATTAACTACGCCCATGGAAAAGCTCTCCCAACAGATTGGATAAATGGACTGTATAGACAGCTGGCTAGGTTGTCAAGCTCAACAGGTAGTGATCAATGGCTCAATGTCTGTTTGGCGGTCGGTTTCAAGCAGAGTGCCCCAGGGCTCAGTTCTGGGGCCGGTTTTGTTCAACGTCATTATTAATGACTTGGATGAGGGGATGGATGGCATCCTCAGCAAGTTTGTGGATGACACTAAGTTAGGGGGAGAGGTAGATACATTGGAGGGCAGGGATAGGGTCCAGAGTGACCTAGACACATTGGAGGATTGGGCCAGAAGAAATCTGATGAGGTTTAACCGTCTGGGGACCGAATGGCTAAGTAGCAGTTGAGCAGAAAAGGACCTGGGGATTACAGTGGATAAGAAGCTAGATATGAGTCAACAGTCTGCCCTTGTAGCCAAGAAGGCTAACGGCATATTAGGGTGCATTAGCAGGAGCATTGCCAGCAGATCTAGAGAAGTGGATATTCCCCTTCATTCGGCACTGGTGAGGCCACATCTGGAGTTTTGCATCCAATTCTAAGCCCCCCATCACAGAAAGAATGTGGACGCATTGGAGAAAGTCCAGCGGAGGGCAACAAAAAAAATTAAGGGCCTGGAGCAGCACATGACTTATGAGGGAAGGCTGAGGCTTATTTGGGCTTATTTGGAATACAGAAGAGAAGAGTGAGGGGGGATTTGATAGCAGCCTTCAACTACCTGAAGGGGGGTTCCAAAGAGGATGGAGAGAGGCTGTTCTCAGTAGTGACAGATGGCAGAATGAGGAGCAATGGTCTCAAGTTGCAGTGGAGAAGGTCTAGGTTGGAGATTAGGAAAAACTTTCCCTAGGAGGGTGGGGAAGTACTGGAATGGGTTCCCTAGGGAGGGGGTGGAATCTCCATCCCTAGATGTTTTTAAGTCCTGGCTGGACAAAGCCCTGGCTGGGATGATTTAGTTGGGGTTGGTCCTGTTTTTGGCAGGGAGCTGGACTTGATGACCCCCTGAGGTCTCTTCCCCCCCTGTGATCCTATGATTCAGAGTATCATCGTCACTAAAGCTGTAGACAAGCCCTGAGAAGGGACAATGTCCAACAGAGGACAGAGCTGCGGATAGCCGCATCCACATCCATGGATGTGGATATAAAGTGAGTATCTGTGGATTTGCAGGGCTCTACTGAAGGACACATCAAGCAGTATTTGTGCCATAGGTCTCTCCACCAAAATAAAATGGGAGACCTTGCTCCACCAGTTACTATCTGTCGATATCCATATAGTTATGAATGCACATAATAAAACATGAATTTGAAGGGTATTTATCTCTCGTGTTCTAAGTGATGTACGAGGCTTAGCCCTAGGGGTCACTGTTGAGTCTGGCTTTACAGACCATCTCCATGAATTCCCCTTAAGCTCAGAAATCCATTGAATAAATGTGCTGATAGTAGCGCAGAGGTGTTACAACAGAGAGGAAATTCTCATGGATCTAGAGACATTAAAAAGCAACGCAGCAATTAACAAAATGAAATTCAGCCTTGGAAGAATGAAGCCGAATACACTTAGGAAGGAAACAATCCTAGACACTGAACCATGGTTGGAAATCAGGAAAGGCAAAAAACTATATTGTGGCTAGACAGGTGGCAGCCAAGCAAATTATTTTGTATAGGAAGCAAATAAATAAGTCCGTGCTGTTTGAGTCTGTATCTGCAAAGGCCATATGCTCCTCTTTTAGACTCTAGGTATGTGATCACTCTTGGTATATTGGAAGCACCTCCATGTCAACCAGATTTTGACATCAGAGGGCACGTGGAAGAGCGCCTCAGAGATGTTTACAGTTTTCCTATCTGGCTTGGCTGAATGGAGAGCGACTGGTGAATTTCGCAACCATCTGCAGTTATTAAAAGGTGCCGACATTAAGGAGGTGCAGGACATTGTTTAGGGTGGATCATGGACAGATAAATAGGAGGCACAGGTGATAAGATTGGGAAGGAACTATGTAAGCAACTAGACATCAGGAACATTTCCTAATGCTCTGAATTATTAGACTCCGAAAGGAAGTAGTGAAATCTCCGTTTCTACTGGAATGTACAGAATCCCGGGGAATGTGCTGGAGAGATCTGTGTTGGAAAAGGATATGGCCACCTAACAGGTCTTTTTTAGTACTCAGTAGTTGTTTTGACAGAGCACCAGAATCAAGATCTGGGGGAATAATGGATTTCTCTTTTTTGCCAATGCACATTTCTGTGCTGATGTTCAGTGCGTAGTCTCATTAGCTTGTTGCATGGTATTCTGTTCCTTTTCTTTTGTTGACGTTCGTTGTGTTTCTGGTCCTCCAATATAAGCAGGCCTCATATACATTCTACCTCTTGACAAGCCAGACAAAACTAGAGATGATTCTGAGCCACAAAATTCGGACCCAGACTAGACTTCAAACTCACTGCACAGCTCGAACTTCGGGTGTTGGAACTCCTCTCTTATCAAGATTGGGCTTCCTGATTTTTCCATGCAGGAAGCATCTTGGGGAGAAGGCTTAGTTGAAAGTAACTTGCTTGTGTGTCTTTTCCGGGGGATGTATGAATTATTCCTCTGGATTCAATCCTTGTTAAATTTGCAATCCTTGAATGTCTTTAGGGGAGTTTTGTTTTCTTTTAAAGAATGCCAGAATCAAAAAAGCCAAACTCGTTCTGAAGTTCAGAGTCTCACCTGGATGCTTGTCTAACCTCCCCAAACCACGGTTGTCACTGGATTTGGGCACAAAACCACATGATGACCACAGTTCCCTCAAAAGGTCCATGAGCCTGCTCCTATGAGGCTGCCCTGAATACCACGTTCATAGCAAACTCAGGTGACGTTTGTGTGTTTTGGAGCGTTGCTGAGAGCATCTTGCATAGTTGTAGGATTTGGGCATTCCCCAGTCCTGGTGGAACTTCCTAGACCTGGTTTTGCACCTCTTCTTGCTATCTGCCCTGACTTTCCATTCTTGGATTGTGCCTGTGCAGCCTAGATGAACAGATGCACTTTCCCTGCTCAGTGTGGGTAAATATTATATATTTTACCTCAAAAAATTCTTCCATCTGATTGCAATGTGTGTGGTTTGATGTCTGGTCACAAGTGAAATGCTTTACACTTCATGCCGGTCTCATTTACTGTGCTGGAGTTGAGATAGGCTCTCCTTCAAAGTTCGCACCAAGGGGACAGATAATCCTGGAAGACCTGTGTGAGGTTGACCTGGAAGGAGTTGCCTCTGTGGTCAGAAAGGGCAAAGGGGCACATATAGAAATGGAACCCCGACCTCGCAGAGGGTCTTCCCTCATGCTGCTTCAATGACACCTTCTAACATTGGGAAGGGCGGCTCCTTCGTCCCAACCAGGGAGCCATATGGGCAAAGTGGCTTGAAAACTACAGTCCTAGGCATTTGTAACAGACCTCACATCTTGCACTATTGCCTATGAGGCAGTTTCTATTTATTTAATATTTCAGCCCGTTGGACAGCTCTTAGCTGGAACTTATTTGCATGGAATAAAATGTATGAAAACGGAATTACAAAGAAAACTCCAATAGAAATGGTCACATAAATGTACATGTCTACTAACTTCTGTATCTTTTCAAGAAGACTTAAAACAACATTTATTATGCTGTAAGAATGTCCCCAAACTAGAGTGTTTCATTGGAATCCTGCAGCCCTAACTCTGCGCCACCTAAATTTATGACTGAGTCCCACAGTTTGTCTGTTTAAGAGCTTTATTATAGACTGTGTTCTTGCCTAACAACAGGGAGGTATTGATTTTAAGAAGCAAATGGTCATCTCTCTCTTGCTCCATTTGCTTGTAGGCTTGACAGCAGCACGAAGTTAGGAAATGAATGCATGCAAGGGCTGCCAGCCTCTAGTTTGGGGAGCAACTATGTGGTTATTTGTCTAGCATCACACTTTGTCATGCCACCTAGTTGCTCTTTTCAGCGCCTCTTCCGTCCCGGACTCCCCATGGCTCTCTCAGGGAGTGTCAAAAAGGGGATGGTGTCCAATGGGCTGCCTGCTATAAGGTGCAACTTTTGATCCGGGCTGTGAGGTGGCTAGTGATGCGAAGGAGGGAGTGAACGGCACCTTTATGGAACATGCAGATGACCCTGAAGTGGCCGGTCTTGCAAAAGCCAGTGAAGACAAGCGATGGGTGGGAATAGAAAGACGGGGAAGGCAATCACATGAGATTCAGCTTGGAAAAATGCAGCTAATGCTCCCCAGAGCCTCCCTGGGATGGAGGAGCTTGTGCAACGGTAATCATATTTTGCATTTCTCCTCCTCCTCAACTACCGCTTAGGATCGAAAAGCTACAGTAAGCCCAATAGCTCAGAACAAAGTGAACTCAAATGTAACATCCACCATGAATCAGAGCCCCGTGTTCTTAAACATTAATAAAAAAAATCCCATCTTCCCATCTATATTCACAGCACACTACAGCGCTCCCAACCTTCCTTTATAGAAATGTAGCCTGCATTTGCTTTCCCCTGCTAATTATATTCAGTTTCAAGTTGGTGCTCTAGATTAACAAGCCTATATATTGGGAAGTCAAAGTAATGAAGAAAAAATTATTTCATGTGAACCCTCGGTGACCTTGGAGTGTAGCAGATATTTTTCTTTAAAAATAAATTGTTTAACTTCTTCAAACAAGGACCTGGGGGCCTTCTGGAATAGAACCATCTCTGTAATGCAGTCATTAGAGATACAGCGCTGCCTTTTAAGTCCATGTTAGAAAATTCAAATTTTTCAATTTAGTAAAGTTGTCTCTTATTTTAAAGTGCCAGGAAATGGTGAAGGTTTCTGCAGCATTTCCACTGGTTTCTCTCAGAGCAAGAGTCTGCTTGTGTTGGGGTTTTTTTCCCTAAAATCTCTGCGACAGTACTGTACATGTAATGCCAGCAGGCGAAACCGAACTAAGGACCTCAGTAGCTTAGTGCAGGAGACTCTATTGCTTGAGCCAAAGCCAGCTGGCTCTCAGCTAAGGTTGTAGAGCACATTCATTATTCTCTCTCTAAGAGGTCTGTGTCACTAGGTGGGACAGTGAACCACACCCAGAAAACATGATTCTGGGAGGCATTAACAGGAGTGTTGTGAGCAAGACACGAGAAGTCATTTTTCTGCTCTGCTCTGCTCTGCTCTGCTCTGCACTGATTAGGCCTCAGCTGGAGTAGTGCGTCCAGTACTGGGCACCACATTTCAGGAAAGCTGTGGAGAAATTGAAGAAGGTCCAGAGAAGAGCAACACAAATGATTAAAGGTCTAGAGAGCATGACCTATGAAGGAAGACTGAAAGAACTGGGCTTGTTTAGTTTGGAAAAGAGAAGACTGAGAGGGGACATGAGAGCAGTTTTCAAGTATCTAAAAGGGTGTCACACGGAGGAGGGAGAAAAATTGTTCTTCTTGACATCTGATGACAAGACAAGAAGCAATGGGCTTAAATTGCAGCAAGGGAGGTTTAGGTTGGACATCAAGAAAAACTTCCCAACTGTCAGGGTGGTTAAACACTGGAATAAATTGCCTAGGGGGCTTGTGGAATCTCCATCGCTGGAGATATTTAAGAGCAGGTTGGACAGATACCTGTCAGGGATGATCTAGATGGTGCTTGCTTGTCCTGTGAAGGCAGGGGACTGGACTCGATGACCTTTCCAAGTCCCTTCCAGTTCTATGATTCTATGATTCTACACAACCACCCCATGAACCAAACGTGTCGCTAAGCTGAAAAAGTCATGCTGGTGAAGAGGAGTCTTCAAGCCTAGGGAGCATGCAGGTAACTTGCCTTTCTTGTGACACACTGGCAAAGTTCTTGTTGTGTGCAGTGGGGCTGTGGCTTTGTTTATTTTCTATTTAGAGATGGGACCACAACCACCCCCGGATACAAATTCTCACGTTGTGAGGAAGTCTGGGAGCGAACTTCACAGTTATAACCGGCTGACACAAAACGGTGACGTGTTTGAAATCTGGGCCAGGATCTGAGCTTTCTGACTCAGCCCTGCTTCTGTGTAATGTTAGAAAAGCCTTGCGCCCTTGGAGCATTCATAGTTGTGTTATAATGAGTTGTATTTTTAACACCAGACTCCCAACATCTCCCTGGAAAAAAGCAATGCGCCTCCCCTGAAATTTTCAACTGCTGCAGCAGCAGAAGAATAAACTCTAAGCAAGCGTCCCCAGCCAACAAACAGGCCCATCTGTAATCAGTAATGTAGGCAAGGGAAGCTAAAGCTGCCTATGTCCCACAGCTGCTGGAGAAGGCCAGGGTTGGGTTCACGGTGTGGCAGCCCCAGCCCTCCCCAGTGGCTAGGAAGGATCTGGCTGAGGTTTGGCAGGGCTTGGCTCCACAGGGGAGGGGAAGGTTGCTGAAGAGGCGGAGCCTCAGGCAGAAGGGGTGGGGCTGGGCCTTGCCCTCCCCAGCTGAGCCGTCACCCGCCGCCCATGATCATATTACTCCTCCTCGGAAATCTTGCTCAGTTAACCTGATGAAAACTAGATCTCTCCCCACCCCCCTACCCCAAACAAACACAACAGAGCTGAATGACAGCCGCAACCCACCGCAGCACCCCTCCCCCAGCATAAACAACTCAGGGTGTGCAGGTGAGAGAAAGCAGAGAGGTTTGGCAAGAAAACAGATTTCAATTCTGAGCCTCCCAAAGCTCTATTTGAAACCACAGGGGATGAGGTGAGGATTTTAAGCAGTCTCAGAAATGTCCGTCGTATTTTGGAATCCATCGGAGGCTGCTCCAGGCTAAGAAGATAAGTGGTGGCAGCAAGCATGCGGGTGAATATATGCGGTGGGACTGTGCATTTTAAAGTGAACTGGTTTTCCCCCCCCAATAATGGGTGTAATCAAGCTCAAAACTGTTGAAATTCCCACAGGGGAGAAATAATAAAATCCACATTCTGGCTGAATCCTCAATCCTGCTCAGTTTAACAAGTGATCAGGAAACAAAAATCATCCTATTGTTCTCCAAGGTGCTGTGCGTGGATCAGCACTCGGGACAGAAACATTCACGTGGTCAAGTAGTGCTCCAGTTTCCTCAAGGGGAGTGTTCGACTTGTGTCCATTTTTGTTTTGCTTTTGCAGTTAAATCTCAGGCCGCTGTTTTGCTAACAGCTCGTTGCTGCTGGTTTTTCTCTTAGCGGTTTGTTTTCTTCGATAATTCGGCCTCTCGCTTATTTTCCTTTCGAAAATAAGTTTGCTCTATCCTGCAAGCTGTGGGCCACCGCGCTGAGCGCCTTCCGCTCCCAACAGGCCCCGAGCAAGACTAGAAAACCCGAGCTCAAGAGTGAGCACTCTGCTTTCAAAATCGCTCCCCTCCCTTTGTTCCTGGGGACCTTTGTGTGGCGTGTGCTGTCGCTGGAGTTTCCTCCCCTTTGTTCCCAGGCAGCTGTGGCCTTTGTGTTTCCAGCAGCGTCTGAGGTATCTTTGCCCGTTTCCATCCTGACTGCAGCTTTTGCGCCTCCCCTCTCTTCCGCGCTCAGTGGTAACATCTGCCAATGGAGCCAGCGCCGGGCTTTGCGCTGCACCTGGATCCCGGATCATTTAGGAGACTGCAGAGCAGCTTCCGATTCTCTTCCAAGTCTTTTGCTTTCCCCAACCAGCAATCGGGCCAAAGTGACTCCCGGCACTTGACCAGCGGAGGCCCAGCATCTGCCAGCTGCCCTGGCTGTTGTTCCCAATTCGACAGGGGGGCCTGGAAACAAAACCTCAGGCCTTTGGTGGCTGCCTGTCAGGCGAAGGACTCCCGGGCACTGTCATTTGGCTCCGGTCGGGAACAGAACCTGCCTCAGGACTGCGTGAGTGTCGCGGCGGCCCTGTGGAGGGCAGCGGGAGCCAGTGTGTGTGAGGCCAGCATGCTGAACCCTGGCTCGGTCCTTATGCCAGGGCGCCAGGCAGAGCTGTGGGGGGCTTCCTGGCCTGAGCATGGGGCAGGGTGAGCATACACCAGAGCCCAAGAGAGCAAGGGGAGGGGCGCAGAGGGGACAAGTGATTATGGGAGGAAGAGAGGGGCAGGTGGCCAGGGTTACTTAGGTTTCCGTCTGAAAGAGCCTCACTCCAGAGCGGGCTCTGGGTGCCCTTGAAACACTCTTAACAGGAGCGCAGCAGTCACAAACCTCCACCGCCCAAAGCAGCAGCATTTCTCCTTCCTCTCACCGGCTTGTCCTCCTCCGAAAGGTGATGGATACAGCGTCAGGCCCTCCCGCCCCCCACGCTTCCCTCCTCAGCTCCCACCCTCGACTGCCTCCAATGCATGGGCCTTGCCTTGCAAGTCTGGACCCCTGGGGGGTGCTGAGCACAGAGCTCTGCCCACGGAAGGGCCCTCCGCCCAGCTGGGCCTGGAGCCCCCTCCCTCTCTGAGGAAGAGGAGCGGTGCTGCTCACAGCCGTGCCAGTAGGGCATCGCTTGCCTTCGGCGCTCGGGCCAGACAAGTAACATCAGCATGCTAAGAATCCGCCCTTTGCTAGCGCCTGTCCCTTCTGGGGCTCTGTGCCGCGAGCGTGTCTTAAGGCTCGGCAAATGCCCCAGTGAGCAGGGTAAATATTCATATCCTGCTTTCGCAGTGGGGGGGAACCACTGGGACATGCTGAGCCATGGACAGCCGAAAACAGAGCCCAGCCGCCCTGTGCTGTAACCACTGGGCACTGCTTCCTGCTTTCCACGGGCTTAGAGCATTTCACCTCAAAGGGCTTCCCAAAGCAGCGACAAACAGTACCATGGACACGCAGCCACCCCAGGGGTGCGGCGAAAGCAGCCAGAGGCATAGCGAGGGTGTTATGCGCCCGGGGCAAAGGCAAAATTTGCCTCCCCCCGCCCGCCACCAACGCGTGGTGGGGCCCTGAACCTGGTGCATGGCTGTGCCCGACCCTGGGAGGAGGGGGGAAGCTTGTACCAAGTCTTCCCCCCTCCACTTTGGGGCCGGGCCCCTGCACGCACTAACCTGCCAGTGGAGATGGAGGAGGGTCAGGCTGGGGGTGGAGAGACGGGGAGGAGGCGGCTCCAGCCGGCAGCGGCGGGCAGAGGAGGACCAGGCGAGCCGAGGGATGACAGCGGGAGCAGCGGGGGACTAAATTGGTGCCCCCCCTAGTGTGCCAGCCACCCTGCCCACCCTTGCTACCCCACTGAGGGCAGCGGCGAGCCAGTACAGTACCCTGGGAGGGGGCAAATTTTGGCTTCAGAATTCAGGACACCCGCCCCCTCCCATTCCCCAAGGCACCAAGGGATTTTTAATAGCCAGGCCTGACAGGTAAAATCCTCATGAGGCCCAGTGGCCGGTTGTTGCAATACAGTCCTCAGTGCCTCTCTGCTAGCATGGTGCTTCCATCTGCTCTGTGGAGGGTCTCACTGGGAGTTATGCGTCGTGTCCAAGAGCTCTGCAGAGGCCTAGGAGCAGCTTCAGACCGGGCCTTGGATTTTGAAGGATGAAGGGCTGAGCTCCCCCTGCGGGGATTCAATTTGCACATCCAGGGAGCAGCAGGCCCTAGCCCTGGTCTGTACACTACTGGCCTCTGCCTCTAAAAGCAGCACTAGGGGTCGAAAGCAGGCTGGGCTGGCTGGAGGTGGAGTTGGTTCCTCAAATCTACTGCTTTGGAAAGGTGGCTGGCATTGCTGTGGGGGAAGAAGAAGGCTGGAGGATCTGCCGTGGCTTCTGTGATGAGCCAGCTTTGGAACTAGGGGCAGTTCCAAAGGCAAGAGTGAGGGAGAAAGAGATGGGGCTAGCGGTGCACTGAGCCCCGTGCTTAGTGGGGTCCCTCAGGAGGGCAGCCTTGGGACAGGTTCCCAAGCAACCTGATGAGCCCTTGCATCTGTTCCCCTCCATGAGGATCCTTCACCTGGCAGCCAGGCGGTTCTGTGGCGGACAAGGGCCTATTTCTTCCCTGCTCTTGCCTGCCTTTGATTTCTGCTGTCAGTTTTGCACCTGCCTCGCCTGTATCCCAGCGATGGGCAACCTAGGCTAGCGAGTGGGCCGCAGGAGTGGCCCTCCTTCATCCCAGTGGGCCACAAGCTTGGCGGAACCAAGATCATCTCCCGGGAGAGGATTCTTGTGCTCGCTGCGCTGGCGTAGCTCGAATTTGCAGGAGGTAGGCGACTGAACCGTAGCAGCGCTGGGATTGGGTGCCAAGGGAGCGCCCGGCTCTCACGGTCAGTGCTGTGCGCTATCAGCCTGCACCTCACTTCACGGGCCCTGGCTTTCCATGCGTGTCACGTCAGTAATACCGGTGGGAAAAAACCCAACGTGGACGGAAACCAGCAGAGTCTGGCAGCCCTGCGCGCGGGTAATGGTAACAAAATGTCTCCCGGGCCGCACACAGAGCCCTGCTGGGCTGCAGGCCGCAGGCTGTCCTCTACCGCAGTATCCCCACCGCTTGTGGGGCAGCTGCACAGACTCGCCCTTCTCCCACAGGCCCCGCCGAAAGAGCCCCAACGAAATCCCGTGCTGCACCGCCAGGGTTTCTTTTCATTTCGTTCTCTTTCCTCCTTAATGAATCCGACCGTAAATCTGAGGGCAGGTTGTCAAGGGCTGATAAAGAAGGGAGAAGGGAGGGTGTGTGGGGCGCAGGGTGGTCATATATCATAAGGTCTGAAATGCTCTCAAGGGCAGGAGGGTGACAGGCCACGACAGACCAGTGGAGCTGTAATAGAGACAGGAAAAATCCCTTCTCTGGCCGGGCTCGGCGTGTATTGTGCTGTGCTAGGGAACCTTTATTTCCTTGCTTAAATCCCGAGAGACGCAGAACAAAAGCCGAAGGCCGGCACCTGCTTCAGACGAAAGCACGAGCGGCTCAGAGAGGGAATGAAGCCTGGTCGCACCAAACCCTTCCGGTGCTCTAGCCACTGCTGTTCGGCTCCCATCAACCCCACTTCTGGCCCGGCTGCCCTCACAAGAATTGGCAGGGAGCTGCCGGGCTTAAAGCACAAGGGAGAGGTGTCAGGGCTTCCGGGAGCGCCCAGGGTGTGAAAAGCCAGCGGGAGGAGGAAGGCTGAATTAGGCTCAGACAGCACCATTGGCAGAGCCGTGCACTGCGGGCTAGGTTTGGGGACTGTGGCCTGAACTCCGGCCGTGTTCATTAGTCCAGTTAGTGTCACCAGGCCGGGGGTGGGGAGACGGAGATGGCTTGTCTTGTATTTTGGTTTTTTTAAACTTTGCCCTCCCCCCCCGTGTGGCCTTGGGAGCTGGGGAGGGGGACACACTGGAAGGAAACTTCCTTGCCAGCCATAAACCGCAGCCCCGCCTTTAACTCCACACCTGTCTCCCCAGTCCTTCCCTTATGACTGTCTCGAGCGATTGGTGACAGGAGCGTGAGCAGTTCTGGGCAGGGTCTGTGAGGCTGGCAGCGCCGTCCGTGTATAGGGTTGCCAGATGGTCTCCCAAAAAATACCTAACACGCAGGCTAAAAATGTGTCGAGCAAAAAAACACACAAAACAAAACACTACAAACACACATGCTATGTTTAAAACTTAACTTTATTAGTCCCTGCCACGCCCCCCACCTCCCCCGCCAGGCTTCAGCGCAATCACAGGCTCCTAGCGCCAATCGTGGTCCCGCCTTCCAGCCGCTCCCCACGCCAGGCTTCCATCCGGTGCGCAGCCGGAAAAATCAGAAAATACCAGACATTGCACGTGTCTGGTATTTTCTGATTTTTTTTTACTGGACAGAGAGCGCAAATACCGGACACTCTGGTAGAATACCGGACACCTGGCAACCCTATCCACGTATCCTGCTCTGAGGGTCCCTTGCTTGGCCTCCGCAGATTGGTGGCAAGGGGTGAAGGAACTTGCTAGGGACAGAAAATACCTGGGATTGAGTAAGGGAGGAATGAGGACCTGGAGACTGGGAACCATCCAGGCCAGGCTGCGTGGAGGAATTGACCAGCGCACTCACTGTAGTACAGGTTGGGCCCCCCTGGGCCGGCACCCTCAGGACCTGAGTGGTCCCGAACCAGGGAATTGGCCAGACCAGGGAAGGTCAGTGCTCTCTTACTGGCCACCAGTGACGCTCCCGGCCTCCTGTCTGGGCTCTGGGGCTCCCAAGGCTGGGGCTCCCCACCCTGCTGCTGGCTTCACTGATGCTGACCCAGTCGGGGCTCCCTGGAGCCTGGGCTCACTGCCCTGCCATCTGCCCCACTGCCACCAGGGGTTCCCCGGGGTTCCCTGGCTGGGACCGCCTGGCCACCGCCAGTCCCACTGTCACCAGGTGTTCCCCAGCCAGGGTCGGGGATGCTCAGCCACCATCAGCCCTGCTGCCGCGGGAGGCTCCCGGAGTTCCCCGGTCGGCGCAGCTCGACCGCTGCCGTGTGCTGGGACAGTCGTTGGTGTGCATCCCTCAGCTCTGTTTGGAGGGGGAAGGGGACTGGGAAACGAGTCCCTCCCTCCTTCAGTGCCTTGAGGCAGGTTGGTGGCTTGTGTTGCCTGATGAGAGCCCGAAAAGGCTGCCTTTGTTCACAGGTTTCTCACTTCTTTCTACCTGTCCCTTTGACATTGAGAAGGTCCCTAGGGCTTGACCGGTCACACTTGGCCTTTTGTGCTCATTACTGCCACTGGCCTCTCAACCGGCTCCCAAATATCTGATGTCTTCATTTTTCCTTCCCTCTTTCTGGCTGGCTTCATTTATTATTTACCGATGACATCCAGAGGACACACGGGCGATGGGTTCAGTTATGATGACTGCAATAAAATCACTTGCTTACACTAAATTACTGGGAAGATAATACATTCATTAGACTGGCTCTGGGATTAATCCTCCGGCGCTGCTGGCTGTCTCGTGTTACTGGTTACAGCGACATGAGTGTTTCTAAAATATCACGGAGCGAAGGGGAGGTTGGGAGACCCAAGGACAAAGGCTGGGAGCTTCTGAGCACAAGGTGTCTTCGTTCAGCTCCAGAGGGGCACCGGCGGAGCTTCATCTCGCTGGTCTCTGGCTCACACGCTCCTTGGGCCTCTCTTCTGAGGCCGTCAGGGCAGGCAATTAGTGCTGATGGGGTCACTGAAATGGCTCCCTGCCCCCAGGGCAGTGGGACCTCCCTCTTGTCACACACAGGCCGCTCATGGCTATGCTGAGGGGACAGCTCTCAGGCACTATTGTCTGGGACTGAATTGGAGCAGCCTAACCTTGCAACCAGCCTAACTACATCTGATCCCCACTCCCTGTAGCCCACAACCTGTAAGTGAGCTTAGCTCCGGGGAAGGATATTGGGCTGAGAGAATGGAACGCAAAAGCTGCCCTCTCTTCTGGTCAGGTCCTGGCATGGGCAGCAGTAGTGAAAGATAGATAGCAAAACAAAAGGAATTTTTTCTTCACACCGCACACAGTCAACCTGTGGAACTCCTTGCCAGAGGAGGTTGTGAAGGCCAAGACTTTAACAGGGTTCAAGAAAGAACAAGATAAATTCATGGAGGTTAGGTCCCTCAATGGCTATTAGCCAGGATGGGTAGGAATGGTGTCCCTAGCCTCTGTCAGAGGCTGGGAATGGGCGATGGGAGAGGAATTGCTTGATGATTACCTGTTCTGTTCACTCCCTCTGGAGCATCTGGCATTGGCCACTGTTGAAAGACAGGACACTGAGCTAGATGGACCTTTGGTCTGACCCAGTCTGGCTGTTCTTATGTTTTCTTTGCACCCACACACTGACCTTCCATTACTGCTCCTAGCAGCTACTAGGGATGTTAAAATGTGTTTATTTAGGTAAACGTGTAACCGCATAAAATTTCAGCAGTTACACGCGGGAGCCGGTGGAGCAGCGCACAGGTGTGTGTGTATGGGGGGGAGCTGTGTGTAACTGTGCACGTTAACCAGTGAGCCCAAACTCATTGAAACGGTTACACTTTAACATCCCTGGTAGCTGCACATATCAGAGTGGAGCTGCAAACGCCCCCGGGCCTAAACTCCCTGCCACTAAGGCATCTCTGGCGTATGAAGGGGGCTGGACCTTCACAAGGGCTTCCAGGGCAGCCAGCTGTCGGACAGTGCGGGGACAGCAGCAAGCCAAGCAGACCTCAGTCTAACTGGGGCCTGGGCCTGTACCACCAAGGTCAGTGGGATCTTTGCCAGTGACTTACATGGTAGCAGGACTGAACCACTGATGTCCTCAGAGTTCTCTCTCTCTCATTGGGGTGCTGTAAGGGCCTATGAGTCTTGTTGGTCTCGGAACATATCTGTGCCTTGCACATCTGGGAGTGAAGGGAGTTAGGATAAAAGGGTCATCTATGGTGAGGGAGGGATTCCTGTTATCATAAATGCTGCCAGCAAAACCCTTGAGTTACCACCATCCTATATACGCTCCCGTGGGCAGTGGGTAATGTAGGCAAGGGAAGGCATTGCCTTCCCACAACTGCCTACGCTGCCATGCTGCCTGGGAGGGGCTGGTGCCACGCTGCCTGGCAGCCCCAGCCCTCAGCTGGGGTTGGGCGGGACTTGGCTGGGGAGGGGAGGTTGGCTGTTGCCAAGGTGTGGTCTCAGGGAAAGGGGTCTGGCTTTGGGTAGAAGCCTTCCCAAGCTGATATTTCACCCACTGCCCATGTTGCATCTAACTTCACATGCACTCAGAAACAGCTGCAGGCATAATATTTCAAATGAAGTGTGTGCGAGAGAGAGAGAGAGGCTTTCTGAAATTTGCTTTGCTTCTTTTAATTAATTCTGACTTGTTTAAAAGTAAGGGACCTTTTGGTTCTATTTTTGGGAAGGTTTTTTGTTTGTTTGTTTGTTTGTCTTTTGAATGGTAAAACTGTTTATCAGGGTCAACTACACTTTTTGAAATTAGTCTCCTTGTCGGATGAGATCTTCCCTTCTTGCAAGTGACTTTAGCTTGGAATAATGAAGAATGTGGTATCTTGACATTCAAAGGCATTGCTGGGAGCAGACATGCCTGTTTTGTTATATATTTTGTACTTGGGTTCGTTTAGAAAAAGTAACATTCACCCATGTGGCGGGCCAGAATGAGGCCATGCATTTTGTAAGCCCTGCTTAAGCCCCATGGGGAATGGGCTGAGCTAGAAGGGTCTGTTGTGTGTTTAAGTTGGGTTTAAGCAGGGCATGGGGGCTGTGAATTTCACCTTGGTATCTTTCTAGGAATTTGCTTGTTTGTTTCATGCTGTTAGAGAACTTCCTAGTCTTTGGCCAAGGTGTTGCTACAGAGTTGTATGAAAAAGCTGAAAAGTTGGTAAAATCTCTGGGCAATGTACTTCATTTTTACTCCATCTTTATCCAAGCAAATCTCTTCCACATCTCTACTACTTTTTTGCATTTCATTTTTCACTCTTCTACCAAAACCATTCTCCCTCCACTCCCACTGGTGAAACAGTTCCACAAATTGTGTTGTTTCTCCTCCAATGTCACCTCGGCCCAACATATGAGAATTTCCCGTTCCTAAACTGAGTGAAACTTGGCCAACTTTCAGAGTAAAAATCAGACTTCAGAGGTGGAAGGGGCTAAAATTCTGGCCCCTTCCTTGAAGCCATGAAGTTCAGCCTTTATAGAATGAGTCTCAACATGCAGGAGAGTTGTACCTTCCAACACCTGCCCCATCCAAGGTAGGAGAGAGGCAGCATGAATGGAATGGACTGCATGGAAAGCAATCTTGTTGTGCTTCAGGGACTGCCTGGGAATACATCATATTAAGTGCGAGATAGGATCAGGCTATTGAGCCTCCCTCTGTGAGTAAAACCTCCCCACAATGACCTCGTCAATTGTGTCACGCCTACAGCCTGACATACAACAGGGAAACCCTGCCCAATAATGTTTCTCATCATTAGTTTCCATCAGGCTCCAACTGCCATTTAATCCAAGCCACTGGGCGAGACCACCAGATAATCAAACCAATAAATCTTGTAAATAGTGTTCACTTCCACCAAGGGTGAGTTGCTTCCTGCCTCCCAGACCCATCTTTCTAAAGAGATAGAGACGACCGGGCGCTTGTCTGAAAGCCCGTTATTTAACGGGGCGTATTGTAGCTCCATGTAGCTTTCTGGGTTCCTAAGGATTGACTACAATTGTCTACTTGATGCTCTTAGTAAGCAGAATATACTGTGCACAGTGGAAAAATACAGCCGTTGCCTCTGCATGTGTGAGCTCTGCTGCTTCAATCAAGCTGTCAATAGGGTATGCTTTGAATAATTCAGACTTTGAGCTACAACCAGTAAGTCCGGGAATATTTTCAAAAGTGCCTGCAGCGATCTACAGTGGCAGGAACAGTCTCTACCAAACTTCAATTGCCAGCTACTACCAGATGCACCTCAATAGACCCGCGTTGGTTGTGCTGCCGAATTTCTGTTCCCTCTTTTTCTCTGTCTCTCTCTATATGCTAAAACCTCTGCCCTCCTCATTCATCAGTTCTATCATTCTTTTCCCCTTGTACTTCTCTTCAAGAACTTGTTTATCGGCACTGCTGTGTGCTTTTTCAAGCCCGCTAATATTAAAACCACAGAAACGCGAGGGGTGAGTGAATATGAACTGATGTCTTCTGTTCCTGCCATTACTCTCCTCCAGGGAACTTGGAAAATAAGGTAAACTCTGAGGTATCCTGGCGATTGTGGTATAAACACCTGACTAGAAGGATGGACATCTAGGTGGACAGAAAAACGGACAACTGGTCTTAAAATGGAAGTTGATGATTAGGGTGTGGCAGGTAATCCCTCATCTGTTGTTATATAACAGTTGAATCTATGGGCACCCATCACGATATCTCGCTGAGTGGTGTTTTATTAAATTACTTCATGTTGTTGCGTGAGCTGTAGAAAGTCCTCTCCACTTATAGCTATTGTTCCCCTTCACATGCTGTAAACAATCTGAGGTAAATTATATACATTTTCCTTAAATGTCCATGTGCCAATCCATACACTGCTGTGGCCATTGAGTTGCCTATGGTGAGACAAGATAAAATAACTAATTCATGGCCTCTTAATTTTTTCTGCTTGTTTAGGACCAGAAAGGAAAGAGTTGTCTAATCTAAGGATTAACCGGTTACCCAGTTATGCGGTGAGCATCACCCTTACTGGGGCCATGTCTACACTAGGAAACTATTTCAAAATTAGTAAATTCGACCTGATAACTCCCGATTTAACAAATTCGAACTAGTGTGTCCACACTTCAGGGAAGCATCGAAATTAGTCCGAGGCAGGCTCCGTTAATGTGGACGCGCTACCTCGGACATAGAGGCCCAAGAAGCACTGAGGCGTAATTCAAGTTAGTCCAGGGAGGAGTTATTTCGAAATAGCAGCACCGGCACATCCACACGACCGCTATTTTGAAATAACTATTTGGGAATAAGTGTTACCCTGATGAAAAGCAGGAGTACAGATTTCTAATTCCGCGCCCTGTTATTTCGAAATAACGGGCTTGGTGGTGTGGATGCTCCACTTATACATTCGACCTTGGGGGGGTTATTTTGAAATAAAGTAGACCAGGGCTGAGTGATACTTACCAGGTAAGCAGTTAACCAGTGGCCTGGCTGGGCTGGAGAAGCTCCTACCTGTGGCGTGGTGTGCCCAGCCAGGGTCAACCTGGCCCTAACAGCCCATGGCTCAGCAGGCCCAGCCGGCCTGGAGCAGCCCCTCACACCACGGGCAGGGAGCTGCTCCAGCCTGGCTGGGCCCATCACCTGTGGGATCCCGGTTAGCTGGTTAAACTTAACATTTAACTGGTTAGCTTGTTAAACAGGATTTTACATCCCTAGTCTAATCTTAGTGAGGGGGCCCACTGCATCATCAGACCAGTAGCTCTAGGAAAGACACTTATTTCCCAATAGAAGCTTTCATACACCCAAGCCTTATGAAACTATTCACTCTTCCATGGGGATGTGCCAGAGAAAATGCCAGCTTGGAATTCCCCGACTAGCTTCAGTGGTCAGCACTGGGAACTGAGCCTACAACAACAACATATCTCATCCCGCCGGTCTTGCAGTGGCTGCGTAAGGTGGAGATGCTAAGGATGCTGAGAGAGGCCCAAAGAGGGAGGCATAGCCAATCTCTCTGGTCTAATCATCTTAAATTAGAGATCTGTAGTGCCCAATCTGTACACCAGAGTATTCAATCGGATAGCTATCTAGCAGATAAATCCGATTTGTGGATCTTTCCTGTTTGCAGAGTGTTCAGCGCATCAGTTTTGTCCACATCTCAGTCTCCAGAGAATGTCTTTATTGGGGCTTCATTGTATTACCAGCCTGTTAGTTTCTCTGGCTTTCCTTAATAAGTCTGTCGATTGGTTTGACGCTGACCTGCTGGAAACAGGAACTCATTGCTTGGTGTTAGATGAAGAAGCCCCTGCTTGCTCTGGGAGTTGGGCAGGATTTTCAGACTGATGGAGAAATCATTTTTCCAGGTGAAGTTTCCTTGCATGTTGAGTTCTCTGTTGCTCATGCCTGTTTCCACACTTGCATGTTTATGGTTCTCTCCAATGGGCCATTTGATTCCCTCTCTGAGGTGCTCTAAGTGAATATTGTCCATCACTTATTAGCCTTCGCCCTGGCAGACAACAGTTCTCATCTTAAATCTCTGCCCTAGTTCTCAAGCCATTGTCTGAAAGGGATGTGCATAAGAACATAAGAATGGCCACACTGGGTCAGACCAAAGGCCCATCTAGCCCAGTGTCCTGTCTTCCAACAGTGGCCAATACCAAATGCCCCAAGGGAGTGAACAGAACAGGTAACCATCAAGTGATCCCTCTCCTGTGACCCATTCCCAGCCTCTGACAAACAGAGGCTAGGGACACCATCCCTGCCCATCCTGGCTAATAGCCATTGATGGACCTAACCTCCATGAATGCATCTAGTTCTTTTTTGAACCCTGTTAAAGTCCTGGTCTTCACAACATCCTCTGGCAAGGAGTTCCACAGGTTGACTGTGCGCTGCATGAAGAAATACTGCTGTTTGCTTGTTTAAAACCTGCTACCTATTAAAAACACCTGTGTAAAATTCTGTTTAATTAGCTGGTTAAACGTTAAGTTTAACTAGTTAACTGATTCAAAGAGGGACAGAGGGTCGTTCCAGCCTGTAGTTAGGGGCTACTCCAGCCTGGCTGCCTCTCACCTCATGCAAGGCTGCCAATGCCCAGTCCGCAAGCCGACTTCCGCCCCGCCCCGTTCACATCCCTCTTGTCTAATAGGCACTTTTATTCTAGAATGGGTGGAGTGAGACCTGCTGCTGATTGTGGCCCCGTGCTGCAAGGTGATGAGCATCTTCATCTGCCCTGAATAGCGGGAGTCTAAGGTGTCCGGCACCTGGCAGGATCCAGCCTATGCTGAATCTGCATTTGCACCCACTGGAGGCAGCTGAATCCTTTGTCAGGTGAATGGCTCTTGTTGATCCTTCCTGTGCAGTCTGATGAGCAGAGTGCAGAAGCCTCCAGACCTTCTTCCTCACCACTGCCCTGCCTGTCTGGGGAGCTGGGCTTGGAAAGGGGCTTTCTGTCCGCAGAGGCTACCCGCATGCCGCTCTCCTTTAGCACTTTCCATAGCCTGTAGCCTCTGTAATCTTAGAGTCCATTCTCTGGGGCATCTGGCATTGGCCATTGTCGGCAGACAGGCCACTGGGCTAGACGGACCTTTGGTCTGACCCAGCTTGGCCATTCTTATGTTCTTGTGTAAGCTCAGCCTAGACTGACCTACCTACTGCCTTGGTTGGTGGCTCATGTTCAGTTTCAAGCCCAACTTGATTTAACAGCTGACAGGTTTGTGATCAGCCCATGAAACAGGTTTCCCTTTCAAAAGCAAATCTGTGTTTCTATTGCATTCGTCAGGGTGACTGATAAGGTCTCCACTGTCCTGTCTCTGTGTTAATTCTCTTTCAGAAGAAGGTAGGTCTGAGCAACAGGGCTGAGCACCAGGAATTCTGGGTCCCTCCTCCATTTTCTGTGAGTCTGAACAGGTCATTTAGCCTCCCTGCCTCAGTTTCCCCAACTGGAAAATGGTGCTAATAATACTTAACTTGTATCTGGATTGGTCAGGCTACTCAAGTGGTGGCTTTACAGTGCTGAGCGTTATTATAATTGGGAATTTCTCTGTCATCACTTATTTTTACAAATTGTTATTGGTCTATTTATGAATTGCAGTAACAACGCAGGGCCCAGTCAGGGCCCTGTTGTGTTAGATACTCCCCATCCATACACAGAACACAAAGGCAGTCTCTCTTCCCAAGAGCTTGCAGTCCAACACCAATCTTCTTGTCAGCAGGAGGCCTTGGTGTCATGATGTATGCTCTTTAACGAGCAGTCCGACACATTTCTGCACCTAGAAAAACGTACTGCTGCAAGGGATCCCCTACCCGCACTGGCTGACAGAGCCGTGTCCTGTTGCTTTTCATTTTCACTTTTTAAGCTCTGAATTGGAAATTTGCTGTACAGATTTGGTGCGCATTGCTCAGAGTCACGATCACAGCAGTTAACGCTGGGAACCACGCAAGCCAGCATGTTGCTTTACTGATGCACCTCAACCCCAACCTATGGCATCGCCGGCAGGTACCACTCCCCAGTGACTCACTCCTCAACCCCTGTAAATCCTGAAATAGCCTCCCGAGAAACCAGCCCCAAGCCAACTGGAAGCAGAACATAGAAACGTCTCCCCCTGCTAGAGTCGTGCCACTAGGAGAGCTAGAGCTGGTTGGGAAATGGGAACTTGGTGTTTTCTTTCAAAAATTTCAAAACCTTAAAATTTCTTGTGGCAGGTTTTGACAAGTAGCGCGTTTTCATTTCCGTGAATGTTGGTGACAATTGTAATCTACAATGGTTGCTTATCATTTGTCGCCTCTTTTCCTCCCATTTCCCCCCCCTTTTTTAATCCCACTGAAAACTGGGGGAAGTGTAGGACGAGGAGAAAAAGGTCCAAATGAAGCAGAAACATGATCCTGAAAAAAACAAAAAAGAATTTTTTTGTTTTAAGATTTTATTTTAAAAAATTGAAAAAAAAATTTTTTTAAAGGATGAAAATGTTGATTTTTCTTCACAAAAAAGATCATTTTACAATGAGGACATGTCCTTCAGAACTTGTCACCCATCTAAACACAACAGTCCTACACAGATGGGGAATGACGGAAGCAAAGCCATTTCCCCCCTTCCTTACAGAGCAAGTTCATCCCGCTTCCGTAGACTGCCATTACCAGACTCCCTCGCAGGGCAACTCGCTCTAGGAGCCCTGGAGGCAGTTTGCTGTTTTTAACCCTTTAATGTTTCATGACTTCCGGGAAATGATGCACCGCTGAAGGCCAGCTTGTAATGCCAGTTTGCGTGTTGATGGTTGGTTTCAGATAGCGGGAGAAGATGCTGGAGCTGCCCTCAATCCGTTCTCACGCACACTTGCCAAACGATCATGCGCCATATTTATTTATTTTTAAACTACCTCTTGATTTAACCACTGTGCTGCTCCTGGCTGCTGTCCCTGCACGCACACATACTGTGGGCACGTGCCAGGGTGCTGCAAAGCTGCTGCAATAGTTCCTGACCTACCGAGTCCAGCAAAATTTGAAATCAGCTTTTCTGTGGGTTTGGCCTTATTTGTGGTTGGAACAATGAAATGCCATAGCTACCGCAATTCGTTCCTTGGGATAAGACGAGGAGAAGCAGGAGCAAGCGTCAACACTGCTGAGCAGTTCTTCTCAGGATCAGAGCCCCTCCCTCTTTGGAGACAAAGACTCCGCCCATGATAGGAGAAACTATCCGACCCTCCAGTTCAGGAAAGCACTTACCATGTGCCCAAAGTAACTTGCTGGATAGGGACCTTATTTGGGAAGCCAGGAGTGCCGGGCGTAGATCTGCTTCTCAAATGTAAGCTTGGTTTAAATAACCATAGTAAGAAGGGGCTGCAAACTGTGATGTGAGGACAAACGTGTTCATGAGTTTTTAAAACTTAAGGCCGTCACTTCCAAGGGTGGATGCTTAGAGTTAGTCACCATACTCCTCATTTAGCCACTTAAATAAGTGGTCTACTTTTCGAGTGTCCTGAGTCTATTGAAATCAGCGAGAATGATGGGCGCTCTGCACCTCTGAATATCACACCGCTTAGCTAATAATTGTCCGTTTTAGGGACCGACATTTGATCTAACTGAAAAAGGGTTAAAAGCCCGTTGATGCGCTCCCAATTGCATTCTGGGAAGCAAGAACCATCTGCTTTGAGGCCTGGAATCCAGAAGATGAAACAGGGCTGTATTCTGGCTATGCAGAATTACTCCCACAGACTATAAACTCCCAGTGAAACAGGCCACTCCCGTTTCGGAAGCCAAAAGCCAAAAGCAACCCCCAGCTGGTAAAAATGAAAATCAATTCGGCTGTAATAATCTCACCATTTGGTTGGTAACTCGGAGAAGGGAGTTTCAGAAGGGGTCACATTGATGAGGGCAGGGACTGCTCTGTATTTGGGCCGCGCCTCATAAAATGGAGGCAGTGTCCCTTTAAAACATTGTGGCAACAGTTTCTTTGTGGCTGGCATAGCTCGTGTCATTTTGCAGCGTTGATTGGTTCAATCTAAGCCAACCAAAGAGAGGCAGGTGTCCCATTGCTGTGGGTGGGAGGTGCTCTCTTTCCGTCGTTGCTGGCTCTCGTGTGAGGTGGCTACTGTGTAGAGGGAATTCACCTCGAATACACTGTCCTTCCCAAATCGGAGGGCTTTTCCACCCCGCCCTGTATGCCGCCACTTGCTCCAAAAGTCTGCTGCCAAGTATGTTGCTACTATTCTGAGCCGGTCCCTATGTCCCTCCTTTCTTCCCTTCTCTGGCTACCTCCCTGGTTCAGTGTCAAGTCCACGCTCCCTTTTCCCTTCCCTACACGGCTCTAGTCAGCACATCTGGCCTCATTTCCCTCTTCCCCTCTCTAGCCCTTAGGGCTGTTTCCATTCTTTGAGTCCTTTCATCCGACGGTTGCCAACTCTGACTGAAGCTGTTCCAAAGCTGTTTTTTCCCAATATGACGTAATGTCATTGTGACGGAGCGTCTGCTCCGCACTGGCCCTTTAAGGGTGAAACCCAGCCCTGGGAGAGCGGAGCCCACAGCTGAGGCAGAGACAGCCAATAAGGGCCCAGCTGGGGCTGTATATATTAAGGCTCCTGGAGGGGCTGACTCAGCCTCACTCTTGCTCCAGCTGTGGAGTAGGAGGGACCTAGCTGCCAGGGTTCCTGACCTAGAGCAGGGCTGGGGAAAGGCAGGCAGAGCTGGAGAAGCGCTGGCCAGGCAAGCTCTCAGGCTGCAGGGCCTGAAGCAAGGCCTGATGTTACTAGGGAGGCAGCCAGGGCAGTAGAAGGCAGCCGGTCCACACCCCCTTGCCAATGATGAGTGGCCATTTCAGACTGCAGTTTCCCCCTGAGGCAAGGGCTAGATGAAGACTGGCAGTGGGTCACTGAGGCAAGGTGGGCATAGGGGGCTGGGGGTTCCCAGAGGGGGAGGACCCCAGAGTGTGTGGGCACTGCAGCAGGGCAGTACCCAGAGGGAAGGACGCCACACTCTGGGAGGGACGTGGGTCCTAGCACAGAAGTGGAGGAAAAATAGGTAACAGCAGGCGTGACACCAGCTGAAAGGGGACACTCTGCAGTGGAAAAGCTAATTCCCCAAGAGTCCAGCAGGAGGCGCCCGTGGTGGTGAGTCCCGGGCCCTGTTAAAGTCATTTTTTTTAAAGTAGCCTATTAAAATCTTCTGGCCGGGGGGTGTTTCAGTGGTCACCATGAGTTTGATGCCAGTTTTGGGACACTCCAGGCCAGTCCTAGAGGGTTGGCAGCCTTATTTCATCCCCAGCGTCATGCCCCCTTTGTGTCTGTTTTCATGATGCCTCCTGTACCTTCCCATTTCGCAAGTGCAAATCCTTCCCCTTCTCGTCCTTCAGATCCATCCTTAATATCCATTTCTTACCTGACCCCACACTCTCCTTTCCCCAGGGTTGTCTCTTCCTCCCCATTGCTGTTTTTTCCTTTGTGTGTTACATGGACCCGAGTTCGAGTGAAATCCTCTAGGCTAGCACGTTGGGGTTTTGGGGTGTGTTTGCAAAACACTCTCTGGAAATGGCAAAGGCCAATAGCGCGATATTGTACTGCTCTGCTTTGTCTGCTGCCATGTGGAAACCTGTCCCCCCATGAAACACTCCGCTGGCGTCAGCAGTAAAATTTTCAATAACCTCTTAGTTTACTAAAACTACTTCTTTAGGGAGGGCGGGGAGACCTGGAATGGCTTACACACACACAAATGTTTAGAGGCCAGAGGGTTCATGCAAAAATGTCTTCATTTAAATTCAATTATTTTTCAAGAAGACCAAAAAAATATTTTTTTTTCTGAATTGGGTCAACATTTAAAATCTGCGGCGCTCAGCCATTTTACATAGGATACAGTCACCCACGCTGTTTATCTTTAGGCAATATGCTCTTGCAAATGCCAATTAATTGCAGATTGCTGCCTGCTCCCCTCCCAGCAGTCTGGATAAACATGCGGAAGCCAGAAAGGGAAGGAGCCTTGTTCTGACTACGTGGGGAATGAAATCTGTCATTGTCAGAGCCTTGTTATCTGCTAAGGAGGCAGGCTTTTAACAGAGTGTTCTTCTCGCAAACACTCTTTTCAAGCACCCTCCAAATGTACATGGCTGGTGTCTCAGGTGCTGTTGATGGCTGGGCATCCGCGTTTGAAAGGCTTTGCTTTCCAAGACGCTAACCAGAGACTGTCCCTGCTGCAAGGGAGGGCTGTCCAGTACCGGGGGGTGATGTGCTTTCAGCAAAGGGCCTTCAAAGGAAAGGTAAAAACCAAGACCTAATGGAGATCAAACACCAGCTTGTGGTTTGATCTAGTTTAATTCTACTCTGTGGATTATATGCCCACCTAGTCAATCGCAGGGCTTCTTGGAGGCGGGTCTGATCTGGAAATACCCTGTTTGCGAGGGTCATAGGTCCAGGTCAGACCTGTCCCGTGGGAACAGCCTGCATCGCTCTCCAGGGCTGGGTGACCGGAAACTTTTTTCCTCCTTTAAAAAATGCCCTGCAAATAACCGAGAGGGACAATCCTTCATTGGATTAGAACTGAGTGGGTCTTATCTGTTTCTAATGTCAGCTGAATATATTGTGGCACCAGAGAGCCAGGGCAAAACCCTCTCCCAGGGCGATCCTCCAGGGGACTTTAAACGGCCATCCTGACAGTGAATTACTGGGCATGCACGGTTCTCTCTAGTAAAGAATTATGAAGGATTTGAAGTGAAGAGATAAATGTGCATATGGAACCATTCTCCCAGCCTCGTGGGGCACTTCAGTTGGTTCCAAACCCAGGGAGTACTTGGGGATGAGGCAGTTTCTGCTCTATTACAGTGTAAATATGGAGTAAATCAGTGAAATTACTCCAGATCGGGGGGGGGGGGCAATAATTTTTGAAGGGGGACTACTTCACAAAGTTTTGAAGTGGTTGTGGGCTGTCCCAGAAGGGGCGGGGCCAGGAGGCTTCCCGTGCTCCCCTGCTCACAGACCCTGATTGGCCTGGGAGTGGGGGAGCACGTGTAGTCTTTGCCCCCACCCTCCACCGCTTAGAGAGAACAGTCAGCTTTTTTGAACAGCTGGTGGTTCCCTCTAGGCACTGCACAACCTCTGGAGAGGGGAGGAGACTTCGCGCACTCCCCTATCCCCAGGTCTCATTGGCCTGGGTGTGGGGGAGTGTCAGGGCAGCCTGACACTGGCTTGGCGGGCTGGATCCAGCCCATGGAGCCTGTATTGCCCACCCCTGCTCCAGATTTACACCGGTGCAACAGGGTAGAATGTGATTCATACGTCTTCACTTTTATGACCACATCAGTGTGCATAATGGTTTCTAAGCCACACTGTTTATATTCTTGTTATTATTATTATTATTATTATTGACTATACATTTGTATTATTATCATACATTTGTATTGCATGAGCACCTTGTGGCCACAATGGGATTGTGCTAAGAACTATACAGTGAGTTTGTGAGATCTCCAGAATAAGATACAGTATGAACACTTAAGAGGTGCAAGGACCACAGCGGAATGGGATGAGCGCAGAGAGGACCGGATGAGCATAAAGAGGACCACAGCGGAATGGGGTGAGCGCAGAGAGGATGGGATGAGTGTAGAGGGGACCACAGCAAATGGGGTGAGTGCAGAGAGGATGGGGTGAGCGCAGAAAGGACCACAGCGGAATGGAGGAAGTCAATCTGTGATGGTTGTTCCCATTAGAATTCTCAAATTTGCAGCATGTTTCCCTCTCTGCGCTAGCGGCTGTGCTTGGTAACTGCAACTCCCAAATGTTTCATTTCCATTGCCCATGTGTGAATTTGGGGATTTTGCAGCATATATTAGACTTCGTTTTTCTCTGTCTGCTTTGATGTTGGTCTGTATGTTAGGAGGGCAGAGGGAATGCCCAATGTCTGTACAATGTTTCGGCGCCCAGAGCAGCAAGCCTCCCAGCCCAGGGAACAGACTTGCATTAGCAGGGCTCCTGCTAGTGCTGTACAGATAGCGCTTTGAAGTTGCAGCTCAGCCTCTGAAGTCCCTCGGCTTCAGAGCCCGAGATCTGGTCCAAGCCGCAACTTCAAAGCGCCGTGTGTCCGGCTAAGTGCAGAGCGCTAGTGCGAACCCTGCTAGTCCAACTCTGTTAACCTGAACTGAGAGGCTCACTGTGAAATGTGTAGACGTTTCCTCCTGTGGCTCAGAAATGACCCTTTCTGGATGGGAAGGAAGCCAAGCCGAGCCGATCGGGTCCGAGAGGCGTTCCATCCAGTTGTTTTTAGCACAGACACCGTAGGGTCTAATGTGATTAGCGGGGGAAGAGGATGGAACCCTCAAGATTCTGAGCAGGACATGAAAGATTCCTAAGCGTTTAGGGGCAGATGCAGTTCTAGTGAGGAGAACTTCCTGAGAAACACAGTCATACCAAAAGTCTGAGATCTCCTGGGCCTGTCAGAGCCCAGGAACGCTGCTGAAGAATAGAATTGCCTGGCCCATGTAGAGCCCACGAACATTGAAAAGCTTCTGGAATCATGTGCAGGTGACTCAGAGAACATATGATGTTCAGTTACTACGGGAGACTACGAGGGGTAACCGTGTTAGTCTGTAACTTTAAAAACAAGTCTTTCCCCTCTTCTTTTGCTGTTATAAATTCTGGATTCCTGATATTTCTGCTCTAGCTCATCTGAAGAAGTGGGTTTTGCCCATGAAAGCTCATGATACTATCTATATTTTTGATAGTCTCTAAGGGCATGTCTACAGTAGGAAACTATTTTGAAATAATTAAGATCGATTTCATAACTCCTGAAATAACCAATCGAACTAGCGTGTCCACACTACGGGGAAGCCTCAAAATTAGTCTGAGGCAGGCTCCGTGAATGTGGATGCACTTCCTCAACTTAGCGCCCCAGGAATCACTGGGGAGTTGCTATTTCAAAATAGCGGGACCGGAGCATCCACACTACCGCTATTTCGAAATAACTGTTTTGAAATTAGCGTTATTCCTCGAGGAAAGCAGGAGTACAGATTTCGAAATAAGCGGCCCGTTATTTTGAAATAACAAGCTTGGTAGTGTGAATGCTCCGCTTATTAATTGGACCTAAGGGGGGTTATTTCGAAGGGAGGTTGTGGAATCTCCATCACTGGAGATATATAAGAGCAGGTTAGACAGACATCTGTCAGGGATGATCTAGATGGTGCCGTGAGGGCAGAGGACTGGACTCGATAACCTCTCGAGGTCCCTTCCAGTTCTAGTGTTCTATGAAATAAAGGCCTAGCGTAGACCAGGGCTAAAGTGCCATAGGATGACTCGTTGTTTTTACAGGAGACTGTTAAAGGAGCCGCTTTGAATTCGTGGAACTGGGCTTGTTTAACCTAACCAGAGCTGGAGGAGAGAGATGATTTGCTCTCTAGAAATTCATCAGAGGGATAAATACCAGGGCAGGAGGGGCGTTATTTAAGTGCCAATGTGGACACCAGAACAAATGGATCTAAACTGCCCATCCACAAGTTTAGACTGGAAATTAGATGAAGGTTTCTGACCATCAGAAGAGGGAAGCTTTGGAACAGCCTTCCCAGGGGAGCAGTGGAGATAAAAAACCTAGCTGGCTTCTAGGCCAAGCTTGAGAAGTTTACGGAGGGGATGGTATGAGGAGGCTGCCTGCAGTGGCATTTGGCTCAGCTGTGACTGCTAGTAGCAAATCTCTCCCATGACCAGAGACGGGACGTTAGCTGGGGAGGGCTCTGAGTTACCACAGAACATTCCTTCCTAGGGGTCCGGCTAGGGGGGCTTACCCACGAGCTCAGGATTCGTGCCCTATTTTGGGTGGAGAAGGACTTGTACCCCCGCTCCGATTGGCAGAGACACTTTTCACCTTTCTCTGACTCATCGGGCACCGGTCACTTGATGGGTTACACTAGAGTAGTGCTGCTTTCATTTCCCCCGCCCCCCGTGGGCCACTTGAAAATTGCTGAGGCTCTCAACGGACCTCTTGGTGATCTTCCCCAATGTTGTTTGTACCGCGAGCTCACTATTGTAAAGCTCTTTGGATAAAAGCGCTGTATTAAAAAACCCCGCTCTCATTAATGCTTGTTTTTTGGTCCTCAAATCAAAGCACGCAAGTCATATTTGAATATCAGTAGAGGTCTCTGTCCCGACACAGCAACCCCAGAGCTGAGGCTGGAAAGGAGGGTTCTCTCTCCCCCGGCAGCTGCATCCCTAGCGTTGGGGAAAGTCGCCTCTTTCTCTGGCCACTGCAGCTCTGCACATCCCAAATTCCCCCCACCTCCTTGTCTGCACCCTACTACCTCCTATTTCCCCCCCCACCTCACCCCACTGCCCCCTCCCACCTATCCCCTCTTCCTCCCAAGGCCACCACCTCACCGTACACGTCAGGGTCCAGGCACCTGATTAGTGGAGCCGCACCTGCGAGCCTCTAAGTGGACAGCCCATCATATCTCATGGGCAGCTGCCCAGGTGAGCACCTTAGAGGGAATTATCCATGGACCACCTGAATGGAGCCGTCCACAGGCCACAGTTTGAGAACCTCTGAACTAGAGGAAAGGGTGGATTCTCTGTACCTTGCAGTCTACATGACGATTGGAGGAGTTCGGTCACTCACTCACCTGTGATGCGTCTGTTACAGGACTGGGTGGGTGAGGTTCTGTAGCCTGGGATGGGCAAGAGGTAAGCTGACGATCCCAGTGCTCCCTCCTGAACGTAAAGTTTAGGAACTGGAACTCAGTCACAGGAAGAAAAGGCCACTGATTGGTCAGCTGATTTAAGGCACAGCTGGGTGCAGGTAGGATGTTTCTGGCTGTGTAAGATCATGTGCCCTGTGGTCAAAATAAGGAGAAATACGTTCTGCATTGAACTGGTACCTCATTAGCAGGCAGAAGTCGGCTCCTGACTATCTATGAATTATGAACATTTATTTCCCTTGAAAGACCTTTGGGAATCATGGATATTTTGGCTTCCCCAAATTATAAGGCATTTGAAAGCTTCGGATTATGCCTTTTGCATGTGCTTGTGCTTCCCTATGTAACTGTACATAGAAACATAAGAATGGCCAGACTGGGTCAGACCAAAGGTCCACCTAGCCCAGTGTCTTGTCTGCCAACAGCGACCAATACCAGATGCCCCAGAGGGAGGGAACACAACAGGTAATCCTCACGTGATCCCTCCCCTGTCATCCATTTCCAGCCCCTGACAAACAGAGGCTAGGGACACCATTCCTACCCATCCTGGCTAATAGCCATTGATGGACCTAACCTCCATGAATCTATCTAGCTCTTTTTTGAACCCTGTTAAAGTCCTAGTCTTCACCACATCCTCTGGCAAGGAGTTCCACAGGTTGACCATGCGCTGAGTGAAGAAAAACTTCCATTTGTTTGTTTTGAACCTGCTGCCTATTCATTTAATTTGGTGACCCCTAGTTCTTATATTGTGGGGAATAAGTCAACAACTTTTCCTTATTCACTTTTTCCACACCAGTCATGATTGTATAGACCTCTCATCTTTCCCCCCCTTAGTCTCCTCTTTTCTAAGATGAAAAGTCCAAGTCTTTTTAATCTCTCTTCATAACCGTAGCTATATTTTGGTACACACTGCCCCCTTCCCCCTCCCCCCCCCCGGAGTCACATAAATATATTTATACATATTTGTATGGCTCCGGGAAGTTTTCCTGCCCTTCCGGAAATTACTTCTATTTCAACCGCCAATGCCGGGCTGCTAGCACTCCAGATATATGCCAGTCCACATGAGCAATGAATGGCTGACACAAGACCTAATCCAGCTCTCACTGAAGGCCGTGGGGATTTTGCCATTGAGTTCAATAAACATGAGATCTGGGCTGTAAATCATGAGTCCAAAACCCTTTTCTCACTTCGTGGGCTCCTGCCCCGTGCTACTGTCAGTGGAGCCTCCGAAATGTGGCTGCTTTGTCGTCTCAGCTCTTGCTTACTTACGTGGGCACCGCACCCAGACCTTTTGGTGTCCCGTCTCAGCCTGCAGCGGGCCAGGCATTTGGTACAAGAGCCACCAAATTGAAGGGAAACATGAACCAGGGTGAAGACCTGCATGCCACTCTGACTCCAGAGCCAGCTGTGCAAATTGCATTCCGTGGCTGGAAGCCTGCCACGTTTCAGTGGGAGGGCCGTGGAAGCACCTGGGGTCATGCACTAGGACCACCTAAGCTGCTGGAATAAGAGCAAGACATTGTACGGGGGTTGCAATAGAAAACAGGGCTGTTCCTCTGTCCTTCCAACTGCCTCAAAACAGGCCTTGCCAGTCTGCTCAGTGCTGTTCTCCTTCCCCGTACTCCGTGGGAGCATAATGTAAGTGGCCTAAGTGCTACTCCATGGCCCAGTGAACCAGTGGGTGTGGTTCATTGGGCCATGGAGTAGCACTTAGGCCACTTACAGCCAGAGATAAGAACAAGGGAGCTCTACAGCCTGTGCTGAGAGGCAGCTGGCTTTTAGCTCATGCTGTAGAGGCTCCTACAGTAAGCTCCAGAGGTCCCAGGTTCAAATCCACCCAGTAGCAGTTACACAAGCAAGCAACCAGAGCTGGCTATAGGTAGAGTCTGCCCTCCTGTATTGCAGACTCAGCAGTGCTGTGTAGCAGGGAGAAAGGAGGAGGGCACCTGCCCCACCTTTCCCCACCCTCGTGCTCTGCCCCACCTGCATTCCCCAGAAGGGCACAGCTGAGGTGCCACCTTTCCCACTTCTAGTGAGTGAATCGGGGGGGGGGGGCACAGAACGGATTGCTGGTGCTGACCTTCCTGCCCTGGGGATGCACGTGCACTCACCTGCGAACAGACCCGAGAACCTCCCAAAATAATTCCCACAGCTGAGCTTGGAGAGAGCCATCCAGTCTTGATTTTAAAATGGCAAATGGTTCCAATGATGGATGACTCTCGCCATTAAACATTTACACCTTATTTCCCGTTTGAATTTGTCTTGCTTCAACTTCCAGCCTGTCGGTGGTTCTGCCTTTCCCTGGTAGATTGAAGAGCCCCTGATTAAATAGTTGTTGCCCACATCGAGATTTATAGACTGTGATCAAATCCTGCCCCAAGTTTCTCTTTATGCTAAATAGATTGAAATGGAACAGCGATCAGCACAGAGGCATGTTTTCTGTTCCATTAATCATTCTTGAGGCTCTTCTCTAAGCCCTCGCTGATTTATCAACAACCTTGAACTGTGGTCGGCAGAACTGGACACGGGATTCCAGCAGTTGCCACCCCAGTGCCAAGCACAGAGGTAAAATAACCTCGCTACCACTCTTTGAGATGCATCCTATGTTTTTTTGGCCACAGCATCGCCTATGAATGTCAACAGTAAGGCAATGATCATCGATGCTCCAGGTTAGAAATATGAACTTTACTGCTCTGAGATTAACAGATGTATTTGGACATAAACTCTTGTGAGCAAAGACCCACTTTGTCAGATGTTGTAAGTGCGCTTGGGCTGCCTCTCCATAGACCAGTGATTCTCAACCTTTTTCCCATGGAGGAACCCCTAAAATAATTTTTCATATCCCGAGGAACCCCTACCTATGAAAACGTTTGTTTGGCCAGAAAAAGTTGACAGCGGGGAGCGCAATTCAATTATTGCTAAATTATTGTCAGGAAAATGTATTTGTAAAGAGCTGTTATATGTATGTCAGCTTACATTGTAAGAAAAAGAATTTTATTTATTTATTCCACGGTTTCTCGCGGAACCCCTGACGATGGTCTGCGGAACCCCAGGGAACCCTGGTTGGGAAACACTGCCATAGACATTCCAATACTGTCCAGCTGAATAGCAGAGCACCCACAGCCAACTTTTTTGATTCTACTGGTGGTGCACATTCACACAGAAAAAAAACACACTTGCCCTGCACTGGACCAATGTGGCTCCTTGTGCCCGAAGCAGCAAGCCCTGGGGACGAGGGATGAATTACAAAGGAGGGGCAGGCTCCTGGCTCCCCCCAGTCCGCTCCCACCAGCCAGTGCCCAGGACGGGAGAGTGCCTGGTCCCGGGCCAGCGCCCCTCTGTGCCCAGCAACCTTCCTGCCGCTGGAGCAGTGGCGCCACATGGGCACCTAACAGCTTGGAACCCCCCCCAGCGCTGGGATCTTGGAGCTCATGGACCTGCTGCCCTCCTAGCTGGCCTTCATGTGGTCAGGCCGCCTCCCCCGGCAGCATGCGGGGCTCTTGCAAGGGAGCATGCACCGGCAGCGCTTTGCTGCCCTCCTGCGCCGGGGGACATAGGAGCAGATCTGTGCATCAGCTGTGTGCCCCCAGACATGCTTGCAAAGGGAGCACTTTGAAAGTGGGGTAACTGGAGATGCCAGGCCCTGTACTGAGGAAGGGTTGGGGGTGCTGGTGGGTGTAATTCTGTCATTAAAGGGAAACTGTCAGATTAAAACTGCAGTGTAATAATAATTTAAGAATGCCACTGTCCTCCCCCAGTGCACTGATGCGCTGCGATTATCATCCCGGAGGTCGTGGTATGGTTAAAGCCCAGCGCATTTCCCCCGTTATGCATTTTATGTGCTTTTTGCATCTCATTCCACCTGGGGCAGTGAAACCAGAGAGAGCAGTTTCACTCCCCGCCCTCCCCGGTAGCCTGCCGTAGTGTAATGCTGGTCAGATCCACTCTCTGCGTCCCCGTTACGTGCCTGGTGCCTGCCTGGTCCTAGCACTGCCGGGAGGGTTCAAACTGACCAGCAAAATTACAAAAACGGGCGGTTTGGACGTAAAATTAACAGCCGATCTTTAAAAAAAAAACCCTGCCCGATGTTTCCCTTCCTGTTGGGTTTCATACAAACCTATTTCTTTTCATTACTCTTGGTAGAGGCCAGTTAAAGATGTGTCATGATAGTGAATGCTGCTTGAAAAATCTTAACGGGTTGTTTTACCTGCTCTGGTCTTTGCGTTATTTGCCATTCCAGCAACGCAACAATCACCGGCGTGTGCAGATTGTCGTGTTGCTCTGTTCCTTCACATTACCAAAAAATAACTAAAAGCAGCAAATCCTTGTGCTAAGTAGAGCCCTGGGGGGAGAGGGGCACTGGAACAATATTTATAGTGGGGGTACTGATGATGGAAACCTCGTCTTGGGTGTTGTTACTACTTCAAGCCGCGCCCCTCGTTCCAGCACCCCTGCACGTGGGAGCATCTGACACACAGTTTTCTTGTGGGATATTACCAAGGCCAGTGGCTAGCCTCCGTGGGGGATGAGGGTGATGCACACCGAGCAGGATCCGGCTGTGAGGAAGCACGCTAGGCAGGAGGAGGGTAGCATAAGGAGAAGAGGAAGGTCACAGCTGTACTTGAATGTGCTCATGTTAAATTGTAGCCTGGCATTTACAGTGGTTCATTTTCACAGGCCAAGTGGTTATTAATAGTCAAGTTAATGTTCAAAGGCAAATTGATTTGACTCCACTTACTTCCTTTTATTTTGCAGCCATCAAGTTGCTCAGTTACTTTTCGTGGGCGGGTGCACAGCAGGGGTACAGGCCGGTCCCTACCGCAGTGTTAGCTCTGAGCCCCTGGACGGGGGGCTGGGGCAGGCCCTTTGCACCCCTCTTTCCTCTGCACCCCCATGTAGGAGCCACGCAATCCGCACTGGATGTCACGAGGAGTGATGGCAATGCCTGCGGGAGGAGAAGTCGCTGTGGTTAGGCCTGAGAACACAGCCCGAGCAAACTCCAAAGAGACCCAAGTGCCTCTTGTGGCCTCATTAGCTGACAGAATTAAAAGGAGGAGGCGCCAGTGAGGTGGGTGCAAAAGCCGTTTAAACAAAAGGGAATTCCCAGGAAAGTGTTTCCGTGCTGCGTCCCGCACGCTGCACTCCGTTCGGCTCCCGGCAGGGCTGAGCCGTGCGTGTCGGTCTGTTGTTTCAGCGAAGCAGCTTAGTAGGATTTTGTGGCCCTAGGGTGCATATTTGAGAGGCTGGGAAGCGTGTGCCCAGAGAGAGAAAGCAATGAGTAATTGCATCAGGTCTCCGCTGCTGTAACAGTGACAGGAATATAACCCCGTTTCTTAGTCACAATGCTCCCTGTAGCTCTGCCGAGGTGTCTGCATCAGAACCACCCCCCTTCTCTGCTCCTCTCTGACTTTCAGAGTGTCAGATGTCTGTCATTTGGATGGAAGACTTAATAAGATAAGCGACAGTCGTCTTTTAGGTGGCAGCGGGTTTTCAAGCACCTGTAACGTTACCAGCTGGGATCATGGAAGGCCGGGCCATCGGTTGCAAAAGGGGCCACTGATTTTGGGGTGCCTCAGTTTCTGGGGGCACCGTTTGAGACACCCGAGACCGGCTTTTTCAGAGCTGCTGGGCATTGCCTTCTGCTGGAATTGGGCATGCTCAGCGCTGTTGAAACCCCTCGGCTGTTTCAGGAGGGAGACCCGCAGTCAGTGACCACTTCTGAACAGGCGGGCATGAAGAGTTTGGCAAAGATCTTTTTTCTTGGTGACTAGGGGCGTGTTGACGCTACAGTCTGAAGTCGACCTAGGTTAGGCTGATGTAGAGGCACTGCGGTAATTACTTCCGTGGCCGCTGCCGCACACCTGCAGCGCTCCCGCCGGCTGAGGAAGAGCAGTGTGGGGTACTGAGCCCTGCACACCTCCCAGCTCCCCGCCAGTATCAATGCGGGGGTGCTGGGCCAATTCCAGCTCAGGAAATTCCTCTCTGCTCCCATAAATTGCCCCTGCAGCGTCCAGCGAATGCAGGCTAGGGATGTAAAATCCCGGTTAATTGGTTAACTGGATACCTGGTTAACTTTAGGTTTAACTGGTTAACTGATTAAACTGGATACCTCCTGCCCTCTTGCCCTCTTGCCCCGCCCCCGCAGGGGGCAGCCAGCTGCAAGCAGGGGGCTGCTCCTGGGGACCGGTTAACCAGTACCTGGTAAGCATACCTGGTAAGGATGATGTATACCAGGTAACCTGTTAACCGGTTACCCATTCACATCCCTAATGCAGGATTCTTCCCTTTGTGACCTAAGCACTGTGTAGTGTCACTGTGTGCTGTCAAACTTTGACTTGTTCCACACTAGCAGGGGCAGCATTTCAATGGGGCGGGTGACGTGATACCTATGAACCCTTTAGCTACCTTGCAGAGGGGCTGTGACGCTTAAGAAAGCCCGTAAATGCTTTGAGATCTGCAGGTGGAGGCCTGTGCATTATTCTTGGCATTAAACAATTCCACCGCCCTTCCTATGTGGCCCATGGGTCTGTGCTGCCCGGGCTGGGCGAGGATCTCTGACCTTGGCTTGGACACCTGGGAGCAAAAGCCCAGTCTGCTGCATGTCAAGTGAAGTGGAAAGTGAGCAGTGCTGGTTGCATCATCACCCGGGAAATCCAGCTCTTTCCAGGCGCTCCATGATCCGTGGGTTCCCCTGCCCAGGTGAATCTGGAACCTCGACCAGGGCACTTGCAACCCAAGAGAGGAACCCAAAGGCGGAAGGGGAAGACTGGGAGAGAATGGGCGACAGCCATGCTTCTCGGGAGACGCTGCCCGTTCCCTGCAAGCCCCTCCCTTCTCCACCAGAACTGGCAGGGAGCCCTGGCGTTGCCCTTACTTCTGTCAGGGGCAGAGGCAGGCTAGTATGCCCCACGCTCCCCTGCGGGCACAGTGGTGGGACGGAAGCGTGTAGCTGTGGACCGTGGGCCTGCCCTTGTCTTGGCCCTCAGCTGGCTTCGTGAGGACACAGGCCAGAATGCTGCTCTTGGAGCCTTTCAGGGAACCGGCTTTCTTGGCTGTTTCAGTGCATGCCGTTTCACAAGGGGGGAGGTGCGTGGCGGGCAGAGAGCTGCCATCCCTAACAGCCCCGCACAACCGTTTCACCCCCACCGTGACGGAAGGAGACTTCGGGTCCCAGTGAAACAGCGGAGGGAATTTAAATGAGGAGAGTGACCCCCAGCATGGCTTTTGGCCAGGTCTTCTTGGCTCTTACAAAAGTGCCCCGAGAGTGACGACTGCGCTTGCCTGGGACCTCAACAGCCACTTCTCCATTAACGGGCTGGGCTGCAGAAGCAGTGCAAGGGGGAGCACTGGGCACGGACTTGCAGTGCACCGCTTTCCGGAGCAGGGAGGTGGTGACCTCGAGGGTATTCGCCAAAGCCCTTGTCCTAGATTTTGCCTGGGTTGAGTCCCCTGGGGTGGACTTTAGGTCCTGGCGTTTGATCTTCCAGCTGGGGTGGTGCGCACTCCGGTGTGTGGTGCAAGGCGATGGTTCGTGCCCCGAGAGTTTGATGATGGGTACATTGTATGAAGTAAATACCCGTGTTCTGAACTATGGAGAGCCCCTCCCCCCGTCCAACTTCACACCTCAGATCAACCAGCACCAGCCTTGTCTGTTCAGAACAGCTGTTTCCTCTCCGTCTGGAAGTCATCTTTGAGGTGCGGGGGGGGCAGCAAGCAAAGAAGGAATCCTGGTTTCGGAAGGAAGTGGCTGCCATCTGTCACGGCACGCCGTGTGCCAGAGAAGGTGTGAAACCGAATCTCCGGGGCCGCTCCTGGCCCTTTGCAGACCCACGTGCTTTAAAGGAGCTGTGCTCCGTCAGAGTCCCCCTAAGCCTGGCTTGCCTCCGCAGCTCCTGCACACGGCCCCGCTCGCTGTGATGGAATTGTCAGCCCAGCTGCCCCTCTCTTCTCTGCACTCTAGACACAGGTGGGGAACCTCAGGCCAGGGGGCTGGAGGTGGCCCCCTGGCTTGCCTGTATCCGGCCCCTGAGGTTCTCCCCCACAGCTTTGGGAAGCCCATGTTGGTGCTCCAGTCTCCCTGCCCCCCCACCATGGAGCTGGACCACACAGAGAGTCCCGATGCACTGCGGGGCGGGGGGTTAGGAGCCCAGCATGATGTGGGTGGGTGACACGCAACGCAGCTGGGCTGCGGAGGAGAGAGCCAGGAAACACCCACCACATGGTTCAGCTGGGTTGTGGGGGAGCCTGCGCACGGCTCAGCTGAACTGGGGGGGAGGGAGCTGGCATGCGGCTCAAGTAGGCTGCAGGGGGTGACGGGCACAAGGAAGCCCAGTGTTGGAGGCAGGACAAGCTGGGGCTGGCAGCAAGGGGGCCAGAAATGACCTCCCCTGGTTTAGCAAAATCCCTCCTCTGGGACCAGGCAGGTCCAGAGGGTGCCGGACCAGGGAGGTCCAACCTGTACATGTGGAGGAGAGATGGTTGGGTTGTGGTGGCAAACGTTAGCCCAGCTGTGATCCCTGGCTTCCCCGTGCATGGCTGATTTACCCTGCTTGCCACGTGAGGACCCGGCGTGCTTATCTTTCCTAGCGCTTTTGAGGGACACTTGATTTTCCAAGGCTCTGCTGCCTGAAATCCTGATGGCGGCCTGGACCCGAAAGTTGCCAGCAGGTCTGTTCTGTCTACGCAGATCCAAAGAATCAAGGTGAGTTCTCAGGCCGGCTTTCTGGGTTTTTTCATGCATTAAAAAAAAATGACCCCGCTGAGTCTTCACCGAGCAACTAATGAAAGTCCTTGAGCTGTCTGCAGCTGCAGCAGCATGAGAGCGTGGCTTATTTTGCTCCTGGTCTCTAGCGTCAGAGGGGTGGCTTGCCTCCCCTGGATGCTTGTGTCCCGCTCTGCACTCCTAGGAACACTAATGGAGATTGCCCGGGCATCGGGGGAGGGAGGAGAGAGTCCTAAATTGTACTGCAATATCAGCATGAATGTTCACCAGCCAGGGTTCATCACTAGGAAAGCGAGGCTGGTTTGCAACCAAAGGGTGAGAGAGCCGGGACCATTCCGAGTATCTGTAGAGGAGCCAATGAAACAAAAGCAGCAAAAATCAATGGAGAGTTTCAGTGTCCATTGGCCCATTGACAAGATTGCCTTCCTTGGACACAGCCCCTGCTAGCTGCTGCTGGGAAGCAGGATCCCATAGTAGACAGACGTGGGTCTGATCTGGCAGGCGGAGCAAGAGGTGTCCAGAAAAGCACCAGGACGATAAGTGTCTTGCCAAAGGCCAGAGAGCGAGTCAGCCCCAGCCACTCCCCCGGCTGCTCAAACAGTTCTTTGTAATGATAATGGCTAGTGCCCGCTTCAGCCTTACTAAAGACTGGTTGGTCCGTCCTCCCAACCGCTCTGCCAGGTGATATTCCCGTTCCGTAGCGGGGGAGCCTGCGGCAGAAATGAAATCACTTATGCAACACAACAGAGGCTTTGGGACAGAATAACTACAAGCTTTGGGGGGCTGGCTTTCCTTGTACGTTTGTGCAGTGTCTGCACAGCGGGGCCCAAACTCAATGGGTGAGACGGCACCACGCACAGCGCCCCCATGCTTTTCTCAGTGTGGCCTCTCTGAGATTGCTCCTAGAAGCCCAGGACTTTGGGCGGTACTCGGGAATGGATTGTGTTTAGAAAGAAGGACTTTACCCTGTTGGGGGTCTATCGGCAAGGGGGACTGAACCTGTGTCCTTAGGAACTAAAGCCACATGCCGCTACCGCATAAACTAAGGCGCTCAGCTAAGGCTGTAGAGCGGACATTGTGTTCCCTCATCTGTGGTTTCAGTGCCTCTGGCTTACACATGGACGTCACCAAAGTGGTACCAGCGCTGTACTTTGAATTGTTTTGCTGCCACCATTCTCCAGGGGTGTGTCCACTCTGTCCTCTGCTGGTGAGTCATGAAACTGAACCCTGCCCTTCCCGTCTGCCCCAATGATCAGCCAACAGAAGGGGCTCGTGCCCGGACATCTGAGCCACATGAGAACCCCCTGAAAATCAAAGTGCTGGGCCCCAGAGACTCTGTTAACTGCACAGCTGTGAAGCACAGTAAATCTCGCTCTTAACTAGGTTTATTCCCTGATCAAGCACCCTGGAGACCCCTTAGCCTTCACACACACTCAACCTGATATTAATTATAGGGCTGAGCTTATGAAGGTCAGGTCTCATGCTAGTCAGACTGGAATCTGATTTCTAAACCGAGTTTATTATTTTAATAAGAGGGATGAATCCTAATACAACAATAATATACCAGGCCCAGGGCTCTGGGGAACAGACCTGAAACTGTACGTATTTATGGACAGTATTGGGTGAGAACATGATGAAAATGAATGATCGCATAATCACTGCACAAAACAAAGGCTGTGACTGAAGGCGAGTCAAAAAAATTCTACACAGGAGAAAATGTAATGCCAGGTCACGTGTTATAGACTGGAATTACAGTCTGTCTGTCTGTCTATCTATCTAGGACATTTAAGGCATGTCTATACAGCAAGGCTAAACTCGAAATAAGTTACACAACTTAAGCTACACTAATTGCTTATTTCAACTTGTGGCGCTGCCTACACAGCATTTATTTCGAAATAGAGCACTCTTCCCCCGACTTCCCTTACTCCTCATACAACGAAGTTTACAGAAGTCAGAGTAAGAAACCCGTTATTTCGAATTGATTTCGAAATAACAGGCTTCCTGTGTAGACGTGCACTATGTGTGTAGACATGCCCTTGTGTGTAGACATGCTGCTGTGTAGACATGCCCTTAAGCTCCCAAGATACCTTTCCTAATAAGCTCCATGAAGCAGCCCTGCAAAAATATCTGTTGTGTTTTTATAAAACTGTTATAGTTTGAAGAAACATAAAAATGTCGGGCAGGAAGTGACCTCGAGAGGCCGTCTAGTCCATCCCCTTGTGGTGAGGCAAGGCCAAGTATACCTAGACCATCTCTGACCAGTGTTGGTCCAACCGTTCTTAGAAGCCTCCAGTGATGACAGGGATTCCACGACTTCCCTGGATAACCTCTTCCAGAGTTGAATTACCCGTCGAGTTAGAAGGGGTTTCCTAATCTCTAGCTGAACTCCTAGAAGAAGGCGATTCCTTCTTGTGCTGCTGGAAGTAGATGTTCGATTCCTCACTAGGGCAGCGCTGTGGAGAAGGCACAGCTGCATCCTTGCCAGATGTTCTGATTCAAAAGGGACACTCTCGATACTGTGGCAGTCCTCCCAGAAAGTTCTCTGCAGTCTGTGGCATTCAAAGTTGTGTCCCTATTTATCTGCCAGATGCTGCCAGGTATATGCTAGAATCCAAGCAGGTGGCAACTTTTTAAAGATTAAGTAAATCACACAATGTTAAGGAGGCAAAGGGCCAGTTCTTCTGGCTTATTTACTGCGACTGCTGCGAGTGTGGGCAATGGCAGTTGGAGTTACTCTGCTGCGGAAAGCACGTCTGTGTTGTAAAGTAGAGGATGTCAGTGCCCATTAACACCAATGTTCATAGACGTGCAAATGGGTGGGGAGCCCATTTATTTCTACTTCCACAGCTGGGTTCTGCTACAAGGCCAGGACTGGCAGACAGAGATTAAATGGCTGCTAGGAATATTTAGCAAGGCAACCATGACAAGAAGGATGTTCAGACTCATTATGAAGAGAGTGACATAGATTCGGGGCATATTTCATTGTTCTCTTAGTAGGAAAAGAGGGACCCATCCCTTCTGCAATGAATGCAAAGAAACGTGCAGATTGATTGAAAAGAAAAATACTGGGAAGGCAGGTGTGCGGGGAATGTGCTAGAAATAGAGTTTGGATTAGCTGGAATCCAAAGAGCTCCCAGATTTGTGCCCTTGTTTTTGTGGTTTTTATGTGTTTCCCCCCCATCTGGGGTAAAATAACGCAGGATTTTCTCTGCTCGCTCGGATTCACCATCCAGCAGCTGAGCCACCAGATCCCAGTTATTTCAGCCCAGCAAACAGGTCCCTGAGGCAGTGACCAAGCACTCACAAATACAGATAAGCACAAGTAGTTGAAAGACACACAAATACCAGAGCCTGCTCACGCCCCGATTATCACTGTAGAGACCTTGAAATGAACTCCATTACCCTCTGTGAGGGCAGAAGTTTACTATCAGAGTTATCTAATAGTTAAAGCAGTGGGCCATCAGCCATAACGCCCCCATTCTGTTCCCATGTCACTCATTGTCTTGCTGTACGACCCTGGGCAATTGACTTCTTCGTGCCTCAGTTTCCTCTAGAGATGTGAATGGTTAACGGGTTAACGTCACCCTTATTGAGAGATGCTTACTGGTTATGGTTAACCGGCGGGGGCTGGAGCAGCCCCTTCACCAGCTGTGAGCAGGGGGCTGCTCCAGCGCCTGCTGAGGGCCCCCCCTTCCCCTGCATTCCCCTGTTTAACCAGTTAACTGGTTAAACAGGATTTTACACACCTCGTGTCAGCATCTCTAGAATGAGAAACATCCTAATCTGGTGGGGATTCTACAGTGAAAGGGACACAATTTGAAAATCATATTGTGTGTGTGTGTGATCCCTGTGACCTAAAGTGTGCAGTTTGTTTGTCTGTGCGCATCCGACAGCAGTTTAGGAATAATCCACTTCATTTCTCTTAGGAGGGAGAATATGGGTATGAAACTACACCAGGGAGGAGATTTAAACTGCTTCTGACTCCTGGGCTTTTAATTGACTAGCTCTCCAGCTGACAGCATCCCCTTTGTACTGACTTAGTATTGATTTATCGGTGATTTCTTTGAATTGCCCTACAGCCATCAACCCATTTGTGCCAGCTGCACATTGGGAATTAAAAGGCTGCAACTAAGGCCCCTCCCGGCCAGCAGCCAGAGGCACTAGAGAAATGCTAAGGCTGCATGCAGCTGTGGGTTTATTTCAAATCCAAAGTATTGTCTTTACATGTCTCCTGGGTCTGTGGGGGTGAAAATAAGCACTATGCCTTTAAATGTGGACTAGCTAAGGGTTGGAGCGCTGTCCCTTTAAAAGCACATTGCATAGAGTTAGAATATAGCCTTTGTTTAACTCCTGGTGATTGTTCCCAGTGGACTGCACTGGAATGGTTTCCAGAGACCAGAGGGGGCTAAGGCGTGGGGCCAGCAGGCAGCCGGCAGCTCCTAGCTGTTCAGACCATACAAGGAGGAAAAGAGAGGGACGGGGAGAGATCCGCACTTCCTGCGATGGATTTGGGAGGTGACATTAAATAGTTCTTCCTGGTTCTGGAAAGTGGGCAAGGAAGGGGTTGAAGTATGGTAAGTTCTTCCATCTTACTAACGTGTCCGTGGGCTGGAAGGGGAGGGTGGGAGCGAGCTGTTCTTTGTAAACATGAGACATATAGAGCAGCTAGTTCCTTGCTGCTTTCAGTGTATTTTCCTTCCACATCCTTTCAATCTCTGCGTTTCCTTTCTCTGTGGGTTCCCCCCCCCCCCCCAGCCTTCACAACTCAGGGCCTCTTGTCTTTCATTTAATGAAACATCCCCTTAATTAAATTTAATTTAACAAATCCCAGGAGAGATTATCGCATGACAAAAAGCAATTTGATTTTATTAGTAGTAGTAGGGTGAAAGAATTAAATCTGTGCATTTTTATCAGTCCTCTTCCCTCCCCCCGGACTATGTGTAATTCACGGGGTTCATAATTTGCGGTGAAAGGAAATGTCAGATTTGCCACTTACCCTGAACTGATCTGATTAACGTCCTATTCACGTTTGCTACTTCTGGGGTGGGGTTTTTTTTAAGTTCCTGGAACGATGTTATTCTGAGTTAGAATGTGCAGGGTATGTAATTCCATGCATGTTCTTGCAGATTTCTATGCATTTGCCTGGTAGGGTGTGGGTATTTGATTTCGCAGCTATCAGTGAGGATCAGAGAACAACAAATGATAATACAAAGGTTGTTGGGGAGTAGGGAAATTTAAAGAGAAATAACAGATTTCCAGGGGAAATGTCTGTGAAGCAACAACTAGTTCGCCTGCTGTCGAGATCTGCTGCATATGTCCCTTTGCCGAAGAGTACAATTTTGAACAGCCAGACTCTGAATAAGGATCCATGCATGACTCCTTTACCCTTTGCATTGTTAATTTTCTTGGTGGATTCCCTCCCTTCCCCTTTTTCTTGTTGGCTGAACTAGTGAGGTATTGACAGCGATGGGAAAGGGATGTGTCTTAGAGTCATGTTTCAATATCCTGATGGGCCACAGCTGCCAGACACTTGCACAGTTTCGAATCCCTTGGACAGGATGCGCTTCCTTTACACAGATTTTTGATGTGCAAGTGACCTAGTTTTCGACAGTTGTTCCAAATATTGAAGACCGGGGTTTGGAGCCTGAATGTGTTCAGAGCTTGGGAAATCTCGTTCCCAGAACCCAGCCTGCCAACATCTGTCCAAGTCACCTCCCAAGCCATCACCAGAGTTTACATGTAGGTCTGGAAATAATTGAACGTACACAGGTCAGGCCAGAAAAGGCAAAGAAAGAGAGAGAGACGGAGTCAACTGATAGGGAGTCAAGTTCAGTAAGAAATCCAGCAGGGTCTGGCCTGACTACAGGCGCTGCCATTGTTTGTGGCAACAGTCGTAGCAGCCTGATGTTCCTGAATGAGGAAATGTTAGGAAAATAGAGATCTTTTGCCTGTTTCCTTTTTGCTGTGGCCTCAGTGGGGCTGTCGCACAGATTTGATGCCTCGCTGGATAGCAGCCAACAGGCCGGGAAGTGTAACTGATGGAAGTGACGATGCAAACTGGAAGCACGGGGTGGGGCGGACCGACTTGCTGGGCCCCTGGGCAAGGTACAGGAGGGCCTGGCTCCTGGAAGGGATGGGGCCTGAGGCAGAAGGGGCGGGGCTGAGGGCAGCCAGTTGTCAGCGCTGCCTGGAGCATGCCAGGCCGCATCCCCCACCCCAGGCAGCCCTCAGAGCCGGCCAGAGCGCACCACACGGCAAGCCAGGAGCCCCGGGCCCTTTTGAGTCGCCAGGTCCTGAGGCAACTACCCCCTTTTCCCCACCCTCACCTCCCTGCATCCGCTTGACAGCACAGCTCTGGAGCAAAGTGTGAGGGAAGCACGATTAAAAGCAAAGACTAATATAAAATCGAGATTCAAGAGAAGGGTTTCAGACCAGCGGGCTTCTGGATCAGGGCCAGCTTGGTACAAAACACACGGGCTCTGAGATGCTCTCTCCTCGGTAGAAGCTGCAGTACAGTGCATATTATCCCCGCAACATCTTCCCCCTCCTGCCATAGACTGAGCTTCATCCATCCCTGTGCCAACCCCCCAGCTTGCTGGCCTCCCTCCTGGAGCCTGGATGGCAGGGTTTCTTTCCGACACCTTTCCTGCAGGATCCCTCCCGCCTGCTGGCGGAGGTACCTTCCCACAGCCCGGTACCCGCACCAGTCACCAGGACAGGGAATTCACAATAGGACCCCGGCAACAGCTGGGGTTAAACTGCCCCCCCGGCCCCAGGTCTGGTTACGCGGCCACGCATGCTGTGCGCCGCCCCAGGCTGGTGCAAAAAATATGGGCCTTCACTAAAAGGGGCGGAGCCCAGTTGCACTGGGAGAGCGTGTCGCGTGGTCCTGGGGCCGTGGCGGAAGAGGGTTTAGCTGGGAGGAGTGGGGGCCGGGAGAGGGAAGGAGGGAGATCTGGGGGTGCTGCTCTGCTTGAGGCCGGCTAAAAGGTTTCGTTCTTCTGCACAGCTTCTGTTCTGCCTTTGTGAGCTGCATGGAGGGGGTGTGGGGGTTGTTTCCCAGCCGGTTTTTTCCCTTCCTGACGGAGCCACAAAGTTCCCCTCACTTCCCTTGCCAGAGCTGCGTGTCTCAGACGAGACAGGCTGCTGGGATGGTTTTGGGGAGTGTGGGGGGAGGGCAGGATGTTGTGTGTAAACTCAGGGCTGGTGAGGGGTGATGGATTGGGCTGCTGGCCTGCCTACGCCCACAGAATAAAAGCAGCACGACTGCCCCAGTACAGCCCGCTCCTGCCTCCCCCTCGGCCTCTTTTGACCCACGAGTTTGCTGCCTGTAGACTGGTCAGGCTCTGGCCAGTAAGTTGGGGGGGTGTCCGTTGTGGTGCTGGATTTCTGTGGCGTGGCTGCTTGACCGCTAGGAACTGGTGGCACGTAGGTTCCCAAACAACCCTCGGAGAGTGCCAACGTTCGGTCCCCCTCCTCAGCTGTACGGTCCGTGGTAACCACAACTGTTAACTGCATGGTCTTATGCTGCTGTAAAAGTGAGTTGTTACCATGGGAACAGTAAGGAGAGTGCCGTGCGTATATCTGCTGCTGATCAGGTCCCGAGCAGGCTCCGTCCTGCGGTGGATACAGACCGCATCTCCAGGAATCGGTGTTCCTTATCAAATTTTCCATCCATGTGTGGAATAAATTTTGTTCTGTGCACCAAGGCATGTGCAGTTGTGCACCACCAGTAGACACACACGCTGTGGGTGGCTTTGGGTACTCTGCTAATCAGCTGGGCGGTGCCTGAATCCTGGGCAGCCACCCACGCGCTCAGCTTACAGGGAACAGAGCATGGTGGAGTTAGTGTGTGTGTGGGGAGCACAACGCGTCCCCACTAAGGATGTGAAGGTTTAACCCATTAACCGGTAAGACTCACCGTTAACAGCCCCTATCTGCGGGGTGCCCTGGCTCTCGACTATGGTATCCCGGCCAGTGCAGCCCCTGCCTGCAGTGGGGCAGGGTGTTCCAACCCCTCTCCCCGCTTGTCCTCCCTTTAATCGGTTAACCAGTGAAACAATATATTTAACCAGTCAGCCAATTAAATGGGATTTTTCATCCCTAGTCCCCCCTGCCAGGCGTGGTGTGCAGCAACGGAGAGGAAGCGCTTGATCATTGTCTTCGGTCCACCCCCTCTGGGGCACCTGGTGCTGGCCACTGTCGGCAGACAGGCTACTGGGCTAGATGGACCTTTGGTCTGCCCCAGTATGGCCATTCTTGTGTACTGTCCTGTTCACACCAGGACACTGGAACAGTAGGTTGAGGGGTTCAGGACAGCCACAGTCAGCAAGGGGTCCCGTGGGGCTGGTGGTGTGGAGGGGCTGGAACCCTTTTCAGCAAGTAATTAAGACTGCTCGAAAGTAATAATCCTCTCGGACGTGCTGCAAGTTTTCCCACCACAACCTGATTGAGAAAAAACATACATTTAAGATACTAGACGTTAATGTTACAATATACCTGGCGTCTCAGGATAGACCTCCTGCAACCAGGGGTCGAATGACTCCCATTCAGCTTACTCTACACACCCACTTTCCCTGGGAAGAGCTTAGATACCCGCGCGGTGTCTGCTCTAGAGACCGCTGCAATAGCTAGCTGGAAACTGGAACTGTGACTTGAAGGGCAGCAAAAAAATTGTGCTGCCCCCTGCCCTGATCTGCGGAAGAAAGGGCTCCATTCAGTGGGGAGCGGATGACTTTCTTTCCTACAGGCTGTGGGCACCGGACACTGGATAAGTAGCTGTGATGTGATTCATAAAAAGCTAATTTATAATTTGAGGGAATATAATCCTGTTTGATCAGTGTTATTCAGTTCTTCTTTCTTTTAAAATTCAGGGCACTTAACGACTCGATGAGGGTTTATGAATGTTTAAAAATTGCTTTGTGCTCCCTAAAGTAATTTGACAAGTCTGACAGCTATTGATTAAAAACCTGGAATTATTCAGCCCGCAGGATGACTTGGGGGATTAGATAGAAAGGGTTTTTCTTTTTTTTTTTTTTCTTTTTTTTTTTTTTTCAAATGTGGAAGGAAATAAGAAGTTGGAAAGTAAATATGTTCTGGAATATTTTTGAAAAAGCCATTACCAGTGTGAAATTAAATTGAAATTAGATACTTGGTGTGGAGCTGAAGGAAGGAAATGCTGGCTTGGCTATGAAGGTTTTGGGGAGCAATCCACCGGACCTCTCAGTTGTACCCTGCAAAGTGCTAGCAAAAGGGCTCTGTGATGAAAAATCCGTTCCCGGTCTCGCCGCAGAGGGATCCTTAGAGGAACTAGGGATGTGAAACTGTCACCGTGTAAACTGTTAACCAGTCAGCCTGGGCTCATGGGTTAATGTTCACAGTTACATGCAGGCTTTCAGTACACATGGGCAGGGCTCGCCGAGCCGTGGTGAGCCCCGCTCGCCAGCTGCGCTGTCTGGCGTTCTGCGCATGCGCAGATCATTCTGCGCATGCGCAGATCGCCCAAACCCGGCTCTTCTGGGATGTAATGTACTCGCCACGGGCGAGTAGATTACATAGATTGTCGAGCCCTGCACATGGGGAATCGGCTCCTGGGGAGCCACCCCACCCCACCCCAACACACACACAGAAGCAGCAGTTGGGGGAAAGGGAGCAGGCGGGAGCCTGTAGGTGGCAAGAGCTGGCTTAAACACTGGCTCCCTGCACACACCAGCTCCTGGGGAGCTGAGTGCCCCCTCTGTATAACTGTGTCACTGCTGACGTGGTTCCATGGTTATTTAATTACACGCATTTTGACATCCCTAAGAGGAACCCATCGGTGGCCCCTGGTGCCAGCCACTAGAGTAGATGCAGTCCTGTGGGAGACCCCCTCCGGAGGCCAGCTGCACAGTCGCCACGCTGATTCCTGGCTCAGGGACGGAGGGGGTGCACGGATGGGCTTGTGTTCTGGTTGCTGGGCCCTGGATCAGCTCCATGCTGAATTAGAGATGCTTCAAGGCTAGTCCCTAACGTGAACTCCAAATGCAGGTGGCCTCCGTAGCCAGGGTATTGAAGGACCCCAGCATGCCCCATCCTTCCCCTGGCTCAGCCTATGCATCTGGAGCCCCAGCAAGAGTGCCCGAAAACGGGCGAGGTACTTTCTTCCCCTGCCGGGGAGGCCCTATTTCAGGGCACTCTCTCATGGGGCCCATAAAACAGCTGTTGGGCCATTTTATCCACACCCCACCTGAATAAATCAGATTTGCCTCTGGGTGTGTCCTGCTGCTTGCTGCAGCTGAATTCAGTCTGGGACCTGCCCGGGTCCTCTGCAGCAAATCTATCCAGGGACATCTATCTGGGCAGCCAAAGGAAGCCTCTTCTTCTGACCCTGCTGCCGAGTGCTGCACTAAACTGGCCCTTAGCCACAGATCAGGCAGCCCAGATTTGCCTGTCCCATTACAGAGCAGGACATCTCTGGTACCCTGAGAAGTACCTACCCGACGTAAGGCCTAGGAGGGGAGACTGGAAGAACTGGGCTTGTTTAGTTTGGAAAAGAGGAGACCTGACAGCGGCTTTCAAGTATCTAAAAGGCTGTTACAAGGAGGAGGGAGAAAAATTGTTCTCCTTGGCCTCGGGTGCCAGGACAAGAAGCAACGGGCTTAAATTGCAGCAAGGGAGGTTTAGGTTGGACATTAGGAAAAACTTCCCAACTCTCAGGGTGGTTAAACACTGGAATAAATTGCCCAGGGAGGTTGTGGCATCTCCATCACTGGGGATATTCAAGAGCAGGTTAGACAGACACCTGTCAGGGATGGTCTAGATCGGGGCTACTCAACACATGGGCTGCATGCGGCCCGCAGCCCGTTTGTTTGCGGCCCGCGGTGCAGTTTGGGTTTATGCGGGGCTGAACCCACGGCCCGCCGTGGGGAGCCAAAACAAAAGAGGAGTCAATAGAATGGTCTTCTGTTGCTATGCGTTTAGTAGTTAAGTTCCTGGACTGTCATTGCTCATGAAAAGTGCTGTCATGTGGGTGGAAATGGGGTAACTATTGCATTTTATTATCAGCAGAACTGACTTACATGGGGCCTGCATGTTGTGTAGTCTTGCCGTAATCTTTGTACCCCGCTCCTCTCCCGGCCGGTCCCTCCCCCCTCCTGCCCCCAATCAAGTGTGTCCGGTTTTTTTTTTTTTAACCTACCCTAGTGACGTACACGGCCAGAGAGCGGGGCCGTGTACGTCACCGCCCTGCCCCCCTTCCGCTCCCGCCATGGCACTCGGCTGAGTTCTGCGTTGCTCAGCCGGGCTGCCGCGGAGGAGCAAGCGGCGCAAGCGGCCATTTGGGCTCCCCCGCGGCGGCCCGGCTGAGCGGCGCAGAACTCAGCCGAGCGCCACGGCGGGAGGCAACAGCGCCCCCCAGAGGCGACTCATAACGCTACAGTGTTACAGAGTGTCAGACATTGGGCTACTATATATATGATATTTGCATATATATTTGCATGTGTACACGCAACCACACTTCAGTTGCTGCCCTCGGCATGTGTTGTGAGTATCATTGTGGCCCCCAGGGCTTCCAAAGTTGAGTAGCCGTGGTCTAGCTGGTGATTGGTCCTGCCATGAGGGCAGGGGACTGGAGTCCATGACCTCTTGAGGTCCCTTCCAGTCCTATCATCCTATCGGAGCTCTCCATTAGGATGGCCTGAAATCCAGTGACAGCCGTTGTGATTGTGGAGTGGAGAGTTGTTCAGCTGCTGCCTGTGTTGAGAGGGTGAGGTCCCTCCTCTCCCTGCACCCGCAGAGGGGAGACGATCCCCGAGCCGCAGATTCCCTTTTGAAATCAATGGGATTTGGGTACCTCCAAACCTTTGAGGGCCTGGGCCAGAGACCTCTCTGAATCTGACGTTCTCCTGTAGGGTTACCAGATAGTCATAAAAAAAAAATACCGGACACGCTTCATGGGGGGAGGGACCAGCTGGGAGGGGAGCAGTGCTGGCCAGGAGGAGGGGGTGGGCCGGGAAACAGAGCTAATGGGGGCGGGGCGGCAACGGGCTGGCCAGAGGAGATGGGGGCCGACGAGAAGCAGGGTTGGTGGGGAGGGTCGGGCGGAACGGGGCTGGCCGCAGGATATGGGGGCAGTCGGCAGGGGCCGATCTGGCTGGGAGAGCTCAGGAGGAGGAGGAGGGGAGAACTGGCCACCAGAAGCAGGGCTGGCGGGGGGTGCAGCGGTGCTGGCCGGGAAAGATCCGGAGCAGGAACCGGCCAGCGGGAGGCAGAGCTGGCAGCGGGAGGGAGGAGGGGGAGCGACTGGCCAGGGAAGACCGGGAGGAGAAGTCGGGAAGAATCAACCAACCAGCCGGCTAGGAGGGGGCCGGGGAGCGAATCAGCCTGCGCAAAGCAGAACTGACCCGGGCTGTGTGGATCTCGGGGTGCTCCTGTCCTGCGTGAGTCAGTCTGGCGGCGGCTCCACCACGCGCTTGACCAGCGTGCAAGAGCATGGACCGGGCTGCCCCTCCTCCTCCTCACACGCAACCAGGGCTCCCAACGCCAATTGCGCCCCGCCTCCCAGTCACTCCCCCCGCCAGGCTTCCGTCCGGCGCCCAGACGCAAAACCAGGAAATACCGGACATTGCACATGTCCGGTATTTTCTGGATTTTTTCACCGGACAGAGGGCCCAAAAACCGGACTGTCCAGTAGAAAACCGGACACCTGGCAACCCTATAATCTCCTGGGAGGTAGTGACACGGAGTCCCCTGTTCTCGAGTCTCAGGAAAGGTTTCCATTCCAAGGGTGCCTTACTCTTAATATTGAGCAGGACATCTTAATAGTCATAAGCAGGAAAGAATCCTACCATGGGAGCACTGTAGGCTAGTGTGAAAGATCTGGCCAGTCCGGAGACCGTGTGACTATTTGGCAAACGGGAGGAGTTTGTGAACATTTGGGCCCTGGTGTTTAACAGCAGGATTAGCAGCGGCTGCTTCCTCCTGGGCTGTATTTTTTTCTGGCAGGTGTTTGGGATGTATTCTGCACAGTCTGCCTGTGTCAATGTAGAGAATCCAGTGGGGTCTGACATTGCTGGCCATGGCTTCCGTGGGTCAAAAATTGCTTTGCGACAGCCATTTTCCATTGTCGTGTTTGTGGTAATAAGAAATGTCCTGCGGTTCTTGAAGGCGTGCAATAGGGAGCGCTAACGCACGCACATTGCAAACCTCGATTAATGTAGCCTCGCAGCCCCTGTGAGTGGAAGGTGTATGTTTTACAGATGAAGAAACCAAGGTACAGAGAAGTGAAGTGACTTGCTGGGAATCTCGCAGTGAGTCAGTGGCAGGGCTAAGATTAGAACCAGATCTCCCGACGCCCAACCCCCATGCCATTCACCTCGCGCTTCCAACTTTTGCACTCCAGCTTCGTGGGGGGGACCGGGAAGTCATTGAGTAGAATCTCTTTGATGGTTTCACAGGAAAGGAGGAATTTCACTCCTTTCCGAGAGCCGCTCTGCTGCAGGTAAGCACGCCCAGACTTCTGAGAGTTCGTTGTGACTTGCTAACGGGCCTTGGCATGCCAGTGCCCTCCAGAAATGAATCTGTTCTTGCAAGAGCAAGAATTTGCTGTTGTGGGCAGGGAGAGGAGGCAGGGGCGTTTATCTGTGATGTGGGCTGTTGTGACTATAACAATAAAGCAGGGTGGCCAGGTTTACCCAAGTTGGTTGATTCTGCACACGTGGAAGTTAATGGCAAACAGAAAAAAAAAAAAGGCCTATGAAGAGTTGTGTGTGCCAATTAATCACATGGCCATCTGCTCTAGCTCAGCTTTGCTTTTAGCTGGAGAGCTCTGGGCAGGTGACTAGAACCACTTTTGACCAAACACTTAGCTTTAAAGCCAGTGGACACAGTGGTCTGTCTTAGTGATTGCACTCGACTGGTCCCACGTAGAAGTCCTGTCCCTGCATGCACTGGGCTGAGCATAAAACCCAGGGTGGGCTCGTGAGGGTTTGGTTTCTTCTTTAGTTGGTCAAGGCAGCCCTCGGGATGTTGGCCACGGGACTCAGGCCCAGTTGTCTGTTGTTCCTGCCGCAAGCCCAGCTCCTGCTTCAGTGCTCTCCCTCCCACAGTGAAAGTCGGTAATAATGCCGGCCCGGTGTGCCCTCTGAACTTGGCTATCTCTGATTAAATGAGTTTTTCTTTCCTCCAGCACGATTTAGTTCTTATCTTCAGCATGAAGGATTTATGTTAAGAAAGTGTAGAGACTTTGAAGGACAACACACGCACACACACGCACGCAATAAAATCCGGTTTAATCAGTTAACCGATTAAGCAAGACCCCACACTCCTTGGGAGCAGCTGGGCAGCCACCACCGGCTTTCCCAGGGCTGGATGTGGCACCAGCTGCAGGTAGGGAGGATAAGGCAGCTGCTGAAAGTTAGTTATCAGGGTGGGTCTTCCAGTGGCCTAATGGATAAGGTGTCAGCTTCCGGAGCCTGTGGTTGTAGGTGTGAGCCCCTTCCCTGGGAGTAATCATCTGGGCTGGCTGCAGTGGCCTGCCCACCACAGCTGGACTGGAGTGCTTTGTGGTATGCTATGCTGCTCCAACTAGGCTGGGAGCACCCAGGGCTGGAGCAGCACGCTGGCTAACCATAGTGGGTAAGCATCACTCAGTAAGGATAATGCTAGCTGGTTAACCAGTCATATCCCTAACACTCACTTGCTTACAATGGATTCCCCTTTGCTGCTGCAGTGGCAGGAACCTCCTTACCTCCTTCATCAGAAGGACTGTTTCCCTGATGCGATGAGAGAGTGTGTGCAAGGCAGAACTCTTGGCTCCTGGGGGACAGGTGGGGAGGAGCATGGTCCTGCCCCTTCAGTGGTGTGTTGTGTTTAGTGCAAAGGCTGTGATGAATGGTGATGGTCAACGGGGCAGCCTGCTGGTGTTCAGTGCTAAGACCCAGGCTGTGTTTAGAGTGTGCCTGGCACTGCCTAAGCCAGGTGCAGCAGCAGTGACAGTCTCCTGCTGCTCCTACCCCAAACAAAGGGAGCCCCTCAGCTGGAAATGCATTGGCCACAGTTGGAGTGACAGGTGGGTGAATGTTGTGTCCCTCTTCCAAATGCATAGAGGCTCCCTGAGGGGGGCAGGGGTGGCTGTAGGTCGGTGGATCCCTGTGGTGGGTTAGTGAGGCTAGAGGGGACATGCTTGGTGTGCCTATACTAGTGCAGTTTTGGGGGGGGGGGGCACCAGGAGCACCTAATCCACTGGGGCCAACGCTGCTGCTGCTGCTGGCAGCAGACCCTGTAAAGGCAAGCTGCTGCATTCAGAACCTGATGTAAAAAATCCTGTTGAACCAGTTAACCAATTAAATGGGGGAGGGGCTGGAGCGAGCACCTGCCTGTGGTGGGCAGGGGGATTGTTCCAGCCCCTGCTGGTTAACCAGTTAACCATTCACACCCTACTTCCCATCCACAGGAGACCTTACTCCAGGCACTGAAACTCGTCTGTACCACTGGTACCTGTAAAACACACAGGGCAGTAGCATCCATGCTGTGCAAGCCCTAAACCTAAAGCATCATTTGTGCACTGTTTCCCTCTGGCAGCAGACAGGCCTTTAATATGCATCTCAACGCCAAGAGAGTCAGCGTTTGTTTTAGGCTCACCTGCCAAAGCAGGGACACCCTGTATTCTGGCCTGGAAGCCCTGTGGAGAACTGTGGAGAAATGCACATCACGGGTTGGGGGCTGACGCCTCCCCCGGTCTCACTAGCTAGCAGTCCGTGCCGGCCATCTAATTGATTTGTTTCACAAGGAGCTGTACAAATCCACTGCTAGGAATTGGCTTGCCGCTGCTGGCCAACTGAATCTGCTCATTTCCTGGAAACTCAGCCAACCCCTCTCTTCCTAATTGGATTGCTGCTGTTAGTGTTTTTGTGCTGCGCCGGCACGGCATCCCGACCAGCGCTTATGGATGCTGAGGGGACGTGGAGATTACGGCTGTGGACGGATCTAGAAAAACTTGTCAGAAATGATTGTGCTGATCTCTTAATTCGGGTCTAGGGAGGAGATTTGCAAAGACTCGGTGGAGTACAAGTGGATAGGAAGGGAGTAAAACTTGTCTGAGGGATGCACAACAATCTGTTGTGAGTCTGATGTCCTTAGCTGGACTGATTGCACTGTACGGCTTTCCATTTCAACCCCAAACAGTATTTGAACCTGTTTAGCTTGCCCCCACTTATAAATGCGAAGCGTGTTTGCCAGTCACAGATCAGCTGGAGCGATTCTGAAGTTGGGACCCGATCATTGCCTATTTAAGATCACCATCCATATCAGCACACGGCTCTGCTGTCAGTTCTGGCGTAAGCATATTGCTGTCTCCGAACGCTTCCGTTATGCAGGATTTTCACGTTTTCATCTGATGGAAGCAAAGACCCCGTCCTGTGGCGAAGAGAGGTCTGAGCTGCAAGTTTACTTGACGCATTGATCCTCGTGGACAGTAAATACCAGTCTTCTTAAATCATTGTCAATGTATCATTTGTTTAAGGGAAGTAGTGTATGGTTGACAAGACAGTTCAAAGATTTCTAATGCGTGACTAAGAAAATGCGATAGGTTTCTTCAAAGGGATATTGGCTAGATGGATAAGGCCAAGGTTTTACCTACCTTTACAATTTTGTTGTCTTTTTGTTCTTTTGAGCCCTTAAAAACTGTCCTGCAAGGAGAGTTGAATGAATGGTGGATTTTAAATCAGGCTTGAACCAGAAATAAAAATGTTGAATTTTTTTGGTGAACAGAAGAGTCAGGAAAACAGCATTTAGGGTTGAACAAAGTCTTTTGTCTCTTTTGAGCATTTTAAAATGGGTTTGAAATTTTTAAGAATAAAACTAAAGGACATTTTGAGATGAAAAGGGTTTTCGTGCTGAGAAATTGAAGCGGTTTTGTTTTTAATTCAGTGCAATGAAACATGTTGATTTGAATGTGTGAAACGTTATGGTGTCATTGAATCTGTATTTTTATCTGGAAAAAAATTAAGCTGATATTTCCCCTCCCCTATAGTACTTATAGGTACTAAATGCCAGGCACATAGCTTACAGGGGTATTCTGTTCTGTGACACCAGCTAAGCACTAGCCCTTTATCTGCCTCAGTTTCCCTGGTGGGTAAAATGGGTCTAATTTCACATCTTATTTCACAGGAGGCCTGTGAGAAGGAATGAATGAATGAATGGTGAACTGTTGCTTTAAGGTTCTGTAATACTTTCCAAAGTGGGGAGGGGAGAGACTATTACAGCATTCTGCAGTAATAGGCCCAAACATGCCAGTGTATTTTTGCAGTGTTTGGGGGCCATTCCAGTAGTGCACATATTGTTTTAATACAACACCCTGCAGAGTCCTGGCTGTAGGACTGTGACTGTGACATGCGCTGCCCCCATGGGCTGGCAGCTTGTTGAAATTCAGGAGAGTGTCTGTCAAGTGTTGGGAGAAGTGAAGTCCTTGTAAATTTCAAATAAAATAGGTGCAGGAGTAAAGCAGGCTGGGCAGAGCTGAGCTGCAAGGGGAAGGGAGAGAGCAACATTCATGGGTCGCTTGTTTGCCAAGATACACCCAGCTAAGTCAGGTATTTGTCGTCCCGGCCTTGGCACACCTTCCTTTTTATTAACAGAGCGTCCCGTGTTCAAACATTTCCAAGCTGATCGTAATGATTTTAGCAAGCCAGGATGTTCTCCGAGAAGCAGCTTGCCTGGAACTCATTTAAATCAAACCAGTGGTGGTGTGTTGCAAAACTAGGTCAGCGGATGGCAGGAAAACAACTGTGAATTAAAGGGAGGCGATTCTGCTCCCCTTGCACCAACATAGGGCGCAATCTGGAACTTCTTCGGCAGGTATGTCGTCCCCTTGGAGTAATGCAATTACTCCTGGCAGTAAAGCCACTCGTGGGCTTCTGTGTTTGCAGGATCTGGCCCTGAGTCGGGGGTAGCAGACTCCGTGGATGTCGTGGGCACTGCACCGGTAGGAAGCAGTTCTCAGAGAGAGGACACTCTACTCTGTTTGTTTAATATTCTAAAAGCAGAGCCGATCGCTATTTTTATTGCTTTCTCCCTTCCCACATACAAAGTCTCCGGTGGTGTTCAGCTTGACAAGCCGGGCTGCAGTTATGATGCCCAAAATCTTGACGCTGTCATGGAGTGAGGAGGGAATAAAATCCCCGGCATAGATGAAAGAGGCAGGGAGTCGGAAATGCTGCGTGCGGCCGTCCTCTCAATCCTCGGAGAGGCTTCTTAAATTACATCGGGGAAGCCGGTCTGGTGCACAGCAGACGTGGCTTTCAGGCTCCACTCTGGAGCTCTTCGGATTGCACAGCTGTGAGGAAGCAACTTGCACAACTCCGCAATCAAAGGCATTAAAAAGCGCTTTTTCGCCCCTTCTTTCAAGGCATGAATGAGGCAGGGTGTCAAAAACAGGCCAGCACTAGTTCAACCAGCTGCTGTCCTCATTTTTGGTGTGCAAATAAAGTTTCCTCTTGTGCAAAGGCAGCAGAGCCTTGTCCAATCATTCACTCCTGCTCACAGCCCTCCTGTGAAATGGGCCTGGGAAATTAGACCCATTTTACTCACTGGGGAAACTGAGGCAGATAATGGGCTAGTGATTGGTTAGAACATAAGAACGGCCATACTGGGTCAGACCAACGGTCCATCCAACCCAGTATCCTGCCTGTCAACAGTGGCCAATACCAAATGCCTCAGAGGGAGGGATCACAACAGGTAATCCTCACGTGATCCCTCCCCTGTCACCCACCTCCAGAGAAACAGAGGCTAGGGACACCATTCCTACCCACCCTGGCTAATAGCCATTAATTGACCTAACCTCCATGAATCTATCTAGCTATTTTTTGAACCCCGTTAAAGTCCTAGCCTTCACCACATCCTCTGGCAAGGAGTTCCACAGGTTGACTGTGCGCCCGAGTGAAGAAAAACTGCCTTTTATTTGTTTTAAACTTGCTGCCTATTAATTTCATTTGGTGACTCCTAGTTCTTATATTGTGGGAATAAGTAAATAACTTTTCCTTATTCATTTTTTCCGCACCCATCATGATTTTATAGACCTCTATCATATTCCCCCCCCCCCCCCCTTAGTCCCCTCTTTTCTAAGCTGAAAAGTCCAACTCTTTTTAATCTCTCTTCATATGGGACCTGTTCCAAACCCCTCATCATTTTTGTTGCCCTTTTCTGAACCTTTTCCAGTGCCGGTGGGTTGGGTTCACAGTGTTGGGGGGGGTGGGGGTGGGGGGGGTCACAGAACAAGTCAAAAGTCCTGGCTCTCCTGTGCATTGGTGTTTGGAGCCTCAAGCTCATAATTTTCTCTCTCATTACTTTCTGTGCTCTTGACACTAGCATTTCACACCAAAGCCATTCGCCTCTTGCGCTTGGGATTTGCCTGCATGTGTATCTCAAGGGCTGTGGGGTTTCCAAGGTCTCCACAGAGCACTGCCAGCATTTTAGTTGACACCAAAAAGCACCTGGAATTCGCCACCTTTGAGTTTCACTACGAACCCGGGTTGGGGTTGCTAAACTTTGGAAGCCTCACCAGCAGCGAGAGCTGATGCAAAACCCAGTTGTTCAGTTGAGTTTTTGAGCGTGTTTAAAACTCGAAGGGAAGAGTGACTGAGAACCAGCAGGGTGAGAACAAGAGCAAATATTTGTCCTACCTCCTCCGGAATAAAACCCGGATTTTTACCACCACTGTAGGCACCAGCCGCTGTAAACTCTGGGCGGGGCTCTCGGATGGACCTGCCGGAGCATGGACCCCTCTTTTTATTTGGCATGGTCTGAACAATGCAGTTGGGAGCCAGTTTTTAACAGCAAGCCTTTTCCCCCATTCCTGCCAACGCCCTGCATGTTGTTAGTGTGCTGTCTGCCAACAGGGGCCTAGCAGTAAGTCATCCGCAGACGCGTGGAGTGGGGGGCCCTCTGTGGGTTTCCATAAGGTTCTGTTTTCCTTTCAATGAGGTGAGAACATGGTTCATTATTGACACAAAAACAGCTGGGGAGTGGAATGAATCGTCTTTCCCAATCGCCTCGCTAAAGCCTATCGTTAATTAAACATCAGCCGGGAGGTGTGTGCATAGCAGAGGGTGCTCCACCACTGCTCGGGGCTGGGAACGGCGAGGTAGCACCTCCCCAGCTACGTCGGATCCCATGTGGCCTGGATGCCCCATGGCCAGTGAATGTGGCTCAGGGCTAAGACTTGATGTCTGTAGTAGAGATGTGAATGGTTATGAGGTTAACCAGTAACCTCCCCTTAATGGGTGCTAGTTAACAGATAGGGGCTGGTGCGGATTCCTGCCTGCCAAGGGTAGGGGGCTGCTCCATGGGACCCACGGCAAGCAGGGGAGGGGGCGTCCCAGCCCAGCCTGCCCTCTCCCCTTTAATCAGTTAACTGGTTAAACATAAAGTTTAACCAGTTACGTGGGATTTTACATCCCTAGTCTGCAGTGTGAAAGCCCCCAGCAAACAGTCACAGATTGGTCTGGGACGGCACTGGCCCAGATGATCCTGCCCCATCTGACAGGCAGCGGGGCACCAGCGAAGCTTGTTCTGCGCCTCACTGTATCGGTTCTGGGCGCCAGAGAAGCTGTTGCTACACTTCAAAGGCGAAAGCGCCATGTGGAGCCCGGGGTCAGCCCAGTGCATGCGGCATTTCACAGCGGCAGCACCGCATGGAGCCTGGGGTCTGGCCCCAGACTTCAAGCGGTGCTGCTGCTTTGAAGTACCCCCTCTTCTCCCCCCCCCCCCCCTTGCTGCCTCTATCTGATAGAGGCAGCAAGGGGAGGAGAAGCGACTTGTCGACTATCCTGTCACTCTCCGATAAGCATTTGCTTATCGGATAGTTGACTAGTCCTTCACATCCCTAGTTCACACTTTTCGCCCGCGCTCAGCTTGTTGAGAAAACAAACCCAGAACCTACAGTAGCCTCCTCTCGTTTGTGAAAACACGGACGTGCCCAGCGCGGGCCCTTCAGAGCGAAGTCGCTTGGCAGCGCCTCTGAAACCCTGTCCAGGCTGCACGGCGGCTGGGAGCGGGGCTGGGCTTGTGGCAGAATCACGGGCGTGGGACAGAAGCAGGATTGATTTCGACTGCACTGGGGCAGGATTGATTTCGGCCTCCTTGTCCTGTCCCAAATCAGCAGCCGCTCAAGTCCCCCGAAAATTGTCACCTTGTGAATTTCTCAGCTGCGAAATCCTAATCCCCTGTGATTTTATTATTATGGTGCTTGTAGGAGAACAATACTGAGCCTGCTCCGCCTTTCTCGAACCGCCTACCCCCCTGCCCCCCCCACCGTCGGATTAATTGGTCCTCCTTGTGCTATGTAAATGAGACGTCCGCTATGGAGTGACTCAGTCCCGGGAAGTAGTAAGTTACTCATAAGCAGACAAGGCTCTTTCATGTGATTCCCGCTGAGAGGTGATGATTTCCTGAGGGACGGAGTCCTGAGAGCCGAGGCATGAGCTCTGCCTTCCAGCCAGGGACTGGAGTGAGTCACGCTCTCCCCTGGAGGTGTATGGAGAGACCTTTCCTTTCCCTGTGTTTCAAGCTCGCCGGGATTGAGTGAGTCTGCAAGACGGAGTCGGGTAGCCACATATACAGCCAGGCAGTGCCATGGGGGGCAGGACAGCTTAGGGGGATTGATGACTGGTAACAGCCTTTTCCCTCTAGGTCACCAGCCTGAACCGAGCCCAGGCTGAGCAGACAGCCCATCAGGGCCCCCCGAGAGCTCCTTCGGGGCTAACGTCCGATGGCCTGAGCCCAGGCCGTTTCCAGAGGCCCACAGCGTAAAACCGTCACTACCTCCGCCAGCCTGATGAGAAGCCCCAGCGATGTCCTGGCAGGAATGGGGGGGAGGGAGGGAGGAGAGCTGCTTTTCCCCCCTCGGTGATGGGGTCAGGAGGGTCATTGACAGAGTGTGGGGAGGAAGGCGGGAGAGAGCCTGTTCGCTTCTAGGTCTGCTAGGCCAGCCCCTCGTGGCAGCACTTAACTCGCCACGTTAGCTGGCCTGGGTGCTCCCGAGGCGCCGCCGACATTCTTGCCCTGAGGAGGGGGGTTAGATGGCTAAGGCCTGCCCCACTCTGCCACGGTTGGGGCACGGGGCAGTATGAGGGGGGCCAGGGCAGTGGGGGTGGGGTCAGAGTGGTGTGAGGGGACAGTGCAATATGGGGGCCAGGGTGTGAGGGGCCAGAGTGGTTTGTGGGGAGCAGCGCGTTGTGAGGGGGTGAGGGCCAGGGTGGTTGTGAAGGGCGGGGGCCAGCGTGGTGTAAGGGGGCTGGCAAGGTGTGAGAGGCCAGGGCTGTGTGAGGGGGCCAGGGTGGCTGTGAGGGGGCTGGCAAGGTGTGAAGAGAGGATGGCAAAGTGGGGCAGGGCAGTGGGGAGACCGGGACGGTGTAAGGGGGCCGGTAAGGTGTGAGGCCACGCGGTTGTGAGGGGGCCAGGTGGCTGTGAGGGGGCTGGCAAGGTGTGAAGAGAGGATAGCAAAGTGGGGCAGGGCAGTGGGGAGACCGGGCGGTGTAAGGGGGCCGGTAGGGTGTGAGGAGAGGCCAGTGCAGTGTGGGGAGCAGGGCAGTGTGATGGGGCAGGGCAGTGCGGGGACGGGGTGGTGTGAGGGGGCCGGCAAGGTGTGAGGAGAGGCCAGGGCTGTGGGGAGGGCGGGGCAAGGCAGTGCGACAGGGGGCCAGTGCGGTGTAAGGAGAGGCTAGCGCAGTGTGAGGGGGGCAGGGCAGTGGGGAGGACTGGGGCGGTGTGAGGGGCAGGGTCAGGGCGGTGTGAGTGGGTCAGGGCAGTGTGAAGGGGGCCAGCGCGGTTGTGAGGGGGGCCAGGGCAGTGGGGGGGGGCAACATGGTGGGAGGGGGCAGAGCACACAACACACACTCTTCAGGCTGCTCCCACAGACCTATGGCGCCACGTTGGCCCTCTGGGGGCACGGCTGCATGGCGCCCGCCATGGGGGCATGAGGCCAGTTTCTCCCTGGCATGTACCACAGGGCGGGGCAGTGCCGGGAAGGCGGTGGCTTTGAGCCCTTGTGCGTGCTGGCAGGCGAAGGCTGGGGGGGTAGGACTCCTGTTGTGGGCGGGCTGGACTCTGCTCTGTGGGGTTTATGGCGTGTGTGTTTGGGAAGCCACCTGCCGCTTCTATTCCCGATGCACTGGAAGGGGGCAGAAAGCCCTGCAGCCCCTCGCCTGCGGGATCAACACACCGCTCACCCGCCCGCACTGCCCTCTGACATTCAATGGAGAATTGCTTATCCCGTGGCCAGCCTGGGCCCACCAGCAGGTCTGTCAGGAGCAAGGCTCTTCCCATTGGCTTTCTGTCCATGCTGCCCCCTGCTGGAGTCCTTCCCCAGGCTGAGGTGCTGCCTGCTGTGCTTGTTGAGTTTAGTTGTGTTGTGTTAAGTTGTGTTGTGTTCATCTCCGCTGCCCATTGTGAGCTTTCTCTGCCAGCTGCCCTCAGGACTCGCATTTCCCCACCTTCCAGCTTCCCTGTGGCTTTGGGTGTGTGCAGGTGTGTGGGGGGGGGGGGGGCGGCTGTGTGCTCCTAATGGGACCTTTTCTTCTACCACCCATCTGCTGCTTTAACCCCTGGGCAGGGAGCGAGGGGAGTGTGTAATGGGGAAGGGTGGTGGGGGGATGGGGTGTGAAGAACAGGCTGGGTGGGCCTAGGGCAACTGACCTAAAGGGACGCGTTTTGTGTGTCACTGGACCGGACGGGGCTGGGGTTTGCTTTCCCCAGCTGGGCCTTCACCCGCTGCCCATGGTGCGGGAGATCTGTGCCCCATTTGGTCTGATCCCGTGGAGAAGCTGCTCCTCTACCTCATCCCGGTTTGCGGGCCTTGGGAAGGACTCAGTCCCTGCCGTGTGCAGAGGAGTTGGCTGGTGATGGGACAACACAGCAAGGCAGAGGCTGCGGCGCACACGGGCGTGGGTGGGAAAGGTATTTGCACCTAGAAATCTGCCAGCTGCTCCCGCCGGGGAGTGGCTCCTGGTTTGCATTGCCTAAGGAACTCTCCCTGCTAACCTCTGACTAAGGGGGGACCTCTGCACCCTGCTACTTCCGCTGCCCCAGCCTGGCCCCAGCCGGCGCTGTGTGCCCTAGGGAGAAGCTGCCGCTCTTTGCACCTGCTGCCTCCCCCCGCATCCGGCCTTCCTGCTCGGCACAGAAAGGCACGCAGCACCTCAGAGCACAGGGAGGGCCTGATCCTGATTTCAGCTGCCCTGGCTGGGGATTGCTCCAGTGGATCGAGTGGCGATTCGGGCACTGGCCGTCTTCCCTGCCGAGGAAGGAGTTCACATCCTGGCTCAGGCGTGAAAATGGTTTGTGGCCAACTCCTTTGTGGGTGTGAGTAATTTCATACCGTGAAACGCTCGCCCTGAGGTAACCTCCTTTCCAGGGTCAAAACTGTTTGGTAGAAAAAAAGGTTTGAACGTGGTACAAAAAATGGGACAAAGAACGTGTTGGGCCACAGTTGGGGAACCAGCAAGGAAAGGAATAGAATAGAAAGTGAAGGGGGGAGAGGCTGGCTTTGGATTCTACATTCGAAAAGGTGCAGCCACATGCGATGGCCTTTTACCGGGAGAGCCATGTTGTGGAGATCGATCTTGGGGGGCGGGGGGTGGGCTGATTTAGCGGGTCGACTTTGCCCTCTAGTGTAGACCTGGCCTAAGTCAATTTAAAATCCAGTTAAGCCCAGAATACAGGTGCATTTATACTGTTTTAACTCGGGCGTCAGTCCATTCTGGGGGGATGTCTTCTCTATCCATGCCTGGTCTCCACAAGGATTTCACATCACCACAGCTATCCCAGTGTAAAATCACCCCAGAGTCAGAGCTGTGGTTGAATTAGGTGAATCACTGTTGCAAGAGGCGCCTCTTTAGATTTCTGTGTTGATCTGTTTCAGCAAAAACAACAATTTATTACTAAATTTGTGACTCTTTAAAGTGCCACCAGACTGCTCGTTGTTTTTACCTCTTTAGGCAACACTCAGACTGGTTTAATACATCTATGGCAGGGCTTTGCATCAGTTTGACTAGTTCCATTTACATCAGGTTACTTACAAAGAGGTTGCTTTTCTACTGGCCCAGTGCTGAGCCTGGGACTCTGGGATCTATTTCTTACTCTGACACTGACTGACTGGATGATCTTGGTCAAGTCTCTTCCTCTCTCTGGGCCTGTTTCACTTATGTGTAAACTGAGGATGGTGGTAACCCCCTCCTAGAGTAGGGTGTTGGGAGAACTAATTCCTAATGTCTGAAATCCTCGGCTGGCAGGGACTGTGAAGGTACAATGTATTGTTAAAGCCCAACCAGTCTAGTTTCACGTCTCTGAATGAACGCAAATGGTAGAAATTACCTTTGATTGCTCTCTTTGCTTTTAGTTATTTTGGGGGAGTGCTACTGTGAGGAATTGAGGATTTTTTCATATGATTATTATTTGTTCATGTGATGTGCAGATATCTCAGAGATTTAGGTGGTGTCCCTCACAGTAGGCAGGTTGAAAACTCTCAGAGGGGTAATCGTGTTAGACTGTAACTTGAAAAACAATGAGTAGTTCTGTGGCACCTCAGGGCACGTCTACACTGCAGGGCAAAAGTCAAATTAAGATACAGCTTCAGCTATGTAAATTGCATAGCTGAGGTTGAAATAGCTTAACTCGTCTTTTGGCGCTGTCTACACAGGAGGAAGTCGAAGGAAGAGCGCTCTTCCTTCGACATCTCTTATTCCTCACGAAATGAAGGTTACAGAAGTCAGAATAAGAAGTCCTCCAGCTTGACATTATTTTGAAATAATGGCTTGCTGTGTAGACGTGCATTTTGTTATTTCAAAATAACGTCAGTTATTCCGAAAGAACGCTGTTGTGTAGACATTCCCTTAGGGTATGTCTAGACTACATGGCTCTGTAGATTAGTTTACTAGACATACCCAAATGAAGCGGCGATTTAAATAATTGCCACTTCATTTAAATTAAAATGGCTGCCACGCTGAGCCGATCAGCTGTTTGTCGGCTCAGCGCGCTAGTCTGGACGCTCCGCGGTCGACATCAAAGGCATTTGTCGACCGCCCCGGTAAACCTCATCCCACGAGGCATAATGGGGCGATCGACAAATGCCTGATGTCGACGTGACGTCAGGCTAGCGCTGAGCCGACAAACAGCTGATCGGCTCAACATGGCAACATTTTAATTTAAATGAAGCGGCGATTATTTAAATCGCCGCTTCATTTGGGTATGTCTAGTAAACTAATCTACATGGCTCTGGCGACAGAGCCATGTAGTCTAGACATACCCTTAGAGACTAACAAAAATATACAGAATCATGCGCTTTCGCGGGTTAGACCCACTTCCTCAGATGAGTTGGAGAGGAAATAACAGATTCCGAGATAGATAGATAGATATAACAGCAAAAGAAGTACCTGTTGATTGTAGGACCCGTGTTAATGAAGCAAATTAAGTGGGCTGGATGTGTCCCATGCATAGCTTTTGATGTGAAAATGCAGATGTTAAAGGCAGAGGAAATTGGCTTTGTAGTGCATTAACCAGTAAATGTCTTTAGTCAAGCCCTGGGTAACAGTGTCAAACTTACAGATGAATTCGGTTCTGCAGACTGTCTCTGTAATTGGGTGGGTGAAATTCCTTTGTAGAAGAATGGCTACTTTTAAATCCATGAGTGAGTGACCAGGCAGGTTAAAATGTTCCCCCTACAGGTTTCTGTGTGTTACCATGTCTGATGTCTGATTTGTGTCCATTTATCCTTTGTCGCAGAGATTGTCCAGTTTGGCCAATACCCATGGCAGAGAGGCACTTGCTGGCACTTATGACATTAGTAGATGGGCAGTTGTATGAGCCCCTGATGGTGTGGTTGATGTGGTTAGGGCCTGTGCTGGAGTTGCGTGAACAGATAAAGTGGACAGAGTTGGTGATGGGGGGTTTGTTGCAGGGGGAGGTTCCTGGGGGAGTGTATCTGAGCAGATTTGCTTCAGGTTGGGGGGCTGTCCTGTGTCCCCCAGGCCTGTGAGAGGGAGGGATCGTTTTCCAGCATGGGTTGGTGTGACACTGCTCCTGGCCAGGTGCACCGCGGTGGTAGACGTTCTTATGAAAGAACACAGCGCTGGGCTGTGCTCTCCAGCCAGTCCAACAGCAGCGTGGCAGCCCCTTCTCTTCCTGCGAGCTGTGAGCCTGGCGGAGGTACAGTCACCCCATCTCCCCTAGGATCCGTGCCCAGGTACGCCCAGTCCAGTGGAATCCGGATGGGCCCCTGGTGAAGCAGAGGCAAAGTAGCGCCCCGTAAACACTGCAGCAGTTAGGACCTAGCGAGAACTGAATCCAGAGGAGGCCAGCGTCTGCAGCTCACTGACTCCGGCTTGGCGGCTGACATTTATGCACCTCTATTTTTTGTTTTAATCAAACTGTATCTGAGCGGACAGAAGGAAGGCTTCTGGCGCGAGACATGTCCTGCAGGTACAGAACACCCACACACTCCCCACGGGTAGGAACACCCCCAAAGCCTTTCTCTGCTGGGCAAGGAGTTCGGGGCCCTTGTCCCTTACAAGATCCTTCTCACCCACACGCTCAGCTCCTGACCCTTGACTCCTGTTAAGAGAAACCCCGGTATTGTTATGATTGGGAAGTGAGGCTTCTCCGCCGTTGTAATAGGACACCTAGCTCTGACCTGGCGCTGGGAGATCCAAAATGTTTCGGCAACATCAGCTAATCATGGGACAGGAAGGGTCTTACGACCCTCTTGGAAGGGGAAACTGATGCGACCCAGGTTCTAGGATGCAACATTTCCTCTCTGGTCCTTGCTCCGTCTGCCAGAACCCAATGCCCGTTCCCCGTGGTTCCCTAGAGATTTGAACAGACCTCATCCCTCTTGCTTTGAGATCCTCTTTGATGATGATTTTTTCTACAACATTTAGCACTCCTTTTCTCCTCTTTTGAATGCATTTCTCCGCCATGTTCCCCTGCCTTAGCAGCCTATTCCCAATGGGGCTGCATCCTCTGGACTGGAGGTGGGCTATCCTATCCTTCCTTACTTGGAAGAACAGTGGTTTAAGCCTTATCTATACTTACCCAGAGATCTATGCTCCGGAGATCAATCTTGCAGGGTTTGATTTAGTGGATCTAGTAAAGACCCACTAAATCGAATGCTGATGCTGCCCTCCTCGGCCCCTCGTTGGCCATGGGGTCGTGAGGAGTAAGGGAAGTCAAGGGGAGAATTTCTCCCGTCAACCTCCCGGAGAGGGGCTGCTGCGGAAATTCGATTTAATGTATGTTGACTCCAGCTATGCTATTCTCATATCTTAAATCGCATTTTTCCCCCTGTGTAGACCTGGCCTTAAGTCTTGAAATGTGACCGTCCTCTATGAACCATGCTCTATCTGTGCTTCACATCTGGGTTTGCAGTCTGACCTTTTTGATGTCTTACAGGTTCCTAGGGATGTAAAATCCTATTTAATCAATACAGGTTAAACACAACGTTTAACCAGTTAACCACTTAAACAGGGGTAGGCAGGGCCCGCTCCAGCCCGGCCTGGCCATGGGTTAACTGTAACCAGTAAGGATCACCCGGGTAAGGATGATGTTTACCGGTTAAGCATCACATCCCTAGAGCCTGTGTTCGTTAGTCCTATTTTCAGAGGGTAGCAGCAGGTGTGGGTTGTGGATAAGGCTGGCATGCAAGCACCACTGTGTCCTTATCCACAGGCATGTACAGTCATTTCATTTTGGGCTGTGACAGGATTTTGACTTTTCAAGAGTTTCTGCATTTGTTAAATTTAATTGTTTAGCTCCAGTGTTCAAAGAGGCTGCCCCTGGACTTGCCTGGATACGTTGCTTGCTGGCAGCCAAGTGACACCAGCCTGCCCAGCACTGTGAAATCTCCCACTGCATTTTCTGATTGGGAGGCCCGGCGCCGTGGGATTCGGCCTTAAACACGGAAATCACTATTCCAAAGTAATTGCCTGGGCTCTGAGCAACCCAGGCCTCTTTTGGCTATCACGCAGCGCTCATCTGTCAGGCTACCTTGATCAGCAAGAAAATCATCCATCAGGAGTGGCCTGTTAGTGAAAGTCAGTGAAGAAAAATGGAGACGTCAGTAAAAAGTAGCGAGGTGATTTATAAAAATAGGTTTCCTTTGCCCATGTGCGTGTCTGGGCTCTGCGGGGACTGTGTAATCAGGATTTACGGCCGTTGGTGTGAGGGTTGAAAGGTGGTTTCTGTAACAACTGACACGTATGACTACCGAGAAGCCCGCCTGGATCCAAAGTCAGAGCCACGCCGCTTCTGATGGGCAGGCTTGAATATGGGACTGAGGTGTATGTGGAGGTGCTCGGGGTCCTATCTGAAGGAGGCTGAACTATCGGTAGGAAATGAGTTTGGTCGGAAGAGAGAAGTGAAGGGCCGGGGAGGAAAAAGGGGCTGTTGCTGGCTGGAGAGAAATGCTGGGAGTTGAATGCAGTGGGCACAATTTGCGAGCTAAGAGTGTTCATCCGATCAAGCCCTTGGATTGGCTTAGGCCTTTCTTAGTGCTTTATAATCTCCTTTTAACTGCGCGGCAGATACTCTCCAGATTAGAAGGCACAGAAATGCAACAGGCGTGCTGAATATCACAAGAGCTCGTGGGCCATCGAGTTCGTCAGAGTGAGGAAAACAGGGGATGTGCCAATGAGAACCTCCACGGCAGAGCTGTGAAAACAGAGTTGTGAACAACAAACTTAATAGACCCGATTCGTCTCCTTCCATTTGACGGGAAGCTATTCCGAATTCAGATAAGGAGAAGGATGCCTCTTATACCCCTAAAAGGCACACACAATCTATCCAGCGATGATGCAGACAGGCAATTGGAAGAAATTAGCTCTGGCTGGTAGTGCTGGCTTTGTGGGGGGTGGGCCTGCATGGATAAAATGCTTCCAGTCAAACCTCACCCTTTTAGTCCCCTGTAGAAGGCGGGTTCATTAAAACCCTAATAATGAAAAAGATCAGAAGTGGGTTTGGACTAGGGATGTAAGTGTGCAGTCGATTAACTGATAAGCAAAAGCTTATAGGTTAATGCTATAGACTACACGCATTTCCTCCCATCCCCCCTTGCCAGTAAATTTTTTTAGCAGGCTGCCCAGCTTAGTCCTGGCTCAGTCCTGGCTCATACTGGGTCCGGGACCTACCCCTGCTGTGGCTCTGCAGTTAAAGTATATTAGGAGCCAGGCAGCCCAGCTCAGTTCTGGCTTGCGCTGGGTCCAGGAGCTCAGATCCCTCCCCTAGACAGGGGCTACTGCCACCCCACGCTGCTGCCTCTTTATTAGAGGCAGCATCACAAAGTGACAGACAGCTGGTCCACGAGGGGAGCTGGGTTTTAAACTGGCTCCCCTCGCGGACCAGTTCCTGCCGGGCACTCTGCGCTGCTGCCTCTGATACAGAGGCAGCAGCGCAGAGTAGCAGGGGGCTCCCCAGGAGCAAGGACGGAGTGCACTGACTGCTGGCCCCGCCCCTGGGGACTATAGAAAAGTCGACTAACCAATAAGAATTCATGAGGTTACTCGACTATTCACTTAACCGATATTTAACATCCCTGGTCTGGACGAGCATAAGCAACATAGGCCCTGCACAAGTGTCGTGGACAATAACGGATTGCTTTTCATTTCTGACCAAAAGGCCCATTGCTTGCCCGATAGAGCAACTGACCAGTGCAGCAAATGAGCATCATTTGTAATGGAACCATCCTAAGTGTCTCATATGCTGACTCACCCATTTCCTTTTATGTCTTTATTTTGGATTTTAAAGATTTTTGTATTTATTTAAGGAACAAAGTGGGGGGGGGGGGGGCTAGAAATGCATTTCACGTCATGGAATGATCCCCAAGTTTAGCTGCTGCCTGTAAACCCCTGTGTTTTTATAAATGCAACTATTGTCATTAGGAAATATAAACCAGCGTAAAAGGCTGTGTAGATGCTAATTAGTTCATTTGTATTTGCCGTATCCAAATTACAGGGTTTTAAAAGGCTACTTGGACGTTTTAGACCTAAAACTGATACACTGGGTGGATCCTGCAAATGGTTACTAGCGTCGTCCGGGCTTACTCTGGTGGCTGGTGCTGGAATCGGTTGTGGAGTGGCGTGAGGCATTTTGGCTGCCCCCTTGCGGGCGGCCGTATTCTGGAAAAACTGAAAGTGCAGTAGCGCAGCAAGACTCAGACAGGCTGCCTGCATGCCCTGGCCCCACGCCACTCCTGAAAGCGGCTGACTGCTGGCATGGCGGGAAGAGAGGCTGCTCAGTGTGCTGCCCCTACCCCCAACACCACCCTCACAACTCCTATTGGCCGGTTCCCAGCCAATGGGATCTGCAGGGGGCGGTGCTGGCAAGAGTGGACAGCTCACAGAGCGCCGTTGCCTCCCTCCCTCCAGGGGTGTGCAGAGACGTGCCAGCAGCCAGCCGCTTTCAAGAGCAGCATGGGCCCCCGGCACGCAGGTAGCCTGCCTGAGCCCTGCTGTCACCACTGAGAGCCACCTGTGGTAAGTGTCTCCTGGCTGAAGACTGTACCTCACACCCCTCCCACACTCCAACCCCCTGCCCCAAGTCAGTACCCTTCCTGCACTAAACTCCCTTCTAGAGCCCACACACCTCATCCTCTCCTGCACCAAACTCCCTCCCACAGCGCATACCTCTCACCCCTCCCGTACCCCAATCCCCTGCCCCAGCCCAGAGCCCCCCTGCACCAAACTCCCTCCCACACCCCTCACCCTCTCCCATACCCCAATCCCCTGCCCCAGCCTGGAGCTTTACCCCTGGAAATATTTTGGTGAAAGACAAAAAACAAAACATGGCTCCTCGTCTTTGAAGGGTTGCAAATGGCACTGAAGCAATGGTAGGGGAGCACCATGCAAGGGAGGGCACGTTTGCAGGTTAGGCAGGAAAAAAAAAGAAGAAATTAATGAGTAACAAATGTAATTCTGGAAGCCGGCTTCTTGCTTCCTGCAGTTTCCCTTAGTGGCTGGAGGCCAAACACAGGCACTTAGTGCTAGTGCAGTTTCACCCAAAGTGAAACTAATTAGAAACAGAAAGCGAAACTGACCAGTCTAGTTCCCACTGCATGCTGACCAGTAAGGATATAAAAACTGGTTTATATTGTAACCGTTAAAAATCTTTATTCTGCAGAGCCCACAGGACAGTCGGCTCCCTGGGAGTGGGGCTGGCAGCCGGGAGCCGATGTGTGCGGGGAGCCAGCTTATGCCAGCCTCACTTCTGAGGAACCGGCTGCTGCCCCCCTACAGGCTCTGATACAGAGCCGGCAGTGCAGGGTGGAGACTGGATCCCAGGAGTGGGGCCGGGAGCCAGCGTGTAACCGTAACAAAAATTGATTAAGCATCAGCTTATCATTTAAACCATTGAAACAGTTACGCCCTTAGAGCCCTGCTGAACAAGTGCAGAGAGTAAAGCAGCCTCAATCAGGAGAGTCCTGTGTGGATACATTTGTATCCACATCCATAGCCACAAAACTGAGCCACGGATCTAAAGCGGATCTCCGCGGATTTGCAGGGCTCAGTCAAGCAGAGGTTAAGGATAGTTTCAGATTAAATATCAGACTAAATATTCTTTGATTCAGGGTCTGATTATCAGATGTGGTGGGCACTCCCGACTCTGTAGCTGAAGTTGGCTGTGTCCAAGTTGTGATTGCTCGCCATCTCGGCAAATCGGGCGCACTTCTAATAACACTAGGCAGTGAAATCTTTTTTAAAAATCTATTATTTTTATCTTCTTGTTGTTTCTCTAATCTTCAAGGCCTGGGTGGTTTTCTGTGCCCTTAGCTCCTGGATTAACTATTTATCTGGAACGAAAGGGGAGGTAAAAATAAACAAGTGTGGCACAGTCAAGGGCATTGTGCCATTTGCCGGCGTTTCTCTAGCCTTGTGACTTGGCATGTGCGGTTCCACAGTGGGCAGCTAGCAGCTCCACCCAGCGGCATCCGCAGAGTTGATCCCCCTTTACTGGTCTGTGCCAGGCCAAGCGTGGGTTGTGGGTTTATGGCCAGCCAGGTGTGGAATATATCTCCTGGCTTGCGAGAAACAGAGCTGTGAACCGCCAGGTGAGGAGATCAAACAGCTCCGCTGCCAACTTTCTATCCACCCGCAACAGACTGCGGTGGGAAGTCCAGATTAATCAGACACGCTGACTGGACGCTGACGAGATCTGATGGAGGAGCGTCGGCCTTCAGCCAGCTGTAGTGGGCAGCAGCGGCAGCCATAGAAATCGACTTTTTTCAGGGCTGTGTCTTTGAGGCAGCCCCACCTCAGGAGTCCGGGCTGCTCCTCTGGACTCTTCTGCTACCATGTAAGACCCAGGTCACTTTTCCCTCTGTCCCTGGGACTTTCACGGTTGCTCTTCCAAACCAAAACACCGAGGGGCAGCATCCTCCCTCCAGCCGTGTGGCTCTGTCTGATTTCAGTGGGAGGGGGATAAGCACGGTCCTGGCCAGAAACTGGCCTGGCGTCTGAAGCGACCCTGCAATACAACAAGTTTATATACAGAGCTTTTCAGCGGGGGATCTCAAAGCGCAGCACGTAAAAAGGGGCAGTATCGATATCCCTGTTGTATGGCGGAGGCCACCGGAGGGAATGTGACAGGCCCAAGGTCACCCTGCAGATCAGTGGCAGAGGGAGGACTAGCACCAGCTCTCCTGAGTCCCAGTCCGGTGCTCTGGACACTAGGTTGCAGCCCCGTGCATTCCACCCCACACACCAGAAAAGCTTCGCCGGGAGGATCCAGCCGTGGCAGCCTAGAGCTCCTGAGCCCAGCTTAGAACTGCAGCTCAGGCATGTGGCCCGAGGAGGTGTGACAAAGGTACCCAGCCCTACAGTGACACGGGCAGCCAGCAGAGCCCTCAGGAAAACCCAGGATGCTCTCCCCTGCTGGCAGGAGCGACGTTGCCTGCTGGGATTGTACCCACGAGCACGGGATTGGCTGAGCGTTTCAATAATCTGGCGTTTCCCAGGCGTTTGGCAAGTGTAGTGCGAACTCTGGAAAGGGGATGGAGCTGACGTGAGTAACCGCCCCTCCGCCCCCCACCGCTTTAACCCCCCAGGTCAGGCCATCGAGCTCCCGCTGGGAATGGATGGAGTCGACATAGAGCTCAGACATCACCGTCAATACAGAATGAATGGACTCTGTGGACTCTGGCTTTCCTGTCCCGACAGGAGAAAGTAAACCCAGCAGCAGCCGGAAAGGTCTCTTCCCAGCAGGGGAGGGAGGTGGCTCCTCCTGGCAGCCTCCCCGCCCCTCTGACAAACACAGGTCAAACCAAGCTCATTTTAGGTCCCGAGAAGAGCGAGCCCCCTAGTTCTCAGAAGAGATAGGACTTGCGGGATCATGAGCGATGTGACAAACAGCGCTTCCTGTAAGCTGTGCGGGGGGCAGCCACCCAGGAGTGATTCAGGAGCCACCCAGCTGATTAGCACAGTGCCCACAGCTGCAGCGTGTGTTTCTACTGGCAGTGCACATCCGCATATGCCTCGGTGCGCAGAACAAAATGCATTCTGCACACGGATGGAAGAAATTAGAGGGAGCACTGGTGACAAATACCTTTGAATTGTGAAAACGGTGGTCCTAAGAGCTAGCCAAAGCTAGTATTTGCCCCGCTGAGTGTCCGACAGGCTACGCTGACTCTCCTGGTGCAGTGGGCTCTTTTAAACAATAAGGCTAGTGGGTGACTAATGGAAGGCTGTAAGTAATGTGGATGGTGCACGTGCTAAGGAAGCGTGAGGTTTAATTAGTAATAATGAGAATAGCTGCTGGAGTATTTCACAAGTGCATCGAACTCGGCTGAAATGTGGCGACCAGCACACACCCCGAGTCACAGCTGGGAGGTGAGTGAAAACTGGGCCGTAGGATACTGGGGGAAATCCTGGCTCGGGGATCTTTATGACTAGTAGGCCTGTATATGGCTTTCCTATAAAGCCCATCGCTGTAGTGCCTAAGCCCTGGGTCCCTTGAGCGTAGCTCCTTCAAAGCACGGTGCCTGGCAGCAATTCCTGGGACAGAGGTGGTGGTCTCCCAGGCAAGCAAGACTGTGGTTCTTCAGGCTTGAGCCGAAAGACTCCAACGCCCCCAAGGGCCTGCTCCGAGTGCTGTCTGGGAGATGAAGGGTTAAGCTGGCTATGCTTGAGCTGCAACCTGGAACTCCAGGCCAGAGGTTCAAAAGGGAGCTGGATAAATTCATGGACGAGGGGTCCACCAGTGGCTGTTATCAGGGAAGTGCCCCTGGCCTCTTTTGTCAGGGGCTGGCAGTGTGGGACAGGCGGGGATCACTTTGAGGATTCCCTGTTCTCTCCACTCCCTCGGGGGCATCTGGCCCCGGTTGGCAGACAGGACACTGGGCTAGATGGACCTTTGGTCTGGCCGTTCTTCCGTCCCAAAACTGTGGGCGTGCCCCTGGGGAAGGAACTCTTGGGGGAGCAGCGAGGCCCAGGCCAGGGGAGGGAGTGACACCCAGCCTCACTCGGCGCTCTGCTCTGGCCCTGCCCTCCAGGCGTGGCCTCCCACAGCGACCCAGCCCTGGCTCCATTCGCAGCCCCACCTCCTGCAGCAGCCGCAGCCCCTTCATCCCTATCTTCACCCCTCACCCCCCGCCCCACTGCAGAAACTGCAGCCCCGCTCCCAGCCGGGGCTGGGGGAGATGCAGACGGAGATAAGGGGGGGCATGACCCTGGAAAGTCTGCAAAGCGTAGACCCATGAGGCACCCCCGAGTGGACACCTGAAAGAAAGTGTGGGCGAAGGCCCAGGACGTGGTAGGGGGCAGCGGGGTCTCCGGTGTTGCATCTACACTGCAACTCCCCGCGGCACCGAGTCTCCGAGCCTGGGTGAACCGGCTCCAGCTGTGGGGCTAAAAAGAGCAGCGTCGACGTTTGGGCTCAGACTGGAGCTCCGAGCCCTTCCTCCCTCGCTGGGTTTCCTCTCGGGACAGGCTGGCTGGCGAGTCGAATGCAGGAGAAAGCCCTGCCCTGGCTGAGGGGGGAGGCCTAGCTGGGGCTCAACGGGCCTTTTCCATCACGACTGTCTGTGGGCCCCGTCCTGGCTTGGTGTGAATCTGCCTCGCATCATTGACTTCCCTGGATGAAGTGTCCTGATAGGCGAGATATCCAGCGTGCCTGGCCCTGGCAGTGGCACAGGGCCTCGGGCCGGGCCTGCTCAGTCCTGCCTTATGGATCACCCAACGCGCGCGCACTAGGAACGGCTCGCGGCCTGCTGGAACAGTCGCTGCCTGTCTCGGCCGCCCCGCCTCGTGCTGTGACTCTCCCCTCCCGGAGGGTGCCGGGGCTGTTCCAAAGTTCAGGCCCTGTGTTTTAGCACCAAGCCAAAATGATAACGCGCTGGTAAAACTGTAACTTGACCTTAGCGTTGTGCTGCGGGGCAGGAGATAAGGCGCCCAAGGAAACAAGGTGAGTAAAGCCCCTGGCTCTCCCTTCCCAACCACCACGCTTTATTGCAGCTGCAGGAGCATGGGGCTGGTGGGACGCGGGCGCCCTGTGAGGCGGATTAGTTGCACGATTCAGAAGCTCTGGGGAGAGCCTTTCTTCCAGGCAGGCATGACTCCCGTCTGACAGGGACCTCGCAGGCTCGCCTCTCCTGTGAGCATCCTTGGGCTGCTGCTGAGGCTGGAACCGCTGATTGGAGCTGCCTTTTGCTACTGTTGGCTACCCCAAGAATGTATCCCAGCTGGGGAAGAAAGCTGGTCCCCTCCTTGCTAGGCGTGAAACCCAGACAGAGGACTGCCAACCCGCCCCTGCGTCCCACGGCTGCATACAAAGGGTGAGGCTGCTGCAGAGCGCCCTGCGGGGCGGCCCGAGTTCAGAGCCCCAAACCCTGGGCATGGTGTGCAGGCTGCCAGAAGAAACGGGCCTCCGTCTGTCTGGTTAGCCTTGTGAAATGCATAGACTGGAGCCCCCAGGACAGGCTGAGGGGCCGTTTAATCTGGGAGGAAGGAAAGGGCCCTACTAGAATTTATTTGCAGCAAAGACTGAAGGACGACTGGCCTTTTCTGTGAGTCCCATGCTAATGCTTTGCCCTTCACCAATGTCTTCCGCCCAGTGATCTCAAAGCCTGTGGCATGCGTTAATTAATGCGTTCATTTCAAGTACCCAAAAGGGCGTCACAAGGAGGAGGGAGAAAAATGGTTCTCCTTGGCCTCTGAGGACAGGACAAGAAGCAATGGGCTTAAATTGCAGCCAGGGAGGTTTAGGTTGGACATTAGGAAAAGCTTCCTACCTGTCTGGGCGGTTAAACACTGGAATAAATTGCCTAGGGAGGTTGTGGCACCTCCATCACTGGAGCTATTTCAGAGCAGGTTAGACAGACACCTGTCAGGGATGATCTAGATGGTGCTTGGCAGGGGACTGGACTTGGTGACCTCTCGAGGTCCCTCCCAGCTCTTGTGTTTTAGGATTCTGTGAATTAAAGCCGGCATGAGCCCTCTGAGGTAGGGGAAGGTCATTTCCCCTCTTTTCCAGAAGTGGAAACGGGCGTAAGTGACTTGCCTAATGTCCCACGTTGAGTCAGTGTCAGAGCCGGGGGCAGCCGTCGAGTCCTGTCTCCCAGGGCCTGGCCGACACCCTCGGGGTGCTGGCTGCCTTTTTCAGAAGAAGAACTCCTGGGTGGTTGCGGGAGGAGAAATCTTGCTCGCGGGGTGGGAACAAGGCGGGCCTGCTGCGGGGGAAGGGGAGCCGCGCCTCTGCTCGGAGATCTGCCAGCTCCCAGCCGGCTTTCTGGACGGGCACAGTATTACTGCTGCCGACCCTCCACTTGGGTGGGGTTTGCCCCAAGGGCTGAGCAGCAGGTGCAGCGGGCTGCAGGGACTGTCCCCGACCGAGGGCAGCCGGTGGGACGTATGGTTGGCTGCAGACATGGCCGGTATCTTGGGAAGGCAGGAGAGGAAACGGTCGTAAATAGCCCTGGGGCGGGGCCCTGTGGAGGTTTCTCGGTCAGCCTGAGCAGGCGGCTCTGACAGCAGCGGTCTGGCTGCAGAAACGGAGTGGGGAGGGCGGTAGAAGGGGGATGGAAATCAGGGCATTGTGTAGCCCTTCCCAGCCCCCGGCTTTGCCCTCTCCCTTCTCCTGCGCCAGCACTTCTCTGCCGCTGACTTCCCCGTGCCCTTCTGGGCCAGCCCTCCTTCGCAGCAGCGCCCGCGTTTGGCAGCGTGAGCTGCCGAGTCGAGGAGGAGGGGGAGCGGCTGGGAGCGGTCTCCTCCATCTAGCCCCAGTCTGAAGGGAGCCGGGGCAGACTGTGCGACCGAGCCAGGGATGTAAAATCCTGTTCCATTGATTAACTGGTTACACCTTGTTTAACCCGCTAACCGATTAAAGAGGGGCGAGCTGGAGTGTCCCCCCCCCAGACAGGGGCTGCTCCCGCGGGATAGCTGGGCCCCCCACAGAAAGGGGGCATTAGGGGGACATGGCAAATTCTGATTTTCTCAATCTCAGGTGTGCGTAGCTGCCACCAGCCTTTGCTCTCACTGAGGATGGCGCGGAGGCCAGTAGCTTGGTGGCAGGCATTCCTCAGGCTAAGTCTACAGTACAGAGTTTTTGCGCAAAAACCCATGGACCATTCCCACCTCATGCATGTTTTTGCGCAACTAAATTTACAGTAAATCAAAAGAGCAGAGGGGTTTTTGCAATGTAGGTATTCCTCTTTCTACGAGGAATAACTCCTTTTTGCGCAAGAGTTCTTGCGCAAAAAGGTGTGTGTGGACAGGCATCAGGGGGTTTTTGCGCAAAAAGAGCCAATCAACAAAAGCACAGGTGCTCTGGTGGCTGTTCTGTGAATAGCAATCAGAGCTTTCTTTTGCGAGAACATCCATGCAGTCTGGACACTCTCTTGCGCAAAAGCGCATCACTTTTGCGATGCGCTTTTGTAGTGTGCACACGCTCTTGCGCAAGAAGCTTGCAGTGTAGACGTGGCCTTAGCGTCGGAAGATACTGGGCAGACTCACCTTTGCAGAGGCTGCTGGATTTGCCCCCTTCTCCGGTATCTTTAAACGTGAACTGGAGCTTTCAACGTGAGCGCAAAGGGGCGTGGTTAGGAAGGAAGCAACAGCGCAGAGCTTTTGCAAAAGTAAAGGATAGTACCAAATTGGTCATGAACAGTGTCCCCTCTAATTTTTTTTATCCATGTGCGCAATAAATTTTATGTGCACCGAGACGTGCAGATGTGCACTGCCAGTAGAAACACACTCTGCAGGCTGGGGGCATTCTGCTAATCCGCTGGGAGGCATTTGAATCTCTCCTGGGTGGCCGCCCTAGCGCTCAGCGTACAGGGAATGCTGCTGTGAATAGGACCGTTCTCAGGAGGTTTATTTCAAAGAAATCCGTCACCAGAATCCTTTTTCCCTGGGTGCTGTGACTGCCAACACCACAGCGGTGTGGCTGTCGAAGACACGGCAGGGACTTGACGGTAGAGATATTAGAAATGTTTACCGCTAGGAGATAGGCCTTGAGACGGGTGCACTGGCTGGGCTGCAGATGGGCAGCAATCGGAGAGCGAACATGGCGGGCAGCACATTCGGTTTCTCAACGAGTTGGCAGCGGTAACCATCCAAGTGAGGTAGCGCCCCGGCGAGGAGAAGGCATTTTCCAGCAGCCGATCGGGTTGCCACACATCCTGGGTTTGCCCTGGCCTTTTGAGGCTTCTCCAGGAAACGGATGGCACATTGCTGTCTCTGCTTTACAGGGGCCTCGTGTCAGGGGCCAGGGGTGTGGCCAGCAGGTCTCTTGGTTGGCTAACGTGCAAGGGGAAGCTGTACGCAGCTCTCACTCCATGGCTGCCTGTCTTCCGCTGCTCTCTGCCGAGAGAGATGCCCTCGATCCAGCAGCCCGCTCTGGCCTGAGCCGAGCAGGTCCAAGACAGCACGGTAGGGGCAGACGCTGATTCAGAGGCTTCACTGGGGTACAGTTACCTGCATGGGCGGTGAGTGAAGGTTGGGGGAGGCAAGCCCCCAACCCTGCCCCTTCTGCCTAGGCCCCGCCCCCACAGGAGTCAAGCCGCCTCCCCCGCACCACAGGGAGGTGGGGCAGCACACGGCCTGAGCCTCCCTGGCCCCGGAGCATGGGAGGGCGGGCACTCGGGGGCAGCAACACCCTGCCTACGTCAAGCATTCGGGAGGCGGCGCCTAGGTGGGGCCAGGCTGGCATTTTGGGAAGGCAGGGCCTTCGCCCACCTGTGATACCCGCCACCCTGGTTACCCGCGCCCTTCCCAGCCACTAGACCTGTTCCCATTCACTTCGGAGCTGCAGGGGCTCCCGGGCTATCGCCGTGCAACCGAGCATGGCGAAAGATAGGCCACGTCCCAGCTGCTTAATTGCTTCCCACGGAGGCCGGTGGGAGCTGCCCTCCGCAGCGTGTGCGCGTTGGCGCCCGGCATGCCTGTGCGCTGAGCAGCGGGCCGGGCCGGCCCAGCAATGCTCCCAGGACGTGCGCTCGTGCTGACATTTATGGCGATCGTAGCTCTCCTACCCAGCTACAGAACAGCCAATCGGAGGGCTCAGGAGCTGAGCTGAAGCTTTTGCACAGCCAGCTCAGCAGTGCCCCGGGGAGGGATGAGAGGAGAAAGGGGGACAGAAAATGGCCCTCCAGGAGGTGTGTGTGTGTGGGGTTCTGTCGCGGTGGGGGGACTTGTAAAGCTTTCTGCAAAACCAGGCAGCAGCCTGGTGCAGGGAGGAGCTGAGGCAGTTAGGAAGAGTTAGAAATCGGGGCCTTCGGGTAAGCAAGGAAGAGGCTGCTTTCTGGCATGCGCTCGCTGCGGGGGGGGCGGGGTGAAGCAGCCTTTGGCTGGACGGGGTGCGGGAGGGGGAAGCGCTTGCTTTTCTGTGCACCGAACAGAAGTGGCTGAGGATGGAGAGCTCCGCAGACAGCTGGCCGCTCCCGGAGACGTCCTGCGCGGGCAGCAGCTGCGAGAGGGAAGGGCTTCTCCGGACAAGGAATAGCCACAGCTTCAGGGTTAGTTCCTCTCCCGTGCCCAGCCCCTGGCAGGCCGGGCGTGGGGTCCGGATGGGGAGCGGCTCTTTGCGAGAGTGGCGGCTTGAGCCCACTTGGGACGTGTTGCAGTGTGGCCGTGAGCAGCCGCTCAGCCTTCCGCTGGTTCAGAAGCCCCAGGCCGATGGAGGAAACACCCAAGGTTTAGCAGGTCACTGGCAAATGGCAGGTGACTGATGGGCTGTGTCGTGTGCTAGAACTCAAGGCGCATCCTGGGGACGTACTGTCCAAGGTGGGAGCTGGAAGCGGGGATGAAGCAGCTTTACCCAGAGTAGGGATGTAAAACCCCATTTCATTGGTTAAACATTAATTGTACCGGTTAACCAATTTAACGAGGGGGGTGGCCTGCGGCCGGGATGGAGCGACCCTCCTGCCACGGACAGGGCTGGCTCCGGCCAGAGCGCCCCTGCCCACAGCGGGCCCCCTGGGGCTGGAGAGGCCACACTACCCACGGCAGGTGGGGGGCTGCTCCAGCCCTTGCCAGTTAACCATAACCGGTAATCAGGTGAGGCTAATTGGTTAACCATTAGCGTCCCAAACCCAGCATGACACCGCTGCAATGGTTGACGTTTGACGCAAGCCCGCAATTTGCTTTTCGTCCATTTCTCCCCCGGCCCCAAGCGGGGTATTTTTAGCAGAATCCAGCTGTAGTCCCCATGGTTGATTATTTAAAAAAAAAAAAAAACGCCCTCATTGTCTTCAGCAGCCAGCCCCCCGCTCCTCCCTCGGCGATCCGGAAGGAACGAGTTCCGCCTGCTTTTGTCACCTCTTCCTGCTGCAGCCCCTGGAATCAAGCGGCAGCAAAATGATGTCAGTGAATAAGGGGGAAATTTTATAGCAAAACCTTCATCCTCCACCTGTGGCAACATCTGGCCCTAGTCCTGTGCCCGTAGGCTGCCAATGGAATATCCTTGATTCTGCCTTGTCACCAGCCTTACGCCTGGGGCTTTGCGTGACTTCACTGGCGTTTCTCCTGAACAGTCTGGTGTCAGGATCTGGCCCTGTAACTTCTGGCAATTTGAGACTTGTTAGTTCTTTGGGCTGGGCTGTGCTTTAAACTCTGAAGGAGGGAGAACCGGATTCTCCCCCATGTCAGTCGCACACAGGGATAGCACCGTTAACTTCCCAGGAGAGATTCCTATTGGTACGCTGCTGTAGGATGAGAATGCAGCCTGGTGAGAATGTTGCCTCGTCTCAAAAAAGATCTCTTGGCATTGGAAAAGGTTCAGAAAAGGGCAACAAAAATGATGAGGGGTTTGGAATGGGTCCCATATGAAGAGAGATTAAAAAGACTTGGAATTTTCAGCTTAGAAAAGAGGAGACTAAGGGGGGATAGGATAGAGGTCTATAAAATCATGACTGGTGTGGAAAAAGTGAATAAGGAAAAGGTATTTTCTTATTCCCACAATATAAGACCTAGGGGTCACCAAATGAAATGAATAGGCAGCAGGTTTAAAACAAACAAAAGGCAGTTTTTCTTCACTCGGCGCACAGTCAACCTGTGGAACTCCTTGCCAGAGGATGTGGTGAAGGCTAGGACTTTAACAGGGTTCAAAAAAGAGCTAGATAAATTCATGGAGGTTAGGTCCATTAATGGCTATTAGACAGGTTGGGTAGGAATGGTGTCCCTAGCCTCTGTTTCTGTGAAGATGGGTGATGGGAGGGATCACGTGAGGATTACCTGTTGTGTTCCCTCCCTCTGGGGCATCTGGTATTGGCCGCTGTCGGCAGACAGGATACTGGGTTGGATGGACCGTTGGTCTGACCCTGTATGTCAGTTCTTATGTTTGTATATGTTTCTACTCGTTGTTGAACACTTCAGCTTCTGTCAAAGGGATAGTGCCAGTCGGAACATCCGGGATTGTCAAGAAAGCCGTTGATTTCCCTAGGTTGCTGATAAGATTTTCGGTGATTGAAACTGACCGGATTTTTTGAATCCCCTTTTCTTAGTTTCTCCCGGCGCGCTTTCTTTGCTTGTCGCCACTTCTCCCTCCTTGTGCAAGGTTCTCCGCTGTTATTATAAGGAGTTTCACTTTCCGGTTTCCACTGACTGTCCTTCCCGGGGACTATTTTGTTAAGCAAATAAACATCTGTTCCCGGGGAATTTAGATTTTAAAAAATACAGCACCCTGGCTTGGGTTTGGAGAAGCTTTGTTTGTACAAAATCAAAATGTGGAGCCTTGTTTGCATTGGTCGAGTCCCTCTGGTGAGTGTTGATTATTTCCCCCATTGGTTAAAATTGAGGCTCGCCTGATAATGAGGGCAGGGTCTATTATATGTAATGATGTGTTCATCCCGTAACTGACGCCCCATGCAGAGGACATAAATTGTGATAGTACTGCAGATAAGGCAGATTCTCCGGTAACTTATGTTGTGGGGTGGGGGCTGTGACTGCGTGGCGGAAACTCCTAACTTTGTTCCTGCTGTCACTGTGCTGTCCCATGCAATTACTGAGCCAGTCAAAGAGGATAATGTTTGATTCATTCGCGGCTGCAGTGGGATGAAATCCTTCTCCTGCCGTATGATGGAAATTAATTCCACAGAGTGTCCGCTTTGCTCTCAGTCATAACAAACCTCCCTAATCCCCTGGCTGCAAGCAGCCGGATTCACCTCTCCGGTCTGCCAAACAGGTCCCTTCCTGGCTCTCTGCTCCTCTTCCGTGTGCTGGATCCCCATGGGAGCAGTGTGCATGGAAGGGACGGCAGAACAGCTTCAGGAGATCCCCCCTGTATGGGTGGGAGCAGAGAATTGTTAGCCTTTGAGGAGCGATTTGGAATGGGTGTAACGAATTTCCCCCTGTGCTCACCAGTTACCTGGCCAGGAAGCAAGGGGCAGGAACCGGATGGTCCAGGCATTGGTAAAGGGATGCAGAACCTTTCGCTGCCAGGTCAGCTGGCCAAATCTAGGTCCCAGCAGGTTGATAAACAAAACAGGTCACTCTCAGATGGCAGTAGCATGGCCTGTCTGAACGAAGTCTGATGTCGTCCGCCTCTCTTTGTATCTATCACACCTCTCGCTGGACTTTTCTTACCTGCCGAGGGACACTGCCGAGTGGAACAGGAAGAGATTAGAGAAGCCATCTTCTTCTTTTCCATTAGACTAACTGAAGTGTTGGAGCATAAGCTTTCGTGGGCAAAGACCCACTTCGTCAGATGCATGCAGAGGTTGTGTATGACATGCATCTGACGAGGTGGGTCTTTGCCCACGAAAGCTTATGCTCCAACACTTCGGTTAGTCTATAAGGTGCCACAGGACTCCTCGCCGTTTTTGCAGATTCAGACTAACACGGCTACTCCTCTGATTCTTTTCCATTGGTTTTCTTAGTGCATTGGCCATCTACAGTCAGTCACTTCCCCTCTTGGCTGCCTTTCAGCAACAGGGAGAGAGAAACCTTTTAAAAACCTGACAAATTATCATTGTAAAGACACTCAAATCAGCAGGGGGTTTAGGTGGGTGCAGCCTGACACAAAACTGCAGAGGTTGTGTATGGATGTTGCCCCTTTACGTGCTTGTGGAAGATATAAAGCCAAGTCTGCACTGGCACTTTAAAGTGCTGTAACTTTCTGGCTCAGGATTTAAAGCAATTACCTACAGCAGAATAACTCCACGGGAACACTCTGATTCCATAACGAGAGCATCTCGCCTTGAACCCGAGTGGTTCCGTGTGCGGACAAGGCTAAGGCTGCCCTTGTTTGGAGCCTTGGGATAGGGGCCAAGTTCTAGAACTGAGCTCCGCTGAGGGTCCCTCCAGTGGGCAGCTGAAGTGCGTCAGCGGAGAATTATCTCGCTAGGCCTAGATTCACCTCCTGACCTGGAAGTGAAAGGCTCCATACCCCGTTCCGAATGCCTGGCCCATTTCCACGTCCTGCATGCAGACAGTTGGCCTTTGTGGGGTCCCTAGGGCTCAAGCTGAAGCCCAAATGTCTACACAGCATTTTTTCAGCCCCGAAAGCCTAAGCCAGCCGACTCAGGTCAGGCGTGGGGGGTTTTAATCCTTGCATAAATTTACTCTCTGGCTACGTCTACACTATGGCAGTTTTGGGGAAGAGGAAATGCAAATGAAGAGCTCATTTGCAAATCTCGTGCCCTCATTTGCATATTCTCTTCTGATCCTTTTTGCAGAAGAGGTTTTTGCAGAAAAATCCCGCAGTGTAGACGGGGCCATTTTTCGAAAAAACCCTTTTGCGCAAGATCCTGTAAACCTCATTTTTTGTTAAGGAATAAGGAATCTTGCTCAAAAAGGTTTTTTTCCTAAAAATGGCCCCGTCTACACTGCGGGTTTTTTCGCAAAAACCTCTTCCACTAAAAGGATCGGAAGAGAATATGCAAATGAGAGCATGAGATTTGCAAATGAACACTTCATTTGCATTTCCACTTCCACAAAACTGCCATAGTCTAGGCATAGTCTCTGTGTCCACCAATGCCCAGTCTGCTTGGAGTACCACTGCAATCCAAATAATAACATTCAGCAACCCTAATTCTGGCTGCTTAATAGAGTTGTGTCGAGAGCGTTAGAATCTCTCACTGCTGAAATGGTCCATTATGGTTCTTATTTAGAAAAACAAGCCTCTCTCTCCCTCCTCTTGGATAGTAACATTATTCTTTAATAACTACGTTTTGGCCGACTCTGTTGGACCTTCCAGGACCATGCCAGGAGGGGTCATGGTGTTCTTTCTCTTTAAAACAGCTGGGCTATTTTACGGGATTTTCCCCCTTCCGTTTAAAGTGGAGACACAGAAGAGGATTAAAATAAGGCACGTGGCAAAACAAACCCAATAAGCTGTTTGGCGACACGGTTGCTCCAATGAGAGCTCCCTAACCTGGTGGATTTATCGGCTGCACTTGTAAAAGCCTAGCAACCTAATTTGATTTGTAAACCAAGATGGGAGCCGGAATCCACAGTGTGTTGTGAAAGAGAGAAATCGGCTGTGTGCAGCGGCTGTATTTTAAGATGTGACAGTGGGGAGAGGGTTTGAAGGAAATGCCTCCCCAGTCCTGGAAGTGCGGGTGTACAGCAAGCAAACACTGTCTGGACTGCTCGGTTAGTGGCTGGGGGTTATCATGGTCTCGGATTCGGAAAACGAAGAAGGGAAGAGGATGAATTTGCAATGACGAGCCACCTGTATAACCCACTCCAAAGAGCTTCCTCCAAATAATCCCCAAGACATCACTTCTGGAGAAACCTCCACTCCAGGTGTAGAAATGGAGAGTCCAGCTTGACCCTTGGTCAATTGTTCCAATGGGTAATTATCTTCAAAAATGTAGACCCTATTTCCAGTTTGACTTTGTCAAGCAGCAGCTTCCAGGCACGAGATCATGTTCTATCTTTCTCTGCTAGATTGACAGGCCTGTTATTAAATGTTGGTGCTGCATGTGGAGACGCATAGACTACAATCAAGTTGCCCCTTCACCTTCTCTCTGTTGAGCTAACAGATCTCTTCGCCTTGTGAAGCTAAACAGGCAGATTTCCCTCCCTCGCGGTGCAACGCCGGGGTCGGGGGAGAGGGGTTTGGGGCAGGGGGTCACTTACCTGGGCTGGTGACAGGCAAGAGGGCGAGCCACATCCCCAGCTGGCCACTCCCTTGGTGGTGCGGCTGCCCCCAGTGGTCATGCTGCAGTATAGTTGTCCCCTGTGCTCACTGCCCCCAGTGGTGACTGTGAGTATCACATCCCTCCACTCAGCCCCCTGCCTGTCTGTGTGATGGAAAACAATTGAATTCCAGGCACATCCCGTTTTCCTGGCACAACCAAACCCTGATCTTACTTTGTTAGGATAAGAGGAAGCTGCACACCAAATTTGGTGGTCCTAGCTATTGCCCTCTAGGAAGAGTTCTTGAACAAACGGATTCACAGACAGATGCACAAATCTCTAAAATAGAGAAAGAGTTGGGGCCAAGAACTGATCTCTGAGGCACCCCACCGGAAACCGACCCACTCTGCCAGTTCCCCAATTGTGGTTACCTTTTGAGACCTATCGGCTGGCCAGTTTTTAATCCATTTAGCGGGCGCCATGTTAATTATACCATTCTAGGGGTTTTTTTTAATCAAAGGATACGACTAGACTACAGGCTTTTGTCGACAGAAGTTTTGTCAACAGATACTGTCGACAAAGCTTCTGTCGACAAAGAGCATCTAGACTAAATCCAGTTCTGTCGACCAAGCAAGCCGCTTAGTCGACATGACAATGTAGACACAAAGGACAGTGTAGATGCAATAACACCTTCTGTCGACAGCACTCTGTCGACAAAAGGCATTATTCCTTGTAGAATGAGGTTTACAGCTGTCAACAAAACTGCTGAGTTCTGTCGATGTTATGTCAACAGAACTCAGCGGCAGTGTAGATGCAGGTATAGTTTTGTCGACAAAAGTCCACTTTTGTCGACAAAACCCTGTAGTCTACACACACCCAAAATGTCCTGCAGCACCAATTCAATTGCCCTGGAGAAGTCTAAGATAAGAACATAAGAATGGCCATACTGGGTCAGACCAAAGGTCTATCCAGCCCAGTATCCTATCTGCCGACAGTGGCCAATGCCAGGTGCCCCAGAGGCAGTGAACCAAACAGGTAATGATCAAGCGATCTCTCTCCTGCCATCCATCTCCACCCTCTGACAAACAGAGGCTAGGGACACCATTCCTTACCCATCCTGGCTAATAGCCATTAATGGACTTAACCTCCATGAATTTATCTAGTTCTCTTTTAAACCCTGTTATAGTCCTAGCCTTCACAGCCTCCTCAGGCAAGGAGTTCCACAGGTTGACTGTGCGCTGTGTGAAGAAGAACTTCCTTTTATTTGTTTTAAACTTGCTGTCCATTAATTTCATTTATGTATGGAGATATACCTATCTCATAGAACTGGAAAGGACCTTAAGAGGTCATCGAGTCCAGTCCCCTGCCCTTACAGCAGGACCAGGCATCATCCCTGACAGATTTGCCCCAGATCCCTCAAGGATTGAACTCACAACACTGGGTTTAGCAGGCCAATGCTCAAACCACTTTATATTATGGGAACAAGTAAATAACTTTTCCTTATTCACTTTCTCCACACCACTCATGATTTCAGAGACCTCTATCATATCCCATATATCATAAAAAGCTCATAAAAAAGGTGTATTACGTCAACATGATTACTCTTTATCAATCAACCTTATAATCTCATTAGAAAAATATCAAGTTAGTTTGATAGGCTCTATTTTATGTAAACCCATGTAGACTGGCATTAATTAGATCATCCTCCTTTAATTCTTTATTAATCAAATCTAATACCAGACACTCCATTCTTTTAATTGGGAGCAATGTCAGGCGGACAGACCAATTATTGCTCACGTCATCCCTATTGCCCCTTTTAAATACTGGTGCATCATTGGCTTTCTTGCCGTTTCCTGGAACTCATCCCCGCCATTCCCGTGATCCAAGACGTATCGAACAGTGGCATTAATGGTCCAGTGAGCTCCTCAGCCAGCTCTTTTGAAACTCTTCAGCAATATCAGTGTCCTGCTAGGAATATCTGTCATTGCGCTCGTGCTTACAAACTGGCCGCCGTGGTGTATGGTCAAATGACTTTGCTCACAAGTATGTCCTCGGGAAGGAGTTGGAGAAGACTTGTCTCGTCCGACGAGAGGTAAATGCCTCCTAGGCACATGGCAGAGCAGTAAGTGGAGAAAGCCCACCGTTACCGGCCAGTTCTCGGATGGGAGCAGCCTTCACGCCGCACCATTGTTAATCCAGCACTTTTCACCACCGCTAACAGCGGAACCATTTTGTTGTTGTTGTTGTTCTCAAATTGCCTCCCCTCTTCAGTTAGGAAAGGCTCAGCCCATGCATTGCAGGTCTCCTGGGCATTAGCTATGAAAACATGTATACCTCTCGGCGGCTTCATCTTTCACGTGCTCGTGGCTGGCTTTATTCTCTCCCTCCCAAACGGCCAGGACAGCAAAGCGATCGTGTCAGTATGAATAATAGGGCCCTCTGCACAGCCAGTCAGCCTGTTCATGGCACGAGCGGGAATTTCTTACTCTGGTCACAAAAGGGAAGCCTGCGCAAGCCGAGGCGCAGAGATGGGGAGTTACAAACATCGACCAGTGCATGGATCCCTCCAGCAAATGTCACGTCACCCGCTAACGAACATAACGCACTGAAGAGGGGGTGTTGAAAGGAGAGGGTGCTGTGCCCTTTGCAGACAGCCAGTGGACAGCCACATTCTCCAGAGCCTTCGTTGCTTGGAGCAGGCACGCTGGGCAGCGCCAAGTTGAAGTGGGTTAGCAGAAAGCATGAGGAGTAGCCTTGATTGATTATTAATTGTGTGTGTGACCTTGGTGCTGGTGAATGATGTCCTACTGTCACGGGAGATCCTGCCCATGCGGGGTTCATGCCTGTCCTGGAGGGGTCGCCCCCAACGGAGAAGTTTTTCCTGGCCTCTCCTGATAGGTGACCAGCAAGAAGTGTTGATTAGCAAAAACTCTACTGGTAGCTTGTGTCTTGGACACCATGGCTATGTCTACACTCGCAGCGATGACGAATGCTGATGAACTTGGGAGTGACAGAATATAGTCGCAGCGTAGTGTCCTGCGCTGCTTAAATAGCTGGAGATGCTCTTCCGAAGCAAACCATTGTTAAATCAGTGCAGCGTGAAAAGCTCTGCCCTCTCCCCTCCACAATACGCCTTCACTTCCACACACAGGCCCGCCCCTGCAATTTCTGACTCCTTTTGTGGCAATGTTTGCTAACCGGGGAGAACAGCGGTACTAATTCATGGCTCCATAATGGGGAGATGTACTTACTAGCGGCGCTTATTGAATGTGAGTTCATCTCGCCAGAACTTTACACACGCAAAGCATTTGAGCCCAACTCTGACTGCTTAGGTTTTTCGTCTACATTAGAGAAAGTACAACTTGATATAACTGTCGCCATGGTTAGTTTGATGGAGTATGTCTAGACTATGTCCCTCTGTCGGCAGAGGGATGCAGATTAAGCAGGTCAACATTGCAAATGAGGCAGGGATTTAAATATCCCGTGCCTAATTTGCATAAAAATGTCCGCCGCGTTTTGCCGACTCAGCACTTTATCCGCAAAAAGCGGCAGTCTAGAGGGGGATCTGTCGAGAAAGAAAGCCTTTTTCCACAGATCCCTTATGCCTCCTGCAAGGAGGTTTACAGGATCTGTGGAAAAAGGCTTTCTTTCTTTCGCGACACATCCCCCTCTAGACTGCCGCTTTTTGCCGACAAAGTGCTGAGTTGGCAGAACGCTGCATTTTATGCAAATTAGGTGCGGATATTTAAATCCTGCCTCATTTGGTAATGTTGACTGTTTAATCTGCATCCCTCTGCTGACAGAGGGATGCAGTCTAGACATACCCTTATTGAATGGTTCATGGTCTCTGCATTCAGCTTGACGGCTTCCAGAAATTTCTCTCCGTAGCACTTGCAGAGGGGGTTAACTCGATCGATCCAACCACATTAGAGTCATTTTGCATTATCATGCCGGCAATCAAGATGTGGGCCCCTTTTCTCTTAAAATAGCATTAAATTGCCACAAAGTCCTGGGAAATGACTGAGACTTTGCTCCGTTCCTAAGGATCCCTTTTACTTGCCCAAGTGCTCCAGAGTAAATGGACAGCTTAGAGGATTGCTAATGGGATTTACGGGCTTTTGTTTCTAAGTCGCCGGTTCTAATCTGGCCCAGATCAGTAATAACCTAAGATTATTAGCTTCTGAGAGCTGCCGGGTGTCCTGTGTGAAATGTTCTCTTAGTGCTGTTCCCAGTGGAGGTGTGATTAGGTACCAGCGCTATTGGTCTTGGCTGTTGGCCTCACTAGGGAGGCCCAAGCACTGACTGGCCCATGGAGACTGAGCTGTCTGTTGACCCTCAGAAACCATCCCTCCCTGTGGGTTACTGCTACCAGCGCTGCAGGGGTTCCCCAGCCAGACAGGGGCCTTCATTTTGCAGGGCTGTCACTCTGGCACTTGTAACTGGCCGAGGCAGACGGAGTCGGGGCCTTTCTCACCTCAGAGCCTGCTCCTGGGATGAACCTTTATAGCGCAGGTCACAAAGTACCTGGTTTGTCTTTGGCGCTGCTCTTAGCGGGTTTCTAGTCTCCGATCGGCATCTCATTTCATTCATTTCCAATGGGAAATGAAATGGAATGTTGATAAATGTAAAGGAATGCACACTGGAAAAGATCATCCCAACTCTACGTACAATAGGATGGGGACTAATTTGGCTCCAACTACTCAAGAGAGAGATCTAGGAGTCATTGTGGATAGTTCTCTGAAAACTCAATGTGGCGCAGCAGTCAAAAAAGCAAATAGAATGTTAGGAATCACTGAAACAGGGATAGAGAATAAAACAGAAAATATCTTATTGCCTCTATATAAAACCATGGAATACTGCGTACAGATGTGATCGCCTCATCTCAAAAAAGATATCTTTGGCATTGGAAAAGGTTCAGAAAAGGGCAACAAAAATTATTAGGGTCCCATATGAAGAGAGATTAAAAAGACTTGGACTTTTCATCTTAGAAAAGAGGAGACTAAGGGGGGATATGATAGAAGTCTATAAAATTACAGTCAACCTGTGGAACTCCTTGCCAGAGGATGTGGTGAAGGCTAGAACTTTAACAGGGTTCAGAAAAGAGCTAGATAGATTCATGGAGGCTAGGTTAGGTCCATCAATGGCTATTAGCCAGGATGGGTAGGAATGGTGTCCCTAGCCTCCGTTTGTCTGGAAATGGGTGACAGCGGAGGGATCACATGAGGATTCCCTGTTGTGTCCCTCCCTCTGGGGCATCTGGCATTGGCCACTGTCGTCAGACAGGATACTGGGCTAGATGGACCATTGGTCTGACCCAGTATGACCGTTTTTATGACTGGAAAGGGTGAATTTTGTATACACATTGGCCGGCCCTTCTTAGTGTTTCTTTCCGCTTTGTTCCTGAGAATGGCAAAACTGCGTACACCCAGACGAAGCACTGAGAAGGCATGTGTGTGAAGGGCATCTTGCCATGTGTACAGGACAGCATTACAAATAAAGGCGAAAATCCCTTCTCTTTGCAGAGCCTTCTCCTTTTGAATGCTGTCCCCTACAGACAGACACTCGCAGCCTCTCTGAGACACCAAGACTGTTGCCATGAGTTCTAAAGGTCAAAGTTATTAGAGTCCCTTTTTCAGATCTGGCCTCAGGAGAAGTATTTTTATATTATGCAGACTGGAGATAAAGGGACCGTTTCATTTGCCCTCATGTTTCTTTTCCTGCTGCCCTTCTGTATATATTTTTTTATTTTCCCTGCAAAGCCTCGTATTTCCCCCATGCTCTCTGATTCCTCATTAACAGTTACTTGTGCCATTGTCTGTACTGATCCTTGCTGACATTGGTGTATTGTTTGCCCTCTGCAGACTTCCCTGCTGCTAAATGCTGCCCATGTGCTGGCAGGGCATTTAGATCCGTTCGTAGGGCTCTCAGATCCTGTTTTCCGCCTCTTCCCTTTAATGTCGGTGTGTCCGTGCCAGTCCGAGAGCGCACATCAATGTGCAGGTTAATTATGGTGGCCAAGTGCGAATCCAGCCACTGGCTCTGCCCAGGGTAGGAATCTGGGTTTTCCTTGCAAATGAAGGTGGAGGTGTAGTCCGGTAGCTCTGGGCACCTGCGGTGCGGCATGTTTCCTAGGCGTTTGCGTCCTCCCTGCCGAGCACCAGCCTCAGCTCCGCGTTCCAGGATGGGAGAGCCAATCGGAATGAACCCCAAATCTGTAGGGCTTTGAAAAAAGCCCCATTCACTTTGTTCTCCCTCCATTTTCAGTCCACTTTCTGCTTTTCACCTGGGACTGGTAGCTCTGAAATGACACAAGATGGGGAAGGTCTCCCATCCAGGTATGGACCAGACCCAACCCCACTTAAATCTGCTTCAATCGCCGCATATGGCAGTGGAGCCGTGTCCATACAGATCCCCAGGGGACCGTAGCACATGAACTCTGTGCTCTGGTGTTAGTGAAGGTGTTATACCGGTACTGCTGACTGGTTTTTGCCTTCCAGTGCCAGCCTACCATAGCGACTTCCTTTAACTCTGAGGGCCGAATTTGCAAAGTCCTCTGCCACGGGGGTTGTGTACCTGCAAAACCCCATCTTTGCAGGGACACACATTGTGCGCATCCGTGAGCGTGTGCGCCTGCTGCTTCAGAGTCGAAGTAAACCCACGTTTTATTATAAACGGCTTCACAATGCAGCCTCTTTACCAAATCACAAGGGGGTGGGGGGTGCAGAGCAGTTCCCAACATGCCAGGCAATGTTTCCTCTCACTTTTTCCATCCCTGTGCAGAATACATTTTGTTCGGCGCGCCGAGGCACGTGCAGGTGTGCGCCACCAGTAGAAACACACGCTGCTGGCTGTGCTAATTGGACGCTCTGCCAATTAGCTGAGTGGCAGCTGAATCTCCCCTGGGCGGCCTCCCAAGCGCTCAGCTTACAGGGAACGAACGTTACGGTGCTCTGCTTCCATCGTCTCATGCAGAGCAGCCCCAGTGATGTTTGTAGGTGTTCTCAAAAGAGTGGCTTGAAACACGTGCACCTAATCCGCTGTCTGTGGAGAAGAGACCCCACTGATACCGTTGTGTTCTTCCCCTAGATCCCATCTAATGCCGAGGCTGAAAGAATCCCGCTCCCACGAGTCTTTGCTCAGCCCCAGTAGCGCCGTCGAGGCTCTGGATCTCAGCATGGAGGAAGAAGTGATCATCAAGCCCGTTCATAGTAGCATTCTGGGGCAGGACTATTGTTTTGAGGTAAGAGGCCGTCATGTCCGTCCTGCCACGTGGGCATTGGAAGGGATCTGGTTGGTGAGCGGGGCTATGTCTAGACACCAGGCTTCTTTCGGAAGAACCGTTTTTCGGAAGAGATCTTTCGAAAAAACGTCTTCCAAAAGAGCACGTCCACACGCAAACGTGGAATGGACGCTCTCTCGCATGTAAGCTGTGATTACTATGGACGGAGCGGCCACCAGGGCACCTGTGCTTTTTCCTCTTTCCTCTTCTTGCGAAAGATCTGCCTCTTCCCCATCCACACATGCCTTTTTCCGAAAGAGCTCTTTCGCAAAAAGGCTTCTTCCTCGTAGAAAGAGGTTTACCAATGTCGGAAAAACCCCTCTGTTCTTTCGATTTGCTTTTGGAAGAACACGATTGCAGTGTGGACGTAACTCAGGTTTTGTCGGAAAAACGGCCGGTTTTCCGACAAAACTCTGTAGTGTAGACATACTTGGAGGGGGGTCTTCTTACCTTATAAACCTTTCTGGCGTGAACTTTTGTTCATCGGAGTAATGTCTAATGGAGACCGTTGTTTCACGGGGAGTGCGTGTGAGTGTGTGGTCCATTAAAAAATATTCTGTTGGGAAAATACACCAGTAAAATTAGAGCTCTGAGCCCAGTCATAGCAGGATCTGCTGTGTGGAGAGCTCCCCCGAAGTCCTAAACACGTCTGTGCCCTGACAGACCATAGATAAATAATCCACAGGCCTACAGGCATCCTAACCTGCAGGTCTCTTCTGTGGCCGCACAGGCTTCATACACTGTGGAGACAGAAGTCTGGACCTTATCCAAAACCAGGCTTCTGTTGGTGGCATGAAAGGAAGATCTCTGTGAGCTGGAGTATTACTGGGTTTTATATCTCAGTGGGCTACAGCTGAGAGAGGCAGCAAAATTACTGGTACGTCAGCAAGTCTCCATCTTGCAGAGGGCAAGGCCAGCACACATGTTAGTACGGCAACATGCCTGTTATCGTGTGGTGTAGGGGCAGCTCGTTCTTGTGAACAACATTAGCTGGCTAGAATAGGGAAGCCATCTCCTTCCCCTGGGAGAGTGGCCATCGCTCCTGCTGCCCTCAGGGACTGGCACCGTATTTGTATTCAGGGTCAGAAGGGGAGACAGTGGCAAACAGCCATGCTCGGGCCATGCCTTAGGGGTGGGTCTGCACCGCTGTCAGAGGCGTGAGCAGGCATGCCCGCATGGGATTTAAGAGTAGCAGAGAAGTCAGAGTGGTGCAGGCTTCGGGACAGGATGGACAAGCCGGCTTGTCGCCTTTGGTGCATACGCTCCTTGCTAACTAGCGCAGAAGCCTGCCTTGCTGCATGTTAAAAAGCATGTAATTGGGTAACTGTGTAACCGCTGAAAATCTCAGCAGTTACGTGCACTCGCAGTGCAGGGTGGCAGCTGGCTCCCCGGGAGCTGGTGTGCACCAGGAGCCAGCTTTTAAGCCAGCTCCCAGCACAAGCGGGCTCCCGCCTGCCTGCTCCCCAGGACCGGGGCACGAGCCTGCGTGTAACCGTGAACGGTAACCGATAAGCCCAGGTTTATTAATGGCAAAGCAACAGCTGAGATTGGTTTAAACTTTGGTTGTTGTTGAAATTAGCAGCAAGTTCAAATTTAAAAGCAATTTCTGAAAATGTAAATGGGAAAGACTTTGAAAAAGATTATCCCCAAACATAAGCCCTAAAGCCGGAAGAAGGCAGAAATTTTCCAGTGTGATTTGCTCTCTGGGGAATTGAGCGAGGGCGGCAGGTCAGGAGGAGAACAGTTTTGTAAATTATACGGCCTCTATTACATTCCACTCAAGAAAGATAAAATGAAGCTAGATGGAAAATAGATGTGACATCCATAATATAAGAGTTGTTTACCAGTTCGGCACCGCGCACAAGAGCAGAGTAAGAGATCTGAACGGTGCTTGTGGAAAGTTGGTGGAGAGGGGCATTATAGAAATCAGGCACTTGTAAGGGGAAGAGCATTTTATCTGGAGTGAGTTTCATCAGGAAGAGTCGTACAGGAAAACAGCACATATTAATGGCTCGTTAGAAGTCCCGAGAAGGAAGAAAGAATGCCAGACACCAAAAAGGATGTGGCTTTGTGACTCATGGATACTCACCAGCCAGCCTCTATAGGGTAAGGCTTATGGTGAAAGCAAAATGGTGTCTTGTTAGACCCAGACAGGAGCACGTCTCTGGAGACCCTGGTTCAAATAGTGGCATCCCGCAGAGGTGAAAGGAGTTTGCAGGTCTCAGACAAGTCTACGCTGGGGGCAAAGTCGATTTAAGATACACCGCTCCAGCGACGTGAATAGCACAGCTGGGGTTGACGTGCCTTAGTTTGAATTCCCGAGGCAGCGCCGCTGTGGGGGGTCTCTCCCGTCCATTCCTCCTCGCGGCCCAGTGGAGTGCTGGAGTTGACAGGAGCACCATCAGCGGTTGATTTAGTGGGTCCTTACTAGACCTGTTAAATCGATCCCTGGGAGATAGATCTCCGCAACGTCGATCTCCTGATAAGTGGCGACAAGGCCTCACCTAAATCCCTAGTGGACATCAGTCTGCCTCTCAGCCACTGCGCCACAGCGTGATTTGCAGAGGCAGAGGGTTCGAGTTCGCCCCGGCAGACCGGAGGCGATAGTCTTGCAGGGGCTGGGATTGGAACAGCAGGGGCGCCGTCCGAACTGAGGTGCACTGCAGAGCCACTCGCTCCTCACAGCTCTCAATCCCCGGCCTTGTCTTAAAAGAGAAGAACGACCAGGTCTTTTGGGTTCCCACCTGTGTGAAAACTGGCAACCAGAACTGCGGCGGGGGCCACCCCTCTCCTGCCCTGGGATGTCGTCTCTGGTCCCCGGGGCAGGTTTTGTTTACCTTGTTGGAAAGACAGCGTCCCTGAGAGTCCCCAGAATAAACCTCCTCCCCCAAAGGGCCCCCCTTTATGTTCTGAGCCTCGCTCCAATAGGTGTCCGGGGGGCAGGTCTGACTGAACAAAGGGGGTTGACCCTGGTGAGGGCTCAGCAGAGAGAACAGCAGCCGCTTCCATGGCTTAGAACTTGGGACGGTTGGATTCGGGTCTGCGGGCGGCCGAGAGAAGGCCTGAAGGTGGTGAGAGCAGCGATCGAAAGCCACGACCCCGTTCTGCCTGGGAGTAATGAGCTGCCGTCCCGGAAAGCAGGCTGCGAGCGAGACAGGGGCGGCCAAACTCAGAGGTCCGGGACCCACGACGTGGTCTGTACGGCGGAGTACGAAGGTGCTGCTGGGGGATGTGGTGGAGCTGATCCCCCGGAGATTCGAGTCAGGAAACCGCCAATGTGTTTCCCCTGCAATGAGGAGGTGGATGTTGACGTTGGGAGGCAAATACCCATCTGGTGTCGTTCGGAGGGTTCCTCTTAATCAGGCCTGTAAGCGAGGGGAGGGTGTGAAGGGTGTGAACGTACACCCCCCCTTCCCCACGGTCCTTCATGGTCAGTCAGTCGGGGCCAATTCCAGCTGACCTAGGGAAGGCAGGGGCAGTGCATTGCCCCAGCCTTCCTCCCCCGTGCTCCAGCCAGCCAAGGAAGCCTGGGGCTGTTTTCCTCCTTCCTCACCCAAGAGCGAGGCTGGGGGCAGGGCTGGGCTGTGGGGGGCAGGGATGGGCTGCGGGGTGGGGGAGGGGCAGCCACAGCTTGCACCGTTCCCCTCCCTCCCCCCAGAAATTCCTGCATACAGGCCTGTTAACTATCCTTTGCCTGCTGAGTGTTGTTCGGGGATGGACAGAGCTTCCGCCACCAGTCGGCTGGGGTCTCTTAGTTCTCTCTCGGGGAAGGTTGTGGTTGGATTGCCCAGAATGCTTCCCTGTGGGCGCTCTTGCCCGCCATGGTGGGTGGCAGCTTTTCCCGGCACTGCCTGCAGTCCAGGCTGCCTGGCCGGCCCCCTGAACACCACGGAGCAGCAGCGAGTGCATGGCTGCGAAGATCAGACCAGCAGGTTTCGACACGGCTGCCGATGGAGCAACACTGGAGGGTTCAGATGGAGAAGAGAACTGGCAGCACAGCCAAATGCAGCAGAAACCAGCTCGTGCCAGGACCATCTGCAGTGGAAGAAACCCAACTGCCTTGCTCTGAAGCAGCTGGCTGTTTAAAGGTACAGTGCGTTATTTCTCTGTTAGCCAGATTTGTTTATTGAGACAGTATGTGACTGGTTGCCCAGTTACCTTCACCGGTAATGAGGCCAAATTCGGATCAGGTAGAAGCCTATTGAAGTCAAGAGTAATACACCTACTTCCACTGGGTCTGGACTGGGCTCACTGTGTCTTAAGATTTGTTTTTCCATTTGTTCCTTTGGAACTTCCCCATCTTTGACTCTTGTCCTGCAAAACAGGGGGATCGATATTTATTTGTTGTGTGTTGTTTTATTTTTGACCTTCCAAATAATTTTATTGAACATCTAATTTTTCTCTCTCCTGAGCCAGTGGAAGAAAGGGCTCCCAGCCGATGTCACGAGCTCGTTCTGCGGCACATGCTGTGTGCTAAATCTAGATTGGGCAGCGTGGCCTCGGGAAGGAGTTTGGAAGCTGGGGTCCTGGCTCTGCCACTTGAGGAGTTCAGAGATAAGAGCCGGGAGAGGGAATCGGAACTCGGTGATTTTGTTCCCTGCCTCACTGCAGGCCACATGCCAGTCCCAGCTCTCAGCCCCGCACCTGGGCCAGGTGCTAGAGTTTCCTTCAGGGTATAGGAGGAGGGACATGCAGCAGCAAAACAGTAAGAGCAACACCACCACTTCCTGATGGCTCCCTGTAGCATCAGGGGCTGAATTGCTCTTCCTGGCCCAACCTTCTATTCTACCTCCACCCCCAACCCGCACAAGAGGATATCAGCTGGATAGGCATAGTCGCAGTTACATCAGTCCCATTCCTAACCCTCAGGCCAGGTCTACACTATGGGGCAATGTTGACCTAAGTACACAACTCCAGCTATGTGGATAGCGTAGCTGGAGTCGACATACCTTAGGTCGAGTTGCCGCAGGATCTGCACTGTGGGCGGTCGATGTGAGAAACTCTCCTATCAACCTCCCTTACACTTCTCGTCCCGGTGGAATACTGGAGTCGATCACAAAGCGATCAGCAGTTGATTTAGTGGGTCTTTACTAGGCCCACTAAATCGCCCCCGAGGGATCGATTGCTGCAATGCTGATCTCACAGTAAGTGTAGACCTGCCATCAGATAATCGCCCAAACTCTCTGCATGACAGCAATAGGTCGGGTTTATGTGTGTGTGTGTGTGTATTACCCCTGCAGTCCAGACCTAGTCCAGGCACAGGTCAGTTAACTTCTCTCTAACATGGGTATGATCATGCTCACTGTTCCTGCTATGATGTAGTAGGCTTGCCTCTTGTTCATAATGTCAGTTCAGACCCTTGGCTGAAATAACTGATGGAATTGCAAAGTTATCAATTGTTGTACAAAGATGAACCAATTTCAGACGCTCCGAAAGCAACCCAATGTTTTTTTTCCAGATAGTAGCAAAATTCACAAGACAATTTGGTTGAACTCAAGGAAGCATCCATTCAGGGAATGGGAGTAATGAATAATAAGTTAAACTTTAGAAATTAACAGGTACCACTAAATAAGTTGATCCAAGTCCATTAACACTTTTTTAGCAAATTTAAAAATCCCAAAGTGACCAGAATACTGTCTTCCAGGAGATCAGCAATATCTGGTGATGATCATTTATTTTGCATGACATTTAGGTCACAGGTCAGAGTCAGGGCATTCTTGCGAATCTGGGGAAAATTGCCTTTTTGTGCACATATGGTGGGTATGACCTTCAACTCCTAATGGGACTCCTAGGAGACTTTCTGGTGTGACATGTGTGAGAATGCCCCAGTAATGAAGGATTATTATGAGCAGAAATCTTAGAATGTAACTGTTGAATAATTATCCAGTGATCCGTTGAGTTGGGATTTCATAAAATATTTGTTAAATTAATGCCAGTTTATTGATGTGTTTGTTGGAATATATAGTAGATGCACATCTTATTAAATAATGGTAAACAATAAACAATTGGCATTTAATTAACAGCCAGGAGGGTTGAACAAGGGCTGAATCCCACTCTGATTTATAGGGGAGTTTCAGAGGGAGCTGCCTATGTCATGGAGCAGAATTTGCCCCTAAAGAGAATTTCAGCCGACAGCAATCCAAGAATTTCTGGTCCTCCGGGAATTCAATGGTGTAGCCTCACAGAAGGGCTGAATTCGGTTGCCCTTCGTCACAGTTCTCCGGGATATGAGCGAGAGTTTTGCTTTATTTAGGATTGCAGAATTTGGCTCTTGATTGCCATCAAATGACATGGTCATGCATCAGAGCACAAGACTTCTGTCCTCTAGATTTGAGTGTAGGGAACATCACTGGTGATTACTTTAGCTCTTTCAAACCCTAATTTCTGGGGTAAAAAGAGAAGAGACCCTCAAATTCCCCCTGTATTTTGGATTCCTATCTGAAGTTCTGCACATTCAAAATCCACCCCTCTATACCAGTGACAGAGCAATCTGGAGGGGCATTGGATGGTATGTTCTTCCGTGTTATTTAGCTATAAACCCCATTGTTGAATAACTTTGTAACAAACAGATTCTCCCTTGATCTTTGGGCCTGTAACTCAGTGGGTGCCATACTTTCATGTACACCAAAGTGATGCAGGTTTGCCCTCTGTTTTTAGCTAAAGTTACCAGTCAGGTGCGTTAGTCCGACTGACCCAAAATGCAGCTCCAAGGTCTCCTCTATGCAAATGGTCAAGACAGTCTGAGGAGCCCCGCAGAAATGGCATAGCAGGAAGAGGAGGCAGTGGGTTCATGCAGTCTGGATAGAGCAAGCCAGCTTTGTGGCAGGAGAGCCATGAGGCATGCAGCAGTCCTAGAGAAGCATGTAAAGACGCTGAAAAGAAAAGTGGGCAGAGATGATGCAACCAGCCTTGTTCGTGTGCAGTCTTCCATTCTCCGCAGTAGAAAAAGATAACTGCATCATGGTCAGAGGAGCCCTTGAGATTCAAAGTACAGAGCATGGGTGCGAGGCAGGCGGGCAGAAAGGGGCACCTCTGAGCCATGAGCAGTGTTCGAACCGCCCACAAAGCAGAAGCGCCATTGAAGCTGGCTGGAATGTCTATTGGATCCACTCAGCAAAGGCAGCATTAAACCTCCTCTCTTTTTTTGTCCCATTGGGAAAATGCCGGAGAGGCACACGCAGCCTCCCAAGGCAGAATATGTGTTCACCTCAGCCGGGAGGTTCGCCAAAGAGCCATCGTGGCCTGAGGCTCGTTGCTCCGAAGGAAGAGTTGAAACTTCGCCAAGGATTTACAGAGCAAAAGAAAGTTGCGTCTCCTGAAAGCAGTGAACCCAGCCCCGCCCAGTGGGAAAACCAAAGGCAGCGGAGGCACAAGATGGCAATACAAGGAACTCTGCAGCTAAAGGAAGGAATACTCCGAGGAGCTTTATTTTGAAGTGTGGATTAAATACCTTCAGTCTGCAAACAAGGAAGCTCATAAAGAGTATTATTGGATGGTGACCGGTGCAATGAATACAAAGGTCAAAGCAGCGGAATGAAGTTTTCCCGAATAATACAGAAGTCCTACTGCCAACTCATAGTCTCTTAATTTGCCAGCAGGGATCTGAGGAGTGAGTTGTTTGAGGAATATACCTATTTCCTAGGCACATGGTACTCACAGCTGCAGCTAGCTGGAAAGACGCTGCTTAGGAATCGCATTGGCCTTTGTAGACCCCAGTACAGTAATTAATGCGGGGAAAGCTCAGTGAGATGAATCAGAAAGCAGGTGTTGGTACGTGACGACTCTTGCTAAGTGGTGTATCTCTGGCCATCAGGCAGCATGTGCAGAGATGGACTGGCCAAGTGTGTTTGCCTGCACTGCCTCTTTAAAAGCCTTTGTGGCACCTCCGCCCTCCAGCCGAGTCACAGCCTCATGTGGCATCACAAACCCCTTCTAGGGAACACGCCTCATGGGGCCCATCCCAGTGCCTTCTGCGCATGTCTTCAGCTGTCTCTCTGTTTCCCCTCTGTCTCCTTCTCCCCTCAGTGAGAGTGGCACCTCCAGGGATTCCCCTCACAGTCTGCTCTCTGAGCTCTGCACTGCACTGACTGCTACTAAGCTTTGCAGCTCCTTTTGTAGGCACCCTGGCCCCTGATTGGCTGGGTCCTACCGAGCCTCTCTAGCCTCCTGGAGGACTTATCTATGGCTCTTTCTGGGCTTGCTCCAGCCTGAGATTCTGTGTGATGTGGAGGAAGCCTGCTGGAGGCTGGGGAAGGTGGTGGCAGTGTCAATGAACTGAATCCATCCCTGGGTGGCAGTCCAGCAGGGTCTCAGAAGTGCTATTACACTGTTATTTCCCTAGTGTAGGACCTGAGGGGACGGGTGGGGCAAGGCCCGGCGATACCTCATCCGGACACTTGGAGGTGGTCTGAGCTGGGGACTCTAGCTTGGTCCATGGCAGCCAGGGTAGCCAGTGCCAGGAGCACGGAAATGCCCAGGGAAGGATGCATGCCCTGGGCAGGGGGAGCAGGGTGCCGGATATACAGCACTGCCCACCGCAGCTATTTCAGAAGAAGCACTGATAGCCAGGAGGGGTGAGAAGTCAAAGGGATGGGGCGGGGGGTGGGGGTAACAAGGGGCTTGGATTCCCTGCTGGGGAAAGGAATAGGGTTGCCAAGTGTCTGGTTTTGAACCAGACAGTCCAGTATTTGAGCTTTCTGTCCGGGAAACAAATTGAGAAAATACCAGACATAGAAATGTCCAGTATTTTCTAATTAAGCTTTATTATCATGAGGAGTATCAGTACGTAGTTGTGTACTGCCTGGCTGGTCGACGCGCTCACACTGCGTGAGCATGTCCACCAGCCAGGCAGTATGCAACTACCCAGTAGAGAGGAGGGGGGCGGGCCCCGGGTGGGATGGAATCCCCGGGGCCGGACTCGCCTGTATGCCCTGCTGGGACGGTGCACGGGACGGGCAGCACTCCGGGATCTGCATGCGCCCAGGTCAGCCCCGCTCCACGCCGGCCAGTTCCCCCCCGGCCAGTCCCACTCCCCCCGACACCCTCCCAGCCAACCCTGCTTCCTGCCAGCCAGTTCCTTCCCCTGATCTCCCCTGGCCAGCCCGCTCCCTCCGACCCCCTCCTGGCCAACCCTGCTTCCCGCCGGCTGGTCCCTCTCCCCACCCCAATCTCCCCCGGCCAGCCTGCTCCCTCCGACACCCTCCCAGCCAACCCTGCTTCCCGCCGGCCGGTTCCTTCCCGATCTCCCAGCCAGCCCCGCTCCCCTCAACCCCTCCCGGCCAGTCCTGCTTCCCACCAGCTGGTCCCCTCTCCCCGATCTCCCCCAGCCAGCCCTGCTCCCCTGACCCCCTCCTGGCCAACCCCGCTTCCCTCCCAGCCAGTCCCCCCCCGCTCCCGTTCTGAGATCACGTGTGTCCGTTATTTTTTTGAAACCCATCTGGTAACCCTAGAAAGGAAGGAGGTTCATCTAATTCAAGGCTGAGCAAGACATGGTCCAGGGGCTGGATCCGGCCCACTTAACACGTGGATCTCGCCTGTGGACTGCTTTCTATTTACATCCTGCTGGGCCACTGAATTCCCAGGCAGTGGTTCAGGCAGCCAGATCCTATTAAAATGGCTCCTGGCTTGTGGTCGTAGCGCTACCCTGGCAGAGGCCATAGCCCGAGCCTTTTAAAGTGCCACCGCAACCCCTGGTGGCTACCAGACAATGCGGTAACGGTGGGGCTGGGAGCTGCGAGCCCTTTGCTGTGTTTTTACTTCAACTCCTGGAGCCCCAGACACCTCTGGGAGGGAGGCTAGTCCCCAGCACCGCCCCTTCCTCCCAAGCCCCGCCCCTTCTGGGGTGGAACCAGCCTATGATCACATAGCAAAATTCGTTAAGTGGCCCCCCAGTGAAAATTATTGCCCACGCCTGCTCTAATTGCAGGTTATGGGCCAAATCCTGACAGGTGCTGAACACTACAAACTTGCATCACTCAGCCCCTCTTGGGATCTGGTCCTGAGCTGCTCTCACCCGCTTTCTGTGGCGCTTGGGGGCTGGTGTTCGCTGGAGTAACTGCCGACTCTGGTGCCACCACTCTGGTTTGGTACTAATGGGGGAAGGGGGCATGGGCTCAGGGCCTCCATGCTTAGCCCCCGGCGATGCTCAGCATTGTGCTCAAAGTCTCCGCCCGCCTCGCACACGAGACGCGACTCCCGGGCTAAAGCAGTTGGCTCATGTAATAAAAGCGCCCGCCAGCCTCAGTGCTGAATTTCCCCAAAGCCAGGTCCGTAATGTGCCGGTTGAGAAATAACGCCCCTTCCTTTCCATGCAGGTGACGACTTCATCGGGCAGTAAGTGCTTCTCCTGTCGCTCGGCCGCCGAACGAGACAAATGGATGGAGAACCTGCGGCGTGCCGTGCACCCAAATAAGGTAGCGGCGTCGAGGAATTGCCTCTGTAATAGTTCCGCTCCTCGTTATTACCATTTCTAACCCAGCGCATGGGAGCAGCAGGGGACAGCTTGTCATTTTAGTGACAAAGTGTAATTGGGGCTCAGCTTTTTTCTGTATTACTTTCTGCCACAATTATATTTATGGGAAACTGCCAATTATTTTTTGCCCTCGCTTCTCCGGGATGTGCCACTTGGGCTGTCGCGGAGAAACAATCGACCCTCGAGAACCCGCAGTCTTGTTTTAGTCCTAATGCTATTTGCTGCTTATCTAAGGCTTCCGGTCCTCAGGGTGCGTTACCAGGCGCCCTCAGGACAAATGGTGATGTTGGAGGTAGCGTACCACTGTATTCAGGTACTCAAACCTCACAGCAGCCTCTCTGGATTGGATGGGATTGGTGAGCCACATTTTGGAGGTGGGGAAACTGAGGCACGGATTCTCAGTGAGCTGCTTATGGCCCCAAAAGAACTGGGGCTTGGCTATGGCTCCCACTCCTGTACCCGGACTACCAGCCCATCCTGTTCCCTCTATCTGCTGCATTGAAAACTGCAGCAAAAAGCGCCTCTCTGTCCCAGGGGACATGAAATGTGCCCTTAGAGCCAGGTGAGGCTAAAGGCACCTTTAAAGGAAGCCTAGAGCTGCCCCTTTCTCTGTGCGCCAGGCTGAGGGCAGAGCAGATCCCTGCAGGGTTTCCCAGCTGATTGACTGAAGGGGTTCTGTGCGTTCCTTCTTGCTAGCGGAAGCAGGTAAGTGTGTATGCACGTTAGATACCAGACTTGGGCACCTGCAACCTGCTAATTCAGCCCTTAATGTCACAAAGTCGGGTGCCCATATTTCAGCCCTAAGTTTTGTACCCTAACAGATGAGCCCTCTGCAGTACAGCAGGGGAACTGGTGGCCTGGAGAGAGTAACTTATCTTTTTGGGCGCCGCGCGCGCGCGTGTTTGTGTGTGTGCGTGCGCGCGTGCTCAGCAGTCTATCATTCCCTGCGTGTGTTTTTCCTGCGCCCAGACCACCCCGTTGTGTGCTTCCAGCAACTGTGCTCTCTCCTCTCCTAAGCGAGGCTGGGTCGGAAGGTTCGTTACTGCAATTAGAGACGTCCAAGCAAAACTGCAGGTGCTGCAGAAGCAGTTGTGGGTGATTCAGTCGGGGGTTCTGTTTCCTTGAAGTCTAGCCGGTGCCTGGAGGTGTCTCTTCGGGATGAGTTCGTGACTCTTTGGGGGCCATTTAGGATTCCGTGGTGTCGTTCACTGCACTAGTGTTAAAATGGCTCCCAGGGCACGTTTTTACTTCAGAATAATAATAATTCTTAGCTCGTTCAGTCTCCTTCAATTCCCCTTAGTGTTTCAGTCGAATTAAATAGTCTTCATTTCTTGTCCTAAAATACTTAGGCAGTGATGCAACAGCTGCTCTTCCCACCCCAGAAGCGGTTGCATTCCAGTCACGAATGAAGTGATCCCTGGGCGGAATTTCGGACACTTCTAGACTTGCCATAGATGGAAAAGGAAACGGATTGTTCCACAGAACAACAATGGAACAAAAGGGCTTCTCTTTTTTGCAAAAAGACATTAATTATTGGTAGGGCTCCTTCCTGTTCCTTGTGAGGCCTTCCTGGCAGTAGAACTGGAAATGGTACATTTTTAATTTGGAGGGGTTTTATCTGGCTTGTTCCTTATATTAATTGGCACCAGCAGACATGGAGTGCACAGTGATATTTGGAAAATTAACATAAGTAGTGTTATTATGCAAATTCCTGAGAGCCAGTATTTCTTTAAAATAAAATGTAATTAAGCCACGGCTCGTTTAGCACCTCCAGAAATAATTAACTGGTTTCTCCGGCTTGTTGTGTATGGGTTTGGTTTTTTCCTTGACCTTTTTCTTTATGTCTCTTTTCCAGGACAACAGCAGAAGGGTGGAGAATATGTTAAAGTTATGGATTATTGAAGGCAAGGACCTGCCCGCCAAGAAGAAGTACTTGTGCGAATTATGCCTGGATGAGGTTCTTTACGCACGAACTACCTGTAAATTGAAAACGGACAATGTCTTTTGGGGGGAGCACTTTGAATTTAATAACCTCCCGGCGCTCAAAACCATTTCGGTGCATCTATACAAGGAGACCGACAAGAAGAAGAAGAAGGACAAGACCAACTTCCTCGGGCAGGTGACGATCCCCGTGGGTGCCGTCACGGGGCGGCAGTTTGTGGAGAAGTGGTACCCTGTCGTCAGCCCCAACCCCAGCAAGGGCAAGTCCGCCGGGCCGATGCTCCGCATCAAGGCGCGTTACCAGAGCATGAGCATCCTTCCCATGGAGATGTACAAGGAGTTTGCGGAGTACATCACCAACAATTACATGGTGCTCTGTTCCGTGCTGGAGCCGGCGCTGAGCGTGAAGAACAAAGAGGAGATGGCCTCTGCGCTGGTCCATATCCTGCAAAGCACGGGGAAGGCCAAGGTAAGAATCGTAGAATCCTAGAACACTAGAACGGGAAGGGACCTTGAGAGGGCATTGAGTCCAGTCCCCTGCCCTTACGGCAGGACCAAGCACCACCTAGATCATCCCTGACCGGTGTCTGTCCAACCTGCTCTTAAATATCTCCAGTGATGGAGATTCCACAACCTCCCTGGGCAATTTATTCCAGTGTTTCACCACCCGGACAGTTAGGAAGTGTCTCCAAGGCTACGTCTACACTACACATGTTTGCGGCAGAAAATATGCTAATGAGGGACTCGTCAGCATCAGTTGCAATGTCATTAGCATATTTTCTGCCATTTCTTTTTGCTCAGAGGTTTTTGCATAAAAAGGAAACGTCCACACTGCTTCTTTTTGCGCAAAAAGAAATGGCAGAAAATATGCTAATGATGTCACGATTTATGCTAACGAGTCCCTCATTAGCATATTTTCTGCCGCAAAAACGTGTAGTGTAGACGTAGCCCTAACGTCCAACCTAAACCTCTCTTGATGTAGTTTAAGCTCATTGCTTCTTGTCCTGTCCTCAGAGGTTAAAGGAGAACAATTTTTCTCCTTCCTCCTTGTAACACCCTTTTAGGTCCTCCCCGCATCACCTGGACAATCCCATTGTAGACCAACCTGACGCAGAACCCCAGATCCAAACCCTCCCCAGCCACACATGGGTCTGACTGTCGGCTCAGCCTCTCCCTACTGACCATGTGTATAATGCTTCTTTTACCATAGACAGATTAGCAGCGCCGGTGGTAGGCTCACTTGGGTCCAGATCCTGGTGTGCCCAGGAAGGTACCGATACAAGACTCTGTTCTTATTCCTAGCGGTTCATAGGGGAGACTCTCATTGCTTTAAAATAAGCACTGAACGGAGGTCCCATTAACTTGCTGGAGAGCTGGGAAGCAGCCTGAGCAAGACTTCCCCTACCCTCTCGTTCCTTGGAGCTATTGTGAACAAGCAGCAGAAAGTCCAGTACCAGCAGCCGTGTTAAGCAGCCTGTTTTTCTCCATTGTCAGTAAATTGCTTCTCGCCCAGTCCGTTCCTTGGCAGTCGTCCTGGCGGGATGTGCCCGTCATGGCTCGGGGCCGAGGAAAGAGCCGGGCGGTGCTCTGGCAGTGTTGGAGAGGAGCCCGCCGCAGGCACGTGCGCCCAGCTCCGTTCGCACCGCAGCATCTCTTGCCCCTGCTCTCGGACTGGCGGGGAACAGGCAGGCCCCTGGGGTTCCCGAGCGAGGGGGCTGAGGTGGCAGAGCTGTGCACTCTGGAGACCAGCTCTTCTGGGCTCACTTAGATGAACCGTTGGGATCCTGGTGAATCCACCAGCCCCAGGCTTGGGGAGGGCAGCCGGCCGGGAGAGGCGGAGGTTTCTACCAGCAGCTTCAGTTGGTCTGTGGGAGAATGCGGGGGGAGGCAGGTAGCAGGCTGAGTGGCTGACTTGGTGAACCTCACCGACGCTTGGGCAGGGGAGCACCCACCGCGCACGCTGCAGTCTGACACGGCAGCTGCCGCGAGAGGGCGAGATTTTCATTTTGTCCGTGAACCTCTCCCTGAGCGGGGGCCTTTCCTCGACGCCTCAGCAAGATTCCCAAAGCCTCTGCAGTGCGAAGGAGGCTTGTGGCCTACCTCAGACACGGAATTGTGGGTTCCCCTCCTGCTGCTCCTGCTGTGTGCAGCCGTGGCTGGCCTGGGGGGGGGAGTGCAAGTTGCCCCTGTTACACGGAGAGGAACTAGAGCAATAGACCGGCTCCAGGCAGCAAAGTCTCCTCGAGGGGATTGACCGCCACGGAGCAGGGAGCTGCCTCATGGGGACAGTCTGCCCAGTGACGGGCCATGTCTGAGCTGGTTTCAAAGTAGGGATGTAAAATCCCGTTTCACCAGTTCACTGGTTACACGTTGTGGTTCACCAGCATCTGCAGACTGGGGAGGCTGCTCTAGCCCGGCTGGGCCACTGGGCTGGAGCACTCATGGTGCGGTAGGCCCGGCCGGGCTGGTGCATCCCCAGCCCACAGCATGGTGGGCCCAGCTGGGCTAGAGCAGCCTCCCGCCCACTTCAGACAGGGACCTGTTCCAGCCCGGCCAGGCCGCTGGTTAACCAGTTACTGGAAAGCATCAGCCAGTGAGGCTGATGCTTACCAGTTAACCCTGGGGTGGGCAAGATCCAGCCCACCAAGCCGCTTGATCCGGCCCATGGCCTGCCCTGCCACTCCCCCGGCCCCAAGCCAGTTGGGACTTGGGGGTGGGGAAGTGTGCAAAGTCATTCGCGGTTCAGCGCGGCTGGCGGCTGCCTGCCCCTGCAAGGGGCGCGCAGCGCCTAGAGGGAACACCCCTTCTGCCTGAGGCCCCGCCCTTCTGCCCAAACTCTCACTTCACTAGGGTGCTAATAACAGAGCATCCCGGGGCAGGGTGAGCGGCGGGTCAGGCTCGCTGCCCTGAGGACTGGCTGAGGCTCTGTGGCGTGGGCTGCCTACCCCATCCCGCCCCTCGCGCTGCGGTGGCTAGCTTCCCTTTTCAGCATGCTAGCTCAGGGAGCGCTGGCACGAGGACGTCTCCTGGGGCCGGGATCCCATCCAGCTCCAAATGCAGATGGATCCGCCGTCTTCCTGGTCACAGGCAGGACCGCTGAAGCCAGCAAAGCTGGAGGGAAAGCCACAGACTGGCTGCCCTTAGCATGGCCGTCATCCTAGTGGAGATGCAGCTGACACCAGCAGGAGAGGACACGTTCATTGCCCCAAGCAAAATAAGTGACACCAGCCTTTTGCTGGTCTCCCTTTTTTGCTGGTATCACCATGTCTAGACCAGGGCATTTGCCAGCATGAAACAGTGGTAAAAACCCCCACACCTCTGACCAACGTGGCCCTACAGACTTGCGCGTAGGCCTGGCCTTGTCTGCTTGTGAGCTGTGCCACTCTGCTGCGGGGCCTCTCGTGGCCACACCCAGAGAGACTCAGGTGGGAGCCGGTGTATTGCCACGTGCCTGCACATCGCTGGGCCGAGCCCAGATCCGCTCCGTGGGGGAAAGAGCAAACAGTAAATAGACTGGCTAACTATCCCCCTATGAGGGAGCGTCTGCTTTCGCTGCCTGTCATCTGCCGTCAGCGTTGAGTGCAAGGGTTGGAGAGTTGTCAGAGCAACAGGATTTATTGGAGCATGGGAACCGGGTGCTGCAAACTGTGTGGAGGAGCCGGACAAGCGGCGAGAAATTAAAATAACAGCAGTGACGTGAGGGGAGAACATCTGCTCCTCCCCCTGCCTCGGTGGGCCCCACGGGGCGCCGCCGACTGCGCCCGAGCACAGCCACGCCCGCTGCGCCCCGGACGGAGTGACGAGGCGCAGCAAGGAGACACGGGCGCTCAAGAGCTTCTTGGGCAACCACGAGCGTGTCGGGGGGCCACAGGGCACGGCAGCGCTGAGCACAGACCCTCCCCCCACAGGTTACTTAGCCAAAGGCTGGAATAGAACTGAAGAAAGCGAAGGGTGGGCTGGTGGGGTGGGAGGCTGGGCCGGTGAGGCTGCTCCTTGGTCACCTCTGGCGAACAGCAATGGTAGGGTCAGCAGCTGGTTTGTACCAGGGATGTAAATACCCCTTGAGACCGTTAACCCGTTAACCGATGTCATTTTAATCGTTTCACGGGGGTCCGGACAGCCCATTCGTCCAGCCCTCCGGTCCGGGCCGCAGGGGCGGAGGGGGCACTGCGCCCCCTTCCGGTTAACCGGTTACCGGGTAAGCATGCTGATAAGGCTAACTCTTACCGGGTAACCGGTGAAACTTTTACATCCCTACCATGTTCAGGCAAGGCCTGATGCCCCAAACCCTGCTGGCACGAGTCATCCGCTCTGGGACCCCTCAGGCCTACTCGCGCGGCTGGGTCCAGGCACCGACCTGCGGATTTGCATGGCACACGTTTTGTGTTTAGTGCCCTGGGGCTAGCGAGGAATGGGTTGGCAGCCAGGGAGTCTACAAGCTGCAGAGCTAGCACCCCCTCCCTCCCCGTTCTGGGTAGTGACCAGCTCTGGCGCGAGGGGGCGTATCGGTTCCCAGATCTCCTGAGCCTGCTGGCAAAGGGCTTAGCCTCTGCCCCTCCTGTTACAGGAGAGCTAAGCTGAGGCCCTAGTATGGACTGGTAACCAAACACTGGGACTGGGGGAGGAAGAGGAGAATTTCTCTCTGTTACTCAGCGTCTGTCGTGCAGAAGCTGCGTTCTGCTTGCTGCACAGCGCAGTGTGCCTGGCGTTTTAGTGCCTACGGGGAGTGCAGACCGGCCGCCTGCGCCCCAAGGGGCTTTCAGCCTTTTCCCACTCTCCCTCCTCCGCTCCTGGAGGTTTGTCGGGGCTGTCCAGTGACTCCCGCCACCACAAATGCCCCCATTTCACCTCAGCCCGAGTTTGTGTCTCTTTCGAAAGGAGCTGGGAGGCAGTTTCATGTGAGGGCCCCGGGTGGGCGTGCACAGCGATAGCAACACGGATCCCTGCTGGGAGCTGGGGCAGGGGAGAGAGCATTTGAAAAGCTCGGATTTTAGCAAAGCCTGATGGCTCTATTGCCTTGTTATCTCCTCACGCGGCAGCTGTCTGGCCCCATCACAGAGGTAGCCGAGTGTCTCCCGTGCATGCAGAAATAGAAACAGCCTCTCTCTTCCTCCCTTGACAGCCTGTGGGAGAGCTAGCTGCCTTCGTTGGTCTGTTGGCTTGTTTGCAGTGGGCATGGCGGCTGGGTGTCTGAGGGGTGGGCGTCTGCGGAGCTCTGAAGCGTACCACAAGCCTCTGGCTGGCCCGTCGACGCACGGTGAGCCCTGAAAATTCGGCTGTGGAAATGATGCTTCTTTTGCAGCCTCTGCTGCTTCGTCTCTCTCTCAGTGGAGTTGGTGAGTCCAGGAGTAGTGGAGAAGCTGGAGAGCTGGCTGCCTAGGGTCTGAGCTGGAGGGTTTTAGGGGCAGGCTGACGCGTAGGGATATTACATTGTGTGTAACCCAGTAACCACGTAGCTGACAAATATTTTGTCGGTTACACGCTTACCCGATAAGCAGCTCAGGCCCAGGCTCCTAAATAACTTTTCCTGCAGAGCCACAGTGGGGGTAGCTGCCTGGACCGGCGCGAGCTGGGACTGAGCCAGCCTGCGGCCAGCCCACTAAAAAATGTCCTCATGGGAGAGAGGGGGATGTGTGTAGCCGATAGCATTAACCCATACGCATCTGTTTCTCGGTTAGACATTTAACCGGGTGCACGTCCCTACTGGTGAAGCCGTTCGCAGGTCCCACAGCGGGCGAGGCTCAGGTTCCTGGCGGAACTGGGTGCTGCTCTGTGCGGGGAACGCCTCAGAGGGCAAATCAGAACAAGGGCCTGCGGAGCAGCGTTCACACTTGAATCAGGGATCTGGTTTGAGTCCGCATGGCGGCCAAAAGGCAGAGAACGGGATGAAGCAGAGCCGGGGCTGAGGGTGCGGGGCCTAAGGCCAAAAGGGGTTGGAGGGCATGAGGATCTGGGTGGGACCTGAGTCAGGATACAAGGCTAAATGAAAGTGGAGGGCCTGGCTTTGGGGCCCAGCTGGCTTTAAGGGCACGGCCATCCGGGCTGGAGGGGATGGGGACTGGGTTTGGATCCGATCTCGTTTACACCCGGCTCTTGCACGGTTGGCACCGCAGGGAGTCATGTGACCTAGAGTCAGCTGACAACCCCTGGCCTTCTCCTGACCCTCTGTAGCCTCCCCTAGGCCAGGGAGCCCCCGTGACACGCGCTTTACATGGGGCTATTTCACGAGCCGCCGGCGCGCCGGTCCCTTTCTCCGGCCTCCCTCAGCCCTTGTACGCAGCCACGGTAATAAATGGCTGGTAATTAATTTTGCTGATAAAGGCTTTTTGGTGGTTGTTGGCTGCAAGTTGCTGATGCTAACGCAGCAATTAAAGCTGAAGTGAGAGCTAAATGTCCAGTGGATCATCTGTCTGTGCAGACCTGTTAGCGGCTAATTGCTCCTGCCCTGTTCCAGGCCCTGATTTCCAGCCCCGATTGGCTGTAAATATGGCTCAGCCGTAAGCCATTAATGAAGCTCATAGGGAAAAGGCCCAGGTGTCCGTCCAGTGCGGGGATCGCAGCAGCGCTCGCAAATGGACGGAGCCTCTATTGGACACGAGCCTCTATTCGCCACCACCCTTTGGCAGGGCCGCCCGGGGGGGCAAGTGGGGCAATTTGCCCCGGGCCCCGCAGGGGCCCCCACGAGAAGGTCTGAGACAGGGAGGGCCAGGAAGGGGCCCCTGAAATTGCTTTGCCCCAGGCCCCCTGAACCCTCTGGGCAGCCCTGCCCTTCGGTGGCCTGCTGGGCCACAGGAAGGCGATTGTCCCGGCTCTCGGTCCGCCCAGTGAGCCTTTCAAAGCCATGAGCCACGCCCTCCTCAGGGGGCTTTGGCGGCTAAAATGGAGCGTTCCCAAGCCGGGCTCTTGCTCCCTCCCTTCCAGGTGACTGACGGCAATAAGACCCGGAGGTAGGGAGCACACGTGCACAGGCTGCTTTACAGAGACCAGCCCCCGCAGCATCGCTCTTGTCTGTGGATTGGAGCGCAGGCCTCCTGGTCTCTGGGTCCTGCTCTGTCGCGGACTCGCTGCTCAATCTTGTCCACGTCACGGTGCGGCTCGGGGCCTCGGTTTCCCCAGCCTTTGTAAAATGTGGGATTTGATCCCCAAGCCAGTATAGCAACGGGAGACCAACCTGCAGCTCTCAGGGTAATAAAGTCTCACGACAGTGTGGAAACCGGGGATGGAAAATCCTGGTTACACACTAGGTTAACCTAACATGGAACTGGTTAACCAGCTAACACGGGATCCCAGGCTGGGGGCTGCTCCAACCCGGCTAGAGCAGCTCCCAAAGTCCACGGAGCTTCCACCTCCAACTCTCTACTGGGGCTGGCTCCAGTCCCACACGGGCGTGGGGCTGCCGCTGGCTCCCAGCCCCCACACTGGAGCAGCCCTGCCCCCCGACCTCTCATCACCTATTGTTTATTGTATGTATAGTGGGATCACCAGGTGTGGGCCCAGTCCCCTTGTGCTGTGAGCTGCACAAACCCAGAACAGACGCCCAGTCCCACCGCAAACACCTTTCCTGTCTTCTTCCTTGTTGCTCTCTCTGCTCCTTGTGTCGTGCTGCAACGCCGCTGCCGCTTCCGCCTGAAGGATCACCCTCCAGGATGCATCCGTTTTGCAGGGCTCCTGTTAAGCCGTGGCACTGAGCAATTGCTGACGCAATCTTTTTAATTGCCGCTGGCCGGGCAGGGAGCTGTGCGGCGAATGAGATGAGCCTCGCGAGCAGGCAGTGACGGCCAAGGTGGTGGGGTGGCACCTTTCACAGGTGGAGGGGCCTTGAGAGGTGGCAGAGCTGCTTGTGCGTGTGTTTGACCAGCGGGCCGGGCGGGAAACGCTTTTATTGCACCGGTCCCAGGCAGAAGTGCCTGCGCATAGGAGAGGCAGGGGATCATTCATCTTTACGGGGCTGCATTAGCTGAAAGCCGAGTTGCAGTCCCCTTCCAGCCACCAGGAGATGCCTAGGGTTGATCCTACCCTGCGGGTCGGCAGATGCGACTTGGTCCTGCCGGAGCTAAGATGCCCTTTCATAGCTGAGCGCTGCTGCCTCGCTCCCAGTCTGCTGTGGCTGCTCTAAGCCACAGTTGAGAGTGACGTGCGCTGGGGGGTGGAGCAATTCTACCTCCCGGAGGACTCGAGTTTGTTAGATTGCTTACAGCTGAATGGGTGAAGGCCGGCCGGCCCCAAGGCAGGTTTGTTAATACAAGACACTGCCCCAGAATCATAGACTCATAGACCACTAGAACTGGCAGGGACCTCAAAAGGTCATCAAGTCCAGTCCCCTGCCCTCATGGCAGGACCAAACACCATCTGGATCATCCCTGATAGGTGCCAATCCAACCTGCTCTTAAATATCTCCAGCGATGGAGATTCCACAACCTCCCTAGGCAATTGATTCCAGTGTTTAACCACCCTGACAAGAAGTTTTTCCTAATGTCCAACCTAAACCTCCGTTGCTGCAATTTAAGCCCATTGCTTCTTGTCCTGTCATCAGAGGCCAAGGAGAACATTTTTTCTCCCTCCTCCTTGTGACACCCTTTTAGGTACTTGAAAACTGTTGTCAGGTCCCCTCTCGGTCTTCTCTTTTCCAAACTAAACAAGCCCACACAATCTTCCTTCACAGGTCATGTTTTCTAGACCTTTAATCATTTTTGTTGTGAAATCTGCCCAACGAGATCATGTGGGGGAAACAAACTCCTGTTTGTTCTGTGTTTTTTCTCCTGCCTTTCTGGTCTTCTGGCGCATGCCTTCTGTCAGCACAAACAATGAATTTGTTGCTGGGTCAGTGACGAAGCCACTCTGTCGTGGCCAGATCATCCAGAGACATCAGCATCTCCATCCCGCTCATGAGAAAGAGGGCAGTCCGTGACCACATGACAAACTCTTTGTTCTTGAGCTCCTGGGGGCAGGGTGAAACAGTCAAGAAACCCCACCAGGGAAGACGTAAGAGAAAACCCAACATATCCTGTGGTAATGAGGAAGGATCTTTTGGTTCGTGTGGTTATTCTAAGGGGCTGACAAGACTAAGGGACCTAGCTTTGTTTTGTCTCTCTGCCAAGAAATGAGCCATCGATTGAAAACTGAGTTCCACATCACCCGATGCTGCTGTTCCTTAGAAAGACAGTTGGACGTGCTGCCTGACAGGGTCAGCTATTTCAGAAGAGGTCGCTGACGTTGTTGACATGGTTTGGAGATGAAATTGTGAAGGATGCTGTCTTGATTGTTGGCCGTGTGCGGTAACGTAGCCAGGAGGCTGCCTTCATGGCTAATCACCAGGGGACTGCCAGGCCTGGAATACTAGAGACTGGAGTTGTCCAGGTCACACCAGTAATGACAGGAAGGATGGAGTTAATCATTGAGACCAGCTTGCCTCAATGAGGGCTAGAACCTCGTGCTGCCACACAGTAGTCGGCGGGTGCGAAAATTAAGGCATTGACAGATGGCCCTAAGGTTGCAGAAATAGCATCCCATGAATTGCCGGCAAGCCAGCAGAGAAGCGCAAGTCTCTGCTAGACTGTGGCTTGTCTTCTCAGTGTGTTGTTGAAAGGGCGGGGAGCTGTCACGTTGTACCCCGAAGAAGAAGGATGCAGTTCAAACACGATTAGCTGATCAGAAGCATTTGCTACTGTCAATGAGCTTTACTCCGTGGTGGGCAACCTGGGATCCGGGGCCCACATGCGGCCCGTCAGGGTTCTGTGTGTGGCCCAGTGAGACATTTTGTTTACCGTTGTACATGCTCGGGGTTGCCAGATTCTGCTGTGTAGTTCTTTTCCCACCGGTATTACCGAAGTGACACACGTGTAAAACAAGGCCACGGGAAGTAAGATGGGTGCTGACCGTGAGAGCCGTGTGTGTCCCCTGCATCCAATCGCAGTGCTACTACAGTTGACTCGGCACCCCCTGCAAATTTTTGGCTTGCAAGTGCGGTGAGCAAAACCGCCCTGTCCCGAGAGCCCGTCTTGGTTTTACCACCATCTTGTGGCCCATTGGGATGAAGAAGGGCCACTCATGCGGCTCACTCACTGTCCTAGGTGGCCCATCGCTGAGCTGACCCGTTGCAAACAAGATGACCCTGTCTCTCGTATGTGTAGGTTAAGTTGCCACTTTAGAAAGTACTTGGCAAATGTATCGAGATCGAGTAGGCCTCCAGCTCCTCCTAGTTCCTTCTGGCTCTGGGCAGGTCTGATCATTAGCATATTTCAGCTTCATTGCCAAAGTAGGAGGTAGCTCAGCTGTACTAGGGGAGGGCACCAAATGAAATGAGTAGGCAGCAGGTTTAAAACAAACAAAAGGAAGTTTTTCTTCACGCAGCGCACAATCAACCTGTGGAACTCCTTGCCAGAGGATGTGGTGAAGGCCAGGACTTTAACAGGGTTCAGAAAAGAGCTAGATAGATTCATGGAGGTTAGGTCTATCAATGGCTATTAGCCAGGATGGGTAAGAATGGTGTCCCTAGCCTCAATTTCTCTGGTGACAGGGGCGGGATCACGTGAGGATTACCCATTGTGTTCCCTCCCTCTGGGGCATCTGGTCTTGGCCACTGTTGGCAGACAGGACACTGGGCTGGATATGTTAGTCTGACAAGTTGGCCGTTCTTACATTCTTATGTATCTGTAAAGGAGTAGCCAAGTGTGTACAAATCCCTGAGGAAGTCTGTTGTTCGTTCAACATGGGCCTTTATGGCGTGGGGTAGCAGGGACAGGCGCATACCCCACTAATTCAATCTCATCTCACTTGTAGAACTGAGACCAGAGGCAGTCTGAGGATCTGGATCCACATTAGGTTTAGACTGAGGCTCGGGGTTTGGGTGAATCAAAAGCACCAAAAATCTCTTGAGGCGCTCTTATAAGACTTTGGCCCAGGGGGCCGAACCCTTGAGAGAGCAGCTGTTCCTACAAGACCACCGCCCTTATTTTACAAGACACTGGCCACCTCCATACCGAAGTTGGAAAATTAGCCAATATCCGCTTGGAATGAAGCATAGAAGGAAAACCGTGTCCCTGCTGCCTTTCCCGTAGTTCCGACCTATGAAAGGCTTCATGGGTGAGGTTGTTTCTGGCTTATTTTGGTGGTTATCTAGCCCCCAAAAAGACACTGCAAAGAGCAGCACTGTTCTCTCCGCTGGTGTTCTGTAGCATTGCAGGCCAGATTATGTCCCCTTATCTACCTCTGTGCGTTTTCCTTGTCCGTATTCACAGGACTGTCACTTAACAAAACATAAGAACGGCCACACTGGGTCAGACCAAAGGTCCATCTAGCCCAGTGTCCTGTCTGCCAACAGTGGCCAATGCCGGTGCCCCAAAGGGAGTGAACAGAACAGGGAACCATCAAGTGATTCCCTCCTCTGTCACCCATTCCCAGCTTATGACAAACAGAGGGTAGGGACACCACCCCTACCCAGCCTGGCTAATAGCCATCAATGGACCTAACCTCCATGCATTTATCTAGTTCTTTTTTGAACTCTGATGTGGTCTCAGACTTCACCACATCCTCTGGCAAGGAGTTCCACAGGTTGACTATGGAGAAGTACTTCCTTTTGTTTGTTTTAAATCTGCTGCCTATTAATTTCATTTGGTGACCACTAGTTCTTATGTTATGGGAACAAGTAAAGAACTTTTTCTTATTCACTTTCTCCACACCCGTCATGATTTTACAGACCTCTCTCATATCCCCTTTAGTCTCCTCTTTTCTAAGATGAAAAGTCCCAATCTTTTTCATCTCTCTTCGTATGGGACCAGTTCCAAACCCTTCATCATTTTTGTTGCCTTTTTCTGAACTTTTTCCAATGCCAGTGTATCTTTTTTGAGATGAGGGAACCACGTGTGTACACAGTATTCAAGATGTGGGTGTACCATGGTTTTATACAGAGGCAATAAGTTATTTTCTGTCTTATTCTCCATCCCTTTCTTAATGATTCCTAACATCCTGTTTGCTTTTCTGATTGCTGTTGAGGGTCAGTTCAGAAACCCATTTGCCTGTGGCAGAGTCTGGGGGAGTCACTGCCCTCAGGGAGGCTACTGGCACAAGAGAGGCCATTATTTCAGGGCTGTTGAGTTCACAGATCTGTAGCAAGGCATTGCTGGCTCCATATTGTGCTGCAAGAAGAATTTAGATTCAACTGACTTGTGTTCTCATTGCTTGAGAGCCCAGCTGCTGCCAGAACATCTTTGTCGGCCTTTGTCTTGTATGCGTTTGATAGTTTACAGTCTCAGCTGGTTGCTTTCGTTTACATGCTGCTTTTTAATGTATTTAAGGGAACCTCAGCAAACTGCCCGTATGGTTTAAAAACCCGACGTTTTGCTGCGGTACGCCTAGAACTGACTCGGAAAGTTTTCCTTCTCCCAACTTGTCCTGTGCCAGCTTGCACATCTGGTTCTGGCTGTGTGATCACAACGATTGGGACAGACAGTGCTTTGCTCAGAAGGGCTGGGCTCCAGCCCATTTAATTTACAAATAGACCCCGAGTGCCAGCGTGTTCCTTGTGCACAAAGGCTGGGGGGCCACTGTGCTTCTCTGCCTTGTGTGTACCAGGGACCAGCTTGCTGCTGTCCTCCACTGTTACAGGGAGATTTCAGGGACTGGCACCATCCCTCAGACAGTCCTTGAGGAACACAGGGTTAAGGACAACGAGTTGCGTAGCACCTTCAGGTGCGTCTACACAGCACCCTAAACTCGAAATAAGAGACGCAACTTGAGCTACGCAAATTGCGTCTCTTATTTCGATTTGAATTTTGAAAGAGGCTATTTTGAAATTTGGCGCGTCTACACAGCACCACATTTCAAAATAACGCGCTAGTTCGAGCCATCCCTTATCCCTCGTGGAATGAGGGTTACCAGGATGCTGAAGTAGCGTAGCCGTTATTTTGAAAAAGATTTCGAAATAACGGGCGGCTTGTTAAGACGTGGGGTAGCTATTTTGCATCCCTCCAGGATCCCAAAATAACCACTCAGTGTAGATGTACCCATAGAGACTAACCAAAATATATAGAGAGTGTCATGAGCTTTCGTGGGCACAGCCCACTTCCTCAGATGGGCTGAGTGCAGAGAGAAAGGGGGGAGGATGCAAGTGGCCTTAGCCAGGTGGGAAGGGTGCGTTTTCAGCACGCCCAGTAGACATGAGCGTGCCAATGTCCAGTCCTAGGTTCTCCCTGTGGAGGGGCTGGCACCATGTAACCTCACCCTGGCTGCAAAACCTGCCCTCTGCCTTTTGGACTTCCTTATTTTTGATGTCGTTTTTATTTGTGCAAAATCGGGATGTGAAATCCCGTTGAATTAGTTAGCGGGTGGCACGTTCGGTTTAACCGGGTACCTGATGAAACGGGGCAGGCGGGCCTTGTCACTCTCGTTAGTGCACACAGGATCCAGCCCTGTCGACCCTGGCACAGCTCCCAACACGCCCTCCTCTGCCGCCCACCCATTCTAGGGCCAGACTTTGGGCCAGCCTGTGTGATAACTAGCAGTCTTGTGACCTTGCTCAGTTCAAGCTTCTTAAGGTTTAGTCCTGTTCACCTGGCCTTGGGTCGGGCAGAACCGGGTTATTTCCAAGGCATGCGTGATGCGGGGCTGGCGAGTAGCTCTCGCCGCAGTTTGTCGAGCCCTGCTTATTAGCCAGGATGGGTAGGAAAGGTGTCCCTTGCGTCTGTTTGTCAGGGGCTGGAAATGGGTGACAGTGGAGCGATCGCTTAATGATTCCCTGTTCTGTTCACTCCCTCTGGGGCATCTGGCAGTGGCCACTGTCAGCAGACAGGATGCTGGGCTGGATGGACCTTTGGTCTGACCCAGTCTGGCCATTTTTATAGGGAAAGGCTTCCTGCCCCTTTGCAGTGTGGGTGGGGGGTTGGTTGGTTTGTTTTCTGGCATGATTTTAATTACAGTAGTATACAGGTTTGACATTGGCAGACCTGTTGAATAAAAGGATGAGCTGTCTGTCCCGGTGCTTAGTCCAGCACCTGAAACACAGCTCATTGGGATGGGCTTATCTCTTAATACCTTTCCGGTTCTCCAGGGCAGAGGCAGGTGTAAGCGAAGCCCCTGCGGTGCAGGAAATGGCCCGGAGGCTCGGAGAGTCAGAATTATTGACTGAGTGGAGGAGTGAATGAGCTGCCTCTAGTCTCTCGTGAAGAAGCTTTTTCTTCCCATAAGTGTGTGTGTGTTTGTGTGTGTGTTTGAGCCTAGCAATGGATGGGCTTTCTCATGCCTCCTGCCATCAGTGGGGAAGGGTGGCTTGTCTGAGGGTTTGGGGGTTTTTACCTGGTGGAATTTTCAAACAGTTCTCCCAAGTTCAGGGCTGATACTTCACAGCTGGGCCCAGCTGCTGTCAGGGAGCAACTGGGCACTTGAGTCTGGATTTCCTGATAGATCCTATTGCCCCCTGTCCGCCCCAGTGCAGGGGGTGGAGACAGAGGCATGGGGGGGGGGTGGGAATGGGCAGCAGCTCTTTGGTCTTGGGGCCAGGCAAGACGCTACTCTCCACCCGCTCAAGCTTTCCCCGGAACGCCCAGGTGGCTGGGGACTTGCACGGGCCAGTGTGCGAAAGCCACAGAGGTGCGCACTGCCCCTTTCCGGGTTTGCAGCCTCCCACCACAGGTGGGTGCCGCCCGACCCACATGCCTCAGTCAGAGCAAAATCCGCCGTCGCCAGGCCTCTCGCTCCCCTCCCCGCCATGTCTCCTGCTCTTTCCCAGGGGGCCGGTGGCACCTTCCAGCCAATCTTGGAGAACCACAGGAGCATGGCCACCTCCCGGGGAACAGCGTAGTACAACTTAAGCTGGCTGGGACTTCTCTCCTGTGCTTTCCACTGAATCCCCCAGTCTCCTTTCCCCCCCTTCCCCACTGCTCCCCTGCCCTGACAGCGCCCTGTGGGTGAGCCCTAGGGAAGGGTTACAGCCCTGCAACCGAACAGCTGACAGCCCTGCATTGTGAAATGCTCTGAGCTGCAGCGCGGGGGGGCAGGATGCATTGACTAAAGGGCTGGCCTTTTCTTTAAGCAGGAAGGCTGGACTGAGGCAGATGGGGCAGCGCAACCCAGGTTTATAAGTCATCGGGCCAGGCTATTGCGGGGGGGAGCAGCTATGGAAACCTCGCGGGGCTCGTGGGAAGCCCCTTGGCCCAGGATGAGCCTTTCCAAGGCCCATGGGAAGGGTGTAGCCGTGCAGGCAGGGCCAGGGGGTGGGCGCGTTGCACAGCGACAGCTGAGCGAGCTGCTGAGGTAATTCTGGGTAGCGGTGGCTGTGGGAGTGCCGGGAAGCGGGGGAGCAAGGCCCTTCCCTTGAACTGAAGCCTGCAGCACCACAAAGGCATTTTTCCTGCCGTCCCTCATCGCGTCGCAATCCTGGAGAAGCGGACGTGGGGCCAGTCTGTTCTCGGGATGTTAAATATCCGTTAATGGAATAGTCCACTAACCGCATGAATTCTGAGCGGTTACTCAACTATTCTGTGGGCCCCGGGGCGGGGCCGGCAGCCAGTGCGCTCTGGCCCCACTCCCGAGGAGCCCTCTGTCACTCTGTGCTGCTCCCTCTGTGTCAGGGGCAGCAGCGGGGTGCCAGGCATTAGCTGGTCTGCGGGGGGAGCCAGTTTAAAAACCAGCTCCCCTCACATACTGGCTGCCTGTCACCTTGCGCTGCTGCCTCTGATACAGAGGCAGCAGCACAGGGTGGCAGCAGCCCCTGTCTGGGGGTGGGAGGCTGAACTCCCGGACCCAGCACAAGCCAGGGCTGCTGGCCAGCCTGCTAAAAATGTACTGGGGGGCGGGGGGGGGGCAGGGAATGCATGGTCTGTAGCATTAACCGATAAGTTTTTGCTTATCAGTTAATCGGTTAATTGACGACACTATTGCATCCCTAGTCTGTTCCCTCCTTAGGGAAGCACATGTGGGCGTCCATGGAGGCTGGTCAAGGGGAGGAGAAGCCCAGAGTTTCGAATTGCCACTGAGTCTAACTCCCGCCTGTGTTCGGGAAGGACAGCCGGAGTCGTCGTTAGGGCAAGGCACGCAGCACTAGGGGATGGGACCTGGACAATTTAAAAGAGCCTGGGGAGGGGCTAAGGCAGGTTCCCTGCCCGTCCTCGCTCCACACCGCTCCCTGAAGTGGTTGGCATGTCCCTGTGGCTTTGGGAGAGGCCGGGGTCTCCACGCACTGTCCCATTCTAAGCACTGACTCGGCAGCGCCCATTGGCTGGGAACTGCAGCCAGAGGGAGCTGCAGGGGCGGGGCCCGTGGGGCAGTGGCACGCAGAGGCCCCCGCCGGCCTAGGAGCCGCTACCAGAGGGGTTTGCTGGTCTGCTTCGGGAACTGCCCGTAATCAGTGCTGCGCCCCAGCCTCCTGCCCCCACTCCATCCCACAGCCCACCCTGGCGAAAGTGAGTGAGGGTGGGGAATAGCGAGCGATGCGGGAGGGGGAATGGAGTGAGTGGGGTGGGGCTTGGAGAAGGGGCGGGATGGGGCGTGGCTTCAGCAAAGGGGCGGGGCAAGAGTCTTTGAGTTTGTGCGATGGGACAGTTGGCTACCGGCTGGGCACGGGGGAGCCCTGGCCATGCTGGAAGAATGTTCCTGGCACCGCAGCTCGCTGGGCACCCGCCTGCACAGTCACAGCGCCACCCAAACGTCGCTTGCGATGCGGGGGGGCCCATTGACAGCTCTGCCCCGGGGCCCGGGATGGCTGTCGTGTTGATGTCCGTGGTGGATTCTAATGAGCCCCGCTGCAGGGCTGAAGGCACCAAAAGCCATTTGATTTCTGGCCAGCCCTTTGGGCCGCGTTCCCCTGCGCCCGTTCGATATCAGAGCTCCGAGCTCAGCCTGCCTTGGGGTCTCCCCGGCCCAGCGCTGCGTGAGCTGACGGTTAACTCTGCTCCAGCAGGAGAGGAGCTAAACTAGCGCTACCTTGCAGCCGGGACTCCCGCCAGCTCCCGCCATGGACCACAAAAAAAAGGAAAAAGCAAACACTTGGCTAAGAGCAGCTCTGAAGCTCCGTGGTCCTGTGATAATTAGTATGTTGGGAAAGTGACAGGAAAGAGAATCAGGCAAAGCCAAGGTCGGCGGCTGCTAATTAAGAATCAGCACCTTGTGTCAGCCCCAGCCGCAGCCTGGAATTGAAACATGCTCCCGGAGACGCCCGGGAAGATCAAGGTGATAGAGTTACACAGAGAGCGGCGAAACGGATTTGAGCACGGGGGTCAGAGTCACATCCCAGCTCCTCTGGGAAGAGAGGGAGAAGGCAGAGAGAATGGCGAGGGGAGGGAAGTTCATGCCTGCTTGGTTGCCAGAGAATAATGGAGCTTACTGGGCCTATAAGGAGGGAGATTACCTTCCTGTCTCCCTGCCTGTCACACTGCCTGCCTGTGTCTGTGTCTGTGTCTGCCTGCTTGTCTCCCTGCCTGCGTGTCTGCCTGTCTGTCTGCCTGTCTCCCTGCCTGCCTGTGTCTGTATGCCTGCCTATCTCCCTGCCTGTCTGTCTGCCTGTCTGGCTAGAGAAATAACCAGAATGACTTTTTTTAAAAGCTTGTCTTTTATGATCGAGACATCTGGGCAGGGGAGGCTCTGCTGGCCCGCGGGTCCCAGCCCTGCGAACGCCAGGCCCGGGGAAGCACCTGGAGCTGGCTGTAGCCATTCCAGCCAGGGCGACTGGGCACAGCTGTGCAGCAGGTGTGCATGCCCCGTATGTACAATGACGCCTCCTCCCTTTTCCGGCTGCCCTTCCCCCCCGCCCTGATCGCCTTCCTGCCCCTTTACATGTGCCTGGCAATGCCCGTCCGTAACTTGGATGGGAAAGTCCTGCAGGAGCTTTAGAACCGCCTGGCAGGGGCCCTGTTATTTGTTATATTCTACTCCCGGGGTGGGCAGCCCGCTAGGCTGGCGGTGGGCTGCTCACCAGCCCAGGTGGCCCATTGTTGGGATCCGGGCTGGTCTCTGCACTCTACAGAAAGGCTCCTGCTCCCGCTGACAGTCTCCAGGCTTTCTATAAAGGCCACTTGGTTGTTTGCCCACTTTTCCGGCGGGGGACGTGAAAGGCACCTCAGTGGATTATACCTCCCAGTTGTACACTGGCACGTGCCAGCCTGCCCCGCAGTGCCGCCAGCACCGCTGTCAAGTCCCACGCCTGAGGCTGTCTGTTTGAAGCCTGCGGGGCTGCTATGGAAATGTCGGGGGAAAGTCAATAGAACGTATCGCATGGCTGGGTCGATGCCTCACTTAGCGGGACGGGATCCGAAGGCCTCCTGCCAGAATGGGGAGCGGGCAGAGAGGGACTGTGTGCAGTGAGTGGCCGCACCAGACCACGGATTGTGTCCCCAGGGGGCTCCGCACCCCGCACCCCCTCCCCCCCCCCCCGCTGCACCAGGACTGGAGTATGGTTCCGGGCCACACGCTCGCGTCACCCCTGCCCCTGTGTGTGTGTCTGTCCTTCTGGGCCTCTGGTTTGATGTCAAGAAAATATTTGTTCCTTTTAAAAAGGAGGAAAGGGTTGTGGGGATTGGAGGAGATACCTGCCAGGCACCTAGGAATTGCAAAGGACAATTGGTATTATTAGAACATAAGAACGGCCAGACTGGGTCAGACCAAAGGTCCATCTAGCCCAGTATCCTGTCTGCCCACAGTGGCCAATACCAGATGCCCCAGAGGGGAGGGAACACAACAGGTAATCCTCATGTGATCCCTCTCCTGTCACCCACTTCCAGACAAACAGAGGCTAGGGACACCATTCCTACCCATCCTGGCTAATAGCCATTGATGGACCTAACCTCCATGAATTTCCTAGCTCTTTTTTGAACCCTGTTAAAGGCCTAGCTTTCACCACATCCTCTGGCAAGGAGTTCCACAGGTTGACTGTGTGCTGCGTGAAGAAAAACTTCCTTTTGTTTGTTTTAGACCTTCTACCTATTAATTTCATTTGGTGACCTCTAGTTCTTACGTTATGGGAACAAGAAAATAATTGTTGGAGCTGCTCGTATTCTTGCACATACTTTCTTTAATGCAGGGCATTGGGCTGGTGTGGTAGGGTTCCAGCTGACAGGCAGACCCCTGCATTCCGTGTTTGGCCTTTTGTGGGACACTGACGGTGCATCTCATGTACAATGGAAGATTTGCATTTACTTCTGTTCACAGTCATTGCTAAAAATCGCTTGGACTACTTCCTGAGATGCAACCGGGACTAGCAGTCATAGTGCCCTGACATGCTGATCAAAATTGCTGCTCCTGTTGCTTAGAGATGGCACGTGAACCTTGCCTTTGGACAAGATGTGTGGAAGGATAGAGGTGGATGTTAAAATATGACTGGATGTCACTTTATTTCCACTTACTGTAAATGTCTGATCTTCCCTAGCAAGGGGAGAGCAAAGCAGTGGCCATCAGTCTCAGAAACTGCATGCACCTGAGAAATTGGACATCGCAGGGCCCTGCAGTCACTTACAGTCTTTTTTTTTTTTTTTTTTTTTAATTGCAAAATGTACTGGATTTTTCTTTCTTTTTTTTTCATGAAAGAGGCATGCCACTACAGTGGCTGCAGAGAGTGAAGTCGCTTGGGGCTGGAATGAGCAGTGTGTCCCTTTCTTAATAGTTCCTTCACCTTTAGGTCACTGGTTCAAATTCAACACAGGTTGGCACGGGACTGAAATATACCCCCATTGGGGCTCTGTGGAGATGAGTTGATATCCGTGTTCCCTCTAATTTTTCCACCTATGTGCAGAATACATTTTGTTCTGTGCGCCAAAGCATGTGTGGATGTGCACCCCCAGTAGAAATCCATGCTGGGGCTGTGGGCGCTCTGCTAATCAGCAGGGCGACTTTTGAATCTCTCCTGGGTAGCTGCTCAAGCACACAGCTTACAGGGAGCCCTGGTTGATGTGTCTTAATCCAGCTCCTTGTGGGCAGGTGTCTACATCCAAAATAAACTTCTCCTTGGCTAGAGCTCATTGCCCCCCCTTGGCCACCTGAGCAGCTGCTGCCAGGGCGTGACACTCGAATGACTGTCACCCGTAGGCCAAGAGTGAGGCCCTTTGGCAGGACAGCGAATGTCGGGAGCTTGTACTGTTCTGCCTGTGAGCGTGGGTGCAGGATGACAGGATATTCCTTAGTTATCTTGAAGCATACGTCTGCCCTGCCCTGCTTGGGCATCAGTGACATTTTGGCAAGCGTGGGTGGTGGGATCAAACCAAACCCCCAAACTCCCCAGAGATGGATTCTGAGACGCCAGTCCGATGATCTGGCCTGAGACGTGGAGTGTGTCAAAGTTGCACTGTACGCGCTCGGCCAATCTGAAACATCGCCTGCTCTCTAAGGGTATGTCTACACTAGCCCCCTAGTTCGAACTAGGGAGGCTAATGAGGGCGACCGAAATTGCAAATGAACCGCAGGATTTAAACCTCATGAGGTTTAACTGGTAATTCGAAGTAAGGGGTTTATTTTGGAATCGCCCTTCTCTGCCGCATGTAGACGCGGGCAGTTCTTCTGGGCTAGTCAATTTCCAAAATGGCGACCGCCCGGGAACATGCTAATGAAGTGCAGGATATTTAAATCCCGCGCTTCATTTGCAATTCGTCGCTTCATTAGCCTCCCTAGTTCGAACTAGGGGGCTAGTGTAGACGTAGCCTAATGGAAAACTGATGGCAAGGCACTAGCCGTCTCCCAATACGGGTTGAACCTCTCTAGTCCGGCACCCTTGGGACCTGCCTGGTGCCGGATCCCAGGAGGTCGATATTGTCTGGCAGCATCACCAACCCTTCCACTGCTTGTTGGGCTCATAGAAGACGTCGAGGGGTCAATTAGAGCTAAATAACAGCACCGAACACTGAGCGTCAGGACTGGCGGCTGTAACCAAAATTTATGGGACCACGGGAAACTTGGCTACACCCATGACAAGTGGATGTCTGGCTAAGAAAAATCACGCCGCACCACGATTGTTGCTGGATCAGAGAGTGCCGGACTAGAGAGGTTCAACCTGTACTTGGTCTTGGAGTCCGATGGCTGGAGTTAGGGCTTGACTGGATTTCACGGTTCCCCGAAGTGAATCAAATCGATCCAGATCCCATTTCTTTCAAAAGCAAGACTGGTGACACCTTCCTGGCACGTCCTGATCACGAGCTGAGTCCTGTGCCACCCCAGCATCGCTGTCCAATGTCTGCAGCATTGTTTGCTGTAAAAGGGGAAGGTGAATGAGTCATGACTGTGTCAAAGGGGAGAAACCATTGCGGCCTGACTCTCTTGCTTTCCTTGACACCGCTCTGCTGTGCCGCTCAGAGCCAGGTGGGGCGGATCCGTGGACCTGAGGAACCAGGCGGTTCCTCAGAGCGAGGCGCGTACCTGGCTTGCTCGCAGACGGCGGGTGTTTTGTCTGGGGAATGACAGCGGCACCCAGCTTGGCGATCGGTCGTGCGTTCTGCGCGTCATGCCCCAGCCAGCGGGCTGTGTGTTGTACACCCGCTCACGGCAGGGGAACGTCGTTATCTCGCTGAGGCCTTATCACCGAGCACAAGCTTTTGTTTTCGAGGAAGGTGGTTTAAAAAAAAGTCTTCAGCTGTACAAGTCAATTTCCCTGTCAGCCTTTCGGTCTCTCTTCCCTGCACCAGGCAACCGTCCGAGGGCAAACGTGGGTACTTCACAGGCTCGGCAGCTGATATACCCTCTGCCCTCCAGATGAATGTCACAGGGCTGGGAAGGGACAGGACGCTTGCAGGCCCCACAGCAGTGCGGGACAGGGAAGGGGAGGAGGATGGAAGCAGACTGCCATAGCCACCAGTGTTGTTAGCAGGCGGGCGTTCTTAGCATTTAAAGCCGGGCACTAGTTAACCGCCATTCACCGCGCCTGCCTCCCAGTGGCTTTCCTGCCGGGCACATGGGGAATCAGGGGAGAGCACCCCCCGTTCCTCCCTCTCCCCGCCGCCTGTTAGCCTCACGGTTCCAGCAAACGCCGCGCTGCTCTTTGGAGCCCGGCTGCGTCCTTAGAGCCGTGGCGGGTCACGGCCGGCCCTCGCAGAGGCACAAGGCAACGCTGGCGGCATTTTCCCCCTGCTCACCAGGCACGGGGAAGAATGTGCAGCTGGGTCCATGCACATCCAAGGGAAAACAAGGCTATTGCCAGGAGGGCGGCAGTGCCATTCCTTTGCCTGCGTACTAGAGTAAACACGGCGTGGGGGGAATCCCGGTGCATAGTGAGGGCTTGATTTCCAGCTGTTCACGAGGGGCACGGCGCGTGGGCGTTTAAACACCGTCAAGCGGCTTTGCTGGCATCGCAGGGAGGTGTCTAAATGCAGCTGCCTTTAACCCGACGGACAAAATTGAGCCCCAAAGCCCAGAAGACTGGGTGGAGGCTTCTGTCAAAAGCAGGTCCCCAGCGAAGACGATGACAGTGGTTGTGTTGAAGATGCCGGAGGGTTACAATGGCTTGTTTAGACGGTTCAGTTGTAACCCTCCAGAGCTGTCTTGCCCGGCGGGTCTCCTTGGTTCGGCGCGGCGGGTGGGGCAGGGTTGGTGGCTGATCCACGCCGGAGAAGCGAGGAGGTTTGGGGGATGCAATGGCACCCTGTGAAGGCCCCGTGGAGGGGGGGCTCCGTGTGCGCTCTGCTCGGTGACACCCCTGTCGGAAAGCGGTAACCCCCCATGGACTTTCCTTTGCAGGAGTTCTTGACTGACCTGATGATGTCCGAAGTCGATCGCTGCGGCGAAAACGAGCACCTCATTTTCCGAGAGAACACGCTGGCCACCAAAGCCATCGAGGAGTACCTGAAGCTGGTGGGGCAGAAGTACCTGCAGGATGCCTTAGGTATGTGCAGGCAGGAGCAGGGCTGGGGGGGTTGCAGCGACCCCATGAAACGCCTTCAACTCTGAGGTCAATAGGACGGCTCGGGACACCCGCCCCAGGTTCTGTGCTTTGGGGAGCCCCACAGCGGCTGCATCAACTGTCTTATGGATGGGGCCATGGGCGGCCCGGGGGTTTACGTGGGGGAAGGGGCCCCTCCTGCACTCGCTGCCGTGGGGCGCAGCAGGCTGGGACGGGGGCCAGGACATTGCGGAGCAGGCTGCTCTAGCTCCCACCACCATGGGGAGCATGGGAGAGGGGTGCGACCGTGCTGTTGCCCCGCGCCAGGCCCCTGTCGTCCTCTGGCTCACACTGTGCAGGGGAAGGGGTGGGAAAGGGCGGGGTGGAACAGGGGCAGAGCTTGAGGGATGGGGCGGGGACTGGGCAGCGTGGGGCAGGGCCTGCCGTAGGGTGGTTGCCCCAGGCCCTGCACCTAGAGCAGTGGGAGGGGGGGTTGCCCCAGGCCCCATGCCTAGAGCAATGTGGGGGGTTGCCCCAGGCCCCACACCTAGAGCAGTGGGGGGAGGAGTTGGTCCAGGCCCCGCACCTAGGGCAGTTGGGGAGGGTTCCCCAGGCCTCATGCCCCCCTGGAACAGCCCTGTGTTCTCCATTATGGAGGGCACATTCACTCAGTACTGGCTGCCTTCAGTGATACGAGGGGCATCCAAACCCCACCCAGCCCAGAGCTGCTCTGGCATTTGTCAGGAACGTCCCGTCCCGTGTGTCTGTTGCCTGGAAGGGAGCAGGTCAGTGTCAGGACCCAGCCGTGGGCCTGCACGTCCCAGCATGTCCTGCAACCAGGCCGCTTGGCTCCAGATGGAGCATCACGCCCTGGAGCCAGAAGTCTGCGTGGGTGGCCCCGCAGTGACAGCACAGGGCCGTGCTGTATCGCTCTGTGGGCAGTGCTGCTGGGACGGTTTGTACAGTTGCAGGGGGGGCTGAAAGCCAGGCGTTCCCACCCCACTTTTTACCTCACCTGCTTCGTCCTGTCCATGTCTCCCCACCCCCCGGAGTGGGGGCCAGGAGCAGACCCGGTGCTCTGGGTGTGGGGGGAAATGTGGATGGTGTTAAGGGGGCCAAGGCTGGGCCCCTGCACGGGGCCAGGAGCAGGACTCTCAGTGTGGGGCCAGAGCCAGCTGGGGTCCCGCATGCAGAGCCCGGAGTTCGGGGCCAGAGGCAGTCGGGTCCCGCATGCAGGACTATTACTAGAGCCCTGGGTGTGGGTCTGGTGGAAGCTAGGGCCCCGCAGCCCCCATGCATGGCCGGGAACAGAGCCCCAGGCCTGGCTCCAGCAGCCAGGCCTGCGAGTGCAGGGCCAGGAGCAGGCAGCGCCGGGGCAGGTAGGACCACACACAACCTGGGGGAGCTGCCCTAGTTCCCGTGCCGATGTCTGTGGGGCACCTCGAGGTCACTGCTGGGTGAGCCGATCTCATCTCTTCCCCCGACCTGCAGAGGACAAAGCAGATGGACGCTTTACATTGTGTCGTGAACCCCGTCTTCTCCGTAGCATCCCCGCTCCCCACACGGGCCTCAGTGGCGCCTGCCTCCCAGATAGGGATGTGAACTCGTTACCTGGGAAGCAGCACCCAGGGGGGAGGCTGCCGGCCTCTGCATGGGGCCGCCAACGGCAGCCAGCCCTCCTTGGCGTGGAGCGGGAGCCCTGTGAGCTGGGGGCTGCTCTAGCCATGCCGGAGCATTCTCCCGCCTGGGATCACGCTGGGTCAGTTAACTGGTTACCGGTTAGGTTAGCCTAGCCTTTAAGCGGTTAACTGATTGATTGGGAGGTTACATCCCTGCTCCCAGAGAGCAACCCGTTGGTCACAGGCTGACTTTGCCCCACTCAGCCACAGCACTAGCGAAGCAGAGGAGCGCTCACAAATGTGACCTGTGGCTCTTGCGTTCCACGCTGCCTCCGGGAGCCTTCGCGATACCGATCGTTATGGCTTCCGCTTCAGGGCAAAAGCTGACTAGCTCTGGGAGGTCAGGCAGATGTCCCACATGGGCAGCGCTGCACAATGGTCAGTGTTAGAGTGCGAGTTCGGGGTTTGGGGGGGAGATTATGCTTCCGAGGAAGGCAGTCTACTAGACTGGGACATGACAGAGGGCTCGCTGGCTCCATGGTCTAGTGCAGTGTTTCTCAACCTGTTCTAATAAAGTACTCCTTTTAAAAAAAAAAAAAAAAAAGTACCCCCAGTACCTACAGTTTTCAGGCACACAGATTTTTTTCCTACCGTTGCAACACATTTGTTTAAACAACTTAGTCGGAGCTGGGTGGGCGATGAAATTGTTGGGTGTAAAAAGTAGAAAAATAATAAAACGCTGTAAAACTTAAAACAAAAATTCAGTTTTCTCCAAATTTCAGTTGTGGTGATGTATCCCCCCGATTTCTCCCAGGTACCCCTAAGAGTACTTGTACAACTGATGGAGAAACACTGGTCTAGTGCACATTGGTACTTACCCCTCTTTATCGCGCGGTTAATTTCCTTCTCATTCAGACTAACCCCAGTGCCAGCTCTTGGCAACAGACTCACAGAACCTTTGGAGGCAGGAGATAGTTCACACCAAAAAGCAGACGTACCAGATTCAAAATATTGGGGCTGGAGACAAGGGGTGATCAGGCCATTTCAGTCAAACCAGCCTGCCTCAGGAGGGTAAGAAGGGACCTGCTTTGTTTCTGCTTGCTAACGATTTCTGGCTGGAGGGAACTCTGGAAGCAGATTACCTGGAAAACCGCTAAGAAGTCCGGCGATGAATGAAGAGTGAGAATTTCCAGGGCTAGTTTGCAGCTCCCTGGCTGGTGGAGGGGGAAGCTGTAGCAGCAGTTCGCTGTTGGGGGGGCAGATTGTTGATGGATATTTTATGAAGGAAACCATTCATCGGGGTAACACCTGCCCGGGGCCTGCTTTTACACCGTGCAGGACAGGAAGGAATGGGGCTGGAGGAACACAGCAGGCATCCCTGGAGCAGAGAGAGGGGTCCCAAAAGCTGGCCGGCCAAGCGGCAAATACATTGGCCAGAATCGTTCAAGCCTGTTTTGGGCCCTAGACGGGAGAAAGCACAGAACGGAGCTGGCCCGGGATGGGCCTGTGCTCAGCAGTGGTTCGCTGGGCAAACAGAGTGGGCTGAAAAGTAAAACTGAGCCTCTCCCCAGCACTCGGGCAGCTTTTGTGCAAGCCCACTGGCGCTGCCTGGGAGCAGAACCTGGCGCCTGCTGGGGGACGGGTTTTTCCCGGGACATCCAGCCAACTAGACGCCTTCCCAGGAGGCTTAGCGGCAGAGAAGCAGCCAAATCCTTCCCGTATTGCTGGTAACGTCCTCCCCCTACACCTCCACCAATGGTCCCTCTACATTTTTTCCATCCACGTGCATAATACATTTTGTTCTGTGCACTAACGCCCGTGCAGGTGTGCACCACCAATGGACACGCACACGGCTGCCTGTGGGAGGCTGGGGGCGCTCTGTTGATCCGCGGGGCGGCATTTGACTCTCCTGGGTGGCCTCCCAAGCACTCAGCTCACAGGGAACCCTGCTCTCCGCCATTTCGCCGGGAGCCCGTCCTGCGTGCCAGCTGAGCCAGAGGGCTTGAGTCTCCCACAGCCTTGCTCCTTTTGTGTCTGCTCCTTGTGGGGGGTAAACACCCCCTCCTCCAGCAGGAATGGCAGTAGCCCTGCCCCCTGTGCACAAGGCAGGAGCAGCTGGCGAACAGAAGCAAAGGCAAACGAGGAGAATGGCCCGGCCGTGACACTACCTGGTGACTTAGTTTTTCCAAACCAGCCCCCCTGGCGAAACGCCTTCCGAGCCCGCCCCTTTTGTGACGACGCGTTGGGGTCCCCTGACTCCTGCACCCCCGTAATGGCACGAACAGACTCCACCAGCCCGTAGAATGGAGGGAGTTTATTCCTTCTCCAGGATACAGCACAGCACAGCACCGATGTAATCTGGTTACTGGGCAGGTCTAGGATGCCTCAGCCCCCCTTGCGATGGGGGAGATTGGGCCCCTAAATCCCAGCCCCTGGCTTAGGCTGGTTCCTCCATGATCCCAGACAGAAAACTAACCCACTCTCTCTTCCAGCCCTGCCCCAGCCAGGCAGCATTTCCCCTTCCTTTGTCTCTCTCCTTGGGGGGTAGCTGGTCAGACAGGTTGAGAGACCCTCTTTGCATAATGACTCATCTCCAGTCCTTCTGGGCTGTGGTACCGATGGCAGCCAGTGGGAGTTACCACAGAGCCAGCATAGAAACCAGCCAGGTACCTCCACTACGTCACACCTTTTCAGCTGCCCCTTGCTCCGGTGGCCCAGGGCCGTGCGGAAGGTGGCACCGGCCCAATCTCCAGTATCGTATGCACGGTGCAGTCTCCTGCCCTTGCAAATCAACCTGGGATGCGGATCTCTGGCAACATCCCATCTACCAGTGCAGCCCACCAGAGAGCACCCTAGGAAAGGGGTCTTTGGCTAAGACACAGTGTGGCAGAATTGCAGCATAACAGCCTAGGGCCACATCACTAGAGCTGCCAGACAGAAGAGGAATGACACTCCCAGGCAGGGTTTCAGACCCTTTCCTCGCAGTTTTCTTGTGTGGCTCCATAAGCAAAGGGTTCCAGACAAAAACAGGCCACTCAGAACCAGTGTTCCCTCTAATTTGTTCCCTCTGTGTGCAGAATAAATTGTATTACGTGCACCAAGGCATGTGTGGATGTGCACCACCCGTAGAAACCCATGCTGCCAGCAGGGGTCACTCTGCTAATCAGCCAGGTGGCATTTGAACCTTTCCTGGGTGGCGGCCCAAATGCTCAGTGTATAGGGAACACTGCTCAGAACAGTGGATCTGAATCCCCAGAAATCTTACAGGTGGGAGGAGAAACGTAGGGGGAAGGGCTTGGATTATCTTCTCTTGCCTTACAGTCCCACCCATGTGGCAGGCTGGGTTAACCCCTTATAGGCTGGGGCTTGCCAGCAGACACCATCCCTGTCTCTCTGCCTGTTTTGCAGGGGAGTTTATCAAAGCTCTGTACGAATCGGATGAAAATTGCGAGGTGGACCCCAGCAAATGCTCCTCCTCGGACCTTCCTGAACATCAGAGCAACCTGAAAATGTGCTGCGAGCTGGCCTTCTGCAAAATCATCAATTCGTACTGGTCAGTATCCCCACCACCCGCCTGTCCCTTCCTGCGCCCGCACGCTGTTGGCGACGCAGTACGGCTGTAGGTGGGGATTGTCCCGTCGCGGCGCTCGGGCTGGTTTGCGTTCTCCTTTCTTCCAGTGATGAAAGGCTGCTATTCACAGAGCCCTGGAGGGGGCAGCTGCCCTCAGCGTCTGCTGGGAGTTGTAGTTCTCCTTTCCAGCCGGGAGGCGGACCCGGGACCCCAACCCACCAAAGGAGCGGGCTCAGGGCCTTGGGGATGCTGTGTAGGGAGGCAGAAGGTAATGTCACTTCCTCCTTCCGTGGGCACGTGACAAACCTCCCCGACATCTCGCCAGGCGCCCTGGGGTCCTGTAGGAGGCGAGGATGAGGGTGGGCCTGGTTGTACAAAGGGGCCACGTTTGCAGGGACAGTTGCTTTCACAAAGTGTCACTTTCCCCCCCCCCACAAAAAGTTACCCCCGGTGCAATCAGGTTTTGCCCAGCTTTGCGTACCCGCTGTCTGCCAGGGGCCGCCTGCCCTGCTCCACAGGGAGAGAGCCCGGCAGGCGGGGGCCGGGTTGGAATGAGGCTGCAGTGTGGCTTTGATTGTAAATGGCTTCTCCGTGGTGGTTTCCTCTTTCGCGTTCTTAGTGGCCACCAGGGCTGACGCCAAGCGTGAGGCTCGTGCGCAGAACTGGGCCAGGGCACCGGAGCAAGAGAGCAAGCTCCGCCGTCCACAGCGAGAGCTGAGGCTGCCAGGTGGCACTCCCCTGCTGGTAACCAGACCTAAGGTGCGCCAGGGCATGCAGCGATTCCCGCTTGCCCCCCTAGCGAGCCTTCAGGCAGGGATCGTGAGCGTGCCAGTGTGGCAGAGGCTGGGCCTTTGGGGCTACAGCCAAGCGCAGCTCTTGGCTGTGTCCTCTCGTGGGCTCTCTCCTGCTCGGGCAGGGGTTGGCGAGCACCTCGGTCTCTTCCGTCTCCGCCTCGTCTGATCCTGCACCTCTCGAAAGTCCCACGAGGGGCGGAATGCGGGTGTGGCAGGGGGAGCCTCAGTCAAGTCTTTACGGAAGCGGCACTTGGCTTGCAGGGTGCCTAGTGCCCCGGGGGGCGGGGCAGAGCCGCTTGCGTCAGCGGTAGGGGGGAAAGCCCTCACGTCACGGGCACGGGGCTCGCGCCTGGAATCCCGGGCCAGCCTTGGCAGGAGCTTCTGAGCCGCGAAGCGACGAGGGCTGCGGCTGCTGGAGGTCTGGCCGGCCCTGGCTTGGAGACAAATGCCAATGGCCTAGGCTGGCTTAGCTGCTCTTTGGGGATTCGTCTTGCAGTGGGGATCATCTACACGGGGTGTTTTCTAGGCCTCTGAGCACAGAGCTACAGCTCCTTGGAGCCTGTCCCCAATGCTCCCTCTAAAGATGTGCCGCAGGGGGGGGAAAAACTGGGCTTGGGCCCTTGTAAGCGCCTTCGGCGGATAACGAAGAGCCTGAAAGCGTTCCCTCCTTCGCTTTTTGCTCTCCTGCTTTTTATACCGTAGAGATTTGGGTCCTGATGACATCACCAGACTCTGGCAAATGACAGTGGAGCAAATGAAAGGGGGTTTGATCCGATTGCTTACACCTCTGGCATTAGTTTTTATTAATGCCCGTTTGCCATCAATGATCGTGGTCAGTCTGGAGCAGCGTTTCCCAAACTATGGACCGCAGCCTGGGCTGGACGGAGGATGCAGCCGGGTGAAACAGTGGAAATGTATTCATTTTTCATTCTTTTTTTTATGTGCATTTATATTTTTGAGTTGCAAAAAACAGTACAGGAAAAAAAACGGGTTCCAACTAAAGTAAAAAGTTTGGGAAACCCTGGTCTAGCCAGCTTTCTATCCATCTTACAGTCCATTTATCCAATCCATATTCCCTTAACTTGCTGGCAAGAATATTGTGGGTGTCCATATCCAAAGCTTTGCTCAAGCTGGCACTGGGGGCTTTGGGAGGACCGGAAACAACTTATTTGCATATTCATCATTTGCTTAATGAATATGCAAATATGCAAATGAATGTTACCGGTCCTCCAAAAGCTCGTGAATGGATTTACTGGTTCCCAAGTCAAAAAGTTTGGGAACCTCTGGTCTGAAGAAAGGAGTCTGCTAGAGATTCCTCCCCCAGCCCTTCCTGGGAGAAAACTGCTAATCTCCCAGGACATCCAGTCGGTCCTTCGGGAAAGCTGGAGTTGCTATTTGTCAGGGAGAGAATAGGCAGCCACGTGAATCCTCGTTTCAGACCATCACCGAGAAGCAAAAAGGGAGGATTCTTTTCCAGGTAGCCTAGACTGGGCCCGCTTAACTACTCCCTTGGCCTCAGGAATTGCCCTTATCTGCTTCACTCAAGTGACACTTGATGTCTCACCTCACTGGCAAGGCCTAGATGAAAGGAGACAGTGATGCAAATTGTTGGTTGATTTCATGTCTGGCTAGAAATAACCGAGGTCAGTGTAGAACTAGACTGGGAAAGTGACCCGCGGAAGCGAAATGCAATGAGAGGATGTGTGTTCCTCTAGCCCACCCTTCAGGAAAAGGCTGAAGCTGTTCTCAGGGCCTGGCCGGTCACTGATTCTTGAGGAAAATTGAGCTGATGATGAGTGGTTTGGATTGGCTGAGGAGTCCTGACAGTCAAAGATCTGGCTTTGGCAGAGGCTGCAGGCAGAGCTGCCGGAGAGAGAGGAAAGAGGTTGACAATAACTGAAAATGGTTACAATTAGGAGATGATTTGGACATCTGGAAAGTTTCACTGTAAGCAGAATTTCAGCATGCGGAAGCTCGTTACAGGACTGTTGGGTAATGAATTATGGACTCTATCCATCGCATAAAGCCCTGCTAACCGAGTTCCATCCCTCATTATACAATTACACTCGTATCGTCTCTCAGCTTCCCACCCTGCAAAGCAAAGAGCTTCCCCGTGGCTGCGTGTGCTGCTGTCACATAGATTTCAAAGGGGTATTTTTCAGTAACTCTTCAACTTTTCTCCGGATTGTTGAACCTTTAAATTGCTTAAAGGATTCCACTCTGACTTGGCAGCAAGTCCCATGAAGGAAAGGGGGGTTGCCCATTTATACGGATTAAGCCAGAGCCAGAGAAGGAGGATTTAGCCAGGCAATATAAATTGGCCTGTATGAGTTGGAAAGCCAGGGCTAGAGAATCAGCCCTGGGCTCTTATGGGCAGTGCAGGAAGCAGATCTCCACCATATGCAGCTTTCTGCTGAGACCATTTTTTAAAAACGTGCCGCCTCCTTCAAGTCCACGTGGCTATAAATTAACTAAATAGGAGTCAACAGTGCGACACGATGCAAACAAAAGCAAACATGATCCTGGGAGGCATTAACAGGTGTGTTGTGAGCAAGACACGAGAAGTCATTCTTCTGCTCTACTCTGCGCTGGTTAGGCCTCAGCTGGAGTATCGTGTCCAGTTCTGGGCCCCACATTTCAGGAAAGCTGTGGAGAAATTGGAGAGGGTCCAGAGAAGAGCAACACACATGATTCAAGGTCTAGAAAACATGAGCTGTGAGGGCTTGTTTAGTCTGGAAAAGAGAAGACGGAGAGGGGACATCATAGCTTGCAAGTACCTATGAGGAGGTACCGAAAAGGAACAAGGGGAAGGGAGAAAAATTGTTCTCCTTGGCCTCTGATGACAGGACAAGAAGCAATGGGCTTAAATTGCGGCAAGGGAGGTTAAGGTTGGACATTAGGAAAAATACCCTATCGGGGATAAATTGCCTAAGGAGGTTGTGGACTCTCCATCACTGGAGATATTGAAGAGCATTTCCAGGCAGTGCTGAGCGAGGCAGTGAGCACTCTGCCTGGCTGAACTGAGCAGCGGGGACACCAAAAGCCAGGCCGGCGAGTGGCCCTGGAAGGAACGAAGACAGAACAAGCCATTCAGCCGCAGGGAACACGCCCCCGTACATCCCGAGCCATCTCTCCGTGGAGGTGCCTGTGCCATTGGACCAGATGGGCCCACTGACCGCAGCCTGGGGCGTGCGGGGCACCTGGCACAGAGCGCTGGTAGGGTTGCCAGATACTTTCACAAAAAATCCCGAACATGGCGGGGGAAAAAAATTGGTTGAGGAAAAAAAAAAAAGGTTGCTGCGCCTTTAAATTCCTGCGGGGCCCCCCCCCGCCATAAATGTCCCCTCGGGCCTTCCATCCAAAGATGGTATTTTTACATGTCCAGTATTTTCTGGGTATTTTTACCTAGACAGAAGACGCAATTACTGGACTGTCCGGTCGTAAACCGGACACCTGGCAACCCTAAGCGCTGGCCCCATAAGAATGCTCCTCCATTGGCGTCGGAGGGCTGAGGCGCTGTGTGGGGGGGAGTGGACCCAGTAGTTGCGCTTCCACATTAGCGCGCAGTGGAGAGCCTGGCGCTGCCCTGGAACGGTCACCGTGTTTTCTGCCCAGCCCATGAGCAGACACCTCAGGCGGGAGACAAGTGAGTGGAGGTTGCTCCTCACTGCCCGTGTAGCTCGTCGCCGTTCTCAGCCGAGGAGCTGAGACTTGCAAACGTGGGGTGTGCCTGGGAACCCCCCGCTGGGCCTGCTCCCCCCGGCCCGGCCTGTTTGCTTGTCAGCAGAGCGTTAGCTCGGCCGCCGTGCCGCGTCCTGGGCGGAGTAGCCGGGGCGTTCCGTGCCATTGAGCTGGCTGGCGACTGGCCAAACCCCGCTCCGACCCATTGTCCAGCCCCGCTTCCGAGGCGGGTGGTTCCCAGCTGAGTAAATAAAACCTGCTGGGAACAGGATCTGCTGGGGAGCTGGGAACGGGGAGGGAAAAGGAGAAATGGACAAGAGGCTCTTTGGTGATAAGCACCCACTGGAGCCAGAATCCAGGTGTTAAAGCCATGGGAATTTGCCTGCGATTCGGCATAAGTGGGCAGGAGTCTGTCCTGAATTGCACTGGGGTGGCCTGGGAGTAACTGCCGCGTCTCCAAAGCAGTTGCTCTGGATTTACACCAGCCGCTGCAAGCAGGATTGGCTCCAAATTCCAGTACATTAACTCCCTACGCCCTGGCAGCCCCACCTCCGTGTAAAAGGGCCCAGGGGAAAGGAACATTTTCACTTTCTGTGAGCTGCTACATCGCCCGTGTGGCCAGGAGCCAAAACCCCTGGGGGCTCCATTACTGACTTTGTGTCCCCTTGGGGAAGTCAAGTCACCTCCGTATCACTGTTTCCCCCCTGCGAATGAGGGCTGGGGGACTTCCCCACTGCCCGCCCGGGGGGAGTACATGAGTTAATGTCTGGGCAGCGCTTTGCTTTCACCGTCTGGGCAGTTTACGTTTCCCTTCTCTCCCCCTTTGGGCATCAGCGCTGGACTGGCTGGTGACTTGTGGGGTTCAGTTCCCAGGCCTCGGGCACCGGCCCACGGCGGCTCTTTGGGCTCAGAGCAGAGGCTGGGAATGTTCCAAGCCCAATAGCTCTGTTCACTGAAACATGAAGCGCCGCAGGGATATTATTTTCCCTGTTAGGCTTTTGTAAATCCCGTCTTAATGAAACCTGCCCGGGGCCCCTGATCCCGCTGATGGGAACCGCACCTGAAGGCTGCTGTGAGCCTGCCCTTTCTGCACGTTTGCCTCCCGGCATCTGCAGTGGAGCTAACGCAGCCTGGTGCATTAAGTTGTTTCTCTTGCAAGTTTCAGAGGCAACCGAAATAAGGATGGAAAGTTCCATGTAATTGGATAAGCTGATAAACGCCGTGTTTAACTGGTTAAAAGAGGGGCTGGAGGGGTAGGCTGGGCCGGAGCGACCCCCCCCCCCCCAGCCCACCACAGGCAGGGCCTGCTCCAGCTGGACTGGAGCACCTCTGCCTGCAGCAGGCCCCGCAGTGGGCTGGTTGCTGCTCCAGGCCCCACCTGTTAACCAGAACCAGTAAGCATCACCCACTAAAGGGGATGCTAAGTGGTTAAATTTCACAGGCCTAGCCCAAAACTCTTAGGCTACGTCTACGCTGCAGCACTATTTCGGGATATCCCGAAATGGCTATTCCGCTTCTTTGGAGCACGCCCGTTATTTCGAAATATAACGGGCTCACTATTCCGCCGTCCTCGTTAACCTCGTTCCACGAGGTGCAAGGGGTGTTTCAGAAGAGCGGGTTATTTCCAAATAAGTGCCGTGTAGACAGCGCCAACTTTCAAAATAAGCTATTTCAAAATAACCTCGAAATAATCTTGCAGCTTATTTCAACCTATGGTGCAGACGCCCCCTTCCTGTGCAAACCACTGGTTCAACCAGGCAACCTATCCCCTTCTAGCAGTAGCTCCACAACAGAGGATAAGAACCTGTTATTGCTGCTGGTTAGTGGAGTTACTCCTTTAGCTCAGGGTGCCAGCGGAGGAGGGGTCACGCCCCGGGGGGTCACGCTCGGCTGTCTGACTTGCCCATCCCCATCTGCTCCTGCCCGCAAACGAGGCTCCAGCTCCAAACACTGACTTTACAGCCCCTGAATTCTCATTGCAGCGTCTTCCCGCGAGAGCTGAAGGAGGTTTTTGCGTCGTGGAGACAAGAGTGCAGTAACCGTGGCCGGCCAGACATCAGCGAGCGCCTCATCAGCGCCTCCTTATTCCTCCGGTTCCTCTGTCCGGCCATCATGTCCCCCTCCCTCTTCCACCTGCTCCAGGAGTACCCCGACGACCGCACCGCTCGCACGCTGACCCTCATTGCCAAGGTCACGCAGAACCTGGCCAACTTCGCCAAGTAAGTGGTGGGGGCGGAGTTGGGGTTGGTCCCAGGGGGCGTAAAGGAAACGGTGGCGGATAGGGTTGGAGGTGACTGCTCAGGGCTAGCCCGAAGCCCCAGAAGATGGCCATCCCGGGGGAGTCGCAGCCTGAACTGCCAGTGCCTAGGGCATCCCGTGGAAACAGCCATCCCGCGGGGGCTGCATCCCCGAGCTGCCGGTGCCCAGGGCGTCCCGTGGGAACACTGGCACCAACTCAGAGGGGAGCAGGGTCTAGGGACGTTGTCCTGGGCCTGTCCACAAAGGGGGGATTAATGCCAAGTGTGATGTCAGGAGCCTGGCCCAAGATTGGCCACCGGAAAGCGCGGCCTTGCACAGACCGCTTTGCTGGCCATGGTTATTCCCACCAGGCGGGCGGGCGTGTCCCCCGCTGCTAACTTGGGCCACATGCTGGACAGACAGACTGACAGAAGGACTCGCTCTTTCCTCTGCTTTCCACATTGCCCCCCACAGGAAAGGCCGGGCCTTACTTGTTCCCATTCCGTTAGCCCTCGCCTGGGAGAGACCATTTTATTCACCAAACCGGCCTACAGCGAGGCCTTTTCTGAGCAGGACAGTGGCCCGCTCCCGACACAGGGAGAGGCTGATAGGGCAGAAACGGAAACTCCCACCCGGTACCAGCCACCCTTCTGTCCCCCGATTCCCTGGCTGGATGTGACCAACGTGCGGGAACTCTTCACCATCCCACGTGGGCCAACCCCCGACTGACCGGTGCCGGCAGAGGCTGCGGTGTCGGTAGCCCCGGGGAAATCAAACTGAGCCCAGGGTCCCCCCCTTGTGAGAACAAACTCCTCCGACCGCGGAGGCCGTGAGAAGAAGACGGGGACGCTGTCGATCTCTCTCTAAGCCCAGAGGGCCGGGGGGGAACAAACAAAGAGATTTCTGAAAATCTTTCCACTGCCTCCAGTGGAAGCGCTGAGCTCCTTATCCAGAGCTCTGATAACAGAGCTCTGAGCTCCTGCAAGTGTGACCGGGCAGCCTCGGCCTAAAGCTGCTCAGATTTGCAAACTAATTTAAGACACGTGCCCACAGCCAGACCCAGACAGGAGATGTGCCAGTGTGTTATTCGCGGGGACAGAAAGTCTCCCTAGTTCTGACCAATCCTTAACTAAAAGGGTTTCCAAGTTTCGCTGCCTTGCCAGAAAGGTTCTTTAATTAAGCTGGCATGATTCAGCCAGCCGACTGTCAGGTCAACGTCAAGGCGGAGTCACTGTCAGGACCTAAAAGGGTGTCACGAGGAGGGAGAAAAATTGTTCTCCTTGGCCCCTGAGGATAGGACAAGAAGCAATGGGCTTCAATTGCAGCAGGGGAGGTTTAGGTTAGGGATGTAAGTGACTAGTCCCTTGACTAGTTGCTTTTCCCCCCCTTGCTGCTTCTATCAGAGGCAGCAAGCAGGGAGGGGGGAGCAGGAGCTGGTGCTGGAGGGAGCTGGCTTAAGAGCTGGTTCTTCCCCAGCACCGTCTCTGGGGGGGCAGAAGAGGAAGAGGGGGAGCTGATTCCCAGCTCGCACCCCGTCCCTGCTGGCTCTCAATACATTTAAAAATCAGAAGTGCAGCGGGGGGGGGGACCCAACGCAAGCCAGGACAGCTGATTCCCAGTCTTGTAGCAGGTCCCCGCTACTGCGCTTCAGCCTTTTAAATGTATGAAGAGCCTTTCAGCTCTTAATACATTTAAAAGGCAGAGCCGCAGCGGGGTTAGCTCCTGGGGCCAGGAGCTAACCCTGCTGCAACTCCCCCATTTATCGACTAATTGACTAGTCAATGGATTTTCCATCGACTGGTTGATTAAACTAAATTTAACGTCTGTAGTTTAGGTTGGACATTAGGAAAAACTTCCTGCCTGTCAGGGTGGTTAAACACTGGAATAAATTGCTTAGGGGGGTTGTGGAATCTCCATCACTGGAGATATTTAAGGGCAGATTGGAAAGACACCTGTCAGGGATGGTCTAGAACATGGGTTCCCAAACTGGGGCATGCCCCCCAGAGGGAGCGTAAAAAAATTCCAGGGGAGGCGCGAGGTGACCCAGTTTCCCCGTCAATCCCTCCCAAGAAAGAGCCCTGTCCGCTGGAACACGCGCAGCTCGGGCTGGCTGGGACAGACTTCATAATGGCCACCTTAAAAGGGCAATGCCTGCTCTGCTCTTAAAAGGGCAATTTAAAAAAATTTTTTTTTTTTTTTTTTGCTCAACAAGTTTTGCTGCTATATCAAAAAAGGGGTGTGATGCCGAAAAGTTTGGGAACCACTGGTCTAGAAGATGCTTGGTCCTGCCAGGAGGGCAGGGGACTGGACTCGATGACCTCCCGAGGTCCCTTCCAGTTCTAGTGTGCTATGAGTCTATGACTTCCCCAGCAGCCACCTCGGCCAGGCTTATGAATCCTGCAGTAGAAGAGGCTCTCTCATACTTCCAGTGAGACATTTTATGTAGAACGAAGACCGGACAGCATTGGGGAGAGGGGGTAGAGAGCACAGAGAGTCCAAACAAACACAAACTGGCTCCCAAAGAGAACTGGGAAGAGCCGCAGGGGCGGCCCTAGATTAGCTGCCAGCAACTGGCACCCTAGGCGAACCATGCAATCGGCGCCCCCACCTCCAAACCCCTCAATGATATTGTGCCACCATTTGGCACCCCATTTAACTTGGCACCCTAGGTGACTGCCTAGTTCGCCTATATGGACAGGCCGCCCCTGGGAAGAGGTCAGACAGAAACTCCGAGGCCCCCCCGATCTGGCGTTGCACAAAGGCCATTCAGAGGGTGGACTGGATCGACCAGTTAGTGCATAGGAACAGGAGAGGCGACTAGTGTGAGCGGAAGCGAGGACTCTTGTAGATGGTCCTTGGCCAGTGTCCCCGTGCATGATCCTACCTTCAGTTATCCTTCTAGGGCCAAAACCGGCTCCTCCCCACTCCCCTAAGGATGCCGGGCCGGTGCAAGGTGTACTGGTACATCCTGGCGCCTGCTTTCACCCCTGCCCACGGTACCTTGGAAGGACTCCCGCACAAGGGGATCTGGCTGAAAAGGGCCGGCACTGAGCACTCCGTCGTCGGAGAGCCCTGCCAGCAGCCGGCCTTGCCTGCCTTCTGCACACGTGGGCAATCCCTGCAGCTCACCCTGCTGGGCAGGGACAGCCCCACGCCTGGGATTGTTCTCCTTAGGCTCCCGAGTCCAGAGGAGCCGTGCCGACCGCATGGAGGGGCCGGTCTGGTGCAGAGGCCGTGGGCCCCAGATGCAAGGACATCTACACTGGCCCCGGCGGAGTCCCTGGGAGCTTTTCCCATCTCGAGCCTTCGTCCCTGGCCCATCTCCCCTCCGCTTGCAGCGAGCGCGATGCCCGCTGTCCTGCCGGACACAGCCTCGCCGGGCAAGCCGTCCTGCGTGGGAACAAGGCTGCCTCGCCGGGCAAGCCGTCCTGCGTGGGGACAAGGCTGCCTCTGCCCCACACAGCAGATGCTCTGGCAGGCAGGCTGCTAGAAATGACACTGTTCACATGGCCGCACGCAGGAGCTCGGCCAGGGGCTGTCACGCCACACGACCACGGGATTCAGGGGCTGGGTGACGACCCGTCGGGAGGAAGGGCTACCCAGCCGCCGTGACTCGGCGGTGGTTCTTCCAGGAGCCGTAGCCGGCCAGGTCGCAGGGGAGGGACAGGCTGGGTCCCTGGTGTTTGCTAGGCAGGCAGGTGCAAGGGAAGCTTTTCTGCAGCGTTTGATGAGCGCAGAGATGGCTCAAAGCGGCGAGATCAGCACCAGCCGCCAGCTAGCAAAGACACCCCAGTGCGGAGGGGTGTTTGGAGGGAAGGGTGGTCAGAGCCCCTGCTAGGGGTGAGCCCAGTGTGGGCCTCACTCCCTGTCGCCAAAGCGGGAGGCAAAGGAGGTGGATAAATGGCCCGTCACTGGGTTTCAGTTGGTGCCAGGGGCTCTTTGGCTAAACTCATGGGAGGAGGGGTGGAATATCAGAGGCGTGTCCATTGGGGGGGGTCCCTGCCCCTCCAGTGAGCTTGGCGCCACGGACACACTGGGCTTTTCCCGCCTCCCGCCGCTCTCGCCTCCTGCAGGGAGGAACACGATTCCCGTCTTCGCTCGCACACCTCGCCAGGCTCAGCGCTGGGTTTGCTGGCTGGGACTCTGGCGCTCCAAAGGCCTAGAAGGGACATAGAATAAAACTCCGGCTCACTCCCAAGCTCGGATCCTCCCTGGGCTGTTCACAGCTGGCGCACGGGGCACCGTTACTGCACGGGGCTCGCTGAGGTTCATGTGCCTGTCTTGGCAGGTTTGGCAGCAAAGAGGAGTACATGTCCTTTATGAACCAGTTTCTGGAGCACGAATGGACGAACATGCAGCGCTTTCTGCTGGAGATTTCCAATCCAGAAACCATCTCGAACACAGCCGGCTTTGAAGGTTACATTGACCTGGGCCGGGAACTGTCCACGTTGCACTCTCTACTGTGGGAGGTCATTTCTCAGCTCGAGCAGGTACCAGTGGGGAGGTGGAGGGGCTGGCTGTAAGGGGGGGGGGACACACGTCGGTCAGACACTTCTGGGGAGGGGCCGGGAGTTGAGAGTGCCCTGCACTGCACAGCAAACGGCCTGTTGTCTGCCCGACATGGTGCGACTTCCACTGTGGCATCTCCTGCTGGTCCCTCTGGGAATTAGCTCGATTCGGCCCTGGAGCGCCCCCTTCTGGCTGGTGTCGCACCTGCTGTTCTCTGTTGTTGGCTTCACCCCCCTGCGTTAGGACGCACCTCCCTCCCAAACTGCGATGCCCTCCCCTCCAGACACTGCCCCGTGGCAGGGCCCCTTCCCCTCAGAGATCCCCAACCCCCACACCACCTTGCCTCAGTGACCCACTGCCAGTCGCCATCTAGCCCCTGCCTCAGGAGGAAACTGCAGCCTGACATGGCCACTCCTCCTTGGCAAGGGGGTGGGGACCTGCTGCCGTCGCCCGCCCTGGCTGCCTCCCCGCAATCCTAGTGCCCCTCAGGCCCCTGTCACTGGGCCTCAGCCTGGGACTACTCAGGCTGGCACTCCCCTGGCTCACCCTGCCTTCCCCCAGCACCACTCTGGCTGTGGTACCTCAGCTAGCCGGCAGCTGGGTCCTTCTCCCTCCAGGGCTTAAGGGAGAGTGTTCTCAGCCCGGCCAGCCATCTCTTTTATACGGCCCTCCTGGGCTCTGATTGGCTGCCACGGGGGCCTCTCGTGATTGGCCCTAGCTACAGCCCTCTCCTAGAGTCAGGAAGGGCTAACTGAGTAGCAGGCGCGCTGCAGCCTAGCAGAGCTTAGCTCTTCTGTAACCTTGCCGACGTCTGTCCAATCTTCACAGCCCCCTTGGGGCAGGCAAGAAAAGGACCCCCCCCCTTTGTCCAGTGGGGAAACTGAGGCAGAGCGGGAGCAGAACTTAGGTGCTGCTGGTTCCCAGCCCTGTGCTCAGAGCACCAGCCCTTCCCTGGGTCTCAGCAAGTGCCATGACTCCTGACGTCCACTAGTTTCACTTAAACCAAGCGGTTTTTCGTTAATGGTCTCCGTCAAGAGCAGCTGGGCCAGCCTCAGACTCGCCTGCTTTCGTCTGTGGGCGGGCGCTGCTGCTCTTTGTCTGCCCCCACTACAGCGATGTGGGGGACCTGATGGCGCTAAGGAGGCTGTTTTATCCAGCTGGCCGGGGTTCTTTCCCCCAGGAAACAAGCCGCTGGTAACCTTTCTGTCCCCGCTTCCCCCCCAGGGCACCGTAACGAAACTGGGGCCCCTGCCGCGGATCCTGAGGGATGTCAACACGGCACTCACTAACCCAGCGTGTGTGCAGGTCTCTGTCACAGCCGACCACACTGCATCAACGCCGAACGCGGGCAACAGCATCTCTGCCGGGCTCCAGAAAATGGTGATCGAGAATGACTTATCTGGGTAAGGGAGCGAGCATCCCCGCCGGAGGGAATCCGCCTGCCCAAGGAGCAGGGAACGAGGAAACTGTCCACGAGCGTCAGCCTGGGGGGGCGCCCAGCTGGCTGCATGCAGAGCCAGGCAAAGCTAGGTGGGGCTGGGACTGTGCCAGACTTCATCTGGGGAATATACCACGCTCCTTCCCAGCTGTGAGTGTGAGGATGGGGGAAGGCCTGATCCTAAAACGGTGTGTGTGCAAGTGTGAGAGCAAGGGCGAATGACCAGTAAAATCCATGGGAATTTTGTGCATGGCAAATGGGCAGGATTGGGCCCATCCACTTGTAAAGCACTGGATCGGTGCTGAGTACGGTTAGAGGCAAGTCACAGGAGTTTCCCTGACAGTCACCCATCCTTTGGAAGTCTCAGAGGGGTCGCTGTGTTAGTCTGTAACTTGAAAAACAACACGCGCACCTGTGGCACCTTAGAGACTAACCAAACTATCTAGTATCATGAGCTTCCATGGGCAAAACCCACTTCCTCAGATGGGCTGGAATGGAAATAACAGACTCCAAGATATACACAACAGCAGAAGTAGTACCTGTCGATTGTAGGACCCATGTTAACGAAGCTAAGTAAGTGGGCTGGATGTGTCCCATGCATAGCTTTTGATGTGGAAATGCGGATGTTAAAGGCAGAGGAAATTGGCTTTGTACTGCGTTAACCAGTTAATGTCTTTATTCAAGCCCAGGGTAAGTGTCAGATGTGTAGGTGAATTCCAGTTCTGTAGTCTCTCCTTGGGAAGTTTGCTTATTGGGGTTTTCAGGCTCTTCTGCCTCATTTTAGTTTTATTATATTCTAGCAGAAATACCCGGCGTCGCCCGGGGAAAATATACTAAAAGGTCTGATGAATGAACTACGTCAATGACATTAACATACTATATTTTATTGGAAATACTTTTCTCTTATATATTACTTTAAGAAATTAACATAGCTAGTACTTTTTCTGTTATCATAGGGAAAGGATCTCGTAGTTGCAGTGTGTGTGACACGCTTAACAGAAGAGTCCAGCAAATGCCTATGATCAGGCGCTACTAAAAGCTAATTAGTGGCCCAATTGGGGCTCTGGGAGAACCGATTTTGAGATATAACCAATCCAGTGATTGAAGTTAGGAAATCAGGAGTATCCGTGCAAAACGTTGTGTTTCTATGATCAGGCGCTACTAAAAGCTAATTATCAGTGGGCCCAATTGGGGCTCTGGGGGAGCCGGGAGAACTGATTTTGATATATAACCAATCTAGTGATTAAAGTTAGGAAATCAGGAGTATCCGTGCAAAATTTGGTGTTTCTAGCTCTTACCGTTTCGGAGATCTTTCAGGACAAACAAACAAACAAACAAACTAACTTTCAGAAATATTTATAAGAAGATGTAAAACCACTGAGGGTATGTCTACACTAGCCACCCTAGTTCGAACTAGGGTGGCTAATGTAGTCATTCGAACTTGCAAATGAAGCCCAGGATTAAAATATCCCGGGCTTTATTTGCATGTTCCCGAGTGCCGCCATTTTTAAATGCCCGGTAGTTCGAACTCCCTGCCCGCGGCTACACGTGGCACGGGCTAGATAGTTCGAATTAAAGCTCCTAATTCAAACTACCGTTACTCCTCCTGCAATGAGTGTAGACATACCCTGGCTGTTTTTCATGAACAATAACCCACAGACAGACCAGTCCCTGAACACACTCTTCTTGGCTTACGCACTGAGGGATTCCATTCCTGGTGGCCGACAGCTGCAGAGCTAGAATGGGCGTTGTCTTGCTGTTGGCTGACGAGGCAGTGGAACCCACACGAATGAAAATCCTAGACTCTGAGCGCTGCAAATTGCTGAACAGTCTCATTAGGAGTGAGGGAGACGGCAGGAGGAAGCCAGACTTGCTCTGTAATCAGAGCTTTCATCGCTAATGCTTCCCTGCATGGGGTCCAGCTCTTCACGTTTTGTGCAAGGGAGAATTTCTCAGAGCAAAACGCTCCGGCCTAAATACTTCCTTGTAAATGCAGACTCTTGGATCTGGCATATTCATGTTCAAGCCCTGCAAAGCCCTAGCCTTAGCCACTGGAAATCGATAGGGCACCTACCTGGCTGTATGCCGGAGGAGGAACAGGGGAGGAGGCCGCTGCCTGGGCTTGGAACGCCGCAGTCCAATTTGTCGCCATTTGTTATGGTTGTTGCTGTTTTTTAATCTGTGTTACCCTGGCACCGAGGAGCCCGGTCATGTCCCCTTCCCCCCTGGTGCTAGGTGCTGTACAAACAGACCAAACGCTGATCCTTGTGCAAAGAGCTGACAATCTCAGTACAGAGGGGCGGAGCCACGGGTGGGTCTGAGTGGGCCGGGCCCCACCCACTTATCCTCCACCCCCGCTGTGCTCCTGCCCCCACACCTGCCCTGCTCGGCCAGGCTGGCGGGACTTGCCATGCTCCGCCCACCTGGCGCTCTTGCTGGGGAGCAGGATTGGGCACGGGGGCTTGTAAGCCCCCAACCCCCTACTCCCCAGCAAGGAGCAGCAGGCCTCCGTGACGGGGTCCCCTCTCCCCCGCTGGAGCTAGGCAAGCCTCACTGCCTCACCCCCATTCCCAAGAGCCGGGCCGCTCAGGGCACACACACACCCCCCCCCACGTCCCACTCCCGGCTGTAGAGCTGGGTGGGGGGACAGTGCAGGTCGGGGTGCACTTTTCTTCACCCCATCCCCTAGGGCGCTGGAGGTGGCCCTGATGGCTCCTGTCATCTCCCCCCTTCCCCCGTCATTTCTGCCCACCCTACAACGGGGCCCACCCACGAGCCCCGGTCTGCCCGCAGCACTGCCACACAAGACAAGGGGAGCACAAGGAAGCAGTGAGACAGTATCGGTCAGCGTGGTTGTGATGCTGATGCGGGACAGTGCCTCCCACTCACCCATCTCCCCCCATACCGCCCAGCCCCTCCCGTGTGCAACACGCCTGCCCCTCTCCCACACAGACACACCCAACACCAGCCACCCCATCCCCTTCCCTCCCCTACCTGTGTGTGTCCCCGTTCACGCCCAGACACCCCCACCCCGACACAACCCACTTTGCTGCCTCTTCCTGCCAGCGAGGTCTTGACTCTGAGCGGGTCAGGAGCTTTTCAGCTAAACCATCTTGCGTCAGAAAACGCTGTTTTGTTGAAGACGACCATTTTTGGCCAGGAAAGGTCCGTGCCCACAAATTTCCTGGCTTGAACAATGTTTAGAAATGGGTTTAAAACATGGGGAAACCGTTCCCTTTTGACCTTTTTCTCCCTGCTTGCCCGTTCTTCACAGCTTTTCGTTTTGCAGAGTAAGCGAAATGTATCGTTTAAAATGAGTGTAAATCAAAAAAAAAAAAAAAGAAGAGAAAGGAAACCCTTCACTCCGTACTGGTTATTTTTTCCACGAACATTTTTGAAATTTTGGCTTTTTGCCGTCAATCTGGACTTGGCTAAACCTCAAAATGTTTCCCAGCACCGAATCTCTGTTTTCTGCCCAAGTCGAGCCTGAATCCTTTTTTTTTTTTTGCCGGGGGAGCAGTGTTGTGACCGAGTTTTGCATGCACCCTCCCCGATGTCATGGTGGGTTGGGTTGTGTGCTTAGTTTTACGCTGCTGGGCCGTGCCGATTTTCCTGCCTGTTTCTTTTTGCTGATTGCTTTTGCCTGCTGCAGTGTAGCATTCACAGCTCTTCTTTTTTCTTCTCCTCTCCCCTTCCTTTATGCGTTTATTTCCCCGCAGTCTGATAGATTTCACACGGTTACCGTCTCCAACCCCTGAAAACAAGGACTTGTTTTTTGTCACAAGGTCTGCTGGGACGCAGCCCTCGCCCGCCCGAAGCTCCAGCTATTCGGAGGCCAATGAGCCCGACGTGCAGATGTCCAATGGCAGCAAGAGTTTGTCCATGGTGGATTTGCAGGACAATCGGATTTTGGACAGTGGGGCAAATGCGCCGGGGGCCGTGGACTCCCTCAATGACAGCCAGACGTCCGCCGGGCAGTTACAGGGCGTATGGACCGCCGCACGCACTCAGCAGAACAACGTGACGGGCATGGCCACGGTGCGCAGGGCAGGCCAGACCCCCACCACGCCCACCACCGAGAGCGCGCCCGGCCGGCCCCAGCTCCTAGCCCCTTTGTCGTTCCAGAACCCAGTGTATCAGATGGCGGCCGGGCTGCCGCTGTCGCCGCGGGGTCTGGGCGACTCCGGCTCTGAGTGCCACAGCTCGCTGAGCTCCCACAGCAACAGCGAGGAGCTGGCCGCCGGCAAGCACGGCTTCAGCAACCCTGCCGGGAGCGAGGACTTCCGGGGGCGGACGGGCGAGCTGGCCCGCCGGCAGCTCTCGCTGACCGAAAAAGGCGGGCAGCCCACCATGCCCCGGCAGAACAGCGCCGGCCCCCAGAGGCGGATAGACCAGCCGCCGCCGCCTCCGCCGCCGGTCACCCGGGGCCGCACGCCACCCTCGCTGCTGAACACAGTGCAGTACCAGAGACCGTCCAGCGGCAGCATGATGTCCTCCTCCCCCGACTGGCCGGGCAGCGGGGCCCGGCTCCGGCAGCAGTCGTCCTCCTCCAAGGGCGACAGCCCCGAGATGAAGCAGCGCACCATGCACAAGCAGGTCAGTGCCAGGCGGCCAGGCCCAGCAGAGCCGGCCTGCCAGGGGTGCGGGTGGGGAGCCGGCCCCGAGGTCACGCAGGAGAGCGGGCGCTTAGGCCATGCCTTTTCGCCCCTCCCAGGCGGCAGCGAGCTGGGGAGGCTGGGATGGCACATGCGGCGGGAGAGGGGGGCCTGGCCCTGTGCCGCGCCCGTCCCGAGAAGGGTCCGTGGCCACTTTCCTGCACGGCGTTTGCGGCCGCGGGGCTGCCGGCGGTGAGGACAGAGGCTCTCCTCCATTCCGCTCCACCATCCTGTCACCGCTTTGCCTGCCCATGCAAACGGCTCATCCCATGCCACCGTCAGTCCAGCGCCATCTCACGGGCTCGGGGCAGGACCTGCTCTCTGCCGAGAGGCTCCGTCCTGCTGCAGTTTCCCTGGACGCTCTCAGCCCTGCTCGTCTGGCCTTTCAGGATCCCCCCTTTTGGGGAGGGGAGGGCTGGCGGAAGGGGAAAGCCGGGCCATTCCTGCCAGTCAGCAAAGCTGAAACTCCCTGCTGAGCCGAGTTCCCTCCTGTGCCTGAGGCCTTGGGCACATCCCGTTTGGCCAAATAGTTTTCCTCCAGCTGATTCTTCTTAAGGAGCGAAGCCCATAGGAAAAGCAACACAACGAGGCTTTGGCTTTACAATGAACATTTAAAAAAAAAAACCCAAAACCGCCTCCCCACAAAAAGCAGTGGCTCACTAATTCCTCTCTCCTGCACCTCAGTCCCGACGCGGTGTCACGGCGCCACTAGCTCAGCACGCTCGAAAGCGAGAGCCCGGACGGGGTGCGTAATCACGCTTCTTTTTCAAGGACTCTACAGAGCCTTTTAGCAGCGCTGGCCGCGAGACGCCATTTTGTCAGTCAGACGCGGGGCGGTTCTGTGGCCAGCGTGTCGGCCGGGAAGCGTAGGCCTCGGCCCGCTGGCCATGTCGCGGCATCGGTAGAAGGAGGACCGATGCTCGTTACAAGGGAAAGGCCGAGGGGCCGGCAGAGCAGGTGTGGGCCTGTTCGGGGCCGGTTCTGCCGAGTGAAATGGAAACCTGATGTCCCTTTGCCAAGCTCTGGCCAATCTGTATTCACACAGCCTGTCCTCCGAACGCTTCTCCTGAGGGGACAGGGTCCCTGCCGTGCCACTCCTGACTCTTTATGTGAGTACTGGAGTGAGGGAGTAACCGTCCTCCTCAGTCCACATGAAACTGCTCGGTCCTGTTCGACGGGGCTTGGGGTTATGTGAGCGGCAACACATCCCATCCAGGGGCCTTTTCAGGCAGATTCCCGAGTCCTTCACGGCGTCTGCCTCCTTTCGCCTTTTATTTCCCGTGTTGGAGCCTGTTTTGAGCCCGCTTAGCTCAGGGCTTTCCATTGGGGTCGGAGGAAGAGGCCCAGTGAGGGAGCAGGCCCCATTCATGCAGGGCTGGCCCCCATTTTAGCAGCACTTACAGGGCTAGAAACCCCCAGACATCTGTGGGGCTGAAAGGAACAATAGGGACAGCCCCCTCCACTCCGCATGACCATGCGCTTTCAAGAGACCTGCGTCCTTTGCTCCTGCCATGGTCGCGATCCCCGGCCCAGAGACGTCCCAAAAGGCAGGAAGCCAGAATCTAAGAGCCTGTTTGTGGCAGGGGATAATCCAAGGTCTGAGCCTGAAACTTCAGGCTCCAAGTCCAGGATCCAGAAGGCGGGATTTACGTGGGAGGGTCAGAGGGGGAGTGGTGGTAACATCCCTGCGATTGTTTCCACCCCCGCTGACCCATCAGGGAATCGCCTGACTGGAGCTGGGAGGCCTTTCCCCACAAGCTCCTAGGAAAATTCTTTCCAGCTCAGGGCGAGGGGGCTGCCCTCATGCTGCCCCCGCCACTGACCTGAATACAAGGACAGGGGGCCGGAGGGCTGAACGTCCCTGGCATGTCCGGGTTTTCGGCGTGGCTCCTCTCGGCCCGTTGGCTCTACCCCGCACCCCACACACACACACACACTGTTCAGCCGGAGGGCGCTTGGCTGCCATGTGTAGCCGGTTGCGAGGGAGGAAAACGCTGGAGAGCCCGTTCCTGGCATGGTTGGAGAACCTCTAGGCAATTGTGTTTGCCTTCAGGCTCACAGGGCCGTTGATGGGGGTCGGTCTCTTTAGCTTGCTGATAGTGGCACTTCCCTAAGCTCAGGTGGCTAGAGAGCAGGCCCACTGACAGGAGAGGGCGGGGGGGAGCAAAAGGGGTAAGTGCCTGGTGAGCCTACAGGGCTCAGAGCCCTGGGCCTTTAAATCGCTGCCGGAGCAGTGCATGGCACGCTCCGGTCAGAGCTGAGGGCTGGCAGAGACAGCCTGGCGCGTTCCTGGCTGCCCTTGGCCCTGCCCCTTCTGCCCAAGGCCCCACCCCTTCCAGGAGCACACCAGGAGCTGGGCCTTCCCCCCCCCCCCCCACCTTGCCAGGGGCCCGGCATGGCTGTCGGCTCCCCCACTGGAGAGCAGTCCCCTTGCAAGGGAACCCACCCTTTGAAGCGGAGGAGAATCCCACCCTCCGAGCCACTGCAGCTCTACGAAACGCAGCACCACCGGTCTGGCTGCTGTCGGGTCCCCCGCGGGACTAACGGCCTGGGAGGCCTCTCATGATTGTTCAGGGAGATCCCGGGGGGGGGGGATCAAAAATCGCATTTCTCTTGGTAACCCTGCCACGGGCTGCAGCGAAATCTCAGCAGCTCCATCGTGGAGCAGCTCCAGCGTTAACCTACCGGCTCTGCCCGCGGGCGGAGCAGACACAGCGAGACCTTCACACGCTGAAATAAGCAAGGGGCAGTGTCCCTGCTCCCTCCCAGACCCCGCCAGGGGCCCTCCCCCTTTCGTTTCCCTCGGAGCCGCGCTGGGGCCTTCGGCTCGGTTGGAAGGAAACTCTCGCTCCACCTCCGTGTTGGTTACCGACGTGTCTCGTGCTATGGTTGTATGTTTCATTGTAGGCCCCTTCTCCTGTGAACCCCAATGCCCTGGACCGCACGGCCGCATGGCTTTTGAATATGAACATGCACTTTTTAGAAGAGGAAAGCACTGAGCCCGAGTCCAAGCACAGGGATAAGCTCAGGAGTAAGGACGAGCTCAGCCAAGCAGAAAAGGTAAAGCCCGACTGGATGGAAACAAGGGTGGAAGTAGAGAGGGTTTCCGTTACCGCCATGGATCCCAGCTGCCTGGGGTGCGGCGGGGTCTCCAGGTGACTCAGCAGCCCCGGGAGAAACCCCCCTGGGACTGTGCCTCTTCTCAGGACCAGAGGCACAGAGGGGACAGGGATGACGGCGAAGCCAGCGTGGCAGGGGTGCCCCCACCCTGTTCCTCCCAGCCCTGTGCCCCCCGGTGCAGAGACCGGGAAGGAAATGAGCGAGGCAGGCAGCAGCAGGCACATACACGCCCCGCCCGCCCCAGCTTGCTCAGGGGATGCAGGGCAAGAGGAGCCTTCAGCAGTCAGACTTGCAGAAGCACGTTGCAAGGCGAGGGGCCAGAGTCCGATCCTAGAGACCCCCACGTAAGGCTGGCATGAGTCCACTGGCTGTAATCAGGGTGCTGCTGCGGTAACCGAGGCCCCGGCCTGGTCCCAGAGCTGACCCAAAGGCTGTGTCCCGTGCGCGGAGTCGGGGGCTGATTCCCAGCGGGAGTGGCCATACGTGCTAGTGCACTAGAAAAAGTAGGGTGGCCGCCGGACAGGGGCAGCAGCAAGCGGCAGCACGGGGACACACCTGAGTACATACCTGCCCAGCACCCGTGGGTATGTGTTCGGGGCGACCTGCCACTCGCTGCTGCCTCTGCTCCTAGGGGTGGAAATCACCATTAAAATAGTTAACCAGTCAAACAGATAAAACCATAACCTGGCCACTCCGGCACGGTCAGGGTCCTGCCTGGCTGCCCGGGTCGCTCTGGTGCAGCCGGGGCCAGGATCTAGCTGGCATGCCTTGGCACAGCCGGGGTCCCGCCTGGCTGCCCGGGTCACTCTGGTGCAGCTGGGGCCAGGATCTAGCTGGCGTGCCTCGGCACGGTTGGGATCCCACCTTGCTGCCCAGAGTATTCCGGCACCGCTGGAGCCGGGATCTTTCTGGCCAGTCCCAGCAAAGTCAGGATCTCACCTGCCAGCCCCGGCCAGGCTGAGAGCTCCCAGGCTGCTCCGGTGTGGACAGAGCTGGCATGGCCAGGGCCGGGGTCCTGAGTGACCACCTGGGCCGCTCCAGCACAGCCAGGGCTGGGGGCTCAACACAGGCATGGCCCTGCCTGCCACCTCCACTCAGCCGGCCGGACTCAGCTAGCGCTGCTCAGTCAGGCGCCGCTGGACTGGTTACCCGTAATCATTCCGGTACGGTTCATGCTAACTGGGTAACCTCTGACATCCCTGTCTGCTCCCGCCGCTACACTCCTATCGGTGGCACGCGAGCTCCAGCTCCCCGAGGAGATACAGCCTCTAGTGGCTGCGATAAATCAGAGCACAACATACCCGGGAGGGGCTGTGAGATACCAGAAATACATTTAAAAAAAAACCAAAGTCCAAAGTGTCAAAATGTTTTGCCTTGACGTTTTCCAAGCAAACTCTCTGGATGTTTCATTTCAAAATGGTTGTCAGCAGCCTTGGTGGAGGCATGCTGGTCCCAGGATATTAGAGAGATGAGGCAGGTGAAGGAATCGTGCTTATCAACCAACTTCTGCTGCCGAGAGAGACCAGACTGGCGCTCTGCAGAGCTCTCCTTCGGAGCAGGACGAGGAAGAGCTCAGTGTAAGCGTGAAAGTTATGCCCCCTCCCGCCAGCAGAGGGTCCAGTAAAAGATATTCCCTCCCCCATCCTGTCTCGCAATCCACAATAACCGTCTCCCAGTGAAACAGCGAGTTGATTTGCTGTTCGAAACTTTTCACGCGACTCCCAACCCAAATGTGGGGGGTTGTTTCGGGAAGAAAAATCACCCCAAAGCATTCAGTGTGGGGTGGGTTTGGTTTTCCAGTCCATTATTGGCTCCATTCGGCCCTCGCTGTGGGAAGAGTGAGCTTTTGCCTGGGTTCTCCCAGCTCCTAGCCCAGCCGGAGGCGGAGAGGGGCAGGGAGGAGACCAGCGCACCTAGATGGAGGTGAATGAGTGGAGCTAGAAATCGAGATGGCACAGTCGAAGTTTGGGGAAGATACCGTAACTCGTATCAGCTCCCTAGGGGCAGGTTCCAGCAGTCGCTAGGGAAGAGCCAAGAGCTTATGGGTTCCAGCACTTTTGTCTGGTATGATTTAGCCTTTTGATGACACCAGAACCTTCATGGCCAGGCAGAGTGTGGACACCACATGCCCTGGGAAAGAAGGGGGATCGTTTTAACTTGCAAGAAGCTCCCCCAGCAGCCCAACATGGGAGGCACTTTGATAGCGGCGCTCACAAATGCTAATTCTCCTTCCCTTTTGGGTGTGCCCCCTCGCCACCCCCATTAGCCATTCACGATCCCCTGAACCGGTGAGCCATGTACTGTGCGGAGGGGCAGGGGTGGTTCTCCTTGTGGAACGCTGACCTTCTCTTTCTAATTTCTCTGGGGCTGCCCCACTCTCTGGGCTGGCTGTTAAACTTGAGCCAAATGCCAAAGCCTTCGCCGGGAAAGGACTGAGAAGCACAAGGAGAAATCTCACATCTTTCAAAGAAAAGAAAAAAAAATCCCGGGGTTGCTTTTCAGCGATGAACCCATTTTGTTAGTGGCTTTCCTCCCCCCTTCCCCGTTTTGGCATCTTTATAACATGAAAAGAAATATGCTGAGGGGGCCGATCTGAAAGCATCGGAGGCGGGGAAAGGCCAACCAGCTAGCAGGCTTCCTTTCTGAGGTTATACAAACTTTGGCTGCTAAATTAGAGTGGAGCTGAACCCTCGGCAGGAGCACCACGTCCAGCAAGGGTCTCCACGGTTAGCCCAGGAAATGCCAGGTTCTCGCTGGGCCGTAGCATGGAGCTCTGGAGATCAGAGCGGCCGGTTTAGCTGCTGCAGAAATTGGGAAGCAGAATAACGTGAGGGAGGAGCCAGGCCTCAGAAGGACTATGCCACAAACTCTGATTTCGACCCACAAGCTGCTGTGACTAGGCAGGGGGCACCCCGTGGGTAGTCACTACACTGCCTTGGCTGGCCTTCGACCCGGCGTACGAGGTCGGCCGGCATTTCTGTAAACGCTGCGCCCTGCCCAGCGATCAGAATGCAAACCCCACCAGAGCCCAGCGTCTCATTCCCATGCAGCATCCTTTGTTACTTTGTTGTCACATCAGTCACTGGCATTAAAGTTCTTCATTAGCATAATCTCTCTCCCCATTACTGTAAGACTTGAATGGTAACCAACAATGAGACAAGTGTTCTAGAGACGGGAGCGGCTCCCACACGCTCCTGAAGCTTCTCCTGCTATCCCTGGAGCTCCCTTACGCTGCTCCTATTTTAAGGGTAGGGTAGGTATTTAATCGCTCTGTGTTTGAGTGACTGTACGGGTGTCGGTGTCTCCCCCTCTTCGCCAGGTGGTGTGTGTGAACCGTGTCGTCTCCGTGACTCTGTACGAACCCGATGAAAGGAAAACCACAGTGATTTGTCGCAGCTGCCTTCTGCCCTGGCGGAAGGTTCTAACAGCCGTGGTGGCCAACCAGTTCTGTAGCGAGCTAGCCACACTCCAAATAGCCACGTGCGGACACCCTGGCTCTACCAGGCTTTCCCATCTCTAGCTGCCATCATCTTAACCCTTGAGCAGCTCAGGAAAACACTCAGCATCGTGAATTTCCAAGCGGGGGGGGCTGCAGTTGCAGGCGCGTCTCAGCCAATGGAAACTGCGGTAGCAGCTTGCCATCAGTGGAGCTGTGCTGATTGACGCTGCTAGAATCTGGCCCCGGCCATCTCCAATCAGTGAATGGGCCGGCTTCTCCCTCTCCGGGAGAGCTGCCATTGTAGTAACGCTCCCCAGGGTGAGCTGTGTGTTAGCGCACAAGAAATGCCGCCTGCCATTTGAACTCTCATCCGAGCTGAGCTGTTGTACAGGCCTTCTCTTTGTTTAGGGATAAAACCAAAAGGTTAAATTACCAACGACGTAGCCACAATTTACTAAATCAATATCAAAAGCAACCAGCGTGCTCTTAATTTATTACAGCTGGTAGTGCACTCAATAAGTTACCTGAGTTCAGGTTTGACAGTCTTGTGCTGTTACTCAGTATTTACCGTGTCTCACAACCAGCTCATCAAAGTGGCTGGTTCCCGTTTGCTTATGAATGGTTGTTCATTTGGTCGTGTCAAGGCGCTTTTCGGTAATTTGGAAAAGTCGCTCCTTTCAAAAGTAAAAAAATCTCTTTCCTAGTGCACATTTACACGCTGGAGTTTTCCTTTATCGAAGTCCATTGTCCTGAATGTGGAGCTGCCGTGACAGCTGAATACAATGTGGCTGAGTTTAAAAAAAAAAAAAAAACACCCGGTTTTGAACTTGTTAATTTTCTGTGACTCTCGCCGCTATTTACTTTTATTTGATCAAAAATGTCTCTGAGTTCTTTGGCGAGGAAAGCACAATAGGTGGAGTTTTGGCTTCATGCATGGACGCCTCTGCCACTGAGGCCCGGGTTCAAATTCTGGCTCTACAAAAGTCCGTTTGCCACGCTGATCGTGTAAAAATGACAGTCCCTGATCAGCCCGTGCCCAGCGCCAGCCCTTGTTCTGAGTTCAGTCCTGCTCCTTTTCACGTCGGTAGGAGTTGGCGCTAAGCCATGTGTTTGGCTTCAGACGCACCTGCTTCCTGGGGAAAATGCACATTCATCAACGCTTGGCCATAGACAACGGGCAGGTCGTGCCCGGCGGCGGTGTCGGATGGTTGTTCATTAGAGTAAATCCCCAAGGACTGTTTTGGGCCTGATTCCAGTAGCTCACATGGTACGGGACCAAATGTGCTTGTCATTTGCTGGCTGTGCAATGGCCTCCGAGGACGGGGATCAGTTTCGCAAAAACTGTGCCGGCAACAGCCGGCAGAGTGGGCAGTCTCCACGGAGGATGATTGAACGGGCCGTGGAGACGGAACTCGTGCATCTCCCTTCCCAGCCCAGTCCGAGGTGCTCGGTGAGAGGCCAATGTGATGAATCTGGCATGGGCACTGCCTATGCTGAGACCATCCATCTCCCAGCTGGCCAGGGGGCAACTCCCGGGGGTCTGGCTGTGTGTAACGGTGTCACCCTGCGAGCACCAGCTCCCCAGAGCCCCACGTGGCCGGGCTCACGTCCCTTCCACACCTCTCCAGGCTGGGTTCATCTGTGCAGAGAATCCAGCTGGGTAATAACAGGTGGACTAAACACGCCCCACCGGAGCGCAGCCCAGCCACTGCTCCTGCAGGTGTGGCCTGGATTTAGTGGGACGGGGCCTGATTCGTTCTGGGATCGGCCCTAGGCTGGGAGGCCTGGCTGTTTGGGGAGCCTTTTCACTGTCCTTTGCACAAAGGCAGTAGCTGCCCTGGTGCCCTCCGGCAGGGATTGCTATTAATGAGCTCCTGCAGGGGCTGCAGTGCTCTGACAGCTTTCAAGCGTTCCCCCAGCTGCAGGCCCCCGGAGGGAGCCCGCTTTTCCCAGCATGCCAGCTGGCTGGGTTCAGCTGTAGGCCTGTGCAGAATTCCCCGGGCCACCTCGACCTGGCGGGAGGATGCCTGAAGCCAGAACTCCACCAGTGCTGCCTCCTACGTGTGCCATTCGGTCGGGCTCATCCGCGTCCCCCTTTGTCGTTCCAAACTCTGCTAACCACCCTTCTCTGCACCTGCCAGTGACCGGCCGTCCCAGCAGAAGGGCAGTGCTGCGCCTCGGGCAGGCTGGAGGAGAAGAGCGACGAGGAGACGGTTCTGAGCAGCTGTTCAGGGTTGCCCCGGTGCGGGTTTGCAGCTAGTCTAATGCCAGGAGATGAGCATGGCTGGGTTTCTGGAGAGTCTTGGGGAGGGAAAATCCTTAGCAGTAAACGTGCCTTGTGCTTTCTCCTCCTTGCCCCTGCCCGCTGCAGTACCAGCAGGACCTGGTGGTGCTACAGGACAAGCTCCGCATCTCCAACAAGAAGCTGGAGGAGTACGAAAGCCGGTTCAAATGCCAGGAGGAGACGACCCAGAAGCTGATGCTGGAGTACCAGGCCAGGCTGGAGGAGAGCGAGGAGAGGCTCCGCAGGCAGCAGGAGGATAAAGAAATCCAGATGAAGGGGATCATCAGCAGGTACAGGCCGGTGGGGGGAAGGAAGAGAAACCCCAACGTATAAATGATTGTAGCAGGGAGGTAGCCGCATGTAGACAGCCAGGAGCCTGGGGGCTTTACCTGGACCCTGCTGTGAAATCTCCAGCTAGCTCCTCTCTTAATGGGCTGAATCAAAACTCTGTCAGGGCTCGGGCTGAATGTAGCTTCTGGGGCTGTGTCCGTTCTGTGTCCGCTCTGAAGCCCGTCAGACACTGGGCCAGATCAACCCTTAGCACGGCGGTGTCCCACACGCTAGCCACTAATGTGGCTATGTGGCCAGTTAAGTGTGGCTAGTTCGCTACAGCAGTAGCCACGATAGTGGCCACCGCTTCAGAACTGGTTGCACACCCCGGCCCTAGCATAAGCCCATGGGTGTCGATGGCATTACGCAGCCGTTTGCAAAATCCACAGTAACTAAAGCTCACTGTTTCCAGTCAATCTGTATTTCTTGGGGGGGGGGGGGCAAAGGAGCTCTGAAATCAGCACTGCCCCCAAGCTAGCGGAGGGTCACCTTTCTGAGGTGCAGGCAAGTCTGTGCACCCGTTAGCTTCCCGCTGTTTTTCGTTTCCTGGGGTCCAGATGGAAATGGAGGAGTCGTCACCCGCTCCTACGTGCTTGCCAACCTCAGGTTTGCGAACCTCAGCTGTTTCACTCCAGCCCTTTGGAGGGGCCCCTGTCACTGTTAAAGCTAGGGGTGAGGGAATCGATAGCTTTGCCGGGGTCATCGATGGTAGAATTCAGAGATGGACGAGACTGCTCAGCCCAGCCCAGCGCTCTGCACTTGGGGTAGGGTTTTTCCCTTTCAGTATATTATTGTGTCCTGTTTTCTGTACCCCAGCAATGGGGTTTCTGCCCCTCCTCTTGGGAGATGATCCCTCCAGCAGACCTCTCTCAGGGGCAGGAAGGTCTGAGTGTACATCCTAGCAAATGTCATTAATGGACTCTAGGGTGCTCTCTTCAGAGGGACATTGCTTGCAAAGGGGTTGGATCCTGCAGATAGGTGATAAGAGCCATCTCACCCCACTGCTAGGACAGGGCTGGCCCAGGCTGCGAGTTGAGGAACTAAGGCCCTGTCTTCACTAAACGGAAGATCAACGCTGCCGTGATCAATCTTCCGGAGTTTGATTTAGAGAGTCTAGTTAAGACTCGCTAAATCGAACGCAGAGGATGCCCCTGCTGGTGGCCAGTACTCCTACTTCTGCAAGGAGTTCCCACCGTGGGGACAGCGGGGAGACTCGAAACAAAGTACGTCAATTCCAGCTACTTAATTACCACAGCTGGAGTAGCATATCTTGATTCGACTTCCCCCTTTTAGTGTAGAACTTGTGAAACAAGCATGAAAGGGATGAAGGCGCCTGGGTGGGGGAACCGAGCCTACACTTTAACTAATGCTCCAGGGCTTTCTATCAGGGTCTCTAGTGCCTTTCTCTCTGGGCCAGCGCTCCCAGCCAGCCTGTAGTGACCAGGGGGAAGCCAAAGTCAGGACCAGCTGCTGGCTGAGCGCTCAGCCTTGGTGGGTGTGAGCAGTTTGCTAGCAGAGAGGCATCCCCCTCGCAAACCCCACTACGTAGCCAGCAGTCTCAGCAAGAGCGGCCAAGGAGCTGGCAAGGCCCTGTCCGTATTTCCAGGCAGGGCCAGGGCAGAGGAAGGGAAGGCAGTATCCCGCTGCCCAGGTGCTGCTTGTGCTCGGCACAGAGAGGGAATTTTGGTCTCAGGGGCTCTCAGCCCAGTGACGTGCGGGTTTATCACGGCACCTGGACTTTGCTTCTCCCGAGCTGAGTGTCGGCCTCTGTGTTCTGGCGCCAGGTTGATGTCGGTTGAGGAGGAGCTAAAGAAAGATCACGCGGAAATGCAAGCGGCAGTGGACTCCAAGCAGAAGATAATCGATGCACAGGTCAGTACCCTCACGATGCCGGGTGCACGGCAGTTCTGGGGGGACGAGCCACAGACCCCAGGGCTGTCCCAGTGAGCACAGCGAACGTGCCACAGCATGGACGCCGGGCCGGGCCACAGGTAGGATTGTAGCACGGTGTTGGGAGCCTGGGGGCATGCGCCGCGCCCGCCCGCCCGCCCGCCGGGGGGTGGCAGAAGGCAACGAGAGGAGCAGGAGGCTGACATGGAGCGGGGGGATTCTAGGACCAGCTCGGTTTCAGCCTTCGAAAGGGCTGATGTAAACCCAAAGAGTGAATGCTCTTTCTGAGCCCCCAGTGGGGCTGCACAGCCAGGATAACATCGCCGCCTGCTGCTTGGGGGCTTCTGTGGCCCACGCCCCCCAGCGGCCGCAGAGATCTCTCCGGCTACGTCTAGACGGCAGGCTTCTTTCGGAAGACGCTTTTCCGGACGAGATCTTCCGAAAAAACGTCTTCCGACAGCGCGCGTCCACCCTGCCAAAGCGCAACGAAAAAGCGATCTGCTTTTTCAAAAGAGAGCGCCCACGTTGATTGGACGCGCGCTCGCATTTCAGTTGTGATTGCTATAGACGGAGCGGCCACCAGGGCACTGGTGCGTTTTCCTGGAGGCCTCTTCTTTCAAAAAAACACTCTCTTCCGCATCCACACATGCCTTTTCCACAAAAGTTTCTTCCTCGTAGAATGAGGTGTACCGCCGTCGGAAAAACCCCTCTGTTCTTTCGACTTTCTGTCAAAAGAACGCAATAGCAATGTGGATGTAAATATAGTTTTTCCGGGAAAACTCTGCAGTACAGACATATCCTCAGGGAATAAGTGACCCTGACAGGCTCCTAAGCCACTCCTTCCCCTTCGGTACCAGAGAACTCTTGGTGCTTACTGGCCACGGGTGTTGCTGGATGGAGAGGTGATCTGGAAAGCCACCGGAGGGGGGAAGGGAAGCAAGCAGCTGCCTGTGGTCAGAAAGCCTCCTCCCCTGCACTAGTGCCGTGGTGGAAGACACCAGAGCTTTGCCCAGCAACTGCCAGGAACAACAGAAGACAGGATCTGACAGAGAACACGGCCTCAAGTAGGGTAGCACAGCCTGTGCCCTGCCAACCGTGCCACGAGGCTTCAAGTCAGTAAAGACCCTGAGAAAGAGGCCACGGCCTAGATTAGGGTAACACAGCCTGTGCCACGAAGCTCCGAGTCAGTAAGGACCCTGAGAAAGAGGCCGGCGCGGGGTCAGGTCCCAAGCCTGTGCGATGATGGACCACGGCTCCCCGGGCCACTCCGTGGCTTTGAGCAGCTGGATGGCAGGTGTGCAGGGAGGGACGTCTTACTCGTCTCTGGGGGGGGGGGGTCAAGGCAGCTGTTTCCATCGGCAAGTCACACTCAGGCCCCAGCTGCTGTCCTGTCCCTGGAGGACTCACTGCCTGAACTGAGCTTTTCCCTCAGCCCCCGGCCAACCACCGGGCTCCTGCCCCACAGGAGCCAAGCGCCCCAGGGCCCATCGGCCCATGAGCTGCAGGCCTGGCTTCCCTTTGCTCGGGCACGCAGAGGGGAGGTTAGTGTCCTAGCTCTGTGTCACGCCCCCAGCTCAGCACATGAATAGGGTTGCCAGGTGTCCAATATTGACCCGAACAGTTCGGCATTTTCGCCCCCTGTCCAGTAAAAAAAAATCCAGAAAATACCAGACACCTGAAATGTCCGGTACTTTCTGATTTTTTTTTCCCAGTCAGGAGGCGAAAATCCCAGGTGCTTACCGGGTTCCGCAGGGGAGCTGTCCGGCCCGGCACAGGGAGGCAAGATGGCGGGTGGCCACAAGCAGCCTGTTAGGGCCAAAAAGCCTCAAAAGCGTTTCTTAAAGCGTTTCACAACTCTTGGGGTCCTTTTTTTTTTTTTTTGCTCAACAACTTTGGTCTCCCCCTTTTTTTTCTCAACAGAATTTTTTCCCCAGTGTTTTTTTTTGGGGGGAGGGGGGTGTTCGGTATTTTAGGTTAAACCATCTGGCAACCCTATGCATGAAATGCCTGGTCACTCGCACACTGCGCTGGGGGCCACAGCGGGGACAGAGGCGTGTGCGGGTGAGCTCCGCAGGCGGGGGAGGCTGACAGGCTGAACCCGGGCCCACACGGCCAGGGCCCTAGCAGGGAAGCCAGGCTGCCCTCGGCGATCAGGCCCCAGGAGCCGGCGTGTTTCTCAGGGAGGGAGGTGCTGTTCCTGCCTAACGAGTTCCTGTGCAGCAACCGGCAAGGGGAGCCTGGGGAAAAGGAATCTGTTTCTCTTCGCAGGCCTGGGTTCAACCCTAGTAAACCAGCCTGTCCCCTTCTCTCGGCCCAGGCTGGAGCGGGGGTGGGAGGGAAGAGGAGTCCATTTACAAATGGCTGTTGGCCATCGCCTGCAACGGGCACTTGGGTCTCCAGGCCTCGCCCTGGCCCTTCCCTCTTTCTCCTTTCGGAGCCGGCCTCCAGCGCTGCCTGGCCAGCTCTGAGAACTGGATTTTGGGAGTGTTTCCTGAGGCCGCCCTGCTGACGGGGGTGGGCAAAAGGGAGCAGCAGCCCCGGGGCCCAGCGATTCAAAGGGGCCTGGGGCTTCCGGCTGTTGTGGCAGTGGCAGGAGCACTGGGCCCTTTAAATCTCCAGCGGAGCCCTGCTCCTTGTGCTCCGGAGGCCCCGAGGACTGGTGGGGCGGGGGGAACTGTGTTCCAGGTGGCACCGAGAGGTGGCTGCGCCAGCCCCGCCCTTTCCAGGAATGCAGAGCTGCCCCCACCCCTTGCTCAGGAGCCCGTGGAGGCTGTTGGCTCCCCTGGCATGAGGCACAGGTAGAGTCCAGAGGAGGGAACCCAATCCCAACCACTACGCAGCCGCGCTGGCTTCCGAACCTCACCAGGCCAGGCCAGCACAGTCCCGTCCCCCCGCCCACATGCTGCCATGAGGAGAGCCCTACCCAAGAGCCCCGCAGACCGGCCGGCGAAGAGGCTCCCTGCTTGCTGGGCAGGGGCTGATCAGGCCCCAGGAAGGCAGAGCCGAGCCCAACGTTACTCCCTTCTCCCTTGTGGCATTTCGCCCGTCTCGCCACCAACTTCACACTTTGTCCTTCGGCACGTGGCACCCTGCTGCCCACAGCGCTCCAGGCAGGACGCGATGCTCACAGGGTGGGCCGGGACCTCAACGTGGGTCGCAGCTCGTTTGAATGGGGTCGCCAGGCTGGGCATTCGGCTTGCTGGGACTCGGGGCTGAATCCGTTGCTGTGCCTCCAGGTTCCACCCCAGCCTGGCATTAGCCACAGTGAGAGGGCTGTGCCAGGGGGAAGGAAGGTACCAAGTCCCCTGACTCTAGCCCAGTGTTTCTTAAACTGGTGTGCCGCAAGGCAGTCGGAGGCGTGCCGCGGAGAACAGAATTCAAAATGGCCGCTCAACAACTTCCCTCCAACCCCCCCCCCCCTTTTTTTTTGTTCAATAACTTTCCCCTGACTTTTGGGGGGGGGGGGGGCTCAACAAAAAAATCCTTGGTGTTCCGCATTAAAAAAAAATTATTGTTTAAGAAACACTGCTCTAGCCTCTGAGCAGCCCTCGGTCAGTATTTCTATGCCCAGGCGGCGGAGGGGTGGGCAGATGGGACGGAGGGCTACAGCCTGCAAGACAGAAATGCGTGGTGCCCACCCTGGTCCCCCTAAGGCTGGCCTCTGCCTCTCGCTGCGCTCCGTGAGGAATGGGACCCTGCCTCACACCTGTCATGGCAGCCTGCGAGGCTGCCGACCTACCGGCGTCCATTCAAACCAAAGCAATGGCACACTGGGAGGAATGCCCCTCGGAGGAGCGAACTGGAGTTTAGGACACAATGCGTCTCCTCATTCAAGCTGCTGCTGGCGGGGGGAGCGCGAGGCTTGGGCCTGCATCATTGAAGAACAAAAGTCATTTTATCTCTGTGGCGTTCAGGGTCACTAAGCCCTGACAAGGCAAAGTGCCCATCAGTGGCGCTGTTAACAGCGGACAGGCCCGGCCCAGGCTGTTCTAACCACCACCAGGTAAATTTGAACCTGGGCCCCCTGGAGCTCAGTGTAGAAGCTTCTACAGCGTGAGCTATAAAGCCAGCTGGCTCTCAGCTCAGGTGGTAGCGCTCCCTTGTTCTTACCTCTCGCTGTACGTGGTCCACGTGCCACTGCATGGGACAGTGAACCACACTAGGGCTATGTCTACACTCGCGGCTTCTTGCGCAAGTACGGCCATTCTTGCGCAAGAATCTGCAGAGCGTCCACACTGCCCGCCCGCTCTTGCGCAAGTAAATTTACAGTACGGCGTGGTAAGAGAGGGCTCCTTGCGCAAGAGCTACGCTCTTTTTTAACAGGTGTAAGCTCCCTTGCGCAGGGGCTCTTGCGCAAGAGGGCAGTGTGGGCGCTCGGCAGGGATTTCTTGCGCAAGAAAGCCCTATGTCTAAAATTGCCATCAGAGCTTTCTTGCGCAGAGGCGTCCACACTGCCATGGGCGCTCTTGCGCAAAAGCACAGCTCGCACATGGCAGTGTGGACGTTTTCTTGCTCAAGACTTCTTGCACAAGAACACTTGCGCAAGATGTTCTTGCGCAAGAAGCCACGAGTGTAGACATAGCCTAGGGGTACAGCTACCCGGGGGGGGAAGGGGGTTGGGAAAACTCCGCCGCGCCCAGGGAATGTGTTTGCTCTTCCGCTATTTTTGCGGAAGAGAAAACACGCTCTTTCGGAAGCCCCTGTATTCCTCATTCCACGAGGAAGAAGGGGGTTTTCGAAAGAGGGGTTTTTTCCCGACATTTGGCCCAGTCTAGATGGGCCAAATTTTGGAAAAGCCTCTTCTGGCAAAAGTATCGGAAAAAGATACGCAAAATGCAGAGCGTATTTTGCGTATCTTTCTCCGATAGATCCTCGCAGTCTAGACTTACCCTAGGTGTGTGGGTGAGTGTGTGGGCTTCGTGCTAAACTGGTACCATTTCTCCAATTGTCCAGGGGCCGTGACTCCTGTAGAACAGGGTCTGAGTCCAAATCCTCCTTGGGTTTGCTCAAGCAAAGCCGGCCTCGCCTTTGCCCGCCTCTGCCAAGAAGCGAGGTCCCTCTGCGGCAGCGTTCCACTCGCTAACTGGTCCCCACTTTCTGTTTGCTTGCAGGAGAAACGTATTGCTTCCCTGGATGCGGCCAACGCACGGCTAATGAGTGCCCTCACTCAGCTGAAAGAGAGGTACAGCATGCAGACACGTAACGGGATCTCCCCCACAAACCCAACTAAATTGCAGATTACAGAGAACGGAGAATTCAGAAACAGCAGCAATTGTTAACCCGCGGAGGGAGCTGCTGCAGGAGAGGAGGCCTGGCCTGAAAGACTGCGCAGCAGCAGGGGTGAGCCGCACTTCAGAGAATGGCTGCTGTCTGTCCCCCCCGCTCCCCCCCGGAACCGGCTCCTTACTGCAGACGGCGCACTTGACTGCTCCTTGGTGGGAGATGCCAACGCCAGCGAGTTGAGGGGACGGAAAGACCGAGTGGTGTGAAATGTGTGGCAAAAGGAGAGCTTCCTATGCGGGGAATGGCTGTCACTGGTGGATTTAAGTCAGTGTTTCATGTTTAACCTTTTCCTGCTCCAACTGCCCACAGAGGACACAGCTCACCACCCTGCTGGCTTAGAGGCATGGGCGTGCCAGGAAGCAGAGTAAAGGGGGCTGGAAAGCCTGCGCCAGGCCCACTGCGGCTCGTTAAAGAGCATGCAGGAGGGGTGGCCTGGTGGGAAAAGCTCAGAGGCGGGTGAGAGTGGTTCAGCGGGAAGACACGTAGCCGAACGCCAGCCCTTGCCAGGCACGGCACGGCCGTGGCACTTAGCTGGCTCGCTGGGTCCTTCTGTGTAGCGTCAGGTTGGGGTGACCGCGGCACGGCCCTCCCGTGAGCCCCGCAGCGTACGCTCCCAGCCTGGCTCCTCTGCCCCGGGTGCCAGGGAGGTTTCCAGGGCAAGGTACGGCCGCCCGCTGGATGCACACACAGGCAAGCTGGGGTTTAAATGACCAGAGCCAGAACTCAGGACGGGCCAGGACCAAGCTTGCCCTGGCGGGCGGGACAGTAGCCACACGAGCCAGCACAGGCAGGCTACCGGCGGGGAGAGAGAGTTGCACTGTAGCAAGGGTTGTGAGGTCAAGGAGTGGCGTAGCAAGTGTTACCTCTGTAGGAGCCTGGGGCTCTCGGGAGCATCCCTGCATCTTGCACCTAAGATGGCACCTTGCAGCAAGAGACCAGCTTTGTCACTGCTTTCCTGTTTGCCAGCCTGCTGTTCAGACGCCAAGGAAGTGCAGCTGGTACCAGCTCGTGGCCAAGGCAGCGGGCCTGTGGTGCGCCAGCAACGAAAGGGAGGTGGTGTTTTAGGGATGGCTGCTTTATGTCCAGACACTGCTTCTCTCCCTCTTCTCTAAGGCGCTCTCAGGAGGGGAGGGAGCAGGCTAGGAATTCCCACACGAGCAGCACCCCACTAAACGGCCTGCCCCTGACCACAGCGTCCACCCCGTCCGCTCAGCTCGCCCTGGGGCTCAGCCCTCGGCTTGGCCAAGTGTGGGTAATTCGCCCAAACTCCCTAGGAACACGTTGCGAAGCCCCATGCCAGTGCAGGGAGCGTGAGGGGCTAGCGGACCCCGGTTCGTAGCAGGCTTTGGTTGGGGTGCAGCCGCTGCTCGTGCGGAGGAGGAGAGGGTGACGCAGGGGGGTAGGTGCCCTATGCGAAGGTTTGTGCTAAGTGGGCAGGAAAACAAAAGCCCTGAAGAAGCATGAAGATTGGTAATTGTATTTCTTTTCTTTCACAGTATGCATTAGAAACAAATCCAGCCCATTTTCTGGATTACTGTCCTCTTTAAATGGGGAATGCGCCCTGCATGGAAATTAACAGCCTGGAAGAAAGTAAAACATGGTCCTAAGGGAATAACCACCAAGAACAGCAGCAGCCACCGCAGTTCCCATGGTCAGGAGACATAAGCCAGGATTAGACTTTCCTAACTGCTGAAACAAGTAGACACGGCGCATTCCAACCCCTGTTGCCCAGCGGAGGGGCCATCTCCTTAGCGGGGGATTATGCCACCGACCTGCCGCCCGAGCAGGTTTGTTACTGGTTTTCGGTTTAAGTTAGCCCTGCGTGATTCCTAGTCTCAGACCAGATCATTAAATACTGAGACCTAGAGAAAGGGCATCTCTGAGCCATGGATGCCCGTGTCCAGTGTAGAGGACACACCTGCCTCTTCTGTCCATTAAGAGCAGATACTTGCTGTAAGCTTGTCCTGCTTTGCCCAGTGCCGGGTTTAAATGTACAGCCAGAAGGCACTTGGATACTGAATTGTGCATAGGCTTAGGTGCCCTCCCAGGACACGGTTTGCGTTTCGGTCCTGCAACCGTAAACCCTAAAAAGATTCATTCCAGAGGGCATGGTTTTAAAGTTAACGCTGCTTTTTTCTAAAAGCTTCTCTCCATGGAAGCCCGGGTCAGACAGGGCTGCACCTTCTGCAGCTCCGGATTTTGGATGGTTGACGGTCGGACTGCGCTCGAAGCTCTCCACCCACAAGGAATGCCGTCCCATCTCTTGGTTTAAATTCACAGGGGGGCATGACCCTCAGACCAAAAAGAGGAGCTCCTCAGAGCCAAGTGGCCATTGAATATTGGAGAATTAGCACAAATGGCTTTGAAGAAGCTCACAACACTGGCAGCCCCTGGAGAAAGACCCAGACAGGTTAGGAGTATACAGGGTATTATGAACAATTTGGTACATATGCTTACAACCGTCTTGGTCTCAGCGTCAAATACCTTTAAAGAATCCTGCAAAAAAAAAAAAAGAGACTATTTTTAAAAAGCTGTTGGCCGGGGCTGGCTTGTTAGCTCTGGTTATTTTTTTAGGGTCTGAAATATTCCTCCCGTGAAAGATGGACACCGTTTCACATAGCAAAATGAGACAGAAACGTGACAAGGCTAGGAAGGGGAGGCAGAGGGGTGTTCTAGGAGGGACTGATTTCCATTCTTACCCGGAAACTTCAGGGACTCGGTTTTGGATGCAAGTCCAGGACTCACGCTGAGAGCTGGCAGGGGAGACCCTCCCCTCCCCCTGAAACAATTGTCTGTTTAGTACTGTAGCTAAATACATCTTAGCCTACTCCTCTGCCTTGTGCCAGTCCATTGCTCACATCACTTTTCAGGGACTACATGAAAAACTCTCGGTCCACGCCAAAATCTCAGTTAACACATGCACTTGGTGCTGCTGGTGTAGCAGAAAAACCTAACACCTTTCCCCAGGGAGCTATTTAAAAACCTAACCTTCCAGCTCCGGCGCCTCCTTCAGTTTCCTGAGCCAGTATGAAACGGAACTCAGTCCCAGAAGGAATCTCCTTTTTGTAGAGATGCCCCCCAACCATGGGATCCGGATCTGGAGGGTTGGCTCAGGCCCCGCTCTACCTGTGTTGCTTAAAGTGTGTGGGTTTGCTATTGATAAGCTGTACACCAGTGTGTATGTATGTGTGTGCGTGGGGGCAAGTGTGCACTTCCTGGCCTCCAGCCTGGCGTTTCTCAAAGCAATACCAGAGACAATTTGCGGAGGGGCTCCCAGCAACAGAGCGTAAAACCACCACCCGCCCTGCCGTCGTGCAACCTACTGTTCAATCGCGCGCTTGCGGCGGCCAGAGCCGACTCCAGTGCAAAAACTGCAACCGTGTACACAAAACAACAATCCGCCGATTTGTATCTTAATGCGAGTCTGACAATTCTTTTGTATCTGTTCTCGGTGTTTGACTGTAACGTACCTAGTCGCCTAACCGCTGTATATAGTCATTTACATCTGGTGCTGCTTTTTTGGTCAGGGTTTGAGTGGCTCTGCTGCTGGTTTGTTTGGGGGGGGGGGAGGTTGGTTTTAAACAGAGAGGGACTCAAACCAGCAGAGTCAGGTCTGAGCTGTCCCCGGAGGGCTGGGCTGGACCCAGGGTTTTGATTTGGGGCGTGGGTGGGTTTTGTGAGGGAGAGAAAACGGGCGAGGCTGGGGGGTGGGAAATATCCCACGGGTGCCGCACACCATACGTTCCAGTTCAGAGGCAGACACTCCAGGAAGACTTCACCCCACCTACCAACTACAACACCGGCGCCTTCCCCCGGCCCCGCACACCCACACTCACTCATCTCTGGGAACAGATCCGGCCTCCCCCAGACAGGCCCTGGAGCGCTGCCCACTTGTCACGGGGAAGGGTGGGGTCTGTGGGCGTGCTGGCAGGGGGTGGGTATCGGCACCCGCTGCTTTGGGGCGGCTGTGGAACTTGCTGCTGGAGGCAGGACACGCCCCGGTTTGCTGGAAGCAATAGAGGGGAGGTCTCCCCAGGGACTTGCAGGCCGTGGGTGACAATCGTTCCATCCAGCTCATTGGCTTCCTCCGCAACCCTGCCCCCACCTCCGGAGAGAGCACTAAGCATATGCCCAGGTGGGACCGACCCTGCCCTACTCCCCAAGGCCTGGCCTCCCCACAGCCCCCCTCTTGGGGTGTTGCCAGCTCAGGTCTGGCCTGTCGTAGCCCCGGCCCAAGAGGGGTTGCATCGAGGCGGAGCGAGGACTCCAACGCAGCCTTTCTAGCTCTGGCATTGAACATGCACGAGGCTGCTGCTGCTCCTTCGCGCCCAAGCGGTTTCTTGAACTCTGCTGAGGGGAGGCTGCTCACCGCTAGCCAGACGGTCTCTGCTGGATCTGCCACACGACTGGGGTCTCCACCAGCAGCCCTCAGCTTACAGGTCGGCCAGGGGCACCCCTGTCTGATTGCTGCACAGAAAGAGCGGCCTTTTCTTTCCTTGGAGGGGGACCTGGGGAGCGGGGTATTTAATTTAGATGAGAGAGAAACTTTCCAAACCCTGCGGACCGTGCCCCGATCCGCACAGGCAGGTGCTTGGGAGCAGGGGTTGGTTTCGCCCATTGACTTTTCACAGGTAACGTGAGGTGTGCCATTGCTGTAAATTTTATGTGGTTCTGCATTCACGGCCGGTACCCAAAGTGCAGTCGCCATGGTCACCTATTCTTTTACCATCCGTCACTGTGTCCTAAGATATACCTCTCTCTCTGTAGATCTGCTTAGGCTGATACTTGTTCCTGATGAGCAGTCGCTATGTTTTATATCCTCTTCTGAAGACAAAAAAAAAAACCACAAAACAAAAAACAAAACATCTTTTTTGTAAGGCTGTTTAAAAACAAAGTAAAGTGGGCGTGTTGGCTGAAGCTCCTTCGGCCTCTTTCAAACTGTGTAATAATGTACAGCGAGAGGTGTTGGTGTTCGAAGCAATGAGGTGGCCGTGCAATTTCTGTACATTTGCAATTAGAAAGATTAAAGATTTATTTAGCTATTTTATCGATGTTCTCCTGTGGATTGAGTCAATTCCTGCTCCCCTTGGTCCCAGCCAGGCCGGGCCTCTGCTGGCTGAGGCATTGTCTTCTGGGGGAGTAAATCCCCCAACAAAACTGCATGTGTGGGGGGAAGGAGGAGATGGCTAGGGAGACACCTCGAGGGCGTGGAAGGGGAGATGCTGGAAACCACCATATTAGGGGTGCTTTGTGCCAGGAGCCCCAGCCTGCCTGTCCCTCCAGCCGCAGCACAGAACGTGACATGGCAGAGCCGCCTGTGTGAGGCGACAGCCACCGGGGAGACAGCTCCCACTTGGGAGGCACCTGGGCAACTGGAAAGCGAAACCCAGCCCGGCTCCGGAGGGTTCGAGGGCAGGGGCAAGGCAGGCGGGTGCCGAGCGCCCCTTTGTAGCCGCCCGGGGTTGTTGGCGCAGTAGGACAACGGCTGTGCAACTACAGTCCCCAGACCGCCTGGGCTGATGTGTGTCACCGGGGGGCCTAGGCCCTGCTGGGCGAGGCGCTGCACAGACCCATCAGGGAGCCAGGCCCTGCCCCAAGGCCCCCGCTGGCCGCCTGGTCAGGCTCAGGCAGCAAGGCCTGTCTGCGCAGGAGTTGGCACACAGGGCAGGGGCAGCACCCGGGGCAAGACACAGGTGCTGGCGGCGCACCGTAAAGGAGATGCATGGGCCTGACCTGACACCAGACTCACACTTTGGGGCTGCACTGTCCCAGGCTGGTAGGCGCTGGAGAAGGGGTGCCACAGAACGCCCTCTGCCTCCAGAGCTGCTTTGAACATGCTCCCGCTGCCTGTGTCCTGAGTGGTGGGGGGGGGGGGGGCTACATGTTCCCCACCCCTTGCCAAGCAGGCCAGACCCTGCTGCAAACCCCAGCTGGCTCGTTGAGAACCCGGGGGGGGGGGGAGAGCACCGTAAGGCTCACTTTGCAGTGGTGGGATGGGCCCGTCGGGGCCGGCGCCCCTGTGTCAGGGCCAGGCAGCAGTGCGCGGTGCCAGCGGGGGTGATGGCCGAGCTGTGGGGGCGCCCGCCATGGCAGGGGCTTTGTGGCCCAGGCCAGCTCTCCAGCCCAAGCACGGTAGACGTGCCCAGCCACAGGGCAAGCCAGCCGTTCCCAGGAAAGGAAAAAAACCAAAAAAAAACCCAATCTCTTCCCCCCTCCCCACACACACAAGCTTTTTCCCCAGCAGCTGGACTCATTAACGCCGCGCGCAGCACGGGGGCGGCTGCTGGCCAACGCGCAGCGCCTGACAGCTGACGAGCTGGCTTCATTAACAAGCGCCCCCCCTTCCCCCCACTCCACGTCCCGCCGCCTCCGCAATCACAGCTCAAACCTGGCCATGAGACCCAGGGGCCTAGTTGGTGCCTTGCACCTCAGTTACCCTGCCCCTGTGTTTGCGGCGAGCGAGGGGAAACAGGCCAGTTGCTGGGGGACGGGCCCACCCCACAGTCAGCTACTGGGCGCCCCGGGAAAAATGCTATGGCTGGCCGTGGACTCGGCAGGGCTTTGCCAGCTCATGTCACTTGGCAGAGCTGGCTCCTGCAGACAGAGCTGGTCTGTGCCCCAGGCCCCCGGGAGCAGGGCCGCATTATGACTTTCGTGGGCTTTAGGCACTTTTGCCGTCGTGGGCCCCTTCCTCCATTAAAAAAAAAATATTAACAATTATTTTTGATATAACTTTAAATACTTCAACATTTTGTTGGGTTTTTTTCTGTGTTAGGCAAAATTTAATAGATTTTCGTGGGCCCTAAATGTTTCATTTTTTTTTTCTGATGTGAGAAAAAAAAAATTAAAACAGTTTCTTCAACCCTAAAAGTTCATTTTTTTTCTTCTGATTTTAAAAGAAATTAAAACATTTTCGTGGGCCCCTAAAAGTATTGTGGGCCCTCGGCACTGTGCCTAATGGATACGTCGGCCCTGCCCCTGAGCTGCAGCAGCCGAGGAAGGAGGCGCTCAGGGGCACCAGGAAGGCCGTTACCAGCTCACTGGCTGGGCCCCTACCTGGTGCATCTGGCACATGACACAGCACCATGTGGGGGACGTGGGGGGAAGAGAGAGAGCGAGAGAGCTGGGGGGCCAAGAACCAAACCAGGCAGGAAGAACACAGCTTTGAGAGGCAAAGGCCTCCCCTGATGGAGCCGGACGGCCCAGCTCAGGACTCCTGGGTTCTACTCAGGCTGGCACCTGCTGCCTGCCCCCTGGGCCCAGCCTCCACGTTGCCATGCAGGGGGGTTACGGCTTGCACTAGTGAGGCGGGTCACCTTCCCCAAACAACATGCCACCCGCCACTTTTCTCCCTAAGATGGTCTTACCAGCTCTAGTGGACGTGCCCTTTTGCAGCACCAGCGCAACAACGTTCCCGCTAATTTTTTTTCCAGCCATTTGCGGAATAAATTGTATTATGTGCACCAAGGCATGAGCACCACAAATAGAAACACATGTGGGTGCTGTGCTAATCAGCTGAGAGGCACCTGAATCTCTCCTGAGCCACTGCCCAAGCACCCAGCTTCCAGAGACCGCTGGAGAGCAGGGCATTGCTGTCTCAGACCCACATTCATGCTAAGGTCTTGTCACAGGAAATGCCCCGCACAGGCCACGCACCGCCCTGGGCTTCCGCACCCAGGCCGTTCCTTGGCTTTTGAGGCAGTGTTTCACCTAGTTCCCATCGTGGCCCTCGTTCTATGGTGAGAGAGGGACGATGGGCCACTGGTCAGGACAGTAATTGGACCCCGAGAGATCAGTTCAATTCTCTGCTCTGCCACCAATGTCCTGTGTGACCCTGGGCAAGACACGTCATTCTTGGTGCCTCAGTTTCCCCCTTGAACCATGTGAGGACAAACCTGGCGCTGGAGTGTGGGGAGGGTAACTTCGCCCCAGTCTGTGAGGCACTCAGTGGCGATGGGAACCAGGCTCACACACAGCGCCGATGAATCTGGCAGGCACCTGTGCAGTCCCCGGCGGGACACAGCTGTAAGCATGGTGGCCGACTGCAGCACAGCGAGGTCACTGCGGTGCCAGGACGCCACTTCCTAGCCCCGTGTCCATCGTGGGCCCATGGCAGCTCCCCGTGGCCCTTCGGTGCCCGGCTCCCTCTGGCGGAGACACACTGGCTATGTCTACACGCGTGGCTTCTTGCGCGAGAAATATGCAAATGAGGCTAAGCGTGGCATATCGCCGCGCCTCATTGGCATACCTAATGAGCCGCCATGTTTGCAGAAGAGGCTCTTGCACCAGAAGGAGCTGTCTACACTGCCCCTTCTTGTGCAAGGCCGCTACGCTGATTAGTTTCAGGAGTAACGGCATTGCACAAGAGGGTTTTTCTTGCGCAGGAAGGGGCAGTGTAGGCAGCTCCTACTGGCGCATGCGCCTCTTCTGCAAAAATGGCGGCTCATGAGGTATGCAAATGAGGCTCGGCGATATTCCACGCTTAGCCTCATTTGCATATTTCTCGCGCAAGAAGCCGCGAGTGTAGACATAGCCAATCGGTGCCTGGGTCCAACTGCTGTTCCTGCTTGGCCCCTCCCCTGCTGAGTATTTCCCTCGCTTGGGCCTTTCCAGCGGGGGCCTGAGAACTTGGAGGCGAGTCCCGCAAGCGCTGGGAAGAATTAGCACCTGGGCCTCATTAACAGCAGCATAATGAGCTCCTCCGGGAAGGCAGGGAGACAGCTGGGCTGGATCCAAACAGCTACAGATCTGGCACCTGCCTGTGGCAAAGCCGAGTTTTTCCACCGCTAGCCCCGAGCATCTGGCCCCTGACGGCATGGCCCAGCACAGTCCCAAGGCTGCCCCCCCTGTGTCAAAGCATCATGGGCATGGAGAGGGGACAGCGCAAACCCAGCCAGCCCAAACCACACCATTGGCACACCACTTCTCCTCCAGGACCCATCTACTGGGACAGGAGCGGCTTGAATAACAGCTTAATAATTACACCCAGCCAAAAACTGAATTCTGTGTAGTAGGCAAGGCAGAGGGTCTTTAAAGTCACAGGTAGCCTCCCTGCACCTTCAGCAGATCCCTTACCTGCCTTCCTAATATGGGAGCCAACTCCATCCCTGGTGCAACCATGTTGGCTGCTCACCAATTGGCTAACTGGGTGGGCAGACGGGGGGGGGGGGGGGGGGGGGGGGACTTGAACCCACCACCCTGTTTTCCCCAGGCAAATGTCACATCCCCTAGGCCACTCCACTTCTCTTCCCCCCTGCTCCTTACCAGAAGGGGGGATGCTCTATGGAAAACCATTGCGGGGATGGAGCCAGAATCAGGCTCCTGACGTTCCCCACAAAGCTGGGAGCTGACTGCAACGGAGCTGCTGGTCTGGCCGATGCAGCAGGCCCGGTGGGACAGAGCCAGCCTCCCCCGACTGTGCAATGGCTTTTCCCTGCGTGTCAGAGCAGTGCCCCCATGGAGAGAGCTCGCACAGCTGGCCCACCAACCAGATGAGGCCCGAGGAGGCGAGTGCATGGGGCAGCACGGAGCGACAGCTGGCCACAGCTCAGCGCCTGACAGCCGAGGACCAGAGCTGCCCACTTTTTAGGGCAAGCGCCTCCCTATTTGGTGCTTTTCTGACAGCCCCGGCTCCGGGAGTCACGTGACGAGCACCTCCGCCGTCACGAGGAAAGAGAAAAGCTGGCGCCCAGGGTCCTGAAGGTTCAATGCCCACACGACACACGCACGGAGAACCCAGGCAGGATTGTTTTAGCCTCATGCTTCCGGGGCCTGGCTCCTGGTTTTCGGATGCTGGGGGGTGGCTATTCTAGGGCTGCGGGCTGGATCAGAAAGCAGAGCCGTGCCCGGGGCAAATCAGGACAGACCCAGATCTGGAAAGGGCCCAGCTAGCAGCTCGGGGCAGAGACGGAGGCTGTTATTTTCACCAGAGAGAATCATCTCAAGGCAGCTCTTAAGCCACAGCCCCTTTTGGGGCGGGGAACAGAAAACACCGGGGCTGCCACTTCATGCGCTACAGCCAGGAAGCCGCACGGCTCACTCTGGCTCCTCAGGGCCATGCCGAGGGCCCCTCCCTCCTTGGCTACGGCCAGGCCATCTGGCTAGTGCGACTCCGAGCCGCTGCGCCTCCCTGAAGAGGCTCACGCTGCTGGCACCGAGACGTGTCCTGCCCGTGGGCCTGGGCGCAGAGCCGGTCCATGGAGAAAGTCCCGTTTCCTAGCTCAAGGCCTCCTGCTCTGACGCCAGCTCAGTGCTGCCATGGAGCCTTTCCCATGAGGCGTCAATCGCGTCTCACTTGATTGTTCACTTCAGCCTCCCAGGCCGGGCTTCAAGCCCCGGGCGGCAGCCGGCTGCAGGCGGCGCCAGAGAACGCTCTGTGCAGCGCCCCAGGGCTGGCTTCCTCCACAGCCGACTGCTGGGGCAAGCATTTCCCTATCGCCTCGAGCACCACACGTTTCCCCTCTGGGGTAGGGAGCTCTCGTCACCCCAGACCTGCCCCCTTGGGAGCCTCGGTGCTGCGGCAGGTTCCCAGCCAGGAGCCATCGGGCCTACACCGTAGGTGCAACTTGCCTGCTGGGCTCCGTCGCGTCCTGCCGGGCGAGGGCGCCCGTCCTGCCGGATAGCTCGGTGACATCCCCCGCGAGCAGCAGCTGCCTGCCCGCCCCACAGCCCTGTGATTCGTGCGGCGGGTGCACACGCCCGCCTTGCTTTGGGGGGCAAGAAGCCTTCGCTCGCTGGGCCTGGGTTTTGAGTTGTGGGCGGCTCTTCTCCCACCCTCGCCTTCCAAGTCTCCTCTGACGTGGGCGTGGGCCTCGCTGGTGGGTCCGTTAGGAGCTTCCTGCCCCTCAGCCCCGGGGGTTCTCCACAGGCACTGGCATCCGATCCCTTTGTCCCGGGAAGCTCTGGTCTGCAGCACCCACCAGTCCCCCTGAAACCAGCCAGGGCTGCTGGGCTCTGCACCTCGGACGCTCAGCAGGTAGCTGCCCTGTTTCCTAGCACTGCCCTGGGCCCTATGGGTGCAGGGGGAGGATGTTGTCACTGACAGGAGGCACCACCCGCCACAGACCACGCCTTGCTAGAGGCCCAGTGCACTGGCGGAAGGCCGAGGGGCTGCAGAGAGATGCCTTCCGGACAGCGCTCTTTCCCCACGTCCCTTCCACTCAAGGCCCCAAGAAGGGGCGGGGCCTCTAGATGGGGCGGGGCCAGGGGAGCCAGCCCTCAGCACTGCCCAGACTGCGCCGTGCAGGGCTCTGGCGGCGATTTAAAGGCCCCGGGGCTCCGGTTGCCACGGTAACCCAGCCCTTTTTGAATCACTGGGCCCTGAGACAACTGCCCCATTGGCACCTCCCCCGCCCCCCGTCGGCGGCCCTGTCTGACAGCGCGACTGGCGCAGCTGAAAGGCCACATGGCGTGAGCTCCGTGCCACGCCCAGGTGGCTTTGGGTCCCGTTTATTACGGCTCATGAAAGCCCACTCAGCCATCGCCGGGGGAGCCAACCCCAGGTCTGCACGCGTCTGTCAGGTGCTAATTGGAAAGCCCAACGTTAGCGGAGCAAGTCGACCGCAATTCCCGAGGGGGCTCGGAGGGTGCAGCACAGGGGGGGAAGGGAGCAGGTGCCAGGCTGCCTTCATTTAACGCACCAGGCCGCTGGTGTCCAACTCAATTAGGATCAAAACCTCTCTGAGGTTGGCTTTTCAGACGCGGTCCCGGCACCTGGGGGAAGCGCTTTGCGGCTCGTCCGTACACACCCGCACTGCCAGCCTCGCCAGGGATGCTCCAAATCGGGGTACAGAACAGACACAGAGACGCGAACATTCTGTCACAATTTCGGTATCCTTCGCCCGTCTGCGGCTGGGTGCGATGCCTCCTCCCACAGCTAATTACAGGACTGAATTTGCCCTTTGTCGGTATGGGCCACAATCGATGAGTCCCGCCCATTTGATTTTGGGGACATATCTTCCAGGAACGAAGCCTGACTCACTGAGGACCCATGCTGTTGACTTTGATTGATGACAGTGACACATTTTTCAGCCTGGAATCCATATCGCCTCCCTCCCGCCATCATTCAAAGAGACCAAACTGCCTCAGAGACCCAGCCTGAAAGGAAGGAAAATGCCGTCCAAGGGACCGGACCCAGGAACAGCGAAGCAAGGAGCTGGGGTTTGTGTATATCACGAGCATCCCACTACGTTACCCCAGGGAAGCAAGATTCCTGCACAAGGGCATCCTTTCCGCTGCCAGGCCCTCTCCGCGATCCCCAGAGGCCCAGGCCGCGTCCAGAACTGGAGGCCCCCTCGCCATGATAAAAATAAAAAATGACGACCAGAGCTGGTCTTAGGGGCGGGCAAGCCAGGCGGTCGCCCGGGGCTGCCATTTTCAAGGGGCCGCCAAAATGTAAGACAATGACTGGTGCAAAGGGAGGGATAGCTCAGTGGTTTGAGCGTTAGCCTGCTAAACCCAGCGTTGTGAGTTCAATCCTTGAGGGGGCTGTTTAAGGATCTGGGGCAAAGCTGTGAGGGATGGTACTAATATGAGGGCAAGGGACTGGACTCGATGACCTCTTGAGGTCCCTTCCAGCTCTATGAGATTGGTATATCAGTATACATAATGGGAAAAATTGCATGAGCTTTGGCCAGATCTTTCTCCGCAGCAAAACTGCCCCGCCTGCCCTGAGGCTGCTTCTCACTCTCCAGTGCTGGGAACCCGCCTGTGGCTCCCTCCCCACCAGACACTCCGGGGGGAATCTCACATCTCTGGACAGCTCCCTCTAGTGTCTGTATTTCCCAGCTGGCCCCAGGGCGTGCGGCTGGAAGGTAGGAACCCTATTAATTGCATAAAAATCACTGTGGCCATTTTTCGCCACCGTTCTTCGAAGAGCAAATCAATCAACCGCACTAGCTAAGTTCCCGTTCTTCAGAAGCGGTATCAGCAGTGCGCCTCGGCCGACAGTCGGAAAGGTGTAGTGAGTGTCTCTAATGCTTTTCAACGAAAATGCGATGCAATGCCGTAGCAAGGAATTTTGTCGCCCAGGGTGAGACCAAACCTTAACTGCCTTTAATAATTAATATATCTATAAAAATAATTTGAAAATGCTTCTGTAAAATATTTCATTACCATATATGCAAACTTAAGGATCAAAGAACATTTTTTTCGAATATTCGGGCTAACACGGTATATTGGTGTAAGGGCCGCAAAAAGAAATTTGCCCAGGGCCGCCAATTGGTTAGGACTGGCCGTGATGACGACCCAGGAAAACCAAATACGGCACCAAAAAGTCAGCAAGACATCATTTAATTTTTTTTTAATTTCACAAATGCTTTTCTAGCCTTTTTCTATACTAATTAGCGACAGCCGGTCATGACGCCGTACAGATAGCGACATGACTTGGCTCGTGAAAGCCCAAGAAAAAAAATATATCTCTGGATCCAATGCCCAGGCAGACTCCCCTCGGCTCTGGCTAGCCCCCTCGCCAAGCCCCTGTTCCAACTCGACAGACACTAGCAGGCAGCGGGGGCGGTGGGGGGTTGCTTTTGAAAAAGGAAAGCCGAGGCCCCTTTTAGCCCCGCGGTAATGCCATTGGCTTCCAAGGCGCTGCAGGAGCAATGCGGCCAGCCCTAGCCAGCTCCTGCAGAGGCCGTCTGGCCAGAGAAAGGAGCAGTCTGCAGGACACAATGCACCCCCGTTGCTTTGGGGTTACTGGTTCCTAGTGCGGGCCAGCTGCTCTCCAAACACTGGTCGCCGCGCTGCAGGGTACAGGCCCGGGGCCGACCAGCCGGCCAGGATTCGGGGGAGAGGGAGGGAGCGAGACACACGAGCGGGATTCTCTGTGAGCAGCAGGACGGGCGGGAGTCTCTGCGGCTAACACCGAGCGTGTCTGGGGTGGGCGGGGACAGAAGGGTCAGGGCCGTGGGCTCTGAGCGGCTCCCGCCCTGCTCCCTGCAGCCCTGCCGCTTTCCCGCCCCCGGAGGTCTGTGCGAAAACCCAAACCACCCCCCACTGCCCCGAGAAATCCCAGGGCGGGCTAACACATCGCCAGGCCCTGGGGGAGGGGGCCGCTCGCTAGTGGCGCACGCGCCAGGCCCATGCAGCGAAGCAATTCTGTGGGGTGTGCTTGGGCATGCGAGGCACAGCCTCTGCTAGGGGAGGCGGGAGGAAGCCGAGAAGGGGACCAGATGCAGCCGGGGGGGCCATTGCTGATTTATGTCGGGTTTTTTGCCAGTGCACTTAAGGCTCCGCTTCTTGGGCTTGGGAAGTTTATGGGGGGGAAAATCCCCTAAACAAGCCAGAGGCAGGGTCGTCACAAGATTCCAAAACAACAAAACACACACGCCCACCCCCACACATCTACCCCCCAGGCCTCCCCCACACGCACCCACTCCCACACACACAACCCACATATACCCCCACGCCTCCCCAACCCCTCATGCCTCCCATATACACCCACACACCCACGTCCACGCGCAGCCACCCCACACATATACCCCCATGCCTCCCACACGCCCACACCCACACATCTACCCCCAGGCCTCCCACACGCACCCACTCCACACACACACACAACCCACACATATACCCCATGCCTCCCCAGCCCCACATGCCTCCCATATACACCCACACACCCACGTCACGCACACCCACCCCACACATATACCCCTCACGCCTCACACCACATGCCCACTCCCACGCATATACCCCCATACCTCCCCACACACGCCCACCCCCACATATACCCTCCACAGGCCCCACCTCCCACACTACGCATGCCCACCCCACACACACATGCCCCCACATGCCCCTGTGCCCACACCCACTCATGCCCATGCACCCACCCATACAGCCCCGCACTCACCCCAAGCACCCAGACCTGTCAGGGCCGTGCGGGTTTATCCCTGCCCGGCGCTAGGGTCCTGCTGAACTCTCCCTTCTGCAGTGGCTTGGCACCAGGCCTGGCCCTTTCAGAGCAGAGGGGAGGGAGAGCAGGCAGCCTCCGGAAGGTGCCAAATGCTGGAGAAGTCAGGGACTTGCTCATCCCCTCGCCCGACGCCACGGAGGGAGGCGCCCTGGGACAGCCCAGAGCCAGGGATCCCTGGGCACATCTCTGCCTCCGGGACCCGTCTGGTCCCACCGGGTACTTTGCCGTGTGGGGAGGAACGAGGCGCTCCCCTCCGAACCGTGAGCCCCGTGGCTTGGGGAGTCACCTGGGAGGTGGGCGAGCCCGGTTCAGGTCCCCCCTCTGCCAGAGGCAGGAGAAAGGATCCGGGCTGGGATTTGGCTCCTCCCAGGCACACGCCCTAGCGACTGGGCTCGGGGATATTCTGAGGAAGCGCACGGCCCCAGGACACAGGCAGTCACACGGGGCGTCCAGGCTGGAGCCAGGAGCAGCACGCTGGTCTCCCAAGTGCCTAACCACTGGGCCATCCTTCCTCTGTCCATGGAACATTCCGGCGTCGTTCACCCGAGCGGGGGCAGGGTGGCCCGTTTGCACACCCACCCCTTCCACAATAGCAAAGGGGCTGGCTGTGGAGGACACCGAGGCTGCCTCTGGAGTCATCAAGGGCTGGTTTGCTAGGCAGTGAGTGTCTGACTAGAGCCTCCCCCGGGGTAAGGACAGTGGGGAGAGCGTGCGGGATGGGACACCAGGAGCTGCCCTGCCTGTCCCCGCAGCCCTGCCGGTCTGACAGCGACCCAACGACCTGCCTTCCAGCACTGCCGGCATGAGGCAGGCCAGCCTGGACGGTGGGTTTGCATGGCCGGTTCTTGCTGTGCTGCCGGCCCCGGGTGCTGGGAGTTACGGCTCGCAGGGCTGGCTCCATGGTGCGCACCCCACTGTGTGAGCCTGCTAGGGTGACCCCGCAGCCCGGAGCCAGCTCCCACAGGCTTGTCTTGGCGGATGTGTGTGGGCCCCGGTCACTCAGGGAGTCAGGGGGTGAACTGGGGCTAGAAGGCAGGGACCCCGGTGGCCGGGCCTGGCCCCTTTTCTCCCTATCCGGAGCCAAGCAGACGAGGGCAGGGGAGCTGCTCTTTCCGGGCTACGTTCCCGCCAAGCTAGGGTTGCCAGATACTTTCTCAAAAAATACCAAACATGGTGGTGAAAAAAAAAACCGCACCAAAAAAAAAAAAAGAGTCGCTGCGCCTTTAAATCCCCATGCTCCCTGCTCCCCCCGCCACACGCAGCAGTGGAAGAATGTCCCAAGCGGCTTTCCCTCTTCCCATTTTACATTTCCAGCTTTTCGAGGTTTGCTGGGCTTTGCACGTGCCGCTCCCCCATCAATAATCGCTGGCTGAGGTGGTGAGGGAGGGCCTGGCACCGTACACAGGCCCCTGAAGCGTGTTCATTGCAGAAATGTTGCAGGGCAGGGACATCCACCGAGCCCCGGGTGTTTGACACCCACCCAGCTCTGGGTAACCCTCATTTCCCAGCCAGGGAAACAGGTCAGGTGTCCATCAAAACCACAGCTCCCCTCCCACCCGGCCCCCCACATACCAAGAAACTTGTTTCCAGCAACAACCCTTCCCCCCCGCCCCTCCACCCTCACACACACACATTTCTGCTGGGCAGATGAAAATTTTCATTCAAGCCAACGTTGTTTGGTTCAACAAGCTAAAAATGGAGGGTGAGCTGAGGGGGGAGGGGAAATCCGTTTTCGGTGAAAATCTTCAAACTGTCATCAAGAACAGGTTTCCTATGGAAACGTCTGTTTCTACACACTGGCCATATAAAGAAAAAAAAAAAGCCTCCACAAGCGAGATGAAATGCTGGACAAACCCAGATCAGCTCCAGCTGCCAGCCCGGCGCAGGAGGGAAAAGCATACAGGAAACTAGATTGAGTACTTTTCCCATAAAGCTTTGGTTTTGAGCCATCCCGAATTCTCTAGTGTGTATTTGCATTCGGGTTGGGGGCCCATTGTGTGGGGGGGGCTGATGGGACGTGATAGACCGGCTCCCAGGGAATTCATAACCAAAGTAGGCAAGAGTGGGGGAAAGCGGCAACCCTGCTGCTGTAGGGAGAGATTAAGGGACTTGACCGAGGGGGAAGTTGGGAGGCAGTGGCGGGGCTGGAAATTGAACCTAGCTGGCATGAATGCTAATCCAGATTCTTACCCACAAGACATGGAAGCCTGAGAGCCGGGCATATTCCAGTGCACGGGAATATCACGTGTGTAAAGGGCCTCTCACAGGAAGCCGTGCAAGGCTTCAGACATGCCTGACGCAGATGGGCCGATCGGCCGGATAAGAGGGAGAGGGGCAACACCCCGGCTATGGCCGGGGGAATCCAGCCCCACCTCACTCCCCAGAAACGGCAGCTTCCGGGGAATGCCCACCCAAGAGCTACCCAGGGCCAAAGAACAGAGACCAGCTCGGCCCCCCGGCTGCTACACCTGCCCCCCGGCTCCGTCCCCACACCAGCCTCCAGCCCGGAGTGTGACTGGCCAGGGGGAAGGATTGGACCCCTCCATGTAAGAGCAGGAGCCTCCTTTGCTAGAGCTAACGGGCGAGGTGCCCAGCTGGTAACGAGTCATTGACAACGGGTCTCCAGTTGCCTCCCCCCGCCCCTTGCATGCGGTGATATGGGGGGCGAACCCGGCTCCCGCGGGGCTGTCGCACAGGGAGCCGCCGGGCCAGACCAAAGAGCCGGCGTGCAGCCCCCAGCAGGCTCCCTGCGCCTGATGGGGTGGCGCGGGAAAGCAGGGCTCCCCGTCCTCCCAGCGCCGATGGGCTCTACAGGGACAGCGCGGGCCCAGAGGGGCCTCTGCTCTGCCCTTCCAAGGCAGGGCCATCAGGCGGTCAGGGCCGTCGGCCCCCCACCCCTCACGCCAGCCCTTCCGAAGATTACGCCTAGCCCAGTGCTGTGGGACAGGCCCTTTCGTCCTGCGACAGGAGGAGGAAAGGAAGAGGCCTCATTGCCACGGTAACGGCGCAGGCTCCGACGGGAACCACCCCTCGCCGAGAAGGGCTCTGGGATGCGTCACGCCGCCCCGCGCGCTGACAGGAGTCACACGCTTTGCCGGGCGAGGGTCAGACACGGGGGCGCGTTCCCCCGTCTCCCAAAGGTTAGATGCAGCTTTCTTCAGCTCCTTGGGCCAGTGGCCTTAGGCTCCAGGCTGGAAACCTGCCCACACCCGAATGGGGCCTCGGCTGTTCACCTCAAGCGGGGGCCTTGTCCCTCCCTGCGTTTTGGGGAGCAGGTCATGCTGAGGCTTCACACAGGAGGAGCTCACTGGGCTCAGAGCCAGGGCAGAGGTGTCTGGCTGCAGCTAAGAGGGTTGCCAGGTGTCCGGTTTTCTACCGGACAGTCCAGTTTTTGGGCCCTCTGTCCGGTAAAAAAATCCAGAAAATACCAGACACGTGCAATGGTGGAAGCGAGCCCGGCAGGGGCCAGAGCAGGGCCGGCCCACAACATTTTGGCACCTGAGGCAGGGAGCTCAAATGATGCCCCCATGCCCCCTTTTCTCCTGCCTGCCTGTTATGTCTCTTGTGCCCTCCTTCCTCACCAGCTCTGTGCATCTAGAGCAGACAGAATACACGTGCATCACCAGCAGACACAATTTTCTGCACTCCGGGTCCTAGTGGCACCCCTCCACAGTCTGCCACCTGAGGCAGCCACCTCAGTTCGCCTCATGGTAAGGCCAGCCCTGGGCCAGAGGTGGGAGGCAGCAACCTGCTCTTACTGTCGGACACGCACAAGCTGGTGGGGGGAACAGCAGAACTGTACAATTGTACACAATGGTGCAAACCTCAGGGAGGCACAACTGAGACGACAGGCTCTGCCAGCCCCCCAGCTCTCCACGTGCTCAGCAGTTCCTTGGAGGGGAGCGAATACGAGGTTCCCGAATTAGACACTCCATGAATTCAGAGCCAGGTACTCACGTTCCCCCGCCTGGAAGCCCAACCAGTTAGTTATTTACAAGGAGGGACCCGACCCGACTAACGAGCCAACAATCTCGTTTCTCAGCCACAACGCACAGGGCCTCCCGATGCCCATAATCTCCCCGCTTCTGTTCCTACTGCGAATGCGCCAGAAAGCCAGGGGAGGGTTCTGGAGGGAGGTCAGAGCAGGGGAAAGGGAAGTGCTGGAGGCTGAGCGGTCTCCCAGGGGAAGTGCCCGTGTTAGGAGACATTTCTCATCACCAGACCCGCGGGGAGGCTTGCTACAGGGCTCGCTTGCTGCCACTCAGTGCCTGCGGAACCGCCACTGGGCGGATTTGAACCTGGGACGGCTGGAGCTGAGTGTAGGAGCCTTCTACCGCCTGAGCTAAAAGCCAGCTGGCTCCCTGCTGAGGCTGTAGAGCTCCCTTGTTCTTAGCTCTGGCTGTAAGTGGACAGTGACCCATACTAGGTGTGGGGGTCACCCCTCTGAAAGGAAGCGACGGGGGCACCCAGAGTCCGAGCAGTGAGAAGAGTTTGCTCTGGGCTCTCACAGGATTTGTGCTTCCTCTCGTGGGCAGCACGTGGTAAACGTGGCAGGGAACGAGGTTTCAGCCCTGCTGGAGACCTCGCCTACAATGGGAATTTGCCCTTGTTCCAGCTGGGGTGGGAGGGGGAAAGCAGTCACTGGCTTGACTGGACCAGTACAACCGCCCAGAGCAGACAGGAAAACAGAGCTTCTGCACTGGTGCTGCTTGTCCCAGTGTGGGTAAAGCCCCACCCAGGGCTCGGATACAGTTAGAACCCGCTGGCAAAGGAGAAGCCCCGGTGCCCATACGGCGGGGTTAGCCAGCTCCCACAGACACTGCCGGCAGAGTCACCGGTGTTGTCTGGAGTCGTAGGGCCAGCTCTGGGCCCCTCTGGGAGCTGAGCTGTTGGGGAAACTGGTTAAAACCCTTGAGACAATTTTGCTCGTTGAAAAATGGCCCTTTTCCAAACTGGAAAGCACATTCTTTTTCCTGAAAGTGTTCCAAATCCTGTTCAGTGAAACCGCCCAACATGGAAAGGTTTGTTTCCATTTCTCCTCTCCCCCGCTTCCCCTTTTCTACCCCTCCCCTGCACTCTTTTGTGGCACAATGGAAAAAGGTGGGGAAAATGAGCGGAGAAAGATTTTTTAAAAAGGAACCAAAGGAGAGGATGGAGGCAAGACCCATCAGTGGAAAACCCTCAAACCCCAAAGTGTAAGAACCCAAGACTTCCCCTGACAATTCTTGGAAAGGAAATTGGGGGCCAAACGGGAAAACAAAAGTTACAAACCCGCCAAACTAAAATTAGTTGAAAAATCTCCATCCCCTTTTCTATGGAAGATTTTGATCAGCTCTAGTCATAGGCAATGCTCCCTCTAATCCATGGGTTCCCAAACTGGGGCGTGAAGAAATTCCAGAGGGGGCGCGAGGCAACCCAGCCTCCCCCCAAGTTTTGCTGCCCTGGTCAGTTCCTTTTTTCTTTTTTTTTCTCAACAAGTTTTGCTGTTGGGGGGAGGGGGCCATGAGGGTTTTTCAAAAATCAGAAAGGGGGCGTGATGCCGAAAAGTTTGGGAAGCACTGCTCTAATCTTTCTAATCATGGGCGGAATACATTCTTATGTGCACCAAGGACAATGTGCACCACCAGTAGAAAATATAAAACCTAGCTGGGGGCGCTCTGCTAATCAGTTGGGTGGCATCTGAATTTCTCCTGAGCGGCTGCACAAGCGCACAGCTTCCAGGGAACACAGGATGGGAATGCCTGGTGTCTATGATACCCCTTCCTGCCCTCCCTCCCATGGGGGAAGCCAGCATCCCTCAAACTGAGTCAAGAATTTTGACTCCCTCCCTCCCTTCTTCTCTCTCTCCCTCTTTACCACGACAAACTCCTAGTCAGCATCATTTGTCAAGAGTGGATTATGAATTTATTTCCTACCAGCATTTACAAGGCACCGGTGAACTTAGCTTCATTTAATAATCACAAGCAATATTAATAAAACCAGCAGTAAACACAGCCCTAATTTCAAGCACAGCCAAGGAATTCACATGCAGCGGGTAGCGTCAGAAGCAGCCCCTTTGGGAAGATGCCACATTAATCCAAGGTATCCCACCACCCCGACAACTTCCTCACTCGCCTCGTGTTGATACAATACACAGACAGCTCCATGTTTTACAAGGGTTTGATCAACGAATGCACATGACGGAGATCAGAGCGAAAAACCAGCGTAGAACAGATGTGCCAATTGCTTCAAAACCAACTTTCTGTTTCCAGCTAATGAACGGCGCAGTGGCATGCACTGGCGCTGTCAGACAGCTGTTAATAATGTCAAACTCCTTCCCCCTGATGAAAGAGCAGGGACGATCGTCAGGAAAAAGGCAGGTGGGGCGAGCACTACAAAGAAATACTCGTCTGACGGGATTACTGAGCACTTTCATACCCACCAGTCCACAATTCGGATCTTTCTGGCCACAACAATGAGGTGGCCCCTCTGTGTGCGCGAACACGCACGTTGCACACACCTAGAGTGGTGCAGCACAATGGTTGTTCTGGAAAATTCCTTCCTGGGCCCAGACGCTGCCACACCATATGGAAAACCACGGTGCCCCGATCCTGTGCGGACTTTCCGTACACTGCTGAATTTTCCCCATATCGTCATACATCTGCTTTTGCTTCCACCCCATAGGAGCAGCCATGCTGGGTCAGACTAAAGCTCCATCTAGCCCAGGATCCTGTCTTCTGACAGTGGCCAATGCCAGGTGCCCCAGAGGGAATGAACAGACCAGGGAATCATCAGGTGATCCCTCTCCTGTCGCCCATTCCCAGCCTCTGACAAACAGAAGTTAGGGACACCATTCCTACCCATCCTGGCTACTAGCCATTGATGGTTCTGTCCTCCATGAACATATCCAGTTCTTTTTTGAGCCCTGTTATAGTCTTGGCCTTTACCATATCCCAAAGCAAGGAGTTCCACAGGTTGACTGTGTGGTGTGTCAAGAAATCCTTCCTTTGTTTGTTTTAAACCTGGTGCTTATTAATTTCATTTGGTGACCCCCTAGTTCTTGTGTTCTGAGAAGGAATAACTAACACTTCCTTATTTACAGTCTCCACCCCAGACATGATTTTACAGACCTCTATCACATCTACCTCGTGATGCCCCTTGACATCAGTGGGAAGAGCGCACATTTATCAGGACAGAATTTAGCTCCTTGGATTCCCCTGTTAATCCAGCCAAATCTTGACATTCACAGGAAAGCCTTCCAGTTTTGACTTTACCACGTTTCCTGTGTGACCTGGGAGAAGTCCAGCCTCACCCTGCCTGCTGCCCCACTCATCTGCTGCTGCCTGGTGAAGGAGGCGGGAGGGAATTCCCTTATAGGGAACCCCCAGTGGGCGGGGCTAATCCAAAGATGGGGGCGTGGCCTGGCCATGTGCCGCCGCCCGGCAGGCCGGAGTTCACAGAGCGCCGCCAGTCCCCCGGACCGGCAGTTAGGAACCGCTGCTGTATGGTAGCGTAGAAGTAAAACCATGCCCCTGCGAGTGCAAAGATGTAAATGCAGCATATGCTGCTGCTTACTGGCTTGGGAGCGCCCATGTCATTGCTCCGGGCAGGGTAACGGGAAGAAATCAGCTACTCACAGGCCCTTACCCTAGGGGAGGGCTTGTGCCCTCTGTTTGGCTTGGAAGCAAATCCCCTAAAACAGCAAGAGATGCAGGGGGAAAGGAGCACCCAGCAGTTTCTTATCTCGCTGGTTTGATGCCATGGAAGGCTAGGCCGTGTAGGTGATTTGCAAAGCATGCTGGGGTTTGTAGTTCTCTAGCACAGTCCAGGCACCAGAAGACTCCTCACTGCCTTGCGAGGTGAAAGTGAAACTTGGCTGAAAGCAGAGGGCATAGCCTGGAATGGTTTTATATGTCACTCGCCTCTTCTCCTCACTGTGGTATGGAGCCCTGAGGAGAGGAAAGTTCCATATCCGAAACGAAACGGCGCTAATTCTAGAGCTGAGAATCTAAAATCCACTTTTCCTGCTATTGATTCCTTTTGTGGGTCTGTTAAACCTCCAGCTGGTCTCTCTCTGATATGTCAAAGGTAGCGTCAAAATATTTAAAATACAGATCATTCCCCCAAAACTGCATCTTCTCAATGATTAATAATCTGTGCATGTTACACAAATCTTTCTTAAAAGCCTGGTTTCCTACTTCACAAAATTAAAGCACTAAACATTCAAAGATTCATTCATCTCAATGATAAAATATAGCATCTAACTGTCTCTGTGCAACAGCAGAATCAATATCTTAAATAGATCAAAATATCCACAGCAATGAAGTGCAACATTTTCCAAAGACAGTGGAAGAAGCCAGAGGAACACTTACTGGCTCAGGACCGAGAGAGGAGAGCAAACAGCACTTGAGTTTTTAATTGGTAAGTGATCCTTCTGAATTGATTACGTCTCTGTCGCTCACACTTGGGTTAATAAATGCAAACAGTTTCCAGCGTGTCAGTGCAGTACCGACTGTGGCAGTTGCAAAGGTGCAGAGGGTTCTGGCTTCTACTGTTCTCTGCCCGCAAAGCCATAATCTGCGATCGCAGGCAGAGACATGTGCCGGGTAATCTCGACTACGCTGATACATCAATCATTTTCATCTCTGCTGATGACCTTAAGAGGGCACAAATATTTGCATTCATTATTATGATCTACACCAGGGGTGGGCAATAATTTTTTGCCGGGGGCTACTTCAGAAATTTTTGAAGTGACCCTGGGCCGCTCTGGAAGGGGCGGAGCCTCAAACGGAAGGGGCAGGGCCTCAAACGGAAGAGGCGGGGCCAGGATACTTCCCTGCTGCCCCACCCACAGACCATGGTTGGTCTGGGAGTGGGAGAGTGCCTTTGCCTCCGTCCCAGATTTCCCATAGGCGCCCATGACCTTGGTGGTGGGAGGAGACTTCACTCACTCCCCCTTCTGCCCCCTGGCCAATCAGGGCTTGGGGGCGGGGGAGTGCTTGTGGCGCGAAGCCTCCTCCTGCCCTGCCAGGAGCCACATGCTCCTGGCAGGGTGGAGGAAACTTCATGCGCTTTCCCTTGCCCCCAAACCCTAAATGGCCTGGGGCGGGGGAGCGGCAGGGCCTCCGCGAGCTGGATCAACCCACCTGGTGGGCTGAATCCGGCCCGCAGAGGCCCTTTTTCTCACCCCTGATCTAGATGGTGTTTGGTCCTGCCGTGAGGGCAGGGGACTGGACTTGATGACCTCTCGAGGTCCCTTCCAGTCCAGAGACGTCCACTGCTGCATCGTCTGGGCTGACAATTAACAAAGGGAAGCCAACCATTTTGCTGGACTCTATTTCTATTACAGTATTTGCCATAGAATTACGCCAGCAGTTAGTCTGTAAAATCTGGGGGGACCACGCACCTTGGCCTCACACATCTTATGAAGTGTCCGAGATGCATCGTGCTCCATACACAATAACGACTTGGGGGTGTCTGCGTGGGATGGATCAGACCACCTCTTTTTGTGTTCACCTCCCAGCAAGTGGTTCTCAGCGATAGACACGCAACGGGAAGGCACAACTGCACCACTACATTTCGGGGGGTTTTCAAAATAACAAGCTAATCAGCTCCCTCAGCCAAATTCTGCCCTCAGACGTGCACCACAAAATCCAAGGCAGCTGCACACACGGGTACAGGTGGCATTTTGCCTGGTAGGTGCCTACGGCCTGTAGACCAGCAATACAGCACGCTTCGGGGCCCAGCACAGAAAGCACGGCCATTGCTAAGCAGCTGAGAAAGACCACAAGGAAGAGGGCTCCAGAATTACACCACGATGCCCAGAAGAAACGGTTACTTATTGTAACTGTGGTTCTTTGAGCGGTGATGCAGACGTGTATTGGACCACCCCACTTCTGCACCAGAGTCTCATCTCACGGGCATTCAATGTGAAGGAAGTGGTGGGGGAAGGGGCAGGGGAGGTGGTGCTGCCCCATACAGCCAGGGGTGGGGAAGACAGCCACGATCACAAGCAAAATTCTCCAGCTCCGGCGTGCTGGGTGTGTACACACCTCATTGGCGGACTTGGCGGAGGTGGCTCGAAGAACAACACCTGGCACTTGGAGCCCAGCCAGCTGGGCGTTATTCGATACAGCAGCACTGTCTGGGGGAGGCGAGCAACGCCGTCAGCCTGCTCGAAAACAGCTTCCAAGACGCTTCCATTAGGCTCCGATTATTTTTGGATTTTGTGACGTTTCCAAGACGCGGCGCTACTTTAGGTTTTTAAATCAGGATATTTACTCCTGCAATCTGGAGCGTCAGGTGTCAGATATGCGCACGGGTGTTTATGGTAACTAAGCCACTCTATTATTACGCTTCTTTTAAAAGAACAGCGAGAGCAGCACTGTATTTACTGCCTCGGCTAACATCTCACCCTTAAAAAACCACCTGGCAAGGAATCTCCCAGTCTGGTGCTACTCAAAGTGAGACCAGGCACAAAGCCAACAGGATTTTGGCAGAAATCTCACAATGGATCTGGTTGCAGGAGGAAGTGGAGGCGGGTTTCCAATGCATGTTCTCTACCGTCCCACTGCAGCTCTGTAGTTTTCAAAGAAATTGGGCTGGGCCATTTACTGAGTGGCTCCTTCTGGAAATGTGATTCAAGACAGCAGCTAAAAAGATGAGATTTGATGTATTTTATCCCTTATGTAAATGATAAACCCCAAAGCCGTCCTCACTGTGGGGAGGGAAATGCATGCGGGGTCAGGGGTACCGCCTGCAAACGGGACAGCCCCAGTAGTACACGGACAGTAGCAAGTGGCACCCCTTGGGTTGGCTGGGAGGTCGGTCTGGGGTCCCCCTACATGAAGGCAGGACTGGATTTAATGATGATGTTGCCTTTCTGTGCACCGGAGCTCTAAGAAAGCCCCCCCTGTATCCTAATCACAGGCAAAGACAGACTATCCGCGAGTTCATCTGCTAAGAACAGCTGTCGAGGTCTCGTGTTCATGAGCAGAAGGGCAGGAGAATAGTCCAGCTCTCAGGCCTGCACTAACTGAATCAAGCCCCAGCTAAGATCCACCGTCTAATCAACAGCGTCAAAGGTCTAACGCCGATGCAGCTGCTCAGTTCATTGGTGGCTGACCAAGCTGTGACGTAGCCACATCAGCACACATGTTTCTGTTGCACCAGGGCCCACGAGGTTACGTGAGGTGGTGGGACACTCAGCTCCAGTTGCACACGTGTATCCCCATTCCTGTCCCTGGCGGAAGTTCGGCTGTGCCACGTCTCAGTGGAGAGGGGGGCCTGAAGGAGGTCCCAGGACAAGGGGGGCAGCTGGGCAACCTCAAACGTGAGCAGTCAGCAAAGACGCACAGAGAAGGTGGGGGGGGACCACGACAACGTGGGGGGACGTGCGGGCGGGGAAGGGGGCAAGCATGGGAGATGCACCTCCCACTTCTGGACACGGTGCCCCAGTGGAAAGCTTTGGCTGGGGGAAGGGAGCTGGAGGGGCGCTTGGGGGGTTCTGGATCAGAGCTGGGGGGTAGGTGGAGTGGGGGGTTGGAGTGGAGCTGGAGCAAACAAAGGGGGCACCGGGGCAGAAATGGGGGCAAGAGGCGGCTCAGAGAAGCCCAGGGCGGGAGGCGTGATTGGATCGGAGCCGGGGCAGATGGGGGTGAAGAAGGGTTGAGAGAGAGCCGGTGGGGCAGCTGGCAATGTGAAGGAGAGCTGTGAGTGAAGCGAAGCAGGGGCTGAGAGCTAGGGGGCTGAAGTGGGGCTGAGGCTGGGCTGGATTTGGGCATCAGGAAGAAGGACCCCAATGTATCCCTGTGGGACTTTGTGATCCCCGTGCTACTACGAAGGTGGAGCAGGAAATTTTCACCTTCCTCATCAACTGAGCAGACAGTCCCATTCTAGCAGAGCAACACAAGAAATTACGCTAATAGCTTCAACGTGGCGCCAAAGGAACTGAAATCGGCAAGAAAAGCATCGTGGTGCTGGGTGTGCGGGCACGTTGAAAAACAAAAGCCACAGAATGAGAGAGCACGTGGTGGGAAAGAAAACAGAGACGGCAGATGAGTGGGTAATACCTGGAGGCTGACGGGGCCACAGACAGAGCAATTGCTAGTGATGAAATATGGAACAAGATCAGGCCGTGATGAATGCCGGCTTGATTTCGCCACATGGGGTTTCCATGAATTAGCGGAAAGATTTCAATGGTAACAAGTCTAATAAAATACATTCAAGTATCAGTCTCTTACTGCTTTTCTCCCTAGGATGAGACAGAAAGGATATACTGATTAACATCAGAACATTAGCATTCGTACCCTCAATTAAACTCTCTGGTCATTTTTTGTGTGTGTGCTAGCCCAAGGGTTATATAAAATGTATTTTGCTTTGGAATCAGAAGAAAATACCAGAAATGGGGGGATGGGGCGGAGGAGGAATGTGACTTTGCCATGAAATCCTAGGGAACAGCCCTGTTCTATATATTCTCTGCCGGGAGCAATAAGCCATGCAGTTTCCCAGTTGTGTACCTACATGGGCTTTGGGTTACCAGTGATAGGTAACTGAATCTGCTGGCTATCCTACAAAGCATTCTTTGTCTTCTAAAATGGCAGGCAAATGGGCTATATTGCATAAGCAAGAAAGATACAAGCTATGAAAAATCTAGATGAACAAATAAAGAGTGGCAATATAGACAACCCTCATCTGAGTTTATTACACATTGCAGTTTTTTCATCTCACCTAGATACGGGGAGAATTGTTATGAGACGAGAAAAATGGATCTCTCAGGGCACGGGCCGTGCCACTTGAAAACTCTAAGGAAAGGCACTCACATTCATAACGTTTCAAATCCAACTCTGATACAAGACTGTCTTTCTAGGACATCAATCACAAGAGGAGAGAAACGGTGCGCTATTTTCTAGTAACACACTGCCAATTGCAAGACAAATGCCAGATGCCACGGAACGAGAAGTAACCATTTTTCAACTTGTGAATGTCTTCAAATATATTACAATGAAAGTGTGAAAAAAAGTCCCTTTCAGCTTCATCTGTTTTGACAGATGCCAAAACTTGGAGCATGGCATTTTATCTTCATATTGCAATAATCTTTATGAAACTTAAACAAGGCTGGGCGTCAGCCTAAAATTACACTCTTCACTGCACCATACACGAAACATCACACGCCGTCTGGCCACTGCGAGGGAAACCGGGTGCACTTCAAAAAGGAGAGGACAAATCTGAGAAGATGAAAATGCTGTGCCACCTGACATTAACATGGTCCTGTTTGTAACGTTTCTAATTGGCTCCGTTTGCCTCCTCACTGCCCTCTGCAGCAGCACTTCTGACTACGGCCAGCAGGCAGTTCATAGGCTGCCTGCCGCTTTTTCCCCAATCAAGAGTACAAATTCCACATTTTCCTTGTGTAAATTTATTTAGCCCATTATATTAAACAGGTGTCAAGTTGCTAAATCCTCAACTGCAGCAGAGATGTGCCCCCAAAGGTCATGTTCAGCGGAGACATCAAATCCTGTGTAATCGCTGGTATTTCTAATATGCCCGTCATTGCAGTATCTGATTTTTTGCATGCCCTTAAAACTGGAAGCAGTAACTTTTCTATTAACATGCGCATGAAGTCAAAATATGCTCTTCTGGGCTTTTCATTGTCCTAAAGGACAGCGGCTTAGAGGATAGGATGTGTACATCCAAAAGGAGACAGGAACAGAGAGATCCAAAACAGTCTGATGCTACTGATGTAATTACAGCCCAGGACATGATGCACAATCTGAAATATTTAGGAAAAGAGGAATTTTTGGGGGGGAAAGCTTCAAGTACCACCATGAAGGATGTGATATAAAAATCTAGAGAGCGAGAAACTGTCCCAAATCTTCTGGTCCATACACAAAGATCGTTATACACTTTTCTCAAGACATTCTGCTTGTCTGTAAAATAGGGTGTGCAGATTTTCCTGCCTTCAGGCCGTGTCTTCACTATGCAGAAGGCCTGCGCTGCCACGATCAATCTTCTGGAGTTTGATTTAGTGGGTCTAGTAAAGACCCGCTAAATCAAACTCACAGTGCACTTCCCTCAGAACCATTGACTTCCCTGCTGTGGAGACCAGGTGGAAATCTTGAATTAAGGTATGTCAATTCCAGCTACGTAATTAACGAAGGTAGAATTGCATATCTTAATTTGACCTTCCCGCACAGTGAAGACATGGTTATTATTCCAGAACTAAACATCTCCTCTAGTGTGGTCAATGCTAAAGCCAATCTCCCCTCTCCGTTTCTGTTGTCCTACAGTAGGCTCCCTTTGTGGTACCCTGAGGTGTCGATGAAGTACAAGATCACGGAATCATAGAATAGTAGAACCGGAAGGGACCTCAAGAGGTCATCAAGTCCAGTCCCCTGCCCTCACGGCAGGACCAAGCACCATCTAGATCATCCCTGACATGTCTATCCAACCTGCTCTTAAATATCTCTTACATGGATCATATAAGGCATTTCATTGTGTAACGTCTTGTGTAGGAGTTCGGCCCCACAGAACTGCATTCGGGAGAAATCCGAAACAATGGTGACCTCGGCGATGTTTAACAGAAATCGGAAACATCAAGAAGTCCAGTACCAGTGTGAAGATCTCCACAATCCATCTGACACGGCCAATGAAGTCTCATCCTCTCACCGCTGTTAAGGGGACAAGAGCAGGGGCCCCAGGGTTCTTGTGGCGCCTGGAAGATGATCAGCTATGCAGAGTACACCAGGGGCGGGCAAAAGTCTCTCAGGGTGGGCGCCTTGGGCTTTGATCCAGCCTGTGAGGCAATTACAGGCCCCACCCCAATTACAGGCCCTGCTGGGGGGAAGGAGCTCAGTCCCGCCTCTCCACACCCCCCTCGCTGCCACTGGAGAGGAGGAGGCAGCGCTGGGGCTGAGGCTCTTCAACAGGACCGGCCCTGGAGGCGCCACTTCTGCGGCCACGCGGTCTGGGGCTAGCCACGAAGGCTGGAGGCGCCACTGCCACGGTGCCTCCGGGGACGGCCCCAGGCTGCGGTAGCAGTGCCTCTGGGCCAGCACCGGGCTGCGTGGCCATGGCAGTGGCGCCTCTGGGGCTGGCCCTGGGCCACCTGGCCACGGCAGCGGTATCTCCAGGGCTGGCCCCGGGCCACAGCGCCTCTGGGGCAGCCTGTGGCCACTGGCCCCGGAGGCTGAGGCCAGGCTGCGTGGCCGCAGAAGTGGCACCTCTAGCCTCTGGAACGGCCTCCAGCCTCCAGGATCACGTGGCTGCAGCAGCAGGGCCTCCCCCTCCGGGGTGGCCAGGACAGTGTGCCTGCGGCTGTTGCTGCAAGGGGGTACGAAGCCAGGTAAGGTTGCCCCTTATGTCCAGACCCCCACCTCCATCCTGTCACTTCCCTCCCTCCCCCCCCCCAAGACCCAGCACCCCCAGCTTGCTCCAACACCCTCCCTTATTCTTGAACCCTCTTTCCTGGCCACACACTGAACCCTCCCTTGTTCCTGCTCCCTCAATCTGGGCGGACACCCTCCTCCCAGCCTGCTTCTGCACCCCAGCTCCCTCCCTGATCCGGCATCCCACCCCTATCCTACTTGCTGGCAGCCCTGTCTCATGCACTGTACCCCCTCATTTTTGTCCCTACCCCAGAGCCTAAGGAGGTCCATAAAACCCACTAACTCCAGAACCCCAGAAAAGTAAATCTGGTCTATGGGAAGCCCTGAACCTCAGTTTCCCCCTTCCCTTCCCCTCACCCCATGAGGTTGGGGCACCAGAGGAGTGAGGTGTCTCAGTTGGGGCCACATCAGTGAGCGTTGGGGGGGTTTGGAGGAGTTTTTTTTGCTTCTCACTTGTGTGGTCCCCAACTAATTTTTTTGTGGGTCCGTGACCCCAGATCCAAAAAGGGTTCCCCACCCCTGCCATAAATAAAGAAAACACTGAAACCTTTTCTGTTGGACATAATATTTTACTTTATTTAAAAGGAAGTTTGATAAACTAACATGAGAAAGTTAAAACGCTTAATCTGTTTCATAATTTAAATTAAACTGTTCTTACTAGCTGCAGCTGATTCAGAAAATAAGGTCACTGTACTCAGCAGGGTAGTTCTGAACCCTGCCCCTTCCGCCCGAGGCCCCGCCCCTTCCAGGTCGGCCCGCGGCCACTTCCAAAATTTGTGAAGTGACCCCCCTTCCAAAATTATTGCCCACCCCGGGACTATACCCATTACAGATCACAGAAAAGACAGTGGGGCAAGTCGTGTCTTTAGTTCTGCAACCCCATGCACGGTTAAGTAGGACTTAGCTGATACACAAGCCCCTCATTAGCATGCTACTCATGGAGCAATGAATTCACCAGTTTACCTCTGAAACTTGAGGGAGATGAGTCAATGTCTTTTACTGGAGCAATTTCCAATAAAATATATTTCCTCAGCTACCAAGTCTCTCTGATCGCCTGGGACCCGCATTACTATGCATCACGTTGGGAATTCTGAGATTGGCCATTTTTTCTTTACCAAAACATAACCAGTTTTGAATGAAAACACTACGAAAACGTGGTTTTTGCTCAATTGTTAAGTTATCTCAACCCTATTGTAAAGAGGAAACATCTGATTTCATAATGAGAAATTCTGAAATGTAATCAAAGATCAGTGTTCACAGCAGAAACCGTTGTAGCTTTAATTTCACAACATGCCATTCAAAATTGTCTTTTGCAAACAGCAACAATGTTTGTAATCAAATTCAGGAGAGAATTACCAATATTTTGCTGAAATGCACTGAAAAATGTAGGCAATTTTATCACAGACCTGCTTGCAGAATTTTGTGGTGCCTGCAAAATTTGGCCCATCCTGTCCTATCTGTCTTGTGCAACACTCCCTGCCACTGTAGTATTTGAGCACCTCGCCACCTTTACTGTATTTATCCTCACGTCACCCTGTGAGGTAGGACAGTGGTATTATTGCTGTTTTACAGATGGCAAACTGAAGCACAGACAAAGTGACATGCCCAGGGTCTCTGAGAGAGTCCGTGGCAGAGTACAAAATTGAACCCAGGACACTGAAGTCCCAGAATGCCTTCACCACTAGGCCATACTTCCTCCTCTTCATGTCTTGCAGCTCTGCTAGTTAGCTTACAGTATAGAGAGCTTTCAAATTAGCCCTCGTTCTTGAACTCTAAAGAATAAAAGAAAGGATTTTTTTTCCCCTTCTAGCCATTCGGGTAAGTGCGTTACCATTAGTAGCAATTACAGAATGGAAGCTTCCTTGCCCAGTACCGAAGTTCTAAGTGTCGAACTCTTGCTCCGGGTACCCTCTCCATAAAGTCAATGGGAGTGCAGACTAGTAGCACGCACAGTGTCTCTCCGATGAAATAGGACTAAGGTAATCTAATTGTCTTTAAAAAGAAATTGAGTAGCATAAGCCAGCAAGAGAGTGATTTAAAAAACCCTACTTACTCTGCTGTACCTCTTTGTTCTAATAAATATTTTTAAAGAGAACTCTGAGCACTTATGCAAAAGTACAGCTCTAGGTACCGTTCCTGGTCCAAAAATGAAAGCAAAAAAAAAAAAAAACCAGTATGCAATTAGTTTAGCTTTTTACTGTTAAATCCATTCGTTACAGGAACAGACACTGAAAAACTAGCACTGTGACAGAATATTAATTACGGCTTTGAATGCTGGCCAAAACATGCTCCAAGTACAGAGGAAAATATGTACAGTAGCTGTTCGAATAATTATTAAAATAAAAAACAAAGCATGGAATTGTTCCTGTCTGCAGAGCATCGTTACAGGGTAATAGGCAGTGATACCGAGGGCTAGCGCTCATGCAGTAAATACAGCACTCGGCTGTAGTGAACGTTTCTAGTGGGTTTCCTTGCCAAAACACCAAACAACAGAATTACCTTCATTTTCATTTGCAGTCCAGCCCTGGGGCATTGCTCTTTGTTATTGCTGTAACAGGGCCTGGATGCTTCTCAGTCAGCTGGAGCTACACCAATCTACACTCACTGTCTGACCCAGATTCTTTGGGCATCTTAATGAATTCAGAGGTCTGCTAAGGATTGATTTAGTTGGGATTGGTCCTGCCTTGGGCAGGGGGCTGGACTTGATGACCTCTTGAGGTCTCTTCCAGCCCTGTGATTCTATGATTCTAAGATCAAGGCCTAACCACTGGCCTGATCCAAAGACTAATTGAAGCCGTCTGACTTCAACAGGCTTTGCATTCAGGCTGTCCTTAGGGTTTATGGGGCACTATGCAGTCCTATTAAACTGGTGCCTCTGTACCCGACAGCAGCCGGGACAGCGGAATGATGATTTTTTAGAGTTGTGACTTTATAATCCTCAGCAACACACTAACGACTAATATTTGTAAAGCAAATTTTAAACTCAGGTCCTGATGACTAACTTCAGAAGCTGACAGGATAGACCCGGGGTCGGCAAATGCCTGTTCAGTGGCTTCGCTGCCGCCTGAATGGCTCTTTCGCAGTGTCAATGGCAGCTTACAGTCCTGGCAGGCTTTGCCACGCTTAAGTTAACTAGATCCTCCCCGGAGGAAGCAGAGGCACAGAACAGGGGTAGAAAGAGGCAGGTGGGGTGGATATTAAGACCCAGCGGTGCCCCAAATGCGCAGATGCCCTATGCAACTGCGTATTCTGTGGGTGGTAAGGACAGCCTTGCCTATGGGACTAATTCTATATGGTGCTAAGTACCATCAACTCCCAGCCCAGTGCCGTGAATTCAGACTCAGGCTCTCAGAGGGCGTGTCTACACAGCAAAGTTACTTTAGAATAACAGCCGCTATTCCGAAATAACTATGTGAGCATCTACACAGCAATTCTGTAATTTCAAAATAATTTCGAAATAATGGATGGCTTATTGCGACTTCTGTAAACCTCCTTCTACGAAGAATAACGCCAATTCTGAAATAGCTATTCGAAATAAGGCATGGTTTGATGCTCCACTGCTGCTATTTCGAAATAGCCCCTCAACAGGGCTATTCAAGTTATTACTCCTGGGTCTCTAAAGTGAGACAGAACGTCTACATTAGGGAAGCCTGCCTGAGACTCATTTTGAGGCTTCCCTGCAGTGTAGACGTGCTAATTCGAAATAAGCTATTTCAGAATAACTATTCCGGACTAGCTTATTCCAAAATAACTGTGCAGTGTCGATGTAGCCATAGAGGCCTTCAGCCAAGAATGCCCTCACACTTGGTCCAAATGATTTTATTAATTGTGTTGGGAAATTGGAGATTTCAGTGGTGGGGTCTCTCAACTATTCAAGGCCACAAAGATCATACAGGGCACTTTGGGGATCTGATCCTGCCTCACATAGGGCCTGATCCAAAGGCCACGTGAGCCCCACTGATTCCATATGCATGGAGTTCTGCTCAGGTGCTGTGATCATCTTAGCGAATTTAATTGGGCTGGTTTGGGGGGGTGCGGGCAGGCAGGATTGGTAGCCATTTTGATCATTTCTTTTGACATATAACAGCTGTTGGTGTAACAAAGGCTGTGTACAAAGAGCTGGTCTCCAAGGGTATGTCTATACTTGCACCCTATTTTGAAATCGGGATGCAAATGTAGGCATTCGAAATAGTAAATGAAGCCGGGATTTAAATATCCCACGCTTCATTAGCATAATCGCGTCCGGGCGCTATTTCGAAATCGTGCTATTTCGAAATAAAACGCCCTGTGTAACCACGTTATTTCGAGAGAAAACCCTTCCCTCGAAATAACTGTTGAGGTTTACCAGTTATTTCGAGAGAAGGGTTTTCTCTTGAAATAACGCAGTTACACGGGGCATTTTATTTCGAAATAGCGCGATTTCGAAATAAAGCCCGACGCTTATAAGTGAAGCGCGATATTTAAATCCCGGCTTCATTTACTATTTCGAATGCCTACATTTGCATCCCTATTTCAAAATAGGGTGCAAGTGTAGACTCATACCCCAAAGGAGTTACGATTTCAGTGCTTTAGGATTAACTTTTTTTAAAAATCCACTATGCGGCTGCTGGCACTCAGACAAAACCTGTTAGACACCAAACAAAATAAAGCTAAAACAAACACAAAGCCTAAAATGTGATCAAATGCATAATTGGGGGGTTTTGTTTTTAAAAAAGCACACAGTTTATAAACGGCGGTTTGTATCGCCTGACTTGGTTTCAAAACAATGTCCAGAACACACAGGGCAGCTCAGACCCATGTTGCTCATGTATAGAAATTGGCTTCTCCTAGACATTACGGAAGCTGAAATTCCTTCGGTGAGGTTGCTCCTCTCAGTCAACCCCATGATGCCAGTTTATCGTCACATTGCATTTTTGCCCTTCTGTCTTCATAAATGATTTCCCATAGATTCCGAATAAAAGATGCACTTTGTCATTTCCGCTATATTGCATGTCCACTGGGGGAATAATAAATAAAGGCCATTTCCAATGGCAGTCAGAATGGGGACGGGGAAGTTTGCAACAGTCCTTTCTGAAGCGCATAAATCAGGGAAAGCTGTAATAAATAACCGGGACTATCAGATGGAAGAACTCAAGAGTCCATGTTTCACCTCCTGCAGCATGTGTTCAGGGATCCGCTTCCAGCCCTGTCATTGTCCTTTTTCCTTGAGAGCACCCATCAAGACCGATGATTTCTGTAATCTGTGAATTTATTGGCAGCGGTCGTGCGGTTCAGGAGAGGCGCGTGAATTGCTGGGGGGAGGCCAGGCCTGTCTGGCTGACAGGTAGCCAGTGCTGCTCGATGCGCCATTATGCCTCGGCTGCAAAGCAGGCGCTTCTCATCCAGTATGGAGAGATGGTACTCACAGAAATCAATCAGCAACGCCACCTGCTCGTGAAGGGGGAGAGACTTGTATTTTCTCTGAGCCAGGCAAAAGAAAGCTTCGACGAAGGCCTGCAAGCACATCCCTTCAAAGAAGAGGAGAGTTTACATTAGAACCCTGGCACAGGTGACTCTCAGGTGCTGCAGTCTTTTGATCTGTCTCATTTCTACCCCACCCTGCCTCCCAAAGACTGGATGTGTACGTACACACTCTCCTGTGCGCTGTTAGTCAACTTTTTAATTCAAGCAGCAACTGCCGACAAGGTCACTCACAATACACCCGACCTCTCTGCCCTTCAAAGACCAAAATGAGACATTTTCTGTGTATGTGACACACAAATCGAACAGATCAAAGATTTTTTTTAAATAAAAGTGTCCCGGAATAGCAAACATGCCCAAATTGAGTTACGGATGGGTGACATTCCCAAAAGCAGAAGCTAGTCACTAGGAGATGCTGTGATATCTACATGCATCAGTCTGACCTGAGAGTCTGGCATCTGGAGGTAAATGGCTACAGCATCTATTGATTCTAAGAGGTTGTAAAATTGAATTGACATAAGATCAGCCCTGATTCTTGTTGCTTCAGCTATTACATCGAAATTGAGGCTGACACACACGCACATGCTGAGCTTCAGAGAATATCATCTGCCCAAGCCAAAACCCCCAAGTCCTACGTGCCGCTGACGTGTGTCCTTTTAAACGCTGCATTTTTAAAGATGGGACGAAACCAAAAGCTCAGCTCCGAATAGGCTCCAGATTCCAGGGTGTTTCAGTTGTGGCTCTGCAAAGCTGGTCCCATTTAAGGGGGCCCTCATAAATATACGAGTGAGTCATCCTAAACTTCCTGTCCCCTCTGCTGACATGGCCCTGTGCAGCCAGCCATCTCTGGCCTGTGTGCTGAGATGCCCACTCGAGTTACCAATCAGTGACAGTCCCAGTGGTGGAGGTAGCAGTGGGGCTCTTCCCCACTAGGAACTGGACTGGAATTCATCAACTCGTTACACCGTACAGCCCCAGGACAGCAAACAGTCCTGGGACAGCAATAACTTCCAGTCTCTATGAACCTGGGCTGGATTTGAACTGGCCCCTGGATGTGCAAGGCTCCATGTTCCACCATCCTCTCTAAGCAGCTCAGTCTAGGGATGTAAGCGACTAGTCGACTAGTCCCTCGACCAGTTGCTTCCCTCCCCCCCGCATGCTTGCTGCCTCTATCAGAGGCAGCAAGGGGTGCGGAGCAGGAGTTGGCACTGCAGCACCGTCTCCATGGTGGGCAGGGGGTAGCGGCACGCTAACCCTGATTCCTGGCTCACACCTAGTCCCAGACGCGGCGCCTCTGCTTTTTAAACATATTAACAGCCTGCTGGCTCTTAATACATTTAAAAGGCAGAGCCGCAACAGGGTTAGCTCCTGGGGGCGGGCGCTAACCCCACTGTGGCTCCCCTGCTTAATGACTAGTCAATGGAAAATTCCGTTGACTAGTCAATTCAATTTTACATCCCTAGCCAGGCCCTGCATTTCTGCACATTTGCCCAGGCACGGCTTTCCAATCCACTCTGCTTTGCAGCCGCTTTTCCTCTCCCACTAAAGGAGGCCATAAACGAGAGGCTGGGGCTTGGCTGTCCACCGGGTACTTCACAGCCAAGTGCAGAGACTGGAACCTGCCCCGTGGGCACAGCTGGGCTATTCAGCTCATGGCGCCTAGGGAAGGGAAGGCCAAGGGCTAGGATGGGTTTTCTGCAGCAACAGCAGCTGCCTATTTTGGCTTCTGAAAAGCCCTTTTCTCCAGCTCCAGGGAAAGCCGCTCCCGTGAGGGGTCTGCGTTTTCAGCTGTTTGCCATCAGTCCGTTCTCAAATTCCCTCTGCTTTCTACCAGCAACCCTTAGCGCCTGCTGCCTTCTTCATTCAGCCCTACCATGGCAAGACCTGCTACAACACCAGATGTAACACCCCGGCTCTGGCGAGAGGTGCCCTGAGAAAATGACCTCAAGAGGTCAGCAGCTCAGGTTTCTCTCTCATCCAGGATCTAGCCCCCCGAGCCACGCACACATTGTACGGACACAGAGGCAAGAGCCCCTTACTGGATCACCATCACCACTTGCCTCCAAAAAGCTAGCTCAGGGGTTCACAAACCGGGAGGGAGGGTCACAAGGTTATTATGGGGGGTTGGGGAGTCATGAGCTGTCAGCCTCCACCCCCAAACCAGTGTTCCCTCATTTTTATGTCCATGAGCAGAATGAATGTTCTGATGTGCACCAATATGGAGGCGATGTGGGACACAGAACATCTCTATTGGTGCACATCACAAAACTCATTCCGCACATGGACGGTGTGGGGTGGGGGTGAGCTGAGGGGTTAAGGGCGAGGGAAGGGGCTCAGGACTGGGGCAGAGGCTGGGTGTGGGGGCTCTGGCTGGGGGAGCAGTCTCCGGATGGGGCCAGGGATGCAGGTTTGGAGCGCAGGAAGGGGCTCAGGGCAATGGCAGGGTGAGTAGTGCTCTAGATGGGGGTGCAGGCTCTAGGGTGGGGCTAGGATGAGCAGTTTGGAGGGGGGCAGGCTGCCTAGGGGAGAGGGGACAACCCCCAGCCCTCTCTCACCACAGCAGCTTGAGGCCAGGTGAGAGGTGCCTCACCAGCTCTGGCGGGGCCTAGCTGGGGAGGGGCTCCCCTCCATAGCCCTGGCATGTCTGAACTAAGCTGGGTGGGGGCCAGGGAAGGGGCACCTCTCCCCCAGCCATGGCAGGTCCATATTGGTCTGGTGGGGCCGGGGCAGGGATCCCTCTGCCCGGCCGCGGCAAGTCCAGGGCAGCTCTGCACTGGGGCTGGCAGGCTGAGGCGTCCCTCCCCAGCAGCAGCAGCTCTGTACTGGGACCAAGGGGCAGAGGTGCCTCTCCCCACCACAGCTGGTCCGGGGCTTGGGGAAAGGCATCTCCCCCCACTGCTGCCTTGAGCCCCTCTATGGACTTAACAGCCATCTGCACAGCTGTGCAGCTTAGACGGAACTTAGCCTCAAACCCCACTTTGTGTGTTAAATATCAAAATATGATTTTAATGTAGAAGGGGGGTGGTCACACTCATAGGCTTGCTATGTACAAGGGGTTACCAAGACAAAAGACTGAGAACCACAGTGTTAGGTGCTCCTGCAGCCCTCCTGTCCAAACACGGTTTCCCACCCCTTCTGACACTGGCCTGAGGGGAAGTTCAGATCCCCACAGCCGATCTGTCGCATGCACCTCGGTGATTCTCCACGACTGGCCTCCCCAAGGAAAAGAGTCTGATGCAATGCTTTGTGGGGCGTGAGTTCCGCTCCTTACACCACCCACCCCCAAGGGAGTGTCATCTCGCTGACCCCAGGAAAGATTCGGTTTCACCTTCGAGCCCAGAGGATCGGGTTCAGCCAGAGGAAAGCCAAGCTCTGGGAGCGTGCAGGATGGGAATGCAGAGCGGGGGCACTGGCAATGATTCCTCCACAAAGTTCTGCTTCTCTGCAGGCTCTGCAGAAGCAGGACTGCCTGGGTGTCCTCTGAATGAATCACGTTAACAGCACGTTACGAGGGCCAAGGGAAAAGGTGGCCGCACGTGATGCGAATTCCTGCATTTTGGACCCTTGCCGTAACACCCTATTTCATTCTTAATGAAGGCCCTATGTCTCGCCGGACCTTTGTAGAGTGTCAGCAACAAGGAGCTGTCATAGCTGGTTGGCATCTTACCCAGCTCCCCCAGTTACAGCACACACTTAAGGGGATTATTTTCAGCTCAGATGCTGAGGGTTGGGTTTTTTAAACTCAGTTTAGGTAATTGGTGTTGCAAGAAGCGGCGTCTTTTGAAACATTGCAATTACAGCCTGGAGTCTAATTTCTCTTAACTAAGACTGCAATTGGGGTCACTCACGTGGTCTGTGGTGAACCAGCTTGCACAGAAATGGCTGGGTTATCTGACAGAAGCAGCTGTCAGCTCAGTACATTATTTTACCAGTCATGGGGAGCTATCACATGGGGAGCAGGGCTGATGTGGAAGCAGACGTATTTTCCTCCCACAAGTGACACTCATGCAGAGTATTTAATGGAAAAAGTTAGACTCTGCTGTTTTACAATAACAGAAACAGCTATTGTGTGATTTACAGGTGGAAGTGGGCCAAATTCAAAGCCAAATTGCCACAGATAGTTCAGGAAGATAATTAGATACAGAAATATTATTCTCCACTTCTATTATTTCCAAAAAAAACCTTCTGGTTCACTGAGGCCCTAAACAAATCTGGTAAGCCTGGAAGCTGAAACGCTGGGCTTGAACGTTCACCTGTCTGGGATTCTCTTGCTAATGCAGTTCTGTCAACTAATCTACTATATATTTTAGAGAGTTTGTCTATTTGATCAAGAACTCCTCCTAAATTGTAATAGCTAGGACCACCAAATTTGGTATATTGCTTCTTCTCTTCATAATTTAAAGCAACGTAAGGGTTTAGTTGTGCCAGGAAAATGGAATGTGCCTGGATTAGTATCGCTTCTCATAAAACCAAACAGAAAAGGAACAGAATCAGCAAAGCAAGTACAGTCCTCAAACCTGACAGAACTCAGTGAATGCTGAAAGAGACTGAAAACTGCAATGAACCTGGCTTCTCAATAAACCTTACAGAAAGAGATAAAAAGGAGAAATTCAGAGCAGTGCTCTGTTTTGGCACTGTTAATTCAATGTTGAAGGTATGAAAACTAGAAGAAAATGTTATTGGAAACCAAAATGACTATAGCCCCCCCTTTTTTTTTACAACACAGCAAATGATAAGAGTTTATGGGGATGAAGAAACAAAACACACTTGGTGAAATTCCTAAACTGCGGACCCGAGCAACGCCGGGTAAATCTGCTAGTTTAACATAAATGACTTAGTCGCACACTGAAAGTCTAAAAAGAAGCCTGCATGTCTGCTGTACAATTCCTCTCTGTAGAAACACCACCATCCCTCCCTCTCTATAGAGAGTATTTTGTGCACCTGTAATCTCGTTACCATTTTGTGGTTGTGAAAATAAGGGGGTTTCTAATGCAACTATCCCAAGTGCAATGTAGCAATTCAGACATTATTAAACATCTAATGACTAATACGTTATCTGCAATACATATTCAATTTCTCTCTCTGATATTATGACTCCATTTGTTTCCTTTATCACTCCTTTAAGCAGTATACTTTATGTATTACTCCATGTGCTTGATGTGGATGTTATCTGTTATATAGAAAGGCTGCCATACAGTATAGTTTATCTTCTTATAAACTAGATAAAATAATACTTCTCTAAGGGTGCAGGCTCTATTATCATCTGTGTAGCACTTTAACATATTTAGAAGAGTCTAAGGATTGTTACAGGTATGATACCTGGCCACATTTTAGCAAATTCCCATTGTGTATCATTGAGACACTTGGGGTATGTCTAGATTACATGCCTCTGCCGACACAGGCATGTAAAATAGGCTACCCGACATAGTCAATGAAGCGGGGATTTAAATATCCCCGGCTTCATTAAAATAAAATGGCCGCCGCGCTGTGCCGGCTCAGCTGATCGTCCGCACAGCTGGCGTGCGAGTCAAGACACGGATCGGTCGACAGGGAAGCCTTTGTCGATCGCTCCTGTAAACGCCGCTTCACGAGGCATAGGGGAGCAGTCGACAAAGGCTTCCCCTGTCGACCGATCCGTGTCTTGACTCGCGTGCCGTGCCGACGATCAGCTGAGCCGGCACAGCGCGGTGGCCATTTTTATTTTAATGAAACCGGGGATATTTAAATCCCGGCTTCATTGACTATGTTGGGTAGGCTATTTTACATGCCTCTGTCGGCAGAGGCATGTAATCTAGACATACCCTTGGTGTAGGAGAGAGATAGGAGTCATTTTGTAAAAATAAAATACTGATAAATCATGGAAGGGAATTCTCAGCTGGAGTGATTTTTTATTATACCACCGCTTTGTTCCTTTAAAAGAAAAGACATACATGCGCACATGTATATGTATAATTAGAATGAAATGCACACGTGTTTGCTTTTATCAGGGGACGGGGTTCTTTATTGAAAGATATTACGCTCATTAGACTGAAATCCTCGCTTTATAATAAACTAAACTAATACCACCTGACTTTTATACAGTGTTTTTTTTTCAGTAGAATTCAAAGTGCCTCACAATCTTTAGTGTATTTTTCCTCATCTCAACCATTGGGTAAACCATGGCAGAGCTATTATCTCCTGTGTTCAGGTGGAAACTAAGGCCCAGAGAAGATAAGTGACTTACCCAAGTCACAAATGGAATCTGTGGCAGAGTGAATCTGGGTCTCCCAAGAGCCAGGCTAATGCCCACCCAATGGTCCTTCCCTCCCTCCTTTCCTTCGCAAGTGCTGTACAACAAGCAGTGGCGATGCAAAATGCCCTGTGATCCAATTCTCACCTTGAAACCCCCCCTTGGTCACTGTGAAGGCATTATGTCTCTATGGCCATTCCATCCAGGGTTTTACAGCTAGCGCTGCCCACAAAGGTGCCAGTGGCAAGTGTCTTTTTTGAGATGGGGACACCTGTCCAGTAAAAGGCACCAGACGTATTTCACAAAAAAGCTATGGTGCAGCTGTCAGAAACATACAGCCTTATTTTCTCATTGGAATGTGGTAGCAATTTTAGAGCTTACGTTATGTAAGGCTTGATGTATTTAAGCCATTACTGCCACAAGAAAATCACCTCTGAACTCTGCTGTCTTGACAAATTAGTATGTCTCGGGTCTACACATGTGAATGGAGCAAGAGAGAGATCATTACACACTAAAGCCAGGCTATGAAACTAACAAACAACTAGCAGACAGTAATACGCTTTCTTCATTTTATTCCACGACAGACAAGCCAGCTCACTAAGAATGGTGATTAGCAAACCGCGTCTAGTCCAGACCAAAAGGTCAGCCTGGACTCCCATTAAACAATGTCATTTATATTGCACCAGACTACAGACACATATGGCCTCGAATGTAGCTAATTTAGCAGAGGATGTCATAGCATCAACTATCTTTTATTGTGATTGCCTCCAGGAACTTTGGGTGTGCACGAAACATGGTTTTAAAATGTATTATGCAGAAGTGATTTGTTTGGTTATGGAAACACATTTTGCAGCATCCTTAATTATTTACTGAGGAAAGCACCTACTAAAAATGAGTGACAGGACTGTTAACGGGTAAAGTGATCTTAGATACTCAAACAGAGACGATACAAAACTTCTGAAAAGTTTCAGAGTACCTAAGCTCAGGTAACCTGTCAACATTCTCCAATCGTTTTTACGAGCCCAAAGCAACGTGTCTGATGATAGAATCCAGAGGCTAGTTAGCATAAACGCAGGCATAACATTTAGCACGTAGCTTACATTCTGTTGCCTTTTTCATAAGCGATCTTTTGAAATGCAAATGTTCACCAAGGGCCAAATTTTAAAAAAGGATCCTTGATTCTGGAAACTTCCTTTCTTTGGCATCCAAGCTGAGACAGCTTAATTGATTCCCAGAAATGCTGAGCAGCAGCAGCAGCAGCTCCCAACTGGAGTTGTGTGCGCTCAGCAACCACAAAAGCAACAATATATGCCCATCAACGTTTAATCCACTACATTTGGGGAGGGGGGGTATGTAACCAAGGATATCAAGCAATATTAATAATTATTCAAAATTTAAGCAAAAGACATTTCTATTTAAAGAGTGTTAACTGCAAATATAAAAGTACTGTAACTATTCTATCACTTAGTAATAGACTGAATGGCACACATTTAGTGAAATCAATGGGTTTTGCAGAGTTGTAAAATTGGTCCCAAAGGCTTTTACATAAACATTGACTCATGCCCCATGAATGAATCGAGATTTGCTAACAGGTTCTTAATGCAATTTCAAAGGAATGTAAGACTAAAAAAAATCCAATGAATCAAAGTCTCCCTTACTATAGCATCCTGATCTTGACCTACAATTTCATAGCATAGCTTTACTACAATTTTAAAGTACCTATGGGTCATATTTAAAGGAACAATTAGTACCCCAGGCCCATTATATATGTACTAGACTACAATGCCAACAAATAAATAGTCTGTAACACTAAACCATACATTTAAAGGATAGTTAAATTAAATGATTCATCACCCTGCCATATTGTGTGGCACATGTTTCAAGAAAGCCTCATTTCTAGAATGCACTTAAATGTGCTTAACTCAGTCTCATGCTTAAGTCAAACAAGTGTTTAAGTAACACTCCAGAATATGGATATCTTCCTGAACAGGGGACGAATACATTAATTCCATGTTGTAAGATGCTCTTATTTGTGCAAGTTTGTGTCCTGCACTGTGAATACTTCTGACAAATTACAACATATGATAGAATTATTAATTAGCTGATTACACAAGCAATCACAGATGTATTTTTCCAGACAGGTGACAATGGAACACCCACCTTCCTGCCACAAAGCAATAGTTGCAGCAAATAAGATTCTACAGCACGATCATTTACATGGCATCCGTCATACAGAAAAGCTTTTGAAGACTGAGATCTACCCTGTGACCAATTCAACATGCAGTTCCTTTTTTCATACAGTTAGCTAGATGGCAAACCAACTAGCAGGAATTCTACATACATGCCTCTCCCGGACTATGTACATGCAGCAGCTCTCTCTATATCCCATCCTCCACTCACACACAAGAGATTTGAGGCAGACAATAGAGCTGTACTATACAGTCCCAAAATGGCATCACATGGCTTTCAGTGATGACTGAATATTACAACTGGCTGTGGTGCAAAGCATCGGGCTGGCTATTTTAAAACCGGCATAAAAGGAAGACAATTGAGAACAGGGGGGTCTCTTGATTTTCTCCATTTGAGACACATAAAGTGCTCAGATATCATGGTGATGGGTGACAACTAAATGCTAATCAACAAACAAACAAACAAATAAATAGCCATACTGTCTCATAAGCCAATCATTTCCTTCAGGAAAACAGGTAATGCAATTGGCGCTAAACAGCAGAAAATGCAGCCATCATAAAGGCATCTTCACTGGCCGATTCTGCAGAGCCCTTTAACGGTGCAGCAGTAATTTGCTGAGCACTTAGTACAAGATTGTACATTAATCCATTTGGAAAACTAATTTTGCAAAGATTTTTAGGAACCCCCCCTCCCCGTGCTTAAATACAGAAAATGTTGAAACCAAAGTCAACCCAATGATTTATGTGTGCTCATGCAACATTAGGTCCCATGGGTTTTCAATGTGTACTCAAATCTATTATTACCCTTGCTCACCATGGGAAAAAAGTAATTACAGAAAAGAAAGTCTACTCTTTAGTGGGAGCAAAAGATAAGTGCCATACTCAGGAAAGAGGAAAATGCCGAGATTTCAGTTAGCTTGTTTTCCTTTGAAAGGAAGTTACAAAAACACCATTATATAAGCAGAGGGAATAAACACAATAGTAACCCACAGAATAGGAACAAATCAGCTAACTACAATGGTCCGTTTTTCAGGCTAAACAATACAATTTATACTGCAGACATCTGGTACATTGGAGACTTTTTTTTAAAAGGGAGACGAAGCCACTTTTAAGATCTATGTGTAAAGCCACAAAAAGCATCAGGTGAATAATATACTGAGCATGGTAAATTTACCATTGTTTGGAACGTATGGTTTTCAAAGGATTCTAAGGGACAGCTTAGACAGAAAGTCCTTGAGCCTGAGAAATGGAGTTTGTATTGACTCCAGCCCCAACTAGCATCAGACTCTGTCCCTTCCACTGGAGACCCACAAACCTATCATTGTTCATTGCTCAAACTGCCCTCATCAGGACAAGGGCCCTAATTTACTAGGTGCTCTATAAACACAGAGGAGAGACAGTGTCTGCCCCAAAAAGAATAAGAAAGGAGAAAACAGAGGAGCACAGAAAGGGCAGGTGAAATCTGCCCCAACTGCTGCTCAGCCTGGACATTAAACTTTGGCAAATTTCTTTTAATCAGTTAGCAAAGGATTGAACCTCACAGTCCTCCTCTGTGGAAGCTAAATATTAGCGCTCTCGTTTTACAGACCACTCGACTCTGGCACAGAGGGGCTAAAGGACTGGCCCCCACAACAACTCAGTGATGCAGCCAGGAATAAACCCACACACCCTATCAAACGTTTTTCATTTGGGTTTTGGATACCAGCGTAGGGTTGCCAGGTGTCCAGTTTTTGCCCGGACTGTCTGTTATTTGGGTCCCCCCATCCGGTAAAAAAACCCAGAAAATACGAGACATATGAAATGTCCAGTATTTCCTGTTTCCCTCGGACAGAAACCTGGCGGGGACAATTTTCCCCTGCCGCATCTGGTGGGGGCGGGGGAGTGAGGAGCGTGGTGGGGCCATTTAAAGGTGCAGCGCCTTTTTTTTTTTTGTTTTGTTTTGTTTAACAACTTTGGTCTCCCCCTTTTTTTTCCTCAACAGTTTTTTTTTTTTTTTTGGGGGGGGGGGGGTGTTCAGTATTTTTTGTTAAACCATCTGGCAACCCTAATACCAGGGGTTCAGTGCTGTTCCAGAAAACACTTCCTCTGCAGCTGTGATCTGGGTGGTTCTCGCTCCCTTTCAGCTGCCATAGTCTTTATTTAAAAAAATCCAGGGGAAGTAATTTCTAATTTGCTGGACACTGCTCCTAGGGTTGCCAGATGGTTTCAACAAAAATACCGGACACACTTGACATTACATCACAATCTACATTACATCTTATTTAGAAAATACTGGACATTTATACGTTCTCATTTATATTTTCTCAATTTGGTTCCCAAACAGAAAGCTCAAATACTGGACTGTCTGGTTCAAAACCGGACGCCTGGCAACCCTAACTGCTCCACAAGGAGACCACTAGGTGTCAGAGAGCCCAGGCCAACTCCTCAAGATTTCTGGCACCTCAAACTTGAGCTCTGCTCAAGAAGGCGGAGGGGGTCTCCTCACCCTCTCTGATTAGTGCACTCTCGTCTTTCACTGGGAAGCGGGAGCCTATAACCACGTTATTATTGGCTCTCCATGTCTTCAGTCTTTAGTGGCCATACTAGTCCCTGTCGGTAGAGCTGCCTCTAGCGGGCTGCTTCTGGAAAGTCACGGGGTGATGGAAACAGGTGCCACTCTTATGAAGCCGCTCAGCCAAATTGAGAACTTATTTAAACTGTGGTTTAAAATCACAAGGTAGATGTAAGAGCTCCTGAAACGGGTTTTAATGGCAAGGCGGCCTAACCCTGCCTTCCCTAACTGATGGTGTTTGGTGGGTATGGAAAAATAGTCTGAGTTCCAAAACAAGCGCCCCAGGGGACAGAATAGGATAAAATAGGCTCCTTGCTTTATTTTATTGCTGTTACTTGGCACGGAGGTGAGCATTATACAAAACACAAGCATTAAGGTTGTTGTGTCCCCAAGGCCTGACCAACAAGACACAGAAAGGTAAGGGGCAGTGGGGAGAGCTAGAGGAAGGAGTTTCTCTCTTGATCCAGTACTTTTTTGTGTGCATCATATGGGCTTCATGGGAAAAGTAGCTCTGTCGACAGTGATCAAAATGAGGAAGGGTTTTCCACGCACTAAGGCAGAATGGCAGAAGGCATGAAAGGCAAAGAGGGGGAAGGAAATGACATACAGTGTCAACCTGTCAGGCCCTCCCACCGCCAGACTGACTGAGAGGCTCTCGATTGGTACAAGTTGTTCCGCTTTGCCGTTTGCGTCCATTTCAGGATTCGTTTGTACCTGATGTGGCATTTATGCCACAGCTTACACCCTAACTGACTCTGGCCCACTGCCCTTAGTGCAGGGGTGGACAAAAGGGCTTCCGTGGGCTGGATCTGGCCCGCCAAGTGGGTGGATCCGGCCCCCGGAGGCCCTGCTGCTCCCCTGCCCCCAGGCCAATCAGGGCCTGGGAACGGGGGAGCGTGAGAAGCCTCCTCTTGCCCTGCCAGGAGCATGTGGTGCTTTGAAGCGCCACGTGCTGCTCGCAGGGCAGGTGGGAGAGTGGAGGAGGCTTTGTGTGCTCCCCTACCCCCTGGACAATCAGGGCCTGGGAGCGGGGGAGCTGCGTGAAGCTTCCTTTGCCCTGTCCCGGCCTTGCGGGGAGCCCGCGACACTTCAAAGTGCCACGTGCTCCTCACAGGGCAGGAGGAGGCTTCCTGTGCTCCCCCATCCCCAGGCCCTGATTGGCCTGGGAGTGGGGGAGCATGCCAAGCCTCTTCCAGGACATGGGTGCCTACTGGGGGGAGGGGGGGGGGGCAAAGGGGCTACCCCATCCCCAGACCAATCATGGTCTGGGGGTGGGGGTTGCCCCACCCCTTCCTGTTTAGGCCTCACCCTTTCCTGTTTAGGTCCCGCCCCTTCCAGGGTGGCCCAGGGATACTTCAAAAATTTCTGAAGTGGCCCCCGGGCAAAAATTACTGCCTCCCCTGCCTTAGTGACTGCCTCCTAGAGGCACAAAACCCAATGGGCAGGCCTCCCCCAGGTGCTCTGCACTTCTGCTTCTCAGCAGAGTCTGCAGATATGCCACAAACCCCAGACCAGAATGGATGAGGAGACCTTACATCTAATAACGGCCTCAGAATGGCTAGTTTCGCAGCACTGGCTTGCTGTAGCTGCCTGTGTGCCGTTGGGGGTTCCAAACCCCTTTGGTTGACAATACCCTCATTCACGTTTCCACTTCCTAATACTAAAGTTATAGGAGGATATTAAAACCCAAGCCTTTAACATTTTTAATAAAAAATGACAGTTAAATTGGCTCACAAACAGCAGAGAAGCTACATATTGTTAAGTTTCATCAGGGTCCTGAGTACATATTAAAAATCTAATAGAGAAAACATCATTTTAAAAACTAATGTCATCACTTTCTAAATGGGGGGGCTTTAATTTGCCTTTTAACACTCTCTTTTCCTTTACAGGTCCTAAGTGGGAGTCTGTTTAGCTCTGGCTCCCCTCCATGCAGGTTTATCTTCATTCCTATAAGTATCAGACATAAGGGGTTTATTCTTCCCTTGTTGCGTCCACATAAGTTTCATTAAGCTTACTGGAAATTCTAGGCATGCCTAAAGAGGCCCTTTTCGAGCATCCAGACGTGAGGTATACCAAAAACTAGTCTGCTGTGCGTGGCTGGTATGTAGAGTAAGACAGAGTATAAAGCTGATACTAGAGGGAATAAATGTAGCAATTTAGTATAAACATTTTAGGTTCTGCGCCTGCAAAGCTGAGGGGAACTGTATCCTTAAATCACTAGCTTTTTGGGACAGGGATAGGAGTTTATACAGCACATAACACAATCAGGCTCCAATCTTGCTTGGGGCTTCTAATCGCTATTGCAGTATAAATGTTTAATAAGAGTAATACATTGTAATAATAGTCTGCTTTAGAGAAGGGAATTCTGCAGCATGGGGAACAAAACCCTCACTGTGAAAACACATGTAAGGAAAAAATGACAACGGGGCATTAGTGGGGAAAAGTGACAGACTAGCTAAGTCTGTCAAGAGTGACTAATGATTTGTGGGGCTCCACTCTGAGACACTGAGGGGACAGATTTCCCCAAAGTCCTAGAACCCACTCTCTGTCTCAACTTGGGCACCCAAAATCACTAGCCACTTTTGAATAGCTTGGCTGCTAGGCCTATTTATCTACACACAGTTTGAAATGAATGGAGATGCCTATCTCCTAGAACTGGAAGGGACCTTGAAAGGTCATTGAGTCCAGTCCCCTGCCTTCACAACAGGACCAAGTACCATCCCTGACAGATTTTTGCCCCAAATCCCTAAATGGCCTCTTCAAGGATTGAGCTCACAACGCTGCGTTTAACAGGCCAATGCTCAAACCACTGAGCTATCCCTCCCCAGTTTGACACAAGCTTGTCAAGATGGAGTAGGCTGGGAAAGACTGACTGGTCCATCTTAACTACAATCGTGTACCACAAAAGCCCCTATTTTGAAGGGCTAAACCCCAGTATTACCCTGGAAGTCAAAGGCTCCACATCCCATTATCATTCATCAACAATTTAAATAATGGCATAGAGAACATACTTATTGAGTTTGCAGATGACACCAAGCTGGGTGGAGTTGCACGTGCTTTGGAGGGTAGGGTCATAATTCAAAATGATCTGGACAAACTGGAGAAATGGTCTGAGCTAAATAGGATGAAGTTTAATAAGGACAAATGCAAAGTACTTCACTTAGGAAGGAACAATCTGTTTCACACATACAGAATGAGAAGCGACTGTCTAGGAAGGAGTACTGCTGAAAGAGATCTAGGGGTCACAGTGGACCACAAGCAAAATAAGAATCAAACCTAAAATAACACACTTTGAAAGAAGAAAAAGTAGTAACAATACAAGTATGTGTTGGGTCAGGAGATGAGTGTGAAAGACTGTGTGTGAGTGTGAGTGTGAGTGTGTGTGAGAGAGAGAGAGACAGTGTGTGTGAGATTCGCATTGCCCTTTTAAGGATGCTGAGCATGTTCAGACATAGGAGCAGCTGTCAGCAAGCTTCCTCCATCCCGAGCCCTGTCGTATCCCCCCTTTCTGTGGAGATGGGGTACAAGGGTGGAGGAAAGGTTAGAGGTCTAGGTTGGATATTAGGAAAAACTATTTCACTAGGAGGGTGGTGAAGCACTGGGATGGGTTCCCTAGGGAGGTGGTGGAATCTCCATCCCTAGAGGTTTTAAAGTCTCGGTTTGACAAAGCCCTGGCTGGGTTGATTTAGTTGGGATTGGTCCTGCCTTGGGCAGGGGGCTGGACTTGATGACCTCCTGAGGTCTCTTCCAGCTCTATGATTCTATGAAAGAGGGCACCCTAATATCAACACCCCCTGCCTAAACTTTGCACCCCAATCTCCTATGCTCGGTGACAACCTAAACCCCTGCACCTCCTCCTGAACTCCTGCCCAGGTCACAACCCCTCCCAGACTCTGCACTCCCTTCCTGCACCCCTTCTCCAGGTCAGAATCCTCTCCTGCACCCATATCTCCTCTCAGATCCTGCACCCCCTCCTGAACCCCAGTCTCCTGCCCCAGGTCACAACCACCTCCTGCGCCCCACTGCCTCGCAGATCCCGCACCCCCTCCTGCACTCCCATCCCTTACCTCAACCTCCATCCCAGACCCCGCACCGCCTCCTTTAATATCACAGACGAGCCTTGGAGCACTTTTCAAATTCTTGGAGTGCCCACCCTCCCCATCCAAAATTATTGCCTACCCCGACTTAATTAAAAAAGTGGTCTTGTGCTTCAAAAGGTTTGGAGACCACTGCCCTGAGGTTAAGGCAGCAACACAAGAAGAGAACAGACTGGTTAAGTAGGAAGGGACAGAATTAAGACAAGATGTTTGAACCTGGGTCGGTGGAAGAGGGGGAGTCAAAAGATGACCTCAGACACTGCATTTATATGGGCCAGAGAAGGAAATGGCGGTATGAGGGAAGCCAGAGAGGAGGGGGATGTTGCTAGTTGGAGTGTACGGAAAATAAATATTTCTCTCCTCTCCTTGTTCTGGTCAGCCAAACAAAGAGAAACACCGACAAACACACAACAAAACCAATCTGTGCTAGCACCCTTACATGAGCAGACTGTACAGATTTTGTGTATACATAGTAATTTAAGAAGCAAACAAAACATGAAAAACAAATCCGGAATTAACAATGGGCCAGATGGCAATGCTAGTTTGAAGCAATAAACATGAAAAACAGCTTCCTTCTGCTAGTACTGATCAATTCCCCTATTTAATAATGTAATTAAAGGCACATTTCTGCTACCATACATATTCAGCGCTAGAGGTGGCTTTTCTTTTTCTGTCTTCTTCGCTTAATGCAGCAGCAACATTTTAGAACTCGCTTCAAACCTGAGCCCTCTTCGCCCTTAAATGCTAATTAAGATGAATACTTACCTGCAAAGGTTCAGATTTAAGCCTCGCTCTCTATTGCCAACAAAGCTCTAGTAAGTGAGCTGCCGTCTGCAGCACCTTGATAGGAACGCCTACCTTGCTGCCCCAGTAAATGTTGTTATTTAATGAATTTCTCTTTTGAAAAAAAAAAAGAAGCTTTTCTGGTATTTAAATTTGAGGCAAATTTAACAGCTGAGTAGTAGTGTAGCATCTACTCCTTGCTCATCACAAAGCGCAGGACAGCGAGTGAAGAGCTGTAGGGTAGAACCTACTATTTGAAAAGTAAATGAATGCAGTACTTGGATCTTACCAAAAATAATCCAATCGGGCAGCAGTCGCGACCATCAAAGCGCTGGACGTGCCATTTGGAGTTCTTGAATGTGAGATGTTTTTGTTAGCTATGTAAATTACTGTCTGAATACAGGCTGCACCTCATTGTGCTAGAATGGAGACCTCACTGGGAGAGTTATTAAGGAGAGTATGGATTTGAATGAGGCATCTCTGCATCTGCTTATGTGACCATAAAGCTAAGGCATTTCTGCATGCGCATTCACATCGGTTATCGGTATTCAGTACAGGACTGAAGGCAAAGTGCCGTCAAACACCAGATGAATCTGCAGGTGCAGATGACCATAACGCACCTGCAAAACCCAAAATGACACTTGCAAAGTTGCAAGGGCAAAAAGGGTGGCTTTGTGAAACCCAGATCCAGTGAGGACCTGAAAGCAAGGGTGACCTACCCGACACATGAAAGGAAGCTAGTATAGCACTAACAGGCCAAATTCTGCAGTCGGATGCAGAGGCACCGTTCCCACAAATATTAGCACAAGCTGGGTGGGCACCTATGAGGGCAAAAGCTATCTAGAAACAGAAAGGTACGCGCTCGGCCAGCATGGGATGGCATTACCTGATTCTCTTTGGTCTAATCCCACACTATTCCATCTTCTTGTGATATCGATGTACAGAATATCCGCAGAAGCCATTGAGAAATTGCTGTTACACAGTTTGCAGTTCCTGTTAAATAGAAACCAAATAAAGAGAAAGAAAAAGTTAGCCAAAATTGTGGGAAGGCAACTGGGATCAAAGGGTTTATCCAGGCCAGGTGGGCAGCTATGAAAGCACAGAGCTAAGCCAAAAGCCATGGCCAATGTAGCTTGCTGCAGAGATCAGTCAGACCATCACTTGTTGAACATACATGGGCGTAACCAGAGAAAGCCCGGTATGTTCTCCCTTACAACACCCTTTATATAACCCGTCTTCCCATTGGTTCACAACACTTGGACATCAGCTCTGCTCAGGATTCGCTGGGAGCAGATCCAGTGCTGTGGTTACTGCCACAACTCAAAGTCAGTTCTGAACACTCGGCACATACAACTTCATACCAACAGCCTGAAAACAACAGGACTAAACAGTTGCTGTTCAGGTTGAACCTCTCTGGTCTGGCCCCCTTGGGATTTGACTGGTGCCGAACCAGAGAATTTGCTGGACCAGGGGAGGTAAATATGGTCTAGCAGCATCACCCATACTTCCACTGCTTAGTGGCTCTTAGAAGACATTTAGGGGTCAATTAGAGCTAAATAAAGCCCAGAACACCGACAGCCAGGACTGGTGGCTGTAAACAAATGTTATGGGACCATGGGAAACTTAGCCACACCCATGATAAGTGGACATCCAGCTAACTAAAATCATGCTGGACCACGGATGTTGCCAGACCAGAAAGGTTCCACCTGTATATGGTTTTTAATTAGCTGGTTTTTACTAGAGATAACCAAAAAATCCACTTACTATTCTCATCCAAAATGTGGCTTGGCCAATTGCTACAAACTGTGACCCTCCTGGAGATATTATTATCCTTGTGAGCCTATCACTGAACAATACTCACTGATCCACTGGAAATGCCTCTAGACATGGAGAAGCTGAGCGACTGATCCTGCAAGGCACTGAACATGCTGGCAACATTTGCTTTGAAAATCCCTATTTTGCTAGCAAGGGATGTTTCTGCTGGGAAATATTACGAGTGTTTTGCTGTCCTGCTCTTCCAAGTAGCTTCTTAACCCTCCTCGCTGTAAGAGAGCTGGTAGTAGTGCTTTAGAGGCAAAGGGGAATCTAGGGTGTGAGCTGAGCCAGATCCGACCCGCGGATGGCTTCTGGCCACTTTCTATGTATATCCTACTGCCTGGGCCACCAAATTCCCAGGTGGAGGCTCAGGCAGCCAGGTCCTATTTAAATGGCTCCCTGCTCCTGGTCAGCACTACCTCAGCAGAGGCCAGAGCCACCAGCCCTTTAAATAGAACAGAGCAATCCCAGGTGGCTGTGTCTTTAATTCAAAGCTTCTGGCCCCAGACAACTCTGGGGGGAGGCTAGTCTTCAGCCCCGCCCCTTCTGTGGGGGATGGAGCCGGCCCATAATCATGTACCAAAATTCTTTAAGTGGCCCCCCTTCTCTAGGGCACTACAGGACTACTTTTTTTTTTTAAACTTAATTTGCAAGTTTAATTCTTATGCGAATGGAATGAACAGAGACATCAGCTCGCTTGCACACTACCTTCCACATCCTAATGACTTAACCAACCAACCAACCAATGCAGGTACTAATTGTTCTTATCAGCCTCTTGTAACTATTTGAACAATCTACTCACTCTCTCGATTTTTTCTTTCTTTCCTTTTCTCTCCTTTCCACCCCCTTCCCTTATTTATTCTTGGATCTGGACTTCTAATACTCCAGTCATCTGATGAAATGGGTTGTGCCCATGAAAGCTCATAATACCATCTACATGTTTTGTTAGTCTTTAAGGTGCTGCTAGACTATTAGTTGTTTTTTAAGTTTTTCCTGTTACACTAACACAGCTACCCCTCTGAGACTTCCCAAATTAAGTGCATTCTAAGCACAGTCTTAGCTTTTTTTGGTAACTTGGAATCAATCAGCTCTGCATCAAAATGACAGTGGGAGTGGGGAAGATGAGAGCTAGTTGTAGAAGTTCTAAGGACATGGTACATTTAGCGTTCTGAGGATCTGTCAGAGTTAACAAAATCTGAACATTAAAAAAAAAGAGTTTAAGGACAGCTGTCAGCCGGCAACTCAGGAGTCTGCTGCAATTGCAAATGTGAAACATATATGTAACATTTAAGATTTAGTTGAATAAAATATAAGCACTATTGTGTTTTTGTGTGACTTAGTTCTTACCATTCCTAATGTGCTGCTGCTGCATCTGCAGCTTGTCACAGGTAATGAGTACTATGTACTATTTCCTAACTTGGTTTTTATTAATTTATCTAAAAAAAATGACACAAAGTAGTCCCTCTTAGATGTTGTAAAATCCTGTCCGGAGCTACAAAAGAACATGTTTTAGTGATCAGATTTGCATCGTTTGAAGAAATACGCAAAGAAGTATCAGTGGGAAACTTGATTTAAATCAATGACTTTTTTTTGGTGATCTAGATCAATGCACTCTGCCTCTGACAAGATTTGACCGTGGTCTAAGGGCTCCGTACTTCTCCAATGAGGCTGTTGCAAAATGGCTTGGCAAGCATCACATGTGAGGACAAGGAGAAGAATAATAATTATGGAATAATCTTTAAGAGGAATATCTGTCCCTCCATCCTGACATTTATATTAAGCGCGTCACACCAAGGCATCCCTATCAAGACTGGATTAAAGAGTAAAAAACACGCGGCGGTGAATAATCCTGCACTGGCCTGTGGATAGAGCAGACGCCCCACAGTCTTTTCTATATATAGCTCTGTTTGTTTGTATTCATTCTTCACTGCTAAGGGCATGTGGATGAAAAGAGGATCTCTGTATTTTAAGAGTGCATCTGCTCCTGCTGCTTATTTATTTTGTCAGAGCCAATGAAAGACAGAAAATGGGATATTTATTTGTACCGTAACTGGAACATGTAGTCATTAAATAACAATGACAAAGACAAAGGAAAAGTATATGAAAAATAAATTGAATTCCTTGTCTCTGCAAGTTGCAATTTCCTGATGCAAATCATTAGTGCATAGTGATTCAGTGAGCAACGTTTGGAAAGCTTCCTTCCTGGCAGGGACCAGCAGGGTACGCACCCACAGATAAGGAAATCACTGCTTCAATACCTCCTCTTCGCAGTGTTTAAATCCAAATAGACTCACCTTCCTCTGGTTTACTGGAAGTTAAAAAAGTAGATCAGAACGATGAAAAATACTATCCTTTGTTAAAGACCATCAATTGGCACTGAAATAAAGGCCCAAGTGTTCCTACCGAATAAAGCTTTAGATTGCAGGTCAGGCTGTGCCCATCTTCTTTTAAGGATATAGTGTCTTTTTTCAGATGCTAAACAGGTACCTAAATAAGACTCACAGTAAAAGGAACTTACCTTTGTCTCCAATGCTATTTACCTCATTTGTGATCCCTGTGAATGATGTGTGCTACAACGTTCCAGAACTTGCTTTTCTACATACAAATATGGGAGGGAAATACAACTCTTGGACAGTGTCTATCCAACAGAGTTGATCCACAACGCAAGCTGACCTGAGACACAGCCCTACACACTTCAGAACCGCAGTATGGATAAGCAAAGATCCAGAGTGACATTTAGCCAGATGTTTTCAAAGCAGCACAGGCACACAGTCCTTTTAATATGGAGCTTATTTCTTGGAAGCAGCAGACAGAAGTCTCCGAACGGGATGAGAAGACAGGTTTGCGTCAGCATTACGAGGTGTAAAATAGACCCCCTTTCTCTGGACATCTCTTTATGCTCTAGAGCAGAAGTGGGCACTAAGCATCCCAGATGCAGTTTGTCAAGGTTAGCGCTTGGCAGGCCACCAGAGGCTTTATTTACCTGAGCAGATATGACAGCTCGCAACTCCCATTGGCCATGGTTCACTGTTCCCAGCCATTGGGAGCTGCAGGAAGCAGTGCAGGCTAGGCCATTGCTTCCCGCAGCTCCCATTGGCTGGGAATGGCGAACTGCAGCCAATGGGAACTATGAGCGGCCATACTTGCGGGCCTCGGGTAAATAAAGCATCAGGTGGTCCACCAAGGGCTAACCCCGGCGAACTGCATTCATCTTGCAGGCCGCTTAGTGCCCACCTCTCTCTAGATTCACTTCAGCCTTCTTACACCGGCTCCATCCAAGTGTAAAGGAGACTCACTTGCTCAAATATGCACATCAAAGAGCTGGAAAAATGGCGTAAGCAAAAGACAAATGGGTTTTTAAAAAATAAACTCAACTGAGGTGTCAGCTCTATGAATAAATTCTAGATTCCTGTTGAACTCTTTTAGGAAGCCAGTCATATGAAACTAGAGCCCTTCTGCTCTTCCAGCTTGCTCTCCAGCCAAATGGATAATCCTCAATTTGTGGCATCAGAGCAATTCTGATGACAGCTCATGCCACTGTCACAGACAGCAAGTACACGACCATCCAATTACAAAAATGGTACTTAATAAATGCTGACACACACTGTTCTTAGGCACATACTGAGGCAGTGATTTAGGGGAAGGGTTTACATAGTTAATAAGAGGAGATAAATGTATGCATAGTCCCCCTTTTACCAGAAGGAAAAAAATATGTGGCTTGCCAGGTATTAGCATAATTCACTCAGTAAACTGCTGACTCGTACAGCACATTTCAAGAGATGGACACTGTGCAAATCAATTAAGACAGAATCTATTATGCTTATTTTCCCACTGTGTTTTGGGAGGTAGAAGTTAAGAGTAGAATTCAGTGTCCCAGAATATAGTGCAGCTAACCCCTCTCTTGCCCCTGCAGATGACATCTACTTTATTTTCAGAGGAGATATGATCAAAACATTAGCTCATAATGAGGCAGAATTTAAAACAAAAATTGCCTACAGAGAGGGGCTTGTTAGCAAGAGCAACTACAAAACACAAAACTCACCAGCCAAACAGCTTTGGAAACTCAGCTATATCAAATGGCATAGACAGATATGCACAGAAAGATTACCACATTGTCCTTTCATTCTGAAGAGCTTTTGATACCGAGTGCTGAATTTTGAAAAACATTCTGCTTAGTAACAATTCTGTTCATAGCTCAGATGCTTGCGCAATTCCTTCTTCCCTCATTTACATCAAAGGACATTGGTATGAAAAAAATACCCAGGATTTGATTTTTGAGGCCTTCTGCTCACACTGCTTGTTCCTTTAAAGAGACAACCCTCAATTTAAGGAATCATGACAATTTCTATAGCTGACAATGGCAGTCACCTATCAGCCATTTCCTTTTCTTTCCTTGTTAAATACCAAGGCAAATTGTGAAAAATGGGACGTCTCTTTTTGTCCCTATTAACAAGAATGCAAGTAGGCGTCACAATCCTAAGGTTGTGACAGCACAGTTCGGTGCCTTGCAAACAAGCATGTTCTCTAATACTGGATGATGAGCAGTAGACTGACTATAAAAAAAGAAAAATACACGTGCATACTACAGAAGTTACCTCAATAATCAGCAATGACAAGAACAAAAATACACAAGAGTGTGCAACTGTTCAGTGGGATTTGGAGGGAAATGTTCTCTTTGGTTTTGACTATTCTACTACATGAACACAAGAACAGCAATGCTATTGTATAGGTCTGGGAGATCTAAAATCCTTTACTACATTTTTACGATACTCTAAGGGTATATCTACACTTGCACCTTAGTTCGAACTAAGGATGCAAATGTAGGCATTCGAAATAGTCAATGAAGCAGGGATTTAAATATCCCACGCTTCATTAGCATGATCTCGCCGGCACGTTACTCTGATCAACAGCTGTTTCAAAAGTGAAAGTGCGCGCCGGCACACGTTAGTTCGAACCAAGGGGTTTGGTTCGAACTAACGCATCAGCAGCGCGCACTTTCACTTTCAAACAGCTGTTGATCGAGTAATGCGCGGCGGATCATGCTAATGGCGTGGGATATTTAAATCCCGCTTCATTGACTATTTCAAATGCCTACATTTGCATCCCTAGTTCGAACTAGGGTGCAAGTGTAGACCTACAAAGAGAGTTTCAAGTCACTGACCTTATAAAAGTTCGGAAACCTGTTGGTCCCAACTTCATTATCCCTTTTACGCCAAGGAATCGGATAAACAATGCAGCCATTCTGTCCCCCAGTCGCAGATAGTTGAACTGTTTGGCATACTTTGGAAACACTTGCTTGAGACAGAGGGAGGGTAAGCTGGCTTCTGGATTTTTGCTGATCTCATGTTCCAGTTTCTCTGCTGATCCTGGTTCCATCAGGTCTTCTTTTGTGTCTGATGAATGCTCAGAGAGTTGAGATCTGTAGCACAAACAGGAATTGTACTTGCGATAAGTTTATCACTGGAAGACACTGTATCAATCCAGCACGAGTCTGTCAGCATCCTTATCATTAAAACCTATTTTCAGGGATTTACATAGTAACTTGGATGCAAACGTTCATTGTGGGCTGGAAAAACACATACAAGCAACTGTGTTCAAAATTAGAAGACTAAATAAAACCTCAGCTGAGCTGTCTACATTTCAAAAAGGAAAGAAGGATTTCTGATTTCGGAGTTCTTCATACTAGCTGAGTGTGTGAAGAGATGTGATGTGGAGAGCTACTTACTCCCATGGCAATGAACAGGAGAGATTGGGGCGCTCAACATCTCGGACAATGAGACAGTGTTTATTTAGGGTTTAATAGGTGATGAGCTTTTGTGGGCCAGACATCTTGTTAGTCTTTAAAGTGCTACATAGTTTTCCCTTTTGTTTTAGCAAGATCAGACTAACACGGCTACCTCTCTATTACTATTTAGGGTTGAACATTCAACACAGAAAAAACTAATTTTAAATGGAATGTCCCCATTTGTCAAACTGCTGGATTAGCAGCTGTGAGAATGTAAGCCCGGCATTTATCCAAACCCGGAGACAGCATGGAGCATGGCAGAGCAAGCATCCCAACACACTCCACTGCGGTCCTTCAGCCCGGCCCTGAAGGACACTTCTAGGGTAGCTGGGTTTCACTCTCAAGGCCAATTCAGTCTTTTCTGCCCAGCTGCCACCAATGGTGCCAGTGGAGATGGAGGTTTTTGGCCCAGGCAGAAAAGCCAAAGCAAGGTCCCTGGGACTTCCCGCCAACTCTCTACAGTTTTGGGTGGACTCTCTGTGGCTTGGGCTGAGTAGCTGTTTGCTCCAGCCCACTCCCTCCCTCACAGTCTCATCTCCTCCCCCCAAAATCATGGAACTAACATGACATTTGCTACCATGACAGTATTCACTCCATGTGTGTGGAATCCCCTTTCCCTGTCCTGCATCTGTCTTATCTATTTGAATATAAGCTCCCGGAGCAGGGTCTGTCTGTGTTTTGAGTTTGTACAACACCTACGGTTGTGGTCTGCAACTAGGCCTCCTAGGAGCTGTGGAAATCCGTATAATAAATCAGACTAATAAAATACTGAACCAGTACCCAGTATGACTTGCTGGGTCATGGTTAGGGATGTTAGCTATCAGGTAAATGAACAGTCGAGTAACCACATGAATTCTTAGCGGTTACTCGAATATTCAATAGTCTCCGGGGGTGGGTCTGACAGCGAGTGCACTCTGGCACCACTCCTGGGGAGCCCCCTGCAACCCTGCACTGCTGCCTCTGATACAGGCACTTCCGCTCCTGGAAATGGCTGGCATGTCCCTGTGATCCATGGATGGGAGGTGGGTCTCTGCGCACTGCCCCCACCCCAACCATCAATTCTACAGCTCCCATTGGCTGGGAACTGCGGCCAGTGGAGGCTGCAGGGGTGGTGCCTATAGGCAACAATGTGTGGAGACCCCCTGGCCCAGATACCTGGGAGCCGCTGGCTAGAAATACTACTGTGAGCAGTGCTATTTAATGGGTCCCCAGTTACAAATCAGCATTTCATTAGAGAGGCTTCCGTTGCTTCAGTTTCTCCAACGCTTTTGGTGAGAGCAGCCTTCCCTCAAAACTCAGTGCCACCTTTGCATGGTAGAAAAGCCCCATTTTTCTCTTCTCTAAGTAAACAAAGATCAGAGGCTGTCGAAAGTAAAAATCCTGCAGCAATTTCCACCCATGAACACTGAGCAATTCTAATTCTAGACAACAGGCTCTCTGCAAATCACCTGAAAGGGGAATAAATCAAATAGGAACTCGGAGCCCGGGGGTGCGGAGAGCCAGGTCAATAATACAGAACTGAGAAACGGTGATTAGTGTACGACTCTCTCGCTTCCTGTGCCATTACTGTGCGGCATCATCCCCAAGCAGAACATTCATGGGAGCTGTTGCTGGGTTATTCGCTGACACCAAATCAAGACCTGCATGTCATATCTGCATCTGCACACTGCTGCTGGCCCATCTGCTTTGTGTGCTGTTTCCTGTGCTTTGAGCAAGCTTGGCGGGAGGTCTATTATGAAGAAACACTAAAGCTGGAGTTTAGAAATCACTGCTCAACCTTAATCTAAGGGGATTAGCGATGAGACAAACGGTTTTATTTTTACACTTGTAAAGATGTAGTGGTACAGGTCACAACATACTGACTAAACCAACATGAAAAAGCTCTTTGATACAGTCTAGTCCTAATGCACCTAAATGCATATTCTAAAAATACATGCCAATATATAGTCTCTAATACAGGGGTCGGCAACATATGGCACGCAAGGAGCCCATGCTGCCGCTGGAGCCTCGTGGCTGGTGCACTGCTGCGAGGCTGCAGCCCCAGCTCCAAGGGGCAGGCGGGGAGGTGAAGAAAGCAAACTCACACCCCATCCTTGCGTGGGCCGCAGAGCTACACGTGGAGGAGCATCGCCCTGCTCTGCCACCCTCCGTGGAAAAGTACCACCTGCCGCTGGCCGTCCACATCGGTTGTTCCTGCGGAGCAGGCTGCAGATTGGACTGCACGGGGTCTGGATGGGCGGGATGAGCTCTCATGGTGCATGAGCGGCCCCCTTCCCTGGCAGCAGGTTAGGCTGCGCTGCACCCAGTGGCACTGGGGCTGAGGACCCTGCACATGCAGAACACAGGTGGGGGCCCTTTGTAGCTTTGCGCCCACAGAGACTCAGTCTGGGGGCACGCAGATCCGTTAATAGAAGTGCATAAGTTAAATCTCAGCATGCTACTTCTGAAAGGTTGCCCGCCCCTGCTCGAATATAGCCAGCCTGAAACCTGGAAAACGAGACACAGATTTTCACTATTTGCATGTGAGCTCTCACAGAAAAGAAGAAACCAAATTTCATAATAAATGACATTCCACTAAAAAAAGCCCTGGCTACAGCTCCCAACGGTCAAAATGCAGGATCCTAACTAGCCTTAAAGGATACAAGAGCACAGTGAGAGAATAGCACCAGGATCAAAAATTAGATGAGTTTGTAGATCACTGTCACCCAAAACCAACCCAATACCATGTTGTCTCCTCATTATGGTCTTCCAGCCTCTGCCTATTGCCTGAGTTTTTCCCTCCCCATCAGGCATACTATCCACGACCGCGCACAAGGGCATTTCCCTATAGTTGCTAGCAGGCCTCACTAGACAAGCAGGACATTCTGGAGCTTTATCCAGTCTGTTCTTAATTCATTCAGTGATGGAGTTTTCCATCTCTGCCTTGCAAGGTCTTCGAAAATGTATCCCCTTGCACTAGGATGGCCACATGAGATGGGTAAAAACTGACCCCAAATTAACATCTCATGCAACGGACAGCCTCTGCAGCACATTTAGCACTGCACTGCAATTTCAGCATTGACTAGGAGCTTAAATGCTTTTGTGGCACTTGAACCCAGGACCTTGCAGGCCTGCAGCAAAGCCAGCTAATGGACTGAGCGGGTACATTGACTTCAACTGGAGTTGTATTTGGTTCTTGATCTCTAGAGGTGAGAGTTTGGCCTACACTAAAGGGTCTTCACACTAACGTTTTAGCACTTCATTGTGCCCACAGATATAAATGCGGAACTCCTATTGATTGTAGTCGGAGTGGCATACCCAAATCTGAAGGTAGAAGTCGGTCCTACAACTTCAGTCTACCTGAGAGACCATTTGCTGTCGTGAGGCACAGCCTTGAGAAGATGGGAGAAGAACTGTCTAGCTGAAGGCCCTCAAGTTTGGAATGCTGAGTCAAAGCACATTTGTGCGCGTCTCCTTGATAAACGGCAAGGCTTTCTTTCATTCCAGCTTGTTAATTAGTTAGTGAGAAATACTGCTCTTGAGAAGGTGGGCACCTGGGGCCCAAAATCTTGCACTAGTTCTGGTATGTTTATTGAAGGATGCTGCTCATTCTTATTTTAATGTACATTCTTATTTTAATGACATTTTTGTTTGCAGAGGCCTTTGGGTTCTGAATACTTTTAAAATTAAAATGTATTATTATATTGTCTGCTTTAGAATTAAATGGAAGCCCTGGCAGAATTCATTTGTGATAGTATTTTGGTAAGATGAACCAGTATTCACTAGGAACTAACCTGAGATCCCTCAATTCATTCTGAAGAGGCCACCAGATATCTAATACAAGGTACCAGTTTGGGTCACTACCTTTCTGAAATGAATAGGAACCAGAGACCAAGAAGATGAAAGTCTTTTTACCCTATTACAACTTCCACACGCCACCACATACCTCAGTCCTTCTGAGTGTCATTTTTGTTTTCTTTGTTACCTGCCTATGTATTCCAAATAGCTCAGAAAATAGCTCTAATTAATTAGTTGTGAAAAGTGCTTAACTGGGTAGACAATGCAGAACTATTGTCACAAATCTCCAAGGGAAATGAAACCCTGCACTGAAAAAACATTATTGAGTTCTAAATGAATCAACTTTCTTGGATTGTAACAGCCCATCTACTACCATAATGTGTTTTCAACTTCAGATTTCCATACTCACAAACAGAATGAAAATTAGATTTAAAACATAAAATAACTTTTTCCTAATGAAGAAGCATTCTTATATGATCCATCCAAACATTCTTGCACTACAAATCATTTTATTACTAGTTTCAGAGGTAGCTGTGTTAGCCTGTTTCAGCAAAAAGAACAAGGCATCCAGTGGCACCTAAAGATTAACAGCTTTATCAGGACATAAGGTTTTGTAAGTTGCAACTCACTTCATCAGATGCATGAAGTGAAAGAAAAAGAAACAGTAGGCTCTCTCATTACAATAAGTAATTTTCCACTTTAGGTGTTCTCATCTTCTTATTCCCATCCTCCACGATTGAATTAGCTCTGATGTAACAGTCCCATTTCTGTATCCCTACTGTCTGTTTCTTTCACTTCATGCATCTGATGAAGTGAGTTGCATAATAAAATTGTTAGTCTTTAAGGTGCCACCGGACTCCTTGTACATTTTATTACTGCAATCTCTGATAGCCCAAAGTACATGGCATCAAACTGAGATAAAAAGGAACAATTACATTCTTCTCCACTTTTCACAAGCAGATTATGCAATCTTTAGGCAACACTTCTCCTCTAATGCCTTCACATTTAAATAATGTTTGCATAAGGAATATGCATTGATTTAGAAGATGAATCCAGTTTATTTTCTTTAAAAATACCAGGTCTCTATAAATAGATTGGCTCATTTATTTTAATGTCAGCCAGTGATTCATCTATTATTGTTACAAACATTTAAAATTGTATAAAGTGAAGATAATAAAGATTTAGACCCACTTTAGTGCTTCACTACTTCAAATTACAAGATACACAGTTAGTAACTGCCAATCTATCCGCTTTGCAAGTGTATAGAAAACAAAAGTATTTTCGTACCTGTATGTCCCAGAATCCAGTGGGGTTGTTTCATTTACAAGCGAGTGCCCTACATAATAAGGCACACAGGAAGAGATCACATGCAATTTGGCCAAGTTATAGCTGTTACTTTATTGGAATAAATAATCACACTCAAAAAATGCAGGTATGTTTCAATTTTCTTATACCTCAGCGTGCACTTGAAAATCACTCAAGTAAATTACCAGGCAGTGAGGTCTAATGACCTAAAAGAACAGACCTGGGAGCAACCAGCTACCAAGTTCTAATTGTGCCTCTGCCAATGGCATGTTATGTGTTATTCAACAAACTGGTTAACCTCTACGAGTCGCAGTTTCCTCATCTGGGGAGGGAAAAAAGGTCGGTTGGGGGTGACAGTATTTAAATGATCTCCCTCAATGGAATGTTTATGAGGATTAATTAATTACTGTTTGAATGCTTTGAAAATGTAAAGCTCTGCATAAATGCTAAGTGTCCGCTAGCGACGTAGACCACACCCAGCACAGTGATAGCACAGAGCTCCCTCCTCTACAGTCTATTTCCCTCACTTGCTTATATTTCATTTTTCAGCCATTTGTCCTAACCTAACAAAGAACAATCCCCCCTTGGCTGCATGTCCAATGAATTTCCCTCACCCCCCAGCAAGCATGGTGCAGTACTTTTACCCATTGGCTCCAAGCAGCATGAGATGGTACTAATAATTCTGGGGATCAGTCTAGGGTAGCACTCGCTAGACCAATGCAGGAAGAACACCTTAAAATTCTCAGGCTATGTCTAGACTGCATCCCTTTTTCGAAAAAGGGATGCAGATTAGGCACATCGAAATTGCTAATGAAGCCAGGATTTAAATATCCATTAGCATAAACATGGCTGCCGCTTTTTTTCAAAATGGAGTTTTTTTTAAAAAACGGCAGTCTAGACGTGATCTCTTGAAAATACAATCCTTTTTCGAAAGATCCTGTAAACCTCATTTTATGAGGGATAAGGGATCTTTCAAAAAAGGGTTGTATTTTCGAAAGATCGCATCTAGACTGTCGTTTTTTTTCCCAAAAAAACCTCCATTTTGAAAAAAGCGGTGGACATGTTTATGCTAATGAGGTGCGGGATATTTAAATCCCGGCTTCGTTAGCAATTTCGATGTGCCTAATGCCATGTACTTTTTTGAAAAAGGGATGCAGTCTAGACATAGCCTCAGTGTACACAAGACTCTTGCGGACAACTACAAGCTCAGGTTCCAGTTCCAGAAAGAAAAATGTTTGTATCAGAGAGCAAATGAAGGTGTTGAAAATGTTGTTTAAAAGCAACACTTTCTCACTCATTTAAGTCAAAAGAGAAGAGTATTTTATCAACCACTAACCTCCCTCACATAACTCCTGCCCATCACGTACCCCCCACACACCCCGCAAAAAATGGTAAAGACCTTTAAGCAGTCACTTAACTGAAAATTCATCTCAGCCTTAACTATGGTCAGCTCTGCGGAACTACATGCTACACCAGGGGTGGCCAACCCATTACAGATGAAGAGCCAAAATAGTGGTGGATACAGCGCAAAGAGCCGAGGGAAAAAAGCTGTTGGGGGTGGGGGGAGTGCCCCAGCCGCCGCATTTGCTCGAGAAAAAAAAAAAGGCCCGGCCGCAGCCCTTTTAAGAACAGAGCAGGCATTGCCCTTTTAAGGGCGGACATTTTGAAGTCTGCACCAGCATCTTGTGCAGAAAGAAACACGCTGCTCCTTTCAGAGCTGTGGGTGCAGGAGCTGCAATTTTTTCTTTGAAGAACCGCATGCAGCTCGCGAGCTGTGGGTTGGCCACCCCTGTACTACACTGTCCATCTCACTGAGCCTTCTCATGGCCAACCTGCCCATAGCATGAGAGGTGAATGCAGGCAATTGAGATCCAGCACTATTGCATTAAGAACATGCAATTCACCCAGTTTCTGCCCTAGATTTAAAGGCAACTGGAGAAAGTAGAGGAGTAGAGCTACGAGCACAGGCAACAAAAGCCTATTCATTTGCCTGAGCAGAAGGGAAAAAATCAGGGGGAACCCCCCCCCCCCCAGGTGTTAAATCTTCCCTCACAAAATATGCGACACACATTAAGTCTGCCACAGGTCTGTTTTTGCACAGAGTGACTGGGGTCATTTTACATGCAGAGTCAGAATTAAAGGCAAACTAGCAAAGCAACCCTCATGATGTTTCTATAGGGTACATCTACACTGCACGGCTATTTTAGGTATCCTAAAATAGCTACCCTGCATCTACACAAACCACCCATTATTTTGAAATATTTTTTGAAATAACGGGTGCGCTATTTTGCCATCCCAGTAAACCTCATTGAACGAGGGATAAAGGATGGCTGGAAATAGAACATTATTTTGAAATTTGGTGCTGTGTAGATGCATCAAATTTGAAATTTCAAAATAGTTTTGAAATAAGATACGCAATTTCGAGTTTAGGGTGCTGTGTAGATGCACCCTATAGGAGTTATAATCTCATTAATACTCCTCATTATAGTGATATAGGCGCGAGGTGATATCATTATATCTTGCCCATGGCAAGTTTCAAGCTTCAGTTTTGCTCTCCATTGAAGTCCTCTTAAACAATTTTTCTTCTTGCAAGGGGCAAATGTATCTAAATCCTCCCGTAACACATCTTGCGCTTTCACTGATAATTCACCAAAAACAAAGAAAGAAATTTCCAAAAGTCTAAATTTGCGCGACTTTCAAACCTGAGCCTCCACTCAGCCAACCAGTGAATTGTTCATGGGATAAATTATCACAGTTATAATCCAGCTGACATCATTGTGAGTCATATTAGAAAAAAAAAAGTATCTAGTTTAACTATAGGATTGCTATTGTTAAATATTTCTACAATGACAGTGCTAAGAAGCTTCAGTCAGGTCATGTGGTAAATGATGCATCAATACATATAAACATATGGTCTCTCTTCCAAAGGGCATAACATCTAAGAAGACATTTACGTACAGTACAGTACATGTAGAGGCTTGAACCTCATATTAAAAAAGACAGTGTGTAGGCAGCACTATTATTTTTCGCTCGAAATCTCTTGCTCACACTGTCACAATACATTATTTTATCTTTCTTGTTACTGCCCAATTCCCAAAACAAAAGCTGAGGTAGATAATGATGGTCTCAAATAAATGCTACGTGTTTATTCAGCAAGATATATTCTTACATTTTCCCCTCCTTTTGGCATTTTTGGATGTAACTGAAGGCTGCTATCACTGTAAGTTCAGAAAATCTAAAAATTGATGATAATTACTTGGCACCCACTAAGCATACTCAAGTTTTCATCTTCTTTCCAATAGTTTTTTAAGTGCCCATCATCAAGAATACGTTAAATTCACCATAGGGTACTAAGAAATTACTGCTTTTATTACACTGATCTTTTGTGTTCCTGACTAGATTTAGTGAATCTCATAAAGTTCAGTTCAAGTAGAGAATAACAATCAACACAGCCATTACCCACCTACAGCACCATAAAAATTATCAAGTCAGACATACAGTAAATCTGTACCTGTGGATGTATTCAAACAGATTCAGAAGAAAACCAATTCTGAGTCCACAGGAAACCTTACTACACCCATCCATATGATAATTATTTTCCTTTTTCTTTTCCCCTAACTACATTTTGCTCTCTTTTGTTGAACTCTTTTATATCCTATGGCTTTTTAAAGATTCCTAGTAAAGTCTCACTAATGTCTGCGTCACACAAACTGCATGATCAGAAGACCCGCTCAAAGTATAGTTGCAGCTCTTTCCCATAACTGCCACCACACATTTCCTGTATTCCATTTACTGCAAAAATATTGGGTGACATTTTCAAAAGTGCCTCGCTGACTTAGGTGCCTACATTCCATTTACCTTCCCTTTTGAAAATAGGATTTAGGCTCCTAAGTCATCATGGCCTTTTTTGAAAACTTTGCCAATTATCTAACTAATCCCCTCAACACAACCGAGTTAGGTAAATCTTATCCCAGTTTTACAATGGGAAATGGAAACACAGAGGTTAAGGGTGGGATTTTTATAAAACACTCACCGTGGCCCTACCTCTTCTCCCATTGGAGTCCATAGTGAAACTTGCAGAGATTTCAGTGGAAGCGGAGTGATGCCAATATTGAGCATTTTGAAAAAGCCCATATTAAGTTCCTTAGCCAAGTCAACAAGCTGAGCCAGTAGCAGAGATGCAGATTAAAGCTAGGGCATTCCCAGCTTCCAGGCTCCGACTCAGTCCATGAGACACTGCTGCTATCTAACCTAGTCACCAGGGCATAATTTAAAAGATTTCAGTGCACCTGTCTGAATATTTTCTCTCTAGGGATCACAGTACAAGCTGAACTTCTCTAGCCCCGCACTCTCTGGTCCAGCAACCTCCATGGTCCAGCATGACTTTTGTTAGCCAGATGTTCACTTATCGTGGGTGTGGCCAAGTTTCCTGCAGTCCCATGAAGTTTGTTTACAGCCGCCAGGCCTGGCTCTCAGTGTTCTGTGCTCTTCTTTAGCTCTAATTGACCCCTCAATGTCTTCTATGAGCCCAGCAAGCAGTGGAAGTGCTGGTGATGCTGCCAGACAATATTGACCTCCTGTGGTTTGGAAAATTCTCTGGTTCAGCACCAATCGGGCCCCAAGGGTGCCGGACTAGAGAGGTTCAACTTGTAATGTCCTATGACAGGAGGAAATGCCTATTGTATTTTTATAGCATATTACTTTTAAATCTGTAGTAGAAATGAGGCAACTCCTAGTATATTACACATGTATGAAAGAGGATGAACTACTACAATCAAAATAGAGTCCATCTCTGTGTGTTATTAAGTGACATGATCAGGTCCCCTAAAGTATAATACATATCTAGACCAGAGCTAAGCAATTTTAGTTCTCATCCCCACTACAGAGCATGGGCCACAAATACAATAAAAATATAAAACGGGGGTTAGGTGATCAATGTTCAATGTAACAATGGGTCTAAGAGTGCTACCGAAACTAAAACTGTGCAACTAATTAGGAAGATAATACTCTTTCCTCCTAGTGAGGTATGTCCAAGGTATGGCAATTATTCCCTGCAGGAAAACCACTTGCACTAATTCTACTTCATCTATAAACAACAATGAAAAAATATAATTACTAAGATTATGTTTAATTTTTAAACAAACATTTTTAGGGACAAATTTTCAGACCTGCTTCAAGTTCGCTCCTGAATTGACGTGCACATTTGGAGCAAATGTCTGAACTCCAAAAGACAGCATCCAACTGCTGAGCATCCACATTAGACAGTGCAGTCAGTTGCAAGCATGAAGTGACTACTCAGTGCTAGTGGCTGGGGCTGAAAATTTGACCCGAATAGCCTCTTAGTTGCAAACCACTGGCCCACGGTACTTTTCTTCCACATATCATATCATATATATAGTAGCCCAGTGTCTGTGCGTCTGTAATGCTGACGTACACGGCCGTGCCCCCTGGCCATGTACGTTAGCGCCCCGCCCCCCTTCCCCTTGCTCCGTGGCGGTTTGGGCCGCATGGCCCCCCGGACACCCCACCCTGCCAGCGCTGCTTCCCTCCCCCTTCCTCCGGCCCCATCCTCCCCTCCAGCCCCACAGCCCCGATCCCTGCCCCACTCTGCTTTCCACCCCCCTTCTGGCCAGTCCCATCCCCTTCCCCTCCCTGCGTGGCGCGCTGTGCGCGCTGCGCCGCTCCCAGCTGAGCGGCGCTCCCGCCGGGCCCCAGCGGGGGAGCAAGCGGCGGCAAGCGGCCCTTTGGGAGGGGGAGGGAGGGGAAAGGGGGTGGGGTGCAGAAGTCAGCCGAGTGCCACGGTGGGAGGCGAAGGGGGGGCGGGGCAGTGACGTGAGGCGTGACAGCGGCTCCAGGCCCCGCCCCCTGGCCGTGAACGTCACCACCCGCCCCCCGCCCGCCTCCCGCGGCTGACTTCTGCGCTGCTCAGCCAGGCCGCCACGTGGGAGCAAGCGGTGCAAGCAACAGTTTGGGCTCTGCACCCCCCATGCAGCACGGGGAGCGCGTAGCCCAAATGGCCATTTGGGCTCCGCGGTCCCCCGAGTGAGAGGCAGGAGGGGGAAGAGACGTGAAAGAGAGAGACAGAGAGAGAGGCAGGAGGCAGAAGAGAGCTGAGAGAGAGAGGAGGCAGTAGGAGGAGAAGAGAGAGAGAGACGGAGCGAGAGACCGGAGGCTCAGGAGAGAAGACCGACGTGGAGGAGAGACCTGAAAATCCCGTCTTATGACGGGCTAATTGGCTAGTCTTGTAAGAAAAACCAACAGAGTATGCTTTATACATTCAGTGAGTTCCCAGTAGTTCCTCATAGCAAACATTTGTGTCTAGTCTCCCTGAGTGCAATTGCAAATGCCATGCCATTGCTTGCTCCGAAGAAACTGTCATGCTAGGTTATACAAAGCACCTTTTTTTGGGAACAAGACAGTTTCAGGCAAACTTTAGCAATCATGGCATGTGTTTGTATATATGCAACCACAACGTGGTCACTGACGCTGAATTTTTCTATGTGACCAATTTCTTAAGAGACACAGGACTCAAAAATTTTAACCAAGTACACGTTAAAAATACACTTCTCTACGTCTCTTATGCTCCTACCACAATCCCAAAAACCAGAGCAGTTAAATTGTTCTCTGAAACTAGTGCATGTGGAGATTATGCTTAATCCTGCAAGGAAATTCCTTTCAAAATGTCATACATATGGATCTTCCCATCTACTAGGGTAACCTGCAATTTCTCATCAGGAAGCTATTCATTCCTGGATGGCTATTGTAAATTGACTGGAATAGGTATGCCAGCACACCTCTCAACAATCCTTCATATATAGCACAGGTGCTATGGATTCTATTAAATTTCAGAGAAATTGTGATAGAAAAGGCAAGGATAAGATTCCCATTATCAAATAAATAGGGACAATGTACCAATATGGTTAATAAACAGGCTTTGTACAAAGTCTTGTGAATAAAGATTGAAATTCTCTAGTCTGGCACTCTCTGGTCCAGCAATATCTGTGGTCCGGCATAATTTTAGTGAGCCGGATTTTTAAATGTATCAAGCATGAGGCCAAGTTTCCCGCAGTCCCATAAAGTTTGTTTACAGCCACAGTGTTCTGTATTGTTCTTTAGCTCTAATTGACCCTGAAATGTCTTTGAAGAGCCCAGCAAGCAGTGAAAAGGTTGGTGATGCTGCTGGACATTGAGCTCCTGTGGTGTGGCAGAGTCTCTGGTTCGGCACCAGCCAGATCCCAAAGGTGCCGGACTAGAGAGGCTCAACCTGTACCAATAAACAGATATAATGAAGTAAGAATAGCGAGCTCCACTGAATACGAATTCCAAAAATGTAAGCTTGTTGAGAAGTGGATCCCACTGAGAGTCCCACTGAAAGAGAAACGTTATAGTAGTTGCTGCTGTACTCATGGCAGCCAGAGGCCCAAGCAAGCACATGCAGATCCCCAGTATGAGCTAGAACCATGGTGTCCAGCATGCTAGCCGCTAGCCACATGTGGCTATTTGGACGTTTGAGTGTGGCTAGTTTGCTAGAGCAGTAGCCTCTATAGCGGCTACTGCTTCAGAACTGGTTGGACAGCATGGAGCTAGAAGATTACTATAGCAAAAGCAAAGCTACAGAGACTTTCTGAACTCCCAGCAAAGTGGGATTTTAATTGCTGGCACAACTTAAAAGAGTTCTTCTCCACAGCAATCTCCAAAACTGTGTAAAATTAAATGAATAAAATTTAAATAATAATAAAAAATAATGAAAACAAAGCTTTATTTTCTGTCTGGCTCTGGAGGAATAGCTGGCAGGAGATTGCTACGGTCTCTGTCCAGGAAGTGGCACAGCAGATAAGGATAACGTTCTATTTGTTTTCAATTAAATAAAGTAAAAATGAATAAATTATCACTAGCTGTCTTCTTTCACATGCAAAATTTGGTGGGGGTTGCACAGAAAATGGCACACTCTGCAGTTGCCAAAGAGCATACAAAACGTACCCAAGAAACAGAAAAGATATACTGTATACAACTTTATTTTTCCTGTTAAAAAATTTCTTCACTAATTTAATAATCCTAAATTTTGATTTTATTGCAACTGCGATACAGTTCAATTTTATCTACTGAAAAAAAAAGTTGTGCTTGGCTTTCGTTTTAACTCAATTTTTATGGCTTCCAATGAACTTTTGCTGTTCTGAAAACACTGCACACTTTTTAACTGCAACATTCAAGTTTATCTTGCTCTGCACATTAATCTGTTACTGTGGCCAATTATCTTTTCAGTGTAGCAGCATTAAAACTTTGTTTTTGTTGCAATTGGTGGCTGTGGGAGCTTTGTCAACAACATTTTGTTGTTCACAAGTCCTTAAACTCCCCCCCCCCCCCACCCCCCCCCACACACACAAGAAGACAAAAGTTTTGCTGCAGCAAGCGACAGTGTGAACTGCTTGTTGTCAGCAGGAGTGCTTTCCTGTTGACAACGCGAACCCTGCTCCTTGCAGGTGGAAGAATTTTGTCGGCAAAAAGTGCCAACAAACAGTGTTTACACTGTCAGACTTTTAGCGACATGCCCATGTTGCTAAAAGTTGTGTAGTGTAGACCAAGCCAGTCCATCCTGAGAATTATTTGGCAGTTTGTGACTAACCAGTCAATTTCAACTTATTTTCGTTTACAAAATAACAACACTGGCCTATCAAACAGCAACGAATTTAGCTTTTGGCAGAAAGTGAATTAAAAGTGGCTGAAAGGGCCACAAACTGTGCTGAAATGGGAGTCTCTTGGGTGACCATGGGAAGCTGACAGTTTAAAACTGGTATTTTTCAGCCCTTGACTCTTCAACTCCATTTCCAAAGGTTATCTTAAATGTTAATGAGAGAGAACGTGAAAATCATAATGGGCACGAGCCAGACTACTATGGGCATTTCACCAGTGTGACCTGGTGCACGTGGATGATACCACAAAAAAACCCATTTAGCCAATCAGAGTGTGGTTTTGGGGAAGCTGTGTCCACAGCTGATCTCAAATAACACTTGTGAAGTGACTGAGTTTGTCACTCTCAGACATTACACTCTCTCTCTCTGGATTAAATAAAATGTGCAGTTTAGCAAAAAAAAGTCGACAACCACAAAACATCACCTGCTGTTCATTCACTATGCTGTTTATTAACACTGGTGGAGTATTCATTTTATACCACTGCTACGTTATCTGTCAACTGGGAAATTTAATCACCTCAGTGCTTCCCTCTCTTCTGCGTTAGCTGAAGACCTCCGTGTTGTACATGGCACCCTGGACACTTGCAGGGGGGGAGAGTTAAAGGCACCACTGGGAATAAGACAATCGACTCCTAGCGTACACCTAGCTACCTTTGTGCTTCTGATACCCCACAAAGGCTCTTATGACCTCTTACTGCTTACGTTTTGTTCCACCCTTAGGACTCAGTCAAGAAAGCATAGTCCTATTACTATTACAGCAAAGGCTGCAAGTTTGGCACAGAGGGCACAGATTCTGTGACTTTTGTAGCAGCCAGTGTGGCTGGCCGAGGGGCTGCCTGAGCAGCCTGGATGGCCCCTGGCCCAACCACACCAGCCACTGCTGGGGTAGTCTGTGACCATCATGTCCCCTTCCCACATCAACAGCAGACATTTTGATATGGGAGGAGGCGGTAGGGCTGGGTGTTGGGCACCAGAGGGGGAGAAGGCTCTGGGCAGTGCTTGAAGCTCCCCAGAAGCAGTAAAATCCCCCTTCCTCAACTCCTAACTCCATGCACTGCCTCCACCCAGAAGTGCCACCCTTGCATCTCCTATGGACCATAGTTCCCAGCCAATAGGAGCTGCAGAGGCAGTATGCAGAGAACTCTGGCCATACCTCCTCCTAGGAGCTGAAGAAGGGGGATGTCACTGCTTCTGGGGAGGCACAGAGCCAGGTGGAGAAGCCTGCCAACCATGACAACCACATCCTCCCCAGCCATCATCGGGTCCCAGGCCACACACCACCTCCCATGTTATCCCAGACCACATCTCCACCCCTCACCCCTCCGATTTAGTCAAGGGCATTTTTCCCTCTGATTTTTTTCCATCCACCAATGGATTTTTTACTTCCATTAATGGAATAAATTTTTATGTGCACATGTACAAATGTGCATCACCAGTAGAAACAAAAACATATTTATGGGTGCTTTGCTAATCGGCAGCCCCCGATTAAAATGCAGCTTTCATTATAACCTACGATGGACACATTATGGATCATCTCTGTTCTCTTTCCTGTAGCATAGGGACAGAAACACTAAGTGCTCACTAGATAGTCATATCTACTGGGAAAAGAACAGAGCTGCAGGTTCTCTCACATACTCTTAGCCCTCTACGTGTAACCACAGCTCCTCATCGCTAGAATACCTGACTATTGCAAACTTTGGAAGCTGAAGATTGGATCGTGGCAATCTGCCTGAGATTGGAGGAAATCTTTGCTTTGAGTCCATACAGGTATCTGGAAGGCTGAAATTAAAAAGCATAAAGAGTCTATTAATGTTTCAAATGCAAATAGTCATTTTTCAGGGCTAATAAAGCCCAGGTGTCCAACCTTTGTACACTGAGGGCTATATTGGCAACTTGCCAGCAGCCTGAGGCATGTGCCTAATTTGCATGGATACAGACAATTTCAAAATCACAAATATTGCACACAAGCAAGGTATTTTGCTTATACTTTTATCTTTCTTAAGAAATTATTTACCCCATGTTTGCATTCTTTACAACAAAGTCTGCAGCTTTGACCTCAGCTTGTAGCTATGAGAGAGGGTGGACAATTCATAGGATTTACTTTGAGTGTTTGGTTTTTATAAAAATTAGGTTTTGAAACTAACGTTTACAATACTCATTTGTCAGGTTTTCATCTAGGACATTTGTCTGTGTTTTATTGAACCGCTGGTATAAAGCTAAAGCCAATCTCTATCCAGCTTCATCATATTATCTGCTTGCTCTTTAACAGTTTTCAGCTGGGTTACAGAAAACGAGTTTTCTTTCTGAGCACATGGGTAATGAACACATGGCCAGGTGGCTCCGAAGAATCCAAGAGAGCTATTGGAACCCCTATCTTCAAGCAAGCATGTACTGATCATGGTTTCTTTTCAAGCTATTCCAAGGATTCCATATTTGACAAGCAATTCAATATTCATATCAAAAGTGATTCAGAAGGTGGCAGAGAATCAAAGGGCTGGTTGTTTTTAAACATATGATTAAGTGGTTAAAAATGGAAAAGGCCCATTTAGATTGTAAGCTCTTTGAAACAAGGATAGTCTAGACCTCCCAAGTTTGTACAGTGCCCGGCACAACGGGGTCCCGTTAGTGGGTGGGTGGGTGGAAGAAAGAAAGAAAGAAAGAAAGAAACCATGGCTGTAAACCACTAGACTTCTTTGGGAGCCTGGGTAAAATATCTGAAAACTAATTTACTATTTGAAACTTGTATTAGAATAGCTTTTAAAAACAGTTAGTATTTAATTAATAGTTAGCATTTAAAAACTTTTATCACAAAACATTTTTTTCAAGCACTATGGATGTGTCATGCACTTTAGAATGAAGTATTTTACTTCTTAATAGGTTTTCCTAATGCACTGTTCAGAACAACTATATTAAATTCAAGATCTTGGTTACATTAAGTAAAAAGACAATGTATGGTAGTTCTTTCAAAGACCTTTCATTGGCTATTTTTATGGTACAATGAAATTTAGGTTTAATTTGTTTTGTATTCACATTTATTTTCTTTTGCTAAGATTTTGTTATGATATTTCTATTTTAATATGCTATAGAGAACAATTATATTAATAATATTATATATTCAAACTGTGAGGAAAGGTAATTCACAGTGGTAATGATGATATCTGAGCAATTATACACATGCTAAGAATAACCCATACCAAAGTCAAAGAATTGTATGAACAACCTACAAACATGAGCGTTCTCATCCAAGTCTGTGAAATTTAATCAGCAGAAAATGGGCTATTCTACACACTCATCTTAACCACAAACATTTTCACCAAACGAATCAAAGCTCAATTTTCAACTACCAACCAAATGGGTAGTTTTACTTTCTGGAGATTTAATCAATTCAAGTAATATACATCCAATTTCTGTTCATTGGTTGACTTAAATATGTGGCCTTAATGTGACTAATTAAATAAAATGACCTAAGAGTTCATAAAAATGCAGTTTAATTTTGATCTGCATTTTTTTGGCCAAAGACACAATGCACAACATATTTTCCTGCCCTTCTGCTAGATAAATTTTACTTGTTTGCAAATGCATAATTACATTTTTCTCTGTGCTTCAGCTGCCATCTGCCATTTATACAACACAAGGGTAAATTGGATGACATAACTCCCAAAGGGTCATCTAATCAAGGAACACTGTAAGCACTGTCAGTTGTTTGTGCATTAATGAAGAGAAGAAAGCCCAAAATTTTCCAGAAACAAAGGCCAAGGAAAGAGCAACCAGACAATTTATGGAAGAATTTCTACTTCTGGTTCCACCATTATTTCAACAACTAATTGCAAAATACACATAATCACAAGACAGATCCCGTTTTTTCTAATGTTGCCTGTGAGGTACAGTACAATAGATCAATAAAGAGGAAACACAACATCAAAACCTGATATTCAACAAGACTCCCATGCAACGTTTTCCATCCATTTCTTGCTTACTCCAAAAAAGCAACTTTGAAGCAATGGCTCATTCAGTGCTTGATTCTGGAAGTCAGACGTAATGTGGGGGGGTGGTCTCGTTAATGCAGGAGTGGGTTCCCCATACTCAAGGTGCTGCTCCTCACCTTGTGTCTGGATGCTGAGTGTTTAGCACCTGTGCTGGGCAGGGTCAAGCCTGGAGATTCACTTGTATGCGAAGTTCCAAGTGCTAGGAGAACACCAACAACTTTGCAGTGATTCCAAATACCAAGCCACAACGCTGATACATCAAGCACAGGAGGAGCTCCCCCTCCTGCCATGCATCCCCCGGCGCGCTCCCTCAGCCAAAACCCCAAGCAACAACTGGGCATGCCCTGCGCCACTGGTTTTCAAACTTTTTTCTCAAGATCCGGTTAAAGAAAAATTGTTGATGCCCGCAACCTGACAATGATATCTTTTGACAGAGTGTGGGCTCCAGGGTGGAGCCAGGGATGAGAGGTTTTGTCTGCAGGAGGGGATTCTGAGTTGGGGGGCCTGAGGACTGGGACAGGGGATTGGGCTGCCGAGTTGCGGGGAGTGGGCTGACCTACGGCAACGTGTGGTCTGTGCACAGTGGGGGTGCAAAGGCAGGCTTCCTGCCGGTCTTGGCACCACGCACAGCACTGTGCCCCAGAAGTGGCCAGTAGCAGGTCTGAGTCCAGGGTGGACATGCACAAACAGCTCTAGCCCGCAGGCAGCATGGAGTCAGTTCTCAGCATGGAGGCAGCACATGGAGCTCCGTGGCCCCCTGCCTAGGAGCTGGGCCTGCTGCTGGCCACTTCCAGGGCGCAGCACAGTCTGCAGTGCCAGGACAGGCAGGAAGCTGCCTTAGCACCCCAGCAGGTTACTTCGTCACCCTACAGCAAGCTGACCCAGAACTGAGTTGGGACCTGGACTCTGAACATCATTACACTACATTTCAAACTGACTTTGTTGGACCAAAAGTTGGAACAAACTCTAGGACCTCAGTCTCCTAAGAGTCTTACCGACCCCTCTTAGCTAGAGTCCTGAATTGACAGAATGTCCCAGTGGGACTCAGCTGCCAGGATGGCGCATAGGGAGAGTGACCAGTTCTAATGTGGTGGAAACTCAAACCACACCGGCCTTTTTAGACCAAAACTACCTTTCTGAATTGCTTCTGGAAGTGCACTGGTAGCTCGGCATGCAAACAGGCCTGCTTGACTTGTTAATTACACATTTCCCATACTTGCCAGAACATTGTGTAATGCAATTCAAATTCTCACCACCCCACTTTGAAACTTGTTAATTAAAAAAAGAAAAGAGGGAAATCAGATTGAGGGGGTTCTTAGCTTTGGATGTGTCATGGATGTAACTTATTTGGATCTAAGGGGGGGAGAGAGTGAGGGAGACAGACAGACAGACAGCACTTTCAGATTATTCTTCTCTTGGAAGTAGAGATTAACAATGTATTGCTGGAATACAGAAGCAGTACAATCAGAGGCAGCAGGAGGGGGGCAGGCACACAGTGGAGACGTTGCGGGGGGAGAGCCGGCTTTTAAGCTGGCTCCCCCGGCACTGTCTCCTGTTCTCGCCCACCTTGCTGCCTCTCATAGATGAATACTCCACTTGACTACCCGATAAGCTTATACTTATCGGGTAGTCAAGTTGTCATCTACTCGCTAACACCCCTATCCATGATATTAATGGAGGAGGTGTGGGGTCTGAGATGGAGGTTGGATGCAGAAGGGAGCTTGGGGTAAGGGATCTGGGTGCAGGAGGGCCTGTGAGGTCTGGAAGGGAGTTTGGGTGAAGGAACAGTTGTGACCAGGGACACAGGATTGGAGTGTAGGGGTTTGGGTTGTGAGTTAGGGCAGGAGGGGGGATTGTGACCTAGGGCAGGGGTTTGGGTTGAGACCTAAAGCAGGCGATTACAGTGCAAGAGTTTGGTTTCTGACCTAGGGCAGGAGGGGATTGTGATCTGGGGCAGGGAACTGGGTTGCAGAGTCTGGGAGGGGATATAGGCTCAGGAGGGGGGCAGAGGGTTTGGCTTATGTGGGGTAAAGGGGGCAGGAGTGGGTGGGCAGAGGGCTGGGTTGCCAGTGAAACTCGTGCCAGCAGCCTAGCATGTTTCTCAGGCAGGAGCCTGCCCCGCTGCTGCACAGGCTGCAGAGCCTGAGGGGGAGGGATGCTTAAGACAGTTCCCATTGGCCAGAAAGCAGCCAATGGGATTGTGCTGGGAGTGGCAGGAGCCAATTGTCAACTCATAGGGCCAGGGCCCAACAGGGTTATGGATTCACTTCAAGACAGAGTCAATTAGGGATAGTTGCTTTTATTAATCTCACTACGTCACTACTATTGCAGGCTTAATACTGCCAGATGGTTACACAGCTACTGCAAAATAATATGCCAATAAGCATAGGCAAAGCAATGCAGAAAAGTGAGCAACAGGCACTTGGAAATGCTTACGCCCCTTCAATCTGTGGGGAGTCCCATTCCGGTCACCTCGCACCCAGCCACAGTGGACGTGGCTCCAGCTGGGGGGATCCAGGGCACCCTCCGAGGTCCAGGTCCCTAGTGAGACTCACCGGACACGGGACTCCCAGTGATCTTATACTTTAGCTGTTCACCGAGTGTCCACGAGCTGGCTCAATGCCACTCTCAACGTTCCCATGGGGCTGAGATCAGAGGCCATGTTATTTATCCCATATTTGGCTTTCAGCTAGCAAGCATAGGAAGTTGTGGCTGATGAAGGCCATCTGATAAAGAACATCCTGTATTTTCGCCAGCAGGGCTCATGGCTGGCCTAGAGGAATACAAATTTAACCCCTGCAGGCCCACATATGGCTTTTTATGTGACACCATGAAGCACCACTCCCCTCTCCCCTGCTCACAGATTGTGAAACACAAATGGCCCAGTAGACGCTTTTCTGAGCAGCATGCAGGGACGTGGCAAGCAGGGGAGTCTGCTGAGGCTCTCTGTTACTTTTGTGGGTCAGATCCAATGGCTTAGTGGGCCGGATCCAGCCTGTGGAAGGTGTTTTGCCCAGGCCTGGGCTAAATGAACAAAAGGTCAAACAGCAGGCAAAATGCTCATAGTGGCATATAGAATAAAAGCAAAGTTTAATTTACATACTGATGTCTGACCTCAATACATTAATTTCTGTAATTCGTTAGCTCATGACAGATCTCTCTTTAGAAACGATCAACAGTGGAGAAAATATTAACTACATCTTTAAAAAAAGAATTTCAATTTTAATAAAGCTTATGGAAATGACATCTAAGACTGCTTATCTTCTATACATGATTACTAATTTATTAATGTTTTTCACTGTCTGTGTTCCATCCCCTTAATTTTCACTGGCCTTAATCTTTATGCAAATACAAGTTGCTGAGGGACAAACAAATTTGCAGCTACTAATTAAAGGTTTCAAGATTCACAACATTGTGTATACCAGTATCTAAAATGTAGCTGTCAAGTTCAGAGTAAAATAGAGAAAGAGTTGCTGTATTAATATATCCAAGAATGCTCACTTGGTGTATTTCACATTTGGGGCATTGCTAGAAGTTAAGATTAAGCAATTTTTGCATCAGCTGATTGTTACTTACCTAATAAAAGGAAATGCACTGTTCTGGATTCTTAAGATTTAATTATTCCCTTAGTTAAGCCTCTATTCTCAAAGCAATGGCTATACTAACATAGCCCCAAAATGCTGGAGATTTTGCATAGGAAATGTACGCACACTCTAAAATACTGTTGTTGTATTTGAGCACCTCCCAAGAACTGAAAACAAACAAGAATAGCTGTGTCTCTCATATGAGTAGCTAGGAATCTGTTACAAGAGTGTGACTGAGCGTGTGTGTTTGTGCATGTCTTTGTGTAGATGTGACTTGCTGACGGAAAACCAAGTCAAAGGGATGACTTTTCCATTTAATCCCAGATGCAGTGAGATTTGTGGTCACTCCTCTTTTGGGGGAGTAAGTTCCATAGTTTATGATCAGTCTCCTTTTTTCACCACTTTTCCCCCATTTGTCCACATTTCATTGTCCCAGAAGAAGCAGTTCTTGAAGAAGGCCATGGTCACTGAGGCTACTCTTACTGAAGGACTATCAAGCTCATGGAAACCATACTCAAACAACAGTAAGGAGGGTCACTTTCCTCCAAGGCACAATGAACTTCCTCCAGAAACTCTGCATATTAACAACCTCCCTCAAAGCACTGTGTTTGCCACCCTGGATGTCACGTCCCTATACAGCAGTGGTTTCCAACCTCTAAGCATGCGATCACTTTTTGAATGTACGTGCAATCCAGGATCTACTTCAAACCCAAACACCCTTGCCCCGCCTCCTTCCCGCCCCTTCCCTGAGGCCCCACCCCTACTCATTCCATCCTTCCTCCCCCCATCCTCACTCACTTTTATCACTCTGGGGGCAGAGGGCTGGGATTCAGGGGAAGGGGATGCAGACACTGATCTTGGGCTAAAGGATTTGGAGTGTGGGAGGGGCTCTGAGCTGAGCCTGGGGCAGAGAGTTGAGGTGCAAGAGGGGTACAGGGTGCAGGGTCTGGGAGGGAGTCTGGGTGCATGGGGACTCGGCTAGGGCAGGAGTTTGGGGTGCAGGAGGGGTTCAGAACTGGGGCCGGGGTTTGGAATGTGGGCTCCAGCTGGGCATCGCTTAATACAGGTGGCTTCTGGAGATGGTGCAGGGGGGCTAAGGCAGGCTTACCCCTACTCTGGACCTGTACCACTCCCAAAAGCAGCCAGCAAACTCTCTCCATCCCTGCCCCCTCCCCCTGCTCTATGGAGATGGGGTACATGGTAGGGGGAGGGGCACCCTGACATCAGCACCCCTCCTCTTCTTCCTGTGCCCTGCACAGCAAGCAAGAGGCTCTCGGGGGTTGGGGAGCGGCTCCGAGGCAGAGGTCAGGAGCATCACAGCAATGCTGAGAGGGGCAGATGAAGTGCTGGCACTTGACAGCCTCCTGGCCAAACCTGTCAGGATCACCTGTCAAAGGCTCCAAGATCTACCAGAAGATCCCGATCTACTGGTTGGTGACTACTGCTATCCATCAACATCCCCCTCAATTATAGCAATGCTACCTGCCTGAAATATCTACAGCACAACAGACAACCTCAAGATATCCATTCCCAAACACATCGCCAAGCTAATTTATTTCTTCCTCACCCATAAGAACTTTATGTTCAACAAACACACACTTTGAGCAAGTCATGGGAACTGGCATGGTACTAGGATGGCTTCCCAATATGCCAGCCTCTTCATGGGACACCGTGAGGAAAAATGCCTAGACAAATGTACCACAAAACCAAAGATATAACCAAGAAACAATGAGGGTATTTTCACCCTCTAGACAAACCAAACTGCTTCATAGAGTTTCCATCACACTTCTATGAAATTATCTCTAAAACATCCCCACACGAGCATTAACTTCTGGGACAATACAATGAGCTTCAGTGATAGAACTCTACAGACAAGTCTATACAAGAAACCCATGGATCACCACACTAATCTTCACAGATCCAGTAATCACCTCAAACCACACCAAGAAATCTGTTATCTACATCCACACACTCACACACCATAGAATATTTTCCTGGGAGAAATGCCAGTACACATATCTTAACACACTTAAAACTGGACACTCCACCAAAGAAACAGAAAGCATCATGGAATGGGCCACCCAACTACCCCAAGAGAATCTGCTTCAATACAGGAGGGGAAAAAAAAATCTCCAAACACAGCACCCTGATTGCCATCTGTTGCTCCAAACTGGAACCCATACAGGGAATTATTAGACAGTTATAACCATACTCAACGGGGACCACATTCTACAATAAATCTTTCCAAAACTCTCCCTTCTGGCCTCCAAACACTTCCCCCAACACCCACAATCTCATCAAGCTCATCAGCATTAGCAAGCTCTCTGTAGACCAGGATGTGCCAATTCAAAGAGGCACCAGACCCTGCCAGAACAACAGATGCAAAACTTGCAGGCGTATCTCAGCTGCTCCAATGATATGTCATACCACATGTCTTTCAGGGTACATGGCTCCTATACATGTGTATCACAACATGTGCTGTACCTAATCCAGTGCACTAAATGCTCCAATAACAATTATGTGGGTGCAGCAAGATGATCAGAATGCTCTCATATGAGTCCACACAGGAAATTGATAGATAAAAACACCCTATTACCTGTGGATGAATACTTTCCAAAAGCAATCACTCCATACCCAACCTCTTAGTCTTCATCCTCCAAGGAAACCTGCATAACACCTTCAAAAATGAATTTGGGAACTTCGACAGACACTAAAAGTGCTGGACTCAACAAACACACTGGATTTATGACTCATGAGAACTCTCCGTAACACTAAACCTCCTCTGTCCTATGACAACAGGTGTTACCTGCACACTGCACATTTAGTGAACAATCAACTCCTTAAGCTTAACAACCTGTTCCACCTTGTATTTGGTTATAACACCCTGAGTACCTTTCCCAGATGTGAAGAAGAGCTCCTTGTAAGCTTGTTTCTCTCACCAGCAAAAGTGGGTGCAATAAAACAATATTACCTCACCCATCTGACCTCTCTAATACCCTGGGACTAACCTGGCTACAAAAACACTGCAAAAAACCAATATCATCATGCTGAGGGTGAGATTTGATGTGAAATGGAAGAGGCTATTATTGTTAGTATGTATTATTTGTCAAGCGCCTAGAAGAGCGTACTCTGTGCTGTACAAGACACAGAAGATGAGATGGTCCCTATCTCTAGGAGCTGAGTTAAATCATACATTACAATCATGGTATTGTTGACAGCCAGCTAGCTCCAAATTACAGCCAGCTAGCTCTGAAGCAATTTTACAATAGAACATTTTCAGAGATAACAGAACATTATTAATTGGCTCCCATTATTAATTTATATCCAAGTCATTACATACATGTTTATATAACATGCATCTTCTGATAGTATAAGACATTTTATATCAACCAAATTTTTTTCTCTGATATTTCACATCATCTGTGCACTGGCATAGCCACAAAATATTTCAGCTGCATTCAGTCTGATTTTCACAAATGCTTCTACTGCTAGTAATTGATAAAAATAAATAAAGGTCTTAGAACAGAACATTACTGTCTCATTAAAATGACAAGTGCCCTGCCATGTTTACTGATTGGAGCATCTAGTTAAAATAATTACACCATTGTATGCCACAGAGAACAGACTTAAGGTACGGGAGTATTTGTTCAGTGAGAAAACAATTTAACTGGTAACATTTTAGAAACGAACAATTTGTCCGTTTGTTTTGAAATCCAGATTATCTATCCATATTTAATTTAGTCAGGATTTGCTGGTGTAGTTACATTTCTGTGAGGTTGGGAAGAATGCTTACTTGTTTGGAATCAAATTCTTCAGGCTATTTATAGCTTCCATAGAAGACTGTCATTTGTTTATTTATATGCACCACTGTAACATCTGGGTACCTTACAGTACGTGCCAGGGAGCAGACCTCAAAGACACACACAGGAATGATTCAGGGTCAAACTGGATGTAGCTTTTGTCAATAATGACTTGAACTGCTTGGATCCTAATCCCTACCTGGAAATCTTTGCTAAATGTGGCCTGGGGCCAAATCTCTGCACCAGAAATACACATGTATTATACCTCTGAACTCCAGGGATGGCAACAACCCACTCCTGGCAGTCTTATTTGGGTAACAAAATTAAGGAGAAATTTCTTCCTTCCTTATGCCAGTAGCATTTGCTTTCAACCCAGGGAACTTCCTTGGGGAAAAACCACATAGACTATGTGTTGAGACACGAGGCATGACATCTTCACAACAATGCTCACCTCTGGCCTTGCCAGAAAGGCAACTGGGACAAGGAAACAAACTTTGCAGTGGAAGGAAGAAACAGGAAAAGCCTGTTCCGCTTGAGGGATTTTGCTCTATGCATATTTTAGGACAGTGCTAGTGCTGAAGGACAATGAAGCAGCCCACCACATATGTTAATGGTGAATCCTGCATAGGAGACACTATGAAGCTCGCTCATGCCTTTTGTGCCTCTTGATAGTATAACTGGAGTGCACAGATTCATGGTTCACCAAGCAGGATGATTCCCAAGCTTCAGTGTGTGACAATCTTCCACTGCTAGCCAATGTACCTTTTGCAAACAGGCAGACGTTACCATTCCTGGCACCTTGGAACTTGTTACATCTATTTATAAGACACAGGGTTGGTTTAAATGTAATCCACGTTTATACAGAGCCTTTCACCTGAGGATCCGAGAGCACTTTAGAAATATTAACTAAGCCTAACTTCATCTTTTTGAAGCAAGTAATTATTATCGCCTTTGTGGATACTAGAGAGGCTAATGGTTTGACTTTCAGAGATGCTGAAGAGCTTTTCCTTCCACTGATAACAGGATGAATTAGTAGGTCCTCAGCCCCTCTGACATCAACCCCTCTGGAACGGGTCACAGTGAATCATGGCAAAGCTGTGAACAGACTCCAGCAGTCATGGTCCCTGGTTTCCTTTTTAAATTGAGTTCCATTTTGGATCTCCCCAGTCTGGCACCCTCGGGACTAGAGTTGCCAGATGGTTGATACAAAAATACCGAACACCCCCCTCCAAAAAAAACCACCAGGAAAAAATTCTGTTGAAGGGGGAAAAAAGGGGGGGGGGGGAACAAAGTTGCTGAACAAAAAAAAAAAGCAGACTCCAAAACTTATTAAGCAAAAAAAAAAAAAAAAAAATTAAAATAATACAGCATTAAAACAGCATGTCCCCTTTAAGAGTGAGTGCAGGGATAGGAACAGGGGAGAGGTTGAGCACTAAGACCCAGTGCTTCCCCTTGGTCGGCAGCCATTTTGTGCCGGCAGCCTTGCGGAACCAGGTAAGCATAGGGGCTGGGACTGTTGGGAGCCGGGGTGCGGGGGAGGCCGGGCACTGAGTGTTTGTAGGGTTGCCAGGTGCCCGGCATTTTCGCCACCTGGCCGGGGGAAAAAAATCAGAAAATATCGGACATTTTAGGTGTCCAGTATTCTCTGAATTTTTTACCGGACAGGAGGCGAAAATACCGGACTGTCCGGGTGAATACCGGACACCTGGCAACCCTACTCGGGACCTGACTGATGTCTTTAGTTCAAATGCAGCAAAGGGAATATGAACAGAATGTTCAAAAAATAATTTTGTCATTTGCTTCACACTCCTCCACTGACTAAATCTTGTACATGGTAACATAACATATTAGACATGTCTGTCCATGGACAACATCATTTGGTACAGAAATGCTGCGTTTCTCATTTCCTTTGTATGCATGATAATGAAACACACTTGCCTTCTGTTTATCAGGAGGATTTTCAATGCTTTGCTAGAACCATATTATTTCTATTTCATGCTCCCTCACATGTCTTGGAATATTTTACAGCGAATATAAAATTTCCATGAGACATCATTTCCGTAGAGAAAGGATACACTATAATTAGCTGTTACACTGACAATCAGAAGCAAAACATATTTAGGAGCAACTCAATAGACTAATCACTTGTGCAGTTGTTTGTTTGTTAACTACCATTTTAAAAAAATCAAAACTTTCACAAAGAAAACCCATTTTTATAGATAGATATCCTCTCTTTTCTCAAACCCCCTTCAAAATTTACACCTCAGTTTACATGAGTCTCTCTTCCAAGCCCATTCGTGACTGCACAGAATTTTTCCCTCTGCCAAGGCATGGCAATTGTGCTTCTTCTATGAAACCCACCCGCACATCGACCCAAGCCAAACCATCATCTTTCTTTCCTATTAATATTCAAATCAGTGTAGCCTCTTAAACTATTACCAGCTTTATAATGTTCAGTAGAGCTATGACAATTTATAGCAGCTGAGACGCTGCTCTAGATTCTTTTTACCTCACATGCATGAATTCTTCTGTCTGCTTAGTTCTTGTTTCAGGATTATTTTTATGCCTAGGATTGATATATCTACAATTGCTAAACTATGCCTAAAACTGACATTGATCATACTGGACATTCTAAAAAGTGATTGCAACCACACAATTCAAGCAGCTTAGCAACTCTCAGGATCAGTTCCATCAGGTCTGTATTTCTACTGTTCTGGGGAATTACAATAGCCCTCGATAAATCATCTCTTATTATCTAACCATCCAAATGTCTAAATGGATTACAGGTGAAGTTTCCTTTCGGTTATGTTTTTTCCAATAGGATATTACACTATGGAACAAGAGTGTCTAAATTATGTGGCTGTTTGGAAAAAACAACAAATCCACTCCCAGCTCAACTCTTTTAACATAATAAAACATGTTAGACTGTGCTGGAAAAGGCAAGAGAAGTTAACAGCAACACCGCATCAAAAAAGGAAAAAAATAGAACTGAGTTTAAATTTTAAAGCATTTCTGTAACTCATTTCCTCTGCAGCAAAACAAGCTTTGTTTTTATAGACAGGGCCAGCATTATCTATCAGTCACTCCTGAGTCTGAAACTATAGCATAGCCCATGTGCAGTTCACAATCTTTGGGAAAGGGGGAAGTTCTTCTGAGACGGAAATAGGAACCAAACAAAAAAGCAAGAGCAAAAGTTAGAGGAGAAGGAGCTGGACTTCAAAAACAAATAAGCAGTGTTCTGGTTTATGGAACGTGGCAGTGAGCCTTCTATGCTATTGCTCCCACGGGTACGGAGAGAGCATAAAGCTCCTGTAATTTAGGCGAAGGTGCAGCACTGAAATGTATTAAAATCCTTATTTTGAAGCTTGATTTCAGGAATAAAGCAGTCTGATAAAACCACGTGGTCTGTAAGATATTTGGGGCCAGGCCTATGTCCGCCTGTGTTTGTTCGACAGATCAATAATTAAACATCTAGGCACAATCATAATACAAATAACGTCTTTAGGCATCCAGGCATCCTCATAACACAACGACAACAAAAGGCTGTGAAAGTCACTTTCTGAAAATGATATTAATGAATGTTTACATGAAGGGTCTCAAACCCTCAACTGTGCTGCACTCGGATGCAAGGTGAGGGTTAATATTAGCTCCGTCTTCCTGGGATAACGGCTGAGCAGCATCTCTCCATTAGATTCAAGATGTAAGCCCAGCTAACATGCTATCCCACACACTCTGCCTGCAAAGAGGTGCAGTGTGCAGTGAATGAAGCATGTCGGATATCTGCATACCCAATGAATGTGCATGTTACAATCATGAGGACCTGCCAACTAGGGATAAAACACTGTTCCTTGCAAAGCAACAACCAAGTATACTCCAGAGCACTTCATTCAGGGAATCTTGGCCACCAGGATTTCTGCAGCAGGGGATGATGGTCCAGGAAGCACTCCGCTCCTACTCACTGAACTGGCAAAGACAGGATTTGACCGCAAGCTTCTACTCTATAGTTTGTATTACCATTCAGATGCTGGATAGTTGTCTACTGGTGTGAAGAAAACTGACTGCCAGAGGCTGGGACTGGACCACAGGGGATGGATCATTCGATGACTGCCCTATTCTGTTTATTTTCTTGAAGAATCCGACATTGGCCACTGTCGGAAGCCAGAGGGACCCTTGTGTCATACCCATTATGTAATAGTTTCCAGTATTCCACCACATAAATGAATAATAATCATGTACATTCTGCAAAAGACCAATCTTACTCACAATCTGAAGCAGTGTTTCTTAAACTTTTTAAGACCGAGGAACACCAAACAATTTTTTTTATAGGGAACACCAAGGATTTTTTGGTTGAGCCAAAAAAAAGAAAGAAAAAAAAGGTCGGGGGGGGAAAAAGGGTTGCAGGCAAAGTTATTGAGGAAAAAAAGGATTAGGGGAAAGTTATTGAGGAAAAGAAGATCGCCTGCCCCTTTAAGGGTGGCCATTTTGAATTCTGTTGTTCTCTGTGGCACACCTCTGACTGCCTCGCGGCACACTGGTGTGCCATGGAACACAGTTTAAGAAACACTGAACTGAAGGCATAAAGTGCCAGTGAAATGCAGCCACCCATAGACTACAATGTGCAAGAGTAAGGGCAGAGAAAGTTTTTGCCACAGATAATGGCGCAAATCCCTACTCTCCTGAGCTGATGAGTTGCTTGGGATCGCTAATGTCTTACTGCACAGTCAGGACCTACTTTTTTTTAAGGTCTCAAAAGACCACACACAGAAAAATGTTTAGATTCCAATCTTGCTAGTTTGGATTCATGAACGGCTCAGAGGACCCTCCTGAGATTTGAACCAGAAGTTTCAGACAGTTAAAGTATTTCAAACCTGATGCTTAGAGTATTAAGCCTTCCCCCGTGGCACCGGGAACGAGCCTGATTACATTAGAGTATATCCAAACACTCTGAAGGGTTCGGATTATTTAAGAAGTCCTAAGGGAACAGCTGTGATTTGGCAGACATCAGTGCGACAGCACACCAAAAGACGGAAAGGTGAAAAGCACAGAGATCAGAATTCTAGTTCCAACTCAGCCACAGAGTGACTGCCTGACTCAGGCTTCCCTATCTATAGCACTCATCAAGCCCACATGATATAGGAGTCTTAATCCATTAATGTACGAAAAGCATTTTGAGCCACTCAGATGGTATATGCTAAAGAAATGCAAGATAGTATTGTTGTTACATAACATTAATAATTTTCAGTTGTCTTATTTAAAAGATTAAATTATCTAATGAGTATTTAACTTTATTGTTCACATAATTATAACAAATAGGAATAATTATAACAAAATTAATATTAGCTAAAGGCTTATTACTTGAGATGTAATGGATTCTGCTGACAATGTTGCCTAACACATTTTTGGGTGCTGTAAAACCAAATAAAATGTGAACATAATATGGGACCAGAATGTATAACATGCACTGAAAGAGTCTATTGTACTCCAATGAGCATTCAGCGCAGAACAAAGATGATGACATTTGGTCCCCGATACTTGCATATTTTCCCTAGAGGTAAATATTATTCATAGTAGATTTACAACTGCTCAGTTAATACTGTTTCTATTAGTTTCTCACATAGCTCTTAATTATATGCACTGTACGCATGTCTATGCTTTCCATCTCCATGTACTTATGCATCTTATTGTTTTTTCACAATATGTTTTGTTTCTGTATTAATATGCACTTTAAAATCAAAAACACAAGATACCCCAGAAGGAAATCAATTGCCTTATCAAGATTTACAGTGACAAAGATCTTACATTAGTCCATCACCACATGGTTTGCCGCACAATAGAGAACACAGTATTTCTCCCCCCTCTAAGGATTATTTTTGCAGAGCAATCACTTCCACGTTACAACAGAAAAGCAGCTTTATGATGCTCTTCAATGGAAAGGGAACAACACTGAAATTGCATTTTATCAGTAATAACCCTGTCACTAAAGAGGGGGCACGCTATATATACATAAAAAACACTGCCAGTGATCACACTCCTGCAAGCCATGTGGTTTTACACTTCCTTTTTGCAGGGGTTAGGCAGTTTCATTGCTTCCCAATTTTTTCAGGGGAGTAGAGACCAATTATCACTGAAAAATAAGCCAATCAGTCCGCTTGGTAAAATAACACTAGCAGCAGAAGTTAAATAATATAGTACATGGCTGCCCCCAATACATTAATTTCTGTCACTCTGTCACTGTGAAAAATTACAGCAGATATAATCTCTTTGAAGGGGGATCAAGTTGTAGAAAATATGAGCCTAGTTTTAAATAGAATTTTAATTTTAATGAAAGCTTCAGGGAATGCTGTTTATGCTGCTTATCTTTCATACCTGGTGATTAAGTTAATTTATACTTAATGGAAGAGGATATTTCTAATCCCCAGACAGGCTCAACATCTGTCTGTGACTATGTTTTTGAAAGCCTTAAGCTGCTTGTGATGGATGTAATAAAACCAGGCTACTGCAGAACTGACACCTGAAGGATATTTGTAAGAGGGAAAAATGTTCTTTTTCTGCTCAGTGTTTGTGCTTAAGTCAAGCCAAAATCCCAAGTACTTAATTTTGCAGTCCCTTAAAATCATGCTTTGCTGTCCTTTTACATGATTATGGGAATATGAATGGGAAAAGGAAAGAAAACAATTCCCAGATATGGTTCTGGTCTAATATTCATAATGAGTGGTGTTTGAGAATAACTAGCTTTTTTTGATGGCCTGGAGCTGATGAGAGTAATAAAGTTTTGCAAAGTTGGAGAAATGATCTCTTAATTCTATCTCCAATTCATTTCTCATGCATTAAAGGCCAAATGCTAGCAAAATAAACACTTGCATTTACTACTCAGTTATGACAGAAAATTATAAGATAGAACAACAGCGCTTCATGGCTTTCAAACTGTATTCCCAGACCTCACATAATATTTCTGTAAAATAAAGGAAACCAGAAAATTACAGAGAGAAAAGTGTTCATTTCAACCATCATACACGTGAGCATCGATTTAAAGTGAATCCCTTCTTCTGAATGAAAAAAACCCAAAACATCCTAGATGATTACTGAAGTAGTTATTCAGTATCCTCGCATGTCGGAAAGAGAATTCCAAACGTTTTAAAGCACTGTAGATGTTTTGGCAGAGAGACTTACAGAACCAACGGAACACAAATAGCAAAAAAACACTGCCTCCTGCTTTCAGACTGGAGAGTTCAGAGAATCAAATAGGATGTATTTCCTCAAGGAGAGGAGAATGCCCAAAATACCATCATTCTAACAGAGATCTCTTTGGATAAGTATCTTCTTGACTGAGAACAATGTGCATGTATCAAAAAGGAGTGCAGAAACATTTACCATCCCATGGGCTGCAGATTGCCTGCCACTGCCATACAGACTTCTCTCACCCTGCACTGTTCATGCAACCAAAACTCCCATCAAAATCACTGTGAATTTTAGGTGAACAAGAAATGCAGAGGAAAGGTCTAAGACCTGGCAGGGTTGGGGCCAAGTGGTAAAATTTGCCACATTTTTACAACACAAAATTCTTCTTTTGGTCAAAGGAAATAAGCTTTCAAATCATTATTTCTAGCAAAGCTCAGCATTACTCTCAAAGGAGGTCTCTGACTCTTGGTAAATATAGGGCCCTTTAATGAAATAGTGGGCAAAGACCATAATAGAGGTTTAAAATGCAGGGAAACAGAATTTGCAACTACTCTCACTGCATTACAAGGGCAACTGCAAGGAGCTATGGCAAAAATCCACCAGATCACTGTGAGTGACTCTCTCCCCCTCTGCCTTATAATGCACAAGTGTTCCATACTGGTAGGCAGAGATTAATCTGCTACTACATTTAATCTGGGCAGCCTAATCCAGAGGGTCAACGTCATTCTCCACTTCTCTTGTTTAATTATGCAAGTCCTCAAGAAGTTCTGGGATCCCAAGTAGGGGCTTATGAACGGATTGTATCATTCTGGTTGGCTCGTACGCAATCAATTATATGGGCCCATTGTGCCCTTGCTCCACCAATAGTGAGGAATATGGGCCCAGCTCCACCAATGCTTGGGTTTGTTTTCATAGCCATATCATCCATAGGATGGACTGGGGCAACCATTCCACCCCTACCCCAAGCCCCTGTCCCTTTCTATCTTTTACCCCCTCCCTCAAGTGGATGCCAGGTGGATCTATTTTTAAGCAACACAAACCCACAAAACCTGCTATCCAGGAATAATACATAATGAAAATAATCCCCCAAATTACACATAACATCTCCACATGCTACACACAAACAAACTATACTAAAAGAACGCTGAGGTTGTAAAGTCAAGCACTCAATAATTAGGAAATACCAGGTAGTTTATGCAAACATCATTCATCGCCTTTGTGAGCATTTAATAGGATACAATATTTCATTATATTATCAATTGCAGGGAAAGTCCCGCTCAGCCTCAGGCTAGAAAGTGACCAGTGTGGACAAAATCTCCAGGGAATTTCCCTGCAGAGCTCAATGCAAATCTCTGCTGAGCATGTGTGAACTATAATTTTTCATTGCCTTATAATTTGCCCTAATTTGGGCAGATTTTCATGAGGATGCTAAAGGGCATATTCCTGACACAAATCCTGCCTGCTTGCCATATTTCAAGTCCCTGCACCAAAGCACAGAGGCACTTGAATTTCTTTCAGAAAAGGTTGTCAGAATTTTTTAACATGAGCAAAAGAATTTATGTTTTTCATTCTTGGAAACAGCTGAATCGTTCTGGCTGAAATTTTCAAAAAGAAATGAAGCCTGAGGGGCACTCCTGACATGGAACATTTCAGCCTGATTAAAGTTTGGCAAAAAGTTATAAGCAACTGAAAACAGTGTCTTATGATAGGAATTATTGGGCAATCTTCATACAAGGTGGAGCTACCTGCCTATAATATTATATAATATTCCCTAGGTTTAGAGTCTGCAATCCACCTTTCAACCAAGAACACATTTTATCATAGAGGTTTATAAAGGGAATTGCGGCAGATGCTTAAGCAATAACAGAGCTACCTGCCAGGGCATGTAATGGAATGGCCAGATTTTCATCCAGTGTAAATCAAAGGAGTCAAGGAAACTAAATCCACAGGCATGAGCTGACATCTGGCCCAAAGAAACTAAATAACCAACCTAGAGCTGACTGCACAATCTCAGATTCATGTTAGTGCAGAAATCTTTGGAAGGGAATGGACAGGAGAAACCAGGCACTATGAAGATGAGACGGCAAGATTAAATTTATTGGGACGCTGGGCTAAAACTTGCCCACCTTACTCACTTCAGTAATGCTGTGCTAAAGGATGGCAATAGGTTGGCATGTGTGAGTAAAGCAAGCACGCTTTGGTCCATTCTCCAATACTGGATGCCTCAAGACACAAGAAATTGTGTATTATCAACTGCAAATGCTGCAGCCTTTTTATGCTGAAAACTAAGGAGTAAATTATGCCAGAACTTAAAAAGAAATACACAGCATTAGCTCTTAAAAATGTATGACTTTTTTTAAAAAAAAGACAGAACTGCTCCCAACCCAGAAAACATCTGTTCATTTTTCTTCTCTTTTCGGGCATCAGACAGGTCGTGATTAATACATTATGGCTGAGAAAAGAGATGAGATGGCATTTGCAGAATGTGTGCCAATGCGTGATTTTTTTTTCTAAAGAAGGGACAAAGTACATTTTAATCAACTCAGCTTCATAGGCAGAAAGTTACTTTCCTAACTGGCTGCTCAGTGACACTTCAGTTCCCTTATACGGTACGCACACTTGGCCCTGCTTTTCCCCAATATAATCTCTTACTGTCACTAAGTTTTAAAACTGTGTCCAGTTTGTCCAGCCTTTAAATTCAGGGCAGTGTTAAAGTCAGAGTTAGTCTAAAATTAACACTGAAAGGCAATTGAATTAGTACTTTGTGGTAAGATGCCCAGGCTACTGAGGACATGCGTACACCACAGCCAGGAGGTCCAATTCCCCGCACGGCAGATAGTGTTGCCCAGCTTGGACTACTGCACTACAAATAAGAGTGTGCACGTTGCTGCATGGATGGCAGCTCAGGTTAGCTTCCTGAGCCCAAGCCCGAGCAATCCTCAACGTCCAAGCTCGCATGGCCAGCAGGCCCATCAAGAGGGGAGCAAAGAGGCAAGTTGCCCCACGGCCCGGCAATTCAAAGCGTCCCGGGGTTCCCAGCTACTGCAGCAGCAGCAGTAGCAGCCAGAAACGTGGGCCCTTTAAATCACCAGTAGAGCACCACGCCACATGCTCCTGCAGCTCTGAGTGCTGCAGTGGAGGGCACCACACTCCAAGTGGCACGGAGCACTGGCTGACCCTGGCTCCATCCCTTGCACCTGAGGCTCCGCCCCTTATGGCAGCACAGAGCACCCCCCCACACACACACTGGCTACGTCTACACTGGCATGATTTTCCGGAAATGCTTAAAACGGAACAGTTTTCCGTTATAAGTATTTCCGGAAAAGGAGCGTCTACATTGGTCCCGGAGTTACCGTTATAACGATGCGCTTTTCCGGAAAAGCGCGTCTACATTGGCGGCGCGCTTTTCCGGAAAAGCAGAAGCCCGGAGCCATTTTGAAGAGGGCAAAGGCCACCAGACCTTTCCGGGGGCGGGGCCGGGGCGCCATTCAGACACGTGCTTAAAGGGGTCTCGCCGGACAGCCGTTGGTCTCCTGCTCCCCTGCCTTGGGACCTCTGCCAGGGACTGGCACCCTTAGCAGGTTCAGTGGTTGCCCTCTGAGTTTTGGGGACACCACCCTTTGGCCCCCAACTGCTTTTCCCTGAGTTTAGTTTTTTCTGCCCTGCTCTGTCTGCCATGGAGCCGTGGGTGGCCATTTGCCTGCTCGGGCCCCTGTTGGAGCTGTCGAGTGCCTGCTGCTCGTGCTGCAGGCCGGTGCCATGGTGTACATGAACCAGGAGGCAGGGATCACATTGGACTCCCTCACCAGGAGGCCCTGGCAACCGTGTGGCATCAGCACCCCACCGTAGAGGCCCGTCTGGAGTTTGAGCAGCACCGACTGGTGGGAGCGGCTGGTCCTCGGGGTCTGGGGCGACCACCAATGGATCAGGAATTTCCGCATGAGAAAGCGGACCTTCCTGCAGCTGTGCACCTGGCTCAGCCCGCGCTGCAGAGAGCCACCACCCGGCTGCGGGCACCCATCCCCATCAAGAAGAGGGTCGCCATCGCGCTCTGGAAGCTGGCCACACCGGACAGCTACGCCGGTGGCCCAGCAGTTCGGGTGGGAAGATCAACCGTCGGAGTGATCGTGGAGGTAAGTCCCAGGGGAGTGGGGTGGGGAGGGTGCTGCACTCCAGGCCCAGGGACAGCCAAGATTCCAGGCTGGGTCGCCCAGGGGTTTGGGCCGTCCCTCCCTTGCACAGGCCCGCTGGTGGGGGCCGTGGGGCGAGGGGCCCTGGTGTGTGTGTGTGTGTGTGAGGGTGTGTGTGAGGACAGAGGAATCAAGGGGGCACCAAGGAGCGCACACTCACCCCTGCCGTATGTGATGTGTTCCCTTGTGTTTCTCTGCACCCTTCTGCAGGTCGTCCACGCCATCAACAACATCCTGCTCCCGCGAATCATCCGCCTGCGCGGCGTGGATGATACCATGGCCGGCTTCACTGCCTCGGGTTCCCCAACTGCGGGGAGCCCTGGGCGCCACCCACATCCCCATCCGGGCCCCGGGCATCGAGCGGCCCATTTAATGAACCGCAAGTACTGCTCCATTGTTCTGCAGGCCCTCGTGGACCACGGGGCCGCTTCCTGGACATTTCACGGGGCTGGTCGGCCGGGCACACGGCGCCCGCATCCTCCGGAACTCTGGACTGTTTCGCAGGTTGAAGGCGGGCACCTACTTCCCCGGCGAGACTTGACTGTCGGGATGTGCCTATGCCCATCTGCGTCGTCGCGGGCGCGGCCTACCCCCTGATGCCCTGGCTAATGCGGCCCTGCGGGGCAGCGGACCAGAACCGGGCCCGGTTCAACGACCGCCTCAACGGGCCCAAAACCCAGTGGAGCTGGCCTTTGGGCGTTTAAAGCCCGATTCCGTTGTTTGCTCACCCGTCTCGAGATGGGTGAGCAGAATGCAACGGAGGTACTGGCGCACAGCGTGCTGCGTGCTCCACAACATTGTGGAGCGCAGCGAGACCTTCCTCCCTGCATGGATGGCAGCCGAGGCACAGACCTTGGAACAGCCCGACACAGCTGCCGTCCGCCAGGCGCGCCAGGATGCGGTGCGCATCAGAGAGGCCCTGGTGGACATGTTTGCCCAAGCCCCGTAGTAGGGTCGCCTGGGTCTCCCCAGACTACTCCCGCCCGTCCCCTACCCTTCCCCACCCCCTCCCCTTACCTCCCCCAATTGTAAAGCGTCGGGTCAAAGCACATCGGCCGTCATCGTGACTGTTCGTCGGGTGCGTCGGGCTTAGTTAGGGTTTTCTCTTTTAGTTTAGGCTAGGGTTTAGGCCACCATCGCCTGTCCCGAAGAACAGCCACGAGATTCGGGTTTGTGCAGAAGGCTCAAGTCAGAGTACCTGATTCCAGTCGTCTTCCGTCGAGGATCTCCTGGCTGTTCCTCTCCGAGGCCCGGAAGGACCAAAGGATTGAGGTGGCCAGCTTCGCCATCATCTTCCGTCGAGGATCTCCTGGCTGTTCTCTCCTGAGGCCCGGAAGGACCAAAGGATTGAGGTGGCCAGCAACACTACCCAATTGTCCTCCCTGCGCCTAGACTATGTTTAATTATCTGTAGTGTGCATCTTTTAACCGTTCTTGCTTGTTTGTGAGCTATGTAAATATAGTTTGTGGTTTACATTTTACTGAAAAGTCTCAGTATTTATTTATGCGCCACAAACCAATGAGCACTTAAAAAGGCCCCCAGTGATAGAGTACAGATTTTGTTGTCTGCAGTTTGTAACCCTGTTAAATTTAAGTGGCTAATTGGCATCTCACATCATTTCCTACAGTTACTAGAGTAACACGATAACCAACACAGGAATGAACAGAAAAATAGAAAACTGTTTATTTACAAGGGGAGGGACCTTCAACTGGGGACGGGGACCTTCAACTGGGACGGGGGGGCAGTTACTGGGATGGATGGCCCCTGCGACTGCTCCTCCGGGGGCCTGCACACGCTGGGCAGACCGCGTAGGGGCAGGCTGCATGGGGAGGTGGGCACGACCACGGGCACGACCACGGGCACGACCACGGGCAGGAGCAGGGGCAGGAGCAGGGGAGCAGGGGCAGGGGCAGGGGCAGGGGCAGGGGCAGGAGCTGGGATAGGAGGGGGCATGGGCTGTGCTCCGGGAGGATGGCGGGGCATGGGGTCCGGCCATGCCATAATGGATGGCATGGACCAAATGTGCCGTGAGCACGTCCATGTTCGTGCGCATCCCTCGGCACTCATTTAGGAACGCAGCCCAGCCCTCCTGCCGCCACTGCAGGTCTCCCTGCACCCGCTCGGCGATGGAGGCCTGGATTGCCTCCACGGCGCGCACATGGCGGCGCAGAAGCTGGTCTCTCTGCCGCCGCCTGTGCCTCCGGGTTGGCCAGCTGGGGTGCCGCTGCTGCCGTGTCGGGTCTGGTGCTGGGTCCCGCTGCAGGGAAGAGAAGAAAGGATGGGTCAGTCGGGCAGGCCGTCCACTGTCCCCACATCTCATGCCCTCCACCCCTGAGCCCAGGTGACCCCACAGTTGTGTGGCTTGGGCCCACTCGGTTTCCCTCCTGCCCCCATGTTGTATGTTGGCAAGGAGGACCGCCCCTGCTGGAGTAGGGTCCCCCTCCAGTACTGTAAGCACCGGTCTGTGTCCTGGCCCGTGGAGGCGGGAGGGTGCTTGTGCTGCGTTCACCTGTGGAACTCCCTGCCGGTGGAGACTGTGAAAAGCTTTGGGCTAATCGCTGGTGTTTGACAGGAGCGAGATGCATCCCCACGCAGTGCCTGGGAGCACATCTGGCAGAGGCGGTCTGGGCTCTCAGATCCTCGCGTGGGATATCTCCTGGACGTAACCAGAAGCGTGACTGGGTGGGGGTGTCCCATCCTTACAGCAAAACTCAGGGCCCTTGTCCCTCCCACTATCCCTCCCGCAAGGCCGGTAGCCCAGGGACATGTGCGGCCACAGTGGGGACTTCCCTCGGGGAACCAGCCAAGGCACCGGGAGCAGGCGAGGACTGTGGCGCTGCGGTTTTCCCAGGAGCAGCTGGCTGTGCCTCACAGCCAGGCATGGGACAGTGTGCTGTTCTCCGTGCTGCACCCTTGGCGGAGGTGAGGGCTCTGGGCTGAGTCCCTGGGGCCCTGGCCGGTTCCAGCCGGCATCCACCCTTCCCCTGGTCCCGCCGCATGTGTGAGCAGCACGGTCCCAGGCGTGCCCTGCAGCTGCCTGCCGCGGCCACGTGCCGCTCGGTCGCCAGGCTGCACGAGGTTGCACGTGCTGCTTGCTGCCTCATGCGATGCAGCGTGCAGCTCACGTGGCCTGAGTGACATGCTCTCCCCCCTCCTCCCTCTGGGCACCTGGCTCCCCCCGCCCTCCGCCCCCGCCCTTTGGGAGTGCAAACTGCAAAGACTCACCAGTGGGTTCCTCCCCGGCCTCGGCCTCGGAGGAGCTGCTGGAGGGGGCCTGCTGGGTGGTGGCCTCCTCTGCGCCGGACGCGCTGCTGCTGTCCTCTCCCTCCCCCTGCTCGGTGGGTCGTCTGATGGGGGGGCGCTGGCAGGTGTCCACAGGGACGTCCGGGGCTTGCGGGGCTGGCTGGCCCAGGAAGGCGTTCAGCCGGTCGTAATAGGGGCAGGCGTCTGGTCCTGCCCCCCTGCCCTCGCTGGCCCGGACGTACCCCAGCCGCAGCTCCTTCACTTTCGAGCGGACCTGCTCGGCATTCCGGGTGGGGTGTCCCTGCTGTGCCAGGTTGTCGGCCAGCTGTGTGTAGAGCTCCACATTCCGGCGCCTGGAGTGCAGGTCGTGGAGACCCTCCTCCTCCTGCCACAAGTCCAGGAGGGTCTCCAGCTCCTGGGGTCCAGGATGGGGCCCGGCGTTTGCGGCCCTGGGGGCCTCCTGTGCTGGGGTGCAGGGGCTCACCAGCTGGAGCTGCCATGGCGCGGTCTGATGGGTGGCTGGGCAGCACAGCGGCACGTGGCAGAGCTCAGGCTGCAGGGTCTGCGGCGCTCCTGCCACGCGTGCACCCAGCAGCCTCCCTACCAGGAAGTCCAGGGCTCCTCACGGGTCTCGTGGCGACCAAACCGCTTTTTCCGTTTCTTCTGCTTTTCCGGAAAAGCTGTCTACACTGGCCCTTTTCGGAAAAGCTTTTCCGGAAAAAGGACTTTTGCCCGAGCGGGAGCGGCATAGCTTTTCCGGAAAAGCGGCTGATTTCATACAGTAGATCGTCATTGCTTTTCCGGAAAAGCAAGTGGCCAGTGTAGACAGCTCGCACCTTATTCCGGAAAAGCGGCTGATTTTCCGGAATAAGTGGCCCAGTGTAGACACAGCCACTTTGCCCAAGGACCTGTGCAGGCTGTCGGCTCCCCTGGTGACCGGCCAGAGCTGCCAGCTGGGCAACACTGTTATTTTCAGTGTGCTAGCGCGAGCTGAGTTAGCGCGATAGTGTCTCCCGTGCTGGGAATCACATCTCCCAGCTGCAGTGCAGACATACCCTGAGGCAGAGAGGCAAGAAAGAAGCAGAGTCAAACTGAAAATATATTCGAAATTAAGCCCTTGTTACATCCAGTGACATTAACCCTCTCAGCGTGAGACGATGCCAGCCTTGAAGTAGCACACCAAGAGTCCGGAAGGCTGGAGTTAAAAATGTCGCCATTGTTTTACATGAGTAAGCCTTTCTTACTGTGAAAGGAAGATTCACGGACCTTATACATGACACTGATTTTGCCTTCTCAAATACACTAATGTATCGGTTCAGTAGAGCATTTGTGTGTGTAGATAAGGGCGTTCATGAAATGTGGCCTCAATGGTTACTTTTTTTGCATTACATCTATGGTAAGAAAGCAAATATCACAAGTTCAACATTGTGCCTGTAGTTCTCTTACATTCCCATTTCTTTCAGTACATGTTGCAATCGGTGAGGGCTGAAACCCTGATGCAACAAAGCATTTCAGCATATACCAGTGGTTCTCCAACTTTGTAGCCTGTGGCTCACCTTACTCAACCCTAATCTTTCTGCAGACCACTAGCCAACCACTCATAGGGTTGCATGGTGTCCGGTATCCTACCGGACAGTCCAGTATTTGAGCCCTCTGCCCAGTAAAAAAAAAAAAAATCAGACAATACCAAACATGTATTGTCTGGCAACCCTAACCACTCATGATGACTAAATGGGGATGTATGGGGGGGTGCGGTCTGGTAGAGAAGCTGGATGCAGGCGCAGGGTGAGGGTGGGCATCTGGCCAGGAGCTTGGGTGCAGGAGCAGGGCTGAGGGTGAAGGTCTGACCAGGATTCTGGCCAATGGGAGCAGCGGCAAAAGCCTCCAGGTGAGCCCGCAGCCCACCTGCAAGACGGTTGCAGACAACTACTGGTCCGTGGACCACACCGAGAACCACTGGCATATGCTGATGTGCTCTGTTGTACTGAGGCCTCTGTAAAGTTGACAGGCTTCAGTCCACAATGCGGCAAAGCTGGGCAAAGTCGGTATTTATTGATACTAAACTCAAAATGATCATTAACATTTTGAGAAAAATCCATATGCAATCACGGCAGTGAAAAAAATCATTTGCATTGGTTAATGAATTTAAAAATGGAAAACAGCTTTAAATGAAAAATATTGGAAGTTTACTTATAAATACTCTGTGATAGGCTACAAAATAAGGACTAGAGAGTCTGCATAAAAGGAGATGCATCTGCAACTTTGGCATTTAAGCTCTTAAATATGCTGGTATTTAATATTCAGCTCATGCTATGACCTTGTTTTCCAATGCATGTTAGGCAGAGTAAAAACAAGCAGCTCCTGTTGGTTTGGTCCAACAGAAGTTGGAGCGAGAGTTCATGGAAAACTGGTATCAGCGCTTTACTTATGGCCTCAGATGCTAAACACCAGCCAATACAGCAAACCTGGGGGCTAAGTCTACACTGCCGCCGTTTTGCACCAAAAATATGCAAATGAGGCGAAGCGTGGAATATTGCCATGCCTCATTTGCATATTTTTGGCGCAAAATGGGGGCAGTGCAGACATAGCCTTACTGTCTAGCTTAATATCATGAGCACACTGAAATCATCAGGACTGCTTATGCTACTGTCTGCTCCACCTGCTTGTACGAGTTTGCAAGATAGGATCAAAGAGTAGGGCACAATCTTTGATTTGTTTATGTCTCAGTTCGTTGTGCTCAAAAAGCCACACTCTGCCCTCATTTATATCCCTGCAGTCCCATTGACTATAGGAAGCCTGATCTCTGATCTCTGATTGACTATAGGAAGCCTGATCCCTGCATAGGAAGCCTGATCTCCATTTTCTCCCAGCTTCTTCTTTGCCACACTACCATTTTCAGCAGAGCCCCATAGGCTACAGGGACATTTTGTGGTTGGACTACAGGAGGCTAGAAGGGGTGGCAGGGAGGAATGGGAGCACATTTCCTGACTATGTATCCCATAGTTTGGTCCTCATTGGAGAATCACGGGGAGAGAAAGGGAAGCCAAAAAGCTGATTTACTAACGGTCAACTTGCAATTGAATAATGTGTAAATGGCTATTATTTAATTCTGTTTTTCTGATACACCAGGATGGACGGACCAGTTTACGCGGTACGGAAACATAAACAGGTTACGTTCTCTAGCTCATTTTCAAACGCAGAAGTTTTTTAGAAAGAGCATGAAAAGTAAAAAGAAAGGAAAACAGATGCCAATAAAATTTAATTAGATTAGCTGCTTCTCAAAACATTATGATTCAACTTTAATTGGACAAACAGGTCTCCCATTCCAATCTGATAACATAAAAACAGACTGAGGCTAACACTAGACTCGGGCACTGCAGCATGCCAATTACTGTAAACGCATGGTACATTTTGGGGCCAATTAATTGCATAGTGCTGAAAACGAAATCTTTTAAAATTCTGCAACTCACATCAATTCTTGTCCATTAAAATTTTTAAATCAACTGGGCCTGTCATTGTCTTGCTTGCTTGGTATGTTCTAAGGGCTTCCAGCTGTCCTTCAATGTGGAGTCATTTCAAAGATTCAAAATAAAAAGGAATTCGCTCTCTGTCTAGACACAGGAGTTAGTGTAGTGACTTTAAATATCAGAAATAAATGTTCAGAACATTGCAGATGAGTGCATGTCACAGAAAGCCATGAAGAAAAATGGATTGTGGACAGCAGAAGTCTTATGAGGTGGTGAGAATTAAGACAGACAGTCATAATCCTTAATGAATCTGTTGTTGAGCTTACAGCAATTTAGTGCAACATTTGTGTGAGTGAGTGACAACTCATTAGCCCTCCGACTTGCTAAATAAAGAACAGTCAAAATGAAATTGTGAAAAAAACCTCACTAAGTCTTGCATGGATAACTTAGAGGGAAATGTCAAGATGAAAATGTGCTCAAAATGGTACTTAAGTTGCCAATTTAAGGTGTTGTAAAGAAAAAATAATGATTACAGGAACAGTGTACAGTAATTATAGAAAAAAAGGAGTGGATACAAGGTGCCAAAAAAAAAAAAAAAAAAAATCAACCACTACTAATATGGCAAAATGAAAATTTGCCTGGGAAAGGGTTAATAGATACCATGGAGGTCAACAGAAGAAAGCACAGTCTCACCTTAAACTTTCCTTTTTGGAAAATTTTAAGTTTTACTGCAAAATTATTAATAGTGTAAGGTTATTAATAATTATTATTAATTACTACTTACATTACAGTAGCACCTTAATTGAGATTGGGCCCCATTCTGCTAAGCACAGTATAGAGAGGTAATCCCCACCCTGAAACATTTAGGCTATGTATATACGCTACCAGGTTATTTTGAAATAATAACTCTCAAAATAACTATTTCAAAATAAGCTTATTCCGCTTCACAAGCAGGAGTTTTTTCAAAATAACAAGCCCATTATTTCAAAATAACAGGCTTGGCAGTTTCAGAAGGGTAGCCGAGTTAGTCCGTAACTGGAAAAGCTTAAAAAAACAACGAATAGTCTAACAGCACCTTAAAGACTAACAAAATATGTAGATGGTATCATGAGCTTTTGCGGGTACAACCCACTTCTTCAGATTAATGGAGTATTAAAAGTCCAGTTCCAAAATAAATAGGGGATGGGGGGGCGGGTGAGGGAAAAAACAGTGAATTAGAGTGTTCATGTTACAAGAAGCTGACAGAGAAGGTGCAAATTGTTCTTAAGTACTCAAGCTACATCTACACTGCAGGCTTCTTGCGCAAGAACTGTTTTGCGCAAGAGTTCTTGTGCAAAAAGGTCTTGCACAAGAGCACATCCACACTGCCATGTGCTTTTGCACAAGAGATGTGCTTTTGCACAAGAGCATCCATGGCAGTGTGGATGCTCTCTTGCACAAGAAAGCCCTGATGGCCATTTTAGCCATAGAGGTTTCTTGTACAAGAAAACCCTGTCGCCTGTCCACACTGCCTTCTTGCACAAGAGGGCTTATTCCTCGTGGGGAGAGGAATAACTCTTGTGCAAGAAGCCCTCTGTTCGACGCCTTACTGTAAATTTACTTGCAGAAGAACGCACATGCAGCGTAGACACTCCACAAGTTTTTGCACAAGAACAACCGTTCTTGCGCAAAAAGCCTGCAGTGTAGACGTAGCCTCATTGTTTGGTTGGTTAAGTCATTAGGATGTGGAAGATAGTGTGCTAGCCAGGTAATATTTTTATTCATACCTTCGTAATGGCTCCCGAACTTGTAAATGAAGTTAAGTTCCAACGTTTCCCTGTGTATTTGGCTTGTGGGATTGGCCTGAAACAACATGGTGACTTTGAGATCCATTAATGAGTGCCCGGGCATGTTAAAGTGTTCTCCAACGGGTTTCTGTGTGTGATGCTCGCCTTGTTATTTCAAAATTTTGAAATAACTCCCCACTGTAGACATGCCCTTACAGTCTAACCAGACAAGAAAAATTGTGGACAGCAATTTTATCCCTGCTACATAAATGCAGAACTGAGACACAGAGGAGCTAAAATGATTTGGTGATGGTCACAGAGGAAGCCTGTGAGAAAGATGGAAATTGAACTTACATCTCCAGAGCCCAGTCAAGTGTCTTAATCACAAAAACACTTGTCCTCTTTTTATATTGCCTATGATGGTTTGATAGAGGAAAGTATTTATGTGGATTACTGAATACATTAATGCCAGGGATACAGTTTTATTTTTTTCTGAAGACTTCAAATATATTACTGTCCAGATGTATCTAACTGAACTGTACATTTTTGTCCATTAAAACATGACAGATTAAATGTGAGCTAAATTCCTTTAATAAATAAACAGTCCATCTCTCTATTAGCAGATCACTTCTTCTCTACATTATACTCGGTTCCAGGGCATATACAAATTATTTTCTGTTCTTTTTAATTGAAGACTGCAGTACTTCTTGTTGTAGCCTTTTTCCATCAAGTGGCTTTTCAAGCCATTATAAAACAACCCTCTACACCACCATGTCCACCCCCACCAGCATCATCTGCTCCTCCTCCTTTTCACAAATTTTTAAACTTGAAGGCATTCATAGTAAGGGAGCTATTTTAAGTCTGTAATAAATCAATGGAAGCCCAGACAAAAAGCTCTTGAGACTGAAGTGGGAATAAGAATGGAGAAGCAATACTGGAGAAAGGTGGTACCCAGGCATCTACAAGATTTGTTTTTAAACACCGTAATTCAGGCTAGTGCTGCTCAAACATTAATTGAAATAATTTTTAAGTTAACCATCACCTTAGTCTCTGTACAGTACAGAAAGATAAGGTAACAGATTTCACCGACTTGCTTCAAGACACTTTAAGACAAAAGATCGCTCATGAATGTTCCCTTCCATATGGCAAACTCAGAATCTGACTGAATGGGCAAAGGAAATAGAGAAGGAACAATACTGAAGTTGGCAGACTGATGAAGGAAAAAAACCAAGCCACATAGGAAGGAGAAAGGATCTTGCTCAGTGTACCCAAGAAAGCCAGAAAGCTCCTGATTAGAGAACTGGGTCATATTTAGATGAATGTTGGAAAACAGTAAAGCCACATCTTCACTTTGCGGAAGATTGACGCCGACACAGTCGATCTTCTGGGTTTCAATTTAGCAGGTTTAATGAAAACCTGATAAATCGAACACAGAGGGCACCCCCATTGGTGCTGGTATTCCTGCTCCTCACAAGGAGTAAAGGAAGCAGATGGGAGCGTTTGCTCTCATCAACCTCCCTCTGTGTGAACGGTGTGGAAACACGATTTAAGATACGTTGACTCCAGCTACATAATTAACATAGATAGAGTTGCGTATCTTAATTCAACCTTCTGTTATAGTATAGACCAGGTCTAAGACATTAACGTTAAAGGGTTTAGAGAATCCAATGTCAAAAGAGAAATATGGATGTGCTTTGTCCACTTTAAAACAAAAATATGGTTTGGAATAGAGGACTAGAGAACAGGAATTCCTTGAGAAGAACTAAAGCTTGACCAGATATTTAAAGAACAGGAGAAAAAACAAAGATTTCAGTGAGAATTAAGAGCAAGAGTCAGGACGGTTTCAAGCAGAAAAAGGAATCCATCTGTGGCTGTAACAGGCCACCCAACTGTCAGTAAGGACGCAGAGAGCAGAACTGGAGAAGATAACACCTCTGACTTTCGTGGCTGTGTCTGCTAATGGTTCAAAACAGAATCCAGACATGACTCTGACTTCATCAGCAACACAGCTAAGGATGCGAGTTGTGAAAGCAGAAAAGGGGACTCTAACATCAGCAACAATAATGCCAAAGCAAGGACTGCACAGACATGAAGCAAGGCAGGAATTGTCTCGATGAGCTACACAACCACCCTTAAGTTTCAGAGGGATAGCCATGTTAGTCTGTAACAGAAAAAACTTAAACAACTCATAGCAGGTATCATGAGCTTTCATGGGCACAAGTGGGTGCTGCAGGACTATTGCTTGTTTTTTACGTTTTTACAACCACACTTAGGGAAATGTCCCCAGAGTGGAATGTGAAAGAGCATGCTCCTGGCCTTCATGGACACACAAAAAACAAAGGATAAAGATGCAATGGTTTATTGTAGTGAAATAGACTGGGTATCGAGCAGCACAGTATTCAGTGGCCATCAACTAACTCACAGTGGTACAGTATATTGAAACAGGGCACTTATGCTAAGTATTAGCTGAATAGACGAGTACTGGTTGAGAAAAAGCACCATGGAAAGCCAAACTGAGACGGACTGAAGCTGAGGGAGGAGGGAGTCAGAAGGCAGCATAGGAAAGCAAGGCTGTTTTTTTAAATCTGTAACATAGTTCTACTGCAGCAGTGCTTGTCCAATGCAGCAATGAGCCATGACTGGAGGTGTTTAACATAAGGTGTGTGGGGATTATTTCTGTGACCTTCTGTCCCATCCACTGAACTAGTGCAAATCTATGACATCCAAAGGGACAGTTGCTCAGAGTGAAGCTTCAGACACTCCATCCAAATCTCTTGTGTTAGGTCAATGCAACTACCATATAGCTCTTCCTTTATTAAGCTGGGTGCATGCAGGTAACTTGCTAGCAATGATTTGTCTCCGATAACAGGCCCAAGAAATGTACAATTTATGCCAGAAAATCTTTTCTGTGTAGGGCATGCTAGATCAGCTCTTTCTCCTGTTAAATGAACCAGCAAAAAATAAAATAAAATAAAATAAAATAAAATAAAATAAAATAAAATTTTAAAAATGCTTTTTTAAAAATAGAGATTTGCCAACATTGGTTTAATTTTGTAACATGCTACACTGTAAATAGGCCAGTTAATAGTAGCAAAATAATAATGCACCTTTTGCAATTTTCACTTTAACTCAGCAATGCACCAGAAATAATGCCATTACGTTATCTGTCAAAAACTGAGGTTTAAATATTATAATTAAAGATAAATCAGCCTATAGTATGACGTAAGCTAACCTAGCGTTTAATTGTGAGAATTCTTATAATCATATCGGAAAGTCTTAAACCTCCCCCTTAAATTATACTGAATATTTAAATATTTGCCAATTAGAATAATAAGCTCATATAAGGTGGATCCCTTAACATCAGGACTTCTACTTTTTGAACACTAGGTTAATTCACCACTGAGTTGCTCCAGTTCTAATGGAATCAGCACAGCACAGAAATGAAGTAACACAGGGGGAAACCAGGCCTGTTATTTTTTAATTTATGCTTTTACTTCCTTATTTTACAGTGATCCAAAACATTAAATTTGTATTACCTCTATTTTTAATTCCAGCATAACTATAGGGTCTAAACAGGAAGTACTAGCACATTGTGGTTTCACACTACACGCTCCAGGGGACTTTCGTTTTAAATGATCTCAGCTGTACACAGTGACTGCTAATTTTCTCTCCCTTATTTCATTTCATTGTGTTCACAGCATGGTTTTCATATCCTGCCCAGCTCCCTAACTGTAAAATCCATTTATGCTGGCAGGGTTATTTTCTTTGGAGATGAGGTAGAGTGTTCCTTGAAGGGAGAAAAACTAATTACTAACAGGGGTTAAAAAAACAACTCAGGCAGTAGTAAAGAGTAGCTAGTTGGCTTTACGAAACCTGTAGTAGATGAGCTGAGTCTTCAACAAGCAGTGCTGTCAGTAGTATAGGAGTAAATGCCTTTGAGGAGTGGGTTTGACTGAGGAATCCTGCAAGCCATGTGTACAAACCAGATCTTGTTTTTGATCTAGGTAAGAGTCTGTTACACCAGTCCTTGTAGACTGATTCACTAGTGAATAGGGATGTAAGCGATGAGTCGACTATCCAATAAGCATATGCTTATCTGATAGACAACTCGACTAGTCACTTTCCCCCCCTCTTGCTGCCTCCCGGGTCCTGGTTCAGGGCCAGGCAACACAGAGGCAGGGCCGCGAACACTGCTGGGAGCCTGTGATTGCGCAGAAGCCTGGCGGGGGGAATGGCTGGGACTCCCAGCCACCCGCCCCCGCCAGGCTTCTGACTCGACCAGAGGCACCCAGCAGCGATTGCGGCCCCGCCTCCCAGAGGGGACTCCCAGCTGGAAGGCAGGGCCACGACCACCGCTGGGAGCCTGTGATTGCGCAGAAGCCTGGCGGGGGCGGGGCTGCCCACGTCAGGCTTCCATCCGGTGCCCAGCCGGAAAAAAATCAGAGAATACTGCACATGTCCGGTATAGTCTGATTTTTTTTACCGGGCAAAGGGCTCAAATACCGGACTGTCCGGTAGGATAGCGGACACCTGGCAACCCTATGCAGGGCAGGGCAGTAAGCAAACAGTTCCAGAGGCCCAGGCCCTATTTCAGGGCAGGGCAGCAATACAAACAGTTGCAGTCTATGCAATTAGTAGCCCAGGCTCTGGTGCAGGGTGGGGTGGCAAACAAACAGTTATTGGAAGGCCTGGGCCATGGTTTGGGATTGGGGGTGCAGCAAACACAGTCAGTCACAGGGTACAGAGTTAGTAGTTCACAGTGAACAAACAGTCGTGTCTCTTTGTTCAGGGCGGAGATCCAGCAAACACAGGCGGTTGGCCTGAAGTGGCGGAGAGGGGAAGACTGCCACCCAGAGATGGGATTCGGGGGGACGTAGGCCCGCCCATCCCACTGCGCCCCCAGTCCAGGGCCCTAACAACTGCACAACAGCCTGCTACTGGGTCAGTGGGGATCCCCACTGCAACACGCTGACTGCTGTTCTGGAACAGCCTGACTAATGTCAGCTGTCCCTAGGCTACTTCCATTCTCCCCCTCCACGCATACCTGGGTCTCCAGCAGGTCTGCTGGGGTGTTGGGGCTTGTCAGCTCTGGCAGGGGTCGACCTACCTCCCAGTCACCGGCCGTCAGGTGTCCTGGTGGTCCAGGCCAGTCCTCAGCCTCCTGGGTCGGGAGCACAGGGCAGGTGCCTGGTTCCTCTGGTAGCTGGGCCCTGACTGAACTCCTGGGCTGGCCTTTTATAGTCGGAAGTCAGGAGGCCTGGTTACTGTCAGGTAAGAGGGTGAGGCCAGGCTCTGCCCAAGGGGCCTCACAGAGGGGCTCTTCCCCCTCCGGGTCAGTGGGCGGCCACTCTGCCTCACTACATATTCCCACTCATGACTTCTCCCCATAAATTAACTTATTGAGTTTGCATCTTGTGATGACTGTACAGAGATGAGTGTACAGACTGATAGCCTCCAGTTGTGCAGATGTGAAAACAGTTACAATTTAGAAAGTCGGCTGGTGGGGTAACAGTGCAGGTTTTAAAATTAATTCAGTTTCCACTTTCCTTTCTGACTGGTAGATTGTCCTCTGAAGAAGCCAGAAGTGCAATGAGTAAAAATATCCAGGTGACCACAGAAATGCAGCAGTATTTGTTGGAACGGACAAAAATACATCCTTTGGTGACAAAGGCCAACGTTTAAATGAATCTTTAAAAATGAAAAACGAGGTGAGTTTGGGAGTGAGATGAGTAAGTGTATGAGCATTTCAACTCTGAAGTCTGTATCTATGATATATTTGAGAAATTTTGTCTGTGCGTGCGTGTGTCCATCTGTTTGTCTGTGAGTCTGTTAAAAAACTCCTCCTACATGGTTAGTGCTAGGACCACCAAATTTGGTATGCAGCTTCCTCTGATCATAACTTAAAGCGAGGTCAGGGGTTGGCTGTGACAGGACAATGGGATGTGGGTGGAATGTGATTTTTTCCCAGCAAATGGAAAGGGAGGGGTGTGATGGGAGGAATAGTTATATCCATGAATGACCACAGGGGGGCAGCAAGCACAGGTGACAGTTATACTCCCGAATGACCATAGGGGAGCAGCAAGCAGCCCAACCCTGGGGAGCAGCTGCTGGCAGGCAGCACAGCCCCCGTCACCTCAGCCTGCCTTAGGGAGCGGCTGCCAACTGTGCCACACAGCCCCCCGTTGGGCCGGGTAAATGTGCTAGTTAGGAATAAATGAGAATGAGCTCTGTGTGTCTCTGTTTAGTCCCCTTTTATGAACATCACCAAATCAGTGCATAATCCAACTTGCTCTGTACAGGAGAAGTCCAAGACTAGAAGAAGTGCTGCATGTCAGGATTCAAGACACTCTTGAGAGCTGTGGGAGAACTCTGACTAGAATGACAGGAACTGCAGTAGGCCAAGCTTTGCATGCACTGGGATAACAGGGGAGAAAAAACTACCAGTTCACATGATGCCCTAGCAGTGGTGCTGATTAGGAAAGTTTAAGATCCTACTCCTCCCACACACCAAGCCTGCCTCCAGGCATAAGAACATAACAATGGCCATACTGAGTCAGACCATCTAGCCCAATATCTTGTCTGCCGACATTGGCCAATACCAGATGCCACAGAAAGAGGGAACACAACAGGTAATTCTCACGTGATCCCTCTCCTGTCATCCATTTCCAGATAAACAGAGGCTAGGGACACCATTCCTACCCATCCTGGCTAATAGCTATTGATGGACCTAACCTCCATGAATCCTAGCTCTTTTCTGAACCCTGGTAAAGTCCTAGTCTTCACAACATCCTCTGGCAAGGAGTTCCACAGATTGACTGTGCGCTAACTGAAGAAAAACTGCCTTTGGTTTGTTTTAAACCTACTGCCTATTAATTTCGTTTGGTGACCCTTAGTTTTTATATTGTGGGAATAAGTAAATAACTTTTTTCCACACCAGTCGTGATTTTATAGACCTCTATCATATCCCTCCTTAGTCTCCTCTTTTCTAAGCAGTATAACAGGCAGTGTTACACTGCTTTATTTGTGAGCACCAAACAGACTTCAAAATAAAATACATGAAAAGGAAGACACTAGCCACTGTAAAAATAAAATCACTGCAAGCAATGATACCGTTACCCGCATAAGCAGACACTAAAATAAACCAATTTACAACCGAATTGCAGAACAAATGAGGTCACAGAGTTTCTCCTCAGAAAACACTGCTTTTACAGCTGTCATCCTCACATTCTCCACACATGTATGCAGTGAGGCTCTGACACCCACCCAGATCACAGAACCCTGGAAGAGATCTAGCTCTTCTGTGACAGAGCTGGTGCTCCCAGCGGAGCCAATTAGCGGGGTGGGCCTGCACGTGGGATGGAAAGGGTCAGAGGAGAAGGTGTATTGTGATAGCCGGGCGAGAGGAGGAACTGCAGAGTGAAGCTGCAGGGAAAGGCAGGTAGCCAGAAAGGACAGTGCCTCCAGGAGGAGAGGCTGTGCCCTGCTAAGTGGAAGGTTCGGCTCAGTGGTTGCTTTTTGGAAATCTGTGCTACTAAAGAAACAAGACTCCAAGAATGGTTGAGATTGGATGATTTTTGTGTAATTCTGTTTAAGGATCCCAGAAGAAGGGGGAAACAGATGCACGGTACCCCCGACCAGGAAGGGGCACCAGGGAGTGGCCACCTGGTTATATTCATAATCTCTGAAATACATACAATGAGATGAAATCATTAGTCAATGGCCAGAACGAATGTTTTTATTTTCATAAATATTTAGAAACACCATTACACATTCCATATTTCTGTGTTCTCTTTAAACGGGACTTGGGCGCATTGGGGAGGGGAAGATGTGAAGCTGACTAAAAAGCATCTGAAAATAATCCAAATGCAGCAATCTAGGTGATCTATTGCTTCTTTAAAATGTAAATGCAAATACCAGAGGCCTATTTGATTCACAGCTTCTAGGTATTAGCAGCAATAGTAAGCAACTCAACCAAGTAGAAGGAAGGTTTAGAGCTCTCTAATAATGGCTCACAGCTCAACTTGCAGAATTAGACCTTCCAGAGATGGAGCAAGAATACAAAGAATGTTATTTCATTCCTTCATACTCAGCCACTGCAGCATATTGCGTTCTCCTCAACCCACAGCCCACTAGTTTTGCTCCATATCAGCAGTTGTCAGAGTGGGGCAGATGTGTGACCTTTCCAGGGGAAGCGGAAGGGGGAAGCAAAGACTAGTTTTCTTATTCTTCTGTGCAGGAGTTTCTGAAAGTCCTTAACTAAAGTTTCCTTCCTAGGTAGCTACACCCTGTTAAACTGAACCTTGATACAAATTAGAATTATAGTTGGTCTCTCCGAATGCTGTGGTACCAACTAGTGTTTGCATATTGATCTTGTAAAAAAATTGCGAGACATCCCATTGTGGACCATCCTGAGCAGAATAGTTAATCTCATCTGTCACTTGCTAGAGCCGCATAGCCAAAGCGGAGAACCAAGCATTCAGCACTAGGTAACTTGCAAGAAAGTAAATCAGCCACAGTAACGCAAATAAACGTCAAAGCCGAACTCAAAATGGAAAAGCCCTGGAATTGTCTGTTCTGAAAATGAACACTTAAGCAGCAATACAGATGAACAATAGCACAGCAAGATCACACCAGGTGATGACCCCCTGGTTTTGCAAACATGATAAACTGATCATTTTTGTAACAGCCAAGATTAAATTTCACTTTGATTGTAAAATATTTCTTTTCTGTTATCATCACTAGGGATGTCAGTGCGGAATAAAAGGCATATATTACTTGTGGATTCGCACCAACATCTTTTTGATGACAATCATTCCATGACCAGGTGATAGCTTTAATAATAATACATATGAAATAATTGTGAAAATGCACTGCTAACAACCCATGTCCCATTACACTGTGCATGGTTTCGATTTGAGAAGTACAGAATGCTCAGTGTATCTCTTGAGCCATGTAGCAAACATTCAGCTTATTCCAGAATAAACACGTAAATCCGTATAATCATAATGGGACCCATAAGAAGCACCAAGATTTAAGCAATCACTATAACAACGGGGGCATGTCTACACAGCAGCATTATTTCAAAATAACTGATGTTATTCCGAAATAACAAAGCGCGCGTCTACACAGCAAGCCGTTATTTCAAAATAATGTCAGGCTGGAGGACTTCTTACTCCAACTCCTGTAACCCTCATTTCACAAGGAGTAAGGGAAGTTGAAGGAAGAGTGGTCTTCCTTTGGCTCCCTGCTGTGTAGACAGCGCCAAAAGCTGAATTAAGCTATTTCGACTTCAGCTACGCAATTAGCGTAGCTCAAGTTGCGGAGCTTAATTTGACTTTTGCCCTGCTGTGTAGATGTGCCCTGGGTTATTAGAATAGCAACCATTTTCTGAAAAAGAATTATCTTATTTTCTGCAGGCTAATTAGCATTAATAAGCCAAGATTCAAACATTTCCTTCCGACACAACAGGGAAGCAAATCATCAGTGCTAGAAGGAATAAGCTAAGATAATATGAATGATTTTCAAAAGATATTTAGAGCATACACACACTCTAAATGATATACATGGCTACCAATTAAACACCACTCAAACTAGCTGCATCTCACATCTAATTGAGAATATGTAGTATACTATCCACATTTAAGTCTGGTAAAAGAATACACTTTCCTCCTTAAATCTAAAGCTTCTCTGAAAAGGAATAAGGTGCTTAAAGTTAAGAAATGGCTATTAAACATTTTAATTTACATGTTTTATTATTGCTGCTACAAATGCTTAAAAATAGGTACCAAAAAAAAAGTTCTGTGAAACCTTTTGAAACAGATTTTCAATTGGAGGCACAATCTGAACAATCATTTGCTTCAGTGATTATCTTAATTAAACTGCTGTTTACATGAACAAAGTTGATTTACTTCAGTATTGCTTAGCATCATTAGACCATCCATTTAATTGTGCACATTTCCTTTAAATCAAATTTCTCACTCTGCCCACCTCAAAAAGTTATGAAATGCATGTGAATCACAAAGAGCAAACTCAGAGCAAATTTAACTGTAGGAAACATTGTAATACAGGTTGAACCTCTCTAGTCCGGCACTCTCGGGTCCGGCAACGTCCGTGGTCCACCATGATGTTAGTTAGCTGGATGTCCACTTATTATGGGTGTGGCCAAGTTTCTCGCTGTCCCATAAAGTTTGTTTACAGCCGCCAGTCCTGGCTCTCAGTGTTCTGTGCTTTTATTTAGCTCTAATATGCCCTTAAATGTCTTCTCAGAGCCCAATAAACAGTGGAAGTGTTGGTAATGCTGCTAGACAATATTGATCTCCTGTGGTATGGCAAATTTTCTGGTTCGGCAATGGTCAGGATCCAAGGATGCCAGACTAGAGAGGTTCAACCTGTATAACACGATACACTTTACATCTCAAGATATAAAAGACTAATATTGTATCACAAAGCTTAGCACTCTTGACGATGTCTCTTTAAGGTAACCATGACCACCAAGAGGGACATGAGTCTTTTTATTTTACATTCAATTCCCCAGTCATCTTGGTAAGAAAATACACTCCTGAGATGACACTAGAACACAGGCTACTGATGAGGCTGAGATGAAGGTTTTCAGTGCACCTTAAATTTGGGAGCAAAATAACTACAGTTGCAAGTTAATAAATGAAACCTGGGACACATGCTTCTTTCTAATGTGGCTCTGAAATCAGAAGTGCATAAAGCGTCAAATCAGAAATTAGGAGGACATTTGTTGGCCATTCATTCAGTAAATATTCATGCAGCAAGAAAAGAGACAATCTTCAGTGATTCAATTCAGAAGATTGGTCAAGAGTTCCAAACATAGGCTCTCCAAGGAACAAATATGGCCCAAGATACTTGGCTTGTTGATGCCATAATTACTTGGTAAGATTCCATGGCTGATGTTCTGCAGCACATCATACTAGAACACAATGATCCTTTCAAGCTTTAATAGCTCTAAAAACAACACTACCACACAAAATGGAACTCACAGGGATACAAGGGATGTTAAACTGTGTTCAATCGGCTAATCAAGGAATTTCCATCAACTACTCGATTAGTCGATAAGGGGGGAAACTGCTGAGCCGCAGCAGGGTTAGCTCCCAGCCTAGGGAGCTAACCCTGCAGTAGCTCTGCCTTTTAAATGTATTAAGAGCTGCTAAGCTCTTAATACATTTAAAAGGCAGAGGCGTAGCAAGGGGACCAGGCACAAACCAGGAATCAGCTGATGGCTCTTAATACATTTAAAAGGCAGAGGAGCGGTGTCTGGGACCGGGTGCGAGCTGGGAATCAGTTGATTCCTGGATCGCGCCTGGTCCCCCAGCTACACCTCTGCCTCCCCTGTGTCCCTCTCCCTTCCTCGCAACTGCAGAGACAGTGCTAGGGAGAACCGGCTTTAAAGGCTTCTGAGTGCCTAAAGAATGCAGAATTAGGCCTGGAAATGAAAACTAAGGCGAGAAGAAAACCTAAATTTTGGCTTGTCAGAATTTGAGACGTGTTTGGATAGCTGCCTTTTGCTTTGGTTCACATAAGTGCAATCCTCCTCTCTTGTCTGTAAACTACTGAGCAAAGAACTGCATATACTAGCTAGAGTTACAGAATATGTTGAAGGAAACTTCCCAATAGGGATGTGAACGGGTAACCTGTTAACTGGTTACCTGGTAAGCATCGTGATGCTTACCGGGTAATGGTTAACCAGTACCTGGGAGCAACCCCCACCTGTGGCCAGCTGCAGGTGGATGGCTGCTCTAGCCCTGCTGGCTTCCGCATGGGGCTGCTACTTCTGGCCCTGCGCAGGGCTGCTCCCACCCAGACTGTGTAGGCCGGGAGCCAGCAACCCTGTGCAGAGCTGTTAGAACGACCCCCCACCAGGTCCCCCAGGGCTGGAGCAGACCCTGCCTGCAGTTGGGGGGCCGGGGTGCTACAGTCCAGCTGAGCTGGAGCAGTTGCCCACCCATCCCCCCTTTAATCAGTTAACCGGTTAAACACTACATTTGACTGGTTAACCAGTTAAACAGGATTTTATATCCCTTCTTCCCAAGATGAACCCAATGGAGTTGCCGCTGAATTCTCAGGTGTTGAAGAGGCTGAGACAGGAAGCTCCAACCTTGTAGATTCTGCACCCTCAGACCAGTATACCTCTTGCACAAACAGATCTCTCAGGAAATTTTCCTATGACTGGTTCCTCTGCAGGGAACTGGCTTCTAACAGAGAATACAGACGCAAGGGGGGAGTTAATGCAGCAAAGAAGAGCATTAATTTCTACTCATTATCTGGCAGTGCTAGGCAGGAACATCCTGCAGGCAACGGGAATCTCATGCCTCCTTTCCAGCTCCAGACACACCTCCCAGATATGCATAGTCCATCGACATGTACGGGCTAAAAGAACTCTAGTTCTGTATCGTTCAGTATGATATGGCACTCCTGACCATGCAAACACTTAAGCATATCCTTAATTTTAAATACAAGTGGTACTACTTTTAGAAATAAAAATTAGGCAGATAAATAAGTATTTGCAGGGCTAGGGCTCAGACTCTGAAGGGCTATAATGCAAAGCAAATGTATAATTCAGTATACATAGCAAATACATAGTCTACGGATGCATTTAGTATATTCACTTGAACTGGTCTGTATTGCTGTAGATTTTTAATTACTTACTACTGGCATTGCCAAAATAATGATTGGCTCTTAGTGGATCTGAAGGCTCTGAATGTTGCTAGAGAAAATCAGATGTACAAAATAATAAATGCACGGCTTTCGTTTTGCTTAACTTGCACTTTCAATGTAATATATAACACTTCATAGGGGAGAAAAAAAAATCAAAGCTCCATAAAGAGTAAAAACCAAAGAAAAAATTAAACTACAGAATACATCTGACCTATTAATTTTGCCTGATAATGAAGTGCTTTGGGTGATTTCTAAAACTCACTTTCATTTTGATGCTTCATTTATTTTAATCTACAAGATAATTAGAGGGAAATGAAATCCATCCCCAAAGTAGGAAAGTCACCTGTCTAAGATGCCATTCATTTGCAGCTTGTGAATTCTTTCTCAATTTTCCCCATGTGTTCAAACTGAGTGTTACATACGCTGCTAAACTTTATTTAAATCAATGTCCATTTGCAACTTATCAGCAAAAATTAACTGGAGGATGTTTGATGCATGGTTGGCTTTCAAAATACAACGTCTTTAAATTATTTTCTCGTCTTAATGGGCCTGATTCAGTTACAACCATGCAGTCAATGCAAACTAGAATAGCAATAATATTATGATGGATACATATAATATTTTGTTTAGTCCTCTGTGTTTTTAACTGGTTAGTTAGCTATAATCTTTGAACTGGACCCTTACACAGAAGGAATGTGTGTAGAAAGGGGAAAACAAAAGGCACATTTTAGCACTCACTGAAATCCAACTGAAATAGGAAAAGAGAGGCCCAAAATGAAAATGCTATAAAACATGTGCTAAGAGAACAACCCAGAGAAGTTAGTGCAGGGGCGGCTCTTCCCCCCTTAAAGTGCAGCTCGTGAAGCCTCCCCCTTGGCTCATGAAGCCGCCCTTAGAAACGGTCCCCAGGCCCCAGCCCCCGGTGCTCACCGGGGCAGGGGAGCCGTCCGGTGCAGCTCTTGGCATTTTTTCTGCCGCTGTTTCGGCTCTCTTCGTTTAATGGGTTGGTCACCCCTGAGTTAGTGCTTCAGTCTTATCATACGAGTTCTGCACAGTCCAATGTCATTACCCTGGTATAAAATTGGTGTAGGTGATAAGAATCAGGCCGCTGAACTTGAAACAGACTCTCCACTCAGGCAGCCACCTTTATGTCCCCTGAAGGTTTCAAGAATAATTTGGTTCAACTTTTAGAGGAACGCCCATTCCCCACTAGGCACCGGATTTCTTTCCATACACGCTAGCATGACTCCAAAAGTTTGTTTAGTCTTTAAACCAAACTAGCCCTCGCTGCACATTTTCAGTGAGAATCTGAACCCCTGAGTGAATCTTCCTGGAAGAGACGCTCCGAGAGGGGCATGCCATCCTCAGTACCAGAGACAGTATTTACAAAGAGGAGAGATAAATCTCGTCTCGAGGCAAGAGGAGCTGTTGCACCTGAATTGCTATCCATCCAGACACACATATAACACATACTAAGAATGCAGCTCAGACATGGGAAAAAGCCTCCCTGAGAAGCAAGGAACAAGACCGTCTTGTGCTGATGATACCAAGATACCCAGTAACAAGATCATCTGTAACCAGATTATCCTGAGAAAAGCTATGTCACTGATGAATTCATGCTGAGAGGAGACACTGGTTTCTCTCATCACAGGATAAGCCTATTATAAATTATTTTGCAGTGAAAACGTGCCATATAAGATGCTCAACTGGGTGAGCATTCCAAGCACATATTGGAGTTCTTCACTAACTTCCTTATTTGTAACCATATGGTGCATCTTCTATCCCATAATTAAATATCATTAATGAATGCATGGAATAATGGCTGCATAAATATAAAGGAGACAATTTAATTACAGGAATGGAGAATAAGAACCAGTTTTCAGCTCTCAGTGTTGAAATACTCTTACTAAGGGTTAAAATTAAATACAGTTAAGATAAGAGTGAGATTGCTAGTAATCACTCAGCATGTATACTAGCCACCCCCACAAATAAATGTAAAAATACTGCACTTGAAAAAAAATTAGCTGATTTTGTCAAAAATCATGCCTTGATTGTATACTCCTTAGCAAGCAGAAGATAAAACTTTCCTGCTATATATACAAAACCCCTACATATACACAATTCTATTTTTCCTGCTCTTTCTTTCAATACAAGAATAGCAAAATTGTCCTTGAACTCATCATAGAATATGAAGAATCAATTTAAGCTCACTGCTAAGTGACAAGAGGAGAACAAGGCAGACATTTTAGAGTAGAGACAGACTTCTAGGCAAGGGCTCCTAATGAAACACCATTTTCCTCTTTCTTGGCTCCAAGAGATTGCTTAAAAACAAGGTGTTTCATTAAAACAGAAAGCATTTCTGCTTCCTCTCCTTAATCTTGTGCCATCAGTGGCACTTCTGTGCAGGCTGTATTATGCTCCTTCAGTGTAAAGACTCATTCCCAGATAAGCTCCAACTTTAAAATGGTGACTATCACTAGTTACTATTGTGCTTTTGAGTGATTATTATTTATCATCACAGAAGAAGGGAACAATTTTTGCATGCAGTTTCTACATATTTCAGCTCAGACAAGGCAAGGCATTTGTCAAGAGAGGATTGAGTGCCTTTCGAAACAAATGAATATACAAAATCTGAACTTTGTGAGTCAAAAATGATGCTTGGGAACCAAACTTATGCAACAGTAAGAATGGATTACTAGATCACTGGCACTAAAGTTAGATCAAGTTATTAGAATAAAAATGCTCAAAAACTGTTATGAATATGCAGTAAGGAGCTATGCACAGGTAGCTAGAATCTGATCTCATTAGATCACACTGTAGGTCTTTAGAAAAACAAGGTTTTAAAATCCAAAAGCTTTTGAGCATTACTATTAGGATTACTGGTAGGCACTGCTAACAAACAGAAGTCAAGTCAATATACTCACTGTGTATCTTTTTTCTTCTTTTTGTGCGGGTCCATTAGACGAAGGGTATCTCGGATGACAGCTACTTTTATTTCTTCATCAACAGGACTTGGGACATTTTCAAACACTCCTGGAGAAAGCTTTAATTTGTAAAGAATACAACTGTTCAATGGAGAACTGCTGCTTATTTAGTACATTGCTGCTCAAGTCTTATTCATATCCCTTAGGTCTTAATTTTTATTCTTTACCAAAGTGTTCTGTGGTCTGTCATTGTATATTTATCTGTTATCATACAAAATGATACTATGGAAATTTTAGTCACATCACCTAAATACATTGAAAAAAGGATCATTGCCATCAATGTTACCATTTATATACACAAACATGAAAAAATGGTTAATATTCACCTAAATACAATTAACTCAACTGCCAGGGATGGTGAATAAGTACATTTCTGACAGAGATGATAGAGAGCTTTCACAATTCCAATAAGTCATGTTTCAAGAGTATCAGATTAGCAATGATTGCAAAGCTGAAAATTACAAAAACCCTTACAGGTTTCATATTAGCAGACAGCTCCCATCTTTCAAAAACACAAAAAGACCAAAAAAAAACAAACTCCAAACAATTACATTCTAATATCACGTCAGGCTTGAAGGTCTTACCTCTTGCTCATGTTCTATTCTCATGCTGGGGTTTGCATTTACTTCAAGTAACACAGGCTTCAAATTTTTCATTAGGAGAATGTCAAATCCTAAAATCTGTGCATAACGCAACACGTTACTTTCACTCTCTGCGATTTCTTTTAGAGAATTTCACACATCATTATGTACCATCATCTGACTAAAGGGACTTCTCTCCCATCCTGCTATTCAACATGATTACCTAAATCAGGGGTGGGCAAGACAGCCTCCGTGGGCTGGATCCGGCCCACCAAGCTGGTGGATCCAGCCCGCCGCCACCCTGCCACTCCCCCATCCTCAGATCAATCGAAACCTGGGGACAGGGGAGCGTGTGAAGTCTCCTCTCCCGCCAGGGGCACATGGCACCAGAGGAAACTGCCAACTGTTTTAAAACAGGGGGCAGGGGTGAGGGACTTTGTGTGCTTCCCCTGTCCCCAGGCCAATCAGGGCCTGGGGGCGGGGGGAGCACGTAAAGTTTCCTCCCACTGTGACGCCTAGAGGGTACGACCAACTGTTTTAAAACAACTGGCGGTTCTCTCTAGGTGACAGGGGGTTGGGGGCAAAGACTTCATGCACTCTCCCATCCCCAGGTCAATCAGGGGATGTGGGCAGGGGAGCACGAGAAGTCTCTGGGGCCCGCCCCTTCCAGGGCGGCCTGGAGCTACTTCAGAAATTATGAAGCGACCCCCTTTTAGAAATGATTGCCCACCCCTGACCTAAACTTTTTTTTCTCCTCATCTTTGGGGATGCACTTCTCCAGAGTAGGGACATGCAAAATTCCATTCCCACAAAACATTTTAATAAGGATCTTTTAAATCTCTACCTTCGTGGACAGGCTACCATGTGGTAATAAAAAGAAGGAGGATTGGAAAGGTTAAGGCATTTGAGTGGGATTCAGATCAGCGTTAAATTCTTAGCACTGCCACAGCCAACCTGCATGGCTTTAGGCAAATCACTTATGCTCTTCTTGTCTCACTTCCCCACTTATAATTAAGCTAATATTTCCTTTCTCCCATCCTTTCTTCTGCACTTCATCTGTCTCGTTTGTTTAGGCTGTAAACTCTTTGGGACAGGGGCTGTCTCTCTTCCTCGGTGTGTGCATGGCATTTAGTGGCTAGGGCTTTGAGTTCTACAGGGATTTCTTTGGTGTGGTCATCTTTCCTTGCGTGAGCTCTCTGTAGCATACTAAACACAGTATCTGCACAACCTTTGCAAATGTCCTGCTGAAGACACGACTTGCTTGCCTTCAGCCACTGTGTGATTTTTGCAGATCTTGTTTAAAGAAAAATGGAAAAGTGACCATCCTGGCCTCCAATTTCTCCAATGCATTCCAGTTTTTTAGGTGCTACACGTAACCTGCCATTCCTCACAAAAACCTAAGCCTCTCCCTTCCTGAGGCTGCTAGCACAATACACAGACTTTACAGAGATCATTAAGGTAGGTGAAAATCTACCACGCTCCTGCAATGGAAACCAATTTACTGTAGACTCATCTAGTTTTGTGTGTGGCCAGAATACAGATTTGCCACTACTTACAGGCTCTTTGTTGTGGAGAGAGAAACAAAAAAAAAAAAATGTCTGAAGTGTAGTTATCCGTAGAGCATTTTATTGTGGATTTAGACACTAATTGGTAAATTGCTGCTTCAGTGGTCATCTCCACTTTAATGATAGAGTTTCGCTAATATAATCATAGCCTGTCACGGTTTTCTGGTGAGACCTGCCTGAATTACAGTTCTGCTAAGGTCATTTGTGATGCTGGACATTGCATGACTCATCTTTCTTCCTTTTCCTCTCTTATGAAAAAAATAAAACAAAACCAGCAAAAAATCCCACCCAGATGAAGTTTTTCCTGGTTGAATGAACTGGATCATAGTACCATTTCGACTGATTGGGCCAGTCTACATTGCATCGTAAGTAGAAATATGATGCGCAAGTTGAGCCATGCATCTTATTTCAAAGTAGCTTATTTTGAAATTTGGTGCTGTGTACACAGCATTTATTTTGAAATAAATCTTCTGAAATGTCCCTTACTCCTTGTGGAATGAGGTTTACAGGGATGTCCGAATAGCGAGCCAGTTATATTTCAAAATAACGGGTGCGCTCAAAAGACGCGGAATAACTATTTTGGGACACCGGGGGGTATCCAAATGCCGTCCAGATGCCAACATTTGGAAAGGAATGAGGAGGATAGGGGATTTGGAAATGAGCTAAGTGCTTAGCACTTACTGCCAGCTTATGTACTTTGATCACCAGTGGTGACCTTCACCATGCTTCTGTCCAGGTATTTATACTATACTCATCACTATCGGAGCATCTATGATTATTATGATTTGCAGTTTTCAACATTGAAGCTTCCAGAGGGCAAAGGGGAGTGTTTGAATGTGATTGAAACCCTACAGAAACTATAAAGATGCATTTAAGGGTGGTAGTAAGGTGTCTTCTGTGACACTCATGATGAGAGTCTGCAAACCAAAAACTGTGAGGCGAATATAAATTGCGAACTTGACATTGCCCCGGTTTGCAACTATTATCCCTACTAGTGATTGACAAAAAACGTTAAAGACAAAACTTTTTAGGAAGTGAATTAAACACACGATTAATCTATGCATAAAAATCACTTCACTCCAATATAGTTACAGGGAGGTTTAGAGCAATGATGTGGCTATCTTTCATGAGACTACACCCCTTACATCAAATTCCTGACCTACCTGGAAGCAAGATGGCCCAGGCTTTCCTGCTGGTATATCAGATTGGTAATAAACTTTCAGCTCTGGAGTCAGTGCAATAACAGTCTTAATCACCAATGAAATTATATCCGACCACAGTTTCTTGATGTCAACCCCTTTGGAAGACAGTCTGCAGAGAACGCTTGAAAAAGTCCTTTTGCTGCCGGTGTTTACGCTGTCAGAATGGATAAAGTTCCCGCTGTGAATGTTCAGTGAATAGTTGGTTAGGTGCATAAATACCTGGTGCAGGTTTCTGAGAGTGGGCTCTTGATAGGGCTCTGTACAAAATCGAGAGAGTCCATCTTTGGCTATATAAATCTCCAATGGCTCTAAAGATTTCAGTAAGACATAAAGACGAATATCAAATTTCAATTTGTCAATCAGCAGTGGTTTGCTGATATATTCCTGGACTACAGCTGGCCGGCACTGGAGGTTTCCTGCCAGTCTAATGTCACTGGGGTCTTTAATGAGGTAGATTCCATCCCCTTGACAACCGCCATCAGGTTTCACAATGAAAGTGGGCTTCCAGGGTGGATCGCTCTCTTTCATCATGCGAACCTAGAAGGAAAGAAGGGCAATTAGATCAAAGAAGGACAAGAATACAGAGAAAACACCTTCCTTATTTCGGAAGGAAAAGCTTTTAATGCTACGACAACATGGGAAAGGAATTTCCACATACATGTAAAATACACAGAAGTAAACATCAGGCAAGTGAGGGCACATCTAGACTACGGGTTTTTTCCGAAAGGAGATATGCAAATTCGGTGCTAATTTGCATATCATCTTCCGATTGCATTTTCGATAGCGGGTCTTTCAAAAGTTAAAGTAGTCTGGACGCCGTTTTTTCAGAAAAAAAAACCCTTTTTCGAAAAACCAAGTAAACTTCCTTTTTTTAGGAAGAGCGGTTTTTTTGAAAAAGGGGTTTAAAAAAAACAAAACAAAACCATCACCTGCGTCCAGACTACTTTCACTTTCGAAAGACCTGCTTTCGAAAATGCGATCGGAAGAAGATATGCATATTAGTGCCAAATTGGCATATCTCCTTTCAAAAAAAAAAAACCTGTAGTCAAGACGTGCTCTGAGTGCGGAAAATACACAGTGGCATTGGCAAGAACACAAAAATCAGGTAAAAAATGTGGGAGAGCAGTTATTGATCTAGAGGGATTGCAGTTTATATAGCATCCCATCATGGAAAGGGTCTCAGGCACCTTCTTTTAATGCAGTGTGACAATATACAGTGTAAGGGCACATCTACACAGCAGGGCTAAAGTCGAATGAAGCTACACAACTTCAGCTACATCAATTGTGTAGCTGAAGTCGAAATAGCTTAATTCAGCTTTTGGCACTGTCTACACAGTAGGAAGTCGAAGGAAGAACACTTTTCCTTCGACTTCCCTTACTCCTCCTGAAACAAGGGTTACAGGAGTTGGAGTAAGAAGTCCTCCAGCTCGACATTTTTTCAAAATGAAGGCTTGTAGTGTAGATGCCAGTAGGTTATTTCGGAACAATTGACATGTAGACATACCCTAAATCTCTTCTTGTTTTTGATGGCTTCATCTAGCTGGGATGCCGAACGACTCACTAATGTGAGTGGAGCTGTGAGACTAAACCTTTGTGAAGCATTTTGAATATTTTCTTACAGAAAATCATGAAACTTAAAAAAAAAAAAAGCCTCATTTTTTTCAACGTTAAAGTTAGACAAACAACAGTGAGAAGAGAGAAGACAGAGCAGTAATGTGACATGACTGTCACTCATTTGGGGCTAATGCTCTCTGAAATGGTTTGAAATAATAGCCTTAGTATTAAAGGAGAGAGATCCTGTCCTGAAGACACTGCATCTACCATCATCCAGATATCACAAAATAGCTGCATGTTCCCTACCAGCAAGTCTTCCAATCTGATGGATGGAGTGAACTAACGGCTTGCTGGGGAAAGAGCCTGATGTAGCTCGTGACGCTAGCTTCCCCACACTAACTCCCCGTATGAATGCTCTTACTCTGCACCAAGACTACCTCTGTGCAGCTTGGCTTAAATTGCACAAAGGCAGTCACGGCGCGCAGTGAGGGTGTTCGCATGGGGATTTAGTGAAGACTAGCCAATGCACTTGGAAGTCACGTCCTAGCTTACTCCACATGTAGACAAGACCCTACAGGGTGGGCAACAAGTGCCTGTGAGCCAGATGCGATTCCCCTCTTTATTTACCTGAGTGTCCACAAGTACAGCTGCTCGCAGTTCCCACTGGCTGCAGTTCGCTGTTCCTGGCCAATGGGAGGTGTGGGAAGCAGTGACCCAGCCCACAGCACTTCCTGCAGCTCCCATTGGCTGGGAATGGTGAACCGCAACCAATGGGAGTTGCGTGCGGCCATGCCTGTGGACACACAGGTAAATAAAGCATCTGGTGGCTCGCCAAGGGCTAACCCTGGCAAACTGCCTCTGGCCCACGGGCCACTTATTGCCCACCCTTGCCTTAGAAGATGCTGTTCTCTCTAGTTAACCAAAGCCAGACCTGGACTTCAATATGAGCAGCACAACTGGCTGTGGTGTCTTTTACTTAACAAAGCTTTTGCAAACCAGTGTTTTATTCAAGAGACATGCACTTGATTTCTGACGCACTTCCATCCTCCCAGGAAGGCTATGTCTACACTTACAGAGGTGCGCAGAGTACAGACATGACACATGTAGCTACCCACCCACGCCAGCCACAGGCTCCAGCTGCCAGAGCCGTTCACTGTGGTTAGGGAAGGCTGCAGCAAGAAGAAGGCGATGGAGAAAGGATCAGCAACAAGAAGCTAGTGGAGCCTTTTACTGCAGTGGGGAAAGGCTCTGGCAGCAGGACATTAGCATGCTAAAAACAGCTGTGTAGATATGGCTGGCATAGCTTGGGCATGTAAAGAATTGTACAGAGTATATACTCTGGGGGTTCAGACATGGAGAAACTCTACTCTATTGGTCTTAGCTGGCAGTGCTGTTTATCCCCAGACTGGCTGGTTCTGCAGTGTCTGTATTCTCCACACCACTGTAAGTGTAGCTGCACCTTGGTGAGCACGTAAAAAGGGAATTAACAATGAAAGAATGTTCAGTACTGTAATAAAAGCTAAGAACATAAGAGTGGCCATACTGGGTCAGACCAAAGGTCCATATAGTCCAGTATCCTGTCTGCCGACAGTGGCCTATACCAGATGCCACAGAAGAAGGGAATACAACAGGTAATCCTCACGTGATCCCACTCCTGTCACCCATTTCCAGACAAACAGAGACTAAGGACACCATTCCTACCCATCCTGGTTAATAGCCATTGATGGTCGTAACCTCCAGGAATCTATCTAGCTCTTTTTTAAACACTGTTAAAGTCCTAGTCTACACCACATCCTCTGGCAAGGAGTTCCATAGGTTGACTGTTGGCTGAGTGAAGAAAAACTCCCTTTTGTTTGTTTTAAACCTGCTGCCTATTAATTTCATTTGGTGACCCCTAGTTCTTATATTGTGGGAATAAGTAAATAACTTTTCCTTATTCACTTTTTCCACACCAGCCATGATTTTATAGACCGCTATAATATCCCCCCTTAGTGTCCTCTTTTCTAAGCTGAAAAGTCCAAGTCTTTTTAATCTCTCTTCATATGGGACCTGTTCCAAACCCCTCATCATTTTTGTTGCCCTTTTCTGAACCTTTTCCAATGCCAAGATATCTTTTTTGGCTAACACCAATTGTTTTCTCTTGTAAGCATTACAAAGAAGCCCACTCATTTCTACCAGTCTATGAACTTTTCTTAAAACAACATTTCCAAGCTAACTGGGGGCACAAACAAATCTTTGACTTTTTCTCCAAAATTTTAACTTTCATTCAAAGTATCCAGCCATCCTGGTTGCAAAGAAAACATTCAAAACATGAAACTGGGGTAACAGATGCAGTAACAGCAACCTGATTTTGCAGAGAGCATGAAACAAAAGTTCAGAAGTGTAAATTGCCCCATTCATTTCAGAGGTACTAACTTATAGATTAGAGTTCTGGTCTTTAAGAACATGGCAAGACTGTAGGCTGATGCAATTGGTTTTATTTTCCTGAGATGGAGCTCAGCATCCTCGAGTGTGGGAATACAGCTTTAAGAGATAAATATTTTAAAATATACTAAGTTTTATACTGAAACGTGTATAGAGCAAGAAACAGAGCCAGTTCAGACTGGTTGGAGTAAACACAGCTACATCAGGAGGCCTCTTCCTATCTCTCTCTTCTTCATGAACAACAGGAACCCTGCCCCAGCACCCCAAACATACATCAGGTCAAGTCTTATTTCCAGAACCTCCCTTCCTCTCCAGTGCAGCAGGACTAAATCTCTTCAGTTGCATAATATGCAGTTTGGTTCAAATCCATGGGATTACTGCACACAGATTCTTGGGTCTTGAAATCAGCACCCCCACCACCCCTCCGACATACACATTGCAGGGCTATGTGGCTGGAAACAGATCCGTCAAGAAATGTTCGTTTTCCACCAGGGATGGTTTTCGCCAAAGAGACAGGCTGTGTTAGTGAAACTAGGGCATACTAACAATACTATGTATCACAACAAAAATATTTTCCCCTATTGAATAGCATATTCTATGTATGCCTCTAGTGGCCAACTGCTTTGGTTTGTGGCCTCTAGTGGCCACTCTTTGGTTTGTAACAGAATAGTTCCTGAAAATTATACCAATGCTATATTCAGGCCCGGAGCTCAACTATTAATTTTCTGATCAAAAGGAGCAAAAAAATTCTTTCCACCATGATCAGAGCAACTTCTAGAAGCGGTGCTGTGTCACATTAGAAAAATCTGTTCCTAGTGGATTACAATTCATGGGGTTTTTCTAGACACACAGTGTGAAATAAGCAAATTGAAGAAAGTTCGTCCAGAGTTTGATGGGATTTAATATTCAACCAAAACCTTTGGTTGAATCTGAAATGCATGACATGCCTAGCCTTGTATCTTTTCCAAGTTAGCACACTTCTGAGATTTTTCAATTTGCCTCAGTTTTCCTCTGTGTTAGTTCTGCATGAAGTGCGTTGCCCCCTAGTGGATGAATCAGTAAACAACAATAAGTTATTTGAGACAAAAACATTAAACAGATTTAAATGTGAAAAATCTGTTTAGGAAACCCCCATACTTTAGTGCTATCTGGTTTATATATACTTTACGTGCCTAGATAAATCCTCTTAATCTACATTTTCATGTGGATTTCTCAAGAATTGAGACAAGTGTTTTTTTAATGTTACTGAATGAGAATGTTTATTCCAACAGGTTTTCTTTGCAGAACTGTATGCTGGCTGTTGATTTGATAAAAAGTGTGGGTTGAACAGGGCTAGATAAAGGGAGATGCCATTACTAGAAGAGAAATTACTTGGTGAGAAATGCTCCATTTTGCTACGTATCAATTTAGGGTTCCCAGATACTTTCAGAAAAAATACCGAACATGGCGGGGAAAAAAAAATTTGGTTGAGCAAAAAGAAAAAAAAAACTCCATAGGGGACCAAAGTTGTTGAGCAAAAAAATTAAATACATAAATTAAATAAAATAAATAAATAAAGAGGCACTGCGCCTTTAGATCCCCTCGCTCACTGCTCCCCCGCTCCCACCAGACGCGGCAGGAGAAGACTGTCCCAAGCGGCCTTCCGTCCTAGAAAAAACAGAAAATACCGGACATTTTATATGTCCAGTATTTTCTGGGGGTTTTTTTTTACCAGACAGAGGCCGCAAATACCGGACTGTCTGGGCCAATACCGGACACCTGGCAACCCTACGTATCATCCCCTAATGTGCATGGAACTGGAAAGCAGCTAGTCACACAAGTAGAGGGGGAAGGGTAGGAAAACAGGACTAAATGATGCCCCTTATGAAACAGATACTTTCACTTCATTTTGGCACCTTCGCTTCCAGCACCTTAATACAAAAGCTGTCTCTGCTGCTGAAAGGCAAGTGCCTTTGCAGGGCTTAGTCAGGCAGTGTCTACATGGGGACACTCCAAAAAATTAAGTTGAATCAATTGACGGTGTGATGTAATTTCCCTGCCACTCGACCTCCCCGAGTGGATGTTCTTCTCCAAGGAAGATTAAGTTACAGCAAGTGAAGGCCTCTTGGCTCCCGAATGAGACCCATCCACGTGGGGTTGGCATTTATGCACATTGACTTCCAGAGGGTCCCTATATAGACATAGCTTAAGAGCATTGCTGGTGGACCAGGAGGCCTCTTCAGAGTCCTCCACAGGCAGCAAAGTCCTTTCTGCTTACAGTACAAGGCAGGTGTGTAGTATGAGTCTTGATCACTTCTGACACTTGTTTGACTAAGATCCAGGCCTCCAGGATGCATAATGCAAGCCATCCTACCAGGGAAATGTTTGACTCTGTATCCTAGACCCTTGGGGTGAATATGGGCCATGATTTACCCCAAATCCCTATGTAACATGGTCAGCCACCTCCAATGTTCCCCTCTAATTTTTCCATCCATATACAGAATAAATTTTGTTTTGTGCACCAAGGCATGTGCAGATGTGCACCACCATTATAAAACACAGGCCGCTAGTTATGTGTGGTTGTGGGCACTGTACTAATCAGCTGGGCAGCATCAGAATCTCTCCTGGGTGGCCAGCCATGCACTCAGCTTACAGGGAACCCTGGCACCTCCCAAAGGCTCCCCTCATGGCTGAGATGACTGCAGCCTCCTGCTTCAGTTTCCCTCTCTTTGGGGCTTCTCAATAATCCACCGAGTCCACAGCTTTTGAAAACATTCCCCTTCTGGAGCGGGATCAGTGTTATCCCCTAAAAGATACACTAATACTTTACACCAGGCTACAAGTTCCATGGTTCAAATAATTCTCTCTCCTTGATGCAGAAACCCCCCAGCCCTGGTCCCTGGCACTGGATTTAGTTCAAATTGTCCCTTTATTCCTTGCAGCTCTCACCCGTAGCTGCACTTCCCCAGGCTTCTAGCATATTGCCACTTCCAGCCCTCCTAACTGGAGTATCAGGCTCCCACTTCAGCTACTTTCTCCAGGAGCCATTCCAGGAAATCTGTCCCTTCTTCCCTTATATTCTCAGCCTTGGCCCCTTCTTTTCTCATTAACCACCTGAGGGAGGAGGTGAGCTGGTCTTGTCACGAGTGTGCTGAGGCTCTATTTCACTTTAAAGAGTCCAGCCACCCTGTGATACCCCCATCTCTGCTATCATTAGCTGTGGAACCCCAAACTCCTTACTAAATCCCCAAGGCGACCTAGAAAGCTCAACTGCACGAATGAAGCAGGCAGAAAGTGCTGGTCAGTTATGCAGCAGAAAGCTTCCATTCCCACACAAGTGTACAAGAGCAGTAATAAGAGTTAATAGGAGTAATGAAGTTCAGACCTGGCCCCAAAGGCCCCCAAAGTTTGAAGGCATATAGATTTGGAGTTTTTGCCTGGCCCTCTATAATTTCTGCACATCAGCAGGCTTTTACCTGCTGTTGTTGCACTAACAATGCTGGCAGTAATAACAGAAGATGGTAACACAGTCTTCTATGGTAACTAATAACTTCTTGGACCAGCATCAATAAACAGCTTTCTACATGTCAGAATGAGTTCCATCCAAGAGGGAAAAAGAAAATTCTGGACAGTTTCCCCCCCCCCCCCTAAAGAACTAGTGGTCTCATCTTTAAGAAAATGAGACCACCCTTTTAAGACAGATTGTGGTATGCTGGCAGGACCAAACAGAATTATTTTCAAAGGGTTAATTGACCTTTGAAAACCACATGTTAACTGATACATTAATTTAGTAATCACTGCATGAATGCAAACAACAGTCCCGACTGGATGTAACAAATCAGAATTTAACAGGACACTGACAACTACACGCAGGTCTTAAAGTCTGCCCATTTATAAACCGCACTTCTGTCAATTCTTTCAAAGACAATATAATGAAGTTATTTTTACCTTAGAGAAGAGAACAATCACCGCATCTAAAATTGCCTACATTATTCCATTCCTAAGAAAATAAAATCTCAGAGACTTCATCTTTTTATTTCAGAGGACAAACCAGAAAAGCAGTAACTAGGTCACTGAGGACCAGACAATATCAGGTGGATATAAAGATTCCTCATGGTGCATCGATAGCTCCTACTAGCTACATTTCATTTTTGCCATACAGAGCAATAAAATCAAACCAGAGAAACTGCCAGGCTTCAAGGACAATGAAAATTATGATAGAAGGACAGGAAAGCTTCAAAGTTATCTACAATAAAAAGCATTAAAAAAATGTTGCATGTTTTACAACATGTTACAAGCAGGGTTCCCTCTAAGCTGCACACTTGAGTGGGCGCGCAGAAAAAATTTCGACCCCACCCACCTCCTATGCAGAGCTGTGCAGCCGTGTGGTGGGTGGCAGGCCGTTGCTCTGGTGGCCAGGGCCGGAGGAGCCGCGTGGCAGGCAGAAGCAGCTCCAGTGGCCGGGGCTGTGGCTGGAGCCGCCACATGGGAGCCTGGGCAGGAAATCAGCAGGGTAGGTACTGGGGTCAGTACCAGCGGGGGAGGCAGTGGGCCCAAGGACAGCAGGGGGCCCGGCACAGAGGGCAGTCAAGTGAGGAGCAAAGGCACCAGCTGTCTGTGGTAGGGGAAGATACCAGGTGCAGGTAAATTCCAGGGAGAGAGGAGGAGAGGGAGAGGTGCAGGGTCGGACACAGGTCTCTAAGTGATAGGAGAGTGGGGGAGAACAGGCGAGATGTGAGGCTAAGCACAGGTCTCTGGGCAGTGGTGCTTGGGTTGTGGGCCCTAGGCCCAGATACTGGCTGTTTGTTTTTGGGGGCAGATAGCATGGCCCTGGCATATATACTAGTGGCATATGGGGGGGGGCGGCAGATTGCAAAGCTGGGCACAAGTACAGGGTGTGGGGGATGGGTAAGCAGTTAGCCAGGCCTATACAGGTACCAGCTGGCTGTTTGCGGTCCTGATGGGGGCACAAGCAGTGGGGCACACTGTGTTGGGGGCAGAGGCCAGCAGGTGGTTTTCAGGGTAGGTGGGTATCTTATTAATTATCCATTGTTTCAGTATTTTTTCTTACATAACTAATATATATATAAAAAATAAAATGTTGTTAGTAACTGATGGGTGCCACAGTGGCACACATCCGAACAAGCTCACATGACGTCAATATTGTGCACAAGACAAAACTCACTTGGCTCACGGATGGAAAATCTTAGAGGGAATGCTGGTTACAAGACAAGGTAAAAGCACAGATGTATTAAGTTAGTGAATTCACATGCATGCCAATGATATATCAGACTACTTGGGAACAAGAGGACTCAGGACTCTTTTGCTTGCACATAAGCAGTTCAAATCCAGCCAATGTCAGTGATGCCCAATGGCGGTTACCACTACCAAGGTTGTTTGGGACTGTAAATCCTCTTAACAGTTGGGTTCTTACTGTACATCTCCAGAATCATATCAAAGCACCAAAAGCTGGCTTTCACGGGCAACTTTGTTGCCATACTCAGCATGAAGACCAAGGATAGAGTGAGACTGAACTATTCTCTCACCCTGGAAATTTGGCTTAGGGTTGCAGAACAGTGGCTAGGGATGTGAATGGTTAACCAGTGTGCAACCAGTTAACCAATTAAACAGAATTTTACACCAAGTGGCAGAACCAAAGCGACACTTCACTGCTTCTGTCAACGCCACAGATGATCTGCTGACAGTGCTACAGCCTAGCAGGCTGGAAATCCAGCCACTTTCATGAGCCATAAATTCACAAATATTTTAACTGAAAAAGCGTTAATGCACATTCTGTGCTTTCCAGTAAAACAACCACCACAACCCAAACCTTACAAACGCTGAGTTCCTGTGGAAAGAGAACAATGGGTAGGAGACCATTACATTCAGAACAACACACCAAGGGAGCCCCAAACAACCAAGGGCAGCCAAGGTAAATGCAGGATTTGCTGACTGGGCCACACTGTCTGCTCCACAGGAGATCCAGCAGATCAAGAGACTTTTTAAAAACAGTTTGCTGGAATACCAAGAATAGCCTCCGTTCTTTTCTTGAATTCTTACATCACCAAACAAAACAAAACAAAACAAAAGAGAAAAGAAAAGAAAAAGAAAATGAAAGAGGTAGAATTAAATTGACAGACTAAACTAATCTAGCACAACGCCAGAAGTGGCTAACGCTGTTGTTTTACATGTGTTCACAGCGGTAGTCTGCCCTCTCTCCAGCACAGCTCAGACTGTTTCTCTCAGTTAGCTGGTACCCTGAGGCACAGCAAAGTGGATCAGTTTCCACAACCAATCCTGGGACTACTGGGGGAAAGAAAAATTGGGACACAGCAGAAAGCTGGCTACCAGTAGGCAAGTCACGGAGTTTCAGGAGTGACTGTCCATTTTTAGTGGCTTTATTAGTTAATCCATCTCCACTACTTAGCTCTTTTATACAACCCCTCATGTTTTCAGAGGATAGTGCCAAATGTATTTTATACGACTCATTTACGGTATTGAGAATCACACCTCTCTTCCTCCTCACTGTTGTGTGAATTCAAATCTAATTCTTTAAATGGGGGATTTTCTCAGAGAGAGTCAATTGTAACGGACTGACAGGTCCTTTATCAGAATAGGTGGTCGCTCCAAGGGATAAGGAGGCACTGGGCATCAGATATTTTCCCATGTTTTCCACATAAGGCCAAGTCCAATGAGATTAATGGGACTAGTTGAGAGAATAAAGAAAGCAAAATTTGCCCTCTAATGGTTTTATCTACAAGGGAATAACCTTCTTCACAATTATATTAAATTACAAAATAGAGCTTCCCTTAAGAATAGTCCAGTTTTTTATTCACTATTGGAAAGTTAATGTCATAACAGGGGTATTTGATTAGGCTTATATGTTAAAACTTCCTGCTACAGTTTTACATACACACATACACACACACACGCACTTTTGTTCCATTAGAACAGAGCTACTCAACTTTGGAAGCCCCGGGGGCCACAATGATACTTATAGCACATGCCGAGGGCTGCAACTTAAGTCTCGTTGCATATACATGCAAATATATGCAAATCGCTTCTTTCACACTGATGGGCATGAATACAAAGCACTTCCCACAATGCCCCGGCGCTCCCAGCACCTCCTTCCTGGGGGGCTAGAAACGCTGACACACTGCACCCGTCTGGTCCAGCCAGCCCATCCACATGAGTCTTTCAGTGCTCACCCCTCCTGGGAGACGCCTCGCCATTGTGGAACATGTTCCCAGTGGAGGCCATGTTCAAAGGATCCCACCCGCAGGCCGCATGTTGAGCCCCGCGTAAACCCAAATTGCACCACGGGCCGCAAACAAATGGGCTGCAGGCCACATGTGGCCCGCTGGCCACGTGTTGAGTAGCCCTGCATTTGAAGGACAGGAGCAATCTGTCTGTCTCTCATTCCCCATTTCTGTCTCAGGCTTTTTCTGCTCTGCTGCACGGACTCACTATTGAAGAGGAAGGTGCTTTTGGGGGGCCACTGTTTTGAGGATACAGTGGTAACCTCCTTGTGGGATACTGGATTTTAAACAATCATTTCAACTGCGTTCAAGTTCTGAACAAAAACACCTGCTTCCTGCAGACAGAGGCCAATATTTTGTATCAGCACTACTAAGCCAGGAACTCCAAACCAGCTATTGTCAAAGCAAAGAGCTTCCATCCTCTGTGCTCCAACACAGAAAAGGGAACAGTGTCACAGAACACAAAACACAGATGAATCACACTTCAATCCATGCTATATGAGGAGACACGCGACATGCTCGGCGTCAGAAAAATGGCAGAGTTGGTTTATTAAAACAAGTTACATTTAAGACAAAAATGGTTACAGAACGTATCAGGGAGGAGTAGCAGAGAGAGATAAGGTTGCCACGTGTCCAGTTTTGAACCGGACAGTCCAGTATTTGAGCTTTCTGATGAGGAAACAAACTGAGAAAATATAAATGTCTGGTATTTTCTAAATAAGATGTAATGTAGATAGTGATGTAATGTCAAGTGTGTCTGGTATTTTTGTTGAAACCATCTGGCAACTCTAGAGAGTGCAAAACGCAAGAACGAGAAAGGAATCCCACATGCACAGTCAGGGTAGCCCATGTAAGGAAATTCAGAACCCAAACCCAGTAATATTAGTAACAGCAAATTTGTTAATTCAAAGCCACTATTGTGTTATCAATGAAGATCAACCTCCCTTTACTGAAATTTTTCCACAATCCATCTATTTTCACTGGGAAGGGCATTGCTTTTTCAACTTCTGCAGATATTTGGATAAATCTATTGAAACAGACAGATGTCTGGATTTTATCTATATACTTTTCTTAGTAATAAAATAGGAAAACATATCCAGGTGAGGTGAAAACCCTGCTCCTGTCCTGCAAACCCTGTTCTTGCCCTGGAAACTATTCAGAGCTCTCTCCTTAAGGCTTCCAGTCCATTATATCTTATATACCCCAATCAACAAGAACAAGATGAAGAGAGGAGGAGGATCTGGGAATGGGTCAATCTACCTTCTAGATTGATTGGCCTCGGGGAAGTAGAAGAATTCTTGGTCTTGAAGATCTTCTTTATAACCAGCAGAAACCTCCAAATACTTTCTTTGAACAGTCATGCCATCCAAAGGTTTGTGTAAACTGGGAAAGTAAATTATGCTGGAAAATGACTTAATCTAAACATTTTAAATACAAATTTGCATTTAAGGCATGTTGTATTTTTAAACATGTTAGCTGGTCAAGGTCAACACTGGTAGGAGGGAGGACCTAAGACAGTCTGTAACCATATAATACATGTTAAGCATGACTAACCCCATCTACACCTTATGACAAGTTGTGGTTTAACTAACAGGATTTTAATATCTTCAGCCATGCCTTAGTTTCCCCATTTAGACAAACCAAAGGGGAGTGGAGATTATAGTAAAGAAATAAACCTTGGATGAAGGCATCCAATTTGGACTTCAAGCAAAGTAAATATGTTTTTACAGAAAAGCTGAAATCTAGAAAAAAAATAGATTTTCTTGGCAGGCAATAAACCACCACAATGGTATTTGCCCACTAGCTTCCAGTTCTGTTTGACACTTAGATTCTTAACAAGGAAACACCAAGATAAAAAGAGAGTGAAGGATTCTTAGACTAACAAGACAAATTGTAAATGGTGAATAATCTTGAGATATTTCCAGATCGGCTAACCAAGCTGAATGTCAAATTTTCTATCATGTAATGATGTAATGAAAAATTATTTTTTCCACAAGCCAGGGAAAAAGTCTTATTCAAGAAATGCTCAGTTTAATATCAGTGACTAACTAATATCTTTGGGCTGAAGCTAATCCAATGAAGAAATTTTATAATGAGCTCCTATAACAGGTAGACTTAAGACACTGTATTTTGGCAATGTTAAATTATGAAACAAAGACAGCCTTAAAGCAAGTTGATATAATCATGATTGTTTTCATCCGGTAATATTGCTCCCTAAGAATTGAATTACTCTAGTTTAATACCAGTTGAGTGAAAGTGCAAGAGATTTCACATTTCATGACAATGCGTCAGAAGTGGACCATGGAGTTTTCCAGACTCAGAGAGAATATGCAGCAAATCCAGACCTAAACCTTTGTTTATTAACCTGAGATTCAGGGAAACCAAACGGATTAGGATATTTGTTGGTTAAAAAAAGAAAAAGAGGTAGGCATCTGTGTGGTTGTTTCCCTGGCTTAATCCAGGCAAGTCTTGAGTTAACTTGTTTGGATAACACTGTAAAAGATAATTCCATTTCTTTTAATACTTTCAGGCATGCCTTATTTTCCCCACTTAGACATACCCAAGGGGAATAAACCTTGAAGACATCCAATTTGGACTTCAAGCGAAGTTCTTGTGTTTTTACAGAAGAGCTGAAAAATTCCTGCCACCGTTTCAATTTCATATGAAAGATGCTCAGAAATTGCCATTTTCCTGATATTTCCTGAATACTCCAAATTGCCAAGATGGAGTACCTGAACAGATCTTAAACCCCTCTAAAGGGAAGATCCGACCACTCCCACTTATGATCAAAATCTCAGTGAAATAAAAATTCCTTTCATGAGAAGATTAGTGCAGTTTGGAGATGAAGACATTTGGTTATTTTTGGAAAATGAATATTACTAAGCCATTGCTTAAAATATGAAATCTAGGGCACTAAAAAGGATAAAGTTCAGATCCATTATATTAAATCACCCAAGAAGTGCTACACACAGGTTGAACCTTTCTAGTCCAGCACTCTCTGGTCCAGCAACATCCATGATCTGGCATGATTTTAGTTACCCGGATGTCTACCCATCATGTGCGTGGCCAAGTTTCCCGTGGTCCCATAAAGTTTGTTTACAGCTACCAGTCTCAGCTCTCAGTGTTCTGTGCTGTTATTTGGCTCTAATTCACCCCAAAATATCTTCTAAGTGGAAGTGTTGGTGATGCTGCCAAACAATATTGACTTTCTGTGGTTTGGCAAATTCTCTGGTCTGGCACCGGTCAGCTCTTGAGGGTGCTGGACTAAAGAGGTTCAACCTGTATTTGATATTCTCCTTCAGGTCAGGTAGATAGATGCATTTTCTAAACACATAAAATTAATTGGAGTCCAAACTGAGAAGCCAGATATAGACCTGGTTGAAAATCTGAGACTATTACAGGTTTTCCTTTTAGCTTTCCTTTGATAGCAATATTTTTGTTTAGAGCATTAAATAAATATGCTGATGGATTTGATTGTACAGAGACTACAATGTCCATACTTGCAAGGTCTCCAACATCAGAAAACCAGATTAACACAACCTAAATTATGCTCTGCCTGAAAATTACCGGCTAAATTAGATTCTTATTAAAAAATTTTAAAATCTATGCCTTTTCATCATGCTCAAGGAAAGCACAAGGAAAGCAACTGAAAGAGGCCTAAGTAAAGGCAATGCGATTTGAAGCTAGTGTGAAGATAAAGTTCGTAAACTCTATACTGCATCGAGACAAATTTTGCAAGATAAAACAAACAGGATATTGCTCCTTCTTTGAAGTAGTTGGGCATCTGACAAATTACAAAGGGTAACTATAATATTTTAGAGTTAAATATATACTGACTGAAAAGAAATTAACTTTTAAAACTATTGTTAGAAATACCTGTCACCATTTCAATTTCATATGAATGATGCTCAGAGAATTGCTATTTTCATGATATTTCCCAAATGCATCAAACTGTCAAGATGGCAGTTCTCTTACCAATTATTATTTTTTAAATCAGGGAAGATGTTACTGAAATGGTTGCACTAGTCTCTGACTGGGTATAGCGGTGAGGGATGACAAAAATGGGAAAAAAATTGGCAGCACTTGGCTAGTCCAATAATTTATACACATGCAAGGTATGACCACAGGTTCTTGTCTATAGAGTCTGAGGAACATTAAAATACAGGTAATTTTATTTTGGCAAGCTGTAGCTGCTCAGCAGAAAGAAGCCAGGAGATTAGATAGTTTAGGAATTGGCAATGATATGCCAACTTTCAGTTTTATGTTGCCCGTTCAAATACAGACAAATCTTATAGCTGTTTGGTATCTGAGTCTAATTCCAAGAGTCAATATCTCACATCATAAAGCCACAAACGTGGATGACACTAAGCTATCCTCTTACACTTACAGGTCATCTTTCTACATCAATGCTTTAAGGCATAGTGGGAGAACAATGTGGGGACAGGTGTGCAGACCATTCTGTCAAGTACCCTTCTGGATAAACAGAAGACTTCAGCCTCCAATAGCTGCCAATCCAACAACTCTTCACCAGCACCAAATTCCCCACAATAATTAAAACAACTGAAAAAGCAAAACTTGGAGCATTCCTGTTGGGAATGACCTCACCAACTACAAGTGACATGTTCCCCATGCTCATCCAGATCATTTATGGTTTGTAATACAATTTTATTCATTTTTTACATTGAACACATGTTGTTAAGTAGAATATAAACTCTTATAGCAGAAACTATATTGTTTGATAACAAAAATGATACTTTTCTCAAACACAGATGGAAGAACACATGCAAAGGAAACTCCAAGCAATGTTTTATTGGACATCTGCTCTTCTTGGAATGGAAACCAAAAATCATCTTCCCATTGATGAGCACTTTACACAGAAAAGCAAAGATATCTGTTTATCTGCAGTGCCACCTGCTGACAGCATAAGCACTTGCAGCACTCTCCAAACAATGCATAATAACCAGGAGTCAGCATGATTCTCACAAGTCTCAGAAGGGTAGCTGTGTTAGTCTTTATCTGCCTTGTGACACCTTAAAGGCTAACAGATTTATTTGGGCATAAGCGTTTATGAGCAAACACCCACTTTTACAACCCAATATGCTAGTTGGAAAGTTTACTCCCAACCTGTTTTCACCTGTTTCAAGGGCTTGCAATGCCTAATCTGACTGCAATTTACTTCTACTTTTACAAATCTGTTTATCTTGGTTTCAGAGGGAGTTGTGTTAGTCTGTTTGAGCAAAAATAACAAGGAACTCTGTGGCACCTTAAAAACTAACTATTTTATTAGGGTATTTGTGAGTTGCAACTCACGAAAGCTTATGCCATAATAAAATTGTTAGTCTTTAAGATGCCTTTTTTTTATAAGAATCTTGTTCATTTGTACGGTCATTAGCAAAGTGACTGAAAGATGACCCAGCACACTGGAAGAATGAATATTAGAAGATGATCGTGAATTTAACTGGATTGCAGATAAAAGTATTATATTAAAAAGTGATGTAGAGAGTGCAGAGTTCCAATAAAATCCATCCTGCTACTGATCATTTTTTCAAGCAGCAGATACTGTATAATGCAAGAATGCACTGGATGAGTCAGATAGGGTTAAACTAAAAACATGTAATATTTTAAAATACTAACAGTAACAGAACAATAAATCATTCACACAAAAGTAAAATAATTTGTTCTGGGGTTCATGAAAAATGAAGAGTTTTATTCCATTTTGAATATTTAAACAAATCAAACACCAGTTAAACACAGAGGAGTATGTGTGTACAGTAGACTTCCGATAATCCGGCACCTATGGGACCTAGGTGGTGCCGGATTATCAAATATGCCGGACTATCAGAAGGTACTATAAGCTGGTTATATATATATACACTGTATACAGTATATACTGTATATAAAGTGTTCTTAACCCTTTTTATTGTACATACTATATACAGTATACTGTAATGTTTTAGGTTTTTTTAAGCCTTTTTACCCTTTTGCTCAGTTCAGCTGCTGCTGTTACCTTGTGACTCATTTTTTGGCGAAGCTCACTCACTAGGCTCTTGCCATTTTGATGCCGGACTATCAGGAGTGCCGGACTATTGGATGCCGGACTATTGGAGTTTTACTGTATTTACAAATATCGAACACATTAAGAGAGACACGCAGAAGGATTCATATAAAACACTCAGGTTATACTAAAAAGACATCAGTAAAAATGATGCTGGTGAGATGTCACATTCCACAGAGTCCAGTCTCAGGACATCCTGCTACTCTCTCTTTCTAACCTCAATAAAATATTCTGGGGAAAGGAATTTAAATTTCTACTGTACTTACCATTCAAATACCCCTTTCTGGGAGTGAGGAGGTAGCACGTTTGTTTAGATATTAGTTCCAGAGTAAGAACAGATCAACTAACCTATGTCTGATCGGAGGTAAACTGAAAAAGATGTATAGATTCTGTGGAATACAAATGTGGTTGTAAATAGTCTAAATGAAAGAAGTGAAGAATGGCACGAGCACAAATATCTTACTGGCAGCATTATTCAGAGAGTATGAAGAAAATTGATCTACCTCAGCAACAAAGAGGGGAAACTCTTCTGGCAGAATCCATGAATGGGGATAGAAGTTGTACTCTTCAGGAAAAAGATCCTGCATTGTTCGCACTGCCCGACTCAAGGTAATTTTACGCACCATTTCTGTCATGCCTGCAGAAAATAAACAAGTCTCTGGAAGTGTTCAAGATTATTCACTTAGGCTTTGCTCTGTGCAGCAAAGTAAAGTACGCTGGTGTGTTGTTACTTACCATACTGTTTTCAATGTACAGTGAAACCTTTGTTATCCGGTACTCTGTTAACCAGAAAACTTTGTTAACCGGCCTTGCCCGCAGCCACAATATTGTCACATCTTCAGGTGCAGAGGCCTGGCTTGGTTTACCATGATTGGCTTAACAATTTTTTATTTAAGAAGTACTAACTCAAAATAGAAATGTGAGACCAACTGCCTCACACTACAAAACTTGAGTTTTACTATTATTGTCCATTGGTTTTTCGTAGGTTGATGGGACCCTCAGATAACTGGAACACCCTAATCCCAAAGCATGCTGGACAACACAGGTTTTACTGTATAAAGATTTGTGGCTACTCACGGCAGTAAATGATTCATAGCTTTTTACTTGGGTATTTGTTTATACTGCAATTATTACTGTATCACGTGATTGGGAAAGCTTTACGGTAGTTGGCCAAAATATAAATGGGAACAAAGGAAGGAGAATTTTTGTCCCAACCTTAACCTTTGCTTCAGTCTGAAATTTTTACCTTATTTTGCCAGGGTTACAGAGAAGGAACAGGAGACATCAATTGCTTCAGACAATTAGAATGGAACGTTCCTAAACTATTTACCTTTCAATTAAACAAAAACAGTAAAGGCAGAGAGATAAATCTTTCTTGTTATATGAAACAGCTTTAAGGTCCAGTTTTGCAATGGCCCAATTCTCCCAAGAGCCTTCAAATTTTATGAAGTTGGAGATGCTGAATATGTCATAGGAGGTGCTTAGCAGCTCATGGAATCAGGCCCCATTCACATTCCTTGGAGTTAAAAGTGCATTGTGAAAAGACTTCAGGATGTCTTTAATCTGTTTTTGTCAACTCTGTATCCTTCTTGCCCACCATGTGGGAGACAGGGTACAGCTAGGACAAACAGCATACACATGGCATGAGATTTAAACAACCAAAAAGCCTACAGAGCTTTACCAAGAAAGGTGCATTGTCTGATTTTGTCTATATTTCTGTTCACAAACAGGTAAAAGTCAGTATGTGGAGCAAAAAATTTTATATGGGGGTTTCTTACTCACACAGCATGCTAACAACAGCAATATATTTGAAGTGAAGGGCTTAGGTAAGTCAATACCTACACTCTTAGTTCTTATTCAGCAGGATCTATACTGGGATTAAATGTGAAATAAGGGATCTTTAAAAAGTAGAATAGTCATGATAAGATGAGAGTTGACATGAACTCTTCAATATTAAAAAATCCATTTAAGGAGCTCTGCTTTGAAGTTTTCCCAGAACCAAACCAGAGCACAATACAAAATAATATTTTAGTAGAAACAAACCCTTTAAGTAGCAGCATTTTTACTGAGGTTTCAACACACACCAAAATTGTTTAAATTATTTTAAGTACACCTTAAAGGTCAAGTTTCTCTAAATTAATGTTTATTTTTATATATATATATAGAGCTGGTGGGCCACCAGTTATCTGCTAATCCGGTAAGCATCACCTGGTAAGGTGATGCTTACCGGTTAAACAGTTACCTGTTAACATCCCTAATTGCAACTGTAATCACCACTATGCAAGAGGCAAACACTCTTCTTGATGGAGAAACAGATAATCAGCCATTTACTTGCATCAGGATGAGAACACTAGACTTTGATCAAAATAGGATGAAACCTTTCATATTTTGCAGAGTGCTACCAGTGTCCACAAAAGACAGCAAATTATCAACAAGGTGGGGGAATAATTCAGACAACATGAAAAAACAGTTTCAAAGCATTTATTTAACTTCAAGCACAAGATTAGTTACCTGGAAACTTGTTGACTTGACCTGAGAATATGTCATTATCATGAAATGATACCCCATGCCAATAGATATCACAGGGTAATCGCCGACCAAATGGAAACTAGAATACAAAAAAGATACAATACAGATTTTGAAAGAATTTTGCTACACTTACAAGTTTCTTACCTTTGCAGACGTTTGTAAAACAATATAAGCCCTTCCGAGAATAGCATTCTGGACACCAGTAAAGTCCAAGCTTTACATCTAGGGCCCAACTTCAATAGGAACAGATTACTGTAAGCCATCAAAGCTGGGGCCTCTGCTAGTATGGATAAACAGTTACTTTTAAAAAATTCTATTCAACTTTCTTTTCCTCAATAAATTTGAGAGAGAGAAGGGACTCCTTTGCCACTTCTCTTTTGTAAAGAATTGGTGTTAAAAATTAACGTACCAGCTAAACTCTGGACACATTCACATTAATAATCATTGAAATTTGCAGTAATCAAAGTATTACTTTTTCCAAACATTGACTGCTGCTCTTCAACCAACAGGGTTGCCAGATGGTTGAACCAAAAATACCAAACACCACCACCCTCCCCCCAAAAAAAACACCAGGGAAAAAATTCTGTTGAGGAAAAAAACAGGGGGGGAGGAGGACTCCAAGACTTATTAAGCAAAAAAAAAAAAAAAAAAAAAAAAAATTTAAATAATAAAACACCATGGCCCCTTTCAGAGTGAGTGCAGAGTTAGAATAGGGGTAGGAACAGGGGAGAAGTTGAGCACTAAGACCCAGGGAAGGCACTGCTTCCCCTTGGTCTTTAGGCTTTTTGCCAGCAGCCATTTTGTGTTCTTGTTTAAGCCAGAACTTAGCTTCCCTGTGGAACCAGGTAAGCATGGGGTCCAGGGGCGGAGGGCTGGGGGTGTCGGGGCCCGGGGGGGGGAGGCCGGGGGCTGGACCCGGACCTGGGTGCTAGGGTTGCCAGGTGTCCAGTATTTTTGCCTCCTGGCTGGGGGGGGGGGGGGGGAATCAGAAAATACCAGACATTTTAGGCGTCCGGTATTTTCTGAATTTTTTTACTGGACAAGAGGCAAAAATACCGGACTGTCCAGGTCAATACCGGACACCTGGCAACCCTATCAACCAAATGGAATCAGATGCTTGAGCTCGGGCTCAAACTCAAAACAGAGTGCTCAGAACCAGGTGTTTAAATTTAAATGCATTAACTCTACATTTTTTTTTAACCCTCATTGGAAACAAGGGGGGAGGGCGAGGTGGTGGGGAAATCAAACTACACCAAATTTCTAAACTACAAGGTGAAGCAGATGTTCTATACTTTTCACTATCAACCAAGTACCAACTATAATTTCTACTTAAGGTCCCAAAGTCAGGGCTGTGAAAAACATGTTAGGAAATAAGCCCTCCCCTTCTCTAATGACTCTGTTCCCTTCTTTGCTTTAATTAAAATTTCAGTTTATTTAGTAAATAGCTTTGAAAAAAATAATCAAAACACTAATTTACCAATCCGTTCTTTCACCACTTCCTAATTCACAGGATAACATGTACAATCCAATGAGTCTAGAAAACTCTTGTCTCATTTCATTATTATTCAGGCTGCAACAAACGTGGGTTTGTATGTGTGAAAATTAATTTCGTTAGGCTCTGAAAGACAATCAGTGGCCTTAACCCGTATCTCCACAGGTATATTCAGAATAGAATTCTGTGCTGGGTCTCAGACTGCCCTTCCCACTAAAAACTGGAGCGATTTATTTATGTATTAAATGAAATTGAAATGAAGTGAATGAAATTTGCATTTATATAGCACCTTTCATCTATGAAGCATATCAAAGCATTTTACAAACACTGCCCAGAAGCCATTTCCCAATGGATGAAGTGTAAGCACCTCAGGGCTGGGACATGGCTGCCATTTTGCCCCAGAACATTACTCAATAGCTTGGAGGGGAAAGGGACTTCCCCACTCTGAGCAAATCAAGTGAGTATTTGAGCAAATCAAATTCTGGGTTTCCCCCAAAGTAGTCTAACACCCTTACTCTCGGAAATGCCACTAGTTCTTCAGTGCCTAAACCATGAATTAAACTTCAGAATACAGTTTATAAACAAACAAGTAGGAACCTTTGGTCCACTATGGCATCTAAACCCAGCTTAAATGATCCCTTTTCTGGAGTCTCACTATGCTGCGGAATACACAGGTAGAACAAAGCTGTTTCAATGGTTCTTCTTCCATGCCCACCTAATGCAGAGGGAAGAGGGGATGTTTTGAAGGTATCCCCTTCTACCAGGAGTGGGCAAGTACCAGCCCACGGGGCCAGATCTGGTCCACCAGGGTTAGCCCCTGGCAGGCCTCCACTGCTATAACTACCAGTGCCGTGGCAGAAACAGGCGATCGCAGCTCCCATCGACCATGCATCACCGTTCCCAGCCAATGGGAGGTGCAGGAAGCAGTGTCCTGGTCTGCGTTGCTTCCCGCAGCTCCCGTTGGCCAGGAATAGTGATCTGCAGCCAACCGGAGCTGCAATCATCCATAACTGTGGAGGCGCAGGTAAATATAGCAGCAGCAGCCGAACCGCTGCCACTTTCTTGCCCACCTCTGCCTTATTTGCTAATAATACCCACACCTTAGCTGGTGTAAGCAGCCTCAGGCCTCTAGCCGATGCCAGGCAATGGGCAGATGCACAACAGCCACAGGATTTGGGGGACCAGAAGAGTGGCTAAAGCCACCTTTCTCCCCTTCCTTGCAGTCTTGTGCTGAGATGACAAGAGAATCTGGCCCCAGGAGCTTTCAGTACAAAACAACTTTGCGGCTGTAAAATCATTGACATATATTAGGCAAAAGAAAGACCATTTAAAAAAAAATGAGAAATTTTACTACAGGTTGGAACTCTCTCAACTGGGATTCTCTGATCCGGCAATAACCATGGTCCGGCACAGATATTGCAGGACCAGAGAGTCCCGGTGCAAGGGGCCAGCAGCATGGATCCCTGCAGGACTGCTCACAGAGAGCTGATGGCGGGGCCACCCAGCACGTGGCAGGTGGGCTGTCCAGAGGGGTTGGGAGCCGTGGTAGCTCGGTGAGGCAGGGATCCACAGTACATGGCTGTCCAGCAGGTCCCGGAGCCCCAGAGCAGCACACGTGGCTGCCCTGTGGGACCCGGAGCCTCAGCGTGTGACTTGCCCAGCAGGTCCCAGAGTCCCAGTGCAGCGTGCATGGCCGCCCTGTGGTTCCTGGAGCCTCAGTGCGGTGCGCACGGCTGCACAGTGGGTCCCGGAGTCATGGCAGCGATGGCTGCCCAATGGGGTCAGCAGGGCCAGCAGGAGGTGGGGAGCCATCTGGGAGGTCAGCGGGCGGGCCAATGGGGCCGGTGGCAGGGGTCCAGAAATGACCTGCCTTGGTCCAGCAAAATCCCTTATCCAGGACCAGTCAGGTCCTCAGAGTGCCGGACCAGGGAGGTCCAACCTGTAGTGAATCTGTTCCCTTATTTGCAACTTTAATTAAAATTTCAGTTTATTTAGTAAATAACTTAGAAATAATAATCCAAACATTAATTTAGCAATCTTAAGTCTACGAGTCATTTACGAAATGCCCTTGAAGTCTGAACAAAGAGATCTTTGAACAACACCAGAAGAGAGAGCATAAAAACGAACAGATTTGCTTCCACAACTCTGACCCAATTAATAATCAATCATGGTCAAACTGCTCTGACAAGACTTTTCTACCTCCTGATAGGAAGCCAATAATTTAAACTGTGTCCCATAGGTCACATCAGTCTGCTCCATCACGTTACAGACAAGCTAAGTGACTCTTGGCTTCTTGTCAGCTTTTGCTACCATAAAATTTCAAAATGTTTCTGTGCTGCGGTGCCTCTACTGAATACTGTATTTAGACAAATGAAACATTTAATGCTAGAACACTTAAGGTCTCAGCCATATGCTTCTTCCATTCTCCTGTTTGTGTCTAGCTACAGGATTAATTTACTGAGAGATTAATTTATTCAAGATGAAAGCTTAATTTATGCCCATTATTTTATTCGGCATTTCACATTCATTTCCAGAATCTGGCACATTAAGTCAGACAGTCCACTCTAAAGGACTTAATAAGTGCTTCAGTGGTATGCACATTACAGTTCTGCAATGTTGTGAGCTTTGCTCCATGCATTAGCCAAGACACAGCTCTTGCTATTGTAATTTTATTCAAAATTCCCACATCTGATAGTAATATTGTTTTCCTATTTGTTGCTTTTGATAGTAGAATTTCAACCTGTCAATTACCCTCTCTCAGAATCTTTCCCATCTTTCCTGATATATCAATGTTAGCATATATATTCATTCTCCACTCTGCTTTAATTTTATTGTCCTCTATGGTATATTTAAACAATTTGGCTTAATTTACTCAATCAACTTTGACCAAGCTGATGTCAATCACAGCTGAAAGTGCTAGACAGGGCCTTCTCTGATTACCAGCTAACAAGGCAATCACATTATCTCTTGCAGATCATATTGGCATGGCCTAGCACTGCAAAGCACTTCACCCTTGGCTTTCAGTCATCTTCCTAACTACAGAATTTCAAACTCTTCTCCCTTTTTAATTACTTCATATACCAGTATTTGATATACATTGTAATTTGCAGTGTTGGTCCCAGGATATTAAAGAGAGAGAAGGTGAACGAAAGAATATATTTTATTGGACCAACTTCTGCTCTCGAAAGAGACAAAATTCCAAGCTTACAACAGGATTGCCTATTTTCCCTGCCTGAATGAACTGGAAACCATGGCTGCAAATTCTGTCCAGTCGAGAAAGCTGACGACCCTTACACAGAGCTTACCTCAGCTACATTTTCTCATTTCCAAACAAAATTTTTATGTAAAAAAAAAAAAAGTTAAAGTTGATCATGTCTCAGTGAAGTCCACCTAACCATCCTCTGCTCTACCCCTCTGAGACAAGATAGCATCCCGATCAAGAAGGCTGCTGGAACACTGGAAAGATTGAGGAGTTAATTAAAGCCAATTAACCCATTTTTGACACTCAGGTGGCATTTATTGAACTAATGAGGCAATTGGCTCAGTAATTGGGAGGAAAAATTATTAATATTAATATTTGGGAGTGAAAGAGACTTAGCAGATGAGTATAGGAGGGGAGAGAATGCTGCGTGGAAATCACCTCCTGCTTGTTTTGAAACTGAGGATTAAATGCATGCACCTAGGGAGGTTGTGGAATCTCCATTGGAGACATTTAAGAGCAGGTTAGATAAACATCTATCAGGGATGATGTAGATGGGTTCTTGGTCCTGCCCTGAGGGCACGGGACTGGACTTGATGACTTCTTGAGGTCCCTTCCAGTTCTAGGATTCTATCATTCTATGGTGGAAAAAAAGAGCCTGCACAGATTTGTAACTAGAAACCACAAGAAAAGCCTAGGCAGCTGTACTTGCAGAGCAGGTGAAGGGAAGCCCTCTGGCAGCCACCTAAAAAGTTAAACTTTCTTCACAAAAACTCTACATGTCTCTGAGGGAAAAATGATTACATGACTAAAAATTAACAATTAAAGGATCTAATCAATTCCACACTGTCATACAGTCGTTCACAAATACCCCCATCTATATCCAACACGCATCCAAATTAAACAGTTACCATATTTGTTCGTTAATGGAAATATGCTGTTGAATGCACATTAATTTCTATTATATGTTATTAATTAAATGCATAGTTAAGACTTTGAAACACTCTAGCCAAATTCTAGAATTCTTACCATGTTATATGTTGGAGTAGAGAACTGCATTTCCTTAATAGAACTGGACTATCAGTTTGGTGTTATGAAATGCAATTGATTATAAGGTGATATATTTAAAGAGAAGTTAGGATTAAAACTTTAAAATATGAGTTTAAAAACAGGGTTAGAAAGAAAAACTTGCCTCAACCGTAACTATGGAGAAGTAGCACAGGAATGGGTTAGTTCCTTTTATCCACTGTGGAGGCTCACAAACGCAGAGTGAAGGCTTGTTTTCTTCCATATCACATTTGAAGAACACCAAAATGAGATGAAAACCAATGACTATATACTGACACTCAGCATGACAAGTCCAGTTATCCCTGCTACAAAACAATTCTTTCTACTACAAGAACAGCAAGAATTCAGTGCAGTTTTCCCACATGTAACAGCAAGAGAACACTCAAAGGCCTAATGCAAGGGCCTCCATAGCATTATACAAGAGGTGAATTTGGCCCAACAGCCTGGTCATCATTTTGTGACATGTATGATACATATAAGGAGCAGGAGTAGTGAAACTATAATATAGGATGCAAGAGGTTCAGAAAGTATCTTTTTTATAGACACAATAAAAACAAAGTTCAGCTTATTTTGAACTAGCAGGTGAGGCCTGTTATCGACTGAGCAAAGTCCAATGAAAAACAAAAATAATTATTTAAACCAGTGTTTCTCAAAGTGGTCCGCGCAGACCCACTCTGAGAAAGCTGATACTGGGCCACTCTGGTTTGTTTACTTACCAGATCCGCAGCCACAGAACTTCACAGATCCCATTGGCTCCGGTTTGCTGTTTGCAGCCAAATGAAGTCATGGGAAGCAGCGGTCCGGGTCACGGTACTTCCCCGCAGCTACCCTTGGGGTAGGGTTGCCAGATGGTTTCAACAAAAATACCGGACACACTTGACATTACATCACAATCTACTTTACATCTTACTTAGAAAATACTGGACATTTAATTTATATTTTCTCAATTTGTTTCCCAAACAGAAAGCTCAAATACTGGACTGTCCGGTTCAAAACCAGACACCTGGCAACCCTACTTGGCTGCAAATGGTGAACCGTCGGCAGTGGGAGCCGCGAGGCTCTGAGGCTGCGGAGCCGGTAAGCAAACAAATCGAAGTAGCCCGGTAGCAGCCTTCTCAGAGTGCGACTGCAGACCACTTTGGAAAACACTGATTTACACCTTTCACCCAGCATATTTCCAGTGTAAAAAGTAGTGCATTCAGCTAATTTAAGTGGCAGAATTATTTATGCAAAATTTGGTATCTGTAGGTAATCGGGAAGTATGACTTTATTTTGCACAAACAAATCCACAAGCAAACTCTTCAAATATATAGTAAAAAGATATAACCCCCAGGAACATGATAAAACTAATTATAGATGTTCTCACATTAATTACTGCTCTGTATTCTTGGCAATTATACCATTACAGTCCTTGTCAGATCCAGATGTGTTTTATGGTACAGGAGCACTTCCCAATTAGGGATGTAATAGTGTAGTCAATTAACCGATTAACCAATAAGCAAAAGCTTATAGGTTAGTGCGATAGACTACACGCATTTCCCTCCCACCTCCTTTGCCAGTAAATTTTTTAGCAGGCTGCCCAGCTTAGTCCTGGCTCCTGCCAGGTCCGGGACCTAGCCCCGCTGTGGCTCTGCATTTAATGATATTAGGAGCCAGGTGGGCAGGCAGAGTTCTGGCTTGTGCCAGGTCCAGGAGCTCAGATCCCCTCTAGACAGGGGTTGCTGCCTCCTCACGCTGCTGCCTCTTTATCAGAGGCAGCATCACAGGGCGACAGACAGCTGGTCCACGAGGGGAGCTGGGTTTTAAACTGGCTCCCCTCATGGACCAGCTCGCGCCTAGCACTCTGCGCTGCTGCCTCTGAGGCAGCAGCGCAGAAGAGCAGGGGGCTCCCCAGGAGTGAGGCCGGAGTGCACTGCCTGCCGGCCCCACCCTCAGGGACTATAGAATAGTCGACTAACTGATAAGAATTCATGAGGTTACTTGACTATTCAATTAACTGATATTTAACATCCCTATTGCCAATATCCACATCCATCTGCAAATAATCCTCAAAATCCTAGAGAAGCAGGGAGGTGCTATGCTCTGTGCTCTGAACTTTATTTTTCTTTCCTAAGATCCTTGGGACTTGTTTCACAATGGCATATAATCCAATTTCCCAGACTTACCAAGCACTGTTGGGGGGGAGGGCACAGAATGGGCTATCGTAATTTATTCCTGGAAGCCCAATTCTAGGATACCTGTCTGGGATACCTATTCTAGGGTTCCTAAAAGGCAACAGAATCCCAGATAAGTCCTAATCCTTTCCCACTCACAGTAATGAAGACAGGAAAGGGCCTGGGCCTGCTAAAGAATCAAAGAATCAAATATCTTTATCTGTGTATGGTCACATGAATAAAAATCCACAGCAATACTCTAAGCCAAGTTAACAAAAGCAGCAGTTACATAACTGCTCTGTTTCCTAATCCCCTACAAAATGGGATAGGCAGTGGGGGGAGGGAAGTATCCACACACTCTTTTTAGATGCACCCTTATGCAGACACAGAAGTTTTGAATAAGGGTAGAGTAAAACCCCAGCCAAAGCCCGACATACACAGCCTGTCAGTCATTCTCCGTTGTCCTGCTGCCTCCACCCACATCTCTTCCCAAAGCTGGAGAACTTCACAGAGATGAAGATGCATCAGCGCTTGTCCACACCCACATTTTGCCCAGCTTTATATTAGAGGTGGGATGCTGCATTACTTTGGCTAAGTCACGGCAACCTTGTATGCAGATGCTCTTAGCATACTTTAAACAACAAAGGCAAGCTACATTCACACACAAAGTTACAGTGGGCTAAGCTAGCTAAATTGGTGCACCTTTATCAGTGCCCCAGAAAAAGTTATTACAAGATAAACTGAAAGGTCATTTACCGCTCAGACTGTGATCCTCCTACAAGAGCAGACAAAGAAGCTTACAAACAGAAATGGGAGTGCAAGAAAATTCTGTGCTTCAGGAAGAATAGCATTTGCAACTTGTGAAATAAAACGTTAGCTTTGGTAGCTATAACAACCAAGTAATTTGGCTGAGAATATATTTGCTTTAGAATATATTCACTTGTTCTTCTACCTCCTACAGCTATTGAAACCTTAAACTGGGTTTTATCTTCCCTTTAAGAAAAGCATTTCTACTCACCTTTAACTCTACCTCAAACATCTAACAGAAAATATACTGGGAGATGATTAAGATGATTGACAGGGAAGTCTGTGAAAGAAATCCTTGTAATTTACCCAGAGGAGATAATGATCTTCCTTGAAAAATCCTTGCAGAAGTGGAAAATTAATTTCTAAAATTCCAAATGAAAAATCTCTTAACAACGTGAACTTAGAGGTCATTGTGAACATACTGTCTATGTGTTTCTTCTAATTCTCATTGTTTTGAAAGCACCCCTTATTGTTTGGGCCTCTATTCCTTCTCTCATGCTGAATCCAGGACAGTGTGTATTTCCTAAACAATTTCTAACTCATAGTAGGGATGTTAGATATCGATTAATTCAATAATCATGTAACCTCACTAAATCTTAGCGGTTACACGATTATTTCATAGGGGATGGGGATGGGGATGGGGATGGCAGCCAGAGCACTCTCAGCTCCACTCCCAGGGACCCCTCTGCCACCCCACATGGTAGCCTCTGTATCAGAGGTGGCAGCGCAGGGTGACAATAGCCCCTGTCTGCTGGGAGCCTGAGCTCCCTGCTGACAGAGGCTGCTTTGGCATCCCACGGAGCAGCCTCTGTCCACAGCTAGCCCAGGCCTGCCACGGATAGAGGCTGCTCCACAGCAGCAGCCCATGTCTGCAGGGGGCCCGAGCTCCCTGCGGACAGGGGCTGCGCCAGCATCCTGCCTATCTCTCCTCTCCCTCCCTCACCCCAGCGCTGCTGCCTCTGATAGAGAGGCAGCAGTGTGGGAACAGGGGGAGGCGACTCCACAAGCACCATCTCCCACTTGCCTCCCCCTGCCTCTGTGGGAGGCAACAAAGGGGAAGCAGGTGGCTCTATGGGAGCCGGTATGCGCGGGAAGCCAGCTTAAAAGCTGCTCCCTGCATGTACCAGCTCCAGCCTGCCCCCCCTCACCCGCCGCGCCTCTGCCTCTCTAGTAGAGGCAGCAGCGCCAGGGGCAAGGAAGGAGGCAGACAGCTCTGCTAGATCTGGTGCCTGCTCCCACCTCCCCTCCACCCCTTGCTGCCTCTGATACAGAGGCAGCAAGGGGGAGTGCACGTAGTAGATAGGATTAACTGATCAGCTCAGGCTTGTCAGTTAATCGTTTATTCAACTGTACCGCTAATATCCCTAATTCATAGAAAACTTTATTGCATTTGGCTAATGCAGTTTAGCTATTTGTATAATGCTGCAGCAATATTGCTGAAACAAAGCCATTCTGAAATGCCACTGTAACTATGGCAACCAGTGTTCAGATGTAAGAATCCAACCAGAAACAGCGTATGTCACACTGTAATGTTGCTCACTATTAGGAATGGAAATTACCAGTAAATGGATGCATACCTTAGCAAAACAGAGTCTAGCAGTGCCTCCTGCTAGTCATTTAAGCAAACACAACTCAGCCTGAATCAAATATTATAAATAGATGCAAAAGAAAAGGACAGAATAGGCTACTTTAAAAATATGTATAAAGGAAGGGGTAAAAGACAGAGACTGGGGAGAACATAAGAATTTAAAGCCCACAATCTGGCAATCCTAAAAAAGGTGTTTAATTTGGAGCGGTGGAGGGGAAAGCATCCAAATTATTAGCTTTTAATATATAATTGTTCACTCCTAGGGTGTGTCTAGACTACAGGGTTTTGTCGACAAAAATGGGCTTTTGGCAACAAAACTATACCTGCATCTACACTACCGCCACATTCTGTCGACAGTAAGTCGACAGAACGTGGCAGTTTTATCGACGGCGATAAACCTCATTCTATGAGGAATAATGCCTTTTTTGATAGTACTCTGTTGAAAAAAGGTGCTATTGCATGCAAACTGTGCTTTTTCGAAAGAGAGCGTCTAGACTCTCTTTTGAAAAAGTGGCTTGCTTTGTCGACAGTACTGGTTGTAGTCTAGATGCTCTTTTTCGACAGAGGCTTTGTCAACAGTATCTGTCGAAAAAGGCGTGCAGTCTAGACGTACCCCTATAGTCAAGAAGTTTTAAGAAGTTACATGATTTGTGGGGTTTTTTCTGGGTTTCTTTTGTGGGGGTGCGGGTAGGTGGGTGGCTGCAAGATTCCTACAAGAAACAGTTTGTCACTACTCCCAGAGCTGTACTTGCATCCGTGAAACAAAGAAGCTGGTGGTACTATCTAGTAATTATCTAATACACATAGTGGTGCCTGGCTTAAAAGTTATTTGTTTCTTAGATCGTTAGATTTTAATGTTGCTCATTTTCATTTTCTGTTTCCACATTTTTTGTCTGTTCTAACCTATATATACGTTCAAAAGCTTCAGAGGGGTAGCCGAGTTTCATCTGAAGATAACTTTCATCTGAAGATGTGGGTTGTGCCCATGAAAGCTCATGATACCATCTACATGTTTTGTTAGTCTCTAAGGTACTGCAGGACCATTTGGTTTTTTTAGTTTTTCCTATATACACGTATCCACTAAAACAACAGATTTCACTTTCTCATCTACTGCGCCAACAATAAATGTATGTTTTTCTTGTTCCTTCTTTATTTACTATCTACAAATTGTCAAGAAGTTTTAAGAAGTTACATGAGTTGTGGGTTTTTTTATGGGTTTCTTTTGTGGGGGTGTGGGTAGGTGGGTGGCTGCACGACTCCTACAAGAAACAGTTTGTGACCTTTCTTATGGCTCTGTAATAGAAGTTAAACACTACTCCCAGAGCTGTACTTGCATCAGTGACACAGGGGAAGATGACATGCATCTGACGAAGTGGGTCTTTGCCCATGAAAGCTTATGCTCCAATAAATCTGTTAGTCTATAAGGTGCCAGAGGACTTCTCGTTGTTTATGCAGATTCAGACTAACATGGCTACCCCTCTGATTCTTATCTACATATTATTTCAGAAGAGGTGTCAAAGTCAAATCTCATGGTATGGCACCCAACTTTGAAGATTAATGTTCAGCAATTAGTAGTCAATGTACAACAATTCTAATGAAATAAAATCATTCCAGAATTCCACTGTAACAATGGTAATATGCATTCAATGTACTTCAACTGAAATACTACTATAATTGAAGGAAAATGTGTCCCTGGAGTACATGTTTACTGCACAGAACTCTCTTCCCAGCATCCTTATGGAGAAACTAGTCCTTTGTGTCCTATACTCAACTATGCAAAGTCAGGAACTGATACAAATGGTCAGCCAGTTCAAAATGATTAAGCACCTCCAAGTGCTTTATAATAGAATTTAAAATGGGAATATTTTTGTAAACAGTAGTACCATTCTATTTTCCTTGTAAGTATCTATTTTCCTGTCCTTCTAGACAGTGTATGATGAATTTCCACTAATGTTAAAGTGAGCTTTAAAACCACATAACAGCACAGAGAGAGAGAGAGAATCTCTCCCAAGCTAGTCAAAAGCACATATATTTGGGATGAATCAAACAGCCACAACTGCCTGCTGTACCATAAGATGAAGTCTTTAAAATATGTGGGAGTTGTCACGGTTTTTTTAATTTGAAATTTCTTAATCATGAAGAAAGCAAGTGGTTAGAACTTAGCAGAAAAAAATAAATAGCCATATAAGAGAAAGATGGAAAATGAGTAACTAATTCACAAATCATTTTTCTGCATACAGAAGTCACAATATAGACTGCAGAGAATATTGGATACATGAATTTCTCTGGTGGCTGCTCACTGTTTAATCAGCATCTGAAAATGCACAGCTGTACAGTAAACAAATAAACAAAACTGAATCAAAGATGTCAATCTAGAATTCTGCAGATTAATTGCATCCAGCAAAGGAAGACAAAGCATTTTGCAAACAGCAATTCTTTCTGAATTAGGTAAATGTTACTGAAAATAAAAACAGACTCTGAAGCTTCAAAAGACTGAGCAGGAGCGGAACACATCTAACAGGTCCTTCAACATGGTAGCATTTGACCTCATCTTGTACCAATAATTCTATGACTGGGTTAAATCATTTTATTTTATGCACAGTAATATAATCATACACACTTTCTGTAAGGTCTTGGACTGTAAAACTTTCACCATTCTCTCAATTTTGAACTAAAATCAGTAGCTCTTAAAGAAAATAATATGGTATCACTTGCTGAAGTCTTTGGCTTTAGGTTTTCTAGATGTTTATTAGACAGGGTACTCTATTGGACTTGGGTACTGAAGGATAGGGATGTTATGGACTTTCACCGTAAGGCTATGACTACTCTAGAGACCTTATCATCATATAAAGTTGTCTTTGACACCTTCAGTGGCTAACTCTGTGGGTCACTAGTGCAGTCATGTACTGCTGTACCAATTCAACTGTGACACTGTAAGATCTTTCCTGAAGCCACTCTATGACGACAGAAACTGTCCCACTGACATAATTAAAGCTCCCTAATGAACGGCAGTGGTTTTCCCACTGTGCACACTACCACTTATGCTGGCAACATTTATATCATGCAAGGTAGGGATGTTAAAATGTATTTATTTTTGTAAACGTGTACCCACCGAAATTTTCAGTGGGTACACGTTTACAGACCGGGGGTGGGGAATCCTGCCTCCCTCCCCCCCGATGCCGCTGCCTCTGTGGGAGGCAGCAGGAGGGAGGAGATGGCAGTTCTGCGGGAGCCAGCATGCATGAGGAGCTGGCTTAAAAGCTGGCTCTCCACGCGTACTGCTGGCTCTCCACGCGAACTGCCTCCCACCTCCCTGCTCTGCTGCCTCTGTATCAGAGGCAGCAAGAGAAAAGGGGCATAACCATGAGGGTCCCAAATGCAGGGCTGTGGTTTTTCACTTACCTGAGCAACATAAGTTTTGCCAACATGAGGACGGTAGAGATATGGTGGAAGTGTAAGTTAAGATGTGTGAGAAGTCTTACATGACTAATCCACTAGCCAGTGATGCTGATGGCTTCTGAAGGAAGAGACATTCTCTTCCTGTCCCTGGCAGAGGACAGAGCAATGAGGCCATGGTGCAGCACTGCTGGGGAAGTTAGAAGGGCTAAAATGCTGTAGAGTCCTTACAGAGAGGGTGCAAACAATTTAAAACAAATGCAGAAATCACACAGATACCAAATAACACACCTTATAACATGCAAAAAGACAAGAAATAAATAACACAAGAATTGTTATCCTGGAGCAGCTCAATGGCTCCTCCTATTGTCATTCAAATTCCATGACATCATACACACAATATTGCTTTTCGATTCCTATTCTCATTAGAAACCTTTAATATTATTGCATGAATGAAAAATACTGATATTTCTGAACAATATTTTGCTTGATTCTCCACGGTCCTGTACTCTGTGCAGTTATTTACACTCGTGTAAAGGGGATATAAATTGCTATCCATTTTGCCCGGAGGTAAATAGAGCACGGCAACAGAGATTTGGGCCTATTGTTTACAACTGAAGTTTCAGACCTCAACAGCAAAACTGTCCATTACGTTAGGTTAGACCTACCAGCTATTTTCAAGATAATGTTCTTATATAAGCAATCCCTTTGATCCCAAAGGATAAGCTACCTACAGAAACCATTTCATTCACTACTGAACTGTAGCCCCTCTAGGATGAAACATGGTAACTGGCACACACAAGCTACACTACAGGGCTGTGTCTAGACTGGCATGATTTTCCGCAAATGCTTTTAACGGAAAAGTTTTCCGTTAAAAGCATTTTCGGAAAAGAGCGTCTAGATTCAAGACGACGCTTTCCGCAAAAGCACTTTTGCGAAAAGCGTCGCGCTAATCTAGACGGCTCAAAAAGCCCCGATCGCCATTTTCGCGATCGGGCTTTTTTATGAAAACAATCTCAGCTGTTCACACTGGCCCTTTGGCAAAAGCTTTTGCCCAAACGGGAGCAGCATAGTATTTCCGCAAAAAGCACTGATTTCTTACAGTAGGAAGTCAGTGCTTTTGAGGAAATTCAAGCAGCCAGTGTAGACAGCTGGCAAGTTTTTCCGCAAAAGCGGCTGATTTTGCGGAAAAACTTGCCAGTCTAGACACAGCCCAGGACAGTTTAGGACCAGAGGTGAAGAATGTTGCAACCAACAGCAACTGCAGGAGCCAGAATAAAGTGCCGGTACTCAGTGTGGAATTTAAAGACAATACTTGGAGGTCTGAGGGCTGTGCCCCTGATCCTTTGGCATCCCCTCCCACCTTCCATCCGTCTGGAGTGTATGTGAATGTAATCCAGTGAAGTGGACACTGGACATGCATATCACCAAGTAGCCTAAACCCTCAGTCCCTCTTTCCAGGAGGTTCTTCCATGATAGGGTACAACATAGTCCCAACATGATCAAGATACCACAGGACATGAAGGAGGAAAACTTCTGATGCCTAAGTGGTTAATAAAAGGAAACGGCTTTGGAAGCAACCAGGAAAACTATATAAACAATCAGTTAGAAATCAATACAGGAAACACTGAAAGAACTACAGTGGTTTAAGTAAACTAAGAGTGGGGAAACTAAGGCCCAAGGGCCAGATGCGGCCCCCCGAGACTCAGGGCTCCCCTCCAGTATTGGAGAGCCCATGCTGATGCTCCAGCCTCCCCGCCACCTGTGCCACAGGGGGCTGGAGCACACAAAATCTACTAGCCTGGGCCCCCCTAGGCTCTGGTGTGCAAGGGAAATGTGGGAAGTGTCTTTCTCATTCTCAGTTGGGGGGGGCACATCAGTGGGCATTTGGTGAGAGCTTTTTTCTGCTTTTCACTTGCGTGTGGCCCCCCCAACTGATTTTTCTGTGGGTCAGAAGCCCCCAACCCAAAAAAGGTTCCTCAACCCAGAAGTAAGCAGTTACTGAAAACACAGTACAATGCATGCTGTTCTATACAGATAAAACTAATTTTACAGAGATCTCAGAGACATCCAAACCCTTCATAAACACTGGGGCCTTGGATAATCAAGAGATCTGTACTATAGCGCTCCTAAGATGTGACGCTCTTACAGCACATTTTCAGGTCTCTACCCATTTTTAAATGTAAGGATGCAGCAACTCTTGTGATACAACAAAGTCAGAAAGGAGTAGTAACAACGTTACTAGTTGGAGCTGCAGTCTAGGGCAGAAGACTGGCAAGGACTCATAACAGAACTGTGTGCCCAAACTTTGCTGTCCTTGTCAGGGCCACTGTCTAGGAGCCAGAAGGCAGCCCTCCTGGGCTTGGGAACAGCCAGAAAATGAACTGTCAGTCTTGATAAATGCTGCAAGAGAGGCATGTCTGATATAGCATAGAGAAGGGACGCAGGAGCCACTGCAGGGAAGACATTGAGTGCCTAGGTTAGAGAAACAATATGGGGAGCCTGGATCTGCTAAGGAAGTTGGAGAACTTCAAAGACCAGAAAAATGTCCCATGTAACAACAACAGGGAACACAGAGAAGCAGGTGGTAGGAAAACAATGGTCAAAGGTGGGGTGAAAGAAATCAGGGAGCAGGAGGTCAGAGAGAAGGGCCTGAATCATATGATGTGGCTACAAGGGGTCAAGTCACAGAGAAGCTCTACTCCCACCTTGCCCCAGGGTTCTTCTAGAACCCCCAAAAAATCAGTGAAACAGCACTGACATCCCTATGTAACAAGCTGCTTTAGATTCAAATTACTGTAGCTTTCTTTGATCATATTTGTTTATCATGTTTATTTTATCATCACTCCTGTCTTTATACAGGCTGTGCTAGCACTTGGCTTTATGGACAGATAACTCACCTAGTTTCACTATGGCCTCTGTGAACACTTCTACATGCTTGGCTGAAACGCTCTTAGGAAACTCTTATAGCAACACTCAGTGAACAACATATCCTTGAATCAAAAGTCTTGGAGGACAATTTTTCCTCTCCCCATTGGTGACAGCTTACTACTGTCAAAAAAGCTCTACTACTTCAGACATTTGTCCTCTGTATATCTTGATATGGCAAACATAAAAATTGCTTATACATGAAGAAAGAGCTGCCGGAATTGAGTGTAACCACAGTGTGTCCTATTGCTGAAGGTATACATGGGTCACAGTGAATTATATTTGCCAGGCCAAGTCCTCTGGGTGGTAAAAGACTTTTACATGTTGCAAAAATAAGGCTTCCTATCTTGTAGTTGTAAATGCTTTTGTCTCTTTAACATGCACTTAGTATTACTCCAGAGACATTAGACCACTAGTTTGTATAACACTCCATCTCTCTTTAAAGGTGAAATGTCACCATCAAGATGAACCAAGAACAGAACACTAAAAAGCTTATTCATGACTGATTACAAGAGATCAGAAACACATACGCTACACTGTTTCTTACAGAAACTGACAGTTCATGCTTAAGGTAAAATCTAACAGTACTATTAACAGCCATCATTTAATTCTGTATACTTTACAGAGTTCCATTAAATATGGTGCAATCAATACTAAAGTCAGTGAACTAATATTAGTGTCAGCACAGTAAAAGTAACATAGGAGTTAATGAACTAATTTTACTGTGCTATAGACCAGATTTTAAACTGCTCCACTAAGTGTTGGGAAAAGGCAATTTACATGTTTCCTCTGCAAGCCGGGAAAAGAATCTGACCTATTCTGTCTAGTCAGTGACAGTGTAGAACAACAATAGTATGGTATGAGTGACCAGGATGCAAGGTCCCCATGAACATACACTGCATATAACAGGGGTCTCAAACTCCCAGCACACCAGCCAGTCCTGGCCGGAACAATTGCACAATCTAGCCTGGTGATAGAATATCATGGGGGGAGATGATGGGGCAAAGGTGGGAAGGGGCAGGGTTTGGGGAACCGTAACAGATAGGCCCCTCTCCAGGAGTCCTGGGGGCGGAACTTGCCTATAGGACAGGAGTTTGAGACCCCTGTCATATAAGACTCCACCACTGCCCAAAGGGGGAAAAAAGTGCCTTAGTGCAGGACCTAAGAGGAAGCAGAAGGCTTTAAAAATTAACACTCTGGGTCAGATGCCACAGCAAGATGGAACTGCCTCCTGTTTTGACTATATATCTAGCTCAGATACTCTGTATATCTTCACCAGACCTGAAGAGCTCTGTGAAGGTCAAGAGCTTATCCCTTCCACCAATAAGAGCTGGTCCAATAAAAGGTATTTCTTCACCTATCCTGTCTCTCTTCTTCTGGTCTATCATGCTATTTAAACCACCTCATAACTAGGGATCCTTGTTTTCCATGGAAAAACAAAAAAACAAAATTATCCAATAAAAAAAACCATAAAAATCCAAGTTTTTCTACAATTAAAATGAAATGCTGAAGTTAAGCTTCCTGAGCCACAAAATACGTAGATATCAGTTGAACACAACTTTTATTGATGTATTTACAATTTTTAGGCCCACAGCCTGAGCCCTGCCCATTCTCTGAATTTTTGATTATTCAATCTGTCCTCTGTCCCAAATAGAGCCTATAATTGGGGTATCACTGTATATTTTTTCCACCAATTGTAAAAATAAAGAATCTCTGTAAAAACACAAACTCTGCATTTTCCATGCTCTTCTATAGCAAATGGATTTCTAGAATTCCTGCCGATACCTGAGTATTAAAATTTTTGGTGTTCAGATAAATGAAAAAACTAGAAGAGTTTGTTTTAAAATTGCAAACTTGACGTGTATGTGGCTGGATAAGGTTGATGGTGGGGGTGGATGTGTTAATTAAAATCTATTCCAATCCAGTCTTTCACTTGAGGATTACAAGTATTGTAATGAAATGCTGTACCTGATCACTCTCAGATAACGACTGCTCCATTTAATCACACTATTGTTGGCATTCTGCGGCTATGGGTGCACAACACTGTGCCACTGTAGTGCTGCTAGTGCAGATGCTCTAAGCTGACAGGAGAAAGCTCTCCCATCAACTTATTTACTCCAGCCTGGCAAATGGTGGTAACTAAGTCTGTGGGAGAAGCTCTCTCAACACACCAGTGCTTAGGTTCGTGTAACTTATTGCTCAGAGAGTGGCTTATTCAGACCCCTAGTGACATAACATATACATCACATAGCCTAAACTGTGACCTCCAGTCCTCATTCAACCCCTTCTTCTACCTGAGATTTTGTGTTTGTCACGCATTAAAATCTGTTCATTTTGGGGGGCATACACTTCATTTCTTGCCATGTTTCTAACACTTTCAGGGAGGACCGATCCTTTTATTGTGATAAAGTTCCTATTGCAGAAGAAACGTAAGATCACAAACACCTCCAGCTAATCTACCAAATGTTTAACATGCCTTGTCTTTCTATCTGAGCTTTACGCTCATCCAAAATTCAGTTAGCCATGCAGAGAGAACAGAATCTGACAGAGAAAGCAAAATTTTATATAATTCAAAATAGCCACAGATCATCTCTGATGAACCAGACAAAAGACATTATCTCACTTGAATGTATCTAACCCTCTTTTCTATGAGGAGTTGCAAACTCATGCACATTCATTATGAGTACTTGTTTGGGCAGAATGAATTGTGACTGGCAGTAAGTGGCATAGCCAAATGCCTTAAGAGTCACTATTTTGGCTGAACAGCCTTTATTTAGAAGAATGGAAAAGAGGTCAGAGGAGGAAGCAATTCAGACTAAATGAAAAATACAGACAGAATTAATGGGTAGAGAAGAAAGGATATTTTGTTTATTGTCTCCATCAGTAAAGATTAAGCAAAGCCAAAGTGATTGCTGCTGTGGGATAAAGAGCTGGAAGGAGAATGCTGATAATACAATGTGCATGTTCAAAAGGAGAACAATAGGCTGTGCATAGTTGCGTTTCTGGGACAGAATACATAATGCTGAGCAATCGGGGGAATGAGACGTTCAACGCAGGTCAAACATACAGGACGTAAATTGAGTCCTGTGGATTACATTTATAATCTGCCAAGTTTATCAGTTAATTTTAATATTTATCAGGCTTTCAGAAGCTCTTGTTACAGTAATACGTGGATACGTCTTGAATAAACTTTAACCCAACAGCAGACAAATTAAACCTACAACACCTCTCATCTGCGCTTTGCCTACAAAAAGACTGGAGAAAAGCTGCAGGTGGGCCCTAAAAGGTGCACCTACATATCAGTGCCACAAGGAGCAAATCTATCCGGTTATAATTTCACACCACTGATATTTATTCCTATTTTGCAGTGTACACAAAAGTGGAAGATGTGAGCTTTTATGCAAGGGAAAACTGACATTTTGCAAGATTTAAATAATAAAAGGCTGAAATAAAATATTATGGAAACAATATATTGTAAGTATATACAGCTATTATATATTTTAGAGTTTGTCTGTCTGTCTGCTTGTCCATCTGTCTGTCTGTTTTTTTCAAGAGCTCCTCCTAAACGGTAAGAGCTAGGACCACCAAATTCGGTATGCAGCTTCCTCTTATCATAACTTAAAGCAAGGTAAAGGTTTGGTTGTGCCAGGTAAATGGGAGGTGCCTGGAATGGAATTGCTTCTCATAAAACCATAAAGAAAAGAGACAGAGTCATCAGGAAGATGAAAGAGGCTGGCTGGGGTGTACCCCTGCCCCCCATACAGGACTGCCCGGCCCTGAGCCTCCCACCCCCCAGGCACCCTTTAGGGGGCTGAAGCTCCCCCCTCCGTTTGTACAGGTACATTGTTGGCTGTTCCCCTTCATTGGGAAGCAACAGGAAAGTGCACAGTTTGCTGCATTCCTCACACTAGCTGGGAAATGCAGAGGGCAGAAGAACCTGTATTTGCCCCAGCTGGGTAATATGCATCCCTCCCTTGGATGTGCCCCCTGGAGCTGTAGCAGCCATGGAAAGGTGCGTCTCACCTGGCCCCAAGCTGCTGCGGTGAGAAAGGGCTGGGGTAGTCTTCTTTCCCCAGCACAGCCTGCATACTAACCCCCACATCTCCAGCCCTACCCCAGAACAATGATTTCAGTGACACACACACATTTTCATTTTATTTTCTAAAAAACAAAAATTAATTGAGTTAAGGACCCAAGCAACACTGGGTAAATCTTAGAGTATCAAATAATGGGAAACAGGAGCAAGGATGTATTTAAAACTACTGTATGAAATTCATCTTGCCTTGCAAATTCTGTTGTTCTGTGCCAGGAGCAAAACCTAATAATGACCAAAGGAGTTTCCAGCACCCACTGACTAGCCTATTTTCTCTGTCCCCAATCAACTTCACATGCTGGATCAGTTAATTAGTGTTTGTAATTATCACTGTACATGTAATATATGGGCTGAAATCCTGGCTCATAGACAATCAATCCAAAACTCCCTCTGATTCCAGCCGTGGCACGATTTCACCTTCAGACCCCATCACTGCAGTATCAGAAAGTCCATGTGATTTAACACCAACTCTACAGGATTTTGTTTACACTTTAAGATGAGAGCATTATTACATCATCTACTTCCCATTGCCAACACTAGATTCGGAATCTGCAAATACTGAAAAGTTTCTCTAATTCGTATTATCATACATATTAGTTAGAACAGGATTTTTAAACTTGGGTCGCAGAATCACCAGGGAAAGCCCCTGGCCCACCGTAACTCTTTGTTTACTCTAAAGCTCCACAGCCAAGTAGTCTCACAGCTCCCATTGGTTGCGGTTTGCTTCCCACAGATTCCCTTGGCTGGAAACGGCAAACTGCATCCAACAGGAGCGCTGAGGCTCTGTGACTGTGGAGCTTTAGAGTAAACAAAGAGTCACGGGTCCACCAGGTGCTTTCCCTGGTAGGTCCACGACCCAAATTTGAAAACCCCGGAGTTAGAATACAAGTATAACCATGATTATATCCCAGTGTTACTAAATATAAAAGCAGTCACTGAAACTGTTGGTAGTCATAACAAAACTATGCAATGCAATGTTTCCTTAAAGTGTACAGAATATGAATTAATGAAGAAACACTTCTCAGTTTTTAATTTATAAATAATTCACACAAGAAACTGAGGAAAAGTAAAGGTATCAGAAGTGTTCAGTCCTAGTCTACCTAACAGGCCACTAGCAGTGTCATTATTAGATAATTATGATACCTACTACTGTCTAACACAGAATCATGGAACTGGAAGGGACCAGAGGTCATCAAGTCCAGTCTCCTGCCCTCATGGCAGGACCAAGCACTGTCTAGATCATCTCTGACAGGTGTCTGTCTAACCTGCTCTTAAATGTCTCCAGTGATGGAGATTCCACAACCTCCCTAGGCAATTTATTCCAGTGCTTAACCACCCTGTCAGTTAGGAAGTTTTGACTAACAATACAGTACATGAGCACAAAACAAACCTTAAACTGGAGAAAATTACTGATTCTAATATTTCATGCATATTTTATTAGAGTAATATCCCAATTCTTCACAGCAGGGAATGTGTCTGTCTTTGTGTTGTAAAGCACGTCCAACATTCTGAATATTAGGCTACGTCTAGACTGCAAGCCTCTTTCCAAAAAGAGCGTCTACAACCAGTACTTTCGAAAAAGCAAGCCGCTTTTTCGAAAGAGAGCACCCAGGCAGTCTCGATGCTCTCTTTCAAAAAAAGCACAGTTTGCATTACATAGTGCTCTTTCGAAAAAAGGCATTTTCGAAAAAAGGCGTTATTCCTCATAAAATGAGGTTTTCCGCGGTCGAAAAAACTGATGCGTTCTTTCGATTTACTTTCAAAAGAACGCAGCAGCAGTCTAGATGCAGGGGAAGTTTTTTTGGAAAAAGGCAACTTTTTTCACAAAAACCCTGTAGTCTAGACACACCCTTACACATGAACAGGAAAGTCTGGTTTATTCTGGCCCAATCCTCCAGAAAACAGACTTTTGGGCTTGCTAATGTCCATTTCTGTTAGGTGTAGTATGGACTGGATTGTATCCTTCAGATTCATACATGGAAGGCCGTCTCCATGCAATGTTCTCTCCTTCCCATGTGGAAGAGGGGACAGCTACATCCATGGAGCTATGTGGGTCTTGTGATCCGTGGGATGAAGGGTGGTGACTGGGGGAGGCAGGGTGTCAAGGAGAAGATGGCATGTCAGTGGCGGCGCTGAAGTGGGAAAGACTTCAGTGGGAAAGTGGGAAAGACTTTAGTGGGTGTCCCCAACTGACCCAGGGCTCCATTCTGTGCTGCAGCTTTGAAATGCACAAGAGCCCCCGCTAGACTTCCCGCTGACCCCGGGATGCATGTGGAGTTCCTCATTCCTCCTTGGAAAGGTACAAGAGCCCCAGCAGGGGCTCTTGTACCTTTCCAAGGAGGAATGCGGAAGTGCCTATGGACTAATCAAGTAGTCGATGGAAATTCTATCGACTACTTGACTAGTCAATTAACCCCAATTTAACATCCTTAATTTGGGTAACCCATAAGTTTATTGGTTATCCGTTTAAACGGCTACACTCTTACATCCTTAATCTATCTCTATATTTACTTTAAAACATAACAGAGGATTTGCTATATCAGATGAGATCTCTGCCCCATCAGAGTCCCATTTTCTATCAGTGGAGATGGCCTCTACTTGAGGGGTGGGAAACAAAATGCACTAGGTAATTGTATACAAGTTTCTTTCTTGCCTCTTACTATTATCACTTTAACTATGATCAGTTTAACCCAGGAAACATTAAATCCAACTACCCCATTTTAGCATGCAGAATTCCAGATGGTATTAATGGTCAGCAAATAACCAAGTCCTTTTAAAATCCAGCCACGTGATGGGACATGAACATGGACAAAGCAGAAACGTCAGGAGAGCAGCCAGAAGTGCCCAAATGGAAGGCAACCTTTGCTACTGAGCCCGTGTTTCGCACAAGCGCCATCCTTGCGCTGGATCACAGAACTCCTGGCGGGGGCGGGGCGGGAGAGAGAGCTCCCGGAGCCCAGCAGGACAGAGGAACAGCGGGGCTAGCAGCGATCTGGAGGCCGACAGAGCAGCTGTGGAGCAGGAGAGTGCACGGGGCTCAGGGGGCAGCGCAGCGGGCGGGCGGCGCAGGAGTCCCGGGTTCCGAGGGGCCCACGAGGGCTCTGGGGGAGCACAGCGATTGGGGAAGCTCCGGGAGGAGCAGGGCTGGAGATCGGGGCGGGGAGCCCCGGGAGGGGCCAGCCGGGCGGGGGGGGGGGGGGCTCCCTCACCTCTTTCCAGCGGAGCTGCCGCAGGCTGATCTTCAGCGCCTCCAGCGAGGTCTTGGCCTTGGAGCTGTCCACGGTGACATGAGCCCGCCGGGCGGGCCGGCCTCCTTCCTCCCCGGCGCGCCGGGTCGAGCCCCGCTGGGCCCGGCCGCCCTGCCCCGCCCCGCCCCGCTTGGCCGGAGCCTTCGAGCACGGGCCGCTGGGCCTCCGGGCCTGAGCAACCGGGGGGGGCCCTTCGGCCACCTGCGGGGGCTCCGGGGCGGCCTCGCCCCGCTCCGGCTCCTCGGCGGGGGGCCCCGGCGGCTCCTCGGCGGGGGGGGCCGGCGGCTCCTGGGGCGGGGGGCGGCTCTCGGGCTCGGGCTCGACCCCGGCCGGCTCCATCACCAGGCCGCGCAGCTCCCCGGAGCCCCGCCAGCCGCTGTCATCGCCGCGTCCCTCCGGGCGGCGCCGGTTGCCATGATCGCTCCGAGCCTGGTTGGCAACGGCCGCGACGGGGACCGCCAAGGGCCAATCAACGTCAAAGACAATCGCGCCTCCCCGCCCCCCCCCCTTCCTTGGGGGCGAAATCACAGAGGCGAGGGCGGGGCTTCTCCCTTGGCTACGGCCATGTGACTGTGGCGAGGGCGGCCATCTTGGGCCCGGGCAGAAAGTTAGTCCCGGGTGGGAATGAAGCCGTGGCGGAGGCCATTTTGGAAGCGGGAAAAAACAGAAGGCCAACCCCCAGCCCTTGTCCTGGATGCCAAGCACTTGACTAAAGAATCCCCCCTGCTAGGGGGTTTGTGTTGGGGGACGGGAGAAGAAGGGCTAATGGGTGGGCTATGTCCTGCAGCCACAGCAACCAGGGGGGCATGTGGCACCGTGCCCCCATATTATACTGAACTGTTTTTGACTATGAACATGCAAAATTTGAATATGCTTTATGCAAAACAGGTCAAGTAACCTATCCTGCCAGGCCTGGGATCCCCCAATATGTCTATTCTATTTGTGTGCATGTAGCATTCCTAACACGCTACAAATAGGGTTGCCAGATGGTTTCTGAAAAAATACCGAAAAAAAAGGACCCCAAGAGTTGTTAAGCAAAAAAAAAAAATTAAAAAAAAACCCAGTGTGGCTAGGGTTGCCAGGTAGACCCCGCTAAAAAACCGGACACGCTTGTCCAGGGGGGGAGGGGAACGGCCGGGAGGGGGCAGGAAGCAGAGCTGGCGGGGGCCACGGGGCTGGCCGGCAGGAAGAGGGGGCGGAAGCACAGCTGGGAGGGATCGGGGCTGTGGGGCTGGAGGGGAGGATGGGGGCCCAGAGGAAGGGGGCGGAAGCAGAGCTGGTGGGGAGGTCTCCGGGGCCAGCCAGCAGGAAAGGGGGCCTGGAGAAAGGGGGCGGGAAGCAGAGCTGGCGGGGGTCCAGGGGCCGCGGGGCTGGCCAGCCAGAAGAGGGGCGGGAAGCAGAGCTGGGGAAGATCGGGGGCCGTGGGGCTGGAGGGGAGGATGGGGACAGAGGAAGGGGGACGGGAAGCAGACCTGGCGAGGGGGGGAGGTGAAGCCACTGGCCGCAGCCGGAGTCCTTCCGGCTGCACCCCCAGCAGGCGCTCCCTTTACTTGCCAGCAGAAGCCGGGCGGGGGTTGGGGCAGGGCTGGGAGCCACTCCCCCCACCTGGCTTCTGCTCGCAACCAGAGGCTCCCAGCTGGGAGACGGGGCCGCGATTGGCGCTGGGAGCCTCTGGTCCCATGCAAAAGCTGGGGGGGGTGGGGTGGCTGGGAGTCCCGGCCCCCGCCCCACCTGGCTTTTGCGCGCGACCACAGGGCTCCCAAAGCCAATCGCACTCCGCCTCCCAGTCGCTCCCCCGGCCCCGCCAGGCTTCAGTCCGGCGCCCAGCCGGAAATTCACAAAATACCAGACATTGCACGTGTCCAGTATTTTCTGAATTTTTCTACCGGACAGACGGTGCAAATACCGGACTGTCCGGTAGAAAACCGGGACACCTGGCAATCCTAAGTGTGGCCCCTTTAAGAAATGCTTTGCTTTTGAGGCTTTTTGGCCCTAACAGACTGCCCGTGGCCTCCCTCCATCTTGCCTCCCTGTGCTGGGCCAAACAGCTCCCCTGCGGAACCCAGTAAGCACCTGGGATTTTCGCCTCCTGGCCAGGAAAAAATCAGAAAATACTGGACATTTTAGGTGTCCAGTATTTTCTGAATTTTTTTACTGGACAGGAGGTTCAATACCGGACACCTGGCAACCCTAACTACAAAGCCAATTTCCCCCCTCCCTTTGACAGTCGCATTTTCACATCAAAAGCAATGAATGGGACACATCCAGCCTGTTTAATTAGTTTCATTAACATGGGTCCTACAATTGACAGGTAAATGCTTTTGCTGTTGTATATATCTTGGACTCTCGTATTTCCACTCCATCTCATCTGACGAAGTGGGTTTTACCCACAAAAGTTCATGGCCCTATATTTTTGTTGTTAATCTCTAAAATGCCACAGGACCACTCGTTGTTCTTGATGTAGAGTTAGAAATATGAAGTGTGAACCTACTTATTAATCTAGAATTTCTAGTGAGCGCCATTAATGGTGTTTAAGAGTCTTAATGGCTCGGTGTTCAAGGCAACAATCTGTAAATGGCTTTGTTTTTCCTGTAAGCTCAAACTGTGGTTGGTCCTACACAGACATGTTTCCGTGCCACCTGGTGCTGCTGGAATCCTTCTTGAATGTGGTATTTTTCCCTGGGAATTGGGAGAGTTAAACAAAGGAACCCCAATGGAAGGATCTTTTCATTTGTTGGAGTTGGTTCTGCTTTGAGCAGGGGGTTGGACAAGGTGACCTCCTGAGGTCTCTTCCAACCCTAATTTTCTATGATTTGCCTTCTGGCCTTTGAGGATTACTTTAATCCAGATGGCTGCATCTTTTTTTTAATAATGGAAACAGAATCTCACATAACACACGACTCCAGGGACTGCAGATTTCAAACAAACACCAGCTATCATGAGACTCAGAATAAAATCATTAGAGCGAGCAACATTGCCACGTGTACGGTTGCCAAACAGGTTTGTATCCCAGCACCGAGTAGAAATGATGCAATGCTGCAGCACAACAAGATGACATTGAAAAAGCCATCACACTGTAACATGGCAAGCAACATGCTGGGAAGCATGTTACAGTACCTTGTGGTAGCAACAATACGCACTATAACGGGGCCATGAGAAAAATACCATCCTCTTCCAACGAATTCCATACCGAGGTACAAAGTGCTGCCCTCAGAAAAATTCCAACCTGTCGCAGTGCAGCTAGTCCCCCAAAGAATATAAATGCTTGTGTCAACAGCCTTTGTGTAAATCTCTGTACTTTCATAAAAGCTCCTCTGAATGCATGCACATCACCCATATCCTTCTGGGATAATGGTGAGGCTAGTGACCACATGAGGCTACTGAGTCCTCTGCAACTATCAACATGCAAACAAGGAAGCATAGAAGGGAATTAAAAACAGGGGTCCTGGGAAAGCAAAGAACTTGCTTTCCTAAATGGGGATGGGATATAAATGTGGTGCTGGTAAAGGAAAGGAAGTCATTCTCTTTTCCTTATGTAACCTACATATCGGCTGGGTGGGGTGCACTGTCCCACTCTAGTGGCACTGAAACCACTTACAGAGAATAATGAGTCTGGTCTACAGCCTTAGCTGAGAGCCATCTGGCTTTTACCTCATGCTGTAGAGCAGGGGTCTCCAACCTTTTTAGGCCCAAGATCACTTTTTGAATTTAAGTGCAATCCAGGATCTACCTTAAACCCAAATATCTTGCCCCACAGCCTTTGTGCCCCTTCTGAGGCCCTACCCCTGCTCACTCCATACGCCCTCCCTTTCACCAGGCTGGGGCAACGGGTTGGGGCACAAGCTCTGGTCTTGGGCTAAGGGATTTGGACTGTGAGAGGGGCTCTGAGCTGAGTCTGGGGCAGGGAGTTGGGGTGCATGCAGGAGGGGGTTCAGGATACAGTCTGTAAGGGTGTTTGGGTCCAGGGGGCTCAGGGCTAGGACAGAGGACTGGGGTTCAGGAGGGGCTTCATGACTGGGGCAGGGGTTTGGAGCTGGCTCAAGCTAGACCCTGCTTACCTCAGGTGGCTCCTATGTGGTGGTGCAGTGGGGCTAAGGCAGGCTCGCCCCTGCCCTGGCCCTGCACCACTCTCAAAAGCAGCCAGCAAACTCTATGTCAAGTCCTGTAGTTCCTCCTTCCCCTTCCCACCCCGTTCTGTGGAGATAGGATAAAGAGTGGGAGAGGGGGCACCCTGACATCAGCACCCCTCCTCTTCCTTCCCTGCACAGAAAGCAGGAGGCTCGCAGAGGGTGGGGGGAGCGCCAGGACAAAGGGCAGGAGGTGCGCAGCAGTGGTGGGGAGGGGCTGCTGAAGTGCCGGCACTTGACAGCCTCTTGGCCAGACCAGTCAGTATCACCTGTCAGAGGTTCCAAGATCTACCAGTTGCTCCTGATCTACTGGTTGGTGACCACTGCTGTAGAGGCTCATGCACTAGGCTCGAGGGGTATGTCTAGAGTACATGGCTCTGTCGACGGAGCCATGTAGATTAGGTTTCTAGACATAGGAAAATGAAGCGGCGATTTAAATAATTATGCTCCAATAAATCTGTTAGGGTATGTCTACTCTACAGCGTTATTTTGAAATATTCAAAATAGCATTTTGCTATTTCAAAATAGTGCGTCCACACTGACTGGATGCTGAATCGCGTTTAAGGCCGGCCGGAACTGATTCCGGCAGGGCATCAGGTCAGGAGTTACCTTGTGTGACTGCTGCCTGAGGCTATCTCAGGCTTGTGCTTAAAGGGACCCCCCTGGACAGCCAGTTCTCAGATTTCCCTGCTTGCTTGCCTACCTCGCTGAGGGACAGCAAAGCATTTTTTTCTCTGCGTGCTCTGATTGCCCTCACTCAGGACACCACAGCACTCTGCAGCATGGAGCCGGAGCCACCCCTGGGCACTCTGGTGCTTCTACTGGACGTGTTGCTGCGAGCCTGGCAGCATGTTCTGCAGGCAGTAACAGTCTCCCTGGTGTGCCCCACTGGGGGCTTGTGCCTCATGCCACCTTCACATCCTTCCACGTACTCCTCCTTAACCCCCCTTCCTGATGTACAATAAAGACACGTGTTGAAGAAGCGGGAGGAAGGGGGAGGAGAAGCTCAGGGTTGGGGGTCTTGCCGGCCCACCTGTCTCCTAGCACTGTGGGTGCAGAGGCCTCGTAGTATCCCGGGGCCGGGAGACGGTTATGGAGGGGAGAGAGGGGGGAGGAAGAAGTGGGAGGGGGAGCAGGAGTGGGAGGAGGAGCGGTAGCTGGGGAGGCAGCAGGGGCTGGAGCGGTAGGAGGCAGCAATCTCTGCACCAGAGTCTGCAGGTGTTCGCAGATGGCATGGCCCTGGGCAAGCAGCTCCTTCCGGAGCTGCAGGTCTTCATGCACCCAATAATCCAGGGTGTGGTGCAGGCCTCGCAGTATCCCCAGGTGCTGCCGCTGGTAGTCCTCCTGGTTACAGGTCAGCCTGCTGAGTGCCCAGGTGCGGGAGGATGTCCTTGGCGGTGGGGTGCGCCCTGCACTCGCAGCTGCTGCGGCTGTGGAGAAACAAGAGAAGTGGTCAGTTATCCCTGGGGACACAGTGGGTGAAGCCCAGCCCCCCCTCTGCAAGGCAAGGACGGCAGGTCTCTGCACCATCAGAGCCGATGTGCTTGCACACAGGCCAGGTTCGGCATGTCCTGCTATCCCCAGGAGTGGGAGCTGGACCGGGACTGCACCCATGCCCCTGTGCTGTATATAGTGGGGGTGGGGGTGGGGAGGAGATGTCCCCTGCCTCTGTGTAGAGGGGGCTCGTGGAGGGAGGACATTGTGCAGTGTCCCACCCCGGGGTCAGGAGTACGTCCTGTGCCTTCATACATACACACGTGTGGCTAACAGGCCAACACCCCTGTGTGGCAGCAGCCAGCTGGGGCCACATACCCAGAGGTGGCATGGCACATGCACAGGTTGCTGTGTGATCTGTAGTCAGCAAAACCCATGTGCGTGGTCCCTGGTCTCCCTCTCCCACCCCCACTCTCTGCATAAGGGGACAGTGATGGCACTCACATGTCGTTGCCTCCCCGGCCTCGGACGACACCGGCGACAGGCCCGCTGGGATGGCCCGGGGATCCTGGGTGCACGGCATGCTCCCTCCAGGCTCCTGCGGCTCCTGGCAGTCCTCCTCCTCCATGCCCTGGTCAGGGCCCTCTGCCCCAGGGTCGATGACCACCTGGGGGGGCACGGACTGTCCCGCCCCCCAGGATGCGGTCCAGGGCATCAAAATGGGGGCAGGTGCCTGGGTCTGCCCCTGTTTAGGAGCTGCCCCCTGTGGCCCTGGCATACGCCTGCCTCAGCTCCTTGATTTTCATCTGAACCTGCTCCTGGATTCGGATGTGGCTTTTGGTGGCCAGGCTAGCAGCCATGCGGCTGTAGTCGGTTGTGTTCCTCTGTCTAGTGCAGAGATCATGGACGTTGGGGGCATCCTCCCAAACCTCAATTAGGTCCCTGATCTACGCACTGGACCAGGAAGGCACCCGCCTTTTCTGGCCCCTGGCAGGCTCCTGGGAGCTGGCAGACTGGTCCTGGGGAGCAGTGGAGGGCTGGCTGGCACTGGCTGCCTGGCTCATGCTGGGGCCACTGGGTCAGGGGCAGCGACTGCTCACTCTTGCCTGGCAGGCCTGGAGCTGGCACAGGCACTGTGGCCAGAGTCTACCCCTTTAAGGGCTCCAGGGAGATGGAGGAGAAGAGTTTTCCTGGTTGGGGCCAGAGTGGCCAGCAGGACACCCTGGGAAGGGCTGGAGGCCCCCTATTTCGAAATAAGCATCTACACAGTGCTTATTTCGAAATAGCAATTTCGAAATGGGTGCTATTCCTTGTGGAATGAGTTTGATCAATTTCGAAATAAGCCCTCCGCTATTTCGGATTAATTTCGAAATAGCGGTTGGCTTGTGTAGACGCTAGTAAAGTTATTTCGAAATAACAGCTGTTATTTCTAAATAACTTTGCTGTGTAGACATAAGGTGCCACAGGACTCCTGGTCGCTTTTGGGGGATTAGTACATTTAAATAGAAAACAAAAAAATCTTGGATGACATATTCTCACTTAGCCTGTAGGTGGCACTGCAATCTGCAGTGAAATTGTTACTCCAGAAAACAAAAGATAGGACTATGTAGCACTTTAAAGACTAACAAGATGGTCTTTAAAGTGCTACATAGTCCTATCTTTTAGTCTTTAAAGTGCTGCATAGTCCTATCTTTTGTTTCAGCAAGACCAGACTAACACGGCTTCATCTCTATTATTATTCCAGAAAGTGAACCACAGTATTCTGTTAAAAAAAACAAAACCTAAAATAATTTTCTGTGGGAGACAGAAGGCTCTTTAGTACTAATTAGAATTCAGGACAAGATGTAAGTTCCAGACCATGCTATAAGTCACTGGAATCATGTGGGTTTTGCCCACGAGAGCTCATGATACTAGATATATTTTTGCTAGTCTTCTAAGGTGCCACAGGACTACTCGTTTTGGAATCATATAATTTATGTGGAAAGGGGACAAGGCTGAATGGGAGATGAGGCAGAATCACTTAATTAATGTATTTATTTTTAAAAAGGGACATCTATTCTAGACAATGCTGAGAAGCTGAAAGGAAAAGCCCTGTCCAGAAAATGAAGATACCAATTATGAAATTCAAAGCAGAGAAGAGAGGAATCCAGGATTTACCAGGTAATATCAAATTGTAGGAACATCTAGGTAATCCATTTTCATCTGCCACTGCCCCCTTCTGTTTCCCAGAAAAGGGGGAAATAGAAAACAAATGTACCTGACTCATTGTACGATTCTGCCTATGTTGAAACGGGGTGTCCCTTTCCTACAGGTGCTCAGCGCATATCTCAAAGCATGAAGTTTAACCTGCCTGAGAACATCTTATTACAGCAGCCTGCAGAGCTTCACCTGAGATCATAAAATTAGCCGCATCTTTTTTCAAAATCCAGCTGCAGTATCTATCCTTCTGCATGGCACGGAGAGATTAATTAAAAACTCTACCTAAGAAAGTGTCAGTCACTGTCAGTCACTATTAAATGCCTTAACTGCCTGACATTTGTACAGACTCTTAGGCTATGGCTACACTGCAGCGCTATTTCGGAGTATCCCGAAATAGCTATCCTGCGTCTTCACAGCAAGCCCCGCTATGTCGAAATATAACAGGCATGCTATTCTGACATCCCTGTAAACCTCATTCCACGAGGAGTAAGGGACGTTTCAGACTAGAGGGTTGTTTCAAAAATTGGCACTGTTTGCGAAATAAGCTATTTCGAAATAAGACGCACAATTTGCGTAGCTCAAATTGTGCATCTTATTTCAAGCTACGGTGCAGTGTAGACACACCCTTAGGCTACGTCTACACAGCTTCCCCCTTCCGCAAAAGCCTATGCAAATGAAGCGCGGATTAGCATATTGCTGTGCTTCATTTGCATACTTAATTAGGAGCTGGTTTTTCACAAGAGGTTTTTGCGCAAAAAGGAGCCCTTTATACAGTGCCTTTTTGCGCAAAACCCCCCCTCTTGCGCAACAGCCATTCTTCCTGAAAAAATGAGAAAGAACGGCTCTTGCACAAGAGGGGGTTTTTACGCAAAAAGGAGCCGTCTACACAACTCCTTTTTGCAAAAAAGCCTCTTGCGTAAAAGCGGCTGCTAATTAATTATGCAAATAAAGCACGGTGATATTCCACGCCATACTTCATTTGCATAAGCTTTTCCGGAAGAAGGACACAGTGTAGCCGTAGCCTAAGAGCATGACTTTTATGCTACAGCCCTGAGGAGGAGCTATACTGGACTGGAAGGAAATCGTGCCTCTCTGGATGTTGTTTCTTATGGATGAGTCCTTTTAAAATTAGCGAGGAGCTCTTCGTATCAGGAAGGATTTTTGTAGTGTGTGACTAGGACTGCTGATTTCACAGACTCAGGGGCTGAAATCTTCTAGCCATCAGATACAGCACTGACCATGATAATGTCCCACACCAACCAGCACACATCTAAGCCCTTTCTTCGAGGGACCACCTCTGGGAGGAAAAGAGGAGTCTCGTCTCTCATCACTCACTCAGTCTTTGGTGTCTCTGTTGAAGATGCTTAAAACCAGGGCTGGATTAAGAAAGGGGCTTTACAGGTTGGAGCCCAGGGGCCACACAAAAAGATCTCCGGGCTGCCAAAAGTGCAGATCTTTTTGGGGGGTCCCTTTAGCCTGGGGCTGCAGCCACTACTAAAGCCCCTGCGTTCCAGCCCTGTCTGGCTGGAGGGGGGGACATAGCTCTGTACGCTGCCCCCCTGGGCTGGAACTAATTCTGCCCAGACCCCGCATTCCCACCCCTATGTCCTGTCCTGAGCGCTCCCCCCCCCCACACACATACATTCTCCAAACCACTCAGCCCCTGCCTGGAGCTCCCTCCTGTATCCCAAACTCATTAACCCCACTCCCACCCCTATGTCCTGTCCTGAGCGCTCCCCCCCACACACACATACATGCTCCAAACCACTCAGCCCCTGCCTGGAGCCCCCTCCTGTATCCCAAACTCATTAACCCCACTCCCACCCCTATGTCCTGTCCTGAGTGCTCCCCACCCACACACACACATACACACTCCAAACCACTCAGCCCCTACCTGGAGCCCCCTTCTGTATCCCAAACCCCGCCCCCACCCCAGAGCCTACACTCCCAGCTAGAGCCCTCAACCCCTCTTGTACCCCAACATTCTGCCCCTTCCACATTCTGAACCCCTTCATTTTGACCCCACCTCAGAGCCTAGAGGGCCCCACAAAATCTAACCGCCCTGTCTAAAAGGATGCAGATTCAAGTGGTGGGTTTAATGCTGACAGCTGTCATGACCAGCGCGCCTCACCCCACACTTGTGATTCACCAGCTCATGTCACAAACAGCCAGCAGATGGTAGCAGCTGCTGGTAACTGCCAGCTCGCAGGGGATTTCAACTGGTGACCTAGGAGAGAAAGGCTCGGGATCCCATTATCAGCCTCCTGAGCAATCTATCCCCCGGGGGCAACACTTTGCAATGTCCATTAGAGCTTGTTCATCACAGATGCCAGAAATGCTGCAGGAAAGCCATGGATTTAGCTGACCCGGGCCAGAACATTGACTAGCTTTCTGAGCGCTGGAAATGTCCCAAAGACGCCAAACAAAGTGACTGCATCGGAGTCGCTTATATAAAATGTGGATAGAGCCATATTTCTAAAAGGTTAATAATTCACTACCTACTTCTGCCCAGAGAAGCAATCACATACCAAACCCCTGCTTTGCTTTATGTTGCATGCACAAAACCTTCATTTCCTGTTGAGATAAACAGGGAAGGTGTGTACTGCATGGTGTGAAGTCAGACTGGGTGTAGCATTCCTGCACTGCAAGGTAAGGGAGTAAAGTATAGGTTGAATGGGATGAGGTGGCAATGGCCCAGCGGAAGAAACATGTATTCTGCTGTATTGCAGGTTACAGCTAGTGGCAGATGAGAAACAAGCACGAATTTTGAAATTCTCTCGCTTGTAAGGTGAAAGGAAATTGAAAATTACTGTGTGCTTCTAAACGCAGGCTAATATCCTAGCGGGCCCCTCAGCCAGAGATATTTGCTAAAGCAATCCTCAAACATATTCCCTGTAGGCGCTATAGACCTATTTGTTTTATGTAGAACAATGCTGGGGAAAATATTTATGACGTGTGTTTACCTGAAGAAACTCTGACATCTAGCAGTAGCTCTGTCGGCTTTGCTGGGCTTCACCCCCAGGGTTCCACAAATCAGATGAGGTCTGACATCCTATCATCTGAGGATGCAGAGGTGCTCTCATACACATTAGATGAGGGGTCAGCAACCTATGGTTCTTGAGCTAAATATGGCTCAGTATGGAACCTATATGGCTCTTTTGTCATTCCCAAAATACATGCAAGTTTCTAAATTAAAATGAAGGCTGTCCCTATTCCCCAGCAGCAGCTCCAGAACAACCTGTCTGCCCAACAGGTGGGTTTGAACCCACAACCCCAGGAGCTGAGGCCTTAACCATTAGGTCACATAAGACCCACCCCATTTCACCTCAGCAGTTGCCTTATCCTTCCTACCTGCAGCTGATGCCAGCTCCAGCCATGGGCAAACTGATGGCAGCTGCCAGCTCCCTCTGGAAGCTGGTATTGGCTGCCTTGATGTTCCCAGGGCTAGGGTGGGAGGGGAACTCAAAACCACAGCCTCCAGAGGGTAAGGCTTTAGCCATCAGGCCACTGGAGGAGCCACCCCACTTCCCTCCCTTCAGCTGCTCTCTTATCCTCCCTACCTTTATCCCCCCCCACCACTGCCGCCCCATCCCAACCCAACCCAGTGTCCTGAGTCCATTATACACCCAAACCCCCTCTCTTAAGCCCCTCATATAGCCCAGCCCAGACTCCTGCACCCCCACATCCTCAGCCTCCTGCCATAACACTCCTGCACCCCACACATACCCACTGTGCCCTGAGTCCATCATACACCTGAACCACCTGCCCTGAGCCCCTCATACATTTCAGTCCAGACTCCTGCACCCCTACATCCCCAGGCCCCTGCCATAAGATTGACAGAAGACAGCCGGAATGCGTGCATGACGCTGGATTTGACCAGTTATAATGTAAACTTCAAAGAATTGTGTGGAAAGATGCAGCAGGAGAAGTCCCATTAAATAAAGTCTGTGCGTACAATGTTTCAGTGATGCTATTATTAATCATCATGTCAATTAATAATAATATTAAGTTGTATATTTTCAGTCATGCAAGTGGATGTTCTTATACAGCTCTTTGTTGACCAGTTGTTCTGAATTTTGATGTAGTTTGGCTCCTTGGTTCGACCCCAGTTAGACAATATCTTATTTAGTCCCAGTAACCTCCCTGATAATGTGTAACCTCGCCAGTAAGGGCACGTCTACACAGCAGGGCTAAAGCTGAAATAAGCTACGCAATCTGAGCTACATCAGTTGTGTAGCTTAAGTCAAAATAGCTTATTTTGCCTTTTGGCACTGTCTACACAGCAGGAAGTCCAAGGTGGAGCACTCTTCCTCCAACTTTCCTTACTCCTCGTGAAATGAGGGTTACAGGAGTTGGAGTAAGACATCCTCCAGCTCGCCATTATTTCAACATTACGTCAACATAACTTCTTGCTGTGTAGACACGGACTATGTTATTTCGGAATAACACTACTGTGTAGACATAGCCAAAGAGAGCTGGTTTTGAGCCCTACTTTAATGGCCTTTGTAACTGTATTACTGTAAGAGGGCTATCAAATCTAATTGATGGCTGTCTCACACCCAGGGAGGTAACAAGCAGGCTGCGAGTTCAGATTGTACTGTACTTGACCTATCTTCTAGCCAAAAGTCATGCTCCTCCCTGTGTTGGTTGATAACTTATTAGGCCATATAGTAGCACAGTGTGTTACATGCCTTCCCCAAGGTGTGTATGTAACCACTGCACAATACTGAATAAATATCAGATCTACTCCTGCGTGATCATATTGCCACCAAAATGACAGCAGCCCTCTAAAGGTAGAAGCCTTGATACTATTATATAAGCACAAATGTTTCACTGAATAATGGTAAATGTCTGCTTTGGATTTGTAATAATCTGAGAACCTGATTCTATGAGTTATGATCATCCAGTCAGCAAAAAGATGTGCACCATGTGACATGTCCAGTCAAAACAACACATTTTGAATATCAACTGCCCCAAGCATGCAAAACTCATGAGTCAGGCGTCAGATATATCAGGCGACTATCTTAAAATTGATGGCAATTTTGTGAAAAATAAATTGAGAGATCCTTTTATTTTCCCTCTGGTTTCTAGGTCTTCACAGTGAACTTGGGTCACAGTTTTATGCTTTTCCCTGTAGCCATGAAGACTAGCAACTTATTTCTTTTAAAAATGGAAAGCTGAAATTCTTACGTGATCACAAAACTCCTGAATCTGGGTACTTAGGATCAACATCAAATATCATAAGACTTGTGATTTAAAAAAAATCACAACTTTTGTTCCAATTCCAACACTGAACTGGGCTCCTGTAAGCTGCAGAACAAGAATTATTTGCAGAAATTATTCAGAAAATAATTTTGAATAAGGAATAAACTCATAAAAACCTATAGTACATTCCTGGACAATTCACAGAAAAGTTAACCAAATAAGTTATCCATGGGAACTATCCATTCAGCTCTATATAAGCAGTTCCTCCTGTAACCATGGTGGGAGGTGTTTGTTTGTTTGTTTTGTTTTTTGTTTTTTTGGCTTTCTTTACAGATGTGCCTTTACTGGTCAACAGGAAAACAATGTTTTTAAAATGAAAAAGTCAGAAAAAAACACGTCTGGTAAACACAATCACTCTTTGGGAAATGTTTCTACTGTAATTACAGTTCCCAGGCTGGGTTTACATTCATTTACATAAGCATATGTGCACAATGTTTATGTTGGACAACTGAAGATTTGTGATTGACCTACATGTGCAAACCAAACAATGGCTGCATATTTTGAAAAAAAAGGCACGATAGACGATAATGAAAATATGCCTAATAGTGGGTGACATTTCTCATTCCTGAATCCTCTTGTACACCACTTAAGAACTGGCCATGCATGAAAGAGGCGTGCAGTTGTAATAGGGACCTCTTCTGGCTACACTACAAATAGGAACCTTCAGGGCATTAGGGTTCTGTTTCTCCATGAACACCACAAATTTGTTTCACCCACACAACCTTCACCTGCTCAGCAGATACGTGACACTGAAGGAGAGGGAGTGACAGTGATGAAACTGACAGTGATCCACATGTCACTTCTCGATTTGTTTCAGCTCGAGAGACTCTCTGCACAATTCGGCCCCGGAGTTTGCCCTATTTACTTCTAAACTCCACTGCCGTTATACCATTGAATGTCACCCACCAGAACCTTCTTTATCAACCCTGTCCCTTCGTATCTAACTGAATATTAGCATGGCGTGTTCAGTCCCTTTAAGGGGCTGAGAGTAGGGAGTCAGGGGAAGCCCAGCTGCGGCAAATGAGGAGGGCCCAGCTGGAGGCAATAAGAACAGCTCCTAGGAGGAAGTGAGGGAGATCTACCTACCTGCCTGCTGCTGTGGAGGGAGAGCAGTGGTGACCTGGCTGCCAGGAAAGCGATAGGCTCCCTGGAAGAGGGCAGGACTGGGGAGGCTATGGCAGGATGAACCCAGGCTACCCAGCCTGAGGCCCAGCACCGCAAGGAGGCAGTCACGAAGGGCCGGGGCTAGCATGGAGGCAGCCCTAAAAGGCTGGACTGCGAAGGAGGCAGCCATGGCTAGCATGGAGGCAGCTGCGGTAGACAGGGGGAGCTTGACCCAAGGAAGCCCCCGGCTGTAAGACCAGGAGGCAGTGTTGCAGGAGGCAACCGGGCAGGCAGAGGCATGCCTGTGGCCAGGGAGGAGGGGCCTGGAGATACTGTGGTCTGCCCGGAGGGGCTATTAAGGGACTGGCAGTGGGCCACTGAGGCCGGGATGGCATGGAGGGAACAGGGTGTTCCTGGGGCAGAAGAACGAGGGGTCGTAGGGAGGACCCTGGACTAAAGAACAGCAATGACCCCCTGGAAGGGGGTGTGGACTAAGAACGGAGTGGTCACTGCCGGAGGTCAGTGCCCCGAAGACCAACACCACACCCAAAGGGGGCACGTCGGTGGTGGAACAGCCAGCTACTTCCCCCAAAAGCCACCCTGAGGGAAGAAGCCGTGCGGAAAAAGTGAGTGAACCTGCTACAATGTACAGACATGTGAGGGTGCCTCCAGGGAATTTTTCGTTAACCGGGATTCTAGGGAGTCACCTGACTGTGCTAAATAACAAAGAAGGGACTACCTGATGTGGAACACACAAGAGGAATCCAGGGTCAAAACCTCCAGCCAAGTGTGAACTTATTCATCCCTCTTTATTTTATGCAGGAAAGCTCAGGGCAGGTTCAGCACATGGTTAGCGTTCCTCGTGCTTTCCAATTTTCTGTGCTAAATTAAAGCACAAGGTTGATTTACTTGATCAAGGTCAGATATGCCTTAGTCAGGAAAAGAAACACCGCCCCTTCCTGGAGAAGTGGAGCCAGCGTGGGGGGTCTTCTGGCTTCCCAGTGACACCCGTGGTGGCATGTCCAGGCTGAAGAGAATTCCCGAGATGTGTGAGGACTGGAGCTGGCTGGTAGTGCCGGTTTGTGTTCCTTTTACATCTGTGCCCTGAATCTGTGAGCCCTGCTTTGAGACATCAAGTGAAACGGACAGATTTTCTGCCTGAACCACATGGCTTATTTCCGGTTCACTGTGTTCTGAGGGTAACGTAAGCGATCGGATGGGGGAAAAAAACACACCCTCCCCCTGAAGTACCGAAAGGCTCAAGCCTGATTTGCCTTTTATGTATTTTGTTAAAGGTGCAGCCTTAAAATGTGACTCCCAGGGCTTGTCTCCACTATGGCAATCGACCCTCTGGAGGTCGATCTTCTAGCGTTCGACTTAGCAGGTCTAGTGTAGACCCCCAAGTCAAACACTGAGGGCAGCCCCTGCCGGCGTTGGGTACTCCTCATTCTGTGAGGAGCAAGGGAAGCCGAGGGGAGCGTGTGCTCCCGCTGGCCTCCTGCAGTGTAGATGCTGCAGCGGCTCAGTGTAAGGAAAGCCGAATTCAACCATGCATGTTGTGTAGCTGGATACTAGAACTGGAAGGGACCTTGAGAGACGGTGTACCTTAAGCCGGCCTGCCTGGTCTGGTGTAGACCGGGCCCCATCGGGATGAAGTCCTCTCAGCCCTGTTGCTTTGAAGGGGGAAAGCAAGAGGCTTTTGAAATTGGCCCTGGGCTTGGTATGCAAAACAAAAACAAACAAACCAAGTTCACACCAATATTTAAATAAATATTAAAGTCCTGATCCAAAATCCACTGAAGACAATGAAACCAAGACTTTGATCCAGCCTCCATTTATATGTACCTCTCTCCAGCAATGAAGCCAGCATTTTATTCTCTCCCCCCCCCCCCCCCAACATGCATGTTTTAGATTTAGCAGCCTTCAGATGCATAATTACATAAGTTTATACAAAAACAGCCAGACGGGGTCAGACCTAAGATCCATCCAGCCCAGGATCCTATCTGCCGACAGTGGCCAATTCCAGATGCCCTACGGGGGAATAAACAGAACAGGGAATCAAGTGATCCCTCTCCTGTCACCCATTCCCAGCTTCTGATAAACACAGGCTCGGGACACCATTCCTACTCATCCTGGATAAGAGCCATTGATAGACCTAGGTACATTCATGGAGGATAGTTCTTTTTTTAACCCTTTTAAAGACCTGGTCTTCACAACATCCTCTGGCAAGGAGTTCCACAGGTTGACAGTGTGCTGTGTGAAGAAATATTCCTTTTGTTTGTTTTAAACCTGCTACCTACTAATTTCATTTGGTGACCCCTAGTTCTTGTGTTATGGGAATTCAAAGTTACATCAAAACTAACACATTTTGATCCACAATTTTGTTCGCATCTGTCCCAGATCTAGGGATGTCAACGAATAGTCAACTAGACAATTAACTGATAAGCCCAGGCTTATCTGTGAATCCAGTTGACTATTCGCATTCTTTCTCTCTCTCACCCCCTTCCTGCCTCTGTATCAGAGGCAGCAAGGGAGGAGGGGAAGCAGGAGCTGGTGTTGGGGGGAGGAGCTGGCTTAAAAGCCGGTTCCCCCCAGCACTGGTTCTGCAGTGCCACCTGCCCGCCCTCTGTGCCTCTATCAGAGGCAGCAGAGCGGTGGGGAGCAAGGGAGGCTGTATCAGAGGCAGCAGTGTGGGGCAACAGGCAGCTGGGCCATGAGAAGAGCTGATTTTTAAACTAGCTCCCACCTGCCACCGCGCACTGCTGCCTCTGATAGAGAGGCAGCAGTGTGGGGTGGCAGGGAGCTAAGAATTCACAGGGTTAGTCGACTGTTCTATTACCCGCTATCTAACATCCCTACCCAGATCCCTTCTTTGTCATACAAACCGCACACCAACACCCACTGGTTCTCAGTATCCAAGTGAGGGAACACCGCCTGGTTTTTAGTAAACATACACAGCAAGACTCAGCTTTGCAAACAATACTTAGCAGTAAGTGAATTGACTTTCTGTACCTCGTCAGGCTCTCTGCCCGCAGGCTATGGGTTTGACTATATGAGATCTCACACTGAGGACCTATCTTTAAGACCTCAAGTGCTCTGGAGCTCTTGCTATCAGGCTAGCTGGTATGACAAAGTTAGAGGAGATCAAATACACTGAGCTTGGAGTAAAGTGCAGAGGGCTCGCAGGGCTTGCAAGTAGGCTATGCAAGTGTTTCCTGTTGTAAAGATTTTCACTAGCATTACCCTAAGTCTGGCTTCTTGTTTTTGCTAAGCCATGTTACTTATTGTTATTACCAGCATGGCTCTGCAATGCAGACATAATTGTCCTTGCGAGTATAAAAATGTTAACAGAAGAGGGGGAAACAATCGGTTAACATTATGTTAAATGTACATAATCAGACACTTCATGCTGGCCTGCTCTCCACCCAACCCTTAGATCAATCTAGCTGCTTTGCTCAGAGGGGTGAAAAAAATTCATGCTCCTGAGAGCTAGAGTTCAGCCAACCTAAGCCCAAGTGTACAAAGCACCGGCTGGCCAGGAGAACTTTCCTGTCACTCTGCCTCCTGTCTCTCGGAGAGCTGGATTTACTACAGCGACAGATGCAGCCCATTGGTCATTGCAGTGAGTGTCAATACTGCAGAAACAGAACTGCATCTGTGCCACTGTAGCAAGTGTAAGACATACCTCACTTTATTAAAGTCATGACACGTCATGGGCGTGCAAATGGTGCTCACTCTGGTACATGGCAGTATCCTGTTGAACAGAGAGCTCGTGATGACAATGCTACTGTATAATGTCTCTTTAAATAAGTGGAAATCCATCAGCTGCATAAAGAAACTTGCACAGATACAGAAAGACATCATCTTCCTCCTGCCATTGACAGGTACTACTTTTGCTGTTATATAGATCTTGGCAACTGTTATTTCCACTCCAACTCATCTGATGAAGTGGGTCTTACCCACAAAAGCTCATGACCCTATACATTTTTGTCAGTCTCTAAGAGCATGTCTACACAGCAGGGCTAAAGCCGAAATAAGCTACGCAACTTCAGCTAAGCCAATTGTGTAGCCTAAGTCAAAATAGTTTATTTCAGCATTTGGCGCTGTCTACAAAGCAGGAAGTCTGAGAGAGCACTCTTCCTCCGACTTCCATTACTCCTCGTATAATGAGGGTTACAGGAGTTGGAGTAAGAAGTCCTCCAGCCTGACATTATTTTGACATTATGACACATTATGTCGAAATAACTGCTTGTGTGTAGACGTGGACTATGTTATTTTGGAATAACTAACGCTGCTGTGTAGCCGCAGCTGATGATGTCTTTTGTGGGTAAGACCCACTTCATCAGATGAGTTGGAGTGGAAATAACAGTTGCCAAGATCTATATAACAGCAAGAGAAGTACCTGTCAATGGCAGGAGGAAGATGTCTTTCTGTATCTGTGCAAGTTTCTTTATGCAGCTGATGAATTTCCACGGCTATTCTTCTTTAAACAAAAGCTCACAGTTGTTTCGTTTCTGATATTTCCATGTCAAGGATTTATACACCCGTGAAGGCTTCTTAAATAAATAAAAACCAAGGCCTTTTTTTTTTTTTTTTTTTTTTTTTTTTTTTAAGGCTTTCTTTAAAGCTTGCAGTGCCTCTGCAAAGTGGGAGAGGTAACCCCTTGTCCCAGTTGTTAGGCCAGTTGGGGAGCTGGAAGAAAGCTTTTGAAGCTGGTGGCTGTGGCAGCTGCCTTCCATGCAAGCTAAAGGAGGAAATAATTAAATAAGCCTTTGGTTAGTGATAAGTGAAACAACAGCAGCCCCCACCCAACACACAGACCCCATGCAAGGCTTCAAGAATCTGAGCTATGTGGCTGGGGTGGGGGGGTTCACTGTGGGCTCTTTAATCAGCATGTTGTTTTAACACGGCCCACTGGGCTCCCAGGGCTGACCCGAACACAAGGCCGTCTGCCAGCACTGCCGGGGCTGAATTATTGCCCCCGTCTCCCTTGCTCCCTGCAGCAAGTGCATCATCTCGATGGCGTATAATGGTCTACGCATGGAACTACACCCACTATGCCTGTTTGGAATCACACCCCACTGAGATGGGTCTGACACAGGGGCTAGCTTTGTACTAGGGCTGTTCAATATCGGTGAATTGACTAGTCGATTAACCTCATGAATTCTTATCAGTTAGTTGACTATTCTATAGTCCCCAGGCAGCCCCTGTCCGGGGGGAAGGGTCTGAGCTCCTGGACCCGGCATGAGCCACAACTGGGCTGTACTGCCTGGCCGCCTAATATACTTTAAATGCAGAGCCGCAGCGGGAGTAATTCCAGAACCCAGTGCAAGCCAGGACTGAGCTGGGCTGCTGGCCAGCAGGCTAAAAAAATTTACTGGCAAGAGGTGGGGGGGAAATGCATGTAGTCTATAGCATTAACCGATAAGCTTTTGCTTATCGGTTACTTGGTTAATCGACTACACTATTACATCCCTACTTTGTACAGAGCAGGCGCTATCCAAATGGGAGTGGGAAACTGGAGCACCATGGATAGCGATTGTAACTAGAAAGGGGGGGGGGGGGTGAAATCCCATCCCCAGGGAAGTCAGTGGGAGTTTTGCCACTGACTGAAACAAAGGCAGGATTTTACCCAGGGCATGTTGCAGGCCCACTGACAGAGGGGGCGGCCCGGGTAGACAACTGTGTGCCATTCAAGAGTCAAAGGAGTGTGGTCTCACCACGGGCTCCAAGGAACTCTGCGAGGCTCACGCAGGTACCAGACAGCAGCGCTAGCAGGCGGTTTTAAATGAGAGGTGCACTCAGTGGCCATTCTCTTTTGTTTTAAGGAAACCAAACAATTTCATCTCATCCGCTCAGTCCAGCGCCACTCACACGAGGCGGTTCGTTCAGGATGGCTGGATTTGATTTCTATGTTTTGGTAAATGCAGAGTTCTGCAAATATTTTTTTAAAGCACCCAGCATCCTGAGCATTCAGGGAGCATGAAACGCTATCGCCTTAAGAGAGCTCAGGGCAGTGCGGAATCTGAAGAGTGGTCCATTGGATGGCCAAGTCAGATTCATTTCATTGCACATGTAACATGAACCCTAGAGTGGGGTACTCGGACGAAAGGAAGGATTTGCATAAATCTGTGTGCATTTAAATGGGAAACGTGACAGGAGATTAGAAGCGAGGGAGAAAATCAGCCGGGAGACAAGACTGACGAGAGCACCGCAAGGAAGTTGCTCATTGAAGGACTTGTCATGGCCAACTCATCCCTGAGAGATGCCCACAACATCAGGAAGAGCTGCTAGCAGCCCTGGTATTTCTGAACACATGGCCTTCAACCAATGGGACATAGAAACAATCCTAGTTCTTTGGGCTGCCCCTCCCTCCCTTAATAATGAGCTTCTGTAATTGGCTAGAGTTTGTGGCTGCTTTCTTCCTCCCGTTGACTTGTGCGTGCTCAAACCTGCCGAGCCACTTGGGCCAATCATGGTCCTGGGAGCGAGGCGCGGCGCAGCACAGCCTCCACCCTGGAGAAAGTCTGCCTAACTGAATGGGATGCGATGGGGAGACACACAGCGCGAAGGATTGTTGTTGTAACTCTTGCAATATCAGAGGCAACCAGGAAGAGGATCTAAAACCAGAAGACCATGAACAACCACTTTGCAGTGCACATCCTTTGACTGACCAGTCAGCCAGCACCTTTGCAGTGTGAGTCACAAGGTTACAGTTCCGTCACGGGAACCCCACATCCTCTGGGGTTTTGGAACTAGTACCCTGTTATGATATCACTGATCAAGTGCCGTGTCTTGAATTCTACTCATTCAACCAACCAACCAACCAACCCAAATCTCTCTTGTTAAAACAGATATCACCAAGAGTACAGCATGTGATCGTATTTAAGCAAGCATGGTGAGCTTATTTGTATGATAAACGGTTATTGTCACTCACTTAATAAACAAGGGCCCAGATTAATTCCTGGTGCTGCTCTAGCTACATCAGTAGTTACCCCAGGGATAAGCCTCAGAGGGGCGGCCATGTTAGTCTGTAACTTTAAAAACAAGTTTCTCTGGCATCTTAGAGACTTACAAATGCAAAACCCACGTATTCAGATGAGGTGATTTTGTCTTTGACGAGTAGGCCCTATTCAACCTTCACCTTTTAAACCCACTATTGCAATGGGTTAGTGCCAGGATTGCCTTACAGAGTTACCCATTATCTAGCTCAGCTTTTCTGTCATCATCACAACCTCCCTGGTGCACCTGCTGTTCGCATCATTTGGACAGCTTCCCCACACTGCTACAGGGAGGGCTAGGCCGCCACCCAGCAACATCAGCAAGCTGTGGCACAATACACCGTGGGCCGCCCTACCGCAGAGAGGGCTGGAAGGAGAGAGGACCAGCCAAACTGGTTGCACAAAGATGGCCGGGATATGCCACGCCAAGAACCTGTAACTAGTTTAACACCTGGGGGAAACCAGCCTTGTGACGCTATGCTTCTGGCAGGGGTGACGCACTGCTGGGGTTAGGAACAGCGCTTCCGCCATCTTGCGAATTAGAATCAGAATCATAGAATCCTGGAACTGGAAAGGGCCTTAAGAGGTTATCAGGTCCAGTCCTCTGCCCTCACGACAGAACCAAGCACGGTCCAGATCATCCCTGATAGATGTCTGTCCAACCTGCTCTTAAATATCTCCAGTGATGGAGATTCCACAACCTCCCTAGGCAATTTATTCCAGTGTTTAACCACCCTGACAGTTAAGTTTTTCCTAATGTCCAACCTCAACCTCCCTTGCTGAAGTTTAAGCCCATTGCTTCTTGTCCTATCCTCAGAGGCCAAAGAGAACATTTTTTCTCCCTCCACCTTTTAGATACTTGAAAACTGTTATCACGTCTTCTCCCAGTCTTCTCTTTTCCACACTAAACAAACCCAATTCTGACAGGAAGCACGGGAGCGCCTGCCATATCCAGTTACAACCTTGCCTAGAAGATGTGGAGTGGACACTGCTTTACGGCTGTAGCATTTTTTGCATAGTTGCACATAGCAGGGAAAAGGCATCCAATTGAGCCAGTGTTAAAACAACAAATGTACAGTTTAAGCAAGAGCAAAGACAGACACGAGTTAGGGTGGATATTCCGCCCTTAATTCACCCTGGTGTCACTAGCGCTGTAGCTCACATGGGCAACAACGCCCATTGTTTTCAGGTGCTGTGGGAGAAATGGCTCCATGACACAAACTTTACCTCCTCTATGAGGTGAGCAAATCATTCAGTTTCAGGCTCCCCAGGTGTTTCCAAAGTCAGATCCAGACAATTCTTGTCAGGCCCGGTTTGGATGTGAAGGGCGGCTGCCAAGCCCCAAATGCAGCTGGCTCCCAGGCCTGCCTCAGGCTCCAATGGACAGGTCACCATGACTGAGTTCCCAAAGGGGCGCAGAACTTTGGCAGGGAGCTGTGCAGGGCTGGCTAAGGCGGGCAAAGGGAGAGTGGAACTGGAGTGAAGCCGATCAGCACTACCTTCTGTCGTGCCTATGGGGGGGCAGGGAGTGGGGGGTGCCAGCCAGGAGCTGGGGTGGGGGCAGACACTGGGGGCCGGCCAGGATCCGGGGGTCGGGCATGGGGGGCAGACAGGATCTGGGGTGGGGTCAGAGACTGGGAGCCGGCCAGGATCCGGGTGGGGCTCAGGGGCATGGGAGGGCAGCAAGTTTCTGGGGTGGGGGGCAGCCAGGATCTGGGGTGAGGGTAGAGACTGGGAGCCAGCCAGGAGCCGGGGTGGGGGTCAGGGACGGGGGGGCAGCCAGGATCTGGGGTGGGGGTCAGAGACTGGGAGCCAGCCAGGAGCCGGGTGGGGGTCAGGGACATGGGGCAGCCACGATCTGGGGTGGGGGTAGAGACTGGGGAGCCAGCCAGGAGCTGGGATGGGGTGGGGTCAGGGGCTGGGGGCAGCCAGGATCTGGTGTGGGGTCAGGGGCTGAGGGGGCGGCCAGGATCGTGTGTGGAGCAGAGACTGGGGCGGCCAAGATCTGGAATGGGGGTAGAGAGTGGGAGCCGGCCAGGAGCCGGGGTGGGGTCAGAGGCCGGGGGTGGCAGACAGGATCTGGTGTGGGGGCAGAGACTGGGGGCGGCCAGGATCTGGGATGGGGGTCCAGGGGGGGTGCCTGACCAGCATCTGGGGTGGGGAGCAGGGACTGGGGGCGGCCAGGAGCCGGGGTGGGGAGTCCAGGGGCCGGTGGGGGCAGGGACTGGGGCGGCCAGGAGCCGGGGTGGGGGCAGGGGCCGGTGGGGGCAGGGACTGGGGCGGCCAGGAGCCGGGGTGGGGCAGGGGCCGGTGGGGCAGGGACTGGGGGCGGCCAGGAGCCGGGGTGGGGCAGGGGCCGGTGGGGGCAGGGACTGGGGATGGTTTTGACACAGGTGGGTTCCTGGCCACGGCCGGGGGCGGGGTCCGGGCTCCTCCGCGATCCCTGCAGGGCGGGGGGGGAGGCAGAGGCAGCCACCTCCTCCCCCCCCCCGCGCGCCAGCAGCGCCGCCCCCGCCCGTCACGTGAGGGCAGCGGGGCCCAATGGGCGGGCGGCGCCGCGGGCAGCCGGGGGCCGCTCATTCAAACCGCGGCCGGAGCCGCCAGGGGGGCGCTGCGCGGGCTCCGGGCGGGCGATGCCCCGCGGGCCGGGGCCGGAGCGGCCGCCGCGACGATGCCGGTGCGGAGCCGCTACAACCTGGTGGACGATGGGTGCGACTCGCGGGTGCCGCTGCACAACGAGGACGCCTTCCAGCACGGGATCCACTTCCAGGCCAAGGTGAGCCGGGCCGGCCCCCCCCCGCAGTGCCTGCCCCGGCCCCCGCAGTGCCGGCCCCCTCAGTGCCTGCCTCGGCCCCCGCAGTGCTGGGCCCCCGCAATGCCGGCCCCCGCAGTGCCTGCCCCCGGACCCCGCAGTGCCGGCCCCGGGCCCCGCAATGCCTGCCCCCGCAGTGCCTGCCCCCGCAGTGCCGGCCCCAGGCCCCCGCAGTGCCTGCCCCCGCAGTGCCTGCCCCCGGACCCCGCAGTGCCGGCCCCGGGCCCCTGCAATGCCTGCCCCCGCAGTGCCTACCCCCGGCCCCCGCAGTGCCGGCCCCTGGCCCCCGCAGTGCCTGCCCCGGGCCTGCACCCCCAGCCCCGCCTGCCCCCTCGGGGTACCCGGGCGGCCGCCCCACGTTGGGCGCCAGGCGGGCGGCGCTCGGGGCTGGGGAGGCGGCGCCGGAGCCTGCCCGTGCAACAAGTGACTTGATTTCCCCTCCGCTCCCCCGCAGTGGGGCGCCTGGGTCCCCCGCCAGCAGCCGGACCAAAGCGCCGGGCTGCCCCGCGTCCCGGCTCCTGACAGCGGCCGCTGCCCACGGGGAGGAACAGACCCGGGCTGTTCGCAAGCGATCCGGCCCCTGTCGCAGCTTCTGGCTGTCACAGGCTTAAGGCCGCCCCGGGGGGCTGGTCCCTGTCCCTCCTGGCTACCAGCCGCGGCGGGACCTGTCCTCCAGAAGCACGTTTCGTTCCTTTTTTGAGCCCCGTTCTAGTTTTGGCCTTCACCGCGTGGGATGCGTTGGGGGGAAAGGACTCCCCTTGGGGTTGTTGTGCGCTCCCTGCCTGCTCGCTGAAGGGAGTAATCCCTGGTTGTAAGCCACTCAGGATCAACTCATCTGAGGGAGTAGGCTTTGCCCACCACACTATCCACCTATTCGGGCTCTAAGATGCCACTTTGTGATGGTCTCTAAGATGTCGACTCCTTGTTTGTAAAAGTTGTTTCCCGGGTTCTTGTGTTAGGAGAAGGGGTAAATTACACTTCCCTATTCCCCATCTCCACACCAGGGAGGCATCTTCCCTACCCCTCCTTCCTCGCCTTTTGCCAAGCTGAGATTTTAAATCTCTCATACGGAAGCTGTTCCGTACCCTTCGTATTTTTTTGGCAGGCCTCCTCTGTACCTTTTCCCATTCTAATCTATTTTATTGGCGATAGGGTGATGGGAACTGCATGCAGTATTTCAGGTGTGGGTGTACCACAGATGTATGTAGAGGCATTATATTTACTATTCTATTGTAACCAGATAATGGACGGGCTCCCCTTGAAGTCACTTAACGCATGGTGTGCTGAAAAGAATGGACTTGATCACACTGGGCCTGGTTGGGGGGGAGGAAGAGCAGCTGTCACTGACAGGAGCAGTTACCCAGCATCTGCTGCTCAAGGAAGCATTTGTCTAAAACATGTGACATAGAGGGCGCCAGGTACAAACTGAGCAGCCAGGAAGTGAATTGCAGGAGGGCCAAGGGCCGCTTTTCCCTGTAAGCTGGGCGCCCGTGCGGCCGTTCAGGAGAGATTCCAATGCTGCCCAGCTGATTAGCAGAGCGCCCCCAGCTAAGGTTTGTGTTTCTCTTGGTGATGAACATTCACACCTGTCTTGGTGCACATAGCAAAACTTATTCCGCACATGAACGGGAAAAATCCTCCCATGATGGGAAAGATTAGCAGGAACATCGACCAAGGCTCAGCCGATCTCCGTGCACTGGGGGCTTCTACCCTCTTGCCTTTGAAAACATTAAAGCCAGCACTTTCACAAGTGTTCATTGACTTCAGGTGCCTTGAATGTTGGCTGCCTAGCATCAGGACCTCGCTGTCCTACAGGTGCTGGGATATGGCTGCCTCCCAACCCTGGACTTTCGGGTGGCCTTGCACCCTTACAATAAGGCCCAAGTTCAATAGCATTTTTAACCACCGGGCTTTAAATTGGAGTTGCCCATGGGTACCGGTACTAACTGGCCATAACTGGAGTTCTAATGCACTTCCCTGGCTAGTAGAGTCACATGCGTTGGTGTCACGGGTAATAAACCAAGGTGTTTTTTTCCATGAACAAGACCTAAAAGTCTTTCTGACTCTGTATCTTTCCTTAGTGTTCTCAACCGCTTGTTCCCACGCTAGTTTCAGCCCCCTTCCGAATGTTTGTCTCAGCAAGGGGGCTTGAAAAAAGGAAAGGAACTTCCAAATGTGCCAACAAACCGTACTACCTTCTCATGCTTTTGAGCAGAGGAAATGGGGAGGGGAAAGTAGCAAAAGGTCACTGACATTGGGCTGTTATGCTCAAATTAAGCCGGTTTGCACTAGGTTTTTTTTTTTGGGAGTCTTTGCAATCTTGGAAACTTTCCTGCACGGTTTGCCCTGGGACTGGTCTGGAAAGGCTCCTCTTGACTGCATTGGGCTTTGCATCGTTTCTGTCTCTAGCACATGCCAGTGGGGGGTGGGATGGGGCAGATGCTTGTGGTGTACAGGGAGACAAGACCAGGGATGGGCAGTAATTTTTGATGGGGGCCACTCCAAGGTTTTGGTAAGTGGTCAAGGGCTGTGCTTTTCCATGGAGTGGGGGTGGGGTCTGGGACGGAGGTTGGCTGCAGAAGGAAGCTCGGGGTAGGGGGCTGGGGTGCAGGAGAGGGTGTTTGAGTGAAGGAGGGGGTTGTGACCTGGGGCGGAGGATTGGGGTGCAGCGGCTGGGACAGGGCTGGGTAAGAGGCTGTCAGCAGGCTGGATCTGGCCTGCCTAGCTCTTTCATCCTGCCCGTAGCAGCTCCCAGCCTCACCCCCCTAACTCTGTTGTTCCCAACCACTGGTCTGCAGCCCAATGACGGGCCACAAACCTCTGGCTGCCGGGCTGTGGCGCACTGCCAGGCCGTACCCATGCCGGCTGCTCTAGGGTGAGTGGCTGGCGGCTGCCGGAGCTGAAGCCGGCTGTTTGCGGCGGCTCTGTGGGCAGGCACTGGGGTACATATTTTGGTGGACTGGTGACCTTTTATTTGCATAATCAATATGGAAATATTTAAATAAAATGTTACCAGACTGCCAAAAGTTTGTAAATGTTTGCCGGGAACCACTGCCCTAGCACATTGCCTGAGAGCTGCCGGGAGGCGCCAGCCCTTTCAACGCCTGCTATTTACAGGCCCCGCCCCTTCTGCCCAAAGCCCCCTCCCTGGTCCACAATCACGTCAGAAACTTATGAAGTGCCCCCCCCCCCCCTAAAAATTATTGTCCACCTCTGGCCTGGGGGAGGGGTGTAGGAGTGAGTGCAGGATCTGGGAGGGAGCTGTGACCTGTGTCAGGGAAGGGGGAATGCAGAAAGTTTGGGTGGTGACGTGGGAGGAGGTGGCGTGCTAGGGGCAGGCTCTGGCCAGGAGTCGCTTACGTAGGTGGCTCCTGGCTGGCAGCCCAGTTGGGCCCTCAGACAGGCTCCCCTGTCTGCCAGCAGCCCCAGATCGCTCAAAGCAGCTGGCTTTTCCTTGTGGCTCTCTGCACCATGTGTCCAGGCGTGGGGGTGAGGTTGTGCACGTTGCCCCCGCCCCCCAACACAATCTCTCAGCTCCCATTGGCTGGTGTCTGGCCAATAGGAGCTGAGCGATTGTGCTGGGGGTTGGGGGCAGTGCGCAAAACCTCCTCCCCGCGCAACACAGAGAGCCACCAGGAGCAGCCAGCAGCATATCTTGCCTGCCCTTGGACTAGATCGTTCAATAGTCCCTTGTCACTTTGAGCTCTATTACTCTGACTCTAATAGCATTTGTAACATGAGCATTTGTATTCAGAGGTTCCACATGGACGGGGCAGTTGTTCAGCCCCGTAGGAGTACACTGACCCTGCCTGAAGGAGCTCAATAGTTAGAAAAAATACTTCCTTGGAAACCCATATAGCAGGGGTGGGGAACCTAAGGCCCAGGGGCCGGATGTGGCTTCCGGCTTGCCTGGATCTGGCCCCCAAGCCTCCCCCCAGCATTGGGGAGTCTGTGCTGGTGTTCCAGCCCCCCCCCCCCATTTCCCTGTGGGGCTGGAGCATGCAAAATAGGCTGGCCTCCCTCCCTCGGCTCTGGTGTGCGAGGGGAATGTGGGGAATGTCTTTCTCCTTCTGGGTATGTCTAGACTACATGGCTCCGTCGGACGGAGCCATGTAAATAGTTACCGGCATAGGCAAGAAGCGGGATTTAAATAATCCCGCTTCATTAAAATAACGTGGCGCCGCGTTGTGCGGCGATCAGCTGATCCGGCACAGCGGCAATTCAGACGCTGTCGGCTGGGAAGCCTTTGCCGACCGATCCTGTAAACCTCATTTCACGAGGCATAAGGGATCGCCAGAAAGGCTTCCCAGCCGACAGATCGCAGATTGCCGCCGCGCTGTGCCGGATCAGCTGATCGTCGGCACAGCGTGGCAGCCATGTTTATTTTAATGAAGCAGGGATTATTTAAATCCCCGCTTCTTTGCCTATGCCGGGTAAACTAGTTTACATGGCTCGGTTGATGGAGCCATGTCGTCTAGACATACCCTCTCAGTCAGGGGCCACATCATTGAGGGTTACTTTTTTGCTTCTCACTTGTGTCCGGTCCCCGAATGATTTTTCTGTGGGTCAGTGGCCCCCAGCCCAAAAAAAGGTTTCCTACCCCTGCCATATGGTAACGGGTATTGGGTTAAATTCCGTATTCTTCTCGTGGAACCACTGTGCTGCAGGGAAAGTGAGAGAAGGCCAAGTGTGAATGTTAATAGACGTAATCTTGAGAGAGGATCTAAAGAATGACTGATATCGTTGTCAGGGAGTACACCTGCCTGGGAGAAAACGAGTTTGTTGTAACTGACTTCCAGTCAGTGCAGCGGGGGATGAGTTCCTAATGTAACCGGCAAAATGAATTGCATTTTTCAGGAGTAATTCTAGTTTGGGTTGCAGGTGGGCTGACAGATTAGAAGTGGAATGCGTTTCTCGCCCCTCCCCCCAGCTGTAAGGAAAGGGACTACATTCAAATGACGCTTTAAAAACGTTGGCTGTGTGCAGGTCTGTTTTCCCGCTGAAGGAGCTGTAGGTTTAAAAGGAGAGAGAGATCTGTTCAAGTTCTCAATTACTTGTCAAAAGTCCCGCTTAGCTGGAGAGAGAGATACTTTGAATGTGTAAAATGCAACAGCTGCTATACTAGATAGCACTTTGATCAGGCCAAGAGCTGTTACATTAATGAACTTTTAAAAGGGGCTACAACATGAAGTTGCACTTCTAATGGGTAGGGTAGGCAGCTGAACTCAGTCCACTTTAGACCTACCATGCTATGGGGAGAGTGGGTATCTCTCTCGATTTCCAGCTGCTTGCCCATCTCTACTCTTCAAGTTGTAATGGGCTGTCTCCTCTTCCATCACAGATGAAGTTTGCATTACCTTAATAACACGCTTCCTTAGGGCAGGTCTACACTACGGGGCAATGTCGATCTAAGGGACGCAACTCCGGCTATGTGAATAGCCAGGGCTCGACAAATCCATGTATCTACTTGCCCGTGGCGAGTAGATTTCAGCCGGTCGCCCGTTCACCGGCAGCGCGCACCTGCGCAGTGTGGGGCTGGCGAGTGGATTTTGCCGCGGTTTGTCGAGCCCTGTGAATAGCATATCTGGAGTCAACATATTTTAGGTTTGAGTTGCTGCAGGGAATCAACTGGAGAACCTCTCTCCTTGACTTTCTTTATGCTTCTCGTTCCGGTGGAATACTGGAGTTGACTAAAGAGCGATTGGCGGGCGATTTAGTGGGTCTTCACTAGACTTACTCAATCGAGCCCTGGAGGATTGATCGCCACAATACCAATTCCCCAGGAAGTATAGACATGCCCCGAGTCCTCCTATAGGGTCTGTCTTTTCCAGGTACATCAGTCTGGCTGTGCCTCTTAAAATGGCCAGCTTATGAACTATCTAACTTGCTTCATGCAAGACTTTTGTTTATTGGTAGTAGTTCTCCTCTCTGATTCTTTCCAGGCTGTAAGCACTAGGCCATGCTGCATTATATTAATGCATTTATCACTCAGATCTTTAGGGCTGAACTCGCAAAGCGCAGGTGGCCACGTAAGAGCCTGACACTGCAAGCAAACTGCCTCACACTTGGGTGGAAACCTCCTGAACTTGATGGGGCTCTCCATAGGCACGCCTGGCTCGGCTTGCAGGATTGGGACTCCAATACAGGGTCAGAGAGCAAAGCCAACGGAAGTGTCCTTGGCCACTGGCTCGCTCCCCGTTGCCTGCGGTTTGCGGGAGGCTGGCACTTTGCAATCTTACTTTGATTTGATTTTTTTTTTTCCATGTGACTTACTGTAGCCCTTTGTGAATGGGACAAACCAAACCGATCCCATTTCGTCTTTTCCCTCCCCGTGGATCCCAGGTGCTCCAGCCTGGCGCGCTCTGGTGGCTCTCCAGGGTGTTGCTGTAGTTAGAAAACAGCATTGCTGGAAGACGTGGCGACGCTGACAAAGGCGCAGGAAAACGAGATGACCTGCCAGGTCGCTTGCAGGGCTTATTTCTAGACGGCTGATAGAGCAGGAAATGCTGAACTGAGACCTCCAGTCTGTGTAGAGGGATTTGGGCGTCTTTAGTCAAGAGAAGAGTGCGGGGGGATTTGTTAGCAACCTTCGACTCCCTAATCGGGGGTTCCAAAGAGGCTGAAGAGAGGCTGTTCTCAGTGGTGACAGAGGACAGAACAAGGAGCAATGGGCTCAAGCTGCAGTGGGGGAGGTCTAGGCTGGATATTAGGAACAACTATTTCCTGAGGAGGGTGGGGAAGCACTGGGATGGGCTCCCTAGGGAGGGGGTGGAAGCTCCATTCCTAGAGGTTTTTAGGTCCTGGCTTGACAAAGCCCTGGCTGGGATGATTGAGTTGGGGTTGGCCCTGCTTTGGACAGGGGGCTGGACGCGATGACTCCTGAGGTCTCTTCCAGCCCTAGGATTCATGGAATATAAGCTTGCAGCTTGCAAGACCCAGTGGCTTGTAGCGTTTTGTCTTGCAGCAGTGATCTCAAAATCTCATAGAGATGCTAACATGCCTAGTGAGAGCCAGGGGCTGTCATGACTTCCACAGCGCTTCCCTGACTTGCTGGCCACAAAAAGTCCTCTGGACTCACGAGCCAAACCCTCTTACGCATGGAGGCTGTGCTTTGTCGGCACCGGCGCCTCTGATGGATTGGGGCAGGGAGACTGCCGGGCACGGCTGTGAACCAGGAGAGACGGGCCGCACGCGCCACCGATGAGCTCACTGGCAGAACCTGCTGGGAGGATGCGAATGCCGACGCATTGGACTGGCTTTCGGAATCTTGACTCCCTCGCTCCAGCTGTCCGGCTTCCAAGGCATATGGCCTCAGGACAGCAACCCGCACACCCCAGCGCTGCCAGGATGCTGGTCGCCCACTCCGTTCTACTTCTGTTTGCCGGCTGACTCAGGCAGCCCCCCCGCCCGTTCCCCTGCTTCCATTCAGTTATGCTGCACATGGGCCAGAGGCTACGTGGGATGTTTCCCCACCAAAGAACTGCTCTGTCCGGGGGATGTTTGGATTTCCCCCCGACCTGGGGCAGAAGAACAGCCAAGATCTAAGTTGCCCTGGCGTGTTGGGGTGCAGCCATGTGGGCAGCGCTCTGCTGCCTTGCATATTCATTACGCCCTATGTGTTAAAGGGATCCCCTGTCCTGCAGCTGAGAGCGGTTCCTTCCGGTCACTGCTCAGGTAACTCCCTTGGCTGGCTTGGCCCACGAGCGTGGGCCAGTTGGGACTGAGCCGAAGGGCACAGTGCTGCCCTTACTAGGGAACTGTCCATGGGAGGGCTGACTCCTGCTGTCAGGTTGGCCGTCATGCTACGTTCTGACCCGCGTCGCTGGCCCCGATGCCACCCGAACTCGTGGGCAGGACTAAGGCAGCCACGATACGGAAGGCTGCCTTTCGTAAATGGTTGGGGGCAGGTTTCCATGCTGGGGCTGGCGCTTCCCATCCACCTTGCGCTTCAGCAGGTGGAGGTACCACCGCTGCAAAGCGTAAGTTTGACATTGCCAGGGGGAGTGCCCGGCACTTCAGTGCAAACTCAACCGGGCAACTTGCTATGTCCGGTGGAAACGCAGGGCTGCCGCTAGTGCCTCGTGACAGGCGGGGCCAACACAGAACACCGACTCTGGCACAGTTTCCAAGATCCGGTGGAGAATTCTGCTAGGCCCAGCAAGCAAAAAGGGCCACTGATGTCCGGAGAGGCACAGTGGGCACAAGGGAGGGCAGTGATCAGCTGTGCAGACCTTCTGAGGATGCCTGGAGCTCTGAGGTTTTCAAGAGGCTTCTTTTGTTGAAGGGGAGGAAGAAGATGGACAGTGACGGCTGCATGTTGGTCCCTGGGATGCACTGTAAGCAGCGGTTTGGCTAGCGGCTGTCCCTCTGTTTTGGTTGCCAGCAGCTGTCTCCTAATGTGTTGCACTCGAGCAAGGGTCTCTAATGGAGTCCAGCAGAATGCCACAAACTGGATCGTGCTTCCAGGAAAGAGGCTTTTAGTGGGATGACTCAACTAGAAGATCTAACGTATTTAAGGGCATTTCTAGACCTAGACAAGATCAAGGGCTTAAACCTGCAATTAAGGATCCATTGATACTAGGGATGTACAAAAAGAGTTTTAATAGTTGTATTATACTTACAATACGATGGGGACTAATTTGGCAACAGCTACTCAAGAGAGTGATCTTGGAGTCATTGTGGATAGTTCTCTGAAAACATCCACTCAGTGTGCAGGGGCAGTCAAAAAAGCAAACAGAATGTTGGGAGTCATTAAAAAAAGGGATAGAGAAGAAGACAGAAAATATCCTATTGCCTCTGTATAAAATCACGGCACGCCCACATCTTGAATACTGCGTACAGATGTGGTCGCCTCATCTCAAAAAAGATCTCTTGGCATTAGAAAAGGTTCAGAAAAGGGTAACAAAAATGATGAGGGGTTTGGAAAGGGTCCCATATGAAGAGAGATTAAAAAGCCTGGGACTTTTCAGCATAGAAAAGAGGAGACTAAGGGGGATATGAGAGAGGTCTATAAAATCATGACTGGTGTGGAAAAAGTGAATAAGGAAAAGTTATTTACTTATTCCCACAATATAAGAACTAGGAGTCACCAAATGAAATGAATAGGCAGCAGGTTTAAAACAAACAATAGGAAGTTTTTCTTCACTCAGTGCATAGTCAACCTGTGGAACTCCTTGCCAGAGGATATGCTGAAGGCTAGAACTTTAACAGGGTTCAAAAAAGAGCTAGATAGATTCATGGAGGTTAGGTCCATCAATGGCTATTAGCCAGGATGGGTAGGAATGGTGTCCCTAGCCTCTGTCTGTAAATGGGTGACAGGGAGGATCACGTGAGGATTACCTGTTGTGTTCCCTCCCTCTGGGGCATCTGGTATTGGCTACTGTCAGCAGACAGGACACTGGGCTAGAGGGACCTTTGGTCTGACCCAGTCTGGCCGTTCTTATGTAAACTACTAAAATGTTAGTGATTTAACAACTCGTTAACTGCCTGCCCAGCCTCTGCCGTTGCATCATAGCTGGGGGGCGGGCCCTGCTGGCCTGCCTGGGCCAATCCCAATCAGAAGGGCTTAGGGCCAGCCAGGGATGGAGACCCACCTGCCTGTCCGCTGTGGTGGGGACTGGGACGCCACTGGGTTGGGACCGGGACACCACTGCTGGGCTGCCCCATGCTGAGTCGGAATGGCCAGGGCCCCGCCTGCTGCCCTCATGGACGCAGGGTCCTGCCGGCTGCTCACCTTGCCAGCTGTGCTCCGCTGGGGCTGCTCCAGCCTGCCGTGGTTAGCCGTGAAACCAATTACCCAATAAGCCTAATGCTTACTGGTGTGCTTACTGAGTAACCAATTAAATAGTTAACCTTTTGCATCCCTAATTGATACCTGCCAGGGATCCTTCTAGGGGCTGACAGAAATGTCTGCAATGAATTTGAGGCGTCCAACTGCCCAGTCTCTCATGGGCTCGTTATCAGCCAAAGACGCGGTTCGTTTTGAAGCCACCGCGCCGCCTTTGCGGCAGTTGTTTTTGAAGGCCGTCTCACCGCTCTTCTCTTCTTTCAGTACATCGGCAGCCTGGATGTACCAAGACCCAACAGCCGTGTGGAGATCGTAGCAGCCATGAGAAGGATTCGGGTGAGTCTGGCTGGGAGTCTGGGTATCTCTGCTGACCCTTGAATGGAAGTATGCCGGTGTCATGGCTCTGTGCGCCCCTTGCCCAGCCCCGCTGGCATGTGAACAGTCTGTCTGCTTTTCTTGAGTAGCTTGGTAGCCACGCTCCTCAGCCATACAAGAACTAGATCCAGCTCTCTGTCTTCCCCAAATCTCTTCTCCAGAGCAGAGAGAGGAAACCAGCTCCACCTCCACCGAGTTATGTAATGGCTTCACACCTACCCCCTGGGTTCCTTTTGCAAGTTATTTTAACAGAGGCTTGGTGAGATTCCACTTCTCCTCCTCTACCCTCTTACTCTTCAGATGGCCTTGTGAATAGGCACTAAAATTCCCCACCTGTCTGGTTATGAAATGTCTCGGGTGCAGGTTTATTTTTTCAAAGCCTCCTTCCACTAGCTGCACCGAAGGCTGCTCTGCCAGTCCCCATGTTTGTTCTGTTCTTACCCGTCTGAAGTACTGGGGTGCTTTTTAATTAATTCAGAGGCTGTTCATAAATGTCTCAAACTTCAGCCAAAGTAGTGCTGGGCTTGTGCCTTTGAAGTCTTCAAAAGGGATTATCCTGGTTTTCTGCCGGTGTTTAAAAATCTAATTTCATTTAAAATGGCTTTTTTTTTTTTTTTTTTTTTTTTTTAAAGCTTTGCCTGTAGCCAGTTGGAGAGTTGATTTATTCATCTCCAGCCAAGTGCAGAAATGAGATTCCCTGCCTCCTGCCCAGAGACTATTAACATAGCTCCTGCTCGTAAAGGGCACAGCACAGTGGCAATCTACATGGCCAGATTATGTGTCTTAAAAGTGGAAGGAAGTAGCCAAGAGGCAACGGAGAGGGGCTGGGGATGGGGCGGGGGCAGCTCAGATGCTGTGGTGAACAGTAGCATCCGTTGGGCTGCCTCATATGTGTGGCCTGTCGGATTTAAAATTGCCCTGCAAAAAAAAAGGAGGGGGGGCTCGTTTCTGATCGCGGAGGGACTATTTGTTAAAAATAAACCCAAGAGGTTTAATTCCTGGTCCCAGCTGCTGATTTAGCACCTGCGATGGGCATTCTGGATGGCTTAACATCCATCGGGGGATTCTGGCAACGTGAAAGCAACAAGCGCGGGGGTTTGGGAAGCTTTTCACCAGGCCCCTCTTCAACGGATGAAACTGGCAACTGAGCTGCGGTTTTCTCGCACCGCATATTAAAGCGGCTATTCTGGAGCGGGGCGGTTTAACCTCAGTTTGCGGCTGGAAGGCAGGGCTTCCCCTTTGGCCTGGGTGAGTGCTGTACAGCAGGCAGGTCTTAGCTGCGTGGAGCAGGGATGTTAGAGGGTGTGTAATTGAACAGGTGTGTAACTTCATGGGGTGGGAGTGGGGATGACAGGCAGCACTGCGGAGCTGGTGCTGGGGGGAACCGGCTGTAGGAGGCAGCAAAGGGGGCGGGGGAGCGGCAGGTGGGTCCACAGAGCCGGCACGGGCGAGAGCCAAAAGCCGACTCCCCGCGTGTATTGGCTCCAGCCTGCCCCCCTCACCCTCCATGCTGCTGCCTCTCTATTGGAAGCAGCAGTGCGGGGATGGCAGGGGGGCAGGCAGATCCCGTGCTTGTGGGGAGCCTGCTTAAAGCAGCAAGAAGTGGGTGCGTGTAGTCACTAAGGCTTCGTCTTCGCTGCGATTTCTTCCGGCAGAAAATATGCTAATGAGGGACTTAGCATGAGTCGCGATTTCATTAGCATATTTTCTGCTGTTTCTTTTTGTGCAGTGTGGATTTTTTTTCCCCCCACAAAAACCCCGTTTTGCGCAAGATCCTTATGCCTGACGGGTTTTTGCGCAAAAAATCCCTCCCGTCCACACTGCTTCTTTATGCACAAAAAACCCTTGTGGAAAAAATAAACGGCAGGAAATATGCTAATGAGATCACGACTCATGCTAATGAGTCCCTTACTAGCATATTTTCTGCCAGAAGAACTCGCAGTGAAGACGTAGCCTGTAATTAACCGGTGAGCCCCGGCTACACACTGACATCCCTAGTGTGGAGCAGTGAGTGCTGCTAGTTAACCGTTCAGCAGAGCGCTGGTCTCGTGCTAGCAGGTAAGGAACGGGGGGGGTTTGAGGAGGATACTCGTGCACGGGCAGCATGGGAGCGCTGAAGAAAGGAAGTGGCCACTTACTGCTACCTTGCCTGCAGACGTCTTGCCTGAACCTGAGTTCTTTAGCTCTCCTGCTAGTGCAGCTGTCCCGGTGGCAGGAACCGTCGTACAGCAACAGGCCATTTGTGACTGTTACTCTTTAAATTGCTGTCTCCTGGAATGCCAGTGTCAGGGGCACCCAGGCACCCTGGGGAAAGAGGTTGCTCCATGGGATGCTGGAGCAGTTTTCACGGGGAGCTTGGATCCCTGCAAACAGGTGCTGTTGCTGCCCCATGTTGCTGCCTCTGATTCAGCGGCAGCAGCGCAGGGTGGCAGGGGGCTCCCTGGGAGTGGAGCCAGGAGCACACTGGCTGCTGGCCCAACCTCAGGGAGCACCGTGTAACCACTAAGAATTGTTGCATTTACACATTTATTAAAATAAATGATGCATAACCCACAATACAAAGGGGCGCAGGCACTGTGGGACAGTTACCTACAGTGCATCACTCTCAAAGGTGACGGTAGCCATCCTACCGGGGATGCGCTACTTCAAACTACGTCGATTTCTTGCACACAGTTGGGACATGCCCCTTCGACTTTACAAAATCGGATGCTAAAAAGTCGATCTTAATAAATTTGACCGTCTCTTTGTGTAGACACGGCCTAAGATATCCTGCCCAGCCCTTGGCAGGTTGCAATCCATGCAGATAGGGCATCTGGGTTATCGGAGGCTATTAAGGAAAAATAGGCATATACCAAACTAGTGCTTGTGACGATACCAGAGGCTGGAGTTGTCTTGGCATAAGTCGGGGTTCCTCATGCTGCCCCGTGTGCCTGTCCTGTGAAGGGGCCACCTCTAGGGGAGAGGGCACTTCGACCAAGGGGCAACAGAGTGAGCCAGCTGGGATGTGGGTGCTTGCCCAGTGACTCTGAACAGAGGCTGCAAAATCACTCACGTAAGCGGTTGCCACCCTGGATTGGCACCAGTGATCCTCGATGAACAGCTGAGTGTGCCAATCTCCTGAGTCAGCCAGCCTCGGCCTTTTTCTTTTGCCAGGCTCTGGCAGAGCGGGTTAGTCCAGTCATTCATTCTGCAAATCTATGGCTAATCCTGGCTCTCCAGCCAGGGGCAAAATGCTACCTTGCTATGGGGAAAAAAATACAAGCTACTTATCACCCCAAACTCAGTGGCGTCATCCCAGCTCGAGTTGCACAGGAGATGTAGAAAGAGGGAGACTGTAACTCATGCATCTGGCTGCTCTACAAGTCTTTCCTCCTTGGGGCCTCCTTATACCATGCTACATTCTGCGCGTGGCTGCTGCAGATTCGCGCAGGTGACATGTGAGGCCTTGTCTACGCTGCCACAAACTGCCTTTTGTTGCTAAAACAGTGAGAATGTACACACGACAATGCAATTTTTGTCAAGGGGAAAAACACCCAGTTTTGGTGACAAAAAAACTTCCAGCCCTGCAAGAGACTTTTGGGGTTTTTTCCCCCCCCTTCCTTTATTGTCGACAAAGAACCAGTGTGGACTCTGCTGTTTGTTTTGCTTCCGCCAGCATCCCCCAATGCCTGCCCTGATGGCTGTGCTTAGTGTGTTGTGATCTCTGCTGCCCTGCAGGCATGTGCCTCTCCCCTTTAATAGTTCCAGGAAGTATCCGATAACTGAGTGAGCTGCTCCAACTGGGGACAAACAAAAAGAGCAAATCATTGGCATGCTCCTGTTCTGCCCCGCTAGAAACAGCGGCAGGCTGACTGCTACTGCAGGGTGAAGGCTGGAGAGACTTTGACATCCCTCCGCACGGAGAGTTCACAGAGTTATAAGGGAATCCTAAGAAGCGCAGGGATCAGCTCTGCTTTCCCGCAACACTGCCCTGTGGGATGCTAACCCACAATGCTTTGCTCTGATGTCAGGTTGCTAGCCATGTGTCCATGCAGTGTGGACAATGGAAGGCAGAAATGGGAGATCAAATCTTCCCAGTGTAGACAGCGCCTGTGACGCTAAGCCTTTGGTGTTCTCTGCAAGCTCCGCAGACCAGGCTGTCTGCAGAGTTTAGGATACACACCGAGTTGGGCGCAATAAGTCAGTTAGCAGCCACTCAGGGTTTATGGCTAAGAATCTCATTCATGACTTTAACCCTGGTTTGCTCAAAGTATACGCTGTTGTTTTGAGGCGCAGGCTTTTTTATGCCACAGTATGGGGTAAAAATGAAATCCGTCTTTCTCCCTGAATAGATCCTGTCCCAGAGTTACTGACTTTCCTTTTGTTTGTGCTCATGGAATTAGATTTGCAAGACAAACTGAAAAACCTGGTTGCAGATCGTGTTTCCTCAATTAGAGGAGCCGCCTGCAAATACAGTAGGCAGAGTGGGGGGGGGGGGGGCCGCTTCGTTCTCTCCACTTTCGCTTTTCATTATGCAATGCTAATCACACATTTGAAGTGTCCTAATCCTCACTCTGGATTATTAGCTGAGTACAGTTGCCATGTTGTTATATGATCCTCTGGGTTCAAGCTAATACCCCACCCCCTCTCCGACGCTGACAAAGGTGGTGATGAAATTAGGTTAGTTCCTGAATAATAAGTAGGACCTGAAGTAGGATTGACTGACAAGCATGTCTGGTTCTACCTGCCACTCGCTCAGAATCTGGTGCAGCTCCAGAGTCAGTCCAGGAGATAGTGTGTCTACGGGGGACACTGCAGAGAAAGGGTGATCTAACGTCGCAAAATAGCTGCAGGCATTTTGTTCCATCGCCTCAGGCTAGGGTTGCCAGATGGTCTCTGGGTGCATCAGAAGTGGGGGGGAGTGGCTGGGACTCCCAGCCACTCCCCACCCCTGCTAGGCTTCTGATGCGCCAAAAGCGGCGATCGCGGCCCTGCCTCCCAGCCTGGGAGTCCCAGCTGGGAGGCAGGGCCGCGATCGGCACTGGGAGCCTGTGATTGCGCAGAAGCCTGGCGGGACTCCCAGCCACTCCCCCCAACCCCGCCAGGCTTCTGCGCAATCACAGGCTCCCAGTGCCGATCGTGGCCCCGCCTTCCAGCTGCTCCCCCCGGCCACGTCAGGCTTCCGTCCGGTGCGCAGCTGGAAAAATCAGAGAATACCGGACATTGCACATGTCCGGTATTCCCTGATTATTTTTTTTACCGGACAAAGAGCGTGAATACCGGACACCTGGCAACCCTACCTCAGGCACCCCAGGGCTAAGGCGTTGTCTGCCCCAGCAAACGCCCCCCCCCTTACACGGACCGACATACATGTCATTGCTAAGTGCCAGTGTAGGGGTGGTTTAACTATCCCGGCAGGAGAGCTCGCTCCCACCGGCACGGAGCAGTTACACAGCGGCCCAGGCGTAAGGTTTGGCCCTTGTGCCCGTGGCTGGCTGTCACTGAAGTCCATGGGAGTATCCCGCAGGCCCGAGGGCAGAGCGGGGCCTGCTGTTTGTTAGACGGTAGCTGTGGGGAAGCTGTTTGGGGTATTGGAATAGTGGGAACGCTAGTTCAGAGCTCCTGGGGCCTAGGGTGTGCAAGGGGAGTCATCCTGTCCACCGGGGACCATGCCTGCGGAGGGCAGGAAGGGGAAAAGCAGCATCTCCTGCCAGGGTGGTGCTGCCTCTTCCGCTGCAGTCCGTGGCACTCCATGTGGTTCCAGCCTAGGAAACAGCTCCTGGTCCTTCTCCGGGCAGTGAGAGTTCAGGCTGAAAGAACATTGCCGCTCGTTCGCCACGGCTTAGGGGTGGGCATAAACGCAGCTGATGGCAGCACGGTGGAGCCCAGCTGTGCAAAGGGCATAGCCCCATGACGGTAGCTTGTGGAGTCTCTGAATGCTACCAAATATGTATGGTAACAACAACTCGCCTTGCACTTTGGGACGCCAGAGCACGTTAGACTGAGATCCCACTACAGGTTGGACCGCTCCGGTGCCATACTAGGGCTGTTGGTAGGGTTGCCAGGTGTCCGGTATTGACCCAGACAGTCCGACATTTTTGCCTCCTGTCTGGTAAAAAAAAAAATTCAGAAAATATCGCACACCTAAAATGTCCGGTATTTTCTGGTCCCCCCCGCCAGGAGGCAAAAATACTGGACACTTGGCAACCCTAAGACACACTCAGCAACCGGGCCCGGCCCTCCCCCGGACGCCCCCCTGGGCCCCCCTGAACCCCTCCGCCCCTTTCCTGGTTCCACAGGGGCTTGTCTTGTGGCTAAAACAGAAAAACAAAATTTTATTTTTTAATTGGTTTTTTTTTTTTTGCTCAACAACTTTGGTCTCCCCCTTTTTTTCCTCAACAGAATTTTTTTCCCGGTGGTTTTTTTTTTTTGGGGGGGGGGGAGGAGGGATTGGGGGTGTTCGGTATTTTTTATTAAACCATCTGGCAACCCTAGATGTTGGCTGTTGTGTAATTGAATAATCATGTAACCACATCAAATTTTAGTGGTTACGTGATTATTTGATAGTCCCCGGAGGCAGGGCCGGCAGACAATGCACTGCTGGGTAGCCCCTGCCACCCTGCATTGCTGCCTCTGTATCAGAGGCAGCAGCGTGGGCTGGCAGGTGGGAGCCAGCTCCTTTTGCAGAGCAGCTCCCGCCTGCTGCCCTGTGCTGCTGCCTCTGATACAGCTGCTGCAGCATGGCACAGTGGCATCCCCTGTTCACAGGGGGCCCAAGCTCCCCTCAGACAGAGGCCGCTCTGGCATCCCACAGGAAGAAAAGAACACAAGTGCAAACTCCTCTTCCGAGATGCATCATAGGAGCTGCAACATCCTTACAAAGTAGACCTCCGGTGACTCACATGTAGCTGTGTGGATCTCTAGTTATTTATTCTGCCGGGACTTGAATTTGTGCCAGCTAGCCTAGAGATTCCAAACTTGGCACGTGGACCCCTGCGGCTATTGTAGTTCAGAGCAAGTTTGTCTTGCCATCCAGAAAGAAGCTGTAACACCAGCATTGGAGGTTTAATATAAAGCCACTCCTATTTGCAAAGGCAGCACTTTACTGACACTGCTTCCATCGTGCATTATTAATGTCCAAACAAAAAGTCAAACCTCCACCCTGGCATATTTCTCCTCTTGTTTCGTTCTGATAACCCTAGGCTTAATAAGCTGTTAAGTCTTTAACAACTGAAATCCCAGAGAAACTGGCGTATACTTATAAAGCCTCAGAAGACCTATTAAATAGATTCCCGAGGTTGGTTTGGGGTGGGTGGTTTTTTTTTTTTTTTTGGCGGTGGGGGGCCGGGGGCATTTCCTGTGTTTGTAATTCCAACCCAGTCTGGTTTATTCCTGCCAGTTTGCTAGCACTAGCCCCATTTCCATGTTTTTAACAAGTGTCTTGAATAATTCTAGGATTTTAATGCCAAGTTTCCTGTCTGTAATATTAACCTGGCCTTCCAGCTCTCATGGCTTGATTGGGCAGGCCTGCAAATAGCCACTGAGTGGCAGGGTTCTGAGCTGGACAGGTGCAGGGGTGGGGGTTTGGGAAATACTTTGTCTCAGGATTTCAGTAAAACTCCCGTAAAACTGTCATTGAGAGTGTTGAGGCTGCTTAGTTTAATTTTTGCTTGGCAAGTAGCACATCTACGGGGTTTGTTTTTCTGCTGCACGGGTGCTTCCAAACATCGCATTTTGCAGCTCCCGGAAACTCTTCCCTGAGTTGTTATGCTTGGCGCTCGGCTGGGTTTCCCTGCCAACTTTGCATTGTTTATAGCTCGCAGCCCAGTTGCTCAAAGGAAACCTGAAAAGCACCCCAAACACTGGGATTCCCGGATTGGTCTTTTCAGCCGGTTCAGCTTCCCCATTTCAATGACGCTGCTGGCTGCGTGGCGCTCCGTCTCGATGTGTGAAACTTCTCTTGTGTGGAGCAGTCGGAGCCTTTGCACCTGTACCAGGCTGTGCAGCTGCATGACAGGCGCTGTTGCTGGCTGGAGTGTTGCACTGCCAGAAGCTGCTGTAGGGTGTTTCCTTGGGACCTCCCAAAAGAGGAGGGTGACCAGTTGTTCCACGTAAACTCTGAGGACAGGGCAAGAAGCAATGGGCTGAAACTGCAGCCAGGAAGATTGAGGTTGGACATTAAGAAAAGTGTTCTAACTGTTGGGATAGTTAAACTCTGGACAAATTACTTAGGGGAGGTGTCGGAATCTCTGTCGCTGGAGAACAGGTTAGACAAACACCTGTCAGAGATGGTCTAGATCAGTGTTTCTCAACCTTTATTTAAAAAAAAAAAAAAAAAAAAGTACCCCTTTAAAAAAAATTATAAGTACCCCCATTACCTACAGTTTTCTCTCTTTCACAATTTTTTTCTACCATTGCAACACATTTGTTTAAACAACTTAATCATAGCCAGGCGGGCTATTGAAATTTGTGGGTGTAAAAAATACAAAAAATAATAAAGCGCTGTAAAACTTTAAACAAAACTTCAGTTTTCTCCAAATATCAGTTGTGTTGATGTACCCCCCCCAGACTTCTCTCGAGTATCCCTAAGGGCACTTGTACCACTGGTTGAGAAACACTGCTCTAGATCAGTGTTTCTCAGTGACTGGTCCATGAACCAGCACTGGGCTCTAAGATCTCTTGGCACAGTTTAGGAAGGCAGCAAGCTGGTCCTTCGTGGCAAAAAGGTTGAGAATCCATAGTGTAGATAATCATTAATCTTGCCTCAGTGCAGGGGACTGGACTAGATGACCTAGCAAGTTCTCTGAAAAAAAGCCCAAATCCGCAGGTAATGATGCCTCAGGGGCAATTGGGGACAGACACTTTGCATTCATGTGGGTTACCTCAGCATTTCTCCCTCTGACAGCGTGGCCCGTACGAGCAATCTTGTGGACACCTCCCTTCCCATGCACAAGGTGGAAATCCCCACGGGGCAACTCCAGCCATTGGTGACGTGGGACACGAGAGACCCTGACTTGATTAGCTTCATTAACACAGGCAACTTCTTCCGTCTAGACACCCCTGTGTCTGTCACTTCCACTCCAATCCATCTGACGAAGTGGGTTTTACCCACGAAAGCTTAGGCCCTAGTAAATCTGTTCGTGTCTAAGGTGCCACAGGACTCCTCGTTGTTTTTGCGGATACAGACCGACACAGCAACCCCTCTGAGACAGTCTTAGCTAACACAGCATATGGCTGGAAAGCAGCATTGGCATCACACGACATCCCTCTCTCCCAGGGAGCCCTCAGTACGTGCTTTGTAGGCCACGTTGAGAACTAGGGATGTTTAATTAGTTAACCGGTTAAACGTCAAGTTTAACTGATTAAAAGTGGGGGAGGAAGGGAGGGAACTGGCAGCCTAGCGGGGCGTCAGAAGCAGCTGGGCTGGAGCAGCCCCCTGCCCACCACGGCTCAGCTTCCGACCCTGCACTGGGCTGCCAGCTCCCAGCCTACCGGGTAACCGGTAACCGGTTACCCATTCACATCCCTATTGAGAGCCACTACTGGTCTTCTGTGGGGAGAATAACCCAGACTTGTGTGTGTGTATTTGGGCCTTCACCCAAACCAAGACTTGGGGTCCCATCATGCTGGGCACCACATAGGTGGCGACAGCGCCCTGCAAGTTTCTTCTCTGAGAAGGCGTCCATTGGTAATTACTGGCGTCTGACTCTTCCCATAGCACCTCCTAGAACGTGTTGAAAGCAAAGCTGTTCCTCCCCTGCGGTAGCCCTTGGTGTGCGTTGCAATTTACAGGGGTAGGTCGTGCAGGCCGAGAACGCGGGTCTGTAATGGGAGGGGAGGCAGGTGCTTGCGTTGGGCCCAGACGCGGACTCGCACCTCACGGACCTGTGTTCGGTTTTTCTGCCTGGCTCCACGTTAAACTATGGGCAAGGCCACGGCTGCCTGCGTGTGGAAACAGCTGCCAGAAGCCTGTGCCTGGTGCATCCGGGTCAGGGGAGGGCCAGTGCGGTTTCCTAGATAGATGAGAACAGGAAACCACCAGTTTCCCTGAGTGAGAGCAAAAGGGCTCGGTTCTAAGAGTCACGCCCTGCCCGGGACAGAAGACTCCTGTTCAACTCAGCTTCTCCAATGTTTATTGGGCCCTAGCTCTGTGTCCATCATAGAGTGAGTGTGTGGGGGAAACGAGGGGCTTCTGGTAACGAATTGCTCTCAGATAAATAGGAAGTCTCCCTTTCCACAGGGGAGAGCAGAACAGAGATGGCAGGTGCCAGGGCAAAGGTAACTTGCATAGTTTTTATTTCATGGTGCTGCACAGAAAAGGTAAGAAGAACAGTGCGTGGCGCTCTAGGCACTGGCCTGACTCTTCCGAGAGGACGAGCAATGGCGGGGTGCTTCCGTTTTGGAGTGTCCAGCTTCAGACGTTTGGAGGAACCCAAGTGCTGAAGACCCGCGAGCTAAAGATCAGGCCTTTTAAGATGTTCCCAGTTGGGGTTCCCACGAGGAAGGGTCACTTCTGAAAACAAAGGCCTGGCTCCCAGCCCCTCAGTGAAGAAGATTCTGTAATGAGGTATGGGAACAAACATTAGGGGGACAAGATGACCAGGGTAATGGGCACTTTGATGCTGGTTAGGTTAATAACATGCCGTTTGGGTGGGAGAGTCTGTCTTCACTGGGATTGCTTTTCTCCTCCAGTCTCCCATCACTTCTTGTAGAATCACAGAACACTAGAACTGGAAGGGACCTCGAGAAGCCATCGAGTCCTGTCCCCTGCCCTCACGGCAGAACCAGGCACCTTCTAGATCATCCCTGACAGGTGTCTGTCCAACCTGCTCTTCAATATCTCCAGTTACGGAGATTCCACAATCTCTCTGGGCAGTTTATCCCAGTGTTTAACCACCCTGACAAGATGTTTTTCCTAACGTCCAACCTAAATCTCCCTTGCTGCAGTTTAAGCCCATTGCTTCTTGTCCTGTCGTCAGAGGCCAAGGAGAACAATTTTTCTCCCTTCTCCTTGTGACACCCTTTTAGATATTTGAAAACTGCTATCCTGTCCCCTCTCAGTCTTCTCTTTTCTAAACTAAACAAGCCCACTTCTCTCAGTCTTTCCTCATAGATAATGTTTTCTAGACTTTTACTCATTTTTTGTTGCTTTTCTCTGGACCTTCTCCAATTTCTCCACATCTTTCTCAAAATGTGGTACCCAGAACTGGACACAACGCTCCAATTGAGGCCTAATCAGCTCAGAGTAGAGTGGAAAAATGACTTCTCGTGTCTTGCTCACAACATTCCTGTTAATGCAGTGGTCCCCAACCTTTTGGGGCTGCTGGGCGCCCAGGGACAGGGCCGCTCACACGCCCAGGGGTGGGGCCACTCATATGCTGCGTGCCCAGAGTTGGTGCCACCCATGCGCCGCGCTCCCGGGGCTGGCGCCGCAACTGTGCTGCACGCCCAGGGGTGGGGCCGCCCATACGCCACATGCCCGGGGCTGGAACAGCCCATGTCCCGTGCGCCCAGGGGCGGGGCCGCCACTGCCCATGCGCTGCATGCCCGGAGCCGGCGCCTGTGCCACGTGCCCAGGAGCCGACAGCGCCCATGCGCCGCGCGCCCGGTGGCAGGACTGCCCATGTGCTGCGTGCCTGGGGCCGGCGCTGCCCCTATGCCACGCGCCCGGGGCGGCGTTGCCCATACGCTGCAAGCCTGGGGCTGGCACAGCCCTCGCGCCGCTCACCCGGGCGCGGGGCTGCCCATGTGCTGCTCGTCCGGGGCTGGCGCTGCCCCTGTGCCACGCGCTTGGGCCGGCACCGCCCATACGCTGTACGCCTGGGGCTAGGGCCGGGGCCGGCACAGACCTCGCGCCGCACACCCGGGGGTGGGGCCACCTAACCGCTGCGTGCCCGGGGCCGGCACTGACCATGTGCTGCGTGCCTGGGGCCGGCGCCGCCCCTGTGCCGCATGCCTGTGCCGGCACCGCCCACACACCCAGGACCGGGGCCGGCACAGACCTCGTGCCGCGCACCCGGGGGTGGGGCCGCCTAACTGCTGCGCGCCTGGGGCTGGCACTGACCATGTGCTGCGCGCCTGGGGCCGGCGCCACCAATGCGCCCAGGGGCTGACTCCGCCCATGCGCTGCACGCCTGGGGGCGGGGCCGGCCCCGATCACTTGGCGGGTGCACAGAAATGGCCCAGCGGGCGCTGCATTGGGGACCCCTGTTTTAATGCATCCCAGAATCATGTTTGCTATTTTTGCAACAGTGTCACACTTTTGACTTCTATTTAGCTTACAGTCCACTACGTCCCCTAGATCAGTGTTTCTCAATCAGTGGTACGAGTTCCTTTATGGGTACTCGAGAGAAGTCTGGGGGGTATGTCAACACAGCTGAAATTTGGAGAAAACTGAAGTATTGTTTTAAGTTTTACAGCGTTTTATTATTTTTGTACTTTTTACACCCAAAAATTTAATCGCCCGGCCACCTATGATTAAGTTGTTTAAACAAATGTGTTGCAACGGTAGAAAACAATTTTGTGCATCTGAAAACTGTAGGTACCGGTGGTACTTACAATTTTTTTGTTTTGAAAAGGGGTACTTTATAAAAAAAAAAGGTTGAGAAACACTGCCCTAGATCCCTTTCTGCAGTACTCCTTCCTAGACAGTCATGTCCTTTTCTGTACGTGTGAAACAGATTGTTCCTTCCTAAATGGAGCACTCTGCATTTGTCCTTATTAAATTTCATCCTATTTACCTCAGACCATTTCTCCAGTTTGTCCAGATCATTTTGAATTATGGCCCTATCCTCCAAAGCACTTACAACCTCTCCCAGCTTGGTATCATCTGCAAACTTAATGAGCGTGCTCTCTATGCCAATATTTAAATCGTTGATGAAGATATTGAACAGAACTGGTCTCAAAACAGACCCCCCTGTGGAACCTCACTTGCTATGCCCTTGCATGACTGAGCCATTTATAACATCTCTCAGAACGGTTATCCAGCCAGTTATGCACCCATCTTACAGTAGCCCCATCTAGATTGTATTTCCCTAGTTTATTGATAAGAAGGTCATGCGAGACCGTATCAAATGCTTTACTGAAGTCAAGGTATACCACGTCCACCGCTTCTCCCTTATCCACAAGACTTATCAAAGAAAGCTATCAGATTGGTTTGACATGATTTGTTCTTTACAAATCCATGCTGGCTGTTACCTATCACCAGGGCTCGACAAATAATGCAATCTACTCGCCCATGGCGAGTAGATTGCAACCCGGAAGAGCCGGGTTCGGGCGATCTGTGCATGCGCAGATCGCCGGACAGCGCGGCTGGCGAGCAGGGCTCGCCGCGGTTCGGCGAGCCCTGCCTATCACTGTATTATCTTCCAGATGTTTGCGGATGAATTCCTTAATTACTTGCTCCATTATCTTCCCTGGCACAGAAATTAAACTGACTGGTCTGTAGTTTCTTGGGTTGTTCTTATTTCCCTTTTTATAGATGGGCACTAGATTTGCCCTTTTCCAATCTTCTGGAATCTCTCCCGACTTCCATGATTTTTCAAAGATGATAGCAAAAAGCTCAGATCAGCTCCTCCTCTATCAGCTCCTTGTAGAAGGCTTTATCTTCCTCCTCCCACGTAATCTCTCCTCCAGCTGCGCTGACACACTTCCCTGATGCCTTTTGTCTCCGGCCCCTGTGGACAGCGCACCTTGGCTGGCTGTGGTGTTTGCCGTCTGCTCTGTCTCCCAGACTTATGGACGAGCTCCATCCAAATCAATATTCCGCTCAATGAAGCAAAGCGGCAGCACTAGGAAAGGACAATTAGTCACCCAGACTAACAGCCAGGGGCAGCAAAAGTGGCACCCTGGAATCAGGCAGCCAACAGCACAGAGCTGGCTGGCGTAAAGCAGGGTGTTTCTCCGCAGCATGAGCGTCCCTACTGTAGACAGTAGAACTGTCCAAGAGGTCTGACCCTGATACCCGTCTGCTGGTCATGTGGGCCGCTCAGGCTAACATGCCAAAATCTCCACCGCCTCAAAGGGTGTAGGGAAAGCATCAGTAACACCGCATTGGAACCTGCGAGGTCCTATCAGATGCATAGTGACAGGATTTAATGCAGTTTAAAGGGTTCTGTCACATATGATTAGGCTAATCTGCTACACCTTTCAGGGACCTGGCCAATACAGTGACTGGTGTTTTAGGCTACTGAATGTTAATTGCAGCTTAAATCCCCCAGTCCAGGTTTAGTTTTTCTTCAGTTGTTGCATCTATAGCTCCCAAGTTTCCCATGTGGCACCGTGGTGGGTCACAGCAGAATTGCTGGGATCCTGGCAGCCAAGTGTGTGGATGGGCATTTCCTGCAGGATGGCACCCCAGTGGGGCAGCAGATTCTACTTACCATGTAGACCTCAATCCTTTGTGTGATCAGCCTCCCATCCCTCCACGTAGGACTCAGGTCAGTAACTTCTTCACCTTTCCCAACTAACAGCTTGCTAGTCCTTTTCCCACTCTGGTCTCTCCTAGCATCCATAGGGGACACAGGTGGAGGTAGCTGTGGGATTTCCTACATTCCTCTCAACAAAGACACGTGCCATTAATATGTTCCTACAGGCCCCTTCCTGCCCTTCACTGTTATAGCCTGCCTCCTTGGGATTAATACACCCTCCTCACTACTCCTCCCACTGTCTTGAGGGAACACGCCTCTCCTATGCACTCTCAGCAACTCCTTGCTCCCTGCTGGTCTTTCTTGACTGAGCCAAAGCCAGCTTTATATATTATTCTATCCACTCTTTTCCCAGCATGCCTTGAAGCAGCCAGGTTCCTTCTTGGGACTACATCTCCCAGAATTCCCTTGCCCTTAGGCCAAGCACCAGGAACAGGTGAGCAAGGCAGAGGCAGCTGCTCTTAAAGTGGCCAGCATGTTTTGTTACGCTCCTGCTGAAGACTTCCTTGTTGGTTAGCAGGTAACACGTTGATTGACTTGAATGTATTTCAGATATATGCTTCCTGAGTAGGTTTACAGCGACGTTTTCATTTCTAAGCTGATTGCAGAAAAAGTTTTAGAAACCTAGAAGGTCTCTCTGAAATCATCTGGAATAACTGACTGGGCCGTATCCCAGACTAATGCAAGAACAGTTTATGCAGCTACTGCTCTTGAGATGTAGTTAAAGAGACCGTCATATTGTCATAAGGCAAAGAGAAAGGGCTTTTAATTAAACTTGCATGCTGCAGATGCAAAGTCTACACCCAGCCGTATGTAGCTCTCATAGAGAACAAACTATTCCCAGCACATAAATCATGATGGGGGAGGGGAGGGAAGTAGACTGCTTTTGTAAACGACATCAGGAATCCAAGATAAAATACAACCGTCTGTCTACCCTTTGGGAATATTTAATCATGGCATGGCATGGGGTACCAGTGAAAAGCAGTCCCTGCTGCATTCAGGTCCTCTAGTCTCTTCATGGACTGTTTTTCTTTGCCCTTTAGGAGCACTTACAAATTTCTATCCTGAAAAAAACAGCAGCAAAACCGCACCACCTTTTAGTGGAGAATAGTAACTCAAAGTCTCTTTAAGCACCTAGGCTTGTAAGTTTGAAACCACTGAGCCTCATTCTGCTCGTAGCTATGCCAGTTTAATTCTGGTCTTTGGCCTCTGTATCGGAAAAGAACTACAGTCCTAATTTTTTCAAAAGCGACTTTGTGATTTTGGGGCTGCCGTCGTTTTTAGAGCATGTTCAAAGCAGATGCTAAGTGTGACTGATAACAGATGCGTGGAGGCATCAGTAAATGAAATGTGGTCTCAAAACAAGTGACCTTTTAATGCCTTCCTTAGATTGCTGAAAATTGGTTGGCTTCTCGAATGTGGGGGATGGAAACAGATACGATAACATAGTTTTGCATGGGAGTCATGCTAGACTGGGCTTAGTTTCGAGGCAAATAAATGGAGCAGTTAAATAAGTAGATACAAGTTAAATTGAACTGTTAATACCAAGCAGAGTGAGACAGAGCTCTTTAACATCAGTGCTACAAGGCAGAGACTTTTTTATTCTAAACCAAAGTGGTTTTAACTGTACAATCATTTTACTATGTACTAGCACTTGGATTTAGTCATTGTAAAATTGCCAGATAAGATCTAGACAAGGACTTGTAGCTGGTTTGAAATAAAGTGGCTTTTTCGACCAATTCTATTACTGGGGAGGAGAGGTTTGTAGGGATGAAATACTGTGTAGAACAATCCGATCTCTTTCTACCTGGCTGTCTGGAAAAAGTGTAATGAGCCGGTACCAGAGTGGGCGCAAGCACATTCGATTAACTCGTTAATGAGAAGGTACCTTAATCCAAGTGATAAGTGTGCTTGGGAGTCTAATCCAGTTAACCAGGTGGTGCCCGATTGCTTAGAGAATGCCTCTGCTGTGTTTTCTGTTAAGTGTTGAAGCCCTAGCATGAAGAGCAGATCTGAGCCGACCGGCTGGTTTCTTCTGTAAGCATTACTGCCCGAGGCTTGTGGTCTCCACAGCAGCTTGACGTGATCCAGAGATGGGAACAAAATAGACACCACACAAACTGGAGATCTGCCTCTGTGGCGAAGCTAGTAGAAATGAAAGGGGGGGGGGGGTGTTAGTGGGTTTTTTTTTTTTTTAAATCCCCCTGCACTCAATATCAAATTCTTGCTTTTCTAAGCCAGCTACTAGTTTTAGTTAGGGGTATTAAAAATGGTGTAATAGAGTAACCATGTAACCGCTGAAAATCTTCAGTGTAAAGCTTAGCTTTATATTGCAGAGTTCGCACTAAAACCTCCCCTGGAAGTAGGGCTGCCAGTCCCTGCCAGCGTGGTTCACAGGGAGGCCTGCCACAACAAAGCCACCTCCCCAGGAGCTGGCTGAGTGTAACCGAGACCATTAACCGGTGAGCATCAGCTTATCGGTTAATTAGTTATACTCTGACACCCCAAGTTTTGGTGCAAACTCCTGGCTCCTTTGCTGTGTTTCAGTCACATTGGGTCTGTGCCCTGCACGTGGGAAAGGCTAGTTCTGATGCTGAGATGCAAAGACCGTTCCTGTCCCGGGGGCTGTGCTCCGTTCCGTTCAGGCGCCAATACCTCACCTGTCCCCCTGGGACCGGAGTCCCTTAGACTTTATGGGTCTTTCTTACTTCTGGGTTGTGCGCTAGGGCTCTGACCGCAGAGCTGCCTGGTGGTTAACCACAGTTCCTCACCCGCACTGGCTTTGTTCCACGCTTGTGTTTTTCATTCTGCCTTCGTTCGGCACTCAGTGAGGCCTGAAGGCGTTTTGACCAAATAACTCTGATAAAGCTACACCATAAAAATTCTTAATGGCTCCCTGGAGGGGGGAACGCTTGGGCAGGGGAGCAGCGAGTCCTAAAAGGCTTTAAATTAGTTTCCTCCCTCTTCTGCAGTGATTATTAGGCGCTCTCTAAATAGCCTTTCCTTAGGCCAGCTGGACCATCTGGCATGCGCGTGGCTGTTTTCAAGAGCACCTGAGTCACTTCCCCTCCCTCCCTTTCCTCATTCCGTCACCGTTGGTGACTACCAGCCGTGCTCCAGGAGCTGAGAGAGCGCCCGGGACTTCTGCGCTGAGACTGGGGGTGCTTCACCCCAGGGAAGGGGCGTTTCATGATGCTGCCTGCCCCGGGCAGCACCGGTCTCAGCCTAGCCTCACTCCTCCGCCCTGGGGCCCAGGTTGTGAGGCGCCACAGTCTTGTGGCAGGGAAACGCCTCCGTATTGATGGACATGCTGCTCTCACAGGCTATTCGCCTCTTCAGCGTGGTCTCCCCATAAGGCAGGGGTGGGCAAAGGGCCCTCCGTGAGCCGGATCTGGCCTGCCAAACTGGTGGATCCGGCCCGCAGCTGCCCTGCCACTCTCCCTGCCCCCAGGTCAATCAGGGCCTGGGGGCCGGGGAGTGCGCAAATCTTCTCGCCCCTGCAAGAGCGTGCGGTGGCTAGAGAGACACGCTGGCTGTGCTGGCGTGTCTCTCTAGCTACCACATGCTCTTCGGGGGCGAAGAGACTTGCGTGCTCCCCCAACCCCAGACCCTGAATGACCTCCTGGTCTCCTGCTAGGCACCTAGAAGGAACCGCCAGCTGTTCTAAAACAGCTGGTGTTTCCCTCTAGGGGGTGGGGCAAGGGCGGGAGGGAGAAGACTTCTCCCACTCTCCCACCCCAGGCCAATTGGTGGGGTGAGGGGGCACAAGAAGTCTCCTGGCCCGGCTCCTTCTGGGGTAGCCCGAGGTCACTTCAGAAATTTAAAAATAGGGTGATGCAGGGTGAATAGCCACTGAGGATTAGCAATGGAGAGCAGAACAGATGGGGAGAGGATGAGGCAAAGGGGGCAGCAGATACACAGGACTAATTTGAGATGTGGGGAGCAGAGGCAAGCGGGGAAATCCGTTTTGTTCTTTGTAGCTAATTCAGCTCATTCTTTTCTCTCCTGTTTCAGCCCCACGTTTGGGGTAAACCCTGTCATCAGTCACTGTCTTCTCTCTCCCCTCCACCTCTGTGTGTCCTGAGAATCGGCTTTCCCCCCTCCTCCCCCCATCTTGCTCTGTGAAGTTCAACCTGTGACGGTCCCAAACAACTCTCCACCCGTGGAGCTCTGGGTAGGGTTCTCCTGACAAACAAGCCGTCCACCTGCCTCCATCAGCCGAGAGACAGAAGAACTAGCCCCTAGCCTGCCTGCCTCTCTCTCTTGTCCCTTGGCACGGCCATGGCTTCGCTTACAATACCACCGTGAGGACTCTGGATAATGGGGGTTTTACAGTATCAAACACTTGTCTTGACCTGGGTTGTGTCTCTTGGCGTGAGTCACTAACCCTAGTAGCTCCCCTGAGGTTTGTGATGTCCCCAGAATGCTTTGCCTTGCGGGAGGTGGCAGTTAAGGGTGAATCTCTGTTGTGGTTTTTTAAATGCCTTCCCAGCTCATCCCCAAAAGTGCAGCACTCAGCCTGGAAAGAGGCATGTGGGTTTTTCTGGAAAGTGTGAGGGAAATCTGCTCGGATATCCCTTGGCTCTAGTGGCTCTGGGGGGAGATGCCTCACTTCCAGGAAAGCTTCCACAGGTATTTTGTCTGTTCCGAACGCGAAACCAGTCCCTCACACAGGAACCCGGGGCCAGATTTTTCAAAGGCATTTAGGTGCCTGAAGATTCAGACAGGGAGTTTTGAAAAATTCCTCCCGCTGATTTCAGTGGGACTTGCATGGTGCTTTTACCAGTCTGGCTTTTTATGCTTTTGGTGCTGGGAGCAGGGAAAGCCAGATTTCTCTAAAGGAAGGGTAATGTCCGTTACGTGTGTGTAACGTGGGCATTGTGGGAACTCTGGCAAAGCAGCCGAGCTCCCTCTGGGCGTGCTGGAAGCCGGAACCCCAGATCTGATCTCTTGCACCATCAGCGTGCACCATCAGCGCCCAGCCATGGGCATTTCCGTCTGGCGCAAGACTACGTTGGACATCCCAGGCCTTCAAGGTGGTGGGAAAAGTTCTGCCTTTCGTAAAGGAGAGTTAAAAGCCGCTGAAGACTGTTTATTCCCAGGCAGGAGAACAGAGTGGGCCCCCAGCCCTGATCTGACTGAGACCAGATCGGGGGTGGGTTTGTTGGTGAAGGTTGCTGGCCTTGTAATTGAACCATGTTAGAGATAGCAAAGGGTACTCTGCCATGAAAACAGAAAGGAGCCAACAGGGCCTGAAATGCAGTGTGACCACTGGACTGCACCCCAGCACCTCCGCTTCGCTCCCTGACGGTACCTCTCCGTTGAATGCTGGATTCTGACCAGCGTGCCCTGTAAGCCGTGCACTTGTGCAGCCGCTCGGGAGAGATTCAGCTGGATGGTGTTTGAGCGAAGCACCCACAGCTCGGTTTTGTGTATCTCCGGGTGGTGCACATTCGCACATGCCTCGGTGCACGTAAAATTTATTCTGCGTCTGGATGGAAAAGTGCTAATCTGCTCGCCACCGAGTTATCACCACCAACCCTCTGCTTGGAGGCAGAGAGACTGATGCCTTTGCCCCACTTAACCCCTTCCCCAGTGGCCAAGTCCTTAGCTAGCCTTCATTGCGTTCGGCATTCCTGGTTGAGCAATGTGCTCTGCTCTGGGTGTGGGCGCTTGGCACTTTGCAGGCTGAAGCTCTGTCTCTTGGGGAATGCGATGAGCCTTGTTTTCTTGTGTCTCGCTCTTGCTTTCTATCTGATTGTTTTTAGGCCTGAACCGCTCAGCACCTGGGAGCGCAGATCCATGAGACCGGCCGCTAGCTGAGCTGCTGAGGCTCTGTGTCCTGCCCCTCTGGGGCTCCTGACTTCAGTTGGGCCGTGTCGTAACTCACAGCCTTGTGCCAGCTTTCTCGGCTCTCCACCTCCCCTTGCAGCCAAGGCGTATACGTGCAATTTCCTCTGTGCTGGGAGTGAGAAGCCCCCCCGGGGCTTAGCTCGTCTCCTCTCAGGAACGAATTAATGTCAGATGAATCGTGTCAAACTGCGCTAGCCACACACCGCTCTTTCGAAAAGCTAATGTATGCTGGGCCTCCATCCCGCCCAGCCAGCACTTCACGTAGCTCCGGTACTTCGTTCCTCCGCTTCAGTTGCACAAGACAGACCCTTTGGCTGGAATGTCAGAGGGGACAGTCCCCTGGGGGCGGGGTGAAGGCGTAGAACGCTCTTTCCACGTGTCGATGCTTGTTACGAATACTGCTTGGGGGGGGGGAAGGGATGTGGACTAGCAGTCGCTGAATGGAACTTAATACGGGAGGTAGGAGGGGCTGAAAAATGCTCCTCCCAGATTGTCCGGGCTACATCTCAGAGTGCAGCTGCTTCTCACAACTTCCGATGCCTGCAAACCAGGTGGGGGGGGGGTGGCAGGAGCGCAGACTTGCAGGCGTTAGTTTGTAAACACAGGCCTTATGCCAGCCTGAGACGGGACCCAAGGCCTGGAGGCTTCTCTTGGTCCACATTTTGCCTTCCAGCCCCTTCAGCTGGGTATGACGTATATTGAGAAGGAGGTACTTCTCTCTCTCCCCTGCCCATGTGTTAGGGGCTCTGGTTCCCTCGGTGCTGGCTGAGCAGTGACACATGCTGCTGGAGTCCCTGAGCCTAGAGCAAAGTTGTTCTGTTGTGCGCACTTGGCGTTCCTGCTAGGGGTCTAAAAAACACTTAGAATAGCTAACTTGTTAAACGATTTGTTTAACCACTTAGCCACAGGCCAGGGACTGCTTTGGCCCTGCAGGCTGGAGACTCCTCTGGCTTTCTGCATTGAGGGTCTTGACAGCCGGGCTGCCATAGGGAGGGGGGCTGCTCCCACCGGCTGGGCTCTCCAGTTAACAGCATGCTGGCAAGGCTAATGCATACCAGGTAACTGGCTACGCTGTTACATCCTTAGTTCCTGAGTCTACATGGGAACATGGCCCCACCAGGCCTACAACCTGGCAAGCTCCATGCTGTCACATTTCATGTCTGGCCTCCTCTGATTGCAGTGGGATTTCTGGTGGGGAGAGTGAGTCTGCTGTAAACGGGTCCTAGGATGAGATCATAGTGGCACTGAAAACGGAAGTGAAACAGCTCAGGAGCAGGCAGGAGCCACCCCTGTCAAAGGACGTAGGCACCTTACACGGCATTGCTCAAAAACGCCGTTCCTCGGCCGCTCTCTGGTGAAAGCATCCAGCGTTGCATCCTCAGAGACAGAAAAGAGCAACTGCTACAGCCTGAGCTGAGCCTGGCAGACACGCCTGGCTCTGTTTTACCTTTTGGGTAAATAGCTTTGCTCCTGGCGGGCCTGGGAGGAGTACAGATGGTCCCCAACAGGCTGACTTTGCCTGCTGCAAGGAGGAGGTGGCAGGGGGGTGCTGGCAGCCTGTCCCCCCAGCCTGTGGAGGAGAGACACGCCCCCCCCCCTTAGAGCTTCAGTTTTATTTTGTCACAATAAAACCGCCTCCCCTTATAAGTGCAGTCATTCCCCTGGCCCCAGCGTCTCCTGTGGGAACCATCGCTTCCTGCCATACCCGCCTCTTGTCTGAAATGCCACCTGCACCCTGCCTCTCCACAGCTGCTGAGCTCTTTCAGCCCTGAACGGGAGCCAGGGGCTCTGCAGGCAGCTGCCTGAACCCTTCCAAGCTGGATCCGATGAACACCTCTATCAGGCCCGTTCTGAAAGGGGCTCTGCTTATCCACGGGGCTGGCTGGCCAGGGCCGGGCCCCTCGACCATCCTGGTGTAGGGGGACTTCTGAGCATCCTTGAAGTTAGATCAGGCAAAGAACTCTCGGCACATCTATGCAGCAGTGTTATTCTGAAATAACATTCTGCGCGTTGACACGGCAAGCCTTTATTGCGAAATAATGGGGATTAGGAGGACTCCTTGCTCCGACTCCTGTAACCCTCATTCCCCCTTCTTTAGTGCCACTACTCAGCTTGCACCGTCTGCAGCAACGGATGTGTTTGCCTCCTGGCAGCTGGGTGGTATGGAGTCTGCTGGGTAGCCCGGCGAGCGCTTCCTGCTGGGGTTGGGAATGGTTAACCAGTTAACTAGTAAGCAAAACCCTTCTCGGGTGGTGCTCCCCCGTGACGGTTAACCGGCGGCTGGGCTGGAGCAGCCCCCCACTCGCCCCTGTTTAAGAGGTTAAACGTAACACTTCACCAGTGAACTGATAAAACGCGATTTGACATCTCTACCTGTCGCACTCTATTCTGGCTGGAGAGGGGCAGGTCTGAGCTTCCTGTCTGGCCGCCAGGCTTAGCTGTTTGACTGGCCCGTGAGGAATTCAACCTGCGCGTGTTCCCATTTTGAATATATGGCCTAAAATAGCCCCCGTTACGTCAACGTGCAGGGAGGCGCCGCATTATTTAGTGTCCTGAAATCCCGACGCCTCAGAGCCACCGCCTCCGTGTCAGCACGCTCCTTAACCCCACCCCCGCGCGCAGTGAGCTCCAGCCCCAGCCCCCTCCCCACCAGCGCTGTCGCACTCCTCAGCCCTGGTAGGAGCAGACGCGGCAAGGCCCTGACCACTCCCCCATTAATACCGACTATTTAAAGTCTAAATCATTGCCCAGCTCTCTCTCTGCAGGCTAAGTGACAGGAACATGCCTGTGAGGAGCCGGGGGAAGATTTGAAAACCGTTCTTAATTTATCGTCTGTCTTCCCAAGCAAGTCCTACCATGTATAAGCAATAAACTCCGTCTCCCTCGGGGATAGCCAGGACACGCGCCCATTAATCACCGCTGAATCCCTTCCTCCCGCCTCCCTTTCCCCCTGTGCAAGCCACAGATCCTCGCGGCTGCCGCCACCAGGCTTAGCTGTTTTACTGGCTGGTGAGGAATTGAGCCGGGGCAGTTTCCTCTCTGGTCTCCCAGAGGCTCCCATGTCTCGCCTGGGGGTGCCCTCCAAGCCCATCAGCGTGAGAGGGGAGATCAGGCGACTTGCCCACAGACACCCAGGGAGGCTCGAGACCCTGAGTCCTAAGAAGGGATGTGAATGGTTAACTGTTTAACCGCCATGGGCAGGGGGCTGCTCTAACCCAGTGGGCCCGGCACAGGCAGGGGCGTACCAGCCCCCCCATCCCCCCAGAACAGCCCCTGTCCATGGGGCGCCCTAGCCCAGACGTGGTGGGGGACCAACCCGGCTGGTGTGTCCTGCCCTCCTCTAATTACCGATTAATCAGGGTTTTACATCCCTAGTCCTAACAGTGCTCTAAACCACAATCTAACCATCCTCCTCCCACGTATGCCAGTGCTGCCTGGGGCCCTGTTGCCCAAGTGTTGCCACGGAGCTGTCCTGGCCTGTTTGGCGCACTTATCCTTCCAGCCTTTGCTGTGAGACTCTTTGGGCTTGCCATGTGCCCGATGGTGGTGCTGAAGGAGACTAATTACTAATTAAGGGCAGTGAGAGCATGAAGTGCCACGTGCCCAGAAGGGGGGCACGGAGGTGAGCTATTCTCCCGGCAGGGAGTGGGGCCCTGCTGGACACGTCGTACAAACAGCAGCGTCCGTTCCAGAGGCTGGGCCCGGTGAGCTCCATCGGCTTCCCCTCAGATGAGCATCTCTTGGGTCTTTGGAGTGCATCCGCTCTGAGACACCGGGAGGGTCTCCGTTCATGTGGGCTACAGTGGGCCTTGCGCCCTGTCTGGGGCCTCAAGCCGCGCCCACAGCACAAATACTAATTAAGGCTCCCGGCTTCCCCTGGCCAATTCTGGACAGCTCTCCCGGGGGGGCTCAGGTCTCACAAACCAAGGCTGTGGCTGAAAGCAGCAGGCGTTGGGAGGGGTATCAACCCAGCACGGCTCGGTACTCCGGTCTAGTGTGTGACCAACGGGGTGTAGGGCAAGAGGCTGAAGGTCTCATTCCAGTTTAGAGAGACCAACCGAACGTTTCTAGACTCCAGGCCTTCAGCGCTCTCCTGTCCGGGAAGCAGCGAGCGCTGCAGATGGGCTGAGACATGCTGCTGCGTCCACGTGTCTGGCAGAGAACGAGCCTGCGCTGCTTTGCCCACAACGCTGCCAAGCGATCCACACGCTCCCCCCGACAAACTGCGAGATGCCGCCTTTGCAGCCTGGCTCTCCCGCCCACCTTCTGTGCAGACCCTGGATCGGGTGGGGATCCATGCTGGCTCCCTGCCCGATCTCCCCAGTACTCGGCGCTGCCCTGGTGAAAGGCCCTGGAGCACAAAGCCTCTCTTATCCCCTGAGCAGACAGCGTCGATGTCCTGAGGGCAGCTTCCCTGCCACGGGCCTCCCTCCTGACTGGGCCAGGGTGCTCTTTTGTGGGCAGAGGATAGAGGAGTCTCCACAGGCCGTCCCAGGAAAGGGGTGGTTCTGGGAGAGACCTGTGTCCACTGGGAACCAGAGCTAGGTCAGAGAGTAACTTCCAGGCCCTGGGCTGGATTGAATGGGGCTCTAGAGGCGACGGGCTTGTTGGCTTTCAGCCCCGGCCTTCAGTCCTGGCTGTCCCCAGTGAGAGGAAAGGCAGGGCCGGGATAGCACAGCAGCCAGGAAAGATGCCCTTGTTCCCATTCTATGAGTGACTGGCGTGGGGCTGCCCGGGTGAATTGGGCCTGGCCCAGCCCAGCGCCAGAGCAGCTGTGTGTGGGAACGCTCCCTGTGAAACCTGGCCGCAGCGGGGGGTCCCCCCCCCCCCTGCCCATCTGAGAACAAGTGTGTCTGGTATTTTTTTTGAAATCATCTGGTAACCCTAGCTCAGCGGTTCCCAACCTTTTCCAGATGGGGACCCATTTTGCCAATTCAGGAAGACTTGGTGACCCAAGGCAATTCAAAAACGGGCGGAGGAGAGAGGGCAGAGCCACCTGGGGAGACACTCGGCGGCCCTTTTTGAAATGTAATGGTGACCCATATTTGGGTCCCAACCCATAGGTTGGGAAACCCTGCGACCTAGCTGGAAATAGTTCTCTCTGACCCTCCCCTCTAGATCAAACTGACATCCCCACCCTGCTGCAACCAGAGAGCGCTTCATGGTGCTCCCCGCTCCTCACTGTTAGTCCCTCCGTCCGGGGCAGGATTTTCCAAGAGACGGGGGGGGAAGTTCTTTAAAGGAGGAATAATTGTTGCCTTTCAGATGCTTGAAGACTGACCCCAGATCCTGCCATCCCAGGTCATTTGGCCTGGCGGTCTCTGATTCAGTCAGCCCCCTTTTTAAAAATCTTCTTAGTTTTCCCTTGCCATGGAATGTGAATGATTGACAATTCCCCTAGGAGCATGAGGTAAACCCGCGCTAAGGGCCTCTCGCTCACATTTCTCCTGCTTTGCATTTAATCTCCAATATCCGACCCCCGGGCTCTGCCTGCCTCCAGGTAAGAAGCAGCTGAGCCTCGCTCTTCAGCCCTGTCTGGGGCTCTGCATGGGCTGCCATGCAGGGCACACGTCAATCGAGAAGCCAGGCCGTGCAGCCGTGCTTACCCCAGGGGGCTGGGCATTGGACATCACAGGGAATCGTTAATGTCATTAGACGACTGGCGTTGGGGGGATGGGACTTTTCTGGGAAATAGCACGTTGGCACACGCTGCACTGCACAAGAGAGCAGCGTGATCCTACCATGGGAGCAGGAGGCGGGATCTCCCCAGGCCAAGCCCCAGCTCCGCTGTGACTTACTAAAGGGGCCCTGGGCAAGCCAGGTGTTCGGGGGTGTTTCCCATGCTGTATTAACGTTTCCCTGTCAGGCTCAGCGTTTGCAAATGGCCTTGAAGATGGAAACGTGCCTTTCCCCCCCCACCACCACCACCACCGCCCGCCTGCCTTTCCAGCAGGAAGTGTTTGGATCCGTCCCTTTTCTGTTGCTTTTGGAGTCTGAGGTGGCGCGTTTGACAGCAGGCGATTCAGAAGGACGTGGGAGGAGGATGGTTCTGAAAGCAGGAAATTCTGCAGCACAGGCCCCTTAGTAGCACAGTAACTCCTGCAGGCATGAGTGGCGGGTGAAGGCCCAGCTGGGGAAGGCAAGACAAAGCCCCGCCCCTTCCCCTCCCAGACCACGCCCCTTCAACATCCCCTCCTCCTCCAAGCCCTGCCCAACCCCGCTGAGGGCTGGGGATGCCGTGTGGCGCCACCCCAGCCTTCCCCAACTGCTGGGCTGCCACGCGGCATGGCCCCAGCCCCTCCCGGGCGGCTTAGCAGTGTAGGCAGTTTTGGAAAGGCAATGCCTTCCCTTGTCTATGTTACCCGCTGCCCATGCCTGCAGGATCTGTGTATGGGCCCAAAGTCTCACTGAGGCACCAGCCTGTGGGAAGTTTTGGGCCACAGCATGGGATGGTGTTTTCTGGCATGGCTTTTGGAGGGTCCTGTTGATATTTGGCCTGCAAGCAGCTGGCCGTGCCCCTCTTCAGTGCAGTTTCAGCAGCCACGGGACCGTATCCTGCAAAGCTGTGGTCCACACCGTGGCCTCCTGCCCAAATGGAGCTTGGTTGTGTCTTCCAGGCTAGTGTAGTGGGGGAGAGGGCCGGTCTGTACTGCTGTGAGGAACAGCTTTGCAAATCCCTGAGAACCGGGTTCTGGCTTCTCACACTTGCACGCACCCCCCCCCAGCAGGAGACTCTCTTGTCTCAGACACCAAAACATGAATGAACAGGAAGCGGCTGGGGTGGCTTTCACCCGGGGCAGCAGTTCTCCAAGCGTGGTCCGCGACTGTCTTGCAGGTGGGCCACAGGCTTGTGGCTTGTCCCGCCCCACCCCTACAGCAGGGAGCCCACAGTGGTGCTCCAGCCCCCCTGCCCTCCTCACGAGGTTGGAGCACCAGCACTTGCTTCCTATTACGGGGGGTGGGTGGGTGGAGGGAGCCTTGTGGGATTGGTCTGGTTTGCAGGGGGAGGAAGTGACTCCCCCAGCTGGGGGAAGGGGCAGTGGCAGCACAGGAAAACGCTCGCTTGGAGACTTTCCCCGCTGCTCCCATTGGCTGGAATCATGGCCAATAGGAGCAGCGGGCGACGGCTCTGTGCCTGCTGCCACTCCAAGCACCAAGTAAGTGTTCCCTATCCCCCTTCCGCCAAGACCTCGTACCCCCAGCCCACTCCTGCACCCAACCCACCCCCCAGCCCGCTCTAGCACCCTATCTCCTAGTCAGACCCTGCACCCCTACTCCCTCCTATATCCATTTTATCCTAATGGGTGGTTGGCTGGTGGTCTGCAGAAAGGTCTGTGTTCAGCGGGGTGGGCGGCGGGCCAGAAAGTTTGAGAATCCCTGGCCTAGATTATACCCAGTGTACCTTCTGTAGCCACTGGCAGAAGCTTTTCTGTCTAAGGATGTTAAATGTAGATGAATCAACTAATTGAATAGTCAATGTAATTTGCATCGACTATTTGCAGGGCTCGACAAATCCATTTATCTACTCGCCCAGGGTGAGTAGACTTCAGCCGGTCACCCTGTTCACTGGCGGTGCGCGCATGCGCAGTGTGGGTCTGGCGCATGCGCAGTGCGGGGCTGGCAAGTGGATTTCGCTGCGGTTTGTCGAGCCCTGACTGTTTGATTAGTCGGTAAGGGCGCCTCCGCCCTTGAAATGTAGCAAGAGCCCTTCTGGCTCTTGCTACATTTCAAAGGCGGAAGCCCCGCCAGTTCCCCGCTGCGCCCCTGTCTCCTCCTCCCCCCCCCGAAATGGTACTGGGGGAAACCGGCTTTTAACCCGGCTCCCCCCAGCACCCGATCCTTCTCCCCCGACTTGCTGCCTTTCTCTGATAGAGGCAGCAAGGGGAAGGGGAGGAAGTGACTAGTCGCTAACATCCCTGTTTCCATCCCCTGCAGAATGTCCTTCAGGAAGACAAAGTCCCGGTGGGGGAAATACAGCCCAAGGCTGAAGGAAGAGGAGCTGCATGAAGCTGTTGTTGTTTCTTTTACAGGCCCCTTCCAAGGAGCTGGTCTCAGAGCTGCATTTCTCAGCTGAGCACATGAGCCGCCTACGCCTGGCCAAAATGACCTGCTCCTTGAAGGGTCGCTGGGCTCAGGGCCAAGAAAGCCTGAGGGTCAGATCAGTTAGAAACAAAAGATTGCTCGGAATGCCAGGCTGGAGGCTGTGGGAAGGCAAAATGTTCCACCGGCGGGCTGCCGGGCGTTTGCAGCATGGGGGCCCTCGCTCTCAGCTTGGGGTACAATAGGTATTGGCTTGAACCCAAACCCAGCTCCAGTCCAGCCAGCCCTAAGTTGACTCTCCAAGACGACGGTTCGTGCTGCACCTCAGTCCCTTCCTCGCATACATTTTCATGCAATACAAGCTCTGCTTGGCCGTCAGGAACTTAAGAAGAGAGAATAAAAAGCCTGGGACTGTTCAGCTTAGGAAAGAGGAGACTAAGGGGGGATAGGAGAGTGGTTTGTAAAATCATGACGTACGGAGAAAGTGAATAAGGAAAAGTTCTTTACTTGTTCCCGTAACACAAGAACTAGGGGTCACCAAATGAAATGAATAGGTAGCAGGTTTAAAACAAACAAAAGGAAGTATTTCTTCATGCAGCGCACAGTCAACCTGTGGAACTCCTTGCCAGAGGATGTTGTGAAGACTAGATCTTTAACAGGGTTCAAAAAAGAGCTAGATGAATTCATGGAGATTAGGTCCACGAATGGCTATTAGCCAGGAAGGGCAGGGATGGTGTCTCTAACCTCTGTTTTTCAGATGCTGTAAATGGATGACGGGAGGGATCACTTGAGGATTCCCTGTTCTGTTCACTTCCTCTGGGACATCTGGCATTGGCCACAGTCAGCAGACAGGACACTGGGCTAGAAGGACCTTTGGTCTGACCCGCCATGGCCATTTTTATGTTCTTAAGAACACGCTGTGCAGGACTTCCTGGCTTGGGGGTGGGGAATGGGCTACAAAGGCTTTCACTTCTCTGCCACCTGCCCGAATACTGTGTGTACGCATCCGTAGCCCGTGTGCCGTGGGCTGGTGCTCCCTGCCTCGTTCCTCGTGGGTGGATGTCTGTCCCAGAGAGACACCACTTGGCATCGGAGGAGCTTGGCAGTGGCTGAGGAGGGAGGGACTGATGCTGGCCAGAGCAAGGGGCAGCAATGCAGGTTTCCTGGGCTGCCTTCCCTGTCTTGCTGTGGCTTCCCCATACCAGCTCTTGGACCAATCCCCGGATCTGGCTGCGCTTCTGTTTAGTTAAAGCGCTTGGAGACCCGCGGGCGAAATGGGCCAGAGAATTTCTCGGCCTGGCGTCTAGATTCCCCCTCACTCCTGAGGCTGTGTCTGCACGCAGGCTCCCACACTGTTGCTCTGTCCAGGGGCCGGGGACCGCTGCCCCACAGAAAAATCAGTTTGGGGCCTGTCGCCCGTCAGGGCTTGTGACGGCGCGTCGGGGAGCCCCCGACCCTGCACCCCCCTCCGCAGCCAGATGTGAGACTCTGCCAGCCAGTAGAGTAGAAGGTTGTATTGGTCGTCAGGGACACAGCGTAGCATAGGAATGATGTTAGCCCGGACATGGAGAGCAGACAGCCTTATTCCCCGGGCCCTGAACCTCCTTTCCTTGCTCCCTGTCTCCTTTCATCTTCCCCCAGCCCAGACTAACTCTCATGCCAGCAACTGGTCATTCAGCCCCCAGGCTGCCCCGCCTCTTGCTTTGTTCAGATTCCTCCACCTAGTCCAGGTGTCAGGCCGGCTGGGCTATTGCCTACGTGCCTCCCCTCAGGGACCCATCCCCCACTGGGCACTGCACACACAGACGCGCACAGAGTCTCTGCAGACCCGCATAGGGCAGTAGGGATCACACCCAGCACAACACAGCAACCAGTGAATGCAAAACCAGAGTGGATCCAGGGCCACCCCCACTACCTCATGGGGCTCTTCCCCCTTCGGGTCAGTGGGCGGCCACTCCGCCTCACTACAGGGAGAAGCAAAAAAAACAACCAACCCCAAACCTGAAAAGCACTTACTTGACGTGACCCCCACCTGAGAAGCAGAAAGACATGCCCCACGTTCCCCTAACACACCTGATCCTAGGGGGGGCCTGGGCTAGTACATTTTGTGGCCCCCCTAGGCTGTGGGATGGGGCCAAAATGAGGGGTTCAGTGTGTGGGGAGGGGGCTGCTGGGAAGTGGGCTGGGGGGGGTGAGGGCAGCAGTGCGATGAGGGTTCGTGAGTCTGGGAGGATGGTAGGGTGCAGGGGTGGGGTGGGGGATCTGGGGAGGAGGGAGGGTGCTGGCTCTCCAGCTCTGCGGGAGGTGGGGAGGAGGTAGCTGCCGGGCTGGAGCGACAGCGCTGGCTCCCTGATTCCGCGGGGAGGGGAGCGCCAAGCCTTGGGGTTTGGATCCAGGCAAGCTGGGGGCCAAATCCGGCCCCAGGGCCATAGGTTCCCCACCCTGTTGTTCTAAACAGCACAGCTGTTCCCCTAGTGTTAGTGTAGGCAGGGTCCTGGCTCTGGGTGAGGTGGGTCAAAATGCCACTCTCAATATTAGCAGCAGTGGGAAAGCTTGAGAAGCCACGGTCTCGGCGCAAGTCCCAGCAGATCAGGGCCGTGGTGGGTGAAGCTTGAACCGCTGCCCACGCTAGGCTCGTGCTGGGGATAGAACATGAGGCTTTGTAATGGGTCCGAGCCTCGCTGTGAATTTGCATGGTCAGTGGGACCGCCGGTAAAGGGGATGGAGATACGGTATGTGGGGATCCTACACCCAACCCAGAAACCTATTGCTCGTCCCACATCCCTCTAACTGAATTGATCTCGTTGACACCGGTCCTACACGAGAGAGAGAGTGTGTGTGTACACGCACCCCCTTGCCTCTGTAATTTCCACTCCAATGCAACTGACAAAGTAGGTTTTACCCACGGAAGTGTATGCCCTAGTAAATCTGTTAGTCTCTAAGGTGCCACAGGGTTCCTCGTTAATGCCGGAACTATTAACTTTGATGGTTTTACCTCCTCTCTAGCTGGCCCTGGCCAGGACAGGGAAAAGCCTGGACCATGGAAGAATCTAGGACATCTGGCAGGACTTAAAGCATCCCTCTCATGAGCCTGAGATCCAGCGCCCCAGGGGGGTTTTCTGGGTCACCATCACAGGATGGTAGGCCTTAGTGGAGACAGACGTGCTTGCAGGTGGTTTTAAAATCCTTCCCCTCTCCGTGCTTTGTTCCTGTGGCGGCAGTTCCCAGCCCTTTGGTTTGAGAAGGCTGTGTGGTCGCAGTCGTAGATGGCTGAGGAGAAGGACCCCAGACATCCACGCCCAGTCAGCCCTGCGGGGTAGCACAGTGTGCGAGCAGGAGGGTTGTGGAATGCCGCTCCTGGGGAGGTAAAGGCACCAGGCCTGACGCCTGAGGAGAGGAGACGGTGCAAGTAGCTCAGCACTGTAGCAGTAAGCCCCAGGGGGCAGTCCCGCAGGCCGAGCTAGAGGTCCGTCCGCCGGAGCTTTGTGCGGGGAATGATCCCAGGCTCTGGGATCAGTCAGATGGCGGAATGGGCTAACTTAGGAAAAAAACGTATTTGGGATATTTTGCCAGCAGTCCCTTCATTGTGTTCCCTGCTCGTTTTTGGCTTCCCATGGCCACTTCTCTGTTTCCGAGAATCATAAATCCTCAGGTTCTCCCAGGCGGGAGGGGCGACCGGCGAATCGGCAACGACATGGGTAGGTTTTGTTTGTGTGTTGCCCAGTTACCAGGAGCACAGGGCCAGAGTATGCTCAGCAGCATTCACACAGGCCAACTTCGGCGAGTGTTTGACCTCTCTTGCTGGCTGTGCGCGGTACACAGAGCTGGGACAGTCATATTCTGTGAAAGGGGGGGACCAGCCGAAGCCCTTCCGCCTCCATTCCCCCGTTGGCAGATCTGGTGTGCTAGTAATGCTCTACGTCGGAGCTAGCGAAGATGCTGAGAGGGAAACTCACGGGATATTTAGCAATAAAAAAAGTAGGGTTTAATTTTCTCTCACATCAGTTTCAGGGGTCTAAGAGCACTCAGGAGCTGAATAAAGAGAGGCGAACGTGGCCTCTCGGGGTGAGGGAGGCAGATTTGGTTTGAAACAATTAACATTCCACACGCTGAAAATATTCCCACTTCCCCCCGCATTATTAATGCTTCGAGAGCCGCTCTCCCAGTGTCAGAAACTCCAGCCTGCAGTTGCGGTGGCAGCAAAAGACACCTCATTCGGTCGCACAGAGAAGCTACTTGCTGCGTCACAGCAAGGGGCCCGTTTAGGAGCCGAGGCAGGGAGTAGCTGTCCCGCAAGCTGTGCACATCTGTGCTGGGACTGAGGGTGCGGGGGGTGCTCCCTTTCTCCCCCCGCTCCAGCTTGAAGTGGTTCCTTTCTATCCAGGGTTTGCAGTTTGGTTCAGTGGCTCTCAGCCTCCCCTTCCCTCTTTGTTCCTGCTCCTGTCCCATGCGAGTGGGGCATTGCCACTAGCCGTGCTGTCGGTGGCGCAGGCGTGGTCAGAGTTCCACCTACAGCCTGTGTCGGTGACTTCCCCTGCAACCTCTAGCTAGGGCGGTATGTTCGGGGGAAGGAGGCGGCGCTATTGACATATACACTTGAGCAACCGTATACACAGGGGCTGTGTCTACACTGGCCACTTATTCCGGAAAAGCAGCCGCTTTTCCCGAATAACTTGCCAGCTGTCTACACTGGCCGCTTTTTTCCGGAAAAGCAATGACGATCTAATGTAAAATCGTCATTGTTTTTCCGGAAAAACTATGCTGCTCCCGTTCGGGCAAAAGTCCTTTTCCGGAAAAACTGTTCTGGAAAAGGGCCAGTGTAGACAGCCCAGTAGTCTTTTCCGCAAAAAAGGCCCGATTGCGAAAATGATGATCGGGCTTTTTTATGAAAGCGCTCATTGTTACGGACGCTTTTCCGGAAAAGTGCTTTTCCGGAAAAGCATCCTGCCAATGTAGACGCTCTTTTTCCGGAAATACTTATAACGGAAAACTGTTCCATTTTAAGCATTTCCGGAAAAGGGTGCCAGTGTAGATGTAGCCAGGCCGTGTTAACTTTAGATTTCCCACCTGACTCCCTAGCCCCTGGCTCTGAGAGCTAACGTTGAGGCTTCGTTGGCGATCGTCATCTCTGTGACCCTGAGAAGATCAATCTTGTTTACTATGCGGATAGGAAATCCAAAGGAGATGGTTATTCACCGGAGGCGGGGAAGGGGACTTTGCTATTTCCAAACCATTTCCTTCTCTGGTGTCTGGGGGACACTGCAGCAGGAAATAATTTCTTTTGCCTGGCACTTAAATGGAGAGTCCTGGCTCATGTTAAAAATCCAGTGGCGTATTTGTCCCATTGACTATCCAGGCTGAATTCCAGTTTGAGTAATTGCAGTCTGATTCCCTAAACCCCTCTGCAGAGATATCTGGACTTAGGGGTCTTCTAGACTCTTTCTGGGCTGTTCTGTGCTCCTTTCAAAGGATGCTTCACGACAGCGGCAGGGATTGTATGAGATTAGATTGCAAACTCCTGGGGAATGGGTCTAGTCTGACCGGTGGTGCAGAACCCAGCACAGCATTCCTGACTGGGGCTTTGCAGGGCTGTGGTAATAGGGAGTTTGTCCAATGTTCGGATTTTTTGGTACAAAATTGATCGAACAAGGGAGCTACAAGTCTGTCAAATTGGGGGATGGAGGAAGAAGCCACCTTGGCTGAACTCCTTGTAACTGTACAGCCAATCAGATCGGCATTTACAATTGTCGTGCCTTTGACCAATCCTTCAGAAAATGCTACAGAGTTTCTGGCTCGGAACGAGTGCAATGATCTTCTTTCTTGATGGAAAGGCATTTGCAGGCTCTCTTGTGTTCCTGCTGCAAACACACAGGGCGGACTGGCCCAGCAGGATACCGGGAATTTCCTGGTGGGCCGTCGTGTCCGCACGCTGTTGCCCCTCACTTGGAGCGTCCGCGCTGGATGCAGCACGCAGAGCCTGACCCGCCACCTGCGCCGTGTGCTGGACATGATGCAGGGGGCAGGGCTTGAGGGGCACGCAGGGGTGATGTCATGGGGAGGGCCGTTCTCATCCCATTTCCCGGGCCTATTTTGATTGCCAGTACGCTCCTGCAAACACCCCAACCGTCTCCGCTTCAGAAACATTCTTCTGTCACTGCAGTATAGGGGGCATGATGTCAAAACCTCAAGTGTTAGGTCAGTGATCCTGGCCGTTCAGCAGAAAAGGACCTGGGGGTTACCATGGATGAGAAGCTGGATACGAGCCCACAGTGTGCCCCTGTAGCCAAGAAGGCTAATGGCATATTCGGGTGCATTAGGAGGAGCATTGCCAGCAGATCTAGAGAAGTGATTATTCCCCTTTATTCGACACTGGTGAGGCCACATCTGGAGTATTGCGTCCACTTCTGGGGCCCCTGTTACAGAAAGGATGTGGACGCATTGGAGAGGGTCCAGCAGAGGGCAACCAAAATGATAAGGAGAGGCTGAGGGATTTGGGCTTGTTGAGTCTGCAGAAGAGAAGAGTGAGGGGGGATTTGATAGCAGCCTTCAACTACCTAAAGGGGGGTTCCAAAGGGGATGGAGAGAGGCTGTTCAGTGGTAACAGATAGCAGAATGAGGAGCAATGGTCTCAAGCTGCAGTGGGGGAGGTCTAGGTTGGATATTAGGAAAACTATTTCCCTAGGAGGGTGCTGAAGCATTGGGATGGGTTCCTTAGGGTTGGGGTAGAATCTCCATCTGTAGAGGTTTTTAAGTTCCAGCATGACACAGCCCTGGCTGGGAGGGGATAGCTCAGTGGTTTGAGCATTGGCCTGCTAGACCCAGTGTTGTGAGTTCAGTCCTTGAGGGGGCCATTTAGGGATCTGTGACAATTCTGTCAGGGATGATACTTGGTCCTGCTGTGAAGGCAGCGGACTGGACTTGATGACCTTTCAAGGTCCCTTCCAGTTCTATGAGATTGGTATATCTCCATATATTATATTATTGAATTGGGGTTGGTCCTGCTTTGGGCAGGAGGCTGGACGCGATGACTCCTGAGGTCTCTTCCAGCCCTAGGATTCTGTGATTCCTGGCTCTGGGGATTCTCTCTGGGCTGTTCGTCACTAACAGAGAAGATGCATCTCACAGAAACAAAGTCAGTTGACCCACGCACCTTTCCATTTTAGGATGTTTTTTTCACTTTCATAATAAAGGCCCCAATATCAGAAGTAATTAAGGCTCATCAAGAATATCATTTCTCAAATAATTCTCCATGCATGCAAGTTGTTCCTAGTGCTGGATATTGCATGTGATTTAAAATGTGCATTAATTCGTCTCTTTCATCCACAGATGGTAGCCAGTATCTGCATATGTAATTTATATCTCCTTGAGAGGAATTATCGGATGAAATATGCATTACGCAGCTCCATTAACATTTTTACTCCCCTGGCTTTTAGCTCTTGAGTTAGTTAATATTACACACACAGAGCGTGTGGGTCCTTATTGCAAAGCAAGGAGTTGCACACAGGGATTTAAAGCAGCTACAGAATGTATTCCAGGTCAGGTTGAATGTCTCGAAATAGAATCAAATTGAGCTACTAAATTACAAGAAAGCAGGCCAGAAAGGGGCATCTCTTCTCTGAAGCATCGGATGTTTCGGACATAAAATCAGATAGACCTCTGTCTGTGGAGCCTTCCCCTTAAGTCTCCCAAACCTAAAGGCGTCTGCAGAATCCTTAACATCCAAAGGTATTTCTATCCCATCCTTACATGATTATTGAAAGACTAAGTATTGAAACCTGAAAGCCAACAAAGAAACCCCTCTGGTGCTGAATGGAATTTGGTCCTTGGTGCCCTAGCAACTTTGTGGGGCAGGGGAGAAAAACAGAAATGGATGAAATGCAAGGAACGTAGATGATTCTTTCTCAGCAGCCAACGTAAGGTTAACCAATGAACCATCTGCATGTGTCTCTGTTAGTTTAAATGGAACATTTGGGGGTCTTTGCTGGGTTATACAACGTACTAGTTTGAGTCCAGCTTGCGGAATGCGGATTTTTTTCGCAATTTGGTTTTCCCTCCAGGTAAAAAATAGGAACTGTTAATTAAAATGGAACCCCACCACCTGGCACTAGAAAATGACTGCAGTGGGTTCCGTTTCTCACTCCGGCTCAGAGGAGCAGTGGCCAGGCCCGATGTGACTCGTTAATGGATAATGACTCCCCTAGACACGTCCTTCGCAGAGCTGGCCTCTCTCGCCCGGCTGGCATCGCCGCTCTGAATGGGCAGGGCCCCCAATGGCTTTGAAGAATTTCACTCCTGGGAGATGCTCTTCAAGGCCTAATGAGCTTTAATGACTTTGAGGCCTGCCGAATGCTGCTTCCCTGCTTTGCTGCATCTTGCCTGTCGCTGGAGACCTGGCGCCTCTCCCGGGGCCGGGCGAGGCAGGCCGTGCGCTAGCTCGTGAAAGGTGCTCCAGCGGGAAGGCTGTAGCCCTGTGAGAACGGCAGTGGCCACAGCCAGCGTGAGGAAGCCAGCAGTAGCTGGCACACGTGCCCACACGCAGTAGAGCTGAAGCCAGAGATGCAACCTGGGGCTTGTAAAGGACAAAAACTCCTGCAGCAGGGCCCCGATGAAGCTTGGATGCCGATGCTGCCTCTGCCTAGGAGCAGCCATAGCCAAGGGCTACGCTAAAGCCTTCGCTACTGGCTCTGGGGTGTGAAAAATCCACACCTCTGAGCCAGGTAAAACCGACCTGCCCCCCGGGACAGACAGAGCTCGGTCAGCAAATGAACCTTCCATCCCCGAGCTGCCGCCTCTCAGGGCAGGGCATTCGCCACTGTGACGGGAGAGCCCCGTCCATCACCGAGGGGCAGCACGGTGGAGGCCCTACAGCAGCGATGGGCCCCCCGAGGCTGGCGAGTGGCTGCAGGAGTGGGCCTCCTTCATCTCAGTGGGCCTCCAGGTTGTTGTAGCCCAGGTGATCTCCCGGGACAGGGTGGTTGTGCTAGTATTTGCAGGGAGGAGGGGGACCGAACCGTAGTAGCGCAGTGATTGGATGCCGTGGGAGCTCCCGGCTCTCAGTCAGTGCTGTGAGTAATACCGGTAGGAAAAAAAACCCGACACAGACAGAAACCAGTGGAATCTGACTGTCCTGCGCGTGGGCAGTGGTCAAGAAAATGTCTCCGGGGCCACACACAGCCCCCCGACGGGCCACAGGTTGCTCACCACAGCTCTACAGCTGTCTGCTTCCACTCTGGGGCTGGGCGGGGGGAGAGCTTCCACCAGCCTGCAGAGTGTGCTGAGTGTGACTGCGGCACGGCTGCTGGCTTTGGGGCCCAGAGCGGAGGGAGCTGGAGGATCTAACGTGGATGTACAGCTGCTTGGCGTTTAACCCGAGTCCACGTCTTGGCCCCTGCTCTCCCGAGGGCTGACCTGTCTCCTGTCCTAGGAAGGCACGTGGCATGTTGATCGCTGTTTGACTGGCACGTCCTGTTTTGGAAGAGGCTCCTCCCACTGGGCAAAGCTAGGAGCGCCAGCAGCCAGCACTCCGGGTGCCAGACATGGCTTTGGTCAGAAAGAGGAACTGCCCCTGAAAAACCAGGAGCCGAGCTTTGCTTAAAGTCCTGACTAAAGAGCTTTGTTTCAATGCAGGTGCACCCTGGGAATTCTGCTGTATTGGTTGCTCCGATTTACTTGGGCCCGGCGCACACTGGTGGAGAAAATCGATGCAAGATACGCAATTCCAGTTACGTGAATTGCACAGCTGGAGTCGGTGTCCTTGTACCGATTTTTCTAGGGTGGCCCCGCAGTGGGGAGTTGGATGGGAAAAATGCTTTTGTTGACTTCCTCACCCCTCGTGACAGTGAAGAGTACTGGCTCCGAGGGGGACACCCTCAGCATTTGATTTAGCAGGACTTTACTAGACCTGCTAAATCGAGCCCTGGATGATCGATCGCCAGGGCGTCAATCCTCCTGCAAGTGGAGACGGGGCCTAAGGGATCTTGGCTCCTACTTCCCCCTACTTGGATACATGAGATAAATAGCTCTTTAGCAGGGAGAACAATCCAGCCTGTTTTCCTTGACATTCATCGGAGTAGACTGTGAAGGACTGTTGGAGGCGCTGAACGTGGGCGAAGGGAAAAACGCCCACGTCCCTCTGTGGCTGGCGTATTGTAACACACAGCCCATCTGCAGCAGCCATGAAGTGTTCATGCAGGGCAGCGGAAGGGGTGGTTGAGGGAAAGAGTGGGAGAAACTTCCTCTGGCTGAAGCGTGCCACACGGCCTGTTTTGTCGTGCACCCCAAGTGGAGCGTGCTTTCACAGTCTCTGATTTTGATGCTGATCAGCTGCTACAACAATCTCTTTCGCTCAGAAATCTCTGCTGACCTGGGTGACGCATCCAGTTCCCCCATGGTTCTTTGCCTCCAGCTACGGGCAAGACCTGAGGCGGACTGGACTATTTGGTTTGGAGCCTAGCTTTTATATTTTTACGGAGATTTTTCTTCTCTTCAAGGCTGGAGTCAGGCACTGCCCATTGGTTGGAGTCGGCCATTCTTCACGATGGACTTGTCCTCCCGCCGTTCCCTCGTTGGTAGTTATGTTCCTAAAATAAAACAGAGCCAAGAACTAGCCGCAAACACGGTCACCACATGGCGAAGCAGCGTGGGGCAGCGTAGATCCTAGAGTTGTAGGAGGGGGAAGAGCACTGGCTGGCGGCGAGTTAGTGTGTGAGAAGTTCGCAATGTCTGCCAGAATTACGACTCCGGCCAGGGCTTTCGTCCTGCCGCCAGGAAGGGTCGTTCCTCTGTTTCAGCGTAAAAGCCCATCTTGTGACTTGAGCGCCGGCGTGGCTCGCTATGGCGCGACAGCGAGAGATTTAAGCAGCTTGTCTCAGAGGAGTAATTCAGGAAGAGATCAAAAGGCGACAGCTTAATCCGGGCTTGGCCTGACACAAGCAGTGGGAAGTGCCGGAATGTTCCGAGCCGCAGCAGAGGCCTGAGGGACGGGGAGGCCGCCGAACGTTCCTGGCCGGGAGGCGGGTGGGGTGGGGAATGGGTTTCCGAGGAGCCCGGGGACTTGGCTTCGTCTCTGCAATGGGTGCGCAGAGACTTTGCTGCTTGGAGCCAGGGGGGCTGACAGCTTCCGTGGGCCCCCAGGCAAGGGGTGTGGGGTGTGTGTGTAGGGGGGGCTGGCTCCGCGTCGCTGGAAGAGGCAGGGCTGGGGCAGTCAACCCTCAGCACTGCCCGGCCCCTCCCCCCAACTTTCAGAGCCACACTGAGCGTGCAGTGGGGTGCATCGGTGTCTACGTAAAGGGACCCAGGGCTCCAGCGGCAGCAGCGGCCCCTTTGAATCGCCAGGTCCTGGGGCAGTTGCCTCCTTTGCCTCCCTTCCCCCAGTCGGCGGCCTGCTTGGAGCCCTATGTGAACCTAGGTACAACACGCCTGTGCCTATCCAAGACATCTGCACTGTAGCAAGGGTGTTTAGCTGGCCCCATCTGAGCACTTCGCACTCGTTATGGGGCTCTGCTTGGCAAGGGACAGCCTCCGAGTGATAGAAGGGGACTGGGGTCTCCACTCCCAGCGAATGCTCTAACCACTGCTCCCGCCTGCCTCTTGTGGGCCTTGCCTGGGCCGGCGCGGCTCCAGTGTGGGCGGTTCTAGCACAGAAAAGGTGCCGTGGTTTTCACCGGGGTGTTCTCTCTCACGCGTAGTGCCTCAGTAAGGGAACTGCCTGGCTTCTCCACCCTCTCTGCTCTTGTAGATCTGCGGCGCTCAGCCTTTCCGGATGACTGTCCCCCTCCCAGGAGTCTGGTTTGTCCTGCAGGCCCCACGTTACCCCTCCCTTGAAAACGCCTTGCTCACGCACTCAGCTCTACCAACACAGGAGTCACAGCACGCTACTACTGGCAAATCGGTGGCTTTCTCATTTTTGCTGTGTAATTAGGGTGGATCCGTTGGGATGTGAATATGGCATTTGCATTTCGGTTGACAGGACGGTATAAATAAGTCGCAGTGTGGAATTTGAGTTTGTTCTTACTTTGCTAGCGCTTTTTATGTCGCCTGTTGTACGGCGAGGCAAATCTCTTGATGAGTTGATGTACCACCGCTGAAGACCTCCGTGGACCCAGGTGAGAACCACTGGTGTAGATCGTAGTTAGACCCAGACTCACCGTTAGGAAGCAGCATTCTCTGGGTGCCGGTTATTCCAGGGCTGCCTACCGTGTCTAGCTTGGGCCAGTGGGCAGCTGCAGTAGGGCCGCCCCTTTGTGCCTAGCATGTGTGGGTTCAGAACTGGCCCTCTGCACCAGGAAACCCGGGAATCCCTCTAGCAACTACACAGGCAGGCCCAGTGCCTGTTGTTTTAGACATGAAACATGCTGCAGAATCCCCGTGGCAGCTGGTTCGCAATCCGTTCTGGCTGCGGGACGAGGCTCCTCTATTCTCAGCTCTGGGGCCGAGTACAAACAGTGCCACAGTTAATGTCCTGTGCCCCCTCCCCGCCAGTGCCAAGAGCTGCCTCTGCCCATGAGAGCTAACCCTCCTGCCTGCAGAAGCTACCTCTGCCCAGCCGGATGCCTGGGATGCGCCCTGGCCCACATCCTAGGGGTGCAGAGGGGGCGTGCCCTGCGGTGGTCACTCTCGGCTGTGTTTTAAGAAAAACGAGAAACAAACCAACACCAATCTTGTAATTACAGCATAAAAAAATCTTCCAGCTGGCCCATGCCAGCAATCTCCCCCTGCTCCGGCAGGGAGAAACCCAAGCCTGGCCCTCATGAGTGACAGGTATCGTACCGCCAGCCTGGCCCCGGCCACACGCTGCCCCCAGAACATGCTCTGGGGCTGGGGAGTCTGGAGCCGTGGGTCACCCGCCCTCCCCGTGATACTGGAGGGGAGTGGCTTGGCTGCCATGGGAGGCAGGGCCTGGGCAGAAGAGGCGGGGCTAGGGGCAGGGCTGGGGGCTTGCCTCCCCCAGCCCTACCTTCACCCACCATCCATGGTACCCTCCAGCCTTCTCTTGCTATTCTGAGTTGCAAATTAGCAGCAACCAGGAATGAGTCCTTTGGCTTAAACCAACCCCCCAACCCCCGTTTTAAATCGCTCCCCTTTTACAATCAAAATGGAGGGGGGTGCCGGGAGGGGAGGGCCGGCCCCTTTGGAGACGGGACAGCCTGTGGGGGTAGCGGAGCTTGTGAGCTCGGAAAGCTGCCTTTGAGTGCATGGCCAGCTTTTGGATGTTACCCAAGATCCAGCGCCTCCCTGGCTCTTGTGGGACCCAGTTTGGGAGTGTGTGTCGCATTCATGTTCACAGCCTCGCTGCTGCTGTTTGCATGGCTATAGCTGTCAGGCAATCCATGCAATGGCTCCCTTGCTGATTTCACCAGCTTGGGAACAGCTGAGTTTATGTTGTGAGACTTGAAATGAGGCTTTATTCTCGCTGCATTCAAGCAGCGGCAGTTCTGACATCGAGCGAAGGCAGAGTACTTTTATTAAAATAGATACGTGTGGCCTGATTGTCAGCTGGTGTCAGTCACTGTGGCTACACTGACAAGTCTCAAAGGGGCAGCCGTGTGAGTGAGTATGTGCAAAAACAACAAGGAGTCCTGTGGCACCTTAGGGACTAGCAAATGTTTCATGAGCTTTCGGGAGTAAAACCCACTTCAGCAGATGAGCTGGAGTGGAAATTCCATAATCCAGAGTCTATATAGCAGCAAAAGCAATTACCTGTCAATTGTAGGACCCGTGTTAATGATGCTAATTGAGTCAGGCTGGAAATGTCCCAGTCATAACTTTTGATGTGTAAATGTGAATATCAAAGTCAGGGGGAAATTGCCTTTGTAGTGCGTTAACCAGTTACTTACTGCATATTTTCTACTGTGATCTATACCAGTGGTGTGCAACCTTTTTTCAACCACAGCCCCCATATTTTATTGTACTCGTGTCGCGACCCCCAGGGTAATTTGAGCAGCGCGGTGCGGCGCTTATATTCAGGCGGGCGGGGCTGGGCCTGGCCATTGGCAGCCCCACAGCACGGCACTTAGATCTGACCGGCCGGGGCTTATGCCCACTACTATAGCGACCCCCCAGGAAGACATCCACGACCCCCCCTTGGGGGTGGCAACCCACGGGTTGCACACCACTGATCTATGCCATCAAGTGCCAGCAATGCTCCTCTGCCGTGTACATTGGCCAAACCGGGACAGTCTCTGTGACAAAGGATAATGGACAAAAATCAGACCGTAGGACTGGTAACACATAAAGCTGGGGCGGAACATTTTAACCTCCCCTGGTCATTCAATCACAGATTTAAAAGTGGCCATTTCTTCTACAAAGGAATTTTATCACCCAATTACAAAGGGAGACTGCTGATCTGGAATTCATTTACAAATTCGACACTATCACGTTGGGCTTGAATAAAGATATTATCTAGTTAACGCACTACAAAGGCAATTTCCCATGCCATTGATACTCTCATTAGCCTTTGTCAAGGGTGACATTAGAAACGGAAGACCGTAATTTTTAAACTCAGTGGCATTCAGCAGGAGACTTCAGAAAGGAGCCAGAGGGGTTTCCGGGGTACTGAGCAGTGAGGGTGATGGTTAATAGCCAAGATGGCTGCTCTTTTGCTGCCCCTACAGCCCTCCTTCCGAACGGCACCCGATCTCACCTGCGCCGTGCACAGCAGCGCCCGAACCAACGGCCAGTGGTGCTGCCATCACTCGTCAGTTCCTAGCTTTTCTTGCAAGCCGTGTCCCGCTGAGCTAGCCCTGTGAGACCGAGGCTGGATTTGCCAGGGCTGTAACGGTTATCGATGGAATTTCCATGTGCTAGCGGGTTCTGACCGCCTCCCCTTCCCCGACGTCAGAGTCCCTCCCCCGAGCTTTGCCCACACTGCATGTGCTGTGTCCTCGGCCTGCACTAAAGCCCGTTTTATGTCACTTGTCACTTAAATCTCATTTTTTGAGGAATAAGGGAACTTGTGCAAAAGGATTTTTTCCCGACAAATGGCCCCGTCTACACGGGGCTTTTTATCGCAAAAACCTCTTCCGCAAAAAGGATCGGAAGATATGCAAATGAGAGCGCGAGATATGCAAATGAGCACCCCATTTGCATTTCCTCTTCTGCAAAAAACCCACAGTGTAGACGCAGCCATAATGAGCATGCGCAAAACCCATCTCCCAGGTGCTTCCCACCTCATGCGTGCATGTGAATCTACCTGTCAGTCCCAGATCTGGCTACGGTGGATGCCAACATCCACATTCCTGCCACGGGCCACAAAAACATGGCATTCGTGGCCAAATTTCCATGGCTCGCTCCCAGTTGGGGAAACGTTGGGCTTTGAAAATACCCCACCACCGTGAAGTTTAGTTTGTCTCTTCTGAAAGGCCTCAGAGGGGTAGCCGTATTACTCTGTCACTTTGGGAAAAAAAGTAATCCTGTGGCACCTTCGAGGCTAACCAAAACATATAGACAGTATCATGCGCTTTCGTGGGCAAAACCCACTTCCTCAGATGGGCTCCTCTGTCTGTATGTTGTGGTTAGGCTCGCAGGTGCCACAGTACTGCTCGTTGCTTTCTTCTGAAAGGGTCGTTTTTAATTCAAACACACACACACAAGAAACCTGAGTAGCCTGCCACCTTTGCCGGAGTTTCCTTTTGCACACACGTCCCTCAGCGGAGCAAAACGGCTCTTCCTTTAGCTAGAGCTAAGCTAACAAATAGCCCGCTTTTTTTTTTTAAATCTAAAATTGCCTGTTTCTGTCTAAATCCATCCCAGCTGTTCACTATTGAGCTGAAACCGCTTCTAATTGGGGTTTCTTTCTCCTTCTCCCCTTAGTATGAATTCAAAGCAAAGAATATCAAGAAGAAGAAAGTGAGCATCGTCGTGTCTGTGGATGGGGTAAAAGTGATTCTGCGCAAGAAGCAGAAGGTGAGACTACACACCGAACGCCTCTAAGGGGGTAGCCATGGCAGGAGCAGAGCCCAGAGTCCAGCAAACCCAGTATCCTTCTGACAATGGCCAGGGTGAACCGCTTCAGAGAAAGCTGTAAGATCCTCGCTGTCACCAGCTGTGGAATAATCCGGCTGCCACACTAGGTCTCATCCTAATCTCCAGGAGTTGGAAATAGGTTTAAATGCCGAAGCACAAGGATTTAATAACCCTGCCAAAATCTATGTAATTATGAAAACTGCAGCTACTCTGCTGTCTGTATAACTGTCCAGTCCCTTTTTGTCTCTTGTGAAGTTGCGGCCTCATTTGGCTGCCGTCGGTGTGTTTGTTTCCGACAAAGGAGCTTTTTGTATGTGGTGTGAAGATCGGCCAGGAAGCGAGTAGGGGGGCAATGGGAGGGGTTTGCACTGCCTGGAATATGCACTTTAGCGCCTTAGTGGGAAATTCCGACCAGAGTGAAAGATTCTGTGATGCCAAAATCAGATTCATTTTGCATACCCGCTGTTCCTAAGGGCCAGTGTTGTGTCCCCATGCGAGAGCTGCTCACCGTGGTTCGGAGGGAGCGTGATTTTGATGAAAAAATGACTTTTCTTGAAAGAAATTTTCACCCCCCCTCCAAAATAAAAAAAATTCCTTCCCTCAATTTTCCATCAGAAACAATTGACTGAAAAAAAGTGTTGACAGTTGAAATGGGGAGTGGTTTGGTTTGGTTTTTCCTTTTACCAGAAAGCAAACCATTTTCACAGGAAGTTTCAACAAAAATTATTTTTAAAAAATTCCCATAAAAAATAATTAGCTGGGTTTTGACTAGCTCCGCTAAGCGCCTCACATACATTGATACCTTAAAGCGGGGCAGGGAATAACAGGTCCAGGGGCTGCATTCGGCCCCTGGCTTTCCTGGATCCGGCTCCTGAGGCTCAGGGATCCCCCGCACTGGGGAGCCCGCGCTGGTGCTCCAGCCCCCTGCCACCCACCCACAGGGCTGGAGCACCCAAAATCTACTAGCCTAGGCCCCCCGAGGCTTTGGTGTACGAGGGGAATGTGAGGAGTGTCTATTTCCTTCTCAGTCAAGGGGCTCTCACTTTGCTTCTCACTTGTGTATGGCCCCCGACTGATTTTCCTGTGGGTCAGTGGCCCCCGACCCAAAACAGGTTTCCCACCTCTGCCTTAAATAGCTAATCCTCCACACCCCAGGAGGGCGGGATTTACCGTTATCCCCATTTCACAGATGGGGAACTGAGGCATCTGTGTGGCTCAGCTGGGAATGGCCGCCAAATCTGCCAACCATCAATGCTGAACTCCCCTTTCCCTGCCTGTGTGAGAACAGACTTCTAGCTCAGGGGTGGGTGATAAATTTTGCCCAGGGGCCACTTCAAAAATTTTTGAAGTAGCCCCGGGACAACCAGGAAGGGGCGGGGCCTAACCGGGAAGGGGCGAGGTTACCTCACCTCCAGACCATGGGAAAAACCCCTTTGCCCCCCCTAACCACTAGGCACCCATGCCCTGGAAGAGGCTTGACACGCTCCCCCACCCCCCAGGCCGGGAATCTTCAATCAGAGGAGCATGTGGCACTTTGAAGTGGGCTCCTCGTAGGGCCGGGGAAGAGGGATGGGCCTGCAGGCAGGGAAGCACGCAAAGCCTCTTTTGCTCTCCCCACCCGCCTGGTCTGCGAGCAGCGCGTGGCACTTCAAAGCGCCACGTGCTCCTGGCAGGGCGGGGGCAGAGCCGATGAGGCCCCCGCCCCCAGACCCTAATTGGCCTGGGGGCCGGGGAGCAGCAGGGCCTCCATGGGCCGGGTCCAGCCTGCGGAGGCACTTTTGCCCACCCCTGTTCTAGCTCCTGCCCGTTTTTCAAGCTGGAAGGATCAGAAATGTGCACGGATATCCGAAGCTGCAGCTTTTCTTCGGCTAAACGGCTGTCAATAAAATAGTCAAACCCTGGCCTAGATTCTAGTGGAGGGAAAACCCCCCTGTTCTCCTTGGGTTGGCATGGCAATCGGGGCAGAGCAGCCCCGAGCTGCTTACTCCTTTCTTCTCTCCCCTGCTTACAGAGGAAAGAATGGGCGTGGGACGAGAGCAAGATGGTAGTGATGCACGATCCAGTCTACAGGTAAGCTGCGGGGGATTACGCCAGCTAGCTCTGGAGGCAATCCGTCCAATGTAATAAGATGCACGCAGCTTGGCTCCTGTGTGCCAAATTACTGTCTACCGACAGCTGTGCTTCCCAAAGGCCTGTGTTAAATGAACAAGGAGGCTGTGTTATTTAAGAAAGGAATGGTGATATTTGGAGTATTCCTCTGCCCTTGAGGAAAATATTAGTTTCCCTCCAGGGATGGGTGAGGAGAGTTTCCAAGCTGCACGATTGGTATTTGTTTTATTCTTGCCCCTCTCTCTTCGGGCAGCCTTAAAGGAGACCGGTCTGTGTGCCAAAGGCAGAGGGTCATTTCAATAGACTCTCCAGAAGGGAGCTTGATTGTTACTAAAATAATCTTCAGAGAAGACGACTTGCTTATTACAGGGCTGAGCCCGTGTTCTTGCTAATTGCCCTGCTGGCGGATTCTAGGCGGAATTCAAAGGCAGAGACGGGGAAGGAGAAACACGCGCCCGTCTCCCTCCTTTCCTCGGCAGTCAGCTGAAATCACTCAGCACGTTTGTACCCGGCGAAATAACTGTGGGGAATACAATGGACAAAAATTTGAAATGGAGGGGAAGGAGCCAGGGCTAATGGGTGGGGGCTGCAAATCCCTTGAGCTGAGCAGGGTGGGGTGGAGAGTGAATTCAGCGTCCTTTGCAGAAGCATCCGGAAGGAAGCTGGCTTTTGTCGTGTACCATCTGCCTGTCATTAATGATAATGGGGCCGGGCGCCCAACTGCGTCTTTCTGCCATTTGCTGCCTTGTGAGCTGGGACGGACCATCCAGCGGCCTGTGATGTGGGTCATGGCTGAGTGTAAACTGGGGTGGGTTCCTGGACACGAGACCCCCCCGGCCCCAAACCTGCCCCTGCCCGGCAGGAGTCCTCTGTGGTCCCTTCGGCGTCCTTGACGCTGGCTAGCCTGAGTCCTTCCTCTCACATCAAAAGGGTTCCAGAGCCTTGGCCACCGCTTGGCAGAGCTCACTCAGCTGGCGGGGCTGCGGGAGCACTGGGAGGCTAATGGCCAGGGCCGTCCTTAGGCCTACGCAGCGTATGCAACCGCACAGGGCATCTCTCCATTTGCTCCTCTTCCCCCGCTGGCCCCCATCCTCCTCCCCACCCCAATCCTCTGCCCCCCACCCTCCGCCTGCTGGCCCACATAGTCTGCCTGTTCCCCCCTCCTTCCCCCAGCCTCCCCCTGTCCCCCAGCCCCGCCCTATGGAGTGGCTGCCCCCCTGCAGGGGATGAAGGGTGCAGGTGCTCGGGCTGTGAAGGGTGCCAGGCATCTTCAAGCCGGCCCTGTTAGTGGCTGGAGGTTAGACGAGGAGAAGCTAGATAATTTAAAGAGAAGCTAGATAATTTCATGGAGGTTAGGTCCATAAAAGGCTATTAGCCAGGGGATAAAATGGTGTCCTTGGCCTCTGTTTGACAGAGGCTGGAGAGGGATGGCAGGAGACAAATCGCTTGATCATTGTCTTCGGTCCACCCCCTCTGGGGCACCTGGTGCTGGCCACTGTCGGCAGACAGGATACTGGGCTAGATGGACCTTTGGTCTGACCCGGTACGGCCGTTCTTATGTGTTTATGTTCTTATGAGGAAGGGCTGTTTCCAAATGCAGGCTGCTCCTGCTCCCTTGAGTGGGACAGGAAGACATGCCCTGTGACTTCCTGGCTTGGATTTCACTGGGCTGCCTGCGGGTGCTAGGCACAGAACAGCATGGCTGGCTCTCTCCTTGTGGTGCGGCAGGAGAATAGGTTCACTGTCAGCATCTAGGGCAGGGGTGGGCAAATACCGGCCTGTGGACCAGAGCCGGTTCGCCTGGGTTAGCTCCTGGTGGGCCCCACTGCTGTATTTACCTGTACGGCCACAAGTACCACCAATTGCTGCTCCCATTGGCTGCAGATTACCGTTCCCGGCCAATGGGAGCTGCAGGAAGCAGTGTCCCAGTCCGCGCTGCTCCCATTGGCTGGGAATGGTGATCTGCAGCCAATGGGAGCTGCGATCGCTGGTATCTGCAGCTGTGCAGGTAAACATAGCAGTGGGGGAGCACCAGAGGCTAACCCTGGTGAACCGCCACCGTGTTATTGTCCACCCCTGAGTTAGGGATATGTTTGGTCTCTCTAATGTAGCTTTTTAGCTGCCTCGTGGAAGCTCATAAGGGTTTGTACCTGCTCTAGAAAGAGGCAATTTGCCCTCAAAAACGCAAAGTGCCACCGTACTAGCTGCTCTCTGGCCTTGATGGTTGTGGGAGGAAAGAGGAATCTCTCAGAAGGTGCTAGAACTAGAGATGTGGGAGTTTAACTGTGTAAACGGTTAACTATTCAGCCTGGGTTTATCAGTTAACGTTCATGGTTACACACAGGCTCCCGCCCTGCACCTGGCGAGCTGGCTGCTGCCCCGTGCTGCTGCCTCTGATAGAGAGGCAGCAGCGTGGGGCTGCAGGCAGGAGCCAGTACATGCGGGGAGCTGGCTGAAAAGCCGATTGCAGGTGCACACCAGCTCCCAGGGAGCCCACTGCTCCGACGCCTGTAATAGGCACTGAAATTTTACAGGGTTACTCAATGACACGCTTTTTAACATCCCTACCTAGAACCCATGTGGCTGTTCTGTTTTCCTTTTGCCCTGGGATCCTTTTGACCGTCTGCTCTGTGCCTGACCCTGACCTTGGACGGTTTGAGTCTCATTTTCTGTTGGCCAAGGTTTCTGCATGCTTCCTGCCTCCGGTTATTCTGGGTCTTTTCTCACTAGAATCTTCTACGTGTCGCACGACTCGCAGGACCTGAAGATTTTCAGTTACATCGCAAGGGACGGTGCCAACAATGCGTTCAGATGCAATGTTTTCAAGTCCAAAAAGAAGGTGCGGTAGGTCTCTCATGGCCACTAGCTTTTCAGAGGCCCGTTGTACCCATTGTAATGGTGCGGGTTACCCTGGGAGAACCCCCATCCCTAATGGGTACTTGGTAAGAGGGAGGCTTGCTGAGACGTCGTCCCAGATTTTACCCGTTTATGGCAGATGCTGGATGACATCCGTATGCTCATTAACTTGGGTTTAAATATCTTGTCGACATGACCAACCCATGCAGAAGTCAGAGTTTATCCAGGAGTAAAACTTCGTAGTCTGGGGAGACCGCGGGACAAGGGGATGTAGAACTTCCTGTGCAGCGAAGTGGGAGTCCCAGCCGGGGGCAGCTGCCTTTCAAAATGGGACCTGGTTAGCGCTGTCCTAGTCCCCGTTGTCTGATACCTCTTAAATGTCCCTGCCCCAGAGCAGCCTTATGAAGGTTCTTGGGGGCTGCCTGCTGATGAGTGTGCCTAGAAGCCTCCTTTCAGGGTAGGGGGGAGTGTGGCTCCCCACACAGGCCCCGGCTCTGTTTTGGGATGTGGAGGGGGGGCTCCCTGTCAGCAGAGCTGTGATGGGAGGCAGAGCCCCCCTTACCCATATGCAAAATGGCAGCTGTGTAGGGCACCCGAAAATTTGGGGCATCGCTGAGTCTTCATGTCCACCCACCTCTTCCTCTCCCTGCTCTGTGGCATTGCTTCCTCCGGACAGGGTCTAGTTAACTTACATAAGAACGGCCAGACTGGGTCAGACCAAAGGTCCATCTAGTCCAGTGCTCTAAAAAGTCGTCCCTCCCTCCCCCCACCATGGGCTGCCATCAGACACAGGGGCACCAGTCGCCCAGTGCTGCATAGGGCCCCGTCGATCCTAAGGACGGCCTGGGAGCGGGGGGGGGGAGAGGGGCCAGGCCATAGCAGGAGTCTCCTGGGAACCGTGGGGTTCTGCTCCGCGTCGCGCCCTGTGGCAAAGCTCCTACTCCAACGGGCTCTAACCTGCTCCCCAGAGCCAGGCCATGCGGGTGGTGCGGACCGTGGGCCAGGCCTTCGAGGTGTGTCACAAGCTGAGCCTGCAGCACGCGCTGCAGAACGCGGACGGCCAGGCCGACGGCGCCAGCGACAAGTCTGCGGAAGAGCAGCCTCCAGAAGGTGACGCCGCTCCCCCTTGGGCAGGGCCCCCTCCCCTCGAGGCAGCCGGCGCGCAGGGTGGGGGGGACACTCTGGCGGTACAGCGTCTTGTTAGTGCTGACCCTGACTGGGGTTGCGGGGCTCGCGGACCAGAGACCCTGTGTTTTGCAGCCCCTGCGGCTCCTGCCCTTTCAGCGCAAAGACAGCAGAGCGCCTTAAAAACATCTGGGAGAGGGAAACATCACCCCTGTGGAAACTGAGCCACCGAGAGGCTGAGGAATTGACCCAGTGCACGTGGGTGGGCACGCAGGAGAGATTCCAATGCCACCCACAGCTAGGCTTTTTGTTTCTGTGGGTGGTGCACATGCCTCGGTGCATGTAACAAACTTTATTCCGCACATGCATGGCAAAAATACACGCATGGATGGGGGAAAATTAGAGGGAACGTTGCTGATCTCTAGACCAGGCTTTCTCCGGGGCGCGTTTCCAGTCTGTTAACTTGGTTCCAACACGTGGAGGCGTCTTTAAAAAGAGCCAAATTATTCTTTAGTTGTTCTCCTGTCTGTGCCAGCGCTGCCCAGTCGCTCAGTCTCCTGGCTCTGAGCCGCTAACATTTTGGTTTGTTCATTTATCGGACTCTCTCTCTTGAAGTTCACCAGCAGGTTGGAGCCAAGAAAGTGGATGTTGACGAGGCTGACGTGGACTCCGATGACATCGGCCTCTCTGAGAGAGGGAGTGGGGAGCTGCCCTCCCCCGTGGGCGAGCGGGGCACGCTGAAATCCGGACAGATCTTCCCAGACAAGAGCTGTCAGGTGAGGGGTGGAGCTGGGGGGAATTGGACAGCGCTGCCCGTTTGCTGAGGTGATTCATTTGCCTCTGGGGGCTCGATGCAGGGCCTCGCACGGGAGGGCCGCTCACAGAAACGCCAGTCACGGGGCTTTCGTTTCAGCATGTCCCCGGAAGGGAGCCTGCGGGGCAGCCCGTCCCTCGAAGGCCTGCAGTAGAGAGACTGGGTCATCCCCCGTCCTAGTTCTCCCCTCTCCATGCCCGCTGGCCTGCAGGACACAGTGTTGAACTCACACAGGGGTGATGTTGCTCTAGCCCGACATCCTAGAAACGGGAAACAGCCGGAGATTTCCTTCCATGTGCCCTTCCTGGCTGATTGCCCTGGCGTGGGATTTTAAATGCTCCTGTCGCTCATGCGGAGCCGGGCCGAAAATGACAGGTGAGACCTGGCAATGGGGTGCGTGGCATGGCCGTGCAAGGCAGGTATCCCTAGGGCTGGGTTTCCAAAGGTGAGCTGCCTGCTTGACCACTAGCCAGGGCCTGCCCCTCTGGGCACCTGCAGCCGCTCATGCCACACCACCCAGGCAGGAAACGAGGCAAGTTTTAAATGCAGGTTCTTAGGGCCTCCCCCAGGTATGTTTGCAAGTGGAACTGGCTGGCCCTAGCTAGGGATGTAGAAGCGTAGTCGATTAGTCGGCTATCTGATGGGCCTAGGCTTATCGGGTAGTCGAGCTGACTACTCACATTCTCCCCTCCCCTTGCTGCCTCTGTATCAGAGGCAGCAAGGAAGGGGGGAAGCAGGAGCCGGTGCTGGGGCAGGGCCAGCTTAAAAGCCGGCTCCCCCCCAGCACCATCTCTGCAGTGCTGTTCCCCCCGCCCCCCATCACATGCTGCTGCCTCTATCAGAGGCAGCAATGTGGGGGAGCCAGGGGGAGACTGCTCCAGCAGCAGACCCTGTCCATGGCGGCCTGGGCTAGCCACAGAAGCTGCTCCGCAGCAGCCTCTCCCGCTGGGACCCCCTACGGACAGGGGCTGCTGGACCCAGCATGAGCCGGGACTGAGACAGTCCAGCTTGGGCCAGGTCCAGGAGCGACCCCCGCTGCAGCTCTGCAGTTTAAATGTAGTCGGAGCCGGGCTGCCTGCATTTAAACAGCAGAGCCGCAGCAGGGGTAGCTCCTTATCGACTGCCCGGTTACCCGATTATCCGCCCCTTCACATCCTTGGCCCTAGCTCCCTGCTCTGCCCCAGGACGCAGCGGGGGAGTGGAGAGTGTCTGCAGACTGGCAAAATCGCCCTCTCTTCACGGCGGGTCCTTTTTCTCTCCCGGGGGAGTGGGATTTTGTTCGACACCCTTGACTTGCAGGCGTTCGCCGGAGGCACTGCGGGATCCCGCGTGGCAAGAGAGGGACGGCAGTGCCCCGGCTCCCGCAAGGGTGCCCTAGAGCAGGGGGTTTTCAAACTGGGGTCGCGCCCCAGGACTGGGTGGTGGAATGTCAGACCCCGGGTCTTATTGCTGCAGGGGGATCAGGTGAGCAGTGGGGGAGCTAAGGCAGCTCCCTGCCTGTCCTGGCACCGCAGACTGCGCTGCGGCCCAGAAGCGGCCGGCAACAGGCCTGGCTCCTAGGGGATGGGGGAGCGCACAGGGTTCCACACACTGCCCCTGCCCTGAGCACTAGCTCTGCCCTCCCACTGGCTGGGAACCTGCCGCTGGCTGCTCCTGGGGGCAGCAGGGTCTGCGGTGCTGGGAGAGGCAGGAAGCTGCCTTAGCCTCCCCGCTGCACCGCTGACAGGGAGCTGCTTGAGGTCAGCCCCTGCTGCCCCCGCCTGCTCCCCCAAAGCTCTCCTCCTCACCCCCACCCCATCTCCAGTCACATGATGTTGGGTCGCGGCACCAACAGTTTTCCTCAGCTGGGTCGTGAGAAGACAAGTTTGAACCCCCCGGGCCTAGAGCAGCGGCCCTGAGCCGCCCACCACTGGAGAATGGCACCCACACGCCTGTAGCCAGCCGCTGAACTCCCGCCCCGCCCGGCAGCTCCTGCGCCCGAGCCAGGCTCCGCTTCCTAGAGGGGGAGAAACTTTGCCAGTCTGTAGCGCCGTCACCTCAGCTTCCCTGTTGATCACAGCCGGTCCCTCCTGGCACAAGAGGCTTGGCACATAGATGGACAAAAAATGAGAGGGAACATTGGCCCTACCGCAGGCTAGCGTGTGGCATTGCCGCACGCTCTCGGCGCCCCGTGGCCCGTGCACAGCAGCAGTGCGTGGTCCGGGGCGACCCTCCCGGTCTCAGCCCTGGGAGCCGGGCGGGGGAACGGTGCTGCCGAGCAGTGCGGGGGAGCCGTCTCTTACCCCGCCGCAAGCCGACAGCTGTGGTTCTCTGGCCAGTGACGGTCTCCCTGCTAAGCCTGGGTTTCCTAGTGGTGTTTGGGGGGTCCCCTGAGGTTAGAGTGATTCTGGAGGGCTGGGTCCAGAGAGCGTTAGGACGGGATGCTTAAATTTAAACCAGGGATGAAGTGAGGGAGTGAGCGACACTCCTGTGAGTTCAGAGACTGCCCAGCACGAAGGGGGAGTCACCTCCACTCCCTGACAAGCTAGACAGGCAGCTTTGAAATGGCTCTGCAGTGTCATTTGAATTCCCAGGGATCTGACAGGGGTGGGGTGTGGGCCTCTGGTTTAGTGGAAGTGAAGGAAGCCTGTTTGGCTGGATTATTAAGGCATCATGTTCCCTGGAAGCAGAGGGCTCGGGGAGCCGCCCAGGAGAGATTCAGGTGCCGCCCAGCTGATTAGCACAGCTCCCAACGCCAGCAGCCCGTGTTTCTGCCGGCGGTGCACATCCGCACATGCCTCCGTGCACAGAACAAACTTTATTCCATACATGGATGGAAAACATTCCTCCCATGAAGGAACATTGAGGGCGTCCGCCTGCAGTGTTTTAATACGCTAATGAATCGGGCTCGAATCCTTCGGCAAGCATTCACTTTAATGGCGGCCAACTTTTAAAAGAGCAAAATTCCCAGGGTCTGCTGGTGATTCTGGGCAGCTGGAGGAGCATTTTGGAGACTCCCATTGAGTATTTGCTGGGCAACTCGAGCCACTTCCCGCACTAGGTCCCAGCAGGGGAAGGTACCAGGGGAAGTAAACTCTGCGTTCCCGTTGTGAGTGCCGCATACACACGGGCACAGGGATATTACTCATTGCAAGCCATTTTAAAACTGGCTGGAGCCGGGAGAGCATACGCGTGCACCCGGATCGCGCCGAACGCCAGGGTCCTGTTCTCACTCCAGCACGTTGTCCAGCTGACTGAAGGCCTGGCCTTGCGCCCGTGCGAACCCCTCACTGCAGGCGGGCAAAGCTGGGTTCAGCGGCCGTGTCCGGGGGCAGGGCCGGGGGGGGCGAGCTGCACCATGCTGAGGGCTGCTTTGCCTCCCGCCACCAGCCGAGCTGAGAACTGCTCAGCTCGTGTCACTGAGCCAGCTCCTTTGTGCCTAGGAGGCCGAAACCTGTTCCCTCTACCCGTCCGCGTCCCAGCAACTGCGGAGTCCTAGCAGCCCCTGCTCTTCCGCCTCAGCAACCCCCCTGGCTTCTCAGCACTGCCTTCAGCTCCTCCAGCACCAGCTCCTGCAGCAGCAGACGCAGACGCAGGTGGCTGTGGCACAGGTAAGGGGCTGCGCGTTCCTGCCCAGACCGCTCCTGGGGGCGGGGGGGGGATCGCACCATGTGTACATGCGGGACACAGACGGACGCAGGACACAGCGACGCTCTAGTGTGACAGCCCGAGCACTTTACCGACCTTCCCCTCCTCGGCTCGCCGGCCCTTTAACCATGTGCGATATATAGGGAAACTGAGGCACGCCTCCGGCACCAAAAAAAAAGGTTCCGTGTCAGAGGTGTGTCTAGAACTCAGCCTGGCCAACTGCGGTACCTGTTAGACCATCCTCCCTGTGCCTGGGGGCTGCTGGTTTTTAAATGCATTGTTAATCCAGCCACTGCTTGGTGGGCACTACCTGCCTTCCGGCATCTACTGGCTGGTGATGCTACAAGTTGGACCTCCCTGGTCCGGCACCCTCCTGACCTGACCGGTCCCGAACGAGGGAATTTGCTGGACTTGGGGAGATCCCAGCCCCCCACCAGCTCCACTTATGGCCCAGCTGACCCTCTGTGCTTGGCCCGGCTGGGCTGCTGGCCGTCGCCAGACACAAGCCCCCCTACCGCAGCTCCATCCGGTGCCCCTACCACTGCCCCCCCTACCGCTGGCCCCCACCATCCACCCTGCTGCTGGCCTCGGCTGGCCCTCCTACCGCCAGCCCTGCTGCCGCCCGCTCCAGCCCCAGGGCTCTCCTGCCGGGGCACGGGTGTTGCCGGAGCAGAGGCCCCGTATAGGGAAGTGCGACCCGTAGTTCTGAACCACCACGCTGGGAGCTGCTCTGCCATGGCCTGGTGGGGGAAGGGGATAGAGTTGGCTCAGGGGGCGGGTCCCGGCTCCTGCCTTTGCGTCACTTTTCCACGTGGCCTCTGGAATTCCAGGCCCGCTGGGAAGTTTCCTTGGGGATTTTCTTCCCTTCTGTAGAGGAGGGGGGAAATTGGCTGCAGGGCTGGACCCTCATTCCCGCACAGCCCTGCCGCCAAAGCATCTGCCTGGGGCTCCAAGGGGCCTGGCGTTTAAGGGGCCAGCTGAGCGGCTCCTGCTGTGTGAGGTGCACGTGGGAGCGTATCCGCTCTGAGAGGAGAGCTCGCCCGGCCGGGACGTGAATCCTGCCTGCAGACGTGGTCGCCTCGTCTCCAGAAAGATAGCTCGGCCTTGGAAAAGGTTGAGAAGAGGGCAACAAAAGGGATGAGGGGTTTGGAACGGCTGCCATGTGAAGAGAGATTTAAAAAACCGGGACTTTTCAGCTTAGAAAAGAGGAGGCGAAGGGGGGATAGGATGGAGTCTATCAAGTTTTGACTGGTGTGGAGAAAGTGAATAAAGACGAGTCATTTACTCCTTCCAAGAACACAAGAACTAGGGGTCACCAAATGAAACGAATAGGTAGCAGGTTTAAAACAAACAAAGGGAATTTTTTCTTCACACAGCACACAGTCAACCTGTGGAACTCCTCGCCAGAGGAGGCTGTGAAGACCAGGACATTAACAGGGTTCAGAGAAGAACTAGATGGAGGACAGGTCCATCAATGGCTCTTAGCCAGAACGGGTAGGAATGGTGTCCCTGGCCTCTGTTTGCTGGAAGCTGGGAATGGATGACAGGGGAGGGATCACTTGATGATTCCCTGTTCTGTTCATTCCCTCTGGGGCACCTGGCACTGGCCACTGTCAGCAGGCAGGACCAGGAGGCATGGACCTTTGGTCTGACCCAGTCTGGCCATTCTTATGAGTGGGCCCGGGCTGCCAGAGAGCGAGGGGAGACCTGAGGAGGAAGAAGGGAAGCGAGTTTGGCAAGATGCTAGCCGAGCGACAGCACCGTTCCCAAGCTGCAGACTCGGCCTGCGAGCGGGGAAGAGATTCGCCGAACAGGCTCCGGGGTGTGGGTCCGGGGGTTGCCGCGCACCCCTGGAGCTGCAGGCGGCACGCCCCGGAGCAGGTGACGTATCCACCTTTCCCCTGCAGGTGCAGCTGCTGAAAGACCAGCTGGCTGCGGAAACGGCCGCTCGCATCGAGGCCCAGGCCCGGGTGCGCCAGCTGCTGCTGACCAACCGCGACCTGCTGCAGCACGTCTCCCTGCTGGTGAAGCAGCTGAAGGAGCTGGAGATCAAGGTGCAGCTCCGGCAGCCAGGTGAGGGGGGGGAGGGGAGGCCAGGGCAGCTCGACTCCTCCAGGCAGGTGGACACAGAGCCCTCCCCAGCCCCATGCTCCTCCGGCCCAGCGTTCCCCTCAGTCTGTAATACGCCTGCCTCAGGCAGGGGGGCAGCTCACTATGGAGAATGCCACCTCCATCCCCCTGCGTCCTTCTGGTGCTGAGCAAGGCAGGAGGTCACTCCGAGCTGCAGCAGCAGGTGCGGGGGCTGGAGGTGCTCCCCAGGCACTGCAACGCCAGGACGCTGCGCCCTGCGGTTTGTGAGTGGAGCCAGACAGCCGGCGACGGGGGGTGGTGGGGCTGCCCCCGTTGTGTAGATGGGGGAACAGGCAGACCTCAAGCCTTGGATAGGAGCAAACTCCAGCCCCCGGCCTCTCTGTCCTAGGCCTAGCTCCGTGGCCAGGGCCAGGCCAGTTCCTCCTCTCCTGAGGCCTGAGACGCCCTTGGGCCTTCAGTGCTTGTGAGCAGCACAGGGCTGGCAGCTGTGGAGACTGCCGGCCTCTGCCCTGCCGGCGCGCCCCATCCCAGCCCCGAGGGCAGGGCCCCAGCTGGCAGCTGACGGGCCGTTTGGTGTTTTGTGCCGCACACAGATGGCTGCTGCGAACTGAGACCCGACACAACTCCGCTCACGGAACCTCTGGCCGGGGGGGCCGGGGGCTGATGGCAAAGAGCCTGGAGGGAGGGGGGGACGTGCAGCCAGCTGTAGCCCCGGGCAGCCATCCTCTTCCCCCATCTCTCCCGCAGCAGGAGTGGGCCTGGCTAGCGGGGGCTGGATCCCCAGTTGGCTTTGGGCCGTCGCTGCCATGAGCCCAGCTCCTGCTGGGTCTAGCCGCTGACTCTCTCTGCCAGCAGAGGCCCAGGCCTTCACTGGTAGGGCCCGGGCCCCCGAGGCCCCCCTCTCACGCTGGCCCTGACCAGGCTCTGAGGGAGCCGTTGGGCCCGTGGCAGCCGCCAGCTGCTGCCTGTCGCCGTTTACCCAGCTGTGTCTCTTTGCCTTGGCAGTTGACCGATCCCTGCAGAACCTGTCCCTGGCTCAGTCCTTGTCTCTGAACCTGAAGAACCATTACAGCCTGGACATCAGCCTGCCCTCCGCCTCCACCCCGGCCAGCGTCCTGGGCAGCCCGCTGGCCCCCCGCACGCGGGACACCAGCGCCTCCTACCTCAACCTCCTGAGCCCGGAGAGAGGGGGCCGGGGGCCCGCCGCCCTGGACGGGGACGAGCGGCCGGAGGGGCAGGACGGCCGGCGTGTGGAGGGCTCCGAGCTCAGCGACCAGGCCCTGCTCAACGGAGGCGGCCGGCAGCAGGCAGGCGACCCGGGTGGCAGGGCCGAGGGCGAAAGGTAGGTCGGGCTCCCCGTCCCCCTTTTCTGTGAGCAGCCGCCTGCGCTGGGACCGGGGGCCCTCCCCCAGCGCTGGCTGGTCCGTTCGGCGCCGGGGCCGTCGCAGTAGCCTGCATCCTGCGGGGAGCGGCTCGCGATGGAGAAAGGCAGGCGGAGGCCTCTGTGGCCCAGGCAGCTGGGCTCTCCCTGTGGCTTCCCACAGCTGGGGCCAATGGGAGTGGGACTCGGTCCCCTGCCTGCTTCCCCCTCACGCTGTCCCTGAGGAGCCGGGAGCGACCAGGGGGCTGGACGGGAGGGGCTGGGGGTTTGTGAGAAGGCAGCTGGCCTCGGCGATCTCTCGGGGCTGAGCCACGCGCCTCAGCCTGCCCTCGCTTGGACGCCTCTCTGTCCTCCCCAGGTCGCAGCAGCCCATCCCCAAGCTCGACCCGCCCCCGCCCGTCCTGCGCAAGAGATCCAGCAAGACCTCCCCCAGCCTGGAGCTGGCCGCCAAGCCTGAGCCTCTGGCTCCTGCCACGCTGCCCAGCCCCAACGCCTCCAGCCTCACCAGCATCACCACCTGCTCGCTCACCAGCTTGGAGCTCGAGCCGGACGCCAGGCCGCCGGCCCCCAGCACGGAGCTCTTCCCCGCTCAGGGGGCCGGGCGCAAGGACAGGGCTGGCGAGAGCGGCCAGGCGTCCCCTGAGGCTGGCGCCTGCCGTCCCTGGGACGGGGCCGCTGCGCTCGGGGAGGCGGCTGGCCAGACGCCGGCGAGAGACGCGGAAGACGAGGCCTCCGCCATGGACAGCACCTTGCCGTTCTCCTCCGCCGGCGGCACCGAAACGCGCTTGCACATCAGCTTCTCGGAGGACGAGCTGCTGGAGAATGAGGTGGATGCCGCCCTGGGGCTCAGCAGGGTCCCTGCTTAGCCCCCGACTTCAGTGGCGAGCCGGGCAGGAGGCGTCCCTGCCCCGTGTTAGAATGTAGATTGGCGCCAGTGCCGGGGAACTAGCGTTCTTAGGCCTTAGCTCAGGAGCCGGATCGCTCCCCCGCGACACGTAGCAGCCGGCTGGTGCCCTTGCGCCATCCCCGACCGGCTGCCACGGGCTGGCGCTGGCTTAGTCCCGGCCCTCTCGCGCCCCCCAGCAGTGCTCGGCTCTGGGCTGCAGACCCCGCTGTGCCACAGACGCTGGGTTCCCTGGTTATCCCCGAGCCCCTCTTTTGTAGAGGTCCGTGGCTGTGGGCCTCTGATGTGCAGCCCCCCGCGAGGTGTCCAGTCCAGTGACCGAGAACGCAGCCAGGCCCCTGCTCTGCTGCTGTGGCCTCTGCTGCCGTGGCCCCCGTCACGCCCAGTGGCTAGGTCTGCCAGGCAGCGCCCTCCTCCACCCCGTGGGCCCCACACCCCCGTCTGCACCCCTCCCGCTGCTCACTGGCCCCGGTGCCACGCGGGGAGGTTTGGGCAGCTGCCGCATAGGTGAACGGCCAGGGCAGGAGGTACCTGGCCAGAGGAGGCGAGTCCGTTCCAGTCTGCTCCATGCTCCTTTGCCGATGAGCCCAGCTGGGGCCCAGGCCGAGCCTCCCCCGCCACGTCCTGATTGCTCTCCGGAGTCCCAGCACCGGTGTCTGACGTGTGACGGGGTTCCCCAAGCTGTGCACTACGGGACTGGGCTGGGGAGGGGGGCGTTAGATCCTGCCCCCCAGAAGGAGAGAAGATTCAGTGCAAACCCTCAGCTGCTCGAGTCCTGACCACTTGGCGATCGAATCGGGTTCGAGATTTGTCAGCTGCTTGACCAGGAGCCGGTGTCAAACTCTCTGGAGCGCCCGGGCTGGGAGCAACAGAGAGGGACGGGGGGGGGTGCTGGCAGGCCACTCCGGCTGCACAGGGGGGGCTGGGCTGGAGGAGACCCCCAGAAGGTGTCCGGCAGGGGCAGGCAGAGGCACAGTGACCCTGCGGGGACTGTCCCCGGGCTCTGGGGACAGAATCCAGTACAGGGTGTGGACCTGTGGGTCCCGTGGGTCTGATCCCCGCTGGCTAATGTGACAGCGGAGGGAGCAGTCGCCGTGTGGGAGGGGGATAAATCGCTGGGTCCAGACGCGTTCGGCCACCGTTGTCAAGGCCGGAGAGGTCCCTGAATCCCCCAGCAGGGCTTAGGACCGTCCCTCCTGGAAGCCGCTGCAGGCCCCAACCCCGCTCAGGGCTTGCCCGGGCCTGTGGCTGATGCTAACAATCCATTGCCAGCCACGGGGCCTCCCCCCGCACCCACGTTGTCATCTGGCCCCTGGCACTGCCCTGCCTTGCTGCCCAGGTTGTGTGCACATGCCAGAGGCTGGGGGTCCTGCTGGGGACAGGAGAGGAGCAGACTGGGCCCGGGAGAGTCTGCTCCGTGCCCCTCCCCTGGCCTGCAGCTGCCCCACATGCCCGTGACTCTGCCGCGTTCCCCTGGCTGTTGGGTGGGAGGCCCCGGGCGCGGTTTGCCGCTGCTCCCCTCTGCGTGCCCAGCCCGGGCTGGCTCGGAAAGTGGGGGCCGCTCACCCGGAAAGGGCAGAGGTGGCTTGTTAGCCTGGAAGACAGAGATCCCCCTCTCCCCCCCGACGCTGGCGTGTGGAAGAGCAACTGGGACTCTCAGTTCTCTGCCCAGGCGGTGGGTTTGGTGCAAACAGCTGCTGCGTTCGGAGCCAGGGGAGGGACCGGACGAGGTCTGTGCAGTTTGCCGGGTGATGGGTCAGGTTTTAGAAGAAAGTGGGATGGGGGGTGAGGGGTTGGGGGCTGCCCACAAGGCTAATGCTGGGAACTCGGGGCGCTTAGCCGAGAAGGGGTAAGTGAGGCCTAGAGCTGTGTGTTGTGTGCAGGGTAGACGAGACGGGGTGAGGTCCCTGGGCCCCTGCCCCCGAGGGACTGGGGAAAGCTGCTGCAGGTTGGGGGAAGGGCAGTGAGCGGGCTGGCTGGGCTGAAACGCAGAATCGGGCCTTGGCCTCGCGTGGTCCCTCCTTAGGGCCGGCGTGAGACTTGTGTGGTGCCGAGCCGGGTGCTGGCTCTGCCCAGGGTGACGGGCCCTGGCCGAGTGGGGGTGGGCGAGGCGGCCGGGACAGCGGAGGACTGAGAGTGGCAGCTGTTTCCTTGGCTCCAGAGGATGCATTTGCTCCCTCGTAGGGTCCCACTCGCCAGCGCAGCCTGGGGTGGGGGGGAGACTCACACTTGGGTATGGGGAGCCCAACACCAGTGCGAGCGCCACATGGGGGTTGGCACGGTACGGCAGAGCGCTGGGCTGACTGGCCCGGGCCCCTCTGGCCTTTCAGGTGTCTCGATCCCAGCGTGGGGGGTCAGGGGTCTGCCCTCCTGCCTTGTTCGCGGGGACCGTATGGGCGTGGGGAGGTGCCGACTCTGCTGCTTGTCACCAACGCCTCATCCAGCTACCGCTGGGGTGGGTCGGCCTGCCTGGGAACCCGCCAGCCGTGTGGTGAGAAAACAGACGTGCCGTTGCAGTGAGCTGGTGGAAGGGAAGGCCCCCTGCCCGCCGGGCGCTGGGGAATTGCCACGGAGCGCCGCAGCCGGACAAGCTGCCGGGAGCCGGCGTTGTAATTACAGTTTAGTTTTCCACTGGTGCACGTGCCTGGAGTATTTATTTTAAGTGCCACCGCCCCGAAGGCCCCTCTTTCCACATGGGGGGCTTCATGCTGGGCAGGGGGCGCTGCCCGCTGGGACTCCGGCCCCAAGAAGCAACGACCCAGCCTCCCGTCCCGCTGTAAACCCTCAGCGGCTACGTCAGCCGCACGAGGCAGCGGGTAGGAAGCTGGGTACAGGCTCAGCTTGGCCAGGCCGTGGGGCCTGCAGCTGCCAGCGCAGCCATTTACATCCCCTCTCCCCAGCCCCGGCCCGGCGGGATGATGGCAGCAGGGGACTGTGGTGCCACCCTGGCCTTGCTCATTAGCCAGAGTCGCCATCCTGCTGGCGCTGGGTATGCAAAGGCCAGGCCTGGTGCGTCACCTCGTGGTGGCCACTGGTATTACGCTCAGCACAGCGCCCCCACCAAAGGCCCGCTGCTGGGCATCGGTTCTACAGCAGCGGCCCTCAGAGCGTGGCTCAGCCGAGAGGGCCGGGCAGCCTGCGCACACAGACCACGGCGCGGGTCCACAGGTCAGCACGGAGCAGGGTGAGCAGCGAGGTGACCTGCCTGCACCCTGGAGCTGCGAGGCCGAAACAGCCAGTGCTCCTTTGCCCTTCACCCCGCAGAGAGGTGACGGAGCCGCCAGTCCCTCCCAGGGAGCACAGGCCTGCTCTGCAGCACACCCTGATCCCAAGCGATTCCCCAGCCAGACCTGCTTCCACTGGAGAGAAATCCCTTCTGCCTACAGAGCCAGGCGCCCTACTGCTTTCCCTCCTGGCTGTTCCCCTGAGCCTTGTCCGGCACCGGGTGAGCCTCGCCGGGCACCTGAAAGGGGAGGGACCTTATGGCACTGTCTGTTCCCAACATTATTACACCCCCTTCCAGGCACCAGGGTGATACAGAGCGAGTCCCTGCAGCAAGGACGGGGCAGTTCGCTACCTGCCTTAGGGTCTTCCCCATGAAAGCTCATGGTGCTATCTGTCTATTTTGTGCTAGTCTTTAAGGGCGCGTCTGCACCGCAGTGTGATTTTGGAATAACTGATATTGTTCCAAAATAACAGTGCACGGCTACACTACACGCCGTTATTTCAACATAATGTCGAGCTGGAGGACTTCTTACTCGGACTCCTGTAACCCTCATTTCATGAGGAGTAAAGGAAGAGCGCCAAAAGCTGAGTTAAGCTTTTTCAACTTCAGCTACGTAATTGACTCTAGGGCTGTGTCTACATTGGCATGATTTTGTGCAAAAGCACCCGCTTTTGCGCAAAAACATGCCGCCTGTCTACACTGGCAGGGAGTTCTTGCGCAAGAACACTGACGTTCTAATGTGTGAAATCAGGGCTTCTTGCGCAAGAACTATGATGCTCCCGCTCAGGAAAAAACCCTCTTGCGCAACTGTTCTTGCGTAAGAGGCCAGTGTAGACAGGCAACATGAATTTCTTGCGCAAGAAAGCCCGATGGCTAAAATGGCCATCGGGCTTTCTTCTTAGAAGAGCGTCTACACTGGCACGGATGCTTTGCGCAAAGCACATCTCTTGCGCAAAAGCACATGCCAGCGTAGACGCTCTCTTGCGCAAATACTTTAACGCAAAAACTCTTGCGTTGAAAGTATTTGTGCAAAATCTTGCCAATGTAGACGTAGCCAAGCTGCATAGCTTCATTCGACTTTAGCTCTGCTGGGTAGACGTACCTTAAGGTGCCACAGGACCCCTCATTGTCTTTAAAGTTACAGACTAACCAGGCGGCCCCTCTGAGGCTTTTAGAGGAGTGGGTTTTCCCAGCCAAGGCCGCTAGGGGTCAGCCATGCTCCGTTTTCCTCTCCCTCGCCCTGGAGATGCTGCTGGCTCTGCCTGGCCCAGGTTCCCAGTTACACGGGCAGTGCCGCGGGGGCTCGGCTGTGCTGTGCTGGGCGTGCCCCAGCGCCCACTCCCCAGATGGCTGGGTGGCACGACCCAAAGGGCCTTGGGCAGGGCTGCTACATTAGGGAGCCCTCAAGCTGGGTTCTTGCTTGCGAGTCTGCTGCAGGGTGGAGTCCTCCCCATGCCACCAGCCGCTGCTGCAGACTGTCTCCCTATCAGATGCTGCCCCCGAGGAATGGGCCTGTTCGGGGGGCAGAGTTGGCCTGCAGGCGGAGCAGGGAGGCCTGCTGGAACCCGGGGGCCCAGGTGGACTGCTCAGTGATGGGGCACAGATGAGTCCCCCCCTCCAAGGCTGGGTGACGCTTGGGGAGTTCACTCTCCCAGCTGGACCCTGAGCCCCACGGGGCAGGGCCCTGCCTTGTGGGTTTGGCAAGTGCTAGCCGCCTCCTAGATCTTCACACTGCACCCAGCCCCATGGGCTCTGGATGCCTCCTCTCCTGCCCCAGCTGGTGCTTTAAAGGGGGACCACAATCCCCCTCGCCCCAGCCAGGTCCCAAGACCCACCCCAGGCCAGAACCCAGCCATAAAGACAACGGGTCCCAGTGGGGACAACCATCAGCTCCCTGGGCCTGGGGGCAGCCAAGGAAGCCGGGGAGCTCGCCGGAGGCCACGTCGCTGACAACATCCTGGTGCCACCACCCATGGAGACCAACACAGTGGCCCAGCTGCTCTCCAGTGTGGCATCGTGGGTTATGCCCAGAAGTTTCCTTAACTACACATGGTTCTTACAAGCACCTCCATGGACGCCCCCTGTCCTCCGGCCAGTCAGCGCAGGGTGGGGGGAGCCCTTCCTCTGCCGGGGGCCTGGACAGCACCTCCGTTCCTGCTGTCTCAGTGCTCAAACATGCCAGCCTCCAACACGTCCCTAATCGCACACCTGGCCTGGGGACCAGCAGCCACTGGTGAGCCCTGAAGCTCAAGGCATCTCCGCCCACCATCTTCCCCCTGCGCAGCCTGTTGGTACAGTGCCAGCTCTTGGGACCAGCTGGTAGGTTTTAGGCAGCACCTTTGCTTCCCCTCCTGCCCCGGGCGCGCTCATTCAAACATTCGGCCTGCTGAGGGGATGCAAGCGGGGGGCTGGAGTGGGGAAGGGGATTAGGTGCAGGTGAGGGGGCTGGAGTGGTGAGGTGGATTGGGGGCTGGGGAAGGGGCTGGAGCAGGGAAGGGGCATTAGCCCCCAGCTGGCACCACATCAAAACAAGCCTTCCTGGAGTGATGGTTCCCTCCCCCATGAATTCGGTGACTTGGACGTGGGGGTTTGTGCCCCGTGGTGGGGTGGATCTGCCCCCAGAATCCCCACCTGGGAGAACAGGACTCCACCCAGCCGCTGTGGGGCCAGGCTGCCTCGGCAGCATCAGAGGGGCCGGGCTGGGAGGGGATGGCAAACCCAGCTGAGGGGTAAAAGGGTGGGATTGTTATGGGGGAGAAGCAATCCGGGAGGGGGGAAACCGCAGCAAGGTCAATAGAGAAAGCCGGGCTGGGGAGGTTTTCTCCCAGCTAAGGCAGGTCAGGATTCCGGCCTGTAGCAGGCTGCAGACCCCACAGACGAGACCCCCCTCCTTCTAGGGCACCCCACTGGTTTCACCTTTATCCAGCTCCATGGGGGTGCTGCTTAGGGACACTTGGAGATCTGCAGGTTTCCCCAGCACAGCAAGGGCTGAAGGAGAGAAGCAGTAAGTGGGGACAGGTGGCTAGGTGGGCTAGGGGATTTTTTGGGCCTGACCCAAAGCTCAGAGGCATGGGGAGGAAGCCTTTCCATTGACTTCCGTGGGCTTTGGCTCAAGCCCCGAAAGCACAAAACACGTAATTGCTCTGCCTTTATCGGTTACCCCTGTGTCCCCAGCGACCCCACCGGGCAGGGGTAGCCAGGAGTCACAGCACTTTGCAGCTGTTGGCTGCTCGCTGGCGGATGGGAAATAGCCCCCGTCCAGTTCAAAAGACCAACCACGGGGTCAGGCCAATAAGAACATAATGGCCATGCTGGGGCAGACCAAAGGTCCCTCTAGCCCAGTGGCCTGTCTTCTGACTGTGGCCAATACCAGATGGCCCAGAGGGAGTGAACAGAATTGGGAATCATCAGGTGATCCTTCCCCTGTCACCCATTTCCAACCCCTGACACCATTCCTACCCATCCTTGCAAATAGCCCTTGATGTACCTAACCTCCATGAATCTATCTTGTTCTTTCTTGAACCTTGTTAAAATCCTGGTCTTCAGGACATCCTCTGGCAAGGAGTTCCACAGGTCAACCATGTGCTATGTGAAGAAAAACTTCCCTTTGTTTGTTTTAAACCTGCTGCCTATTAATTTCATTTGATGACCCCCTAGTTCTTATATTATGGGAACACGTCAATAACTTTTCCTTGTTCACTTTTTCCACACCAGTCATGATTTTATAGACCTCTCTCATATCCCCGAGTCTCCTCTTTTCTAAGCTGAAAAGTCCCAGTCTTTTTAATCTCTTTTCATATGGGACCCGTTCCAAAGGCCTCATCATTTTTGTTGCCCTTTTCTGAACCTTTTTCCAATGCCAAGGTATCTTTTTTGAGATGAGGTGACCACATCTGTGCTCAGTATTCAAACTGTGGGCATCCCATGGCCCATCTCACCCAGATCCTGTCTCTGACCATGGCTGGGGCCAGATGCTGCAAAGGGAATGAAGAGCACTGGGAAAGTGATCCATCCCCGGGCAAGGTTTAAGGACCTTTGGAGCAAGCAGTTGCATCTCTGACCACTTTGGGTAATAGCCATTGACAGACCCGTCCTCCAGGGACTTACCTAGTTCTTTCTGAACCCAGTGATACTTTCAGCCAGCAAGTTCCGGGGCTTGTCTCTGCATTTATTTGTGCCTGTTAATTCTGTCCTCTGACCCCAAGTTCTAGTCTTTATGAGCAGGGATGTAAAAAGTCGGTTAAAAAAGTAACCAGGGAACTGCTGAAAATTTTACACGAGCTATATACGGCAGAGCCTGCAGCGAAATCTCCCTGGGCGTGGGGTCGCCGGCTCCTGCCGGCTCCGTGCTCTAGAAGGAGGCTTTGCTGCCGCAGCAAAATCGCTTCCCCAGGAGCAGGGCAGAGTTTAACCGATAACATTAACCGATAAACATCATCTTATCGGTTAACCAGTTACACTCGAACATCCCTCGTTATGAGAAGGGGTAAATTACACGCCCCCTGCTTATTTCCCCCCATACCATTTGGTGTCGACATCTCAGATCTTCTTGGCTGAATGGTCCCAGGGGTTTTATCCTGTTCTTGTAAGGAGCCTGTTCCACACCCCTAATCATTTTCATTGCCCTTCTCGGCATCTTTTCCAAATCTAAGGCATCTTTTACCGAGACGGCGGGACCAGAACTGCAGTATTCAAGGAGCGGGCGTATCCTGGAGTTACACAGCGACACTCTGATCTTTCCTGTTTCGTCATCTGGCCCTTTCCTTAGGGATCCCTCTGTTCTGCTAGTGTTCAGTGTCCCCCCCCGCCCCAAAACAGAGGTGAATGGATGTTTTCAGAGCACTAGCCACAGTGACTCGGTCTCTCTCATGAGGGGTTAAAGCTTGTTTATACCCCGTCGCTCTGTATAGACGGTTGGAATTATTTTTTTCCAGAGTGCAGTGTTTTGGCAGATGAACATCAGGGCTGATAAATGCATGTTGTCTCCCAGACACTTTCTGTAGCCCTTCCCAGTCAGCGTTGGACGTAGCTATCTTGAATAATTTAGTCTGAGGTAAAAGTGGGCCGGTATGGCCCGGTACAGCCCGGTACGGCCCAGTACAGCCTGGTACGGCCCGGTACGGTGGAACGGTAAGAAGTGGCCACCAGTAGCACCCCAGTCCCAAAGTGCTGCCACAGCAGAGTTTTAATGTTGCTGCCCCTTCCTCCCCCACCCCCTCCAGGGCTTCAGACGGGGTTGGGGGGCAAAAGGAGCAGCGCTACTGGACCCTTTTGGCAGGGCCGCCAACAAGAGGGGGTAGGGCTGCCCTGGGCGGCACATGCTATGCAGTACTAAAGAGCTGCCGGGGGGAGGTTGGCCCCAGCCCTGCCCCCTTCTGCCCAATGCCCCGCCCCTTCCAGGGGCCAGAGCCGGGCCCCCGTAGTGGGAAGATTTTTAAATTACTTTCACCCCTGAATGGAGCATCATCTACACACTTTGCCACCGCACGGTTCACTGGTTTCCAGATCTTTTATGAGTCTTGGAGCTGCATGGGTCCCAGCGCAGAGCCCTGGGAGACCACCCCCAGCCCAGTTACCTTTCTACACTGTGAAAAACTGACCTTTTGTTCCTACCCTTTGTGTCCAGTCTTTTAACCAGCTGGTGATCCAGGAGAGGCCCTTCCTGCTTATCCCAGGACTCCTTACTTGGCTTATGAGCCATTGGGGAGGGACCTTGTCAAAGGCTTTCTGAGAGTCCAGGTATACAGCATCCACTGAATCACCCTTGTCCACAGGCTTTTTGACTCCCTCCAAGTTTTCTAAGGGTATGTCTACACTGCCACCCTAGTTCGAACTAGGGTGGCTAATGTAGGCATTCAAACTTACAAATGAAGCCGGGATTAAAATATCCGGGCTTTATTTGCATGTTCGGCCGCCATTTTTAAATGCCCGTAGTTTGAACTACCTGTCCACGGCTACACGCGCACGGACTAGGTAGTTCGACTTAAAGCTCCTAATTCGAACTACCGTTACTCCTCCTGCAATGAGGAGTAATGGTAGTTCGAATTAGAGCTTTAATTCGAACTACCTAGTCCGTGCACGATAGCCGTGGGCAGGTAGTTTGAACTACGGGCATTTAAAAATGGTTGTGCTGGGAACATGCAAATAAAGCCCAGGATATTTAAATCCCGGCTTCATTTGCAAGTTCGAATGCCTACATTAGCCACCCTAGTTCGAACTAGGGTGGCAGTGTAGACATACCCTAACAGATTGCTGAGGCACGATTTCCCCTACAAAAGCCAGGCTGGCTCTTCCCCACACCTCAGGTTTATTATCTATCTATGTGTCTGATCATTTTGTTCTTTAGTGCAGTTTCAACCAAGGTGCCTGATACCGAAGTTAGATTCACCAGCCTCTAACTGCTAGATCTCCTGGGAACCTTTTGTTAACAATAGGCATCGCATTTGCTACCATCCGGCCATTTGGTACAGAGGCTGATTTAAGCCACAAATTACATTTACCGCAGTTAACAGTTCCGCTGTTTCTTATCCAAATTCCTTCACAACTCCTGGGCCAAGACTATCTGGCCCTGCTGCCTTTCTAGGGTTTAATTTATTAATTTGCATCAAAACCTCCTCTATTCACACCTCAATCTGGGACATTCCTTAGATGTATTTCCTAAAAAGAACGGCTCAGGGATGGGGATCTCCCCCACATCCTTGGCCGGGAAGACCGATGCAAAGAATCCATTTAGCTTCTGGGCACCAACTTGGTCTTCCTTCAGTGTTACTTTAGCACTTCTGTTGCCCAGTGGCCCCACTGACTGTGTGGCTGGCTTCCTGCTTGTGATGGACTTGGCCAAAAAAAAAAAAGTTGTTTGCTTTTGTATTGTTAGCTAGATGCTCTTCTAATTGGTTCTTGGTCTACCTTATAGTTTTACACAAGACTTACCAGAATTTATGCTCCTTTCTATTTTCCTCACTATGGCTACCTCTACACTGCACTGTAGTTTGAAATAAGATGTGCAATTTGAGCTACGCAAATTGTGTACCATATTTCGATTTTACTTCGAAATTGCTGATTTCGTCATTTAGTGCTGTCTACACAGCGCCACATTTTGAAATAACCCGTTATTCCGAAACATCCCTGCCTCCTCATGGAATGAGGTTTACAAGGACGTTGGAATAGCGAGCCCAAAATAACGGGCTTGCAGTGAAGATGCGGGATAGCTATATTGGGATACTCCAGTATCCCGAAATAGCATTGCAGTGTAGACATAGCCCAGGATATGACTTTCAGTTTCTAAAGGATGCCTTGTGTTTTTGTTGTGGTTGTTTTGTTCTCTTACTGTTGTTTTATTTGGAGGGACACCATAAGAAAAAACTCAACTGTGGTGTTTCTAAATAAATACTCTCCCTGCATTTTGCAGGCATTTTAACCTTGTGATTATTCCTTTGTGTTTTCATTTTTGGGTCGTTCCCCTTTTTTGAAGTTACAGGCTATTGGAGTGTGGGTGTCTTTTGCATTTCCCCTGCCCCACAAGAATATTAAATGTAATTACATTATGGTTGCTGTTATGAAGAGGTTTTGCTGTGTTTCAACTCCTGGGCTTGGAACTAAATCAAGAATTGTTTTCCCCCATGTGGTTCCAGGACAAGCTGCTCCAAGAAGCAGCCATTTATGGGGTCTAGAAATCTCTCTGTATCACATCCTGAGCTGACCACACCTAGTCAACATGAGAATAGATTAAATCCCCCGCTTTTGTGGTGTTTTCTGCCTTCATAGCCTCTCTGCTCTCCCTGAGCATTTCATAGTCTCCATCCTGGTCAGGTGAAAGTGGTACGTTCCTACTAAGACACTGCTAGGGTGTGTCTAGACTACACCTCTCTGTCGACAGAGAGATGTAGATTAGGCACATCAAAATTGCTAATGAAGTGGGGATTTAAATATCCCGCGCTTCATTAACATAAACATGGCCACCACTTTTTTTTGAAAGGAATACAGGATCTTTCGAAAAAGGGTTTATTTTCGACAGATCCACATCTAGACTGCCGGGGTTTTTTTCGAAAAAGCTTCATTTAAAAAAAAAAGCAGCAGACATGTTTATGCTAATGAAGTGTGGGATATTTAAATCCCAGCTTCATTAGCAATTTCAACGTGCTTGATTTGCATCCCTCTGTCGACAGAGGGATGCAATCTAGACGTAGCCCTAGTGGTCAAGCAGGGAGTTTCTATCCATAGGAACGTTTCTATCCAACCAGGGGACAGTTTAATTCATTGAAGATTTTACTGTATCTGACATGATGTTGGCTTTCACGTACAGTTCCCCAGTCCCACCAGCATGGGCCACTCTGTCGTTCCTGTGTATTTTGTACCCCGGTATTCCACCAAGCTCCTGTGATGCCTGATCTATCAATACCCCCTCTAATGCCAGGCACTCTAGTTCAGCCGTCTAGTATTTAGATGCCTAGCAGTGGCATGGAAGCGCTTGTACATTTTGTCAGGGACTCTCCATCGCAACTAGCGCTAATGGGCAATTTTGCGGGAAGTCTCAGGAGAGAGCTGCCCAAGGGTTATTTTTATGCCCCATCGTTCTGTATGGACAGTTGGAATTATTTTTTTCCAAAGTGCAGTATTTTGGCAAATGAAAGTCAGAGTTGGTACATGCACTTTGTCTCCCAGTCCCCTTTTGTAGCACTTCACAGTCAGCTTTGGATGTAGTTATTTTGGATAATTTAGTCCGAGGTGACGGTGGACGGTACAGTGGAATGATAAGAAGTGGCACAAAGTTCAGGAAACTAAGGCCTTGTCTACACTAAAAGGAAGATCCCCGCTGCTGTGATTGATCTTCCGGAGTTTGATTTAGTGAGTCTAGTTAAGACTCTCTAAATCAAACTCAGAGGACGCCCCTGCCGGCAGCCAGTACTCCTCCTTTTGGGAGGAGTAAGGAAAGCTGACAGGAGCATTTGCTCCCTCCGGACTCCCGCTGTGGGCACACCCCCGAGCTCAGATTAAGGTAAGCTGACTCCAGCTACATATTCTACGTATTCTATGTTGCTGGAGTTGCGAACTTTAAGTCAAGCTGCTGGGTCTAGTGTAAACCTGGCCTGAATTCTTTCTGCTCTAGAGCTGGTCCCTTCCAGTGCTGGGCTGGGCACACTGGCCAGGCAGTGCATGATGCTGGCTCTCCTACTGTCTCTACCCTATGCAGGGACCTATGTAGAATCACAGGTCAGTGCTTTCCTCATCAGTACAGTCACGGAGAAACATTTGCAAATGCTTTCAAATCTATTCCGTCAGCCATACCCTGCAGACTAAACCACACCAAACGGGCCTCCACTCTCGGGCAGAGCCTCCTGGGCAGCTGTTTCAATGAGAAATAATGTCTGACTTCTTATGCCTAGGGAGGTTGTGGAATCTCCATCACTGGAGATGTTTAAGAGCAAGCAAGACAGACAGCTGTCAGGGATGATCTAGATGGTGCTTGGTCCTGCTGTGAGGGAGGGGACTGGACTTGATGACCTCTCGAGCTCCCTTCCAGTTCTAGGATTCTAGGGTTCTAGGATAATTACAGTGTCCAATGGAAGCTCTCGGACTGGAAGGCCTGAATATTCATCTGATCCAACAGAGCAGCCAATAAGAGGCTGAACTAGATGGACAGTTGGTCTAGTCTGGTCAACATCTCCTCTCATTCCTATGTTTGGAATGACTGAGGTATCCCTTAATCACACCACAGGAAAGGCCCTATGGGATTTAATAAGGATTGTACCAACTAGGTTCCATGGAATTCACGCTGAAAGTGTATTTACATGCGTTGGTTATCTGGCTACCTTTTCAATAGGATTTCCAATCCCATACCAAGCTGTCTAGCTCCATTGTAAGGACACTGGTCTCCATTCTTTGAGCATCTTATAGCAAAAGGTGTGTTGTTTTCTATTGCTCTTATAGTGAAGGCCTATCGAATATAAGCTCTATACTTTCCAGAAGACACCTGGCTTTAGGGGGGGGACACTGCAGAAATGAACTATTTTGGCGGGGGAGGGAGGAAGATACACCAGTGCTGCTATTTAACATTTTTATTATGCTTCCTTCATAGGAAGAAACTTCCACCCCCCACCCCCACCCCCTCCCTTAGCTGTCTGGTAAGCTGCTAGCAATCATCAGGCAGACAGGTGGTAAAGATTCATACCCATCCAACAATGCCATTTAGTTTGTAACCTGTGACTAAATCTGGTGTTAGCTTTAATTTCAGTCTGCTTTAGGGCTCGCTTGTTAATCTCTATGCAAAGCAGATGAAATGAATATGCAGCATTTTGGATGTAATTGTACAGCTTCAATTCAGCACTATAATTTTCCAAACAGGATCTTGCAATCAAGCGTCTATTCATTAGTGTATAAACAATTTAGTTTCTCAGCTCTCCAGTATGCCAATCATTTCAATGGAGTGAGCATCTCTGACAAAAAAAAAAAAGGAGGAAAGTTTCCTTTGTGTAACAGAGGTAAAAGTTGCCGGGTAACTTTAGCCCACTTCGCACAAGAGAGATTCTGGCGGTTTTTAAAAGGGTCCCTTTATTTCCCTGGGCCTGGGTCAGAAGGACTATGTGACACATGCTCCCAGAGGTGAGAGCCCCTCCGGATCCAGCCGAAAACGGGCCCCGTCATGACTAGATACAACAGCAAAGTCCTGACCACATGTGCCCATTAAAGATCCTCAGAGAGCTTTTGCAAATGGGGTCCAGACCCCAAGAACAATTTCCCCTTGGATCATGTCCTCCTGCAGATCTTCCTTCCGCCTGCCATTTCGATCAGAGGGTTTTTTGTCCTCCTTCACTTCCTGTCCTAAAGCAACCTGCAGCATTGCTGCACTTTATTAAGCCAGCGGCCCCATTTCCCCTCAGCCCCCTTCCCACCCACATACCCTGCCGCTTCCTGGGCCAGTAGGGTCTGGGAGAGAAGACCCTTGTCCCTCTGTGAGGGGGATGCTGGTAATGCCCTCCCACACTCTGAACAAACATAAGAACGGACAGACTGGGTCAGACCAAAGGTCCATCTAGCCCAGTGTCCTGTCTGCCAACAGTGGCCAGCGCCAGGTGCCCCAAAGGGAATGAACAGAAAAGGGAATCTTCAAGATCCCTCTCCCATCACCCATTCCCAGCCTCTGACAGAGGCTGGGGACACCGTCCCTGCCCATCCTGGCTAATAGCCATTGATGGACCTACCCTCCATGAATGTATCTAGTTCATTCTTGAACCCTGTTAAAGTCCTGGTCTTCAGAACATCCTCTGGCAAGGAGTTCCGCAGGCCCACCGTGCGCTGTATGAAGAAAAACTTCTCTTTGTTTTAAATCTGCTACCTACTAATTTCATTTGATGACCCCTAGTTCTTATGTTATGGGAACAAGTCAGTAATTTTTCCTTATTCACGTTCTCCACACCTGTCATGATTGTATGGATCTCTCTCCTATCCCCCCTGAGTCTCCTCTTTTCTAAGCTGAAAAGTCCCAGTCTTTTTACTCTCTCCTCACATGGGACCCGTTCCAAACCCCTCAGCATTTTTGTTGCCCAAACACAGCATTACGCGCTGTCTCCTCCCCGTTCCCCCACTTTCTCCGTCATTTAACAGTAGGGTGACCAGAGGCCCCGTTTGTAAAGGGACAGCCTCGTATTTACGCAAGTGTCTCGACTTTTTCTTTAAAATGGGCCAATTGTCCTGTATTTTCTGTCTCTTCCCAACCCCCCTCAGAATTGGCAGGTCCGGCTGTGGGCTGGATCCCTGCTCATCAGCCGCCTGCCCCCTAGCCGTGTATGGGGGGAGGTTGAGTGGTTGACAACGGGGGCAGGAGTGTCAGGCTGGGGGCGGGAGGTGGGGAAGAGGCAATGTGTGGGGCTGGCTCCTTCCCCAGCTCTATCAGTCCCCACTGCATGCCAGCGCTCAGGCAGCATCAGCTGGGCCCCGCCTCCGCTCCCGTTCCTAGCTGCCACTGGCTGCCATGGTGGCTGAGTGCGGGCAGGTGCCAGGCGGTGGCCGGTTCCATGCGGCCACTTCGGCCCACCATCAGCCCTTTACGTGCTTCCCCTCTTACTGTCCTCTCCCTGCTTTGCCCCTTCAACCTGCCCCCTCCTCCCCTGCCCTGCTGCTCCTCCTTATCCCCCCTGCAAGGGGAGCACGTCCCACGCCCAGCCAGCCCAGGGCTCAGCTCACCAGCAGCCTGGCCACAGGCTCCTTCCTTCCCCCACTGGGCCAGCAGCCCAGCAGAGTCCAAGACCCTCCAGCCCCGGGGCGCTGGGCAGGAAGAGCTGAGCCCTGCATGTGCCAAAGCCCCACAGAGCCCTGGCACAGGGGAGACTCTAGCCGGGGGAAGGGAGAGGCAATTTCCAGCCTGTTCACACTCCGAGCCTGCTCCACAGCAGCCCGCGGGGCAGGGGCTTAGCACCCTCATCACACACCACCCCCAGCCCTGGGTCTTGCTCCCAGGGGACACGGGGGCTGCTCTGCCCCTTTTCCCCCCTGTGAAGCCACCTCTCTGGCTGGGTTTGCTGAAGCCCCTGCACTCCGGTTCCCTGGGCCCTGGTGCACAAGGCATCCTTAGGGCTTAACTCCTTCCTGCCCCTCTAGCCAGGGGACAGAAGGAGGCAGGGGGATGTGGGGGGCCAGCAGCAGCCTGGCGGTGTGAGCTGCCTTTTGACCCTGTGCGGGCAGGAAGGGACACGCTGCTGCCAGCCACCGGGGAGCAGTGGCAGGGGAAGAGGTGCGGTCCGCCGGATCATCCCTTCCCCCACACCCCGCCCCTCCCTTGCGGCTGGAAACAGCTCCTCCCTCCTGCACCAACTCGAAAGGCTGCTGCTGGCCACCTTCTGGTAGGAGCCCTGGCAGACATCGGGGGCAGGTGACCCTGCATGCCCCCATGTGTTGCCCCAGGAGGACGCTGAGCCAGGCCCCGGGAGAGGTGGGTCCTGGGGGTGGAGAGTGCCAGGCAGGAAGGGTTGGGTGGGTCAGTCTCCCCCGCCTTGTGAGAGAGGTTACGGGAGGAGCGTGTGTGTGTGACCCCTCCCCATTTGAAGCCTCAAGCCTTAAAGAGAAGATGTCCAATAACAAGAATCCGACGACTCCGCCTTTCTTTTTCCCCGGGGCTCAATCAACCTGAGAAATGATTGCTGCTGAGCTCGCTTGACTAGGAGTCATTTTACCCGGTGCCCGTATTCCGCATAGAGAAGCATGGCCCCGCCACCGAATAGCAGCACAGCTCCCTTTTCATATTCTCCTCAGGCCCCTGCAATGTCTCCTTGCTGTCCTTTCCCGGCTGCCCTCCCTGCCGCTTCATTCTCTCCCTCCTGCCTCACGTCCCTTCGCCTTCCCCTAGCCCCACCCCCTCTCCTGCCACCCCCCAGGCACACACCTGCCCCACCCCACGCGTGGCCGGAAGGGACAGCCACTTGCAGACGCATTTCTCTGCCTCTCCACCCCTCAGTCAGCCAGCTCCCCCCAGGCTGGGCGGCTTTGCTTCCCCTCCTCCAGGGGCTGCGGGTGCCCCAAGGTGGGTTGGAAGGCACTTTGAAATGTCCTGCCTCCAACCGCTCACCTCAGCGATGCCCCGGGCGTCCACCCCTCGCTTTAGAAAGAGGAATCGTTTCACGTAGAAAAGCTTCCAGGGGCGAGTCGGCGCTGGGCATTCGGTCGGCCGTCTCTCTGGCACCCGTTCCAATCCATCCCCCCGCAGCACTGGTCCTCCCCGTGACATGGCTGGTCGCTAGGCGACGTGAAGAGGGCTTCTACAGCCAGCGGCTGGCAGCGAGGTGCCCAATCAGCAACACAACCCAGAGCCCGAGGGTTGGATGGACTCACACACAGGGGCCTTAAGCCAGGGAATCAGGAGACCTATGTGCCGTTTCTTACATTGCCACTGGCTTCCCATGGGAGCTTGGCCAAATCCCTTGGCATCTCTCTCCTCAGTACGTCTCTGTGCCGTGGGGATTACCGCCCTGCCTCGCGGGGAGGCCGGAAGGAGAAATGCAGCGACGATGGTGACGTCGTATTCAGGTACGACAGCAATGGGGCTGTATTACTATCTCTGACAGAAGGAACAACTCGTGGTCTCCCCAGGCCAGGCTGGAATACGCTATGGGAGTAGCCTAGACCCATCCTGCCCTACAGGCCCCTGTTCTATAGGTGGAGGATTTCCGGCTCCAGGGCTGTCCAGCCAGCCAGCCAGTGAGGAGAAAGTTGTGTTTAAAACACTGCCAGGCTCTCTCGTGTGGTATCTGCTGCGTCCACCAGCCAAGCCTGCATGGCTGTCGACAGCCTGGGACGCAGACAAATCCCAGGCAAGCCGGGCCAAACCTCCCCCTCAGCTGGACCGATGCACCCCGACTTCTGGCAGCGCACCCTTCCAAGCGCGGGGACACGGCCGGCGCGCCTCACCTCCCCTTCACTTACAGCAAGCTGGGCTCAGGCGGCCTGGCCACAACCCTGCTGAGAGCAGCGACAGGCGGACGCGCCATCAGCTGACGGGCTTCGTGTCGTCTCCGTCTCCAAGTGACTATCGACAGGCCTAATTACAGACTATCATGCAGACGGCGTCTGCGCTTGTCACACAAAACCGGCACTGAACCCTAAGCCACGGTATTCACAGAACACAGCAAGACACTGCGGAGACCTCACAGGGAAGAAGGCAGGCAAACCACCTCCAGCAAAACTAATTACTTCCTGATTGTCACAGGCCACCCACTGGGTATAATAGTATAGACGAAATGCAGCATAGCCCTAACGATGTGCCGAGCGCCAATTTGGAATACAATCATCCTCCTCTGCATTGCATAATTAAAAGCTGATCGCTCGGAAGGATCATTGCATCTTCTCGAGTATTGGGTCAGGATTGCGTAACGCCGTGTGTAAGAGAAGAACGCAGCCTCGCAGTGGAAAAGCTCCAGGAGGAATGATATTCGTTCACACACTGGCTTTCCAAAAATACAGGTTTACAACGCGGTGCAGTGTGAAAGGAGGGGGGAGAGGGCAGGTTGTTCGCGGACGGGGGGGGTTTTACAAGCACAGGTTTAGCACCTGGTGTGAGGCCATCACAGGTTTCAGCAGCCTTCCCAGCAGTCTTTGGTGAAATGTAAGACGATACCTGCAGTAACCTTAACTCTGCCCCTTTGTGTGTCTGTATCACAACAGACTCTTTCTTTACAGGGCCCTCCTACTCATAGGCAGCTTCTGACATTAGTTATCTGACGGGACAGGAAAAGGTCCAAGAACAAGTCCATTCTCAGTCCAGAGCATTCCCCGTTCTCACTGGAGAGCAGAGAAAGGCAGCAACCCATTTCGGCATCTATTGTAGAAAGGCAGCAATTCACAACATTCCCGTATGGAGGCCATTAAACCCCAGGCAGCGTTCACTCCAAGCCACAGCAAAGTTACCGGGACGTGTGAAAGTCAAGCGGAGAGATGTCGACTGGTTAAAAGAAACAGTCTGAGAACGCAAAATTGGAAAGGATTCCTTGGCGTGCACGAGCCACACACGCTGCAAAGATCCCATTGGGGGAGTTATTAGAAGCCGCTGGAAACAGAGAAACACTGGGTAAAAATAAACGCCTGTGAGTACTTCACAAGCATTAGTTCCCATCAGGGATGTAAAATCCTGTTTAAAATGTTAACCAGTTAAACGTAGGCGGGGGCCGGGTGCTAGTTATCTGGTTACCCCGGCAAGCATGCTGGCAAGGTAATGGTAACCGGGTAACCCTTTGAATCTCTGGTTCCCATTTAGAAGTGATTTCACTTTGGCCACATTTTCTTGCATCTCCTTTTCACGCACAGGTGCCCAGCTCACCCTGGCCAGCTTTCTGTGCGAGCATTCATGCGAACGTGACGGTCATTTGCTCCCGGGAGCCCCCGCCTAGAGCCTCGCCGCAGAAGCGCCCTTGGCATCCCAAATCGGGGGCCGAATCCCGTTCTGTCTCACTGGTGTAAATCTGGAGGGCTGCCACTGAAAGCAGCAGGGTGACTGCCGCGGAATCCTCTCTGCTCCCTTCATCCTCCTGGTTTGCAGCTGGATCAGATGCCGGCCAGGCCTGCGGGGGTGGGGCTGCTGCGAAGCGCGTGCCCGCTCCTTTGCACTGACCCTTCGCAAGCAGAGCAGTGGCCTCTGCCTCTGCCAAGCAATGAGGCTTAATGGCCGGCACTATTGTGATTGCGCGTCTGCCCAAGGCGCTTGGGAGGATGCAGCCATAAGACATAAAATGAAATGGAACGTGTGTGTCGGATCCATTGGCTTCCCTTCGAGGCCCCCCGGAGACTCGGCAAGAAGGAGAAAGAATACGTGGATATTGCAGGAGTCCTGGCATTTGACAGCAGGCCAGCCCGGCAGTTGGCCGCTGCCACGGCTCGCACTGTCCAAGCTCATAAATCACCCGCCGTGACATCCTTTTCACAACTCAGTTCCCAGCCAGGATATGCCGATTCCTGCTGATTACACAGCCGTGCGCGCGGGGGAAGTTGTATCTCCCATTTCCAGGAAGGGAGGCACCGCAAGGAAAACGCAGTGATAAAAAGGAGAATGGAATCCGCTTTGTTCCTGCTGCGAATCCTCTATTGTTCCTGCTGGGATCATCGGCCATCGCGGGAGAAAGTATTTCCTACGCGATAAATCTCCCGGGCTCCTCGGCAGCCTTTGCCTTGGCCCGCACTCCTTCTGGGGTTGTTTGGAAAGCAGAGCCGCGCTCGCCGTGTGAGGCTGTCTGGGCAAGATACCGGCTTGATTTGATTAACACTTTCACCTTCCACCTCTGGCCCGCGGCTGGGGCGACACCTCTGCCGGACGCGGGCCAAGCGCTTGCAGTGCTCATGGGACGGGGGGCGGGGGGCCGTAGGGCTTCTGGGCCGGACGTGCGTCGGCCTGTAGCTGGGCCACGATGCCTCCATCAGAACCCACCAGGCAAGACTCCCCAGGGGCACATAGCGTAGCCCCTGGCAGTTCAGTGGCAGCTCCTTAACCGGTACCTCGCCGGGGAGGCTAGCAGCTGCCATGCTGCTGGAGAGGCGCCTTGCTCCAAACACAGCGTCAGGGCCGGCCTTAGGGCTGGGCAAACTGGGCCCATGCCAGAGGGTGAGGGGGAACTGGGCATGGGTGTTGCTGGGCACAGGGGGTGGAGGGTACTGGGCAGGGGGGCGGTGTGGTGAGACATGCTGGAAGCGCAGGGCTGGCGTTGAGGGCACAGGTGGGAGAAAGGTGCAGGGTTGGGATGAAGGGGGCCCTGTGCAGAGGTTAGGAGCAAAGGGGGCACAATGCAGGGGCCTAGTGGTAAAGAGAGGGCAGGATGGGGGTGCAGGGGTTGGGGAGCCCCTGGGTGCCAGGGGAAATGGGTGGTGCTATTCCCACAAGGGTCAGAGGCACCAAACCACAAGTTTTCCAGGGTGGCATTTTCCCTACGGCCAGCCCTGCACCGCGTGCCGATGGTAGGCCCAGAAGGGGTCGTTATTCCCCCCTGCGCCAGGGGTTTTCACAGTCCTGGGCCGTGGAATGTCCGACCCCGGGTCTTGTTGCTGCAGGGGGATCAAATGAGCAGTGGGGGGGCTGAGGCAGCTCCCTGCCTGTCCTGCACTTCAGACTGCGCTGCACCCCAGAAGCGGCCGGCAGCAGGCCCGGCTCCTAGATGGAGGGAGAGCACACAGGGCTCTATGCACTGCCCCTGCCCCGAGCACTAGCTCTGCACTCCCGTTGGCTGGGAACCTGCTGCTGGCTGTTTCTGGGGTGTGGCAGGGTCTGCGGTGCCGGGAGAGGCAGGAAGCTGCCTTAGTCCTCCTGCTAGGGTTGCCAGATACTTTCACAAAAAATCCCAAACATGGCGGGGAAAAAAACCAAAAACGGGGGACCAAAGTTTTTATGCCCCACAAAAAAAGTCACTGCGCCTTTAAATCCCCGCATTCCTGGCTTCCCCCGCCCCCGCCAAACGTGTCAAGGGAAAAATGTCCCCACCGGCCTTCCGTCCGAGAAAAACAGAAAATACCGGACTTTTTTTTTTTTTAACTCGACAGGGGCTACAAATACCGACTGTCCAGGCGAAAACCGGACACCTGGCAACCCTACCCCCACTGCACCAGGAATCGCTCAGGGTCAGCCCCTCCTGCCCCAGCCCCTGACCCCTACCCCAAAGCCAGAGCCCCTTGCTACAGCCCAAAGCTCTCACCCGCAGCCCCACCTCGGAGCCCACACCCCAGTCACATTATGTCAGATCATGGCTTCATCGATTTTCTTCAACTGGCTCATGAGAAAAAGAGTTTGAACCCCCCTGGCCTAGTCTGAGCCCCCAGAGTCCTACCCCCAGGGATCCCAGCGTCCAGGCCAGAGCTTCCAGAGGCGCTCCCTTTGGGGGCTGCTGATTTGGGGGGGTCACTGACACACGCACACGGCAAGATCCGAGTGGCTCACCCTGCTGTTTCTTAAGTTCACCAGGCCATTCGCGTGAGCGACGGCCTAGCCCACGGCATGGCTGCTGCGCCCAGACAGAACAGTTCCCGTGGGCCAGCCCCCCGCGGGCGGACTCGGTGGTGGGGGAGGGAATAGCCATATGGGGAAGGAGCTTCACATGTTCTGGGTTCTGTCCCAGGCTGTGCTGCAGGCTTGTATTTGCTAGACCAGTTGCGTTTCCTCAGTTTCCCCCATTTGTATAACAAGGATTAATAAGCCTCTCCTGCTTTCGCTAATTGCTAGGATCAGGGCTGGGGAAGCCTTGTTAGCTCTATGCTGCTGCGCTGGTTTGCCACAATTTCAGAGGAAACTCGTCCGGTAAGCGTAGTTTCTCGCTGACATTTTAAAGCCACCCCTCCAGCACCCCCCCTCCACATGGCTGCTTGTAAAGCCTCTTTGTTAGAGCGCTTTGGGCTGGTGGGGGTCCCTTTAACAAAGCCTTCCCTTTGGCCAGTGTGAAATTGGGGGGCCAAAAGAACTAAGCAATCCTGGCCTGCAGGAACGGGGGGATTTAGAGAAGGAACAGAGCGGTACTTTTCTCTGCGTCCCTGGCCCTGGGGCGACAGCCACTGGGATGCTGGGCCCAGGTGCAGCGCCCACAATTCCAAAAGGCGGTTGTTGAATTAGAGGGTTCAGGAAAGAGGCACAAAAAGGATCAGAAATAAGTTGCCAGGAGGCCAAAAGGATTTCAGGAAGGCACAGTGTGGAGAAATAAGACATCTAGTGAGCTGAGATGAGAGGGTGGGAAGCAATGTGCCCTCTAGTCCTTTCCATCCGTGTGCAGAATACATTTTATCATGTGCACCAAGGTGAGTTTGAATGTGCACCACAAGGAAAAACACAAACCTAGATGCTAATCAGCTGGGTGGCACTAGAATCTCGCTTGAGCGGCCGCATGAGCACACCGGTTACAGGGAGAGAATGTTAAATGTACTTGTGTAGAAGAAAGAGGATGGATCAGAATGAAGGCCTAACAGATCATAAACCCCCTAGAAAGTGTGCAGCAGAGACAGGCAGACGAGAATGTTTGAGGGAAGCAAGGTTCCCTTCCCCTGGATCTGAAGATGAATTCCCCAGATCACAGAAGTATCCATTTTGTACTTATGATGTAAGCTTGTTTTGATTTGCATTTATGGAGCTTCTCCCCTGCTAAACAGACATTCTTGCCTATTGCTGTATCATTTGGCTTTTGCTCATTTCCAGTCTACAGGCCCATGCACACTCTTTCGTCTGAAGATGCAATATTGTAAATGGAAAAATTACATTAAAGATGCTTTTCTCGCTTCGGTTTGTGGGGCTCTACGATGAGCCGAACTGGGCAAAAAGACTGAAAGAATTCGGTTTATTTGGCTTAAAGTTAAGGGGCAACTTGGGGATAGTCTATAGGTACCTATTTGGGGCAAAATACATTTTCAGACTAGTAGAGAAAGAACTAACCCAGCCTAATGGCTGGAAGTTGAAACTAGCCCAATTCTGATGGAAAATAAGGCCTGAATTTGTAACACAGAGTAACTACACTGTGGCACATTTTTCGGAAGGGGGAAGGGGAATTCTCCATCACTGACAATGTTAAAATCAACAACGGTGATTTTTCAGATCTGCTCTGGGAATTATGTGGGGGAAACTCTCCGGCCTGCCTTCTACAGCTCACTCTGGATCAGTGGTTCTCAAACTTTCTGGCCCTCTGCCCACCCCGCTCAACGCAGACCTTTCCGCGGCCCACCAGCCAACCACACATGCTGACAAAATAAGTGCAGGAGAGAGTAGGGGTCCAGGGTATGGCCGGGACGTACGGTGCTGGAGTGGGCTGTGGGTGCCAGGTCTTGGTGGGAGGAGGATGGGATGCACTTACCTGACTGCGTTCCTCCTGCCACTCCCAGGCACCGCCCCCCGCTGCTCCCATTGGCTGTGATTCTGGCCAATGGGAGCAGCGGAGAAAGCCTCCAAGCGAGTCGTTTCCAGCACTGTTGGGGAACCACGTCCTTCCCCCACAGGCCAGATCCAACCCATGAGGCTCCCTCCACGCCTCGCAATGGGAAGCTGGAGCTGCCTCTTCAGCCTCGCGGGGTGGGCATGGCCCACCTGCAAGGTGATCGGTCCACGGACCACACTTTAAGAATGGATGATCAGAGTGATCCCTTCCGGCCTCCAACCAGCTCTTCTGGGCCTGGCAGTTCCATTTACCTGGTGCCGTATTTATAAAGTACCGAAATGATGTACATGTGTCAGGCAATGGGACACAGGAGCCTAAGCATCTTAGAGGGTGAAGAAAAATACCACATTTTCTTCACGTGGACACAGTTTCCCAAGGGCTCAGTGCACAGTGTGGTCATGTATTTAGGGGCCTAAATGAGAGCTGAGGTCTCTTTAAAATCTGGCTCCCCTTGGGGGGAACTTTGAAAATTCTGGCCCCTGCATCAAGACTGAAAGGACCATGCGCCAGTGGGCTCAAAAGCAGGAGCTCCTAGCTCAGTACCAATGTGCCTGGCGACAGACAGGTGTCAGGTGACCTCCCGCGAGGCCATGGAAAGCATCTCTCAGTGCATCGGGCTCCTCCTCACTCGTGGGTGGCTGTGGCGGAGGAAATAATCACTTAATTTGACAACTGATATTTTGGTAATTGAGGTAATCAGCTCCGAGACCAAAGCAATCAAACCGGAACCGTTCTGTGCTCCCCTGGAGAGAGGAGCGCTAAGAAATTCACACTGTAAGAATTCAGATGCTGAACCTTTCCCACAATTAGGACTTAAGAGCATATTATCTAGGCATGCACAGGAAACTCTGTTAGGTCCTCGCTTTGCCATCATTCCATGGGCTGATCTCCCTTGGACGCTTACAGTATGCCACAAGAATGGGCTAAATTATTCAGTATCCCAGTTTCTTCTGCAGTTCTCCCTGTTAAACGTCACATAGCAGCAGCACGTTGGTCTGGTTTAATCAAGGGGATGCGCTCTCTTTACAATACTTACTGTAAACTAGCAGTCCAGTCCTGGGGTGGCATCAGCTGCCCAGTAGGAGTGGTTGACAGGGGTAATCTGTAGTACGGAGAAGTTGTTCTGACATGAACATTTATATGCAGCCCTGGGCCCTTTGAAACGAAACTATACTGACAGTTCTGCAGTGGTTCTCCAACTTTCTGGCCCACGGCCCACCCCGCTCAACGCAGACCTTTCCGCAGACCACCAGCCAACCACCCATGATGACAAAGTGGCTGCAGGAGGGAGTAAGGGTGGCATCTGTCCAGGAGTCAGGGTGGAGGAGCGGACTGGGGGTGGAGATCTCGGGAGGTTGGGTGCAGGAGGGGGCTGAGTGTGGGGAGGTCTGGCAGGGAGATAGGGTGCTCATGCAGGCTGGGGGTGTGGGATCTTGGCAGAAGAGGGAGGGGGAGCACTTCCTTCGCTCCGTGCCTTCCACCACTCCCAGGCACCGCCCCCTGCTGCTCCCATTGGCCGTGATTCCAGCCAATGGGAGCAGCAGGGAAAGCCTCCAAGCAAGTGGTTTCCTGCGCTGCCGCTCCCCCTTCCACCAGCTGGGGGAGCCACTTCCTTCCCCCCCAAGGTTGGAGTGCCAGCACCAGCTTCTCATTGCAGGGGTGGAGGGAGCCTTGAGGGCTATATCTGGCCTGCGGGGGAAGGAAGTGTCTCCCTCAGCCGGGGGGAGAGGGAGCGGCAGTGAAGGAAACCGTTCACTGGGAGGCGCTCCCATTGGCTGGAATCACGGCCAATAGAAGTAGCAGGGGGCGGTGTCTGGGAGCATCAGGGCAGGCTCCCTGCTGCAGGAGTGGGGCAAGCCACGAGCCTGCAGCCTACCTGCAAGTCAGTCACGGACCACTAGTGGTCCACGGACCACACTTTGAGAACCACTGCACTATAGAGAACTGCATTTAACCTAGATCAGTCATCACCAGGCCTAAGCAAACTGCAGCCATCACTCACTGAACCCAGGTACAGAATCCAAAGAGACCAGGCTGATCCATCTTTTCCGTTACGGAGAGTGGGAATAGCCATAGTTTGCTATGGCCGGCTATTTGAAATGCAGGAGTTGGGTTGATAGTTGTACAAGAAAAACAGATCAAATTTTAAAATAAATACAAGCAAAACGATCTGATTTTTATCAGCAGCATCAGCTGCCTTTCCAGAAGCCACAGTCATCCCTTGTTTCTCATTTCTGGTTTACAAACTATTTCGTTCCGTGTTGCTTTGGAAACCGTCACCACGACCCCTGCCTCACACAACATAACTAGCAACAGCTGCTGCTTTGACCTTAGCAACTTCCTGGAAACATCCATTTGTCAAAAGGAAAATAAAAAAGATTAATGGGCCTACCCTTTGTAATGGCAATGGAAGGGTTGGCCAAGCAATGGACAAATGGGCAACAGACTCCAGCCGAATGATGCTGTGCCACCCCATCCACCACATTGCACTCTCTGGGTGGATTGCTCACATGGGGGAGATGGCCATACAAATATTCTGGGAGTTTTAGGGCCCAACCCTAGGAGAGGCTGAGCACCACCTGGAAGCTGATGAAAGCCCTGAATGTCATGATACTGGGAATCATGGACTCTCCGGTATGGGTCTGCTAGAAAGGCTGCAGCGCTGTAGAATAAAATGGAAGGGCGTCTTCCTTTGCTGCAATCAACACACCTCTCTGAGAAGTGTCTATAGCTAGGCAGAAGAATTCTTCAGGCAACATAGTGGCATCTACTCTGGGGGTTAGGTCAGCATAGTTACAGGTATTAGGCCTTGTCTTCACTCCACGGAAGATTGACGCTACCATGATCAATTTTCTGGAGTTTGATTTAGCGAGTCTAGTTAAGACTCGCTAAATCAAACTCAGAGGGTAGCTGGTGTTGCATACCTTAAGCCGAGCTGCTGGGTCTAGTGTAGACCTGGGCTTAGTTTTCATAGCCCCTGAGTGATATAGAGAAGCTGCCCTAACTTTGTAGTGTGGACCAAGCCACAGGCCCTCTTAACTAGAAGGCATCTGTTATACACCACACAAACAGGCTTCTACACACAGAGCCACCTGGATGGGCCTTTGTTTACCAGGACCACACCCTGTGCAGCGTGACATCTAGTGGCTGCATGTTGATACTACAAGAAAACATGCCATGACGCTGACTGGTTTCCATGGACTCTCTGAGCAGGCTCAGCGGCCCCTCCTGCTTGCAAGACCCACCTCAGAGTACAGGGCATTTCTGGAGTATTAATGATCAGCCCAGAAAAGGTGATGGCTCAGACTCCATGGTTATCCATCTTCCATGGGCTCTCACTGCATCTGAGAGACACCAGCCACCTGTTTGAGCTTCCTAGTTGCCTTCTTTATCCCACTGGGCACTGGAAACAAAGAAGGAAGTGGCCATCTAGTCTAGCTCCAGAACAGTGCCGGATACTTTCCGGGGATGCCTTTAATAGTGCTCGGTGCAGCCTACTTTTCCATATCCCAGGTAACGGAACTTCCAACGCTTTCCTTAGAAAACTGCTTCACTGCTTCATATATGGTGCACTCAGGATTTTGGTATCATGCTACGTTACTGTGCGATTGTTAAATAACTGCCACATTCCACCCCAGAGGTAGCTGCATTTTAGTGGTGAGTCAATCGGATCCTTGCTCTGACTGTGTATACGTTTACGAGATGCACGGAAAATAAGTGTTAAACAATAATAATTTGTGGAATGAAAAGTTCTTTAGCAACTTTAGGAATGGTGTCCCTAGCCTCTGTTGGTCTGGAAATGAGTGACAGGGAGGGGGGTCACGTGAGGATTACCTGTTGTGTTCCCTCCCTCTGGGGCATCTGATATTGGCCACTGTCGGCAGACAGGATATGGAGCTAGATGGACCACTGATCTGACCCAGTATGGCCATTCTTATGTCCTTATCAATATATATTTATCAATAGCATTTAATAGAAAGACTGCCTGTTTTTGCCACTGTAAAAAAATGGGACAAGGTAAATGAAGTAATATCTTTCATTGTCTCTTTCGCCACCAGAAGTTGGGCCAATGAAAGATCTAATCTTACCCACCGTCTCTCTCTAATATCCTGGGACCAATGAGACCACTGCAGCACTGCAATCAATCAATCAATCCATCAATCAATCAATGCATTTAGACAGGCTACTCACTCCAAATACCCTGAGATACTTATGGGTGTACTAGATACCCCGGTGTTGCTCTGGCCTTAACTCAAAGAAGTTTGTTTTTCTTCATTAACAGCATTGTTCTGGGGGGGGGGGGGGGGGGAATGATGGGTGCAGGCTGCAGGCTGCCCCAAGGAGAGAGGACAACCTCAGCCCTCTCTAACCGCAGCATCTTGGGGCTGGATACGAGGCAGGCACGGCCGGGGGAAGGTTGCATGTCCTCTGACTGGGGGGACAGACAGACCAACTCTCTCAAACACATAGCTGATAACTGTCCCTTTCCATCCCTGCCTCCTGCTGGTGTTACAGCTGTCCCAGTCCCACTCTCTGGCCCCTTGCTGCCCCCTGTGGTCATTATAAGTATAACTGGCCCTGGCTGTTTTATGATCTCTCCCTGGCTGTTTTATGAGAAACAATCCCATTCCAGGCACATCCCAGTGTCCTGGCACAACCAAACCCTGACCTTGCTGTACGTTATGATAGGAGGAAGCCGCCTACCGAATTTGGTGGTCCTAGCTGGCCGGCATTAGAACTGCTGGGTTAAGTCAGTCAGAACCAGCGTGTAGACCCCAGACTGACCCGGTCAGACAAATGGGTTTGGGTGCTTTCAGCCCTCTAAAACATGGGCCTCTGCCATGACTTGAACCAATTTGCACAGTGTCTAGAAAATGCCCTGTGTGGTCAGGCCCCTCATCAGAACCCCCGGCCCCAGCCCTGTCGGAGCTTTGTTATGTGCGGGTGTTTGTGGGGTTCGAGTGGCTCTGCACTTGGCGGGTTGACCAGGTAGGCTGGTAACGCGCTACCGCTAGCTCTCTTGACCAGCAGTTTTCAAACTTTTTTCTCATGACCCAGTTGAAGAAAACTGTTGGTGCCTGCAACCCAACATAATCTGACTGGCGGGCGGGCTCCAGGGTGGGGCTGAGCACTTTGGGATGTAGGAGGGGGTTCTGGCTTTGGGGAGGGGGTCAGGGCTATGGCAAGAAGGGCTTACCTTGAGTGGCTGCTGCTCAGGGGTGCAGCGGGGGGGGAGCTAAGGCAGCTTCCTGCCATCTGCTCCTGGGACCACAGACCCTGCTGCCCCCAGAGGTAGACAGCAGCAGGTTCCCAGGCAGTGGGAGTTCAGAGCTAGTGCTCAGGATAGAGGCGGTGTGTGGAGCCCTGGGTATTCTCCCCAACCACCACCTAGGAGTCAGGCCTGTTGCCGACACTTCTGGGGTGCACCACAGTCTGCGGTGCCAGGCCAGGCAGGTCGCTGGCTTAGCCCCCCACTGCTCACCTGATCATCCTGCAGCAACGAGACCCAGGGCCTGACATTCCACCACCAGTCCTGGGGGATGACCCCAGTTTAAAAACCGCTGCTCTAGGGCACATCATTAGTTTGGGTCAGGAGGAGACTTTAACTAGCTCCCCGAGTTCCCAAGCCAGCTCCGGTGCGCAGCGCACAGCGCTCAGTGGCTTTGTTTTCCATGCACCCCAAGCACTTGTGAACACTGAACACCGGCAGCCAGCGGCTCCTGCCAAGCGTTCCACAGCCCTGCTGCAAACTCCTGCTGGGAGCAGCCAGCGCAAACCCTCAATTCACTTCGCTTTGCTCCAGCCTTCCCTCGGTGCTGTTGCTGCCTGGCTGTTTATTCTGCTCTGAGCCTGGCCCGCAGGAGCCCAGGTCTCACGCTGACTTCATGCCACCAGAATGTGTTTCAAAATAACGGCCCGGCCAAGCACTTGACATTTCTCAGGGCTGGCTGGGCCCTGGGCGTTGGCTGTCAGCCTGAACGTTGGGAACGATGCTTGCTCTGTGGCACCGAGGCCTTCCCCGGCGAGGGGTCGACGCGTATCCTGCCCCAGACAGGGCGCTAACCCCTCCTTTCACACGCTGGCAGGGAGATGCGTGGCTGGTGTGAGTGGGGCTTGTCCATCGCCAGGCCTCCCGCCCAGGACTCAACCCCCCCTTCCACTCCAGCTCCTGCCTCACCGTCTGGCTCAGACGCCCGCCTCACAGTGCTAATGGCTGCCTCGCGGTGGTGGTCCCCTTAGTGCACCGAGTGTCAGTGAGCCAGCAGGCTCATGGAGTTGAGGCGGGTGTGTCAGCAGGCGCAGCCCTGTGGCTGTGGTGAGGGGAGGCAGCGGGTGCTCAAACAGACACAGGAGAGGAGGAAAGCCGTGCCCCACAGGCTCACATTGTCACAGAGTTCCAGCCCTTAAGCAGGGGTGGGGAGCCGGGGGGCCGGATGTGGCCCCCCCATCTTGCTTGGATCCGGTCCCTGAGACTTGAGCCCTCCCCCCCAGCACTGGGGAGCCTGTGCTGGTGCTCCTTCCCCCTTACTGTCCCCCCATGGGGCTGGAACACACAAAATCTAATAGCCTGCCCCCCCCCAGACTCTGGTGTGTGAGGGGAATGTGTGGAGTTTCTTTCTCCTTCTCAGTCAGGCAATGGCGGATATAGGGCAGGGAGAGCGGCCGCACTTCAAGAAGCCCCGTGCATGCGCCGTGTCAAAGGGGGGGCCCCCACGAAATTGTGCTGCCCTGGGCCCCGCAAAATCCTCATCCGCCCCTGCAGTCAGACGCCACGTCAGTGAGGTTTTGGTTTTGTTTGTTTTGTTGTTTCTCACTTGTGTGCAGCCCCTGACTAATTTTTTTCTGTGGCTCAGCGGCCCCAGACCCAGAAAAGATTCCCCACTCATGCTCTGACGGGATGGGTCATTTTTAACCTCAGGGACGCTAAGATCAGCCCTATGCGCCCACCAGGGGATGCCCTCGACTCGCTACAATGAGGTAAACAAAGAGTACGGGGGGGGGGGGGAGTTTTTCAGTGGGACGGACAAGCACCCCTTTGTGTAGGGACCACACAGCCGTGGCTCAGAACGGGCTCTTGCAGCACATCAGGATTTGGGGCCCTGTGCCCAGTTCTGCCTCTGATTCCTTCTGTGATGCTGGGCATGGCCACATCCCCTCTTGGTGCCTCGGGCTGAGGGTTAACTCCTTCACGTTGGGAACTGTTGCGCTGACAGCGTGGCGGGACACCGCCCTGGCGGTGCTTCCCTGACCCATCCGACAGAAGGTGCTGTCTTGTGCAAGGTCTGACTGGGTTGTGTATTCTGCCACCCTCTGCTGCTGCCGGGCCTCGTGCCCCGTCATTGCTCTGACAACAAAGACCTAGGGCTGGCAAGACCTAGGTGTGGCCGGGGAATGAGGGTGCGGTTCTCCTTGCTGCAAAATCCCAATTGCAAATTTGGGGGGGGCCTGAGAGCCAGAGGTGCTGGTTCCCGTTTCATGTGAGCAGTTTAGCGGCACTTGCCCAAAAAAAGGGCGGGGGGGGAGGGGAAGGATGTCTGTGATTACTGATTGTGAAGTTGCCTGGCAGCCTTATGGAGGAGCGAAGCAATTGTCACACACGCAAATCCTGACCCTGCTGGAATTTTTTTGCCTTTTCCAATCTGCTGGATCACGAGCTGCCATCCATGAAGTAACTATGGCAACGGACATATACATTTACATATTCTGCCCGTTAATCACAGGGACATCCTAGGCAACTATCTTTGCTGGGGTTTTTTTTTAACATAATTTATCGTTTTCATTTCGCTAAACAAGAGCCATCACCCAGGACCCTTCCCCATGACAGTATCTAAGGGTTACTCATCTAGAGTCACTCACCAGCTGAAAGCAAATTCTTCTCTGTCAAAATACCTGCCATTCGTCGCTGACCGAGGGAGCCATGGAAGGAGCAAAACGCTCCAGGCCTCACCCCCCACAGCTAAGCCTCCAGCCTTGGAGCATCCACCTCGGGGCACGCAGATCTAATTGGGCGTTGCCATCTTGGCCATTAGGAAAAACTTCCTGTCAGGGTGGTTAAGCACTGGACTAAATTGCCTAGGGAGGTTGTGGACTCTCCATCACTGGAGATATTTAAGAGCAGGTTGCATAGACACCTGTCAGGGATGATTTAGATGGTGCCTGGTCCTGCCGTGAGGGCAGGGGGCTGGACTTGATGACCTCTCGAGGTCCCTTCCAGTTCTAGGATTCTCGCTCTTCTGCTAGGGTTTGCCCCTGCAGGCTGAAACAATGGGACAGCTCAGGAATCTCTCTCTAGGACCCTTCCCATGTTGACGGTGACAATGAAGCAAGAGTCATGGAAGCTATTGGACAGTTGGAATTTTACAACTGTGGGTGGCCTAGCCAGTGGGAAAACCCAGGAGTCCTGGCTGCTGGGCCCCTGCTATTGCTAGTAAGTCTTTTCCCGAGGTGGGAATAGACCCATGAGTCCTGATGGCCACTCTCCCCATTCTAGCCACAAGATGAGCCATTCCCCTCTCCTCGGAAAGATGGGCAGAACGTCGATAACAAAACCAGGGGGCAAAAATCCTAGTTCTGTGTTTTGTTATAAAATCTCAACTTGGACCAGGTTTCTTGGGCTGGAGACCCTGGCAAACCTGGGCACATGGTTATGTGAGGCTCGGGGACTCAGTGATGATGCCATATTGCAGATGACGCCATATTGCTCTCTCGCTCGGCACTTAAGTGATCCCCATCACTCCTGTGCTTGAGTGTCTAACAGCTGGTGGTTTTAAGCAAGTCGAACCTGAAGCGCTTAGTGAAACCTGGGGCAGGTGAGTACAAGCCGCAGATGAGGGATGTAAAATCCTGGTTAATCAGTTAACCGGTTAAACCTTAGGCAGATGCTTACCGGGGAAGGGTGATGCTTACTATGTAACTGGTTAACCGGTTACCCGTTCACACTCCTACCCCGGATGAACTGAAGGAAAGCACAGAGGCTCCCCAAAGCGGGCCAGAAGCGTACGTGCTGGGTTTCCCACCACTCTGCAGCCCAGGTTTTCCGGTCCCAGGCTGGGATGTGTGTGAGACGGTTCAGGAGCAAGGCTGCCCCCACTGCTTGGCTTTAAAGAAAAACCAAACAAAACATGTGGAACGCAAGCCATTACACCCTGATGAGATCCAGAGTTTACAAAAATGTAGTGGCAGCCCAACGGCCCGGGAGCGAGCCTCTCCAGCCTTGCGTTGTAAACTGGCTGGGAAGAGCAGGGGCGGGGCGGGTTGGTTTGGTTTGCTTTTCCCTTTTCATACCCTGTGTGGGGTGAGGGGGACTGCACACAGGGCTGCTCTGGGCCACCACCGGGCTGCATGTTCACCCCACGTTTGCAGGGTGGCCTACGCCTCTTTCGGGGGCACTTACACCCTGAACGGAATTTGGACCCCGGCGCTGGAAACCCGTGAGGGGCAGTTCGTTGGTCATGAACCTCCATCCCGCACTGTCTCCTGCTGCTGTCGGAGCCTGGGGGTGGCTCCTGTCACTTTGAGGAGGGCAGCAGGCCAGCTGGGGTGCTGAGCAGGCCGGGGTCCTTTCCTGCCTGAGGTACCTCTGAGCACCTTCTACACACTCTCTCCAAACGGGCTCTGAGCCGCCACCCGACCCCCGCTGCTCCGTCTCCCCACCCCCAACCCGAAGATTTAAGCCCCACCAGCTTCCTCCGCCCTCTTCTCTGATCCAAGCCCCAGAAGGTTTTATAAACTTGAGGAAACGCAAGTCAAAGCACAAGGAGGCCAAAGCTACGCCAAACCGTGACCTCAGCCACCTCTTCTCTTTGTCTGGGCCGGGATCTCATTATTCTCTGTCATCCTTTGTGGAGTCTCCTTCGGGAGAGCCGGCCAGGCCCTTCCTGGGGAGCAGGGCCTGGCCACTGCTCACCGCTGAGGTAACGAATTGTGTTATCTGTGTCCTTTCCATCGCCACTTCCCTTCCGCCAGCAGGGCGAGTGCCCTCGTGTCCCCGGCCAGCTCCAGGGGAGTGGAGACGCCAGCCCGCTCCTGCCTTCGAACCTGCAGCACAGACTAGATCCTGGCCGTCGGCCTCAGCGTCCTTTGCATCGGGTCCTTCGCATCGGGCTGCGACGTTCACAGCATGGAATGCGATAAAGCAGGGGTGGGGAACCGAAGGCCCGGGGACCAGATGCAGCCCCTGGCTTGCCTGGATCCAACCCCTAAGGCTCAGGGTCCCCCCCCCCAGCATTGGGGAGCCCCTGCTAGTGCTTCAGTCCCCCTGCAATCTCCCCGTACGGCTGAAGCAAACAAAAGCTATTAGCCTGGGCTCCCCCGAGGCTCTGGTGTGTGAGGGGAATGTGGGGAGTGTCTTTCTCCTCCTCAGTCAGGGGACACATCAGTAAGGGGTGTTTTTTTGGGGTGGGGGGGTTATTTTCATCTCACTTGTCTGTGGCCCCCAACTGATTTTTCTGCGGGTCAGCGGCCTGCACCCCAAAAAGCTGTCCCCACCCGTGGTATAAAAGGAAGGGGTTGAGGTTTTCAACAGCACCTCAGCTCCACAGAGCTTACAAGCAAGGCCTGAGGCAAGCCCACCAGGTGGGTACAGACAGGCAGCGGAGTATAAGGAGCCAATGCGATGCCAGGCAAAGCTCGCAGTGCCCGCTGGCTAAATCCACCGGGTTCTTTGGCTGGCGTGGCGACAGAGGAGAGGTTTGAGGAGGGAACCGAAGACGGCCAATGAGGGGCTTCCCCAAGGTTCGCGGGGAGCTGGTCCCTCGCTGCAGCCAGGGTGGGAAGAAGCCGCCATGGGCTGTGGGGACATCGAACAAAGGGGTGACAAGAGCTGGCGTCAGGCACTCACTCTGCCGATTTTCCCATTGGCCAAGTACAGGGCCTGCCTCTGTGTGCAAGCCCCTAAGCATGGGCTGTGAGAGTCTCCCTTGGTGCTGCCCCTTGGGGACTGTGTGGGCGCGAGGCCATCGATTCGGTTACACCTTCCCCAGGCACCTCTCTGCTTCTGCGCCCGTTCCTGAGCTGGCGACGAACAGGGCACTTCCCAGCATCCTGCCCACCAGCGCTCTGGCCGGTCTCAGAGACCCACCCACCCACAGGGGCAGTCCCGTGAATGTCTGTAGAGAGGGACGCTCCATCCCCCCGGTCACAGACACACTGGACACCTGGGTTGGCATGGATAAGCAAAGGAAAGGGCTTGTTTGCTGAGCTCAGTTTTAGTTTTTGGGCAGCGCAGCAACCACAGCTATGAAATGGGTCGCGCTGGGATTTTACCCCGGCGAACCCAGCCATGGGAATGTGAACTAAACTACCCAACTGCTGGAGAACTTCTCTTTGGGCCAATGCTGGTAGTTCTTCCTCAGGCAAAGCTGCCGCTGACTTCAAACACAGGATCAGGCCTTTCATCAGCAACGGAAGAGCGGCAACCAAGGCAGTTTATGCAGTCGCTTATGCCAACGTCCTTATGCAGCATCCTGTGTGACGTCCTCTTTGCAATTTACGTTCCCAAGTCAAAAAGCCAGTCTCCTCCTGTCCTGGGAAAGAGAAGGTGCAAAACTGTGATGCTATGTTCCCTCTAATCTTTTCCATCCATGTGCAGATTTTTTTCCATACATGTGTGGAATAATTTGTTATGTGCACCGAGGCATGTACAAATGTGCACCACCAATACAAACACAAGACCTACATGTGGGCATTCTGCTCATCAGCTGAGCCGCATTTGAATTTCTCCTGCGCGGCTGCACAAGCGCTCTGCTTACAGGGAACACTGCTGTGGGGCCTATCACTAGAATGGCATTGAGGGGCAGGGACTGGAGAATAGTTGGTAAGGCGGCGTGCTCCTGTAACACATAAATCAGGGGAATGCCTGGAGTTTTGCAACACCGGGTCGAGAGCCAAAATAACCCAGAGGTGCTCTCCGGTAGTAATCCCTGAGAAAGGAGCTGATCCGAAAGGAGGCAGAGAGTATCCTATGCAACAGAGGCAAAAAAAAAAAAAAAAAAAAGCTGGAGCGTAATTTTATGCTGAAAGAATCATCAACTCGCCCTTCCAAGCACAAGCAGATTTGTGACCGGTCTGGTACAAAGGAAGGAAATGGAAGAATCACATCCAAGGAACTTCCCAGTCTTTGTTCCCCCTCCTGGCTCTGGTCTTGAGTTGTTTGCTCTCCTTGGATGTATACAGCTTGATATTGCCCAAGCAGGCTGGGAATGGGGGAATCTCAGCTGAAAGCAATTTACTTTGAAATCCAGCTGCCAGATTTTCCTGCCTTCGTTTACTTTTAAATGCTTTTTTAAAAGCCAAAATATACAAGGGAAGCCAAATTGCTGACATCTGTGCTGGACCAGTCCCCCCAGCAAATGCTGCATTCTTTCATGTCCTCCTGGACTCTACCCCGCACTTGTTTATTTAAAATCCATAGAACACTTCAGCGGTATGAAGGAGCACGTCCTCCAGTCAATGGAAAAAGGTTTCCTTGCAGGCAAGAGTGGGGGAGGGGGAGGCATCCCTTTTGATTCATTTTGGTTCCTAGAAGAGTTTGCCTACTATGTCATGACCCAGCCACCCATATCTCCTTCCATCAGCGTCTGCTTGCAAATGGGGTGGGCCCAAAAGCCCATGAGCCACTAGTTCCGGTTATTGGTTAGAGCTGGACACTAGGGGAAGGGGTGCCTTAGAAATGCTTAGGGCAGGTAGACACAGGGATTCACCAGCACACGTGTGGTCCTGGCATTTCCTTTCCATGGTGGAACGTTACCCTGCAAAGGAGAAGTGATGCTCCGCAGGCTGAGCTTTCGAGCAGAGAGCATGGCCTTCTGCTGCTTCTGACTCTCATGTGAGTTCACGGGGTGCCTCCTACCCCAGGAAATCCATGTGCTTTGGAAACAAATAATTTAGCCTCTTCACAGCCCTCGGCGTCCTTATCCCCATTTTACAGATTAAGACATGAGACCTGGAGAGATTAAGGGGTTTATTTTGAAAAGCAGTTGCCATTTGGGTGGGTACAATTTTGAACCTGAAAATTGTGACAGCGACCCCATAGACCTCAAATTACCTGACTGCACTGGCGCAAAGGCATCTAATTTTACTGGCGATGCAAAGTTGCACCATCAAAAATGGAGAGCGATTGAAGAAGTCTTTTTAAAAGTCATGAACGCCCTCAGTGACCCACTTAAGGTTAGACAGTGACTGCAAATAGCTCCAGTATTCCTACCTCTCAGACAGGCCTTAATCTCGCATCTATCTTTCCAGTCCTGAAACTACAGGAGCAATTCAGCCAGGCATCAGCAATTAGCTTGCACACTCTTACTAGTGTTGGTCATCTTTATAACTTCTGCAAATCAAGCTGAGGAACTGAGCTAGTCACAGAGAGGTAGATACGGACACAGGTACACATTTGCAGAAGGGATGTGATGCGGTAGGTATCCATACAAACACTGGGTGAGACAATACAGATCCAGTGCTCCACACAATATCAGTCTTTCCACAAATAAGCAGAACGACGACAATGCCACTGACCAAAGAAAATGCTAAAAGGATGCTAGAGTGGATACCAAATAAAGACATTGGACAAATAAAGCAAACAGTAGGTATAGAGGCAACAAAGAAGTTTAAACTCAAATGCAGCATTTGTAGAAACAGTATCCACCAAATTACTTTCATGGGGTTTTTTTATACTTAAATCATCCTTCTAAAACAGCCTAAACATCACAGCACTGTGCCTAATAACTCCCACATCGGTAAGTGAAATTGACTATAAACAAAAGTGAAGTCTGCTTTCACTGCCCAGGTTTCTCAGAAGTGCATAAAAGTAACCATGTGGCATAAAAGATGAAAGCCGAATAGTTTTCAATCCTGTCATTTTAACGGCATAATGAATTATTAACAACACAGGGAGGAGTAGCTGTTTTGTTAAAATACTGCCTTTAACCTATCCATATCCCTTTCCCAACCCCTCTTTTGAAATGAAAACGCTGCCGGCTTTGCTAGAATTGGTCTGGTTTCTTTCATAGCAGGAAGTTATGTGGGAATCATGAACCTCCACTTAATAACTGTTCATCATGTAGACAGCATCACCTTCTCGTGATTTTATTTTGATTAATTAGCTGGAGTATTAAGTCGTCCCAGGCTTCTCAGACGGAACGTGGAAGCCAAGGCTGCATTGTTCCAGGCTCAGATTAGGTCATAGATGGATCAAAACTCTCACAACTGGTTTCACTCATCCCTCGCAGCACCAAAGACTCCATCCAAGTGATAATAGGCGAGCGGAATAAGCTGCAAGTCATGCACTTCACACGGGTGGTACGCTGACCTAGGGAGGCTTTCACTTCTGTGGAACGACCCCCACGGCCAGCCCACAACATTTTGGCACCTGAGGCGGGGAGCTCAAATGACGCCCCCATGCTCCCTCGCTTGGGCCAAAACTTTGAAAGGTCTCCATCCTCCAGCACAGCACTCCACCATCTCTGTGCATCTAGAGCAGGGAGAATCCACACTCACCAGCAGCGGACACAATTTTCTACACTCTGGGTCCTAGTGCCCCCCCCCCCAATCTGGCACCTGAGGTGGCCGCCTCAGTTCGCCTCATGGTAAGGCCAGTCCTGGTGACCCCATAGCTCTTTGGTGCCAAGTCTGGGCTGCGACAGATCCCGTGGCTCCGAAAGCAGGATTTCACCTTTCCTGGCTACCCACAGCCAGCTGTGATTTTAGGTGTATGGTTTCAGTGTAGCACTCTCTGGAACCCCAAACCACAACCCCTCCTGGCCAGAGCACCGTCCTCGAGTCTCACGGGCACTCCCTCAAACAGTAAGGTCTCCAGCTGCCTTGCCTGCCAGGGGTTCACCAGAGCATAGGTAACAGGTATTTTCTTCAGCCAGCGCTGTGTGGCAGGGTTGCCAACTGTCAGTAAATTTACGGACAGCCCGTAAAAAATTAGCCGAAATTGGACATGCCCGTAAAGTCCGTAAAAAAATGTAGGTGTCCGTAAATTTCGTAAAAGTGCAATACAATTTCAAAAAACATCAATTATTCTATAGCAATTAAATTTCTTCTGTGCTGCTTCAGCCATTTTACTGCGGAGCAGCGGAAATTGGACGTTTTAGTTGTTTAGTTGTCAGTGTTCGGATGTACGATCACAAAATGGAAAACTTCCAGGACCATGACTAACTAAATGAAAGCGAGTTAAATAGCATATTGGTCTTGTGATAATGATTACTTTTCACCTTTGGCCATTTATGTCGTCTTAATATAGTATAAAATTTATGTCTGTAAAAAAATTTGTAAATTTTTCTCATTTTGGCTGTAAATTAAATTTCTGTGGGTTGGCAACCCTGCTGTGTGGACAACTTGTAAGGAAGCTGGCAGCAGCTGGGAAAGTTTTTCTAGGACTGCCCAGGGCTGGAGGGATCTTGTCATAGGTAGAGGGAACCATCACATGTCATTTCTCTTTCTTACTGGCTTGCTCAACTCTCACCTTCACTTGTCACAGATGGTGCCACTCAGGGTGGCAAGGAAGGCAAAAGTCTTCTGCTCTGGCTGCCACCGCTCCAGGCACAGTGGTTTCTAAGGCCACATCTACACTATGAGATTAGGTCAAATGTTATTGATTTTTAGCACCCAATTTGTAAGTCGAAGGTGCACGTCCCCCAGTGTGCGCAAGAATTCAACATAGCGCAGTGTTTCTTAAACTTTTTAAGACCGAGGAACACCAAACAATAATTTTTTTTATGAGGAACACCAAGGATTTTTTGTTGAGGGAAAAAAAAAAGGTTGGGGGGGAAAAGGGTCAGGGGGAAAGTTATTGAGGAAAAAAAGTTGCCTGCCCCTTTAAGAGCGGCCATTTTGAATTCTGTTGCTCTCCGCCGCGGCACACCTCCAACTGCCTCACACCGGTGTGCTGCGGAACACAGTTTAAGAAACACTGACTTAGCGTGTACCTAGTAGCAGTGGCGTAGCTACGGTTGATTTTGACAGTGATGCCATGTGGGTAGCCATCCCACAGTTCCTGCCGCCCCTTTGCATTCTGGGTTAGGCTCCCAGTGCCTGATGGGACAATAACATTGCAGCAGGTGGTTCATCAGCCTCCCATGGTGCATTTATCTCCTTCCTCCCCTCTCCTCCCACCTGAGAGCAATGGCAAACAATTTTTTCAAGCTCTTTTTTCCCTGGTGATCCATGCAGATGCCATGGCAGGGCAAGAGTGGACCCCGCTTAGCTGCACACTGCTGTGACAGGCACTGCCAACACCTTGTACATTATGCTGCAGTTTGTCAAGGGCCTAGCCAGGAGCCGCCGGAGCGAGGCAGAACGGAAGGCCACGAACACAGTCGTGCATGAAACCATGGAGTGGAGCGATTGGCAGATGCTGGTGGCAGTTGATCCTGTTGACACAATGGAACGCTGACGCTGATCCCGTCAGACAAGCACAGACTGGTGGGACCACGTAGGGATGCAGCTACGGGCCGATCAGCAGCAGCTGCAAATCTTTTGCATGCGTAAGGCCACTTTCATGGAACTTTGCGAATTGCTTTCCCCTGCCCTGAAGCGCCGCCATACCAGAACGAGACCCGCTCTGACAGCTGAGAAGCGAGTGGCAATAGCCCTGTGGAAGCTTGCGACACCAGACAGTTACCGGTCAGCTGGGAATCAATTTGGAGGGGGGGAAATCTACAGGGAGGGCTGCTGTGATCCAAGCAGCCAGCGCGATCCATGCCCTTCTGCTAGGAAGGACAGTGACTCTGGGAAACGTGCAGGACATCATGGAGGGCTTTGCCACAATGGGATTCCCTAACTGCGGTGGGGTGATAGATGGGACCTGCGTCCCTATCTTGGCACCCAACCACCTTGCCAAAGATACATTAACCGCGAGGGGGACTTCTCAATGGTTCTGCTTGTGCTGGTGGATCACAAAGGCTGTTTCACCGGCATCAATGTGGGACAGTCGGGAAAGGTGCATGATGGGCACATCTTTAGGCACTCCGGTCTCTTCAGAAAGCTGCAAGATGGAACTTTCTTCTCAGACCAGAAAATTACCATCAGGGTGTTGATATACCGATAGGGTTCTTTGGAGACCCAGCCTACGCCTTGCTCCTATGGCTCATACACAGGCAACCTGGACAACAAGGAGAAGTTCAATTGCAGGCTAAGCAAATGCAGACTGGTGGTAGAATGTGCTTTTGGGCATTTAAAGGGAAGGTTTCACAGTTCATTGACTAGGTTAGACCTCAGTGAAAGCAACACTCCCATTGTTCTGGCAGCCTGCTGTGTGCTCCATAATATTTGTGAAAGTAAGGGGGAACATTTTACACTGGGGTGGGGTCAAGGCAGATTGCCTAGCCACCAATTATGAGTAGCCAGCCACCAGGGCAATACCACATCGAGGGGCACTGCAAATCAGAGAAGCTTGGAAAACCAGTTGGATCAGGCAGCGATATGACATTCATGCATGCTGCTCTTAACAAGGTGCCCTCTGCATTAAGTGTGCTGGCCTGTAAACTTCCCCCTTCCCCATGCAACACAAGCAATGGATACTGTTTTTGAGAAAACCTGCGTTTTTATTCAGGGAACACAGGAAGCAGACACAGAAAAGACGTTCAGGGCAGAAGCTCTGAGAGGAGAGCAAGGGCAAGTGACTTATTACAACCGCCCTGTTCAGCAACCACAGATGTGGGAATGGCAGCCTTCTGTTCCCGGAGACATCCCTGGGAGTTGTGTGGAAGGCTGCCCTTGACCTCCCCCTCCCTCTGCATTCTAGGGCATCTGGGAGGGGAGACTGGAATTTGGTGAGGAGGGCAGCTGGTTCAGCATGGGGCAGAAGGGGGCTCTGTGCTCTATATGCTTCTTCTGTGCTTCTACCAGGCACATCAGCAGCTCTGTTTGTTGCCCTGTGAGTTTCAAGATCTCCTCCTGGGTCTTGGCTTCGTGTTCCCTGCACACTCTCCTCCTGCTCTGTTCACAGCTCCTGCAGAAGCGTTCTCCTCCACATGTTTCACTGCACCCTGTGGAGGTGGGCAGATTGCATTTGCTCATTGAACATGTCATCCCAATTCCGTTTTTTTTTTTTTTTTGCTTTCAGACCTGTGCTAGCCGAACAGCTGGAGGAGCTGGGGGAGTGGGCAACAGACTCACTGTTGCACCTGCAGTAATAAAAAAAGCGAAGGGCAGACTTTAGAGGAGACACATGGAAGAATGCAGAAAAAGTGAAGGGCAGACGTTAGAGGAGATACATTATAGAACGCAGAAGCTAATCTCTTACCATGAAAGTATGTCTGTCCCACACAACAGACACGTTATGAGCAAGGCCAAAGTGATGTTCTTAAGCGCTTAGTAGGCAGCAGGTACAACACACAGAATAAGACAGAAAATATCTTATTGCCTCTATATGAAGCCATGGTACACCCACATCTTGAATACTGCGTACAGATGTGGACACCTCATCTCAAAAAAAGATATATTGGCATTGGAAAAGGTTCAGAAAAGGACAACAAAAAGGATTAGGGTCCCATATGAAGAGCAATTAAAAAGACTTGGACTTTTCAGCTTAGAAAAGAGGAGTCTAAGGGGGGAAGGCGGGATATGATAGAGGTCTATAAAATCATGACTGGTGTGGAAAAAGTGAATAAGTAAAAGTTATTTACTTATTCCCACAGTATAAGAACTAGGGGGGGTTAGCAAATGAAATGAATAGGCAGCAGGTTTAAAACAAACAAAAGGAAGTTTTTCTTCACTCAGCACAGTCAACCTGTGGAACTCCTTGCCAGAGGATGCGGTGAAGGCTAGAACTCTAACAGGGTTCAAATAAGAGCTAGATAGATTCATGGAGGTTAGGTCCATCAATAGCCATTAGCCAGGATGGGTAGGAATGGTGTCCCTAGCCTCTGTTTCTCTGGAGGCGGGTGACGGGGAAGGATCACGTGAGGATTACCTGTTGTGATCCCTCCCTCTGGGGCATTTGGTATTGGCCTCTGTCGGCTGACAGGATACTGGGCTAGATGGACCATTGGTCTGACCCAGTATGGCCGTTCTTATGTTCTTATCTTAAGGGAGCAGCTGTACTTGGTTTGGTGGCAGGCATGGTAAGGAAGAGGTTGGGGCTCTTGCTCTTTTGCTTCTGCTTTGAAAGCGTGTGTGACACAGCGGCTGCAAATTGCAGCTGCCCTGGCTAGTCAAGCATCCGTGTTTGCAAAGGGGGCCACGGTCATGAGGGGCGCTGATGGGGGGCCGGCTGTGGCAGCAGGAGCTCATGCAGTCACCATGCATTCCGCACTTTCAGTTTGCTGGGAGAGTGCAACTTTTCCTTTCCACTGGGGCCTGCTGGAGGGAGGGGGCTGGGCATGGCACCAGGGCAGGAGCTCACACCATCAGCAAGCCATGCTTTGTTGGGAGTGAGCAAATGGAGGCGAACTGTCATGGTATCAGCTACAGAGCTTCCCCAGTTGCAGCCAGGCTACCATCCGCTGCATCAGTCTGCGAGGGAGCGCGGATGCTGACTGAGCGTGGCCAAAAATCTGGACCTTATGCTGCATCGCTTTGTGCTACAATGTCACCAGACCACTGACGGCTGGCTCAGCATGGAAAGGTGCCCTACTGCAGGGGATGGAGTAAGGCAGCCCCCCAAGAAACCTTGTGAGAAGGATGAAAGAGTTCCTCTAGGAGAGCTTTTCAAAGATGAGCAGAGAATATCTTACTGCATCTGTATAAATCCATGGCACGCCCACATCTTGAATACTGCGCACAGATGTGGTCGCCTCCTCTCTAAGAAGATCGCTTGGCATTGGAGAAGGTTCAGAAAAGGGCAACAAAAATGATGAGGGGTTTGGAACGGGTTCCATATGAAGAGAGATTAAAAAGACTTGGACTTTTCAGCTTAGAAAAGAGGAGACTAAGGGGAAGGGGATATGAGAGAGGTCTATAAGATCACGAAAGGTGTGGAGAAAGTGAATATTGACTTGTTCCCATAATATAAGAAGTAGGAGTCACCAACTAGGACTCACCATGTAAATTAGGCACTTCAAAATTGCAAATGATGCTGGGATTTGAATTTCCTGCGCTTCATTTGCATAATCACATAATGGCACTTTTGAAAAAGCGCTATTTCGAAAGTAAAACCGCAGTCTAGACGTGGTTCTTTCGAAAAGGGAAGCCTTTTTCAAAAGATCCTGTAAACCTCATTGAGCCTTCCCTTTTCAAAAGAACCGCATCTAGACTGAGGTTTTACTTTTGAAATAGCGCTTTTTCAAAAGAGCGTCATAATGTGATTATGCAAATGAAGCACGGGAAATTCAAATCCCAGCTTCATTTGCAATTTCGAAGTGCCTAATTTACATCCCTCTATCGAAATTAATAGGTAGCAGGTTTACAACAAACAAAAGGGAGTATTCTTCATGCAGCGCACAATCTGTGGAACTCCTTGCCAGAGGATGGTGTGAAGACCAGAATTTTAACAGAGTTTGAAAAAGAACTAGATACATTCATGGGGGTTACGTCCATCAATGGCGTTTAGCTAGGATGGGTATGGGTGGTGTTTCTAGCCTCTGTTTGGCAGAGGCTGGAAATGGATGACAGGAGAGGGATCACCTGCTGATTACCTGTTCTGTTCATTTCCTCGGGGGCATCTGACATTGGCCACTGTTGGAAGACAGGACACTGGACTAGATGGACTTTCGGTCTGACCCAGTATGGCTGTTCGTATGTTCTATAAACAAGGAGGATTCCTACTATCGCCAGACATGTTAACAAGCTGTTCCAGGGACCCCCTCCTGTGTAGGCAAAGTGGCCACCCCAGATCAAACCCAGTTACCTTAACCCACTTGTAGCATGGTTAAAAATGTGAACTCACCAGAAGTGCCCTCCCTGGCATTAAGGCCCAGCAGCGAGACATCCTGGGGGGAGGGAATTGGCTCCAAAGTTTAAAAAAAAAAAAGGTCCTGGCTATCATGAACATCGGATACTGCTCCTCTTCCTCATCTACACTGTCCTCCCCATTGTTGCCCGAGCCTGCCTGAACAGTTTCTTGGGAGGAATCCAGGGACAGCTTTGGGACCCTGGTCAGGTCTCTCCCCCCCCCACAGAATGCCATGCAGCCGCTCATAGAAGTAGCATGTTTGTGGAGCTGAACCAGATAATCCGTTTGCCTCCTTTGTCTTCCGACATGCCTGCCTGAGCTCCTTTATTTTCACCTGGCACTGCTGGGGGTCCCTGGCGTATCCTTGTCCCCTCGTGTGATCTTGGCCAAGATATCAGCGTTTCTTCTCCTGCTTGGTAGTTCTGCCTGCACAGATTCTTCTCCCCACACAACCATCAAGTCCAGGATCTCCTGCATGCTCCATGCTGGAGCTCCTTTGTGACCCTAGGCATTCATGGTCAGGGGTGCTGCTGAGGTGCTGCCTGCTCCTGAGGTCTGCGCGCCACACTGGCCACACAGGAAATGAAATTCAGATTGTCCCATGCACCTGGAGAGCAGCGGAGTTGGAAGTCCTGGCCAGAGCAGTCACATGGGGGCACTGTGGGACACAGTGGCCAAGAACGTCGACTTTCTCAGCGCTGCATCTGCACCACCCTAACGTCGACCACGAAAGGTCAAATTTACCGTTACTCCTCTCCACAAGTAGGAATAGAGAAACTGACTTTAACAGCCCTTAAAGATGGCAGAAAGGGCTTAGTGGTGTGGACTCATTGTTTAGAAAAATTGACCTTAAGCAGCTAAGATTGACTTAAACTCGTAGTGTAGACCATGTCTAAGATCAAAATCACTTTGCCAGTACTAGGATTCTGAGTGTTGTATGTGTGTGTTTGGGGGGGATTTAACACAGACAGGATTTAACAAGGGGGAAACTGAGGCATAGAAGGGCTCTCCCACATGACTCTCCCACGGCCACAAAGTGAGTCTTGAAAGAGTCTTAAAAGGGAACTTGGGTCTCCTAACTCTACCCACTGAACTACACGAACCCTGCTTTCCTCTGTTCTGTAACACACAGGGGTGAAGGTAGAAAGCAAAGCCGTGAAATGCTGGAGACAATGAATAACCCAGCAAATAATCATATTGGCTCCTTGGCTATCAGGAGCCAAGCACGACTTAGAGGGACCTGGATTGGTGGGGAGCTCCCCTTCCTGCTTGCATTGTCTTCCTTTCCTTCGCCAAAATGTGCTTCCTGAGACTGGGGCAGAGCTCAGCGCCACTCACCCTCACCTTCCTGTTTAGCCTGGAGCGCAGACTTGCCACGAGCCTGCACCTTAGGGCAGACCCCGCCCCCCACTGCGTGCACATTGCCAGGGTCAGGCCTGCCTGTCAGCAGCTTCCTGAGAACGCACGCCAAGGAGGGCCACGCCTGGTGGAGTCCCCAGGGAGCACTTTGCCTGGAGGGCTCGCACTTTTGGAGACTAAAGTGCGTTTCGAGGAGGGCGCCTGTTGAGAATGGATTTGAAACCAATGTAGGGCTCTGCTCAATCCCCCCCTTAGGCCCGCAAAACTTGGGCCAAGCCCAGCTATCCCCTGCACAGCTGTAAATCTGAAGTCACCGAGAGCAGAACAGAGGTCAGGCAGCGCTTTGTCTGAGCAAGCAAGGAGTCGGCAACGGCTGTTTTACGGACACAAAAAGGGTACGCTACTGATAAGAAGTGGAAATACCCTTGCATAGCCTCACGACTGTCAGGGCAGCCATAAACACTGCTATTGAAAATTAAGAGTGGTGATGCTTTAAAATCCCTAATTGATCCACCTTGGACCAATGTTCCCTCTAATTTTTTCCATCCATGTGCATGATTTTTTTTTCCTATGTGCACCAAGGTATGTGCAAATGTGCACCATCAGTAGAAACAAAAACCTAGCTGTGAGCACCCTGCTAATCAGCGGGGCAGCATTTGAATCTCTCCTGAGTGGCTGCACAAGCACTCAGCTTACAAGGAACGCTGCTGTGGACCAAAACCCCAGAAACACTGAGCGTTGAAGCGTTAGCTCTTAGCTCCATTCTCCTGCATTGTGTTGCCATTCACAGCACCAGAAATGGACCACAGGAGGGCTTAGCCAAGCAGCCGGCATGGACCTCTCTGCTCTTTTTTCTGATGTCCCCCTCTATCAGGGAGTCCATGGGAGGAATTCACTTGAACCTGCAGTGCGTGCAGGTTGAAGATTGCTGCAGCTGGTAGGAATGGAAAATTAACGTCACTCATCTACGTTTGCCACCTGAGTCAAAAGCACACAAAGACACTGTTGGAATCCTTTTGTTTGGGGATCTGCAATAGACAACTACAGATGCAAGAGGCTCTTTCAAGTCTTGGCCCTGATCTACATTAGGGAGTTATTCAGAAATTACTCCCCTTATTTCAAAATAATAAGCGGAGCATCCACACTATTAAACCCGTTATTTTGAAACAACAGGCTGGTTATTTCTAAATCTGTTCTCCTGCTTTCCTCCAGGAATATCACTTATTTTGAAATAGCGTTAGCGTGGATGCTCCACTGCTCATATTTCAAAATAACTACTCCCCAGAGTAATTTGAACTAATTACTCCCCAGTGTTTCCTGGGGCTCTAAGTCAAGGTAACACATTCACAATAATGGAGCCTGCCTGGGACTAATTTCGAGGCTCCCCCCAGTGTGGACACGCTATTTCAATTTTGTTATTTCAAATGTAGGTACTGCAAAATAATTTCCTAGTGTAGCCATGCCCTTAGAGAACACTTAGGAGATGGGAGCAGTGGAAAAGGAGAAGGAACAGAGGCTCTCATTTTTATTTCCTTAGATGCTCTCTGGTTTCCTCTTCCGGCCAGATTCTCCACTGAGCCCACCTAGGTGGAGCAGAGCTGGTTGCAACTCCCTGATTCCCTGGCCCTGCACTAATTCAGCTTAGAGCAGCCATAAACCACGTGGGAAGAGTCCAAGGGCACTGAACTTCTATCAGGGGTGAAAGTAACAAATTTCTTACAGACACTGTCCTACTGCAACCTGGGTTTCTGCCTGTTCTTTAAATAGCTCCCTGCTGGCTTTTGCCACAGCTCAGCTGTGCACCGAGACGCACCCCCCCCTTACTTTCACCTCAACTTCAGTCATCTCTTTGTGACCCTGTGCAGCTCTGCCTCCTGGAGAAACTCCCCCATCCAGGCTGAATCCTCACTGCAGAGTTAACTTGAGTTCTCAAGAGAAAGCAGTCACTACTGGAGACCCTCTTACTCACGTGTGAGATGAAGACTTTTTGGGACACAGCTTATGGCTCTTTGCACTGCACTAAGATGGGCTGGTCTGTGAATTCTTTCCCAAGGAATTGGGGAACTTGCCTGTCTTCTCTGGCAAAAAAGAGTATTGAAGAAAGGCACCAACGGACACCGCCCTGCATCCACACCGTGGAGTGGTCTTGTTTGCAGCCACCAAATTGTGCTAACAAGCTCTAGCCTACATCCCCCACAAGCCAACCAACCCGAGATAACAGTAAGATCCCTGTGGACTAAAGGGTTCTTGTGTATGGACAGGACTCAAGGTAGCAGCAACACCTGAGTTATAATTCGAATTAACTTTGCCATGAAAACGAGTGCTGAGCCAGGGTTCTCCCTGTTCGTAACACTGATTTAGCCTTGGGATTGCCACCCTGGAAAATCTTCCCTCAGATGTCCTAGCTGTGCTTTAAGCAGCCACAAGAGGGAGTCTTCCTCTGCTCTTGCATTCCGATTTCAAAACCCGGTAGGCGTTTACAGTGAGTTTGGAATCGGGGAAAGAAACTTCACTAATTATTTTGGATTCAAAATTCCCTTTGTGGCTTGTGCACATCAGTCACCTCCTGCGCTTTGCTTCCTTTCCCCTGCTTCCCAGGGGGGCTGTGAGGATGTCATTAATGTTGCGCAAGCCCTCTGAAGGTTAAAACCTCTGCAAATGCCGATAATTATTAAAAACTTTTAAAAGAGGATGCAAAGCCAGTGCCTTTCACTTGCAGTCATAAAAATGCCCCTCATCTTGTTCAGCCCGCTTCTACAGACCATGTTACACTGGGGCGAGGAGGGGTAACAGCTAATGTTGCTTTCTCATTTAGGAGAGAGAATTTCATTCCACTCCTCGGCTAATGGGCATCCTTTCCACACAGACACGGTGTGGAATGAAGGATGTCCTGATGTTCACCTTCTGGGTCGGTCTGTCTGTCTGTCCCAAATGCTTTCTAGCCCTTCTTCCAGTCTCAGGAGATGCATAATAGTATTGTTTCAAATTGACAAAAAATCAACTTGCAGACATTCTGAAGGTATCACATCAGAAGGTCACAAGGAGGGTGCTATTTCCAACTTCCGTGCTCATGCCTGCTAACGTAGCTGCACCTGAAATCATCTCTCCTCCTCGAGCACCAAGATTAGACATTGCCCTACAATTTTATTCCTCCGGTGCTGAGGTCTGAAAGAGTGCAGCAGCTTCTGTGTGGCAAGCAACCGTGGCCCTGGCTTGCAATTTTCCCCACACTAATCGTTAATTTCATGCCTGCGAGGGCGAGCCCTGACAAAGCTTACAGCCCATATTATATAACAAACAAGGCTTCTCGCACTGGCAGCAGAACTCTGCTGAATCTGCCCAAGTATATCTGCCAAAGAAATGTCAGGGTACGTTCCTTAAAGATGGGTTTACAGTCTTAACTCAATCTTGTTATTCACCTGTTCTACATTTGCCAAGAAAACATTACAGCTACACAGTGCTCCTGCTGCCTGACTGTAGCAATGTAGTATTACTGACCAGATACGGCTACAATCAGAACATAATCCTGCAAGAGGGTGGGTGGGTGGGGAGTTTCAGAGGAAGACACGGAGCCTTCCATTTCTATCTCCTGATGCAAATGCAGGCTGTGTATGTAGCTGCCAAAGGTTGCTATCACTAATCAACCTATTTGAAATGAGTCAATGGTCTCAGTCCAGCTCCTTGCTTCAAGGAATCCACATTGCACATCTCTGCTCCAACTAATACCCCACTCTGGACAAGACTGGAAGCTCAAGATTAAATCAGCATGGAGACGAAACCGCTCTGTCACGCCCAGAACAGAACTCTCTCAGCCAGGCAAAACTACCCTAGCTAATTCCAAAGGGAAGGATTGAAATTTTAAAAGGCCCAGTGTCCTAATTATGGGAAATAAATTGTGCTCCTTGGTAATGTTTAGTTTTATCAGCGGAATTCTATTAGGGAAGGCTGCCTGCCTTACTGAAACGCCATCAGATTCTGCAGACTCCTGTAAACTGGCACTTAAGTGAGGTCATGCAGCACTTGGTAGCTTATCAAACTGCAGCATATATAGGTGTCTTCCTTTGCTGAGTCTTGCCTTTTAAAAGGCAGAAAGCAAGCTGCATACATCGCCAACCAAAACAAAATCTGAAAACTTGTGATGTGAATTTATAAAATGATTCAGGGGACATCTCCACAGCAGCGTTATTTTGGAATAATGTAGGAGTAAGAAGTCCTTCAGCTCGACTCCTCTAACCCTCATTTCACGAGGAGTACGGGAAGTCGAAGGAAGAGTGTTCTTCCTTCGACTTCCTGCTGTGTAAATAGCACCAAAAGCCGAGTTAAGCTATTTCGACTTCAGCTATGCAATTGATGTAGCTGAAGTTGCGTATCTTAATTCGACTTTTGCCCTGCTGTGTAGATGTGCCTTTATAGAACAGAAAAGAAATGAAGCATCTTAAATATTCCACTGTAGGTTATTCACTCTTCTACCCCAAGATGATGTAGAAAAAGAATTTTTAGTGATAATCTGAATCAATTTTAAACATTCAAAAGAGTTTTTAAAATTATTCAAATCTAACGGAGCAGAAGTCATGCTGTAGTTCTAGCTCATAATACCAAATCAACTTCCATTTATTATGTTTTTCCTTTCAGCTCAAAACCTTTGCACCGTGAAAGAGATGAATTCATTAAGCAAGCCTACAAAAAGGGCATGCATGGATCATTTGCATCACACTATTAAATTAAAGAACACATCTTGTAATTATATTTCTTTGACTATACCCTAATCTGACCTCATCAATTTTTATCCTAACAATTCTTGCACAACAGTCCCTGAATACCAACAGTATTGGAGCATGGAGAAGGACAAGTTTTAGTCTTTTTGTTTAAGAGATAAACATGGACTTGACATTGTTCAAACATGCTAATTGCTGGTTTTAAAAAAGGGCTGCCCTGAAATTCTGCTCCAAATTGGTCAGTGATATATTAGGTCAAAACCTGACGCTCAGTTTTATCCTAATACTTTCCCCACTACTCTTTCAAAGCAGACTAGTTAAGGAGCACTGCTCACACCCCAAGGTGCACGAAGTAGGGATGTAAAATCCTGTTGAATTGGTTAATCAGTTAAACATTATATTTAACCAATTAACGGGAGGCCTGACAGGGAAGGAGGGCTACTCCAACCCGACTAGGCTGAAGCAGCACCCCCGCCTGCTGTGATCAGGCTGGAGCACCCCCTCTGGACTGGAGGGATCACTTAATTATTACCTGTTCTGTTCACTGCCTCTGGGACATCTGGCATTGGCTGCTCTCGGCAGACAGGATACTGGGCTAGATGGACCTTTGGTCTGACCCAGTATGGCCATTTCTTATGATGTTCTTATGTTCTCCTCACCGTCGCAGGCAGGGGCTGCTCCAGCCTGGCCAGAAAAGCCCATGCCAGTGATGCATCAGGCCTGCCTTGGACAGGAGGCTGCTCCGGCCAGGCTGGCACGCCCCTGTTCATGGTGGGCCACACAGGGCCAAGGCAGCCCCTGCCTGTGACAGGTGGGGAGCTGCTCCACCCCCCACCAAATAACCGGAACCAGTAAGCACCACCCATGAAGGTGAGCATTAAGGGGGATGCTTACCTGTTAACCTTTCACATCCCTAATATAAAGCATGGCTAGTCTAGCCACTTTTCTTCGAACAATGAGCCCCGCAAGCTCTGCTGAATTTCTGTTGATGTAGTCACTTCATTTCCCTTCTGCACCGGCTAAGGAGAGACACTCACCCCCACAGGGAGTTCAGCTATTTAAAGTTCTTGTCTCACTCTATCTTCAAAACTGCTTTTTGCCTCTACCGACAAACTTTGGTGAGAGAAGTTGATCAGAACGTCAGAGTGCAGCCTTGTGATCTTAATCCTCAAGGGCAAGCCAACAGTATAAACTAGAGCATTAGGAGCAAGGTATTTAACTTTTCCTGAGTGCAGTACTCTAAGGCTTTTTGTTTGGACTCTCCAACATTAGTTATATTAAAAGCCATTCTTTTCTGAAAAGATTTAATGGGAAAATATTCTTTATTTATGATTACGAGTTTACTAAAGGAATGCCCACACAAATTTGGTGCAATGTTTCACGTGATCTGCTGACAATAATACAGAATAAGCCTCTCTAATCGGGCATGCTTGGGACCAGACCGGTGCTGAATCAGAGAATTTGCTGAACTACAGAGAGTCAATATTGCCTAGCAGCATTACCAACCCTTCCACTGCTTACTGGGCTGTTAGAGGACGTTTAGGGTAAAATAGAGCTAAACAACAGCACAGAACATAGAGCTAGGACTGGTGGCTATAAAAAAAGCTTCATAAGACTGCAGGAAACTTGGTCACACCTATGAAAAGTGGACATCCAGCTAACTAAAATCATTCCGGACCACTGATGTTTCTGGACTAGAGAATTCTGGATTAGAGAGATTTAACCTGTTTGTTATTAGCAAACTAAAAGGATAAGTAATATCTATTTGGTTCTTTTTTGAGGTTGTATAACTATTGGGGTTGGTTAGTAATAACATTCTGCAATAGAAGAACACTTACAATACTGCGTCACTTAATGTTCTAAATTCTACTTGGCCAAACACAATTTCCACTTATTTGGCTGAGTACAACTAGGTATCTGCTATACCCCTGATTTAGATCTTGACAGAAAGTGAGTTCATCTTCCACTAAGAGTTTCTACTCTGAACATACAGTTATCTGCTTGGACCATCTAAGAAGGAAGATTGCAGTGATATTACAGAGGTACACTACAGCTCAGTGACACATCCAAAGGGCTTCAAAAATAGAGTGAGGTGTACAATAGGATGAAAGCATGTACGCCATGTTTCCCATGGGTACCAGTCAACTTACCCAGGAAGAGCTCATAGGCTGACTGCAAGGGAAGATCTATAAAATGTTCCTCTGGTTCCACAGATTGTCCTGGTTTGAGAACCCTATCTCAATCACCTACAGTTCTCTCATGTACTGGGACAAGGACATAATCCTTTAACAGGATTTTGGAACATTTTTAAACTTGCAGGCTTCACAGGTGCCAGCTAGCTTGCTCTAGCCCTCTTTTTGCACTTACCAGAAATAGTAGCCCAAGTTCTCTTCTCATAGTGAGGACAGAAGGCCAAATTCTGTCCTCATGCACATTTCTGTAAATATGGAATAACTCTATTAAGTGACTAGTGTAATATCAGGTTTACACAGGCAGAATTGTAATCAGTCACTAAAAATAGGACTAGATTCTTAAGGATGCGCTCAAACATTATATACCTTAATTCTCCAGTTATTACATACATTAATCAGCAGAGAAAATCTAGAGCTTTGTTAGGAAGAGGAATGCTAGTATTAGTCCACCGTCTCATAAAAATTTGAAAAAATCTTTATCCAGTTATACAAGTTACATTATACAACGTACCCAAAAGTGTCAGCAGCTAGAGTAGCTGTAGAATGTGCTTTTTCCCCCCCCTGCAAACAAATGGAAGATAAAGAAAACACAAAGGAATCCAATCTGTAAAAGCTATAGTCAGTTTGATTTTCCAATATGATACGGATATCAAAACTGGCAGATCCCGAGGCCTGGAAAAAATCTTTATGGGAGTGAATAAATCCATCCTTTACCGGAGCTCTCAATCAGGGCAAGATCATGGCCTACCCTTCATAAGGAAGTAAGAGGATGCCAGATGCCTCTTACTTCCTTGCACTAGAGTTCTATACCAACACTTCCTGTAGGCGTGGGAAAGCAGGCAATACATTCTTCCCCACACATTTGGCCAGTCTTGAATTCACCTCACTATCATACTAGAGCAGCAAGGAGTTTGTGCAGTGCCTATACAGACCCACTACAGCTTAATCCCTCCCCAGAGGAGACTGTCACTTCATTTCACAGTCCCTCAATCTCCCTCCCAGGCTGCTCCAACACCTCACCTGTTCTATTGGCTAGATCGCAAAATGACCATCTAGCCCAAAATACACAAGAGGCTGTGTCCTGAACTGTAGTTCTCCTGACTTTGGTATAGCAAGTTGCTTTGATTTTCCTGACCTTTGCGTTGTCAGCTACCATGTGTCTTGTCCCTTGGGCGCTGCAAGACAGAGCAATTAAAGACTTTATAATAAAAGTTAGCTTGCGAAAGGAAATGGAGAGCTTCAGGTGCTGTCGCAGTAAGGTGACAGGGAAGTCCCTGAAGTCATGATCTTTACATAAAAAAGGATTGTTTTGCTATGATGTTTAGCACTGGGTCATCTAACCTGAATAGCCAAAGGAACAAAAATGAACTTGGAAATAATTTTTGAAGGGTTCAGCTGTTTAGAATTCTCATGTAACATTTTCACTGGAGAGCGTGTAAGAGCTGATGAAGGATGGAAGCAGCTAAAACAACATACATAAGACATGACCAGTCACTTGTGAATTTAAACACACACTCCCTGATTTCTAAAGTAATATTGAATTTCTAACTAGCAATCTTGGGAAAATGGACTCATTTAAAACAATGTCATGTACCAAATTCTAAATTTGATGTTCAGGCACTAGTTTTTACATCTGCAGATTAGCAATCTTCATCAGAAGCCTGATAAAACCACCATACACACACAGATAACCAGTAGCCTTGGGAATCTAAATGGATGTTTGAACTGGAACCTCATAAGAAAGGTGGTATGCTGAGAAGAGAGATAATTGGCAGCACAAGTATCTAAGCCACCAATGCAAGTTGAAGAACCAACTTGATTCATTTTGCATTAGGAAGAATGGATCAAAAGAACTGGACCATACTTACATATGCTATTTGGCAAATCTTGGCATAAACAGTATATTCTCATTGCTGAATGGCTGACTTTAAAGACAGAACTGACTCTAAGTGGCTAAAAGGACATTATTTTTAAGGCCATAAAATTCTAAAAAGTGATTTTCCTTTTAAAATACATCAGTATAGGGAATGCTCTTTTAGAGCTCCTGAGACATATATAGAAAATCTACCACACCAGATAAATTATGGGTTTTTTTTAATCATTAAGGATTTCACCTAATACACGCTGGACAAGATAATGTATATTTGCAATGGACAGAGCTTATTACAGAGTGGTCAGTCCCATTTTACCAGCTCCAGAAAAACATCCTGCTGCCATATTTAGCAGGCTTCAAATCTCCTTCAATGGGTGGATTTGGCTCTGGTCTTGGTCTAGAATGATAGACATTCTCAGGAATAGGTCGATCTGTCTTCACTTTTGTGACCTGCCAGGAAAAATAGTACACTTGAATTTTTCTTGTAGTATATTTTAGACAAAACTACATTAAGCCAACAGTTCAGAAGAGAAACAAATTTAAGTAGCTTTAATGAGTCATGCAACAGAAAAAAAATCCATTAGCAGAATTAATCAAATGCCTACTAATTCAGTACATATTGCTTGAAGACTCTGCAAGTACTGTATTTAGTAGAGCACCTTATAGTAAGTTTAGCAGACCAATTGATTCTTAGTGACCAACTGCCAGACATGTAGGGCAAATTAAGGCAAGGACTCTTACAGATTTGTATATTCCAGATTAGGATAACAAACACAGAAAGCAGTGATACCACAACATGGGCAAGGAAGAGCAAGATGAAGCAAAAACAGCACAATAATGTGGTCACTTAGAAGAGCAATGTGTGTGTCACAGGTTACAATTTTTTAACTTAATTACGTAAGCACTTCCTTGAATGCACACGTCAAATTTGAAGCCTAGCTTCCATTTACACCCAATGCATACCCCTTGACTTCAGTGGAGCTGCACGCATGCATGATTAAGAATTTGTCTTGTCAACGGTGGGCCATAACCTTGATATCTTTGAAAGCAGCAACTTTGCAAATCAAGTAAAAGCACACACAAGTATGCACAACAAGTTCCTGTTTTAACTGTCTGAGGTTAAGCACCTGAACTGTCTAAAAAATTAAGGAGAGAAGCCTGTTAAAAATGTTAACCAGTTAAAGTATGTACGTTTAACTGGCCCGCTGCACTGCACCCTGTTGCGGGCAGGGGCTGTTCCGGGTAGGCCGGGTGCCAGTTAACCAGGTAAGCATGCTGGTAAGACAATGCTTACTAGGTAACCAGTTACCCTTTTACATCCTTAAGAGATGCTCAATGCTGCATCAACTTGTATTTTTGAAGGCAATTCTTAAAGGATTGGCTACAACAAAATTAGTATCAAATGGTCAGTAGAAGTGTCCATTTCAAACAAAGCATTTCTTTTCCTCCAGTCCAAGGTCAAAAGAACCAGCATAAGCAAATCAATGGAACAGTAGTGCATACACTACAAAGAACCATCACCAGCCAGACATTTTTCCTGCACATCGAATTTATGATAGCAAGAATTTATTCTGTGCCATCCTGTTTTTAAACATCAAACATGTAATTTAAAATTTACTAAATTCCACTGTAAGCATTTTTGTTTTTAAAACTTTTGAGCGCTCCTGTATGATTAGTAACTGGTCATGAGAATGAACCTCTCCCCAAAATAAGCACGCATTGTAGGACAAAAATAATATAACATTCCCCACCCTCAGTGAGTGCTAACAGGGCCTCGACAAGTCTGCCACAGATTTCAACAGGAGATCAAGAGTTCATCAATAACTTGCAACTTCCACTGCAGTAGATGAGATAATCTGAGATGTAGCTGGGCAGTAATATGTATATGAGGGGACGTTAAAACAGACCAAAGAGTCTGGACATCCAGCTAAAGAAGAACCAAAAGAGTGTCATGCAATACACTGGAACATTTTTTCCATTAGACTGAACTGAAAAATGGAGCACAGGTATGTGAGAAAGAAAAAATGAACTCAAGGTAATAGCTACTTAGGACTGGAAGTGGCTTTCTGGGTCACATACTCCAGTCCCACTACACCTATCAAAGCAGAAATAAAACCACTGTTATTGTGGAGAAGTTGTGAACTCTGCACTGTAATTATTGCAACACAACTTTCACACGGAGTATCCTAAAATGCTTTATAGAACATAACAGCAGCTAGTTAAAAACAGTAGCTGGAAAGAGATGAGACATATGCAAGAGCGAGATGCTTCTCAGACTAGATTTGAAATGAGATTATGGAGAAATATAAGGAGGGCACTATTCCAGAGGGCTAAAGTTGTAAAGAAGGTTCTACTATCAAAAGTGCTGAGATTGTGTTAAAGCAACACACATAATCACTTTGAAATCTAGTCTGTTTAAAAACAGTTAAAAGTAGCTTAAGATACTATGCTTGAAGGAGGGACGAGATATGAAGCAAACTGGAACAAGTACACACAGTGTTTTCAAAACCAGGGAGCACAGTTCAGAACTGGTTCTCAAATAAATGAGAAGCAGAGGATGCCCTTTGACACTACAGTAAAGAGGACCATATAAGACCTGGCTGGATAAGGTGATGAACCATGTTTCTCTGCGAAAAGCAGAAGGCCAGCAGCAGCATTCAGCACATGCTGCAGAACAGGGACTAGGTGGTCAGAGACAACGGTGCTGAAATAATCAGAGGGAAAGGAGAAGACATGGGGCAGTATTTCCTAATTACCTTAGACAGCTCTCCCAGATCAGGTCTCTCCCAGCCCAAGTTCTCCAGCACGCAATTATCAAATGCCAGCTGCTGTTTTCGGCAACGTCGAAGCTCTTGAAGGTTGGTATAGTCAATACAAGTCCAGTATTCAGTAAAAGGTTCTGCACAGTGCGCCTTAATCTTCCTATGAAACAAAGAATTCTAGGAGTATTATTTTGGAAAAAGACAAGACTGCAAATGTAACTCTTATAAGCTAAGTTAGTACTCTCCCATTCACGCCAGGCCACCACACATGAACCAATTTCCAAACGGTTGCCATTCAGTGCTTATTTGCAAAGCTTATTTTCCAGTTGGTATTCGTAAAATTGTTGAAGTCTGGTAATTTTGGAAGAAACAGATTTAAAAAATAACATATTCATGGCATTTCATAGAATAATAAGACCCCCTGTCAAGAAGAGCTTACAGTCCAAGCATATGAATTTATAATTTCACACTGATCTCAAGAGAGGTCTGTATTACCCTTTAAATAACAATACAATTATTAATAAGATTGTTAAGCTTAGTCAGCTTTCAGACCCTATTCTTACATCTCCCTTAGTACATGCTTATTTTAATTATGTCAATGTGAATGCAGTTCATGATACCCAAATGCTTCCAACTTGGTTTGATTTTTTTAAGCTTAGCAAGTCACATCACAGTTAAAAACTTGCTAACCGTCAGGGTGGTTAAACACTGGAATAAATTGCCTAGGGAAGTTGTGGAATCTCCATCGCTGGAGATATTTAAGAACAGGTAAGACAGGCATCTATCAGGGATGATCTAGATCAGGGTTTCCCAGCCTATGGGTTGGGACCCAAATATGGGTCGCCATTACATTTCAAAAGGGTCGCCAAGTGTCTCCCCAGGTGGCTCTGCCCTCCCGCCTCCCCCCCGTTTTTGTATTGCCTTGGGTCACCAAGTCTTCCTGAAACGTCAAAATGGGTCCCCATCTGGAAAAGGTTGGGAACCGCTAAACTAGATGGTACTTGGTCCTGCCATGAGGGCAGGGGACTGGACTTGATGATCTCATAGACTCAAAGGTCAGAAGGGACCATTATGATCATCTAGTCTGACCCCCTGCACAATGCAGGCCACAGAATCCCACCCACCCACTCCTGGAATAATCCTCTCACCTATATCTCAGATATTGAAGTCCTCAAACGATGGTTTAAAGACCCCAAGATGCAGAAAATCCTCCAGCAAGTGATCCGTGCCCCATGCTACAGAGGAAAGCGAAAAACCTCCAGGGCCTCAGCCAATCTACCCTGGAGGAAAATTCCTTCCCGACCCCAATACGGCGATCAGCTGAACCCTTAGCATGTGGGCAAGACTCACCAGCCAGATACTATAGAGCTTTTTCCTGGGTAACTCCTATCATCCCACCATTGGCCTATTTACCACCGATAGTGAAAGGTCAATTAGTTGCCAAGATCATGCTATCCCATCAAACCAGCCCGTTCATAAACCCATCTAGCTTAATCTTGAAGCCAGATAGGTCTTTTCCCCCCGCTACTTTCCTTGGAAGGCTGTTCCAGAACTTCACTCCTCTAATGGTTAGAAACCTTCGTCTAATTTCGAGTCTAAACTTCCTGATAGCCAGTTTATATCCATTTGTTCTTGTGTCCACATTGATATTACGCTTAAATAATATCAATATCATCAGCTTTCGAGGTCCCTTCCAGTTCTAGTATTCTATGAGTCTACAACCTCCTTAAGGTTTATTATTAATATTTATAGTATAATAGCATTCAAGAGGTCTCACCTTGCTAGTTGCTATATGTGACATAGTGGTGTTGGTGTTTCCCCCCTCCCCTTTGCAGCTCTCTCTGCATGAGGGAGGCCAGGCAAGACTGACTGTGGAAATATGTCAGTCTCACCTCCTGGGGTCCAGGTGACAAAAGGTTCACCTTGGGTCTGGAAGCAGGACAATGGAGGAGGTGGAGCTGCCTGGGGGCTCACGGACCAGTTGTTGGGGGTTTTGCTTTAGTCTTGGCTGGGCAAACATGAAGAGAACAGACTGAGCTGAGCACTGGGGGTTCAGGGGCCTATGTCCCCCTTCCCCAAGGGGTCTAAGGCAGCCTGTCCCTGACTCCTATATCTACATCGCGCCTATGCTGTGCTGTATCCTGGAGAAGCAATAAACCTTCTCTGTTCTACTGGCTGGTGGAGTCTCATCTTGCTGCACACAGGATGCAGGGTTGGGGGTACCCGACATGCCACCACACGTATAAAGAGATGCTCTGTCTCTAAGACTATGATCCTCCCAACATTTACATGCACGTGATTTCTGTCATGCAAGGAAAGTTTTGTACTTGTTTAATGTATGCATCACTGTGCTGTAAAACGAGAAAGGATGGGGAAAAGCAATTCACATAAGTCTCAAATTTTTAAAATATAATCTCAAGTTCCTGAAGCCCAGAGACTCCTGGTCATCATCTTTCAAAACACAGTCAACTTGCTTTGTGGCTGAGCGCAAGCAAGAGCAGCCAATATAAAAGGAAAAGTGTGGATCACTGTTTTACAAACTGAAAACTATTATTTGATTAAATATTTTGCCTTTCAACTAGCAGAAAAAGTAATCTCCACCACTGACACTCTCCACTGAGGATTCACTGCCTGACTCCAACTCTCAGGAGTACTAGTCCAGAAAATGTCAACAACAGCAACTCAACAAAAGTTTAAGAATAGAATAATCATCTCAGCTACAACTAAAGAAAATTGCTACTGTAATGCTTGTATAAATGACAGTACACAGGTCGATGCTATGCCGGCTGATGCTTCAAAAACAAATTCTCTCCTCCTATATATATGCCTTAGTACCTTAAGCAGGCAGGTAGTAACACAGAGCACATACTTCATTTCCACCCTCTTTTGAAGTACTAATTAAAAAACAAAATTAGTGTGTACTGTGTCAAGTTGTGAAGTATAATATTATATAAATAATTTTAATACTTTAGGTTTTTGATAGGGCTGCTACAATCCAGTGCTACACCCAAGTAAAACTGCTGGCTTCAATGCGAGTTTTGCCTAAATATGATCTGCAGGATGCAGCCCTAAAACTGGATCTGAAAAGCCACCTGAGATTCCTACCTGAAAAACTCTATTGCACATTTATTGACTTCCTTCCCTTCCTTTAAGCATTTCCGGGGGTCCTTCTCCTCCCAGCGGCACAGCATGAACTCCTTGTTGGGCTTGTCACACTGCGAGCCATAATGGTGGGCCGCAGCTTTCAGCACAGAAGTGCTGACGCTCACCTGAAGAGTCGGGGGAGGAAGTGTTAGCATCAGGGAGCACACACAAGCCCGTGGCAGGGCCCTCCCATCTCTAAGCACCTGGCAGGTGGGGCCCGGGGACAGATCTGTCCTGCCACAAAAGGGGTCATGGGCCGCTCAGGGTCGGCTCCATTGCACCTGCTCGCACTCTCCAGGACCGTGGTGTCCAACCATTTCTCAAGTGAACCAGCCACATTCAACCGGCCAAACAGCCACACGTGGCCACTGGCTAACGTGCTGGGCTCTAGGATGAGCTTCCCAGCCCAGGGACAACCAGGGCCGGAGACGGGGAGGGAGGCAGGGGACCCTGTGCGGGGCCTCAGATACAGGGGGCCCTGAGCCCAGGGGGGCCGGTTGCAATGGGTCTTGCGCACGGCCTGAGGCGGGTGGGACGGATGCAGGTGGGGAACCTGAGCCCGGGGGCGGAGCGGCTGCCGGGCCCGGCGGGGGGAGGGGCGGCTGAGGGGCCTGACCCCGGGGAGGGGCGGCTGCAGGGCCCAGCGGGGAGGGGCGGCTGAGGGGCCTGACCCCGGGGGAGGGGCGGCTGCAGGGCCCAGCGGGGGGAGGGGCGGCTGAGGGGCCTGACCCCGGGGGGAGGGGCGGTTGTGGGGCCCGGTGGGGGGAGGGGCGGCGGCGGGGCCTGTGAGGGCCCCGGCCGGAGCAGTCCGCCGGCGGGCGCAGCTCGCACCTCTTGCACCTCGAGCTCCTCCAGCGAGGGCACCTCCAGCGAGCCCGGCATGGCGCCAGCCCGCGCCCGGGCCCCGCTCTCCTTGAGCTCCCCTTCGCCGCCCTCCCAGCACTGGCGGCAGGCCCCGCGCCACTGCGCATGCCCCAGCGCGCGCCCGGCGGGGCGAGTGCGCCTGCGCCACCTCGGCGCGAGCGCGCCCGGGGCCTGGGGGGGCGGGGCTTGCGCCCGGGCCCCGCCCGCTCCTTCCCCCTGCCCCGCCCTCCGGCTTGTTACCATGGTGACGGTTTGCTGCTTCGCAGAGCCCAGGCCAGGGCGCATCCCATGGAGGTCACGGGCAGCACCTACTTGGGGCCCTACGTGCATGGCAGGTGGGGGCTGGATGGGGGAGGGGCGTCACCCCACGGTGCGGGGGCCTGGCACGTGTGAACCCCCCCCCCCCCGTGTCAACACCTGGAATCGTGGCCGTGGAAATCCCTGGGCACCGACGTCGCCGTGGTGTGACACGCGGGAGAGGGCCGAGATGCAGCACCCTTGCACGCCCGCTTGTGCTGCACGGGCCGGCGTGGGCCACTGGCACCTTTGAAGGCGAGGGAGGCCTGGGGGCCTGCACGCGGGATGGGGAGCGAGGCGTGGCGGAGGTCGCACCCTGAAACAGCCTCCAGTGGCCTTGGCCAAGTGGGGCCAGATTTCTAAAGGTGGTTTGGCTCCTAGAGATGCACACAAGTGCCTCGCCCTCCGTGTCCCGACTCCCGTCGAAACCAGTGGCTGTTAGGCGTCGCCGCGCTTTTGAAGATCCCTCTGACCACCCGTCCGCATCTTTGGGAGCCTAATTTTGGGCCTTCACGTCCCTGCGTCGCTATTTGTAAAATGGGGCAAAAGATACCATGCTGCTGGGGGATGTGAGGATAAACCGGCCGTATGTTATTCATCACTCATCCACGCTGCCTTGGGAGAGTGGTAGAAAGAGTCTAGAAAATGTCCCATTAATAATTGTAAACAGCGCACAAATGCTACAGGAAATTATGTTGGTGATTCAGTAGGCAGCATGCTTCCTTCCAAGGTCACATCCTGCTGATAGAGGGTGCTTTGCTGCTATCGTGGTCATGTTTTGGAAGACATGTAAACCCAACTTTTTTGTTAGTCTCTCAGGGGCCACAGGATTATTTGTTGTTTCCAACATCTTATATTATTAAGGATCTTATGGCAGGGTTGGTTTTCTTAAAAAAAAAAAAAAAAAAAAAACCCCTAGAGATTTTTGCCCTATTGTCCTGGCCAAATTTTTAAAAGCTGATTCAGTTTTATCTTCCTTGCATTCCACTTGTAGTTCCTATTGCAAACATTTTCACATCCTGTCCTAAATTTTTGGGTGCTGTTGCTGTGCGCTGTTATACCCCAGAAATGACTTTGGTTAAATGATGGGTACGTTGATCCCTGTTTGTAGATCTGGTTTGATATGCATTTGGGCATTGTTGGATGAAAGCTGCCTTCTCTATCAGCTTCATGTAACACGGACAATCTGATTGACTATTTCTTTCCCCTTTTTTTCTTTCTTTTCCTTCTTTTTCCTCCCCTGCCCTCATCCCCTATCTATTTAGAAACTGGACCTTTAATAACTTCATTCATCTGAAGAAGTGGGTTGTGCCCACAAAATCCCATGATACCATCTACATGTTTTATTAGTCTCTAAGGTGCTGCAAGACTATTTGTTGTTTTTTAAGTTTTTCTAAATAACAATCACTATTATCCACCCTTTCTAAAGGTGCTTAAAGATTGTCATCAATGTTCTATAGTGTATAACTTCTGATTCATACTCATTACTATCACCCTCCCCTTTCTTCCATTTGTAAATTATTTAAATTATTTGTATAGCTCCCTTCACTTTCTCTGTAAACCAGGTTCATTTTTAATCAACAAGGTCTTCTTCCTCCCTTGTGGAGTTTTGCCTTTTTGGACATTTAGTTAAGTGTCCTTAAACAATTCCTGATTATCATTCACAGGATTGAAGGAAAAGGCTGCTATACTCTCCCAACTGAGACCAAATATAAAGGCACAATGAAAGATGGAATGTTTCATGGCAAAGGAATCTTGTATTTTCCTAATGGAAGCAAATATGAAGGAATCTGGGACTGTGGAATATCGAAAGAGGTATTGTATTACTACTGGTCCTTTTAATGGGATGCGGAAGGCTTAGAAACAGGAATAAAACATGAGGAGGCTATGTCATCAGTTTCATAGGAAACTGATTGGGTGGGGTATGTCCATCATATCTAAAGGCTGATTCTTGCTCTGTACTCAAAAAGATAAAACCCTTTTGCTCCCAAAGGTTATTGCCAGTACGCTTTAAAGTTTAGGGGGGAAAGCTTTAGTGGCTTTTTTACTCTCAGTGTTAGTTTCCCCTATTGCAAGGACAACAGTAATTTTACACTGAACAGGGAAATGATTCGGTTATGGAATGTGGTCAGGGCCGGCCCACAACATTTTGACACCTGAGGCGGGGAGCTCAAATGCCCCCTTGCTTGGGCCAAAACTTTGAAAGGTCTCAATTCTCTGGGTCCTAGTGGCACCCCTCCATAGTCTGGCACCTGAGGCGGCCGCCTCAGTTCGCCTCATGGTAAGGCCAGCCCTGAATGTGGTGCTTATGGATCTGCAGGTATCGTTTCCATCTGCACTTAAATATGGAGCAAAAATATGTCTTATTTATTCTCGGGTAACGTGCATCTTTGGTAATGGATATACAAATGGTTATCCTTCACTCCATTCATCATACTCATTAGTTGGGCACTTGAATTTGTTTTGCAGGGGAAATTTACCTTTGCAGATGGTCTTGAATTCAAAGATAAAAAGTGGCATTATTGTGATGGCTACGACAGAAGATTTTATACAGAAATCTGTTCCGGGCTAAAACCAGCAGGTACTGTGTTACGTCTGTGATAATAAGAGTCTGGAAAGTTTTAAACCAACAACTATGATTATTAAGAGAGATTAATTAAACTACATGAGTAACATGAGCAGGAACATTCTGGTTTGTTTCAGAAATCCATCCACACAACACTGACAAATGTGGTGGATAGTTTCTTCCTGAGTGATCTTGTCATGAGGGCAGGACGTTGTTACCTAGCAATTTCTGGCATCTGATTAAGTCTTTTATGGATTTCACATTCACTGCATTCTGGATATATTTTATTAAAGAAAGCTGGGACAAAACCAAAATAAGATGTATTACCCTGCACTCATAATTTTGCATAGTGTTCTAAAGCACCTGAAAAAGTAACAGAAGTTCACAAAAAGCCTGGTATATGAAATGTGTAGCTTGAAAATGACAAATTTTCAGTGGATATGAAAATATGTACTTATTTTATGTCCAGCCTGTAAAAATGGTCTTTTAGACACATTTACTACTTCATTTATCACTAAAAGGAGAAAAGTTTTATGATAATCACTGAATAATGTATTGTCATAATGAGCTGTAGTCTTATTTGTACTATACAACATTTGAATAATGACATATCTCTTTAAGCCATGGGTAGACTTTTTTGTACTCATTTTGGGGTTTTCAGTGCATGTTTATAGTATTAGTCTTATGGGCTACATCACAGGATGCTGAGGCTGTGTCTAGACTACAAAGTTCTATCGGAAAAAGATACGCAAATTGCGAACTGCAATTTGCATATCTTTTTCCGCTTTTCTTCCGAAAGAGGCTTTTCCGGCAATTGGCCTGTCTGCACTGGGCCAAATGTCAGGGAAAAAGCCTCTTTTGGAACATCCCTTCTTCCTCGTAGAACGAGGTTTAATTACAGGGATGCCAAAAAAACACGTTTGCTTTTCCAAATTTTTTTTTTGGAAAAGCAGACGCATTCCTTGGCCACGGCAGAGCTTTTCTCCCGGAAAAACTCTGCAGTCTAGACATACCCTGAGTAAGGGGAATCAAGCTGTCTTCCTTTCTATGCTGAACATTTTCTTGGTGTGCCACTCTGTGCTTCAATTTCTCATCTACAAAATGGTCAAAGTAATTACCTGCTAAACTTAGTAAAGTTTATGAAATGTTTTGAGATCTTATGAGGGAAAGTGCTATAAAGATGTACAGTGATATACAATTATTGTCATTATTTATTCTGATAAAAGAGTGCAGTTATAAAAAAATGGGATTTTTGTTTTTGTAATAAATTATACTGTGTCTTTTCAGGTATATCTCAGCTTACAAACTTAGATCCTCCCCGAAGAATCCCAGAAAGCTGTTATGACTGTGGTGATGGATTCTATAATCCCAAAACCAGAGTTGTTGTTGATTACAAACTCAGGTTTTTGAGGAATGCAGGTACGTGTTTCACTCATCTTGATGTACAGTGTAAGTTGACTTTGTTTCACTTAAGTTCCATTATGTATGATTATAATTGAAATTTAAAAAACTATATTCAGGTTCTGCAGCTACTGAGCTAAAATGTTTCAAACAACATGGATTGCGTATATCAACTAGTTAATTCCCAGGAAAGTTGTATAACCCATCCTGCATATGGGTTTCAAAATTATATGTGATATTTTCACAGGTACCTATGAATAAATGCATTTGATTCCCATTTAAACCAAGGAAGACTTGTTCTGCATTATGATACCCAGCAAGACAACATTTTCAAGATACAGATCTATCTTTTCAAAGGGCTCATTCCTGCAAGTTGTCAAGCTCTCTGCTCTGATCCATTAAATATGTGCTTAATTGTAAGCATCAGAATAGTCCCTTTGATTGCAGTGAGACTGCTCATTTGCTTCAAATTAAGGACATATTTAAGTACCTTGCTGGATTGTGTCAGTGCTCACCACCTTGCAGGATCAAGTCCTCAGAGCGTTCAGAAATCTGGATATAACAGTGGTGGGCAACATGTGACCCATTGGGGTTCTATCTGTGGCCCATGAGACAATTTGTTTATCATTGCCCATGCACAGGGTTGCCACATTCCGTTGATTTTCATCTGAGGAGTATTTTTCTATCGGTATTACAGAAGTGACACGCACAGAAAGCAAGGGCACATGAAGTGAGGTGCGGGCTGATTACACGCAACAGTAACTGTGAGAGCTATGTGCTCCCTCTGCATCCAATCAGAGCGCTGCTACGGTTCAGTCGGCACATCCCGCAAATTCTAGGTATGCAAGCACAGTTAGCAAAACGACCCTATCCTGGGTAGAGATGTGATAGTGTATACGTGTAAACGGTTAACCAATGTATCCGGACTCATTGGTTAACCTTCACTTTACACATAGGCCCACCCCCCCCACGCTGTTGCCTCTATATCAGAGGCAGCAGCGTGGGGGTGGGCAGGTGGCTCTGCAGGAGCTGGTACACATGGGGAGTTGGCTTAAAAGTTAGCTCCCCGTGTACAACCTTCGCCCCCCCACCCCACCCCCCCAGGCTTGTAAACGTCTAACCGGTTACATGATTACCAGAATATACACATTTTAACATCCCTAAATCTTGGGAGACTGTCTTGGCTATGACAATCTTGCGGCTCAATGAAATGAAGCAGGGCCACTCATGCGGTCCACTCACTAGCCTAGGTTGCCCCACCCTGGGATATAGCATTAGGGGAGGAGAGGAGGGAAGAGGGGAGAATAAATGAACTGGAAAGATCATCTGCTACAAAATATACCCTATAGTACTTAGCCTATTTCATAAATCCTCAATAAATACTGATTTAGATGATTACAAATGGCACTGATCCAAAATACTAGAGTGGGCCTACTGATGAGTAAGATAAGCAAAATGCTTTCCAAAAACACAGGAACCTGCACAGATTAGTACATGCGGGAACGCCTAGGAATTCAATTTATTGTTTTTTAATGTATGCTTTGAACTCATTGTCCTCAGCTACATTTATTTCTATAGCCTACAGATTGTATCAATCAATATTCACTAACATCACATCACAGAATGCAGTCTAACAAAATGATTATCAGTCGAATGTGCTGATCTGTTTTCTATGAACATTCCTTTGAGAATCCAACCCTAGCGTAAAGTTAAATTTGTCAACATGGGTGTGAAGGAGGAATGTATCATGTAGGCCATACCCTTCCGCTAAGAACACAAACACAATTGAAAGATCCAGCACTTGTTCGACATCAGAGGAATGCTAACTTCCCCAAGAGAAATAATTCAGGGCACAAGGCCACAGCAGTTAAAAAAAAAACAGCTGGAGGCAGAAGAAACTGAGGAAAGAGGTTGGAATGACAGGGAACAGATCCAGAACTATTCCTTTATAAGTTGGTCAGGAAAAAGCAGGAAAGCCGCCAGGCTTCTGTCCAAGTCTTGAAAGCATCAAAAGCAGATGGTAGGAAGCATTCAGGAAGCTCTTACAACAGCTTGACAGGTTTAGCCAAATGACACCATCTTCCTCAGATCTGGGAGTGGGATTTGAGGATACTCCAGCCCCAGGCTTACATCCCTGTTTTGTTGTGAAGCCCCTTGCTTCATTGCTGACTGAGCTAGCAGGGAAAGGAGGCACTGTGCCTTTGGCACTGACACTCGAGCCAAACAATCAATGAATCAAAATATCTTTCTAGCAAGGAAAAGAGAAGGCTCTTTTTGAATCTGTTGTAGTTTGCTTTTCTGTAATGCAATATGTGCACACAGAGTAGCCTAGAGATTCCTGCCTCATTTAGCAGGACTTCAGTTTCACAAATATCAAGGGCCTGAGGCTCATTTACATTGAGGCCCCTCGCTGCCAGGTGGTGCAAAGGGGTCCTAGTGTAATTGAGAGCAGGTCCAGGGTGTGCCACGAAAGCAATAGTTTCCGTTCTCCTTGCGTTAATAGTCGAGGATTTCAATTTGTTATAAAAGATTTGCAGTTATTTCTCAGTCTATAAACCAGGGTGGGGAACCATTTTTGGCCCACAGAAAAATCAGTCAGGGGCCGCACACAAGTGAAAAGCAAAAAAAACCCCAGACAAACCAATCCTCACTGACGTGGCCCCCAACTGAGAAGGAGAAAGACACTCATCACATTCCCAGCACACACCAGAGCCTAGGAGGGCCCAGCCGGGTAGATTTTGTGTGCTCCAGCCCTGTGGTGGGGCAGTGGCGGGGCTGGAGTGCCAACGTGTGCTTTTGGGATCTTTTCTTTTTTTCCAATACAGGTTGGACCTTGCTGGTCCGGCACCCTCAGGACCTGACTGGTCCCAAACGAGGGGATTTGCTGGACTAGGGAAGGTCCCTCCTCTTGTGGCTGTGCTGCCACCGGGCTAGGGCTTCAGCCTCAGCCCCAGCCCTACTATTGCTGGGGCCGGAGCGCCACAGCCAGAGCTCCGCAGCCACCTGGCTCCGCGGCTGGGGCCGGAGCACTGCAGCCGGGGCGGAGGGACAGGGACAGAGCTCTGTGGCCTGGGCCAGAGCTTCCTGGCTGCCACTGGGGCTGGAGTTCCCCGGCCACTGGAGCCAGAACGTGGCCAGAGCTCCGTGGCCGGGGACGGGGCCAGAGCTCCTAGGCTGGGGCCAGAGGTCCACGGTCGCGGCCAGGCTAGAGCTCCATGGCTGCTGGGGCCAGAACTCCCCGCCATGACATCCATCCACCCTCGCCACCCCCCCCACACATACTCTGGGCTCCCGGCTGAGTCACCAGTGCCTCTTACGGTGCTTCTGCCCCAACGCCAGACCTCCCTCTTCCTGGGCTCTGTGGTCCAAGAACATCCGTGGTCCAGCATGGACCACGGATGTTGCTGGGCCAGAGTGTCCCAGTTAAGGGAGGTACAACCTGTATCATCTAATACACAAAATTGAAGACATTTAAAGACCATGTAGAATTACCTATTTGTGAGAAGAAATGTTCTTTATGTTTTTCAGCTGGTAATTCTGGAGTTAGACCCCCTTACTGCTACTACTTAAATATAGCCTTTGAGAACTCATCCTGGCATCATTTTTATTTACTGGCCAAACTAAAGACCTGAAGATGAATATCTAGAGTTTTGCATTTTTCAGTGACAAACATAAAATATGAGGTTTTCGATTTGCTGTCAAATGGAGAGCAAATTCCGGGGTTAAAGGAGAGCTACAGCATTCTGGGAGCATAGACACTACAGGCACAGTTTCCAAAGAGAAATTACAGTAATAGAAGTCATTTTGTGCTGAGGAGGTGGAAAAAAAAAGGTGTAGGGGGGAGAATCACTGAATGTTACTAATGATTCTGCCCCCCCGAATAATAAAATAAAGATGGTTTTGGTGTAATGTGCTTCCCTTCTGCTTCTGTCCTCCTGATGCTAACTTATCTGGCACAATCCCTGCCCCTGCTTCTCCTAGTTTGAGATTGATACTGTTTTGCTCTCTGTTCTTCATGCTCGTCCTTTAGGACTGAGGTGGTGCATAAGGCATTGGGGAAGGTTCATTGAAGTTCCAGAGTAGGTTCATTGAAGTCAGTAGGTTAACTATGGATTCAAATGTATAACTAAGCGCAGAATTTGGCCAAAAGTCTCAAAACAGGCTATTGTTTATGGAGAGGAAAGGTTTTATTGCTGGGTCACAAAGCAGCCAACAATCAACCTTGGATGTGGTGTGCACAGTTTACTCAGTGAGGAATGTGAGCTTTGCTTTGTCTGAAGAAATGCAGTTGAGAAATAAAACCATAACTATTTGAAAATCCTGTGTTAATCAATCATGCAGCGTATTACTGTCCATACCGCTCTTAGCGAACACCAAGTGTGAGCAGACATGTGTATGCTCATTCTCACAGCCACCAGTGACTCTCGCTGACATTAAAATTGGTACAGGGGAAAACATTTGGCTATCTAGATCTTTCTAGTTATGAGGCTGCAAGTTAAACTTAAAAAATGTTCTACTGCAGGAAAAGAAAGGCTGTACTTGCTGCACATTCTTCTCCTCTGTGCTCCTCAGATGTTCCCCATTCTATTGATGTCGATAGTGAGTGAATGCTATGATTCCAGACTAGTCCCTAGTCATTGCCTAGGAACTCTTTTGACAGATGCTCTTTGCAAAGGATAAGGGAAAGGAAAACCCTTTACCAGAAAACATATACATAAAGGCTATGTCTATACTATGAGTTTTCTTGGCAAAAATATGCAAATGAGGGGCTCATTTGCATGAGTCACAATCTCATTTGCATATTTTCTGCCAATCCGTTTTTGTGCTGGGATTTTTGAGCAAAAACAAGCAGTGTGGACTTTTTCTTTTTGCGCAAAAACCCCTTTCCCCGCAAGATCGGTATACCTCCTTTTTTGGGGCATAAGGATCTTGCGGAAAAAGGGGGTTTTGCGCAAAAAAACCCCTGTCCACACTGCTTGTTTTTGCGCAATGAGTCCCCTCATTAGCATATTTTTGGTGAGAAAACTCGTAGTGTAGATGTAGCCACAGAGACTGGTATTTTCATCCTTAGACTGAACTTAGTTTCCCAGCAGTGTGAATGTCTGCTTATAAGATGAGAATATTTAATAATTTATATATTTCTTTTTTTTATTAGTTTTAATATGCTGAATTTAGATGAGCTGTAGCCCTTGTTTGTTGAAACTCTTAAAAGCTCTTCAAATAATTGTTCCATGGATACTTGTTAAGCTAAAGAAATCAGTTGTGATCGGCAGTAAAAGTTCATGCTATTTCAAGTGCAATGCTATAGCTATTTGCTGTTGTATATTTAATCATTTTGAATTATATGTCGTGTAAAAGATTTTAGCTCTGGGGCATTTGCCAGATGGCTGATTCTGTGTTTCACACAACAAAAGAAATAATGTTTTTGTAAAGCTCTGAAAAATTGTTGGTAATCAGTATATTCTTCAAGGAATGGGATCCAGACCTGTTTAGAAAAAAAAAAAAGCTTTTGCAGAAATTAATTTCAAGTGCTTAGTCTTTACCTCTGGGCTCTGAACAAAACAAATTGTGTCTATTGTTTGCAGGTTTTTTTAATCATTTGACAAACGACTGAATTTTAAATTTTACATATTTTTGTGACAAATGCAGTTTGTTTGCAATTCATTGATCTGCTTGTGGCTGGCAGACTTACTTCTTTTGAAAAACAAGCAAAGACAGGTGAAGAAAAAGTTGTGCTCAGGTCTGTAGATACATATAGGTACAACCCTATAATCCCTGCACACAAAAGTAGTGCTTAGGAACGTGAGTAGCCTGTTGCTTTTTTTCCCAACAGCTAAAACAAAAGTTGTCATCTCCCTTGACTGCCCTTATGCCTCTTTTTGAACTCTCTGATGTTCCTAGCATTCTGTTCTAATCCCGCCAAAGTGCCATAGCAAAAAGTATCTTATTTGTCTGCCAACTGACTAAGTTGTTCCCCTTGCTTCCCTTGTCCTTGCGGTTCAGTTTTACTCCAAACTGTGTCTTGGATCTTGTCTCCTATTATTATCCCTCATGTCCCTTTTCCCCCTTCCCTTCTTCTATTCCAATTATTTATCTTCTTCTGGGCTGCCCCATACGCACGCTATTCCCCAATGTCCCATCCTCCATCTTCCAAACCCCCACTTCTAGCAAGCCCCCAGACAGAAAATATGGAAAATATTAGGTGAATAAGATGGACAGATTATTTGTTATTATAAACCCCTTCCTCTGGATCTCCTAGCTTCTCTCATCTTCCTGTGACTGTTTTCTAAACTGTGAGTTTTTTGGGGCAGAACTTATCTCAAAGTCTGTGTTGTGCAATGCCTAGCTGATAAACGACATTTACCAAATGTAATTGTAGCATAACTACAATTGACTTTGGAATAAGGGCATCTTCTGCAATACTAGCAAGAAACTTACCAAGTAACATGTTAATTGAGCTCGCTTATTTCTCCTAGGGTGCATCTACTGTTATTTTGAGATAACTAGCATTATTTTGAAATAACAATGTGAGTGTCTACACAGCCATTCTGTTATTTTGAAATAATTTCGAAATAATGGATGGCTTATTCCAAAATCTGTAAACCTCATTCTATGAGGAATAACTCCTATTCTGAAACAGCTATTTCGAAATAAGGCATGTGTAGACACTCCACTGCTGCTATTTTGAAATAACCCCTCTCCAGCGCCATTCTAAGTTATTCCTTTCCAGTGCCTCCTAGGGCTCTAAATTGACATAGCAAGTCTACATTAGGGGAGCCTGCCTCGGTCTAATTTTGAGGCTTCCCTGCAGTGTAGACGTGCTATTTTGAAATAAGCTATTTCAGAGTATTTCTTCTGGAATACCTTATTTCAAAATAAGCATGCAGTGTAGATGTACCCTTAGGGTGTGTCTAGACTACATGGCTCCGTCGACGAAGCCATGTAGATGAGTGTACTCGGCAAAGGGAAATGAAGCAGCGAGTTAAATAATCGCCGCTTCATTTATGTCAAAATGGCCACCGCGCTGTGCCGATCAGCTGATTGTCGGCACAGCGCGGTAGTCTAGACGGGGATCAGCCGACCCCAGAACCCTTTGTCATCAGATCCTGCAAGCTTCGTTTCACAAGGCATAAAGGATCTGACGACAAAGGGTTCTGGGGTCGGCTGATCCCCGTCTAGACTACCGCGCTGTGCTGACAATCAGCTGATCGGCACAGCGTGGCGGCCATTTTGACATAAATGAAGCGGCGATTATTTAAATCGCCGCTTCATTTCCCTTTGCCGAGTACACTCATCTACATGGCTCCGTCAACGGAGCCATGTAGTCTAGACACACCCTTAGAAACAAACTGCTCATTTGGGCAGTGAGAAGGAACCCAGATAAGAAGCGTGGGGAGAAGATTGCTGGGATTGATGCTGGGGGCTGTTGTGGGGCCAGATCAAGGGAGCAAACTGTTGATGGGAGCATGGGGGGTGGAATTCAGTGTATTTAACAAAGAAAAAAAAATACCCTAACGTTGTACAATGAAGTAGCTCTGTACCTGTCATCACACTGCTCATTTTGGGCATGTCTACACTGGGGAGTTATTTTGAAATGATTCCCTTTATTTCGAAATAACAAGGCAAGTGTCCACACTACCAAGCCTATTATTTGGAAATAATAACTCCTGCTTGTGAAGAGGAATAAGCTTATTTCAAAATAGTTATTTCAGGAGTTATTATTTCAAAATATTGCCAAGTAACCTGGTAATGTAGACATAGCTTAAGGTTGCATCTCTTTCCCCCACCCTTCATTGACCGGGCCTTTTTAGATTGCATGTTCTGTAGTGCAGGGACTATGTTTTCCCTGTGAAAGCATCTAGCACATTTTGGACATGACTGCAAAATACATACTTATGTCTTCCTTGCGGCAAAAGACTATGCAGGCTGCAGCTATAATTGAGAGCTCTGTGCTATGTAACCTAGCGAGCATTTTTAACATTGAATCTGGCTTCTAAGTTTTACTTGTCAATCTACCCCATTCAATAAAGCAGATTATTAACCAGTAGGATTAGCCCTCTCTGCAGTAGCTAGCATGGCTAATGTGGTGTTAATATTAATACATGCATCACATTACTAAATCACTGCAATCATTGAAACAACCATAGCCGTTTGCTGATATATTGTTCATTGTGGTTTCCTGAGCCTAATATAATTATCGCTTTGAAACCTGTGAAGGTTTAAATTCCAAATAGCAGCATGCCAAGAACAACAACTTTGTTTGCGTGTTAGCCATCCCATTGAGAATCCAGTTAGAAAGTTTTGATACAAACAGTATAGGGACTTGTGTTCAGCTAGACAGTACATGTGAAAGCAGGTTTTGTAGGAGATGGAAAGTTCATTTTGAGGCCATTTTGGATTTACGCAATTACATGGAAATGGAAGGGTGAGAATGTGCGTGTGGAAGTAAAGGTTAATTGGATACATATTTTCCATTTTCTTGCCAACGTGGATGTTGTTGAGGTTAGGTGAGGCAAGGAAGGGGATGCTGGAGATTCTGGGGAAGGGCAGTGGAAGTTAAAAGTGGGCTAGTAAAGGTGATGGCTGTGATACTATCACAGATGGTTATAATTGCGGAATGGAAGAACATGATAAACTGCACCACGGGTGGTGGGAGGAGTCAGGTATGTGAGAGAATGAACAGCTGTTGTTATTTATGGAGCACTGAGAGTATACTTGGCACTGACATAGATTAGAAGAAGACACAGTTTCTGCTCCAAGGAGCAAACAATGCAAGGCTCCCTTTTGCAACCTTTGCTCAAGGCAAGTAGCTCTTTCTTATGCTCGTAGTCACATTAACTGCAGAGAGACAACTCTTGTGGTGAAGGACTGCAGGATCAGGCCCTAACACAGATGCAGATAATCAAGGTCTAACATATAGGATGTATAAGGGAACAGTGCATGGTTTTCTCTTTGTACGAGTCACCAAGTATTATGCCTTTGGAGCTTATAGAAAGATCCAGATAGGGTTTGGCGGAGCGGTGAAGGCCTGCTGTTGGCTTGTAGCTGACTGGAAGATAGGGTATCACGGTTTGGATGGAAATGTAAAAAAGACCAAAAATCATTTAAAAGAATCAAATGAGGTATTTTAATGGCTCATCCAGCACCACCTCCTTTGCCTCAAGACTTCAACAAATATGTCATGTGCAAATTATTAGATTTAATTAACTTTAGAAAAAATAACGTATTTATTATGCAAACTTGGCCTCCTCGGATTTTATAGATGTTTTCATGAAAAGCAATTTCCTTTATTTTCAAAATTTTAACCTGAAAGTAACCCATTTTAGCAGAATATATTTCATGAATGTATATTTTACTGAGGCCACCAAGGAAAAAGGAGAAAGAATGAACTTTTAAAGATGAATGAGCTGAAATAAAATTCCACACGCAATATGAAGAACCACATACTACCTAATTGTGCCCTGGTGATAATTTACAGTTGATTAAAGAGTTTGTATTTAAAAAAAAATTTAAAGGAAAATTACTTCTGAAGGTGAAGATGTGCTTAGACAATCATATTAACATATTCAAACAATCGCAGTTTGTAAAATAGTAATTACAACAAGCTATATGGTAGCTTTAATCAAACATCAAGGTTTAATTCCATTTTAAATATTGATGAAATGTGATTCTCCAGCCTAACCCTGGTGTTGCAGGGTTATGGAAGCCGCCAGCGACAGAAAAAGGGGGACGTGTAGTTAACAAGCAGCTGCCACAAAGAAGGATCGGCATCTGTGATTTAAATTGTTAGCTGCACAGTCAGGTAGAGTGTAAAAAGGGTAGTCAAGAGGCTGTTAAGTCCATTGCTGCCAATTATTAACAATCAGGGAGGAGCTTTAAGACTTGTTCAGTACAATAAACCCAGTTTGTCTTGTTTCAGGGGTTACTACTGAAGAGGTTGCAGCTGCACTGATTCAAATAGCCCTAAAACTACAGTAATTATCAACCAGTCTTCTTTAGCATGGCAAAAGTATGTTTAACCATAGCTTAACTCTTTATGTTCTAATATTTCTCTGCCTCTTTACGCGCAGCTAATCCTTGGAGCCATTCTGATCTATATTTTTGTGGTTCCTCTAGCCATCCTGAATAGGGTCTTTCATTTTGTCTTACCTTAGTCTAAGGAGTATTTGTGTGGTGCCCACCAGTTGGATAATAGTGCAGGAGGCTCCAGCTATTTTGTCAAGGTCCTTTATTTGGAGATGGAGTCCCCTGTGTCTTTTTGTGGCTCCGGTGGGTGCCTTTTACCCTTTTTTCCAGGGTGTAGCTCCATCAAAGACAATGCTTGGAAGTCCACGGGACCATGGGCATGAGCGGAGATTTGCAGCCTGTGCCCTGACAGCTCACTTCCACTTTCTTTTCGACTGGAGTTAGTGCTTCTCTCCGTATGCGGTTTTCAGCAAGCTTCTCTTTTTAATGCAGCTCAGCTGTGACTATCCTGTTAGGAGGCATAAGAAAGAGTTTGGAAAATAATACTGAAAATACGCTAGCCTCTGAGACACCCTCACCCAGAATAAAATGTTAACTTCTGGTCACCACGCTCAAAAAAGACACAGAAGGTATCCCTGGATGAGTGATTAATATGATCAGAAATATAGAAAGGTGACAGTGGTTTTGTTTGGAGAGGAGATAAATCAGAGAGGACCTGGTAGAAGTATATAAAACAATGGTGTATGGGTGAGGCAGATCAATCGCTCCTATTTACCCTTTTCCCATAATGCAAAGCATGGAGACCTGTAATGAAAGTGAAAGGCTACTTCAAGTATTTTTCTCTGCTTAAGTCATCCAAAGAAATGATTTTCAATCCTGTGCCTTGTTAACTGAGTGAACACATTGCCACAAAACATTATTGCAGCAAAGAGCTTAGGTGGATTCTAGACATAAATCAATATCTAAATAAGAGTCCTAGGCTGTGACTAGGGATCCTAAACCCCACAGTGATACAATAGTAAATGGATCACAGGTTGGCTCCAGTGGGGTAATTGCTATATTCCTCTGAATTACGCCGAGGATTCCCTAATGTAGGCATTGCGCTGTAGTCCCTTCACCAGGCAAGCACTCCTTTCTATTCCAAGTGCAAAGTGGTAATAACTGGCTCCGTTGGGACATCTCTTTACAATTCAGACTTTGTGAAAACTGTGCATGGTCTTTATCAATGCTCATTTGCTGTTACTTACTGTGCACAGAATCACATCCCTGCAAGAGCTGGGCTAGTGTGGTGCTGGGTCTGGGTGAGAGTCTAAAATCCTCAGAAGAAAAAGCTCAGGTGCATGTCTTCTATTGAAACATACGTTTTCCTGGCTGCTGCATTAATCTGGATGGACCATCTTCCTGTTGAAAACTCATGAACTAAAGTCAAACACAGCTTGTGCCTTTCATATTTTGCCTTTCAAAAGTTCCTAACTGTCAGGGTGGTTAAACACTGGAATAAATTGCCCAGGGAGGTTGTGGAATCTCCATCTCTGGAGATATTTAAGAGTAGGTTAGATAAATGTCTATCAGGGATGGTCTAGACAGTACTGGGTCCTGCCATGAGGGCAGGGGACTGGACTCGATGACCTCTCGAGGTCTCTTCCAGTCCTAGTATTCTATGATTGTATATTGGTCAGCTGAGCACCCAAATTACATGACCAATGCAGATTTGTTGCCAAGAAGGCAGTTTGCTCACTTCATGCCACTCACCTGAGCAATCTGATCCTTATCAAAGGAAGCCATGGAGACAGGTGGTGTTTTGCGAGTGGGGTTTTGTTTTTGACTGATGACTTCACTTTGGCAAAAACAGACAATTTAATTTTCTTGCCATTATTGCAAGTCCAAAGTAACAGCTCTTATGTCGAAGAGGTGCATAATCACATAGACACGCAGGCTTTGTCTACACGTAAAAGTTTACGTTGCAGCAACAGCAGCACTTTAAACTGAAAGGATGACCATGGCACGAGTGCTGGGAGAAAGATCTCTCAGGGCATGTCTGCACTAGGAAACTATTTCCAAATAACTAACATCAATGGAATAACTCCTGGAATAACAAAATTGAAATAGCATGTCCACACTACAAGGAAGCCTCGAAATTAGTCCGAGGCAGGCTCTGTTAATATGGATGCGCTACCTTGACATAGGGCCCCAGGAATTGCTAGTTTGAATTACTCTGGTGAGTAGTTATTTTGAAATAGCAGCACCGGAGCGTCCACACGACTGCTATTTCGAAATAACTATTTCAAAATTAGTGTTATTCCCCAAGGAAAGCAGGAGTACAGAGTTTGAAATAACGGGCTTGGTAGTGTGGATGCTCCACTGATTAATTTGACCTAAGGGGGGCGTTATTTCGAAATAAAGCCCTAGTGTAGACCAGGGCTCAACGCTCTCTGCAAACCACCTCCATAAGGGGAGTAGCTAACAGCATGCTGTAGCCTGGTTCATACTGGCGCTTTACAGCACTGTCACTTGCTGTGCTTTTTGGGGGGAATGTCAGAGTCAGAAAGTGACAGCGCTGTAAAGTGCCAGTGTAGACTTAGCCTAACAGTCCAGACACTGTAGCTCATCTAAGTACTTACATTGCCTCCTCTCCATAGTATCGGAGCATCTGGACTGCAGAAATAGAATTTGACATGCATAATAATTACAGCTTTCCCATGATTTATTGAGTATTCCCAGTCCTGGGCTCTGGAACCTTTCCCCCTTGCAGGGTCTCACAGCTTGGACTCCAGTGAGGCCAAACAGTTACACTGAAGTTTTATAGCCCCACAGTCCAAGCCTACAAACCTGAGTCAGCTGGCCTGGGCCAGCCATAGGCGTTTAATTGCCCTGCAGACATATCTATAGGGGACAACGTTGCAGTTCTATCACAGCTTTCAGTGCAATATGTCTGCCTCAGGATTTCAGTATCTGAGCTTAAACTCACTGTTTTTTCCTCTTCTTTTTAGTCATCCTTTTAAAAAAATTATTCCAGTGGTGCTTATTTTCTCCTGGCTTCTTTCTTTTGAGACAGAGTGAAAGGACACTATAATTGGGTGTTTTATTAATGTCGCATTCATACCAGGGAATAGAGCAAAAGATCTGTCATATAGCTGCTCAGGTGGACAAAGAAAGATGAGTATCCACTTGGGGTCTCTTACCAAAATGACATCGCTGTCATGTGTGATAGCAAGTAAAGCACATCTACAGGCTAAGCTGACGAAAGAGATCATGGGTAATACTGCCATTTTTTCCCAGCCCCATTCATAGCCGAGAAAGCTTTTACAAAACATCATCCCGGGGTGCGAGCGGTGACAAGCACAAATAGCGGCTGTGTTTCTGAAGTAGTGTGTGTGCAGAAGAGTAACACACAGTAGCGTGCCCTTGGGGGGAACCTCTGATTCCTAAGCATCTCTGGCTGCTGTTTGTAGAGGATGGTGTGACAAGTGCCACTGTTGAGACTTGAGACAGCCAAACCCTGGGCATGTGCTTTAGATAAGTCTGCATTCAGCAGTTTTCTCGCAGGGCTCCACATGTGCTGCACCCCCCCAGAACGGGAGTGCTTGCACTTGTGTCATTTGACCGTAAATGAAAAAAGATAGTAAGGTGGCAGGGAAAAAAGGAAAGGGAAACAGGGAAAGAAAAAGGAAGGTGACAAAGGAAAAGACAAGAACAGATGGGGTTTGATCCCACTGAAGTCAATGGGACTTAAGAACAAAACTAAAATTTTAGTGAAGGGCCCCTCTTTTGCTATATACCCTTTGTTTGCGTCTCTCCTGCTTAGATCAGCGCTGCTGCATTTATATGACTTTTTAAACTTCAGTGTTGCTATATAAACATAGCCAAGGCCCAACTCATAATCAAGAGTCTCCCTTCAATAGCTGATTCCTCACTAGCAACATGTTTCTTTTTTTAAAATCTATCATTGACAAGGTCAGTGTGTTCTTGCAGGTAAGCATTGCTGATTGCATTGCTACAGAGCCCTTGACATTGGGAACCAGGTTGGTTAGAAGCACAAATTGTAAAGGTTGATCAGAATTTGTAAAGATGAGAGTAGACAAAAGTAGCTCAGCTACAGTATGTTTCACTGGAATAAGAAAATAGATACTGGTGCCATTTAAAGCAATATCATATTTTTAACTGATCTACTACACAGATTTTTTTTCAGTTCCCAATACAAATAAAAGTCCATGAAACAGGTTTTTCAGACAAGCTGTTTTAGTCCTTTCAAGTGACAGACCCTAATTATGATTTTCTGTAATTGTTCAAAATATTTCTATTTACAGTTTGCTGGATAGATGTTTTCTCCAAATTGCCTCTTTGATTGACACTTTTCACATTGTCACGTAACATGACAGACATTGAATAATTGTGAGACATGCAGAAGATTGTCTGAAGTACTACTATCAGCTGGTACCTCAGCTTGTTGCTCTCTGTTATAATGTGGCATTTTTGTATAACAATCCTGGAAGAAAAGCTGTAAAAAAAACCCCAAATGAACCAGGACTTTGACTCTGGACTTTTCATTAATTGCAGTTTTCATAAACTTGACACCAACATCGCTAAAGTTCTATGTCCTCATTATTGGTTCTTGTAGCTTCTGTAAATGACCATGAGACATCAGAAATGATACTGTATAGAAGGAAGCCTTACAGTTTTTTGCATGCATTCCAAACAGTTAATTTGATCAAATGGCCTAACAATCAGATCTATTACCATAAATCCTGTCTCACTTCTGTCTGTTGTATATTTTTGAATCTTGGTGAATGCCAACAAAATTGTACACCGGATCTGTTGGCTAAGCAAGACATATTTTTAAAATACATTTATTCCTCAAAGAAAACCCATCTGATCTGGGCTCCTCTGTGCAGAGAGCAGATTTGAATCTGTAACATTTGACAATTTCTTTTTCTCTCTTTCAGATGATGATGAACACGAATGGATCATTCGCACCTGCCGGAAAGGCTGGGATGAAATAACTGGCTATAAATCTAAAGAGTGAACACAGCTTTAGCTTCTCCCCTGATTTTGGAAAACACATCATTTGATTCATCCTTAAATTTGAATGTCTTTGTGGATTTAGCTCAGCCCCTACCATTATGTGAATGTAGTTTTTGTAGCCTTTGTTAGCATAATAAAATTGGAACCATCGTTTAATCAACAACGTTCACATGGAAATAAGCTTACTATACTTACCCTAATATTCCCGAGAGGTGTGCCGTGTGGTAGGATCAATATATACATATTATTAAGCCTCAACGTGCAAAACAATTTACTAAAGAGACTGCCTCAAATTCAGTGCTGAAGGCATTCAGCTCCATCTTAGCATTATTTCCCCAGGTCCTAGTTAGCTGTCTTGGTGTATTTTCTTTACCCTTCTTTTGCTCAGTACTTTGATATTGATTGATCGTTGTAATAACGTACACTATAGTTATTCTTTAATGACTGGTTTGCCAACTAGGAAATTATATCCATTTACCAGGAACATTTGTTGAACTCTCTTTTCACAAAATAATAAAAGAAAAACTGGGTGGGTTGCTGTTTGATTAGTAAGCCAGGAAATATTTAAAATCAAATAAAATGGAATTACATCATTTTCTTGATGTAAGTGCCAGCACTTCTACTTGCATTAACTTTATTTATTACACAAATCAGACATTTACAAAGCACAACATTAAAAGTATGTAACAAAACAGACATTGGTTTTACAAAAAAGTGCTTACAATTTAGTTTTTGTTTTTTCAATAAATATTAGCCTTGACCGTCTACTCATTCAAAAGGATTTTTTAACCATTGTAGCCAAGACCTGCGTAACTGCAACATGCTACAACAAAATGATCTGCTTTCGAAATAAAACTCTGAAGTGTTTATAGTTGGCCTCTTATTACAAGGTCTGAATAGATCAGTGACAGCAATAGTGCAGGATTTAGGGCATCGGGGTTAACCACCATGAGCAAAAAAAAATTTTTTTGGAATAACATTTTAAACTACTCCATTTTCAGTCCCTCTCCCCATCCGATTTATTTGTCATATTAAATTCTAGTGGAAAGTTCATCTTTCACTGGCTACCCTCATTGGGTTTAATCTAGAACATTTTTTGTACATAGCCACTAGAAAATTATAGTACACGGAGACTGCAGCACTGCACCATAACCATTTGGCAATTACTGAATAAACTAAATAAATGAGAAGGATTTAAAAAAAAAATCTACAGAAAGGAGATGAATGCGAATGACCTGAGATAAGGTTTTGTTCAATGGCAATAGTCAATGTGAAATGCATTGTGAAACAAAGTATTGAATAAATTAGAGGATTTCTTACATTCTTGGTACAGTTGAGTATTTTCCATACACAATAATTAGCTCCAAAACTGCACAAGCTGAATTGCTTCCAGTTCTTCCAAACAATTTGGGCTTAATGCATCAGAGTCTGATCTCTGAGTTAGCAAAGCTGCTTGTGGCTACTTACTGAGGACATCTTCCTTGAGCGTGGGTTATACAGTCCAATACTCTTTACACAGCTAGTGGTGACTCCATTTACATGATATATATTTGGTCAGAAATGTCTACACGTGAGCCCTGTGCTTTGCATTCTGATCCTGTCAGTGGTAACAGTTAAAAACTTTGATTTACAGTACATATTACAAGTCAAATTGGATCAGTAACAAAGTAGTTGTGTAGCAGATATATTCTGCCATCTCCCCTCCATAATGCTGCCGAGACAAAGGGGAAACGCATCCAACCTCTGTCTCCCCTCAATAAAACAGAGTTGTAGAAATCACAGTTACCATGGCATGAGGGTCAAATTACAGTCTGGAGTCTCATCCTCACAGTCAAACTGAACAGCTACCCATCACTGTATTACACTAGTGCCACAACAAAAACAGTCATTTGAATGCGCAAGCAAAGATGGGGGGAAGAAAGTGGCCCTTCCAAGTGGCATGTCGCCATCAGTGCCATGTCATGTGGACACAGACCCACTCACCGCACCCTCGCTGTGACACACCAGCAACCCGAATGCTCAGCCACAGCGAACAAAAAGCCGTTGCCCGGTTCTCTCGCTTGTTGTTACGCACAAAAAGAAAAAAATATCTGGCTGATTGACGGAAAACAGATGCAAGTTTTTCCCATGCACCTCCGCAGAGAGGCAATAATACTGAGTTCCGGAACACCGGGAACCAATCAGATCGCAGATGCAGATGGGTAGACACCAGTCTCATGACTGGTTGAATTGAATGGAAACTATTATTAATCCGTCAGGAGGTGAATAATCGTATTTTATGGACTTCTAACTTCTTCTGCCCTTTTCAGTGTTAAAGTGTGGCTAACACTGCTAGCTCTGGGGTACAGTCAGCTTAGCTGAATTATCGTAACAACGAACGGATGCAACACGGCGCGCTGGCTCCTTATTTCGGCACATCTCGAGGTGTGTGTTTGCTCAACAGAAAGCCACGTCTGCTCATTCTGCGCTGTCCTTTGGTGAACACCTGCTCGTGATGAACTAGACCTCCAGGCCCAGAAAGCTTGATTCATGGGTGGCGAGTAATGTAGACAAGGGAAGGCACAGCCTTCCCAAAACTGCCTGCATACCCTGCAGCCGGGGAAGGCTGGGGAAGCTCTAACCCTCCAAGTCGCCTGGAAGAATCAGGCTGGGGTTGGATGGGGCTTGGCTCCAGGGTGGGAAGGGGCGGGCCCTTGGAGTGGAAGAGGCGGGGATAGGGCTTGCCTTCCTCAGCTGGGCCTTCACCCACCGCCCATGGCTTTGTTAGAGTGAACTACGGGGCCCCAACTAGGAAAGATGTTGCAGTGTTGGAAATCCTCCTTGCCTAATGGCAGGGTGAGGGGCTTAATGCGACTGCCGCGAGATTGAACCAGGCACCTAAACACAGGCATCTCTGCAGCGTGAGCTGGAAAGCCAGCTGCGCAACGTAGCGGTGGACTCGGTCTCTGTGGATGAGCCACAGAGAGGGATGGGTCTCACACACGGACCTGCGGGACACATCCTCACATTCTTGGACAAGCTGCCCTCCGATGGCCCCAGCAAAGCTGGCGGGAGCACGCCCAGGAGGGCGATTTTGTTAGGGTGGGGTGGGGTAAACCGACAGGGGATTTCAAACGTTGGTTGCCCCTTTATTATTACGCTCTAGGAAGGATCTTTGCAGGGTTTCTTTCCTGGTTCTGGCAGGCTGTTGAGCCCGAACTCTGTGGTTGCAATGAGACTGCTCGTGAGAGCAAGTGCTCAGCAGAGAGGGCCATAGGCTGACAAGTGGCTGACGGAGCTCTATGCTCCCCCTCTCTCCCCTGCCCTCCATGAGCATTAGGCAGGAGTAACTGAGAAGCACCAGAAATGGGCTACAACAAAAAGACTGAGGTAATCATATAAAAGAAGTTGCCAGATCTACTAGCATGGACTTAAAAAAAAAAAAAAATCACACGCTGGCCTTGCCTGCCTGTTGCATGGCCTCAGCCGTCACTTCTTCCTCCTAGTCCCGTGGATGCAACTTAAAATAGTTCAACTCTAGCTATACTGAAAATGTAATGCTGAGGATTTAAAGTTACAGGCCTGATTTACCCACCACTGGGGCAGGGGAGCCGATACTCAAGCCCTGGGGCCAGCAGAGGCTGATGAGCGATGAGGACTGATGCGTGGGAATTCCACCACGCAGGGACAGATTTACCTAGCTGCCAGGCCACCAGGAGTCCAGCTAGCGGAGGCTGCATAAGGGAAATGCTGAGTCCTCCCCGTTCTCCAGTTGGACAGTGCTCGGTTGTGTTGGGAAGTAGGCTAGCTACACCCCCAGTGGAGCCCCAGTGTACAGAGACCGTGTGACAGTTCTCTTTTGCTAAACTTTTTGTCTGGAAATGGAGAGGGATCACGTGAGGATTACCTGTTGTGTTCCCTCCCCCTGGGGCTTCTGGTATTGGCCACTGTCAGCAGACAGGACTCTGGGCTAGATGCATCTTTCATCTGACCCAGTCTGGCCGTTCTTATGGTAGGGTCCTTCTCCTGGGGTCTGGGCCAGAGTGAGTCCAGCCCTATGTATTTAAGACACAACTTTCTTTTGGAATTTTTAGTAGCAAAATGTATCATTTCCCAGCCCCCATAGGTGCAGTGGCTAGCAGTGTGGCGTAGCTACAATCAACTCCAAGCTACAGGCTGCCAGGAAACCAAGATGCAGCTGATGGTCCTGGGGCTGGAGGAGCATCTAGCACGCTGAGGACAGGCATGGCAGTCAGGAACCTCTGAGCACTAATCATGCTGGGACACCCCCTCCCTTTGTGAGCCTGCACAAGTCATCAGCCTTGGTCTCAACCTTCCTACCTGTAAAATGGGGAGAAGGAGGTTTAGTTACCTACCTTGCGGGGAGAGTTAACGGATTAGTGATTCAAAAGCTCTTTGAAGATGAAGGGCCATATTTCTGGCTGGCATAGCTCTATTAACTTCAGTCAAGTTACAACCAGTGGTGAATTTGGCTCAACATGTGATAAGTGACTGAGCTAACCGGATCCAGATCTCATTTACACTTATGTACATCAGGTGTAACCTACTGGAATCAAGTGTTACACTGGGGCAAGTCAGACTCAGGCCCATGCACTTTGCTAGCTTCTTTCTCTGGTTCGTTAGGTAATAATCAATAATACCTCTGGCTCAGCCTGTAATGATCTTTTCCTGGTCCATGATGCAGGAAGGAATGGTAGCAGTAGGGTCACTAATTTGGGCTGTGCATGGCAGTGCCTCACGGACTCACTGACATTCTGCAGGTCCACAAGAAACAAGCGAAAACGGGAACGATGCACTCCACAAGCCGGCAGCGCTGCTGGGAGGTGAGCGCATCGGTTGTCAGATGCTGTCGGTGCAAATAACAGAATGCTGAGTTGAGTTTCTCCTGCATGACGGATCCGAGTTGCCTTCGATCGGACACCGTGTTTCAGCGGCTGAGGGGCAGCGGTGGCGGGAGGGCCATAGACAGATGATGAGGAAGAGTTCGCGCCGTCAGTATTGAAACAGGATGACCTAGCGGGAAAAACGTTAATGGAGTGTTAGCTGCTTACAAGCCAACGGCCCGAGGATGACATGTTTTCAGGGAGCAGTAACAGTTTTGTTTCCCAAATGGCACCTAGAGGCTTGCTCAATCAAGGATTTTAAGAACATAAGAACGGCCGTACTGGGTCAGACCAAAGGTCCATCTAGCCCAGTAGCCTGTCTGCCGACAGTGGCCCAGAGGGGGTGGACCGAAGACAATGATCAAGCGATTTGTCTCCTGCCATCCTTCTCCAGCCTCTGACAAACAGAGGCCAGGGATCATTTCTATCCCTTGGCTAATAGCCTTTTATGGACCTAACCTCCATGAAATTATCTAGCTTCTCTTTAAACTCTGTTATAGTCCTAGCCTTCACAGCCTCCTCTGGCAAGGAGTTCCACAGGTTGACTACACGCTGTGTGAAGAAGAACTTTCTTTTATTAGTTTTAAACCTGCTACCCATTAATTTCATTTGGTGTCCTCTAGTTCTTCTATTATGGGAACTAATAAATAACTTTTCTTTATCCGCCCTCTCCACACCACTCATGATTTTATATACCTCTATCATATCCCCCCTCAGTCTCCTATTTTCCCCATCAACCAACTTTTAAAAAAAAATTAAAACACAGGTTTGAATGTAAGCTTTGGTGACCCTTTCTACAGAGCAACAGCGCTTCTTGAAAGAGTTGTCTTGTGTGGATCAGACATCAGGAATCGGACAGGATGGGACTATGTTAATAGCCACCTTAATTTAAATGAGCTTTGTACCCCAGGCCAGATCTTTAGCTTTTGAATCATAGTACACCTCATGCAAACTTTATGTCAGGAGTTATTTTATTTGGTTTATGGGAACCTTTCATACAGTTATTGAGGTGGATTTTTCTCCTCCCTGCAATTCCTCCCCCCTCCCCCCTTTTTTTTTAAAGACTAAAATCAGGACTGTAACCAACTTTTAATCTATCTACTCACAAGAACAGAGCAGCCGGGCCCAACAGCACAAAGTGTGTGCACACGTGTTCCTCCTCACTGCAAATGTACCCCGGGCCCTCTGTGTATTTTTGTAGAGTCCCGCAGCATTTTTAATTGTCCGTGGAACCACATATTTGGAAAAAGACATCTCTTTAGAGTGACAAGGCAGGGAAGGTAATATATTTTTATTTGACCAACTAAAAGATATTACCTCAGCCACCTGCTTTTTCTAATAGCCTGGTACCAACATGGCTACATCACCTCAGAGTGACTGTTTTTGAAAGGTAAATAACATTTCGGATGGCTCTGTACCCTCGGCAGTGGGTCCTAAGACATTTCTTAACCATCTAGTCTAACTGGCAAGCAGTTTAATTGACATCTGTTGAAGTACCTGGACAAGTAGAGTTTACATGTGTGAGGACATTGGGACTGTTTATCAAAGGGCTTGATACTCCAGGGCTGGCAAACAAAATATGGAACACTGAGGGTGCGTCTACACGAGGAATAACGCTTATTCCGAAATAGCTGTAGTGTGGACGCGCCACTGCTACTGTTTCGAAATAGTTCCTCCCAGGGCCATTCAAAGTAATTACTCCCCAGTGCCTCCTGGGGCTCTAAATCAAGGTAGCACATCCACATTAGGGAAGCCTGCCTCGGACTAATTTTGAGGCTTCCTTGTAGCGTAGATGTGCTATTTCAAAATAAGCTATTTTGGAAAAAAAATCCGAAATAGCTTATTTCAAAATAAGTGTGCTGTGTAGACGTATCCTTCATAAAGACAGAGCTCAGTTATCTTCAAAAATGGGTGCTGAAAGCTGAAAACAACAGGAGCTGAACGCCACAGGCTTATGAAAACTCACACCACCATTTAAATTGCCTAAATAAAGCTGAGGAACCTCGCTGAGTCTAGACACACATTTTTGAAAGTCTTGGCAAGAGGGAAAATTATCTGAACAATCTGCTGCACCCTGGATGTCGTGAGCGTTCCGAGGAACCAAACTGGTTCATCTCCAGTCGTTTTCGGTTATTGCTTTGAGACGCAACATCCTAGTATTTGGGGTTGTTGTTTTTTCGTGATGTTAGTATCTCCCGGTTTCACGATAACGCGTGCAAATCAGAAAGGTCAGTGGATGGCAAAGGCCCTCTCTACTCAGCGTTAACATGAATGCCCACCGAGCACAAAGCACATGGAAAGCCGGGTAATGACACGCGAGAAAATGCTCATTACCACATGGAGAGGGAAGGGACCAAACAAACGGGTGATGGTGGATCAGGCAGGATGAAACAAAAGGCTTCGATAACTCTAAGTGCCACAACCCCACGCAAGAACACCAGGTGCTGAAAGGCATCTAGACGGAGGACATTTCGGTGAGTCAAAATCAAGGCTCATCGGCCGGGGGACGGTAGGGATGAGTTGGCAGCCGCTGGGGAGATATTTGGATGAAGTAGGGATGCCCGGTGGCACCAGGAACAGCTTTCATCTGACAACAGGCAGCACGAGGCCATGGCAATGATATTATGCGTGGCTGTACTCCACGCCTGGAACTCCATTTACCTTCTCACCCCTATTAGACAGTGGTCCTTCCATGTCTGCTTTGAGGTGCACTGGTGGAGCAGTGTAGGGAAGTCTACAGTGTACTTGCCCACACTGTACCTGACCTGTGAATGAGAAGAGGGCTTCAGCCTCTGTGGCCTTCAATCAATCGTTCTTTGTGCCAGAACTAAAGCAGCAGTCCTTAGGCGAGGAATAAAACACACCCTCCAGGCGAGGCAGCCAGGACCCTGAGCAGGGCTGAGCAGGAGAAAGCAGGCGCAGGAAGACTCATTAGCTTCTGCAGGTTGAACCTCTGTAAACTGGGACTCTCTGGTCCAGTAACATCCACGGTCCTGCCAGAACATGGATGTGCCAGGACCAGGGAGTCCCAGTAGAGGGCTGGTGGCTAACAGCCCAGCCGACTGGCAGGGTAGCAGACTGCCCAGCGGGACCAGGAGTACGGCGCGCTGCAGTGGGGCTGCCCAGTGGGGCTGGGAGTCTGGCGCACTGGAGCGGGGCTACAGCTGGGCTGTCCAGCGTGGCAGGCAAGGTGAGGGGGACCATCTGGCAGGGCAGTGGGATGGGGGGGAGCCAGATGGCAGCCAGTCCAGGCCTGGGGGTGGGCAGTAGTGGGGAGCCAGATAGGACCTCCTGTGGTCTGACAAAGTCCCTCATCCAGGATGGGTCAGGTCCCGAGAGTGCCAGACAGGGAGGTCCAACCTGTACTAAGATGCACATGGATCAAGGGCAGGGAACCTTATGATTTTCTTAAAAGCAAAATGATCCCGTGAAGTCATTGAGCCCATCCTACCTGTCCCATTAATGAAGTGGGAGCCACCATTCCCAAATAATTAATCAGCCCTTAGAGTGACGGGAAGAAAACTTCTGGTCCCATTCACGGGAGCAAGACAGCTCACTCTCCAAACCAAGCAATAACCAGCTTGTCATTGGACAGCAGCCCTGATTTACAAGGGGGGCTAATGACCAAGGAAGTGAAGGAGGGCTAATGACCAAGGAAGTGAAGGAGGGCTAGCGACCAAGGAAGTGAAGGAGGGCTAATGACCAAGGAAGTGAAGCCAATACAGTGAGCTCAGCTGAAGATGAGGGATTTTATTGAAAGAGGCCACGTCTGTGACTTCCTTCTCCCTTCTCCACCTCTCTGAGTCTCGCCACCGCCGCTGGCAATAAGCAATTTGGTTTGCTCTGCTGAACAGCCACTTCAGAAAGCCCCAAAGGGGACAGTTTTCCCAGGTGCCTGCTCTCTCCAGGGACTTAGGGCTGCCCTGACCCTGGTCCACAATGAATAAGATGTCAGAACCTCCAGGGGAGGATGCCTGCACCTTTGAGCACTGTACACAAGGAACATCTTGATGAAAGGTATTGACACAACAGCACCACTAACTGCTAATAGAGCTTCTCTTGCAACAAAGGCCTTATTCTCCCCAGCAAGCCCAACGCCCTTTCCGCCCCCCACCTCCCGCTGCCATACACTCCCCCGTGAGGTAAGCCGACACTTACTTTCGATGTATCCGTGCAGGGTGACCATCCTGGCCCTCTCCGGGCTGCTGAAGGGAGAGTAGTGGATGTCGTCGGAGAGCGATGTAGGGATCCGGGGCTGGGCGGCTCCGGTGGGCGGCACCGTGTGCTGAGGCGTGTGCTTTTTATGGCGCGCGCGGCAGTTTTGAAACCAAACCTGCAATGCCAACAGAAACCGAACCGTTTGGGTCCAGAGAGAGCTGGCGGGAGATCTGACCTCCCCCCGGGGCTCCCCCAGCGGCGGTCTGAGGTGGAGCGGTTCAGGCAAGGGCTGGGGACTTGAGGGAAGATGTCGTTAGAATTCGGTGCATTGGGAAATCTGCCAACCACCACGCTCCGCTGGCTTTATTTTTATAGGTCAGAACTGACGGGTCAACTCCGTGCAGCATGAGCAGCAGGGCAGTGGAGCTCCCTTTTCACTATTAATGTGCCTTGGCTAATCAAAGGACACCATCCAGCTTCAATGAAATGATGAACCTTGTGACACTTGGGGTGTGTCTAGACTATAGGGTTTTGTCGACAAAAGTCCACTTTTGTCAACAAAACTATACCTGCGTCTACACTACCGCCGAGTTCTGTTGACATAACGTCGACAGAACGTGGCAGTTTTGTCGACGGCGGTAAACCTCATTCTACGAGGAATAACGCCTTTTGTCGACAGAGTTCTGTCGACAGAAGACGTTATTGCATCTACACTGTCCTTTGCGTCTACACTGTCATGTCGACAAAGTGGCTTGCTTTGTTGACAGAACTGGATGTAGTCTAGACGTTCTTTGTCGACAGAAGCCTTGTCAACAGTATCTGTTGACAAAGCCTCTGTCGACAAAAGCCTGTAGTCTAGACGTACCCTTGATGCCGGAACCACAGGGTGACGTTCTATGGCCTGTGTTAGACAGAAGGTCAAGCTAGCTCCATGGCTCTCAACCTTTCCAGGCTACTGGACCTCTTTCAGGAATCTGATCTGTCACTTACAGAGCTGCCAGCCATGGGGGGACTAAGGAGGCAGCTACTCCAGGGCCTGGTGGCTTAAATTGCTGCCAGAGCCCCAGGCAACGTACACCGAGTGTCCCTGAAGGGCTGGCTGGGGGGGGGGGCTAACCTCAGCCCCGCCCCATATACCTGAGACCCCGCCCCTTCCATGGACACAGAGCCAGGCCCTCTCCCAAGGGGCCAAGGGGCCCGGAAAATCTCTCCACAGCCCTTTCATGTCTCTGAAAAATGACTTGCTTCCAAAATCAGCCATAACTGAAAAATGACTGAAAAATTGCGGGCGTTCTCCTTTTACCACATGATTTTAAAATAAACCCAACTGTAATATAAAGATTGTACTTACAATGCGGTGTCTCATATATAGAGCAGTGTAAACAAGTCACTGTATGAAATTTTAGTTTGAACTGACTTTGCTAACGCCTGTTGTAAAAGGAGGCAAATATCTAGCTGAGTTGATGTATCTCCTGGAAGACCCTGGTTGAGAACCACTGGGATAGAGGGTCATAAAGGTCTTTTCTGGTCTGAAAAATGGGCCAGTCTTTAGCCAAGTGTTACTAACTGGTCAGTGAGTGTTCAGAGCCAAGCACTTGGGAGAAATATTGTAACATCTCGGGATGTTCCTGTGTTCCTGTCCAGAAGGAATTTGGTACAGTCAAGACATTCTCCGTTGCCAAGGGTCTGTCCCGGGTTTTGCATGCTGAGAACAGGACATTGGGTCGGTCTTCACCGCAGAGTGAACATGGGTGATTTGCACCCACGCCCGAGTCCCAGGTTAGCCTGAGTTAGAATCATAGGACACTAGAACTGGAAGGGCCCTCGAGAGGGCATTGAGACCAGTCCTCTGCCCTCACAGCAGGACCAAGCAACGTCTAGACCAGTGGTCCCCAACGTGGTGCCCGCGGGCGCCATGGCACCCGCTGGGGCATTTAGGTGCGCCCGCGGAATGATCTGGGCTGGCCCCGCCCCTGGGCGCATGGCACATGCGCTGTGCCAGCCCTGGGCGCGGGGCGCATGGGCGGCCCCTGCCCCGGGGGCGCGGCGCATGTGCGGTGCTGGTCCTGGGCGTGCGGCGCATGGGTGGCCCCGCCCCCGGGCGCGCAGCACGTGAGCAGCCCCGCCCCCGGACGCCCGGCGTGTGAGCAGCCTCGCCCCCGGGCGCCTGGCAGCACCAAAAGGTTGGGGACCACTGGTCTAGACCATCCCTGACAGGTGTCTGTCTAACCTGCTCTTCAATATCTCCAGTGATGGAGATTCCACAACCTCCCTGGGCAATTTATTCCAGTGTTTCACCGCCCCGACAGTCAGGACGTTTTTCCTAATGTCCAACCTAAAGCTCCCTGAGTTAAGTGTCCTCACAGGTCCGCACTCACCTGTGTGTGTCACTACAACATCTGAGGGCATGTCCCATGGTCCTTTGTGCTCCAGGGAGCAGAGCCGCTCTATGAATCCTCCCCAGTGAGTCAGGGCAGAACCCGTCTTCTTGTCTTTCTGGGCACACAGGGAGAATTGTGGGAAGGCGTTGGAGGACTATCAACAGGTGAGTGCTTCACTGCAAAGCGAGCAGGTTACCATGGTGACAGAAAGCCACAGTCGAGCTACAGTCCAGGGGCGGGCACTCATTTTGGATGGGGGGGCTCAGTCAGAACACTCCGAGCCGGGAGGGGAGAGGGGTACTTTGAGCGCTGCCTGGCCTGCAAACAGGCAGCTCCCATTGGCTGGAAACCAAGATTTTGCTGAGGGCGGGGGCAGCGTGCAAAGTCTCTCCGTCCCCCGGCCCTGGGTGCACAGTGTTCAGAGAGCAGAGCAGGGGCAGGCCAGTCAGAGAGCCTGGTGGAAGCTCCGGTGGGCTGGATTAGGTGGCTTGGTGGGCCAGATTCGGCCCGGGGGTCGAATTATGCTCGCCTTTGCTATAGTCTCTAACCAGGAACGGTTAGCTAGCTGGGGTTGCCAGCCCCACGCAACTTGGATTAGAGGTTTGTGGGCATGTGGATATGTGAAGGGATTAGGGGCAATGTTTGGGTTCATTCTGCCATGGAGACTGCCCCATACTGTATATCCAGGCCGTTCAGACCTGTTCAATGAAGCCAATGGGTGTGTATCTCATTGCTCGGATTAAAGGAACACCCAGTAACCTATGGCAGTAGCCAGGATATGGAATCCTGCTTTTACGGCTAGAATAAGGTACGTGCGAGAGGCCATCTTTTCAAAAATGCAGAGCTAGGTCAGAGTACACATGTTCCAAAGGAACCTGGACCCCTGGATCCCAGAGAAGGAAACAGTCAGAAGTGTTTCACGCGGGATCATGCCTGACAAATTGTTTCCTGATGAAAGCTCCTTTCTTTTTAGAAAAAAAAAATATTTCACATGTGGAATCGCCCGAGGTATGGTCCACTTGGTCCTGGGATTATTAAAGAGTCTTGTTAACTGAGCTCTGAGCTGGATTTTGCCCTAGTCAATTTTGGCAGGGCAAACACAGATGGAGGCTGCAGGTTTGATCTAGACTTTCAGGTTTTTCTTACATGCAAAACTATGTCCAGTGCAACGTCAAAGCTGAGAATATAAATGCACAAGAGGGACTGGAGGGTCAGGGTGAGACTCCTACAGGAACTGTATTTACTGCTTGTATAGGTAATTATAACACTTAACTGTTACATGGAGCTTTTTATCCATGGGTCTCAAAGTGCTTGCGCCAGTATCTCCATTTTACAGAGGGGGAAAACTAAGGCACAGAGCAGAGAAGTGACTTGTTCAAGGTCACCCTCCAGGCCTTTGGCATAACCAGGGACAGACTCTAGCTCTTTTGCTCTACCCTGCTACCTGACTCTCTAGTCATATTACCTTCGCTGCCTTATTGCTCGCTACGCACCATGCACCCTCACTGGGATTGCTTCTGCGATTTCCTTATGGCTTTTTCTCCTGGCTGAGGAACTTCCTCACGTGTTTAAAACTTCACTCTTAATGGTTTCCAAAGTGCACTCCCTTGGGCGGCTCCTGGCTGTCAATAAAATGCACGGAACAGCTGGAGTTCCTTCGCATGGAGGAGCGGGGGATCTTGGGGAAGGGCACTCGGTTGTCTGGACTGATTTTCAGTGACATGGTAAAGTGGTTAGAGATGGTGTTCAAAGCCGTTTCCTTCCCTTTAATGTATTTGCATTGGCTCACAGCTAAATGTCTTTGATTATACAAATTGGAAAAGAAAAAAGAAGGGAAAGCAGGGGAAAGAGCAGGAAAAGGAAAAAGGAGCAGTGTTGGTACAGGTCGAACCTCTCTAGTCCGGCACCCTCGGGACCTGACTGGTGCAGGTGCCGAACCAGAGAATTTGCCGAACCATGGGAGGTCAATATTGTTTAGCAGCATCACCAACAATCACAACACTGAGACCCAGGACTGGGGGCTGTAAACAAACTTTATGGAACTGCGAGAAACTTGGCCACACCCACAATAAGCAGACATCTGGGTAACTAAAATCGTGTCGGACCATGGATGTTGCAGAGCCAGAGAGTGTTGGACTAGAGAGGTTCCACCTGTATAATTAACAGACTCTGCAGTCAAACACCTGCACCTTGGAGCAGGTCCTTGCTAGATCCGGCTAACCCAGCGTGTCTGTTCCTAGCAGCGACTCCATGACGGCAGCGCCTACCGAGCGGAGGAAGGGTGTAAAGATTTAGCCTCGTAATTCAAAGGAATCGCCCTGTGGCAAAACCTCCAGGAGGCGCCACTGTGCAAAGCATCCTCTGTGTGTCCCTTTACCTGAATGACTCTCCTGCTCAGTCCAGTCATGTCTGCCAGTTTCTGAAGGGTCTGTGCGTCGGGGTTGTTGTCCTGAGCAAACTGGGCCTGCATGACCTGGAGGGCAGATGGAGACAGAGAGAAGAGTCACCTCAAATCTCCGGGCTGCTCCCCCCGTGGGACCCCGCGCCGAGGTGGCGTTACCTGCAGCTGCTCGGCGGTGAAGGACGTCCGCGCTCTCTTGGCTGGCTTTGGCTGGCTGTCCTGCTCTGACGGCACGGCTCCCTCTAGCGTGATCCCGTTGCCTGTAGAGAGAGAGGGGACAGTTCTGAGCACCCCCCTCCCACGCTTTGAGGCTCACTCGGGGGTTGCCCATTGGGTTCCTGTAGACCCAGGGTGGGGAACCTTTTCCGGGGTCAGATGCCGCTGACCCAGAAAAAAATCAGTCAGGCGCTGCCCACAAGTGAGAAGCAAAAAAATAAAACCCCCATAAAACAAACAAAAAAACCCCTCTCTGATGTGGCCCTCAACTGAGAAGGAGAAAGACTCTTCCCCACATTCCCCTCCCACATCAGAGCCTGGGGGGGCCCAGGCTAGTAGATTTTTTGTGCTCCAGCCCTGGAGGGAGGTGGCACTGAACCTGGAGTCCACTGTGGGCTCCCCAATGCTGGGAGGGGAGCCCTGAGCCTCAGGGGCTGGATCCAGGTAAGCCTCTAAGGTTCCCCACCTCTGCTTTATACAGTGAAATGCCAGTTAGAACACACGCACGGGAGCCCAGAACCAATCCTCTAAAGCACTGTTTCTTAAACTTTTTAAGACCGAGGAACACCAAACAATTTTTTTTTTTAATGAGGAACACCAAGGACTTTTTGTTGAGAAAAAAAAAAATTGGGGGGCAAAGTTATTGAGGAAAAAAAGGGTTGGGGTGAAGTTATTGAAAAAAAAAAGGTCACCTGCCCCTTTAAGGGCGGCCATTTTGAATTCTGTTGTTCTCCGCGGCATACCTCCGACTGCCTCGCTGCACACCAGTGTGCCACGGAACACAGTTTAAGAAACACTGCTCTAAAGAAAGGGGAGTTTTTCGTACCACCGGAGCAGAAATAATCCCCTCCCCATAAGGCTGTCTAGGGAGTAGGGATGTAATAATGTAGCTGGTTAAATGATTAACCGATAAGCATCTGCTCCATGCAAATACACACACACACACCCCGCGGCTCTGTATTTCAAGTGTTTTGGGAGCTGGCTCAGTCCCGGCTCGCGGATCTACTTTAAAAGCAGAGTTGCAGCGGGGGTAGCTGCTGGACATGGCAGGAGCCGCATCTGAGCCAACCTGAGAGCCTGCCAGCTCCCAAGCTCCTTTCAATGCGGAGCCACAGCGGTTAATCACGTATCAGACAAAATTTGTGTCAGCTACACGATGACCAGATTACACGCTGCCTAACATCCCTCCGAGGGAGGTCACCCAGAACAGGAGCTTGGCCAGGAAGGGAGTGTTGGGGGTTGACAGGGTTTGGGCTACTAGTCCTTTCAGGTCACACAAAGTGACCCAACGCTGCGGGACCTGACCCAGCGCCCCATTATTAAGCCAGCTCCCACCCCAGAGAATCGGAGTTTTGCCTGACTGCAGCATCAGGCCCCTGGGGCCCAAACCGGACCTCAAGGCACAGCCCAGCTGGGGAATTCAGGAGGCGCACAGGGGGAGACGGCAAACAGAGCTGAGCAGTCACCGCGCCTCTAAGAGACCTGCCCCAAGCAACCCCGACCCTGCTGCCCAGCCTTGTGCCGGGAGCCCCCATAAAGTCAGGTTCCCTGCCACTCCAGGGACAGGCACGTCCTTCCCGCTCCCACGCCCCCCACATTAGGCTGTGAACCCCCTGCAAGGCTTCACAAGGGATGGGATTTGCCCCCAGGGCGTTGCAAAAGTGCAGAAATCCAGGCAATGCAAAGCTGAGTCCTGCCTGAGCGACAGGCCATTGCTGGCACTTCGCACCCGCCCCAGCTGCGGGCTTCCTCGAGGGGGGCATGTCCCTTCCCACAGGTGCAGAACGCTCCGTTTTGAGGAACTCAGCGTTCCAGGGCTCACGCGGGTCTCGGAGCGGCCTCCTGCCCAGGGGCGGTAGCGACATCCGCCCCCTCCTCAGCCAGGTCCATCTGGAGGGGGACCCCTATTCCCAAGCACCGCCGAGGACTTATTCTCCCAACACCACGCCAGGGCTTAGCCCCGCCCTCCAGACGGGGATGGGCAGCACAGCGACATGAAGTTACCTGCCCGAGGTCACATGCAGTCTGTGCAGGAGCTAGGCACTGGGCATCAGTCCCCTAAGAGCGGCAGAACGGGTCCGAGCAACGGTCTGCCGAGCTCTGTACCCTGCCTTCCCACAGCGACTGATGCCAAGCCAGGCCTTCGGCGGGAATGAACAGAGCAGGGCTCCTACTTTGTCTCCTACTCTCCAGCATCCGGCAGTCAGAGGCTTCGGGACACACTGTGCACGGGGTTGTGTCCCTGACCGTCGTGGCTAACAGCCCCGGAGGGAACTTTCCTTCAGGAACTCATCTAGCTCCTCTGGGAACCCTGTGAGACTTTTGGCCCTTCCTAACAGCAAGGAGTTCCCCGGGGTGAGGTTGAATCGCATGAAGAAGTGCTTCCAGGTATCTGTTTTAAGCCCGCAGCCTCTCAATTGTAGCTGCTCACCCCGGGGCCTTATGTTGCGTGCAGGGGTAAAGAACCCTTCCTTCTTCACTTTCCCCACACCAGCCATGATGTTACAGGCCCCTGGTATCTCCTGCCATGTAGCCAGCCTCCAACAGGAAGGCTGGCACTAAATAGTTTAAATAACGCCTGCACCAGCTTTGTGTGGGCTGGCAATCCCTAGCAGAGCACGGATGATCTCAAACTTGTCTCCCAGCTGGCCGCGTTGCCCCCAACTCCCCTAGCCCCAGGTACAGCTGTGATTGACAACGTGCGAGAGCCTAGGAACGCCAACCGGGATCCATCACGCGAGGTGCTGTAGAAATACAACGTCAAAGGCAGTCCCTGCCCTAAGGAGATCACAGTGTGATTAAGACACAGCACAATAAGAGGGTGTAGCCGGTAACTGGAGGGAAGGGGGAAATGCAGGACGAGGGGAACAGTAACAGGGACAGGCATTTAGACAGGTCCCTCCTGGCCATCTACCCGGCCGTTATTGGTAGCACAGCAGAAGTAGGGCTCTGCCTTCTGAAACTCCTCACTCTGAGCACTGAATCCAGGCCACATGTAGCCCCATTGAAGTCCTTGAGTTGGTTCCCTGGCTTCAGACTGTATCTGCCATGTAAGCGGCACAGAAGTAAGGGTGACCGTACCCTACCGGTGTCGCCCTTACTGCTGTCCTGCTGCTTTCACAGCTGGGTGGCCAGAGAGTGGCAGCTGCTAAGGGCCCAGCTCTGCAGGCAGCAGTGCAGAAGAAAGGATGGCAACACCGTACCAGGCCATCCTTACATCAGTGCTGCTGCTGGCAGTAGCTCTGCCTCCAGAGCTGGGCTCTGGGACAGCAGCCGCTGCTCTCCAGCTGCCCAGCTCTGAAGGCAGTGCTGCTGCCAGCAGCTGTGTAGAAGAAAAGGTAGATACACCGCAGCCCCCCCCCTACAATAACCTTATAACCCCCCAACACACACACACACACACAACTCCTTTTTGGGGCAGAACCCCTGCTATTACAACCCCATGACATCTCAGATGTAAATAGCTGCAATCATGAAATACACCATTTTTAAAATCCTGTGACCATGAAATTGATTCAAATGGACCATGGATTTGGTAGGGCCCTAGGTATATTTCCAAGGGCATGGGCAGCTAAACCACTGCAAAGGGGGAAAGCGTGAGAGGAAAAGCACTTTGTGCCAGTGCCCACGTGAACACCAAACATGTTAGGGAGCAGGGCTGGGGTGAAAGGTCACATCAGTCTCCCTGGGAATATTAAAACCTTCCACAAAGGCATGGAAATCACATCCACTATAAGACCTGCTTCCACTGCGTGATTCCGGTGCACAGGGCTCCCTCCAGATCCTCGGCCTTGCTAGGGCCGGCCATGCTCGGACCAGCTGGTGAGTGCCACTAAGGGTGGGGGTCTGACACAGGGTTCAGCAGCTCCCCGTTCCTTGCTCCGGGAGCCGCTTGCTTGGGAGGCTGGACTGGGCTGGGATTGTCTTGGCCCACGCTGGAGGGCTTTCTCAGCCGGCTTGACTGGTTCCTGTAGGATGATGAATGGGATTCAGGCGGCAGCAACAGCTGTTTGTTTTTCTTAGGCATGAAACTTCATGAGCAGAAGAAATCGCTTTGTAATTGCTGGGGGCGGGGGGGAACCCTGTGGCTCTCTGCAGTTCTCCATAAACTGCCCCTCTCCGCACTCTCCTCCGAGCAGACAGTGCCCCAGAGTGAGCCTTCAGGGGCAAGGTTTCCTTTGCTTCCAGGGCACGAAATGCTGGCCTTAAGTTGCAGAATCCTGCGGCACAACCGGTCCATCCAGCTGTCACCGGGCTTCCTCCGGCCACTTGCCCCCTATAACTGGTGTGATCGCCCTTTGGGCACAGCCTAGGCAGCAGGAGAGACCCAGCATCTCGAACAGAGGAAGCACCAACAACTCCACTAGGGCTTCCCCCATTGACACTAGCCTGGGAGCCAACCCATTCACGCCAGCTGGAGATCTGTCTCCCCCCAGTCGAGGTCGCCACGTCAGGACAAGTGGCACCGTCCCCTTGTCGTCCCCTTCCCGCCACGGGCTAGTCCTAGACGCCCCGGCGAAGCCCCCGCAACGCCACACTCCAGGCATCGGCCTGCCATATGGACTGACGTCCTGCAACCAAGCATCCCGGAGTCAGGACCCTCCCAGGCGGATTTGACATTTTGTTTGCCTCTCGCTGCTGGAACCGTGTAAACACCGGCTGATTCTTCTCATGTCGTCGCTGCTAATCGTTTCCACATGCGGCCGAGGATGGCGCATCCACCTCCCCATCCCGTGTCGGCACATCCGCCCCGGGGGCAGATGCACGCCAGCCTCCCCGGCAAACACAGATAAGAACACTGCCCGCTGTAGCACTAGCAGGCGGGACCGAACCTGGGCCCTCTGGACCTTAGTGCAGGAGCCTCTACGGCTTGAGCTAAAAGCCAGCTGGCTGTAGAGCAGGGCTACTCAACACGTGGCCTGTTCATTTGCAGCGTACAGTGCGGTTTGGGCAACATGTAGCCCATGGGTGGGATCCTTTGAACATGGCCTCCACTGGGAACACGCTCCACAACGGCGAGGTGTCTCCCAGGTGGGGTGAGCATTGAAAGACGCAAGCGGATGGGCTGGCTGGAACAGACGGGTACAGGGTGTCGGCATTTCTAGCCCTCAGGGAGGAGGTGCCGGGGCATTGTGGGATATGCTTTGTATTCATGCCTGTCAGTGTGAAAGAAGCTATTTGCATATATTTGCATACATATTTACATGTATATGCAACCACATTTAAGTTGCAGCCCTCGGCATGTGCTGTGAGTATCACTCTGGCCCCCGGGGCCTCCAAAGTTGAGTAGCCCTGGTGCAGAGCAAACTCCTCTCTCTCCGTAAGTGGTCTCGGTGGCACTCCATGGGACAGTGCCCCCCACCTTAGCGCGTGGGCTGTGCTTTCATCTGCAGAGAGCTCGGACATCCCTGAGAGGGCAATAAACAGCAGGGGAAGGCCCGGGGGACAAGACAGCTCCCCCCTGTGAAATTCTCTTATCTAACTTCTCCCCCTCTCCTCCCCCCGCCTCTTCTTCCGCAGCCTCTTTTGCACGCCAAGGTTTGACAGCAAGATCGGAGACTCAAGGCAAGAAACAAGCATGCCAGGACCTTTCCTTCCCAATCACTCCTATTCCCGTCTAGTAACGCTCTGTGCACACCCCTTCCCCCCCACACACACAGTTTCCTTAGCATTAGCCCATTGGCCTCCTGCCTAATTGCAGCCCACGGAATTGCCTTTGTCTCTGCAGCACGGGAGAGGCCCCTGGGCTCTGCCCATACAAGGAGAATCGGTCTCCCTAGGACAGAGGTTCTCAAACTTTCTGGCCCACGGCCCACCCTGCTCAACGCAGACCTTTCTGCAGACCACCAGCCAACCATGATGACAAAATGGGTGCAGGAGCGGGCTGGGGGCAGAGGGGTGTTGGCAGGAGGGGGGGGTGCATAAGAGGGGCCTCCCATGACAACAAAATGGGTGGAGGAGTGGGCTGGGGGCTCTATTAGGGAAGGAGGGTGCAGGAGCAAGCTAAGGCTATGTCTAGACTGCAGGCTTCTTTCGCAAGAAGCTTTTTTCGGGAGCGATCTTCTGCAAAAACATCTTCCGAAAGAGCGTGGCCACACTGCCAAAGCTCAATGAAAAAACGATCTGCTTTTTCGGAAGAGAGCGTCTACACTGAATGGACACTCTCTCGCATGTAAGCGGTGATTGCTATGGACGGAGTGGCCACCAGGGCACCTGTGTTTTTTCCTCTTTCCTCTGCTTCCAAAATAACTCCCTCTTCCCCATCCACACACGTCTCTTTCCGAAAGAGCTCTTTCACAAAAAGGCGTCTTCCTCGTAGAAAGGGGATTACCAATGCCGGAAAAACCCCCTCTGTTCTTTCTATTTGCTTGCGGAAGAACACAATTCCAGTGTGGACGTTCCTCAAGTTTTGTCAGAAAAACGGCCGTTTTTCCGACAAAACTCTGTAGTGTAGACATACCCTAAGCGTGGGGGGTCTTGGCAGGAAGGGGTGCATGAGAGGGGCCACTCGCCACTTCCAGGCACTGCCCCCTGCTGCTCCCGTTGGTCATGATTCTGGCCAATCGGAGCAGCGGGGAAAGCCGTTTCCTCCCGCAGCTGGGAGGAAGGAGAGTGGCAGCGTACGGAGCCGCTTCCTCCCCCTGCAAGCTGGATCTGAACCACGAGGCTCCCCTGCCCCCTGCAGCAGGAAGCCAGCGCTGGATCTCCAGTCTCGCTGGGAGAGGCACAGGTCTGGAGCGCCAACGCAGGCTCCTCGCTACAGGGGAGGGACAAGTCCTGAGCCACTGGCAAGACAGTCGCAGACCACTAGTGGACCACGGACCACACGTGGAGAACCGCTGCCCTAGGAGAAAGTGGAGCTTCATTCAAAACCACCAAGCCGCGTGAATCACAGATCTGGGCTAATTCAACCTGCTGGGATAAGCCGGCAGGAATCCCAACGCCGTCCCTCGGAGATGCAGCCCGGCTGCACGAGCTGGCATGTGGAAACGGGGTAAGGTGAGGCCGATTCCTAACTCACCCACCTGCCCTGCGCCACGGGAAGGGCTCTCATGGAGGGAGGCTGGGAAACGTTTTCCTAGGCAGACAGACCAGCCAGACGGAGCTAGCACAGACACCCCCTTGGGCCAGACCCTCTGCTAGAGTTGGTCTCCACTGAAGCCCAGGGGCTGTGCCCGTTTACACAGCTGGGGGGTGGCCCATGCCCACCGGAAAGCGGAGCAGGAGCGTTCTCACGGCCCATCTCTGGGGTCAGAAGCAGACACGCTACAAGCGCTGGCTCTTTGCCCGCTGCTGTGCCCTGCCAGACTGACCCACCCGCTTTCACGGCCAGCTTCTCTCACCCCCAAACCGGCCCGCCGTGTCCAGGGTCGCCCCGGCAGGGCTCACGTGGCGTTTGGAAAACCTTCCGGTGCCTCCCTGCACCTCGGAGCCAGCCGTGTGGGGAGAAAGTTTCCGGAGGCCTCGTGATGGGGGCTCAGCTTCAAATGAGCACTTAGACCACAAAGCTCCGCCTCCGCCCTGATGACCCCTGGGACCATCCCTGCCCCCCTTTCAGGAGACCATCGTCAGAGGCGCTAGGCCTTCTCCGCTGAGAATTCCTCCTACGCCTGCCTCCACACGAGCCGGCAAACATTGGGCGTGCGCCAGGGCCACGTCTCAGTTTGCCGGGACAGATGCGCCGCTCTCCTGGTGGGGCCAGGAGAGATGGCAGGGCCAGATTCAGCGTCAGAAGCAGCAGTTGGTGGGATTGGCCATGGCTCCCCGGGGGCACAGGGCCCTGGGAGAGATGCTGTCTCTGTGGTAGATCCTCTAAAGCCAAATCCCTTGTAAGGGCGTGAGCACTCGACCACTTCCATCCATTGTCCTGGCCAGGGACACCGTAAGGGTCACGATCTGGACCTCACATCTGGCGAGCTTTTCCCGGGCCTTCCCACCTGCCCTTCTCCACCAGGCCATTGCAATACACCTGGGTCCCGCCTGACCTGAACACCTCTGGCGTATTTGTGAGAACCTCCATGTGCGACTCTGCGGGCAGTTCTGCTCCCCAGCCAGCCAAGCAGGATGGGAAATGTTGACTGTTAGCACAGGCTCCTGTGTTCCCACATTGCTGTGGTACCACTTATCCCCTGCCATGTCGTGGAGCTCCAGGGTGTCTGAGACTGGATTTTTTTGCACACGTACCATACAGCTTCCTGGGCTTAGCACTGGCAGTGCCCAGCTCGGCCCCCTCCACTTCGACGTGCCCAGCCATGGAACAGGGCAGCAGGGCGTATGGAGCCGGGGGGGAGGCAGAGGGAAAAAAGCAGCACAGCACTAGGGTTGCCAAATACTTCCACAAAAACTACCGAACATGGCAGGAAAAAAATTGGTTTAGCCAAAAAAAAGAAACGGGGGGGGGGGGAACCAAAGTTGTTGAGCAAATAAATAAATATACGAGTCGCACACAATAAAAGAGTTGCTGTGCCTTTACACCCCCATGCTGTGTTCTTCCCGGCCCCACCAGACACGGCAGTGGAAGAATGTCCCAAGCGACCTTCCATCTGAGAAAAACAGAAAATACCGGACATTTTATATGTGCGGTATTTTCTGGGTTTTTTTACCAGACAGGGGCCACAAATACCAGACTGTCCAGGCCAATACCGGACACCTGGCAACCCTACACAGCGTTCGTGAGCTCACGTGGTCTCAGAAGCTCCCTAGAGCCTTCCCCACAAAGGCCCGAGTGAAAGCACCTTTGCTGGCTTAACCAGCCCTAGGGTTAGGGGCAGCAGCCTGTAAAGTGGCTACAGGATCAAAGACGCGGACACCCGGCCAGCATCAGCCCCAAACCCTGCGCCTGGGTGCATGTAAAATAGTTGAAAATCTAGGCTATACCACCCCCAGCAGCTCGCCCCATGGCACAATCACCACGCAGCCTCCCCCCTTCTCCGGGATGCACAAACAACGCTTGCGAACACCAGGGTGAACTCACCAGGGACCCAGACCCTAACGTGGTCTCTCATCCCACTCCACGCCCCCGGAGTCACCTGCCAGCTGCGCATGACGCAGGAGAGCCAGGGCCTGGGCTCACGCAATCCCCCATCTCAACCTGGGGGGCCTTTCACAGAAGCAGAGAACACTAGAACTGGAAGGGACCTCGCAAGTCCTGTCCCCTGCCCTCACAGCAGGACCAAGCACCATCTAGATCAGTGTTTCTTAAACTGTGTTCAATAACTTTCCCCCGACCCCCCTTTTTTTTTATCAACCAAAAATCCTTGGTGTTTGGTGTTCCTCGGTCTTAAAAAGTTTAAGAAACACTGATCTAGATCATCCCTGAGTCATTTGACTCCCCACCTAGCCAGCTCCTCCATGTCATCCACGGCCTGTCCCTAACTCCCCCATGCCCACGAGAGCCTCTTCCCCGCCCCAGCCCCAGCCCTCCCACAGCCCGGCCTCCTTGTTCATTTCCAGCGGCCAGTCCTTACTGCCTTGTATGGACATCTAACATAGAGACGCCGGCAGGACACCCGCTCCAGCCCTGAGGGCAGGTCACCCGCTCACTGCCCCGGGTGCGCCGAGCGTGGCCGCGGAGGGGCTTTCTGCATCCCCGTCAATGTTGCCACTCAGAAAGAGGCAGCTGGAACGCGTTCAAGGGGAAGGGAGCTGCTCCGTTCTGCATTTGACCTCCGCTGCCCCCTGAGAGGTGTGGGACTTGATTGAGAAACCATGTTCCTCTTGTCTCGCTCTCCCATTGTGCTTCCAGTAAGGGGCAGGCCGATGGGCAGCCCAGCCCGGCTGGGAAGCGGGTGGATCCGAGGGAGGGCAGGGCCGGTGGAAAATGAGGGGAATGTTTGGCCGGCCTGCCAGCTTTCCCACCTTCGAGATTTATGACTCACGGACGCAGAATCCAGCCTGCTTCCTGCCCCGCGGGCTGTGGAGGCAGAGCAGCAAAACCCCAAGCAACAAAGCAGCGGGTCAAAGCCGTGCTGGGGGCATCGTTTCCTCAAGACATAGAATCATAGAATCCTAGGACTGGAAGGGACCTCGAGAGGTCATCGAGTCCAGTCCCCTGCCCTCATGGCAGGACCCAGTACTGTCTAGACCATCCCTGATAGACATTTATCTAACCTACTCTTAACTATCTCCAGAGATGGAGATTCCGCAACCTCCCTGGGCAATTTATTCCAGTGTTTGACCACCCTGACAGTTAGGGACTTTTTCCTAATGTCCAACCTAAACCTCCTTTGCTGCAGCTTAAGCCCATTGCTTCTCGTTCTATCCTTAGAGGCCAAGATGAACAAGTTTTCTCCCTCCTCCTTATGACACCCTTTTAGATACCTGAAAACTGCTATCCTGTCCCCCCTCAATCTTCTCTCTTCTAAACTAAACATACCCAATTCTTTCAGCCTTCCTTCATAGGTCATGTTCTCTAGACCTTTAATCATTCTTGTTGCTCTTCTCTGGACCCTCTCCAATTTCTCCACATCTTTCTTGAAATGCGGTGCTCAGAACTGGACACAATACTCCAACTGAGGCCTAACCAGGGCAGAGTAGAGCGGAAGAATGACTTCTCGTGTCTTGCTCACAACACACCTGTTAATGCATCCTAGAATCATGTTTGCTTTTTTTGCAACAGCATCACACTGCTGACTCATATTCAGCTTGTGGTCCACTATAACCCCTAGATCCCTTTCTGCCGTGCTCCTTCCTAGACAGTCCCTTTCCATTCTGTATGTGTGAAACTGATTGTTCCTTCCTACATGGAGCACTTTGCATTTGTCTTTATTAAACTTCATCCTGTTTACCTCAGACCATTTCTCCAATCTGTCCAGATCATTTTGAATTGTGACCCTATCCTCCAGAGCAGTCACAACCCCTCCCAGCTTGGCATCATCTGCAAACTTAGGTCGGTGCCCAGCCCGCCTGTGTATTGTGGGGCAGCTGCGACCAGACAGCCCCTCCCTTGCCGCCTCGCGGGGCCACCAGCTCTTCGCCAGATTAGGCCCCTCGCCGTTCTTCCAGGACCTCAGCCACCACTTTGGAGCCTGCTGGAACCTCGGCAGCCCAGCGGCTCTAGGGGAACCATCTGCCTCAGGTCTCCTATGGGACAGCCAGGGGGAGGAGAATAAAAGGCCCGTTTTGTGCCCCCTACATGCAGGCAGAGCCCCGGGGCAGTCAGGAAAAGCAGCGCCCGTAGGAGGCGCCAAACCAGACGCGGCAGCAGCCACCGTGAAGTGCCTGTGAGCAAGGTGCCTCCTGTCGCACGGCACAGCGGCTGCCCAGAGCACAGCACTGCCAGGGGGCCAGGGGCGAGCAAGGCCTGTGGGAAACCAACAGGGAAAGGGTCAGGCCAGCCCAGTGGGAGGGTGAACCCTTTGGAGAGGGCGGGCAGGTCCCTGCAGGTCCTGGAAAACGCCAGGGCACTAAATCAAAGGCTCAAATGCTGCCCCGGGGCCCGCAGAGGCCCCTACCCGCTCTGGCTGCATCCGAGGGGGGAATTTCGCCCCCGGAGAACTTGCTCACGGGAATGGTGACGAGGTTCTTGGTTGCTGCCCTCTGGACCACCCGGCCTTCCAGGAAAGCATCCGCGCAGGACATGGGCGGTGGGTGAGACAACTCCCCCAGCCCCGCCTCTTCCACCCAAGGCCCCGCCCCCTGCAGAAGCCAAGCCCCTCCCATTGCAGAGGCAGGTTTCCAGCTCCTCCTCCTTCCCACCACAAGCCACCTCCCACTTCTGGGGCAGGTCCCCAGTCTCCCCTCATGAGTGCCCCCTGCAGCCCTGGAGAACAGGGAGGATGGGTGGCACGTGGTCCCCACCTGGCAGAAGCCCAGAGGCAGCCTGGGAGCAACCCTGGCGCAGGGAGCGGTGTGTGGGCAGGGTCACGCCTTCCCTTGCCTCTTAGGGTCCAGCCAGGGGCGCTGGAACAATGTGTATGGCGGTGCGCTGAGAACCAGGGAAGCAAACTGCAAACCCTCTCCGCGATGGAGACCACCTCAAGCCAGGGGGTGCATGAGGCAGCCCCCCCCAGTTCCAGCCCCCCGGGTCCAGCTGCAGGCTGTTTGCGCAGGCCCGAGCACCAACGCACACAGAGACGGGCTTGCACGAGGGCGTAGTTACCTAGGAAAGGAACAGGAGGGGAAGGTGGGGGGAATCCGCTTATTCGGCCTTTCTACTACCGCGGAGGGTGGCATTCTGAGGAGGGCGCGGTGCCAGCGGGTCTCCCGGAAGGTCTGCGTACCATTTTCCGCCGCTCGCTTGAGGTTCTCTATCATTGTGTCATAGTGAATCCGGCACAGCACTTTCTCTTCCACCAGGCCAAACTCCTCGCCCGTCGACAGCTGCCTTTTACAGGAGAAGCAGGCGAAGCAGGCGAGATGGTAGGCGTTGCCGCGGGCTCTCCTGACCCAGTCGCTGGCATAGATCTGCCTGCCGCAGCGGGCACACTTTGTACCAAAGCGACTGGAAGGGGGGAAAAAAGAAAGACACACAGAGAGAAAGGGTGAGCACCGAGCCAGGCCGCCGCGCCGTGACAGCCGTTCCTCTATGACGGCAGGGCCCAGGCGCCCTCCCCGCACCCCCGTGCGCAGACACAGCAGCAGAGATGCCTCAGAGAGCTCCCTAGGAGGGGAAAGCAATGCTGAGGGAGGCCAGATGACTGGCACCGGTGAGGGGCAGGTCGTTGACGCCTGATCAGGGTCACCTCGCCTCGTGGCCCTGGCTTCGCGTGAAGAGAGGGCTCTAAACACAGGCCGGCCTCACCGGGACCGGAGTAAGCACCACTTCCCTTGCTGGACGCAGCATTTCTGTTGCCGCGGGTAGGCAAGAGACAAGGGGCAGGAGGTGAACTATCTGTTAGTTGCCCCCCTTCTGTGGGGGAGAAGGGCACGCCTCCAGGCGCGCCCAGGTGCAGGGGCGCATTATGACTTTCGTAGGCCCTAGGCACTTTTGCCTTGGTCGGCCCCTTCCTCCATAAAAAAAAAATATATATATTAAAAATTATTTTTGATATAACTTTAAATACTTCAACGTTTTATTTTTTTTCTGTTTTAGGCAAAATTTAACAGATTTTCGTGGACCCTAAAAGTTTCATTTTTTTCTGATGTGAGAAAAAAATTAAAACATTTTCTTCGACCCTTAAAGTTCATTTTTTTTCTTCTGATTTTAAAAGAAATTAAAACATTTTCGTGGGCCCCTAAAAGTATTGTGGGCCCTAGGCACTGTGCCTACTGGGCCTAATGGATAAGTCGGCCCTGCCCGGGTGAGTCTTGAAGCAGCTCGAAGGCTTCTCTCTCTCCTTCCCAGCAGTGAGTCCGATAAAAACGATTCCCTCCCCCACGCTGTCTCACTATTGACACAGGTCTTATCGCAGTGAGGGGCGACCTGAGGCGAGGGCTGCGTACGGCTCACCGGAGTTCTCTGTGTCGCCCGCATGACATTTTGTTTCCTGTGGCCCGCGCGCAGGGTCGCCAGATTCCCGTGATTTCTATCCGCATCGTCTTTTTCCTGTCAGTATGACTACAGTGACCGGCACGTAAAGCCAGGGCAGCTGCAGTGAGGTACGGGCTGGTGGCACACGGCATGGGCTGTGAGAAAGCCAAGCAACCCCTCTGCAGCCACTCAAAGTGCAGCTACGGTCCTATCGGCCCAGCCCACACATTCTAGAGACGCCAGTGCAGGTAGCAAAACCACCCTGTCCCGGGGAAACCGTCTCGGTTACAACAATCTTGCGGCCCCCTGAGAGGAAGGAGGCCCACTCCTGCGGCCTGCTCACTAGCCTCATGGTTTCTTTATCGCCTGCTCAGCGCTGTGTCACCGGAGGGCCCAAAACAGTGTTTCTCAACCTTTTTTTTTATAAAGTACCCCTTTAAAAAAAATTATACATACCCCCAGTACCTACAGTTTTCAGACACACAACATTTTTTTCTACCGTTGCAACACATTTGTTTAAACAACTTAATCGTAGTCCGACGGGCAATGAAATTTGTGGGTATAAAAAGTACAAAAATAATAAAGCGCTGTGAAACGTAAAACAAAAATTCAGTTTTCTCCAAATTTCAGTTGTGTTGCCATACCCCTCCCCCCCCCCCGACTTCGTACTCGTATCACTGGTTGAGAAACACTGGCCCAAAAGATACAGGCAACACTGGAAGACAGAACCTCGAGCTAGTAGCTGTTCCTGCATGGCCTAGGGGCTAGGGTGCTCCCCTGGGGAGGACAGGGTTGTGGGATCAAGTCTAGCCCCTCCTGGGTAGGAATAGCCAAAAGCGGTCTCTCCTGGGGCACAAGGGGTGCCCTGTGCTGGGGTGGGTTCCTGTGTGGCCTAGGGGATAGGGCACTTGCCTGAGGAATACAGGGCTGTGGGTTCAAATCCTGCCTGCTGTGGGTTGGGTTGGGTCTGGAGGGTCAAGGCCAGTTGGCCCTGGGGCAGGAGGGATAAGGGGTGCCCTGCAGTAAGGTGGCAAACCAAAGCAGAGGTCCAGGAGACAGATTTGTTTCAGGGTCCTGCAGCCTTTAGCAGAGATCAGAGAAGCCCATGTGTATTAATCTGTTAGGAGTTCCAGAGACATCTCAGCCCCTCCCCAGGAGACTAGGTCCATGCCAGAAATCCACCATAGACACTGGCCATCTCAGCTGACAGGCTAGGAATGGGCCACAGAGACTCAGTCTCCCCTGCCACACATGCCCAGGGATAGGTGCCCTGCCAGAAAGAGGCAGCATTTATGGTGCGACCTGGGCTGGGCCCTTTCTTCCCAGAGGCTTGTTCACTGCAAAGAACAATCTGCTCTCGAAGAAATCAATGCCCCCACCCTGGCCTGGTGAAATGCTGACCAGTGGTTGGTTGCTGTTGGCTTCAGTGGGGGCCGGATGTCACCTGTACCATCACACAGGGCTCTGGTGAGAGGCCAACTCTGGAAACACTTAAAATTATTAGATCCAAATAGTTCAATGAGATTCAGAAAGGTCCTGCCATTCAAAGCCGAGCAAAATGGCCAGGCAAGATAGTGACCTTCATAGCTTTCTCAGGGTCAGAGACTCAGGCTATGTCTAGACTACATGAAATTAGACTACCCGACATAGTCAATGAAGCGGGGATTTAAATATCCCCCGCTTCATTAAAATAAAAATGGCCGCCGCGCTGTGCCAGCTCAGCTGATCGTCGGCACAACGCGGCAGTCAAGACGCGGATCGGTCGACGAGGGAAGCCTTTGCCGACCGATCCCTTATGCCTCGTGAAACAAGATTTACAGGATCGGTCGGCAAAGGCTTTCCTCGCCGACCGATCGGCGTCTTGACTGCCGCGTTGTGCCGACAATCAGCTGAGCTGGCACAGCGCGGCGGCCATTTTTATTTTAATGAAGCGGGGGATATTTAAATCCCCGCTTCATTGACTATATTGGGTAGTCTAATTTACATGTCTCTTCCGGCAGAGGCATGTAGTCTAGACATACCCTCAGAAGTGGAAGGAGAAAAAGGCCAATGAAATCAACTGAAAGACCCACCCCTGGTTTCGGATCAGGCACTTGGATAAGAGATGGAAAGTCAATCTGGAGCAGTTGCCTAATGGATGATAAATTTGCAGCTGAGATAATGCGGTTAAATGAATCATCTTTCAAAGCTGTGGGCTCTTTATCTGGGTCTTTGTCGATGCACCACTAGGATGGGAAATGTGTAATGCTGGTCAAAAAGTAGATGATGAAACTTTTTTCCTTTGAAATAAGCCAGTTGTATTTAATCTGAATTTTAAAAATGTATCGGTTTCCCAAATCCAAGATGGAACTGCTGGGTGGGGGGAGGAAGAGACCCCAAAACAGTCAGATTACTAGAATAGCCGAGTGGTCATGACACTTGTGGGCGATGTGGGAGAATTAAACCTCAGTCTCCCACATCCCAGTTTACTGGCTGTTTTGGAGTCTGTCTGGCTCTCTCTGAAAAAAATTCAGAAGGTCTGCATTAAACCAACAAATTTTTGAAATCTCAAGATTTATAGCTATATAGAATTGTTGTTTTCCTGCCAGCCCTAGAAATTTGTTAGGAATATTTTTCCCCCATTCCAGTGAACTGAATCATGCAGGGGTGGGGGGGGGTGTCAAATACTATATACATAATTTGTTTTTTTTTAATAAATAAAAGTCATTTCACTGATAGAGGAAGAAAGTCTTGGTTGATTAATTTATGCCGAAAATGTCATTTAATAGTATATCCTTGAAAAATCAACAAAAGTTCCAAAAGCGCTGTCTTTTGCATTGTACATCTCTGACTATCCTTAGGTTTATGCAGCACCCAAAACACACATGGATGTACGTAATATCTGACTGTTGCAAATCTAGGTTGCTTGTAAAAATGTCTATAGTTTACAAGAGAGAATTACTGTGAAATCCTTAATAAACAAATATCCCATTCATATCCCCACAGAACTGTAGCCTTTTGGGAAACCATTAAATCCAGCTTTGTGTAGTCTAGTTTGCATTCTCCTTCTGATTTTTTCCCCTTCTTTTAAATGCATGTTTATTGTTCTTTAACAAAGTGCATAACACCCCCGCCCCAGCCCCCCAGCAGCAAAGCAACAGAACAGACCATATTTTCTTTGTGGCAACAGAGTTCATGTCAGTCCTGAAATTATTATAATATCTGATAACAATGTTCCCTTCACATACGATCTGGAGATATTATTGAGGTGACATTTGTTGTCTTTGTCTAAAGCATCAGCAGGAAACAACGGATACAAGACTAGATGGGCCCTGTAAACCCTCTGCCCTGGTCTACACTAGGACCTTAGTCCAAAATAACCCCCTCAAGGTCGAATTAGTAAGCGGCACGTCCACACTACCAAGCCTGTTATTTAGGAATAACGGGCTGCAGAATTCAAACTCTGTAGTCCTGCTTTTCATGAGGAATAATGCTATTCCCGAACTTGTATGTTCAAAATAATGTTCAGTGTGGATGCGCCGATGCCACTAATTCAAACTAATTGGCCTTGTGTAGCTTCCCAGAGAGCTTCCTGAGTGCTGAGTCCGAGGTAGCGCGTCCACATTAATGGAGCCTGCCTCGGATTAATTTCGATGCTTCCCTGTAGTGAGGACACACAAGTTCGAATTTGTTAAACTGGGAGTTCTTAAGTCGAATTTAGTAATTTTGAAATAATTTCGTGTAGTGTAGTAATTTAGTGTAGACATGTGTTGTAACCCCAGGGGAGATCTGGGAATCAGATGAACGACTTTTATGTTCTGGTATTACTGTTGCCATTTTTTGATATTCAAATGTGGCAGGTTGGACATGCCCGAGCAGAGCCAACCCCTTTTGCCACTGGTCTTGCATTTAGAAAGGGAAGAACAGGCAGAATACAGCATGTCACGGGTATGTCAATTCTCAGTGTCTTATGTCTGCATAGCTCAAACTTTTGTTCAACAATCTGAAAACACCTGTTCAGGGTGCAGACTCAGAAACACTCAGTCTTAGGACCTATTAGGAAAGTGCTAGATAATAAACCAGAAACTATCATAATGCCACTGTATAAATCCATACTATGCCCACCAATGTTGCCTCTAATTTTTTTTCCATTTGTGTGCAGAATAAATTTTGTTATGTGCACTGAGGCATGTGCTGATGTGCACCACCCATAGAAACACACGCTGTGGGCTGTGGGGGCTCTGCTTATCAGCTGGGCAGCATTTGAATCTCTCCTGGGTAGCTGCCCAAGCACTCAGCTTACAGAGAACACTGATGCCCACACCTTGAAAACTGCATGCAGTTCTGGTCACCTCCTCTCAAAAGAGAGAGATTAGAATTGGGAAAAGTACAGAGAAGGGCAGCAGTACAGAGAAGGGCAGCAAAAAATGATGAGAGGTGTGGAACAGCTCCCATATGAGGAGAGATGAAAAAGACTGGGATTGTTCAGCTTAGAAAAGAGATGGCAAGAAGACATATAATAGGGGTTCCTAAGATAACGAGTGATGTGGCAAAAGTGAATAAGGGAGTGTTATTTACCTCTGAAAACACAAGAGCATGGGTCCCTGGGTGAAATGAATAAATAGCAGGTTTAAAACAAACATAAGGGAGTTTTTTTTTTCATGCCCCACACAACCTGTGGAACTCATTGCCAGGCAGTATAAAGTTGTGAAGGCCAAAAGCATAACTGGGCTCAAAAAAGAATTAGATAAGTTCACGGAGGGCTTGTCTCAGAGGGGTAGCCGTGGTCCTCTGGATCTGCAGAAACAACAAGGAGTCCTGAGGCACCTTAGAGACTGAGAGTATGTCTACACAGCAAAGTTATTTTGAAATAACAGCCATTATTTTGAAATAACTTTCCTAGCATCTACACAAGCCAACTGCTATTTCAAAATTAATTCGAAATAGTGGAGGGCTTATTTTGAAATAGCAATTTCGAAATAAGCACTGTGTAGACACTTATTTCAAAATAGGGGGCCTCTAGCCCCTTCCAGGGTGCCCTGCTGGCTGCCTTGGCCACAAGGTAACTTCTGACCTGATGCCCTGCTGGCACTGGTTCCAACCAGCCTTAAAAGCGATTCAACGTCCACTCAGTGTGGACATGCTATTTCGAAATAGAAAAACACTATTTCGAAATGCATTTTGTGTGCAGACGCGTTATTTTGAAATGAGCTATTTCTAATTAACTATTTTGAAATAACGCTGTAGTGTAGCCATACCCTGAAGACGTGGTTATTTCAAGAAATAACCCTTATTCCTCCTAAAATGAGGTTTAACAGTTATTTCGAGAGAAGGGTTTTCTCTCGAAATACCGCATCTACACAGCGTGTTTTATTTTGAAATAGCGCTATTTCAAAATAGCGCCATAACGTGATTATGCAAATGAAGCACAGGATATTTAAATCCTGGCTTCATTTGCAATTTCAAATGTCTTCATTTGCATCCCTCTCTTGAAAGAGGGTGCAAGTGTAGACATACCCTTAATTAGAGACTAATGGATTTATCATGGAGGATATGTCTATCAATGCTGTGAGCCAAGATGGTCAGGATCCAACCTCATGTCTGGGGTGTCCCCAAACCTCTGATGGCCACAGGAGGGGTCTGGACAGCAGGGGGCAGATCAATCAATATTGCTCTGTTTTATTCATTCCCTCTGAAGCATCTAGCACTGCCCACAGCTAGAATACAAGATACAGGGCCAGATGGACCATTGGTCTGACCCAGCATGGTCATTCTTATGTTTTTACCACATCATAGAATCTTAGAACTGGAAGGGACCTCGAGAGGTCGCCAAGTCCAGTCCCCTGCCCTCATGGTGGGACCAAGCACCATCTACATCATCCCTGTTAGATGGTTATCTAACCTGTTTTTAAATATCTCCAGTGATGGAGATTCCACAAACTCCCTAGGCAATTTATTCCAGTGTTTAACCACCCTGATAGTCAGGAAACTTTTTCTAATGTCCAACCTCAACCACCCTTGCTGCAATTTAAGCCCATTTAAGCCCCTATCATCAGAGGTCAAAAAGAACAATTTTTTCCCCTCTTCCTTGTAACACCCTTTTAGATACTTGAAAGCTGCTGTCATGTCCCATCTTAGTCTTCTCTTTTCTAAACTAGACACACCTAAATCTTTCAGTCTTCCCTCATAGCTCATGTTTTCCAGACCAGTGTTTCTCAACCAGTGGTACGAGTACCCTTGGGGTACTCAAGAGAAGTCTGGGGGATATGTCAACACAACTGAAATTTGGAGAAAACTGAATTTTTGTTTTAAGTTTTATAGCACTTTATTATTTTTGTACTTTTTACACCCAAAAATTTCATCGCATGCCCGGCTACAATTAAGTTGTTTAAACAAATGTGTTGCAATGGTAGAAAAAAAATTGTGTGTCTGAAAAACTGTAGGTACTGGGGGTACTTATAATTTTTGTAAAGGGGTACTTTATAAAAAAAGGTTGAGAAACACTGTTCTTTAATCATTTGTAGTGCTTTTCTCTGGACCCTCTCCAATTTCTCCACATCTTTCTTGAAATGTGGGGCCCAGAACTGGACACAATACTCCAACTGAGGCCTAATCAGCACAGAGTAGAGCGGAAGAATGACTTCTTGTGTCTTGCTTATGTTTATAATTATGTTTTTATTCTGGGATCTTTTTTTATTATTGAGTCTTGTTTTATTCCCAAAGATTTTTTGAAAAGCAACCTCCCCAAGACACTCTTCACTTGCAAATCCTTTATGTTTCTGGATTCATCTTCTGACTCAAAGCAATTTCAACCATACAAGATAAACCACCAGTTAATCGAACTACAAACTCCACCGAGCTGCCCCTGAACCACCTGAGCACGGCAAAACTGACCCGCCAAAGTAAGCCTCCACTCTCTGTACCACCTCCTGCATTTTCCCCTGGAGCAACTCCATCCACTTTTGCAGTGTTATTTCCAATTTCCACCAGCGTTAGCAAAAGGAGATGCAGGATCTCAGGACACGTTTATACTACAGGGAAGATCGACACTGCTGCGATCGATCTTCCAGGTTTGATTTAGTGGGTCCAGTGAAGACACGCTAAATCGAACTCAGAAGGCACCCATCGGTGCCGGTACTCCGCCGGTACTCCTACTCCTGATTTACTCCCATCAACCTCCCGCTGTGTGAACAACGATTTAAGATACGTTGGCTCCAGTATGCAATTAACGTAGCTGGAGTTGCACATCTTAAGTTGACCTTCCGCTCCAGTGTAGACCAGGACTCGGTGTATGAATACCTACAGATCTAGTGTTGAGACACTGGTATAGATGGGGCAAGACAGGCATCTATTCAAATGACTAATTACAAAACTATATGGGAGGGATAGAAATGTCTAAATTTCAAAGTCTGACCATAACTGATCCGGAAAAAAAAAGTAAGTTGCAAAGAGAGGACATTTTTATACTGAAGTTATTCAGAGATCTAGCTAATGTACTTCAGATGGGAACATTGTAAACTGACATCTTGCCAGTCCATTTGTATAAAAACACAAACAAGAGAACAGTATTAATTCCTTTTTTATTTAGAGCTAACGACCATTCCTGCCGCTCAGAACAATGTGCTATGTAAACAAGCGGACACACTACACTGTGGAGAAATAAGGGGAAGGGTCAGGCATCAGCTGACTAATAATACTCTATATACAATGCCGCACGTCTCATCGCCCGTCTCCTCCAGAGAGCGCCGAGCCAGGAAAGCGTCCTTACCTCACTTCACACATGGGAAACTGAGTCACGGGTGCTAAAGGGAGCCTGAATTCCCTAGGCATGGGGGAGACACTGCCATTAGAAAGTCAGGCAGCTATTCCATCAATTCCTTCCTCTGCTCTGCCCAATGGCTGCAGCTTACAGACCGCCTGGTGTAAAACACAAGGGTGCCAGCCTGGGAAACAGCAGCGGAGAGAAGAAAACCTACGGCTTAACTCTGCTTCCACTAAACTCATGGAGAATTTTTCCCTGATTTCAGGAACACCAGGATCGGGCGGGGGCAGAAAAGTCCAGTTTTTATTTGCCCCCGCACCTCACGCACTCTTTCTGTGATTTAATGCAGTGTGCAGGCCCAACCTCATTTCCACCAAGATGGATGGGGGAGCAGATGGGAAGAGGGTGGCATCCCTTTGAAGGGTTTGTGAGCCTCAGCGGGGCTCACTGTTCTGCGTTTGCTTAGCAGCCTGCCAGCACGGTGGCGTCTAGTGCCAGCCAGGCTTTGCGTGTTGTGTACAGCTGTTGCTGGGGCGATTCGGAGCCCACAAAGCCCGTGCATCACCTTGTGTCATATTTGTCATGCAAAGTGACATGACAGAGGCCAAAACTTCCTGACACTTCAGTGGTGAGGGAACAGGGTACAGAAGTTTAACTCGATTTTCCGTACTTGGCTCCAGCGCTCCCCCCAGGACACGGTGAGGAGCACTGCTCAGCACACCTCACACCTTCAAAGGGCCAGTTTGTTACAGCCGCCCCTTCCCAGGCACTTAATTCCAGGAGCGGCAGTGCCAAGTCCATATACCAGCATACCCCTCTGCAAAGGCCAGACAGCTGCATAGCTAACCCAAACCAGAGCTTTTTAAAAACACCAGTTTTCTCCCAAAATGTGGCGAGGGGGAAGTTTTCACAATGCCCCAAAACCCCTGTAAAAATCGAGCTGAACTCCCTAACCTTGGGGAAGCTGCATTCCTGGAATGTGAATGGGAAAACCTGTTTGGGTTTCTTTTGCCTGCTTTTAGAAATCCAACGCCCTTGGGAACTAGAAGGCTCCGGAAATTAGTAATAGGATAGGAAGCCTTTCACCTCCCAGTCACCAGCCCTGGTTGTGGTCAGCAGTAACCAGAAATGACTGATGTTCAGTCGCCTACGTGGAATGAGGTGGTGGTTTCAGTTTAGATCCTGAAAAGGGGGCTCATGCCACACACAGCATGGCCCTGCTGGGCAACCTCAGCAGAAAGGGGCAAAACCGAGTACACCGTGAGTGTACTCCTCTGAGTACACCGTGACTGTACACTGTGAGTGTACTCCTCTGAGTACACCGTGAGTGTACACTGTGGCCCCTCCTCTGCTGTGGGCTGGGGCCAGTGGTCCCTGTAAGCCGAGTTCTTGGGCCACCACCCAAGAGAGATTCAAATGCCACTCAGCTGATAAGCAGAGTGGTCACAGGGCCCACAGCCAGCTATGTGTGTTTCTACTGGTGGTGCACATCCGCCCATACCTCGGTGCAGAGAACAAAATTTATTCCACATGCAGAGAAAGAGAGAGAGAGAGAGAAGACTGGCTGAGTCCCCCAAGACCAGGGCTGTTGCATGATGATGTGAGGGAACCTTGCACGGTCCCTCTCTGTGCTGCGGTCACTGGACTTGGAGTCCGGCACCAGTGCTGAGTTGTGTGTGTGTCAATAACCCCCCTGTGACGTAGTGGAGGTACCTGGCTGGTTTCTATGCTGGCTCTGTGGTAACCCCCACTGGCTGCCATCGGTACCACAGCCCAGAAGGACTGGAGATGAGTCATTATGCAAAGAGGGTCTCTCAACCTGTCTGACCAGCTACCCCCCAAGGAGAGAGACAAAGGAAGGGGAAATGCTGCCCTGGCTGGGGGCAGGGCTGGAAGAGAGTGGGGTAGTTTCTGTCTGGGATCATGGAGGAACCAGCCTAAGCCAGGGGCTGGGATTTAGGGGCCCAATCTCCCCCATCGCAAGGGGGGGCTGAAGCATCCTAGGCCTGCCCTGTAACCAGATTACATCGGTGCTGTGCTGTGCTGGGCTGTATCCTGGAGAAGGAATAAACTCCCTCCATTCTACGGGCTGGTGGAGTCTGTTCGTGCCATTACGGGGGTGCAGGAGTCAGGGGACCCCAACGCGTCGTCACACCCCCTACTGCAGCTGAGGCCAAGTCACCAAGTCTCACTCCAAGTGGATTTTATCAGCCAGACAAATGAGCTGCACTGGGAAATGGATCACCGGCGCCAAGGCCCTTTGTGAGCTGCTCTGCCAGCACCCTTGCTTAAACCGTGGAATGAAAAGAAGATAGAACGGACTCCACAGGGCATTGTCCTGTTACCGGGAGAGTCAGGAAAACAAACCTGGCTGCAATCACTGCTCCAGGGATGGTCCGTCCGGCGTGTACCTTAACGTGGAGAATGCCAAGTGTTGTCTACCCGCTGCTACGTGGGATTAGAGCCGGCCGCTTGGCGAGGAGATGGGCAGCGTGAACACGTGACTAGGGGAGAGGAAAGATGGAAAGCCAGAGGCTTTCCCAGACAAACCCTCAGTTTCTCTTGATTACAGGCTCAGTTCTGCTTCTCCTCGCCCCTTGCCAAGTAGAAGCCCTGGCTTTGATGGTCTCTTACTATGTGCAAGAACTGCGGGGTTGGGCACGGCCACTGGCTGGCTGACCGAGAGCTGCAGGCACTCCGGCCCAGGTGACAAGCGGAGAGAGACAGCAGGGGTGGCTTTGTCAATGTTCATCTTGTGCTCTGCCAAGGTGGACGTTAACACCTGGCAATGGGTGACTGCAGGCTTTCCTTTTCCAGCAGGCTCTCTGCACTGTTACCCACCCTGCCATGTTGCCAGAGGACAGGGCCAAGATCTCTCACCACCGCCTTGTTTACTCACCCTACCCCTCTCCCCCTGCCCCCGCTTCATTGTGCAGTTAGGAATCCAGAGATTAAAGAGATTTGCCCAGACCAGTGGGCAGTGCCAGCTGAGAACACAACGTTCCTGGCTGCCCCATCCATTCCGGGACCAGTCCCTCCCACTACTGCTAATGTAACCACCGAACCTGGCACCTCTGGAGCTCAGTGCAGGAGCCTCTATTTCTTGAGCTAAACAGCAGCTGGCTCTCAGCCAAGGCGGTAGAGCAAACTCCTTCTTTCTCTCTCTCTAAAAACAATGTGTGGTCCTGTGACACCATGGAGACAAAGCAAAACATACAGAATCACGAGCTTTTGTGGGCAAAACCCACTTCCTCAGATGGGTTGGAGTGGAAATAACAGAAACCAAGAGAGAGCTATACCAGCAGAAGGAGTGCCTGTCCATTGTAGGACCCGTGTTAATGAGGCTAATTAAATAGGCTGGATGTATCCCATGCATAGCTTTTGATGTGAAAATGTGCATGTTAAAAGCAGGGGAAATTGGCTTTGTAGTGCCAACCAGTTAATGTCATTGTTTAGGCCCAGGTTAAACTCCAGTTCTGCAGACTCTCTCTGTAATTGAGTAATGACATTCTTTTGTTGAAGAAAAATGGCTACTTTTAAATCCATGAGTGAGTGCCCAGGCAGGTTGAAATGTTCCCCTACAGGTTTCTCTGTTACCATGTCTGATTGGTGTCCATTTATCCTTTGTCGCAGAGACTGTCCAGTTTGGCCAATACCCATGGCAGAGGGGCACTTCTGGTACTTGATGGCATAGACCACATTGGAGGATGTGCAGTTTCTCTCTCCCCGCAAGTGGTCTAGTGCCACCACATGGGACAGTGCACCCCAGCCAGCAGGTGAGTGGGTTACACCTGAAGGCACCTCAATCCCAACCTACAAAATCTCTGGTCCTAGCCCAGCCATTTGCCTCAGACCAGGTATTTCTAGCCCACCCTGCAACCTAAGCTGGCAATGCTCTTGGATCCCGCCGCTAGTTCTGGGCCTCTCTCACCCCCTACAGGCTCTGGACTGTCATTCATCGCTCCTGAGAGCCAGTCACCCCCTCCTCCCCCACACAGGATGAAATGCCCCAAGGTCTGCCTAGGAAAGCTCCTGCCCCCCGGATTCCCCTCTCCTGACAGCCACATTGCCTTCCCAGGTTGGACTGGCCCTCAGGGACTCACCAGGGATGCTCATGGACAGGCTCCTGGCTGCTCTGTTCCTGCCGGCTGCTGCATGATGCTGTGCCCCTGGGGAAGGCAAGCTGCCAGCTGCAGCACTGTGGGGTGTGTATAAAGTGGTGGCTGATGGACGCAGGCCCAGCCTGGGCATTGTGCCCTGGCACAACAGGACTTTCTGCTCAGGGCCCTCCACATCCAGTTTTGCTCCTTCACAATTAGCCCCCCTTCCTGAAGGCAACTGACCAACTAGCTATTCAGGAATGGGAAGCACGTCCTCAGCTGGAGGACTGTGTCCAGTTCAGGGCACCACATTTCAGGAAAGGTGTGGAGAAACTGGAGAAGGTCAGAGAAGAGCAACAAAAAGTATGAAAGGTCTAGAAAACAGGACTTGTGAGGGAAGGCAGAACAAATTGGATTTGGTTAATTGAGAAAAGAGAAAACTGAGGGGGACAGGAGAGCATCTTTCAAGTATCTAAAAGGGGGTTACAAGGAAGAGGGAGAAAAATTGTTCTCCTTGGCCGCTGATGACAGGACAAGAAGCAATGGGCTTAAATTGCAGCAAGGGAGGTTGAGGTTGGACATTAGGAAAAACTTCCTGCCTGTCTGGGTGGTTAAACACTGGAATAAATTGCCTAGGGAGTTGTGGAATCTTCATCACTAGGGATGTTTAAGAGCAGGTTAGACAGACACGTGTCCAGGATGATTAAGATGGTGCATGGTCCTGCCGTGAGGGCAGGGGACTGGACTTGATGCCCTCATGAGGTCCCTTCCAGTTCTAGCATTCTCTGACCCTCCCACCCTGGGAGAAGGGAGCAGACCCACACGGAGCCAGAGAGCTGGGCTACATCCCCAAACAAGGCCGATTTTGTCTCCCTCTGCTTCCCTCCTACAAGAGCTGCTTCTAGTTTGAGAAAGGCCAACAGGGACATGCCTCACTCGGCCATTTCCCACCTGCCTTGGCTTCACCGCCCCTCCTGCTTTCAAGTAAACGCCCTTCCTCTGGGGCAAAGCAAGGAACTACCCCATGCAAAACCCTGTGGGTAAAGGAGACCACTGGAGGGCAGCAACATGCCCGTGGGGGCCCTGCGATCCCACACCAAGGACAGACACACCCATGTGCTGCCCGATATGTGGCACCTCCCAGAGCGGGGCTGCTCAGGGGGACACACACGGGTGCGACATGGGGTTAAAACACAGTATTGAAAACAGGCCAGTGGAGAGGTGTTACCACCACCACATCTGGTCTTAGTCTAGAAAAACCCAAACCTTAGCCAGCCTTTGCCAGGTCAAACACGGTCAGGGAAAACGAAACCGCTAAAATGAAATTATTAAAAAAAAAAAAACCTAATAATACAAAACATGTAGATGGCATCATGAGCTTTCGTGGGCACAGCCCACTTCTTCAGAGGGCTGTGCCCACGAACGCTCATGATGCCATCTACATGTTTTGTGAGTCTTTAAAGTGCTACCAGACCATTGGTTGTTGTGAGGATGCGTTGGGGTTCCCCCGTCCCCTGCACCGCCGTAATGGCACAAACAGACTCCACCAGCCAGTAGAATAGCGGGAGCTTATTGCTTCTCCAGGATACAGCACAGCATCTGTCATCTGGTTACAGGAACTGCAGCTAAGAGGCCTCAGTGCCCCCCCTTTGAGATGGGGGGTGGCTAGGCCCTACAATCCCAGCCCACTCCCCAGCTCCTTCCCTAGGCTGTCTCCTCCATGCTCCCAGACAGAAACTAACTAACTCTCTTCCAGCCCTGCCCCCAGCCAGGGGCGGCATTCCACCTTCCTTTGTTTCTCTCCCTGGGGGGTAGGTGGTCAGACAGGTTTGGAGCCCCCTTTGCATAATGACTCACCCCCCTGCCCTGCTGGGTCCTGCTACAGAGAGCAGAGGTCGCCCACAGCCCCAGCAAGGTACCCACACTACGTCACAGTTGTTTTTCAAGTTTATCCTGTACAGACTAACTGGGCTGAACCTAATAATACAGATGCTTTGTTTAGTGGAAGAATAGGGGAAGGGGTTGGACTCCCCACACTTAAACCCCCCAAAGTTACTGGTAAAAATGTAACAAAGATACAAGGGCTGGTGTGTTGCCGGCAAGTCACCCAAAATCCACCTCCTTGCTCGGTAACCTTCCCCCTCGGCCAAAACAAAATCATAATTATCCATTAGAATGACGCTGTCGTCGATGATTCAGTTTTGGGGGACCTGGAGCGCGCTGATTTGAGGAAGTGGCTGCTAGTGGAAACACACGGCACACACTGCGCGCACATACACGCACTGCGGGCGCATAGACACACTGCGCGCACCCCGACCATACGCTCCTTGCCTACACACGGGAAGAGCCAAAAAACACAGGCTTACAACGCTAACCCCGGGGAAGCCGTGTGTGTGTGTTCAAACCTCCCCGCCATCAACAGAAAACTCCTGCTTAATAAGGTAATTCTCGCCTCTGCTAAAAGATCGCCGATTATCGCTTATTTAGAGGTTTCAAATCGCCGCGGAGCTGCCTATCCAAAGCGCTAGGCAGCCTCCCAGACACTCCCAACACAATTCACATCCCAGCGGCGCTGAAGCGATTAATCCAGCAGGTCCTCAACCTCCCACAGAAACTCTTTCCCGCCCCTTCCCGGGGTAGGCGCAGCCCCCCCCAAAGCCCCGACACACAGACCCGGCGAGCCACACACGCGTGGTAACCCGTTGGGTCGAGCCGCATTGCGCTCCGCCGGGGGCAACGAAACCGGATCGGATCGGTGCCTTTTGGCTTTACTCTCTGGGCCCAAGCGCCTGGCTGGACCTAGCGGGGCCGTGAACTGGCCACAGGACTATAGGGGAACGTGGCGTTCCTTCCCCAAACCAAACCAAACCAAACGACCATCCCTCCGGCCCCCAAAAATATAGAAAACGTGTCCATGAATGTGCCAGGTTGTAAAACAAAACAAACACAAAAACCCTTCCGCGAGCGCCAGCTGAACATTTTTTTTTTTACCAAAAATGGGCAGCGCGTTTTCAATCGAAAACAATTGCATTGAGAACAAATTATTTTCTACGAAAATATCCCTCGCCTTCTCAAAAAACAAAACCAAACCCCAAACCTATACCCCCTCCCCAACAATCGGGGTTTTGTTTGGGGTTTTTTTTTCAGCAACTGGAAGCCAAACGTTTTCCGTTTGAAAAGAAAAATCACTATGTTTGATTTTAAAAACGAAAAACCGTTTCCGGTGTCCAGCGCCAAGCAACAGATGGTTTTGGTTTAAAAAAAAATAAAAATCCAGGATTGGCCAATTAAAAAAAAAAATTAAAACGACACTTTTTAAAGAAAAATTCGGACATTGGAAACGCGCGTTCCCAGCCAATTCTACTTTCACCTCCCTCCTGCGCTGTCTGTATTTAATGGTTAACAAACAAAACTAGCCTAAATATTCGGCCTCCAGGGCTACTGATTTTTTTTAATTAAAGGAAAACGGGCAGAGAGGTGTAAGGAGCCCGAAAAACTGTTACGCGATGCCTGCTCCTCTACAGTGCACACGCTTGTGATCAAGTGTGCGATCACCACCGTGCGCCAGCCCGCCCCCCCGCGCCAAAGTCCCCTCTAAGCTCCGGTCCTCGGGTCACCGAGCCTCTTTCTAGCACAGCGCATGGAGCCGGTTCGAGGCCAGGAATCGTAGCCACATTGTCCGTTCCCTTTGTCCTTTGAACCACGCGCATTCCCAGTAATTCTGCGCGTAGGACCACGGCCGGGATCGCCAGCCTGCGCCCGCAGCCCCGGGGCTGAGAGACAGCACCGGGCCGGGATGCTAACCCCTGAGGGAAGGGTGAGGCAGTTCTCTCGGCGCCGTGTGAACGGGCGCTGGAATCGGGCACCGTGCCACTTCAGACCACGCCAACGGCGAAACGCGGCTGCACCTGCCAGCTCCGGGTGCGCAAAGGTGCCTGTCTGCGGGCTCGGGGTCTCACCCGCCTTTCCCCGCAAACCCCGCAGGCGGGCCCACGCCCAGCAGCTGCCCTTGCACGAGGCTCGGCCGAGCGGGGGCTGAATTAAAACGCGCCTGCGGCCAAGTCACCGGCGCTGGGGTTGGCGAGGGGCACCTGGCGCAGCGAAGTCTCGGCGCGGGGCGCGCCCCGCAGTCTCTGTGCCCAGGCTATTTCCGGACACCCCTGGCGTTGACTTCCCGATTTGGCCTGCCTGATCCCAGGGCCAGGCTGGCCCGCGTCCGGAGCTGTACGCGGAGCGCAGGGACTTCGGGGCGGCCACTGCGCCCCGAGCTGGGTGCGGGGTGGCCGGGGGATTCCCACAGCTCTGCCGAGGTCACTAGGCCGGGCTGGCATTGCAGCTGGCCCGGGGATGGGCGAGGAGCGGTCAGGGTGCGCAGGCACCTGCTGAGCGGCATTTTTAAGCGGCGCGACGACGCGAACCGTCGGCCCGCTCCGCGCTCCAGCTCGGCTCCCTGTCTACACCGCAGGGAATCCGGCGCAGCAAACGCAGAGCGGAGCAGCGGCTGCGACCGCCGGCTGAAAGGCTTCGAACAGACCAGGGACCCTCTGTGCCCGTCTACACCCCCCCCCCAACTACGTCTGTGTCCGGCCGCACACGGGCAGGTGTGACTCCGCGTTGGCAACGCGTCCACGAACGGGAATGTGTGAGACGAACACGCCGCAGGTGTGCAGAACACACGCGGCGGGGGGGCGGAGATACCCACCCAGTCACACCGCGTCACCCCCGCGCCCCCGCCCCCACCGAAACACAAGCCTGTTAGCGGGACAATCACACGCCCCCGGCTCCTGTTTCATGCTAATTGCGCAGTGACTGCCCATGTGGGCCGGTTGCGTGTGTGCGAGAAACCAGGCCAAGGGCACGTGCCCCTCCCCCACATACCACCGGGGAGCGTTAGTGTGTTCATAGCCCCCCCACCCCATCCCCCGGGCATCCAGCCCATGTTCCCTCCGTCCCTCGCCCCCCGCCCCTCCCCCCGCCTATGGGGGCACCAATCAGGGGCCGGCTGCAGGGGGACACAAGGAGACCGAGGACCCTCCCCTTCCCCGCACAGCGGCTTGGTTACTGAGCGCAGCAAGAAGTCCCCGGAGCGCAAAGGCGCGGGGGGCTGGGCCGCATCCCCTGGTCCCCCCCCCGCCTCCTGAGAGCGCCACCCGGGGACCCTCAGCAAGCGCCGTGACCCGGGGCACAAACCGCCCCCGTCCCCGCCGCCACAGCCTCGCTCCCAGGGCGCTTGGGTGGGCCCGATCCAGAGCCAGCAGCGCCCGGTCCTTTCAATGCGCAGCGAAGCCCAGGGGCCAGGAAAGGGAGAGGGGCTGGAAACACCTGTCCGAGCAGGTTCCGCGACTCCCTCGTCCTCTGCCCCGCGCCCCGCTACAAACAGCAGAGCCAGGGCACGGCCGCGCGGTTGGCCCCCTCTGCACGGTGCCTTCTGCCTCCCTGCGCCTCGCTCGCCCCCTCTGTCCGCCAGTCCCGCAGCCTAGCACGGAAATTCCATCTCTCGCTAAGTGCCCCTCCAGCGCCCGACACACCGGGCCCTGCTTTGGAAGGGGTGGGGGGACTCCGCTGAGCGGATCGGCCGGCGTCAGGAGCTCCCCTTCCCAGCGCTCACCCCCACGCGCCGGATTGTGCGCCCCCTTCCTGGCTCGTCAGGTCTGACTATTGCGCAGCGCCTCGCACACAGCTTGTCCCACTCCGGCCCTTCCCGCAGTCCCGCCAACTCCCTTCTGGGTTCAGCCCCTCTCGGAGAGGAAAAGAACCGTAGTCAGGCAGCCCTGGTGCCCACAAACCCTGCAACTTGCTGCGCCAGGCTCTGGCTTCCCTGAGCTGCCTTCCCCTGGCCCTGGGAACAGCCCAGTTCCCAGATACCTTCCAGTCAATATTGGGGTACTGGGCAACACCCGGGCAGATGAAATTCAGTGTTGAGAAATGCCAAGTAATGCGCAATGCAACAAACATGCTCCCAACTACAGGTCTGGAGTCTAAATTAGCTGTTCCCACTCAAGAGGAGAGAGCTTGGCGCCATTGTGGATAGCTCTCCGAAAACAGCCACTCAATGCGCAGCTGGCAGTCAAAAAAAGCAAACAATGTTGGGAGTCATTGAGAAAGGGATGGAGAAGACAGAAAATATATTGCCTCTATATAAACCCCTGGTACGCCTGCATCTTATACCCTGCAGATGTGGCCGCCTCTTCTCAAAAAAAGGTATCTTGGCATTGGAGAAGATTCAGAAAAGGGCAACAGAAATGATTAGGGGTTTGGAACAGCTGCCTTATGCGGAAAGATTAATAAGACTGGGACTTTTCAGTTTAGAAAAGAGGAGACAAAAGGAGGATAGGATAGAGGCCTGTACAATCATGGAGAAAATGAATAAGGAAAAGTTATTAACTTGTTCCCATAACACAAGAACTAGGGGTCACCAAATGAAATTAATAGGCAGCAAGTTTAAAACAAACAAAAGGAAGTATTTCTTCACACAGGGCACAGTCAACCTCTGGAACTCCTCTCCAGAGGATGTTGTGAAGGCCAAAACACTAACAGGGTTCAAAAAAACAACAGCTAGTCCTGTGACACCTTAGAGACTAGCAAAATATATTGAATATATAATCATATATTTGTTAGTCTCTAAGGGCCACAGGACTTCTTGGTGTTTTTAAAGTTACAACTTAACACCCCTCTGAGGGTTCAAAAAAGAGCTAGCTACGTGCATGGAGGACAGGTCCATCAGTGGCTATGAGCCAGGCTGGGCAGGGATGGTGTCTTTGCCTCTGTGTGTCAGACGCTGGGAACAAGCGACAGAGGCGGATCACTGGATGATTCTCTGTTCTGGGGCACCTGGCATAGGCACTGTAGGCGGAGGGGCTACTGGGCTAGATGGACCTTTGGTCTGAGCCACTCTGGCCGTTCTTCCAGCCATGCCCTTTTGCAAGTGGCCCTGCCCCTGTGTTACAAACTGCGGCCGGCCGCAGCTCCCCACCCGGCTCAAGGGACCTCCCGTTCTCGCCTTCCGCAGCGCCCACCCCGCCAGCCAGGCAGCCCAGCGCGCTCCACAGCCCGCCACCCTGCGCCCCACAAAGGCAGGGACACGGCGGGGTCAGCCTGCAGCGACTCTGCTGGACTCCACAGCCAGCCATGGGGCGGGGGGGCAGAGGTCGCGCGGCCAGAACGCAAGAGGCAGAATTCCTGCCTCCGGGCGGCTCCGCGTGGCCTGGGCCTGCGCTTTGCAGCTCCCCGGGAAGGTGCCCCCGGGCGGGCAGGGGGCCGCTGCTGACCTGGGGAGAACCGCGCTCAGCACCCGCCTCCCAGGACCCAGCGAGGACGCGAGCGCACGGGAGCGGCGCCGCAGCCACTCGCCCCTGCGGGCGGCATTTGGGGAGGCGAAATGGAACGATGGGGACCGGGGCTTGGCCAGGACCACGCCGCTAAGCTCCACGTGGCGCAGCCCCGACGCGTCTGGGCGCTCGGCGACAGCCAAGCAGGATAACAAGCCACTTGCCCGGGGCCCCTCCGGCCGAGCCTGGGCGAGGGCAGAGCAGGCCCCTCCCGGGGAAACAGGCCCAGGGCTCCTGCGCATTCCTGGTGGGGTCTCCCCGACCTGCACGAAGGGGACTAATTCTGCTCCTACTGAAGCTTGACCTCAGTGCGGGGGTCGGGCCAAGTTGAGCAACTTGGAACCCCCCACTCGGCTCCCGCAGCCTGTGGCCCGGGGCCCCCAGAGCAGCAGGGGCGCTGAGAGCCAGGGGAGGGGACCCCCAACTTTACGCAGGGTTTCCTGTGAAAACCACGGCAGCAGCGCTAAGTCCAGCACCTCTGCACAGCCGTGGGGCCGGGGCCCCGCCCCGAAGGCCTGGGGTCGCCTGGCACCGTCCCGCCCCCAGAGGGACGGCGCTAACAAAGCGCATTTGCCCATGTTCTTAGCGCATCAGAAACCGCGGCGCGGATTTCCCTCGCCCTGCGCAAAGCATCGGGCCGGCAGAAATCACAGCCCCGAGCCCCACGGGGCACCGCTGCCCTGACCCGAGAGGGCTGGGACCCAGGGACCTCTCAGGGTACAAACACGTGTAGCTGGGCAGTTTGCGGCTTGTCCGGCCTCGCCTCTCCCAGCGGGCCAGTCCCCTGGAACTGTCAAACCACGGAGCCCGAGGGGGGAACCTCTAGCGTGAGCGTCGTTCCGGCAGCGCGAGGAGGCGGAATGAAACCAGAGACTCCCCAACGGGCATTTTGGAGCCCCTGCCCTCTACCCAGAAAGGGCCCCGCTCCTGCAGCTCTGGCCCACACGAATCGTGCGGCCGGGAGCAAGGGGTTCGGACCCAGAGCCCCTTCCAACGCGCCAGACACGAGACCGCTGCTGGGAGCGCACGAAGGCAGAGCCAGGCTGAGATGCGCCGGGGGCATCTAGCTCCAGGTTATCCCCGCCACCTGAGCGCCAGTGAAAGACGCAAATGCCAGAAGAGTTTTTCTACGCACCACTCACCCAGACCCCTCTCAGAGGAGACCTGACGCACGGAGGGGGGTCTGGATGTGGACAGTATCTCGCCCAGGCACGCGCGCCGAGAGACGCATCCCCCCCAGGTCTCCGGCCAAAATTGGTTTGGTCGTTGTCCTGCACTGTGTTGGTGACACCCCCGCACCCCCTCCGGCTGCCAGCCTGCTCCCCAGAGGCGGCTGCATTTGGGTTCTCAATTACTGCATATTGAGAACTCAGTAATACCACGGGGTTCAAAGAAACGACTCCCTGCCAGTGGCGTTCACCACGTGCGTGAGTGTCTGTGGGATCGGAGCCACAGTGTACGACCTTCTCCGAGATGAGTGTGTGTGTGTGTGGGGGGGGCTCTTTGGGGCAGTACAACATCCCCACGTGGCCTCGGCTGCTCCAGAGCCAGCCCTTTTCCAAAGCTTCCCCGCCGAGAGAGGGAAAGCCAAACCGCAGCGGTGGTATCCGAGCCGTGCTCCCTGGCACACTCCAGGGCCGGGTTAAGACCCGCCCAGGCCCCTAAGCTGTACCAAATTTCTAAGCGTCCCCTTCCCTCCCAGCCTGGCCAAAAATGTGACTTAGTCCAACAGAAAGGACAATGCAAATAGAAAGAATAAAGTTTTCTATTTGCATCAGTCCCGGTCCATAGGCCAGGATGCAACTAAAAACTAGCAATTTTACGATTAATTATTATTATTTTATTTAGAGGCCCCTCAACGCGGCTTCCTTAGCTTGTGCCCAAATCCGGCCGTGGGCCCCTCTCACATCAGGGGAGGGCCTGAGGCGGTTTTGCGTGCGGCTCTTGTACCGGGTCATTCTCATTTCCTGTCTCGGATTTCCCCTGCCTCCTGGGGCAACCAGCCCGGGGCTGGCCAAGCTGAGATTGGGGAATTCGGGGAGAATGTTTCCATCGAGACTCCCAACCCAGTTGAGGGGCTGGCAGCTCTCGCTGGCCGGCCCTTCCTTCCATGGCTGGTGCACTTCGATTCAGTCCTATTGCAAAGAGCCCCTTGCTCGGGTCTCACTGCGTGTAAACCGAGTCAGAGACTCCGGAGTGACTCCGGTCTTTCTCGGACCGGCTTTAAACCCCGATCCACGGTTAGGGGCTTGGGCTTTTCGTTAGGAAACGAAACATCAGAGGAGTTTGGGGCCGTCTAAGGACTCACTACGCCGCTTGCCTGCGTTTGGACACGCCGGGCCAGTAAATCCGGTTCTGACCCATTTCACACGCAACCGGAGAACAGAATCCTCATGAACCGGGCTGACTCCTTGGGGGGTTGTTAAGACAGCTCTCTCCCGCGGCAGCTCCCGGGTGGGCAACGAAAGACAGAAAAGCCCGTGGAAACCAAGCTGCGCCAGGGGCTGGGGGAGAAAGGGGCGCTCTCCGGGACGCCCCGGGAGTGAGACAGGCAAGGGACGGGCCAGGGTTACGCACGAGAGTTTATTTGCAATGCAGACGTTTGGGGGGAGGGTTTGCACGATCCGGCGCATAAACACGGGAGAGGGGGAGGGAGACCCCGAGGGAGTGCCAAGAGCCCAGCTGTCTCAAGTGGGACACAGAAGGCGGCAAACAACCCCCCGGCCCCGCGCAAAGGGGTGGGCATATGAGGCACGCACAGGTTGCCAGGGGAGGAAGGCCCAGGAGGGAGAGGGGACAGGACATGCGCCCTCACGCCCCCACCACGAGTCCACTGAGCTCAAGGCAGGGAAAGGTTCCGGGAGCCCCGCTACAGTCCTGCCCAGCCAGACTCCCCGTGCGCCCCAGGGGAGCAGCAGCCTCGAGTGTTTCAAAGCCCCCCCACCGCCGGCCCGCAGCGCAGGAGACCTGGGACACGCCAGGAGCGCTCCCAGCGCTCAGTTACGCCTCATCCGCCTCCTCCAGGAGCCGGGGCGTTCGGGAAGCCACACGGCCCACCAAGGCGGCGGCGCCTCGGCCCCTCTGTGGGACTCCCCTGATCTCTCCTTCTCCCCAGCTGCTCCCCCCGGTCCCTGCCGCGGCTGCCCGAGCGCCCCAGAGAGAGCGGAGCCAGGCGCGAAAAGCCCCTGCAGCCCGCCCTGCCCGGGATGGACAGAGTAGCCCGGGTCTGACCCCCGTGAGCCGGCCCCGGCCAGCTCTCCAGCGCGCCGGGCAGTTCACCCTGGCTGGAGCCAGAGGGAAATCCCGCCTGTCCCGACCTGCCCACCGACCTGCTTTTACCGTCTGCCCTCGCTGCGCCCCGCGGCGCGCCGAGCCAGCGCAGGGGACACGTTGCCCGGCGCAGCCGGCTCCCCTGCGGCGCTCGGCGTTTCCTCTCCAGTGCGCAGGGCTCACGGCGGTGTGAACGCGCCCTGGCCTGCCCTGCAGCGGGGCCGAGGCCAAGGCAGTCCCTGCGCCCGGCCTGCCTGGGGCAGAAGGCAGAGGCAGGGGACCCGAGTCAACCCAGCATGCCTGGCATGTCCCACTCCCGGCTGGGGAGACACGCAGGCCCCCAGCCCGAGCCCTGGCAGCGGGAATCCCCTAGCCGGCCCCTAAGGGAGCCGGATCCAGCCTGCTCCAACGAAGGGCAGGGCCCTGCCCTCTGCCCCGCGAGGAAGCGGCGGGTTGGTTGGAGGGAAGCGCGATTTTAGCAGGTTTCCGTTGGCATTTGCGCGGAGATTAGAGGCTGTTTTCAGCGGCCAGCACGCACTGCTGGGCAGGGGGTGTCCCCCAGAGATATTCCTTAAGGATGAAACTAAGCGGCCTGGGCCCGTAGCGCGTAGGAAGCCACAGCTCCAAGCCAGGCTAGGCGCACTGCCCGGGGCGCACGGCGGCTCTCTGCCGGCTGATCCGCCTCCCCTGGGCCCGGCCAGGCCTCGGGCTTGGGAACGGCAGGTTCTAACCAGGGAGCTGGGCTCCCTGCAGGGGACAGATGCCCCAGACAGCTCGGGTACCCGCTGCCCTGCCTCCCCGCGCTGTGGCCAGGCTGGCGCCCGGGCTGGAGAGCTGCTTTTGGCTGAGGGTGTCTGTTCTGTCCGGGTTTCGCCCCGTTCTGCATCCGCCTCGGCGGCGACTGAGCGGGGGACTGGCAGATCCCGGCGCTCCGCGGCCTTTACACAGAGCCACCCGCTCCAGCCGTCTGTCCCCGCCCGCAGCGCACCCCGGCCAGGCGCCCGAGCGCGGCGCTAAGGGGCCAGCCTGGGGGAAATCCGGCCCGGCCCGCAGCAGGAAGCCGTGTGGTGGGGACGCGTCTGCGGCCACAGCTCCCTTCCACCACCCTCCGCAGGCGGAAGGGAGGGCACGACTCGGCACCCATTTCCGCGGCCTGGCCGGAGCGCCTCGCCCGGCCCAGCGTCTCCGGCAGCCCACGGCCTGGCCCGGCCCTGGCAGCGGAAAGGGAGTGTCCCAGCTACAGGCCCCGGTGCCCAGACCTGCAGCTAAAGGGCTGAGGAGAGCCCGTTCACACCAAGGGGAATCCGGAGTCACTCCGGATTGACTCAGGTAGTAGCACTGAGATCACAATCGGCCGCGTCTGCCGCTTACAACGAAGGCTCCTGTGCTAGAGACCCTGCCGCCGCGCACCCTACCCCTCTAGGCTCACGCGGGGGGCAAAGCCTCATTCTCCCCCCAGCCCTGGTGCCAGGAGCCTCGCTCCTTCCAGGGAAAGGAACATAAATCCTGGAGCGGGCCCTGTGCTAGTCCGGATAAACCCAGCGCACCAGGCCCCGTTTACACGGCGAGTCTGCAAACCGAATCTGCCCTGGAAAGGCGCACGCTCCCCAGGTTCCGAGCTGGCCCGGGAGGGCCCCCCAGCCAGCCGGGCTCCTACCTGAAATAATCCATTTTACAGAAGATCTCCTTGTTCTTGATGTAGCAGCTGTTCTGCTGGCGCAGGGAGGTGCGGCAGACCGAGCACTCCAGGCAGCGCACGTGCCAGATCAGGTTGTTCACCTGGGACAGAGAAGGGGCCTCGGTGAGCTGGGCTCGGGGCCAGGCACCGACCCCCTCCTCCCGGCGAGTCCCCTCGGCCCAGGCCGCCCCGCCCGGCGCTCACCTTGAGGAGGTACCGGTCCAGGATCTCCAGGCCGCAGCTGGAGCAGACGTTCTTGCCGGCGGAGGGGATGGAGGACGAGGAGGAGGAGGAGGAAGGCGGGGAGCAGACGGACGGGGTGCTCGGGGTGCTGGGAGCCGAGCGCGCATCTTCCTTATCCAGGGCGCTGGGCAGCGTCTCCCCGTCAGCCTGGGATGCGGAAAGTGGACCCCGAAAGCGGTCAGCCGGGGCGTCCCCAGCACCCCTCGAGGGTCCCCATTCCTGTCCAAAGATGGGGGCCCCGCCCGCGCGCCCAGCCCGTGCCCCGGGGGGTCAGACCCCAGAGCCCGCCCCTGCGCGCTGTGTCTTTGCGCGGCCCCATCCCCCTGCGCGCCGCAGGGCCAGTCCCAACGCGCAGCGCGTCCCGGAGCCCGCTCCGCTGGAAACCAGCCGCAAAGTTTCCACCGGAGCAGGAGGAAGCGAGGGCCGGCAGCTGAGCTCAGCCGCTTCGCCAGGTCCTGGGGCTCAGCGGCCCTGCGCAGCCCGTGCCGGCTCTCCGCGGACACGCTCCTCAGCCTGGGCCAGGCCTGAGGCTGGTGCCTGCGCGCCCCGCTGCGCCCCACCTCCCCGGGCTCCCAGCCGCTCGCTGCGTTCCCACCGCGCCCCCTCCCCAGCTGCCCTGCAGCCTTACCATGACCGGGGGGTGCTTGCTGTCCAGGCAGCGGGTGCTTCCCTTGGAGAGGGGGCCGTCCTGGGCCATCACCTTGAAGGAGAGAGCGGGAGAGGTTGGCTGGGGGTCCGCCCGCCTCGGCTTTACCGCCTGGGCTTCATGGCCCCCTATATAAACCGGCTCCAAACAATAAATAAGAACTTTCTAGTGGCCATTTAAATCCTTCGCCACAAAAGCGGCGTCGCTTTAATGAAGCAATTTGAATGGGGATTGAATTCGCTCCCTGCCTGCACTTAACCCGGGGCTCTTGAAGTAATCGCTCGGTTCCCATGCGAGCCAAGGCGCTGGAAAACACGCGCGCGCACACACACACACACACAAACTACCTGCAATTAGAAATTGCCGTAAATGCCCGAGATAAGAGGTATCCAGAGTGTCAATTCCAGCTGTCAATCAGGGAATCCATCAGGCCACCCAAAGAATTGCAAATTTGATTTTTTTAATGGTAGTAATTAAAAATCGAAACTCTCCCCCCCGCCTCCCCGCGCTCGGAAGCGCCGAAGGCAGCAGAAAAGCGCCTGGATTGAAAAATCCTCCCCAGTCAAGTGCGGGGGAACAAACAAACCACCCCGCGTTCTGCTTCCCGGGCTGGGCGCCCCGCACCAGCCCGGCGGCAGCTGATATTTAACGCGCACCGAGGGCAGCAATTTTGGGATTCCTCTCCCGCCCAGCCCGGCCCATTGCCGGCTATTAAGCCCCTATTCAGGCAGACAATGCCCGGCGCTTCCTCCTCATCTGCCTCTGGCTCGGGCTACGGCGCTTTTTGAGAAAGTCCCGAGCCAGCTGCATAAACGCGCGGGTCGGGGCCCGCCCCGGCTGCTCGCCCGCCGCTCGCCTTCCCGGCCCCGGCAGCCGGGCGCGGAGCCCTCGGAGGGCAGCGCCCCTGCCCCGCTCACCTTCCCCGCTGGGGCGCCGGCGGCCCGGGGTTGGCTGGCCTGGCGGAGCGGGGCCACCGGCTCATTCTTCCAGTACATGGGCAGGGCGGCGCGCCCGGGGAGACGCGTCCCGCTCGGCCCAGCGACTCGGCGGCTCCAGAGCGCGGCTCCTGCTGCTCCCGCCGCGCTGGCCCCGGGGGCTCCGGGGCCGGGGGAGGCCGGAGGCGGGCGCGGGGCTGGAGGCGGCGGCGCTGGCCGGGCTGGAGCTGCCGGGAGAAGTTTCTCCAAATTCTTCCTTCCCGGGGCCGGGGCGCGCAGGACGCGCAGCGGGACGAGGGCAGGGTCCGCCCCGCGCCTTCTCCAGCGCAGCCTGGCGGGGGGCGAGCGGGGAACACTGACCCTGGGGCCCGGGGAGGCGCCCCGAGGCCAAGCAGAGCGGCGAGCCGGCGGGAGCTGCTGTCTGGGGCCGCGGAGCCGGGCTCCGGCCCCACCTTCGCTCGCCCTCTGCGCACGGGGCGGGGCAGCCACCTGCGGGGGCCTCGAGCCGGGCCCGGACACGTGGCGCCGGCTCAAGGCTCGGGAAGGGGGCTGCTGGCGGAGCCGGGGCCCCGAGGACCTGCCGGGCTCCGGCCCGGGGCCAGCTCAGCCGGGGGGGCACCGCCGCCCCTGGGAACTCGGAGCGGACTGCGCGCTCCCCGGCGTCTCCTCGGCCTTAGAGGAGGCGAGGGCTGGAGGGGACGGGGAGGGGCCCTGGGCTCGGCTCCTCTCCCCTCCTAGCGCGCAGGGAGCCGGCGCAGAGGCGGGGGAGCGACCGTAGCTCTGTGCCCAGGGCCTGGGGTTCCCTTCTGGGGCCTTGGCAAGTCCTTGCGCTCCCACCGTCCCGCCCCCCGGCTAAGGCAGCCAGGCCGGCCAGGCTCTCGTTACCGACCCCCGCCCGCCCCTGGTGGAGGCGCTGGCAGGGGAAGGGCCTAGGAGAAAGGTGCGGGGCTGCCCCCCGCCTATGGAGGGAAAGAGCCGGTAGGGCGCTGGCCGAAGACAAATCCCCTTCCCCGTCAGCGGTTCGGGTCCCGCTGCGGGTTAAAAAGGTCCCTGGCCACGTAGGGGAAACACCTTCCTGCGCCGTCCAACGCGTCCCGGGGCCTGGCCAAGGTCCCAGCGCAAAGCGGCTTCTCGGAAGCCCCGCGGGCTGCCTGGTGATCAGCGCCGGTGGGGAAGCTGTTTGGAGCCTGTTCCCGAGGGCATGCTACCCGAGCCGGGCGCAGCAGCCTCCCCCAACCCCGCTCGCACTGCGGGGCCGAGATTTACTGGAGCCTTTTCTGGACTCCAAAGTGGCACCAGTTTATCTCAGAGCTGGGTCCTGCATTGATCCAGTTTCACCAGTGCAGATCCCCTGGTTAAATACAGAACAGAGAGCGGCCAGATTGGGTCAGACACCAAAGGTCCAGCCAGCCCAGTGTCCTGTCTGCCACTAATGCCAGGTGCCCCAGAGGGAATGAACAAACAGGGAATCATCAGCTGATTCCTCCCCTCTCACCCATTCCTGGCTCCTGGCAAAAAGAGGCTGGGGACACCATCCCTACCCAGCCCAGCCCTCAATGTATCCCATACAGCTGGATGAGTCTGAGGCCCTCAAAGACCAAAGGAAGATCATCAAGGTGGTTGCATCAGTGTAACAATGAACCCTCCTCCAGTGTTAAGGGTGTTAATACAGTTCTCCACTGTAGACAAGGCCCCTTGAGTTACACAGGTATCCACATTGCCATTCCCTGCCCCCTGAATGAGACTTATTGCCACAAGAAAGGCGCCCGTTGCCCTGCAATGGTTTTGAAAGCAGTTTGATTGCACAGGTGCAGCTAGTCCACGTGCACCCGCTCATTTCGGCTTTACACATGGGTGTGACACTGCAATCAGCCTGGTGTAAATCCAAACCAGAGTGGGCACAGGAGGCCTTGTAGCAATGGAATGACTTTGGTTTCACATCACACCTTTACTTACACCACTGGCAGTTAAGATGCCCAAGGAAGGGGCCTGCTTTTCAAAGTTGTCATTGAACTTGAAGAGACTTTTCTTAGAGGCAAAGAACATGCCTCCACGTCTGTTTTGTTGACAGCTGGGGGTGCACAGCTCCTCGGAGGGGACAAATATGGGGACAGAGCCCCCCCCCCCATCCTTCAAAACACTTCAATTTGCATCTATATAACCTTAAACCCCTGTCTACTACTAGGAAGACATTTTGAAATTAGTAAATTCGACTTATTTAACAAATCACGATCAACAAATTCGACCATTTAACAAATTCGAATTAGTGTGTCCACACCACGAAGAAGCCTCGAAATTAATCTGAGGCAGGCTCCGTTAATGTGGATACGCTACCTCAATTTAGGCTACATCTAGACTACGGGGTTTTTGTGGGATACTGGAGGTGTCGCACAAAAACCCCGCTGTGTCCAAGGAACGTGTTTGCTCTTCCACTTTTTTTTCGCGGAAGAGCAAACACACTCTTTCGGGGAGCCCTGTATACCTCATTTCATGAGGCATAAGGGCTCTGCTGAAAGAGGCGGCTTTTCTGCCATTTGGCCCCGTCATTTCCAAATGGTGGAAAAGCCTCTTCCGAAAAAAAAAGCAGAAAAAGCTATACAAAATGTGGAGCACATTTTGCGTAGCTTTTTCCACAAAAACGCAGTCTAGACCTAGCCTGAGAGTCCCAGGAAGCACTGGGGAGTAATTGGTTAGAATTGCTCTGGGGAGTAATTATTTCAAAATAGCAGCCCTGGCACATCCACACTGCTGCTATTTCAAAATAACTATTTTGGAATTAGCATTACTCCTGATGAAAAGCAGGAGTACAGATTTCAAATTCCGAGGCCCATTATTTCAATATAACGGGCTTGGTAGCGTGGCCACTCCACTTATAAATTCGACCCGGGGGAGGTGGGAGGAGGTTTTTTTCAAAATTAAGTCCTAGTGTAGGGCTAAGTGTTAAAACAGCACCATTGACCTGCCTCACTGCTTTGTGGACAGGCCTGAGTTTGCTACTGGACTAGTTACCTAACTGCAGGCAGCCCAGTTGGAAGACTATGGCTTTTGCTGGTTTCTGCTAGGAGAACTCTCCCGTTGGAAGTGAGACAGCCCCAGCTTGGCAACACAACCCGGAGCTTTTCCATTGCCTTTGTATCTAGCAATCTTGGTTTCAAAGGGGTTCATTAGTAACCTGATAATTCTAGAGCAGCGAACCAGCGGCAGCTCCACCATGAAGTAATTCTAGGAAAGAAAGTAACATGAGCTGGTGGACGCTCGAGATGGATACGTGTGGTTATTGCTGGTGACAGCTAAATTGGTAAGCAAGAGGGAAATCAGATGAAAGTCGTTTTGGAATAAATACGAGACATCACATTGCAGCGTGCGGGTTGTGACAACAACGGCGGGCAACCCAGGAAATTCAAAGATAAGATGAATAGTCCAGCCTCTCCACGAGAACCCGACTGAAGGCTTGTGAGTACCAAAGTAGCTGGGAATGAGCAAACATGGAGAAAACAAACAGCTCAGTCCACAGCAAGGAGGCAGTGAGCTGCGGTAAGGATAATGCAGGATTAGAATGGCACTCGCGGGAACGCAGGGGCTAGCAAGCTGGTGCTTTTCTGTATCCTCTGTTGCTGCCTCTGGAGATCAGGTGTAGGCTCAGTGCAGAGGCAAGCGCTCTCCAGTATCAGCCCATCTTCCACTACCAAGTCAAGTCAATGCACATCACCAGGCAGAGGGGAAAGGAAGCAGATGCGCCCCAGTGCGACACTCCGGCAAGAGCTGCGGCAAAAGCCAGCGGGGAGCTATTTAAAGAGCTGGCAGGGACCTGTGTTGCAATAGGACAGCACCTGTAAGAAATTTTAAGTGACTTTCACCCCGTGCAGGCATCAATCTATTTATGCACCTCTGCACGCCGATGCATCTCCCATTGGTGTAAGTGTCCCATGACGGCATGGCAGTAACACTGTCTCCCTGAAGCGTGTTGAACTGTCACCCATGTACTGCAGTCACTGCAGGGCGAGTGTCGTCACCGCCTGATCGATGTCAACCCAAGGCTATGTCTAGGCTACATTCTAGTTTCGAAAGAGGATATGTAAATTTCATGGGAATTTGCATATCTTCTTCCCAATCTCACTTTCGAAAGAGGATCTTTCTAAAGTGAAAGTAGTCTGGACGTGTTTTTTTTTCAGGAAAATGTTTAATGGCGCCTGGCCCACCCCCACGTTTGCAAGACACAGGGGGTCAGCCTGTCATGGCGCCACATGTATGATACGAGGTGGTGGCACCACCAAAGGTAATGGTCTGCTTTTCAATCCCTGGAAGGCTAGGCAGGTTCATGTGGAGCAGTGAGTTTGCCTGCACCACGAGGTCCCTTATATCCTACTGAGAGCTCTTGGTGGAACTTCGCTGGAGCTACTCTGCAGGCCTCTCCTGTCGGTTACAAGGGTGGCTGCCTTATTTCTTTCTCCACCGTAAAACCGCTTTCCTGTGCGCCAAAAAAAGTCAACGCTGGATCACCTGTGATGGCGGGTAGAGCTGACCGCATCAGTGAGCACAGTAGCCAATATCAGGCGAGATTTCTAGAAGAAGAAGGTAGGGGAGATTCTTGGAGATTCTCTCTTTTATTAAACCAATGTCTGTCGGTGAGAGAGAAGCTTTGGAGCTGCACAGAGCTTTTCTGGTCTGGGAAGGGAACTCCCAGCATCTTACTGTCATGGGGTGGGAAGCCCCACTCACCAAGAAGCTGGGGGAGGAGGCTCTTGAAACCCATCTGTGTGGCCTCACCCCATAATCGGGCCCCTGCCTATAGCCTTTAGCAGCAGGGCAGCACGGCTCAGCAGCCTAGTCCATAGTGACCTCAATCAGTAAGGACCAGCCACCAAGTCAGGATCACAATAGGCTCACCCCCCCTCTGGGGGGGTGGGAGGTCAACAGAGGTGGGGATAGGGGGCTCCAGCCCAGGGCCCTGTCAGTAGGGTTGAAAAAAAAAAAAACCCCCACGAGAATACTGGACATGTAAAGTTTCCGGTATTTTCTGTTTTCCTCAGACAGAAAGTCGGCAGCATCTGTGAGGGCAGGGGGAGCGAGGACCACGGTAATTTAAAGGTGCAGCAGCCTTTTTTTTTTCTCAAAAAGATGGCCGGCAGTGTCTGCGAGGGTGAGGAGCATGGTAATTTAAAGGCACAGCGGCCTTTTTTTCCTCAAAAAGATGGCCAGCGGCATCTGCGAGAGCAGGGGGAGCAAGGAGTGCGGTAATTTAAAGGCACAGCAACCTCTTTTTTTTTTTTGCTCAACCAATTTTTCCCAGCCTGTTTGGGATTTTTTGTGAAGGTATCTGGCAACCCTACCTGTCAGTGGTGGGTGTATCCCACCACTGGCTCAGTGGGGATTCCTCCCAAAACATGCTGAGCTTGCCGGGAAGCCTCTTGCTCCTCACCCTGGGCTACTGCCTCCCCTGTTCACCAGCTGGTGACTTCCCCACCTGCGTCCTCCAGGATAATTGCTCTCCCTGACATCGGCTGTGCTCAGGCAGGAGCGCCTTCCCCTCCCATGGTCAGCCCTGACTGAGCTGCTCCCCTGGCTTTTATACGAGGCCTGCAGTTGAGGCATGCCCAGCAGGGCTGTGGGGGAAGGGCCCTCTCAGCCAAGCAGGCCTGGTTAACCCCTCTTGGGCCAGTGCAGGATTGGTACACCCCGCCACCCTTCCCAACACGCAAGGCAGAACAGATTGTTTAACGGAAGTAAGTCAGGTGTTTTGTGCAGGCCGGTGGATTTTTTCACAAAAGGATAGTGGTCCATGAGCGATTATCACCTCTCATAAGTACGCAGTCATGGATTGGTATTCTGGCTTGTTGGAATCTTATCAATACAACTTCTAAGAACTGAAAGGCTCAACAAAAAGTTAAACCCAGCCCCTTTGCAGATGGCGTTCATTCTGGGTCACCTCAGCAGCGATGCAGGATGAGATCCCTGAAAACACAAGATTACAGAGCTCTAGAAGTGAAAGAAAAATGGACAGTGCTATCGATCTCAGTTATGTCCTTCAGTTTTCAAAATATTGCATGCTGGAACGATTCATTTGGGATGTGTCTGCTCTGAGCTGAGGACAGAATTTGGCCTGTAGTTTGTCAGTTGAGATCGTGGGAGACCTGGCTTACATCTTGCTGCCGTGGCTCTTGAAACCATACATGGGGCACCTGGACAGCATTAAGGAGCATTTTAACAGGCTGAGCAGGTGATCCAATGTGCCTTTGGGAGGTTGAAGGTGAGATGGAGGTGTCTCTATGGCAGGCTGGACCTCACTGAGGACAATATTCTCAGGGGTATCGTGGCTTGTTGTACTTCGCACAATTTGTGTGAAAGGAAGGGGGGATTGGTTGCTCAGAAGCGGACCGCTGCGGCACAGTGCGTGGCTAGAGAATTTGAGCACCCAGACACTAGAGCTGTCAGAGGAACTCAAAGGGCTGCAGTCAACATCAGGGAGGCTTTGAAGATGCACTTTGAAAATGAGGGGCATGGAAATGAACCTCTATAACATTTGCTTCCATGCACCCCCCCCCCCATCCTCTTAAATCCAACACAGTCAGGACTATGCTTTTAATACCTGTGCCAGGGAGTGCAGTGACAGGTCTGTAACATTGTTAAGCACTAAACAAAAGCCTTGAATCATTCTGGAAGTGTACCTTTATTCATCAGAAAACAGTGCACTGAGATGCAATGAAGCCACCCGCAACCCCATGGCAAGGGAAGTGTAGGCAAAGGGTTACCACCACAGTTGTGGATAGCTCCAGACATCATAAGCACAGCTGGGAGAGGGGTGTGGAGTGTATGGGAAAATTTGGACTCCCCAAGAAAGAAAAGGAATGTGAGAGTGGTGGTGAGGGGGCTTGTGGGACACAGAATTTTGAATCTGCCATGCAGGAGAGTGGAACAAGCTGCGTCATGGACTTTAGGATCTCGGTCTGTTCCTCCAGGACCCTGGCAAAGGCATCATTGATCTTGGGGTCCTGAGTTCCCTTTCCGCTCACTCAAGTACTGATTCAGCATTTTGCAAACCAAATCTTCCCTATTTCTGTGAGGGTAGCACCTTGGCTGTAGCAAGCGCGCCGCCGCAGTGCTCAGACGGACCGTGTCCATCAGCAGTGGTTCCAGTTCTTACAGGTCTCTCTCAGCCAGGACTGAATCAGACTCCTCTCCCCATGGCGGTCCTGGGGGGTAGGAGGGGGAGCGTTTGGGACAATGGCCATGCATGGGCAGCTAGGATCACACCATTAGACCGCTGCACGCTGAGCCAGCACTTTGTGTGTGCGGGAAGAGCTGGGTTCCAGGTGCTCAGACAGCAGAAAAAGGGATTTAAATTTCAGTCTTGCGAGGCAGCAGGGCAGGTAGCTGGTCACCTGGCTGCAAGGCAGTGGCGTTCAAACTGTTGACCAGAGCCACTGCTTGGGAATTGTGGGACACTTCACAAAACGCCTTGCGGTGTCCACACTGCATGTTTGTCAACACCACAGACGGGAAAAGACAAAAGTCCCTCATGGGGCTGGGAGATTTTTGTTGAGGAAAATGGACGTTTTTTGCAGCAAAAGCCGCGTCGAGGTGTGCATGCTTATGCATTTTGTCGACAAAAGGTGCTTTTCCTCCACATCACTCGCCTGTGTAGACAAGCCCTAAGGTTATGTCTGCGCTGTACAAAATGGATTTTTTTTAAACATCACAATAGCTAACAATCCTAATGGAGACACTGCACAAAGTGACCTCACCACCAAAAGAGGATTATTCACTTCAGTATGAAGGCAGCTTATGATACTATATGATCCCTACATTTTTAGTGCTCACTCTTACACAGATTTACCTAATTTATTCCTAAATTTGTCATCCAATGACACTAGGATTTTAGCAATCCCTTGTCTAAAAAAATGAAATCTGAGGTAAAATATTGAAAAACGTAGATAATCTTTGCTTTTGTAGAGTTTACAAACTCCCTGATATTCTATTCCAAACAGCAGGCTAGGGCCTGTATCACAGAATTAGAAAGCCACTAAAATAATTGTTATGGAAGTGCACACACACTCTTACCCATATTTTCTTCTGCACGCTTTTAATTGTGCAGACTACAACTATCCACATTGTGAAGTGTGTCTTGTTTGCCATTTAAAACTAAATCTCAGTTGGAGATTCGTTAGTGTGGAAGTGGCTATGAAGAGGCAGGTAACTGACTAATCGTGTGGTCGATACAATTTGTATTGACTACATGATTAGTCAATAAGGTCCTGCAGTTTAAACGTAGTAGGAGCCGGGTGTGCAGAGGTAGGTTGTACAGAGCTGGGACTGCTGCGGCTCTGCATTTCAAATGTCGTCAGAGCTGCCCGGCTCTCACTTTATTTAAAATGCAGAGCTGCAGAGGCCCTGGAGGGGCGCAGGCTGGGACTGAGCCAGGCTTGCTCAGTCCCAGCTCATGCTGGGTTCAGCAGCCTCTGTTCGTGGCAGCTGGGGCTGGCTGCGGACAGGGGCTGCTGCTGGAGCAGCCTCTGCCCGTGGCCAGCCTGGCCCACTGTAGACCGGTTGCTTCACGGCAGCAGCCACTCCTACGGGTGGGCGGGGAGGGGAGAGAAGTGAGCAGTCTACTCGACTACCTGATCAGCTTAGGCTGATCAGGTAGTCGAGTACTGTTCAACTACTTGTTTACATCTCCAGCAGTTATATTAGTTTGATTAACTGTTGAATCCTAAATCTAGAAATTCTGAGAGCCAAGTTCGCTTCAGCTTATACGGGATGGGATTTGCTGCAAACAAAGCACTCAATCCTGTCAACATGCACTACCAAGAGTCCTGCTGAAATCTGTAAGGTGTTTTCTTAGGAAGCCCTATTCCATGTATGTGTTTGCAGGGTAGATCCCTAAAAAGTTATTTCTAACTAACAAGAATGACCGATACAAGGTAATTTCTTCCCCTTATCCCAACATTTGGAGGTGGGTCATCATACTAGCATCCACCATCTTCATATGCAAGGCAGAACTAATGCCTCTCTCCTTGCCAAACGTAAAGAAAGAGTATCAATCTAGAACTAAAACGTCATACAAAGCTTTTTTCTAACAATAGTGCAAACAGTTCTATTTAACACACTGGCAGAACCCACCAACTGAAAGATCCATTTACTCTAGTCATTCACCAGCCTAGGTTACTGGTTCAAGACAAGAAGAAATACATGGTTTAAACTATTTATTCACACAGAGCTGTAAGAGTCTTAGCAAATGAGCCCATTTTAAATATAAATAAATATAAAAGGGAACACACCAGCACGCCTCATTCAAATGCAACTATTTCTAAATTCATATTAAAAACAGAAACAACCATCTTGTTTTAAATAATGAGTCTAAATGATTCAAGGATTGCAAGTGTGAGACTATATCATATAAGTGTAAAAATCTAAAACAAAGACCCAGTCTGCAAACAATTTTTTAGCAGATAGCATTATCATTCATAGAGGTGCTAAACCTAAAAGGAGACTCATTTTCTTCAAGTACCTGGGTAACAAGAAAAGTTAGAAATTAAACTCACTAGCTAAAGACCTGTTTTTAAACAATGATCCATTTCAGGCTTTGAAAACAGTGCATCTCTCAAACACGTGTAAAGCTATGGTTGAGATAGTTTAGAGGTTTTAAGAACATTTTATACATAAATGTAATTATAAACAGCATTGTAAAATAGAACATAAGTTTGCCATACAAATGAGAAACTTTTTACCTAGAGAGAAACCTTGGGCAGTTTAGATTATTATCTCTTGTTTGGACACTGTAATGGTAATCAGTTTGAGGAAACCATTCAGGACTGACTGGTAAGTCAGAAAACTGTATTACAGTTATAAAAACTTGCAGTGAGAGATCAGACACCTTGGCAACATAGAACATCATCTCCAGTACCAGCGAATATAGCTGTCTTCCTCATCACTCCCACTTGTGACGCATATGAGTTTTATAGATCTTTTCTCATGTCTGTCAGTGTTGCAGGGAACTTTTAAGGACCAGGTGCTGTTTTAGGTGAAACGCCAGTCCATTTAAGATAAATTAAACACTTCCTAAAGCAAACATAACCCCTAGAATACAGTAGCACTGCTATGCCAGATCCCCGCCACTCACATTTTCCTAATTGTCGTAACCAAGCATCTTTGCCAGCCAGTCAAGAACGGAATTAGCCTAGCTGGGTGCCCTTCTGAGGTAGCTGTTCTGCCAGATGTCTCTGGGGTAGCAACGTTACAGTCTCACACTGTCGCATCTTGCTTATGAAGAATAATCGGTAAGGAGGGTTACATGTATGCATGCTAGATATGCCACTATAAAAACTTTAAACAGTATTTTCACATTATAACATTGTACTGTTTTGCACATGAAATTTCAAGATCTACATTTTAAGTGTTGCTATTTTAGAAGCACAGAGTAAATTACATAAAGGAATTATTAAATAGTTACGCAGTGAGACACACTGGATTTCTACAATTGTTCTGGAATATAAACATTTAAAATCTTTTTGCTGTCCCATGGTTAGATCTAGATTTAATTTAACAAATCGGGGTGCAAAACAAAATTGCTGCCTTGTGTATAAATATAGCATGTATATTTACTAAAGAGGTTGCAAAAGCCATTTAAAGTTAGCTGTGTGGAAGATGAAAAGGACTTATGGTAACTACTGAATATTTATCAAAACTCTTGTGTTTTCCCTCTGCTTAAAATATTTAAACAAAGTGGAATACTTCCTTTGTTTGAAAAAAGGTACTTTCTAAAATTTAACAGCCAGAATTAAAACAGACCATTCCTTGTGTTTGATTTTCTATCTGGCTAACACTTCTGGTCTTACTAATGAAACCAGACTAACAACATGGATTGTCTAAGTCACAAGTTTTGGATGGAACCTTATTTTTTCTGGACAGCAGTCAATTCTGTACATACACTGACAGTACGAAGCAGTTATCAGAACATTTAAAATAGATTATAAAACACTGTAGTGTAAACAGTGAAATTGGGAAGGACAGTGCCAACTGAGCATAATCTACAAGTACAAAAACACTGGAGGATTTCAGAGGTGTATAAAACAGTCTCTCTTGCTACCATTAGCCATACATAATTATCATCTTCTGGATTTCCAGGCAGTTCTGGAGTAAGGAGTAGTCCTTTTTTTATCAGGTGGTTTGAAGTAAGAATAAGCTGGTGGTGCTGGATATTCCGCATCTGGATTCTCTGCCATCATTTTCAGCTTGGCTTCAATAGCTTTTATTTTTGCACTGACACTGGAAAAGGGAGAGAGTTGGAAGAGATAAGTCTAGCTTGTCTTTTACCAGAGACCAGAACAATGTTCTCAAATAATCCAATATCTCTTGCATCAGAATATTCAGGCATATCAGGAGTAGAACAGGCGTGGGCAATAAGCAACCCACGGGTTAACGTGGTTCACTAGGGTTAGCCCCTGGCAGGCTGCTGGTGCTTTATTTACCTGCATATCCTCAGATACAGCTGCTTGCAGCTGCTATTGGCCGTGGTTCACCATTTCCAGCCAATGGGAGCTGCGGAAAGCAGTGCAGAACGGGACACCGCTGCTCACCGCTCCCATTGGCCAGGAATGGTAATCCACAGCCAAGCGGAGCTGTAAACAGCTGTACCAGCAGACTTGCAGGAAAATAAACAGCTGGCAGCCCACCAGTGACTAACTCTGGTGCACCGTGTGCGGCCCGCAGGCTACTTCATGCCCACCCCTGAGTTAGAGGGAGATTCATGTTACCTTCATAAAGGGGGTAAAAGTGGTAACCAAGAATCTATTAGGTTAAGGTCTGAGCTACAATTGCACTTGGAATGCTCTGCATGTTTTGGTGAGTGGGAGATCTGACCTGCATTACTGCACAACAAATTAAGGGTCCCCTCCACACACAAATAGATATTCTCGTTTGCTTTGAACCAGGGAAGCATGCCTAAAGTCTTCGCTCTATATGCAAGTTATGCTACCTTATAACACATCTGAGCAAGATGTGATACCACCCTGGAGTCAGCCTCATACAGAGCCACTGGGAGTCCCAGGGAAAAATGCAAGCCAGGCACTTCCTTCAAGCTCAGAGTCAATGGCATTTTCCAGCCTTAATATACACTTAATAATGTATCAGGGGTTTCACGTTTCAATAAAGATAAAAGTTAAGTGTCAAAACTGCTCTGGATCAGATCAGTTATTTTGCAGCTGGACCCATGTTCCCTAAGATACAGTAGTTACAGTAACTGGTTTTAGTTAGGATCCAGAAAACAAAAGAAACAAGCCGCCCCAAAGATGGGCCCTTTTCTGCTTCCACTGAAGTCAAAAGGGAGTTTTGCCTCTGGGCTGACAGATTTGGCCACATTTTAATTATGTAGGTTCCTACCTTAGGTTAGACTGGGTTGGCTCAGTGCTGGAAGATGGTTCAAGACTGATTGGAAGAATTTTCTCATTTTTATTATGATCATATCTCTGCAGGTGAGAAAAGAGAATTTTTAGTAATTATATTGCTTACGTGAACTTGAATACAAAGGCTCCGAAACCACCAGGGTTTGTCAACAGAGAGACTTCCAGTCTGGATTAACCTTACTTTATTCTGCTGGCAAGCATCTACACAGCTTTTACCAAAAAGCCTTTAAGTTAAACCACACGGTAAAATGTAATGACCCTAGTGAACGTATTTGTTTTATTTGAAAAGGCTTCTGTTTGGAGTTCACATATGTCTAATATGCTGTATGATTATCACGTGCACTTCATTTTGGATCTTTTAGGCTACCACCATTTATCATGTTTAGAATTGCTTCTTAGAAGTATGGTGGTGGGGAGATATTTGAAGTGCAGCATATAATAGAGCCATTGGCCAAAGGTAAGCCTACTACAGGGTACTAATAGATATGGCCTTTGTACAAGGACAGTGCTGAACCAGAAGAGAGCCCAGAACACTTGCTTCCTTTTGGAATGCAGTCATATGGAATTCTGCTGTGGAAATCTTCAAAACCTGTTCCATTCAGCAGAAGGCAGTGTGTGAGCCTCTTTTCTGACAGCAACGGGCCTCCTGAAATATTCACAGTGTGTTCTGCTTCCGAATTTCGCTTGGCCCAAATTCAGGTTTGTTTTTCTGTAAACTGCTCAAGATGACAGCATCTTGTAAGGTTTCCTTGCTTTTTAAAGCCTTGGCTGTTCATTTTAAAACCATACAAGCACAGTGTTGGCACTGCCTAAAATAAACACTTGTCACAATAAGCAAAAGTCTCCTGCAGTTAAATCTTTCCATTCAGAGAATTGCAAAGGCTGTTGCAAATGGAACTAAAGCTTTTTTGCACATTATTTGCCATACTCCCACACTGCTTGTGCATTAGGATTTTCTGCAGAATTCCTCTCTATGCAGACATTTGCTGTGCTGACTGAAATTCCATTTACGGGCTGACCATTTTTCACGCATGGAGAAACATGGACTGCTCTACAAGAGAGCTACAGGATTTAAGAGTTCATCAAAATAGAGAACATGTTTCCAAGAGTTTGTATGTACTCTAAAAATACTGAGCCTTTAGGGTTTGACAAAAAAGCATGGTGGCCCTCAACAAGGAGCTTGCCTTAGTCTTTGGGAATGTGAAAGGTTAACCGGTAAGCATCGCCCTAAATGGGAAATGCTTACTGGTTCTGGTTAACTGGTAACCGGTGGGGGCTGGAGCAGCACCATGCCTGCCGAGGGCAAAGAGCTGCTCCAGCCCTGCGTGGGGCCAGCCGCAGATAGGGGTTGCTCTCGTTCACAGCAGCCTCTGTCCGCGGTGGGCCTGGGCACTCCACAAGCAGGGGCTGCTTCAGCGTCCGGAGCAGCCTCTGTCTGCAGGGAGCCCAGACCCACTGCAGATAGGGGCTGCGAGCCGGGAGCTGGCAGCAGCCCCAGAGCAGGGCCTGGGAGCTGACAGCAGTGCCAGCCCCAGCGCAAGGGATGGGGGAAGGAGCCTGGTAGGCGGGGGTCTGCTCCAGCTGGGCTGGAGTGGTCTTCAGCCTGGATCCTGCTTAGTCAGTTAACTGGTTAAACGTTAGGTTAACCGAACATTTAACTGGTTAACTGATTAACCAACATTTCACATCCCTATTAGCCTTTAACACAAATACAGCATGAAAGGTGGGAGAATTCCATATGTAACAATCTACATTGGGTAGTTTGCATTCAACCACAGCAAGTCACTCCCAAAATCTAATTTTCCCAAAGAAAGTTGCTTTGTTAAATACAACTTGGTAACCCGATGGCAGAGAAACGACCATAAACTGAAGAAATTAAAAGATAAGAACACAAGAACAGCCACACTAAATCAGACCAATGGCCCATCTAGCCCACTATCCTGTCTTCCAACAGTGGCCAATGCCAGGAGCTTCAGAGGGAATGAACAGAACATGGCAATTATTGAGCAACCCATCCTTTCACATCCACTCTCAGTTTCTGGTAGTCAAAGGCTAGAGACACCCAGAACAGGGGGTTGCATCCCTGACCTTCTTGGCAAATAACCACTGATGAACCTCTTCTTCAGGAGCTCATTAATTCTTTTTTGAACCTAGATCTACTTTTGGCCTTCACAATATCCACTCACATTGAAGTACAGACACTCCCTGAGTTACAAGCATCTGACTTACAAACTTCCCCACATACAACAGAAGCTGCCGCAGGGAGCAGGCAAGAGGCACAGGTGGTGGTGAGCAGCGTGAGTGATGGCTGAAGGATTCCAGAGGAGCAGGGGGCAATTGTGCAGCCAGTGGCTGGAGAGAATTGGTGCTTCGAAGAGGAAACCACTATTTCTCTCCAGACACCGGCTGCATGGCTCCTCCCTGCCACTCCAGAGTCCTCCGGCTCATGCTTGCACTGTTCACTGCCTCTTGCTGAGTGGGTGCAGTTGGTGGGGACAGGAGTTATTAGCTGGGGAATGGGGCTGATGCACAGCCCTCAGCAGAGGGGGGTGTCAGCCAGTGGATGCCCAGAAGTCCCCTAACCTCCTCGTCCTCCCCTAATTAACCCTGCCTTTCCTCAAGCACTAGTATTCAAGGTTAAATAAACTATTTCTACTATTTTTCATTGCAAATATACAGTATTTCAGCTCCATCGTGGGCTAAGTAGGCTTTTGCGGGCTAGTCTGAGAACCTATCATTTATAACATCATTTCTACAGGAAAACGTGTAACACGTCCCAAACAACCAACTTACAAATGAACTTTGGAACACAACCCGTTCGTAAGTTAGGGACTTCCCGTACTTCCCTTAAGCCTGCTATTAACTGGGTAACCCCTGTGCCTTGTGTTATGGGAAGGGCTAAATAATGCTTCCTGGTTCACTTTCCCCAGACCATTCATGATCTTACAGAACTCTATATTCCCCCCCTTAGTCAGCACTTTTCCAAGCTGAAAAGTCCCAGTCTGTTAAAATTCTCCTCAGGTGGAAGTTGGTCCATACCCTTAAATCATTTCTATTGCTCTCTTCTGTACCTTTTCCAATTCTTATGCCTCTTTTTTGAGATGGGGCACAGAAGTGCAGCCAGTATGGAAGGTGTTGGTGTACCACGGATTTATATCGTGGGATTCACCAGCTTCCTCTCCAGAGGTGCTGACTTCCCCAGTTCCCAATGGGTGCTCTGCCTCAGGCCTTGCCCTCCTCCCATCCCCTCCCATTTCTTCCTGCCTCTTTCCGCCCCTCTCCCCATCTCTTCCTGCTATGCCACCCACCCCCTGTGCCACCTGAACACTCCATCTGCGGTTGGTGGGAACTGGGGTGAGGGTGAGGCAGGGGCTGACTGGGAGGGCAGGTGGTGGAAGAGCTCATCTGCAGGGCTGCTGAGCACCAACAATTTTTTTTTTCATGGGTGCTCCAACCCTAGAGCATTGAACAAATGCTTCCCAACATTGTTAGCCTTTTTGACTGCTGCTGCACATTGTGGAGATGTTGGAGATCAACTATAATGCCAAGATTTCTTTCTTGAGTGGTAACTGCTAATTTAGATCCCATCATTTTGTACGAACAGCTGGGATTACATTTTCCAATGTGCATTACTTTGCATTTATCAGTACTGATCAATCAATATTTGCAAACAGACCTTACCACAGTGCCTCAGACCAAAACCAACATGTGTCAAAATGAAAGGTAAAGGTGATTTGCTTTTTAAAATCAGAAGTAATAGAATCTACCAACTGCAGACAAAAGAATCCACCACTTTTAGGAAGCAGAACAGAAAAACTAGTAAATGCAGAATCAATGACCCACCCAGTCCCAAAAAGTACTGGGGGGTGATCTATATCCTCAGGCTTCCAGACAAAAGCACATCATTAGCTGATCCTTTGTGGGCAAGTTATTATGGCGATTTTAAGACCTTCTTCTAAAGTTCCTGGGACAGGGTGGTAGACAGAATGCTGTTTTTGACAGATTCCTTTGTACCAGTTCCCATCTTTCTAAATTATATGCGGATTATATAAATACAATTGATACAAACTTGACCTTTGCTATGTGGCACAACTGATTTTTATGACAGAAGCCAAGCAGTCTGTAGGAAACATTTAATACACAATTTCTAAAGGGTCAAAATACGTAAGGAATAAGATGGCCAGCAACAGTCATGTAGCAGAATGATACCAGATATGAACAAAGTAAAAGCTGAAAATAAGATCACACATGAAGCTTAGGTAAGTTCTGAATGCATCAATGAAAAGTTAGAGGACAACTATGTAACTCTCCCTGCTTTTGATATAGCACAGAGATAGGATTTTTTTCTCAAATTATTCATCCTCATAAGGCAGTTAACGTTTGCAGTAGAAAGCTTACCTTTACTTGTGCATGTGCCCACCGCACCACCAGCTTTTTGGAGAGGGCCAGTTTACCATTGAGACATTGGATTGCTCGTTCTGCTTCCTGCACCAAAAGACAGTTGAATAAATAAAACAACCCAATCTTTTATCAAAATCTAAGGACCCTTTCTTGCATGTATGAGATTGATGTTAGGTAGTTATCCCTGTCAATCATACAATCTATGCTACAGTTCAGTTAGTGTTTCTGGGAACCCTAAGCACCCATACAAGTTACTATATCCTTATAAACTACTGCAGAGATTACTCATAAGGCTTTTACTCATGGCAGAATAAAAACATTACAGAAACTTCCAATAAAGAACAGTGTTTCAAGGAGGTTTACATTGCTCAGTTACCTATGGGAAACACCTGCAATTTACTATTTGTATTTCTCTCACTAATGCTTGCCTAAACTATGGGGTTTACACCTATTCTGTTAAATAATTAGTATTACAAAGATTTGAAAATTAGACAAAGGGATAGACTATGAAGATCAGCCACATACTAGAGATGTCAATGATTAACCTTATTGGGTGATGCTTACCAGTTAGCCAGTGGCCAAGCTGGGCTGGAGCAGCTTCCCAACTGCCCCATGTAAGTGGCTAACGGGTTAAACATAACGTTTAACCAGTTAACTGATTAAATGGGATTTTACATCCCTACCAACGAAGCAATACAATCACCGATTTCCTGAATCCTTAATATTAATTGGCTGATTCAGGCCAGGTTCTAGTAGATCCTGCTATTTCTTTCTACCCAACTTGTCTGTCATGGCCTCTGAAAAAATGAGTTTCCAAAAGGTTCCATTCAATTGCAGAAGATGGTGGAGGAGGGAGGAAATGACAGTCAGTCTGTTGTTAGCTTGAACTCAGGAGTTAATTTCTTGCTCACTACTTTAAAAAGCCTTAAAGTTCAAATTACAACCGCTTCTTACACTTATTCTGCTGCCCCAAAGTGCTTCTATGCAGTGATCCCACTACTATTAACCTTCATGGCTGTATTATTTTCCCCAGTTCCTCCCTTCCCTGCATCAGCGGTCCAATGTTACTTCCTGAGCTATCAGGGAATGATACTGAGCTGTATGTTATGGCTTTATCCCACCTCCTGATTGGTGATACAGCAACAAAGGAGGAAGGCTGCACAAAACAAAAGACACTTTTTCCATGCAGCTCCTTGCAGCTGCATCCAATCCTAGTTGAACTGTGACACCATTTGTGACCATAATAATACAGGCAACCGAAATGTCAACCCATGCTTTAGAGTATAAGATAAACCCCACAGGAATCAGAAGGGAATATTTCCTTCCCCACATTCCCAACAGATGGACAGCATTACACAGGTGGAGAGTTGTACGAGGGTGGGGGTTTGTGTCTTCCTGAAGCATCGGGGCTGGAAGAGCAAAAAATAGGGAGGAAATAGCAGCGGTAGCGCTAGTTTAGTATGCTACACAATCTGAAACTAAGAATTTATACCGGTTATTAACAAGCACCTTCAGTCTATACTAGACCACTCTGCACTCAATCTAATGGCTTGCTCATCCCAGTTTGTGCCAAAAAGCTTTAGCAAAACAGCCACACGGAGGCAGTGGGGAAGCCACCACTGTTACTTGTGGAGACTGCACCATATGGGTGGGATGGGTATGCTGAGGGGTTTATGTATTGAAAGGAAATCAGGCACTTCCTTTTTTCCTTCATTATTGTCTCCCATCTCATCTTTCAGTTGATGTAGTTAATTTAGACCATAAAGGTAAATCAGCCTGTCACAAGGATCAAATGTCACTAGAAAAAAAAAAAAAGCCAATGTACCTGTTTAGTTTCAAAATTCACAAAACAGTATCCTCTGGGCTGCCCCTCCAATGCACCTGACTTATGGAAGAGAAAGTCAAATTGCTTTACTTTGCCAAATTTCTGGAGGAGTTTGAGGAGGTGATATCTGAAAAGAAAAAACACAACACAGACATTTATAGGCAACCTTTCACATGAAGTTACAGCAAGGAAACAAAGAGTGAAGAAGTCACTGCATATAATTCAGCAACTTAAATCCTGTACTGTGTTCTCTCTTAAGAGTATGCTCTCACTTCCAGATATTTGCCAACCAGTCTAGCATACATCAGCCCTCTGATAGTCACATCTCAGAAGTACCCAGTGTTGCCAATGGCTGTTTTGTCAACTCAGAACATAAAAGCCCTAGAATTTATCCATCTCCAGCAGTACCATCTGAATGGTTTGCAATCTGGGCTAAGATATGATCAGTCATATTCGCTTCATACCAAAATCAGAGAATCAGCAACATACTGAAGGCCTAGACTCCATAAAGCAGAGGCTGGGGGCCACGGACGCACAGAAAAATCAGTCAGGGCCTGCACACAAGTGAGAAGTAAAAACAAAAACAAAAAACCCAACCCCTCGCTGATGTGGCCACCGTCTGAGGAGGAGAAAGACACTCCCCACTTTCCCCTCCCACACCAGCCTAGCAGATTTTGTACCCTCCAGCCCTGCGGTTGGATGGTGGAGGGGCTGGAGTGCTAGTGCAGGCTCGCCCATGCTGAGGAGGCCCCTGAACCTCAGGGGTCAGATCCAGGCAAGCTGGGGGCCGTATCCGGTTCCCCACCCTTGTCATAAAGGGATCGAGAAGTGACAGAAGACCAGATGAAAGCTGTTAAAATTTTACTGGTTGAGGCGTACACGCACCGACATGCTCTACTTGCTTAATTTCCACTGTGGACATGAAGGTTACAGGCACGTCAATTATTTTTGTAAATGTGTTTTGTTAAACAAAGTCTAAAACTCAGCTATACAACTGCACATATTGCTTAAGATTTTGTGCTTGATGTGTTTGTTTTGCAGGTTAGTGCACCAGACACACAAACTAAGGACTAATTTTGTTAGGTTAAAGTTAGTTCTGCAAGTTCTCTGAACTTTTGTTGTTTCCCCTCACCACAGTCTCTGAATGATGGCAGTTGATCTGAGAAGAAACTAAATGGACTACACTTTACTGGGCTAGACTTCTTCCTCCACAACAGGAAATAATACCTAGGAGTTACTGCAGCCAGATCTCATTGTGACTTGCTGTACAGATGTAGCAAGTCACTTGACTTCTCCATGCCTATTTTCCACTATGTTAAATGGGTAGAATACTTGCCTCTCTATCTCACACTTAATATGTACAACACAATGAGATTCTTGAGTGAAAGAAAATAAAAATTAAAAGCTGCCTATGCACAAACTCACAAGTTCAATTGTTAACCCACAACTGCCACTGTACCAAGGACTTTCAGCAAGATACATGAAAAGCGAGGATACACAGACCTTTTCCCTAATTAAAGCCGGTTTCAAGCATTTTTTCAAGCTAAAGGCAAGAGAGTTCCAGGAATCTAAGTAATCTTCCAGGACCGGCCAAAGTGGACGTGCAGGATGTGTGGTGTTTAAAGGGTGAAGGTGCAGCAAATTTTCAGGCCACTGGTACATGTGAAAGTTGTTTTGGACTGGATTAAAGCATATTATAATTGATTATCAGAAAAGCCTTCCACTTCTTACAAGCACAGATGAAATACTGATATGATTTTCTAAACTATGTTCTGCCAAAAGACTTGTAAACACAATCGCTGCTCAGGAGAATAGGAGCAAGTTAGACATCAGAAAATATATTTAAAAGCTTCTAAGCAAAAACGATGGAATTAACAAGATGCTGGCAAAGTTCACCACTCTTTCCCTTCCTGTTGCATCCAAAGCCACTCAATCAACAAATCCGGACAATTTAACATCCATTTCTAGGATGTGCACTCTTGAGGTGCTAAATTCTTCAAGATATGGAGACCACTCCCAGTCACATCGTCCAGACCTAGGAAACTTATTGAAATTCCAGGGCCTTTTGAAAGGCATTTTCACATAATTAAGTAATGTTTTATTAGCTATTTTTAGAAGTATGAAAATAGAGCCCCGACCAAACTGTTCTTTCACCAAATATTGTTTCAAAGTAGAAGGAAACAATGTCTCTGACCGTATTTTGTTCAGAAAAAACCCCTAATTTATATAGCGACCTTGCCAAAGGGAACAGAGTTTGTTTTTCTTATGAAAGCCCACTCATCCAAATAGGGACTATTTATTTTTACTTTCTTGGCAGCAGAGTGGTAGTTTGTAAATGTTCTAAAATACAATAATCTGGAAGATATCTCCAGCAGATTATATTCAGGTCACATTTGACATAAACACCCTTTATCATCAAGCCACAATTAGCCAAATTTCTACAAATGCTGGATAAATCTATCCTGGATGAACTAACCAGAATGGCCGTCTCGTAGGAGTAAAAAATGGAAGGCTCAGTATGTGCCTTTTAGCTATTGATACTTTTAGATCATTAATAATAATCAAAAGTTTAACCAATGGGGTTTACAAGTAACATGAAATTCAGAAGTGAAGGAAGACTTGCCAAGAAAGTATGTAGTCCAAAAAAAAAAAAAAAAAAAAAAAAAAGGTGGTCTGCTGTAAAAATCCCATGATTGAAAACTTTATTAGACCAACCACTTGAGCTACATGGAGCTTTTAGCTATTCACACATGTGGCCCTCTCAGATTGCTTCAGCCAACCCCATTTTCCACTTCCTGTCATCTGATGCAAATGTGAGACAAACCAGCAGCTCTCCCGTTTCCTTTTCCGTTGGCCTTCCTCCTGGCACCCTGAGCGCTATTCAAACACACTCAAGGCTTCCTCTGAACAATGCTATTCCAAGGATACTGAAAAGGTACCGGGCCACATGCTAAATCTATTATTACTGGGAATTTTCCCCCATAGGGAGCCAGTAAAATGTCTTAACAATAACTTATGTAAACATTGTTTTCCAGGTAAAACTCATCAGGTTAGAATCTTAGACAAGGAACTGCACAGTGGAGTAAGGAGAAAAACATACTATGGGCTGGAACTCCCAAAATTGGGACTCCCTCATCCAGCAACATCCATGGTCCAGTAGGACCACGGGCGTTCCTGGACCAGGGAGTCTCGGCTGAGAGTCCCAGTGGCAAGAGGGCTGGTGGCTCAGAGCTTGGCGGGGCTGGGACCAGCGCTGGGGCCCCGGTAGTGCAGCAGGGACTGTGGCAGTCCCAGTAGCAGGGCCGGGGATGTGGCAGCCGCGGCAGCCCCGATAGTGGGGCCAGGGACACGGCAGCCCTGATAGCGGGGCTGGTGCAGTCCAGGCTACTGGAGTCTCAACAGCATGGCAACCCGGTGGGGAAGTGGGTGGGTGGCTGGGGCCGGCAGCGGGGCACGAAGGTAATTTGGGGAGCAAGTGGTCTGGGGAGCAGGGGATCTCCTCTGGTCCAGCAAATTCCCTCATTCGGGACCGGTCAGCTCCCGAGGGTGCCGGGACAGAGAGGTCGAACCTGTATAGATGCTTACACACAGAGTCATTCCTTGGCTACTAAGAAAATGGAAGTCAATACATGTGTAACGAAGTAACATCGTAAATACAATATTTGCCTTTCCAAAATATTCTTCAAGTAATGATCTCAGAATGATTTATACACAATTAGCCTCAACTGCTGTAAGGAAGGCACTTTTTTTTTTTTTTAAATAAATGAATAAAGAAAGACACAGAAAGATTAAGTATCACATCACAGCAGGTTAGTGGCAGAGAACAGAATCCAGGTGTCTTAACACCTAGTACTCCACTAACTCCTAGAACAGAAGTTTGCAAATTGTGGTCTGTGAACAATAGATGGTCTCTGGAGGACTTGCTAATAGTCATACACAGATGTCTGGTCATGTGACAAGGTGGAGAAAAAAGGGCTTTTTAAAACCAGATTTGGTTTAATGTAATCATATTTGTCTTTTTAAAAATAAACCAATTTAAAATTAATGTTGAAGTTTGACAGTCTGTATTAAAGGCTTAAATTTACTATAATCTATTAAAATAATACAGCCGCTCCCCCGAGTTACGACCACTTCCACTTATGACTATCCGCACTTACGACCAAAGCGAGTTACGAAGGGCGATCTGTGCTTACAGTGCAGTGCAGTGCGGTCGCCTTGTAACTCTATGGGATCCGAGTTACAAACACTTCGAGTTATGGACCAAGTGTTGGTCCGTAACTTGTTCGTAACCTTGGGGAGCGGCTGTATAAATAAAAACAATGTTTAAGCAGTATATGTTTGCTGACAAAGTTTAAAGAAAGTCAAACCACTGAACTGGTAGACGTTTCTGGCTAATCACCCACAATCTGAGTTTGTTGAAGTGCTAAACCTGCTTTTGACAGTAATATTCTCTTCTGCACCTGCAGAATATTTAATTTCAGTTTATTTTACTAGTTTACTTCAATGACTAGGCCTTTTAAAGTTAAGAAACCGATTGTGAGCTGAAAAAGCAGGACAGCTGCTTAGATTGGAAGAGAATAAAAGTGAAATGAGAGGATGAGAGCTACTAGTTCTAACATCTTAAAGGACCTGGTGACTAGAAACTATCAGGTGAGTTCACAAACTATAGATACTTTATATAATTAATCAGCTTTAAAACAAAGTGTTTTGATGTATTTTTCTTATGTATGCCTCAAAATTGATAAAGTTTTAACTAAACATTTTAAAATGCCCTATTTGTGCATTTTACTGAATTCCAATGTTCGTCCAAATACAGTTTGATACAAATCATAAGTATTCGTCATACGCTAATGAACAAAAAAATGTGTTACTCTCTATTTTCTAACAAAAGATGAGGAGAATTCAAGACCTGAATAAATGCATGTGAAAATATATACTTGCTTAAATTTGGGGTGGGAAACCTCAGGCCCAGGGACTGGATGCAGCCCCTGGCTTGCCTGGATCCTGCCCCCGAGTCTCAGGGTCTGCCCCCAGCACTGGGGAGCCTGTGCTGGCACTTAAGCCCCTCAGCTGCCCCACTGTGGGGCTGGAGCACTCAAAATCTACTAGCCTGGGCCCCCCTAGTCTCTGGTGTGTGGTGAATGCGGGGAGTATCTTTCTCCTTGTCAGTCAGAGGCAGCTCCTGACTGATTTTTCTTGGGTCCCCACCCCTGTCTTAAATAAATGTGATTGTTTGCAAACCAAGAGGCTGCACGATCACCAAATTGGACATAAAGGCAACATTTAACTGCAAGTGAACATGTACGGTTATCAACCAGTGATACTCAACCTCCCTTTAGGAACAATCAACCCACCCAACATGTGCTGGCTTACCCTCTTTCTAGCTGCTACACTGCATTAGATGCTTCCTAATACTATTTTTCCATATAAACATATGAGATTACAAAGAGAGGTCTGTGCAAATATAACTGGGAGAGGGCATACCCATGGGAATCTCGCTATTAAGCCACAGTACATATAATGAAAAAAAGAGAAATCCACAATAGAATCATAGCCATGGTATCTGCCATTCTGATCATTTTTAGATAGGAAATAGTCTCCTGAAATCCACATACTAGTGGTTAAGTAATATGTGGGAAGCAACACTCCCTATGCTTAAGTTCCAACTTTTTAATATTCATAACTGTACTGTGAGATTTGTGCTCAAACTTGCACATTTTCTACTGGCTTTACAGCACCCAGTTTGTGGCTATGGATTGCTTTTTAAAGGGTTTCAACACTAAGTTCAGTGTTGGGACATCCATTTAAATAAATAAATATAAACCCTGTTCTTTTTGAGGGAATCACAATATTGGCATCAAGAAACTTTACTCAATTACAAAAAGAGGGAATGTAAAAATTCCAGTGGGCAGTTCCCTGAAAAAAATAGAGATCTGCTGCAAACAAAGACTGTCATTTAGTTTTTAGATGTGCTTGTTCCCCTGATTGGTAAGCATAACTAAGATCCCAATGAAAGGCAAGAAAAAGCAAATAGACACAGAAGTGATCAAGAAAAGGCAGGAGCCAAGAGATCTCTTCTGATATGTAAACCTTTAGTGTAGTGCCATGATTAAAGATTCAGTTTCTTTACTCAGCACTGATAGTTCAAAGTGGAACAGGGAGCTGCAGAGAAGTAAACTGAAAGGCTGTTTAAAGCCTGTACATGGTTTCGTCCTCTGCTGAAATGATTACATCTTTACCATACCACTCAGCAAAAAACTAGCAATCCCTGAATTTACGGCAACAATGCCCTGGATTACAGGAGGAACTACAGTACTTTTCCTCTTTCACTGTCAATGAAAGCAGAATACTCTCCTACCTTTTTTATGCTAACACTAGAATACACATAGATCTTAACACAGAATTACAAAACTTTAAATGAACTTGATTAGTTTAAAAACATATTGCCAATAACGAGCAATTTTTTTAGTGACTATCTTTAGTGTTGGGAAAAAACCTCAGCACAAGTATAGAATGAGTAGCAGCTATGCAAGAGTCACCCACAACTACTCACCAATGTTTCAATCCTTTTAGAGAGGGACCACTGCCGAGGGTGAAAGTGGAATTCAGCCTTCTGCTTCAGATGAGATTATCAACAAGTGGACCAAGTAATGCAAAAGTAACAGTGCTTTTTTGGGGGGTAGGGGGGTGAACGCCTGATCACCAGAAAGATGTGAACTGAGACTGTAACACACCAAACTAATTTCACACAGGACACCTAAGAGCTGCCAGATGGTAACAACATTCAGTCATTATTAAGCTAGGCTGGATTTGAAGTGATGATCTACAATAAGAGGCTCTAACAAAACATCTTAAAACAAGATGTAAGAACACTGCAGGAAGGAATGTCAGAGGAAGTTATACAACCAATCTATTTAACAAGCATACTATACTTCTTCCCTCACGCTGACCCTGCATCCTGAATCCCCAAGGACTTTACAAACAAATATTTCCAAGAGGCCATATATCTAATCACGTCATCTCGTGCAATTATTGAACGCAGACAAACCAAAGAAATAAAACTGTGGGGCAAAAATGGTAATTAATGCAAAAGAGGTGGCAGTAGCCTAGAGCTGAACGATTGAAGAGGATATTACATTAATGATGGACTCCACTTAGAGACACTATTAGAACACTGCTCTGTTAAAAGCAACTGCACTCAGAGCAAAAATGGATCACTTGCAAAAACATAAGGAGCAGAACAAAAATTGGTTCCATGACTGAGACACATAGGTTCCCCCCCAGACTATCCTATTTACTTGAAGTGTGTAAACCTTTGATCTATAAAAAATGCCTAAGATTTTTAGTGTGCTGTACAACTAGCATCTCATATTTTTACAGCAATCCACCTCCATCCCTGAGATTTTAACTGTACACTTCAACTGTTCAGATGTGTTAGCATAATATTTAATTTGCATTTAATCATTCCAAGGCCAGGGAAGTGTGATGCTTACACAAATAATGTGACAGTAAAATTTAAGAGATTAGGGTCATACTATATTCTTTATAGCAGCTGTTCAGTTAACTGACAAGGACAAGATAGCAAAATATCCACTGGGATCTTTCTGCAAAGTGTCCCAATAAGTCTCAAGTTACTGAACACATTTTAGAAAATAAAAGGGCTCTTTTCATGTCCAGATTTCTAGTCTGAAAAGTGACTCAGGGAAACATCACATAAAATGCACTGACACTGTGGCCACATGAATTCTCTCTTATGATAACTGTAGAGCAGGAGCTGTGTTCTATATCTGCTGTCCACTTCTGGAGCCCTTTCTTACTATTTCTCTAGAAGGTACTGAACCATGGTAGTACTCAAGTACTATCCTGGCACCCAGGAGATCCAGATGAAAACAAATCAGCACTTCAGGCTACACACACTATTGCTCTAACTCAGTGGTTTTCAATCTGGGGTCCACAGATGAGAAAGGTGAAAACCACTGCTCTAATCCATTATAGTATCTTCTAGATCACTTACATATTGAATCACAAATCAGAAAAGGCCCTCCTTACACTACTGAAAATACCATGTTGATGCCATAAATGACAACACTTTAGTATCCTTCTCTTCCGTAAAAGGGTCAGGAGGACTTATCTACTGTACATTTATAAATCTTAAATGATGTTCTCCAATATATTACTTCCAAGTGACATTAAAAGTAGTAAGTTTAACACTTCAGTATACAGTGGGTAGTGGTGAGTAAAAACAACTGGGAGTCGGGTGAAGGCTTCTTTAGCTCATGGATCCTAGGTTAGCCCTTTCACTGGCTGGTCCATCTTTCTGATTGCCATTAGTCATTATATACTACCTACCACTCTTAGTTTACATTAGCATCCCAAGGAAAGCAGAACGAGTGCTTGTTTGGGACAATTAAAACTAGGTCTAGGCTAGGCATACAAATCTGATACATTCTGATGGCAGTTAAATCTGACTTCATATACAGTATTAAGAGCTTTAGAGATGATTTCTAAAGTATCCTTAGGCAAATCTTCAGCGGCAGCTAGAAACTTCTAATCAAAACTTGCAGGAATAGGGTGGGAATGGAGGAAAACACTACATTCAGGAAATAGGCAATGTTTTAAGCACAGTATATTAACGTTAATATTAAAGATTAGCCACACGCTCATTGCAAAGGCATCAGGCACGGCTCTGAAGGATGAACAGCTCCTAAATAATCCAGGTATCACCAGAAATAATTCAGCTGCCACAGCCACTGTTGAATGCTGCAGGTTTTAATGCAGGACTATGTAGCACTTTAAAGACTAACAAGATGGTTTATTAGATGATGAGCTTTCGTGGGCCGGGCCAGACCCACTTCCTCAGATCAAATAGTGGAAGAAAATAGTCACAACCATATATACCAAAGGATACAATTAAAAAAAATGAACACATATGAAAAGGACAAATCCTTTGTACCCTTTGGTATATATGGTTGTGACTATTTTCTTCCACTATTTGATCTGAGGAAGTGGGTCTGGCCCACTATATGTACTGTGCTTCCCACATATTACTTAACCACTAGTATGTGGATTTCAGGAGACTATTTCCTATCTAAAAATGATCAGAATGGCAAATACCATGGCTATGATTCTATTGTGGATTTCTCTTTTTTTCATTATATGTACTGGCCCACGAAAGCTCATCATCTAATAAACCATCTTGTTAGTCTTTAAAGTGCTACATAGTCCTGTATTTTGTTTCAGCTACACCAGACTAACACGGCTACATCTCTATCGCTGGTTTTAATGACACTCAGGGGGCCGGGCTGCTGTGGAGGAGCAGCACTCGGAGCTGAGCCTTTCGGGAGACAAGACATTCAGACGTAGCAGGCCGGCAGGTGGTGCGCTCTGTGGCTGGCCGGCAGCGAAAGCCCTTGCGACTTACTCCGTGATCTTGGGATCCAAGTTCCCAATCCACAGCCGGTGGCCCTCTTGCAGGGAGCCCTCCGAGAGGATGGAGGCATTCTCCAGGGGCAGGGTTTTGATTTCCGCCGCCATCAATCTGGGCACGACACAAACACAACCGGCGAGGGCCATTCAGGGGCTGCTGGGGCAGGCACCCCGCGTCCATCCCGCCGTCCCGGGGAGGGGTGCGCAGTGACCCGGGGTGGGGGCCTAGGCGGTGCTCTAGGTCAAGGGGGCTCTGGGGAGAAAGGAGCCGGGGGAGGTGACCGGAAACCACGGAGCCAGGCCCAGGCCCGTACGGGCACAGCAGGCGGGAGGGGCCGGAGACCGGCCAGGCGGGGCGGGGGAGACATGAGGTGGGGTTACACCGGGAGGCCGCTGCCATGGTGAGGCGGCGGGCAGCTGGAGGCCGGAGGGGCCGTTGCCATGGTGAGGCGGGGGAGGGGTGACGGCTGTTGGCCGTTGCCATGGTGAGGCGGGGGGGAGGGGGGGACACGCGCCGCACCGGGCCCCACAGCGGCCGGCCACACTCACCATGGGCCCGCCACTCCGGACCGGCGGCGCAGCGACGGCTCCGCTCCCTTGGGCCCCGCCCCTGCCCGGGGTAGTGACGCGACACGCCAACGTCTGACGCAAGGACGTGTCGCGGGGGGTGACGCGAGCGCAGCGCGAGGGGCCGAGCGGCGAGCCGGAGCGCGAGGCCCAGCGGCGGAAACCGGGGGACCGAGCAACGCAAACCAGAGCAGTGGGCGGGGCTTAAGGTCTGGGGAGGGGCGGGGCTGAGCGAGCAAGGGAGCGGCCTGAGGGTGGGGGCGAGATTGAGTAAGCAGCGTGAGCGCAGGGCCCCGGGGGGCGGGGCTGGGGAGCAGTGGGAGGAGCTGTGCATCCCGGGGGCGGGGCTGGAGACTCAGTGGGCGGGGCTGGGGAGCAGTGGAGGAGCTGTGCATCCCGGGGAGGGGCTGAGACTCAGTGGGCGGGGCTGGGGAGCAGTGGGAGGAGCTGTGCATCCCGGGGGCGGGGCTGGAGACTCAGTGGGCGGGGCTGGGGAGCAGTGGGAGGAGCTGTGCATCCCGGGGGCGGGGCTGGAGACTCAGTGGGCGGGGCTGGAGAGCAGTGGGAGGAGCTGTGCATCCCGGGGGAGGGGCTGGAGACTCAGTGGGCGGGGCTGGGGAGCAGTGGGAGGAGCTGTGCATCCTGGGGGCGGGGCTGGAGACTAAGTGGGCGGGGCTGTGCACTAAGAGGCAGAGTTCCAGGAGTGGGGAGGCTGGGGGACAAGGGGTGGAGCTTACACTATGGGGTGGAGCTATGCACCAGGAGGCAAAACTCTGGGAGGCAGGGGTGTGGCTTGCACCAGGAGATTGGGCTTGGGGAGCAAGGAGTGGGGTTGTGTAATTGGTGGGCAGGGAAGGGGCTCCTGAGGCCGGATGCCCTCTTGGCCTGGATTTCTGATCTGTGACTTCATTTGACGTCACGGTGATGGGAGAGTCTGTTAAGCTTGAGGTACTGTAGGGTGATCTGTAAAACCCAGGTCTTGGCAACCTTTGGCTGGTAAAGATCCCTAGACATTTATTGCTAACACCACAGTGTGAATGCCTCCCCATAGCCCAAAACAGGAAACTATCTTCTTCCTCCCTCATTTCCTATTGCTGTTTTTAGCTGGGTGTGGTATTTCTCACTTCCTGTCCTAAACCACAGGGTAGTATTTCTGTGTGGCTACTGACCAGCCACCATATCCTATTCTCTCTTTGTCTCAATATCATTGAATTATGTCATTAATTCTCACTATTGGTGTGTCTTACAATAGTTGGTATTTTTATGTAAGTCCCAACTCCTGGATTCGTGTGAATAAGTGAGAATTCCAGCAGTCATTTATTTTTTTTTAAAAAGGTTCACAGCTCCTCCTGGGTGCAGAGAAGTGCTTGGAAATGTGACCTATGAGGACACTAGGTGGAGATTCAAAAGCAAGAAGGCAAATAAAAATAATCTCACACTCCCTATTTCTACATGATCATATTTTAAGCCATTCTCATAATATTTGAATGCTTGGGTTGGCAGTAGAGTATTACTGTTGCTGTTCACTTGTTTTGTGGGAGTACTTCGGAAGCTTGGACAAAAATCAGGTGCCTGTTGTGTGTGCTGTAAAGACAAGTAACAAAACAGTGCCAGAGAACTTAGAATCCAGGTGTCACAGAGGATGCAGAATTTGGACAAAACACACACAAGGAAGATAAAACCAGCCATACTCGGGTCAGACCAATGCTCCACGTAGCTCAGTATCCTGCCTTTGACCATGGCCAGTGCTGGAGATTCAGGGGGAATGTACAGAAAAGGGCATTTATAGAGTGATTAACTCCTAGCTTCTGGCAGTTAAAGGGTTAGGGTTTCCAGGACTGTGGGTTTGTGTCCCTGACCAGCATTGATAGACCTACCCGGCATGATTTCTCTAATTGTTTATTGAATCCAGTTATACTTTCAGCCTTCACAACTTCCCTTGGCAATGAGTTCCACAGGGAGATACTACATTTTGTGTGTACTTCCTTTTGTTTGTTTTCTACCTGCTGCCTAATAGAAGGGGTATTGGTAATCAGAAGGCTGAGGTAGGGTTTATACAAGGATTTTGAAAGAGGCTAAGGAGACAGATTAGAGTCATTCCAACAATAGGACAGTTCTGAGCAGCCATCCCAGGTCCAGTGTTTTTGTTGGCCCCGTAGCAATTGCCCCAACCATCCTATGGATGGGAGAGACCCGGGGGATGACTGGGGGCCTGGCGGGGGAGGCAGCAGGGGTTGCTTCCATCCTCTCACTCACCATGGCGACAGCTCTGCTCCACTCTGCCACCTTCTCCTGACCGTTGCATTTGACTTCTCAGCGGTGGCAGGAAGCAGAGCACCCGGCCCCTGAGTGCTCTGGTGCAGCGGGCTGGGAGGGCGGCACGGAGCAGGTTGCCAGGCCGCTCCAGCTCCTGCTGCTACAATGAGTGCGTGAGGTGGGGATCGACCCCTGCGGCTGCCATGCCACGCCCCCATAATTCTTCCAGCTGTGTTACTTGGGGACGGGGACAGAGCAGGGGTAGGGCCTGCAGTGGTGGTGGTGGGATTGCCCTGCACCCCCTCGGGACGGTCCTGAGGCAGGTTATAAGGCCTATATCACCTGAGTATCTGAGCATCTCGGGGTGACTGTATTTCATTGGTGGGTGAAATGATTCCTGAGTATATCAATGGGGGTGAATTAGGAATGTGAACAACTAGTTAAGTAGTCAACTATCCAATAAACAAATGCTTATCGGATAGTCAACACACTAGTCGACTAGTCATTTTCCCTCCTCCCTCCTTGCTGCCTCTATCGAAAAGAGGCAGCAAGCGGGGGCGGGCGGGAGGAGGGGAGGAAGAGGAAGGGGCGCTTCAAAGCGGCAGTGCCTCATGGAGCCCGGGGCCAGTTGGGGAGTCCCCAGCTGACCCCAGGCTTCATGTGGCGCTTCCGCTTTGAAACGCTGCAGGGAGCACGGGGCCAGTGGGGGCTGCCCCGCTGGCCCCATGCTCTCCTCAGCGCTTTCGCCTTTGAAGTGTAGCAACAGCCCCAGGGCGCCCTTATCAACTAATCGAATCGTCAATGCAAATCACATCGACGATTCAATTAGTCAGTTAATCGAAATGTAACATCCCTAGGATGAATACGATGAGACCACTCATGGTGACCAATATTGTATTTTTTGCTCCTCTATCTGTCTATAGCCACGTCTTGTCTTATAGGGTATGTCTAGACTACATGGCTCTGTCGCCAGAGCCATGTAGATTAGTTTACTAGACATACGCAAATGAAGCCGCAATTTAAATAATTGCGGCTTCATTTACATGAAAATGGCTGCCGCGCTGTGCTGGGGATCAGCTGTCCCGGCATAGCGGGGCAGTCTAGATGTGAACAGTCTAGTTTCACGAGGCATAACGGAGCGGTCGACAGAGGCTTCCCTGTCGACCGTGGCGCGTCTAGACTGCCCCGCTTTGCCGGGACAGCTGATCCCCGGCACAGCACGGCAGCCATTTTCATGTAAATGAAGCCACGATTATTTAAATCGCGGCTTCATTTGGGTATGTCTAGTAAACTAACCTACATGGCTCTGGCGACAGAGCCATGTAATCTAGACATACCCATAGTTAGATTGTAAGCACTTTGGGGGCAGGCTCTTGTTTTGTTTGTCCAGTGCCCAGCACCATGGGGGTCCTGGCCTAATTGTATTGCTGTACAATTAATAAGTCATTATCGTTATTTTAAAACGGGAAGGGGGCTGAGGGATTCTAGAATCTCAATTTTGTGCCATCAAAAAGGAAATTTAAATCTGTATTACACTGACAGGTGTAAATAGAGCATCTTGTAAAAAAAAAGTGGTATCAATTCCTTCCAGTATTTTGAGCCTGTGGCTAGAGTTTTCTTCTCATCACAGCCTCCATACCCTACTGGCAGATGCCAGTATTAATGCTGTATAAGCACCTTGGGTCCAGTCAGCCTGCCTTTGAAATCAGCAGTAAAACTGCCATGATGCATTAGGACCAGAATCAGGCCTATTGTACTCTGATGGGTATCATGGTCTGACATTTTCAAGTGTAAGATCAATCATTTTTATGGGACGACTGCCAAGGACGGTACTTGTATCTTCTGTTTTTCCTTTTCCCAGGTGAACTACAGCGAAGTTGTACACCATGGCAATGGCACTAAGGTGCCTCCGTCAGCTGCCTCCCCTGCTTCATAATTCTCTCTCAGGACTCGCCAGGCCATCCCTAGAGGTACCTTTGAGGTGGACGGCCTTGATCCTGAATGACTGCAGGCAGTGTGTGGTCCACCAGACAATGTTCACCAGACATCTAGCTACCAAGAAAGCCAAAGGTAAAGAAAGACGCCTCTTTACTAGAATTTGCTACCCCGGATTATGTCTCCCTACTTTGCTGGAAGCAGGATTTCTGTCGTGATGTCATTTACCTTTTAATGAACATTTCCGTTCCACCTCTTCTTCTCCGGAAGCCCCTTTATTATGGTGAAGACAAGGTTTTATTTTCTTCTAAACTTGCCAATATTTTTAGTTCTTGTACAGCTGAAATTTAATTAAAAAACAGTCACTGAGCACTTCTGTTGCCATGAATGGGATTATTTGCATGAGGAAGGCCATTAGTCCCTGCTCCTGGAAGGAATCCCACAAGAGTGTACATCTTTGCAGGATCAGGGCATGAATCTTCATGTGCTACATTGGAATTAGCGTTGCAAACCGCACAGCATGATACGCAGCTACATTTGGGATCATGGGAATTTACTGTCTTAAAATATATACATTTCAGTTCACGCTAAACTCCTATTACTAATCTGAAAGTAGTTGCAATGGCTGCTTTTTGTTTTCTAATGTGACTGCTCAGTAAAAGACCGTGGCGTTGTGAGTGGTACAGAAATTAATTGTGTGTGCAATTTGCAGCTAAAGGTAAAGGGCAGAACCAAGCCAGAGTGAATATCAATGCTGCCTTAGTTGAAGATATTATCAGTCTAGAGGAGGTAAATTGCGAAATGCAGGCAGTGATCGAAACTCTTAAGGAAGATTTCAGCAAAAATCTCAATATAAGAACCTCACCAGGTCAGTAACTTGCTTGTATAATTCTCTACTGTCTATAAAAAAAACCCACTGAGCCTTTGCAGCCCAGATCTGTGTCTTTAATTTTCTGTAAATTGATTTTCGTTTTATTGAGTTACTCACTGGGCACCCAATTACGGCAACCCTGAAATCCCCAACTAAAGACTTTCTTCACCCTGAGCTTGACCAGGAAGAATCCATTTTTGTTAATAACTTCCTGAAAATGGCTTTTGTAAGTGGGAGATGTCAAAAATGTCTAACGGAACTGTTTGCAGATGTGATGAAGAAGCAAGTTGTCAGCTAATGGTGCAGTAGGGCAGGAAAAATCCAATTGCCATTAAATTAGCCTTTTGGAAATTGCCATCGGGCTGGTGTCTGGCATATGCAGACTTCTTCTGCAATGCATATTTGTGGTTAGTAACCTTTACAAACCCTATTCACTTAGTGAATTCTGTGTTCATAAAGAAACGTGAACATATTTGACCAAGCTACAGTTACTCCAGCACACTGAAGACACGCATTTGTAAGGCGTATCCAGTTTCAGGGAGAAAACTTAACATTAAACAATGGCCAAATATGGATCATTCACCACCCCCAACTTAGTCTCTAATGGAGTTAGAATGTGCAGCGCAATTGCTTAACTATTTACTTTAAGCTCAGTTTTTTTTTTCTTTCAATTATACTGATAAAGTGCCCCATCTCCCTTGTGCTTTCTGGCCTGTTAACATTTTGCAGCAGAAACTAGAAAGCAGATTAAGGAGATCTTGGAGTGAAATAAAATACTTTAAATTAGACAGTGAACTGCACCTCCTGTGGGGACTTAGTAGAGGAATGCTGCCAGCTTAAAAATCATATAAATCTTCTTTACGTGTGTTATAACAGCTTAGATCATTTATATTGCATGAATTTTAAATACTTAATTTCCTCTTTACTATTTATATTCTTTGTTTACCTTTTCCATTCTGGCAATGAAAACAAACTAGTCAGTTTCACTTGCTGGTTTTCATGCACTAGCATAATCCTGCCAAGTTTGGATGGCAAAGCCACAGGGGGTTGTATAAATACAAACAACAGGACTGTTTGTTCTGCAAGGGAAGAACAGACATTAAAAATATATTGTCTGTATTTTGCATAATATGAAGAGGTAGGAGTCGGAATGCATATTGTAATTGCAATGCTGTTCAGTTGTTTTAAACATTGTTATTTTGGATTATTTTAAGGGGCTCTTGATCATATAACTGTGACAACAAACGATGGAAAGTTTCCATTAAACCAGCTTGGACAAATCTCGCTGAAATCTCCTCAGCTCATTATTATAAATATGGCTAGTTTTCCAGAGGTAAGTGGACATAATTGAAAGGATATGAAGGTCCAAATGCCAGGAAAAGGGGATTGAGCAATTGAGAAGCGTAAGTATTGTATCTCCAAAACCAAAAGGAATATAATTACTGTAGGAATAATGGAATGAAACTGAGCAAAGGAAAAATTTAGACTAAATGGGGCAAATTCCACTCCAGTAGAACTAGAACAATTCTTATTGATGTCTTACCTCTGTCACTTCCTCATCTTACAGTAACAGAACTCAGAGTGGTTGCTGTGTTAGTCGGAATTTGCAAAAAAACTAAGAGCCCTGTGGCACCTTAAAGGTTTATTTAGGCATAAACTATAAGTTTTTACCCACAAAAGCTTATGCCCAAATAAATCTGTTAGTCTTTAAGGTGCCACATTGCTCCTTGTAGTAACAGGACTGGATGTTTCACTACTGAATGTACATGTTGACTTTCCTGTGCTGTCCTGTGTTTCGGGTGCCTCACCTTTGCAGCAGCACTGGAATGTCACCATTGCTAGATGACAAAGGGGTGCACAGAGACACATTTGCCAGCAGCAGCCGGGGGTTTTGAGTGCCGTGGGGCCACCACAGCGTGCAGACAGCCCGCCCGCCTCCCCTGAGAACTCTGCGGTGCCACTGTCTGGGAGCTGCAAGGGAGGTGCTTGCGGGCACAGGCAGCACACAGAAACCCGCTGCTCCCCTCCCCTCCCCACTGTTTTAGGGGCAGTAACCCGGGGCTGCTGCTTGGCTTTATGAGGATGGGTTAACGTCTAGATAACTTCATACACGTATGACTCTGGATGTGGTGTTTACAGCATCTCTCTGGTGTTTGCGTTCTATCCGACAAAGGACAAACATCATGTCCAAAGAGCAAGTCAGAGAAAAGCACCGTGGAAACTGGGGATGTAATAGTGTAGTCAGTTAACTGATAAGCAAAAGCTTATAATGCTATAAACTACACGCATTTCCCCCCCCCCGCCCCTTGCCAGTAAATTTTTTAGCAGGCTGGCCAGCAGCCCGGCTCAGTCCTGGCTCCGGGACCTACCCCCACTATGGCTCTGCATTTAAAGTGTATTAGGAGCCAGGTGGGCAGGCAGCCTGGCTCAGTTCCAGCTCATGCTGGGTCCAGGAGCTCGCCCCCCTCCCCCCCCGATAGGGGCTGCTGCCACCCCGCACTGCTGCCTCTGATACAGAGGCAGCAGTGCAGGGTGACAGGCAGCCGGTCCGTGAGGGGAGCTGGTTTTTAAACTGGCTCCCCTTGTGGACCAGCTCCCGCCTGGCACCTTGTGCTGCTGCTTCTGATACAGAGGCAGCAATGTGGAGTGGCAGCAGGGGGCTCCTCAGGAGTGAGGCCAGAGCTCACTGGCTGCCAGCCCCACCCCTGGGGACTATAGAATAGTCGAGTAAATGAAAAGAATTCATGAGGTTAATCGACTATTAAATTAACCGATATTTAACATCCCTAGTGGAAACAGACCCTTCCCCTCTCGAGCAAAGCCCCGTTTGCCTTAGTCATGGGCAATGTTCCGAAAAACCGATTAGATGTTCTGTGAGATGGTTGTTTTTCTAACAGGAGTAGTTCATTTGCTGGAACAGGGTGGGGGTAAAGTTGTATTTTTCTCCTTCCTTTGTCTCAGCCAATGTATATGTTAAACAATATTGCTTCAGCTGAGCATTTCCTTCCCAAAGCCCAGACACCGGTCTGTCACATCACGTGTCTCTGGCTTTAAAATGCTGAACTGATCTACTACTTTGGGTTTTCTCTGTTCTCAATGTTTTTAGCATTTTTTTTTAACTTTTAAGTCCTCTTTAATGCTAGTGATTTACGCCATATTTACATGATGCTCGTTTGCATGCAAATGCAACACAGCTTCAAGGAGTGCCTTGATTGATAAATGATACACACTGTAACGTGGCCTTAGTGTTTGACTGTATGATCAGAAATCCCTGAACAATGGAACCCAACAAAAATCCAGTGTGGGATTGATCCAGGTTGCATTCAAACAGATAATTAATGCTTGTCATTCCTGACTACGAGACACACTCTTTGCATCCTTCTCCTAAAGCATCAGCTCTCCAAATGCTGTACAGGTTGGACCTCCCAAAACCAGGACTCCCTCATCTGGCAACATCTGTGGTCCGACAGGGGGCTGCAGCAGCCCCAGCAGCAGAGCCGGGGACGAGGCAGCTGCGACAGCCCTGGTAGCGGGGCTGGACCAGGGGCGCAGCAGCCCCTATAGCAGGACTGGGGCCGGGACTGCAGCAGCATGGCAGCCTGGCAGGAGGGCAGCTGGGGACAGCAATCCAGAGGGAAGGTTGCCTGGGGAGCCAGTGACAGGGGACCTCCTTTGGTCTGGCAAATTCCCTCGTTCAGGACCGGTCAGATTCCAAGGGTGCCAGACCAGAGAGGTCCAACATGTACTAAGAAGAACCAGTGATGCCACACCACATCTCACGGGCTAGAGAGGGTTGCAACCAAACCTTACATTTGGAAGGGATAAGTTGTGTTAAAGAGGCAGGTTTGTCTTTCATGGCTCCTAGGGAGATAAAACGAAGCAAAAGGCGAATGCATTTGAGAAGAACTCACGCAGAAAGGGATCTGCGTTCTAATGAGGCCGTGCAGCTCCCTTTAACATTTGAGGGGGGTCCCTCACGAAGTTCTTGGACAGGTGAATTTTAAAATGGGAGACGGCTATTGCATCTCGGGTTCAAAGTCCTGATTCAGCAGAGCATTAAGCAGGTGCTTAGCTTCCAGCACCCGAGTGGCTGTTCTCAGTGGTTTTCTTTCATGCTCTTTTTGCTTGACTTTATTCTGCATTTAATACACGTCCCAGATAGATGCTGCAAAACACCACCAACAGGTCAAGGAGTCCATAATGCCTAAGTACACTGCTGAATCAGGGTCTAAATGGACTGTCAAGCCATGTGGGCCAAATTCATTGCTGGTGTTGAACCGTTGAGGACAACTGGAGTCACCTTCATGAGCCCAGTTCCTTTAGGCAACAGAATAACTCTGTTCTTGTCTGTACTCCAGTCCTATGTCACATGGAAGCTATTGGGTTGGTTTGGACACTTTGCTGTGACCACACATACCTGTTGTATCGGTACCTTGCCATCCACGCAGTACTGGAAGGTTGCCAGGGCCACAGGAAGCTGGCATGCAGCAGCCACCTGGGGAAGAGTTATAAAAAGTTAAACATAAATGATGAGACACTTAAAAAATACAACAGAGCCTGGTTGTAAAAGCCCTGCCTGCATTCCCCAGCCACCAACGAATGTCTGGATTTCACCTAGCGTGAGTGTAGTGCCGCATGAGTTAAATTAGTAACTTTTTTAAATTGGCACAATGCGATTTCTCGTGTAAAACATTCAACAGGAATTTTTAAAGGCCGAGAATCTTTCATCTCCCTTTCCCCCCATACAGGCTCTCCCATGGGGATTCATTGTGGTTTTGCTCTGCATTGCCTCAAACCATTCAAATAGTTTCAAAGAAGTAAAATTGTTTTCTTTTGTTGTTGCTTTCTCCCCCCTTCCCACCCCTATTACCCTGGTACCAAGAATGGGTGTAGTTTGCAATTCCATTTGATCAAAGCACTCTGCACCAATGTAACTTCCTGATCGTACTGGTAACAGAACTAAATGTTTCCATGTTCTGGTGAGATGGATTGCCAGCTATCGACAGAGTCCTGGCATCTGGTAATAATTATTTACTAATTCCCTTTACCTTTTGATCTGGTTTACAGAGTACAGCTGCAGCTATCAAGGCTATAAGGGAGAGTGGAATGAACCTGAACCCGGAAGTAGATGGGATAATAATTCGGGTGCCAGTTCCTAAGTAAGTAATTATAATGACTGTCTGTCTAGATTCATGGTTATATGAGATGATGTAATGGGCTGCAGTGGATTTCCATTTGTGATCCTGGTTGCATGGACTCCGGAGGCTAAGCATGCATGGTTACTGTAAGGGCTTGACACAGTCGCTTTCCGTACGGTTACATCTGGGGTTTAGAAACTCAAGCCTGTAAGAAATATCTGATGGAACCTCTTCCAAGTGTCAAGCCAGAGGTTCCTGCAAATTCTCCAGCCTTGCAGGATCCATTCTTTTAATACATGGGGCTCCGCTTCACTGGGTTTTTTTACCGGTTTCCCACTGTGCAGAAGGGAGCTGGACAGTGGGTGGCCGCCAGGGGTGAAAGTAACTTAAATTTCTCACAGATACTATCGTCTGGCCCCCCCAAGGGCTCAGGGCAGGGGTCTGCAATATGACAGTGCTAGTACGAAATGTAAGTGTGGGGGGCTCAGGGCAGAGTGTTGGGGTGTGCAGGAGTGTGGGGGGCTCAGGACGGGGATGGGTTATGGGGGTGCCGAAGTCTGGGCAGCGGTTTGGGGATGTGGGGCACTCAGGGCAGGGGGCCAAGAGTGTGAGGGGGTGCAGGCATCAAGATTGGGAGGTATGAGGAAGGGCTCAGGGCAGAGGGTAGGGGTGTGTATGTAGCAGTGCAGGAGTCAGGGTTGGGGAAATGTGGGGGGGGTGCAGGCATCAGAACTGGGAGTGTGTGGGGCTCAGGGAAAGGGGTGGGAGGTGCAGGAATCAGGGCAGAGAGTTGGGGTGTGGGTGCAGGAGACTGGGTAAGGGGCTGGGAATGTGGAGGGCTCTGGGCTGGGGTCCGTGGTGGAGAGTGGGGGGGGGCAGGGGCACCATTTGCAGGGGGGGCTGAAGCTTCCCACACCCCAAGATTCGTATCAGGAGGCTGCTTACTCTTCCTCTTCCCATGACTGTCAGGGAGCGAGGGGAAAGTACCCAGAGTGGATCACTCGTTCCTCTGACCCTGCCTTGGGCAGCCAGGAGGGAGAGGAACAGAGGCACCCGGTGCCCTTTCCCCTCGCTCCCTGACAGTGACCTTGGAAACAGCAAGCCACTTCCCAGTACGAATCTGGGTGGAGGGAGCTTTACCCCTCCCCCCCGCCAAAGGGTGCCCTGGGAAGGCTTGGGGCTGGGTCAGTCCCAGGTGGATGCGGGGCATGTTCCCAGCCAGTCCTTTTCAGCCGCCTGCTGCTTAGCCTTACTAGACACGACCCCACCTCCTCCTGCAGCAGTGCCTCCTTGCAGGAGCGGCTGACGGGGGCACACCGCCTTGCTTTCACCTCTGGGGGCTGCAGCATTTAGCAAGGCATCAGAGGCAATGGGCAGGCACCTCAACGTTGAACTTTCCTAAGAGAGCTGATTTGAATGCCCAGTTCCAGGCCTGATTCACTGCAGCCTCACTGTAAATAATCGGAGTTACGCCAGTGTCTAACCACACTGATGCAGTGATGAATCACCAACATGGAGATGAACCGTCACCCCGCTGCTGAGGGAGCAGCAGGGGGGAATGACGGCCAAAGAGGCCGAGAGGGTACCTGTAATTATCAACATCTTTCACTTTTCCCATGAAACTGCTATACATTATTGCCGTGCAGCTGTTACACAGCCATCGAGTTCTACCACAGAGGCAGCTGCATTACAGTGGTGGCTGACGCACTTCCTGTGTTTATAGTAGTGCAAATCCAGAGTAACTCCGTTAACTTCCAGATACAAACCAACGTACTGGCATGCAGCATGCCTCTCCATTGTGAACCCGAGATGAATTACGGCAGGGGTGGTCAAGAGGCAGCCTTGCTGGCACCCTTACTACAGAGCAGCTCACACTGTTTTAATTAGCTGGCTGCTGATTGCTCTGCAAGCTGGGGGGGAAGAGGAGAATTTGTGTACTATCCCCGGCCCCAGCAAAATCCCTCCGCTCCCCATTGGCCAGTTTCTGGCCAATAGGAGCTGAGAAATTTTGCTGGCAGCAGGAGCAGAGAGAAGCCTCTTTCCTCCCTCCTTTCTTCCTCCCAGTGCTGGAGCCGAGCCACGTGGAGCAGCCCTCCCAGCAGATAGGTAGAGAATCTGTCTCAGGTTCCTGCTGGGCTGCTGGTTGGGAGCCACCTAAGGAAGCGCCTTCCAGCCAGAGCCTGCCTCTGGCATCCCACTCCTCCCCCCCCAAAAACTACCTGCCCCAAGTCCCCAGCCCCTCCTGCCCCAGGTCACCACCCAAACCCTCTATATCCCCTCTCCCACCTCCCCCCAGACCCCACACGCCCTCCATAGAAATGTGGCTCTTGACTGCTTATCAAAATCTTGACGTGGCCCCCCAATTACAAATTATTGCCCCCGAATTAGGGCCTGATCCAGCTCCTGTTGAAGTCAACAGGGAGAGAAGAGCTGATGCTGGGCGGGGTGGACATTAGTATCTTTTACAGCCTCAGCCCCTCTCAGGAGGCTCTGAAGATTAGTGACGTCTCTCTGTTTTATTGGTGGTTTAATTATACAGAATACATCATACAACATTTCAACAGGCCAATCAGAGTATTCATTTATTTTTATTCATTCTAACATCCATAAAATGCTTATCCACAGATCCAGACACATGGTGAGGGCACTAACCTAGTACTTAGGAGATCCAGGTTCAAATCTCTGCTCTGCCACAAACTTCCCTTGACCAGAGGCAAGTCCCTTAGCCTCTCTGTGTCCTAGCTGCAGTATTGCTATGCAGCTGTTACACAGCCATCGAGCTCTACCCCAGAGGCAGCTGCATTATGGTGGTGGCTGAATAGGGATAACAGCCCTGTCCTGCCTCACAAGAGTGCACTGAGTGTTATTAAATATGAGACACCACTGCCCTATAGTCAGGGCTTGACAAACGGCGGTGAAATCTACTCGCCAGCCCCGCACTGTGCATGCGCAAGACCCGCATTGCGCATGCACGTGCCGCCGGTGAAATCTCGCCGCCACGGGCGAGTAGAAACAGCAATTTGTCGAGCCCTGCCTATAGTAATGGGGGCCATATCCATACTTCAGATAGATAGAAACCTGGCAGACCAACAGACTATTGACATCCCAAGCCCTGTGAATTAGGGCACACATCTCTGAGAACAGTCTGGAATAACTAGCGTAAGGGCCCTGGTGGATTCTTACCATATATTTACAAGTAGGTGACTTTGGCTAAGAATAGACAAACTCGAGTTTGGTTGTGACACAGATCTGCTTAAAGAAATGACATTGCGCGTCAAGCATCGCAATCAGAGAAATCTTGAATTGCTGCTCTCTGTTGCTTTCAGGAAAGCAGAGTGGAATTTTCATTCCATTTGCTGGTTCTCTGTCTTTCGTATGCTCTCTCCCCTTTCCCCGTTCCTAAGGAGTGGCAGGATAGAAGTGGAGAGCACTATTATCTTCATAATTGCCTAGGATCTTGGGTTGCTACATAGTAGTTTGATTGTTAATGGGCACTCAGGGCACCCTTGAATATGAATTACAGGGGAGGAGGAATCCATAAATAGATAAATCCTTTAAGAAAAATTTGTTGTTAAACAAGTGTGTATGTCCGGTCACTTTTTTTTCATGGCGCTACAGATGAGGTATGCATTGCAGTGATGTGGCCTGTTTACCCATATTGTCAGTGCTAGGAAATCTGTCCTGCAGATTTCATTGTCCCCTCTGAGATATCTCTGTTCATTCTTTGTTTCACTTTTCCTGGGTGTTTGGCAAGTCAGGGAGTCCCAGCTTAAAACAACATTGTCTCTCTTTATCAGTCCCAGTTCTAACTGAGAACATATGACCAGCAGGTCTCCTGCACTAGTTCACATTCATCTCCATTTCCCACTTGTTCTTTTGTAAGAAGACTAGATATTAACAGGTTCAACTAGCCTTTAAAAAGGGATGCTAACTTGATTAGTTTCAAACCAATTAAATTTTTTTTAAACCCAGTTTTTGATAAAGGTGCCTTTTTTAAATAGTATGTCCTGGATTTTTTTTTGTAGAAATTCTTCTAAGTTTTTAATCCACTTTTCTGCTCCCTGATGGCATTTACAAAAGAAAAACTTACTGACTGCTCAAGAGAAAATGAAATTGACTATGCAGAAGTGATGTCCACTGTGCATAGTGAAAAAGCTTGAAATGTTTTCCATTTATCTTTCTTCAGAAAGAGTTGTTTTAGGTATTGTTTGTACCAATGATAAATATAACACTTTCCACACAGAGATGTGAGGGATCAAGTTTGACAATATCCCTTAAAGTGCCATTCTTTGGCTACGAATCATACTTTAAGAAATCTAACTACTCTGCAGTGTCAGTGGTGGTGATAACAGGTAATTTCAGTCCTGACCAAGCAACCAGATACATGTGGGTGTCAGAGATCCAGTTGCAAGGTCAGGGCCTGCAATTATTATAGCATAACGTTTTCACAGTCTAATTGGCTGTTCTCTATGCTGTTTGTTTTGTTTTTGCATTCCTCTCAGCTTAGACAATAAAGGGAAGCTAGTCAGTTTTATTTTTGTCTACTTTCACTTTCATGTTAATTTCCCTTTTAGGGCCTCTGGCACAAGCCTGCTTCAGTCTATGCGTTGCAAACGTGGCAGGGGCGGTGTTTATTTGTGTTTTTAAAAAATGATTCTGTTCCATTTCTTTTTAAAGTCATGAGAAAAGTTCTATCAGTTTGATTTCTCAGCCAGATCTGACCGGACATGTTGCCCTTTGCGGCACAGTCTCATGTTCGGAGCCATCTCTTTTTCGCTCTGCTGTGAGAAACTGGATGTTGTTTGTACATTAGTAATATTTTTACACACACTTAACTTTCAAATGACTCACTGGACTGTCAGTTAAGTGCCTCTGCTTTAATTCTTTTTCTTTAAGACGGACCCGCAGTCCTCAGTATGGGGCAGAAGGACTCGCAAAATGTCATTTGAACAAACCAAAACAAAGCTGTTTTGGAACCTCGTATTCCAGTTCTTTCATCATCACCCGACTATGTCATTCTCACCTCGTTGTGGGTAATTCATCTTGTACATGAACTTTCAGCATGTATCTCACATCATGCAACTGGAGTATCCAGTTGCACCTAGGTACTTCTTCCTGATCCCTCTCGCCCACAGGAAATTCCTAGCATTTATGCTATAAAACCGTTCTTACCGAGGGAAACATCTTCCAGGGGAGAGCAGAAGTGGCCTGCATTGTTTTCCCTCTGTCTTTGTGCCGGCGCCTCCCTCTCAGAAGAGAGCATCGAAATGCAGCCGTGGTTGCATAACTGGCTGAGGACTGAAAGAGACGAAGAAGAGGCATCTCTAGCAAACTGAGCCCTGCACACTTTTAAAAGTATTGGGTTTAAATTGCCCAGGTTTGGGCCTGGTTTTCTGCTCATAGCTCGGTGTTGGGCATCCCCCCAGCCAGAGCCTGCTGGAGTTCTAAGGGCAGGAAGCATCTACGCCTCAGCACAGAGCCAGTTCCGTGGGCGGGTGTGAAAGGGAGATGGAGAAAGGGTAAGTGCCTTGATCCTTTTCCCCACTTCTGATTGGATCCCTGGGGCTCCCCTTCCAGCCCGTTGCTTTAAAGAGGAGACTGGGACAGCAGTTCCTCTGCCCAGAACGAAATGTGCCCAGATCAGCTGTGACATGGGCAGAGCTGGTGGCAGAATCCCCATGTTCAGGGGACGGGTGGCCTTTCCAACCAGCTGCCTCGTACTGATGGATTCCTGAGCAGGAGCTGCGGCTGCCAGAAAGAAAGAGACATTCTTGTGGCATGATTGGTGGTAGGACCTCAGAATCTACATACAATCTCAGTGGAATGTAAAAGCCACAAAGAAAGCTCTGTGTCACTCCGCATTGATACAAAGAAATGGGCATTAATAAAGACAGACGATGAGATGTGTGAGCCGGTGCCAAGACGCAGAGGAAATCTGGCAGTGCTGCATAAACAAACGTTTCCTTAACTGTTCAGCAGCTCCGAGCAGCCAAATGATACCCTGGGCAGGATCCGCAAAACATTTACACACGTGGGGAGGTGAACAGAGAGCAAACCGGATCTACCACAAGTCAGGGGCTCCAGACCCCCACACCCCACCATCCAGCAGGGAAGTCAGTGAAGAGAGTCCTGTCGAGATTTCCAGTCCGCAGAGTAGCGGACGGAGATGCTCCCCTGAAAACACGGGGAAACTGACCTCACTTTTGCGACACTAAGCTAGGGGGAGAGGTAGATACTCTGGAGGGCAGGGATAGGGTCCAGAGTGACCTGGACAGATTAGAGAAATGGGCCAAAAGAAATCTGATGAGGTTCAACAAGGACAAGTATAGAGTCCTGCACTTGGGACGGAAGAATCCCAAGCATTGTGACAGGCTGGGGACCGACTGGCTAAGTAGCAGTTCTGCAGAAAAGGACCTGGGGATTACAGTGGATGAGAAGCTGGATACAAGTCAACAGGGTGCCCTTGTAGCCAAGAAGGCTAATGGCATATTAGGGTGCACTAGGAGGAGCATTGCCAGCAGATCTAGAGAAGTGATTATTCCCCTTTATTCGGCATCAGAGAGGCCACATCTGGAGTATTGCGTCCAACTCTGGGCCCCCACTACAGAAAGGATGTGGACGCATTGGAGAGGATCCAGCGGAGGGCGACCAAAATGACTAGGGGGCTGGAGCACTTGACCTATAAGGAGAGGCTGAGGGATTTGGGCTTGTTTAGTCTGCAGAAGAGAAGAGTGAGGGGGGATTTGATAGCAGCCTTCAACTCCCTGAAGGGGGGTTCCTAAGAGAATGGAGAGATGCTGTTCTCAGTAGTGACGGATGGCAGAACAAGGAGCAATGGTCTCAAGTTGCAGTGGGGGAGGTCCAGGTTGGAGATTAGGAAAAACTATTTCCCTAGGAGGGTGGTGAAGCACTGGGATGGGTTCCCTAGGGAGGGGGTGGAATCTCCATCCCTAGAGGTTTTTAAGTCCCAGCATGACAAAGCCCTGGCTGGGTTGATTTAGTTGGGATTGGTCCTGCTTTGGGCCGGGGGTGGACTTAATGACCTCCTGAAGCCTCTTCCAGCCCTATGATTCTATGACCCCTATTTCTGAACAATATTCAAGTAAGTTCTTGGCGGATAGGGCCATTAATGGCTGTTAGCCAAGATGCTCAGGGATACAGGCCCAGACTTGGAGTGCTCCTAATCCTCCAACTGGACAACAGAGGATGGCTCACTTGATAATTGCGCTGTTCTGTTTGCTCCCTGTGAGGCACTTGGCATTGGCCAGTGTTGGCAGACAGGATCCTGGGCTCCGTGGGCCCTGGGCCAGCATGACCATTCTTATGAGCAGACTGTGCTGTTTTGGCACGTGGCCCTTTTCACAGGCCACAGGATTGCTGGTTCGTAATTCCCAGGCGAGACGCCCTGAAAGGATTGGTGTTCTGTTTCACAGTTGCGCACGCCTACGTCAGTGGCTCAGATGCAGGCTCCAGTCTAAGATGACAGATGTTTGCCCTGCATGAAATAAATGGACGACCTCCACCCAGGCCTCTCCATCACCAGACTGAACGGCCCCAGTCGCCCTTCTCGTGGACAGGTCGCAGCGGAGGAGACAGGATGCCCGCTGCCAGACCACAGCAGCAGCATGTTAGCAGCAGTGCCGTGGTGAGGCGAACACTGCTGCCACACTGGATCTGCCCTGGACTCCAGTCCGAGTCTGTCAAATCCTGCACTTTTCAGACACTCCTAGTAATAATTGAATCATCAGCTCTGGAAAGTCCGTATTCCCTCCTGCCAGTCTGGGGTAGAAGTAAATGAACGAGCGTCTGATTGGCCAAGGCCTCAGCAAACATCTGCCTTGAGCAACTTGGCTGCTGAGGGAAGAACTCAAAGGGAGTGTGACTTATCAGACGGCGAGCAAGCTAGGAAAGGGTTCAGCAACCGCTCGGGTAATGAAAGACCCTTTGTAATGAATACCCACAAAGGGGCAGTGCGAACATTGCTATGGGGACCCTAACTCCCCACTTCCTGATTGCCATGCAGGAAGAGCCTTGTCTTTAATGTTGCAGCGACCTAGCCCTGTGACAGTCAATTTCTAAATACTCCTGTGAAATGTTTACTCTGCAATATCTCCTGCTAGGAACAGACATTCTCTTGCTAATGATATGTAGCGCCAGCGTCAAGGCACTTTGAAAACATTAGCGGAATAATTAATCCTCGTGGTAGGTGCTGTCGGAGCACCATTTTCCACACAGGGAGAGTGAGGCTAAGTGACTTGACAAAGGCCGCTGACAGTGGCAGCTCCTTTGCCCCATTCTCATGCTCAGGCTCCTCGATGCCACTTTCTAGAGCAAAAAGGAGAGGCGCTATCAGGGGAGTTTTCTGTGCAGTGTTTGACTGCAGTGCCTGACCCACTATGAGGAGCGGGACTTAAGAGTGCCAAGTCTGGTTTGAGATCCCCGCCTGCTAGAGTTGGATACAAACTGAACTAATTATTTTAGAAAATGTTGCAATATGGTCTCTTCTCAACCAGCATGTCAAATACGCATAAGTAGAAATACCAGCCTGGCTCCCGCATGCCAGTGATGAAGTGGAAAATGGGGGAACACAGCAATTTCCCCCTGTAGTCGGTGTTGCTCCCAGCTATCTTTTGCAGACCGTTCCAGTTGCACGGAGAGGATAAGGGGTTTCCTTCTGCCCCTTCACAGCTTTACAGCAGGATTACACTTTTCAGCTCAGCGGCTCAAGTTTGGGGGTTGATACTCCCTCCTCACTCTCACAGATGCCTTGGCAGCACAAGAAAGAAAAGCCTAAACATTTCAGCATGATTTCCAGGCCCTGCACAGAAACGTAACAAGATCTGATCCAAATCCCTAAGCTACTGCGATGTCGATTGCCTTCCACTCCAGCCCTGAGACTTACGTGACTTAGTTTGAAAGGTGTCGGTCCCAGAGGCCAGCGTGGACCGGATCAGTGGATTGTACTCTCTCGGCTTGCCAGTTTATCTTGCACACATGCATTGCAGTGAGTAGATCGGGTATGTGCTGTGCCTAATACCTTTACCCTTTGCTTCTCCCTGCTTAGGGTAACAAGAGAACACCGGGAAAGCCTGGCCAAACTCGCCAAACAGCTTACGAACAAGACTAAGGACTCCTTGCGAAAGGTCCGGAGCAATGCCATGAACCACGTGAAGAAGGCCAAGAGCACAGTGTCTGAAGACACCGTTAAGATGATAGAAAAGCAGGTATTTTTTCCCCATTGGGTGTGTTCCCTGACAATGGGAAAAAAGCCATCAGGGAGAAGCTGCAGCTGGGCCAGATATGGGTAACAAAAAGCAAATTTCAGGAAACCCGTGTTAGGAGCTGGGTCCAGGGGGCCATTTTGAGAGGGCAGAGGGGCTACCGCCGTGTGTACTGGGACGCGACTTGTTCTTCCTCTCACACTCAGGCAGCGAGATGAAAGTACACAGCTTGTGTCACTTACTCCTCCCCTCCCCAGCCCGGAGCGAGAGGCATGCCGGCAAGCTGTGTACTGTCCCCTCTCCCTGAGCGTGAGGGGAAGGGGAAGCAGAACGAGCAGCGTCCCGATACGCATGGCTGGAGCCCTCCCAAAATGGCGCCTTTGCCCTGGTTTTGAGGGGAGCCTGGGGCTGAGGGAAGCATGGCCCCTTTTTTGCGGTTTTCTTTTCTTTAACAAGTCGTAACTGCTGCGAATCGGCATTTCCACTTTACCACTGGGGAAACAGACACCAGAGCTAGGGTTAGATCTCAAGAGAGCCTGGTCCTGAGACATGCATGCTCAGACCAGTCCATGTGCACCTGTTACCATGTTGGTGGCAAGACACATCTGTCGTGGGGGGGGGGCGTTGTTAACAGCTTGTGAAATAACAAGCAGGCCTGTGGCACCGTAGAGACTCACACATTTATTAGCTTTCGTGGGTAAAACCCACTTCATCAGACCTGATAAAGCTCATGGCCTAATAAATGTGTCTCTCTCTGAGGGGCCACAGGCCTGCCCGTTCTTACGGTTACAGATTTGCAGGGCGGCCCCCTCCTGAAGCTTGTGAAATGTGTGTCTGATCTTCCGCACGCCATCGGTTGGCTTCTAGTCTTGGTTCCTCCAGGAACAGGCCATTGATTTCAGAGGAGTGACTGGGTTTACACGGGGAGCAGAATTGAGTCGGGGCTCTGTGCTGGGAATTGCCCGTGTAACACAGGGCCCTGTTACGTTGCTCCAGATCCAGCAAATGGCAGACGACGCTACCACAGAGATGGAGAAGCTCCTGGCAGGGAAGACCAAGGAGCTCCTCGGCTGAGTGCAGTGTGGACAGACAGTCACTACGGACAGCAGAGCACCGCCGACCCAACGCTCCGTGCTTGGGCCTAGCAGCCACGTGCGACAGGCCAGGCGGACTAGCTCAGACCTCACGAGGCTGCAGTTGCTCAGGGGATGGGCCACGGCTGTTGTTGGGGTAGGGGAAGCCAGTCGGTGTCTCCCTGATTCAAGCAGTGACAAAGGAATTTGGATTAAAGAAGCTTCAGCGGAACTGAGGGACACTGGGCGGGATGGCTCATAGTTGTCACCCTTCACCATGGCGACAGCAGCCTCTCTGCCACTGGCATTAAAGCACCAATTAGTGAATGTTTGTCCCCCTTGCAGAGCTTTCTTACACTCCCTGCCATGAAATTCCCATTAGGGCCTGTCTACACTAGGCTCCCTTGCTCTGGTGTAACTAGGTCCCTGTTGCTAAGTGGGGTTAGACGGGGGCCTAAAAGGCAACAGCAGCAGCAGCAGGGCCTTTTGGCCCTCAAGTCGGCAACTCCGCAGGTGTCTCCCCCAGGGGGCTTGGCTGAAATTTGTGCCCTGGCCAGGGACGGGGCGTAGCTTTGGCCCAGTGGGACCGGAGGGCTCAAAAAGCCCAGGGCTGGCGATAGCCTGAGTCCAGTCATGCTGAGCAGAAGGCTGGCTTGGCAGGAGCCTCCTTTCCCAGAAGGCCTAGTGTACCTCTCAGTTCTGAAGGCTGTCGTCCTTTCGGGGAGCTGGCAGCCCGCGTGGGCTCTGGGGCGAGAGAGGAAATGGGGGGGGAGGCTCTGCACTCCTGAAAGGGGGGGGGCCTTGGGTGCAAAGAGGCAGGGTGGGGCCGGGGCCAACCAGCATGATGTGCTGTCCAGAGCGCGCCACGCCGTCCACCCAGCCCTCAGAGCCGCACGGAGCGTGCAGCGCGGTGCTTCTTCGGCGGCCATTTAATGGGCCCAGGCCTCTGGCTGCTGCCGCACGGTGGCAGCCAGGAGCCCTGCATCCCTTTGAATGGCCAGGGCAACCTTACCCATTTCTCCCCCTCCGCCGCAGCCTGGACCCCAGCTATCCCCCACCCTAATGCTGGGCGAAGAAAGGGAAGTGCCGAAGGGGAACCCTCCTGCTCCTGGCCCGGCTGTGCACCAGGCCGTGGTGTTTCAGCTACAATACAATCAGAAGGCAGTGTTCAAAACTAGCTTTGGCCGTTCCTGCTCACTCCAGTCCCTTCCCTTTGCAGGAGGGTTGGCGTAAGGCTCGCTGGCCGCTGGGCATGGGACAGCTCTGTGCATAGCATGCCAGCCGGGACGGCTCACTGCACAGCCCAAATCTCCACGTGGCTGAATGAGGCCGTGGTGACGGCTGCCAAACCCATGAGCTCGGTGACTTGTGTCGTGCTCACTGATAGGCTCGGCTGGTCCTTGGCCCAGAGTGCACCTGAGCAGAGAGAGGCATGTGGGGCTGGGGCGGGGGAGAGAGTTCTGTTGCCTGGGTTGTAGCAGTTTACTGAATACAGAGATTTGAAACTCCAGAGCTGTTAATCTCAGCAGCTTTGGCCAGCACTAAACTCGCCTGAAGAAAACTCGAAAGCACAGTGCTAGAAGCCTCCCGAAAAGCCATTTTCTGCCCCCACCCCTGGCTGCGGGGTTTCCAAAGGGAATCGTGGTCCCAGTGTGGAGCACAACTTGCACTAAGCGTCGGATGCTTTGTAGTAGCCTCCTGCCCCTCATTAGCAGCAGGTACTTCCTAAGAATACGGTTTATCCTCATAAACAGAGGAAATGGTGAATTATGGAGTAACCCAGCTCCAAAGGGCGTTTGGTTCTGAGCCGCGGCGAGTTCTCTGTAGCCTTTAAACAAACAGCCAAGAAAAAAAAAGTTATTTTGTGCACAGACCAGGGGGTTGGGGCGGGAATGAAAGGTTTTCTATACTTGGGCCCCACATGTCAACAATTTCTCTGCTTTGTGTATTTTGGCCGAAAGCGTCTCTCATGATAAATGAATAAAGGAAAACGGGAAGCCCAAGGCGGTTCCACGGCTCAGCAAATTGCTTTCAGCTGATTACTTCATTTCTTTTGACATTTATCAAATAGTTTTGGGGTGGGTGTTTTTTTTTGTTTTTTTTTTTTGCCAGTCACCAAGGCTGCCCCAACAGAAGAGCTCCCCTCAGACCTGCAACGGCGTGACTGTGGGGAATGATGACCGAGCTCTGAGAGCCGTGTTCAGGTGAAGCAGGCGTGGTGGTTTAGCAGGACTTGGGTAACCCACACCCCGACTGGGGGGGGCATGCTAACCCATGGAGTGGCACTGCGACAGAGAGGAGGAGTTTGCTCGGCAGCGGTACTGGGAGCCAGGTGGCTTTTAGCTCAGGCTGAGGAGGCTTGTCACGGGGTGGGCACTTACCCCGCCCCCCACGGCACCTCCCACTGGTTGTTCCAGGAATCAGCGCTCCTGCCTCAGAGCGCCCTCTGCCGGTCCGTATCCCAGCCTCTGTGGCAGGTTGTCTGCCGGTTCAGCTCCGTGTCCCTTCCTAGTCACGGTGCCCTTTCCTCCTCAGGCTGTCCCAGGTCAGGGCCGGGTCCTCCCCTCCCAGGAAACCCCCAAATTCCCTACACCCACCTTGCCCCAGTGCGTGTCGTCATCTAGCCCCAGCCACAGGGGCAAACTACAGCGTGAAATGGCCACTCATCATTGGCAAAGGGGTGTGGCCCTGCTGCCTCTTCCCATCCTGGGCAGCCCCCTGCCGCTCTGGTACTCTCAGGCCTTGCTTCAGCCCCGAGCGCCCCAGCTCTGCCTGCCTTTCCCCAGCCCTTCTCGGTCTCAGGAAGCCTCCGGCTTCGCCGGCAGCCAGGTCCCTCCTGCTCCCCAGCTGGCACAAGAGTGTCTGTCTCCACCTCTCCAGAAGCCCTTATTTATACAGCCCCAGCTGGGCCCTAATTGGCTAATATCTGTCTCAGCTGGGGGCTCCAATCTCTCAGCCCAATCCCAGGGCTGGGTTTTAACCCTTAAAAGGGCCAGTATGGGGCAGACGCCCTGTCACAAGGCTCACGCATGAAGCTCCAGAGGTCTCAGTTTTGGTGCTGCCTGTTGCAGCACCATCGAACCCAGCCTGGTGTACCGCCTCCTCGAACGACTCCTCCCTCCTTCATGCACTGTCACGCACAAGAGGAAGCCTGTGAGGGTAGCCAGGGGTGGTGGGCTTGGCCCTGGGCTCCTGCTCCTGCCCACCACACACTTCCACAGGCCAGGAATGGAGCGCCTGTTGTTTCTGGGAGCCACTGGATGGAGGAATGTGATGGACCATTTAGAGATGCACCAGCCCCGTGACCGTCGCATCTGGCTCCCGCTCGTGAACTAAACCCGTAACACCAAACAATACCACGCAGGCTGGACGTGGGTCAACGCCAGTGCAACTCCAGTCACTTGAAAAGCGACTCCCTCAGCCGGCGTCCCGGAAGGCTGCCACCTTCTGGCCAAGAACAGAGGAAGCTAGTTCCAGCGGCATGGGTGCAGGCCTGCCAAACCTTCACCCGCTGGGGTCTCTTCCGTCCAACTGGACGTGTGTAGGCAGAGTCACTCAGCTAAAGAATGTACTAAGTCCCCTGCAGTTGGTGGGGGCTGATAGTGAAATAAAGAGCACTAGTTATGCAGGTTAGGGTGAGCAAGCCTCCGTAAGCCAATGGCACCAGTAGTAAAACCGAAAGCCCCGCATAACTCCCTCCCTGTCACTGCAACTAGGGCGGATTCCCCCGAAACTGGAGCAGAATTTGCCCACTAGAACGGTGACAGCAGGACAGACGTGAACCAAGTGCACCTGTCAGGATGCAGTGTGCATCCCCTCGGCCAGTCACAGCCGATCAGAGGAAGACCAAACGATTGGAGTACAGAACTGCCTCTGCGCCCGCACTCTGCAGGCCGCCCCACACACGTGGATGCCCACAGGCATGTGGGGAGAACTGGCTGATGGGGGTAAATGAGAGCTGTGATCCATGGCACGAGGTCAGCTTGTGAAGAGAAGGCCTCAGAGGCGCCACGCCGTACTGCTCCGGCTGGTTTTCAGGACCCTATTCCTCATGCGGCACCGGCCATGAAGAGCAAGTTAATTGAACATGCTGCAATGCCGAATTTGGGCAGAGCGGGGAGGGCCTCGTGGGCTGGAGCTGCTTTTCCCCTTCCTGGGGGCTAAATCTGGAGTGCCTCCTGGGGAGAAGGGAGAGCACAGCCAGCCCCTCAGGACCTGAGCTTTGGTACACTTGCGTGGTGTTTGCACTAGTGCAAAGTGAGTGTGAGATACTACCATTGTGATGTGGCAGCAACATGTGCCCATTTTGTTCTATGTGAGGCTCTACCAGGCACAGGCCAAATCTGGGCCCCAGCTTTTAGCTCCGTCCCTGCTCAGGGTTAGGCTCTTGGTCCAGGTCTACACTAAAAGGGAAGGTTGAATCAAGATATGCAACTCCAGCTACGACCTTGTTTCGAATCCCACCCCCCCATCCCCACAGCAAGAGGCCAACGGGAGCAAACGCTCCCATCGACTCCCCTTACTCCTCGCAGAAGCAGGAGTACCAGTCGCCAACGGGGGTGCCCTCTGAGTTCAATTTAGCGAGTCTTCACTAGACCCGCTAAATCGAACTCGGGAAGATCGATCGCGGCAGCATCGATCTTCCATTTAGAGAAGACATGGCCTGACTAAGTAGCAGCACAGACTGAAATAACAGAGGATGTTAGCCACACAGGGGGAAATCTCCCTTTGACTTCCATGGAGCCAGGATTTCACCCTCAGCTGATAAGAAAAGGTGACTAAGCAGGTGCAAATGCCAGCAGATTCATTTTGAAGAAAGACAATCCTGGACAGGCTAGGAGCACTCAGCAATGCCAGGACAGTCCTCGAGTGTAAGAGAACATGATGCTGTTGTCAGCACTGGGCTGACATGGCTGGCCCCGGGGTCTGCTTGGTGTTCAGTTGCAAATGACAGTGGGCAGCCAGTTAGCTGAGAGATTGCAATGGAATATAGGGTGTCCCCGCTATACGCCCAAGATACATTCAAAAAACCGTGGATGGATAGTGAAAGGACAAAGTGGGGAATTTTTTCCCTGTGGATGACTTCCGTTTGCGCGAATCAGCGTTTTTGTTGTTGTTGTTTTTTTTTTTGCCATGACGGAAGAACGGGGAATGGGAGGACTTAAAACGGAACGGTTCCCACAAGCGCAAATGACACTAGTGCGGAACCAACATTTACCAGGGCGACTTAGAGCAGGGCCGCCCTGTATAGCACGGAAGAGAAGACAGGAGCCAGGCATCATGGGGGTGCCTATTTACCGTAGCAAATCAAACCTCTCCAACAGCCCCACATTGCACCCTTCACACTAGGGCCGTAAGAAAGTGAACTGGTTAACCGATAAGCATCAGCTGATTGGTTCCAGTTATAGGTTAACTTGCTGGTGGGGCCGGCAGCATTGACCCACGTAACCAATTGCACTGTGATCGGTTACACGGTTAGTAAATTTTAACTCTTTTTACATCACTACTTCAAATCCTGTTTTGTTAGCTTCTCATCCTGGCTATTTACGAATCTGGTCCCTTTCCCCGATCTCCCCATCTGACTTTCAGAGTGTGAACTCAGAGGCAAGGCTTGTGGCTTCCTTTCTGCTTGGAAAGAGCCCGCGGAAACAGCTGGGAGACCACACGAGTGCCATTCTGTGGAGGCTGCACCGCGAGCTGACGTGTCTTTGCTTGGCTGCAGAAAGGGGCATGGGTTTTAAATAACTTGGTTCCTTTCCCATTCAAGTTACTAAGAAAAGATGAATGGTAACATTCAGCCCTGTGCAGAGGGCCTCACGGAGCCAATATCAGACCCTCACTAGACTAGCACAGAAATCTCCTCCCATTCAGAACCTCAGAAGATGAGGATTGAGGTGGGACATATGAGTGACGTGGAGGCCGCATAAGAACGGCCAAACTGGGTCAGACCAAAGGTCCATCTAGCCCAGTGTCCTGTCATCCAACAGCGGCCAATGCCAGCTGTCCCAGAGGGAGTGAACAGAACATGGAATCAAGTGATCCTTTCCCTGTCACCCATTCCCAGTCTGTGTCAAACATGCTGTATCCGTGCAGGTGGGGATTTCACCCCACAGAGGGACGCCCGTGATCTCATTTTCTGAGAATCCCTTGGTGAGGTCGGTGCTATTGAATTCGTGGCTGTGGCAGGAGGACCAGACGTGGGTCTTGGAGCGAGGAGCAGGGGAAATTCCAAACCCCCTTTTAAAAGAAAAACCCGCAGCGGAGACAACATGCAAACTGGAAACGACACGAAGGAAAAACTCGAAGGAATCTGCAAGCTCTCCACATCCTTAAAAAAAAAAAAACCAACACGGCTCTTTCAAAATAGATGTGATTGGGCTCCTTATGAGTCATCGAGCAGAGCCACCAAGATTGCTCTGCACCGCGGACGAGCCCGGGCGCTGATTGTGAGCTTCCTGGATTTGTATAAACCCGAACACGGATGGCATGTCAGAGTTTACAACTTGCATACATTTTCGACAGTGAGCTTTGCAAAACGTATCCGTGCAATCTCTGCCACCTATATTCAGTGTTGATTAGACACGATTTCTGGCTGGATTTTCAGAAAGCTCAAGTGCTTTTTTAATCACTACAGAAGCTCATTACGGCTTTCCAGTGACTCTTATGTCCTTCAGTTCTCCTTTCAGATTAGAGTCTATAGTCAGATGAATATTGGATGATTTCATTACATACAAATGCAATCAACAGTTTTGCATAAATTTCTCCTCTTTTCTTGAGTTTCAATTGACCTCAGCCCCCGCGGAGGCAGGCGCAATACACATGTAAATGAGCTGGAGTTGCTGCAAAGACCAGGATCCAGAGAAACAAAATAAACTACGGGATGATACTGGAGCTTTTAAGGGAGACCAGAATACTTCCTACAGTCCCACCCAGCAAAACAGCATCTGCCGCGGATGGGAGGTAGGCTTGGCTGGGTTCGCTTTCTGGCTATGGACAAATGTCCAGGAGCGGGAAATACCCAACCCCTGGGCTAAAGGATTTAGTAGGAAGAGTCCAACTAAAAGACAGCATGGGTGAACAGGCATCCCCCGGGAGGGTAGGTTAATGAGAAAACCACATGGCAGGACTAGAATGACATGTAGGCAGGGGCTGAACAGGCCTAGATCTGAGCAATGGAAGCAAACTGACTCCAGTGATTATTCCACGGAGCAGATTGATCGGTGGCTGCTTTATGGAATTTCGACAAGACCTCGGAGGAGGATCCGGCTCTTCTGGAAGGCTATGCAGTCCTGCCAGTGTAACCCACACACCTAGGGTACGTCTAGATTACATGCCTCTGCTGACAGAGGCATGTAAAATAGGCTACCCGACAGTCAATGAAGCGGGGATTTAAATATCCCCCGGCTTCATTAAAATAAAAATGGCCACCGCGCTGTGCTGGTTCAGCTGATTGTCGGCACAGCGCGCAAGTCAAGACGCGGATCAGTTGACAAGGGAAATCTTTGTCGACCCCTCCCTTATGCCTCGTGAAATGAGGTTTACAGGAGCGGTCGACAAAGGCGCTCCCTGTTGACCGATCCGCGTCTTGACTCGCGCGCTGTGCTGACGATCAGCTGAGCCCGGCACAGCACGGCGGCCATTTTTATTTTAATGAAGCCGGGGATATTTAAATCCCTGCTTCACTGACTATGTCGGGTAGCCTATTTTACATGCCTCTGTTGGTATTAGCCATTGATGGACCTGTCATCCATGAATTTATCTAGCTCTTTTTAAAAACCTGTTAAAATTCTGGTCTTCACAACATCCTCTGGCAAGGAGTTCCACAGGTTGACTGTGCGCTGCGTGAAGAAGTAGCTCTGCTGGAGAGAACAAGGCCTGCTCAGGGACTGGCTTGGATCTGTCACAATGTCACACCTCTAATGGCTGAGGCCTGGAAAGAAAATGTAACACGCCTCCGACCAGCCCCACAGTGCTCTGGGCGGGAGGCTGGCATTAAGAGCCCTGTGTTCCAGGCAGCAGGTACAACATGGGGACTGCAGGGTGCATTGTAGTCGTCTCAAGGCAGGGGACTGTCTTTTTGGTACTGGCTTGTACAGTGTCCCGTGCAGTGGGGCTGGGCTTTAGAGGCATTCTGCGGACTTGTATCATGATAGCCTAAGACAGGGCTACTCAACACACGGCCCGCAGCTGGGATCCTTTGAACATGGCCTCCACTGGGAACACGCTCCACAACGGCGAGGCGTCTCCCAGGCGGGGTGAGCATTGAAAGACGCAAGTGGACAGGCTGGCTGGAACAGACGGGTACAGGGTGTCAGCATTTCTAGCCCGCAGGAAGGAGGTGCCGGGAACACCAGGGCATTGTGGGAAAGCTATTTGCATATATTTGCATGTAGATGCAACCACACTTAAGTTGCGGCCCTCGGCACGTGCTGTGAGTATCATTGTGGCCCCCGGGGCTTCCAAAGTTGAGTAGCCCTGGCCTAAGACATGCCCAGCGGGGTTACCACCTGGCGGGTGTTTGAGCAGCCTGGCCAGTGTTTTTTATGGATTTGCCAGTTGCCAGAAAAAGAAATTAATCTGCTGGGGATTTTTGTTTGTTTTTTACCTAGGTCTAAAGGGGCGGGGAACCTTTTTTGGTCAGGGGTCGCTGATCCACAGGAAAAAAAAAAGTCAGTCGGACGCTGAACACTAGGGAGAAGCTAGAAAAAAAACAAAACCCCATCACTAACTTGGCCCTTGACTGAGGAGGAGAAAGACACTCCCCACATTCCCCTCCACACCAGAGCCTAGGAGGGGCCCAGGCTGGTAGATTTCGTGTGCTCCAGTCCCATGGTGGGACAGCGGGGACGCTGGAGCACCAATGCGGGCTGCCCAAAGCTGAGGGGGAGTCCTGAGCCTCGGGGGCTGGATCCAGGCAAGCAGGTGGACACATCCGGCCCCCAGTCCTGAGGTTCCCCACCCCGTGCTAAAGATTTGCGTGATCACCACAATACAGTACGATGCTCAACGTACTGCGGCAGCGTCCCCACGTCTGCACTTGAAGCGATAACAGATCCCAGCCCCATAACGTACAGCAGCTGCGTGCCCACCACAGGGTTTGAGTCACACGAGAGGGAGGAGACGGAGGAGGCACATGAAACCATGGAAGATCAGGGGCGATGAAGCAAGGGATCCTTCTACATCCCCAGGAAAAAAAAAAAGCTTCCATCCAAAACTGCACATTCCCTGACAAATGCCGACATGAAACAGACGACGGGCACGTCCAGCTGGCAAAACGCGCTGATAAAACAAACCCCCGTTTGTGATCAGTGCTGCTGCTCATCTCACCCGTGTGCGTTCTCCCCCCAGAGCTCCTTTAAGTGGCGGTTGAAAGGGGAGTTGCCGTGGGGATGGGGTTGTACCCCGCTGGCCGGGGGCAGGGAGGATGGGTTTTTTGCATTTCAAAGGTGGTACTCTAGCACACAGATGCTCACAGAACCCCTCCCTGCCAAGGCAGGCCGACGCTCAGCTCCCTTCACGGACGATGCAGGAAACATGGCTTTCCTGCGGCTAGCAGGGTTCACTTTCCCACATGAGTCGCCGCCCCAACTGCTCCATGGAGCAGGCATCCCAGAGATCAGTCACGACAGAGGGAGGGGCCAGCGAGATGGGGAAAACAATGAAGGATGGTGCAGGCTGGAGAGAGCCAAGGAGGAAATTCCCACCTGCAATTTAGGAGGCAGGGACGGATTATAGGGGCAGGCGCTTGAAACCTGCAGCCTGTGTGGGTTTGACAATGGGGCAGGGGAATGGGCGGGAAACACTGGTGGACAATCCTGCTCCTCTAAGTGTTTTTTTGGTCGTTCCCAGCCCGTGCAGGTCCAGCCAGTGGGATCCAGCTCTTGGTCAAAGCAGAATGTGGGCTTCATGGTGCAAAGATAAAGCGCCTTCTCCAGGAGGACTAGGTATCCGCATTCCACTTCTCGAAGCGGCCTGCCTGCGTGGGGGAGCAAGGCTGGATTGCTCGGGAAGTGTCACCCGCCCGGCGAGGGGGACTGATTGCCAGCTGTCTGTCCAATTTGGGAAGAGCCCCCCGGCCCCACGACTCCGAGAAAGGCAGCTCTGTTATTCCCACAGGGCAGCAGAAGGATCAGATTCACACAAAACCATCACGCTTCCGAGGCACAGAACCTCACCGCTGCTCGGGGCAAAAATCTGAGCCCCCAGGGGAAAACAGAAACTCCTCTTCTAGGGAGAGCCGCAAGTGAACTCCCTTCACTGGGGTGTCCTAGACACTATAGCGCCGGGGTCGGCCACCTTCCCAAACCAAAGAGCCAAATGACTAAAATTCAGAACGCGTGGTCCCCAAAGAGCTGTCTAAGAATGCCCATGTGCATGACTGAAAATATACAGCTTGATATTACCGATAACTGACATGCTGATTAATAATAGCATAACGGAAACGTTGTACTCATAGACTTTATTTCATGGGACTTCTGCCGCTGCATCTTTTCGCACATTTCTTTGAAGTTTACATCGTAACTGGTCAAATCTAGTGCATTCAGGCTGTCTTCTGTCAATCTTAAGGCAGGGGGTTGGGGATGTGCGGGTGCAGGAGTCAGGGTTGGGGTGTCTGAGGGGCTCAGGGCAGGGGGGTCGGAGTTTTGGGGTTGCAGGAGTGTTATGGCAAAGGAGTGGGGTGGGGTACAGGAGTCTGGGTTGGGGTGTATGAGGGCTCAGGGCAGGGGTTTGGGGTTGCAGGAGTGTTATGGCAGGGGACTGGGAAGTGGGGTGCAAGAGTCTGGGTTGGGGTGTATGAGGCGCTCAGGGCAGGGAGCTGGGGTGTGTGGGAGGTGCAGAAGGTAGGGCAGGGCACTGGGGATGGGAAGTAGAGTATGGTGGGGAGGGGGGGACTCTGGGGCCGGGTTACCTTACTTGGCTGGGGCTTGGCTGCCGTACCCAGGCAGCAGTGGCTGGATGAGGGGCCAGGCCAGGATTGCCGCAGCCTGATCATGGCTTCCCCTCCTACCTCTGCCGCCAGCCCTTCCTGCACCCAGATGGGGGCTGGACTGCGGGGCCAGCCCCAGGATCGGGGCCGGGGCCAGGACGCTGCCCGATTGTGGCATTGTTGGCGCATGGAGCAAACGCCATCACACGGCCCTCCCGGGAACCATGCGGCCCGCTCTGGGCTGGAGCACGTGGGAACAAGACAGGTAACATTTTAAGCTGATGCTCCACCCGAACCATTGGGGCTAATATAAACAAACAGTCATTAAACTGAAAGGACCTATTGGCCAGGAAGTGGGGGACGTGTCAGCACTTCTGCAGGGGGTAGCTCCTTCAGCTCCGAAGCCCTTACCTTTAGAGGAGTCATTTCAGTAATAACGCTCGGGATCTGGCCTGTCTACTTGGCGACAGGGGCAGGAGGGGAGAGAAACTCTTGGTTTTTTTTTGATGCCTTCACTCGCTAATCGTCTTCACCGATTTTTAATTAATGGGCACGGAGCACTCTGCCACTGTGAACACTGTTGGTGCAATTGACGGCTGGATTAGTCCCATTATACGCACAAATCGCTTGTCTCCAGGCTTCCCGGCCCCCCCGGGAGGTCCCCCCACTGGACATGCCAGGCAGCCCCATTCTGAAGCAATTTTTGTAAAATAAACTCTCTAATCAGGTAAATAATTCCATAAGGTAAATTGCTCCCTTCCCGCAGCGTCCCCCTCCCCCGCCGGGAACCTGCCTCGTTTCAGGGGAATGAACCAGGCCTCCAATTACAGGCCCATCTCAGATTTGAAAAGCAGGCTGGGAGAAGCCTGCAGCACTGAGGACCCCTGGAAATGCAGCATCACAAGAATTCAAGCGTTTAAGCTGTCAGTCGGAATAGGGGAGAAGGCCTGATTACCTGGGGTGGAAACACAGTGTATTTAGGTTCGTGTCTGTTGCAATTTCCTGGCCCCCAGCGTTGATCCCGAATGACTGGTGCTCAGGTCAGGTTTCCGCACGGGGTCCCTCAGACACGTGGGCTCCGGTCTCGCTGATCCTGACCTTTGGGCCATTAAGGACGTCCAGGGGGTAATGATCCCGGAGAAGTGGAAACGTGCAGCTGCCGGGGGGAAGGGAGGCTCGCCCGCTAACCGCGGCCGTCCTGCTCCAGCGCAGCGTTCGCCGACCTTTGAAGAAGAGGGGATCGTTGCCTGGCAGTTAACGCAGAGGCCCTTGAGATCTATTCCAGACTATGCCACTGACTCACCGACGGGCCTTGAGCATGTCACCTGTTGAGCACTGCTGGGCCTCAGTTTCCACTTCTATTTACTCAGTTCCTGGCTTGCTTGTGTCTACGTCCGGTGACTGGAGCCATGCGGCAAAGGCTGGTTTCTTACCAGTACTCCTGTGCATCCCGCTTGTTACAGGGCCCACGCGATAGAAGGTCCCTCCGAGGGGGAGCCATGCATCAGGTCAGTGCAGGCTACCCGCAAGCCTGCTCTGCCAGATGGTGCATGGGGCTGGTCCCTCTGGAGCACCAGAGAACCCCGAGCAGCAGGAAAGACCTAAATTTTGGAGCCTGCAGCTCTCAGACTCCAGGGGCTGGATTAGGCCCTGCCCTTACACAGCTGTGCTGGGACATAACAGGAGTACAAGCAGCTGGCCCTTTGCATGGCACAGCAGGGCCAACCACAACTGCTGCTGTGGTGTCGGGGGAGGCGAGGGGGCATCTAAAAGGCTTTTCCTGGGGCCAGCTGCGCAGATGGGTTGGGGTGAGGCAAAGGGCAGGGAAAGCTAGAACTTTGCCCCCCATCACTTGCTGGCCACCAGAGTAGGTCATGCTGGGAGGGGGGAGAGGTGCAGCTCTCGTGGTGCGCTGTGTTCAAAGCACGATCAAAGCTGCACTGCATCCGCAGCCCTGTGCTGTCCCAACAACAGCGCGTGGTCAACCTGTGGAACTCCTCGCCAGAGGATGTGGTGAAGGCCAGGACTTGAACAAGGTTCTAAAAAGAGCTAGATACATTCATGGTGGGTAGGCCCACCAGTGGCTGTTAGCCAGGGATGGTGTCCCCAGCCTGTGTGTGTCAGAGGCTGGGAATGGGTGACGGGAGGGATCACTAGATGATTCCCTGTTCTGTTCACTCCCTCTGGGGCACCTGGCATTGGCTGCCGCCGGCACATAGGACACTGGGCTGCATGGACCTTTGGTCTGACCCGGTGTGGCCGTTCGTATGTAACAACCACGCTGCCGTCCTGCCGGGGGTGCTCTCTGCTCACAGGCCAGGAAGAGCAGCCAGGAAGCAAGGCAGACGTTGCTTTTGGGAGCCAGATCCTTGCAGGCCATCCTACCGCCGCTGAGGGGGCAGTGATCCCGCTGGGCTTGGCCAGGCGTTCGAGGATCACGGAAGGGTTTACAGCCAGCTTCACGCAACCTCCCGCTGGAGGACAAACGGCGCCGCACTCCGCAGGGCAAGAGGTTCCAGACTGGCTCCAACCGGCCGCGTTCCGCACGTCACAGGCCAGAAGCTCGCTCATGCGTTCTAATCAGCCCCTCATACAGTCCCTGCTCTGTAGGTCAGAGCCATTCAGAACGCCCCTGCTCCGAGAGATCGTAGGCGCCGAGCCAGGGCTAGAATTAGCCACGTGGGCCAGTCTGGGTTGGGACAAATAGCCGACAAGATTTCCTCTGGCGTCTTTGCTCTGTGCTGCGAACCCGCCCCGTGCAGCCTGTTCCCCTGCCCTCGTCTCCTTTTCTGCAGTCAGAGGCTGGACACGCCAATGCAAGTGCCCAAAGGAGCGCCCGCAGCCTGCACATCCCCCCCCCCCCCCCCCGGCAGTGGTGCCCTGCTGGGCACATCACACTCATCGCCAACGCAGTCACAAGGTGATGCATGTATCTCAGCTGTGCTCGCTAAGGCCTCGATCAGTTACTGCCATCCCAAAGTGGGGGGTGTGTGTCATAACATAAGAACATAAGAACGGCCGTACTGGGTCAGACCAAAGGTCCATCTAGCCCAGTAGCCTGTCTGCCGACAGTGGCCAGCACCAGGTGCCCCAGAGGGGGTGGACCGAAGACAATGATCAAGCGATTTGTCTCCTGCCATCCCTCTCCAGCCTCTGACAAACAGAGGCCAGGGACACCATTTCTATCCCCTGGCTAATAGCCTTTTATGGACCTAACCTCCATGAAATTATCTAGCTTCTCTTTAAATTCTGTTATAGTCCTAGCCTTCACAGCCTCCTCTGGCAAGGAGTTCCACAGGTTGACTACACACGAGAACCACCCCCATTTCTACTGCACATTGCCCCAGGCGCACTCTTCATCCTCAGACAATTGTCAACACCGATCCGGCCCGGCATGCAATTCCTCCTCCTCTCGCTGCACGCCAGCGCGCAACAGGGATGTCCCCACGTGGCAGGGCTCCTTTGTCGGTTCAGACCCTACAACAATCAGAAACACGCTCCCTCAGGGCCAGTCCGAGAGCTGAAAGCCCAGCGCACGTAGTACGAAGCCACATTTTCCCGAGCGATTATAAAAATTGAACAGAAATGGTTTTTTTTTTCCAGAAAGGCAGGGGAGCTGAAATTACTAGAAGGTGGGTGCACAACTAGTTGGGGGAGGGATAGCTCAGGGGTTTGAGCATTGGCCTGCTAACCCCAGGCTTGGGAGTTCAGTCAGGGCTGGCCTTACCATGAGGTGAACTGAGGTGGCCGCCTCAGGTGTGGCCGCCTCAGACTGGGGCTCCATGAGGACCCAGAGTGTAGAAAATTGTGTCTGCTGCTGGTGCATGTGTCTTCTCTCTGCTCTAGATACACAGAGACGGTGGAGTGCTGTGCTGGAGGAAGGAGGGCACAAAGAACAGGAAGGAGGCAGAATTGAGACCTTTCAAAGTTTTGGCCCAAGCGAGGGGCCATGGGGGGCGTCATTTGAGCTCCCCGCCTCAGGTGCCAAAATGTTGTGGGCCGGCCGTGGGGGGTCCATTTAGGGATCTGGGGCAAATCTGTCGGGGATGGTACTTGGTCCTGCCGTGAGGGCAGGGCACTGGACTCGACCTCTCAAGGTCCCTTCCAGTTCTATGAGATAGGTATATCTCTATTTATTATATTAGTTACTTCTCGAGGATTATATCAGCCATTCACTGTCAAACTGGGGGGGCAAGTAGGGTCCAGCAGAGCCAACCCTGGGTCCAGTCTTATTCCAGGGGTTTATTGGTGTCTTGGCAGCGGAGAGCCAGGAGGCTTGGCAAACACTTTGGTGGGCAAGCTTAACATTCAAAACGGCCTCGACGAACTGGAGACGTAGGCTGCATTCGAGACGACGACGTTCAGTCAAGACGCGTGCAAAGAACGGCACGTAAGGAGGACACATCAAACGGACGGTTCGAAAAAGGGGAAAGAGCCGGCGAGGCGGCCGTTTGGCTGAAAAGGATCGGGGGTCATAGTGGCTCGCAGCCCGAAGACGGGGCCAGCCTCTGACGCAGCTGCGGGAAGGGATAATATTCTGGGGTGAATTAACGGAACAGGCGCACGTCGGGCACGGGAGGGAACGGTCCTGTGTTGCCCAGCACTGGTGAAGCCTCAGCAGAAGTGGGGTGTCCAGCTAAAGTCACCGCACGATAGGGAAGATGTGGACAAATTGGAGAGAATTTAAAGGGCAACAAAAAAAGGCCAGAGGCTTGGAAACCCAGCCTATGGGGAAAGGGTAAAAACCCTGGGTGTGTTTCATTTGGAGCAGACTGAGGGGGACTGGTGCATCTTCAGCAGGGCTGCTGGGGGAAGGGGAGAAACGGGGCTCCAGGGCCTGATTTAAAAAGGCCAGGAAGCAGCCGCAGCTCAGCCCCGGGTCCTTGAAATTGCCACCAGAGCCCTGGGCAGAGCTGAAGGGGTGGCTGGGGGAGGCTATTCCTAGCCCCGTCCCTTCAGCCCAAGGCCCTGCCCCTTCCAGGACTCTGGAACTGGGGCCTCTGACAGCCCTGGTCTTCAGGTGTGCGGAGGGCTGGTGTAGAGAGGGGTTCTCCAGGCCCCCAGAGGGCCGGCCAAGGAGCAGTGGGTTTAACCCTGCAGCAAGGGAGCGCAGGTCCGATATTAGGCAAAGCTCCAACTCTCAGGGTAGTTTAGCTCCGGCCCAAGCTCGCTAGGGAGGCCGTGGGATCCCTTCGCAGGAGGTTTTCGAGAACAGGCTGGAAACCCTCCATCAGGGATGGTCTCCGTTTATGTGGCCCTGCCTCAGCCTCGGGGCTGGGCTAGACGCGTCCCGGAGGCTCCCTGCGACTCTCCACTGTTCCCTAGGAGACAGGGCTGCTCTTCCCTCAGGAGTTCCTGATTCCCCTGGGACGCGCACGCCGAACAAGACCCCCCCCCGAGACGGAGCCTCAGGGCCAGACTGCAAAGGCAGGACGCTGCCGTTCAAATCCCAGGGCCCGCCCCTCGGCTGTGGTCACCGGTGCTGGATTCAGCGGCGCTGCGGGACGCCAGCCGAGAGCTGGCCCATCTGCCAGCAGCCGCCCAGGGGTGCAGCTATTGGTTCCATCCAGCACGGGCCTATCAGCAATAACGCCCTTCTTGGGCTTGAGGGGAGCCTGTTCCCCAGCACTCCCAGGTTGCAGTGCCAGGGCAGGCCAGTACTGGGGCGGGGATGGGTCCCACCCTACCGCTGTGCGGTGCTAGCCCCGGCTGCGGGATCAGAGCTCCGAGCACAGATCCCCTGGCGGTACTGGCCCGAGAGGGGCCGGGGTGCATCCCGCTCCAGGTCGCGTTGGCAGAGCGGGGCAGCGGCAGCGTGATCATTAGCTCCTTCGGGAAGGGGCTGGGCACCCTGCCCTCCCATCGACTTCAGTGGGAAGTTGGGGGCACTCAGGGCCAGGAAGCATCAGACCAGGATGGAGGTGCATGCACGCTGCAGTTGCACAGCTGCCTCCAAAAATCAAGTCACCCTCTGCTGCAAACTCAGCCCTCCAGGCTCCTGGGACGGGGTGGGGAGGGGAGATGTACAAGGAACCTCCTACTCCCTTGCGCTCCAACACGGCCTGAGCCTGGGGAGTTTTTAATCCAGGTTTGGGGGGCCCTGAGAACTCTGGAACATGGGGATCTGGGTCCCCCACATCCCTGCTCCCTACGACTGGGGCGTTCACAGCCCAGGCGAACAACGCTGCTAACACTTCCAGCTAGCAGCTCCCACCCCGTGCCTGATCCCCCAGCTCATCTCCCTCTTCAGCCAGGAGGGAAGGGAGCCCAAATACTGGTCAGGACCAGAGGGTAGTGGGAGGTAGCCACACAGGGAAAACCAGCCATGGTACCGGAGGTCAGGGTCGGTTCGAAGCATCCACAACTCCCAGGCCTTCGCCAGCAGCCCATCTCAGAATCTCTTGGGATGCTGCTCTCCCCAGACTGGATTTCTGAGGGGGGAAGGGAGGGATTTCCAGGGCTGGCTCCCAGCATTGCAGGAGAGAGCGATGGAAGAGATCTGGGTGGTCCATTCCTGACTGGCCAGGACAGCACTGCTCCTCACGGTGCTTTTCCTAGTGCTTTGCTAGCCCCGATTCTGCGTGCCACAAGCGCTGGCACTTCCTTGGAATCGCTGCCATGGGAAGGGGGGCAGGACAGGCACAGGAAAAGATTCTCCTTTTACTTTTCCCTGCACGGTTCCCCTGGCACGTATGCTTCCCATCACACCCACAGAACCACCCGGAGAACCACCTCCAGGGCTGGTCCCGGAGAGAACCACAGGATAACGATGGAGGCCAGCAGGGAGAATCAGAGAATCCGAGGACGGGCAGAGACTTCAGGAACATCGAGTCCAGCCCTCCACCCAAAGCAGGAGCAACCCCAACTCAATCATCCCTGCCAGGGCTGTGTCAAGCCGGGACTTAACCTCTAGGGATGGAGATTCCACCCCCGCCCTAGGGAACCCATCCCCCTGCTTCCCCACCTCCTCGGGAAATAGTTTTTCCTAAGCTCCAACCTAGGCCTCCCCCACTGCAACTTGAGACCATTGCTCCTCGTTCCCATCCGTCCCCACTGAGAACAGCCTCTCTCCATCCTCTTTGGAACCTCCCTTCAGGGAGTTGAAGGCTGCTATCAAATCCCCCCTCACTCTTCTCTTCTGGAGACTCATTAAGCCCAAATCCCTCAGCCTCTCCCCATAAGTCATGTGCCCCCATTCCCGAATCATTTTGGTTGCCCTCCGCTGACTTTCTCGATCGCGTCCACATCCTTTCTGTAACGGGGGAGCCCAGAATTGGATGCAACCTTCCAGAGAAAGCCTGCCTGAACCTTGCTTCCTGAGAGCAACCTCCATTTATCGGAACATCTCCAAACGCCCAAGAAGTTCGCCTGCCCAGGCTCATCCCTGCGTGAGACCAAGGTGGAGAGAAACAGCCCCGGCACCCTGCCATGGCCGAGTTCTCGCCGGATCCTGTTTGTTACCCTGCTGTCCTGGACAACAAGCAGCCGGGGGAATCCTACACCGCGGGAGTAATTGGCATCAGATGCTTCTTTGACCTACAATATCTCCCCGAGAACCTGGAAGCATTTATTTGTCTGAAAATATAAATCTATCTCCCTCCGTAGGAAGGCTTGGAGCTGGGCTAATGAGTCCGAGCTGCGCGCCCATGATGAATATGATTGCTGAAAGCATTTTCCTGAGTTCTTCTTTCCTGGGGATCACGTTACAAGTTACCAGACTTCCTGTCCAGCCCAAGCTTTTCATTTCTTATTTGTAGCCTTCTAAACACTGTCTGTCAACTCCCGGCGTCGGCGGAAATGGCGCCGTCCCTTCCCCACCCACCACAATGGGAGGGCCCGCCGACCCCAGCTGTTCCCAACTCCCAGCTGGGCGCTTGTAACGCGGCCACCTCCCACGGCGACAGCCTGATCTTGGGCCCAGCAGCCCCAGAGGGATTTGGTTTCCTCTCCCGCCCGTTTCAGCCCTGGCCAGCACACAGGGCTTGGGCACGTTCTGCTTCGCGGGGCTTCCCCAGCCGGTGCAGATGCTGTTGTAGTGTGGCCAGATCCACAAATTAACCCGCGGTCTCCAGCGGCAGGACCAGGGAGGCAGGAGCCCTGGATTCCGGCCATGACCCTGCCACGGGGCTGCCGGACACCTTGGGCCAAGTCACTGCCCCTTCCCGCAGCTCCACCTGCATATCAGCTGCTTTGGGAAGCGCTTTAAGCTCCATGGACCAAAGCAGCCTGTGAGAGCGATGTCTGAGCACTAGGGATGCCAGATAGTTTAAGCAAAAATACCGAACAGCCCCCCCCGGAAAAAACCCCCAAAACACTGTTGAGAAAAAAAGAGGGGGAGAGCAAAGGGACCCCGACAATTAAGAAAAAAATACAAAAAATACAAAAAACCAGCATGGCCCCTTTAAGGCCTTTGGGGCTTTTTTTTGCCTGCAACCATCTTGTTTTCTTCCTCCGTGCCAGAAGACAGCTTCCCTGCAGAACCAGGTAAGTGGGGTGGGGGGAACCCACGGGGGGCCCAGGGGCTGTCGCCTGGGGGCTAGGCCTGGTTGCTGAGTGTGTGTAGGGTTGCCAGGTGTCTGATATTTTCGCCTCCTGGCGGGGGGGAAATCAGAAGATACTGGACATTTTAGGTGTCTGGTATTTTCTGATTTTTTTTAACTGGACAGGAGGTGAAAATACTGGACTGTCCTGGGCACCTGGCAACCCTACTGAACACCCAAACCCCGGCAGAGCCAGGCCAGGGTCTTGTTTCAAGCTGCCTGGCCCAGGGCACTTTTTCCTACAAGCCATAGGTTTGCCAGGGGCCTGGGAAGGCCTTTCAGGTCTGGCCTGCTAGGGCTGCTCTTTGGGGCCTCCCTCTTCTGTCGGCGCTTCCCTTACAGCAGTGGTCACCAACCAGTGGATCGGGATCAACTGGAAGATCTTGGAGCCTTTGATGGGTGATCCTGACAGGTTTGGCCGGGAGACTGCCGTGCTGCTCCTGCCCTCTGCCTTGGAGGTGCCCCTCACCCCTGGGAGCCTCCTGCTTGCTGTGCCGGGCATAGGAAGAAGAGGAAGGGGAGTGCTGATGTCAGGGTGCTCCTCCCTCCACCCTGTACCCCATCTCCACAGAGCAGAGGGGGGCAGGGAAGGAGTTTACTGGCTGCTTTTGAGAGTGGTGCAGGGCCAGGGCAGGGGTGAGCCTGCCTTAGCCCCTTGCACCACCCCCAGAAGCCACCTGTGGTAAGTGGTGCTCAGCTGGAGCCTGCATTCCAAACCCTGGCCCTAGTCCTGAACCCCTCCTGCACCCCAAACCCCTGCCCCCAGCCTGATAAAAGAGGGGGAGGATGGGGGAGGGAAGACGGAATGAACAGGGGCAGGGCCTCGGAGAAGGGGCGGGAAGGAGGCGGGGCAAGAGTGTTTGGGTTTGAGGTAGATCCTGGATTGCACTTACATTCAAAAAGTGATCTCATGCTTAAAAAGGTTGGAGGCCGCTGCCTTACAGGCTCTTCCGCCTGCCTCTCCCCCTCTTTGGCTTGTCTGCACCCTGCTCTCCGGAGCATCTCAGCCCAGCATCAACCCCCCCACCTCGCTCCTTTCTCTGCGTCACACCTGCTCCCCAGACAGGCACTGACTCAGCAGCAGCGAGCCCCTCCCCTCACCCCACAATGGATCCTGGGGTGCAGCCCTGTGAGAATCCGGCAGCGGATCACCCTCTGCCAACCTGTTACTCCCTTTGAGCAGGTGTCTCAGGCATCCTGCCAAGGCAGAGGCACCGGACAGACAAAGGAGACCCAAGGAGAACTGCGGCCCCTTCAGGTATCTTCTCCGCCCTCCCCGCCCCCCCCCCAAGCCAAGGATGACGCCTTGTGGGTGCTACACAGGGGGAGCAAGGAGGGAGGTTAGATGTTACCTCCCGCCTCCGTTTCCCATGGGGAAACTGTACCCCATCTCCACAGAGCAGAGGGGGGCAGGGAAGGAGTTTACTGGCTGCTTTTGAGAGTGGTGCAGGGCCAGGGCAGGGGTGAGCCTGCCTTAGCCCCTTGCACCACCCCCAGAAGCCACCTGTGGTAAGTGGTGCTCAGCTGGAGCCATTTCCCATGGGGAAACTGAGGCACAGGGCAGGTAAGCGAATCAATCATGGAGCAGGGAAAAGATGCCGGCTCCTCGGTTCCTAGGGCTTAGTGTTAGCCCCTGGAGGATGGTTGCTACCCCCTCGCCCCCGGGTCACCTCCAGGCCTGTGCGCGCTGATACCACACCCCAGCAGCTATGGGCATCCTCCCAAACTGCAGGAGGGCGAGGTAGAGCTAATGCAGCACAAACTTCAGGCCTCTCTCTCCTTGTACTCAGGTAGGAAGTCGAGGTGTCCATTGGCTGTCATGCTGGCAAATCTCACAGCAGCCCCTGAGCTGGGGGCCTTTCACCCCAGATGCTGATCTGCTCAGCTGTCTTTAAGGCTCCAGGAGTCAGATGCGCACAGGGCTGAGTGCGATTCGGTAGCCACCAAAATCCATCCTCTGGCCCGGACCCAGCCGCCCACACCCTGCACAGGGGCGAGTCCCTCGGCAGACACAGGGTCAGCTGCTGTATTAGCACAGGGACGGGAGCAGGGTCAGCCCTGGCTCAAGCCGCCAGCTGCAGGAATCTGGGATACTGCCCGCAGCTTGGGTCTCTGAGAGGTGCCGAGGTCCCAGAGAGGAGGACCAGGGCAGATCCAAGGTCTCCCACGCATGCAGGGAGCCACAGCAGAGGCTGGAGCCAATGATACTGAGCACTTTACAAGAGCCCCTGGAGGGTGCAAGTCCATCTCAGCCCTGTTTACTCGGAGAGGTTGAGTGACTTGGCCAAGGCTAGAGAGGGAGTTGGTGTCAGAGCCACGATCAAAACTCACGACTTCCTGGCTCCCCTCCCCCCGGTGCTTGGGCCTTTCCTGGCTCTAGAGCTGACTTGGCCAATCAGGTCTTCTCCGCCTCTGATTCCTCAGAGAAATTCCTAACGAAGATCATTTATTTTTCTAAGTGGGCCTATTTGCTGAGCCCATCAATTCAGCCTTTCAGTCACTTGACCTCCCGTGGCCCCCTCAGAGCCGGAGGTCAAAATCCTTCCCACGATCGGCCGGGTCGGGTGGCCGGGAATGCCCATTCCAAACACCCGACAAACACCTGCTGCCTCCACACTCCAGACCACACGCACAGTCAGCCAACGCGACGGCTCTGACCTCCAGTGCCGCTGGCTCCCTCCCCGGCCCCGCTCTGCAGAACAGCCCCATGGCCGGGGTCCCACAGGGAGCGGTCTGAGCTCCCCAGGTGGGCAGCCAAGAGCTTTCTCCCCCGTGACGGGTGAAACCCAGCAGAGGGGACAGAACGGTGTTCGTTACAAACCCAGCGAGGAAGCAGCTGGCCTTAACCCCCGGAGCATCCTCCCCTTGCGCAGGGAGGCTCTCCCCAGCCCCGACTGGCCAGAGGCCGCAGGTACCAGCGCCGCTAATCGAGATGGGCATGAGCTTGCTTTAGGGAAGTTGGGTTGCGGGGCTGGAGGCAAACCCTGGGTCCGAGGAGCTGAACTGAGCCTCATATGGCTGGGAGAAACAGGCGGCCCCTCCAGGCCCACACCCTCCGCCAGGAAAACATGAGCAGGGATGAGGCCTGAACAGAGGCCGAGCCATGTGGCCCGAGGGGGTTCAGACTCTGGGAGTGGTGAACCTGTGAGAGCCGTGCCTGGGTGAGAGAAGCCGCAGGGGGAAAGAGACACCCGGCGACACAGGGACCGAAGCAGGGGGGCGTGGAAGCCTGGTCTGGGAGAAGTCTAGCGAGGTTTGGGGTGCTGGCTGGTAGAGGCGGCGAACAAGGACACTGTCCCTTGATTTGTTCCTGTGCCCCTTTCAGACACCCAACCAAAACACCTGCTGCCTCCACACCCCGCTCCCTCGCGCCGGAGACCACACGCACAGTCAGCCAACACGATGGTTCTGACCTCCAGCGCCGCTGGCTCCCTCCCCACCCCGCTCCGCGGAGCAGCCTGTGTCCAGGGAAGCAGGACTGCGCATACTCGATGTAAATAGAAACGCTGCCCCAAAGGAGTCCCTGCCACTCTAGGTCAGGGGTGGGCAAGAGAGCCTCCATGGGCTGGATCCAGCCCACCAAGCAGGTTGATCCAGCCCGCGGACGCCCTGCCGTTCCTCCGCCCGCTGGCCAATCAGGGTGTGTGGGCAGGAGCGCACAGGAAGTGTCCTAGCCCCGCCCCCTCTGCCTGAGGCCCTGCCCCTTCTGAGGCGGCGGCCAAAAATGTGTGAAGTGCCCCCCCACCCCCTTTCTAAAATTCTTGCCCACTCCTGTTCTAGGTTCTCCTCTGAGCTGGAACATGGACTGAGTTCTGGGCTGGCTGCCTGGGTCGAGCAGGGAAACCGGACAACCCCTCCCCCAAAAAAGGAGCAGGGTGGGGGAGAGAAACTCGTCTGCAAACACACGGTGGGCCCCTCCCCACTGGGCCGGAAGCCTTCTCCTCTGCAGCCCTGCCCTGTCCCACGCCGGGGAGCACAGCTAGGGAAAGGGCCCCGACCTGTCCCAGAGCCCGCGGTTTCCCAGCCTGGTGACATGGGAGAAAGGTTCACGGGACTCCGGCCTCGGCAGAGAGTGAAGGCTCTGGACAGCAGCTCCATCGGCCAATACGCTGATGAATTAACACCTGGAAAAAGCACAGAAGGGAAACACAAGTGGTTTGCTGAGACAGAAACCAGCTGTGGGAGCCCGGGACACACGGGGCTAAGCCTGTGCCAGACTGGAGCTGGCTGGCTTGCGCCCCCTCACCCCCCAAATCGTCTTTTGTCTCGCTTTACAGAGGTGGTGCTTTACTGCCATCCTGTGGGAGAATGCGGATTAGCGAGGGTTTCCCTCTGTGCTTCATTTCCCACCCGTTTGTCCCTGCCCTAGGAGGATGCAAAGTTAATAGGCCAGAGTCCTGTTAACGGTTCTCCGATGTCACCCGGGCGGGAAGCCAGAGCGTATCGGCTCTATGTCAAGAAATGCAAACGCGGAGGCCACCGAGAAAAGATCCCCCTTTACAACGGGGTTACTCCCCCGATTTCCATGGAGTTACTCCTGACTCACTGGGGTGCGAATGAGACCAGAAGCCGGACACACAACTCCAAAGTTAGTCAGAGGGCAAGACTGGGAAATGCCACTGCCGGAGGAGATCTGAAATACAGCCCTAGGAATCAAACCGACCACACAGGCTCGCGCATGTGATGCCCAACTACCACTAGGTGGCCTCACTAGCGCATCTTTCAGAGGGGTCGCCGGGGTCGACTGTTTTGGCTACACCAATGAGTCAGGTGGCACTTGAAAGACTAACAGATTTACTAGGGCATCAGCTTTCCTGAGACACACACACTTCCTCAGAGGCTGAAGGGAAAAGGAAGACAACAGAAGAGGCAGGTAGACAGAGAAGGGAGTGCGCCAGCAGATGTAAGAAGGGAGCACCTGCATGGGAAAAGACTTGCTGTAATGGGAGAACCACTCCCTGGGTCTATTTAAAGCTTGTTGCAGGGTGTCAGATTTGCACATGAATTCCAGCTCGGCAGCTTCTCGTTGCCGTCTGGTTTGGAGGGGTTTTTGCCCCGTGAAGGGTTCTCCCACTGGTTTTTGGATGTTGCCTTTCTTAATATCGGATGTGTCCTTTTTTTGGCATTGAAATGGTCCAGTGTGTCCACGGTACCTGGCAGAGGGGGCATTGTTGGCACATGATGGCATGTGTCACATTAGGAGAGGTGCACGTGTACGAGCCTTTCATGATATAACTCAGTGGTTCCCAAACTTTTTAATACGGGGGACCGGCAAATTCATTCACAAACTTTTGGCGAGCCAGCATCATTTTATTTGCATATTCATCATGCAAATAAAACATTAACAGTCTGCCAAAAGCCCACCCCCAGAGCCAGCCCTAACCCCTAGCACCCCTCACCTCTCCGCTACCCTCCAGAGCTAGCCACTGATCCCAGAGTCCCCTGCACCCATCCCCCTTAGTGACAGCCTCTGCCTTCAGAGACCCCAGGGCCAGCCCCCCCATACCCCCTCCTGTTTCCAGAGCCCCACTGCACCCCCCTGAACCTCCTCCAGGCCAGTCCCCAATATTAGCCCCGTCCCCAGAGCCTCCCAGTGCCAGCCTTGCCGCCTTAGTCCCCATTACTAACTCAGCCTCCATAGCCCCCAGCACTAACCCCGCCCGGAGCCCCCAGTGCCTGCCTCCCCATCACCAGCACCTCCCCTCCTGCCATGGCTGTTGGGAGAGGCGCGTCCTGCCCTGCCTCTCAGCCAACCGGTACCGGGCAGGGGCAGGGTCTCTGGCTGCGGAAGAGCGCTTCCCTGTGTGATGGGAGGGCTGCACAGTGCGGCGTTTCCTTTCGGCCGTAGGAGAGTGGGAAGCCTGACGCTGGTTGGCTGAGAGAGGGGGGCACAACACGCCTCTCCCAACAGCCGCGGAGAGAACGGTGTACCCCAGCCCCAGAGGGCCACGGCTTGGCGGTTGGGAACCACTGGTATAACTGATGCGATTGGGTCCTGGGATGCTGGTTACATTTACTCTCCCCTCCCCTCCCCTCCCAAGACCTCACCACATCAGCTAGACCAGGGCTACTCAACTTTGGAAGCCCTGGGGGGCCATAATGATACTCACAGCACATGCTGAGGGCTGCAACTTAAGTGTGGTTGCAGATACGGGCAACTATACATGCAAATATATGCAAATAGCTTCTGTCACACTGACAGGCATGAATACAAAGATAAAGGCAAGACTACACAACATGCAGGCCCCATTTCAGTCAGTTCTCCTGAGATTAATAAAATGCAATATTGACCCGATTTCCACCCACATGACAGCACTGGTAATAACATAAGGACATAAGAATGGCCATACTGGGTCAGACCAAAGGTCCATCTAGCCCACTATCCTGTCTGCCAACAGTGGCCAGCACCAGGTGCCCCAGAGAGGGTGGACTGAAGACAGTGATCAAGCGATTTGTCTCCTGCCATCCCTCTCCAGCCTCTGACAAACAGAGGCCAAGGACACCATTTTATCCCCTGGCTAATAGCCTTTTATGGACCTAACCTCCATGAAATTATCTAGCTTCTCTTTAAACTCTGTTATAGTCCTAGCCTTCACAGCCTCCTCTGGCAAGGAGTTCCACAGGCTGACTACACGCTGTGTGAAGAAGAACTTTCTTTTATTAGTTTTAAACCTGCTACCCATTAATTTCATTTGGTGTCCTCTAGTTCTTCTATTTAGGGAACTAATAAATAACTTTTCTTTATCCGTCCTCATCACACCACTCATGATTTTATATACCTCTATCATATCCCCCCCTCAGTCTCCTCTTTTCTAAACTGAAAAGTCCCAGTCGCTTTAGCCTCTCCTCATATGGGACCCGTTCCAAACCCCTAATCATTTTAGTTGCCCTTTTCTGAACCCTTTCCAAGGCCAAAATATCTTTTTGAGGTGAGAGACCACATCTGTACACAGTATTCAAGATGTGGGCGTACCATAGTTTTATACAGGGGCAGTAAGATATTCTGGGTCTTATTTTCTATCCCTTTCTTAATAATTCCTAGCATCCTATTTGCCTTTTTGACCGCTGCACATGTGTGGAAGTTTTCAGAGAACTGTCCACGATAACTCCTAGATCTCTTTCCTGATTTGTCATAGCCAAATTAGCCCCCATCATACTGTACGTATAGTTGGGGTAATGAGCAATGACAGTCCAGGAATGTAACTACTAAAACGCATCGCAACAGAAGACTATTCTATTGACTCACCGTTGTGGAGCGTGTTCCCAGTGGAGGCCATGTTCAAAGGATCCCACCTGCGGGCCACGTGTTGAGCCCCACGTAAACCCAAATCGCCCCACGGGCCGCAAACAAACAGGCCGTGCGTTGAGTAGTCCCGCTGTAACGGGTTAGACTCACCGCCACAGCGCCTCCTGCTGGTCTGTAGCTCTGTGCAGCTGAAGTGCGCCACTTGCAGCTGGTGGCCCGCCCGTCGTCCGCTCTACTGTCTCCCCCATGTGTCTCTGGGCCCACATCACCTCCTGGACCATGACGTCCTCTTCAGGAGGCTGCCCACCACCCTGTTCTTACCCCCTTCCTGGCGTACAGCACCCTCAGCTTGGCCCCAAATCTAGCCCCTCCCTCAGGGGCAAGCTGCAGACCTTTGCTTGGCCACTCTCTGCAGCAGCTAGTGGGCAAAAGGCGTGGCAGGCCACCCACTCCTCTAGGCCCTGACTCATGGACCCTTGAGTGGCAGCTTCTTACTGCCCTTCACGAATCCCTCCGCCTGCCTGCCTGCCTACCCTCGCCTCTTCCCCACAGCCCTTATATTATACTTGAGCAATGATCAGCCAGAGCTCGGGCTACTCTACCCTATTCAGGGTGCTTCCCTTGGCAGCCTGTCCTACTCCTTCGTTGGTCAGGGAAAGACTGATCTTGGCTCTGCTGAGCTGCCCTTTATATAAGGTCTGCTCCAGCAAGCTGCCTTCAGATTGGCTCCCTATAAGCCCTTTCCTGATTGGCTGGGGCTCTGTGCCGTCTCCCTCCAGCCCGCTTTAACCTCTCCCAGCACAAGTGGGGCCATTGCCTCACTACACATAGGAAATGGAAAATGACTGCCTAGGAAGGGGCAGGGCTGGCCTTACCATGAGGCAAACTGAGGTGGCCGCCTCAGGTGCCTGACTGTGGGGGGAGGGTGCCACTAGGACCCAGAGAATTGAGACCTTTCAAAGTTTTGGCCCAAGCGAGTAGGTATGGGGGCATCATTTGAGCTCCCTGCCTCAGGTGCCAAAATGTTGTGGGCCGGCCCTGGGAAGGGGTACTGCAGAAAGGGAACTAGGGGGTCATAAAGGGCCACAAGCTAACAAACGTGTAACACTCTTGCCAAAAAAAAAAAAAAAGCAAACATGATCCTGGGAGGCATTAACAGGAGGTTGTGAGCAAGACATGAGAAGTCATTCTTCTGCTCTACTCCATGCTGATTAGGCCTCATTCGGAGTATTGTGTCCAGTTTTGGGCACCACATTTCAGGAAACGTGGAGAAATTGGAGAGGGTCCAGAGAAGAGCAACAAGAATGAAGAAAGGTCTAGAGAACATGAGCTGTGTGGGAAGACTGAAAGAATTAGGCTTGGTTAGTCTGGGAAAGAGGAGACTGAGAGGGGACTTAGTAACTGCTTGCACATGCTAACTAGCCAAGTGGACCCCAATTCTGCCTGTTTAAGTCAAAGCCATGACTTCAAAGGAGTCATGGGGAGAGGAGTAAACCCTCCGGCCAGTAAAATAGGAATTGGAAAACGGAGAGGAGGTTGCCAAAGAGGTGGTAATAGCCCCCTGGCCTGGCGAATATACTAGGAATTGATGTACTTGCAGGAAAAGAGTGGACTCTTAGGCTATGTCTACACTCGCGGCTTCTTGCGCGAGTAATATGCAAATGAGGCTAAGCATGGAATATTGCTGAGCCTCATTTGCATACCTAATGAGCCACCATTTTTTTTCAGAAGAGGCTCTTGTGCAAGAAGGAGCGTCTACACTGCCCCTTCTTGCGCAAGAAAAACCCTCTTGCGCAATGCCGTTACACCTATTGCTTTTCAGGAAGAACGGCATTGCGCTTAGCCTCATTTGCATATTACTCACGCAAGAAGCCGCAAGTGTAGACATAGCCTTAATGGGAAAACTTGGGCTTTTGCAAAAGCTATTGCCAGTATTATAGCAGGCCCACAGCTAAACCAGTTGGAAGGAATATATCAGGAAAAGAGGAATGTGTATGGGCAGGTAAAGAGAAGCCCTCTTTTTGTTCCTCCTCCCAAGAAAAATGTGCAAGTAAAACAGTATAAAGTAGCCCCTGATGCTAAGGGAGGAATTTAAGCTATTCTCAATGAGCTAGAAAGGGAAGGCAGCCGGCAGAATGTAACAGCCCTATCTGGCCGGTACAAAAACCAGACGGTACCTGGCGATGGACAGTGGACTTTAGAAGCCTTAATGAGCAAACCCAGCTGCTAAACGCTGCAGTCCCACATATGAAAGAGATTATGGACAGTATAGAGTGTGCTAATGCCCAATGGATGGCGGTGATAGACATTGCCAATGCATTTTTTTTTGTCATTCCCTTACTTGAAAAATCACGGGGGGCAATTTGGAGTCCAGTGGGGAGGAGTGCACTGTGCCACGGTATTATCACCAAGGAGCTAGCTGGAGCAGCTCTCTGATGGGGTAAAAATTTGACATTATGTAGATGACATGATGGGGAGGTGGGGGGGGGAAGAGAGAAGAAGAACACACCCTGGAGCAAGTGTATGCAGTGGGGCAGGCTATTTTGTGACGCCTAATGCAACATGGATTTAGGTTTAAAGCCAGTAAAATTCAGGGACCTGCCCGGGAAGTTACATTTGTAGGTATTTTTTGGTCCCGCGCAGCAGACACATAATTCCAAATGCTGTCATTGATAAAATCTTGAGCTGGCAGGCACCTTCCAGCAAGCAGGAATTACAGAAGTTTTTGGGAGCTATTGGCTGTGTCTACATTGGCAAGATTTTGCGCAAAAGCAACTGCTTTTGCGCAAAAACTTGCTGCCTGTCTACACTGGCGGGGAGTTCTTGCGCAAGAACACTGACGTTCTAATGTGTGAAATCAGTGCTTCTTGCGCAAGAACTATGATGCTCCCGCTCAGGAATAAGCCGCTTGCGCAACTGTTCTTGCGTAAGAGGCCAGTGTAGACAGGTAACATGAATTTCTTGCAAGAAAGCCCGATGGCTAAAATGGCCATCGGGCTTTCTTAAGAAGCATCTACACTGGCACGGATGCTTTGCGCAAAAGCACATCTCTTGCACAAAAGCACATGCCAGTGTAGACGCTCTCTTGCGCAAATACTTTAACGCAAAAACTCTTGCATTAAAAGTATTTGCGCAAAATCTTGCCAATATAGACGTAGCCATTGAGTTTTGGAGAAATCAGATCCCAAATACTGCCCATATAGCTAGACCCCTGTACCAGTTTGAATGGGCTGTGCAAAGACAGGAATCAAGTGGGTTTTCCACAGACCTTATTAGTCCCAGGCTGCTGGAAAAGTAGAACGCAGCAATGGAATTGTAAATGCTCGGCTGCGCCTTGCACGTAAGGACCAATGGAAGGGGTGGGCTGGCCACCTGCCTGAGATGGTGTGGCAAATGAATAATAGGTGGAACAAATGAGGGTCCCCATTTTCAAATGCACACAAGGACAGCAATGGGAAACAACACATGCTTTTCCAGCTGCATGGCTGGCAAGGAGGTTATATATTTAGATGTCAAAGCAGCTACATGGAAGCCCGGAGTTATTGCCATGGGTTCGGGATGTACCTATTGGGGTCTAACCCCTGAAAATAACAATCTTTGTGCCGGGGATAAGGCTGAAACCCTGAGGATAGCTCGGGATGGGATTGGGCTCACATGGCTGAGGGCAGCCAGCAGGGTGTGTGGAGGTAGGGGCTGGGATCAATAAAAAGTAGAGGAAAAATTGGGGAAAGTTGTTTAAGAAGTCTGGGAAAAGGTAATAAAAAGGCAGGGAAAGTCGCTAAAAAGAGTCAGGGGAAAAGTCTAGGTAGTGAGTAGGCCCTGGAACCTGTCACCCCCGACAGGCCGACATTTGCTTTATTTACTTGCACAGCAGCGACTAGGGCTGCTCACAGCTCCCGTTGGCCCGCAGATTGCTGTTCCCAGCCACTGGGAGCCGTGGGAAGTGGCACAGACTGGGACACCCCTTCCTGCAGCTCTCATTGGTCAGGAATGGCAAATCGCAGCCATTGGGAGCTGCAAGCAGCCAAACCTGCTGCTGTGCAGGTAAATAAAGTGTCTGGCGGTCTACCAGGAGCTAACCCTGGCAAACTGTATCTGGCCCATGGCTGCTCATTGCCTTCCCCACTCTGGATGAATTCAACTCCATGGAGGACCTCTTCGTACCCCTAGCCTGATTTCAGCCTTCCAACAATTTAGCAGGATGCAACAAGGGATTAAACATGATATTCTGACCACACCTACTGCTAGGAGATGGGATACAGAATTTAGAAGTGATATTTCAGGGTGAGAGATACACTGTCAGGCCTGGCTGCACTACATTAGAGCACTGGCGAATGTAGATATAGCTAGTTATATGATTAAAACCCATCCCTATTTTTTACCTCAAACTGTATTACTTATACCAACAGATTTTCACAGGGTTTTTTTGCAGCATTCTTTCCCTCTTATACTACAAATCTTGAACAAGAACAAAATGGAAACATTTTTGTCTCACCCTTGCAACTCAGTAAAGGAAACATGACTGGGAATTTTTTTTTAAAAAAATATACAAAGCAGAGCAAATTACTAGGATTGCAAGCTAATTGGATGAAAACTCTTCTGTATTGTTGGAAGTACAACTCTGAGCACTTCCAGTTTCTTCAATAATTTAGAGAATACTGCCTCACTGTGATCTCAAAGATTGCCACTTATCCATTATTAATCTTTAACTTCTATATATTAGAAATTTAGATTTTTAATTTTGAAAATTAACATGAAAATATTCACTCTGAAATCAGAGATTAAAATATCATTTACAGCAAGTAACTTTCCAGTTCTGTTGCACGGTTGTAATAATGTAAAAAGGGTGCTTATTAGAAAAGCAACACAGTTGGTTTAAAAATCCACGTCTCGGTCAATATCATAAGGTTTTTTTGAAATAATTAATCCCTGGGTAACCCTCCCAAAATCCTCTAATTTTTATATGGTTTTATAAATGTGCTGTTTCCTCGTTTTTGCATTACTGTAACCTGAACATCAGAACTAGTCAGTATCTTCTCTGCTGCCTGAATCCTTTTTTGAATGTGAAAATTTCCATTTGCCGTGGAATGGTTTAGAACAGTGTTTCTTAAACTATGTTCCGTGGAACACTGTTGTTCCGTGAACAACTCGCAGGTGTGCCGCGACCTCTTCTTTGTTTTTGTCTTTGTCTGACAATTTTTTTTTCTAAGAAAGAATAGGCGTTCTGCATAAAAAATATTATTGTTCTGTGGTCTCAAAGTGTAAGAAACACTGGTTTAGAAAAGCAACATTTGTAGCTTTATAATGTGCTATTGTTACATGATTGCCCTGGGTCTCAGTTGTTATTCAATGCATCAATGGTACAGACTAAATATTCCTCTAACCATCCTAACTTTGAACGTAACAAATAACCACAAGGAAAGTCAAGTGTGAAAGTGCTCCAGAGCGCAAAATATTTTATTTAAGAATTTACAGTGTCAAATCCAACACTTCGGAAAGACAGCAGCTCCCAGCTCAGAGGAAGCCTTCTTGAATTAAAAGGTATTTGGCAGTCTCCACTGAAAGAAAAATCAGTCGCACGGCTGAAGTAGATGAAGCCAAGTATCTGAACAGGCTTTCAGTTTCAAAAGAAAGCCACACTGATTGCTGCTGACCAAAATCCAGGCTTTAGAGTATGGACCATCATCAGAAGGCTAGTGATTCCTCCAGATCACTACATTTTATTTCAAATCATATATAATCCCTTTGGAAATATACTTAAGGCTGTCCAGATCTCAAAAAGGTGGCATTACTCAGCAAAAGAAAAAAAAAGGGGGCCAACAATTCCACATGTCCATTATTTCAACTCGTGGGCAGAAATGCAAGTAACATCAATCAGCTTCCTCATCAAATCCTAAAGAAAATGACCTAATGATTTAATAAATATTTGAAAGTTTATTTTCTCTCCTTGTGGGACATTTAGACTTTCCAATGCATGTGAACGTTACCCCTCAATTGTGTTCAGAATTTTCTATATTAAACCTAAAGCTTTTCAAGTCCATCAGTAGAGGTCTAACCCAGATAGTTTAGTATGAGATTCAGTTGTTAGCTATTTAAGACCTTAGTTACTGTATTAATGGAAATTCAAGAGCAGAGTATTAGGAATAGATTCTGGCACACAAAAGGAAAATTATTTTCAAACAACTTTCAAGCTGTTATCACCTTAATTACATAGTGCCAGTAGTTGGAGAAAGCAAGTAACCATATTGCACTTAACACTCATCAGAAATAGTACAGCATTGACTATTGTACAAAGAGCTTCTTTCAGACTATACAATTTGTTTTACAAGGAGTCTAAAACACAAACTACATACATACTAGATAAAATCCAAATCAGACTAATTTTAGATTTTATTACAGTCACAGTTTTAATTCACTATAGGTCAATTTATTTATTTGGATGAGCTGTGGCCCCCCTCCCCTAAAAAAAAAAAAAAAAAAAAAGCATGTGAGGCGTTTCCTAGATGAGCATCTTAAACCTTCATATGTTGGCAAATGCCAGTATTGTTTTATATGCAAACAGCTGTGCATGGTCCTGTTAAGGCCATAGAGTATTCTGTTAAAAGGTGGACATGTATGTCCTACATTGGGAAGGAAGCGTCCTTCAGAAATGATCCTGAAACCTAATTTGTATCTCCAAGTCACACTGGTAGGTTTAAAATCAACCAAACTCCCCCCTTTGGTTGCAGTTTACAGTTGGTTTTCACAACAGACAGCAACCATATCCTCTTCCGTTCATTCTTCTCCAAACCCAATAGGAGATTATACCTTTCTAATCAGGTTTTAAGGGAAAATATATTTTTTCTAGTTTGGTAATGATTCATGTACATGAGCTACAAGTCGGGAAACCCATGACAAAGGATCAGCCAGCATTAAATTACTGTCATGTTAATTTCAAGATAGTAATGATACTACTATGTGCCATAAAATTTGAGTAGTTCTTTGAATGTCCAGAACTAGTGTAAAAGTGATCCAAATGTCATCATATTCTATTTCAATGTTGGATATTTCCTCTGTCCAATTCTTCCCAGTCTTGAACTTCCAGTAGTTGCAGGAGACTGAAAAAGAAAAAGGCTTATACAACTCAAGCAACTTAATGGTTCTTCTCACCTGTTAAAAGTCCTGCAAAAATCTTACTACTTTTCAGAACAAACACCGACCTTTTCTTTCTGCTTTGAGAAAGACAGAGGTTTAATACACTAGAAGTCTGACCCAATTCCCAGTGATTTACATGGGAGCTGGATTAGTCCACAAGCAAATTTAACGTCCTCGCATCAATGGGAATTACTTAAATATGAAACCAAAATTTATCAGCGATTCAGTTAGCATGGCAGATAATGATTTGCTTGTGTGCTGCCACTAAGTATTAAGATACTCAGGCACATTTCAAAGGTCCATTGTAACACGTATTGCATGTGAGCACAAATTCAAAAGTTATGAGCAGGATGGGAAGGCAAAAGAACCTGATCTGCTAATAATGACAGCTTGCTGTGTGGCTATCGTGGTATTCCTGTCTCCTAATAGCAAAGCCTGGAGAAAAAAAAAAAAAAAAAAAGTCTCCCATGCCTCTCTTCTTTTGACCCTGCATACTTGGGTTGAGACGAGCAAATGTAAAGGACTCTGGCTTAACACTTAAATCTTATTAAGTTCCAGAACACTATGGAAGGCAGGGCAAGCAGGAGCAGGTCAAGTCATTTGTAAAACGAAGAGACTGGCACCATAGAAACAAGGGATCAGAAAGATGAATCAGAGCAAATACAGGACAGAGTATGCAGAGATGAGACAGAATGAGATAAAGGGCAGAAAAGAAGGCAGAGCGCTCATATCTTTGAGGTACTGGTACTTGAGGTCATGCCAAGTCATTTTCACCATCATTGGTGAAACTCAAAAGCTTCACCATCATTGTCAGCTATGTTGGCAACATTTTGCTACTTGGCTTTGTGTTCAAGATAAGGAAGTCCACACAGTTCCTCTAGCAACAATGAGGGTTTCACTCACTTGTGCAAATTGAGAAGGGTTGTAGAACTGAACAGTTCCTGCTGGAGGTCCCCCAGAAGGTGGCACACTACGGAGAGGCTAGAAAGCAGATTACATTCTATTAACGCTATGTACAGTCTCGGCCAAGTTTTGTTTGCTTACTAGTAGAAAGAAGAAATAGATACAGAGCAGCAGATTGTAATGGATGCAAAATGTGTCAGCACTTTTTGCAATTTTTTTTATTACTTGCTTAATGTAGGTTTTCACAAAATAGTCACATGCACAAACTGTAAACAGCTCTGAAAATCCAAGCATGCAAAAAACAAAAGTAACAACACACCAGTGCAGCTTTACTGAATTAGTATCCTATGGTTTTGTTAGTACAGCTTAGGCCTTCCCAAAGAATAAACTGTCCCATCCGTGATAACTGTTGTGCTTTATTGTAAGTACAAACAAGTTTTATTATGTCAGCTCTTTACTGAAATTTAACAGCAGAGATGAAGCATTCCTTTAATTCCTACAGGGGTTGTTTACAGACATAATGGGCAATGTTATCTGAGTTCACAGCATATTAACTGTTTTTGTTTGTTTTTATTTAAGGCAACTGACTACCTTGGCGCTCTCATTAACGTAAGGACAGAGTTGAGCAGAATTACCAAGTGATATACTTCAACACAAAAATAAAGCAAGCATGCCTAGATTATGTGCTTTTTGATAAATGTAATGGTAAAATTTTGAAGACCCTGCTTATGTGTTAAAAGGAACACTGCATCATAAGTTATTTTTAATGTTAAATCTGTGAAATGGAGAAGGGAGAAAATGATGACTTAAAAGTAGCATTAGTAAGAAACTGAGCAAATAAAAAATAAAGGGGAAAAAGCCAACGTAAGTGAAAATGGCCAGCCACATGTACCTGATTAAAATGCTGGCTTACTTCACGTGATAATGAACTCATTGAACTAGAGCGCGAAAGCTACAAAACAGCAAGAACACACACATACAAAACACAAATAAAAATGTCGTCATGCATGTCACTGCCCCAAGCTTTCAGTCATTTTATTTAATTAAAAATGAAGTTTCACTCTATGAAAGGTTTAAACCAATTTCAAATTAAAAAAAAAATTAAGAGCCAGAAGTTAGTTTAAAATCAAAGGATTTGTTTAGAAAGCACAAAAATTATAAAGAAAACATTTAGTAGGAACAAAGGTGGCCTGGCACATGGCAGTCTATCCCCTTCTTTGTGTGTCAAACATTTAATATTAGTGAAATTAAATGCATGAACAAAGGCGAGACCCCAAAGTACTGTTAATGTGAGACTGTTCTGAAAAGACCATTTATGATTCTGTTCAAAACAGAACAAAGTGCTCTTGCAGCAATGAAATTAAGACACATAGCTTGTACTCTGCTTATGGAAGTAAAGGGGTCTTTTTGCTTAGATTTTTAAAGGCAGTACCTAAAGTTTTCTCCTTGGCTAGTCATCAGCAATTGCATCGGTTACTTGCTGCTTTAGATTATGCAGGTTAAGACCATTACAGCCTGATGGTTAAAATATGCTGCACAGAACCATTAATTGACCCACTCTGAAGCAACCCTTACCTCTCCTGATTGGGAGCCATCTGGATTGGAACCAGGGAGTTCAGAACCAGGGGGAAGCATTGTAGAGTTTAAATACTATTTAAAAAAAAAAAAAAAAAAAGAGTTACTGTTCATTTTCAATATTTTAAGTCAGTGAGGCCACATGTTGATTTCCAGAGGGATTCTGTTTTGTTTTATACTTGTACTAATACAGGTTGAATCCCTCTAGTTGGGCACAGTCTGGTCCAGCATGATTTTAGTTAGCCAGATGTCCACTTATCATGGGTGTGTCCAAGTTTCTCGCAGTCCCAAAACATTTGTTTCCAGCCACCTGTCCTGGCTCTCAGCGTTCTGTGCTGTATTTAGCTCTAATTTACCCCTACATATCTCCTAAAAGTCGAGGAAGCAGTGGAAGTGTTGGCGACGCTACTAGACAATACTGACCTCCTGTGATTCAGCAATTCTCTGGTTTGGCATCAGGCAGGACCCAAGGGTGCCAGATTAGAGAGGTGCAATCTGTACTTCTGAAGCAACTACCAAGTAATATGCTGAGCTATAACACACTTGATAGGACTAACACTGCTGAGCAGGCTGCCATGTTCTGCATGATCTGAAGCTTTTGGGTGTCTTTCATACTTAGCCCTGTGAAGAGCCTCTCTCAAAGTTAACATTTGTCAGCTGACAGTTTGAGAAATACATAGGAACCAAATGTATGAACAGAAATTCAATGGCAGCTATTGCAGGGAAAGAATGACTATTCAGGACTCAATTTGTACTAAGATAGCACCCAGAGAATCCAACCATAATCGATTCCCCCATCATGCTACTGCAACAGTCTCTGCTCCAAAGAGCTCTCAGTGTAAACTGAAATTTACATCTTAAATATGTGACAGAGAGAAATGGAGCATTATATTAATAGGTTATTGGTATTACAAAATTCTACATTTTGGGAAGAAGTCATAAGACTAAAGAACTCCTGGCCATGTACTGACTGATATTCCAACAACGTAAGTGTGACTTGACTACACAACACAGTTATGAGTAAGATGAATAATAAGGTGAGTAGCACTGAAACATGGAAAAGATGCTTCATCTCCACAGAGGGAGCAGATCATATCACTCTCAGGCTACAAGTTACCATTGACATACAGGTTTCAGAGGGGTAGCCATGTTAGTCTGTTTCAACAAAAAACAAGAAGTCCTGCAGCACCTTAAAGACTAACAAATTTACTTGGGCATAAACTTTCATGGGCTGCAACGTATATCATCAGATGCTTATGCTCAAATACATGTTAGTCTTTAAGGTGCCATAGGACTCCTTGTTATTTCAGTTATATAGAGAGTGACTACCTACATATTATATAGTAGGAAAAATAAGGGGTCCTAATCCAACAAATGCTCTGCACAGGACCCAGGCAAGGTTTTCCATTTTATTCATCTGTGTTTTCTCTTCTCTTCCTAGTTTTTTTCCCTTCTCTCTTTAGGGTTTATTTAGGTATAGGTATCACATGCTTTTTAGGTTACACCACTAGGAAATTGCAACTGTAATCCTTAGTTTTTCAGCCAAAGTTATAATTGGATATGAATGGCGATTGCATCTTTACTGACCTACCTGTGGATCTGCAGTTGCATCAGCGCTGACTTGATTTGCAGAGGTCATCTGCTCGCCTGCCCCGCTCCCTTCCAGAGGTTGCTGCTCCTCAGGAACTACAAAAGAAACTGGTTTTAACCAAAGATGAACACTGTATCAAGCCTTACAGAGATATGAGGAACAGGATCAAGAGTAGAACTAGGTTTTCAGAGTAGCAAACTGCAATGAGAGACTGATTGGAATTAAAAACCTCATCTGGAAAGTTACACTGGTTTGACTATATTCTAGGAAAAAATATTAGATCTATTTCCTCCATCTCCCCTCAAAGATAGTGGCAAGTCTTTTTCAAATGGAGAAGTGTACAGCCAATTAGCAATATGCAATAGAAGCATACACTTTTTATATGGGAAATCTTAGAGCAACCCAGTAAACAGCAGGGATGTAAGCGAGTAGTCAAGGACTCAACTAGTCGAGTCCTCAACTACTCACTTCCCCCCCCCAGCCCTTGCTGCCTCTGTAGGAGAGACAGCAAGGGGATTTGGGGGAGGTTTGAGACAGGAGCCTGTGCTGGGGAAAGCCAGCTTAAAAGCCGGTCCCACCCCCTAGCACCATCTCCGCAGTGCCACCTGCCCTCGCTCTACCCCTGCTGCCTCTATCGGCACTTTTTGTCTAGCAAAGAACATACATTGCTTAATCAGATTACTCTATGAAATGCTCTTTTGTGGGTAACAGTAATAACTCCCATGTCTTAAATTAAACTAAGAGTTACTACATAGCAACTCTTATTTAAAACTGCCCTCTTGTTTAGAGAACAGGTGCTGGAATCATGAAGATCAGTTGTTCTGATGGCCTAGCTGCCTACGACAGCAAAGACATAACCTCTCTTAGTACACATGGTCTAGAGCAGTGTTTCTCGACCAGGGGTACTCGAGAGAAGTCTGGGGGGTACATCAACACAACTGAAAATGGAGAAAACTGAATTTTTGTTTTAAGTTTTACAGCATTGTATTATTTTTGTACTTTTTACATCCAAAAATGTCATCACCCGCCCGGCTACGATTAAGTTGTTTAAACAAATGTGTTGCAATGGTAGAAAAAAAATTGTGTGAGAAAACTGTAGGTACTGGGGGTACTTTTTTTTTTTTTTTTTGAATAAAGGGTACTTTATAAAAAAAGGTTGAGAAACACTGGTTTGGAGAACATGGTTTCTGAGGTGCAGAGTAGCAGCTGTTTTCGCCTAGTTGCTGTCTCCAGGCTGATAGGGAATTCAATGACTGTTAAAGAAGCTTTAAAGTGTAGACCAATAGGAACAAGAGTGAACTTTGGGGTTTTTTTGTGGGGGAGGAAAGGTCTCAAAAGGCTATCTGTAATATGCATAATGGATAAGTATTCTTTAACATACCTGCTGCTTGCAATTTATCTGCATTGGGTTTACACACCTGAGTTTGGTACAAACAAGTTTGCAGGAATAGGCATTGGTGCCAAGGGGGCAAACAGGTCTAATGGGGCAGGAACAGCACCACTGGATTTTGGTCCATTTGGGTTCAGAACGTCAACATAACGAGCTCTGGTTCCTGCTGAAACAGGACAACAAAACATGGAAATACGTCAGCCTGCAGCAAAAATGTAAATCAAAACAGAACATTATTTCTGGTTACAACAACTTTCAGGATCGGAAAAAAGCAGGCCCCAAGATTAAGATGGTAAACTCCGAATCACAGCATGTGGTGCTGGCAGCAATCACAAGGGTGATGCTAGCTTACCCAGCAAAGCTGATATTGCCATCCACTCCAGGATGTGGCAAACTGCCAAGTGCTCATCAAAGAAGCTGCCGCCTCCAAAAAGGTGGCAACTTCACTTTTGGGTTCTGCACAACAGGGATAATAATCTTAAGCTTTCCCCTTTAGACTGAGGAATGCCATCCCCTACTGCACAGTTACCTGCTCTTCTGGAGAATATGTTGACGCTGGGTGGACCCCCAGGCCCAGGTGGAGCAGTCTGAGGTGTTTTAGGAAAACCTGTTGGAGGTGGCGGCTGTGGCTTGCTCTGGAAACAAAAAGCAGTATTAGCCTTTGAATGGCATTTTTCAAACAAACATTTCTCGGTGTTGGTCTCCTCAGCCACTCTATCAATAATAGAACTGGACACACACCCCTTGTGGTCTTGCTCAGAATGTCTCAACCTTTCCAGGCAATCCCTTATTTGAGATCAAACATTGACTATACAAGCCTAAAAAAGTATCAACAGCAATATGTAATTGTAAAGAGTAAGGGAGTGCAGGAAGGAATATTTTGCTTGACGCTGTAAAAATTTGATAGCTTTGACACCTTCCCCCACTGCCTTTATGCCCCTCCCCTCCCATGAGGATCTGGATGAAGAAAAGTGGTCTAAATGGTGCCAACTACCACGGATCATATTCTACTTTCACTTACTCCGATTTACATCAGTGTAAGTTTCACAGTACTGACTGGATCCTCAGTAGTAACGGAGGACAGAAATGGACTCAGAAAACACATACTTCCTCTGATTTATGTAAATTGTTTACTAATTACAGCAAGTGTCATGCTACACATTTTAACTCCAAGTAATCCAGCAAAATGACATTTAAGAGCCACTCTTTGAAAGTCCAGTTATCTGACAATTATCTACTCAAGCAAAAAAAAGCAAACTCCTCAGATTTTTTACCTCCTCTTCCGGCTCATCTAAATCAACCCAGCGCTGTTTCTTTTCATCCCAAACAATCTATGAAGAAATCACAGTTCAAGAATTAAGAGTGCAAATAGGTATCACAGCCAGTAAGCAGGAAGTTATTTAGAATATTCATTTTGAAAGCCATTTGCAGAATGAGTCAGGCATTTTGAAGCCATGTATAAAGGTTTTTTTGGCCACAAAAAAAAAAAAATCCATAATCTGTGGATTAAAACACAGATGAGCAAATTAACATGTATGATGTGTGCTATGTTTTAGGGCCCTTACTGATTTGTTCTTATCATCTGGAAGGTGAGCTTCATTCTTTCCTTTTCCCATCAGCCACCGAAACCAATTTGCACCACCCTAAAAATAAATACAAGGCTTTTTAGTGTATTCCTCCAAGAATCTACTGACAGCAGATTTAAAAAAACAACAACTAACGTCATACTATTCCATTTCAATTAGTCCTTCATATAAACTGTATCCCAAGAAAGTATAAATGATAGCCAATAAAAGATTAAGACTCATAGAAAGGAGAAAGCTGCCACTAGTAGAAATATGAAATTATTAATGTCAAATGGAGGCAGAGGGATACAAGAAGGCTGAGTCAGACGCAAGAAGTTGTAGCGGGGAAAGCTCTTTTCAGCTGAAACAGATGTATGTTAAGTCAAGAGATCAGTGCTAACTGAACAGGAATGAGTAGTAAAGGGGGAGTTAGACAAGTTTTGAAAGATTGGTTGAAGTTCATTTTGGAGGGACTGAAGTCAGAGAAGGCAATTTTGAACTGGATCCTAAGGGCTTGTCTTCATTATCCAGAGATTGATGTTCCGGATATCAGTCTCACAGGGTTCAATTTAGTGGGTCTAGTAAGGACCCGCTAAATCGACCACTGATGGTGTCTCTGTTGACCTCAGTACTCCATGGGGACACAATGAGTAAGGGAAGTTGATGGGGAGAGTTTTGCCCATTGACCTCCTGCAGTGGGGATCAAGGCCGTCCTTAGGCATACGCGGAGTACGCAGTCTCGTAGGGCACCATGCTTTCTGGGGCACCACTCTGCCAGCATGGGACGGAGGGGAGCATACGCGTGCGCTCTGCACCGGAGCCAGTAAGGGCGCTGCCGGCACTTACGGCCCCGCCAGAAGACCCCACCGGGCCGAGGGACTCCGGCGAGGTGGCTGGCAAGCTGACCCCGGCTGGAGAAGGGAAGCTGACAGCCCGGGCGGCAGCGTTGGGAGGAGCCGGGGCTGCGCCGGGGGCCGGGTCACGCGCGGCATGCCGGAGGGGGCAGGGTTACGCGTGGCTTGGCATTGCGGCGCCATTTTTAAAAACAGCCAAGCCATGCCTCCACAGGAGACGCGCCAAGCGGGGCGCGGGGCAGCAGAGCCTCGCTAGGGCGGGGCCGGCTGTGTTGTGATGGGCCGGGGCTGCGAGCGCCGAGCGGCCCAGCTCCGGCTCCGGCACGTGGTCTGGAGCCCGGGCTGCGGGGACTTCTGGGGCCCAATCGCAGCCGACTCCAGCCCTGCAAACGGGAAGGCAGAAGGTAGGCGAGGCGAGGCAAGGGTGGGAGAGGAAGGGGCTTATGCTGGTGGAGGGGGGCAGGTCTCAGGAAGGCTGAGGGCAGTGAGAAGGGCAGGAGTCAGGACAGCAGAGGAGAGTGGGGGGTTGGGGGCAGCAGGCACCAGGGGAGCTGATGGAGCAAGGGGAGGAGACATGGCAGCAGAGGGAAAAGGTAGAGGTTTATAAGATATTTATTAATAACTTGGGTGCCACAGTGGCACATCCAAATAAGCCACATGAACTCGGTACTGGTGCACAAACACAAAATTCATTTTGCTCATGGGAGGAAACTCTTAGGCTACGTCTACACTGGCATGATTTTGCGCAAGAACTCTTTTGCGGAAGAGTTCTTGTGCAAAAACTCTTCCAGAAGAGAGCGTCTACACTGGCATGTGCCTTTGCACAAGAGATGTGCTTTTGCGCAAGGGCATCCATGCCAGTGTGGACGCTCTCTTGCGCAAGAAAGCTCCGATGGCCATTTTAACCATAGGGCTTTCTTGGGCAAGAAATTCATGTTGCCTGTCTACACTGGCCTCTTGCGCAAGAACAGTTGCACAAGAGGGCTTATTCCTGAGTGGGAGCATCAGAGATCTTGTGCAAGAAGCACTGATTTCATACATTAGAACATCAGCGTACTTCGTAAGAACTCCCCGCCAGTGTAGACAGGCAGCAAGTTTTGGTGCAAAAGCGGCCGCTTTTGCGCAAGATCGCACCAATGTAGACACAGACTGAGATGGAACACTTCCCCCAGCCTCTCTGCCCCCCGAGTTATGTCACACACACTGGGTTAATGCAATTGCAGGATAGTTGCATGAGGGGGGTTTGGTGGGGGCCAAACTAATCCCTATTGGCAGGAGGATGGTGGGAAAAGTCCTTGGGGGCGGGGTGGTGGTCACATGACACCTTTTACTTTTGGTCATGTGTCCATCTTGCCATGAGAGTGTTGCCTCCAGAGGCATGGCTAACAGGGGTGAGGGGTGTGGCTAATGGGGGGGGGGTGTGTGTCAAAGAGTACATTTAAAAAAATTCTTTGGGTGCACACCCTAATGAAATATGCTGCGCATGCCTATGACAGGAAGCAGTAGAGCATGTAACAGCAGGGCTGGGTCCTAGAGAGCTGAATGCACTGCCTGCAGCACAGTCTGAGGGAAGGGATTGGCTGCTGGGGTTTCTGGAAAGGGGAGGGAGTAGGGGTGGAAGAGCAAGTCAGTCATAGGGGCACCAGTTTAATAATCTCGCGTAGGGCACCATAAATCCTAAGGATGGCCCTGGTGGGGATTCCGCAGAAATTCAACAAAGTATGTTGAATTCAGCTATGCTATTCTTGTAGCTGGAGTTAGGAAACTTCCTAAAATTGACTGAAAATACACAAGAAAATAAGAAGCCAACTGCAATGTGCATCGTGCTTTGGTGCATTCAGTGCATGTTGGAAACCTAAGTAGCAGCATTCTGCACATGCTGGAGTCTGGGACCTCAACTGAATATGTAGATTGAGGTTTCAATAGCCAAGACAAAAAATTCATCTGATTCAGGTAAACAGCCTCTCCCCCATGTTAGCACCATGATTTACTATAGCTGCCATTAATCACTGCTACTTGTAACTAGATACCCATTCTAAATGTACCTTTCTCACTGCTGCCTCCCTCTTGATCTCTTTGTTGGTCTCTTTCCCTTCAGGTATGGATGGAGGAGGAGGAGGAGAGGGCTGCTTTGCTGTAGAGTTACATCTTTCTCGCCCTACCGAATGGGTGGAGGATTCTGAGGTGGTCCGAGATCTTCGCCCATAGCCCTGTATTACAGATATACAGGGGTTTTAAATCATCTTACTACTAACCGAGAGGGATTATATTTTATTTTGCTTAAGAAGTTCCTTCTTTTGAAATGTCAGTGCGAACAGAGATGCAAAATCATTAGAAGTGGGTGAAATGTAGATAGGAAAGTCAAGATAGTGAAAAACAGCCTGGTCATGGCATACCATGTGTGCTGAAGACTGAGAGGTGGATCTGGATCTTCGTCCTGGTGCCTGGTTAGATACAAAGCCAGCACATGCTTTAATAAGCAAGCAACTAAACACAAAGTAGACAGTAAAGTCCCCTCCATTTCCAATCTTAATGTACATGTTCCCAAACAAAATGCAAGACATTTGAGTTAGTTATTCAGGCACATCTCTACCCTCTGGTTTAGGTGCATAGTACAGAGGCAGAGAAAGCTGAAACCTAACTATGCTTTCACAGTAATGTGGATGATCTATTAAAGAGGTAATCAAGTCAGGTCATCCCACTGCATGGACTCAGAAAGACTGTAAAAATATTAAAGGTGACAAAAATATTGCCATGAATAATGATGTTTGGCTACATTGTCTGTATGTGACCTTTAAATGTTAATTTAGCAACTTTGGTATTAAAAATAGCACAGGTTTGACCTGTACATTTATTTAACAAGTGGTTGCCACCACTTCATCCATTGGCAATAGCATCCCTAATTAAGCAAAATTAAAATTAATTCTGTTTCAGTTAAGCAACTATTACTTCATGAGGCTAAATCAGTTCCCTAGATGTCCAACTTAAGTGACTAATGATGAAAATTAAAACATGGCTAGGTTTTGAACACATGTACAATTTGGGATAGCACCACCCACTGGTTCAATGCAAAACAATACTGCCTTTTCAAAGCATGGTCAGCAGATTTGCTCACTAGGATCTGCTTTTCTCTCCTCTGATAAATGTTTGAGCCCTGCTGGGTTGTGGCAGGTTGGCATATAAACATTTTAAAATCCAACATGTCTGATTTTCCACTTCCCAGAGTATTTTAAAATAGCAGATCTAATTTCTCCTGGATTTTTAATTCTGCAACAGAAGACTGGACTGCTGCTGAGGTGCACTTCACATACTTAGTTTTAGAGTGCCACTGAATAATGAGTTCCATATGTACATAGTGAGATTTGGAGAAAGCAGTAAAGATGTAGAATATAAAAAAAAAAAATACCATATTTGCCATTTTGCCATAGAAATCCTCCTCTTTTTGTTCAGGGAAAGTCTGTTGAACTGGAGATTCCTGGGGAATTCTCTGAATTGCTTGAAAAACAAGAAGAGAGCAAGTTAGTGAATTTCAGTGTTTTCCAACACACAACAGCTATCTAAACAGCTGAGCTAGATGTGCCATAAATTTTACCCAACTCCTCATTGGTTAGAGATGCTAGTGCTAGAGAACCCGATGCTTTAAAGAATTAACACTAAATTTCAGGGCACATGTGAACTGCATCCAGGGTCCTTTTCTAACTTTATTATTCATGTGCAGGGCTCGACAAACCGCTGAATCTACTCGCCCATGGCGAGTAGATTTCAGCCGGTTACTCCGTGTGCCCCATTCACCGGCGCTACGTGCATGCGCAGTGCCGGTCTGGCGCATGCACAGTGCAGGGCTGGCGAGTGGCTCTCGCTGGGGTTTGTCAAGCCCTGTTCATGTGTATTTCGTTTCTTAAAAAGGAGAGTCAGAACCAGCTAAGTGAGGCATTCCTTAAGATGGCGGTACTTTAGCCTTGACATGCGGTATATCTCCAATTTAAATTCTACAATTTCCACGGTTCTAAACCTTCACTTTCAGTTTGAGATGAACGTCCTCCAATTCCAATCACAAGCATTTCCAACAAAAACTGCCCACATGATTGCAATAGATCAGAGTTGAGACAGAAGTGTCCAGAAGGGAATTGGTTGTGACTCATTTACTTACCCTGGATTTCTCTCTCACCCTTAAATCAAGCCTGATATGCAAGGCCAGTATTTTTTGCTTCCTTTTAAGTTTTCACGCTACACTCAGTTACCCAAGATTTACTTTATAATTTTCATTATTGAAACAAGTTACCATGTGCTCCGTCTCCAAAAAAGTCTTTAGCGCCCTCAAGAGTAGGGAAGGCATTTATTGAGAGCACAAACCTGTTTCCTGGTTGAACTGCTCTTCCTGCCGTGTTTCTGCTGCTTGAGGAGGTGGTCCTCCTGGTGGCACTGTAGTTCCCAGGTATAGCAGAGACTGTTCAGCTCCATATTGATTTGGAAAGCCTGGTGGTGCAAAGCCAGACCCGGGCCCGACAGAGGGAGGGGCTGGAGAATAGAAAGGAACACCACCAACTGTTTCTTGCTGGGCAGGAGGAGTCACAACTGCTGAGCCTTCAAGGATAGTCTGAGGTGCTGCAGAACAAAATTTAAGAAAATTACTTGTAATTAAAAAAAAAGGGGGGGAGGGCGGGAGAGAGAGAGAGAGAGAGATGTGGTCTAAGCGCTGGTTGGAGGAGCCAGGAACTGCTCAGTTCTAATCCCAGTTCCAATTCCAATAACCACAGCTGTAAAAAAAAAAAAAAAAACACAGAATATTCGCCTACTTTCCAGGGATGCATTTTATTGCAGTTCATGGAGAATAAATTTTCTTTAGTCTGTGTTTGTTTACTTGACAAAAGTTAAGCAAGAATACCCGGAGAATTCATTTTCTCTGAGGAAGATCTAATATAGGCTGCATCTCTACAAACCTGGACTCTCTAGTTTGGCAACACCCATGGTCCAGCAGGACCACAGTTGTTTCAGGATCACAGAGTCCCAGTGCAAGGCAGTGGGGGTGGGGGCAGGGCCGGGAGTGCGAATCAGCTGGGCTGTGGAGGAGAGCCAGGGAGCCAGAAATGACCCACCTTAGTCTGGCAAAATCCCTCATCTGGGACCACTCAGGTCCCAAGGGTGCTGGAGCAGGGAGGTCCAACCTGTACCTCCATATGGAATGCTTACTTGAAAGAAACCAGCACAAATACTTCAATTGTTGCTACTTGGCCTTTTTTATATCTTTAGTTGTCACACTGGCTCCTGTGACAGTAGTGAAGAAGCAGGATTAGAAGAATCGAATGTTCAAAGCATGTCACTCAAAAGACAGTTTTTTAAAAAGCAGTGAACTCTTTTGAAGTCAATATATCTTATTTCTGGCCCCATTACAAATGAGACAAACCTGTGCCTTTATAGGTTTCTATGTGAAGAACTGTACAATTTTTACAACTGTTTATGTACAACAGAAAAAGCTAACAGTGTTATTCTTACTTCTAATGCTACATAAGTCTAACAAAGTGAATTTACTTTAAAAATGTTTCTCTTTTTAGTATACTATATGGGTTCTTCCCTTTGACATCCACATGGAGAACAATGTGAAATACTAACCTGAAGGCATTAGCTGCACACCTGGCATGTGCTGTACCATATTAGGTAACAAGGATGCCAACAATGGATTTTCAGTAGCAGGGCCCACTTCCTGTCGTGATCCTGTTCCATCATATTGACTGACATGGTCTAATTCAGAGCTTGGTGTGCTGCAGGCATACTGCTGAGGGGTGGATCTATCTGCGTTGTAAGCTATCGTACCATCCTGTAGTGAGAAAACAGAAGCCAATGAACCACCATAAGAGATTAAATTCATAACCCAGAAAGAGAATATTAAAGGAAAGTCTTCTAAAAAAAAGATCATTCATCAGTTTCTTGAAGGTGAGGAAAGAAAAACTTTGCAACTAGATTTTCCAGTCATAACTCTCTCAGGTAAAATATAAGTAAAGGGTCATTGTTGAGTCAAGTTCGGCCCAAAAAACCAGATGTTTAAAAAAAGCCTCATAAACATACATAAAAGATCGTTAAAGTGCTGATAGTGGCGGTGGCACGATCGCCTCGTCCCGTGACAAAGAGGAATTGGTGGGCGGTGACGAATCGGGGGAGGGGAAGAGAATGGGACGACTCCTCCATTGCTTGGAATGCCTCTGATTGTTGAATCTATGTGGATGTTCGAGGTGTAAGAGAGGCAGCCTGTTTATAAGGGCTTGCATGCAGGCTGTGGTGTCTCCTGTATGAGCTCCAAGGACTCCAATAAGGCCATTATGCGGTGCAGACGGGATGGCAGAGACCGCTGGTATGTCGGTGGTACCGAGTATATGAGCGGTGACGATGGTGCTGACGAATGAGAAGGTACTGTCGGCATGGTGGAAACGGTCGGTGCCATAGAGCCCGGTACCGATTATGGCGTTGGTGCCATAGTCATCGGTACCGATGAAGTCTTCGGTACCGGTGGTGTCTGAGCTGGTACTGATATGGATGATGGTACCAAGGTCCATGCTGGTACGGTCTTAGGGTGATGGCTGAGCCCTTTGTCATCGGTTCCGGCAGCGTTCGACGGTGCCTGGACACCTGAGGTGCCTGGCGTGTCGTAAGTGCTGATGCGAGGCCTCTGCGCCAATGGTTTGGGCAGAGACCATTTTCTCAAGGAAGGTGGTGATGGGGGACAGAGGAACTCCTCTTTTTGGGTGCCTGCTTGCCCCGAGGTGAGCCTGGGGGTGAACGTACCTTCCTAGGCTGTCTTCCCGGGACTGAAGCTGGGTGTGCCTTCTTTTCCATAGGCATGAGTTTGAAGTGAAGTTCTGGCCTTAAGTTTGGCGCAGTGGGGACAATCTTGTGAGGAATGGTGTTCTCCTAAACATCTGACACATTGCGAACGTCCGTCCAAGATAGGCATTGTGTTTCTAAAGGAGGCGCAGTGTTTGAAGCCCGGAGAGCCGGGCATCACGATTTCTTTTTTTGGGAGGTAATGATTACTAACTATCAAAACTGTTAACAACACTAACTAAAACTAAGAATTAATAGCTAATGAACAATGAAAGGTATGAACAAGGCAGAGAACTGAAGAGGTCCGTCTCAGGCTGAGGGCAGTTGAGAAGGAACTGGAGGGTGTGGGCCCCGCATGCACGGTGCCGACTAGCATGGCGCGCACCAGTTGGTGCCGCGCATGAGCGACCCGGTGGGGACTGCTTCAAAATCTCCGTCCAGGTGCCGAGACGGCACCAAGACCAAGCGTGGAGCATCCACGGGGACCTCTAGAAGAAGAGCCTAAGGTCCAGGGGCCAGATGTGGCCCTGGGGTGCCTCGATCTGGCCTCCGAGGCTCAGGGCCTCCCCCACCAATGGGGAGCCCGTGCTGGCGCTCCAGCCCCCTTGGCATCTCTCTACAGATCCCGGCCCACTACTGACTCTTCTGTGGGTCAGCAGCCCTTGACGCAAAAAAGGTTCCCCACCCCTATCTTATAGGGTATGAAAACCATGGAATTTTACAGTTCTCCTTGTACAGGAATGCATGAAGAAGTCTATCCCCCACCCTCCATCCACCCACCCCACCACCTTTCAACTTTTGCCCCAGTTTTCAGTGTATTCACAAGTCTGCACATCAACCTGATTTAAGTGGTATGCAATTGGATAGCTTTAACATCCAATAAATCAGAATTTTATCATTACATCATTAGAACAGAAAAAGCGCAGCACAAAAACATTTTATGAAAAGGCTCTTAAGTCAAAATCTTAGCAGAGAAGCCTTTAATTTTGGAAAGAAGATTTTTTTTACCTTGATCTGGCCATCCAACTGCCGAAGTCGTACTAACCATGATGGTTCAATAAATAATTCCTGCTCTGGTTTCTCTTTAATCTGTGGGTCGAACAGGCGCAACTGAGATGATATCTATCAAAAGAAGCATTATAAAAATGAATAAAGTTGGTAAAGAGGTCAATAAAATACAAATAGAGATTTCTAAGCTCTCCTTCATGAACCTATACATACCAAGCCATGAGGGCTTAATTCTAAAGAATATTCATCCCTATAGTACCTGCATAAGTTGGCTGATAAGCACAGGTGAATAATAGTAGGGATTTTTAAGAACTGTTTTGGAAATCACTTCACAGTAATGAAATGCTTGTGCGGCTAGTCCCATCTCAGCTAGTCGGCAAGCATAGATGAATTTGAAAACCTGTGGAGTGCAAGAAGATAAAGTTATAGTACAGGCTCACATCATTTTTTAAAATATTGCAGGGTAGTTTACTACACCAGGTACAAACTGAATGAAGTATACGATTATCACACGTATTCTAGATTTAAACATGAATACTAGTCAAAACACAATCAAACTATTCCCCTACTCAAGTTCTACAATGGGGGTGGGGAGTGGGGGCATCAGATTGTATACAACTGGTACAAACAAATCCCACTGGATTTCTTCTTTGAATTTTAAATGTAGTCAGTACGTTTAATTTAGGTTCTGGAGTGTGGAATTCACAGTACAGTAAACTTCCGATAATCCGGCACCTTTAGGACCCAGGGGGTGCCGGATTATCAGATATGCTGGACTATTGGAAGGGGGGGCTACGAGGGGTCTGGGGTGGGGTAGGGGGATGCCACCCCAGACCCCTCATAGCCCCCCCTTCCGATAGTCCGTCTTTGCCCCAGGCGTCCCGATTCAGCCGCTGCTGGTCAGTTTCAGCAGCGGCTGAATCGGGACACCTGTGGCAGAGCAGCTGGGGTGCTGCCGGGTTGGTCCCGCAGCACCAGGCGGCGCTGACGGGACCAACCCGGCAGCACCCCAGCTGCTCTTGGGGACGCCTGGGGCAGAGCAGCTGGGGTGCTGCCGGGTTGGTCCCGTAGCGCGCCCCTTGGTGCTGCGGGACCAACCCGGCAGCACTCCAGCTGCTCTGCCCCAGGCGCCCTCAAGAGCAGCTGGGTGTTGCCGGGTTTGGTCCCACAGCGCCGAGGGGCAGCGCCACGGGACCAACCTGGCAGCACCCCAGCTGCTCTGCCCCGGCTTCCCGATTCAGCTGCTGGTCAGTTTCAGCAGCGGCTGAATCGGGGAAGCCAGGCGCAGAGCAGCTCCAATTGTCCGGCTGCCCGGAGCACTTCCGGGTTCCCAATGGTGCCGGACCATCAGGAGTGCCGGAGCATTGGATGCTGGACCAATGGAGTTTTACTGTATTTGCTCTTGGGGAAAATCAGATTTAGTGGCTACTACCATCAGGAAAATCCTAGAACTATACAGTGCAATGATCCAGACATAAATTTAGAACTCAATTTTTACATTTATTTGGATGCCAAACAGAAAACAAAAGATCCAAAATGACAGTTCACGTTATTTTTTAAATGTTTAATGATTCCTGAGTTTAACTTTTGTTTGTGCTTGAAATTTACCTTGCATTATTTTCATTATCAGGAGTCTTTTGGGAGCAAGTATGAGAAAAAGACAAGGTCCTTCAAGTACTTGAGAGAGTATGCAACGAAAGTGAACACCGCCCCATTCATAAACAAGGTGAAAGAGCACCTCATACAAAACGTGACACACAACATTAAGAAAAACAGAATCACTCCTAACCTGGAAATTGGGTAAACAGCAGGGCTGGGTTCCCAGTGACTGTGCATATTCATACGCTTCTGTTCTTTGAATGGCTTCATTGGTGGCAAACTTTAGAAATGGCAGGCTGATAGAAAAGTGAAACACATAAATCTGGAGATATCACTTCTAATGAAGATATATGATGCTACTCACACATCAGAAATTAAGTCACATGGCAGTACTGAGTACAAAGCATAAGATCAAGAAATTTCCATGCTTCAAAAAATAAGTGGTGAGGTCCTAAACAACTTTAATTAAGAGATTATTGTGGAGTGTTACTTGCTAAAATACTGTAGTCCATTTCCTTATATTTTCGTCTTTTAATCTAAAAGACGATATTTAAGAGTAGGTTAGATAAATGTCTATCAGGGATGGTCTAGACAGTACTGGGTCCTGCCATGAAGGCAGGAGACTGGACTCGATGACCTCTCGAGGTCCCTTCCAGTCCTAGTATTCTATGATTCTATGATAAATAATTTTACAAAAACAGAGACAAGTAATTTGAATTCCACACCTGTGATTTGATCCAAGTAGGACAAGCTTTGTTGTTTTCTTTGTATAAACACCAAACCCGACCTGGGCCATCAGGTAGCAAAAATGAGCAGCATCTAAAAGGCCTTTTGAAGCTGAAACAAAACACATAGATCACATAGGAAATAGTACCTTAATGACACATAACTAATTCATAGTATCTTGAATAGTTCACAAAACAGAAATCTGCAGAACTAAAAGAGATTCAGTTTTATTGTATAAGCAGCAATTGTTAGTTTTAATAAAACAAACCCAGCAATTTGTGTTTAAGAAAACCCTTCATTTGTTCATAGCCCACATTTGTGCCATTGCTCCCAATATAAACAGCCTTGCTATTTACCCACTTTATGCTCTATAGATTCAACTTCAAATTAGTTACCAAGAGTATCTCCCATGGTGGTAATAGTCCTCGATTCCACATCCATGTTATTGGTCAAGTTGGATAGTACCATAGCAAGATGAGGCCTCCAGTCTCCCCATTTCTCATCCCCACAGCACTAGAATTAGAATAGATACCCATCAAGCCATAGAATGGAAGGGTGTGTGGGTAAAAATTACAAACTGAGTAAGGGGCAGCATAATTCTGCATTCTAGATAAGATATGCAAGAACTTAATGGCCAAACTACTCGTTAATTTAGCTTACTATCCTGTCTTCCAACAGTGACAGTACCAGATGCTTCAGAGGGAATTAACAAAACAGGGACATTATGAGTGATTCATCATCCCCTGTCAGATGCTGGGATTGGATGACAGTCAGAGGTTTTGTGACACCCAAAGCATGGGGTTGTACCCTGACCATCTTGGCTAATAGCCATCGATAGACCTATCCTCCATGAACTTACCCAATTCTTTTTGGAACCCAGTTATACATAAAAGCATACTGCTGATGTGCTGCAAGAGGTAATTCACAGGAGAACATATACAAGCCTTAACTGAAGCTTATTCTTAAAACTCACTGTGGATGCTGCTGGCATTCTTCCAGACATGAGCTGGTAAACAGTTTGCAGAGGATCATTAATTGGAAGACTGTTGGCAAATCTAGATGCACATTACAGAAAAACAAAAGTAAATAATTGTAGGTAAGCAGCTAACATTTTGATGTTTAGTTCAGTGAGTCACCTTTAAAAAAAACATTTACTGGCTAAACTATTAGACCTGCAGTATAGCCATATACAAATACAATGGCAGGAACAACCTCAAGAGTCAGGCTCCTGCTGCCAACAGACAGCAGGTGTAACACTGTTTCAGAAGCTGTGGGAGGACAGAGAAAGCTGTTCTTATCTACAGACAGTCCTTGCTGGAAGATAGTTGCTTCTTTCCAAAATGAGAAGGAGCAGGGGCATAACATTAGTCAGGTATTAAAGTCCCAAAAGTAAGGGGTTAAGTAGCCACCCAAAACTCTAACAGGAACACAAACACACACAATGTATTTGTGAGGTAGTGGGGATTGTATTCATTCTGCTTTATGTTGCGTGTGATTTCTACTGTCCTGTGGTAAACCTATATGTGCGCACCACAGTTTCCCTGGGCACTGCACCAATAGCTAGGTGATAGGAATTTCAGGGTGATAGTCTATAAGGTGCTACAGGACTCCTTGTCGCTTTTGCAGATCCAGACTAACACGGCTACCCCTCTGATACTAGTCTACCTCATGTACACAATGGTTGATGCTTTCTGCAACCTGAGCCTGGAAGAGGGTGGTGTAAACGGTAACATCTTTTGTCAAGCTGGACAAAGGCCAGCTGCAGGGCTGGGGCAGGCTCCTGGCTGTGAGAGTTAGTCTTACCGTCTTGGGGTGCAGGGCCCTTGGCTCTGAGCCCTCTCCGCCCCAAGATGGACTGTACAAACTGCTTCCAGTTTCTGTGCTGACAAGTCTGTTCTACTCTGTATCCCTGTCAACAAATAAACCGTCTGTTCTACCTACTGGCTAAGTCGCATCTGACTGAAGTTGGGGATGCAGGGCCCAGTGAAGCCTCATGCCTTGTTGACAATATTTAAACCCTTTAGTGTGAAAATCTGGGTTTTGAAACATGAAGGGCAACTAATTCCTACACTAATGGTCTGCAGTTTGTACGGCATAATTCTTCGAGTGCTTGCTCACATGTATTCCAATTGGAGGTGTGCACGCGTTGGAAAGTTTTTCCCTAGCTGCTACCCGTTGGGTCGGCTGTAGAGCCCCCTGGAATGGAGCTTGTGTGGTGCACTATATTTGACCCTACCAATTCAACCACTCCTCAGTTTCTTCTTCCCGCCAGTGATGGCTGTTGGAACTTGCAAGTGCCTTGTATCCCTAGCGCTTCCCACTCTTGGTTGTGTAAATAGTAAGATCAATAGTTAAGTTAGTGTTAGAGTTAGCAATGGGAGATGAAGGGGATTTTCCTTTCACTCCAATGATCCTTCAGGGCTTGGGGCATGCAGAAGTCCCAGGGCTGCAAACCCTGCAGGTTTTATCTTAAGTTTATGCCAACCAGTGACCTCCACAACTCGTATCTCTGGTGTCTGGTGGGGAGCCCTCCAGACTAACAAATGCAAGATCTGCAAGGCCTTCAAGCCACGCACCAGCAAGGAGTGGAACTTTTGCCTGGAGCAGCACCTCATGGAAACCATTCTACAACTGCAGGATTCAGCACCAAGTGCTTCAGTGTGCAACACACCTCCTTTGGTTCCGGGACTGGCATAAAAAAAAAAAAAGATCCTCTTGGTACAGTTGCGCGCCCCTGTGGAGTCTAACTGGTGCTGCTCATGCTCCCCAGGGTGGCTTCCAAAGAGGCCTAGCCTTGACGTTGGTGCATCCAGCTCCAGTCTCCCACTCTGCACCGCCAGGATTAGCAGGCCTGAACTGCCATGCCTTCCCCCCATCCTCTTGGGCTCCGAGTGGTGAACCATTGGTGATGAGCCTGTCCTCCATGCCAGACACCTTCAAGGCTGCGTGGGGCATCATCAAAATGATGCAGTCCACATCGCGGGACAAGGTCTCCACTTCCCGCCAGCCTTCCTGGGGGATGCCAGCCATCATGGGCCCACCAATTACAGTCCCAGTGTCTGTCTACTTGTAATTCTGGCATAATCACCCCCAGCCTGACTCATGGTCAGTCATTCTCACAGATGGTTCTGTCAGAGCTGCACCCATTCCCGAGGGGTTCTGTGGAGAGCAGACCTGGTCATCATTTATTCCATACTCACCCTCCTTCCCCACTGTCAGAGCAGCTGGCAAGAAGGAACTGAGAGGTGGTTGGGTCAGCAGGGTCATATATAGTGCGCTATACCAGAAACACTCCAGGAGCTCCATAGCCAACCCAATGCGTAGCAGCCAGGGAAAAAGCTTTCCACCAGTCGTGCACATGGTGCGCGCACACCTCAGTTGGAATAGATAGGAGCAATACATCTCAAAAAAACAGCAGCTACAATGGACAGTAACCATTTTTTCTACCAAAGCAAAGCAAATTTGTTAGTCAGCCAGTAAGTCTGTTTAAGACCCATGGAGCAAGTCATGTTACAGTGAAGGAGGTGGCAAAGAAGCTCTTACCAACAGTCAGACATAAGAATCACTGCCATTCTGTGAAGTCTAACTTGAAAGGCTAGCGTCCCTGAAACTCAATCTGCAACATGACTTAGATCAACATGCAGACTTCCCACATAAGCACAGGAACACATAATAACTGTGGCCTCAATTTCTGAGCCACATGACTTTCTCTCTTCAATGGGAAATAAATGTCTATTCCATACTAGAAACATTCTAATCATCATCCTCAAGTAGTGGAGCATTACCTGGTCATGACTCTCGCATGTGTTCTGCTATCCATTTTACTGGCAAGCAACAGAGCATGACCCCATAATCCATGCTTCATAGCCGACTCCAAAGCATCCTATTAATGTAGAAAGCATAAATTAGTTTACCAGGGAACAAGTTTAATACACCACTCAGTACAAAGTACTAATGATTTCTAGTGCACGTAACTTCTGACTATGAACTGAAAATGCTCATTAAGTCACATGCTAGTGCGCTACAATATAATTTAGATTTGAATTGCGAATTCTTTGGGGCATGGAGGTCTCTTTACTAAGTACTAAGGACATTGATAGTACCATAATATTACACATTAATATGTTTAACTTTCATTTTTATTACTTGATATTTTAATTATATGCAAGCCACTAGAGCTTTAAGGGCATGTGGGTTTTGGAACAATAAATCCAAGTAAAACAAACTCAACCAGTCCTTTAACAACAATGTGATCATTCACCTTCTTACGACCGTAGAGCAGAAGCTCCCTGAATCTCTCGATCTCTTTTTCAAGATTGTCAATTGTGGTTATAAGACTGTCGGTGAGAAATGAGAGTTGAGCTTCGACGGACTCCTCTTCCACTTGCTCCAAAGCTTCATTAGTGAAGTCAATCAAGTTTGCTTCATTGGGAGATTTTCCAGGAAGCCAAACTGTTTTGTGATCTCGTAGCAAAAGCTCTGCAATGTCTGTGCCCACTACAGTCTATAAATGAAAAATTCAAATCACTAAAGTATTTCAATCAAATTATTTCAGTGTTTTATAGCTGAGACACTTGAAGTCTAACAAGTTAATTAACACAAACGATGAAGTGGGTTGGATAAAAGGAGACAACTGAATGTCCCAATCTTCAGATATCCCAGCAGGATTAAATCAACAAAGCCTCAGTGCTCTCCTCCTATTTGGCACTTCAAGCAGCAAGACTAAGGAGGAATACCTGCCTGTTGAGCATATGACCTGCACTCTTGGCCCAACAAACACCTTATGTACTCTTGCCACTCACATAAACGAAGTGCCTATATCTTAAAGATTCTTATCTAAAACCTAAAGATAAAAGCTTTGAAAACAGACCTTGAGGGCATCAAGGGAAAGCTTACAAAGATTTAAGAAATAAGACATACCCCATTCTGTCTGCACAACAATACAATAAAATCCCAAATCAGACTTGCAGACTCTTTGTCAATTAGATTTTCATTCTGAAAGCACTGTGTGGCTCTGTTTTGTGCAAAATTAATGACATCCACTTTATGGGTTTCGTCTCTGGAAGAGGAAGAAAAGTGCGCAATGAAACAAGAATCAGTATGAAGTGTCCGACATCATCACCAAAATGAATCTGTAGAAGTCAAACCTTCAACAACATTTAGGATTGTGGAATATAGCTAACTGATAAAACCAGTTTAAAAAAAAATCTATTATTTGCAGTCAGACAAAATAAGGAAAAATTAAGCTTGAGAACACTTTAAAATAGCTTATTACATCCATAAAACGTACTTAGCCAAAGGGCCCGGAAAGGCTCTCATCTCTTCTTGTTCTGGCATATGTTGCAACATAGTCTAAAAAAATGAAGCAAAAAAGCAAGATGAGAAACTCTTACTGCTATATATTCCACTATTTGTATAGTGATTTGTTTTATACCCAACAATGTATCCAAAAAAGCTACATGTAACCTATAGTGTCATCTACTCCATCATTCTTGGACAGAAGAGCTGAGTTTCTTACAGTATGCTTGTTAGGGCCCCGTCCAATCTGTTTTAAATGTTTTAATTACTTTCCAAGAGAAATTATTCCACAGCGTAAGATCTCATGGGAAACATTTCCTGTTGCTAACACTATATTTTCCTTTTCCCATCTCCTTAGGACATTCAATGTAATTCCTCTGTCTCCTTGCTCTGTACATCATTAAAATACTAGTAGATAACAGCGTTCTATCTTGGTCACATTCTACTCTTCAGATCCCAAATTTCTCATCATTCTTCCCTGAATTCTCTTCCATCAGTCCACATCTAGCTGGTGACCAAAACTTGTACTCCTTTGGCCCACTGGTGGAGTTGCAAGAGAAAGAGAAACACTCACGTTGAAAGGAGATCAAATACCTTATAACATCTACACAGTGACTCTCCAAGCCTGAGTCAACAGAGTCATGCTTGAATTTGTGCTAAAAATGGCTGTGTAGATGATGTGGCTTAGGCTGCAGCTTAGCTGCTTAAGGAGATGGTGGGCTTGAGAGCCCAACCAACAACATTTACACAGCCTTTTTTTAGCATGGTAATGCAAGGTCCTGTGGGCCTGAATTGGACAACCCAGTCTCAGAGATTCACGGCCACGGGCCATACACCAAGATAGCCAACTGTCCCCATCACTGCTAGCAGAGAAAGGTACAAATGCTCATGTCTCAGTCAATGGCCGTGTACAAAAAGAAAATCAAGACCCTAACCTTCCTAGGAGTTGGAAATCCTTTTTTAAATTATCAAATGCCTTAGTAAGAAAAGATGATATTACACTAAGGGCTTGCAGAAGAAACTGAAAGTGAAAATAAGGAAACTTACAAAAACAAAGAATTAACATTTGTTTTTCTATAAACTAATGGCTTTCTGTTGTATGTGCATGCCACCACTGAAGTGCCCCTTTTTCCCTTTAGGAAAAAGAGACTTTATAAATATAACACACTTGTACTCCTGATGTACTTTTGCTTTACCTCCATACTGTGTATCTCAACCAAAGCTGGCTGTCCTTCTGAAGGCAGGTTTGGTAGCACTTTTGTCAGATGACCCCCAGGACCAAACCTTGCACAGACATGAGGCACTAAAAATTTCTCAGGTGTCAAGGGCCTTGATGGGACTGCAGTAGAGAGAAAAATCAAAATTAAGTGACTTAATTACCTTGCAGCAACTTAGTTATTAACATTTCATTTAGTTTTCTATATAGTTTATATAGAAAGCAAACATGAAATAAACCTGCTACTGATGTTGGCTGAATATGATCTTTAAAAAGGTAACAGCTATCCTGTCCTATCAATGCAAGCCACAGTACTGAGGACAGACCTCTCAGAAATTAGCTATTATGAGAAAAAAATTGTGTACAAAAAACTTAGTTTTATTTAATACGGTATTTTTCCCATAGACATACTGCTTATCAATTCTCAGTTCATTTTTATGCATTTCTAATGTTTGAGGACTTTTGACAAATATTTTCTTAAAGAAATGCCCATACTTTAGGAAGTGAACAACTCTGTTTTTAGAAACACTGCTGTTTAACTGCAAGAAGCAAGGGTAATAGAAAAAAAAATAATCAGATTATATAAACAGAATTGTTCCTAAACTATATTTATTTTAAAGATCCTCCATGAAGCAAAAATAGATCTAATTCAAAGCATGCCTGGATGCAAGAAAGTTTTAAGCATCCTACTAGTATACACACAGTTCTACACCAAAACACCACAAATGCAAATAAGTGTGCAGTACTTAATACATAACCAGTAGCAATTAATAATTGACCATAAAATAAGGGAACTGTTCAGTGACAGTCTGTTATTTGTGCTATCCTGGGCTATCTTCACAGTGAGCAAAACTTAACTTATAGGTATAGCTCACATCAATGACTCTACAAATAGGGAACACATTCTACTGTTATCGATTTAACATCTACTATGTACACAGGTGTTTACACCACCAATAGGCTCGATAAATGTTTGTATAACATTTTAAACTTGAATGAAAGGCACAAAAGCAAAGAATTGTCAACTATTCTCCCCCAACCCTCCCCACATTTCTGCAAATACCTTGTTCTACTGATGACCAGTCAGTTTCAGCTGGGTAGCCATAATCTGTAAAAGGCTGTTGACCATCAAAGTTTGCAGGGTATCCTCCGTATGGATAATCTGTGTGAAGTGAGACTGGCTGGGTGGTGGTTTCATATGCATTAGCTGTCAGATCATGGTTGCTTCTATAAAGCTGGCTCTGAATAGAACATTAGTAATTGCTGTATTAAAGACATAATAGCAGGAGGGGAAAGAATCACGTGGGCTGAACAAAGTGGAGAACAGAATGGAGTCGCTTTTCATCTCCCACTCAGAAGCTATATGGGCTCCTTACAAGTATTTCAATACAGTAAGTTGCCCAGGACTTCATTAGACTTATGCAAGCCACATGTTGAATCAAGTGGCATAGTGGACATGAGCTAAAATAGTTTAGGTGTGTTTTAATGCTCTATTTCCCTCTGATCCCCTCTTACAATCTGGATTTGCTCACCTCAGTCTGCATTTGTGGGCTTACTTCTCTCTACACCAACTCCTCCCCACCCTTTAAATGATTATGCATGTTCATTATGCTACAAATAAAAAGCCATAGAGTGCTTGTGCATCTGCAACTCAGCCAGGATGCCACAACCTCTCTTAGTGCCTTTTCTGAGTGAGAAAATCCAACTTGACTAAGGATGGATACACTCAGCAGAAATGCCTGTACGATCTCCAGTTCTCCATGTCCAATATCAATGAAACATTTGGGTCCCAAATGGATGACTATATTTAAGATTATATCTGGATTGCTAAAAAGTTAACATACGAGACTAGAGATAATGTAAACGTAAACTCTACTAACAGTATACAAGAACCATCTACTAGTTAGAATGTTTCAGGAAGTATCTGTGCATTTGTACTGAAAAGCAGATAAGTAATCTAATTTAAAAACCTTACAGAAAACTGTTCTACATATCAATTCAATGGTCCAATCTCTTTAAATATATTCCACATTTTAGCCCAGAATTAGATTTTAATGTCTGTGATGATGGGAGGAACAAAACATATACAAATATAAATGTGGATCCATTCTCAACTTTGGCAAGCTGTAGCAGTTCTCCTATGCCCAGTAAATTGTAGGATCAAGCTCTTAACTAAAGAGGCAGTTTTTTCCTATATTCTTATGTGGCACCAAGCACAACTTGAGCCCCGGTCCTAATAAAAAACTCTACCAAATAAATATTTTAAAATCAAGCACGCACTATGGCACAAATGTTCAATCTCCAGTTGCTGACTATGAACTTTCAAAATATGCCTCTATTACCCAAGCTAAGAACAGAAGAGTAGCCTTTTTATGCTATGATCTTCTAGAGATCTGGTACAAGATATTGTCAGGTCACCTCATTCCCAGCATCAAACAGGTTAACAGAACAAAAGTCAAACACCTGATACACACATAGGAAACTTACTTGCTGAGAGCGAGAACTGAAGCTGCTCTGACGGCTATGAACACTGTGGGAACTACGGAGGCTATGGGCAGAATGTTCACTGTGGACACTTCGTCTGTCAAATTCATCACCGTAAGGGTCTCTGTGAGGCTCAGCTTCATCATCAAAGCTCCCAGCAAAGCGAGGATCATATCGCCAGTGATCTTCATATTGGTCAGGTCTAAAGAGCAATGAAATAAGAAAATAAAGATAAGAGCCTATATTGTGGGAAGAACTAAATTCAGTGGATTTTTGTTTCCATTAACTAGAGACTAAAGAAACAACGTCACAGACTAGCCCACAGATTTAGGCTTTGTATGATACAGTCCAAAACCAAATTTAATAGCAGTATCTTCAATTATTTTTCACTTGAGAAGATTTTCTTGCTGTGATTTAAACCCAAATTTACAGCAAGTACATGAGAACCAAAGAGTGAAACTGACTAATCTTGTGTTCACTGTGAAAAATAAAGTGCAAAAAGTAAACAGACAATGAAGAATATAGTTTTAATTTTTTAATAACCATGTTAACAACAAAAGTATGAAAATCAATTTTTAAAGAGACATCATGTTACCCTGACAGTATCCCTTTCACCAAACCTGCTGACAGGGAGGGCAAAGGAGGCAGTTGCCCCGGGGCCCGGTGATTCAAAGGGGCCCAGGGCTCCAGCCACCAGCCAGAGCTTCAGGTCCCTTTGAATCACTGCCAGAGCTCCATGCCGCACACTTGAGGGCTGGGAGAAGGGAGGGCAGTACCACACCCTGGGTGACGCTGCGGGCTGATTGCCCATAGTTTCACTCCTTTTGGGGACCTGGAACTGCTCCCCCCCCTCCACCCACCCACCCACACCTTGCCCCAAGGTTGCTATCCATCCTGCTGCCTTTCACCATATAGAGAAGCTGTTGAAGAGCCTAGATTTTTGCAGTTTAAGACCAACACCCCATTCTGAATTCATCTAACACAGAAAACTTCAAACAGAACATTTGTCTACTTTGGTTTCCATTTAAACTCTGTACTTATTTATTTAAAAAGCTAGTTACAAAATACATTCCATTTTTCTTAAAAATCAGTCTCTCAAAACTGGTTTATCTAAGATATCTCAAGTTCTATAAAAATTCTCCTATCCATCAAGAACACATGCAGATTGGCAAAAAATCCTGTTTTATCTCTCAAACACTTTAAGAGTCTGCCTACCTAGATTAAGTTACTTTTCCTGGAAATCAAATTAAAAAATCATTGCCCAGAAATTTTACAGAATAACCTGAAACTTTGAACCTTTCTGGATAATCTGGATAGTAAATTATGCAACAGAGCCAGCTCTCAAAACCTGCAAATAAAAGGCCTGGATTACAAACCTGTTGTTATATGGATATGCCTCTCTCTTTTGATATGGATTGTGTTCAGCATCATACCAGTATCTCTGGTCATAATTTCTGGGATCTCTATATCTGGAGTCATATGCTGATGGATAACGCTCCCAGCGACTTGGGTCTTTAAAAAAATACAACAGTTTTAATTTAATATCTTAATCCAGTAAATTTCTCACAGAATTTCTCTATTTGTTCTCTACTGAAATGCATCCACCTATGTTTTGTTAACATCTGAGATAACTACTGTACAAATCCACTAACAAAACTGAGATACTAATTTTTTAATAGAAATATGTTCATTCATAGTTTTGCCATAATCAAATGAGGCCAAATGAAAGTCAGACTGAACTGTAAACAAAAAAAAGCTGTAAATCAATTTCAAGTCTCTGTGATACACTTGGTTACACCCAAGTATAAATGATCAGATTATTGTTATATACCTTAGCCAGATACTATACTGTACTCTTTCAAAAAGATGGGCTCTCAATCTAATAGATGTTTTCCAATCTAAATTATTATGAGGCTAAATGATGATATGATGATGCAAACATTATTAACACAAGAAGATATGGGATCCCTCAATGTAAAATCCTAGAGTTCAGAGGAGAAATTCTTGGAGGAAAAGAGAGAATTGTATCCCCAACTCCCAGTGGTCTGACAGAATTCAAGTGCTGATCTCCAGAACACTGTTACACCATGGGTGACTGGGCAGCGTAGGATTTGTGTAGAGCGTAACATTTAGAAGTAGAGTCAATTGATGCTCTGATAACTAGTTTTCCATTGATTAAGAGCCTGTCTACAGTACATGTGTTCAGGCACAAGTAGGCACAGTGACATGCTGTACACTATAGCAAGCAATTCCATACACGTGTCACTGTATAAAGTTTGACCATTTCCTCATTGCCAAATAGGGAACCAAAATAATTAATTCAAATTTAATTTGTTGCTTTTTCCTCCTCCTAAGCCAAGGATACAGAGATGACAGCAGAGCATTAAGGACAACTGCAATTAGGGATGTAAAATCCCATTTAAAAAGTTAACTGGTTAAACCTTAAATTTAACGGGTTAACCGGGATCCAGCGGGCGGGCAGCTGCTCCACACTGCCGCGCCAGGTGATGCTTACCAGGTAACTGGTTAAGGATCTAAGCAAGTAGTCAAGTCAACTACTCACTTCCCACCCCCCTTGTTGCCTCTGATACAGAGGCAGTGGGGGTGGGAGCTGGTGTCACTGGTGCCTCCATGTTGCCACCGCCGCCCCCCGCCCCTGCTGCCTCTATTGGAGGCAGCAGGAGCCAGGGCTAGGACCTACCCCTGCTGCGCCTCCACAGTTTAAATGTAGTAGGAGTTGAGCTGCCTACGTGCCTGGCTCTTACTACATTTAAGCTGCAGAGCCGCAGTGGGGGTAGCTCCTGGACCTGGCGCAAGCCGGGACTGAGCAAGCCTTCCCTTATTGACTACACGATTAGTGAAATACTCGCCTCTTAATATCCTTATAACTGGTTAACCCTTTATATCCCTAACTGCAATGCAGAAGATCAGTTTTCCACAAACTAATGGCTTTATTCTCATTAGCAGGGATCGACAAATCAGCTTATCTACTTGCCCATGGCGAGTAGATTTCAGCCGGTCGCCCCGTTCACCAGCGGTTCGCGCATGCGCAGTGCGGGGCTGGCGAGTGGTTTTCGCCACCGTTTGTCGAGCCCTGCTCATTAGCAATGGCAAACATGCCAATATCACAACTTCAGTAAAAGGCCACAAATTTAGTTTTACAATAGTGCTCTGATGCTTTTTTTTTTTTTAAACACACTTCCCAACTCCTCAAAAAAATTAGAATTCATTGTCCAACTGTACCTCCATAATTATATGCGTTTGCATAGTAGTCTGCATAGTAATCATTCCAAGCACTTTTTGAATTATAATAATCTTCGGTATAACCCTGTCTGAAAGAGGAAAAAATACACGAGATGAAATGCCATGATTAAAAGAGGCATAGTAACTATTCTTAAAGATGTTAGAAAATAAATACGTAGCTGTTGGTTATACTCACAACAGCAGAACAGCTAATATTATAATTTAAAAAAAATTGCAGTTACAGGAAGCGGAAGATTCAGGGAACCAGAACCTACAGACCAGATAACTATTCAAAACACATTCCATGCTATCAGCGACTAAAAGTTGTAACAGATTAGTCTCTGAACAGATTTGGTTGTCAGTCCAGTCACTTATGGACAACTAAACATCACGAAAGCCCTTGCTACAATAGGTTTATCTGAGGCTGCCAGTAGCTAACTAGATATTGAGAATTATTCTCAACTCGAGACACTCATGTGAAGTCAGGCACAAGTGTATAGTGGAGACTGACTTGTTAGTAACCAATGCCACAAATTAAATGAATATGAAAGTCTCTGTCCACACCACAAACCCAACACGTAATTAGTGTACAATCCACAAGTGGCTGAAGAGATCGTGAAAGGTGCAACCAGCATAACAGGTGCAACCAATTCCCATTTAGGTCTTTAAAAAAATCTTAACCCACCACTGTGAGCCAGGGCCAAGAGTTAAGTTAATGAGACTGTACAATAAAACACTGATTTTTTAATAGAAATTTGTTAGTGCGGGTAGGGTTTTGACTAAAAAAAAAAATTCCATTTTGCTTAGTCTTAAGAGTAGATATGAACTTTATAAAAGCATTAAAAACATTTAATAGAAGGGACAATAAAGTTGTGTTACTGAATAAACTGTCGGGAACATTTATAAATCCAAACAAAAATCTATTATAATGGAGACTAAATTTTATTTGTCTCTTCAAAAAAATGTTTACAGCAAGTAGGCAAGAATAATACTTCAAGGCTTTGAAATACTATGTGTAACAGTGATGCACTGAGAACAGTGCTATGAAGATAGTGCAATCCCATTAATTTATCTTGCTACAAATTCTCACTGTGTTTTTGGAGGTTCAAATGTGCACAAGACTATTCCAGCTGCTTGTACTGCTCCTTAAACCCATAACCTGTTCCATTCCCTTTTAGAGGCTGTCAATACATAAGATATGAAAGAGTTTCCACGGCAGATTTGTATCTGAAAACTGTAACTGCCTGGAGGTTCGTAATTTCTAATGGATGATCCATTCTCTCAGAGCCTATTGACTTCTTAACTACATGTCATTGCTACAGCAACATATTGTGATGAATGAAAAAGCCTACAAATCACTCATGTAACATTCATTATAAGCTAGTTACCATTTTTGAGGGTAACTGGCTGCTTCTGACTGACCATGGTAATTTCAATGCATTCCTTTCTTCAAGCTTGTTTTGCCACATTTCCTCCCATACCTCTATGCTACTTTATTAGTTAATTGGATAGAGCGTATTGCCATAGTGAAAGTCATCACTGAAAAGTTGAGCTGATGCAGAACTGTGGACTCTCTCATCTGACTCCCACCCTCTCTCCCATTTGAAAACAAAAAATCTCTCTCTCAGTAGGCAACCTATACTGGAATGTTTTCAAAAGCAAATCCCAGGAGGTACATGCAAAAATGTAATTTCTTAACAGGATTGGAGAATTTACCTCTTACACACAGCTTTGTAAGAGTTACCGTTAAACTCTGGGAGGCTGCAACCTGCGTTACTCTCTCAGTGGACAGCTTTGGAAAATAGATATCATCAGTAGCGATTCTCTTGTTGAGCCCCCTCTGAGGGGAAAAAAACCCTGTAATGGCAGCCTACAAATGGGCATGAAGGAAGGCTTAAGGAGACGACTACGATCATGTCACTGTAATTTTATACATGGCATTGTGTCCCCTCACATTTAAAAGCAACAATCTGCAATTCTTACTTCAGGATTATGCGTTTAATAGAATGTAATGAATTATATCTGTAATAACATGTGTAATTTAAACTGTAGAATGCTTCGACAATACTGACACTCATTTCACACCATCTAGCTCTCATATTGTAAGCTACACAAGACAAAAGTTCATTATGAATAATTAAATGTAATACATCAGAACACACTAAACCTTTGCAGAGTTCCAAAATTACATACCTAGAAGGAGGTCTATCAGAGCACTGACTAGCTCTGGAACTAGGACGCTCAGGCTCACCATATCGATAACCACCAGGCTCCACATAGGCAGCATTGCTTCTATCATAGGGTGGGTAGCGAGGGCCATATTGTCCATAGACGTCCTCCTCAAGAAGACAGGTTTATATATATAATCCAATTAGTTAAACTGTTTGAAAATCTGACAAGAAATAAAAAACAACCACCTCCACCACACACTCTCTCTCCCCCTCCCCTTCCCGCCCCTCCCGCTATGGCTATCCCTTTTCTAAATTTTCTTTCTTTCCCCTCCCCTCTCCCCCACCTTAAAAGTTTAAAATTGAAATTAGCACCCACAAGAGTTGTTGCATTGGCAGTCCTGGATACTGAAGTATATTATCTTGCCACAAAGGGTATAGAAGGCTACACTGTTGCCTGTCAATGTGCCTTAAAACCAGATTTAAGAAAATACTTCTGAAATTGTCAATAGTCCCACATGGGAGTTACACCATTTTTATGATTTGGACACCCAACTCACCAGGACAAGGTTGAAACCTTTTTCCTCACACAGGCCAATACAACAGTGGTCAGATAGCAGTCACTGTCACTTCAGGTTCGGCCTCCCTGGTCCAGATGAGGGATTTTGCCGGACCTGACCGGACCCAGATGAGGGATTTTGCCAGACCAGGGGAAGTCATTTCTGGCCTCCTTGCTACCAAACTTCCCAGCACTGGCCCGGCCACGGGCCTCCCAGCTGGCTCCCCACTTGCCACCGTCCCTGCTACCCTATCAGGCTTCCTGGTTCTGTTGGGCAGCCCCACTACCAACAACCCACTGCCCTGATAGTCTGCAGAGCTCCCGGCTGCCAATCCTCTACTAGGACTTGCTGATCCTGGAACATCCATGGTCTTGCTGGACCATAGATGTTGCCAGACCAGAGAGTCCCAGTTTAGAGAGGTTCAACCTGTATTAGAAATTAATAGTATTAATACCCATTTCCTATCTTAAATCTGCTTCTAATTTAAACTTTAAGAACTTCATTACCCATTATTTTCAATTCTGTCTGGGTTTTCACACTCCTGATTGTAAATTTATTTTTCTATGGATTTCGATTCTGCTTTCTAACTAAGGATGTTAAATATCAACTAATTGACTAATCGAATAATTGATGCATTTTGCATTGGCTATTCGATTAGTTGATAGGGCGAAAGTGCCATGAGAAGCCCAGGATCAGCTGAGGACTCCAGCTGATGCCAGGCTCCACACGGTGTTTCAAAGAGACAGTGCCGCACGGACCTCCTGGTCAGCGGGGGAGTCCCCAGCTGATCCCGGGCTCCACATGGCGCTGCTGCTTTGAAACGCCATGTGGAGTCTGGGGACACCCCAGCTGGCCACGGGGGTGCATGCAACATTTCAAAGTGGTAGTGCCACGTGGCACCCGGAGTTTGGCCCCGGGCTCCATGTGGCACTGCTGCTTTGAAGTACCCCTTCCTCTCCCCCCACCACCTCTTTCTGATGGGTGGGGGGGGGCGAGGAGGGAAAGCGACTAGTCGACTATAACAGTGTTTCTCAACCTTTTTTTATAAAGCACCCCTTTAAAAAAAAAAAAAAAGTACTCCCAGTGCCTACAGTTTTCAGACAATTTTTTTTTCTACAGTTGCAACAGATTTGTTTAAACAACTTAATCGTAGCCATGTGTGGGTGATGAAATTTTTGGGTGTAAAAATTTCAAAAATAATAAAACGCTGTAAAACTTAAAACAAAAATTCCGTTTTCTCCAAATTTCAGTTGTGTTGACGTACCTCACAGACTCCTTTTGAATACCCCTAAGGGTATTCGTACCACTGATTGAGAAACACTGGACTAGCATGTTGACTGTCCGATAAGCAAATGCTTATCGGATAGTCGACTAGTCCTTCACATCCCTATTTCTAACATCAGATATGTATCATGTTTGTTAGCTTTAGAGCTGCCAGTTAGTAATGAAAATGTTCCCAAAAAGTCCTTCCACAGGCTCCTCCATTAGCTACAGTTTTGGATGAGTTCTTGCATCATGTTAAGTCTACAGCAAAATATAAAGTGAATCTTTCAAGATAATGCTATACTATTAATCACTTCAAACACTTCGTTATGATTCAAACACAAAAAAAAGCTACCAAATACATCAATACAATTATGAAAGAGAAGAAAAAAGTTCTGGCTCTACCTGGTAATAAAGATGAGCTGCTGTTCTAGGATCCACGGGAGGATAAGGCTGTGGATATGGAGTCTGATAAGCATCATAAGGATGCCTGTAATAGTAGTAAGGGTTTTGTGTTGGCCCAAAGGCATCCTGAGGCGTCTGAGGTGGTGCTGGATTCTGCTCTTGCTGCATGGTTGGCATTGCTGGCTGATTAGTGGTAACAGATGCTGATGAAGTTGGAGCACTCAGTGACTGAGCAGAAAATGTTTGTTTATCAGGGCTTATTTGACTGCAGCTTGTGGGTGGCTGTGTTGAACTACCCTCCGGTGGACCCGCTGGATAATACCTATTAATTGGCACCTGATTCTCTTGTCGCTGTGGTGCTTGAGTAGGTTTAATTTCTGAAGCCATCTGATAATTTGAAGGAATCGAGGACTGCCCACTAGGTACTATTTGTGGCGTTTGAGCAGTCTGCTTTTGTTGCTGAGAAAGCAATGCTCCCTGTGGGGCTCTGTCTGAAGGAGCCTGAAGCTGCACATCTTTTGTTACCTGTTGATAGAAATGTTGTTTGTCATGTGTGTCTGGCCCCACAGAGTTGGCATGATTGACTGGTTGCTGAGGAAATACCGGACCACAAGAAAGTAATGGATTATGCATCTGTACAGAATTACTGGTTTTGCTCTTCTCCAGTGTCCGTGTTACTGTAAAATCAAGTGCTCCAGAAGCTTCTTCATGACTGTATGAATCATTTGTAGAATTATTATTAGGCACCATGGTATTCACTGGTGGGACTAACACCACATTTGCATTTCCACTGGGGATGTTTGTCCCAGGAGGAACAGTTGAGTTAGAGCCAGGCTTACTGGTAAATTCAGGCTGGCAACCTTCTGAACTAGCATTTCTTTGAGCTTCTGGAGCCAAATTAAGTGGAGTCTGAGATGGAGGTTGCATCAGCAAGTTTGGGGACTGATTTGAGGTGATTTCAGAAGAATGAACAGGGCTTTGTAATAAATTAGAATGTGACGGATTAGAAGATTGAGGTGTATTAACTAAAGATCCAACCTGCATCATAGACAATGGCATACTTTCCCCAGAGAGGATTCCACCAGCATGTGGAGCTTGTAGTCCTGTTACAGATTTATCTTCAACTCCAGGATCTTTCAGTGAAAGATTATTTTCATTCCTGGCTACCTGATTACATAAAGAAATAGAAAAATTAATTGGCTGAGCCAAATTATAACTCTGATTGGGTTGGGCAATCAAGATAGGATGATTTTGCAGAGACTCCGTGGGTGGAGAAGACAACAAACTTGCATAACCTGAACTTGCCTGAGACTGAAGTGTCTCCTCTTCTCCGATTTTGGGAGGATTCTCAAGGTTTTCAGAAGCTACATTTCCATGCTGGGATGGTTGCACAAGAATAGACTCTGGTTTAGTTGGCTGCTGACTGGACAGCCCTTCTTCAGGTGGTTGAATAATTTCCACTGTCTGTTTGGCAGGTACATACACTGCAGGAGCAGCCGGGGCTAAAAGAACATTGCCCCCAAAGTTAGGTAACTCATTTTGAGCCCAGAGAGTTGTTGCTGGACTCTCACACTTTTTTAGTTGCTCCCTGTGCTCTTGTTGAGGGTCTTTTCTCGGGTATCAATTGTATGTTTTCCACAACAGGTCCACTAACAGGCTGCAACATGTTTCCAGGTTCCCCAGTGACTGTAAGAGGCAATGGATGTACTTGGGGCATGAAAATAGTTTCCAGATTATCTGGTGGCTGTTCAAGATTACCAGGTGAGGCAGCTGGCACAGCCGTATTTATCTTAATATTCTTTTGGTTTGACTGATTCTCTCTTAGTTCAACCACCATCTTCGCTTTGGTCAACCTCTGCAGGTTTTACCCCAACCCCATGGGACCGGACTGGTTCAAAAGAACTATTTGCACTTGCCTGAAATATTCCTGTAGGTTTGGGGGGACTTGGAGTTGGAGGCTGGGGCAGATTACTGTGGTAATTCTTGCTGACATGTGGCTCACTTGAATCTCCTCCTAAAGGAGAGGAGTCAATTTGCTTAAAGAAACTGGTAGAGGACTCATCAGGCTTCCCACTTTCTTGCTGAATAAATGTGCCAACAAGATCTTGAGGTCTTGTTGAACTAGAAACACTCCTGTGGCTTATGTTGCTGTAGTTTGAGGATACACTATCAGATCGGACAGGATGAGGTAATGAGTCGGGTGCCTCTAGATTTGGTCCTCCTCCTGTATGGCTCACATTGGTGTTCTTTGGAAGCAACGGCCCTGGCAGTGGCCCATACCTGTACAGATCAGAACCTACACTTGGGGATGAGCAATTAATATTCTGTGGTTCACCTGGCAGAACTTCTTGATTCTGAATGCATTCCAGGTTCTCAACATTTTCATAATGTGATCCAACATTCCCATGAGCTTTGCTAACATTTGCTTTGTCATCACTAATATACATAGAGTTTTTACTGACCTGTGTGTCAGGTTGGTTGCTTATAGTTTTAGAAGAATATGGGGCATCTGGTCCCTTCTGCACTGTCTCATTAGCTGAGCCTATGCTAACCTGTGCTTGAGACAGAACATTAGCTGCAGCCTGCTGAGGATGCAGTGGCTGATACGTATGTCCTGAACTGAGCTGACAAACATCCAAGTTAGCTTTACCAGACAGATCATGTGTTTCTGATGAAAGTATTTCTTCATTTTCTGCCTCATCCCCTTTGAAAAACATGGAGATAGTTCCTGAATCTGCATGGGTGGATGTCTGTCCACTTGGTGTTTCAGATACATTTTGAGATTGATTTTTGGGGTTGTTTTCCTGAGTGATGGGATTCACAAAACCAGAATCTGGTAAAAGAGGTTGTGGGTAAAATGGTTCTTGGTAAGGTGGACCTGGCCAAGGATTAGTCATCCCTGTATTCTGTCTAAACATATTTTCAGGCTGAAAACTATTCACATGGTGGTTGGCAACTGGGAAGCTGCTTATTTCATTCTTTTCATGACCAATGGGCGAAGATGCTTGCATGGTACTTAGTGGAATATGTTGACGTACAGGACTCTGATGCAGATTTGCCTGGGGTGGAAGATGGGATGTAACAGCAGAAGAGTGAGCAACACTATAAACTGCGTTCTGAGAAGGTGGCTCAACATAGGGCCAATAGTTGTGAACTTGAGGCTGCAGGTTCTCTCGACTGGATCTCCACTGAGGTGGAGTTTGCTGAAGAGGTGGCGGGAGGAATGGTGCTGCTGTAGGTACTGAATTAGTGTTGTTTGGATCCCTATTAATATCTTGCCTGCTTAGGGGCCTGTTTGCCACATGTCCACTGATAGAATTTTCAGGTGTTGCTCCTGTATTACAAAGCAACTGTGCTGAAGAATTATAACGTCCATGTTCTGCATTTGGATGCATTTCTGCCGTGCTATTTATAATACGTGCTGGTGATGAAGGAATCACCACATTAGAAAATGCGTTTGAGTTTGTTCCTGGTTGCGATGCGGATGTTCGTAAAGATGTAGGCAGTCCATGAGAATTCTCCCCTGCATATGACGGAAAAGAATGCACAGCAGCTGGACGAGGAAACACTGATGGAGTAGGACCTGGCGGAACCAGTGGATTGCCTTTGGATGGATTACCTAACAGGGAACCTTGGGGAGTTTGCCTCCCAAACGCAAAAGGATCTGTCACAGGTTGCACCGGGGCAGTTGCTCCTGAGACTGGTGCATTTGCCCGTCTACTAAGTGGGCTGTTACGCCAATACGTATTCCGAGAAATTCCTGCAGGAGGCGGTCCACCAGCCCCTGCTGGAACTGTCTGTGGAGGTGGCTGCATGACAAATTTCTAGCAAGGTCAAATGCTGTTTGGAGAACCACGAATGAATGCAGTAAACAGGTTTTCTTTTTTCCCACGCTGCAGAGAAGAACATAAGACAAATTAGTTTCACGTTCCACTAAGTACGTTCAGCATTAAACAAAAAACTCATTCTGTTTTTGGTTCCAAAAGAGAGTTTTCAGAAAATAAACTAGGGGGAGGTACCCCTGCTCGCTACACTTGCCAACCCTCATCTCTGGGGGTAGGCAGCCCCAGTTCCCCCCCAGCTGCTGGGAAGGGCCAGGCCAAGGCATGGCAGCCATGGCCTGTCTTGCTCTCTGGCCCCAGCTGCCAGGGCCCTCTCCCCGAGGCCAAGCCACCCCAGCTCCCCCCAACCGCCAGAGGGTTGGGCTGGGCCAAGGCTGCAGCTGACCCAGCTGCCAGAGGGCTAGGCCTGCCAGAGGGCTGAGGTCAAGACCGCAGCTGACTCAGCTCACTCCCTCAGGCAGACGGGGTTGGGCCAGAACAAGGCCATGGTCGTTCCGGCTCTCTCCCCCCTCCACCCCTGCTCTTGCCTTCGCTGGCCCTTTCCCCCACCAACCAGCCCTAGCTCTTTCCTCCCTGCAGCTGCCAGGGACAGGGGCTTGGGCAAGGTTGTGCCTAGCTTCCCCCACCCGCCCGGCAGCTGGGGAGAAGGGGGAGAGAAGAGGCAGCTTGCCCACCCTGCATGCTCTTCACCCCCAGCCACCGGCTGGGAAGGAGGGCCCTCCAGAGCCTCACTGGACCTGCGCTCTTCACCCAGGCTACTGAGCACCAAGGAGGTAAAGGGAGGAAGGAGCTGCGGGATGCAAAGTGACATGATGATGTCATTCTGTCATCCACAGGAAAAGTTTTTTTAAATATAGAGAGATTTGCTGAACGCATTGGATGCCTAAATAAAATATTTGCCGGTTTTTCCAGAATGTATATTTGTTTCCACACATTAAGTTATGACCCCCAAGAGTGAGACACAAACAAGAGACAACGATGGAAAACCTAGCAACCATCAAAGAATAACAGTGGAAAAACCTAAGATTAACACTGTTGAGGAATGAATGATTGCAGTATGACACTGCTATACCCATGGACTCCAATAGGAACTGACATGTATAAAAAAGAAAGTTCTTGCCATTAAACTCTGGATTCAGTCCTGCAAAGCCAAGCCTCAGAGGAACCCCGACTCCTCACTCAGTCCATCTTGCCTGGCCAGCACGACTGACTTGAACCCCGATGGACAGGTAACTATACACCATCTGCAGGACCTGTGTGTGTACGAATGCATATGCTGCTTTTCATTTTGTATTTTCAATAAACACAGTGTATTGCCTTTTCCCCTGAGAAAGACCCTGTGTGCTTCTTATAAGCATAACAGACTTATAGTTGTATTTATACACAAAGTTCCATCTAACGCTGTTTGGCCAGTCAGTGCAAATAAAACCAAACTATTTTAAAAAAACAATGTAAAAATCTCCACAGGAAAATGGCTTTAAATACAGTTTTGACCCAGGCAATGTTTAAACTGGCTTTTACACTTATCATAGAACTGGAAGGGACCTCAGAAGGTCATCGAGTCCAGTCCCCTGCCTCACAACAGGACCAAGCACTGTCTAGATCATCCCTGACAGATGTCTGTCTAACCTGCTCTTAAATATCTCCAGCGATGGAGATCCCACAACCTCTCTGGGCAATTTATTCCAGTGTTTAACCACCCTGACAGTTAGGAAGATTTTCCTAATGTCCATCCTAAACCTCCCTTGGTGCAATTTAAGCCCATTGCTTCTTGTTCTATCCTCAGAGGCCAAGAAGAACAATTTTTCTCCCTCCTCCTTGTAACACCCTTTTAGATACTTGAAAACTGCTATCACATCCCTTCTCAGTCTTCTCTTTTCTAAACTAAACAAGCCCAATTCTTTCACTCTTCCCTCATAGGTCATGTTTTCTAGACCTTTGAGCAACAAAAATGATTTTTTCTGGATCTTCTCCAATGTCTCCACATCTTTCTTAAATGTGGTGCCCAGAACTGGACACAATACTCCAACTGAGGCCTAATCAGCACAGAGTAGAGTGGAAGAATGACTTCTCGTGTTTTGCTCACAACACTCCTGTTAATGCCTCTCAGAATCATGTTTGCAACAGTGCCACACTGTTGACTCATGCTGAGTTCTTTTATGACATTTCATACTAACAGCTCCAATAGTGGTAGCACTAGTGCAGTCATTTCAGCAACTGAGCTATACTCAGAATCCCACCACTGACAGCACCAGTAAGCGACAGTGCACTAGCGGAAGATATTAAGGATGTTAAGACAAGAGTAAGTGACTAATCGTGTAGTTGATACAAATTGTACTGACTACATGATTAGTCGATAAGGGAAGGCACTGTTTCCTCCTTGCATTGGTCTAGGAGCAGCTCTGCAGTTTAAATGTAGTAGGAGACAGGCATGCAGGCAGCCTGGCTTTTACTACATTAAAACAGCAGAGGAGCAGCAGGGGTAGGTCCCAAGCCCAGCGTGAGCCAGGACAGGGCCAGGAGCACTGCAGCTCTTCATTTTAAATGTAGTAAGAGCCGCAGCAGTACCGTACCAGCGCGAGCTGGGACTGAGGCAGGCTTACTCAAGTCTTAGCTCACAATGGGTCCAGCAGCCTGTTTGTGGCCGCCCGTGAACAGGGGCTGTTGCTGAAGCAGTTTCGCAAAGGCTGCTTCGCAACAGCCTCTCCTACCCCCCCGCCCCCCAACAGCTGCCTCTGATAGAAGCAGCAGTGTGGAGGGGGAAGGCAGCACCACGGAGATGGTGCTGGGAGGGAACTGGCTTTTACAGAGACAGGGGAGGGGGGGAGCGTGCAGTCGAGTAGTTGACTCGACTACCCAATAAACTTAGGCTTATTGGGTAGTTGACTACTCGCTTACATCCCGAGAAGATATTAAGAAATGCCCATACTTTCTTTGAAAGCATTATATTTAAAGATGGGAATGGCATCTCAGGCATAAGGTCAAAGAAAAATCATATTACTTTCAGAAAGAAATCCATATAAAGAACACACAATTTTATCTGCATTTATTCAACACATTCCACTTTTGTCATGGCAAGACATGGGGCGGAGGGGAAGATATTACCAGAAGCAGAGTATTTTTAACTTTAAATACAGTCTAAATTCTCCTGTTAAGTTTGTTAAAATAAATATGCTCTCTGGTTAATTTTAATAGGACTGTTTTGGAAGCTTTCCACCTCAACTTTAACTCAATGGAATCAGTAATCAAATAAGTGGGTTGTGCAATAGCAGTTTTTATGAATTAGTTAAGACCTTTATTTTGCCATTTATAATACTGTACACTTAAAACTCTTAATATAAAACAAGGCATGCAAGATCTGGAGCATTATTACCAGACCTGTACTACAGAGTGAGACTTTCAGCATAATAAGATAGGTCTATTTAATAGAAAGAGTCTATTAACATAGTTCACAGCATGGAGAAAAAAGTATCTACAACCATTGTGTCATCTACTGGATATATTTTTGTTTGTCCTTAATAAAAAGCAATCAAAAGCTGTGCAGTATTTTAACAATATGACTCCGAAAATCAATAGCAATCAGACAACTAAAACCTAAATAAAGCTACTTTTAAATGTCCGGTCTTTCTTGATAGCAAACGTTTTATGTTAAACTATAACAGGAAGATGTTTGTTACTGGGTCAGGAGCTAAGCGGCTAAAGAAAGGGTTAAATGCACCTCTGTCTGGGATTTCAGGTTTAATCAAAATATAACCTTGGCAAATAATCTCTGGCTGCATTTATTTTGGAAAACTTTAAAAATCAGTAAACTTCAAAAATATAAAGCATATTAAGCCAATGAGCAGGACAGCTCTTATATATTCCCCCAAGCAACTTCTGGCTTCTGATCAATACAATCTACTTGTTCCTATTTATCATTTGTATTACAGTAATTGCGTGCTTAATCCATGTCAAGAAAGGTTGTTGCTAGAAAACACATCTAACAGTTCAAAGAGTTTTCAAATATTGCAATCATTTCTCTCTGCATTAATATCTAAGAGAAAGCTTTCCAGCAAGGCACAACTACTGCCAACCAGGATGTTACCAGGAAACCCTGCTGAGTCAGCGAGCAGTTCCTGATTCTGAACGCTTTGCAAATGAACATGCTTCTAAGAATCTGTTTCAGACTTCCTTTTACATTTATTTTTTCTATCATTACATTTTCAAGTTGTTACACTAAAATTATTACAGTGTTTATTCTCATTGTACTAGTTGTCATGCTACATGTGGGAAAGTGGAAACAAAAATCCAAGACAATAGTCCAAGTGGAAACCATAATTTCTTGTGGATCAAATGTTTATCTCCAGTGTATTTTTTTTAAGTTTAGACAAACTTTTTGAAAATGTAGTCCAGTAGAGAAATCAGTTTTAAAATATAGATGTTGACATCCACATTTCTCAGAGGGACTTTGTTCTTGACAGTGTTTTAAGCATGCACAAACCAGCAAAATTCTAATACCTTGAGTGTTCTCATAATCACTGATAATTAGCAAATTCTACATTAGCATAGGGTGCTATTTTTCATTAATTATTTGCTCTTTTTTTATGGACCTCAAGAATAAATTAGGGGTTTAAACGACTAGTTGACTATCCAATAAGCATAAACTTATTGCATAGTCGAGTAGTCACTCGACTAGTCGCTTCACACCCTCCTCCCACTTTGTTGCCTCTATCAGAGAGAGGCAGCAAGGGGGGGGGGGGGGAAGCCAGCTTAAAAGCAGGTCCCCCCCTCCCCAACACTGTCTCTGCAGGGGCCAGAGGAGGCAGAGGCATTCCTGCTGCTACACCTCTCCCTTTGAAATGTACAAGAGGGGCAAGCAGCTCTTGTATTCTTCAAAGGGAAAGGCACAGTGGGATAGCAAGCGCCCCTCCCTTATCAACTAACTGAATACTCGATTAGTTCATTCATCAAAATTTAACATCCCTAGAATAAATAACTAACTCTAACCACAGACTTAGTTTAGAGGCCCAAGCCAGGAGAATGCACCCTTTACTAGATCAAAGTGAATAAATCACAGACAGCAAATATAAAAGGTGTGTAAAGATAGGGATCTTAAATTGCATTTAATCAGCTAATCAAGTAGTCAGTGGAATTTCCATCAACTAGTCGATAAGGGGGGGGGGGAACTGCAGAGTTATAGCAGGGTTGGCTCCGGCCACAGGAGCTAACCCCGCTACGGCTCTACCTTTTAAATGTATTAAGAGCTACCAGGCTCTTAATACATTTAAAAATGAGAGGTGCAGCACCTGGGACTAGGCACGAGCCAGGACAGCTGATTCCCAGCTCATGCTGGTCCCCCCCCGCTAGACTCTGCCTCCCCTGCTCCTCTGTGGAGATGGTGCTTGGAGGAACCAGCTTTTAAGCCAGCTCTGGCTCCTGCTCTCCATCCTCCCCCTTGCTGCCTCTCTCTGATAGAGGCAGCAAGGGAGGGGGGGAGCGACTACTTGACTACCGGATAAGCATATGCGTATCAGGTAGTCAACTAGTCACTTACATTCCTAGTGTAAGAGTTTAAAGATATAAACCATGCATATTATTAAAATGATGTAGGCAGGTAGTTTTAACGCACAATATCAAGTTTGAAAAAACCCACTTTTTTTCCAAAACTTAAACAAACAAGGGTTGAGGGTTTTTTTGTTTCAAGTGAGAACGAGGGTGGGTATATCTACATAATCTCAAACCTCATCCGACTACCGTTCCCATTTAGAAAAGTTTCCACCCTATATCTCATAAAGTGATAATGCACAATAACCTACTAAATGTTTTTTAAAAAGTTGCTTCTAAATGTTAGTTACCTAGTGACTACAGAAAATCTATAATTGCATAAAAATGGCAGCCTAAAAAATGATTACCAAAAACAATTCACAAATACTAGGCCTTGATTAAACAGAAAGTTTTACCAGTTGTCTCAAAGTGTAGAAGTTTAAGCTAAATCAAATAAGCCACTCATTCACTGGAGTAAATGTCCATATTGGGTTGTATCAGAGTAGATACACCTCTGATAAAGAGGCAGCAAGGGGGGGTGTGGTGGTGCATATAGTCATTTGGATTAACCAATAAGACCAGGCTTATCGGTTAATCATTTACATGACTGTACTGTTAACATCCCTAGCTTACATTCATTCCTTTAGTTATACTAAAAAAAGCTTTCAACGCCTAAATGAAGAGAAATGAACTGTTTAAAAAAAATCATTAGAACACCATAAAAAAAGCTCTCTCTAAAATCCAAAAATTTGGGTATAAGTCATAGCAATATATAAAAAAGGTACAAATATATTTCAGAACAGTCAAACTCAAGATCTTAACATCGTGTGATCGCTCAAAGTAGTATTTGGGAGCAGGTTTACACAATCGATTGTTCTGTATGAAAAATAATTCTACTAAAAGCTCACATGACTGAATTTCCTGCGGCCAACTGATAAAAACTCAGATTGCAAGGCAATGCAATTTCAGGAACCACACTGTAGCTTTCCCCCCCTTTCTTGTTGCCTCTTAGCAACATGCTTTACGAAGAGACAAACTTGTGTGCTCAGTTAATTGAATCATGTCCTGTAGGTTGTGACTTCACCACCAGATCTAACTTTCAGTGTTTTGCACAAAAGAAAAAACATTTATGCCTGCATTTTGACTAGTGTCTTAGTAGATATGGTACTTAATTCTATATCAAATTCAGCATTAACTAATGCTATTACATTGCCCTATGTCAGTTTATTCAAAAAAGTATAGCATAAGGAGTGTTTCAGAAAGATCAACTCCTGTGTGTCTTAGACATGCGTTATTCACAAATAGTTCTCTACTTAAGCATACAGAATAGCTCATACAAGAATTTTTTTCCAGCTCACAAATTCCCTGCCATTCACATTAAGATACTTATATAAAAATGGAGGCTCATATGTATAACTCATTGTGGACTCTTAATAGAAGTTTAAATTTATGCAATGGCTCAGGACTTGAACCCAAATAAGAAACCATTGCAACTCACTGAATAGCATCTGCAACATTCGTGAAGTTTAGTGTACTTGAGGTGGTTATCTAAATAAAAGTTTATAATATTATCAAAACCAAAATGGTGTCAGTGTTTACAGCTTTCTTAATTCTTTGACAAACATCTTAATGGAGCAAATGACCATTAATTTGGAAAATTAATTTGGAAAATTTCTCTTTGTATTAGGCTTTTCTGTAGAGATTAAATGGCAATTTCTAAAGTGAAATGTAACAAATGTTAGCATGAAGTAGCAAACACTGAAGGTCTCCATAGACTTTTTCCATCCTGTATGCCTCCTTCCTAACATCCTTTGTGTATCATAACTCACGTACAATGACACTACAATATGCACAAACCAAGGTAATTAAAGAATTTGTCAACGGGAATATGTGAACAGCACAAATATAGTTAGATAACTATAATCAGTATTCTGTTTGAAGTGTTTGGGTCATAAATATTTTATGCATAATTAATTCAGTTATCAAAACCGTTCCAATTAAGCAATTTTAACTATCAAAACAAAATCCAGGGGCAACTGTGGTTTTGGCTGAGAGGATAGGAATCCAAAGTTTCCTCAAAATCTCTGCTATGCTTTGGACACAAGAAAAGTAAGAGATAAGAGTTTGTGAACTGAATTTATATAATCACAGAATACCATGCAAAAGGACACCAGTGGATAAAGCTGTAAGTGAATCCTATTCTGCAAGTAGTTTTCCTCCAAAACTAGAAACATAACTGAAACCTTTTTAAAAATTCAATTCATGACTTATTAGTCTGCCACATTTTTTGTTTGTTACTTGTCATATTAGGCCACAACCCTGCAGTCACATCTGTTTGAGCAAACTCTTGTATTTGTATGGATCCAATTACAGGATCAGGACCATACACCATAAGCTGTTCAGAACAGGAACGTCATCTTTCTACATGCATGGATGACATTCAATATATTGTGGACACCATCATTCTACAAGAGTAATTAAAGCTAAAAACGTCCTACAAGCTTGCACATAGATGCAAATATTGCTCTGATGCTCCTAGGATCAAGAACATAGACCTGAATATGCAGCCCTCGGACAACAGCAACATCGACCTTTCCACCAGTTTGGAAAGGAAGTACCTAGTTAATTAGGTCAGTGGTTCTCAACTTTTTCAGGCAATACTCAGCCATTATCAGCTGATACTCAGTTTCTTATTCAATTATGCACAGGGCTAAGAAGGTGCAAAAGTCTGAAAAAAGGAAGAATCTGATTTTCAAGAGATCACTTTACATGTCTTCTTAAAAACAAAGGCATTTACACTGTATGACACTTTTAAAATAGCCTTAATTCACCACATCTACCTGCAACTCATGCACACAAACACCTACTGTGGAGCTTGGGTTGCCTCAACACAATCCAATAGGTGGAGGGACAGAATCTTCAACTGCCATCTTTGCAAATTCATCTGACTGTATAAACCTATACATTGTAACATCTGAGCCTTTCCATGTCACAATACAATGAAATGTCACATCAGGGACCCCACTCCAAATTCAGGATTTCCAAGAAATCCCTTTTCTACAACTGTTTCTATTGCTTACAGGACACAAAGACATCCTAAGGAAAACCAGAATTGTCTAGCTTGGGAACACTAGGTACCATGATATGGGAACCAATATGAATATATATGAGAAGTTGGAGTAATTGTAGGCAGTCAGTCCCTGAAGTACCCAGTACTGGACCTTCCACCCCTAATGACTATACAGCATACTTACATGACACCCATCACTCAGTAAGTGCCTTGCAATCTTTAACTTATTTAACCTTTAGCTAAGGATGTGAAAGTGTAACCATGGTTAATCGATGGCTTGGGCTTATTGGTTAACATGCACGGTTACAAGCAAGCCCCCCAGCCACTGCTGATATAGAGGCTGCAGCACCGGAGGGAAAGAGGCAGGCGGAAACTGGTACACACGGGGAGCCAGCATGCAACGTCTCCTCATACATTCCAGCTCCTGTGGAGTTGTCTGCCCTTCCTCTCTCTGTGTTGCTGCCTCTGTATCAGATGCAGCAGTGTGGTGATGGAGAGCAAGCGAGAGCTGGTGCTTGCAGAGAGCTGGTTTAAAAGTTGAATCCCAGCACAGACTCCTAGGTAGCCGCTTTGCATGTAAATGTGTAACTGCTGAAAATTAAAGGCATTTTAACATCTTTACGTATAAATCCCTGCTTGATAGGGGAGTGCTCAGATCTCTATTTTACAGGTAGAGAACTGAGGCAGAGCATCAAAGTGATTTGCCCAAGGTCTCCTAAAGTAGCACCCTACCCACAGAGCATTCCTGTCTCTCAATGTGAGGTGTTGCCTCCACATTTTACACCCACAGCCCAGCACCCCTGTACCCACATTCCCAAGAATACGCCCCCCTCAAGATACCTAAGCAAATTACTTCCAGACTTCTCCCATGCAGCATCTGCATCTCTTAATGCCAGAGGCCTCAACAAGCCAGACAGCACCCTAAAAACCCCAGCTTCCTCACTTCATGGCTCTACATTTCCTAGACCAAAGCTGCTTCCATTTTCCATGGCCCCCTAAACCACACCTAGACTCTACTACACACCTTCACTTCCTCTCCCCCCCAGCTTCCCTCACCCCCTACTTTCTGTCCCTCCCCCAGCTTCCCTCGCCCCCTGCTCTCTGTCCCTCCCCACTCTCTGTCCCTCCCCAGCTTCCTCGCCCCCTGCTCTCTGTCCCTCCCCAGCTTCCCTCCCCTGCTCTCTGTCCCTCCCCCCAGCTTCCCTCGCCCCTGCTCTCTGTCCCTCCCCCAGCTTCCCTCCCCTGCTCTCTGTCCCTCCCCCCAGCTTCCTCGCCCCTGCTCTCTGTCCCTCCCCCAGCTTCCCTCCCCGCTCTCTGTCTCTCCCCAAGCTTCCCTCCTCCCCGCTCTCTGTCCCCAGCTAGAGCGTCCCCAACCGGTGCCTGCCCACGCGCCGCTCACCTGGCGGAGCCCGGCTCGCCCCCTGGGTGCGCGCAGCAGGCGCGGCCCGGTCAGCAGCAGGCGCCTCCCCCCCTCACGGGAGCCGCAGCAGCAACAATCGCCACCATCTTGGAATATCCGGCTCCAATGGCCACCGCCGCCGACGTGTCACGCTCCGCACGCGATGACGCAAACACGTACGCTCCGACGCCGCACACATGTTGTTCCTTTCCGCTCTTCGTTGAGGCGCTTAAAGGGTTCGTCGGGTGGGGGGGGGCGGGTAAACTCAGCTGCGTCGGCGGACAGAAAACCTAACCATCCCTTTAGGATTCGGCTCTCACGCGCGGCCGTCAGCCCAAGACGGCCAGGGGTGTGAGCATGCGCATTGGTAGGGAACGCTAACCAATAGGGCGTCTGGAGACGTTAGGGTTGTAGGTTCGAGCCCCCGGCAGGGAGCTTTCAGGGACGCTCTGGCCAGACTGAGCAAAATTCAACTGGTCAGCCTCTGTTATTCCCGGCTGGGGCTGTGCAGTATGTCAGACCTGCCCACCCAGACCCTACCCTCTTGGGGCACTAGGACCCCCACGTCTGAGCATCCCTGCCATTGCATCTGGCCTGCTCACTTGCATTGGACTGGCAATGCATTATTAAACACAGCCTTTGGGGCAGATGCTGGGGAGCGGGTGCCTGCCTCCCCAGTATCCCCTGCACTGCACGGCCTCAGGGGTCCTCCCTTCAGGCCCATGCAAAAGCCTGCAGGCCTGGGAGCACTGACAGCCCAGGTGCTGCCTGGGACAAAGATGTCTGGCTGCAATACTAGCTGGGCACAGGCGAGCGCGGACTAAACTGTAAACATAACACCAAAGGGCAGAACCAAACCTGGGATCTCTGGAGCTTAGTGCAGGAGCTTCTGCAGCTTAAACTATAACAGCAGCTCACTCTGAGCTAAGGCTGTAGAGCAGGATGGAGAAATGACACCCCGCAGGCCAGATCCGGTCCACAGGGTTAGACCCTGGTGGGCCGCTGCCGCTATGTTTACCTGCACCTCTGCAGGTATTGGAGGATCGCAGCTCTCGGCTGCAAATCGCCATTGATGGCCAATGCGAGTGGGGCAAATGGTGCCCTGGTCCGTGCTGCTCCCATTGGCCACCAATGGCAATTCGCAGCCAACAAGAGCTGTGATTGCCCAACACCTGTGGAGGCGCAAGTAAACATAGTGGCAGAGCCCACCGGGCTGCCATTTTATTGCCCACCCCTGTGGAGAGCAAACTCATTCTCTCTCTGTAAGTGGTCTCAGTGCCAGTACATGGAACAGTGAATCATATCCAGTAGGTGTGTGGGTTACATCTGTGTGACCAGAACCCTGATCTGCAGATCTTCCCTGATCTTCCCAAGGTGTCACCAGGCACAGCTGGGGGAAGCTGTGGAAAGTAGGCACTACAGGAAGCACTGCCCAAGGGATGCAGCGTGACCCCGCCCTCCAAGGGCACATCTACACAGAAGGGCTAAAGTCGAATTAAGCGACGCAACTTCAGCTACATCAACTCAGCTTTAGGTGCTATCTACATTGCAGGAAGTCCAAGGAAGAACACGCTTCCTTCGCCTTCTCTTACTCCTCGTGAAATGAGGGTTACCGTGAGTCGGAGTAAGAAGTCTTCTATCTCAACATTATTTTGAAATAAAGGCTTGTCGTGTAGACTTGCTGTTTCTTATTTCCTAGTGACGTCAGTTATTCTGAAATAACACTGCTGTGTAGACATAACCCAAGTGGCCAGGTGCACTGTTTAACCCTGGAGGGTGCCCAGAACATTATCTGGGAAACCATCTAGATTTCTGTGATTCCAAACCTCACCTGATCTCCCAAGGTGGCTGGACCCATTTGTTTAGTGGGCGTTGTGATGGTGCAGTTCATATTCTTTATGGAAATATGCTTATGAATATAATCAGGGCTTGTCAAGCCCTGAATATAATTATGCATAATTGGAAAATGATTTATGCAAAATACTTATTGCACGGTATCACTGGAAAAGTTATAATCTGCAAAATGTGTATATTGTGTTTGTGTCCATGTATTATTCCCATATTGGAAGTCATCAATAGGAAGTAGTACCCTTTGTTACTGATGTAGGCATGCTTAGTAGGGGCCATTAAGGGAATTTCAGAAACTTGAAGGCTCATTGATAAGGAAATGGGTTTTTTTCTATGAGCCAGCCCCTAGGAGAGTCCCCACAAGGCCATGTGTTTAGGTTGCCTGATATGAGAGGCCATTAGCGATTTAGTATTTTTCCACAAAGTGGGGGAAGGGGAGACTGGCCAACAAACAAAGACTTCCCACGTTCTGGACAACCTATTTAAAGGGAGAGGCTCTAGAGCAGTGGTCACCAACCAGTAGATCGGGATCTACTGGTAGAACTTGGAACCTCTGACAGATAGGGTTACCAGATGGGTTTCAAAAAAATACCGGACACACATGATCTCAGAATGGGGGGGACCGGCCGGGAGGGGAGTGGGGGGAGCGGGGCTGACCAGGTGAGATCGGGGAAAGGGGACCAGCCAGCAGGAAGCAGGGCTGGCCGGGAGGGGGTTGGGGGAGCGGAGCTGGCCGGGGGAACTGGCTGGTGGGAAGCAGGGCTGGCCGGGAGGTTGGGGGGGAGCTGGCCGGGGGTGGCTGGCGGGAAGCAGGGCTGGCCGGGAGGGGTTGGGGGAGCAGGGCTGGCCGGGGAGATTGGGGAAGGAACTGGCCAGCGGAAGCAGGGCTGGTTGGGAAGGGGTCGGGGAGTGAGGCTGGCTGGGAGAGTGGGGGCTGGCCAGGGGGAACCGGCTGGCGGGGAGCGGGGCTGGCCGGGGCGGAGTGGGGAGGGGGGAACCGGCCAGCGGGGAGCGGGATCGATCCAGGCGCACACAGATCCGAGGGTGCTGCCCGTCCTGCGCACAGTCCTGGCGGGGCACACGGGCGAGTCCAGCCCTGGGGATTCCATCCCGCCCCCGCCCCCCTCCTCTCTACTGTGTAGCTGCATACTGCCTGGCTGGTGGACACGCTGACACAGTGTGAGGGTGTCTACCAGCCAGGCAGTACGCAACTACGTACTGATACTCCTGATAATAAAACTTACGTAATTAGAAAATACCCGACATTTCTATGTCTGGTATTTTCTCAATTTGTTTCCCGGACAGAAAGCTCAAATACTGGACTGACCGGTTCAAAACCGGACACCTGGCAACCCTCGTGGGTTGGCCTGCAGAGTGCGGGGGCAGAGGCAGTTCTGTACTCCAATCGTTTGGTCTTCCTCTGATCGGCTAACTGCCCTACCGATGGGGGATCCTGACTGGTCTGGCCAAGACGCTATCAAGTGCCCGCACTTCAGGTGCCCCTCCCCCCACTGCTGCGCATCTTCGGCCCTTTGCCTTGAAGCTGCTTCCCTCTACCCCAGGAGCCTCCTGCTTGCTGGGCAGGGCAGGGCAGGGGAGGGAGAGGAGGGGTGCTGATGTCAAGGTGCCCCCACCCCATTCTGTATCCTATCTCCACAGAGCAGAGAGGGGGCACAACAGGACTTGGGATGGAGTTTGCAGGCTGCATTGGAGAGTGGTGCTGGGCCAGGATGGGGGTGAGCCGTGTTAGCCCCACTGCACCACCACCCAGGAGCCACCTGAGGTAAGCGGTGTCCAGTTGGAGCCCACACCCTGAAACCCTACCCCAGCCATGAACCCCCTTCTGCCCCCCAAGCCCCAAGCACCCCTGTATCCAAACACCCTCCCAGAGCCTGCACCTAGAACCCCACCGGTACTCCAACTGCCTGTCCCACGCTCAGCTCAGAGCCCCTCTCACACACCAAATCTCTTAATCCTAGACCAGAGCCTGCACCCCAACCCTCCGTCCTGCCTGGAGAAAGTGAGGGAGGATGGGGGAGGGAGGGAGCAGGGGCAGGACCTTGGAGAAGGGCCACAAAGGAGGCGGGACAAGGGTATTTGGGTTTGAAGTAGATCTTGAATTGCATTTACATTCAAAAAGTGATCTCATGCTTCAAAAGGTTGGAGAGCGCTGCTCTAGAGGGATGGCCACCAGTCCTGAGAACACCCTTGTTTACCATCTAAGATGGAAACAAATGAAACTGAACACTAAGACGTATTGGGCCCAGATTGGCGTCTTTCCACTCTGTGAAAGAATATGATTAGGGTAAGGGTATTGTTAGGTTAAGATATTACATGTAACAAGTTTCTTAGTGCATTAAGCTTAGCTGGCGTGTTTTGCTTTCTTTTGCTTAGTACCTTACTTTTTCTGTGTGCTATTACTTATAACCACTTAAATCCTACTTGTAGACTTAATACAATCAGTTCTGTTTATTACTAAACCCAGTGTAAATAATTGTTACCAGGGGAAGCAGCTGTGCATATCTCTCTTTACGTAAGAAAGAGGGCGAACCACATGACCATACCCCGTATAAAACTTTATATACAGAGTAAGATGGATTTATGGTCCCATTAGAGCTGTGCACCTGGGTGCCGTGGGAAGTCCCTGTAACTGAGCCTTCGCAGAGCTGAACTGATCCCAGCGTCTGTATTACGCTGCATACGGATGTGACCCCATCTCTGTGTCAGTACCAGAAGAGGCCGTAGAGCCTGGCTCAGCATGACAGAGTAAAGGAGGTGCCCAGGGAGGTTAGCTCAGTGATATCGCAGTACATCAAGTGACAGTCACAAGGGGATTTCTGTGACTGAACCCATCACAGCTTTTGATACGGTCTCCCACAATATTCTTGCCAGCAAGTTAAGGAAGTATGGATTGGATAAATGGACTGTAAGGTGGATAGAAAGCTGGCTAGATTGTCAGGCCCAACGGGTACTGATCATTGGCTCGATGTCTGGTTGGTGGTCGGTTTCAAGCAGAGTGTCCCAAGGTTCTAGGGCTGGTTTTGTTCAATATCTTTATGAATGGCCTGGATGAGGGGATGGATTGCACCTCAGCAAATTTGCGGATGACACTAAGCTAGGGAGAGCGGTAGATACATTGGAGGGTAGGGATAGGGTCCAGAGTGACCTAGACAAACTGGAGGATTGGGCCAAAAGAAATCTGATGAGGTTCAACAAGGACAAGTGCAGAGTCCTGCACTTGGGAGGGAAGAATCCCAAGCACTGCTACAGGCTGGGGACCGACTGGCTAAGTAGTAGTTCGGCAGAAAAGGACCTGGGGGTTACAGTGGATGAGAAGCTGGATATGAGTCAACAGGGTGCTCTTATAGCCAAGAAGGCTAATGGCATATTAGGGTGCATTAGGAGGAGCATTGCTAGCCAATCTAGAGAAGTGATTATTCCCCTTTATTCTGCACTGGCAAGGCCACATCTGGAGTAAAAACTATTTCCCTAGGAGGGTGGGGAAGCACTGAAATGTGTTCCCTAGGGAGCGGCTGGAATCTCCATCCTTACAGGTGGTTAAGTCCCGGCTTGACAAAGCCCTGGCTGGGTTGATTGAGTTGGGATTGGTCCTGCTTTGGGCCGGGGGGCTGGACTCGATGACTCCTGAGGTCTCCTCCAGCCCTAGGATTCTATGATTCCATGATTCACAGGATGCTGAGAGCCACTGAATATCATAGGAACCCCTTCAAGCCAGGGTGTGTGGCTACCCCCCAACATTCCAGCACCCATGGAGGCTCCTGATTGCTGTTCCCCAACCATAACCCCACTTGGCCCCTGACTTTTGCTTCCTGATTTCAAGCTGGTGCTGTCTCTGCATGTGAGCCTGAGTCCAGTCTGGTGCTACCTCTGTTCTCCAACCCTGGCCAGATTCCGACCCTGACGTTGCTTATTGAACCTGACCGTCGCGAGTCCTCTGACCCCAGTGCGCGCATGACCCTCCTTGACTTGTGGGTCTCAGTCCTAACCCGACTGGGACGATGACCTGGTCCTTTACTTAAGCACCCACTTCCAAAGAGAGAATGAAGCGTCTCCTCTCTTTGCCATGAGAAGTTCCACCACCGTCCTTCCCTTCCTTTGCATCTTTCTTGCAATGCACGCATTTGAGTGGAAGGGCTCTGCCCCTGCCGATTCACCCGGAAAGCTCCGTTTAGAAAAGGCAAGGAGAATAATCAGGTGGTTTCCTGCCAGGGGCTTGCTCAGTGTTCTCACTAACCACAGAGCAACCAGCTATTCTTATGCTGCGTACATTCTCCCCGTACAAAGCACCCAGGGCGGCAGGTAACGTAGGCAAGGGAAAACATTTCTTTCCTCCGCAGCGACCCTGCCCATGCTCCAGGAAGACTGGGTCTGCGGCTCAGCTGCCCAGCCAAGCAGTGCTCTGGCCAGCCAGGAGCCTGGCTTCTCTGGGGGAGCTGGGGCCATGTGGCTGTCTTCAGGGCTGGAGTGGGACTGGGGAAAGTGGGTGCTGGCTGGCTGCTCTGAGAGCTGGGGAGGGAGGGGAGCTGTAGCTGCCCGTTGCTCCATGGGCCGGGGAGGGGGTGGCTGGGCTGCCCAGCAGTGGGGGAGGGACGCTAGCCTTGGGCAGGGGCTAGTGCCATTAGGGGGTGGGGGCCCAGGACAGGGGCCAACAGACACAGTGGGGACTGGGTTCTGGTGGGGCACAGAAGGGGCAGGGCTTTGGGCAGAAGGGGACCAGTGTTCCCTAAGGAAGCGCAGCTTCACAGGTGATTAATCAGCCCCGTCCAGCCCTGAGCCTCCGACTGGGCGGGGCTGATTAATCATCTGCGAAGCTGTGCTGCCCCCCAGCTGAGAGGGAACCCTGGGTAGGACTGGGGCTTGCCTCCCCAAGCCAGCTCAGCCCCCACTGCCCATGAAAGCACCACTGGACCCCATCACAATGACCAATAAACACAATGCATGGGGGTCACGAACTGGCTCCCTTTCTCCCTGCTTCAGTCTGCACACAGCCCTGAGACGCGCACCCGGCCGCAGACTGTTCCGAGAAGTCAGGAAATCCAGGCTCGACGCTCGCCAGGCCAAGTCAGTCTCTGCACCCGTTCCAATAGGGCTTAAGGGGCGGCCTTAGCGCTCGTGGGGTTGTCGTGCTGCAGACGTGAAAGAAGGCAATAAGCGGCTAGTTTAGTAAATTACAGAGAGAGCCAAAAGATCTGGACTTTGACCGCAATGTTAAGAGTGGGCATATGTCCATACCGTGAAACCCAGTGTCACAACAGGCAAACTCATGGGCCTTCTCAGGAGGGAAGTCAAGGGCTGAATGGACCATAGACTGTTCTGACACCAGGTCGATTCTATACACTAAGTCGCTATGGGGGGGAGGGTGAAAAATCCACACTCCAGGTGATGTGGTTAGACTGACCTCACCCCCAGTATAGACGGTGGCTTTGTCTAGACTGCAGGCTTCTTTGGGAAGAAGCTTTTCCCGAAGAGATCTTCTGAAAAAACGTCTTCCGAAAGAGCATGTCCACACTGCCAAAGTGCATCGAAAAAGCGATCTGCTTTTTCGAAAGATAGCGTCCACACTGAATGGACACTATCTCGCATTTCAGCTGTGATTACTATGGATGGAGTGGCCACCAGGGCACCTGTGCTTTTTCCTCTTTCCTCTTCTTTCGAAAGAACTCCCTCTTCCCTGTCCACATACGCTTTTTTGCGAAAGAGCTCTTTCACAAAAAGCCTTCTTCCTCGTGGTTTATCAGTGTCGGAAAAACCCCCTCTGTTCTTTCGATTTTTTTTCAAAAGAACATGCTTACAGTGTGGACATAAGTGAAAGTTTTTTCAGAAAAACGTACCCGGTGATATGCTGATGGGGAGGGCTTCTCCGGTTGACCTAACTTCTGCCTCTCTTGGAGGTGGATCCATTATGCCACTGGGAGACACTTTCCCGTTGGTGTAGTAACATCTTCACTGAAGTGCTACAGTGGTCCATCTGTACCAGCATTTTAAATGTAGACCTGCCTTTACGGATGAGGTGAACTTGCAAAGAAGAACCACTAGGGGGAGGCAGAGCACTGCCGTTTGGATTGTTGAACGGTAACGTTAGCATCCAATTTAAAGGGAAATGTGGTCTACCAACCTTTTTCATTTCTTTCATTATGCAGCCCTTCCAATAAGGCGAAGGCTGGAAAACTTTTTTCCTCTGAGTCAGGTGCCTACTGGAAAGAGCATAGAAAGGGGGAAAGTGACTCAGATTTTTCCAGACTTAGTCTATGCCAATATTCTAGCATGTAATGAACAATGCTAGTTAGAAGTTTAATCAAAAGTTTATTCAACTGAGTCCCCAGAACATTGTCTGGCTTCCCAAGGCAAAGATGGTGGAAGGTCTGCCGTGAGTAGGCCTAGAAAGATTTGCTGAGTTATCAAAAGGTCACAGAAGTGCCACAGGGCTTCAAGAGCACTGGGTTACTAGAAACTGAGCCTATCAAAAAAAACATTTTGTCTGTGCGCCACTTGAGTTCACCAAGATGCTTGGTATCTTACTGCTTTCCGCAGCTATAAATTCAGGCCCAGATCTTGCAGTCATTTACGCACGTGCATAATTTTACAGGCGTGCTTAAAGTTAAGCATGTGCTTATTTGCAGGCTTGTGGTTTTAAGATTCCAGGGATTGTAAGTTCATAGATAAGAGAGACAAAGGGCCCTTTTTGTGCTGCAGTTTGAAACCACAGTTCCCCATTTGTAAAGATTTGAGAGTGCACTGCTTCAGAAAAGCACAGGTTTTGTTTTTCTCAAGACGCCGCTAACACCCTCCCCTAAAGTGGACCCGAGTTTTTTACTCTGGGTCTGTGCTCGAGCTCGGCTGTGAGGATGTATTTCTCCCGGAGACAATGCTTTTAAAGAGGAAGTCATTCTTCAAAAGTAAGGATGATGGGTCTTAGAGCCGGTTGTGTACAGGTGTTTCCATTGCGCCTGTGCTGTCTTATTCGGTGTGGAATAAAAAGCCTCAGGGACAAAAATACAAGTGACCGAAACAAACATCTTAATCAAGGGTCACTATCAGTGTAAGAGCCACTTCCTGCTCGCTTGATCATTAAAGCAAGGTAATATCCTCAAAGCCCAGTCCGCGCAGGGCGGGCAGCCCTTTGATGCTGGGGTGGGAACCAGACGCAACGCTAAGATTTTTTAAAGTGCCTTTCATCTCGCTTTTATGAGGACAGGACGTTCTCGTGCACCAGCTTGTCAAATGCCATTTACCTACCCTGCTCTGCAATGAGCATAAAGGCGATGACCTGATGGGATCCCCAGGGGGATTTTGTACAGACATCTGTTTGATTAGCCTGGTTGGGCGTATGTGGGTCTTGATGCTATTTACCAAATTCAAAACCTGTCAGGGTAGAATGGGAGCTTATCTTTGCTCTTCCTGCTGGGAAGTGACTGATTACAGAATCCGATCACACTCACCTTTCATTCTGTGGCCTTTACAACTAGGGCAGGCAAAATACAACCCGTGGGCCGAACCTGGCCCACCAAACCTTCAGATCCAGTCTGCCACAATCTTCTGGGCCACCCATGTTCCACAGCCCAGCAGGACCCTCGGGTGGGTTCCTGGCCTGCCATGCCGCTCAAAGTGGACGGTTGTTGGGGCCATTGGCATCTCTGCACTGCGCACCCCTTGAGGGGAGGGGGCTCTGTGCCCAGTACAAGCCTCGTAGTTCCCAATGGCTGGTTTCCAGCCAATGGGAGCTGTCTGAGCCATGCCAGATCTACCTGAGGATTCTACTGGGCTGCTGGCTAGGAAGCTCCTCCTGTACTCCTGCCCCCTGGTCACAACTCCCTCCCAGACCCTGCACCCCCTCTTTCACCCCTTCCCCACGTCAGAATCATCTCCTTTACCCATACCCTCTTCTGGACCCTGCACCCCCTCCTGCACCCCAATCCCTTGCCCCAGGTCACAACCCCCCTTTTTCACCCAAACTCCCTCCCAGACCCCACACCCCCATCCTGCACCCTAGTCCCCTACCCCGACCTCCCTTTTGCACCCAACCTCCATCTCGGACCCCACACCTCCTCCATTAACATGGAAGAGTGCGGCCCTTGACCCCTTCCCAAATTCTTGGAGTGACCCCCATCAAAAATGATTTTCCCCACCCCTGCTTTACAGTCTACATGCAGCACCGCTGGAGTGCAGCCAGCTCTGAGATCAGGGGAGCAAATAAGTGCCGGCCAAAAGTGCGAGCAGCAGATGCGTGGAAGGTAGGAACGGAATATTTGCATCCCTCCTTTTCACTCTGCTCTGTTACTCTCTTCGGGGTGTGGTGCAGTTATATACGCACTGTTCCATGTGCAGCTTTATGCAACAGGCAAAAATGAAGACGGTCTCTCCTTGCCTCAAAGAGCGTACCCTTGGAAAGACCTTTTCCTTTCGTCTGCATTCAACAAGGAGGCAAAAGCTCTGGGGAAGAGATTCTGCTTCAGTTCTCGGCGTCCTATCAATCCAGCCGACCCAGACCCACTACGCTTTATCTGCCTAGCCTCCATCATTCAAAACACACCGAGCCAAATTATTCCCTGGGGCAGTGCCAGGGGGGTTATGCCTGGGATGAAATGGGCCCGCTTTGGTCCTTCTAAGGGCACCATCAGAACTGCCGGGGAACAAGTCAGAGATCAGGAGCCAAGCACCTATGCTGGGAACGTTCAGTGCAAACACAGGCAGCCCCCAGAGAGCCAGGCAGAACAGCAGTTCCAGCAGTTTCCAACTGCCCCATCTAACTGAGCAGGAATCATGGAAAAAAAACCCTGAAAAAATGCCACCAACACAGCCAACCCGCCAGCATAGAAACACGCATCTCAGAGGCACTGGTTTCTTATTAGCAACAGGCGTGTGTGCACTCAGAGTGGCTGAGTGCTGGTCTAGTCTGAACAGGTGCTTATAAATCAGGGGTGGACAATAAGTGGCCCACGAGCTTGATGTAGTTCGCCTGGGTTAGCCCCTGGCAGGCTGCCAAATGCTTATTTACCTGCACATGTGGATCATTGTTCCCAGCCAATGGGAGCTGCAGGAAATGATGTCCCACTCCGCACCACTTTGTGCAGCTCCCATTGGCCAGGAACGGCGATCCGCAGCCAATGGGAGCTGCGAGGGGCTATACCTGTGTGGTCACGTGGGTAAATAATCGGGATGTTAAGGACTAGTCAACAGGATAGTTGACTAGTCGCTGCCCCCCTTGCTGCCTCTATCAGATAGGAGGTATTGAAAGGGGGGTCCTTCAAAGCAGCAGCACCGCATGGAGCCCAGGTTTCCGTGCGGCACTGCCCCCGGGCTCAGTGCGGTGCTGCCCCTTTGAAACGCCACCGTGGCATTTCAAAGGGGCAGCACACAGAGCCCGGGATCAGCGTGGGATTCCTAGCTGCCCCTGGGCTCCATGCAGTGCTGCCCCTGGGATCAGCTGCGCGGCGCTGCCCCTTTGAAACATTGCCAGGGCGCATCAAAGGGGCAGCGCTGCACGGAGCCCAGGATCAGCTGTGCGGCGCTGCCCCTTTGAAATGCCGTGGCGGTGTTCCAAAGGGGCAGCGCCTCCCTGTCGACCAATCAATGCAAAAATGCATCGACTATTCGATTCGTGAATTACACGATACTTAACATCCTTATTAAATAAACATTCGGTGGCCTGCCACAGGCTAGCCCTGGCAAACTGCATCAAGCCTGCAGACCACTTATTGTCCATCCCTGCTAGAAATCCTTTGATCACTATGGTATAGTATGAGGTTCTCCACCACTTTTCACCTGGACTCTTCAAGCTACCTGCAGGTTCTTGCCATGACCCACCCAAATTCTTTCACCCCTTTGCAGCCCCGAAGGATTGGGGGCAGGGACATCAAGGCAAGAAAACACAGGTGATTGCGTGGTGGTGGGTGTAGGGATGGGGGAGTGTTGGGGTTGGGGACTGTGAGTCCTGGGTGTAGGGTGGGTTCCGATGCTGGGGGTGCCTAGGCGAAAAGTTGATGGTGGGAGTGTTTCTCTTGCCTTTTCCCCACAGCGCTCAGCGGTCATTAATGCCCGTAGGAGCACAGTCCAGTGTCCAAAGACAGGGCTTTCCGCAGTGTGTCTGGGGAGGAGAGGAGGAGTGAAAGAAGAACTGCGCTGGGGCAAGGGAGGATGTGGAGGCACTAGCAGGGAGATGAGATTTTGCTTCCCTCTCTGCTTAGGCTCTTACACAGACTTGGGAACGTGGGATTTTGGTAATTCTCTGCCCCATGATAAGGCTGCCAATGCTGATTGGATGTATTCCTGGAGGTTTCATCACATGACATAATCTTTAATTAAAGATCAATCTTTAATTCCTAGAGACGCCAGGACAAGGCTGGAGGGCTGGCAACATGACCCTGTAGCCAGTGGGCTGTGACCCAGAGGGCAGTCCCATGTCACTTCCACCAGGTCACACCCCATTCGTTAAGCAAGATTTGAGGGGCATGATGGACATAGCCTCTGCTTGTTTAAAACAAACAAAATGAAGTATTTCTTCCTGCAGTGCACAGTCGACCTGTGGAACTCCTTGCCAGAGGAAGATGCGAAGAGCAGGACTTTAAAAGGTTTCAAAAAAGAACTAGATACATTCATGGAGGTTAGATCCATCAATACTTATTAGCGAGGATGGGTAGGAATGGTGTCCCTAGCCTCTGTGTGTCAGATGGTGGGAATGGGTGGCAGGGGTGTGATTGCTTGATAATTCACTGTTCAGTCCATTCCCTCTGGGCACCAGGCATTGGCTACTGTCGGAAGACAGGAGAGTGGGCTAGATGGACCTTTGGTCTGACCCAGTATGACCATTCTTATTTTCTTAAACAGCTGAACATGAGCTCTCAATCTGCTGTGGAAGCCAAAAGAACTAATACAATCCTGCAAAAATGGGAATCCTGAGTTGGAGCAGAAAGATTAATTGGCCTCTGTCTTTGGCACGGGTGTGCCTGTAGCTGGAGTCCCGTGACCAGGTCTGATGTCCACAACTCAAGAAGGATGTTGATTAATTGGAAAGGGTTCAGGACAATGTTCCCTCTAATATTTCCCAGCCATGTGAGGATTTTTTCATTTGTGTGAAGAATAATTTTTGTTATGTGCACCGAGGCATGTCTCAATGTGCACCACCAGAAGAAACACAAACCTAGCTTGGAGTTGGGGGACACTCTGCTAATCAGCTGGCCAGCACTGGGCTGTCTCCTGAGCAGCCACACAAACTCACAGTTCACAGGGAATGCTGGATTTAATTTCTCTTCTGGACTGAGAATCTATGACATGGGTTCCCAAACTGGGGGGCATGCCCCCCTGGTGGGGGAGGGCGTGAAGAAATTCCAGGTGGTGCATGAGGCGACCCAGCCCACCCCACCAATCCCTCCCAAGAAAGCGCCTGGTCTGTCCATCTGCTCAGGTTGGCTGGGGCAGACTTCAAAATGGCTGCCTTAAAAGGGCAATGCCTGCTCTGCTCTTAAAAGGCCTTTTTTTTTTTTATTTTGCTCAACAAGTTTTGCTGCTATTTGGTAGTGGGGGTGACTGAGGGTTTCTCAAAAATCAAAAAGGGGGCGTGATGCCAAAAAGTTTGGGAACCACTGATCTATGAAATGTTTTGAAATTCCTCAGCGCTCTGGAACCACAGTCAGATCATTATGGGGCCAGCTCAGCCTAGGGTATGTCTGCACTACCAACACGAAAGCACACAATGACCCAGCTGCAATGCTGAATCCTGCCTGTCGCTGTCGCCAAGCCACCTCCCCAAGAGGCAACAGCTAAGTTGAAGGAGAGATTCTTCCATGGATGTAGCACTTCTACAGAGGCTAGGCCGGCACCGCTCCATCTCTCAAGGGGGCTGGTTTTTCACCTCCCTAGCAGCTATGCCACTGTCAGTTTTCAGCGTAGACCAGCCCTTAGGAACTCTCTACTTGTGATCCCCTGGTCCTTCTCAAAAGAGGAGAGGTTTGTCCCCAGTGCTTTTGGCCACCATATCACTTTCCATCGTGTTTGCATTGGGTGGTGTATGCTGATGAGTAGCCTCCCTCTACCCCAGAAGCAGCTGCAATTCACTGGTGCTGGGTGCCTTTGTGAAATACACATGTGGGACCCTTTGGATGGGAAGGGACTATGGAAATGTAAGATGTTTCTCTTATGCTTGTAATTAATCAGACTGGGTATAGTAATTGGAACATTTGCTGCAATAATTACCGCAGAGTCCTTATTTCTCCTGAGGGATGCATTACAGATTCCTCTGCCATTTCATCAGTACGGAGGTAGCATTGCATGGCAGCTTCTTGCTTGACATACTGCAAATACTTGGAAGAGATCCAGACAGGACTTTATATTTAGATGTGTGCAAACATGTATAGATACGCATACACACACCCACACGCTCTTCTCAAGCATTTGTTTGGGCGAGATTGTAGAAAATATCAATGTTCCAAGAGTTAACATGCTTATCTGATTTATTAGGAGTTTCCAGTCATTGTAATAAATTAGATTTCTATTTATATTCAGGTACTTTGCGACTTTGTTGCTGCATGAAGAACAAACAGTACAGAGCTCTTTAATTGAAAAAGAATTAAAATAACTACCTTAAAGAGCTGAACGCATCACCAATAGGCATTTTGGCTTTTTTGGTGAGATTAGTTTGCAGAATTTCATAGTGTTGGTTTCATTTTCAATTCACACTCAACTATGGGTTTAGATTTCTTCTCGACTTCTTTACACTACCTGCATTAGCAGCCCCCCTCGCGGCCTTTTCCAGAGGCACTCTGTTTTGAGTGCGAAGCATTTTGCATTATTCAACACCATGGCTTTTGTTTCAAAACAGCCCATATGTAACTAAATGCGGCTATCTCATCTAGCAAAAAGTTCTCCTAAAAGCTAACCTTTGGAGTCAGGAGGAATTCTTTTTCCAATGGGAGAATTAAGAAAGCAGTTAAAATTTCCATACAACAAGCTGCTTAAAACATCTTTCCAGCTTTTCCCCTTTTAGGCTCAGTTCTATTAAATAGGGTCCTCACCATACCCCCAACTCACTTCAGAGACCTCTGTACAAATTTCACTGCAAATCCAGGGCTTTACACAGGAAAAGTCCCCTTCTACAGACCTTGCTCAGGAAAAACCTCCAACGAAGCCAATGGGAGTTGTGCCCGAATAAAGGGCTCAATCCAACTTCCCCTGAAATCTTTATTGACTTCAGCAGGAATTGAATTGGACCTTCATTGCACAAACAATGTATTAAGAAGGGGCCGGTGTTTCATTTGGAGCTGTGGGATTTCCACACAGCCCTGAGAGACCAATGAGGAGCAGAAGTTGGCCTAGGCAGCCCTGCAGAGCTAGACAACAAATCTAGCAACTCGTGGCAAAAACATCTCGTTTAAGTTTTAGTAAAATCTAGACGCCCACAAGCATCCTTTATTGCAAATCAGTTAACCAAAAATACATCATTTTTGCAAACTACAACTTTGCAGGTAGATAACTTTAATACAGAAACTTTTTTTCGTAAACTACATTCTAGTTTATAAAACATAGGAAGACAACACCATGTGATCACTAGTATTAGGGATGTCACAATACCAATGCTCCGTAAGTGTTCACTAAGAGATTAGCACAGAAGGGATGGCAGAAAGCCTGGTGCTTTTGAGAAATTACAATCATATTTGGTGTTCTAAGTGAAAGGGATGAGATATCTCTCCCTTTTCTTAGGTTTCCTTGATCGACTGCATTTTAGGTGAGGGACTGTCCTGGACACAGCCGTATGCATAGTGTTCGCTTTCCTTTTGCAGTCAATGAGGGAGCAGTATTCTGACACCTCTAATCAGCATGATATACTTAAGACTTGTTCATTTAGATTTTTGAAACAAAATCCACCTTTTTTTAAAAAAACAAAACAAACGTATTTACAAACATTAAATGTGCCACAGGCTTATACTATATTTTACACGGTTGTTTTCCCTCCACCTCCACGAAAAGGGAGTGCACCAATATAAACACAGTGCATCACTCCAAGCTTGTAAGAACATAATGTCAACATTCAAAACCATGGACTCAGCAGCCCGGTTTATGTTTGTGACTCCTAATTTAACTTTCTGCCCTTCTGGTAAGATTGGCTGGGGCTACATCCGAACCGGACGACATCTTAATTTGCAAACCCAAAAGTTCAACATTTCAAAAAGAGCTTGGATGTCAGGGATTGTTAGTAGACTGGGCATTGTGATGCTCTGTTAATATTCATTCAAGCTGTTATGCAGTATTTAACAAATGCCACCTTTAAAATAGGGTGTACTACCCTTAAAAGAAGGATGTGATTCTGAAAGTCCGAACCCTAGCATTTTTACCGTGTAAAAAGTAATTCAGAAAACCCCCAATAAACTCTTCGGCACTGATTCTGCAGCTATGGGTTTTCAACAGATTTGGCCAATGTTGTTTCTCTAGGCAGCAACAGTGTTATGTAGATTTTTTTTTTAGCTTAGAACCTATCACAGGTCTGTAATCCTGATTTTTAGATATAGACAGCATTTAAATATATGAAAAAGAAAGAACAAGAATATCTATGTATTAAGATAAATGTACAACTATATAATACTGAAATTTTAAACAAAGATTCATGACTAGTACCATAAAATATCCTCTCAGATAACCTAAAAGAAAACATTTTAAAGTACATTTCAAAAATCAATTCATACTTAATTTATAATTTTTTCGAGGGCTGACTTTTGTAGCTAATTCTCCCTCCTTCCCCTTTTTCTGGTTTTGAAAGCAAAATAATAATAATAAATAAATGGCATTTCAGAATCACGAATCTTTGCTTACAACTTTACAAAAACAAACAACCCCGGCACCCTCCCACATCAACATATTAAAAAACTCCCCCAAAACAAAAACAAAAAAATAATTTTCTATGAGATCTAATAGTTTTCAATTGCTCAGAGCGCAACTGAAGTGTCTAATTCTGAGTTCTTAACAACAGAACGTATAAATAAAAAGGCAGTGTTTTCATGTAAAATAAAAAGTACATAAATAAATACTAAAAAAAAAAAAAAGGATTAAACATTGTCCTTTTATTTTGTATAAAAAACATATAAAAAAAGGATCCTTCAGTCAAATCACCGTTAGGTGTCCTTAATTTTTAAAAACGATCCTAAGTCCCACGGTGTGTCAGTCCCTGAAAGACCTTCTTTACTTGAAGGCTTCTGGGATGTGTCCTATCTGTGACTGCATACTCGTGGGAGGGCTGGAGATCCCCTCTGACCAATCAGATATGTTGGAATGAGGTGATGAGCTTGACCATTGGTCTGGCGACTCTGGGGAAGGTGTTAAGAAAGGGTGGTCTGGCACCTGAAGCTGGTGATTGGGTGTATTGTCCAAGGGGGAGGAGTAACTGTGTTGAGAGGGCGGAGTTAAAAACTGGGTGGTGGTCATGGGTTGCGTGAGGGAGGATGGGAGAGACGTTGATAGGATCTGCGTCTCTTGAGGCAAAATGGTGTGCACCGTCATGGTGCTGCCACTCACCTGTGGCATGTCTGACTGGGTGAGCTCGTTACTGAGGAAATTTTGGCTAATGTGACCGTTGGCGTTCGAGCTGGGGTTGTGATGCTGCTGCTGCTGCATATTTTGCTGTTGCAACTGCTGCTGTAAATTCTGCTGCTGCTGGATCTGTTGCATCTGCTGGGCCTGCATGAGATGTGGCTGGGAGGCCAGCCGTGTGTTAGGCATGGGCTGGAAGCTCATCATCTGCGACAAGGTCGTGGTGGGCATGCCGTTGTGCAGGGGAGTCATCATGCCATGGGGCAGGGCCTGGCTTTGCTGGTGAGCCCCAGGCTGGACGTTGCTTCTCATGGGGTTATACTGGTTCTGCACCATCCCATTTTGCAGCCGCGTGAGCCAATCGCACTGCCCGTTCAGGCTGGCAGCGCCTCCCACCGTGAAATTCATCGGCGCGCTGCTCAGGGCTGTGCTGGGGCTGGAGACGGGGAGGTGGGAGAGACGCGGGGGCATGGACTCGAAGGCCATCCTGCTGGAGCCGCCCATCGCCATCTCCTGCTTTCCTGCCATGTTGAGATGGTTGATACCCAGGTGGGCATCCGGCATGCCTGGCAGGTGGTTCAGAGGCACGGACGGGGACTGCTGAAACGGAGGTGTCATCAGGGGAGGAGACGCGACGTCCGACAGGTACCCGTGGGGTGACTCCAGGGAGTCGACAGGCGACAGCACGCTGGAGCTGTCGAGAAGGCCTCCTTTCCCATCCTGCGATTTTTTCCTCCTGGCTTTGGCGTCTTTGGAATCTTTGCTCGGGCAGCTCAGGCCCTTGGCACTCAGCTTCCTGGCCTTCTTCCCCTGGGCGGCCGGTTTCAGGTTACCGATGTAGCCGTTGGGAGAGCAGAGCGGAGGAGACAGGGTGGGCGCCCCCAAGGGGCCATTATGCAGCGGCGGGCTGCGCACCAGGTTATACTCATCCAGCAGCCGCACGATGTCGTGGTGCATGCGCTCCTGCGCGATGTCCCGCGGGAGCCGGTCCATGTGGTCTGTGATGTCCCGGTTGGCAAAGTGATCCAGGAGGACTTTGGCCGTTTCATAGCTCCCTTCCCTGGCGGCCAGGAACAGCGGAGTCTCCTCCTACGAACGCAAGGGAGACGGTTGGCGTTGAAACCCCAAAGCTAACCGGTTTCCCCGGCGGGCACCACCCTGCTTTGACTTTTAGATTGGAAGCCGTCACTGTGAGGTAGGAAACTAAGCGGCTGCAGAAAGCTGCGAGGCTCAGGTGTTCATGGAGTTCAACTTCATGCAAAGCTCTGGGGCAGAGTCATGGCGTCTCCCTCCCCGGGCACATGTGCTCAGGACAACAGCTGTCAACTGGCTGCTGGGGAGTGAGATGCCCCTGGGAAATTTGGGCTCCAACAAAACCACTACCCTGAGATGAACCCTAGGCTGGGGGAGTTTTCAATCATCCCTTGTTTGCTGAGACCAAGAGACAGACTAATTAATTAATTGGGGATATACCTCTCTAGTAGAGCAGGAAGGGACTTTGAGAGGTCAAGTCCAGTCCCTGCCCTCACAGCAGGACCATGTATCATCCTTGTCAGATTTGCCCCAGATCCCTAAATGGCCCCTTCAAGGATCGAACTCACAACCCTGAATTTAGCAGGCCAATGCTCGAACCACTGAGCTACCCCTCCCCTCAGCTGAATGCCTTGGGTTTGAATTTGGCGAGTCGCCTCGTCCATCTCTGATCTGAAACACTAGCCGCAGGTGACTTCAAAGGGCACAGTGAAGGGAGCGAACGAACCCTCGTTATTTCCTCCTAATGCAACAGCGCACAGGTCTCTAGCACTGCCTGCAGGACCAGCACTTGGGCTCCGTAGTCAAGTCAACCCCCCTCAACTGCAGTTGGAGTAAAAATCAGATCCAAACATGGGCGTCAGGGGAAGGCCTAGCTGGGGAAAGCAAGCTCCAGCCCTGCCCCTTCAGCAACCCCCCCCCGTGGTGCCAAGCCCCATGCAGCCCCAGCCCTGGTGCCTGATCCTTCCTGGCCACCTGGAGGGCCGGGGCTGCCGGGCTGTGGCCTCACCCCTCCTGGGTGGCCAGGGAGCGTGGCCAGTTTTGGGAAGGGAATGGCTTCCCTGCCTACATTACCCACGGCCCCTGGATACAAACCTCAGCATCCAGCAGCCAAGATTAGATCGGAGGCAAAAACAAGCCACGGATTGACATGTACAAGGAAAATAACGGCCTCGCATTTGCCAGCCCAGGAGATCCCTACCTTATTGTTCTGCATGTCTTTATTGGCTCCGTTCTTCAGCAGCACCATGGCAGCTTCCACATTATTCACAGCAGCAGCCCAGTGCAGTGCTGATTTGCCTAGACAAGACGGCGGCGAAAGAGAGCAGGCGTTAGTCAGCCGGCAGAACAACAACAACTGTTCCCTGCCCTCAGCACCTCAGACAGCGCGGCACATTGTAGAAGGCGGCGGTACCTAGGTCGTCCACGGCATTGACATCCGCGTGGCAATTAATCAGATCCTCCAACATGCCCTCCACGGCCAAGCGTGCTGCCAAGATCAGCGGCGTGGTCCCGTCGTGCATGCGGGCATCCAGATCGGTTGCTCGGTTCCTAATCAGGATCTGCCCAGACAGAGACGAGAAGGTGGAAAAGCCAAACGTTAGGAGAAAGACAACGGCTATTCCCACGAGGTGTCCATGTGGCAAAAACTACCGGCCCTCTTGATGATAGTTGCGACAGAGAGATGGAGCTCTGGAAGGTGATGTAGAGGCTCAATTCCTTCTCTTGTCCCTAGAGTCGGTCCCTGCCAACCAGGAGTGGCTTATATAAGCGGGGTAGACTTGGGGAAGCTTGCACTTCCAGCATGCTGCATCTGCTCTGCAACTCAAGAGACAGCTTCCATTGCCAAATCTTGGAGCACTGGACCTTTCCCCTGTACTAAATATTACAGCCAACCCTCAAATCTGTACTCAGCACAACTCTCATGGACCTCAATAATGACTTGGCTGATGAAGGGCAAGATGGTGACTTTGGGATGTGCTCAGTGAACCGGGGTTACGAAACTGCCTGCCACTGGTGCTTGGCCCTAGAGAGACAGGCCTGCAGCAGAGAAGCTGGCTCGCTAAAACCGATGTACCTGGAAGACTCCTTGAGCATCAGCTGAGACAGCTGCATGAAGGGGCGTCCTGCCCATGTTGTCCTGGATGTTTGCATCTGCACTGGCCTCCAGCAGGCGTTTGGCAGCATCGGAGCGAGAGTATCTTGCAGCCAGGTGGAGTGCTGTCTCGCCGGTGCGGTCAGTCTGGTTGTGCAGGCTGGCGCCCTGGTAAATGAAGTCTGAGATGACAGCAGGGGCATCTTCCTCCTCTTCACTGTTGCCTGTCTCCAGGCCTCCTCCACTGCACGAAGCGATCATGAGCGGGGTGAATCCATCTGGAAAACACAGAGCAACCTTAGGCATAGCGAGGGGCTCTTTGCCCTGCCGGGGTTGGGGGTTCCAATGAGCTGTTCTGACTTGAGGGGGCACATAAGGCTCTGGTCTCTATTTACTCACTGACATCACAGACTAACACCCTTCCTCTGATTTAGGTCTGAATTCATTCTGCATTCAATAGCGGAGTAGCATCTCACCATGCACCGGCTTCCCTATTTTGCCTGCTGTCTTGGCTTCAACTTCCAAAGCATTTCAGGGCACGTTTACATAGAACACCCTGTGCAGAATATGCTTGCACTGCACTGAAGCTTAAAAGCTTTCCTTATCTGGCTGTAGAACAGTCTCCCAAGAGAAGTGGATAAAGCTCTGAGATGGGGAAGCATCTATCAGGATCAATCCTGCACTGGCAGAGAGACGGATGGCAGGGTCTAATGGGTATCTCCCCCAAACTCTAACATCTTTGGTTCTCAGAATAGGAGCCATGTTAGCCTGTATCTGCAAAAAACAACGAGGGGTTTTGTTTTTGATAAATCTCCCCTTAGTTAACCACTGAGAGGCAATTTGGAGACTCAAAAACGAGGAGGCCTGTGGCACCGTAAAGGCTAACAGATTTATTTGGGCATACGCTTTCGTGGGTAAAAACCACTTCAGCAGATGCATCAGTGGTTTTTCACCCAGGAAAGCGTATGCCCTAATAAATCTGTTAGTACTGAACAGGGGCGGGGGACCTTTTTTGGGTTGGGAACCACTGACCCACAGAAAAATCAGTTGGGAGCTGCACACAAGTGAGAAGCAAAAAAACCCCACAAAACCAACCCAAACCCTCACTGCCGTGGCCTGAGTGAGGAGAAGGATACTCCCTACATTCCCTTCCCACACCAGAGCCTAGGGGGGCCCAGCCTAGTAGATTTTGGGTGCTCCAGGCCCACGTTGGGGCTGTGGGGTGGGAGGTGGGGGGCTGGAGCACCAACGTGGGCTCTCCAATGCTCGGGGGGAGACCCTGAGCTTCAGGGGCTGGATCCAGGCAAGCCAGAGGCCACATCTGGCCCCAGGGTCTTAGATTCCCCACTCCTGGTCTTTAAGGTGCCACAGGACTCCTTGTTGTTGTTGTTTCTGTGACTTGCCTCTCTGTGGCTAAATAAGGATTTATGGAAAACAAAATGTCACAAGGGCAAATCTCCTTAAATCATACCACCCAGTAGCAATGCCCCATGGAAGGACTTCTAGGCGAGGCACTTCTGTGTGAGGCTGCGTGGAGACTGATTTGTAAACGGCAACGTAGCCATGGGCACAGGAGAAATGCAACTAGCTAGATATTCTTGCACTGCTCCACTGTACAGAGAGAATGAGGGCTGCAGAGTAAATCATGCAAGCATCAGAGCAAAGGCATCTCTCTTACCAGGGCCTCGCACGTTGACATCCATGCAATCTGCATCAATTTCACCTTGCGGCCGGGTGGGGGCCATGGAAGAGATGCGAAGGTCGGCTGCATCCAGGTGCTGTTGGGTCCACTGCCTGTGATCGGTCTGATCGTCCGCGTCTGGCAGCATCGCCTGCTCCTCAAACTAAGGAAGGAGAAAAGGAAGCTGCAAGTCAGACCCCAAGGAATAAGCAAGAGACGATGCAAAAAAGTAGGGTTAAAACACAAAGCGGTGTAAGACTCAACGCTACATGGGCATCACACGCCGGTTGAAAAGCGGCTTTCCGAAGTCGTGATCAGCCTGGTATGGAACCGTAGAGCCTAAACCCTGGTGTAGCGTCTCCTCGCAGACTAACGAACTAACTCTCCGCAAGCCCCATGAGTGAATGTTTCTGCTAGCTTACCCTGAACTTCTTAGTGTCCAAGGTTTCTTCATCACCCCATTCATTCTGGTTGTCATCCATCAAGGTGCCATCGGAAGCATTTTTCAGGGGTCTTAAAAAAAAAATGACGCAAGTGATTATTCCTGTGAACACCGAGAGGCAATGAACTCACATGCTCCGCAGGCACAAAACTAACTGAAGACAGTCATAGCGATTTAAAGAACCCTTTAAAATCCCCACAAAGCTAGAGCATTGCTCTCCCCTGGCAACCCCTTCTTCCCCCGAGAACGCTTTATAACCTTTTCCTCGGCTGTAGCATCTAAAGCACGAAAGGAGACGCTTCCCAGCCCTCCGCAGCATTTCACAGGTTAGCTGCCGGATTACTCACTTCAGTCCCACGGAATCCTCCCCCAGCGGTTCGCGTCGCTTCTTCTTGCTTGACTCCGTCACTTTGAAGCCTTCTGGGAACCAGAGCTGCCCGTGCTCCCTGCGCCGCTTGCGAGAGACCACGACTCCCACGCCAATGAAAGCGAGCAAGGCCAGGGCGGCCACCACCACATACATAGGATATAACTGGGTGTTCCTTGGGAGCTCAGCTGTTTCACCTAAAAAAGAGCAGGGTGCATGGCGAAACTGAGACATTAAGCTGCATAGCAAACTGGTAACAGAGCGCAAATGAAGCAAAATTAGTTAATAGGAGTACCTATGGCTGAGCTAAATCATTCCCCAAAATAAGGTCATTTTATACGCTATTAATCAGAATTGCAAACTATCGGCAAATTCTCCGCTGCACAAGCCGGCTGCATCAGGAGACAGCTTTACTTTTTTCTCCTTTAAGGAAAAGGATTAGCAAACTTCAAATCGCTGCGCTCTCATTGAGCTGTTAAGACAAAAGGATTCAGGGGGATTTCGAAGATACAAACTCCAGCTCCTCACATGTCATGATTGATTGGACTTGGTGGTTCCTCCCCCCAGCCTTTTTTAGCTGTAATGATTTTGAAATAAACCCGAACTAAGCAACATTAAAAAAAAATACAGAATTAGTTTATTAACATAGATTTAAGCAACCTAAAGATTCAAGGTTATTAAAGCTGGACTGTCTCTGGATTCAGCCTTCGGAGCTTGGCTGGCTGATAATTGGATCCCGGATGTCTGCTGGAAAGTTTCAATCACCTCCAGTTTCAATCCCGCCAACAGCTGCCAGCTCAACTTACTTTTAACGGCTTCTATTTTGTAGGGGATGTTCAGGTTACCCAGCGAGGCCAAGGCACCCAGGAAAGCTGCCACGTCAGTTGCGCTCTGAAAACACTGCGAGGAGGAGACGATGCACTGGCGGTTGTCGATTTCCAAGTAGACGATGGATCTGCATGGGAGGTGAGCAAACAGGCATAGGGAACAGCCATCAGACTGAAGAAGAGTCAAGACCTAGGTCTGTTCTCCCCCAGCCCCACATCAGGATGCGTGAAGGTGATGGGAATAGACTTGTTTGCTCATGCATAGCCCAAATCCTGCAGACTGAAGTTTGACATTAGCCGGAGCTTTGCCTATTGGAGTTTTACCTAGGTGAAGGTGGCAGGATTTAGCCCCACCAGTTTGTCAGCTGTTCAGTAACACAGGAATGTCTTTCCATAGCAACGACAGAAGTCGCACAAACATGGTAGGGTGCTAAATAACAGTACAACATGGGGCCTGAATTAGGGAGGTGAAAGGTTAATCGGTTAACCGGTAACCGGTGGGGACCGGAGCAGCCTCTGTTCGTGGTGGGCCCGAGTGTCCTGTGGGCAGGGGCTGTGCCAGCATCTGGAGCAGCCTCTGTCCGCGGGGAGCCCAGCCTGCTGTGGACAGGGGCTGCTCCGGCGAGGGCTGGGAGCCGGCAGCCAGGCGCAGTACAGGGCTGGGAGTGGGAGCCCCACAGGCTGGGGGCTACTCCACATTCTCTTGCCTGGATCCTGCTTGGTCAGTTAAACATCAGGTTGACCTAACGTTTAACCGGTTACCGGGGGATTTTACATCTCTAGCCGGAATCTCTTCTCACACCAGCTTTACCCCATTGTATCTCCACTGGACCCATCGTATCTCCAGTGGGGGGGGGGGAGGGGGGGGAGGAGCTATTCCTGACTCCTGCCGCTCAGAGTGAAGAGAATTGGGCATAGAGCACTTTTCAGCAAGTGTCTCAAAGCATCTTGCAGCTCTGCAGTCATGAAAGGCTCATACCAGACCTCTACAATCAGCATTTCCCAGGAGGAACCTGAGGCTTAACTACAGGACTTCCCAAAATGAGTCAACCTCATGCTGACTGCGTGTCCCCTCTGCCTGACTCCTGGCCAACACATGAGACTCTGGTAGTCACGTCAGCTGTAGCATTGGTTGAAAAAAAATTCCAAACTAGAAACTGGCAGCATTTACACTCCCTTCCCAACTTCTCTGGCAATTCCCGTTGATATTTAAGTACTCCATTCTGTAGCATTTTCCTTAGAGCAGATTATTAATATCAACAGGGCAAAATAACTATTCAGTGAGAGCCTTTCCTCAGCCCCCTCACCCTCTGATATCCATCTGATCCAGCTCTCTCCGCTGTCTTCCGCCGACCCGCGATGAGAGGGACGTCTTTACTGTGTTGAAGATGGCGCTGGGCACATCTGACCAGTTCTCCGTTGACCTCTTGATGTGGTGCTTTTTCAGTTCCTCTTCGTTGCCGTAGTAGGGGAAGATCATGTACTCTCCCTTGGGGTTCTTCTTGAAGACCACGTTGGTGTGAAGGATGCGGCTTAGCTCCCGGAGGAAGTTGAAGGAGTTGTTCTTCAGGTTCTCTGGGGTTATCAGGACCACCACCACCAACGTGCCATCCGCAAGTTTCTCAGGCATGTTGTTGGCACAGTCCAGCCCATCCCATTCACACTCAGCGTTGTTACACCCCTGGTCGCAGTGACCATCTGAAAAGTGATCTTTACAGTACTGGTCATACAGAGGACTAGGGAGAAAGGAAAGACGGGGAAAGAGGTTAATTACACCAACAGCCACTCTTATTCTCCAGCTACTAAGGTAGTACTAGGAGTTTCAAAGTTTTCTCTCTTGTAACAACAGCACTGCTCACCCGGACACATCCCAAATTGCCTTATCAAGCAGGAACCGCTTTAGGCAACACTGAAAAGCGACCACTTCTGGGGCAAAACACGGCAGCTATTAAACTGTCGGTAGCCATTTAGGACAGGAAGTGAAGACAATTACTTTGACCCAGGGAAATGGAGAGGAGCAGAATGCAATGACTCAAAAGAGAGTTTGTCTAGGAACCCGAGATCAAGTCTGTGCTATTGCACAGGAATGCTCAGTCTATGTCAGCAAGTAGTGTGGGGTCGGGAGGCTCTTCTGAAAGCTGGTGCCACTGGCAGCACACCAGCAGGATGGCTTCATTATTGGCCCATGTGCTCAGGATCTAACACAGTTCCATATCTGGGGTTAGGAGGGAATTTTCCCCCAGATCAGACAGGCAGAGACCCCGGAGGATTTTCACCTTCCTCAGCAGCATGGGGCCTGAGTCACTTGTAGGTTTAAACTACAGGTTGCACCATTCTAATCTGGCACCCTCGGGACCTGACCAGAGCGTCAAAAATTTGCCAAACCATGGGAGGTCAGTACTGTCTAGCGGCATTACCAACACTTCCACTGTATCCTGGGCTCTTAGGGTATGTCTACACTACAGCATTATTTTGAAATATCTTATTTTGAAATAACGTGTCTACACACAAAATACATTTTGAAATAGCTTTTTGCTATTTCGAAATAGCGCATCCACACTGATTGGACGCTGAATCACATTTAAGGCCAGCCGGAACTGGTTCCAGCAAGGCATCAGGTCAGAAGTTACTTCGTGGCCAGGGCGGCCAGCAGGGCACCCTGGGAAGGGCTGGAGGCCCCCTATTTCGAAATAAGTGTCTGCACAGCGCTTATTTCAAAATAGCAATTTCGAAATTGGCGCTATTCCTTGTGGAATGAGGTTTACCAATTTCGAAATAAGCCCTCCGCTATTTTGAATTAATTTCGAAATAGCAGTTGGCTTATGTAGACACTAGGAACGTTATTTCAAAATAACAGCTGTTATTTTGAAATATCTTTGCTGTGTAGACATACCCTTAGAAGGCACTGAGGGGTAAATTAGAGCTAAATAACAGCACAGAACACTGAGAGCCAAGAACACTGGCGGCTGTAAACAAACTTTATGGGAAGTTGGGAAACTTTGCCATACCCATGCTAAGGGGACATCCAGCTAATTAAACTCATGCTGGACCACAGATGTTGCTAGACCAGAGAGTGCCGGACTAGAGAGGTTCAACCTGCAGTGTAAATGTTGGATTCTCCGTAACTTGGAAGTTGTAAGTCAAAATATGAGGACTTCAGTAACCAAGCCATTGATTAGGGGTCTATTACAGGAGTGGGTGGGTGAGGTTCTGTGGCCTGCCATGTGCAGGAGAGCAAACTAGTTGAACATGATGGTCCCTTCTGACTGTAAAGTCTATGAGTACCACCCAGTTTCCTGCTGATCTCCCATGAAGCACTAACTGTGCCAAACGCGTCAAGGCCATTAAAGAATTCACCACAGTGGGGAAAATCTATGCAGTGGGCTCCATCAGCAAAGATGCCTAAGAGGGAGCCAGCAGGAGTGTCGTACATAATGCGGCAAGTAAATCAAAGAAGAAGGACCAACCCCAGGAAGTCCCTGAGCACCTACAACTCCCAGTGAAGTCAGCAGATGTTGAGGTTGCTCAGGACTTGGCTTCACCGGATATGAAATCGCACCTAGAGAAGCTAAGCAAGAAAGGAGGCTTTGCCTATCTGGGTATTTTGCAGAAACAGTGCACGGACGTTCCTCTGATCATCAGGTGGAACCTCCAGCCCTAGAGATTTTTAAGTCCTGGCCTGGCTAAGCCCTGGCTGGGATGATTGAGTTGGGGTTGGTCCTGCTTTGGGCAGGGGGTTGGACACAGTTACCTCCTGAGGTCTCCTCCAACCCTAGGATTCTATGCTCAGGCCAAGGATCATGGCTTTGAAGCGAAAGCAGAGGGAGGGTACTTACTTGCACTGCCCTTCCACTTTCTGGCAGTCAAAGCCGTCGTACAGACACCCGGCATTGTTGCACTGCGAATCGCACTTCCCGTCGTTGAAGTATTTCCAGCACTGCAGGGAGTGGGAGCAGTTCTTCCAGGGGTCGTTGAAGTTGAGGGAGCAGTCCCCTCCGTCCCAGCCGCAGGGGTGGTTGTTGCACTTCCCGTCGCAGATCTTGTTGCCCGCGAGGCCCGCGCAGACGGGGATCTCGCATTTCTCCTCGATCGTGGGCGGGATGATGTCCTGGCCCACCCCTTCCCGGAAATCAAAATCCAGGATGTGGCAGTAGAGGCCGTTGAAGTTTGCAAGGCAGTTGCACTGGTAATACGGGGGAGCCTCACTGAAGAACTCACAGGTGCCCCCGTTGTAACAAGGGTTGGAAGTGCAAGGGCTGCTGACGGGGTACTGGCAGTCTGGCCCCGTGAAGGCAGGGGCGCACATGCACTTGGAGCTCTTGTGGATGGAGATGCAGGTGCCGCCGTTCAGGCAGTGCAGGTTCCCACAGGTGCGCGAGTCGTTTTCACAAGTGGCGCCCACGAAACCCTGGGGAGACCAGAGGCAAGGTTAGCGTGTCTGATGTCACTGGCTTCAGCCTGGTTCAGGGGGAACAAACTGAGAGGGAGGCCCAGTGAAAGCAGCAGAGCAAGGACCCACCACACTGGGTCCGTGCCTGGTTCTGGGTGACACACCGAATTCTCTCACTGTCGTTGGGGCCAGCCAGGCCAAAACGAGGGCTGTAAAATCCCCTTTAATTAGTTAACCAGATACATAAGTGATTAACCGGTTAACTGATTAAACGGGGCGGGCGGGATCCTGCAAACCCATTAACCTTTACCAGGTAAGAATCACTGGTTAAGGGTGATGCTTACTGGGAAACCGGTTACCCATGAACATCACTAGCCAAAGCATGGGAGTAACATTAGGTTTCTTTAGTAAATCACATCCCAAGGGAGTTAGGTGCTTACCCCCCAATGAAAGTCATTGGGAATCAGGCACCGGTTCTCAAAAATCACAGAGCAGTACAGCCTTAATATTTACCTTGACGTTACACATGGGAAAAGAATCGATACGCTCCTCTACCATGCGATCCCCCCTCTCCACCCAGAGCAGATCTCTTCCCCATACGGTATTTTCTAGCACTCCATCCGGTGCTGCTCTGAATGACCTAGGTAACAGAGCTTCCCTTATCTCCACCAGGAGCCTGTCCTATAGCCCTAGCGGATGACACCACTAGGCATTGTTTTCTTGATACCCAGCTGCAATCTCTTTCTGCCCGATATCCCCCTCTTGCCCGTAGGTGGGATAATAGATGGCGTCCTTGCTTTGGGTCCTCTCTCTGCCACGGTCATGGCCCGCATGCTCTCGCACCTGGTTACCACAGCCCCTGGCTTTGATCGGTCTCTGCGGCCCCCTAACCATGTAGTGCCAGATTGTGAGCGGTCACGGCCACGTGCGGAGTCCCATTCTCTGCGGTGAGATGAGCGAGGAAGGGTTCACAGCCTGGTCCCTTTGGCCTGAGCTCCCCTCCAATGTACCTGGACTCCTAGGTGCTAGAACCAGTGATGCAGGGGGTGCTGAAAGACCCTAGTTTCCATTCTCTCCAGGGGTTACAGTTTGGTTGAGTGGCGCTCAGCCCCCCCGCCCTAAATAATTCCAGCCCCCCTGCTAGGACACAGATTTTCAGGCCAGATGGGATCATTAGATTCCCTTGCCTGCCCTCCTAGGAGCATGGTGCAGAACTGTTGCATGCGCCCTGGAAGGTGTTAGATACGTACCGGGGGGCATTTACAGATGAAGCCCCCGGCCTGTGTTGCTAGCAACTGCACAGGTCCCGCCGTTCCTGCAGGGTTTGCCCTTGCAGCCGTCCACCACGGTGTCACAGCGACGGCCTGCGGGGGGGGGAAGGAGGGACTCGTGAGTGTGACGTGTCACCAGCAGCCTCTGGTGCCAGGCCTTGCACGCGCAGGACAGGGAAGGTTCGCTCACCGGTGTACCCCTGCCGGCATTCGCACTTGTAGTCGTTGACACGCTGCACGCAGTTCTGGGTCCCCCGCACATCGCAGGGGTTGGACAGGCATTCGTTGACGTCCCCCTCGCACCGCTCTCCCACGAAGCCGGGCGGGCAGACGCAGCTGTAGCCACCCACCCGGTCTGTGCACTTGCCGTTGTTGAAGCACTTGGGCCCCAGGGTGACGGGATCAAAGAAGGGGCTGCAGTCATCAATGTTGATTTCGCAGTGCACCCCTGGGGACAGACGGGGGAGAGGGGAACGACCCATGGTTAGTCTGATTCACGTTTTGGGCTACTCTAGTGCCCGGGGGCTCTGCTCATCGTTGTGCTGGGCAGGGTACAAACCCAGCACAAAAAGGCAAGAGGCTTCCACTCTAACTAGGACAAGAGACAGGCAGACTGAGGGGGGAGTACAAGGAAACAAGGGGATAGTATTGGTCCGCCCAACAGGCTCTGGTCTCGGCTGCTCATGTAAGACAGTAGCAGGGCAACCAGATGGCATAGAATCATAGAATCCTAGGTCTGGAAGAGACCTCAGGAGGTCATCAAGTCCAGCCCCCTGCAAGGCAGGACCATTCCCACTGCTGCGTGAGTAGCTGCTTGCCAATCTCCCCTCCTGAGCCAGCCACGTCAGTGGGAGTCGAGGGCACCGGCAGGAGGTGCCCAGCAGGGTTACAACACCCCTGGCTCGCATGGATGGCAGGGCTCACAAACGACTGGAATCCAATATTCCTGCCACTGCAGCCACCGTGAAGACCAGCGTGTGTACCCGGGCGCTAACGAGCACCTACCAAGGACGTCTCCCCATCCACGTACCTTGAGTCCCTCTGGGGCAGGAGCATTTGTAGGTATTGATGAGATCGATGCAAGTTCCTCCGTTCTGGCATGGGTGAGACAGGCACTCATTGATCTCCTCTGAGCAGTTAACTCCGTGATAGCCAGCAACACACTGCGAGGGAAGAGCGGGGGGAGCCGTTAGTTAATTCACTCTGCTAGCAAAGCTTTGGTTCGCTTCTCAGGTTCCCATTCTGGTCCCATCCCTGCAGTCTCTGCATGCCCGATTTCTTCCTTCAGCGGTCATGCGGGGGCTATTCTAGTCTCGATTAAAGGCCAGGCTGCCCAAAGCACGGGCTAAACACCGCTTCCACGCTCTCCACCGGGATACCTCCATATTGCAGCTGCAGCCTACTCCAGGGGCTGCCCAGAGGAAACTAGTCAATTGCCAGTGAGGCAGTGCGGTTTGGCCAAAGTTTGGCCAGCTTTGTTCACAGGAGAAAGAAAGAAATGAGCACGTACAAAGCACCTGCCATGTGGGGATCGCAAAGCACTCTACCACCACGAACGGATTAGGATTGGCCTGGCACCAGCTGTGCCATGAATCCCGCTTTCTGGAGGGAGAAGAGTTAGCCCCAGAGACGTAAAATGCCTCATCTGAACTTGCAGTGTCAGGGGGAGAACCCCAGCGGCCTGCGGCCCAGCCCTTTGCGCTAACCACTAAGCCCCCTGTGCTCCCCCAGAGCACTGCTGATGGCAGGTAGTCAGTGGCAGCCAGGCCGCGTACCTCACAGGAGTAGCCTCCCAGGTAGTCTGTGCATGTAGCTCCATTCTGGCAGGGGTTCGGGGAGCACTCGTCCACCTGCTCCTCACAGTAGCTGCCGGTGTAGCCAGCCTGGCAGCGGCAGAAGTGGGTGTTGCCAGTATCCACACAGAGGCCGGAGTTCCTGCACAGGTGCGCCACGTCGACGCCTGGAAGAGCACAAGGCCGGGGAGCACACAGTGAAGCACGCACGAGGCCAGTGATGCACGGGCATGAGTGTGCAAAATGGGCCTCTAAAGGGGAGGCTGCTCTTGGAGAAAAGCACCCCCCATAGCGCTCTATTAGAAGTGCCGGGTCTTGGCCCTCACTCTGGCTCCTTGGTGTTGCTCCAGTGGTCTCCGGCCAGGCCCCTGGGAGTCAATGTAAACAAGAGCAATCCCGAGGCTGCTTTAGCTTGTGCCAGAGGCTGAACTAGCCCCCAAGGGGGCTGGGAAGCACGGAGGTGTGACGTGATGTACAGCCACCTTTATCCCCATTTCCTGGGCCCCGTGTCGAATAGAGCTTGGCCATCCCTTGGGAATCCAACCCTAAACCTCCATGAACAACACACGCAAAGTCGTTCTTCCACCCTACTCTGCGCTGATTAGGCCTCAACTGGAGTAGTGAGTCCAGTTCCGGGCACCACATTTCAGGAAGGATGTGGAGAAATTGGAGAGGGTCCAGAGAAGAGCAACAAAAATGATTCAAGGTCTAGAAAGCATGAGCTATGAGGGAAGACTGAAAGAATTGGGTTTGTTTAGTTTGGGAAAGAGAAGACCGAGAGGGGACATGATAGCAGCTTCCAAGTATCTAAAAGGGTGTTACAAGGAGGAGAGAGAAAAATTGTTCTCCTTGGCCCCTGAGGATAGAACAAGAAGCAATGGGCTTAAATTGCAGCAAAGGAGGTTTTAGTTGGACATTAGGAAAAACTTCCTAACTGTCAGGGTGGTTAAACACTGGAATAAATTGCCTAGGGAGGTTGTGGAACCTCCATCACTGGAGATATTTAAGGTTAGATAGACATCTATCAGGGATGATCTAGACGGTGCTTGGTCCTGCTGTGAGGGCCGGGGACTGGACTCGATGAGCTCTCTAGACTACAGTGCATCTAGACTACATTCTTCTTTCGAAAGAGGAATGCAAATGAGAGAAATCGAAAATGCAAATGAAGCGCTGATTTACAAATCTCGAAAGAACCCTGTAAACCTCATTTTTTCAGGAATAAGGGTTCTTTTGAAAAAAGGGTTGTTGTTTTTTCGAAAGAACCCCGTCTAAACTGCTTTTTTTTTCCGAAAAAAATCTCTTCAGAAAAAGCAATCTGAAGAGATTATGCAAATGAAGCGCGAGATTTGTAAATCAGCGCTTCATTTGCATTTTCGATTTCCCTCATTTGCATTACTCTTTCGAAAAGAGGAATGTAGTCGAGACGCACCCTCGAGGTCCCTTCCAGTTCTAGTGTTCTGTGATTCTGTGAATTCACCTGGCCCCAGGATGCTATTCACAAGACAGCAGTGAAGGCGGGCGTTACCTTGCTGCTTCGCAGCCACGTCACAGGAGACGCTGGGGACGTCACAGTACAGGCCAGTCCACCCGCTGTTGCACTCGCAGCGGTACAGATTGTTGGTCTGCCAGCACTTGCCTCCGTTTTTGCAGGGAGAGGAGTCGCACCAGCGCACCAGGTTCTGGGGAGAGGAGGAGAAGTTCATACTCTGGCAAGGATCCTGTAGGGCGGCGGTTTTCAACCTTTTTTTTTCTCATGACCCAGTTGAAGAAAATCATTGACACCCGCAACCCAACATCATTTGACTAGAGTGGGGGCTCCAGGGTGGGGCTGAAGAGGTGTACGTGGGGGATCCGGCTTTGGGGGCTGGGGCAGGAGGGGCTTACTTTGAATGGCTCCCGGTCAGCGGTGCAGCGGGGGCACTAAGGCAGCTTCCAGCCTCTCCTGGCCCTGCAGACCATGCTGCGCCCCAGAAGCAGCCAGCAGCAGGTTCCCAGTCAATGCGAGTGTGGAGCTAGTGCTGGGGGCAGGGGGCAGTGTGTGGAACCCTGTCCACTCTCCTGCTGGCAGCTTCTGGGGCGCAGCGCAGTCTGCGGTGCCAGGACAGGCAGGGAGCTGCCTTAGCCCCCCCCACTGCACACCTGATCCCCCTGCAGCAAGACCCAGTGCCCGACATTCCACCCCCCCAGTCCTGGGGAGCAACTCGTAATCTGAAAACCACTGGTGTAGGACATGAGTAGGTAGGGGAAAAATGAGGCCTCTGAATCTGGGGTGCTGAGCTGCAGTGAACCAGAGGCACAGCCTCCACCTGTGTAAACCGGCAATCCTTCCAGGTGGTTACGTGAGGATCTGGCCTCCTGTGATTAACAGGCTGATTGTTCTTTACCTGACAGTTGAGGCCGGTGTAGCCCTGCGGACAGGTGCACTTGTAGGTCCCGTAGCTGTCCTGGCAGGTGCCCCCATTCAAGCACGGCTTAGAGTCACATTCGTTGATGTCGTGCTCGCAGTAGCTGCCCGTGAAGCCAGGGGGGCACACGCAGGTGAAGGTGTTGATGCCGTCCACACAGGTCCCCCCATTAAAACAGGAGCTAGAAGGAGAGGAAACAAACATTACTTCCAAATACACACCAAGCACGACTGTAACGGCCTTCTCCATCCGTGGCTCTCCAAGCCCGCTGACAAACATTAACCGATGAAGTCTCAAAATCCCGCCAGGAGGCAAGCAAGCACGCAAACAGGGGAAACTGAGGCACGGAACACTTGCGTGTCATCTGCACAGTGGCACAACTAGAAACAGAACTCAGGGCTCCAGACTGCACCCTCCTCAACTAAGAGCTCAGCCGGTGGGTTGTCCCTTTCCCCAGCTAGCCCCCGATACACGGAGAGTTCACGGCGTTTTTAGAAATCTCTGGGCTTGCAATGTGAATCCACCGTTTTAATGACTGGAGCAAAACCCTCCTCGGTGGGGCCCAATCTTCATTTCCTGACTTTGCGTACGGTACCCACGTGGCTATTTGCTGTTACATCTGAGCCGCTGATGCCCTTGAATGTATTAACGTGCACAGTCCGCTGGGGTATGCGTGCCTCCCCACCCCCCGAAGCAACCTGCCCACGGTCAGGGAGCAAGCAGAGATTGAACACAGGTCTCCAGTCCAGTGCTTTAACCCCAGCTCCAGAGGGAGCGTGGGCTGGCAAAGGGCTGCTTATCATGAGGCCCTCAGACATCAGCTCCTTGGCTTCAACAAGGACCACAGAGTCTCACCTATGGGGCCTGATGCAGCTCTATAGAAGACAGTGGGGACTTTCCAGGCCTGCCGACAGGAGGGGTGGCAAAGGGGGCAGTTGCCCCAGGGCCCGGCAATTCCAAAGGGCCAAGGGCTCGCGGCCGCTGCGACTGTGGCATCCGCCTCACCAGGAGCCCTGAGTCCTTTAAATCCAGCACTGGGATGGGTTCCCTAGGGAGGGGGTGGAATCTCCATCCCTAGAGGTGTTTAAGTCCCGGCTTGACAAAGCCCTGGCTGGGATGATTGAGTTGGGATTGGTCCTGCCTTGGGCAGGGGGCTGGACTCCATGACTCCTGAGGTCCCTTCCAGCCCTAGGAGTCTATGATTCTATAAATCAGCATTTCTTAACCGTTTTTTATAGACTCATAGACTTTAAGGTCAGAAGGGACCATTACGATCATCTAGTCCGACCCCTGCACAATGCAGGCCACAGAATCTCACCCACCCACTCCTGGAATAATCCTCTCACCTATATCTCAGATATTGAAGTCCTCAAATGGTTTAAAGACCCCAAGATGCAGAGAATCCTCCAGCAAGTGATCCGTGCCCCATGCTACAGAGGAAGGCGAAAAACCTCCAGGGCCTCTGCCAATCTACCCTGGAGGAAAATTCCTTCCCGACCCCAAATATGGCGATCAGCTGAACCCTGAGCATGTGGGCAAGAAAGTACCCTTTTAAAAAAAAAATTATAAGTACCCCCAGTACCTACAGTTTTCAGACACCCACATTTTTTTTCTACCATTGCAACACATTTGTTTAAACAACTTCATCGTAGTTGGGTGGGCGATGAAATTTTTGGGTGTAAAAAGTACAAAAAAAATAAAGCGCTGTGAAACTTAAAACAAAAATTCAGTTTTCTCCAAATTTCGGTTGTGTTGCCGTACCCCACCCCCCAGACTTCTCTCGAGGACCCCTAAGGGTACTCGCACCACTGGTTGAGAAACACTGCTATAAATAAGAGCCTAAGGGGCGGCTCTTAGGGCTGCCGGGGAGGTGAGGTTGTGGCAGGGCACGCTCCAGGCCATGCTGAAGGAGGTGGGGAATGGCTGACTGCCCCAGCCCCTGCCCCTTCTACCTGAGGCCCCACCCCTTCCACCTGAAGCCCCGCCCCTTCCAGGAGGGGAGCGCAGCACCAGCTCTTCCCCATATTGCTCAGGGACCCGGCGAGGCTGTCGGCTCCCCTAGTGTTTTCCTATTGAAGTCAATGGGAGCCGAACGAGTCCTTTCCTTCGCCCTTTCGCAAGATTAGTTTAAACCAGCGGTCTCCAACTTTTTTATGCATGAGATCCCTTTTTGAATTTAAGTGCAATCCAGGATCTACCTCAAACCCAAACACCCTTGTCCCGCCTCCTTCCCGCCCCTTCTCCAAGGCCCCACCCCTGCTCACTCCATCCTCCCTCCCCCATCCTCACTCACTTTTATGAGGCTGAGGGCAAGGGTTTGGGGTGCAAGAGGGGTTCAGGACTGGGGCTGAGGTTTGGAATGTGGGCACCAGCTGGGCACTGCTTACCACAGGTGGCTTCTGGGGGGCGATGCAGGGGGCTAAGGCAGGCTCACCCCTACTCTGGCCCTGCACCACTCCCAAAAGCAGCCAGCAAACTCCATCCCTGCCTCCCTCTGCTCCATGGAGTTGGGGTACACAGTTAGGGGGGCACCCTGACATCAGCACCCCCCCCCCTCTTCTTCCTGTGCCCTGCACAGCAAGCAGGAGGTTCCCAGGGGTGAGGGGCACCTCCAAGGCAGAGGGCAGGAACAGTACGGCAGTGCTGAGAGGAGCAGATGAAGTGCCGGCACTTGACAGCCTCCCTGCCAAACCTGTCAGGATCACCCATCAAAGGCCCCAAGATCTACCCAGGCTCCTCAAGCAAATCCAGAGCAGAGAGGAGATTCCCCTGGGGAGACAGGACACCTGCCTTCCCCGATATAGCATCCTATAGGGCCACCCCCAATGCCACTGGCCAATAGAGTGAGTGCCTCTGGGCTGCTGGGACACTTGGCAGTACAGCCACTCATGACCCACCGTCGCCCCCTGCAGGCAGCCAGGTGCTCAGCGTCCCAAGCCGGTTACCTTTCTGTGCAGTCCGGTGTGTTGTTCTCACAGTGGATCCCGCTGAAGCCGGAGGGGCAGGTGCACGTGTAGCTGTTGACACAATCCGTGCAGTTGGCCCCGTTCTTGCAGGGGTTGCTGGCGCACTCGTTGATGTCCTCCTCACACTTGGGCCCCCGGAAGCCTGCCAGGCAGTCGCAGAAGAAGGCGTCGACGCTGTCGGAGCAGGAGCCGCCGTTATGGCACGGGTCTGTAGGAAAAGGCAGTCACGTGGCATTAAGATGCAGCCGTTCACAACCCCCCCACACACATGCAGCAGCGGAGCCAGGCAGCCTTCATGCGGCGTGATCCCAGAATGCCGCCACCTCTGAGCAGCCAGAAAACGGGGCAGTTCAGCCAGGAAAAGCACCCAGCCCAAAGAGAAGCCATCTCCAGTTGTGGGGTTCAGAGCTGCCACTGAATCCCCAAAGAGCCAGCGTCTCCATTCTCTGCCCCTTGCGTTGCCACTTGTGCCAGGGCAGAGTAGGTGTGAAATGCTGCCCTTCTGATTCACACCCATTCGGCCCTGACCTAAATAACGCCACGGGGTACATGGGCATGGAGAATCCAGTCCAAAAGCTCCGATTCCCTTTTGGACGTGGGTGAGGGTACCTTTAAAAACACACAAAGTGCCCCGGATGGCATTAAAAGGGCAGCCCCATGTCCCCCCCCACGCAAAGGGGAGTCCCACATGCTACTGTGGGGGAACTGTGGCAATGGCAGCTTTTGTTCATAGCGGAGCCCGTGAATGGTGAGGCAGGAAAACACTGATCACTGGCATTTTGGGACTCTATGTTGTAGTTACACATTGCAACAGCTGGTGGCCCTCGCCCTTCCATTGTCCCGTGTCCTGCCCTCCCCAAAAGCCTTCCCGCCAGCTGGAATTTAGTGCCTGAGCAAGACAGATCAGTGTAAGCTCTTTTCGGGAGTCCCGAACTCATCGCTGCAGGTTTCTGCTCCGTGAGCAGCCTCCGCACTAGGTGGCCCTGACGCCAGAGCAGGAGGAGAAGCGGGTGTCCAGGGCTGTTGCTACCCCTGCGATTTAGCCCCCCCGCTCTGAGCGTGGACGCTTGCCAGCGCTTACTCGGCTTGCAGTCGTCGATGTCGGTGTCGCAGTTGCGGCCGGTGTAGCCCGCTTTGCAGTTGCACCGGTAGCTGCCATTTGTGTTCTGGCACGTGGCGCCGTGGCGGCAGGGGTTTTTCACGCATTCGTTGATGTCGATCTCACACGTTTGGCCTGCGAGAGGAAGAGAGGGAAATCGTGAGCACTTGAATGGCCTGGGAGGAGCACTGCAACCACGGTTTCTCCCAGCGCCGGCTACAGAGCAAATCACCGCTGGCTGACGCTTGTTCTCATGCAGGCTGCTGCCAAGTGCCCTTTGAAAGGGGTTCTCTGGAAGGGCTCTCACACCGCCCCATGCTTTTGCTCACATCTTGTCAACCGATCTGCAGACCAGAAAGGCCTTTGCAAAGGACAAGTCAAGGGAGCTGTTCGCTTACAAGTGAAACTGCACGACTTCCCCTGCGATGCGGAAGTACCATTATTCCCACAGGGAAAGGAGGAGGCTGCAGCACGCACGGGGGTGTGAACTGACACAGCTCAACCCTGGTTCTCCTGCCCTTAATATAACAAGTAGGCCACGCTCCCAACCCTTGTTGAGAGATTCTCTGAGCCACAGAGGAAAGGGAAGACACAACAAAATCAGAAGAGGGTTCAGCATAACCTGGCTGTCCAGGAGCGAGCTCGGTAGAGGACGGATCCGCGCATACTTCAGAGATCCCCTCCCTACCTTGCCAGCCTGAAGGGCACACACAAGAGAAGCTCTCGTAGTCCTCTGACTCTCGGCACTCGCCGCCATTCTTACACGGCCCGGCCGCGCACGGCGCCAGCACATCCTCGCACGTAGCCCCTGTGGGCAGAGAGACAGAGACACACGTGGCTAAAGCTTTGTGGCAGGCTGCTGCCCCGGGTCAACAAAAGAGGGCAGGGCCCGGGACATGCTCGCTGCATCCCCGAGAAGTCTTGGGCTGGTTCCAGGCCGTGAGGAGCACAAAGGAGCTCGTGCTTCCTCCATAACCCCACCGAGGTCACTCCAGAATTCCCACTGATTTCACAGAGACGGATACGCCTCGGTAGAGTGGCACTCCCCACCCAGTGACCGGCCTCTGGGAGGCCTTCCAGACAAGCTCCTTAGGACTGGGACGTCCCATCGGCTGTGGGGTCTTTGAATGGCTTGACTTGGTGCCGGCTCCCAGTCCAGACACAGCCTAGGCACCCACCTCTCTGATTCTAAATATTAAAACGATGGAGATGATCCAAAACCCAAGCCTTTAACGGAAAGGAAAGCACAGTATCGGCGGGGGGAAGGCTTTGCCCTGAATGGTCGTTTTTCCTGTTTACACACTAGCCCAGGGCAAAATTCCCTCCAAAACGTTATCGTCCTTGTCCGGCTGTTATCTTCTAGGCTGGCCTTTGCTATTTTCCAGAGCCTTCCACTCTCCTCCCCACCCCCTCGGGTTTCCATGGTGACTGGCGAAGGGAGGAAACACGTCATGGCTTCCTACAATTGTGCACATGTTGCCATTTTGTGCAAGAGGAAGCAGGAAACTGGCCAACAGGAATCAGGTCAGCAGAAATTCCTCCCCCCTACGGCACCCGCGGCCCGACCTGCTGCATATTTTCCCAAAAGGAGCGTCGGCGGGTAAACAGAGATGTTCACAAAGCAGACCCTGACAGGGGGACAGGACTGAGCGCAGCGCGGCCGCAGCCTGCTTTCTTGAACGACCCAGCGCTGGGCGAGGAGCAGAACAGGGGCCCCGGGCCCACAAACCACATCTTTGCTTCTGTGTGAATAGGAAAGGGGCAGGGAAGAAGCACGAGTCCAAAATCCTGCCCTGCCGCTTCCGAAAGCTCCTTGGAGTTTCCTTTTCCAAGGCTCGGCGGGGCCACAACAATAGGGGAAGGGACTGTGGGCTTCACAGCAATGTCTGTTCACACACCATGGGTCAGCCCCATAGCGTCTCGTATGCCGTCCCACCTCCTCAGTGCCTGGAAGCTGGCGTAACTCCGAGGAAGTCACCGCTGCCTCTCGGACTAGCACCAGTTCATGGGGTGTGCACACCAGGGAAGTAGACTGAATTATGGGCCAAACCTTGCTCCCGCTGAAGTTAATAGTGTACCTCTCCCGCAGGGCAGCCCTGCCTGGGAAGGGAGAAAGCTGCGCTGCTCAGTGCATCCCTTTTCGGGGCTAAGCTCTCGTGGGGAAAGGCGGCAGGACCCAAAAGCCCGTGTAACGTTCAGCACGGGCTGCCCTCTGACCTGAGTATGGCAGGAGACAGTTGCATTGGTAGCCGGCTACGTCATCGATGCAGGTCCCCTGATTCAGGCAAGGGTTGGAGGCACATTCGTTGATGTTGGTCTGGCAGTTGGGCCCTGGATCAGAAGAACCAAACACACATCAGCAACCTCAGTGCCATGGGCGGTGGATGAATCTAGGACTGAGGGAGGCAACCCCCCCAACCCCACCTCTTCCAACTGAGGCCCTGCCCACTTCAAGAGCCATGCTGCCCCCCAAGGATAGGGCTCCAGCTCTCCCACCCCCCCCACTGCAGGGGCAGATCTCCAGCCCCAGATCACAGGGAGGGAGGGCTACACATGGCCCCAGCCTCAGCATGGCTGAAGCCCGGAGGCAGCCCGGGAGCTACACTGGAGCAGGGGGCAGAGTGTGGGCGGGGCCACACGTGGCCTCCTGGGAAGGCAATGCCTTCCCCTGCCTCTTAGACCGGTCACCCATGCTCAGTGTGCACCATGAGGGCGGCTTCCTCTGTGGCAGGATGGGAAAGCAAGAGAAAAGAACAGGAGGGTGAGATATGCGAGGCAAAGATGCACACAGAGTCCACAGAATCCCCTGGCTGCCTCTAGAGGCCACCCCACAGAAGAGGTGAAGCGTTTTACTCCTGTTCCTGGCTAAAGGAACATCCCCTTTAGCTGAAGTTGTGGCCCTCAGCACGTTTAGTGCAGAAGGGCCCAGGTCCAGTGCCTTGTGCTAACCATCTGTTGTTGCTTTTCCCAGAGGTGCGTCGTTTCTCTTCCAATAAGTTTACACAGAACTATCCGCCGCACCCACCCCCCACTCCACGGTGAGTAAGTAGCGACAGCCCTTACCGCTGAATCCCTCCCGGCAGGTACAGATGTAGCCACTGGTCATATCCTTGCAGGTGCCCCCATTCACGCACGGGTTTGACTCACACTCGTTGTTGTTGATGTCGCAGTTCGTCCCGCTCCAGCCCGGGTCACAATCACACCTGTAGCTTTTGTCGGAAAGAAAACAATAAAGCGCAAAGCCCCACCGCGCTCCTTCCCCCTGCCTCTTCGATTTGGTGCCCCTCAGAACCGGCCTGAAGCCCAAGCCCCCAATCGCATCGAAGCAGAGAAAAGAGCTCCTTGCGAGTCCTGGATGACGTGCCGGCTGGAGAAACGGCACGTCAGAGCAGTGGTCACCAGCCAGTCGATCGGGACCTGCCGGTAGATCTTGGAGCCTCTGACAGGGGGGATCCTGACTGGTTTGGCTGGGAGGCTATCAAGTGCCAGCACTTCAGCTGCCCCTTCCCACACTGCCCTGCTGCGCATGCCCAGAGCCTCAGAGCTGCCCCCTGGGAGCCTCCTGCTTGTTGTGCCGGGTGGGGGAGACAGAGGCGGGGGGGGGCGCTGATGTCACTCTGTCCCCCATCTCTGTCCCCCATCTTCACAGAGTAAGGAGGGCGGGGCCTCAGCAAAAAGGTGGGGCAGGGGCAGGGCCTCGGAGAAGGCGAGGGGCAGGGGTATTTGGGTTTGAGGTAGATCCTGGACTGACAAATTCAAAAAGTGATCTTGTGCTTAAAAAGGTTGGAGACCACTGTGTTAGAGGCTCCTTGTAGGACTGCAGGACTCCAGAATTGTAAGAGACCTGCATTACATCAAAGACTAGATCTCAGGTTTGAATCATTGGGGGGGGGGGGGGGGGGGGAGACGACAGCTCTTCCCTCCAGGAAACTCAAGTTCAAATTTGGGCTTCTGCAAGTTCCCAAAACAGCATGGCCACCCAGACCGCTTGGCAGTCTTGCTCAGTGGAAGCCAGCTGGCCATGTACAGCAGCAATCGGCTAGAGCAGTGTTTCCCAAATGGTGTTCTGCGGAAAGTCAGGGTTCCGTGAAGTGAAAATAAGGGTTCCATGAGAGAATTCCATTACAATAACAGTTTATGATTTAAAAAAAAATTAATATTTAAGCATTTATGAATTTTATTGAAAACAATTTTCAGTAGTGTTTGCCACGATAAGTGTCCCTGTATAATGCCAGCTTAGCCAGAGAGTGGGGACGATGATGTCACTACTGGGTGCGCAGTAAGTCAATGGTGCAATAGTCTGTTATATACCACCGGAAATCCTGTGGATCACACGGGTGACTGAATACAAATATACTAGCGCCACGTCGGGCAAAGTCAAAGCTTCAGCTGTCAAACCAGTTGCTTGTATGGGAGTGCGCAGGCAGTGCTCTCGCTAATACTTTACTTCAGCATGGTCGCGTGATTTCTTGTATTTAAAAATTTAACCATGACAAATATAAATTGACTCTGATAGATTAATCTACATATCAACAATACATAACAATACTTATGTCATGACCTTGTTTAGCATTTGTTTATTATTATCCTTACTTATTTGTGGTCTACTTTTTCAGCTCCATATATAAGACTGTTATTAGGGGTTCCGCAAAATTCTTTCAAGTTTAAAAGGGTTCCGTGGCCAAATAAAATTGGGAAACACTGGGCTAGAGCATTGCAAATCCGCGCGGACATCTGCTTCATATCCGCGGGTATCTGCAGGCGTGGCTGCAGCGGTGGGTATCAGCAGCTCCTTTCTGCCGATACAGATGGCTCTAGAAATGGGTGCGCTGACCAAGCTCTATGTGGGAGCCCCGCTCCGGCATGGCAGGAGGGCTGGGGAGCAAGGTTTGGGTGTCGGGGCAGAGCTAAACTGGAACTAGCAAGGGGCGCTGCTGGGATGCGTAAGGTGCCGGAACAGAGCTGCGGGGACGCCTTCCTGGAAACCTACCCATTGAGCCCGTCGTTGCATTTGCCGTGGATGCAGGGGTTGCTGTTACACTCGTTCACTTCCAGCACGCACATGGGGTCATGGTATCCCTCGGGGCAGAGGCATGTGAAGCCATTGATGCCGTCCTTGCAGGTGCCGCCGTTGTGGCACGGGTTGCTGGCACACTCGTCAATGTTGATGTTGCACATTCTCCCTGTGAAGGGGCAGAGCCAAAGAGCGTCACCACCCTGACGCACACAAGGCATCCCGGGAGCTCTCACATGCCTCCTCAGGGCGTAATAACAACAACAGGGAGCTCGGGGCAGGTAGGCAGGACTCCCACAGAGCGCAACGGGCACCCAGCCGGGTAGGACGGAGACTTCGGACGATGCTGGTAACGTTTCCCATCCATAAGTGGGATCAATTTTGTGTTGTGCACCAAGGGATGTGCACCACCAACAGAAACAGACGCTGGCCAGCTGCGGGCGCTCTGCGAATCAGCCAGACGGCATCTGAATTTCGCCTGGGTGGCCGCCCTAGCGCTCAGCTTACAGGGAACCCCGGATGCTGGTTCTAAAGGTACATGCACCAGCTGGGCCGGTGACCACCAGCACAACTCCTCTTTGGCAAAGTGACTTAGCAGTGGCTGGTTTGCCCTCTCCTCTTACACAGAGTTGTAGGGAGCGAGGCCAGCCCTGACACTACTTTGGCTGCAGGAGGAAACAATGAAGAGGAGAGCTCTCCGTCTGTAACCCTACCTGCTGGCAGCCTGGCAAAGAAAGGCCCTATTGAAAGCCCCTGGCAGCAGGCATCGGGCAGAGAGGCTTTGCAAAGCTACCCGCCCCCGCTGCAGGTGAGCAGGGAGCCAGCTGGGCTCTGTGTATCAAAGGACGTACACATTTTCCAGCAGCGGTCAAACAAACCAGTTAGACGAGACAGCAACCCGATACCCATGGGATTTGACTATGTGGGAGCTTAATCAACAGCTTTCGGCTCTCTCTCTGGCTGGACTCAGCTAAGTCACCTGCCCAGCCGGCAGGAGCCCCAGCCTCTCCCTGGGAGTGTGAACAGCTCCTTTCATGGACCAGCGGGCACTGTGGCAAGGAGGCAGGGACAGGATCTACCCGAGTGTCCCAGGCAAGCTTCAGGTGCAGGTAGGCCAAGCACGGAGCCTTTTGAAACAGCCTGAGGGGGACTGGCTGTGAAGGCTACAATTTCCAAGGCAATCAAAGACTTTGGGGCAAGTGCCGAGCACCCCGGCCCCCTTGAAAAATCTGGTCCTTTGGAGAAATTTCGATTTGGGGGCCCTAGAAATGGAGGCATCCCGGGTCTCCAGCCACTTCTGGCTGGAGATGGTCCACCTCTCTCTCCACAGCTGGAGAGCTCACAGCAGCGAGGCGCCTGCCTGGCCCTGTGCGGCGAGGTTAAATCTTTGTAAATTCTCTAAATAAATAGGTCTTCTCCTCTACACTAACTCCTGCCTACGGTAGAGATGGCTGCTCTCTGGGGCAGGGCCTTTTTTATTATACGTGTGTACAGTGCCTAGCATAGGGCTGCCAGATGGTTTCACAAAAAATACCCTCCCCCTCCCCCCCGCCAAAAAAAAACACGCTGGGAAAAAATTCTGTTGAGAAAAAAAAACAAGGCAGTCGCGACCCCTTTAATTCCCGGGATGCTCCCAACTCCCCCAGTCCAAGCCAGCATAAGCTGCGCTGCATGTCCCGAGCGGCCTTCAGTCGGGTGCCCAAACAGGGCCATGGGAAAAATAGAAAATACCGGACATTTTAGATGAATTTTTTTACTGGATGGAAGGTGCAAATACTGGGCTGTCCAGTTCAATACCGGACACTTGGCAACCCTAGCCTAGCACAATGGGCCTTCATCCCTGGTAAGGGCTCTAGGTCCTACCATCATAGAAAGAATAATCCGTCATTTCATGGCCTCTTCTGCCATTACCTCCTCTTCGCCCTCGGCCTCAGCTGGGGAAGGGACTTTGCAGGCCCCACTCTGGCTCTGCATCCAAAATTTGCAGGTGGGATTTAGGGTATTCAGACCTCTCAGGACCCCACCGGGCTTGCAAATCAGAGGAGCTGGTTAAAGTTTGGGGGGGAAATCCAGCCCAGCGGCAGCTCTCACCTGTGTAGCCTGGCTCGCAGGCACATTCGTAGCCATTGATCTTGTCTTGGCACTTGCCGTAGTCACACGGGTTGCTAGCACAGTCGTCCAGGTTGATTTCGCAGTTGGCCCCTTCCAGAGGAAAACGTGAGATGTTTACAGGCCTCAGCCAGGAGGCAAAATACAGTCAGAAGAACGTAGCGCTGGGGGTGGGGAACTGAGGAATTCCTCTCCCCCGCAAACACAAGTCCCCCTTGGAAAACTCTCCACAGTCCCCGTTGGGGAGGCGGTTCGGAAATAGAGGCCACGCTGGGAGACATTTGCCCTCGACGCAGGAAACCCAGAGGCCTTTTCCATAGTAGGCCAGACACTGGGAAACAACGCAAGTGCTTCAAGGAGGCCATCTGGTTGTGTTTCCATGACACACTTGCCTCAACTGATCACATCCCCACCCCCTCATGGGCAGACAACTGGAGCCCTGCCAGAGCCCGGACTGCCCGGCTCACCGCTAAGACCGAGGGATGCCCCCTCCTTACCCGTGGTGCCTTTGAGGCACAGGCAGTAGTAGGCGTTGTTCCTGTCCTGGCAGGTCCCTCCGTTTTTGCGCGGCTGGCTTTGGCACTCGTTGATGTTGATGTCACAGCGGTGGCCGGTGTAGCCAGGCTGGCAGAGACAGGTGAAGGCAGCTATGCCGTCCCTGCAGGTCCCGTAGTGGCACGGGTCAGGGTCACATTCATTGATGTCGATTTCGCAGTGAGTGCCAGTAAATCCTGGCATGGGGAAAGAAGCCAACAGTCAAGCCAGCTCTAATGCAGGGCCTGGTGCTGGGAGGGGCAGAACACACGCCCCCTTCCTCCCAAGAGCAGCAATGCTCAGAATCCCATCAGATCAGTCCCATAATACCCATGCTCCTTCCTTAAGCAGCTATGGGGAAGGAGAAGGGACAGGAAGGGAAAGTCGAACATCTTCAGGATCACCCATTTTTCCTTCAGCCATCCACAGACAACTTCACAGCCACTCCACTTCCACTGGAGCTCGCCTATGTAGCACGCTGTCCGGTGCCCACTGCCATCGCCTCTAGAGCAGGGTTCCCCAAATTGTGCTCCATGGAACCCCAGGGCTCCAGGCAATGGGTCCGGGGCCACCACGAAAAAATATTAATGACAGTTGCACGACCCTGTTATCTGACGAAGTGGGTCTTTGCCCACGAAAGCTTATGCTCCAATAAATCTGTTAGTCTATAAGGTGCCAAAAGACTCCTTGTCGCTTTTGCAGATTCAGACTAACACGGCTACCCCTCTGATACCTGTTATTTTGTTACTCATTTTCTTGGGGGTGGGGAAGAATTTATAAGAAATAAAAATAGAATTCAATTTTTTTATTTGGGTACCTATTGAATTAAAAATCACCATATTTAAGGGCTCCACCAAATTTTCAGGACCACTCCCAGGGGCTCCGTGGCTGAAAAAGTTTGGGTAACCCTGCTCTAGAGATACCCACAGCAGAGTCAGATGACACACTGGCTCCCCCACCCCAGGTCAAATGGGCTGCGGCCAAGATATTCCCCACAGGGCCACAGTTCCAGCCCTGACTGATCTGTCACACCAGCGGCTAACGTTTGCCTAGTCAAAAGAACCTGGAACTAGAGCCTGGCCGAAGGGAGATGGGTGAATTGCAGCTGAAGAGATTTGCAATGTTCTTAAGCAGAAATGGGTTTGCAAACAGCAGATGGGGGAGGTGGCACCATTTTATCTTGCCTCTGGATGAACTAGATAGGACACATGTTGCTCTTTAATGCAATCACCACAGTTTTATCTACCTAGGTACCTGTCTGAGCCCTGCCTTTCTATCCTCTCGAGCCTCTGTCACTGCTCAGCTCACAAACACAGAGCTTCTCTAGGCAGCAGGGCTATGCTATTATTCCCTTTGGGCAGAAGGGAAACTGAGGCCCAGGGCCTTCCTTCTGGGAGTCAGTGGCAGCAACAGGGAATTGAACTGGGTTCCCCTGACTCCCAGGCTAATGCTGTAACCACTAGGCAATTCTGCCTCCCTAGTGCAAGGCTCAGCTGCCCAAGGCTGTGTTTCACACTCCCTTCGCTTTCAGCGGGAGTGGAGGCCTCTCTGGGGGGAACAGGGCCTCAGTAGGCCAAGTTGCATGGAGAGCCCTGGCATCCCTCCTCCCCCCAATTAATAACCCTCCTCCCCAGCCGAGCTCCCCCGGCACAGCGAGAGCCCAAGCCCGGGGGAGTCAATGGGGCTTTGCTTGAGAACGTGGCTGGAGCGCCCAGAACAAAAGCAGCTCCCCAGCCCTCCAACGAAAGGGCCTTTCAGAGCCAGGAGAGCTGGGCTTTGTCCTAGCGATACACAATGAGCAGCATTAAGCCGGCTCCACGCAGGAGCCAGTCCCTCGCTTGCCTGCCAGCCCCTCCGTGCGTTTGTCATGGAATCCGAGGGGGGCAGGGGCGCGCGCACCCGGAGGGAATAACGCTCGCGCCATTATCCGGCCCTACTCCGCTCCCAGAAGTGGGGGGGGGGGCGGGGTGGACAAAGTAGAGCTTTGACTCTCCTCCATGAAACCCACATAGCAGCTTTTCATCGGGGCTTGGCATTAGCAAGACACTAATTAGAGGCCATTCAGCTGGAAGATTTCTGGCGGGAGCTGCTCCACAAAAGAGCCACTGTGTGCCACCACGGCTCATGTCATCGTTTGGGCCAGCCGTGCCTTAGGTTTCACTCATCGAGTCCCCGGAGCCTTGCACCTTGTTTGGAGGAGAGAGGCTACTTTATATCCCATCTCCACTGACTCCAGGAATCTGGGTTGTTCTTTCTAGATGCTTCCCTCCGACAGCACCTTTTGGCCAAACAGCTCAAGCCCTTTACAAGCAACCAGTACTCAACCCTGCTGCCGTGGCATTCAGACACATTCTTCCCCTCTGCGAGCAGGATCGGGCCCTGTTGAACGCATGAGATAATCTCCCCATTTTACAGAGGCAGAAAGGGAGGCAAAGAGTGACTTATCCAGGATCTCCCAGCAAAGCCCCGGCAGAGACAGGACAGGGGGGCCAGGAGTCCCACTTCCCAGGCTCCCCCTGTTCTGGCGGCCAGACAACGCGCCCGCACCACGGCCGGCGAAATGTTTCCGTACCTTCTGTGCACTCGCAGGTGTAGGTGTTGGGGCCATCTAGGCACTTAGCCCCGTTCTTGCACGGCGTGCTGGCGCACTCGTCGACGTCGTATTGACACAGGTGCCCATTAAAGCCTGGAAGAGAACAGGGACAGAAAGCTCCTTTTGAACTGTCCCGGCAAGGCGAGTGCGAGGAAATGCCCCGGCTCCATATGAGCCTGACAGTGGCCGGCTTCTGAGAGAACAGGGCTAAGGGTGTTCAGGTCTTTTGAGAGAACAGGGCTAAGGGGGTTCGGCTCTTCTGAGAGAACAGGGCTAAGGGGGTTCAGGTCTTTTGAGAGAACAGGGCTAAGGGGATTCGGGTCTTCTGAGAGAACAGGGCTAAGGGGGTTCGGCTCTTCTGAGAGAACAGGGGTAAGGGGGCTCAGCTCTTCTGAGAGAACAGGGCTAAGGGGGTTTGGGTCTTTTGAGAGAACAGGGCTAAAGGGGTTCAGGTCCTCTGAGAGAACAGGGCTAAGGGGATTTGGGTCTTCTGAGAGAACAGGGCTACGGGGGTTCGGGTCTTTTGAGAGAACAGGGCTAAAGGGGTTCAGGTCCTCTGAGAGAACAGGGCTAAGGGGATTTGGGTCTTCTGAGAGAACAGGGCTACGGGGGTTCGGGTCTTCGGAGAGAACAGGGCTAACGGGGTTCGGCTCTTCTGAGAGAACAGGGGTAAGGGGGTTCGGCTCTTCTGAGAGAACAGGGGTAAGGGGGTTCGGCTCTTCTGAGAGAACAGGGCTAAAGGGGTTCAGGTCCTCTGAGAGAACAGGGCTAAGGGGATTCGGCTCTTCTGAGAGAACAGGGCTAAGGGGATTTGGGTCTTCTGAGAGAACAGGGCTACGGGGGTTCGGGTCTTCGGAGAGAACAGGGCTAACGGGGTTCGGGTCTTTTGAGAGAACAGGGCTAAGGGGGTTCGAGTGTTGATAGTTCGGGTGGTGATCAGTCTGCACTGGGCAGGAGGTGACAGCCAGAGCAGGAGAATGAGGAGCCCCTGGCTTCATCCCAGCAGCCCTCCAACAGCCCAGACACAACCTGGATTAACTTGTTCCCCACCCACTGCCTCTCTACCCCCGCCCCTTCACAGGGGCGCTTATCCCCAGCAAGTCTGGGACGGTGGCTCCTCACACCAGCAAAGGGAGGCGGGGCAGGCCGCAAGCAGACAGACCTGCTCCCTCCACCTCCCAATGCCGGACAAGCCGGGTATTTCCCAGCCCCACACATGGGGCTGGAGGAACCCTCGCTCTCCTCCAGGAGCTGACATTTTCCAGGCTGGGCTGGAGTTTCCATGGCAATGGCTGGAGGGAGGGCCGGGACCCAGCATTGAGCACATCTTATTTACATCTCTAGAGGAGCCGCGGCGCTGAACTTCAAACCCTCCTTTCACAGATTAACCGTCTCCCCATTCTCTGTCCTCCCCCCCCCCCCGACTTTGGCACCGTATTCAAACCCGCCAGCCCGGCCCCTCTGCCCTCTCCACACGGGGGCCTTTTCAAGTGCAAAGTTGGGCTTTTTGAATCCTCGCGCCTCTCTCCCGCTGGCTCGGCAGGCCCCACTCGGCTGGGGGGGGCTCTCCCACGGAAGGCCTGCAGGCCGTGATGCATCTCACACCCCGCAAGGCCCCGCTCCTGGGAAGAGCTGCGCTCCCACTCAAGTCCATGGGATTTCTGGGTGCCCGTCTCCGTTCAGGATTCGGCTCCGCAGGAGGAAAGGGCAGGGGCGGCCATGGAGGGAGCCTCCATGCCTCTTCTTTCACCTGACACCAGCAAAGGGCCAGATGCGACGCTGGGTTAAATCAGTTACAGATGCTCCCTAGGCTGAGACGTTAATTTACATCAGCTCTTCTGTGGAGACTCTGGCCTTTGTGACGGTCACCGTGCCGCACACACTGTTGCATTTTGAGAGCTACACAGTGGCAGGCCGGGACACAATGCCCTCTCGCTTGCTCCAGAGGCACATGCTCCCCCTCCCCTTCCCGGAGCTAAAAGAGAATCTCTTCGCAATACAGGGCCTATGACACACAGTAGGGCAGCTCTTATTCCAGCTAACACAGGGCACAGACAACCGTCATGGTGTTACAGAGCTCGCTGCCTTGCAGCGCTCACTGAAATCATCTGCCAGAATCTCTCCAGCCTCTGGGGATTTTTGGGTGGGAGAGAGGATCCCAGAAAGCCCTCCCCACCCACTTACTGGCTCTAGGGGAGAAATCCTGCTGGTGCTCCTTCCTCCCTGTAATGGGTTTGGGGGGAGGCTCCCCATTGGCACTCCCTTCCCCTTCCCAGAATGCGCCTGGCGCTTACATATACGTTTCCAGACTCATATCCCGTCTGCCAAAGCTAGGCGGCTTCAAACGAAAGGAGCGTTATTTCCCTGTGCTCCAGAGATCTGCCCCAGTCAGCTGGGCTGAAATCCATCGGCCCAGCATTGCCTCTGGGTGGGGGATTAATTCCAACTTTGTTTCCACTACAAAGGCTTCTGCTGAAGGCAATGCTATCGATCGCCCCATACCTGTGAGGCACTCGCAGTAGAACTCGTTGATCTTGTCGATGCAGTTCCCGTTGTGCAGGCAGGGGCTGCTGGCGCATTCGTCCGTGTTGATTTCACAGTAAACGCCCTCGTAACCTGGGAGCGAGAGATCCAAAGTGCCTTTCTCTCAGTGTTCACCGCAAAAGACCCACTGCCCAAGTATCACAGGCCTGCTCCGGGCCTGGGGTAACCGCCTCCAAGCCAACCGAGGGACACCAGGCATGGATGTGGCCTGCTGTGTTCAGGCAGCATGGGAACATGCCCTGCAATGCTTCAGCATATGAGTCCTATCAGCCACAGGTTGGCTTATCAGGAAGCCTTCTCTGCAGGCAAAGTGTTCCATAAATCTCCACTATGGGGTGTTTTACCTTCCCCAGAGCAGCGGGGGCTGGCCACTGTTAGAGGCAGGATACGGCCCCCAGCCATGTCCAGTCTGAGAAATGCTATGTTTATAAGAGGCGTTGTTTACAAAGAGGCGCAATCTTGAATTCTCTGTGCACCCAGCACCCTCTTTGGTTTCCATCACCCCACCCGGCCCCAATATTCCCATCGCTACAGCATCTTCCAGCAAGTTTAAATGAAAGAAGAACAAACCCTGCAGTGGACTGTTCAAAGTTTCATCCGCCTTCCCTACACATCAGAGCTCTGACCCAAAGTCCCTGGGTGTCACTAGGGGGCAATTCTTTCCACGGACTGCAAACGGCCTTTGGTTCAGGCAGTTGGGGCTGGCGTCAGGGGCAGCAGGGCTGGGCTTTAAGGGCTCTACATTTAGTGATGGGACTTGCAGCTGGAGGGTTTTCAAATGTGCACCCCCCCACAGCAAGATTTCCCCTGCCCAAGGAACCGTCCTCGTGACTGTTCCTAGAAGGTTTCAAAACACCGGTGGCAGAGTTACAAATAATCACACTGCTGTGGCCCCCACCCTGCCATCAGACCGGCGTGCTCACCGTTTCCTCTCTAGTAAACCATGCTTCCCTCCCTGCTCTCCTGGGACTTGTAAGTTAAAATTTCTTACAGGTGCTCTCCTATTGCAACCCGGGTCCTGCCAGCTCTTTGAATAGCTCCCTGTTGGCTCTTGCCGGAGCTGCGCACCAGGGCGCAGCCGCTTACTTTCACCTCTGCTCCCGGCCAACATCCCACCGGGATCAGAGAAAGAGAGAAGCGACAGCCCTTCGACTCACCTGGCATGCAGATACACTGGAATTCTCCAATCTGATCCAGGCAGGTGGCGTCGTTCTGGCACGGATTGGAGAGGCATTCATTGACATCTATCTCGCAGCGGGGGCCCGAGTACCCCTGGAGACACTGGCACTGGAAGGAGCCTTGGGTGTTGATGCATTTCCCAGCATGCTCACAGGGATTGGCTCCTAAAAAGGACATGTACCATTGATAAATCCACCAGACGGTCTCTAGTCTGGATGCAAGGATGGGTCCCGGGGCCTTATGCAACCTGCCCTCCGCATCTGGGTATTTTTAAATCAGGGGTGGAAGACCTAAGCCCCCGGTTTGCCTGGATCCGGCAGCCGAGGTTCAGGGCTCCCCCGCTAGCATTGGGGAGCCCACGCGGGTGCTCCAGCCCCTCCTCCACAGCCCCTTACGGGGCTAGAGCACACAAAATCTACTAGCCTGGGTTCCCCTAGGCTCTGGTGTGCGAGAGGAATGTGGGGAGTGTCTTTCTCCTTCTCAGCTGGGGGCCACGTCAGTGAGGATTAGGTTTTGTGTGTGTGTGCGCTTCTCACCTGTGTGCGGCCCCCAACTGATTTTTCAGTGGGTCAGCAACCCCCGACCCAAAAAGGTTCCCCACCTTTTGTGTAAGCCAAACCTCAGCTTGGGCCTGATCCCCTGACATTTCCTTAGAAATAACCCCATGCCAGCAGCCCCCACGTTTACCTAGCGAGCACTCGTCTATGTCTTGGTTGCAGGCTGGCCCCGTGTAGCCCGACGGGCAGGTGCAGATGGCTTTGCCGTTGACTGGGTTGGTGTCGCAGTTTGAGCCTTCGTTGCAGGGGTTACTGATGCAGGCATCATCCAGGTGGCACAACAAGCCTGTTGAGCGAAGCACACGCATGCCAGTCAGGGGACAGCTGTGGAGGCGAGTCTGGAGAGAGCATCCCCAATCACGCCAGATGCTGGACCAACACAGTGCCAGAGACAGTCCCTGCCCCAAAGAGCTCCCAGTCTACAGACACAGGACAGGTGGCAGAAACAAAAGCACAGAGAGAGGAAGTGACCTGCCTGCAGCCAGACATCTTCCGGCAGTACTGGCCTGCAATGGGGAAGAAGGAAAAGGTTATGGAGAAGCTCAGGACACCACAGTGAAGGAACCCAACTCTCATGCTCCAGGGCACAAGCAGGTCTCTCCACAGTGGTCAGGAAGGAATCTCCTACCTCCCCATACAGGTGGGCAGCCCTTTACAGTGAGCTACATACAACAAAGGGATTTTTCCTCTTCTTCACATTAGAAGAGCTGGGAACAGAACTCAGGTCTCCAGATTCCCAGCCCAATAACCACTCTGTGCTTTATCATGGGTGAGGGCAATGGGCTAAATTGCCTTTGGTGTAACTCTGCTGACTCCGGTGCTGTTACCCCAGAGATCAACGCGGCACAAGGGTGATAGCTATTAGATCAAGCCAGCTCCCCTGTCAGGATCTAGTCCCCTGAATGGGTCACAGGACTTTAATCTGCCTGTGTACACTTCCCCCCATCCTCACATATCACACTACGCCTGCAGTCCCCCACCTGTGCGGCCATGCGGGCACTCGCAGTAGAAAGAGGCCACCCGGTCGTGGCAGGTGGCGCCCTGGAAGCAGGCAGCCATGGCGCAGTCGTCAATGTTCTCACTGCAGTCCTCGCCCGTCCAGCCATTGACACAGACGCAGTTGTACCCGCCATGGTTGTTGTGGCACGTCCCTCCATTCTGGCAGGCATTTGGCATGAGCTGGCACTCATCGACATCTTCCGTGCAGTACTGGCCTGCAACAGGGAGGAAAGAAAAGCAGGCTGTCAAGCTCAGGACCCTGTAGTGAAGGAACCCAACTCTCATGCTCCAGGGCACGAGCTGGTCTGTCCACAGTGGTCAGGAAGGAATCTCCTGCCTTCCCTGACACACGGACAGCCCCGTGCAGAGAGCTACGTACAAAGAGGGGATTTTTCATCTTCTTCACACTGCTAGAGGCAGGGTACTGGACTTGATGGACCAAAAGGACCATCCCTAATGGGCCAGACCGACATGCATTACGGCATGCAGCAAGCTGTGCACTGGCAGAAACAACTGCCCTGGTTCTGCTCCCAATTCAATCAATGGCAGCCCTGCTATTTGTTTCACCTGCCGCATGATCTGTCTTCGGCAGCCCATGCTCACTACGCTCACACCCTCAGTCCCCTGGCCTTGCATATCCAGGTTCTCGCCACGGTCCCAGCCTTACCTGTCCACTCAGGGAGGCACTGGCAGTTGTAGGTGTTCACTCCATCCACGCAGGTGCCCCCGTTTCTGCAGTTGTTCCCAGGACAGTCATCGATGTTGTCCTCACAGTTCTGACCAGCAAAACCTGGGGAAAGGAAACACCTCCGTCAGCTCTCTGCACTCCACCTGGCCCAGGAGCTGGCCTCCCACGCTGCAGGAATGGAACTGGCTACTGGCCGCAGGAGGCAGGCGCTGAGATAGGCCCCCCGTCGCCTCCAATCCAGTGTGAACTGTGCCAAAGACTGCGGGTATCTCGGCCTCTGCTCCCAGCTGAACAAAATCCTCCCTCTCTCATGCCCTGTTCCCCCTTCCCCTTGCCGGGACCAGACTGCAGCAAACTGTTGCATGCGTCCGCACTCGGGGTCCAATCCTGCAGCCTTGATTGCCCGCTCCTAATCATAGAACATTAGAACTGGAAGGGACCTCGAGAGGTCGAGTCCAGTCCCCTGCCCTCATGGCAAGACCCAGTAATTGAGTGGCGTTACTCTGGGGGGAGAGACCAGAATCGGGCCCACGTTTTCTCTTCCGTTCCTGATTTTTCAATCAGGCGTCAGTAACCCCCCGGGCACTAGCGGCATTTTTGGTGGTGCCCAGAAGGGGCCAAGTCCCGCCCCCACAGACACACCGGCCTACAGCTCTGGGAGGGAGTTTGAGAGAAGGAGGGGCGCAGGTTATGGGCGGGAAGTTTGGGCACAAGCTCTGAGCTAGGGCCGACGTTGGGGGGTGGAAAAGGGGAGGGCTCTGGGGCTTACCTCAGGCAGCTCCTGAAAGTGACCCTCACCCCCCTCTAGCAGTGGTTCCAGGGGGAGTGGGATTGGCTGAGGGTCTCCATGTGCCGCTGCCCATAGGCACGGGCCAACAGGAGCTGTGGAGCTGGTGCTTGGGGTGGAAGCAGCACAAGGAGACACCCCATGGGCCACAGAAGCAAGGGTGGGCATGAAGCAGCCTCAGCCCCACTGTGCTGCCAGTAGGGGGGCAACAACGGGGGGGGGGTCACTGGACCCTTTTAAATCACCTGGGGCAGCAGGTGGGTCCAGGAGACGCTCAGTGGGGGTGGCAGGTGAGTCCGGGGCAGAAACCTACCCTCCTAATATTGGGGCAGCCAGGGCCCCCAGCCCTGAATATTCCTGAAGCACAGGCCTCATTTCACTCGGCGCCCAGCACCTGGGGTTTGTCGATGGCAGCGTTTGTAGCATGGATGTGCCAGGCGGGGCTCTGCCGGCTCCCTACCGCAGCGCTAAGTCACCTCACCGCTGCTCGTTAGCAATTAGTGCCCCCCATCGGGCGTGTGCCACGATGAACAAGAAGCCTTTTCATTTGGTGCGAGCCCAACCTGCGGCAGGTTACTAATTAACAGCACATCCCCCCCTCCCCCCCAGCTGTTTGTCGCAGCGCTTCACTCCCCCCGCCCCGGCTCTGGAGAGACCCCCCGTTTCACCTCCTTTGCCCCCCGCAGACTCATTCGGAGTCACGGATTGAGTCGAATAAAGAAATCGCACGGGGGGGGGGGGAGAGGGGGAGAATCGCCTGCAGGAATCTGGGAAGCCACGGGCAAATTCCTCCCCCTCATCGCCTAGGGCAAGGACTGCCATGCCCGGGCCCCCACTTCTCAGCGCAGCCTGCTGGCTTCATGGCACGCCCATGGGAACTGGCGGAAGGGGCCGCAGGATGGGGCTCTGAATCATTGCAGCTGAATAGCCAGGGTTTCCTCCCAGGGGGAAAATTCTTCACGCTCAGAGCCTGACCACAGGAATCAAGGCCGCCCATGCTGCTGAAATCCCAGCGCTCTACGCACGGTCTTCCCCCAGCAGGACAGCTTTGGACCTCTCCCCGGCGCCCCAAGGTGCATGGAAGGAACCCCCAGAGGCCAGGACCTTAGCAGCAGATCTGCCCTGCAGGGCTTCCCTTCCCCCTCGCTTGTTCCCTTTTTAAACGGTCGCTTGTCCCAGTTAGAGGGTCAAGTGATGTATTTACTGTAAACACCAGGCAGGGCTGACTGGCTCCCCTGGGCGGCTCTCGGCCAGCCTGCCAAAAGGAACATGCCGTAACCTGGGCTCCCCTGAAGCAGGGGCCGTTTGAAAGCTGGATTGCAGGTGTAATCAGATCTTGGCTCCTCACCCTGTTTGTTTAGCTCCGCGCGCTCGCCTGGCCAGCCACTAGCTGAAACCAGACACACAAGTAACCAGAGACGCCCACTCCCTGAGTGCTAGAGTACCCACAGGGGAAAAAAATAGTGGGGGAGCATCCACCGGCAGCCAAACTCCCCCCTCCCTAACTGTCCCCCCCTCATTCCTCTTTCCTAGGGTGACCCCACTGACCAACTTCTCCCCGAGCCTCCCAGCACCTCCCAACGCCCTGGAAGCGCTGATTTGTGGGGTTCAGGATGCTCCAGCAGGGAGGGGTAGGGATTGGGCGCACTTGGTGGAGGGGGCGGGGCTAGAATGGGGGCAGGGGTGGGGCTCGTGGGCAGGGCTAGAGTGGGGGTAGCGGTGGGCACTGGGGGTTGTGCACTCCCCCCACTAGAGGGGAAATCGGTGCTTATGCCACTAACTACAACAACTACTGAAATGAACTGGGTGTCCAGATGGTGACTCAACAGAGACCCGGGGGTAGGTGTGCTCAAGTAGACACAGGCGAGCTCGCTTTAATCTGGTTCGCTCTTGTACCGGAGCAGCACAAGCCAGCTGTGCAAGAGATCAGCCAAAGACATCATGCCCACAGCAGCCCCCCCATCCTATGGATGGGACGGTCCCCCATATTGATAGTAGCCTGCGGGGCCCAGGGTGCTCTAGGCAATTACTTGGAGGGCCTAGCGCGGGGCGGAAGCAGGGGTCTGGAGGATACCCCACTCCCCCGCGCACTCACCATGGCAGCAGGAAGCTGAGAGACCCAGCTGGGAGATGGACGGCAGAACGGAGCAAGCTGGGGGGTTCCTCCACTTCCTGCAGCTCCTGCCACCGTGGTGAGTGCAGGGGGCCTGAACCCTGCTGCCAACCCGTGCCAAGTCCCCCCAGTAATCGGTTGCATCTCACAAGGGTGGGAAGAGGTGGGGCGGGGGGGGCAGCAGGAATGGGGCTTGGAGAAGCAGGGGGCGGAGCAGAGACGGGGCTATGGGTGGGGGGGATTGCCCCAGGCCCCGCGCTCCCCCTAGGGAGGGGCCTGCATATAGCCCAGGCATGCGGAAGCTTTGCGGCTGCAGCTTCAATGCTCCAGAAGCCTTCGCTCCACTACCGCTCGCCTGGGGACAGGCGCACAAGCTGCCATCCCACCCCTTCTCCCTGCCGCACTCTGTGACTGCAGGACAGATAAACCTCCAAAGCCAAGCCTCTCGGGTGGCTGCAATAGGGGCTGCAGGCTGTGAAGCTTGCCAAGTCCCAAAAGGGGGACCCTTGTACACACCACATAACCCCAGGTGAACACAGCTCCGTAGCATCCCCTCCCATGACCCTTGCCTCCAGCTCAGCCCGGCGGGTCGGCTGTCCCCAAAATATTCTGGATCCTAGTTTGTAAAAAGATCTAGGTCTGCTGGACTCAAGCTTATTTCCACCACTTGCGGTGTGTGTATACGGCAGTTAGACACCCTGGGCTGGCCCGGGGCAGCTGACTTGGGCTCGCGGTGGGGCTGTTTAATTGCAGTGCGGACTTCCAGGCGTGGGCTGCAGGCCAGTCTCGGGGACCCTCCCGCCTCGCAGGCACCTGGACCCCAGGAACATGCCGTCAGTACTTTTAAAGGGCCTGATTGTCCCTGGTGCTCAACTCCTGCAGCGCCCACTGAGGCCAGCTGGAGCGGTGGGGGCTCCCACCGCACACAGGAAACCACGCCCCTCGCTTCCCACCCAACGCCAGAGAAGTAGATTTCGGAACATTGTCCCCATTTTACAGCTGAAGGAGCAGGCACAGAGACTTTCAGTGACTTGCCCAAGGCACGTCAGAGGCAGGATTAGATCCCACATCCACGGCCTCTCTCTAAAGCAGGGGGACCTTTTTTAGGTCGGGGGCTGCTGAAAAGTGAGGGGGCACACAAAAGTGAGAAGCAAAAAACAAAAACCCCAACACGCTGACTGAGAAGCAGACACTCCCCACATTCCCTTCACACACCAGAGCCTAGGGGGCCCAGGCTAGCAGATTTTGTGGGCCCCCTACATTCTGGGGTGGGGCCAAGGATGAGGAGTTCAGTGTACGGGAGGGGACTGCCAGGAAGCAGGCTTGGAGAGTGGGATTTGGCCGGGAAGGAGGGTGGGTTGGGGGTTGGTGGGACTGGGAGGGTGCTAGGGTGCAGGACTGGGCTGGGGGCCGGAGGGCTGGACAGGAGGTAGGGAAGGGGTGCAGGGTTTGGGCAGGAGGGAGGAGCCACAGAGCTGGAGCACCAGCCTGGCTCCCCAGTGCTGAGGAGGAAGGCCCGCAAGGGCCCGATTCAGGCACGTCAGGGGCCAGATCTGCTCCCCGGGCCGTAGGTTTCCCTCCCTGCTCTAAAGGACTGCCTTGTTCTCCTCCCCCAAACGGCAGCCCCGCCCTGACTGAAAAGCAGTACCAGCTATTTATGATTGCTGGTAGAAGTCCAAAACAGATAACGTTGATTCATTCCTAGCTTTCAGGCTGCAGAGCCGAGCACACACGGCAATAACTTGTAACGTTCTAGATACCGGGATTAACTCATTTTGAACCATCCGAATGAGTAATTAGCGTGGCAATGACTTTAAATTCAGGGTTACATACTCCGGCAACGGCACGATAAAACAGATTAGATTAGCCAGGCTGTAAACGGCTCTGAGCAGGCTCCTGTTAAATGAAAAGGGGGCATTGTTTTAAAATGTGCTGAGCTACATACCAGTACATCAATGCGTACCTTATCATGAGAAATGGCCCTCAATCTTTTATGCCTCTGCCAGAATCATCTGATACAGTGTTTGCTTCACAAGACACATGCCTCACACGGTCTGATCCTGGGGAGGAGCTGGGAGCCAGCTGCAGCGCTTGGCACCCGGCAGGATCAGCCTCAAACAGAGAAGTTTTTTTAACAGCCCCCAGGTTATTTTCCGGGTTCATATTTAGCTGGTGGACTGAACAGGAGGCAGACCCATAAAGGGTACGCTCAGCTCCGTAGGATGCAGCTCCCTCCAGTCACAGCCGGGTATCCAAGAGCGAAGTGCATCCCCCTGGCAGCACGGTTTCTCTGCAATGACATATTTTGCAGAAGCACAGGGCACGCTGGTTTCTTGCAGGAAGCGGGCGAGTGGCAGCTGGATTTCCTTTCCAGGGCGCCACCAGCCCTCTCCCCGCTAGGAGGGCTGCCTTCCCCAACACAGTGACCCGCACAGAGCTAAAATCGCCGCCCTCCAGGAGCGATGTAATTGACTAACTGGTTAAACATATTGTTTAACCAGTTAACTGAATAAGGGCGGGGGGAGTGTGGGAGTCACTCCCCCGCACCCGCTGCTGGACTGGAGCACCCCTGAGCACCCAGAGCAGCCCCTGTCTGTGGTGGGCCCCCTGCGGGGCTGGAGTAGCCCCCTGCCACAGCAGGCGGGAAGCTGCTCCAGCCCTTCCATCCCCGGTTAACCCTTCACATCCCCACCTCCCAGCAGCTACCGGTTAATGTCTAACTTCTGTCTCCCTGCAGGCTGTGCCTCCTTCCAGGAGCTCACAGCTCTCCCCCGCTTTGAAACTTCGTTCGTTTATGGGGCCCAGGAGAAAGCTCTACTTTCCTGAGATCCCTAGGGGGCTCATCTATAGCTCGGTGGTCTTAGGGAATCTCTTGTTTTATGCACGCTGATGACAGAGACCTCCCAACCGTCTTGGGAAGCTGGGCAGGGAAGTACATTTTGGAGGGGATATTGAACCTCATGCTCCAGGCTTAAACTCACGTAACTAGTCATGATCAGGATGAGAGCTCTGCCAAGGGGAGATTGTCCCACCTTGGCCTTCTGGAGGGTTCCTACAACTTTCTCTGAGGCAGCTGGTGCCGGAGACAGGACACTGAATTCGATGGACTTTGGGCGTGGTCTAGTCTGGTATTTCTCAATTTGTCTATATAAAGTTCATAATTCCCATTTTACAAAGAAGGAAACTGAGGCACGAAGCGGCCATAAAAGGAGTCAGCAGCCAAGACTGGGAGAGAACCCAAGAGGACTAGATCATGCACACCTTGCTCTAACCACTAAGCATCACTCCCCCACGAGGAGTCTCAATACAAGTGCCGCACTCTAACCACTATGCCATCTTCCCACTCAAACTATCCACCCTATCATGGTTGATCTGTGAAAAGAGGAGACTAAAAATCCTCACACCTCCTCCACCACAAAGAAAGAGATTTCCCAGGCAGCTTTGCCAGGCCGATAGCATCTTTCCAACAGGGGGTGGGCAGGCAGATGCTTCCTCTCGCTGCGTCTGCCGCAGATAGGTGGAGGAGGCCGGTTGGGGTGAGAAACCAGACAAACCCTCCTGAAAACAAAGCTCTCCCATTGTTTGGCCTCCTTGCAGCAACTTCTTGGGGGCTGGCTGCTGAGAGGCAGGAAGTTCATAAATTTCATCCTGTCTGGCTGCGAGCACCTTGCTGCCGCGGATGCCGGGGAGCTGTCTTGCGCCACGAGCAAAGCTCAACCAGTTCCCCTCCAGCTACTCAGGCCCTGACCCCAGCGCGCTGCGCTGCGGTGAAAACCTCCACAACACGGCGGAACTGAAAGGTCTTCTTTAGTTCATCTCCCTGGCCAGTGAGGAGTTAACCCTGAGCCTGCTGTGCTCCATCTAAGTCCTCACTGCCTCTATATTGGGATGAATTTAACTGAGAGCGGATAACTCCCCCCCTCCCTTCCCCTCTCTTCTGGGGGTTACAGTGGATGAGAAGCTGGATAGGAGTCAACAGTGTGCCCTTGTAGCCAAGAAAGCTAATGGCATATTAGGTTGCATTAAGAGAAGCATTGCCAGCAGATCCAGAGATGTCATTATTCCCCTTTATTCGGCTCTGGTGAGGCCACATCTGGAGTATTGTGTCCAGTTCTGGGCCCCCCACTACAAAAAGGATGTGGACGCATTGGAGAGTGTCCAGCGGAGGGCAACCAAAATGATTAGGGGGCTGGAGCATATGACTTACGAGGAGAGGCCTAGGGAGTTGGGTCCGTTTAGTCTGCAGAAGAGAAGAGTGAGGGGGGATTTGATAGCGGCCTTCAACTCCCTGAAGGGAGGTTCCAAAGAGGATGGAGAAAGGCTATTCACAGTAGTGACAGATGGCAGAACAAGGAGCAACGGTCTCAAGTTGTGGTGGGAGAGGTCCAGATTGGATATTAGGAAAAACGATTTCACTAGGAGGGTGGTGAAGCACTGGAATGGGTTACCTGGGGAAGTAGTGGAGTCTCCATCCCTAGAGGTGCTTAAGTCTAGGCTTGACAAAGCCCTGGCTGGGTTGATTTAGTTGGAATGGGTCCTGCCTAGGGCAGGGGGCTGGACTTGATGACCTTCTGAGGTCTCTTCCAGCTCTATGGTTCTATGGTTCTCCCCTTCCACAATCATTTATTCCAGCCCTCCTACAGGAACAGATCCATGCTGCTCCTCGGTGCGCCCGCTGGGGACAGCAAAGGGAGGGGATCCCTTCTCCAACTCTCTGCTACCAGGGCTTGTTTCCACTGGGAAATTTCCCCAACAAGCGATTCTGGAATCTTTGTGCCCCTTTTAAAGAGGATTAAGCGAAATCAGAACAAGACATGCTTAGGCTGGAGTAAGAGCATCTGCATGTGGGCTTCTACCGAAATAACTATTCCAGAAACGTCTCAGAGGGGTCTCTGTGCTAGTCTGTATCTGCAAAAACAAACCGGAGTCCTGTGGCACCTTAAAGACGAACACATTTATTTGGGCATCAGCTCTCGTGGGTAAAAAAAACCCTTTATTGACAAAACTCCGGTCATCTGAAGAAGTGGGCTGTGCCCACAAAAGCTCATGATTCCATCTACATGTTTTGTTAGCCTATAAAGTGCTAGCAGACTATTTGTTGTTTTTTAAGTTTATCCTGTACAGACTAACTCGGCTACCCCCTGAAGCTTCAACACACAAATAAATGTTAGTCTTTAAGGTGCCACAGGATTCCTCGTTACTCCAGGATAGCTGTGCCAGTCAATTTCCAGCTGGAGAGACGCTCTCAGATGATATTTCCCATCATCAGGGGCTGCCACAAAGTATGTGCCCAAATTTACTGAAAACAGCTCTGCTCCACCTCTGTTAGAGCTGCGGGTTGTTCCGGGACCTTTGAGGGGTCCCTCCAGGTAGATTTCGCTGTAGTTCCTTAGGAAGGTTTTGAATTTGCTGAGCATTCTGCATCTCAATAGTTGAGGGACAGTAGGATGAAAATCAGTCCTTCAAAATAAATGGCAACTCAGGCAGATCTGCCGATCTGAGGCTTTTATACGGCCCTCGTCAATGTGATGTCTGGGGAGCTCACAACCTTACACTGTCTCAGCCGTGTTAGTCTGTCACTTTAAAAACAACTAGTCCTGTGGTACATCAGAGACTAACCAAAAATATATATCGCATCTATATAAATATACTGTATTGATCCTCACAGCTACCCTGCACTGTAGGGAAGTGATATTATTCCTCATGTTACAAAGGGGAAACTGAGGCACATTGCAACTAAGCATGTGTCTGCACAGCAACTGGGACACGCGTCGGCAATGCGCAGGCACACCAGAGCTAACACGGATTGACTTAGCTCGCTAAAAATAGCAGTGTAGCTGCCTTGGCATGGGCTAGCCACCATCCTCCCCTCAAGCAGGGTACATACGTGGCAGCTAACGCAATCAAAGCTAACTCCAGTATACCTGTGGGTGCTGTTCCAGTTGCAGTGTAGCCATACCCCAAGTGACACAGGGAGCCTGTGACAGAGCAGAGCAATGAAGCCCGATCTCTCAAGACCCAGGCTAGAGCCCTCGCCGCGGGATTCCCCAGAGCGAGACAGGCAGGCCGTACCTGGAAGACAGGTGCAGTCGTAGGTGGTGTCGCCGGTCTGACGGCAAGTGCCCCCGTTCTGGCAGGGTGAGGGGTTGCAGGGCATGTAGAGGTGCTCGCAGTTCTGGCCCGTGTAGGCTGGCTTGCAGGAACACTGGTAGCTCCCGATCTCGTTGGTGCAGCTGCCGCCATTCTTGCAGACGGGAGGGATGTTGTTGCACTCATTTAAGTCCTGCTTGCAGTTGGGCCCGTGGAAGCCCTTCGTGCACTTGCAGACGTAGTGGGCCTCGAAAGGGACACACTGCCCTCCGTTGGCGCAGGGGTTGGAGGCGCAGGGATCTGCCTGCTGGCAGGTCTTACCTGCAGAGCAAACAGGGAGGGGATTGAAACTGCAGCTCACAGGGTGGGGGGGACAGACGCAGACCCAACTGGAAAGATCCCTTCTGGGTCCCGGGGCTCCCCAGTCCTGTCCCCTCTCTGGGATCCTGGTGGCTCAGCTGTGCTCCTCACCCGCTAGCACATTTGCATCTGTGTCGTTCACAATACGCACGCCCCATTTCGATAGCACCCCAAAGCTCATCCCAGTTGCAACCCTGCCAGGCCAGCATGAAGACTGGGACTTTTGGCTTAGAGAGGAGAAGACTAAGGCGGGAAGTGATAGAGGTCTATAAAATCATGACTGGTGTGGAGAAAGTGACTAAGGACAAGTTATTGACTTGTTCCCATAACAAGAACTAGGGGCCTCCAAATGAAATGAATAGGCAGCAGGTTTAAAACAAAGGGAAGGATTTCTTCACACAATGCACAATCAACCTGTGGAACTCCTCACCAGAGGAGGTTGTGAAGGCCAGATTGTCAACAGAATTCAAAAAAGAGCTAGATAAATTTATGGAGAGATCCGTCAATGCCTATTAGTCAGGATGGGTAAGAATGGTGTCCCTAGCCTCTGTTTGTCAGACACTGGGAATGGGTGGCAGGGGTGGGATAGCTTGATGGTTACCTGTTCTGTTCAATGCATCTGGCATTGGCCATGTCAGAAGACAGGATACCGGGCTAGATGGACCTTTGGTTTGACCCAGTATGGCCGTTACTATGTTCTTATGCCCAGCCCCCTGCGCACCAGGAAAGGCTGAGGGAACTTTCATGTGCCCGCAGAGAGGACAGGACAAAGGATGGAGTCAATGTTGCCTGCCCTGGAGGAGTTTTGTGGCTGGTTTCTAAACCCTCCCCCTTTCTCCTCATGCTTATGGAGGGTCACTGGAAAGCACTGCCACGTAGGAGACCTACTCTCCTGAGCGCCCATGAGGAAAGCAACCCACTTGCTGCCAGGGGGAGGCGGAGGAGCCCCATGTTGCTCTACATGGACCCTCGTGCCCCTGACTGGCTGCAGCGAGTCAGGAGAAGGGCTGCTACGTGGGAGCGGGCATTACCAATACCCCTTCCTCTGGATTTCCAAGGCGAGTCCAAGCTTTGGGGACTCTCTGCTCTAGGCCGGGCTTAAAACAACCCCCTCCGCTGTGCGTCAGGGGTGGGGGCAGTGGGGCTCTTTCTCGGGGCTCCCTGAGGGAGGGACGTGTGCGGGCCCCACCTGACCACCCTGGAGGGCACCGGCACTTGTATTCAGTCAGCGTGAGCAGGTCACAGGTCCCGCCGTTGCGGCAGGGGTTGTTGAGACAGGCGTTCTCCTCGGGCGTCAGGCACAGCCGGTCTGTGAAACCCAGGCGGCAGGAACAGGTGTAGTCCACGGTGTTGCCGCGAGTGACCGGGTGGCAGGTGCCGGCATTCTTGCACGGGGAGCTGAGACAAGGGTTTGGCAGCTGGCACCGGTCCCCTAGGTGGGTGCTGTTGCATCTGGGGAGAAGAGAAGACACCACGTCAGAGGCAATCACACCGCCCCACCAGTCCTAAGAGCAGAGAGCCGGCGAGCGCCGGGGTCCCCGTCTCTGGTGTAGCTCCCCTCTTAGCTGCCGAGGCCTGGGGCGAGCTCTCAGACAGGCCAGCCGCCAACACAGCAATGCAACAAACCCCATTTCAATAGGTGCAGAGGGGGGTCTGGAAACACAAGGCCCTTATGCCCTGACAGCAACCAGGCCGCCATACAAGGAGGCAGGGCCCAACTTTTAGCCCCAAAGAAACATCATCGTGAGGCTTCATCGGGGGGGAGGGAGCGAGAGCCGTAGGTGGAATCGCTTGCACAAGAGCAGTGGCAGGGAGCTGGTTCCCTCTGGGGCAGCGGAGCCAGTTCTGCCGGCTGGGAAAACAGACAGGGAGGCATTTTTCTTCCTCGGATGTTCTTCCTCCTCCCAAGTGCAGCCTCCCACCAGAAGGTCGCAGCCACAACACGCAACTGGGCGAGCCCGGCAGTGCCAAACCCCTTTCCTACACTCGGCTCTGCGCAGAGGGACCCCTTGCGCCTGTTCAGAGGCAGGGGTCATGCACGGGGGTCTGCCTGGGCCGACTGGATTGCAAGGGCCACAGGACCGGGGCTGGGTAATCACATGATTGTACAGCACCTCCCAGAGGCGCTGGCTTCCCGCGCTCCTCAAGGGTGCATTGCCCCACCCCATGCTGCCCCTCCCCCGGCCCCCATCCTACTTCGTCCCACCTCCTCCTCCCCCCACTTCCTCCTGTCCCCTTCCCCCATGTAACCCACACACCTCCTGGGTGGGGTGCACTGTCCCATGTCATGGCATTTAGACCCCTTCCAGAGAGAGAATGAGACCCCCTCTACTGCCGCAGCTGAGAGCCAGCTGGCTTTTCGCTCAGGCTGTAGAAGGCTCATGCACTAAGCTCTACAGGTCTCAGGTTTGTGACACCAGCACCTCCTACACACTGCTGCCAGCTGATTGGGGTGGGCAGGATGTACTGGGAAGGAGGCGGATGAGCTGACGGGAGTTGGGGGGGGGCCTGCCGGCTGAGCACCCACGATTTTAGTCCATGGGTGCTCCAGCCCCAAAGCCCCCATGGTGTCGGCGCTTATGGCACTTAGTAGAATGGGGCTCCTTTAGGCGCTTCCGTCATAATACATGTTTATTAATTGCAGTGGTAACAGAGCAGAGGAGAACCATTTGCCTTGCATGTGACCCTCACATGGAGGAGAAAATGCAGGGGCCTCGCCTCTAACTGAGTGACATGCTGAACATTAAAAACAAAACAAAGTCACCGAGCAAACAGCTGCTCAGTGCAGGCTGTAGGGGGTTAAATACCCATGGTGCAAGACAGCGAGGTGGACTGTGCAGAGGAAAAGAAAGGGAGAAGTAAGGTCTGTGCTAAAATAAGAAGGAGGGGCGCTCAGTTCCTATCTCAAATGTGTTGCAAAAAGGCCTTTAGTTTAGACTAATGCTGAGCATACAGATCCCAGGTTCCCAGCTTGATGGGGCATTTTCCCTCCGACAGCCCGAGACAGACTTTGGTCCATAGCATTGCTTTCTCTTACAACAAGTTGTGCACATGTGGCTTTAGTTGCAGCCTCTGTTTTGCCTTCTCCGCCCCTTCACGGGCACCTTTGATTACCCCTCCCGACCTACTGTGGAGGAGAGAAAGAAAAACACACACTCCCTGCAGCCCACAAAGCTGCCAACTTTCATGCCTGCGTGGGAATCACTTTCACACACACACCCTGCAGCTCCCGCCCCTTGCCACCTGTCTCCGACATTTTCCAGAGCACAGGCATGCCATAAATCACAGAGGTTTCAAAGAGCTTGTGGGTCATCTTCGGACCCCCTCGTGCTCGCCTGGGATCTATGCAAATTGCCTTTCCCAAACCAGCTGAGCAGAGGAAGAACAAACCTCAGCCCTCTGTCCTGTCCCTAATCAATATCAGAGTCGTCGGGGTCTATTTCTTTAAGGGACGCCAGGTCGCATGGTGCATGTGTGCTGGGAATCCCATTTGATTGATTTTTTTATGGAACGAAGCAAGTCTAAGGATCAAAGAGACCCAAGCTCGGATGATCAGTGGGTGTGATATATACATATTCGCTCTGCTTGAAATTCCTCCCTGTACACAGCCAGCCAGCACAATGGACCACTTGAGCCCTGTTTTGAAGATTTACGTGGGGTACGGGACTTGTGCCGGCTTCTCTGCCCAAGGGCGAATTTCACACTAAGAGAGAAGGGAAAGATGAAAGGGAAGCATGGAACATATGCCAGCCCCAGCTGGCTAGCATGCAGAGACTTGCAAAACAATAACACCTGGCTTTCAATGTAGCACTCATCATCTGTAGATCTCAATGTACATCACAAAGGCGGTCCGTGTCATTATCCCCATCGCACCAATGAGGAAACTGAGGCACTGAAAAGGAAAGTGATTTGCCCAAGGTCACCCAGCCTGGCCAGTGACAGATCTGGAAGGAGAAACCACGTTTCCTGGGTCCCACTCCAGTGCTTTGCTCCCCTAGGCTTTTATGTTTATCTAAAATCCCCGCCTGCAATCATAAGATGAAGTCCCTCTAGAGACCCAGTCAGGGTGTGTGGGACAGCCGAGAGTATTCTGAACAGGAAGTCTTTGTACCAACATGCTTCCTTGTCCTGGATAGATGCTTTGGCCCTCTCCTAAACACTAGCTAGATTTTGACAGGTCAATTTCCCCGCCTCTACCCCTGAAACGTACATCTGGCCTGTCTGACTGGGCTCTTAATTCCGCCACTCAGAGCCGTCCTTAGGATTTGTGGGGCCTACATAGTGCTATTAAACCGGTGCCCGACGGCAGCCCAGGGTGGGGAAATTATGATTTTTTAGAGACGCGATTTTATAATTTTCAGCAGCCCACTAATGAAATCGTTTTAAGCACATTTTAAACTCAGGTCCTGTCGACTCCCACAGTAAATTCAGAAACTGACAGTATAGATCGGCGGAGGCGGAAATGCCTGTGAGATGGCTTCATTGCCACTTAAATGGCTCTTTCCCTGGTTCAATGTTCTGCTAAGAGCTCTGGCCGGCTCTTCCGCTTTTCAGTGAACTAGATCCTCTCCGGAGGAAACAGAGCCACAGAACAGGGATAGGAACGGGCAGATGGGTGGACATTAGGACCCAGCGGTGCCCCGAATGTTCAGGTGCCCTATGCCACTGTGTATGGGTAAGGACAGCTCTGTCATCACTTTGTCTTCAGATCGTGACCACTTGCAACCAGACAGCAGAGAGCTTTAAGGGGGTCGTACGCGAAGCAGCTTCCGAATGCTCTGTGATCGGGGCCCTTTGTGTTTTGACCCCCACTCTAACAAAGCACTTGAGCGTGTGTATAATGCTAAAGCCAGAGTTATCGCCCTAACAGCAACAGGACTATCAGTGCGATTAAAATCGCTCACGAGCTGGAGTGCACGGCTGGATGGAAGCCCAAAAGGGCCACAAAGCTCAGGTAAAGTTCTTTGAGATCCTTCTGGCTTTCCGTAAACAATACGGCATTACCATTTCATCAACAACTGGCAGCTTCCTGAACATCCCTCTGTCTTGCAGGAATCAGAGTCAGACATATCTCAGCATCGGCACACAAGAGCTCGGCGTCCGCCCGCACAACAGGTGTGGCGCAGTTATGCTTTCTCTTACATTACAGTCTTCCGAAACAGCTGCTCAGATCTTCCCTGAAGATAAAGTCTTTCCAAAGCCATATTTTCTCAGCAAAGGGAAGGGCCAAACAAACATGCCTGATCCTTATCCCAGCATGAAGGCCTTTTAAAAAAAGACCCATGAAATGGCCCCCTGGCCCAGCCATCTGTTACCAGAAGCCAAAAGGGCCCAGCCAACTGGCTTGTGGAAAAACAAAGCCAGGGGATGGGAATGGGATACAAATGCGGAGTGTTTCCTGACATAACACTGAGGTGCTGTAGCAAGTTTATACTCCAACACAAGCCCGTTTGCTTATAAGCCAACCCCGCAAACTTACAGAAGAAAAATGGTGAAAAGTCACTGAGCCGTTTATAAGCCGACTCCAGGGTACAGCGGTCTGGGACTTACAAATGGGCCAGTGGCCGTTTTTACCGTTTTTTCTCTGTAAGTCCGGGGGGTTAGGTCCCAGACCTCTGCGGCTCTGCTTTTTAAATGCAGTAAGAGCTGCCAGGCTCTTACCACATTTAAAAGGCAGAGCCGCAGCGTCTGGGACCCGGTGTGAGCCGGCGCTGCTGTGTCACCCGGCTCCCGCTGCCGCTCTGCCTTTTTAGAACCCGTTCGTAAGCCGACCCGTGATCTTCACAGCGGGATTTTTTTCCAAAAAACAGTCAGCTTAGGAACGAATATATATGGGACGTCAGCCTTTCCGGGATGGTGGGAGGGAGAAAGAGAATGAAGAAATAGGGGCCAGGTTCTTGCCGACAGCCTGTGCAGACCCCTGGGCAAGGTGAGGGGAGCCGGCTCCGTGCTGCCAAAGGGGGCAGGGTCTCGGGTGGAAGGGGCGGGGCTGGAGCAGCCAGTCCTCCGTGCCATGCCCCCTCAGCGCCTCATAGAGCGTGCAGTGCAGCACTCCGGCAGCAATTTAAAGAGCCAGGAGCCCTGGGCCTCTTTGAATCGCCAGGCCAGAGGCAACTGCCCCTTTTGCCCCACTTGTTGGCGGCCTGATCCCTGCTACTCACACAACGTAGCAGCAAGGACCTCCTTTATGAAAGCCTTCGAGGTCTGCGCCTGACCGGCGTGATATGAAACCACCTCTGATTACTGCTCTCTTCTTCGGCATCTAGCCTCGCTAACATCAACAGGCCTGCTCCCATGGTAAGGGGGCTGCCCGGCGTAACGGGGGAAGGGTCTGGTCCTAAATAAATACAGGCCACACCCAGCAGAAAACGGAAGCTGTGAAGTGGTGACCTTGAGCTCAGACGCTCAGCCCCTTGCCAGACCAGGGGACTAAAATATTACCCACAGAATAAACTGTCATGCCTGACTCCCAAACAGTGGCTGCTTAAGTTTGCTTTGCGGTAGCCCTCGCTCCCCTGATAACCAACCACACTTACTGTTTCTAGTCTAAGAGATTCCCTTCAACCCACACGCCCAGAGCTCCCCAGCAAAGACGAATCCCTGCGAGGAAGTGGGGTTTGCCCTGGTATCTTGCTCTATTTGGCTATGTTTAGACTACAGAGTTTTTTGGGAAAAACGGAAAAAACTTCACTTACGTCCGCACTGCAATCGTGTTCTTTTGACAAAAAAAATCAAAAGAATGCAGGGGTTTTTCCGACATTGGTAAACCTCCTTCTATGAGGAAGAAGCCTTTTTCCGAAAGAGCTCTTTCGGAAAAAGGCGTGTGTGGACGGGGAAGAGGGAGTTCTTTCAGAAGAAGAGGAAAGAGGAAAAAGCACAGGTGCCTTGGTGGCCACTCTGTCCACAGTAATCCCAGCTTAAATACGGGAGAGCGTCCATTCAGTGTGGACACTATCTTTTGAAAAAGCAGATCGCTTTTTCGATGCGCTTTAGCAGTGTGGACGCTCTCCTTCGGAAGAAGTTTTTTCGGAAGATCTCATCCGGAAAAGCTTCTTCCGAAAGAAGCCTGAAGTCTAGATGTAGCCTTTGATTCACTCACAAACTAAACAAGAAGGGGACAGGACAGCCATGGGATTTCAAAGTATGCCCATTGTTGGGGACAATTTACAGCAGAGACCCCTCCAAGCTGCTGACAGCATTTGACATGGAGGGGTAAAGGGCGGGAGGGAAGGGGACTTTCAGAGACCAGAGGGCAGGCACTGGATCCTCAAATGAAAGTTGTCGAGACAAGTCTCGTCAGCACCTCGTGAGCACAAACCCGCCCGGCTCCGCGCCTTTTGTCTGGCCTTTTCAACACAAGAGGCTGCTTACTGCGCTCTTTGAACGGGGATGCTCACATTACGGCGCTTCAAAAGGCAGCATGACTCCACTGCCATTGCCCTGCCAGACTCTAATCAGCAGCCTCCCCAGAAAGGGAGCACATCAGGAGCGAAAGGGTAGACGTGAGAGGAAGACGAGCTGTGGTAATGCTGCTGCGCCTGGCCCTCAGGGTAGCGCATCTCATCAGTAGATCTCGGTGCGCGTTACAAAGGCCGCCCGTTTCATCATCCCCAATGTACCAATGAGGAAACAGAGGCACTGAAAAGGAAAGTGACTTGCCCAAGGTCACCCAACCAAGTCAGTGGCAGAGCTGGAAAGAGCATCCAAGTTTCCTGGGTTCCAGGATCTGGGTTATAGAAGTATTCCAGATTTACACACATGAGAGCAGCGTTTGGCCCACCCGGTTACAATCCTCCTCCAAGTATTTGCCTCTTTCCCATTCTTGGGTACCCCTCAAAGCAGCAATGGGGGGTGGGGGGATGAGTTAGAAGGAGGATTGTGTTCACTTCAGCGATACGGAGAGGCCTAGTTCGGCAGCTCTTAGCCCCTGAGCCGCAGCTTGTTGAAGTCAATGGGAAGACACCCACAGGGTTCAACAGGCACCGGGTCCGGGCTCTGTGGACATGGTTCTTACAGCCACAGTCAATTAAAGCAGGGGTCTCCAACCTTTTTAAGCACAAGATCTACCTCCAACCCAAACACCCTTGCCCTGCCTCTTTTGTGACCCTTCTCCGAGGCCCTGGCCCTGCTCGCTCCCTCCCCCATTCTCCCTCCCTCCCCCATTCTCCCTCCCTCCCCCATTCTCCCTCTCTTTCACCAGGCAGGGCAGAGGGTTGGGGCGCAGGCTCTGGTCTTGGGCTAAGGGATTTGGAGTGTGAGAGGGGCTCTGAGCTGAGCCTGGGGCAGAGAGTTGGGGTGCAGGAAGGGGTTCAGGGTTCAGGCTCTGTAAGGGAGTTTGGGTCCAGGGGGGCTCAGGGCTGGGACAGGGACTTGAGGTGCAGGAGGAGGTTCATGACCGGGGTAGGGGTTCAGGATTCTGGCTCCAGCTGGACACTGCTTTCCACAGGTGGCTCCTGGGTGGGGGGGCAGTGGGGCTAAGGCAGACTCACCCCTGCTGTGGCCCTGCACCACTCCCAAAAGCAGCCAGCAAACTCCCTCCATCCCAAGCCCTGTTGTCCCCCCCAACCCCCACCCATTCTGTGGAGATAGGATACAGGGTGGGAGGGGGGCACCTTGATATCAGCACCCCTCCCCTGCTCTACACAGCAAGCAGGGCGGGGGGGGAGGGGGGGCAGCTCCAAGGCAAAGGGTAGGAGGTGCGCAGCAGTGGGGGGAAGGGCAGCTGAAGTACCGGCACTTGACAGCATCTTGGCCAAACTTGTCAGGATCCCCCGTCAGAGGCTCCAAGATCGACTGGTCGATCCCGATCGACTGGTTGGTGACCACGGCAATAAAGCGACTCAGCAGGGAGCCGTGCTCAGGATCTCAGCTGACAGGCCACGGCCAGACACGGCGCTCAGTAAATCATTTAGATCCAGAGCCTCGACTCGTGTAAGGCCCCGTAGCTCCACGGACATTACTACAGAGATGCCGGCTCATGCCAGCGGCGAAGCTGGCCCTGAGACCCTTGCATGTGGCTCTCAGTTTCCCACACGTCAGTGCGGTGTGAATTCGATCACTTCAGACTCATGCCAGGATTTCTTTCCCCCCACCTGAGCAGATTTCTCGATCTGCTGACAAGCTGTTGGCTGGCAGGGGGCGCGGGTTACATTTGCAATTGGTCATTCGCGGTCTCACAGTATATGCCGCCCTCTCGACTGGGTAACTGAATCCGCTATAGATCTGAGAGAGTTTGTGTTTTCTGTGTGTCTGCCTGTTCGTTCAAGAACTTCTCCTAAATGGTAAGGAGCGAGGACCATCAAATTCGGTATAAAGCTTCCTCTTACCATAACTTAAAGCAACGTTAGGGTTTGGTTGTGCCAGGACAATGGGATGTGCCTGGAATGGAACTGTGTCTCACAGGACCATACAGAAAAGAGACAGACTCACCAGGCAGGTGAGAGGGGCTGGCTGGGGGCGGGATCACCCCAGCCCCGAGCTTCCCCCACCAGGCACCCCCTTCCCAATTTGTACAGGAACGTTGCTGGCTGTTCCCCTTTGTCAGGGAGCAAGGGGAAAGTGCCCAGTTTGCTGCATTCCTCACTCTGGCTGGGGAGCACAGGGGGCAAACAAACCTGGACCTGCCCCAGCTGGGGGACATACTCCCCTCCTCCGGCTGTGCCTGCTGGAGCTGCAGCAACCATGGAGAGGTGCTTCTCACCTGGTCCCAAGCTTCTACGGTGACAGAGGGCTGGGGCTGTCCTCTCTGCCCGGGGCAACCTGCACAATGAACCCTTCCTTCATCTCCAGCCCCACCCCAGAGCAATGGTTTAAATGAAGCACGTCCATTTTCACGTTATTTTCCAAAGAACAAACATCGAGTTAAGGATCCGAGCTATGCTGGGTAAATCTTCCAGTCCTGTCAGAAGGGGGAGTTGGAAAAGCTACCTGTGGTGCAAACACAAATTTGCACAAGGGTGATACTTCTGCTTTCCACAAACATCCACGTGAACAGCAGTGGCAGAGAGTCACTTGCATGGAAGTTCCTGGAAAACAAACCCCTGGAGGGCTGTTAGCACTGATGTCTTTTATCCAAGCCAGTGCACGGCTTTTTTGCCACTTCACCCAGCAGCAAAGGAAAAATGTCCCGGACCCACCAGCAGGCGATGCCTGATTACTTCACTTCCTGCGGGCATTGCACTGCGCACACTGGGAGTCTGACTACACACAGCGGTGAGGCTAACTCAGGTTATGCAAGTGGCAAGCTGAGCCTTCTGGTCTCACATGAAACTGTTACTTCGCTGTGATGTCATCCCTCCCAACAACTTCTGTTTGCCTTTTGTCCATCTGTTGGTAGGGTTGCCAGGTGTCTGCTATTGAACCGGACAGTCCGGTATTTTCACCTCCTGTCCGGTAAAAATTCAGAAAATACCAGACACCTAAAATGTCCGGCATTTTCTGATTTTTTCCCCGCCAGGAGGCGAAAATCCTGGGTGCTTACCGGGTTCCGCAGGGGAGCTGTCCAGCCTGGCGCAGGGAGGCAAGATGGCGGGCGGCCGCCGGCAGCCTGTTAGAGCCAAAAAGCCTCAAAAGCGTTTCTTAAACGGGGCCACGCTAATTTTTTTTTTAAACAACTTTGGTCTCCCCCTTTTTTTTCCTCCACAGAATTTTTTCCCCGGTGGTTTTTTTTTTTTTTGGGGGGGGTGTCAGTATTTTTGGTTAAACCATCTGGCAACCTTATCTGTTGGGTCCTGTCTGACCCGGAGCTTTCTGGGTCAAGGCCTGCCTTTCTCTGTTGCTCCTCTGTGCTGCACCTAGCCCAGCCGGGGGCTGGCTCTTTGACTGGGTATGTAGCTGTTACCGTAATAGAAATAAATAACCTGTGCCTATTTAGCACCTGAGCTTCCCAGTGGCTGAGAGTCTTCCACTCCCCGAGGGAACGGGATCCGAAACAGATGGAGTGGAATGCACTTGGTTTTCCATAACACGTGCTTTGCTGCTGCACAAAGCCTCGTTTCAAACCCCATCCGAGGCCAATACTCAACTGCCTCTGAAGTGTGAGGTTCTTGTGGTCCCACCCTGGCAGCCTGCAAACCGCCAACACGTTTACAAAATCCCGAATCGTACTAAGCCCCACATGGGCAATGCTGCCCGTGCATCAGAGCAAGTGTAAAATCCAGAGGCATTCCCGCCCCGTGCTTAAGCCACCAAAGGAGCAGGTTGCAAGACATGTGACTGGGAGATGAGAGAGGCAGGAATACAGTTAGGTCCCGTCCCCATGCCTTCTCCCGCCTGTCTCCCCCCCCCCCCTTTTTTTTTTAACCTGATTCTGATTTCATTGTTGGGGATTGTGTGAGAATTTGTTAGGATTCGGAGACATTTTGAGTTAATGAGATGGCATTATCCAGGCCCAATGAAAAAGAAAATGTGTATAATAATAAATCGGGGCATCTGCTCGACACACAAAAGGCTGTGGGGAGCAGGTGTGCATGTTAATGAGGGGACGGCAGCTGCCGTGGCCTCTGCCATCCAATAAACTTCCAGAGCTGCCCAGGGTGGGCGGGGGGCCGCTGCGGGGATGGGGAAGGAAACGGACTTCTGGGTGGTTGAATTGCATCTCTGCGTTAGGGAATTCAACAGGCTGGTTTGGAAGCCTGCTGTTCCTATGAGAGAGCCCATTGTGCCGCGCACCCCTCCTCTCCGTCCCAGAGGGCCAGCGAAGGCACGCCGGCTGTAGCCGGCTAAAGTGTGCAGTCATCTGTTAAAAGCTTCCCCCCCCCCCGCTTTTTTTTTTTTTTTTTTTGAAGCAAGCCTCAGAACGTTCACGGTTGCTCGCGGTGAGAACGGCGCAAGAGTCTCACCTGTCTCCATCACAGAGAGAAAGAAACAAACAAACAACCCCCAAATCTCCAATGTGCTGCATTAAAACAAAACCCAACTGGGCTCTGCCGGGAGGAAGAAGCTGTGAAACCGTCCCCAGTTCGCTCAAAGGCGCCTTCCTGTGCGGGATCCCTGCAGAGGCTCGATGGGTGGTGAACTGGAAAGCCGGGGCAGGGAAGAGGGCTCTGTACCCAACGCTGGACTGAATTGCAGTCACATAATAATTTTGGAAACCGCCCTCATTTTAGTATCAGCCTCCATTCATCCGGCCTTCAACCATGTCCTATTGGGAATCAAATCAAAGGGAACTGGGACATGGCAGGAGGCGGTGGAGGAACGGGGGACTCACTAATTATTGGACTTCAGATTCACGTGTGGTGGGGTTTTGTTGGGATTTGAAATAAGGCTCACATGGAAACTGCTAAGGAGTAAAGCCCCCCCCACCTCCAATTAGTGTTCGGACTATTTCCAACTGAGACTCTCGTTAGCAGTGTTTGACGATGCAGTAGCTGGAACTGGGAGTTAAAACTAGACACATTCAGACTAGAAGTGTTGGACTGTTGTGCTTTCGAATTGGTGAGGTTAATTAACCATTGGAACAACTGTCCTGGTTTAAATCAAGAGCAGGTGTATTTCCAAAAGCTCGGTCAGAAGCTCTGTCAGAAGTTATGGGGCTGATGCATCGAGCACAGGCTGAAAGTTCCTGGCTTGGGTTATGCAGGAGCTGAGACTAGCTGATCAAAAAGGTCCTAAACGTCTATGAGTATGTGGCCGTGCTCCAGGGTCTCTACATTTACAAATCTCATTTTAAACAAACAAAGGCCGAACATTCACAGCAAAAGCAGTGTTAAGATGCGGCCAGTTTTCATGCTCTTTGTTTACTTTGTGCATTTCTCACACCTTGGACAAGGAAGCCACTTCTATGTTTGTTTAGGGCCAGTTTCCCTTTCAGTTTCTTAGTGCAGCGACATAGAGCAGTGTTTCTCAACCAGTGGGACGAGTCCCCTTAGGGATATTCGAGAGAAGTCCGGGGGCTACGTCACCACAACTGAGATTTGGAGAAAACTGAATTTTTGTTTTAAGATTTACAGCGCTTTATTATTTTTGTACTTTTGACACCCAAAAATTTCATCTCCCGCCCAGCTACGATCAAGTTGTTTGAACAAATGTGTTGCAATGGTAGAAAAAAAAAAAAGGTGTGTCTGAAAACTGTAGGTACTGGGGGTACTTTTTTTTTTTGAAAAGGGGGGTGTGACGTAGTGGGGGTATCTGGCTAGTTCCTATGCTGGCTCTGTGGTAATCCCCAATGGCTGCCATCGGTACCACAGCCCAGAAGGATGAGTCATTATGCAAAGAGAGTCTCTCAACCTGTCTGACCAGCTACCCCCCAAGGAGAGAGACAAAGGAAGGGGGATTGCTGCCCTGGCTGGGGGCAGGGCTGGAGGAGAGTTAGGTTAGTTTTCTGTCTGGGATCATGGAGGAACCAGCCTAAGCCAGGGGCTGGGATTTAGGGCCCAGTCTCCCCCATCTCCAGGGGGGCTGAGGCATCCTAGGCCTGCCCTGTAACCAGATGACATCTGTGCTGTGCTGTATCCTGGAGAAGCAATAAACTCCCTCCATTCTACGGGCCGGTGGAGTCTGTTCGTGCCATTACGGGGGTGCAGGAGTCAGGGGACCCCAACGCGTCGTCACAGGGGGTACTGATAATTTTTGTGGTTGTTGAAAAAGGGGTACTTTATAAAAAAAAGGTTGAGAAACACTGACCTAGAGCTTGCAAGCACTGCGGGCAGTTGTTTTAAAATAGCTGTTGTCGGGGGTTGGTTTTGTTTTTAGTTTCACAGACACATTTGTGTTGCTCTTAGGTTTGGAAAAGGTGGTTTTGTAGAAATTCTGAACAGTCGGGGCCAACATTCAGTTGACAACACAGCGGATGGGCCCCGATTCTACCAAGGATTTAAGCATGTGTTTTACTCCATCCCTACTTAGCAGAGCAATTAAGCATAATGCTTAATATTAAGCACGTGCTTAAGATTGACTGGAATATGAGTATGCACTCAACTGATGGAATCAACTGATGCACTCAACTGATGAATCAGTGTCTAAGTGGTGAAATCTGGAACTTCGGGACACTTAGGAAATAAAACTCCGGCCACAGAACTAAGACATAAGACAGCAGATAGCAGAACTATGTTGGGAAAAAAAGGAACTGATGTTTGAAAGATGCAAGACAGAAGGGACTTGGTAAGAGTAGCACTTTTGGTTTCTGTCTGGAAGGGCTAAGTAGGGGTAGAGACCCAGAAAGGCTGCGGATAAAATTTACTATTAAACCAAGTTTTTCGCAAAAAGCAACCAAACCAAATCCACCCAGCTTTACTCCTGTTGTATTCAACACAATGCTGCAGGTTTCTGTTCCATCGACTAAGCCCTGGCAGGATCATGGCCCCAAATTCCCTGCAATTGTTGACTCAGAACACGTCCTGGTCTCTCTCTCTCGGCTATGCACTCAGCACTGGGAGCAAACGGATGCCATTCCCACATGCCACTGGGGAAACCCTATTCCTAATCCAACTCTTGGGCAGTAGCTACCATCAACTCTCACTCTGCGGCGCTCTCCTTGCAGGTTCGAATTAGTCCGATTATCGTTTCAAAACGATGCCGGGAGGGCTCCCTCTTTCCCACAGCGGCGGGCATGAATAGCGGCCTCTTTGCAGAATGAATGGTTATCGGTTTCATCAGGAATATTGAACGCTGACACTAGCAACTGCTTGTTTTTTCCATGCTGGGGGGGGGTGCTGTCAGATTGCCGTAAACAAGGTAACTAATCATCTCTGATATATTTCTAGCGCTGCCCACGCTGCAGGATCTTCCAGCGAACTCTTTATAAACAAGAATCACTTGGTCTCTGAAAGCCACTGTAGTTAGTAGAAACCAAGCCTGATGATGGGGAAGATGCAAAGCGGGGGGGGGGGGGGGGGGGGAAGAGAAGGACAACTGTCCCAGGGTTGGTGATTGTAAAGGGCCCAGCTTTTCCAGCTGCAGCCCCTGCTACTGTGGCAGGGGTGGCGCCCGGTAACCCGGGCCCTTTAAATCAGTGCCAGAGTGCAGCGCAGTGCACTCTGGGCACCTCTGGGGGTGGGGGTGGGTGGGAGAGACCCGGTGTGGTGCACTCCAGGCAACACTGAGAGCTGGCTGCCCTGGCCCCACCCTTCTGCCCAAAGCCCCGCCCCCTCCAGCAGGGCCGGACTGAGCCATTCCGGCGCCCCGGGCAGACAGTTGAATTGCGCCCCGGGTTGGGGGAGAGCGCATGCACGGCCCTGCCCCCGCACGGCGCGTGGGGGAGGGCGCGCGGAGCTGGTGGCGGCAGGATGCACGTGCCCAGCCCGGCCCAGCCTGGCTACCGCCGCTGGCACGCAGCCCGGGGCCGCCCGGGGCGGGCTGAGCCTGGCCGTGCAGGGCCCCGCGGCCGCAGGGGGAAGGGTACTGCTGGCTGGCGCTGCGGGGGTTAATGCGGCCGCGGCCCCTGCCCCGGGCGGCTGCTGCAGGGTGGTCGCTGAGAGCTGCTGCAGCCCGCGATCCGGGAGCCGGGCGCGTGGTGCCTGATGGCAGCTATAAGGGGCTAGCCCATGCCTTAATCCGGCCCTGCCCTCCAGGAGCACAGAGCCATCCTGCTTCCCCACCTTCCCCAGGGCCTTGGCGTGGCTGTCGGCTTCCCTGCTTGAAACGACAAAGAATTGTTGCCAGCTCTTGCAATTTTGTGGCAAGTCTGACAATATTTGGTGTTCTCATTCAAGCCCCCAGCTCTGGGAATCCTGGGATCACTTGAGAAGCTCGGCTTTCCGTACTCCTCCCCCCCCCCAAAAACAAGAAAAGTTTCTAGTCCATGAGGTTGCAGAGAAATGCTTGGAAATGTGACTCTTGTGTTACCTAAAGGCTCAGAAACCAAAGGAAAATAAAAAAAGAATCCAAAATTCATCATTATGTTAAATATTGTGATTTTTAAATCAAACTCATGAATTTGGAGGCCTGGGGCTGGCAATTCTGCAAGCCAAATGTCACTCTCTAAGACGGAAATTAGCCAAGGCAACTAGACTATTGCAAAAATCCCACCGAGGGCCAAAACACCATTACAAATCCAGCACTCAGTTCCCTGGCTAAATTCCTTTGAAAATCCAGCCCTGGCTCTTGTGAAAAGTTCCTGATCAGAAGTGGGGAGACGTTTCAGACTGATCCGGTCTCCAGTTCACCAGGATTTTCACTGGATGCCAAAGACGGCCCCTCGAACAGCACAGCCCCCTCTAGCACTGTACGGTAGCATTGATTGTTTTAACTCAGGACAGACTGAAGAAGGAGACAGTGTTAGGAGTGTTCTTCCAAGCTTTTTCTTTACTATCTCCCGCCATATCCAACTGTTAACCAGACCCAGACCTTCTCAGCTTGGGAAAGATAACAAGACACAAGCGACTTGCCACCGCACCTTGATCTTGGGTGGGTTTGGATCAAGGTTAGCATGACTGTCCCATGACCAAAATATTTCAACAGGGTCTTTAGAGACAGACTCTTAGCTCTCCTAGCCTCATTCACCCAGGTAGCCCAATCTGTGTATGAATTGAATTGACTACTTAAGAATTCCCAGTTATCATCCTGAGATTTGACAGGTTCTTGTCCCAAGATCAGGCCCAGTATCATTAAAATTACTATATAGCTGGGGACACCCTCCCCCCCCCGGCACAGTTGCAACACTTACACACCCACCAGGGTTCCTAAAGTGTAATAGTTTAGCAAAGTCAGAAACACTCTGACCCAGAATGGCCGGTACAGACAACACAGAATGTCCATAGACTAGCTAGCATCACCCCATGCAGAACAACCAGAAGAGTTAGCTATTATCTTCCTCACCACCAGCACCTTTCTCCTCAGTAACAGTGGCCATCATCCGGGCAACTCCCAAAGGTTACATTTCTCTTCTCCCACCCACAGGCTGAGCTACAACGTAAGAACATAAGAACAGCCATACTGGGTCAGACCAAAGACCATCTAGCCCAGTGTCCTGTCTGCTGACAGTGGCCAATGCCAGATGCCTCAGAGGGAGTGAACAGAACCGGTTATCATCAAGTGATTCCTCTCCTGTCACCCATTTCTAGTCTCTGACAGAAGTTAGGGACACCATTCCAACCCAGCCGGGCTAATAGCCATTGATGGACCTAACCTCCATGAATTTATCTAGTTCTTTTTTGAATCCTGTTAAAATCCTGGTCTTCACAACATCCTCTGGCAAGGAGTTCCACAGGTTGACCGTGTGATATGTGAAGAAAAACTTCCTTTTGTTTGTTTTAAACCTGCTACCTATTAATTTCATTTGCTGACCCCTAGTTATTATATTATGGGAACAAGTAAATCATTTTTCCTTATTCACTTTTTCCACACCAGTCACGATTTTATAGACCTCGATCCTATCCCCCCTTAATCTCCTCTTTTCTAAACTGAAAAGTCCCAGTCTTTTAAATCTCTCTTCATATGGGAGATTAAAACATATCAACCTCTTTAATATGTTACACTGACACCACTCTGTCTAATGCAGGGGTTTCTTCCCTCTTCCTTATTTGTATTTCCTCACCTTACTAATGGGGGGGAGGGGCTTCTCCTATAGGTTAGTATATTAATGTCTCAACTTATCACCGTACACATCAATTCATTGCCATGGCACTCTTGTGGTGAGACATCTGCAGCCGTTCCCATCCTGAAATATCCCGAAGCTGGTGTTAGCTCACATGGCTGTGGTTGGAGGGTGTCATTATGGACAAACTTCCCCTTTAAGCCCTCTCCACCCAGTTCCCCAAAACTCTGGGGTGACCATTAGGCCACTGGTCTGTGCCAAAGTTCACAAGCCTCAAGTCACGCTAACTGCTGAAGCCAATGTCTTTATAAGAGACAGATCTGTAGATTCCTGGCAATACTGCTGAAATAAATACATGTTGAAGCTAGCTCTCTGGGCTTCACCAAGCCGCCATATAACAAATCCCACCTTTAAATAAGCAGCCTTTATAATGCAGGTCACATAAAAATTTGCACCAGAGATGTCAAAGATATGCATTCATTTTCATGCACTGATAAACAGAATATGGGCATAATCCCTTGCCTCACAGAGCTGATCTGCGTTTTCCCAAACCCCAGATTCCCTGTGAAACAACCAATAACTTCTGCCAGAAATCAGTTCTCAAAAGACACAGCAGAAATCCAGACCTGTGGACAGCCCGTTCCCAAAGCAAACAAGAATGGCTAAAAAATATCATGTTCTCCCTGCTGGGAAAAGCTTCCATTTGTTTGTTAACCTGGCAATGAAGCTTTAAATATTTTAACTGCAAAACGAAATGAGGGATGGAAGAATCCAACAGGAAAACGGCACCTGAGTTCACCAGCTTCTGCCAAATACTTTCCCCTGCACCTGCACTGACCTCGCTAAGATGCTGTCTGGGTGGGAAGAGGTTGAACCAGTGACAAAGTTGCCTCCTGACCCCCAAAATGCCCCTCATTTCTAAGATAATATTTTCAAAATGATCTGACTCAAATGTGACTGATACCATCACATGAAGCCTCGAGAAGAATGGGGATAAGATGTAACGGAATGCAGATAAAGCAACCGTTTTCCAAAACATGCAGATGCACAGATATTGCGGAAGAGTCTCGGCCACAGTACGTCAGCTGATTCCAATGGATCTGTAGCAATTTACACCAGTGGAGTTTCTTGTGCTAACATCCTCACAGTTTAAAGATGACACAAGGAAGTTGATAGGTCAACTCTTGGGATAGCATGATGGGACAGGTTTGGCTTTTTTTTAGTTATGTCCCTGCCAAATTTTCCAGTAATAAAAGGTAATATGGTATCCAAGAAGCGAGTGGGGGGTTATAATGAATAACACTTAGCATTTCTGTAGCACTTTGTATGCACAGATCTCAAGGCACTCTACTAAGGTGGGGATCATTGTGTTCTATCCCCTTATGTTGACGATGCACCAGAAGATGAAGTGAGTTGCCCAAGACCACACCGTGAGTCACAGTGGCAGAGCTGGGAGTAGCAGCTGCTGGACCATGGCTGACTTGAAATGCATGTAATAGTTTCACTTTCATCCATTGTGTCTAGCTCTGTCTAAACAGATTACAACACAAATATTAGAACAGGATGCCGTGTGTGTGTGTGTGTGTGTGTGTGTGTGTGTGTGTGTGTGTGTGTGCGTGCGCCAAAACCACATCCACACACATGCTCCTCTCATTTCTAGATGTAGAATTGGTTGGATACCTGTTCTAATGTTTTTACATCATACACACACACTCTCTACATTTGTTGTTCTAATGTTTTTTTTCCATCTCTCTCTCTCTCTTTGTTTCCTGTGTGCTAAGAGTCTAAGGCCACGGTATACTCAAATGTGCCTTTAAAAGAGGAAAATACAATGTGGATATAAAACACCACACAGGGCCCAGTGCAGACCTAGAATCCTAGGACTGGAAGGGACCTCGAGAGATCAAGTCCAGTTTCCTGCCCCCACGGCAGGACCAAGCACCATCTAGATCTGTGGTATCCAACATGCTAGTCACTAGACAGAAATATTTGTCTGGTTGAATGTGGTTAGTTGGCTTGAACAATGTGGCTATTTGGCTGGTTTAATGTGGCTAGTTCAGAACTAGTTGGACACCACGAATCTAGATCATCCCTGATAGATGCTCTTAAATATCTCCAGTGATGGAGATGCCACAACCTCCCTAGGCAATTTATTCAAGTGTTTAACCACCCTGATAGTCAGGAAACTTTTTCTAATGTCCAACCTCAACCACCCTTGCTGCAATTTAAGCCCATTGGCCCACTGAGGCCACCGAATCGCTTCTTTCCTGTGCCCAGTCTCAGTTTGGCCTCCCGAGGATCACAGAGCTGATGGCCAAGGGACCAGTATAACTGGCGTCCGAAGACTGGATTAGTGACATAGCAGCACAGAATGGCCAAGTGCAGACTCTGGGGCTGATGGCATGCATGGACGGGGGCGACACATGCCAAAGGCTGTCCCGTGTCCGTTGTTCAAATATCGCCTCCCCTTTTGTTTGCTTGTTTCAGCATTTCCCCTGTGCGGGGATTTTCCGTCAGCCCACCAGCAACAAGTTCTGTCCCTCATGCAATCCCCCACTATAGAAATGCAGCCACTGAAAGCATCCTAAGGCAGATGTTTCTGTGACCTTTAACCCAAGACTAATTCAGAGTGTTGCTGTTTTCCTTTCTGAGCTAAGCTTCCATCTGCCACCCCAGGGACAGATGACAAACCCACCGCCCGCCCTACCCCCAAAGGAAAAACCTAAGACCAAGCTCCTAGGGGATGTGCAGCACATGGTGGGGAACGGGGAGGAACAGATGAAGGCTGGAGAGCCGCAAAGCCCTCAAGACAGACACGGTCACACCCTCTCCTAGGAAACAACCAGCATTTGAAGGGCTTCTTGCTGAGGAAGCTATTGAAAAGATACCGGGTGTGTGCAGCAGAATCGGCCCTCAGAAACACAACCAGCCCGCATTTCCCAGTGAGCGGCGTATTACTAGCCCATGAGCTTTCCAGCCTCAGACGCCCCACTTAGATTTTCAGGGAGGCAGGAATAAAACTCTTGTCATAGGAGGTGGGTATTTTCCGGGCCAGCTTTGGAGCTACAAATTAGAACCAGCAGGGGTGTAACTTTACAACTTTCCAGTGAGAACCAAGGTGGGTTGGCATGTGGTGCCGCTAGGTTCAAGGTGCAAGCTGAGGCTGAGGAGGGAGAAAGGCAAACAAGACCATTTCCCCTCGGGAGCGCCAGCAATCCGATAGCCACAGCACTTAGGAAGTTGAGTTACTTGCTAGAGAGGGGATCCACGACAGCTGATCTATGAAACAGCCAGCGGTGCTTGTAATCCCGCCTAGCCAGGTTAATTACATGCCCCAGGAAGAAAATGCTAGTGCCTGGTACACCACTGTACAGGATCCCTTAAGACTGGCTTTCTGGCAGGGTTAGGGTCAATGAGGAAGAACCATTAAAAAAAGGTGGGGAGGGGAGTTGGGAACCGGCACCTCCCACCTTCCAGACATCACTACAAAGCTTACAGGCACTAGTAAATCATTTCCTTCTAACCCTCCGCTGGAAACATACACGGCCTGGGTTGTTTTTCCCTAAGGTAAAAGCATCCGTGGGAAAGTCTAGGAAGAAAGGGTCATGGCTTTCATTAGGCCCCCTGCCTGTGAATTAATTAATGGGGCCTGTCATTTCCCTCTGTCTCCTGGAAAGCAGCAAATGCTCCCGACTGAGTGCTTGCAGGTGAGACCGCTCCCAGCCCCACAGCTGACATCTGCCACTAACCCCAGCCGGCCAGGCCTTCTCCTTGCACTTCCTGCACCCCCCACACCCCAAGCAATTACAGGTGTCACCCACTGAGATTTCAAACCCTGCGGAGCTCCAGGTGTGCTTTTACGGACCAGCCCCTAGTCTCTCCCTCTAGGCATGGGTTCCCAAACGGGGGGGGAGGGGCATGAAGAAATTCCAGAGGGGGTGCAAGGCGATCCAGTCTCCCCTGTCAATCCCCCCACAAGAAAGAGCCTGGTCCGTCCGTCCGCGGAAACATGCGCAGCTTGGGCTGGCTGGCGCAGACTTCAAAACGGCCACCTTAAAAGGGCAATGCCTGCTGTGTTCTTAAAAGGGCTTTTTTTTTTTTTTCCTCAACAAGTTTTGCTGCTATTTTGGGGGGCATGAGGGTTTCTCAAAAATCAAAAAGGGGGCTTGATGCCGAACAGTTTGGGAACCACTGCTCTAGGGCTTATTTATTTATTGGCACCAAACGCCTGGGTTCAAAGTTTACAGCTTTGGGTAACTTCGCCAGCTGACAATAAAAGCAGCACTGTTATCGTCTGTACCAGGAACATATCAGTGCTCGGAGAGATAGGCGCTAACCTCGCCACTTCAGAGATTAGCCATGGGGCCCTTCCCCATCTCCCACCTGGTTGGCACTACAGTACAAGACTGCTCCCTAGTAAAGTCCCGCAGGGGATCTGTGTATTCCTATATCGCCCTAGGGGAGGAACCTCGCTGCTGCATAAAGGAACAAATCCTAGAGTGAATCACGCGGTCAACTTTTCGGCAGACACCTTCAGTGATTTCACTGGGACAGGGATTTCCTTCCCTTCCTCACTGCGTGGCAATGGCATGCTGACACCTGCACTTCCCTCTGAAGACGCAGGGCTCGGCACCTTTCATATCTGGCCCCAAACAACCTCTTTCGTTAGCATGCACAGCATTAGCGTATGTCAACGAGGCTTGAGAAGGAAAGAGCAGCTGTGAAAGAAAAAAAAATATCCTTATCCCATGGCCTGGTTGCACAGTGCTAGATCAGAAAAAGAAAGTGTCCCTCGATGGGGAAGAAAGCTTTTGTGGCCAAAGCACAGGACACGGGAAGGAGGAGTTTGGTTTCTGACTCCATTGTGTGGTCTTGGGCGAGTTACTTAACTGCCCGATGAGCTGTTTCTGGGTCTGTAACCCGAGGGCAATCATGCTCCCCAAACCCACCGGGTTTCTGAAGCGCGTCAGGAAGAAAAGTCCGACACAAACGCAGGCAGAGCACAGGCCCGCAGCATCGAAGAAGGGAATCCGTTGTTCCATGGCTCCTGGAGCCTTTTATCCCTGATCCGAAATAAGCCATCTGACCTGGTATCTAAAGAGCATCTGGCACAGCAGAAGAGATGAAAATCAACCCCTGAGGTATCCCCTCAGGGGATTTCGCGTCATTCTTCACCACGCTAAAACCCAAACCGGTCCCACGCCACAACAAGCTCGCGCATGGACCTCATTGAGGTTTAAAGGCAAACTCCCTTGATTTGGGGCAATATCTCAAAGCGAAACCACTATCTCTGTGGTAAGACTATATATATATACACACACATATATATAGTGTGTGTGTGCTAAAACAACATCAAGCCAGTATTTGGACTGCCTTGTCACTGCTTTGATCCCTCCTGTCTGTTGGCTCTCCAAGGAGAGCAGCCATTTTGGTCTTTTCCAAAACCGCGCTCAGAAATCATATTCCTGGCAGGCTTTCAATTCCATTGTGGCCAAATGGCCCAAAAGATCATCCACAAACCATGCAATAACCTGACCCCTTCCCCCCCCCAGCAAAGTCAAAAGCCTGGGTGTTCCACTGTAATTTGGACCCAAATTCCAGCAAAACGCTGATGGGCCAAACACTATCGGCATATCCCAATAGTGGAACGTTTGCCAGTGACAATTAAAGGAAAGGAGATTCTCCCTCATTTGGATGCACTATAAAGGCTATGACACCGTTGAACATTTCTATTCTGTGCAGGAGAGGGCAGTGGTGTTCAACCAGGGTCATTCAATTAGTTTGCAGCATTTACAGTGGATGACTGTCAACTCCATGCAGATAAACAGGAACTAGAACAGTCTGTCTCTTGGGCAAGTCTTTAAAAAGTCCCTTTATGTAATCTAAGTACATGTCTAATAATGCTGGGGTGGCTTGAAAAACAACAGTCAGGACTGTTTTTACTAACACACTCCTACACAAAGGAGTTCTTTACCCAGTTATAGCACTGGTTTCTTTTTCGCTGAATTCTCACTGGAGGTGTAGAGGCTACAATCATGGCCTGAATTTCTCAGTTTAATTTAAATGATCAGCCTTTCAGGGGGAGTGTTTGTAGAATGGCTAGTGCAATGGGACCCTGACCTCTGCCAGCAGCTCCAGGCCCTATCCAGAGCTATCCTATCCATAGGATGGTTTGGGGCAGTTGCCCCAGGCCCCATGGGGCCCAGAGTAGCCTGGGGGATTACCGGGAGCCTGATGCGAGCAGTAGGGGTCAGCACCCCCCTGCACACACCAGCGGCAGGGGGAGCCATGGGAAGTGGAGTGCCCCAGAGCCAGCCGGCTCTGCTCTACCCTCTCCCAACGGGGTCGCCCCGATTTACCACAGTAGCAGAAAGTGGAGTGACCCAGACCCAGCCTGCTCCACGCCCAAGCGATGCGCTGGAAGCCTAGGAAGCGGGGCAGGCTGGGGGTGGGTCGCTCTGCACTGGGGAGGGGGGGTAGACCTCCGGGCAGCCCCGCTGCTGCGCTCCCAGCCCCGGTGGCAGCACCCGCTGCCCTGCCGGCCCTCAGGGCTCCCACCCCCAGCCCGGGTGTTGCTGGACATGAGAGTCCCGGTTGAGAGAGGTGCAGTCTGTACTGTCTACGTGACCACTATGGGTGGTGGCATAAGAGGCAGGATGCCTGGATGGCCCCGCCTACACTCTGCCCCCAAGAGCTCCCCTTTCAGCGCGGCTCCCCCAGGCTCCTGGGACTGCCTGGGCTTCAGACCCAGCCCTTCCTGTGCTCCGGGGCTGGGGAGGTTGCGGGGGGGGAGGGGGGGTGCCTGCCTGCCTGGCCACCCTCCAGGAGGGCCAGGCCCCTGTGCTGCCTGCCCTCCCTGTACTGGGGGGAGGAGGGGAGTGACCAGGGAAGGCCATAGCTGCCCATGCTTCAGAGGGGTGGGGCTGTGGACTGCCTGTGCTCCGGGGGGAGGAGGCGGAAACAAGACTACAGGCTACCCGTGCTTGCGGGGCTACACTGAGGAGCTTTACCGTAGGGGGAGGGACTAAAGAGAAGAGGCGGGGTCTTGAGTGGAGGGGGAAAGTCAGGCTAGTTGACTTTAGAAGAGTCCCATCTACTGGAAGTGGAGGTGACAGCCAGGCAGCCGGCATCTCTTGGTCTAGGGCCACGCAAGCTACGTTTTCCCTGCCACGAGGAGAAGACAAACAAATATGGAGAATAGGTTCCTGTGGGAAAGCAAATGGTGGGAGGAGTCACTAGCCAGAGACAGACAGTCTCTCTCTTTCCTTCAAGCTTGATACACCTGTTCTTGGACGGCCTTCCACGGGTGGCCATGGGAGCGAGTCCCCGGAGGGTCCGGGTACTGCCTACAGGTGGAAAGGAAAGACCGTTTTGTCCTGTTGGCCATCTGCCATGATTCTTCAGGGCTACCACGGGACCGCTTCACGGTTTTAGCAACTTTCTCCCCCAACAGAGCTCTGACATGGAGGCGTTTTAGGCTGCGTGGCCACGTTATTCCTTCCCTCCTTCCAAAGAGAGGTCATCCAAGGCCAGCACAGTCCAGGGGAGGAAGGATTGTCTTGTGGTTAAGTCACTGAGTCAGGAGACCCTGAGCAAGTCCCTTAACTCCTCTGTCTCGGTGGGGAAAAAATCAGGAACTCCTTTCCTTTGTCGTGTCTATTTAAATGTGAAGATCTTCAAGGCAGCGGCTACTTCTTATGTGGTGTTTGTACAGCCCCTAGCGCAAAAGGCCTCTGGGCCCTGCTATCATGCAAATCACCACCACCGGGGTTATGTATAGGCCATGGGGAAGGTCCTCTTCCTACCGCAAATTAAAGGACACCTCTCGTGCTTCAGACCGACTGGGCAGGGGTGAATGTGGAGGCCATTGTCTGGATCACAGCGGTTGAAAAATGGGGAGAGGCAAAGGGAATCACACACTTTTTTTCCTCATTGACATTTGCCATTTTGAATTTTCAAAAATGTTGAGCAGCTCTCCTAGAGACAACTCAATCAGAGCTCTGGGATGCTGGATTTCCAGAGCGACGGGAAGGCTGGGGAGTGGGAGGGACGCGGCAAAGCGGAACTCCTTGATCTCTGCCACATGCGTCAAACAGGGGATAAAGAGCACCCGCAACCTATCGAAAGGTAACAAGGAGTCCTGTAGCACCTTATAGACTAACAGATGGATTGGAGCATAAGCTTTCGTGGGCAAAGACCCACTTCGTCAGACGCATCTAACGAAGTGGGTCTTTGCCCACGAAAGCTTATGCTCCAATCCATCTGTTAGTCTATAAGAGTATGTCTACACTACCAGCCTAGTTCAAACTAGGGCGGTTAATGTAGGCATTCGAACTTGCAAATGAAGCCTGGGATTTGAATTTCCCGGGCTTCATTTGCATGTTGCCGAGCGCCGCCATTTTTAAATGTCCGCTAGTTCGGACTCCGTGCCCGCGGCTACACGCGGCACGAACTAGGTAGTTCGGAATAGGCTTCCTATTCCGAACTATCTGTACACCTCATTCCACGAGGAGTAACGGTAGTTCAGAATAGGAAGCCTATTCCGAACTACCTAGTTCGTGCCGCGTGTAGCCGCGGGCACGGAGTCCGAACTAGCGGACATTTAAAAATGGCGGCGCCCGGCAACATGCAAATGAAGCCCGGGAAATTCAAATCCCAGGCTTCATTTGCAAGTTCGAATGCCTACATTAACCGCCCTAGTTCGAACTAGCGTGGTAGTGTAGACATACCCTAAGGTGCTACAGGACTCCTTGTTGCTTTTGCAGATCCAGACTAACACGGCGACCCCTCTGATACTATTTAAAGGTAGGCGTTTTCTCAACATCGGAATGATCAAAATCTTAACCAAGACCTGCTCTATCCACTGCCTGATGCTTCCAGGAGGCCACGTACGTGAGAGCATTCAGGTGAGAGGAAGCTCTTGTTTTTACACCTTGCGTCCTTTCAGATTTCTCCTGCCCTTCGGTTATTTGCGCTTTTCCAAGGCTAAGCACAAAGGAGTAACTTTAAACCCCCTAGGGTGGGCTGAAAGTAGATCATTGTTGGATGATTTTGGGTGGGGGGAGATTAGCAGAACACCACTGCTGTGTTCAAACCACGAGTTACTCCAAACACCTGCCTCTTAAAAAAAGAAACCCACAAGACGTCTGTTCAAGCCGATCTCTCCTCTGCAGAGCATAAGCCCTTCCTAATAATGAGGGTGGCATGGTGGGTTTAGGATCAGGTTACTTTGAAACTACACCTGCAGTTTCTCACTGTGGTTTCTGGCATACGCATCCGTTAAAAAATTGGATGTTTCGTAATAGTCGCTCTGGGTTCCCAGGAGAGTGAGAGAGAAGTCATAAGGGGTGGGGAGCCGGAGAGGGGCAGCAAGGTGGCACAAGAGGAGGAGCAAGAGTCAGAAGCCAATTCATGGCTTCCCAACACACACCTGGATCCTGGAGGCCGTTAGACGCATTGAAGACTTTCAACAACTACGTAAAGAATAAAGCGCCTTAAGAACGATAGCTGGGGACAAGAGATCTAAGAGTAATGGGATACGGGGCCTTTCACTCCTGGGTCACTGGTTCAGATCCCACCCAGCTAGCTACAGCATTTGTGCTTTCTCCTGGCTTACAACCGTGAGCCGCTGAGTGGTTTTCATGAAACGGGCTTAGGGGCTGAGATTCCCACCTGTGATGGGGTGTTCACACCACACAAACCCGGAAAGGACTCAGTGGGAGTTAAGCAACCGAATAAGTCAGTGGGAGAGCGAGGCTTGGCACGCAAGTGCTGATGGGGGCTGGTGCCCGATGGGGCAGGAGCAGGAAGGACGGGTCGAAAGCCAGGAAGTATGCAGCAGAAAGAGGGCTGCAAGGTGGAAACCCGCAGTCATTCTCCGGGCTTAGAGGGGGGAAGGAGGAGGCCCAGGGAGGGAGTAGAAGTCCTGGGCTCCTGGCCCTGAGGGAAGAAGGGTGGTGGAGCAGATGGGGGTGGAGTAGGAATGGGCTCAGGAAAATAGCAGCAAGATCTGAGGTGGTGCAGCCCATGGCTATGAGGTCCTTGAGCTAGAACCAGGAGTAGCGGATGGGCCCAGGTTTCCCCACCCGCCAGGCGGGGGGAGGTGGAATAATCCAGAACAGGAGGACTGCTGGGAACGTTGCCCACACAGCCAGTCCAGTGAGACTTTTTTGCCTCCAGAAAGGGAGGACTGTCTAGTGCAGGGATGGGCAAAAGGGCCTCCGCGGGCTGGATGCAGCCCGCCAAGCAGATGGATCCGGCCCGCGGAGGCCCTGCTACTCCCCTGCCCCCCAGGCCAAATAGGACCTGGGGGCCGGGGAGCACGCGAAGCCTCCTCCTGCCCTGCCAGGAGCATGTGGTGCTTTGAGGTGCCGCGTGCTGCTCGCAGGGCAGGGGGGAGAGCGGAGGAGGCCTCGCGCGCTCCCCTGCCCCCAGGTCCTAATTGGCCTGGGGGTTGGGGAGCGTGCCAAGCCTCTTCCAGGGCATGGGTGCCTAGTGGGAAGGGGGGGCAAAGGGGCTCACCCACCCACAGCCCAATCATGGTCTGGGGGTGCGGTAGCCCCGCCCCTTCCCATTTAGGCCCCGCCCCTTCCGGGGTGGCCCAGGGCTACTTCAAAAATTTTTGAAGTGGCCCCCGGGCAAAAATTATTGCCCACCCTTGGTCTAGTGAGCTGGCCAGAGGGCTGGGTCATGAAGAAGCACACTGCGTCCAGTCAGAGAGAGAGACCGTAGGGCAAGCCCCCGAAGGAGGGGGTGTCAGACTGGCTGAGGGCTAGTCCCCAGATGAGCCACAAGGAGGCACCCCAGCAGCGACTAAAGAGCCCCGCGACAACCTCCCAAAGGTCACCAAGCCAGGTGGAGTGAAAACGGCCTTTGGAGATGCCATCAAGGGAAAGAGCCCCAGAGAAATTCATCCCTCCTCGCTAGAGGCGGCTCCTCAAGGCTGAGTGTAAGAGAACTGACCACTAGACCAGGCCAGCAGCCCAACTCGCTCAGCAGCCTGTCTCTGGCGATGGCCATAACCAGCCGCTTCCGAGGAAGGAGCGCCAAACCCAACTTCTTCCTAACCCCCACAACGGGCAGAGGCCTGGAACCGGAGGCTTCCGCACATGATGTGAGGGGAGCCCAAATGGCCAGCAACTCACTCGAGGACCTTCCAGGCTGGTACGGCAGCCCCTTAAAAAATTCATTGACCAAATAAAAACGAGGCTGGTCAAAGCATCACCAAGACAGTGACTCCGCCCTGCTCTTCGCCCCATGGAGAACTGTGCCAGCGCGTCTGTCCTTCCGTGGCTTCCCGTTGAGGAGGAGGAAGGATTCAGCGCTCATACGCCCGGCACATCTTGGATAAAACACAAGGGCGATGATTTGGCCCTCTCAGCATCACGAGCTTGAGGAATTTCCTCTCACCAGCATTCCTGCATCTCCCCTCTCCCCCTCCGCCCTCCCGCTCCTGACAAGACAGCACTAGAACTGCGAAATCTCCCAGATCCCAGCCGCCGTTTCAACAACCAACGTGGGAACCACTCGGGCCAAGCAGCGACGCTAAATTAAAACCAGCCCATTTCGCTTGGCACGCCTGTCCACGCCTGAGTTTATTAAACACCCCAGGACACGGGCTAGAAAGGCACAGTGACTGGGTAACCAGCAGGTGATTATGAAGGACGTCCAGTTAATAGAACAGGCAGCCGCAATCTTTTTTTTTAATTAAAAGAGAAATCAAATTGCAATCCAAAGTCTTTGATGGGTTTTCTGCCTAGCCCACACTAGGGACGTGAAAGGTGAACCGGTTAGGGCTGGAGCAGCTCCCTACCCACCGCAGACAGGGGGCTGCCCTTGTCTGTGGTGGGGGGGCACAGGTGGGCTGGAACAGCCCCTGCCTGCAGTGGGGGGGGGGGCCTTTTCCAGCCCAGATGCAGTGGATGAGAGGGGAGCTCCAGCCCAGCTCACCCCCCTCTTTAATCAGTTAACCGATTAAACATTATGCTTAACTTTGTTAGCCAATTCCACGGTATTTTACTTCCCACCACCTAATCGAGATTTTAAGGAGTCTTTCATCTGAAAGCAAACAAAAGGAATTCCCAAGGCTGGAAATGCTGGTGTGGGAAGGCGGGGTGGTTGTGGGAAGTGTAGGAACTCAGGCTGCTGTTGTTCTTTCTAGAAGGGAGGGGCAAAACTTGTATTGTTTTGTAGGCACCGGGAGAAATATCTGGACAATTTTGGAATCAAAGTCCCCATTGTAATGAAAAACAATAGGACCCCCTCGCTAAGTGGGAAAGCCCAGACAATTCATGGCAAATGGCTATGTGGAAGTAACGGCCTTTCAATGGAGAGTCCGGAGATTCATTCACAATAAAAATATACAATGGCAAACGAAGAGGCGAAGAGCAAAAATAATTTAATTCCCACCCTCAGAATACACGCTGCTAAGTTTTTCTGTTGATGTTTGCATTCGTTTTCAATGCAATCTTCCGCTGGGGCAGACCAATATGGATCTATTACAGGGGTGGGCACTAAGCCAGAGGCGGTTTGCCAGGGTTAGCCCCGGGCAGGCCGCTGGCACTTTATTTACTTGTACCCCAAGCATGGCCGCTTACAACACCAGTTGGTTGCAGATCACCATTCTTGGCCAATGGGAACTGCGGGAAGCAGCGTGGACCACTAAGCCACTTCCCGCAGTTCCCATTGGCTGGGAACAAGAATCCATGGCCAATGGGCACGGCGAGTGGCTGTACCTGCAGACCCACAGGTAAATAAAACCCCAGTGGCCTTTCCATCAAGTACTCTCATATCCAGTGGCACCCTACCCTTGCTGCTAGAAGAATTCCCCTGGCCATGTTTAATTGAGGGTTAAATTAATTTCATCAGGGATCCTTTATTCTCAGACACTATCTGAAACAAAACACTTCTGGCACTACAAGTGTAAACAATTCTTCTAAAGCAGTCTCATCCTTGAAAAACAGAATCCAGGCCTACTGCAAAGTCATGCATTCATTCCAGTATGTCCACAGGGCTGTCGAAAGAGCAAGGGTATAGAGAGCTCTGTGGATTAGTTCATAAGGCTCTAAAGGCCTTCCAGTCACATAGGTGGTTCCCACTGTGGGACTTTCTTGAGCCAGGACAGGGAGCATGAGAAGAGTTTCCAGAATCAAGCCCACAAGTTGATTGCAGGTGGTCTAACTTTTGATATACCCCTTGGGAACCGGACCCACACACAAGCCTTCTACAACAACTAAGTACATGTCCTGGTAGCTTTCCACTGTACTTTATACATCAGTTGCAAATGAAAATGGGTTTGAAATTTTCCCAGTTTTGATTTTGCAATGAAACATCTCATTAGAAATTTGTCCGGACATTTTGTGTGAGAATTTTCACTTCCCTATTGCCAGAATTTGGGGGAAAATATGACATTTTGACTTTTTTTGAAATGATTAACAAAAATAATTAATTGTGGACATTTTAGTGTTATTAGAGAGTATAGGGTGTGGCTTTTTATGGTCTATGGTGCCATTGTTCAATATCACTTTTGCAGCAAAGTTAAAGCTCTTTTATAGAATTAATTGACTTATGGAAAGCACCCTGCATCATATGAGTAAATGTATCTCTGCCTTACCTAGAGGATCACATACTTATTAGTATTAGGGCAGAATTGCATTTCATAACCCACAAAATGTTGGAATAAACTTCCGTGCCAGTGGAACCATCATGTCACTAAGGATGAATAAGAGATTTACTTAATTTCTTTCCCCCAAATCACCTCATCTGTGTTTTGGCTAATTATTGAACTCTCTTATCTCCATATCTGGAGAATTCTCATAAGCATCACATCCAATCCCTATATCCCACATCATTAATCCTGGAAATAAACCCCAAGATTAAAATCTGATGGCCAACAAGAGTTAAACAACCTATATCCAGCCCTGATTTATAAACAGAATGGGATTTTGAAAAGCTCATAATTGATGTAAGAGGCCGAATCCCATTAAGTTAGTGGGATATCAGCCCTTCAGACACTTGGAGGGTTTTGAAAATACTAACCTAAAGTATTTCAGCGGTTGCAGTACAAGCCAGACAGAAAAGAGACACAAACAGACTGCAAGAACGAAAGAGAAAGACAGGAATAGGGATGGATCTAACTTCTGCTTTCCCTTAAACAACAGGAGGGTTGTGTATTTTAAGTAATACAAAAAAACCCTTACAATAGTTTTTGGCAACAAAATTCCTCTCTACCAAGTCTGAGTTTCAATAAATACATTTGAACCGACAATATTTCCTTGAAGCCGCCTGATGTTTCGGTGGTTGGGTTTAACCAAGGAAACAGCCAGTGAGGGGAGAAGACTGTCCCTTCTACACCTTTTGCCTGCAAAAATCCTTGTGTCAACATGAAGCCCTATTGACTGAAAGCAGACAATAGGGGAGCCTCTGCCCTCCGGCCTGCCATCCCACATTCTTCTGCAGTGTTCCTTAGAAACCCACCTTTTCTAAGGAACAGCAGGCACCGTGAAAGGACCGTCTGTCGCCTTGCCTTTTGACTTTGAGGCCTGTGTCTAACATTTTAATAGCAGCCGGGGGGCCAGGGAGAGGCTGGGTTTGCTTTCCCCCCCTCTTCTCTTTCCTCCAGGGTCATTCCTTTGTCGAGTCATTCCCCCATCCAGCAACTGTCACTATTCTTTTCCTCTCTAGCCAAGCAGACTAACCGCTTTCTCGCCTGAGCGTTCAGACAGCGAGAGGACGCCAGCGCTTTGAGGCTGATGGAGGCCGGCAGAAGTGCCGAACGGAGCGATTCCTGCCTTTAGCTGCATCGTCCTCGGGACAAAAGGGTATCGCATTGGATCTGTCGGTTAGCCATAACCACATGCGTCCAGACGCCCCAAGTGACGCTAATGAAATGGTTAATTAGGGCTGCATGTCTCTGGAAGAGCCTTATCTCCAGTTCTTAAAAAACGAACACCTGCCCACTAGTTAGCCTAGTTGCATAAATCTACTTTTTGTGTCTAATATTGATATTTTAAGCCTAAACACACACCCCTACACTCCCCCACATCCACACACACACAGACAACTCCCCTCTTGCCAAGTCTCAACAAGTCAAATTAAAACAAAACTGTGCGTAGCTACAGGTCAGTCGCTCCGTGCAGCAAACGCTAAAAGAAGCCTGAAAGTCGTTTGCCTGACAAGGCATTAATGTCACAAGCACAACCCCTTCAACGATGACCACCCTGGCAGGAGGGCACAGGACTCATAGGGCGGCTGACAGCGTGAACAGCACAAATGCTGAAGTCTCCTTTTGTTATCCCTCCTGGGGACCATCTTCGCTGGACACCAGGAGTGCCATGTTGCAGCCTGAGAGGGCCTTGATGGTTTAGTCAGTGGCCTTCCATTCACAGGCTCACCGTCAAAACATCGTGCCACTCATTCTGGCGCCTGGAATACTATCCTATCGGATGGAGGTTTGGTGATTGAGCTCAGAACTCACAGGTGGTGGTGTCAGAGCTCAGCAGGCCTGGGCAAGAGAGATCAGCCCTCCAATGTCTTGGAGAGTGTTGGGAGGGGGGAGGACACAACGGTACTGTGAAAGGTGCTGTACAAAATGATGCCCGATTCCCCCTGCTCTGTGGCAGCAATCCCAAACAATGAGACCACTCACGGGTTTGCAGGATCATCCCTGGGACCTACATGCCACCCATCTGTCACAGAGCTTTCGGCTTCCCGGCTGCCCCGGCTCCATTCACAAAAGAATAAGACACTTGTGAATGAAACATTTTCCTCTTCGGCACTGGCTTCAAAACTCCTGCTCCTGGCCCAACAGCAGAACCAAATATTCACCTACGGCCTGATTTGGCGGGTCCCTTTGTGCCTTCAGCTACATCTCTGCAACCTTTTAGGCTTCCCTGAGTTTGGACAGCTGTGAAGACCTGCTCTAAAGCCAAATCAAGCCAACCAAAATCTCTCCCCCCCCTGCCCCACTGTGGATCAGGACCTAAGTGACAGGATGGTGAGACATCGCAATAGCTAAACTCTGCAAAACTGAATGCTTCCTGAATTCTTCTGCCAAGTCAAAGCAGCAACATGGCATCATAAATCAAACTGCTCCTCTTTATCAGACTAACCTCCCGGCCTTCCCATACATGCTGGCCTTGTATTGCTTTTTAACTGTAACATGCCACAATCTATTAAATGGGGGGGAGCAATTATGGCATCATTCAGACTTACAAATCCATTTCACAGCCACATGCTGTCAAACCTCCCTGAGTTTGGAGGAAGAGAATTAGGTTTAAAATCTCGTTAAAAAGAAACTATCCGAGGTGCAAATACACTTTTTTGCAACTTGATAGAGCATGAAAGTTTCCCATTAAATTTCAACTCCCTTCCTCTCATACCTCCTGCCCCTCCTCCCTGTCATTTGTTCCTGGAGGTTCAGGAGGGCTTTCAACCAATGCCTAAACATTAGATGAACTGACTTTCCCAGTATTAACTTCAGACAGCCTTGGGGACCGAATAGGCTAAAAGCTAGAACAAGATGTTAACTCTCGTAGAGGGAATAATGGTCAGAAACAATATTCTGCTCTTGTTAGGTGAAATATTCAAATCAGTGCTTGTTCCAAAGGCACCAACAACCATTTTAGCATGGGCTTGTACCTAACTCAGAATGCAAATAATTCTCCCCACCTCACTGATTTAATCAGTTACGCATGAGCTCACTTACCTTGCTGAATCAAGGGCAGAATGAAAACTGCTGGGCTAAAAGCAACTCTGGTTACTTTTGAGTCTAAAGAAAAACAACAAACCAACCCCTCCAGTACAGTGACGGAGCTAGACAGGAAATAATCCAACACCCATCAGCCACATTCTAGCAGAACTCCTATTACCTGCGGCAAGGAGGGAAAGCTATTCAAAACCAGGCTCTGCCGCCAGGCGTCTATCTCAGTTACACTGGAATTACGCACTTACCCAAAACACTATTTACCCACCACCCTGATCTATCCTTCTTCCATTCCCATCAATAGGGATTCCTGCCACGACACTCACAGAGAGTGGGCACCCTCTCTCCTGTTCCACCTGTCTAAACAGATTCCACCGCATGGCGTTTCTGAGGCAAAAAGCGCCCCGCAAGAGTCGCAAAGAGCTCGATGCATCATGTAAACAGAGTTTTCAATGCTCAGGTAATGGCACATGGTGGGGAACAGACACAGAGGTTAAGGGACTTCCTAATAAAATGGGGGCTCTGACATTCTGCTCCACCTTCTAACCCAGTGCTTCTCAACCTTTTTTTATAAAGTACCCCTTTAAAAAAAAATTAGTACCTAGAGTTTTCAGACACACCATTTTTTTTCCTATCATTGCAACACATTTGTTTAAACAACTTCATCGTAGCCAGGCGGGCGATGACATTTTGGTGTGAAAAAAGTACAGAAATAACAAAGCACTATAAAACATAAAACAAAAAATCAGTTTCCTCCAAATTTCAGTTGTGGTGATGTACCTTGCAGACTTCTCTCGAGCACCCCTAAGGGGACTCGTCCCACTAGTTGAGAAACACTGGCCTAAAGCACTCACGAATGCCGCTTCCATATTCTGAGGGGTAGGGAGACTGTTAAGGATACTTTATATATATGGCAGAGACCTTCAAAAGCTGCTGTGCCCATTGCAGTCAATGGGACTTGGCCTATCTGCTCCTGTTCCAATAGTCAGTCCAACGCTGAGTGCTCTGAAAAATCCTGCCTTTGCGGCGCATGTGTCTGTCACTCACAAAAAGTATCGACTACATTTTACAAAGAGCCTTTATGGAGATTTGCCCCAATCAAAGCAGGCTTGAAGCAGGGTGTTAGGCTACGTCTAGACCAGTGGTCCCCAACGCAGTGCCCATGGGCGCCATGGCACTCGCCGGGGCATTTATGTGCGCCTGCAGAATGATCTGGGCCAGCCCTGCCCCCGGGCGCATGGCACATGCGTGGTGCTGGCCCCGGGCGCCCGGCGCATGGGCGGCCCCGCCCCCGGACGCCCGGCAGCTCTGAAAATTTGGGGACCACTGGTCTAGACGGCAGGCTTCTTTCGAAAGAAGCTTTTCTGGAAGAGATCTTCCAAAAAAACTTCTTCCGAAAGACAGCGTCTACACAGCAAAAGCGCATCGAAAAAACGATCTGCTTTTTCGACAGATAGCGTCCACACGGAATGGACGCTCTCTCGCATTTCAGCTGTGATTACTATGGACGGAGCGGCCACCAGGGCACCTGTGCTTTTTCCTCTTTCCTCTTCTTGCGAAAGAACTCCCTCTACCCCGTCCACACACGTCTTTTTCTGAAAGAGCTCTTTCGGAAAAAGGCGTCTTCCTCGTAGAAAGAGGTTTACCAATGTCGGGAAAACCCCTCTGTTCTTTCGATTTTTTTTTGAAAGACCACGATTGCAGTGTGGACGTAAGTGAAGTTTTTTTGGAAAAACAGCTGTTTTTCTGAAAAAACTCTGCAGTGTAGACAGGGAAAAGAAACTTCCAGAGTGGAAGAGAGGACTCCACCCACCATCTCCTCCTCCTCCTGCTGCCCTTCAGAGCTGCAGGCCAGAGGGCCGGATCCAGCCCTCAGCTCGCCTGGATCCGGCCCCTGAGGCTGAGGGCTCGGCCTCCCAGCATTGGGAAGCCGGTGCGCCAGTCCTGTGGCCTCCCTCCCACTCAGACCCCACCCTCCACTCCGCTCCTGCACCCTACCACCCTCCCAGACCCACCAACCCCCTACTCACTCCAGCACCCTCCCTCCCACACCCCAAGCCCCATCCCACACACTGACCTCATTTTTGGCCCTACCCCAGAATTTAAGGGCCCCCCCTAGAGTTTGGCGTGCGAGGGGGGATGTGCATGGGGGGGGGGGTCTGTTGTTGGTCGGGTTTTTTTTGTGTTTTTGGGGGGGTTGCTTTTCACTTTTGTGTGTCCCCTGATTGTTCTGTGAGTGAGCGGCCCCCACCCCAAAAAAGATTCCCCACCCAGGGATGTTGGAGAGCGTGTAATTGAATAGTCGTAACCACATCAAAATGTAACTCTTCCATGACTATTCCATGGTCCCCAGCGGCAGGACTGGCAGCCAGCACACTCCTGGCCCCACTCCCAGGGAGCCCCCTGCCACCCCACGCTTAAAACCCAGCTCCCTGTGCAGACCGGCTCCTGCCTGCCGCGCTGCCTCTGATCATGGGCACTATTTATGGGAGGATTGTGGGGCTACTCCTGAGTTTGAACCCTTGGATGTTCATACATGAGGTCTGCGTAAAGCTGCATGCTCTGGCTCCAAAATCTTAACTGCAATAGTTTGAGCTGCTTGCAGCTTTGCTTTTTGGGGCTGGAAGTCCCTTATAAAAGGAGGGAGGCAGGTGATTAAGAAGAACAAAAAGCTGGGCATTCAACTAATTAAGGGATGCTTAGATCATCATGAAAACATTGCCAGATACTTAAAAGACCGGGGGGGAGGGGGGGCAGAGTGGTACTGTTTGGACCAGTACTGTTCAACTTTTAAATGTTCTTGACAAAGGGGGGTGGCAACATTTGCCCATAGTACAAAATTACTCAAAATAGTTCAGTCCAAAGCTGACTGCAAAGAGTTACAAAGGGACCACACAAACTGGGCGAATGGGCAACGCAAGGGCAGATGGAATTCAGTGTTGATAAATGGAAAGTAATGCACATGGAAAAAATATAATCCCAACTATACACACAAAAATGATGGGGTCTAAATTAGCAGTTTCCACTCAAGAAAGAGATCTTGGAATTTGTGGACAGCTCCCTGAAAAGATCTGATCACTGTGGCAATCTAAAAATTAAAAAAAAAAACCCAGAATATTGGGATTCATTGGGAAAGAAATAGATAGTAAGACAGAAAAGATCATATTGCCTCTATGTAAAGTCATGGTGTGCCCACATCTTGAATACTGCATGCAGATTTGGTTGCCCCATCTGAAAAAAATATATTGGATTTGGAAAAGGTACAGAAAGCGCAGCAGAAATGATTAGGGGTAAGGAACAGCTTCCATATGAGGCAATATTAACAAGACGGCAACTTTTCAGCTTGGAAAAGAAATGACTAAATGGTGGGGGGGGATATGGCAGAGATCGAGAAAATCATGAATAGTGTGGAAAAATAGAAGAAGGAAATGTTATTAACTCCTTCACTAACATAACACAAGAATTAAATTACATATATAAACAGCAGATTTAAAACAAATTATTTCTTCACAGTCAACCTGTGGAACTCCTTGCCAGGGGATGGTGGAAAGGCCCACACTGTAACAAGGTTCCAATAAGAGCAAAATAAGTTCAAGGAAGGTAGATCCAACAATGGCCACTAGCCAGATTGGGCAGCGATGCTGTCCCTAGCTTCTGTTTGCCAGAAGCCGTGAATGAGCAACAGGGGATGGAACATTCCCTGTTCTGTTGATGCCTTCTGAAACACCTGGCATTGGCTGGTATTGGAAGACAGGATACTGGGCTAGAGGGACCATTGGTCTGATCCAGTCTGGCCATTCTGATTTTATACAGAGCTCAGATGTACCTGCCCCCTGTTGTAACCCACTAGACTCCACTCCACTTCCAGAACTGAGTTTGTCAGGACTCCTGGGCTCTGTCTCTCTCGCTCACTCCTCTCTCTGCAGTTATTAACAAAGTAAGACTATATATTAACATTTTAAGGCTAACCAGTGTCCCTTAAGTGACTTGCCATAAGATGTCAGACCAGGTTAATATTAGGGTATTTCTACGCTAGCACCCTAGTTCGAACTAGGGATGCAAATGTAGGCATTCGAAATAGTCAATGAAGCGGGGATTTAAATATCCCGCGCTTCATTAGTATGATCTCGCCGGCGCGCTACTCCGATCAACAGCTGTTTCGAAAGTGAAAGTGCGCGCCGTGACGTGTTAGTTCGAACCAAACTCCTTGGTTCGAACTAACGTTACTCTAACGCATCCCGGCGCGCACTTTCACTTTCGAAACAGCTGTTGATCAGAGTAACGCGCCGGCGAGATCATGCTAATGAAGCACGGGATATTTAAATCCCCGCTTCATTGACTATTTCGAATGCCTACATTTGCATCCCTAGTTCGAACTAGGGTGCAAGTGTAGACATACCCTTAGAGATTCAGGGCTCCTGTCAGCTAACTGCTAAGTTATCGGCCAAAAACCCTAGAATTTTCCAGTGCCTTAGTAGCCCTAGAAAGAGGTAGTATGTGTGTGTGGAGGGCAAATGGAATCGGTCCCACCCTCCAATTTGCTGTAGGAGGCAGCAAGAAGGGGGGCAGATGAGTCCACGGAGCCAGCACGCACTTGAAAGCCAGCTCCCCTAGCATATCGGCTCCAGCCTGCGCCCCACACTCCGCGCTGCTGCCTCTCTATCAGAGGTAGCAGCACAGGGATTCAAGGGGGGCAGGCAGATCCGGTGTTTGTTGGGGGCCGGCATAAAGCGTGCTCCCCATGGGCACTGGCTCCCCCCGCCCACTTGCTCCCTCTGATACAGAGGCGGGGGGGGGGGGGATGTGTGCAGTTGACAGAATTAACTGATACGCCCATCTTATCGGTTAATCGTGTGGTCATCTACACACTGACATCCTTATCCCCACCCCTGTGTAGGCTCTGCTGAGGTAAATTCAGGGCAGTGAGCTGGTTCTGCTCTGCAGCACTGCCGTTCGTTACCGCCACAGCTCTTCTGTTTAATGGGATTTCCATACGGAAGGTCCAACCAAGTAATTTCTCCTAATGACTCTCCCCATTTCTCCTTAGAGTAGGGATGTGAATATTTAACTGGTTAACTGGTGGGGGATGGAACAGCTCCCCGCCTGGCTTGGACAGGGGGCTGCCTCAGCCCCACAGGGGTAGGGTTGCCATATACTTTCACAAAAAATCCCGAACAAAGCAGGGGGAAAATTGGTTGAGCAAAAAAAAAAAAAAAAAAAAAAAGAGGTCACTGTGCCTTTAAATCCCCACGCTCCCCCCGCCCACTCCAGACAGACACTACGGGGGAAGAATGTCCCCACCACAGACAGGTGCTCCTCTGGCCAGGCTGGAGGAACCCCAGCGTGCTCTGGCCAGAACACCCCGGTGTGGCGGGCCTTGGCACCCTGCAGGTAGGGGCTGCTCCAGCCAGGCTGAAGCGGCCTCCCCTTTACACAGGATTTTACATCCCTACCTTAGAGCAGTGGGTTTCAACCTTTTTTCCCTTGTGGACCCCTACACATTTTCAAACAGAGGCACGGGCCCCTTTGGAAATCTTAGGCATTGTCTGCGCCCCCCCCGAAGGGGCCCCATGGGCCACAGATTGCAAAGGAGACATTTACATACTTCATCCATAGGATCAGCTGAAAACAGCACTCGGCACTTAGCTTATAAACTTCAAAGAGGAGGAATTGAAAGAGCAAACGATAAGTAAACCACCTTTGGATACTGAGCAGGTAGGCAAGGGCTGGAGGGCCAGGGTACGGACTTACCAAGATCTACCAAAGGATGCTTTGCAGACACCAACATCACGTCATAGGAGGCTAATGGGAGTTCTGCTCTTCACTTCAATGGGAGCCCAGAATGAAACTCCAGATCCCCTCATTTTTCACCCTGGATACTTTGGTTGAGAGGGGTGGGAGGCAAGTAACTTGCAGGCACACAGCGTCTCCTCTGGGTACACACGACTAAGATGGTAGTGACGGCCACACCGGATTTCCTTCGCTTGTGCTTAAAACTGGAAGCCTCTAAAGCATGGGTTCCGAAACTGGGGGGGGGGCCTGAAGAAATTCCAGGGGGGGGTGCGAGGTGACCCAGCCCTCCCCCCCCCTCCCCCCCGGTCAATCTCCCCCTAAGTTTCGCTGCTATTTTTGTTTTTCGGCCCCGGTCAGGTTTTTTTTTGCTCAACAAGTTTTGCTGCTTGGGGGGGAGGGGTGAGGGTTTCTCAAAAATCAAAAAGGGGCATGATGCCGAAAAGTTTGGGAACCACTGCTCTAAAGCAAGAACAGTCGGGCTTGATCCATGTGCTTTTTTTTACGCTTGTAGGTTCATAGGTCTGGAAGGGACCTTGAGAGCTCTTCTAGCCTAGTCCCCTGCACTCACGGCAGGACCAGGCACCATCTAAGACCACCCCGATAGATGTCTGTCTCACCTGCTCTTTAAAACCTCCAGGGATGGAGATTCCACAACCTGCCTAGGCAATTTACGAGGTGAAACTGTTCGGTACCAAGGAGCAAACCCTGCTCTGATCAGACTCATTTCAGCCATGAACGGGAAAGACAGCCATTGACTTCGGAGAAAGCCTTGATTTTGTGCATTGTCTTCCAGGCTAGAGGCCAGAGTCTCATCTCAATCCCAATCCCACCCCGGGGATCTGGCAGAACTCCAGACTTCTTTGGAGTTACACCAGTTTTGCCAACAGGAGAATCTAACCCTTGGATAAGACAGCCTGATTTCACGTTCCGACCCCAAGGGCCTCTGAGTTCCGATGTCTGTAAGACGGCAGAGAGGCGTAGATGGAGAAAATAAACTCCACAATAACACGCTTCCCTATCTGGCCCCAGTCCCCAGCTGGTGTAAACGGGAATAGTTTCACAGAAGTCACTGGTGCAGCAGCTGCAGCAGCTAGCCTGTTGCCTCTCGCGTGAATTCTGCATCATTCCAGGGAAATCAAACAATCACAAACACTGTGTGAGATAACACAGGAGCAGAACTCTTTGGAATGCGATGGCTCTATGGGAAACTAACCGCCTGGACTTGCCCCCAAAGCCTCTGATATTAAACTGACCTTCCTAAGGGATATGTTTTACGTTATTCACCACAGGGGGCCTTCCTTACTGAACTACCCCTCGGCTGGGGTAACGGCAGAGCAGGAAATGCACATTTTTATTGGTCTAGTCCAGTGGTTCTCAAACTTTTTGGCCTGCGGCCCACCCCGTTCAATACAGATCTTTCCGCGGACCACCAGCCAACCATGCAGGATGACAAAGTGGCTGCAGGAGAGGGTAAGGGTGCGGGGTCTGGCCAGGAGGTAGGGTGCGGGAGTGTACAATCTGGGTGGGAGGGAGGGTGCAGCAGTGGGGTGGGGGGTTTCAGTGCAAGAGGGTGCGTGAGGAGGATGAGGGTGCACGGTCTAGGTCTGAAGGGGCTGGGGATTGCTTAATTGGCTCCGTGTCTCCTGTCACTCCCAGGCACCACCCTTCACTGCGCCCATTGGCCATGATTCTGGCCAATGGGAGCAGTGGGGAAAGCCTCCAGGAGAGCGATATCTTGCACTGCCGTTACCCCAACCAAGTGGGGGATGGGGTGGCAGCACATGGAGCCACTTCCTCCTCCACGAACCAGATCCAGCTCAAGAAGCTCCCCCATCCTACAGCGCAAAGCCGGTGCTGGCACTCCAACCTCATGGAGGGGTGGGGGGGCTGGAGCACCAGCGCAGGCTCCCTGCTGCCGGAAGGCAACCCCCGAGCCTGTGGCCCACCTGCAAGACTAACGCCAACCACTAGTGGTCCATGAACCATACTTTGAGGACTATTCTGCACATGCAAAAAATCGACACTAGTCTAATACGTGCAAAACTTAAGACGCGAACGTCAAACTGGAATTGCTACATTTCTGTCGCTTGGGTTTTTGGAGGCTGTTGGGAACGGTCTCGTCACTCTCGGTGTGTACAGCACCTAGCACAATAGGGTCCGGCTCTGTTACTCAGATTCCTAGACACACCACCACAAATAATAAAGAGAAATAATCCCGTCCCTCTAACAGCGCCACCCGAGTATCATGGAGCCTCAGACAAACACTGTGCCCTGAACGTGTTTCAAAAGTTGTCAGAATGACAGAGGAGCAGCAAGCACCACTGACAAGCAAAGCAGCCAAGTTAATCGGACACCTGAGATCTGTCAAATTGCCCCAGGCCTTCAGTGGTTTTAACGTAGAATAAAAGCCAACCTACACCCAATCCGCCTGCCATTCATCCCAGGGGAAACCCATTCCGAGGACTTCCCGGGTTGTGGATCAGGAGCGAATTTGGCTCTTAAGGACTGATTCCGCACTCCGCTAGCGCCAATGGAATTACTCCAGATTTGCAAAGGGAGCTGGTTCCAGATTTACACTGGTGCAACGCACCAGAACACGGCCCTCCGCACGGGCATGGTGGAACTTTCCACGCCAAGGGCAAATTCTCCTCGGCTACCTCAGCGCCACTGCTGCCATGATACGCAGCCAGCCAGAACACAGTGTTACAGCTGCCCTATTTACCCCCACCAAAGAGGAGGGAAGGGCACTTAGCCCTGGGGCTGGCTCTCTGCACGGAGGTGAAGCTGTCCTGAGAGGATGAAATTTGTCACTTCCCCCCACACCTAGTCACCCCACTGAGCGTGTCTGTTGCACAAGCTTGCACGCTCCCTTCTCCCTTATGGACCACAAAGCTCTTGGCCTGTAAATAAGCAGGCTGCTGGCCCCATTCCCGGGGGAGCTGGCTGCGCTGTAGCCTCAGCAGGATAAGCTTTATACTGCAAAGCCCACAGTCTGGGTGGCAGCCAGCTCCGCAGGAGCCAGTGCACGCTGGAAGCCGGCTTTTAAGCCGGCTCCCGGCGTGTACTGGCTCCCACCTGCCAGCCACACTTCTAGGGAGCCGGCTATAACCCTGCACTGCTGCTGCTGTATCAGAGGCAGCAGCACGAGGCAGAAGCCAGCTCCCCTGGGAGCAGGGCCTGGAGCCTGCATGGAGCCTGGTTCTGTTAACAGTAACCGATGAGCCCGGGCTTCTTATCATCATCAATCATCATCATCAACAACCATAGGCTCAACATCTGTTGGTGTCTGATACTTCCCTCACTATTTCCTTCCATCTTTCCCTGTCCAGTGCGGAGTGGTTTAGTTTCTATAGACTAGCTCCGCACCAATCTACTATATCATCTACCCCTTCTCTGTGGGGTCTGCCTCTCCTATTCGGACCATCCATTATGCTGAATACCAGGGTCTTAACTTTTTGCTCGAATAGCTGTAACTTCCATTGTATAACCTTCTGCAGTAGGTTCTCTTTTGGCTGTATCTTCCTATATAAATTCCTCGTTGGTGACCTTCTGCATCCATCCTAGTCTCAGGATCTTTCTATAACAACTCCTCTCGAACGCCAATATCCTTCTCTTCAAATCTTTCATTATCACCCATGTCTCACATCCGTACAACATGCTGCTAAATACACACGTCTTCAAGACGCTCAGCTGCGTTCCTAAGCTAATCGCTTTACTTTTCCAGATCTTATCCATCGCCTTCAAACTGGCTCTTGCTTTCGCTATTCTAGTCGCTATTTCCTTCTTGCAGTCTAGATCACACGTCATGTTGCTCCCCAAATCCGTGAGCTTCTCTACGTTCTCTAGTTCGATCCCATCGACACTGATCTTCCTTCCTATTTCCTCATCTCCAAATACCATTGTCTTCGTTAATCGTTTAAATGGTTATATTATTACATTCCTAGTCTGTCTGTTGGCCTTTTAGTGGCCAGGATCTGACACCCCTGCCCCACAATGAGGGGGCTCGGCTTTCTCTTTTTCGCCCGAGTTATCCTGAAAAAGCAAACGTTTAGAACACACATCCTTTGAGCAGCGCCCCTGAAAGCTTCCTGCTGTTGGACAGCCCATTACCCTCCAGGAATGCCATTCCACTGACTTCCTGCATGCGGCTCCGCACCGCTGCTCTGGGGCTCTAGGATCCCATTCGAAGTTCGTTCAGCTCTGGCCACGTAAATCATTTACCACCCGGCGGCCGCTCACCTGTGCCGAGGTCTTGCAGGATGCATGCTTCCAGAGAAACAAAACTGCCCCATGTTTAGATGCGGCAACATATCCAGAATTAGGTGGCGGAAACACAAAGCCTCTGGTTTAGCTCCAGCGTGCAGGAGTAGAAATGAACAGACCTTAAAAGCCTCGGCATTATGCTTCCTGCGCTGAAAACAAGTCAAGTTGTGACTGCACAACAGGTCAGAAAGAAACGTGAGCAACATTAAAACCTGGGCAGGTCTCACCCCTAGGTTTGCCACGGGAGATGGGGGGAGAGGGATCAGTACATCCCCTACGAGCACAGGGGGATGAACATCCATCTCCTAATGGTGCCCAATGTGATCACGAGCAAGAGGTGCCATTTGAAAGGCAGGCACCATTAGTCTGGAATTTGCACTGGACTCGTGTGCTTAGACCCTTTTAGTGCCTGGGCCTGGCACAATGGGCGACGGGCACAGTTCAAACACTGCAGGCCAGATTCCAAGCTAGGGCGGAGCTTTCTTTGGTGGGCTCAGGTACTCCCCGATCCTGATCCTGTTTGCCAGGCTGGCCCTTCGGTACCAGTTGGAGACAGAAATCCCTCCTTCTCAGGAGACAGTGAATAAGGAAAAGTGATTGACTTGTTCCCATAACACAACAAGGGGGTCACCAAATCAAATGAATAGGCAGCAGGTTTAAAACAAACACAAGGAAGCATTTCTTCATGCAGCACACAGTCAACCTGTGGAACTCCCTGCCAGTGGACATTGTGAAGGCCAGGACTTGAATGGGGTTCTAAATAGAGCTAGATAAATTCACAGCAGCTAGGTCACAATTATTAGCCAGGATGGGCAGGGATGGTGTCCCTAAGTCTCTGTTGGTCAGAGGCTGGGAATGGATGACAGAGGATGAATCACTTGATGATTCCCTGTTCTGTTCAATCCTTCTGGGGCACCTGGCATGGGCCACTGTTGGCAGACAGGACACTGGGCTAGACGGACCTTTGGTCTGACCCAGTCTGGCCGTTGTTATGTTCTCTGTGAGAGCCCTTTTTTGGTGTCCCGTCCCAAACCATCCTTCACATCAAACGTCTATTTTGCTGCAGGAAGACACAGAGGTTGCTGTAGGGTCCTGTGAGTAAAAGCAGGCCCCTCTACTCACAGACCTGATTCACGGCCCTGAAACCGTGTATCCTGGGGATAACTTAACCATGGAAACCTCAGCAGAACGGTCACACGCATACCAGCCGATGGTCTTTGCACCCTGAGGCTACTAGCTGGTAAAATAAGTTTATGCTCCCCTAATTTCCACATTCCTCTCACGTACCTCCACTGTCGAGTGATGTAGCCCTTCAACTGCCAAACTGTTTGTTTCTAATGACTTACAAACGGAAGGGCAAAGAAGGTGGGGGAGAAAACCGGCACCATCTAATACAATGCACAGTAAACTAGAACATATGACAACTTCAGCTACTGGAAATCAGCAAAGCCCCCCTATTGCTGACACAGTTATGATGATTCACCTCAGCTATGGCTCTGGCTCATGGTTATCAGATGAACCTGCCCTGTCAGAACTAAGTGGTGAAGAGAATAAACCCCATAAGGGCAGAATCCCACGAGCACTACAGCCACAACAGTCATCCTGAGCGCAGGGTGTCCCATGAACAGGATCACACAAATTCTAAGGCTCTTTCTTCCTTTAAGCCTTGCTCAGAGTTTCTGGCAGCATTTCAGGAAAAGGGCGGGAGCCCTCGCTGCGTTAACGATTATACTCCTTCGGGTCTGAAGTCACCGGTAGACAGCCTGGAGTGACTCCATGTGTTCTGTGGCGGCAGATTCTGAATCAGCTGAAGGAGGTGTGACAAGCGGGATTTCATTGAGGCCAGATTCTCAGCTCCTCCGTGTAACTCCCCTGATTTCAATGAAGAAACACAGAGTGCAGGCGAGAACGAATGCCCACCCCGGGTTCTGACAAACTTTCTAAATGATGTTCGGCAGTCAGGTGGCTGGGCCCTGCAACCAGCTTCGTGCAATGAACACGCACCAAAAACTATCTGCAAATTTCAGCCAGGAAATTAATATTCTCTTCCCTCTGCTAACTGCTTGAAAGAAGAAGCCATGTGGCCCATTGGGGTTCTGTGTGCGGCCTGTGAGACATGGTGTTTCCTGTTGCCCATATGCCAGGTTACCAGATTCCACTGTTTTCCATCCACATAGGTTTTTTCCTACTGGTATTACCAACGTGACTCGCATGTAAAGCCAGGGCTCGTGAAGTGAGGTGCAGGCTGATTGCACACAACACGGACTGTGAGAGCCGGGCGCTCCCTTGGCATCCAATCACAGCGCAGCTACAGTTCAGTTGGCACACCTGCAAATACTAGGTACTCAAGCACAGTTAGCAAAACTACCCTATCCCTGGAGGCCATCTTGGTTATGACAATCTTGTGGCGAAGGAAGACCACTCATGTGACCCTCTCACTAGCCTAGGTTGCCCATTGCTGATCAGAACTGAGATTCTCTTCTGACAGAAGCTGCAAGAGGGGATGCTGATGCTGTTTGTATTTTTAATCTACCCACTTTCACCAAGTCTCCAGACTCCAACCATGTTCCTTCCGAAAACATGAGCTCAGACTTGAAAAGACCACCACAGCGTCTCAGAGTGGCTGAATCACCATTAGACTGTTCCTTTAAGAATTTCCTCTGGTTGATTGTTTCACACTCCACCCCTCTTCCTGTCCAGCAAGGAGGCAATATTTTTTCTTTGTTATTATTTCATGGAAATAACGCTGGGCTAAAGCACATGAGAAAAAAATCAAACCAGAAGGAAACATCCGTTCTTTAAAACGAGATAACGACTGAGCAGTTGAATAACCCATAGGCCACAAAGAACTAAGACTGTTGCTCTAGCTTTCTGGTTGTCTCCACACATTTATTATGACCTAAAATAATCATCATAGTTGGAGAAGAGACCTGGATGTGAATGTGAGGAAAACAGGCAAAAGCTGGAGAGAATTAGAAAAGGTGGCACAAGATAGAGAGGCTTGGAAAGAAATTGTTGATGGCCTATGCTCCCATAGGAGCTAAGGGCAAAGACGAAGAAGAAAATAATCATTTCTTGCTTTTTAAAACCCAGGTTTCAATAAATATTTCAGCAACTTCTGTGTGTCACATCCATTAGCCACTGCAGTTTTTGACATAGAGATTTGTAAACAAAGGAAGTACTTTTGCAAACTAACCTTGATTCTTATCTGCTTCATTGTAACTACCCAATCTTCAGATACTCACCGATTCCCCTTAACCCCCCCTATTTTCTATACCCGCTGCTCCCTGTCTCATCACCCCTCCTTCCCCCTCCCCCTTCTCTCCTATTTATTTTGGGTCTGCATATCCTAAACTCAAAACTCCGGTCATCTGAAGAAGTGGGCTGTGCCCACGAAAGCTTGTGATACCATCTACATGTTTTGTGAGTCTATAAAGTGCTAGCAGACCAATTGTTGTTGCTTTCTTCTCCTCACTGCAAACCTAGTGATTAGATTTCACCTGTTTGTACACCTTCAGTGGCCACTTTGCTACACAGGGCCAGATTCGCAGCATGCTGGCGCAACCCACTGATGGAAATGAGTTCGTAATTCAGCCTATGGGCGGGTGGTGAAGGATATGGCTTGGGGAGGCAAGCCCCCAGCGCCAGCCACACCCTCTGCCCCGCCCATTCTGCTGAGGGCCTGCCCCCCACCATGGGGAGATGGGCAGTGCGCCATGTGCACCTCCCCCCCTCCATGTCACAGGAAGGGGAGGAGCACGCAGACCAAATCTCCCCAGCCCCGGAGCACGGGGAAGGAAGGTAGCGCATCCCGAGCCTCCTCGGAGCATGGGGAGAGCCGGCACTGGGGGCAGCAACACTCCGTCCCCAGAATGCCTTCAGGCGTTCTGGGGGAGGAGTGTGGGCAGGGCCAGGCTGGCGGTTTGGGACGGCAATACCTTCCCCCGCCTTGCATACCAGCCGCCCCGATTCAGCCTATGCCATCTGCTTTTAAGTAGCAGAACGAGGGCTTGCTGGGAGTAAAATCCATGTGTCACAACTATCTTAGACCAGCCCTATTCATCTGCGGTGGTGCCAATCCAAAATGTAAGCGTACCAATGCTGAAATAGGACCTATCGCTGAAAGTCACAGTGATCTTCAGAGCAACCTTTTCATCTGCTCTGGGAAAATGTCTGACTCAAATGAGAGCCTATTCCTTAAAGCCACAGTTAACACACACCACAAAACCACACTTGTCGGTGCTGTTGCAGTCGGTGGCTAGCGTCACTGTCTGCTGGCACAAGCTACTCACAAACCACGCTTTTTAAAGTTACAAAGCCTAGGCAAGAACATAAGAACGGCCAGACTGGGTCAGACCAAAGGTCCATCTAGCCCAGTGTCCTATCTGCCGACAGTGGCCAATGCCAAGTGCCCCCCAGAGGGAGTGAACAGAACTGGTAATCATCAAGTGATCCCTCTCCTGTCACCCATTTCCAGATTCTGACAAAAAGGGGCTAGGGACACTGTCCCTGCCCATCCTGGCTAATAGCCATTGATGGATCTATCCTCCATGCATTTATCTAGTTCTTTTTTGAACCCTGTTCAAGTCCTGGCCTTCACAACATCCTCTGGCAAGGAGTTCCACAGGTTGACTGTGTGTTGCGTGAAGAAATATTTCCTTTTGTTTGTTTAAAACTTGCAGCCCATTAAAGAGTTTGGTGTTGTGGTGCTTTTACCTTGAGTTCCCATTAGGTACATATCATGATTGTCCTTCTAGCTGTTAGCTAGATGTTATTCCTGCATAGGAACTCTAAAGAGACAAGGCGGGTGAGGTACTGCATGTCAGTGAACCAGCTTCTGCTGGTGAAAGGGACAAGCTTTCAAACTTTCACTGAACTTTTCTCCAGGTCTAGGAACCATATTGAAACACCTGAAGCAGAGCTGTGTGCAGGCTCAAAAGCTTGTCTCTCTCTCCCCAACGGCACTTGCTCCAATAAAAGATAGTTCCTCACCTACCCTGTGTCTCTAACGTCTCGGGACCCACAGGGCTACAACCGCACTGCAGATAGGCACTCTACAGGCAGTTTAATTACGCCAGTTCTGTTGTGGAATGTCTAGCTGATCAAATACTCAAGTCCTTTCCATTCAATTAAAGTCCTATGTCCACGGACGCGACGAACAAGACGACAAGAAGCTAAAGAATCCAACGTTTTAGCAAACGCAGCCATAATAAAAGTGAGAGCTCCTCCTTTCACTCTTCTGATTGGCTTTCCAGACCCGGGCTGATACACTGATTTCAGTGTTATCCAAGTTACTCAAGTAACTCTGCTTTCTCACTCCTGTAATGAGTAACCACAACAAATGCAGAGATACTTCTCCACTGGAGTAGCTTCTCCCTCCTACACGATTTATTTCACTGCACTTTCTAATTGGATTTGTGGGGGGGAGCACAATGGGGCTTTATGGCCAAACTGTGTGAAGTGCCAGGCCCAAACTGAGATGTGGCCTCTAGCCAAAATGGTGCGCTTCATTCCAAAGGGAGGCGCCGACTTTCTCCACTTCTGCTATCTCTGCTCTTCACTTTGTTTTGTTTAAGGGGCTTGCAAGCAAAACTCCCAGTAAAGAGATACCTGGAGAAGTCTGAAAAATAAGAGTTTGCTAACCCCTATCAGCTACCTCATCCGTCTCAGTCCCTACCTAATCTGCCTTCCCCAAATCATCAACTATTAAAAGTTCAACCTACACAGACTGCATTCAATATTAACAACTACCAAAAGCTGTGTTGTCAGCAAAAATGGCTCACCCAATTACAAACCGGCTCTGTATTTGTGGTCATGGAGGTAAGTTATTTACGACTACCAGCAAAGTTCTTCACAGATACCACAATCTCTCGTTTTCTCTTCTAAAAGACAGACACTATTCCTCCTTTTAATAGAGATTGCATACATCAGATCTAATTAGATTCCACTTCCATCTGCACATGCAATGTAAATCGGGAGTTGGGGAAAGAAAGAAAGAAAGAAAGAAAGACCCCAAGGAAAGGAGGGGTGTAGGGTTGGGGTGGGGGATGGAAAGAGTTATGCATTCGGGGAAGCCATACATAATTAGTCACACAGCATTAATCTGCCTCCTTTAACAATAGCTGCCGAATTTCGACCGAATCCCAGCTGTCGCTCTTTGAATGAAAGAAAACAAGATTTAGAGCGTCAAGCGTTGGTAAGGGCTTCAGCGAAAAAAAAAAAAAAAAAAAAAAAAAAAAGTGGCGTGCATTCATTAGTAACTCACAAAGGGACCCAACCTTTGTCCATTAAATTGTTCATGTGCCTGATTAATTTGCTGATTTTTTTTTCCAAGGGGTTGGAGATTTGGATGGAAGAGAGGGGGGCAGGAGATGCCAAACTGGACAGAATAACCCAGCCGAACCAGACATGCAAAGCAAGTCCCCTCCCGCCCCCGAACGTTGTTGAGGAAGATTGCCATTCAACAGTTGGCATGGAAATGCCTTCAGGTCCCTCTGCAGAGGGGGAATCTGAATTGGAAGTCTGGAATGCACAAGAGTGTTGTCTTGACTAGCCCCAGCCTCGCACATGCTTAACAGGTGAATAGGGGAGGCTGGCTGGAAAACACACTCGCTTGGATTTCGTTTATGTAATAGGTTTGTTTTAAAGCTTATTTATTTCTCCGTGGTTACTGATCTTTGGGATGTGGGAGTTAGGGATGTAATCGTGTAGTTGATTAACCGATAAACTGATAAGCAAAACGTTATCGGTTATTGATATAGACTACAGGCATTCCCCCCACCCCCCGCCAGTAAATTTTTTAGCAGCCTGGCTCAGTCCTGGCTCGCCCTGGGTCCGAGACCTACCCCAGCGGTGGCTCTGCATTTAAAATGTATTAGGAGCCAGGAGGGCAGGAAGCCTGACTCAGTTCCAGCTCGCCCCGGTTCCGGGAGCTCAGCCCCCCCAGACAGGCAGCCAGTCCCTGAGGGGAGCTGGCTTTTAAACCGGCTCCCCTTGCGGACCTGCTCCCGCCTGGCGGGGGGCTCCTTGGGAGCAGGGCCGGATTGCACTGGCTGCCGACCCCAGCCCTGGGGACGACAGAACAGTTGAGTAACCGATAAGAATTCATGAGGTGAATCAACTATTCCATTCACCGATATTTAACAAGATGGAGTGAATCGGCCATGGCCGTGGTGGGTCGGTTAGTCCTTCAGGAAATCCCAACGTTTTACACATCAGTGGGATCCAGCATTGGGGAAGGCCGGTCAGAGAACTAGTGGGCCCTCTGAGTGAACCGGGAGCCTCTTAGGAGCCTCATCCTGCCTTGCAGCTGGGGCCACCTGCATGGCTGGCGAACGTCGGCGCCGTTGACTTCAATGCTGAGGTGCCATCGCTGAAAATCTGACCACAGTCGCCTTCAACGCCCATGGACTCTAGTGGGAGATGGCAACCCCCTTGTCACACCCACTGAAGTCAACAGGATCCCGAATCAGCTACTGATTTCGGCAGCAGCAGAATGAGCGTCACGGTGTTAGGAAAATCGCTGGTGACACGTGAGGAGGGGCTGAGGGGCCACATGACACCCCCCCCCCCAATCGCTGCAGGTGGGAGAGGCAAGGGGTCAAAGCCTCTGGGCTGCCTGGGGGATTAGCGGGGGTGGGAGGGAGAAGGGAGTCTGGTGCCCACAACAGGGGTCCGGCTGCCATGGTGAGAGGTGGAGCAACGCGGCTCAGCTCAGGGGAGGGGCGGGACGGCCTCCACGCTCACTGGTGGGAAGCGGAGCGACGCGGCCGGCAGCCAGGAAGGGAGCTGCACCCCTCCGTTTCCCCCTTCCCCCTCCAAGTGCAGGGAGGGCCGGACCCTTGTGGCGGGTGCCAGAGCCCCACTAGTCCCCTGGACTGCATCGGTGGGGGAAGGAGCTCGCGGGAAGCAGCAGGGAAAAGGCAGGGTGGAGCAGAAGAGAGGGCCTGAGGTGGAGGGGGCGTTGTACCAGATGGTGGGGGGAGGAGTCGTGTGTGTGGGGGCAGTCTCATGACTGATGTCGTCCCCCGACATGCTTCCTAACCAGTCACCCTTGAGGAAGATCACATTGGCAGTTGCTGGGCTCTCCAGTTACACAGTGGATAAGGTACCTACCTCCAGAGCCAAAGGTCGAGGGCTTGAGCCGAGCCCCCCCCCTCCCAGGGGACAGCCAACCCATGTTCCCAAGAGATGGAGGTGGCACCTGTGGGACACAGGGCAGATAAGGGGGGCCCAGAATGTAGGCAGTTTGGGGGGGGGGGGAACTCCTTGAGTGGTGCAGTGGATAAGGTACCCACCTCCAGAACTAGAGGTCAAGGGCTTGAGCCCTGCTCCCTGGGAACAGCCACCACCAGCTTGGTGATGGGTGGACCTGGCACCCTTGGAACAAAGGAAAGATAAGGGGGGCCCAGAAGATTGGATGATGACATTACAGTGTCCACAAACCAGGAAGCATGTTGGTAAATGGGAGGCCGTTCTGAGAAGACCCAGGAGAATGAGAGACTGATCAAAGCAGGGGTGGGGAACCTAAGGCCCAGGGGACTGGATGGAGCCCCCAGCTTGCCTGAATACAGCCCTTGAGGCTCAGGGTTCTCTCCCCCCCTCCAGCATCGGGGAGCCCAGGAGCCCACAGTCATCTATGCGCCTGGCCCCCCTAGGTTCTGGTATGTGGGGAGTGTCTTTCTCCTTCTCAATCAGGCACCACATCAGTGAGGCTTTGGCTTTTGGTTTTTTGCTTCTCACTTGTGTGCAGCCCCCGACTGATTTTTCTGTGGGTCAGTGGCCCCTGACCCAAAAACTATCCCCCACTCCTGGATTAAAGAATTGGAAAACCTGCCTTATCGTGACCAACTCAAGGACCTCAATCTCTTTATCGGAACGTAGAGAAGGTGAAGGAGGACCGGCCGGGGGCGGGGGCGGAGGGATATTTAATCATGGGCTGAGACAGGGCTACCATGATCTAATGGCTGGAAACCAACGCTAGGCACACTCAGATTAGAAATAAAATGGACATTGTTATCCGGGACGATAATTAACTGCTGCAACCATTGACCAAGGGTCTCCATTACTGGCAATGCTTAGACCAAGACTAGATTTTTTTCCCCTAAAAGATCAGCTCTAAGAATGATTTTCGAGATGATTGCTGGGTTTGCAATACAGGACGTGATCACAATGGTGCCATCTGGCATAGGCATCTATGAATCTTTAACACTGGGCTGTCACTGAGTGTGATCTCTAGCCTTAGATAAGGTATATATATTCTTAAAATGCTTGCTGATATTTTTTTTGCAATAGATTTTGGTGCTTTTTACCAGCCCAGAGAGTGGTCTCTGAACTGCATGATTCTGGGGCCAAGAGCAGCAGCTAATCCTGGAGTGAATTAAAAAAAAAAACTAAATAAGGTTATCAAGAGACTCCTTGAGAAGTTACTTATTGGTCCAAATGGCAACAAACCCAATTCCACTCTCTTCAACAGGGTGATTCACACTGGGTCCCTTTCTTGTATTTTCCCCCAACCAGGACACCACATTTCATCACTCGTCACCCGAGGCCAAAGACCTGCCTTGCACTGACTTCTGGGCAAGTACGACTGGGTCCCACTATGGCGGCAAATTATTCTTGCACCTCAAGTAAAGAAAATCCATTTCCTCTTTTAGAATGAAGGGCCTCCAAAGCAAAGTCAACTTCATGGCAACCTGTGAGTCTAGATAAAGGACACTCATCTACTCAGTTCTCTTTTATACTTACAGGCAGACCAGAGTCCCATTGGAGTAAGCTTCACACTTTCCTCCGTTCAAGCAGACTTCGGCAGACTGCGGGCATTGTAAACCTGCAAACAGAAGGTGAGAATTAAGCAGGTGTTAGGCCTTGTCTACACGACAAAATAATGTTAATCTAACTAATCTTGGCAGACAGCCGCCACAGTAATTACATCGCTGGGTGTGTCGGCACTGCTCCCTGTGTCAGCATCCTCAGTAGGAACGCTTGTATTGAAAGAACTGTCCACCTGCGGCATTGTGGGATAGCTTCTGAAGGCGAGTAACAGTTGACGTTAGCAACGCAGCATCCTAACGGACACTGTGTCGGCTTAACTACGTCAGCTTTGACTCTGCGCCACTCAGGGAAGTGGGGTTATTAAGTCAGCGTCGCGGGGAAGTTCTGTCGGTGGCAGGGACGCAAAACGTCATTTCAAAATAAAACCGTGTAACTGCTAAAAGTCATAAACTTTATACTGCACAGCTACAGCAAAGCAACCTTCCCAGGAGCTGCCAGCCCCGTTCCCGGGGAGCCTTCGCTATAAACTCTGCAGCCAGCTCCCTGGTCCAGGGGAGCCAGTGTGGAACCTGCAGCAGGGGAAGGGGGCCAGGCCCACCATGGACAGGGGCTGCTCCAGTGTTCCAGGGAGGGTGGGGAGCTGCTCCAGCCTCTACCAATTACATGGAACCGGTAAGTCTCGCCCTAGTTGGCAGGAGTGAAATTTGAGCATAGACACTTCCATAGTTCGGTAAACTGTCTTGCATGGACCTAACTCTGTAGTGTAGACCAGGCCTTCAACATCTTGACGTCTAAGCCCCAGAGAGGCTGAGCAAAGGCCTTCTCTCACTGACGTCAGCGAGCGAGCGAGGAGTAGCAGGTCCACGTAAGAAGAGTCTGCACCATGGGCGGCGGATAACAAAGGCAAGGGAAGGCATTGCCTTCCCAAAACTGCCTATACTGCCTAGCTACCTGGACCTGGGGCCGTGCTGCGTGACATCCCGGTGGCCAGGGAAGCTTGGGGTCCTGGCCCTCAGATGGGGTTGGGTGGGGCTTGGCTGAGGTGCAGGAGTTGTTGAAGGGGAGTGGTCTCAGGGAAAGAGGTGTGGCTTTGAGTGGAAGGGGCGGGGCTTTGGCTGCCTTGCCCCGCTGGGCCTTCACCCGCCGCCCATGGTCTGCACATTCATCTATAAGAGCAGGCTCACAGTGACTCCTGCTCCACCAAACCTCTGGAGGCAACGGGCTCTCAGCAGAAGACGTTGTCAAAGGACGAAACACAAAAATGCCAGGCCGGCCACTGCTAATTGCACTGGGCTGAGCTGTGACCAGTTTCTAGGCTGCATGTGATTTCAAAGGGGGCTGGCCCAGTCTCTTGTCTTTCACGCAGCGCAAAGCTGGCCCGAAAAGATCATTTTTGCAAACTTCATGGAGTTTGGATTCAGTCATGCACGATTTACTTGGCTAAACTCTGAGAGCACGGCCAGAGTACGGAGCTGGTCAGGCACTTAGGCGCGAAGTGACATCGGCTATTCTAAAAAACCCGAACCATTACTCATGGGAGTGGAGCAATCCATTCAACATTTTAGGAGTCAGGATTTCAGGATCTGGTCCTTTGAGCCCAATTCTGCTCGCAGTTACCCTGGAAGTATCCCTGATTTTACATCTCAGTGGGGCCTGTAGATTGTCGGCTTTTCAGGGCAGAGACCATTGGGCACAACTGACTTTCACAGTGGAGTAAAACCAAAGTAACTTCAGAGTTATTGCAGATAGGACTCAACCAATACAAACCAGGGGGGGGGGGGGGGAGAGGCACAACCGTGGTATGGGACATTAGTGGAATGAAACACCATGACATAAGGTGTTTCCAATATGTAAATAGTGGTGTACAATGGAATGCCACCAAACATATGGCTCCGTGCTAGCAATTCTGTAGAGCAGCTTGCAGGGAGCCATGTAAAGCCAGAGTTTTAAAGCAGGGGAGAGGAACCTAAGGCCCAGCAGTCAGACAGACCACACCCCCAGCTTGCTTGGATCCAGCCCCCAAGGCTCGGGGCTCCCCGGCCCCCAGAATTGGGTACGTCGCACCAGCATTGCCCAGATCCTGCACCCTCAGCCTGCTACTGCACCCTCCCAGAGAATCCCCCACCCTCAGCCTGCTCCTGCACCCCCCTCCTGCCCAAACCCCCATCTCCACTTTGCTCCTGCACCCTACCTCCCACCCAGACACCCCCATCTAGCTCAGACCCCTCACCGCAGCCCACTTCCCAGCAGCCCCCTCCCACACCCTGAACCCCTCATTTCTGGCCCCACCCCAGAGCCTGGGGGGGGCTCACAAAATCTACTAGCCCAGGCCCCCCACGGCTTTGGTGCGCAGCCCCTGATTTTTTTGTGGGTCAGCCGCCCTCCGCCCAAAAAAGATTCCCCACTCCTGCTTTTCTTCAAAGCAGCCCCAGAGCAGCCAAGTTATCTGCAAACAAGTTCAGATTACAGAGGCGGCTCCCAACCTTGTTCTCAGCCAGCTAGCAGTTTCTTTCCTTTCCCACTCCCCCCCATCCCTCGCCACATACTGCTCCTGTCCGGACTACAGAAAACCCTCCTGAAACTCCCGCTGAATTGTCTGGCTGTTCAGATATTCATGGTTAAAAAAAAAAAAAGGAAGAAAAAAAAAAGGACAAAAAGTGGCTACAGACTGTCCTACAGAGGGAGAACAGAGCCATGGGCGCGCGCTCCCCTCCTTGCTCGTGGGAAAAAGCGACAGCTGCAGAGCAGAGCCTTCCCTGCCTGCTAACAAAGGGGGAAATCAGAGCGGCCCATTGTAAAACGCTAAAGACACCGCTTGTTGCATTATTTACTGTAGGGCAGCTCTCAATCCTGTATGGCCCTGGATACTCCATACCAGCTGCCTGAAAGATCTGATTGAGTCAACCAGCCGCCCCCCTGCCCTGTTTTACTTTGGGGAGGAGGGAAGGAAGCCAGTTTTGGGTCGCTTTATGCAAAGTGAAGTGAAACCAGACAGCCCCAAATGTACCTACCCGGGGCTCTTCCAGGAAGATGGATGACACCCTTGCTATGACTAAGCCTTTTGACTTTATAGTGTAACGCTGATGTACACAGGGGAAGGCAACTCAAGGCAGAGAGCAATAGGGGCCCCCATACTTAGTCCTGCACTCCCTGGCCTAAACGTTCCAGAATAAAAACCTCTGTCTCGCTCCTGTTTCAAAATCATTTGGGACAGATCCATCCTTTTTTTTTAAGCATGTGCTAGGGCAGCCTGCAGGAATGGCACACGGCTATACAGGCTGGACTCATTTCTTACACACCCCGGCAGGCTGCTTTCCCCTAGTAACCTCCCTTGATTGCATCAGTGGCCCTGGTTTCAGTGGGAATCAGGGTGGCAGACTCCAACCCACTCGTCCAAGTTAGCAGCCAAACACAGGAGCTGCACTTTTTCCGCCTTACAAAGCTAGTGAGACTACTCACATTGTTTTGGTTGGTCTCTAAAATGCCACAGGCCTAGTCCTTGTTTCTAAAGTTACAGACTTCACACGGCTCCCCCGCTCTGAGAATTTTTACCCACGTGATTAGATGCTACCCCCGTATTTATACTCTTAGGCAGTGCTTTTGATTGCTAAGTCCTAACGTGCTTCTCCATCTTTATTTTTTCAGTGTGAGGATTAAGGCAGGGAAGTGGTGCATTTTCAAGCAGACTCATCATAACCTTATCCCCCCCGTTAAGGGGATTATTTTTAAAAAATATCTTCCTACTCTTTCCTCTCACCTAGGTGAAACTCGTGCATCTTTCACTTTGGGGCCTTTTAGACGAAAAAAAGAATTGCTGCACAAGTTTCCATTTGATTGTTTCCCCAAAGGTTACTGCCGTGTACAAGAAACAAAACGGCTTCTGACATCCGCCCCCAAACTTGCAAGGAAGGGCTGAGAGAACAAGAAATCTGACGTAGATTCAAGAAACAGGAAATAAAAAATTAACAAGGCTTTCAAAAAAAAAAAAAGCAGCCCATCTCCGGCTTGCTCATTACATACCCCAGCCTTTAACAGAGCACATCTTATCTGAAGAAGTGGGTTTTGCCCGCGAAGGCTAGTGACTCTAGACATATATTTTTGTTAGTCTCTAAGGTGCCACAGGACTACTTGTTGCTTTTTTAAAAGTTGTTTTCAAAGTTACAGACTAACACGGCCACCCCTTGGAGACTTTTACACAAGGAAAAGAGCCACTTTCTGAACTTCGCGACATGAAATACTCCACTGCCCAGAAATTTTCATACCAAAAAGCCCCTCCACTATTCACATTATCCTGAGATCAGTTCTCCAAAGTAACCCTCTCCGAACACACACACACACACACACACACACACACACAGAGTTTGTGTCACAAAACACACACACGGTTTGTGTTACAAAAACTGCACATGCACACACACAGAGTTTGTGTCACAAAACACACACACGCGGTTTGTGTTACAAAAACTGCACACACACACACACACACACAGAGTTTGTCGCAAAACACACACACGCGGTTTGTGCTACAAAAACTGCACACACACACACACACACACACACAGAGTTTGTGTCACAAAACACACACGCGCGGTTTGTGTTACAAAACCTGTCATGCTATCCAGCCCTGTGGTGGCAACTTTTAAAGGCTTGCTCCTCTCGGGAGATCTCTAGAGAATAAAGTTTTAAGAGAACTTTTTCTCTGTCTCTCTCTCTCTCTCTCTCACACACACACACACTTCACCGCTCCCCAGGACTGTTTCTAAGCGGAGGGAGTTACACACACTTGATTCCCCGCCCTGCCAGCCGCACACCTCTCAGGTGGGTTGTGATCTTTTAAAATCCAAGGGCTCGGGGAGGAAGCGGATTCCCTCTCCGAGGGCAATTGGTGGCAGACAGCAATGCAGCACATACAGCGAGTGCCCCACGCAATGCAACTCTTCCCCCCCCTTCCCTTCCCCGTCAGCCTGCGCTGAGCTGAGCCGCAGCCCTTTGCAAAGGGTTTCACCTGCGTTTTAGGCTGAGCCCCGGCTTCTCAGGGAAGCCCCCGCCAGAAGGGAGCTCTGCCCGGTTACGAAGCCCCCTGTCCCCGGGCCAGGCTGCACCGGAGCCGGGCAGGGGAAGACGCGACACAGAAAAGGGGGAGGAAAGTTTCTACTTCGACAGCGAGGGACTCCCCGGCTCCATCTCCAGGGGCGCCCCTAACTTCTGCCCCGGAGCCGCCAGAACTCCCCAGCCCACACGGGCCCCCGGCCGGCCCCTACCTCGGCTGAGCGCGGGCAGCAGGGACAGCAGCAGGCTCTGCACCAGAAGCAGCTGCATTCCTCCTCTCCGGGCTCCACGCGGGCGTCTCTCGCGGCGCGGCTCCTGGCCCCCCTCTCACAGCCGCATCAACCCCCCCAGCCAGCCGGCGGGCATGCAGGGCCCCGCCCCCCCAAAAGGCTCAGGCGGCCCCCGAGATCCGCTCCGCGGGAGGACGGCGCGGGGCGCAGAGACGCGGAGAGCGCGGCGCGCCGTGCGAGCTCGGGCTGCGAGTCCCCTAGCGAGGAGGAGGCGGCGGCTCCGAGCTGCGCTCTCCTCCCATTCCCCCCCCCGCCCGGTCCTTCCGCCCAGGTGCCCCGAGCTCAGCCAGCCGCCCGGCCGGGGGAAGGAAGGGCCCCCGGGCTGCGAGGGGGCGGGACAGTGGTTGGGCAGCTGGTCCCCAAGCCCCTGCGCTCAGGGGGGGCTGCGCCGCGTCGGGACCTTTCCCAGGCTGCTGGAAGTTGGGTGTTTGTGTGCGCGCGCGCGCGTGTGTGTGTGTGTGTGTGTGTGTGCGCGTGTGTGTGTGTGTGTGAGATTGTGTGCGTGTGTGTGTCTGCGTGTGTGAGTGTGTGTGTCTGCGTGTGTGAGTGTGTGTACACGCCTGTCTGTGTGTGTGTGTGTGCGTGTGCGTGTCTGCGTGTGTGAGTGTGTGTGTCTGTGTGAGAGTGTGTGCGCACGTGTGTGTACACGCCTGTCTGTGTGTGAGAAAGTGTGTCTGTGTGAGTGTGTGTGTCTGCGTGTGTGTGTCTGCATGAGTGTGTGTGTGTCTGCGTGTGTGTGTCTGCATGAGTGTGTGTGTGTCTGCGTGAGAGTGTGTGCGCACGTGTGTGTACACGCCTGTCTGTGTGTGTGTGTGTCTGTGTGTGAGAAAGTGTCTGTGTGAGTGTGTGTGTGTGTCTGCGTGTGTCTGCATGTGTGTGAGTGTGTATGTGTCTGCGTGTGAGTGTGTGTTTGTGTGAGAGTGTGTGCGCACATGTGTGTACACGCCTGTCTGTGTCTGTGTGTGTGTGTCTGTGTGTGAGAGTGTGCGTGTCTGTGTGTGTGTGAGTGTGTGTGTGTGTGTCTGCGTCTGTGTGAGTGTGTGTGTGTGTGTGAGAGTGCGCACGTGTGTGTACATGTGTCGGTGTCTGTGTGTGTGTGTCTGTGTGTGTGAGTGTGCATGTATGTCTGTGAGAGAGTGAATGTGTGTGAGTGTCTGTGAGTGTGTATGTGTCTGCCTGTGTACGTGAGAGTGTGTGTGTATGTGTCTGTGTGAGAGTGTGTGTGCACATGTGTGTACACGTGTGTACATGCATGTCTGTGTGAGAGTGAGTGTGCATCTGTGTGTGTGTGAGAGTGTTTGTGCATGATGTGTCTGTGTGAGAGCACGTGTGTATGTGCCTGTGTGTGTGTGTGTGTGTATGTGGCTGTGTGAGAGAATGTGTGAGTGTATGTGTCTGTGTGCATGAGTGTGTGCACGTGTGTGTACACGTGTGTCTATGTGAGTGAGAGTGCGTGTCTGTGTGAGTGTGCATGTCTGCGTGTGTCTGAGTGAGCGTGTGTGTGTGTGAGTACACGTGTGTCTGTGTATGTGTGGACGTGTGTCTGTGTATGTGTGGGGCAGGAGCTGGGTGCTGCTAGAGGACAAATTGTATCAGCTACTTGGGGTGGGAAGAGAGTAGAGCCCCCCACAAGGTCTGTGGGACTAGTCACTGAGGGCCAGACAGGGTGACGGATCTGGGACAGTATTCAAATACAGGCACAACGGATGCACTCAAAAAATGTGCACTCAACCCCTGCACCTCCCAGAGCCTGCTTGGTGCATGCTGCCTATCAGGGCAGGTAACTGGGTGGGGGCTGTTATGAGAGCCGGGAGGTTTGCCTGCCTTGCTGATGGGCTAGTCCAGTGTTTCTTAAACTATGCTCCGCGGAACACTGGTGTTCTGTGAACAACTCGTGAACTCTTCTTTTGTTTTTGTTACTTCTTTGTTTTGTCTTTTTTTGTCTGACAACAAATTTTTTTTTTTGAAGAAAATGTTCATAGGTGTTCCGCATAAAAAATATTATTGTTTGGTGTTCCGTGGTCTCAAAAAGTTTAAGAAACACTGGGCTAGTCTGTCGGGGGGGTCTGTTAAGTTGTCCAGGGGATGCGTTTTCACAGGCTCAGTGGATGCAACCTGCATTTTTGCAGGTGCAGTGCGAGCAGCTCCAAGTTTGGCAAATGCAACAGGTGAATACACAGATCTGTGAAGCCACCTTTTGTGTCAACCTTGGAAAAACTGCCCCTCTAAGTCTCCCAATCTCAGCCACCTTTGGGGCTCCCCGATCTTGACTGAGTGGTCGACTTTTGCTCCTGGAATGCTCTAGGTGACAAACAGTGAAGTGAAGGACCAAAACAATCCGAACAAAGATGTATTCACCCCCAGGCGCCTGCCTATTGGGAGTGCGTGGACCAGAGGGAAGAGACCGAGTGAGGCCTGCCTGTTTATTTCCTTTGTGCTGTAAACTTCTGAACTTTCAACCCAAACTCTGGCCAACAATAAATAAAAAAGCAGCTAATTAAATAAAAGACAGCCTGGAAGCCAACTCCAGAGGCCAGAGGGGAAAAAAACCCAGGTTGAGTAAATTTTCAGCCAGAGCAACATTAAATTCTGGCTGCTGTCATGTGCCAGTGCTACCTCTGTATTTTATTCTGAGGACCCTGTTCCTCTAGCTCTCCCTTAAGCTAACAAACCCATCTCAGGCCCTGGTCGTCCAAGGGAGAGATGTCTCTGGAGTCAGTAGGATTTCTGTCTGGGGCAGGATGGATTCTTAAATGTGATCACCTGTAGGATTTAACGATGATACTAAGAGTAGTTGCTAATTCAGTCACATGTCCTGCCCCACCTTAGCACCTCTCAGCAATTATTATGTAGTCCCAGCAATTAAAACTGAACTGAAATCCAGCCATCTGTCTAGGTGCCTAAATTCGAGGCCCTTGTGTTTGAAAATGTGGGCCAAAGTCTGTCTCCATAGTGAACTTTTCCCTTCACCTGTCCCACTATTGCACAGCCAGTGAAGTAGCACTAACAGTGCCGGCAAGGGTGGGAATGCACAAGTTCCCTCTCCCCTTCTATTGTGTTGCTCAGTCCTGCTTGGATGGTGGCAAAAATACCAGTGCTTTGTCTACATTAGTGCTTCCTCTTTTCCTGCCACATCATTGGTTAGTGCAACCGTGGGAAATGTGGAAGAAAAACTCGCTGTGTGCAAGGCCTAAGGGATTCGCCCAAGGTCATGCAGCAAGTTAGTGGCAAAGTCAGGAAAGATGCATAGGCTCTCATCTCTGGGCTCAACCCACTAGTGTACAGCTCTGCCTGTTTGCAACCTGGCACTGATCTTTCAATGAGATCCACCACCGCAAACAATGATATCTGAACATAGCTTGTGAAAGCATCCTGGGGCAGGGCTGGGCCCCGGTTAGCAAAGCATTTCCGCCATGTGATGAGCTGATGATCATTTCAGGGGGAGTCCAAGTGAAAACAGGACAGATGCATTGTCCTGAGCCAGCTGTAGCTGTTTTGTCCCTCCTTTGTCTCCAAATCATAGAGTCCTAGAACTGGAAGGGACCTCGGGAGGTCATCGAGTGCAGTCTCCTGCCCTCACGGCAGGACCCAGCACCAAGACCATCCCTGACCGATGTTTGTCTACTCTTAAAAATCGCCAGCGATGGAGATGCCACAACCTCTGGAGGCAATTTATTCCAGTGCTTAACCAGCCTGACAAGTAGGAAGTTTTTCCTAATGTCCAGCCTAAACTTCCCTCACTGCAATTTAAGCCCATCGCTTCTTGTCCTATCCTCAGAGGCCAAAGAGAACCATTTTTTCTCCCTCCTCAGAACATGGTTCTGTTGAACCTCCACTTGGTAATAACGTCAGAGCTGGGGAATTCGCTTGCCCAAGTTAGTTTGCATTTGGTTAAAGGGGGGAGGGAAGGGGAAAGAGACTGACTCCAGAATGGGTTAATGAAAAGAAGTGACACCTCTTCCTGCTCCCTTGTCCACTCCAGCTCCAAAGGCCCCTCCCATCCTCCTTGGAGCTGTTACCCCCTATTTCCTGCTGTAACTTACTTCCAGAGGGAGTGTGAAACAAATTAAACACCCGAGAGGACAGTCTGTCCCGTAGATCAAAGGGAAGAACCCCACAGCGTATTTGTATGCTCTCTTCCTTTCCCGGGTGTCGTTTGTCCTTCCAGAGAGCGTGGCTTTGAGGCTGTGACTTCCCGAGCGACTTTGAATGGAGTCACCTGTGAAAATCCAAGCCTCGGTACCCCGCTTTAAGCAGCCAACTTCAGAACCGGTGGCCTTTGCCTCTGCGTGCTGCCTACCCCCACCCCATAAAATGGGACTCATGCCAAGTAATCATCCCCCCTTCTCCAAGTGGCTCCAGCTCTCAGGATAGAGATTCAAAGCAATGTATACCCCAAAGCTACGTCTACACTGCAGGCTTCTTGCACAAGAACTGGTTTGCGCAAGAGTTCTTGCGCAAAAGGTCTTCCACAAGAGCGCGTCCACACTGCCATGTGCTTTTGCGCAAGAGATGTGCTTTTGCGCAAGAGCGTCCATGGCAGTGTGGACGCTCTCTTGCGCAAGAAAGCTCTGATGGCCATTTTAGCCATTGGGTTTCTTGCGCAAGAAAATCATGTTGCCTGTCTACACTGCCTTCTTGTGGAAGAGATCTTGCGCAAGAGGGCTTGTTCCTCATGGGGAGAGGACTAACTCTTGCAGAAGAAGCCCTGTTTTCCGACGCTGTACTGTAAATTTACTTGCGCAAGAACGCGCGTGCAGTGTAGACACCCGGCAAGTTTTTGTGCAAGAACAACTGTTCTTGCACAAAAAGCCTGCAGTGGAGACATAGCCCAAAAGTTCTGCTCTTGTTAGCCCTGATCCAGCCCGAGAAGAGGTCTTCCCCTTGATTTCACTGGGCTTCGGATCAGGCATGCTATGAGCAGACAAGGAGCAAGGGGGAAACGTGTGCATTTCCTTAAACATCTCTTACACTTTGCTGCCGTCAGGCCTAGCGTGGATTCAGTGTTTGATTTAAACGCTAGGCAGGCCATGGTGATGTTCTGCAATTTCATGGTCTTGTACGCACCCCGGGGTTGATAAGCCAGCAGCCTCTAGCTCTTAGGAGTGGCTGCGGGCCAGGCGTCGTTTTTATGTTTCTACCTGAGCAGATCGCTTTAGCGCCTCTTTCCGCATCCACTCAAGCCACTCCAGCTCATCAAATGAAGTGGGTTTTGCCCACGAAAGCTCACGATACTGGATATATTTTTTGTTCATCTCTCTGGTGCTACAGGGCCACGTGTTGTTTTTAAAAGTTACAGACTGACACGGCTCCGCCTCTGAGTCTTTTCATGTCTGTTATTTTCCGCACGTGGGGTGTGTCTAAACTACAGGGGTTTTTTCGAAAAAAGTGGCCTTTTTTCGAAAAAACTTCCCCTGCATCTAGACTGCTGCCGCGTTCTTTTGAAATTAAATCTAAAGAACGCAGCGGGTTTTTTCAACCGCAGTAAACCTCATGTTATGAGGAAGAATGCCTTTTTTCGAAAGTGCTTTTTCGAAAAAAGGCGTTCTTGATTGCAAACAGGGCTTTTTCGAAAGAGAGCATCCAGCCTGCCTGGGTGCTCTCTTTCGAAAAAGCGGCTCGCTTTTTCGAAAGAAGTGGTTGCAGTTTAGATGCTCTCTTTCGAAAGAGGCTTGTAGTCTAGACGTAGCCTTGGGCCGGCGGGAGGGAGAGGGGATGTCAGAAACACCCGCTCCCCCCTCCCATGTTTTCCTCCCTTTTTTCCTACTTTCCAGTGTGAACTGGTCACAACAGCAGTCATCGGAGAATGAAGAAGATCAGGGCCGGCTTTAGGAAGTGTGGGGCCCAATTTGAACAGTTTCGACGGGGCCCCGGCAGCCAGGGGCCAACGCCCCCTCCTGCAGCACACCCAGCACGCCACACAGGGCCGGCCCGAGCCACCGCATGCGTGGCCCCGCCCCCGGGCATCCGGCGCATGTGTGGCACTGCCCTGGGCGTGCGGAGCATGCGCGGTGCCGCCCCCGCCCGGCCCGGCAGCCCCACGCGGCGCCCTCTACAATGGGGCGCCCTGGGTGGTAGCCCGGTTTGCCCGTACCTTGGGCCGGCTCTGACGCCACAGAGCTGTAGGAGGGGAGCAGCCGGCATGGGGCCCTCTCAAGCGCGGGGCCCGATTCGGGGGAATTGGTCGAATCGGCCTAAAGCCGGCCCTGAAGAAGATCATGGGGGCAGGGTTAGAAATGCTGCCAAGACCCAGGGGAGAGGTCATCCCTGCACCTCCTGAACACTTAGCTCCTTTGCTGGCGTCTCGTCTTGCTAGTCTTCTCTTTGAGGGTCCAAACCATTGGCCACGTTCTGTGGCGATTTGCTCTCCCGCTGGCTACACGGCGGGGCTTCAGTGGGTTTACGGAGCAGAGCAGCACTGGCTTTGTGAAGGAGGGGGCTGAGGTTTCTCCTTGGCAGAGGTGGAGCTGGAGTACATGTAGGAATTGAGTTTCCCTCCATTTTCCCCCAAGGAGCAGTTAGCCGGAGCCCTCTCTGCCCGACCTGCTTGGAAATACCGATGTTGCCTTTGCCCGGGCTTGTTCTCTGTGCTGGGAACACACTCCACGGGAAGGAGAGCGGTATGTCTCCTCCGGTTGTTCCCTCAAGAAACCTGTCGTGAGGACCCCACAGCCCCGAATATCGCCCCAGGGAATGCTTCCAGACCCCAGGGGCTTGGAGAAGTGAGGCAGGGAGGGAATCAGCAGAGCCCCGCAAATCCCACGTTATATCTGCAGGTATCCCCCCTCCACACACCCCCCTGTGGATGCGGATGCGGATCTCCGCAGCTACTTTTTGCGGATCCAAATTTTGTAGCTCGAACCCCGATGATTTTATAGCTGCTTGATATCTGCAGGCATCTGCATCCGGGGATGCGGGGGCAGAGATCTGGGGGTCATTTCTGCAGATGCGGATGTGGATACCAAGTGTGTAGCTGTGCAGGCCTTGAGGAACCAGGACTCCTGGGATCTCCTCCCCTTCTCCTCCTCCCCCCGAGCCTTCTGGGCCGGTCCCTTCATCTTTCTGCACTCCACTTTCAACACAGGGATAGCAAAACCTGTGTGAAAGGCTTGAGGTCCTCGGAGAAAAGGTGCCTTATAAAGTTCTGCCACCCTGAGTAATACCTAACTCCACACCTGTAAGCCCATTTGAGGCTGAGGTTGCTAGTTGGTTCCAATCCAGCTGGAAGTGACTGAAAGCTGTTACCATCAGATGGCTGTTCGGTGCCGTCCCCCCCAGCACTGTTAGTGGGAAACCTTAGCACAGAAATCACAAGTGGCTAGGTTTGGGTGGTCTCAATGGAATCCTAAAGGGGGGGGCTAGGGAATGAACTCCCGTCTCACCTCTAGGCCATGCGTCGCACTGCGGCACAAGTGGTTGTGCCAGGACAGTATGCATCAAACAGGCGGAGCAGGTCAAGACGCATGCTGGGGTGAAATGTGGCCCCCTCTGAAATCAACGGATGCCTTCCCTGTGGCATTAATAGGGTCACATTTACAAGAGAGCACCGGGCTCTTATAGGATATGCTTGTCATCTACAGCTCGCGAAGCACTTTACAAAGGAAACGGGGGATCCCGGCTTTGAAGATGGGGAAACTGAGGCACAAAGCAGGGCAAAGACTTGCCCATGGTCACCAGCCAAGCTGGAAACGGAGCTCAGGTCTTTCTAAATCAGTGCTCTCTGCTGCCTGCTATGCTGATCACCACCTTGATGGCCACTGACAACCTAGTCTGCTCTTCTGCTCCGCCCCCAGGTCCCCCGGGTGTAGATACGCCATTGATAGCGCAAAGAAGGGGGTGTTTGAGAAAAACGCCAGTGTCAACACAAGCCTTGGCAATGGGCTAATGAATCAGGGTTTCAGCAAACCGGGCCAAGTTTTCCCCATAGACAAGGAGAATGGACACCCAGGAGAGTCACGAGAATTGGAAGATGCCACTAAGTTCCCCTGGCCCAGTGGTTAACCCTGCATCTGTGGGTTGCGGGATTTGGGCTCTGTGGTTGGAGAGGGATGGGGCTGGGGGCAGTCAGGTATAAGAACGGGCCGGGAATGAGCATAAAACGCACAAGGGGCTTCCTCTGCTCTGGGGCTCAGCCACTGCTAAGAGCATTCATCATCTGCTGCTCATGTCAGGCCAAAGCTAAATGAGGTGCAGCTGCAGCAACACAACCAGGGGCCCGATCCTGTGGCTGTTGAAACTAATGGGAGTTTTGACACTGACTCCACCGGGGATAGAACTGAACTGAATGTAGTTCGGGCCCAATCCAGCTGAAGCCAACAGGAGCGCTTCCATTAACTTCAGTAGGAACTGGAGTAGGTTCAAGTGCCTTCGCAGAAATGTTAGGACTATAATGGAATGTCCCTTTTGCTGCTCAGATGCACCAAACCCCCTAGTTTTAATCTATTAAAATAATTTACCAAAAGGCGGATTTCCCTGGCAGAGGGAACTTATAAAAATAAACCGTTTTGCAATAAACTGAAGAAGTTACAAGTAAATAAGTTGTCAAACTGTTTATTTTGGGTTACATTAATGGGATTTTAGGTAGTTTTCCAAATAACAATCATAAAATGGTTTTAATAGAAATATTGTAAAGTGTCCATATGATGAGTTGTTTAAATAAAATCCAGACACACGATATTTTTAGTAAGTTAAAGTCAAACGGGTCAGAACCTGGGATTTTTGGAGGGTTGGTTTTTGTTTTGTTTTGTTTTGTTTCAAGTTAGGAAAATTATGTTCACAAAGCAAAACTTCATACAAATATAATCAGGTGGTGCACATCTGCAAATTATTTTCATGTCTCCAGGGACTGGAAAAAACCCTAAGTGAGACCAGCATTCCTCTATATATTTTGCCTTGACAGCTCAGGAAGAAAATTGCCAAAAACCAGAGTTAGAGCTCTGGGCTGGCGTGGGAAAGTTGGTTTAGTGAGAAATTTGCCCCGGGCTATTTAAATAAAAACAGGCGTTTTAATGGCAAATGCCTGTTAAACACAAGCAGCAACTGGTGTGTCTCTTTCTTCATGTCACTTCCATCGCTTGATCATCCTGTTCAATATTTTGCACTTAGACATTTGGGGCAATAAAAATAGGAACGAAAAGGCAGACATCAAACTGGATTTTACTTCCTTTTTCCAAGTCACGCTTAGCTCTGCATTCTTCTGCCTGCTGTCGTTTGAAACCACAAGCAATGCAGAGTGCTTTATGAGCCTTATGATCCCCCCCACACCCCACACCCCCACACACAGAGTAAGCTGTTAAATATAATCTGGGTAAATTATCCTGGGAAGTCTACGCAAATGAAAATACTGGGAGTTGCTTACATAGGGGCTGCCAATGTGAAAGAATCTTAGCCAAAGTTGCTCTGTAATGGGCCTAGGAGAAATGTGGCAGAATTTGTCGGCACGATCTAAGTCAGCGATGGGCAACCTAGGCGAGGGAGTGGCCCTTCTTCATCACAGTGCGCTGCAAGACTGTTGTTACCAAGACAGTCAGCCTCTAGGGACTGCGCTTGCGTCCCTAGAATGTGCGGGGGGGTGCCGATTGAACCGTCGCAGCGCTGCGATTGGATGCAGCGGGAGCGCCCGGCGCTCACAGTCCGTGTTGTGGGCCACCCGCCCGCACCTCACTGCATGGGTCCTGGCTTTACATGCGTGTCATGTCAGTAACACCGGTAGGAAAATACCCACGTGGACAGACACCCGTGGAACCGGGCAACCTTGCGTGGGGACCACAGAAAATAAAATGTCTCACGGGCCACACACAGAATGCTGATGGGCCACAGGGTGCTCATCACTGAGCTAAGTCCTGTGGTGTTGTTTTTTTAAAAGAGATGACTGGTGGGTTTGGTAGGCACAGTCATGGGATGAATTATACTGTTCATGCTAGTCCTCTTCAGTGCCCATTACTAAAAAGTCTCAGAGGGGAAGCCATGTGAGTCTGCATAAACAGCGAGGCGTCAAAAACCCATTTATTCAGGCAGAGGCTGTCGTGGGTAAAAACCACGTTGCCAGATGCCTCTGAGGACATGCTTTTTACCCACAAAAGCTTATGCCCACATGAATCAGTGTTTAAAAAGACACTGAACGCCCGTTTCCTTTGATAATTCCTCCTTACTCCTTTGTGGAGAGAAGTCCTTGCTCCGAGGAAGAAAATCATGGCTAAAGGGATGAACGTCTGGCAAAACTCCCTGCCCCTACTCTCCCTCTTTCTGCAGACAATAGCGGGAGGTGAAGGGACGGGTGGGCGTAGCACATCATTACATTTTTTTTATACTTAGGGCTGTATTGTGGCTGTGCCATGGCCTGTGTCGGGGTGGGGTTGGCTCATGTAAAGGGCTCTGCTCTGCTCCAGCATGAGTCCCCTGAGGCATTCTGGGCGATGCAGCCAGATTAGCCTGTGGGGCTGCACACCCCTGAAAAGAGGCCAGGATGCTGGGTGCACTGTGTGGACACCCCCTCTCCATAGGGTTGCCAGATGGCTTAACAAAAAATACTGAACACACCCCTCCAAAAAATACAACAACAAAAAAACAGGAAAAAATTCTGTTGAGAAAAAAAAAAAGAGGGAGACCAAAGTTGTTGAGCAAAAAACAACAACAACAAAAAATGGGGGGGAGACCAATGTGGTTAAGCAAAAAAAAAAAAAGGGCACTGTGCCTTTAAATTGCCCCGCGCTCCTTGCTTCCCCGCCCCACCAGATGTGACAGGGGAAAATTGTCCCCTCCAGGCTTCCATCTGAGGTGAAAACCTGGATAACATGTCCGGTATTTTCTGTTTTTTTTACCGGACGGGTGACTCAAAAAACGGACAGTCTAAGCAAAAACCGGACACTGGGCAACCCTACCTCTCCAGGTCAGCTGTGATGCTCAGTGCACAGAGTGGTCGGGGGATAGCCTCTGCCCACCTCTATGAGGAAGCCGTGCACGCTTGAGTGTGATTGTAGGGTTGCTCCTGGTTCCTGGGCCACACGTGCGGGTTTGTTATTGTAGGGTTGCTCCCAAAGGCCATTTTTCCATGTGTAAAACGGGGATAATAATAGTTCCCTAAGTAATTGGTGGCAGGGGCTAGGCTAGGAGTTCCATGGTGTACAGCGATGAACGTCACTGCAGTGTTTAGATACCCCGGGATAAAAGGTGCCATGGAGGTGCAAGCTCGTTACTAGCAAGCGTACGTTGGGTTTCAAATAACCTGCCTTCAGGTCAGCAGAAAAAGGGGAGAGCAGGTGCTTTTCAGCCATCGCTGCAATAGGTCCCTTACTTCTCTGCACCGCTCGCTGCTTCTCATTTACACCAATAAAAAAGATGGAAACAGTAGCTGTTGTGTAAACAGAGGCAGAGATCGGTCGCGCTGGCAGTGTGAACTGTGCATTGGAAGAAGGTTATGGGGGAGTGTTTCTTCCATGACTCTAGGGTCACCTCCTTTTCTAAAAACACTCTCCGCATGCACCCCACCTCCCCCCCCCCCACCCGCCACAGGGCTATGCAGTGAAATTGGAGATGGGCTTTGAAGGAGTTTTGTAGAAAATTAGAGGCCCCCAAGCGATTTCTTGAGCTGTGTGTGGAGTCAGGTCTCCACCAACTTTGTCTTGCTTATGCTGGTAGAGAAGGGATCAGTCTGGGAGTCAAGAGACCAGTGTGGTGGGGCGGGGGTCTGTGCCCAGCTCTGCCACTTCCTTATTGTGTGACTTGGTAAAGTCACCTATCCCCTGGGCCTCAGTTTGCCCCTGTGAGTTATATTTTTGGAACAGGGAAACCAACAGAGTGTTTATATTTCTGAGTGACCACCCCCATGCTTCAGGGCTTCAGCTGCTGATCTGCAGGGTTCGGAAGGAATATTGCCCCGCTAGATTAGCAAGTTAGCAACACCCATTATGCTTTTCTCCCAATCTTCTGCTGAAGACAGATACTAGTTCAGATGGGCCCTGGGTCTGTGCCAATGTGGCCTTTCCTCCGTCCCCACATCAGAGCGCTGCCTTCACTTCCTCACAGTTGCTAGTTGCATGCCCCTGTTTGGGTGTAGACCTGCTTTGGAGAGTTGCCGGGCTGGTGCTACTGGACCTTTGCTAAACCCTTGCTCTAGCTCCACTGGGAATCAGCTGCTGAGGTCAGGTCAACCCTCTATGAGGAAATTCGACCTAAGATTCGCAACTCCAGCAGCAAGAATAGCGTAGCTGGAGTCAATGTACCTTAAGTTGAATTTCTGCGGTGTCCCCACCGTGGGAGGTCGACTTCCATCCAGTTGTCTTCCTCCTCATGACTCTGTGGAGTACTGGGATCAATAATGGGGCGGGTCTCATCAGCGGTCGATTTACTGGGTCCTTGCTAGACCCGCTAAATCAAACACTGGAAAATTGATCTCCAGAGCGTCGATCTCGGGGCAAGTGTAGACCTGGCCTCAGAGCTCAGGGGGAGCTCTCTGAGGTGGGACTCATGCACAGCTTGAGTATAGAATGAAAAGTAGAAGCTGGGGGTGGGACTTTGCGGAAGCCCTGGCCCCTCCCAGGACAAGGCCAAGAAAACTTTCCCAGAGACAGCCAAGCCATTAGATCAGAGCCTTGGCCTTTCCACAGAAGGCAACGAAACCTTCAAACCCGGCCCCAGCTTCTTTGGGTTTTCAGGTGCCATCAGAGACTCTCTGCTGACCCTCCACAAGGGCCAGCCTGGGAGCCGTGCTGGGGAGGGGTATCCAGCATGGCAGGAGCTGGGCATGTGGGGATCTGGAGGAGTAGAGTAGCCAAGGCTGTAACATACTCTAGGGGCCTCTCTGACCCCTTGGCCAGCCGAGAATCTAGAGGCCTCCGCACCCTTTGGCCTCACATCCAACATGGTGCTTCCACAGGGCACAGAACACAACCGTGCCCTCTGTCTTTCATGTCTCTCTTCTTTTCCAATCTTCCAATGTGTCTTTTCCTCTGCAGTTCTCTTTCCTTGGGGTATTTTTATTTCTAGCTAGCACATTTACCCCGTGTTGCTCGGGTCCTTCACTCTATTCATTTTGTGCACTTTCCCCTCGCTCCCTGACAGTGAGGAAGGGGAAAGGTCAGCAATGTCCCCATACGAATCTGGACGGGGGAGGTTCAGCCTTCCTCCTTTACCCCCCCTCGCTAAAGGGCACTTGGGGGATGGTAGACTAGGGCTGGGGCAGTCCTGGACAGAAGGGGGAGCGCCCCCAGCCTCTTTCACCTGTCTGGTGATTCTGTCTCTTTTCTGATTAGTATGATGAGAAGCAATCCCATTCCAAGCATGTCCCATTTTCCTGGCACAGCCAAATCCTGACCTTGCTTTAAGTTATGATAAGAGGAAGCTGCCTACCGAATGTGCTGGTCCTAGCTCTTACTGTTTAGGAGGAGTTCTTGAACAAACAGACACACAGACAGACACACAGACAGACAGATGCTCTCAAAGATATCGTAGCTGGGTCTTTTCTCTCCCTATCTATTTCTTGGCAGTGTTTGCTCTCTCTCCACCTGTCTTAATTTCTCCTTCTCCTCCCCTTCTATCCCTTCCGCTCCTGCTCCTTAGGACTTTTTGGCTAGATGAGAAGTACTGGCTCAGCTCTTACGTAATAGTTACTTTTAAAAAATACAGCTACTTGAAAATCGTTGCTGGCAGCAGCAAAAAAACCAAAAAACAACTGTGTTTGATTTCATGCCATACATGTCTAGGCATGTAGCATACACTGCATATTTCTGGATTGTGAAGAAAAGAAATACATCTTAGTCATGCAGGCATGATCACAACTAAATTCTACTTCAAATGTGCTGCATGAATGTAACATACATCTTCCCTGGCAGCAGTTTTGATGGTCAAGAAATATGTAAAAAAATCTCTGAAGGGTAGCCACATTAGTCAATAAGTTCAAAAACAATGAGTGGTCCTGTGGCACCATAGGCCATGTCTACACTACATGGAAGATCAACACAGCTGAGGTCGATCTTCCAGGGTTCAATTTAGCGGGTCTAGTATAGACCCGCTAAATCGAACTCAGAGGTTACCCCTGACGGCGCCGGTACTCCTGCTTCTCATGAGGAGTAAGAGAAGCCAACAGGAGCATTTGTTCCCATCGACCTTCTGCTATGTGGATGGTGGGGAAATGCAATTTAAGATACGTCAGTTCCAGTGACTTAATTAACATAGCTGGAGTTGCGTATGTTAAGTCAACCTTCCGCTGCAGTGTAGATCAGGCCTTAGTGACTCACCAATATATAGAGAGAGAATCTTGAGCTTTTGTGGGCAAAACCCCCTTCATCAGATGAATAAGTAACATGGAGTATTACATGGATATTTTGCCATTCATTTATTTATTTTTAAGGCAGTTTATTTTTCCAGAAAAGGGTGCTATTGGAAATTCAGAAATATATATTCTAGCTCATGCATGTGCTCTCTAAGGGTACATCCGGCATCTTTTTTTCTTACAAAAAAAAAAAGCACTGGGTACATCTACACAGCAGCATTATTTTGGAATAACCGACGTTATTCTGAAATAACAAAGGGTATGTCTACACTAGCTGGTTAGTTCGAGCTAGGTAGGCAAATGAGGGCAACCGGAGTTGCAAATGAAGCCCGGGATTTAAATATCCCGGGCTTCATTTGCATGTTCCCGGGCGCCGCCATTTTTAAATCCCCCTCAGTCCGAACTCCGAGATCCTAATTCGAACTACTTACTCCGTGCCGCATGTAGCCGCGGGCACGGAGTTCGGACTGAGGGGGATTTAAAAATGGCGGCGCCCGGGAACATGCAAATGAAGCCCGGGATATTTAAATCCCGGGCTTCATTTGCAACTCCGGTTGCCCTCATTTGCCTACCTAGCTCGAACTAACCAGCTAGTGTAGACATACCCATAGAGTGTGTCTACACTACAAGCCTTTATTTCACAATAATGTCAAGTTGGAGGACTTCTTACTCTGACTCCTGTAACTCTCATTTCACGAGGAGTAGGGGGAAGTGGAAGGAAAAGTGCTCTTCCTTCAACTTTCTGCTAGGGTTGCCAGGTGTCCGGTTTTGAACCGGACAGTCCGGTATTTGAGGGTTCTGTCCGGGAAACAAATTAAGAAAATACCGGACATATAAAATGTCCAGTATTTTCTAATTAGGTAAGTTTTATTATTATTAGAAGTATCAGCATCTAGTTGCGAACTGCCTGGCTGGTAGACACGCTCACGCTGCGTCAGCGTGTCTACCAGCCAGGCAGTATGCAACTACGCAAAGGGGGGGGGCAGGTCCGGGATGGGAGGGAATCCCCGGGGCCGGACTCGCTCGTGCTTTGCTGGGACCGTGTGTGGGACGGGCAGCGCCCTGGGATCTGTGTGCCGGATCAGTCCCACTTCCTGCCGGCTGATTCTCTCCCCCCCGCCCCAATCTCCCCCGGCCGGCCCCATTCCTCCCGACCCCCTCCCAGCCAGCCCCACTTCCCATCAGCCAGTCCCCGACTTCCCCAGCCAGCCCCGCTCCCCCAACCAGCCCTGCTTACCGCCAGCTGGTTCTGCCCCCTCCTTCTCCCAATCTTCCCAGCCAGCTCTGCTCCCCGACCGCCTCCCGGCCAGACCTGCTTCCTGCCGGCCAGTTCCCCCGATCTCACCCGGCCAGCCCTGCTGCCCCTGACCCACCCCACCAGCCCTGCTTCTCACCAGCCGGTTTCCCCCAACATACACATCCTCCGGGCCAGCCCCGCTCCCCTCCTGACCGGTGTCTCCCCCTCTCATCTGAGATCAAGTGTGTCCAATATTTTTTTTGCAGCCACCTGGTAACCCCTTCTTGCTGTGTAGCCAGAGCCTAAAGCTGAGTTAACCTACTTGGATTTAAGCCATGCAATTGATGCAGCTGAAGTTGCGTAAGTTTCATTCGACTTTAGCCCTGCTGTGTAGACGTACCCTAAGAGGTTTGGTTTTGTATGTTATGTAGATTACTTAAAGGCCATTTTAGTTAATAGGGAAGCTTGCCAGAGTAGATTGGATGCCAACTTGTTACTAAGAGCAATGAGTATTTAAGATTTAGGAGGCTTTATGTAGCACGACAGCTGGTTAGAATGTTCATTTGCCATTTTTCCAGTGAAAATGGCCTTTTTTCACCCCTCCCATACAAAACCTTTTGTTTCTGTTTAAATTCTCTCTTTCTCAAAGAAAAAAAGAAAACCTGAAATGATTCAGTTGAAAACCTGGAGGATTCCAAAAGGAATGAAAGGTTTCCTTTTCAACAAAAAGGCTATTTTTTGTGAATCAATAAATGGAACATTTCAAGAGAAACTAAAGGGAAAATGTTTGCTTCTTTTGAAATCGATGGGGAGGGGGAGCGGGACTGCTTTGCATTTTCTAAGCAGTGCAATGTGGTACGTTTGGCTTCAGTAGGGACCCCCCTGCTCCTTCTGCTTTGGCCAAACTCTGGTTGATGCTGATGTAGGTAAAATCTGGCCCCTTTCTCTTGAGCCTTGGAGAATAGAACTCCGGAACATCCTGCCTTTTGTTCTGTACACACTTGCAAGGGGGTGACTGCCTTGATCTGTTACTCTGCATGTCCCCTTCCCTCAGTCCCTACTGAAGGCTCTCCATGATACTGGGTACGGCCCCTCCTCACGGAGGTCTGTCTGAACCTGCATGGTAGGAGGGGCAGTCTGGGGGAGGGCAGGGGGAGGACTTGGGGGGGGAGGGCTGTGTGAGTGGCAAGTATCCTTCCTCCAGATATCCAGCAGAACAGTAGCCCAGGACTTTCCAGAGAGCAGGGGCAGAGCCTCAAGATGCCCCGAGCCAATGCTGAGGCATCAGGCCATCCCCCAGATACGTCCATTTTCTCCTTGGCATATTCCTGAGTGCTGTGTGGAGTTGGGGGGACACCAGGGGGCTGGTGGGCTGGGCCTTCCCATGGTGAGGCCATCCTTTCTGCCTGGACGGGAGGTCCCAGTGGCAGCCGCAGAGAGTGGCTGGATATGTTCACGCCAGGGCCCCGTGTGGTCTAGCGCCATTAAATCACCCTGAGGAATTCACAGGGGCCGATTCAGGTGACGGGGCCTCAATGCCCTGCCAAAGCCCTGTGCCCACACTGCTGTGAACCCAGCCTGTGAAAAGACTCGCTGCCGGAGAGAGCTTCCCTCCCATTTCTGACCTCAGAGCCTCGGTGCAAAAACACGGCCTGGAGAGAGGCCAAAAATAATAGCCAATTCCTTCTACTCCCTTCCTTCCCATGCAGACCACATTATCAAATTAGCTTCGGCCTGGAATCAAAGTCCAGCCTGCGATCCAGCACCAGGAGAAAGCAGCTGAAAGATGCCGTTTCCTTTTGGCGCAGCCCGCCGAGGGGAGGCCGAAAGGTGTAAGATCTAATAATAATCTCGCATGTTGGACAGCACTTTACTACATGCACTCTGGTTTCTGTTAAGGCCACTGCTATGCTGCCCTAGTAGGAAATTGCAAAAACATACGGGACTTCCCCAGAAGGATAGAACTAAGTCTGAGTTAGACCGAGAATGAAACAAAGCAACTGATAGACTGATGGTATTTTTTAGAGTATTCACTGTGTCAGACTATCTCTAAGTGTAACTGTCACCAGGCAGATGTGAACCTGGGATGTCTGGAGTTTAGTGTGGGAGCCTGTGCCACTGGAGCGATAAAGCCAGCTGGCACTTGGCTTAGACTGTAGCGCTCCCTTGTTCTTATCTCTCACTGTACGTGGTCTAAGTGCTACGCCATGGGATAGTGACCCACACGAGGTGTGTGGGTTACATAAGCAAAAGAATAAATGGACCCACATCAGACATGGAGCATGGCAGCATCCAAAAACCAGCGTGGGGGGCACTGTACCCTCCCTGGGCACACGGTTTTGGACTTGCAAGTTGCCATTCTCAGCCAGAAAAACTTCAAAGGCAGACTGCAGAGAGAAACTGATGAGCTGGAATTCATATGCAAATATGACACCCTGAACCAAGGTCTATTCTAAATAAACACAGGGCGTGGTTCTTCCATTACAATAGGTAATTTCCCATTCGAGTACTCTCATCTTCTCACCACTGTTGGAGATGAGCCAAGTCCATTCTGATTTAATTAGCCGTGATGTCACACACCCATCTCTGTATCTTTGTTTTCTTTCTTTTGTTTTCTCTTCAGCATCTGAGGAAGGGAGTTGTAGCTCATGAAAGCTAATGCCCTAATATCCCAATCAACTTGTTAGTCTTTAAAGTGCCACTGGACTCATTGTTTTAGGTGGTATTTGGCCTCATCGCTAGATTCCTTAAGTGCCGACGGCCTCGCCTGAGCCTTATGCAAAACCGGTGGTTTGGTGGCTTCTGTTTAGCAGCCTGGAACCACAGAGTTGATCTATATTTTTGTTTGGGTGTGTAGATCGCAGCCTCCCTCAGCCCCGCTGGAAGCACAAGGGCACGGTCCCCGTTTATCCGACGGAGAAGCTAAGTGACTTGCTCGGTGAGTCAGTTCCAAAGTGGCGGCTGGAACGCCGGAGTCCTGCCTCCCAACCCCGGGAAGCCGGAAGAAGGGAGATTTTTCCTTGCTGCTCCCACCCAGAGTCTCATTTCATTCTGAAACCAAGCATTTCGGCCTCCATTGGATTTTGTCAGAATGAGTCGAGTTGGTGAAATATCCCCTCTTCAGTGGCCCACCGGAGACGTCTTCTTTGTGGCCTGTTTAGTGACCTGGAATGTGCCAGCAGTCCCTTCCACGGCTGCTAAATCCAGGCCGGGGCGTAGGGCACCCCCTCTCCGTTCCCCTGTGTGGCAGGGCGTGCCTGTCCTGTAGCACTCCCTGCTGGCCGAGCGTGGCTCTGCCACTCGCTACCTCCGTTTCCCCTTCACTCAGGCTCCTCAAAGACAAAGCCCCTCCTCGAGGCTTGGTTTATTAATATAAATGCACAGTAAAGTCTCTGCTAGCCTGGTCTCGCACTGGGTACAGCCCCTCCTCACTGAGGTCTGTCTAGCCTCAAGTTTTCAAGGTGGCCCCAGCTTTTTTGCCCAGCGTAGGCTCTGCTCTGTGTCTCCCTTCCGCCTGCCCCCTCATCTGAATGGCCACTCTCAGGCCTTCCTCCCTCAGGCCTAGCTCTGCTCTGTGTCACTGCAGCAGCTCCCTGGCCTTTCTACCTGCAGTTTTTCCACATGCTCCCAGGGCCCAAGTGGGCCTCAGAACCCTTCCCCGGCTGAGGCCTCGGTCAGGAGCTTCGTTCCCTTTGCAGCTTCTGCCACAGCTGTGCCTCGCGGCTCCCTCCCCTCCTGAGCCGAGCTTCTCCTTCCCCTGCTGCTGTCCGCCCCTTTGTAAGGCCCAGCTGTTTTCTCTAAAGCCCTCGCCACCTGTGAGGGGGGCCACGGTCCCATTCAGTGTCACCGGTGTGACGGGAGCATGGTATCTTCAGCGCCCTGGCCCAGGCCCGGCTCAAAGACGCGTGGTTTTGGAGCCTGTCCCAGGAAGGATTTTTGGCCAAGCCCAGCTCTGCTCTCTCTCCCCCTTCTGCCTGCCCTCTCACCTGAATCGCCACTCTCAGGCCTTAAGGTTGCCAGATGGTTTCTGAAAAAATACTGAACAACAACAACAAAAAGGACCCCAAGAGTTGTTAAACAAACAAACAAACAAACAAAAAAAAACCCCAGCGTGGCCCCTTTAAGAAATGCTTTGCTTTTTGGCCCTAAAAGGCTGCTGGCGGCCGCCCACCATGTTGCCTCCCTGTGCTGGGCCGCACAACTCCCCTGTGGAACCTGGAAAGCACCCGGGATTTTCACCTCCTGGCCGGGAAAAAAAATCAAAAAATACCGGACATTTTAGGTGTCCGGTATTTTCTGAATTTTTTTACTGGACAGGAGGCGAAAATACCGGACTGTCCGGTTCAATACCGGACACCTGGCAACCCTATCAGGCCTTCCTCCCTCTGGCCTAGCTGTGTTCCGTATCACTGCAGCAGCTCCCCGGCCTTTCTACCTGCAGTTTTTTCCTCACGCTCCCCGTCTCCGACCCTGACACTAGGCCTCTGGCTCCCACTCCCACCCCTCTAGCCACCAGGCCTCGTCCAGCACCAGATTCTGGGAGTCAACGGAGCTTGCGCCAGTGGAGAATCTGGCTGCTGGTGTAAGGCCTGTAGGATTCCCTGGCTTTTAGGGATTCAGGACGGACCACGAATGTTGTCCACGTGCGGCTCTTTTGTGGGCGACGGGAAAGAGGAGAGAGGTGTGCAGTGGGAGACCTGTTCCCCCTCATTTGCCAACCTCAGCTTCCCAACCACTCTGCCCTGGCTGGATAGGTGGCTGAATCCTCCTGCCCCTGTGGGCAGAGTTAAGGCCACGAAGCTCTGCTTTCAGTTCACCTATTTGCGGGAGGTGGGGCTTGCCAGGGAAACAGGGCAAGAGTAGAGTAACTGGTCTCATGGAACCAAGAGAGGGGTGGAAACCAAGAGAACCGTGGCCCTAAAAGCAACCCCATGCATGCCACTTCTCCCCATGGCAGCAGGGAACCTAGGATTTGAGAACAGCCAGGCCAGGTTAAGTCAGCCCAGGTACCTTTTGCTCAGGGGTGTGCAAAATCCACATGCCTGAGTGATATAGGTAAGCCAACCTTACCGTTAGCTGCTGCCTCACAGGAAGGTAGATTAGCTCTAGCTTCACAGGAAGGTAGAGAAGCTCTCCTTGGCTACACTGGCATGTTCCCGCTGTGCTGCTGTAACATTTCCAGCGGAAACAGAGGCTACGTCTACACTGGGCAGGTGTGGCTACAAAAGTGCGGTTGAAATGCAAAAGTTGCCAAAAGTGAAAACCGGTCAGACCAGTTTTTCTGCCTCCCATTGTCGACATGTCATGGCCACATGGCTAGCCCCTGTGGACAGAGAGAGCAAAGCATTGTGGGGAAGCATCCCGCAGGGCAGTGTTGTGGGAAGGCAGAGCGGGATCCCTGCGCTTCTTGGGATTCTCTCGGAGCTCTCTGTGCTGAGGACTGTCAAAGCAGCACAGCAGTCTCTCCAGCCCTCCCCCTGCAGCAGCTGTCTGCCTGCCGATGTGTCCCTAGCAGAGCAGAACAGGAGCACTCCAATGATTTGCTCTTTGTTCCTCAAATGGAGCAGCTCACTCAGCTGTCAGATACTTCCTGGAGCTTTGAAAGGGGTGGGGCGCATGCCTGCAGGGCAGCAGAGATCACAAAACACTGAGCAGAGCCATCAGGGCAAGCATTGTGGGATACTGGTGGAAACCAGTTCTCTCGACAAAACAAACAGCAGACTGGCTCTTTGTTGACAATAAGGGGCAGAGGGGAGACAAAAGTCTCTTGCAGGGCTGGAAGTTTTTTTGTCACCAAAACTGGGTATTTTTCCCGACAAAAGTCGCGTTGCAGCGTAAACGCTCTGTGGTTTGTTGCCAGAAGGCAGGTTTTGGTGACAAAATGTGCCCAGGTAGGCAAACCCTAAGCCTTAGTTGTGGGTTAGCTGGGTCAGTGTAAATTGGAAAAAAATCGGAAAAAAGCTGTGTAGAGAAGCTGGCTATTGCCTGAGGCTCAAGGCTGAGAGCCACAAACTCCTTGAGACACAGTTGGTCTAAATTAACAGCTGGGAGAGCGACACGGGCGCTGACCCTATTCTCACTAGTGGAGGAGTTGGCAGGTTCCCATCCCTGCAATGTAAACGCGGCCCCTTATCCTCCCAGGGTAGATTCTCCAGGGACCTTCCTTTGTGCTTGGCTTTTGGAAGCCATTTAAGATCCCACGATGCACTTGAAAAAAGAAGGGAGACATCCTCCCCTTCCCCGCCCCATGGATTCTTGTCAAAAACCTCATCCCGGTGTTGCATTGTGAGCTGACTTCTCCACACCCCAGAGGTGACTGCATTTTGAAGTGATCGTCTTCTAGTGTTGGTGAGGGAAGGTTTCCAGATAGCAAATGTCCTTAATATTGTCTCATTATTTCTGTGTGCTTCCCTGTCCGCTTTATTGTCTGTCATATGGTCGGACTACGTTATAGCCCTACGTAGAACTCCATCACTCAGGGGTGTGGAAATTCCACCCCGGAGTGACGTAGCTACACGGACCTAACCTGTGGTGTGGACAGAACTTCTTCCACGGACATAGCTACTGCCACTCGGCGCTGCGGATTAACTACACTGAGAGGAGAAGCTCTCTCGGCACGGTGGTGTCTTCACTAACATGCTCCAGCCGCATTGGGGCATCTGTAGTGCTGCACACACAGACCAATCGTCCCTCTAATCTTTTCCATCCAGGTGCAGCTTTTTTTCCATCCACGTGTGGAATAATTTTACATGCACCGAGGCATGTGTGAATGTGCACCACCAATAGAAACAAAAACCTTGCTGTGGGCTCTCTGCTAGTCAGCTGGGCGGCACTGGAATCTCTCCTGTGTAGCCGCACAAGCGCCCAGCTTACAGGGAATGCTGATGCAGACAAAAAGCCCAAAAATCTGTTTGTGTTTTGATGGCAGGGGACACCTTTTGGTTCTGTGTTTGTACAGCGCCTAGCACCAGGAGCTGCTGACCGGGGCTCCGGGATGCTACTGCAATACGAAGATTGAATACTACCACTCGTTAGTCTCAGAGGGGTCGCTAACAAATTGATTTGGTCTTTGCCCACGAAAGCTGATGCCCAAGTAAATCACAGTCTTCAAGGGACCCCGGGACTCCTGGCTGATTTTACTGAGAACTCGGTGAGGCTGCATCTTTCTGTCAGTGGAATAGGACCCGAAGCCATAAAGACGGTGACATTCCAGTTGTGCTCCAAGCAGTTAATTACAAGGCAAATAACAGGTTTCTATCTAGGCCAGGGGTCTCCAACCTTTTTGAGCCTAAGATCACATTTTGAATTTAAATGCAAAATCTAGGATCTACCTCAAACCCAAACACCCTTGCCCCGCCTCCTTCCTGCCCTGTCCCTGCTTACTCCATCCTCCCTCCCCTATCCTCTCTCACTTTTATCAGTCTGAGAGCTGGGGGTTGGGGTGCAGGAAGGTTCAGGAGTGGGGCCAGTGTTCGGAATGCGGGCTCCAGCTGGGCACCGCTTTCCACAGGTGGCTTCTGGTTGGTGGTGCAGGGGGCTAAGGCAGGCTCACCACAGCCTTGGCCCTGCACCACTCCCCAAAGCAGCCAGCAAACTCTCTCCATCCCTGCTCTCCCTCCCCCGCTCTGTGCAGATTGGGTACAGGGTGGAGGGAGGGGCAGCACTTCCTCTTCTTCCCATGCCCTGCACAGTAAGCAAGGGGCTCCCAGGGGTGAGGGGCACCTCCAAGGCAGAGGTGCAGATCAAGTGCCAGCACTTGATAGCCTCCCTGCCAAACCTCTTAGGATCACCTGTCAAAGGTTCCAAGATCTACCAGTAGATCTCGATCTACTGGTTGGTGACCACTGATCTAGGCTGTTTCTGTGCCTCACAGGGCACTGGTGCTTCCGGAGGCAGCTGAGCAGAGCTGTTTGCAGGGAAACAATGGCAGAGGGAAGGTGTGGATCCTTTCCTGGCTGGCCCTATTGAGCCAGTGACTTCAAAGCCAGGGACAGCTGTCAAAGGGGCAGGGCCCTTGCATGAGGCACTGTGACTCACAGACACAGAAGGAAGTGCTGGGGAGAACAGGGCTGTGTCCAGAAGGCAAAGGGTTTTCTTCCTGAGCTCTTTCTGGACTCTCTTCCCTGGACACTTCACAGGGGGTGCTAAAAGAGCTCTGCAGACTTGATGGAGAAGGAATTTCAACGACCTTTGCCCCTGGGGTGCAATACGGCAAGAGTCTAAGACTGGAAACTTTTTAAGGTCGGGGGCCACTGACCCACAGAAAAATCAGTCAGGGGCTGCACAAAAGTGAAAAGCAAGCAAGGAAGCAAAAAACACCGCTGATGTGGCCCCCGAGTGAGAAGGAGAAAGACACTCCCCATATTCCCCTTGCACACCAGAACCTAAGGGGGTCCAGGCTAGTAGATTTTGTCCCCCCCCCCAGGCTCTGGGATGGGGTCAAAAATGAGGGGTTCAGTGTGTGGGAGGGGGCTGCCAGGAAGCAGGCTTGGGGTATGGGGTCTGGATGAGAGGAAGGATACAGGAGCCTTAGGGGCCAGATCCAGGCAAGACAGGGGCTGGATTCGGCCCCTGGGCCATATGTTCCCCACGCCTGGTCCAGGACAGCAGGCACAGAGGTGCCCAATCCCATGAAGGGCGATGGAGGAAGAAACTAAGTGCTAGGCTGGAATCCGGCCAAAGACATGAGGCAGACGTCTCTGCTCTTGCAAAAAGATCCAGGTGTGCAATGCTCCCAAGCGGTGGGGATGCTGCTTTTCTGTCCCTTCGGAGCGTCCACAGCTCTGCCTGCCCTGCACGTCGTGCTGGGTCATTGGCTCCACACCGATTCTGGCACCAATGATGACCTTCTTGGCATCTCTTCCTGCAGCCCCCTCTGCCCTGCTTAGAAGAGCAGAGCTAGACCCTGCCTGCAGGCTCCAAGGGGCTCACGGCCCAGAGCTGCAAGAGCATTCGGTGAATTTCCCCCAAAGTCTGAGGGTTGTTCAGGGTGTCCTTTGATGGCTGGGAATCAAGCTTATGCTCAAGGCATAACACCCGCAAACTTCCCAGAGCAACACCTGCAAACTTCCCAGAGCAAACATGTTCTTCTGTGGATGGTGTTTATGATGTGCTTACTAAAAACATGAAAGGCAATTCTTTGCCTAACGCTCATGTGTATAATAACCATGGACTTCTGAGTACAGACCAGCCTTGCTGTTTGTATTGTTGAAGATCCTGAGGCACCTGGATCTGCTCTGGCTCTGCATACTAATGCAAATAGACCTGTGGAGTGGAGGTAATTTTATTGCCATGCTCTACTATCTATAAACTCTATGTGATCTTGATGGATTTAACAATGTTTCTCTAGGAAGCACCTATCTTGTGCTGGCAGTTATATGCATGAGGGACTAGAGAGGATAAATAAGAAGACCCAGAGCTCTGAAGAATCAGGATTCAGAGGTATGTCACAAATTATCTCACATAATGATGCATAATGGTGTGATCATGGTGGATAGGAGCAATGAATAGCAGGCAAGGGGCGGGGGACAGCAAAAAAAACTGGTTTGGAGACACATGCAAAAGCAGTGGGGGCAGGGAGGCAGAGGGTAATGCACCAAGCTGGAGGTTAGCCAGGAGCCTGTGGCTAACACCTTGATTTAGCCAAGGCCTTGTGCACAACGATTTTGCGCCAGAGTGTGATGTTGCTATCTCTGTTGGTGTCTGTGATCTTAATAGCACCTCAACAATACCACATCAAAAGCTCTGGCACCTGCCCCTGTTGTTTCTGTAGCTACTTAGCAGGAAGTTCTCTTCTAACAACAAAGAAAAATGTTAAAATCCCAGTGACTCAGGTGACTGATTTGGCTAGTTACTGAAGACTTAAATGGTGCCTAATGGCAAGCAATGATACTTCCCCTGCTGCAGATAGGTCTGGAAAAGGTCTCTATGCCCCTGGAACAGGTATGAGAGCGAGATGAAAATGGACGCTGCTTTCTCAGTACAGGCGACCCGTCGCCTGTTCTTCCAGGGACAGGCTACAGCAACAACACATCAAAGCCTGTCTGAGCAGAGAGAGTAAACAGGAAAGGGGAAGAAGACAAACATAGCTACTCACAATTGTCAAAAGGAGAAAAACATCAGGCTCTCCAGGAAAGAGGGGATTAGTGACCACAGAATTTCAGCTGGCCAAGTGCCCCACTGCTGTGGTGACCCAAGGACCCACAAGCTACAACGAGCATGAAATATACCACGGCTGGGAAACAGCCTCGGATGCAGATCATAACCTCGCTGTCAGGGCTTTCGAGCCCACATGCACTTTCTCTGCCATTTATGCACTCAGATGGGTTGGGAGCGGCCGTCCTGGGGTTGGACACTGCTCCCTTGGGATGAGACTCAGGCTACATGTGAATAGCTCCTATTGATTCCAGCAGGAATGACTCATATCCTGCAGGGAGATAACCAGGCCCCAGGACTTTGGGAGGAAGGGTCCTAAGAAGAAAATGCAGAATATGGCTGGAAATCCCCATGCATGTCGTGGAATCGTAGAACCATAGGGTTGGAAGAGACCTCAGGAGTCATTGAGTCCAACCCCCTGCCCAAAGCAGGACCAACCCCAACTCAATCATCCCCGCCAGGGCTCTGTCAAGCCGGGACCTAAAAACCTCTAGGGATGGAGATTCTACCCCCGCCCTAGGGAACCCATCCCAGTGCTTCCCCACCCACCTAGGAAATAGTTGTTCCTAATATCCAACCTAGACCTCCCCCACTGCAACTTGAGACCATTGCTCCTTGTTCTGCCATCTGCCACCCCTGAGATCGGCCTCTCTCCATCCTCTTAGGAACCCCCCTTCAGGAAGTTGAAGGCTGCTCTCAAATCCCCCCTCACTCTTCTCTTCTGCAGACTAAAGAAACCCAAATCCCTCAGCCTCTCCTCGTAGGTCATGTGCTCCAGCCCCCTAGTCATTTTTGTTGCCCTTCACTGGACTCCCTCCAATGTGTCCACATCCTTTCTATAATGGGGGGGCCCAGAATTGGATGCAGTACTTCAGACGTGGCCTCACCAGTGCCAAATAAAGGGGAATAAGCACTTTCTAGATCAGCTGGCAATGTTCCTACTAACACACTCCAATATGTCGTTAGCCTTCTTGGCTACATGGGCACACTGTTGACTCCTATCCAGTTCTTTGCTCTTACCTGTTATTTGTCTATGTTACTTATGCCTGGCCCCCTTTCCTGGTGTATCTGAGCCCCTCACAATCATTCCTGTATTTATCCTCACAACACCCCTGTGCCACAGGTCACGGCTGTGATCCACATTTTTACAGCAGGGAAACTGAGGCCCAGAGAGACTCAAGGCGTGTCTCCATTACAGATGCCACAGCAGCCCAAGACTGGCATTGTGGCTGTGTCTCCTAACAACTCAGTGTAGATGCTTCCTGCAGTGCCAGAAGGAATTTTTCCATCGCTGTAATTAGTCTATCTCTGATCCATCTCCATTACATCTGTACTGTGGTTTAGGTTCAGTGTTCTCTGTAAGCTGGGCGCTTGTGCGGCTGCTCAGGAGGGATTAAAATGCTGCCCAGCTGATTAGCAGAGCACCCGCACCTAGGTTTTTGTTTCTACTGGTGGTGCACATTTGCACATGCCTCGGTGCACATAACAAAATGTATTCTGCCCATGGATGGAAAAATCTGCCCATGGATGGAAAAGATTAGAAGGAACATTGCTTAGGTTGACCAAATGACAGCGCTCAGTGGGGTAAATTCTTCACACACCTGGGTGAGGTGGTTAGGGGATCTTTTTCAGGGCAAACCAGACCTAAGTGACTTGCCCAAGCTCACACAGTGGTTTGTTGAACCCGGCTCGCTCAGTAATGCTGTAACCATAGGACCAGCTGTCCTTTCTCTTCTCTAGGGCTGGAGTAGAAACAGCTTCTTGTGGCTCAGTGGCTAGGTGACTGCTCTTTCCCTGAAAGGATGATCTAGGTAAGCACTAACTACAGGCCCACCTCATATTCCCGCCAGAAAAGGAAAGGCAACGATACCCTGTCAGTAGACCGCATTGGGCTAGCCTAGGTGTAGACAGGATCAGCATAGGCCTCATGGAGCACGACAAATAGACTCTTAGAATCATGCGACCTCGAGAGGCCATCTTGTCCAGTCCCCTGTGCTCATGGCAGGATTACATTAACTAGACTAGTGGTTTTCAAACGGTGAGTAGAGACCCCAAAGTGGATCACAACCCCATTTTAATGGGGTCACCGCTGTTGGCGATAGACTTGTTGGGGCTCAAATCTGGGCCAAAACCTGAGTCTGGCTGCCCGGGGCCAAAGCAGAAGCACGAGAGCTTCAACGCTATGTCATGGGGCCCAGGTTACAGGCCCCTGCCTGGAGTGAAGCTCTTGGACTTTGGCTTTGGCCTCCCATCTGGGGTGGTGGGTCTCAGGTGAGCTTAGGCTTTGGTCTCCCTTTCTGGGGTCACGTAATCATTTTTGTCGTCAAGAAGGGGGTCACAGTGCAATTAAGTTTGAGACCTGCAGAGACTTGAGGCCTAGGCAATCCGGGACCGTAACTGTCGAACCAGCTCTTTAAAATCTCCTAAGACGGAAATTCCACATCCTCCCTAGGCAATTTCTTCCACCCTGACAGGAAATTTTTCCTAATGTCCACCCTAAACCTCCCTTGCTGCAGTATAAACCCATTGCCTCTTGTCCTATCCTCAGGTTAAGGAGAACAATTTTTTCTCCCTCTTCCTTGGAATAAACTTTTGTGCACTTGAAAACTGTTACTATACCTCCTCTCAGTCTGCTCCCTTCCAGATTTAACAAACCCAGTTCTTTCACTCTTCCCTCACAGGTCTTGTTTTTGAGAACTTTAATCCTTTTTGTTGCTCTTCTCTGGACTTTCTCCCATTTGTCCACCTCTTTCCTGAAATGTGGCCACATGCTCAAGATGACACACCCGCCTTGATGGAGAATCTCTCCAAATGGTTGCCTGGCCACCAATTGCCTTGGACACTGTGATCCTTTAATAATGATCCTTGAAGCAGTGTGGATCTCACATGTCATGGCTCCGACCCAGCCTCCAAGCTCTGCACTTATGGGCACCACTGTTCCCTGTAATTTGAACGCTTGGGCGGCCACCCAGGTTTCAAATGCCACCCAATGGATTCGCAAAGTGCCCACAGTGCCCACGACTAGCAGCATGTGTTTCCACGGTGGTGCACATCTGCACAGGTCTCAGTGCACTGAACAAAATTTATTCTGCATATGGGAGGAAAAAAAATGAAAGAGAACCATGAAAATAAGCCAGAGAATTACACCCTCCAGACCATACACTCTTGTGGCTAATGAACAGTGTATATGTGTAACACACACACCTATTGGCTGTGGTGTATTGTCCCATGGAGTGGCACTTTGACCACTTACAGAGAGAGAATGAGTTTGCTCTACAGCCTGAGATGAGAGGCAGCTGGCTTTTAGCTCAAGCTGTAGAGGCTCCTGCACTAAGCTCCAGAGGTCCCAAGCTCGGTTCTGCTTGTTGGTGTTACATACGCAAAGAGAACAGAGCATTGCTGAGAGCTGGACATAGTGGGATGCTAACCCCTGTGAGTGGGCTGTACCTTGTGTTGCATGGTCTTACAATGAAGGCTGGGCTGCTTATTAACTTTGTCGCTGTGTTACTGCTGTGGCCAGAATCAGTTTCGAATGTCGCTGTCTTGTCCGTGCTTCCTGAATGCAGGAGGGCTGGATGGCTCAGTAGCCTGGTAATGGGATTACGGGGCCTCCCGCCTCCAGGTCTGCAGCTCTAATCTTGTCAGGAGGGGAAAAGTCAAATCTGGACAAAAGGCCGCCCTGCGGGGTGCTCAGTGGCTGGTCTGCAAGTCGGTGACCTCAGTCCAGTTTCTCGTGGGCCGGGATTGACAGCACAGTCACCGCGGCTGCCATAGGCGTCCCGTTGGTCGTAGTCAGAGCTGCCATCTCAGCCCTAGTGGGACCCCCATCCCAGAAGGCAAAGAGAGGAGAAGCTTCTCATGGGTAAACAGAGAGTAGGAGCTCCCCTTGCCCCAGGCTGAGACAATTTTGGGAACATTCTGGAAAATTCCCCTGTCCTGCGGGAGCTATCTGGAGTGGACATTTCCCAGAATGCAGCAGGCCTGGGGGCAAAGCGGGGAATCCTAGGTTATCTACCCCCCAGGGAAACACAGCACAGAAATCAGTTCAGCACAATGACGTGCAAACTCAGGGCCCACATGCAGAGTGGGAACACACAATCAGTGGGAAATGCATTGCTTTCATACCACGCTGTGGGTTATACCAGGGGAGCTGTCTAATTCTGCTCAGGCCTCAGCCATCAGCTGGAAAGGGAAGTTCAGTCTGAGCAAAAGAATGATTTAAAAACAGAGTTTCAGGATCAGACTCAAATGGGCAAATATAAATCAAAGTCAACCATGACTGGAATCCTTAAAATACGCTTATCGGAAAGCCCTCCAGAAGGGTTCAAGTTGCTTGACAATGTTTCATTAACTGGCCCAAAACTAATATAAATTCCAAGGTGAATAAAATTCACAGGGTGAGAATGACAGAACTGGGAGTTCACTTGTTTATCCCAGCTGTGAGAAAGCTAGCAAGAAACCTGACTCAATTCTTTATAGCCCTTCATCTCTGGAAGGAAACCTCATTGTTCCAAAAAGGTTAAAGTAGGAATCCCTTTGAAATCTCTGGCAGAGCATTTTCATCCGGACTTACAGGCCTTCTCTCTGTCCATCTGGTATCTATTCCCATCCTATTTTTAAAGGTTTTATTATCTGCCTCCGTTTTTCTTGGATTGTCTGCCTTGAATTGCTTAGCTCTGCCGCATGGACTTGTGACCAATGGGGTGAACTGTGCTCAGGGGTTGAAATGACTTGATTCACCTGCTTGGAGGCAGCTAGTGTCCAGCGAAGTTTTTTTGGTGAAATCCCCACCTGACCACTTTGCAAAGAAACCGAATTGCTGCTATGCTGTCGCACACCCTTGCAAGAAAAATTTGCATTTAGTTTCGTAATATATTGCACCTCCTGCTTCTATGGAAAACAATATTGTCCAGAGTTCAGAGATAAGACTGAAAAAAAAAAAAAAAAAAAAAAAAAAACCAAACCAAAACAAGGGGTTTGAAAGGGATCAAATTCTTCCTGCTTCAGAGCACCAGCTAACTTCGGACTCTTGGGAGGTAAAAAAGACACTTCCTCGGGTGGAAGATTAACCTCTAACTGCCTGGTGCCACCTGCTTTCAGAGACAGGATAGCTGGACTCTTGGTCTGGACCGGGCTGGCAGTTCCTATATAAATCCTGCATCCCCATAGGAATAGTGACCATGTGTGAGAAGTTTCCTTATTCTGAGGAATCCTGCCAGGAGAGTTTGCAAAGTTTGGTGGCACCTTATGGAAATCCCCACAATGAGGCAACAGGAACTAGGAGCAAATAGAGAAAAACTCAAGCTGCAAAATAAATGTCCCAATGAGCCAGGCCGTTGATTCTGGCCCATCTTTAGTGGCAAGTGTTTAGCCATTTGAATGTAAGAGGATTAATATGTATATTTGCTATTATGATAGTGCCTGGAGGCCAGGGACCCACTGTGCTAGGTGTGGTATTTAATAAAGTGACAGCCCCTGCCATAAACGGCTTGCTGTCAGGAAACTCAGCCTCTGCAGCAGGAACCTACTGAAGCATTTCTTTAAAAACACCCTTTTCAATCTTTAATCTTCAATAGGGTCAGAAACCACTCTCTCCCCTGCCTCTTGAAATGCAGCTACTTCTGGGGGTGCAACATGACACAGCAACCACTGCACAACATGTTAGAGCTGGGAGTGAAGGGAAAGGCCATCCCTGGACAAATTTCTTTCGCCTACCCCTCCTTGCACTTGGCTTGCTGCATTGAATATTTAATGTGAGGGTGATTGCCAGTGTGAATATGTAACCAACTGTAAATAATTACTTTTATCCTTGCAGGAAACTCAGGAAAGTAACATGCCGCATGTTCAAAGGGAGAGCAGACTGTATCCTGTTACTTTTCCAACTAGTGGACCCGGGTGTCTAGTTGCAGGCTCCCCAAGTCATCATGAATGCCATGGGACAGGCTCATAAATCGAGAGGCAAGGGCGTGTCACGCTCACTAAACACTCAAGCCTTTCTGAATTGCTAGGCTAGCTCTTCAGGACAGCAGGGGAAACCAAATCTAGTAAAAGAAGACCTGTTGAATAAAACCCAATAATAATGAAATCGTTTTTCTTCTGGGTGCGAGTCAGGCAGCTGTGAGTAATTGTTAACCACTAAGGCCAGGATGAGGACACATCACAAGTTTAACTGGCTTCTTTCTCCCTGATTAAGCTTTTTCAGTTAGCACCTGTACTGCAGCATGTCACAGCAGGTTGTCCTCAGCCGTGGATTATTTCATCCTGTCAGGTGCCTACACATAATACCCTTCCTATAGATGTAAATTAGATGCAGTTAGTCCATAGTAACTAAAGAACCACTATTCACTTTCTTTCCTGCTTTTGCTATATTCGGAGCTATTATCACCCATTGCTAAGGACACGCCTTTGGATTGCTCTGTGTTTGAAAAAAGCCACAATCCTGTGACTGAGGTCTTGTCTACACAGGAAAGTTGGGCTGGTTTAAGTTAAACTGGTGCAAAGCTCTGTATGGATGACCTTATTTTGGTTGACTTAAAACAAATTCCTAAGGGCATGTCTACACTAGCCCCCTAGTTCAAACTAGGGAGACTAATGAGGGCGACCGAAATTGCAAATGAAGCACGGGATTTAAATATCCCGCGCTTCATCAGCATGTTCCTTCGAATTACCATGGGATGAGGTTTAACTGGTAATTCGAAGTAAGGGGTTTATTTCGGAATCGCCCTTCTCTGCCGCGTGTAGATGCGGGCAGTTCTTCCGGGCTAGTCAATTTCCAAAATGGCGACCGCCCGGGAACATGCTAATGAAGCGCAGGATATTTAAATCCCGCGCTTCATTTGCAATTTCCGTCGCCCTCATTAGCCTCCCTAGTTCGAACTAGGGGGCTAGTGTAGACGTACCCTAACTGACTTAAGCGAAACCAAACCAACACTTCTATTTTCCCACTGCCAAAAGAACATTGCTGACAACAGGCAATGTTTGCTTGTAACACCCCCCCACACACACCCCGTTAACAGCACGTGTTGATCTTGAAAGAGAGTTAAGCGTAGTGAGGGGTAACCTAGGCTAGTGAGTGGGCCGCATGCATGGCCCTCATTCCTCTCATTGGGCCGCAAGATGGTCGTAACCAAGTTGCTCTCCCGGGATTGGGCAGTGTTGCTACCTGCGCTTGTGTACCTAGAATGTGTGGGGGGTGCCGAGGGAACCGTCACAGCGCTGTGATTGGATGCAGATGGAGTGCTGTGATTGGATGCAGAGGGAGCGCTGTGATTGGATGCAGAGGGAGCGCTGTGATTGGATGCAGCGCTGTGATTGGATGCAGAGGGAGCGCGGTGATTGGATGCAGAGGGAGCGCTGTGATTGGATGCAGAGGGAGCGCTGTGATTGGATGCAGTGCTGTGATTGGATGCAGAGGGAGCGCTGTGATTGGATGCAGTGCTGTGATTGGATGCAGAGGGAGCGCTGTGATTGGATGCAGCGCTGTGATTGGATGCAGCGGGAGCGCTGTGATTGGATGCAGTGCTGTGATTGGATGCAGAGGGAGCACTGTGATTGGATGCAGAGGGAGCGCTGTGATTGGATGCAGCGCTGTGATTGGATGCAGAGGGAGCACTGTGATTGGATGCAGCGGGAGCGCGGTGATTGGATGCAGTGCTGTGATTGGATGCAGAGGGAGCGCTGTGATTGGATGCAGTGCTGTGATTGGATGCAGAGGGAGCGCTGTGATTGGATGCAGTGCTGTGATTGGATGCAGAGGGAGCGCTGTGATTGGATGCAGCGCTGTGATTGGATGCAGAGGGAGCACTGTGATTGGATGCAGAGGGAGCGTTGTGATTGGATGCAGCGCTGTGATTGGATGCAGATGGAGCGCTGTGATTGGATGCAGCGCTGTGATTGGATGCAGAGGGAGCGCTGTGATTGGATGCAGTGCTGTGATTGGATGCAGATGGAGCGCTGTGATTGGATGCAGCGCTGTGATTGGATGCAGATGGAGCGCTGTGATTGGATGCAGCGCTGTGATTGGCTGCAGATTGAGCGCTGTGATTGGATGCAGTTCTGTGATTGGCTGCAGATGGAGCTCTGTGATTGGATGCAGCGCTGTGATTGGATACAGAGGGAGCGCCCGGCTCTCACAGTCAGTGTTGTGTGCAACCCGCCTGCACCTCGCTGCACGGGCCCTGGCTTTACAGCCGACTTGCTTTAGTAATAGCAATAGGAAAAAAAGTACGTGGATGAAAACCAGCAGAAAGCCCTGGACTCCCCCCGGCCTGGTTTTCTTTCCCAGCCCCACTCCGGGGCAGAAGGGGTCAGCTCCCACTGTGGCTGGCCAGGGCTTTGTTCAGGGACCAGACGAGAGGCCCTGCCCCTCCCCCCACAGGCGGGCCCATACCTGGGTGCATAACTTGGACTTGCTGACCGCCAGGATGAGCTTGGCGACGGGCTGGGACTGCGAGAGCAGCGGCGACACGGCCTGGATGATGGTGGTGAACTCCCTGGCCGGGATTTGCCCTGCAACGACCCACGGCCTGGCTTGGACCGGCCTGGGCTCCCAGTCAAGCTGAGGGGCAGGGTCCCATGACTACTAGCAGGGAGGGGGAGGGGAACAGCCCGGGCGGGCCCAGCAGGTGGGCAGGACTTGGGCGCAGAGGACAGAGAATGGACAGAGGTCATAGCGCTCCCGAGCTGGCAAGCTTGTGTGGGGGCAACAGTAAACAAAATATCTCATGGGCCACACAAAACCCCAGTGGGCCGCATGTTGCCCACCACAGGTTAGGTGCATCATCATCTCGCCTGGACATATGGAGTCTGGGGGTGGCTTTGAGGGAGAGAGGATATAGGGGACGGGCTGAGCTGTCCTGAGGGAGGAGGCCTAGAAACAGCCACGGCTGGGGAGAAGGTTTGAGCTGAGTTTTATGTGACTGCCTTGTTTAGCTTTTTAAGAAAGCCGGACCTCAGGAAGGGAGTTAGTCTGGAAGGGTCTCCAGCGTATAGGGTTGCCAGGTGTCCAGTATTGAACTGGACAGTCCGGTATTTTCGCCTCCTGTCCAGTAAAAAAATTCAGAAAATACAGGACACCTAAAATGTCCAATACTTTCTGATTTTTTCCTGGCCAGGAGGCAAAAATCCCGGGCTGTCCTGCTCAATACGGAGGCAGCCTGGCAACCCTAGTGCTTACCAGGCAGCTGTCCAGTCCGGTGCAGGGAGATAAGATGGCAGGCGGCTGTTGGCAGCCTGTTAGGGCCAAAAAAGTCTCACCACGTGTTTCTTAAAGGGGCGACGCTTTTTTTTTTTTTTGCTTAACAACTCTCAGGGTCCTTTTTTTTTTGTTCTGTATTTTTTCTGAATCCATCTGGCAACCGTACCAGCATCGATAGTGGGAGACCCCTCCCCAAGAGTGAGCCGAGCAGCAGGCTATGCGTTCGATGGCGTCTTAGCCTTTCTCTGCAAGTGTTAGGTGGGCTGAGTGAAGCCTGCCCGGCAGCTGAATGGCTTCTGAGCTATTCAAGCAGAGGAGGGGAGATGACCGCACGGTGTCTCCAGCATTTGCCAGAATCCCTTCTCCATCTGTCCTTCCTCCCCACGAAATGAAAGACGCTGAGTTCTGTAACAAGGTGTTTCCTCTTCTCATCACATCTGTCCGCTGACTCCCAGTGGGCCTGTCCTTCTCCTCTTGTCCGGCTGGTGGTAGCCACCCACTCGACATCACCACGACCTCTCCTCTCCCACGTGGCTCTGAAACGGACCCTGAGAGGGGCCCAGAGTATGCGTCGAGCCTTCCACGGGGCACGGTAGTAACACAGTAGGCCACGGGTTTGCAAAGCAGCTGCTCCGTCCCTTCATGAAAAAGGCACAGAAAGCTGCAGCAATGAGTGGGTGAGTGAATGTCTGGGCTAGTCACCAGGTTTGGGGACAGACGGAGGGCAAAACCCAGACTAAAACACGGGAATGGGCTGTAGAAGCCAAATTCCACAGAAGACTGCATTAGGTGCCACTGATGTAACTAATGCCGCCCTCTGAGATTCTTGTACACCCGTTTCAATCCGGAGTGACTCCAGCTGATGCACTTGCTCGGGTAGCAAAGCAGTGCGAGCGAGGAATGCACTGCACTAACTTAGAGCCCAAGTCTCCATTCCCACCCAGGTGCAAATCTGAACTAACGTGACTGAAGTTAATGATCTTGACCTGTGTCATGCTGATTTTATGCCAAGGTCAATCCACAGGACTCGATGGAGTCGCACAAGCATACAAGAGAAGTAACACAACCCCGTGCAGTGATACACACGGGTGTAAAACGAGTGTAAATGAGATCAGAACCAGGCCCTTGGACCTGATAGATGCAGTTTGGGCCTGATTCTGACCCCCTTTTATGCTGGAACGACTCCATCGACGTCACTACTGGCAGGTACTTGGAGCTACGGTGGTGACAGACTTGATTTCAGATCCGGAAGAGAGCAGACTAGAGCTAGCTCTGATTTACATCAGTGTGTGAGAGAAGGGATCAGCCCCTGAGACTCCCTCTGTAATTTACACTTCCTTAGACATCACTTCGGCCCGGGACCAGAGTGTAGCTTTAAAAATATAGTCGAGGCTCTGGGCTTCTTGAAGGGAGGCAGTTTTCTTGAAGTCTGTGGAGGATCTCGCCAGTTCTATATAATTTAACTAGCAGACTTACCCAGCAGGGCAGGGGGCTGGCAGGGTTAGAAATCATAGAATCATAGAGCTGGAAGAGACCTCAGGAGGCCATCAAGTCCAGCCCCCTGCCCAAGGCAGGACCAATCCCAACTAAATCAACCCAGCCAGGGCTTTGTCAAGCCGAGACTTAAAAACCTCTAGGGATGGAGATTCCACCACCTCTCTAGGGAACCCATCCTAGTGCTTCACCACCCTCCTAGGGAAATAGTTTTTCCTAATATCCAAACTAGAACTCTCCCACTGTAGCTTGAGACCATTGCTCCTTGTTCTGCCATCCGTCACTACTGTGAACAGCCCTTCAGGAAGTTGAAGGCTGCTATCAAATCCCCCCTCACTCTTCTCTTCTGCAGACTAAACAAACCCAAATCCCTCAGACTCTCCTCACAGGTCATGTGCTCCAGCCCCCCTAATCATTTTGGTCGCCCTCCGCTGGACCCTCTCCAATGTGTCCACATCCTTTTTGTAGTGGGGGGCCCAGAACTGGACACAATACTCCAGATGTGGCCTCACCAGAGCTGAATAAAGGGGAAACCAGAGCCTAATAAAGGGGTTGGGGGTGCAGGAGTCAGAGCAGGGTCTTGGGGCTGTAGGAGGGGGCAAGGGAGGAGGCTGGGGGGTGAGGAAGGGCTCAAGGCGGGGGTTCCCATGCGGCGGGGTTTTCTCTCTCCTCCCAGGCCGGTGGGGCTCTCTCCCCCCCAGCAGCCCCGGCCCTGCAGCCAAGGGCCAGGGGGGAGGAGTTTGGGGCAAGGGGGGCTACTCACTCAGGGCACGTCTACACAGCAGGGCTAAAGTCGAAGGAAGCGAAGCAACTTTTCGGTCATGTCAGTTGTATCAAAATCGCTTATCTCGGCTTTAGGCTCTGTCTCCAGGGCAGGAAGTCGAAGGAAGAGCGCTCTTCCTCCGACTTCCCGTACTCCTGGGGAAATGAGGCCTGCACGCATCGGAGTAAGAAGTCCGTTATTTCAAAATGATTTCAAAATCACGGGCTGGCTATGTGGACACACACCCTGTTATTTCGAAATAACACGAGTGGCCGCTCTGCAGTATTGTATCCCTCCGAACAGCAGTCCCCTCCGTTTCCATGCTCTGGATAACAGTCCCATTCCTGGCACTTCCTGTTTTCGTGCCACAACCAAACCCTGACCTTGCTTTAACATAGGAGAAGAGGAAGCCACATACCAAATCTGGTGGCCTTAGCTCATATCATTTAGGAGGAGTTCTTGAACAAACACACTCTCAGACGGACACACAGACAGACAGACACACTCTAAAATTATAGATGGAACCAAATGGGCGTTCAGGCGGCCACGGAGCTGCCTGCCTGGGGCCTCCCAGAGCGATCCAGGTTGGGATGGAAAATGTGCAACCTGAATCTCTTGCATTGCTTGGTGGATCATAAGCAGCCTCCCACATCATGAGAGCACCCTGAGAACGGAGGCGTGGGGCAGCCACGGCATGCACAAAATATTTCAGGGGAGGGAAAACCCAACAGAGCAGAAGCATTATCAGAATCACAGGCTCAGCATGAGGAGGGGAAAAACCCCGCGAATGTTGACCTTGGGCATCAACTTCCCAAAGATTATTGTGTTCAAGAGACATTCTTGAAATGCTTCATTCCCATTCGTCTGTTACAAAATGTGCCTGCAATACAAATGGGGGGTGGATAGACACACGGGCACCTACTGAATGTAAAACCTGGGGAGGGCTCCCACAGTGGAGCTGTTTGCATTGTCCAGGCTTGGAATACGATTCTTGTGATATCCACTTGCCTGGCAGTTAAGAGGAAAACAAAAGGGGCCTTGCTGAAGATACTGGTAGCACCAATGCGGGTAAGGGTGCTACTGCTTTTTCATTGCTGGTTTTTAGAATCGTTTTTGCCTTTGACTCCTCTTACAGATAAAACCCACAATGTAGTGATTAGATATTGTGGAGATGGATGCATTGGAAAAGCCTTAGGTCACGTCTCCATTTACTGGAGGATCGACCCGTTAGTGATCAGTCTTTCAGGGTTTGATTCAATGGGTCTAGTAAAGACCTGCTAAATAGAATGTTGCGGGCAGTCCCATCGGCACCGGTACTCCTCGCTGTTGTGAGGAGCAAGGGAAGTCAGTGGAAGCATTTCTCCCATTGACCTCCTGCTGTGGAGATGGCACCAAGCTCAACTTGAGGTACATTGATTCCAGCTACATTATTTACATAGCTGGAGTTATGTACCTTAAGGCGACTTCCCCCCCCCACAGTGTACACCTGGCCTTAGATGGGTGACTAGATTAGATTAAGATTTAAATTTAAATTAGAGGGATGAGGCATCCAAAAATATCCCCCCCTCCATCTCACTTTGCCAAGTCCACTGAATCCTGCCGAGGGTGGTTTTCATTGCAAATTCCCAACATACTTCAAACTAAACACAGCAATGCTGATGCCCTGGCACTAATGCAGCTTGCCTGCATGCCAGAAAAGAAAAATGTTTGGCTAGGAAAACAGATTTCAGTTTAACGCTACCCAGGAGTTGTGCGCAAGCAGCGAAGGAAGGAAATACACTCGGCAGCAGCCTTGTCATGTTAAGGATGTAGGCTGTTTATAGACCCAATCCTGAGCCATTAAAGTCATTTGGAATTTTTCAGCGCACAGTCGGTCAGTGGGAGCCGAATCGGGGCCAGCATTTGTCTGCCAAAATCTCTGCAGGATGTGGAGTTGCTATCGGTCAGGTCGAAGGCTAAGGGTTTATTTCCTTTGGCTGTCAGTGCTGAGAAAGGCTGATCTTGTGGCTTCTGCAGTGAGTTGGATTGGGTGGAGCTGGATTCAGTTGCTGGCTCTGCCACAGACTCCCTTTTGTAACCTGGAGGCAAATCATTTCATCTCTCTGTGCTCTAGTTCCCATCTGTAGCAGGAGGACAGTAAAACTTCCTTTTTCTTGATTATTTATATCACAGCTCTTCGGGGATCAGAGCTGGCTCTTAGCCTCGGTCTGTGCAGGTCCGAGCCCTGACCTCGGCTGATTTCCTTTCCTTTCAGCGAATGCAAGGAAACATGTTTGTTTCTTCACAGTGAAACCTCACCTGTTGCTTTAGTTCAGGGCTACTCCACTTTGGAAGCCACCATGATACTCACAGCACATGCCGAGGGCCACAACTTGAGTGTGGTTGCAGATATGTGCAAATAGATATGCAAATATATGCAAATAGCTTCTTTCACACTGACGGGCATGAATACAAAGATTATGTCAAGACTACACAACACACAGGCCCCATTTAAGTCAGCTCTGCTGATACTAATAAAAGGAAATATTTACCCAATTTCCACCCATATGACAGCACTTTTAATGAGCAATGATAGTCCAGGAATTTAACTACTAAAACACGTATCAACAGAAGACCATTATATTGACTACTTTTTTGTTTTGGTGAAAACAAACAGTCCGCGTGTCGAGTAGCCCTGCTCTAGGGCCTGATCCTACGCCAGTGGGCGGATTAAGCCCATAATCTGCAAAGGAAGCTGGTAAACGTAGCTAGTGGGAAACATTTTAGAAAGTGACATCCTGGTGATGCAGCCACAATCTAGCTCATGGGTCTGCAGTTTTCCCTTCGGTTTTCTCCCCCTTCTTTGGCTTGCGCATTTTGCAGGGCTGTTATCTTATCCAGTTCTTAGAGCTTCTTTAAGGAAGGGAATAATCAGCCGGGAAAAGCTGTGTTTAAAAAAACAAAACAAACCCGCTGCATGAACACGAGAGATTCTTTGTTGCAGTGAGCATCGGGTGTATTTACTCTGGCAAAAGGGGGACAAAGGGACTTAAAATAAAATGAGTCTGATTGATAAATCTTTGGGGCCAGATCATGTGCGATAGCAGCTGGGCGTTGACATTCCACTGTTTTGGTCTCTCGCGTGAGTTCTCTTTCATGTCCACCTAAGGCTCTACATGTCGGGAGTGCACTGTATATATTTAGCTACTTTATTTCCATTCCTCGTTATTGTGTGCGCATGAATTTGCTGCTCATTAAAACTGAGGGCACGCCGCTTTGTCGAGGCACATCCTTCCTGCCATTCCAGTCCTGGCCTCTTCACCCAGCTCAGCCATTATATTTCAACCCTGTCCTGCAACACATCTGTTGTTCCAGAATCAGGCACCTCACACCGCTCTGTCCATGCAACTTGGCCCCGAGAGGCATCACCCTGTGTAGTCCAGTCCCAGGATTTCCTATGCACCTGCAGCACCGAGCCACTGTGAAAATCTTGTCATGAGCTTTGGGCTAACGGTGCCCTGAGACATTTCGGTCCTGCTCATCGGGAGAAAACGACTGTACCTCTGGCTGCTGGTTTGGGAAAGGCTAGTTCTCTGGGGGCTAATGAGGGGTGCATTGCTCCTGGCTTGTATCCTGATCTCATCCACCCCAGGACAACTCCCCTTGACTCCAAAGGGAGCTGCATGCCTCTAACGGAGGCAAATGTGTGATCCCGCCTAGTGCGGTGGGCTCGAATCGGATCAGACGGACGTGTCCCCAGTGACTCCAACAGGGCGTGGACGCGATGGATGCTCTCAGTTTCCTCTCCTCATTTCTGCCAATAAAAACAGACCCGTAGGAAGCCCTGGGCCTTGACACCACAGGTTCCAGTGTATCGCAGCTATTGAATGTAACCATGTTAACATTGACACTCACCTGCATCTAGGGGAGGAAAGATCATGTCCCTTTCGCGGGGGTTTCCTGAGCTTTCACAAGCCTTGAGCCGCTATGGCCAAGTTCACTCCAGACATACAAATAACGGTGATCTCAGTGGCTTGAAACACATGCTCATCTCCCTTGGCGGGCTGTTAACGTTACAGGGCTCGTGCCAGGGAGCAGGATGGAAGAGCGGACAGCTCTTCGGGGGATTATTTTTAGTTCCTTTATCGAGCACCTGGTCTGTTTCAGTGGGAAGCACTTGCCGCATCCATGTTTTGGTGTTGTTACAAGAAGTGAAACGGGCTTCTGTCCCCTGGGCTGACATAAAGCCAGGGACTTTTGCAGGAGCACCACGGCGGGCAGCAGAAACATTGGCAGCTGCTCACTTCTGCATCGCACACAAAGGCCTCAATCCCCATTCCTGTAAGTCAAAAGAACATAACCTAAGAACGGCCATTCTGGGTCAGACCAAAGGCCCATCTAGCCCAGTATCCTGTCTGCCAACAGTGGCCGATGCCAGATGTCCCAGGGGGAGGGAACAGAACAGGGAATCATCAAGTGATTGCTCCCCTGTCATCCGTTTCTAGCCTCTCACAGAGGCTAGGGCAGGGGTCTCCAACCTTTTTAAGCACAAGATCCCTTTTTTGAATTTAAGTGCAATCCACGATCTACCTCACACCCAAATAGCCTTGCCCCGCCTCCTTTGTGCCCCTTCTCCGAGGCCCCGCCCCTGCTCACTCCATCCTCCCTCTCTCCCCCATCCTTCCTCCCTTTCAGCAGGCAGGGGCAGAGGGCTGGGATGCAGGCTCTGGTCTGGGGTTAAGGGCTTTGGAGTGTGAGGGGGGGCTCTGAGCTGAGCCTGGGGGAGAGGTTGGGGGTACTGGAGGGGGTTAATGACTGAGGCAGGGGTTCAGGATACAGGCTCTAGCTGGGCACTGCTTACGTCAGGCGGTGCAGTGGGGCTAAGGCAGGCTCACCCTTGCCCTGGCCCTGCCCCACTCTCAAAAGCAGCCAGCAAACTCCCTCCAAGTCCTGTTGTGCCCTCCCCTCTGTGGAGACAGAATACAGAGTGGGAGAGGGGGCACCCTGACATCAGCCACCCTCCTCTTCTCTGCCCTGCAAGCGTGGGCGGGGGAATAGCTCCAAGGCAAAGGGCAGGAGGTACACAGCAGTGGGGGGAGGGGCAGCTGACATGCCGGCATTTGATAGCCTCTTGGCCATGCCAGTCAGGATCCCCAGTCAGAGGCTCCAAGATCTACCGGTAGATCCTGGTCTACTGGTTGGTGACCACTGGGCTAGGGACACTATTCCTACCCGTCCGGGCTAATAGCCATTGATGGACCTATCCTCCATTAATGTATCTAGCTCTTTTTTGAACCCTGTCCTGGTCTTCACAACATCCTCTGGCAAGGAGTTCCACAGGTTGACTGTGTGCTGCGTGAAGAAAAACTTCTTTTTGTTTATTTCAAATCTGCTACCTATTCATTTCATTTGGTGACCCCTAGTTCTTATGTTATGGGAACAAGTCAGTCACTTTTCCTTTTCACTTTCTCCACACCCGTCATGATTTTATAGACCTCTATCACATCCCTCCTTAGTCTCCTCTTGTCTAAAATGAGAAGTCCCAGTTTTGTTAATTTCTCTTCATATGGCAGCGGTTCCCAATCCCTAATCATTTCTGTTGGCTGTTTCTGCACTTTTTCCAGTCAGTACAGGGTGACTGACTTCCGCTGAGCTCTGGGCCATCACACTGGTATCCCACTTAAACTGCTTTGCTCTCCAACGCGGGATTACCAAGAGGGTGCCGCACAGACCCAGGATAATCCCTGCAGAAAGCAGCCCAGCTGGTCTGCAGTCATCTGAGCCTAGCTGAGGGACGCCAGGCAGGCTCGTTGTGAGCGGCACTTCACTCTTGGCGGCTCACCTCTCACTGAAGTCGCTGCCAGGTTCACTTTGGAAGCAGGCCTCAGCTGCGCCTAGTGTCAAATGGTGATGCATACCAGCAAAGGCATCCCAACGCCCGCTCAGGGGCGGGAGGGGAAGAAGCTGTCAGCACCCTGGGCAGAAGGGCTGCACGTCAGACGCAATGCCAGAGCACACTGGTGTCCCTTAACCACGGTGAGGGGGCAGGACTTCAGCCGTGCCATGCAAACCCACTAACCTGTTGCTCCGGCGGAGGGAACTGAGCAGTGCCGGATTTATGCACAAGCTGAGTAAACTACAGGGTAGGGCCTCAGAATTGGAGTGGCCTCTACATCTGAAAAAGAGACTAGTTTTTAGTTGCACCCTCACCTTTCTACCGGTATATATGCAACCATCAAACTTTACTATTTCTAGTTTCATTGTCCTCTCTGTTAGAACAATACACATTTTTCTGGTGGTGCTACGGGGCCTCTGAAACTTGACATAGCTCAGGGCCTCGGCATGTCGTAATTCAGCCCTGGAACCATGGACAGTGTGTGTGGGTGGTGGATAATGTAGGCAAGGGAAGGCATTGCTTTCCCAAAACTGTCGACACTCCCTGGCCACCAGGGAGGGCTGGGGATGGGGTACAACAGCCCAGCTCCCCAGGTAAAGGGGAAGGCTGGGGCCCTGGCATGGCAGCCCTGGCCCTCCAGGTGGCCAGGAAGGATCAGGCTGGGCGGGGAATGACACTCGGCTCCATTGGGAGGAAGGTTGCTGAAGGGGTGGAGCCATGGGCAGAAGGAGCGGGGCTGGGGCTTGCCTTCCCCAGCTGGGCCTTCACCCGTTGTCCATGATAGTATGTGATTTGTAAGCACTCAGGGTACATCTAGACTATAGGCTTTTGTCGACAGAAGTTTTGTCGACAGATACTGTCGACAAAGCTTCTGTCGACAAAGAGTGTCTAGACTACAGCCAGTTCTGTCGACAAAGCAAGCCGCTTTGTCGACATGACAGTGTAGTCGCAAAGGACAGTGTAGATGCAATAACGCCTTCTGTCGACAGAACTCTGTTGACGAAAGGCGTTATTCCTCGCAGAATGAGGTTTACCACCGTCGACAAAACTGCTGAGTTCTGTCGACATTATGTCGACAGAACTCGGCGGTAGTGTAGACGCAGGTATAGTTTTGTTGACAAAAGTCCACTTTTGTCGACAAAACCCTGTAGTCTAGACACACCCCCGGTGTCCTGGGCGAGGCCTAAAATTGCTCTCTGCTCAGACAGTCTAGAAAACAACCAGTGTCGCCCATCACTTGTTTCTCCACTCACCTCTCCCTGCCCAGAGTGCCTCTGGGTTAATTCAGCCAGCCAATGGAACCCGCTTGCAGAGTCCAGCAGTATGTACAGCCAGGCAGGACATACAGGCAAGCGAATCGGTCTCTCCTTTCTGTGCTCGTTTGCAATCCTGTCACCGGGACTCAGCCTGCCCCACGCACAAACGTCTTATTGACTTTGGCGGGAGTGCTAGGCCTGGAGCCCAGGAACGGGACCAGCAGGGGTTAGCGGTCTGACCCAATCTGGTACCTGGCTCTCTCACTGTGGACAATGCTCTGCAGGGTAGAGTTCGGGTCTGGTATTCTACTCTGCTTGCCAGGGTGCCACCCGCATGGGATGCTGGGTGCTGGATAATCAGAGTGAACAGCTTCCGATGGGGACGGGAGATGTTTTGCCTTCTCGGCCAGTATAGTCTCCAGCTACTTGTTGTGGGACCCCACAAGCTCTTGAATCTATTGCAGGGGAGCCACCAGCCATGCTGGGTCCCTGGGCATGGTGGTGTGGGGCTCGGCTCCTTGCTCCTGGAAGGGGCGGGGCCTTTGGTGGAAGGGGCGGAGCCTTGGCCAGAAAGTGGCAGGGCCTTGGGTAGAAGGGGCGGGGCCATGGCCAGAAAGGGGTGGGACCAGGGGCATCTAGCTCTCAGCACCGCTGCGAGTGAACTGCACCAGCTTCTCCAGCCCTTAATGCCACACTCGGAGTGCACCACACAGTGCTCTGGCGGTGATTTAATGGATCCAGGGCTCCGGGAGCTCCCGCTGCTGCAATAGCAGCAACCGGAGCCCCCAGCTCTTTAGAATTGTTGGGCCCCAAGGCAGCTGCCCAATCTGCACCCCCTGTCGCCGGGCCTGATCTGTCGTGTGGACGCCACACACAGCGTGTGCCCAGCCCACGAGCTCACTGCATCCAGCCCAGCTCCTCAGCTGGAGCGAATCCACATAGCTCCGTCGGATTCTTCGAGAAAATGCCTTTTGACAGCCGCCAAGGATCTGGGCCCGTCGCAACGGAATCGGTTGGGCGTGAATGGAATGGTGAGCAGCTGCTCATAATTAGCCTGACTCGTCACCCGTCATTCCCATCACTGAACTGGACTCTGCCCTGGCAGCCCGGGACCGAAGAGCCCTGTTTGCATTTTAAAAGGGGAAAGGCAGGAAGTGCCCCGAATGCCCCCCCACCTCTGAGTCCGAGCTTGCAGAGCAGGGGCTGACCTGAAAAGCCCCACTTTCATTTGCACTGGAAGGGCTTGTGCCGTGAGAAGGAGACCGGAGCGCTGATTCAAAGAAACAAATGAAAAGCCCTACTGATCTCTGGCACAGCGCTATGAAATCCAGGGAGGACTCGGGGGGCTAAACTCTCCTCCCCGTTTCACCCGGGCAGTCACACCGAGGTCTAGACGCTGACGTGCGACTGCCTTCTTCGAAGTGGCAAGAGTGTAAATGAGAGCAGAGCTTGTCCTTCTGACAGCAAAACGGGCGCAATGTACAACCCTTGGGGATTAATAGGGTTTATTTTTTTAAGCAAACAGCCAAGGTACCCACGGAAGCCAACTGTCTATTTTCCACCGCAGTCCCAAAGGCAGCAATAGTCTGCAGCCTAAAAATAAACCCAGGGTCCAGAATTAGATTGCCTCCAAATAAAAGGCCCGTTCCATTGCATTCCATATTTAGCCACCAGAGAGACTTGTAGCGAAGCCATCGTGTGCGTAGGGAAAACATGCCAAGAAAATGGGGGTGTGTCCTTGTACCCTCAGGGCGCAGTATGGGTTTTTTTTCCTGTCTCCTTCATAACGTATATTGAGGAAGCAAAACGTTGAGGAAAGGGCCTGCCCTTTCGGTGCACGGATGGGAAATGCTATGGTGTGTTGTCCTACTGGAGATGGAAAGTTAAATAAGGCCTTGTCTCCACTGGTACGTTTTGTCACCAAAAACTGCCTTTGGTTGACAAAACAGTGAGGGTGTACACACTACAATGCAACTTTTGACAGGAAAAATGTCCATTTTGGGTGACAAAAAACATCCACCCCTGTGAGAGATATTTGTCTTTTCCCCTCCCTTTATGGCCAACAAAGAGCCAGTGTTGACTCTGCTCTTTGTTTTAACTGGCTTCTGTCAGTGTCCCACAAAGCCTGCCTTGATGGCTTTGCTCAGTGGTTTGTGACCTCTGCTGCCCTGCAGGCATGCGCCGCTCCCCTTTCAAAGCTCCTCCCAGTGAGCGGGAAAGTTGCAGCGCAGGAAAGTGGCAGCACACACACACAGCCTGGGTTGCATCTCAGATGTGGGCAGAGCTTTCTTCACTTGGATCAGAGCCCGGAGGGGGAAAAGTGGGCACGTGCCTTCCTCCAACGGGTCTCTGAGAACTGTGCCCACAGGCTCACACTTGTGTGACCAGCAAGTAAAAGAGTCTGCTCTGACAACTGGAGAGAAGGGTGGGGTGGGCAGCTCTTTGAAGAGACGCGTTATGAAGCAGGGTGGTCAGATGGGTAATCATAGCCCTGGAAGTTGGGACCGCTGGGCTTCCACGTTGGTTTTGTGTGTGACCTGGGGTACTAGGCCCCTTATGACAATGGAATCTGTTGGGGCTGCAGACTGGGCTGCCTCTGTTGGGTTGATTTCCAGAGGCAGCCCCAAGCACAAACTTCAGCCTCCAGCACGACACCCGCTTGACCCTCTCTGTGCCTGCAGCTCTGCGAGACACGTGCGGGGGGCATGAGACACAGCAGCACCCCAAGCCAGCAGCGATAGGGGCTGGGGACCCCAGTGCACCTGGATGCACCACTGATAACATGCAATGGCCTATGGGGCCACAGCTCACGGAGCAGCAGAAAAACGCCAGCCACTGTTGTCTGTTGGAAGCCTTATGCAATGGAACGACTCCCAGCCCCTGAGCCTCAAGGCCCCCCAGCATCGGGCAGCCCGCCATGATGCTCCAGTCCTCTTCCCCCTCCCCCCCACTGCGGGTTTGGAGCATGTAAAATCTACTAGGCTGGGTCTCCCCAGGCTCTGGTGTGTGAGGGGAATGTGGAGAGTGTCTTTCTGCTTCTCAGTCCAGGGTCACGTCAGTGAGGTTCTTTTGTTTGTTTCTCTCTTGAGTGTGGCCCCCAATTGATTTTTCTGTGGGTCAGTGGCCCCCGATCCAAACAGTGTTCCCCACCTCTGCTCTAGAAGTTTAGTCCCTTAGATTTTTCCAAACAGGATGCAATTGGAACTGGCCAATGTCACTGTAGAAACATTGATCATGTACATCACACTAGTCATAGGAAGAGATCAAAGTGCCACGCGAAGGTGGCAAGAATTATTATCCCCATTGTAGAGGTGGGGAAACTGAGGCACGGTGCTGCAACAAGTCTCACCCCAAGCTGAGCAGCAAGGTTCCCTCTGTTTTTTCCATCCGTGTGCAGAATAAATTTTGTGTTGTGCGCCCAGCCGTGCACCGCCAGTAGAAACACCTGCTGCCAGCTGTGGGTGTTCTGCTAATCAGCTGAGCTGCATTTGAATCTCTCCTGGGTGGCTGCCCAAGCCCTCAGCTTACAGGGAACACGGGTGAGCAGCTCCGTGGCAGAGCACGCAGTAGAAGCCACGTCTCCGGCCAGCAAGAGCGGAGCTCCAAGCCCTGCAGCCTGCCCACAAACGACAGCTCCCTCTGCATGGAGCACAGCTTGTCCTTGTGCTTAGAGAAGGGGGCCGGGGGGGAGGATAGAAAAAAACCCCGCAACCCTAACACTGAAATTGAATCACAATTGTTCCCTAGGGCTCTGACGCCTGAATATTCCCATAACCTTCTCATAATGCATTGCTCATGGCAGGCCTCGGGAGAGAGAAATTAATAGCTAACAGCAAGCAGGCAGGGTACAGATCCTGCCCCTCCAATTCCCAGGGGCGTATACATTCTAAAGATACTTTTCCTTTACATCCAGGCCAAATAATCCCTATTTCAAAATACAAAAAAAGGCACAGACGAGGCAAAGAGGGTTTGTGCCAAACAGGAAATATTCAATAAATGTTTATCCCCCAACACAATGGTGGGTTTTCTAAAGCTTCAGTGCTGGGTGTTTTTTTTCTAAGTTGAAGGCACCAAGGGTCTGTTCTTTAATCCCTCCCCATCTTTGGATGATCAAGAAGCTGGTCGGGGCACTAGCTACACATTGTGTTCATGCGACCTGCTCTGTGGTCAAACATTGTGAGGCAACATCCGGGCAAAAGGCCTGATCCTGGATCAAAGAGCAGTTCTGCTATGGATGTCGGTGGGAACAGGAGTGGGCCTGTTTTACAGCAAGCAATGCAGCATCCATGGTGTAGGTGGCCCAGGAGTTGAGCAAGCTAGGTTCAAGTCCCTTCTCTGCCTCAGACTCCCCGTGTGACCTTCGGCAAGTCACTTAGCCGCTCTGTGCCTCAGTTTCCCCATCTGTACCATAGGGATAACGGCTCTCCCTCCCAGAGGAGAAATATATTAACGATTGGGAGATGCCCACATGCTGTGGTAAGTACCTAAGAGGAGCTGGTTTTACTGCCTCTCCATGCCATTGTGGGGTGGGGTTGTGTCTGCAGCCATGAGCTAAGAGGGTCTGAGCCCAGAGAGGATTTTTATGGGTGTTGCCTCCTCAGAACAATAAAGATTCCTGTTGGGGACGGTGCTAGTGGTTCAGGAGAGGATGCTGGTCCCGAAAAGTCGATCCTGAGCCAATGCCACATTGTGCTGGAAGAGGGTCCTGTGTGTACAGAGGGGCCATCTTTCCCATCATGTGCAAAACATAAGCTCAGATCACTCAGGGTGAAAGATCCGATGGCATCTGTTGAGGCGTAAAAGCGGGTGACCCTCGTGACCGGACCAAATTCCTGCCCCAACCTATTGTGAAGCGTTGCTTGACGGTGTTAATCAGACGCTACGTTTGACCCCAGAGGTGGCTGCATTTCAAGGAGACGACACAATTCCGAGGTGTGCAGCGAAAGCCCAAACTCTGCCTGCAGTTACCGTAAATTGGATGCTCATCACGCGCGCCGATCAGGCACAACACCCTGAAAACCTGGGCTTGAAACAGCCTAAGCCCCATTCTTGTAAATCTCAAGGGAATGCCTCACACATGGAGCCGGGCGTGCTAGTAAAACTGTTGTCAGCCCTCTTCAAATGGAATTGAGAACTCCAGGGCTCCACAGGCTCTGGGGAGAAGCAGTGGCCTACCCAGGTCCGTTTAAGGCAGGACATTCCTGGCCGGGTCCCTATGTTACTTTTAGGACCTGAAGAAATAGCCCGTTTCCAAACCCCGACATCTCTTTTTCTTCTCTCCCGAGCAGAGTTGCTGCGTCTCTCCAAGGTCAGTCCCCCCCCGACCGCCTCTATCAGAGAAGATGTGAAAAAAATAAATCCATCTGGATGCTGTTTCCAACCTAGGCCCCAGGCCCGGCGGCAGGGAGCCAAGAGGAGAGCGCCTGTGAAACACAAACGTGGGAGTGGAAGACGCTGTGACAAGGAGGCTGTGAGAAAGGCTGGCGCTTGGCAACGCTCCCCACCTCCGTGTGCGAGCGGCTCCCCCCCGTCACATGCTGGGAACGAGTTAATGGCTTTCCGTGAAGGCAGCGTGCGGCGGAAGCCATCGGGGACGGTGTGAATCAGGGCCGAGGAGGAAATGAAGGGCAGAAAGAGAAGGAAATGATGAGAAACGGAGCATTCTGGCTGCCGGCTGAGGGACGAATACTGCCTGGCCGTGGGAGGGGAAAGCTAGTGGGGGGCGGACCATGGCTGTGCCCCTCCCCAGCTACCCGACGGCACCAGATATTGTGAAGCTGAGCAAGTTTAGGCTTGGCCCGTGGCCAAAAGGCGACGCCTCTCCCCGCCACCCCTTTCCGGAAGTACCCATCGTTGCTTTGAGGCAGGGATGAGTGTGAGCGGCCCATCTTGGAGCTGGATCAGGTGGCTCCCAGCATCACTTTGACCCCCAGCCCATTGTCCTGGGGGGACCTTGTTTTCTGAGACTCCCGCCACTCCAGTCGATGCCAATGGGTGTAGTTGGTGCCGGGAGGGGGGGATAATGTGTATTTTGGGGGTGCTGAGAGCCCTTCAGCCAAACTGTAAACCCTGGATAGAATGGAAGCCTCTTCGAGCCAGGGGGTGCTGCAGTACCCCTCCCCCCACACCCCGAATTCCAACACCTGTGCTCCATGCTCATCACCCCAGAAACCCAGGCCTGCCGGGACCGGCGGCAAAGTAGGAGACCAATGGCTCCCCAGGTCAGGTGGGGGGGTGGAGCTCATCCCTTTCTCAGAGCAGTGTTCTGCTTTAAATATCCTCCGGGTGGTTTGCATCAGCGACAGGCTATGAAGTCAGGGAGTGTTCTGCCCTTTGCTTCATCCCCGCACTAGCTCCAGCTCCGAATCCCTTTACCCGACGCGCCCTTGATTTTTGCCGGCCCAATGTGTGGGGGAGGAGAAGAGCCGACTTCCTGCTTCCCAGGCCTGTGAACGCTTACTTATGACTCTCAAGTTTTCCAATCAAACGTCCACGAAGGTGGGGGGGAGAGGGGGGAGACCGGAGGAGAAGAATGCTCCCACGCTGTGTTAAGACACCCCTCGACCGACTCTCGGGCGGCAGGACACGAGACAGTTAAAACCTGGCCCGAAGGAGTTAACCTTCGGGGTTTGGAGAAGGCATCTCCAGCCTTGCAAATACAATCGGCCAGGAAATAAGCAAGCGCTTGTGTTTGTTTCATTGCACAACTGGAAAAGAATAGGATTTCCTCTGGCTTCGCAGAGCCGGGGGCTCCCTCGCCCCTCTAGAAAAAGGGGCAAGTGCCATAAACGGAGGGCTCTTCTCTTGTTGTTTGCTGCAGAAACATGTCAGGCCTCTGCTCTATGCATCATTTACATTGTCCATTGAGAATATCCCTTCAGATCCAACAGCAGAAAGTGGTTCTCTGAGATACCACTATTCTGATTAGTGCGGCTGTAGCCGCTCTGGGCCTCATTCAGGATCAGAGCTCCACAGGTGAGTGACTAAATACATTGTGTCTCCTGCCCCAAAGTGTTAAAGCTCTGATCCTACAGTGAGCTCCGGGCAGGTGACCTCTATGTGCCCCTGCCTGATTCCCATGGGAGGTGGGTATCCAAGGCAGGGGTCCAAACATTTTCCCCAATGCTCCCCAGTAGCAGGCGGAGTTGCAGAAATGCGGACTGGTTGGCAGGTGATTTGCAAGTCCTAGGGAGCTATCTTTGTAAAGCGCTCGGAGCTCTTTGAAGGAAAAGTATGGAATGGTGAGCTCAAAGTATCGTTGCAAAGCGATAATGCTTTCGTCTGTCAACGGAATTTACATGGTTTTAAATCTCAACAGAATAAACAGGGTTGCTCTTTTTATCAGTGCAATCTTACTGAAGTTGAGCCGGCAAACCTCGGATTCCCTCCTGTTTGATGCCATTCATGTCAAAACAACTGCACCGGATGAGTGCAAGGAATATAAACGCCAGGAAAATCGCTATGCAGTAGGCCCCTTGGGTGATCTAGACTACAGGGTTTTTTCGAAAAAAGTGGCCTTTTAAAAAAAAAAAACTTTACCTGCGTCTAGACTACCGGCGCGTTCTGTTGACAGTAAAGCGAAAGAACGCGGTGGTTTTGTCGACGGCGGTAAACCTCATTCTACGAGGAATAACGCCTTTTTTCGAAAGTCATCTTTCGGAAAAAGGTGCTATTGCATGAAAACAGGGCTTTTTCGGAAGAGAGTGTTGAGACTCTCTTTCGAAAAAGCGAGCCGCTTTTTCGAAAAATCTTCTTGTTGTCTAGACGCTCTTTTTCGGAAGAGGCTTTTTCGAAAGATAAAGATACTTTCGAAAAAGGCTTGTAGTCTAGACGAGTACCTCTTGTGACTCCAGAGAGCGGCTTTCTGGGAGTCTGACCATCACATCTCTCTGTCAGGCTTTTTCAGATCTTCTCCAGAGAAAGCAGAGCCACAGAACAGAGATAGGACAAGGCGGGTAGACAGGCACGGAGGCTGTGTCTACACGGAACTGTTTAAAGCACAACCACAGCAGCACTTTAATGTGCAAGCGTGGCCACAGCACGAGTACCAGGAGAGCTGCGTGCTATGCAAACCACCCCCATGCAGGGAGTAGTTCCCAGTGCAGTAGCCTGGGTCACATTGGCGCTTTATTTGTTTTTTCACACCCTTGAGCCAGAAACCTGTTACCCTGCCCTTCCCAGGCAAACGCCCTATCCCGCACCAGAACCCACCCCACCACCTCACTTTCAGGGCACCCTATATCCCACCTTCCACCAGGACACAGTGGCTATGTCTACACTCGCGGCTTCTTGCGTGAGTAATATGCAAATGAGGCTAAGCATGGAATATCACCGAGCCTCATTTGCATACCTAATGAGCCACCATTTTTGTGGAAGAGGCTCTTGCGCGCAAGAAGGAGCTGTCTACACTGCCCCTTCTTGCGCAAGAAAAACCCTCTTGTGCAATGCCGTTACACCTATTACTTTTCAGGAAGAGCGGCATTGCGCAAGAGGGTTTTTCTTGTGCAAGAAGGGGCAGTGTAGATGCTCCTTCTTACGCAAGAGCCTCTTCTGAAAAAAATGGTGGCTCATTAGGTATGCAAATGAGGGTCAGCAATATTCCACACTTAGCCTCATTTGCATAAGAAGCCAGGAGTGTAGACATAGACACTGTGTATTGGCTATCCTGCCTCCCCATGGGTAGCCAGGACTAGAACCCCCCCATGCTGCCCTCTGCAGGCAAGCACCCTATCCCCTAGGCCATGCTGGAACCTGCAGTACCAGCTTGCTTTCAGGGCACTGTAGAGTGTCGATGTAGACATGGCCTTAGACACCGAGGTGCCCCAAATTTTCAGGTGCCCTACGTGGCTGCATGTTGCGCGTATGGGGCAGAACAGCTCCGCGCCCGCCCCTACCCCCACAAACCATGTGTGTTCTCCTGACCCCTTGTTCTCACTGGAAACAGCAGGCTTCTCCAGCCATCAAGTTCAAGGAGCCCAAAGATTTGTTTAAAGGTGAGGCAGGACCATTGCCACCATGACGCACACAGAGCAAACGGAGACTTTCCGTGCAGAGGGGATGTGACTTCTCTCAGCGTCACACCGTGAGTCATCAGAGGTGGGAATGAATCAAGACTTGGGGGAGGCCTGGTCGGGCTGGTATTTCATGAGCTGCTTTGAAAGTCTTCATGTGGAGCCAGGTCTGGGCTGGAAGTGGGAAATGGACACCGTGTGGTTTTGGATTGAACCTCAGATTAAAAACTGCAGGGTTTGCAGGTCCCAGGGTTTGCAACTAACACTCTTCCAGCCCCTGCCCAATGCTGGCTTTTTGCTGGTGACTCAGCGTTCTGTCTGTACAGTGCCAAGCACAACAGGGCCCTGCTCCATGATTGGAGCTGCTAGATGTTACTGCCATGAATTATTAATTATTAGTAGTAGTTAAGACTGTGTGTAAGCCACACACCTACTGGGTGTGGGCCACTGTCCCGTGGAGTGACACTTAGGGTATGTCTACACTTGCACCCTCTTTCGAGAGAGGGATGCAAATGCCATTGAGCGAAATTGCAAATGAAGCACGGATTTGAATTTCCCGTGCTTCATTTGCATAATCACGGACCGCCGCTATTTTGAAATACCCTATTTCGAAATAACAAACGCTGTGTAGACGTGGTTATTTCGGGAGAAAACCCTTCCTCCAAAATAACCGGTAAACCTTGCTGTATGAGGAATAAGGGTTATTTCGGAAGAAGGGTTTTCTCCCGAAATAAACGCGTCTACATAGCGTTTGTTATTTCGAAATAGGGTATTTCGAAATAGCGGCGGTCCATGATTATGCAAATGAAGCACGGGAAATTCAAATCCGCGCTTCATTTGCAATTTTGCTCAGCAGCATTTGCATCCCTCTCTCGAAAGAGGGTGCAAATGTAGACATACCCTTAGGCCCCCTTACAGGGAGAGAGGGTATGTCTACACTGCAGAGTTTTTCCAGAAAAACTACATTTATGTCCACACTGCAATTGCGTTCTTTTGACAGAAAGCAGGGGTTTTTCTGACGGCAGTAAACTTCTTTCTACGAGGAAGAAGCCTTTTTCCAAAAGACCTCTTTCAGTAAAAGGCATGTGTGGACGGGGAAGAGGGTTTTTTTTTCAAAAGAAGAGGCCTCCAGGAAAAAGCACAGGTGCCCTGGTGGCCACTCCATCCACAGCAATCAGAACTTAAATGCGAGATAGCGTCCAATGAATGTGGATGCTATCTTTCAAAAAAGCACATCACTTTTTCGTTGTGCTTTTGCTGTGTAGACGCTCTCTTTTGAGAGAAGTTTTTCCGGACGATCTCGTCCGGAAAAACTTCTTCCGAAAGAAGCCTGCAGTCTAGACATAGCCAGAGAATAAGTTTGCGCTACAGCTGAGAGTCAGGTGCCTTTTAGCTCATGCACAAAGCTCCTTAGGTTCGGTTCTACCTGTCGGCGTTACAGATGCACTAATTTCTCTGATAAAAATGTGTTTACATTTAAAAATGATTATGGGAAAATAAACCCAAGGAGCGCTGTCAGAGCATTTGACTTTGGTAGGTAAGATGCCAACATTTGTTAAAGATGATCGAAATCCTGATACTAGGCTTTTGGTTGTCGTTTGAAATAGGAAATACATTAATAAAACAAAATAAACAAATACCTTTTCAGCAAGAAAGTGTGTGCCTTGGGGCTGATCCCCACTCATTATTATGAGCTGAGCCGCTCCAGTGCACATCTTTCATTTCCCTGATGCAGTGGTACCTTCGGAGGCTGGTCTCCCAGCTTCAGTGGGTGTAAACAGGGTTAATGGAGCTGTGGATTTGGCCCAAGGTTTGTGCTGCTGTAAAAATCTCTGGAGTGCAGCTGGCTAGTGGGTTCCATCCTGCAAGGAATGGAGGGTGCTCAGAACTTCCTCAGACGGGGCCATGGTGGAGATGAATGCTGGGAGCTTGTGGGGAGTGTTGTCAGGAAAATCTATGACAAATGTTTTTTTTTTCTGCCGAGATTGCATTGGTAAGTGATACATCCTTTCCTTAGTGCTGGGACAGGAAACCTTTGTGAGTGGTTTATTCTACTTTTATTTTGTTATTATTAAATCTGTGCGTGAGGGGTTCTACTTTCACACCAGGGGTTACACTTTGTAATTGTTTTAACATGTTCACTGCCACCATTGTAAATTATAGTAGGAACAAGAAACCAACATATGTTGCTGGTCATGTTGAATCCCCAGGGCTCCTTAGCGGTGTCATTAGCAGCCTCTCTCATTATGAAAAGTGAAACAGTTCTTAAATTCTTATTTATTTATTAATTAAGTCATAGTTGAATTTCACTCAGCTCCTACAGTGGAAATGTGCCGGTCTGTTTCATTTGCTCTACAAAGTCAGTTTCAGGCTCTCATGCACTGGGACAAGTCTATTGTATCTGGGTTCACCGTACTGCAGGGAAATGGTTCCATCTAAGCAATAAAAAAAAAAAAATCAGTTCTCATTTTAAGGAAAAAGTCACGTAAAGAAATAAATCTGTATATCGGGCCAGCTCCCGAGGTGCTTATTTTAGGAATTTCTCTCAATTCTATTGCGAGTAGAGTGATATTCTGTGCTTTTCTAACAGCTTTTGTAGTCTTGCCTTCCATGCCCTCTCAGCTTTTGTTTGTTTGTTTTTTGTTTTAAGGAAGTTTCTAGCCCTGATGGTTGCTGAGTCAACCTTGAAAATGTGACCTGAATGCACACTAGAGCTCAAACCAGCTGGCAAAAGTAAAAAATCATGATATTTAAGTCAAACACATGTGGTTGGCGGGGAGGAGGGGGGTTGTTTTTTGGAGGTCTGACCCATCCTGCTCAGGGCTGGCACTATTTCGTTCAGGGCTTGCTCTCACCACTGACTCAAAACATCCTGCTGGAATTCTGAACTGTGCCTCCCGAGGGAACAGCTGAGGAGGGGCAGGGCAAAATTAACGCTCCCTTTGCAACCTTGGGATTCTGGGTTGTGCCCGAGGCTAACGCATCCTCCGAGCATCCTAGAGAGCCTTCTGAATCTCTCTTGCCCAGTGGTGGGCGGCCAGTAGGCCGCACACGGCCCATTGGTGTTGTATGTGTGTCCCATGAGACATTTTGTTTTCTGCGGCCCACGCCCAGGGCTGCCAGATTCCGCTGGTTTCCATCGGCGTAGTTTTTTCCCTACCCATCTTACTAAAGTGACCTGCACATAAAGCCAGGGCCGGTGCCGCGAAGTGTGGTCTGATTGGTCACAACACTGACTGTGAGAGCCGGGTGCTCCCTCTCCAGCCAATCACAGTGCTGCTACGGTTCCGTCGGCACCCCTCGCAAATTCTAACTACGCAAGCGCACTATGCAAAACTCCCCTCTCCCGGGAGACTGTCTTGGCTACGACAATCTTGTGGCCCACTAAAGAGGGCCACTCACGTGGCCCACTCACTAGCCTGGGCTGCCCATCGCCGCTTTCGCCCTCTGCCTCACAGCCCTGCCTTTTGCCCCCATAGTGGGGTTTTTGAGGTGGTCCATACAGAACTGCTGACAGGAACCTAATAGAGATCTAGGGTGTCACAAACTCCCCTGTCTCCTTGTGGTACAGCCCCACCAGCTCTGTGCTGCTGCCGCAGCCTATCCATGGAGTGGGAGACAGGGCAGAATCTCAAACCCTCCTGACAGCTGCAGAAGGAACCATTCCCCTGAGAATGGGGGTGTCACAACCTAGCGGATTTGGCTCGCTGTGAATAGTAACTTATGAGGCGTTTAACTCAATATTACAAGAGGTTAAGGCAGCAAAGTGTTTCCGGCAGAGTAAATATAGTTTGCAACATTTTTTTTTTTAGTCCGATCCCAGGCTTTGTCTGTTTAGATTGTTTTCTTTTATTGGAACCAGTGCATAATGGCATCCTCCCAAAAGATTCTTCTTTCTGCTCCACTCTGACCTGATGGCTCACAACAGTGGACAGTCTCTGGGCTGGAAAAGGTCAACCCCACAAGGATGCTGTGACTTTTTCAGGGCAAAACTTACCAAAACCGGGATGAAACATACAGAAATGTTTGGCCTTGGCAATGGCAAACCATTAACTGAGGCATTGTGGGCCAGATTCGGATCTCTTTTAGGGCATGTCTCCACTAGGAAATGTATTTCGAAATAACTAAAATCGATTTAATAACTCCCAATTTAACAAAATCAAAATAGCATGTCCACATTACGGGAAAGCCTTGAAAGTAGTCTGAGGCAGGTGCTATTAATGCGGACGCGCTACCTCAACTTAGAGCCCCAGAAAGCACTGGGAAGTAATTAATTCAAATTACACTGGGGAGCACTGGAGCATCCACACTACCGTTCAGAGTTGTTGACTCGAGTCCCACGACTTGAACTCGAGTCCGACTTAAGTCGCCTAGGTGACTCGACTTGAGACTCGACTCGGGTTCATTGTTTGTGACTTGAGACTCGACTTGAGACTTGCTAATTTTGTTAAATCGACTTGGTGAAAAAATTGTCCGAATATGCCGATATTGATGGCTTGTACAAAAGTGACTTGACATTTTTAAAATTAAGACTTGAGACTCGACTTGGGACTTGAATCGAAAGTGACTTTAGGGACTTGAGACTCGACTTGTGACTTGAACTGTAGTGACTTGAGACTCGACTTGGACTTGACAATGACGACTTGAAGACAACACTGCTACCGTTATTTCAAAATAACTATTTCAAAATTAGCGTTATTCCCCAAGGAAAGCAGGAGAACAGATGTCAAAATAACCAGCCCATTATTTCGAAATAATGGGCTTGGTAGTGTGGCTATTCCCCTTATAAAATCGTCCTTAGAGGGGTTATTTCAATATAACTTCCTAGTGTAGACCAGGGCCTAGAGTGAAGGTAAATCTAGATTTATGGGCTAGATCCTCAGATTTAGACCATTTGAGGATTTTTAGCCTGATGAATTTGCACCAATGTAGAATCTCTCTCTCTTTGTTGTTGTTGCTTGTTTTGAAGATGAAACCAAGTGGTTAAAAAAAACACCCTCTGTTAATCACCTGCTGCTCATCTGACTTTCTTGGCAATTTTCTTTATTGTAAATATTTCTTTATTGCAGACTCAGTTTATCTGCTGACTGGAAATACTCGCACGGCGCATTTTTTTAAATCTTGTGTATGTTATGCAACACAAGCACCTGGGCTTACATTGTAGCAAGGGAGGTTTAGGTTGGACATCCGGAAAAACTTCCTGCCTGTCAGGGTGGTTAAACACTGGAATAAATTGCCTAGGGGGTTTGTGGAATCTCCATCACTGGAGATATTTAAGAGCAGGTTAGACAGACAGCTGTCAGGGACGATCTAGAGCAGTGTTTCTCAACCAGTGGTATGAGTACCCTTAGGGGTACTCGAGAGAAGTCTGGGGGGTACGTCAACACAACTGAAATTTGGAGAAAACTGAAGTTTTGTTTTAAGTTTTACAGTGCTATATTATTTTTGTACTTTTTACACCCAAAAATTTCATCGCCTGCCCAGCTCCAAGTAAGTTGTTTAAACAAATGGGTTGCAATGGTAGAAACAATTTTTGTGTGTCTGAAAACTCTGTAGGTACTGGGGGTACTTATACATTTTTTTAAAACAAGGAGTACTTTATGAAAAAAAGTTGAGAAACATTGATCTAGATGATGCTTGGTCCTGTTGTGAGGGCAGGGGACTGGACTTGATGATCTCTCGAGTTCCCTTCCAGTTCTTTGATTTTATGATTTCTTGGTTTTGGTTTATTTATAGGCATTTCTTTGATGCCCATCTCCAGAGCAGTGGTGAGTTTATTTGTGGGACTCTTCTGTATTCTCTCTCTGATGTTGAATGCAAAGACGTCAGCAAAGGTAGAAACTGAAAGGCAAAAGGAGCCTTTCAAGGTCCAATTAAATGACAGCCAGTAAACAATTAGGCATTGAGGAACACTTGGCCTGCCAAGTTAGAGGATGTAATCCTTTGCAGCTCTTTCATGAGTATCCCTCTCCCTCCCCACATAATCCTCTTGCCGAAAGATCAATATTTTCCTCAATGTGTTTCTTAACCTAAGACTTTCAGTAGATCTCACTCTTCTCCCAAAACCTCCGTTCCAGCCCCAACAGCTGGCCTTGTGTGTGTGCCCAGCCAAATCAAAGCTAAGCATCACCCAGGACAACAGATGGTCAACCATGGGTCATGTGATTAGCATCTGCTGCATGACTAGATTAACCAAACTACAGCAGGCCCGCAGTGGTTTCTGGAGTTGATGCATTGCCACCAATTCTTTGGGACTGTCCCTCTCACACTTATTTTTCCCCCCAGGGCAAATAAATCTGCTCACTAAACTTGACAGCGATCACGTTTCACAAGAACAGCATTGCCTGGGAAGTTTAGTGCTTGGTCCTGCCGAGAGGGCAGGAGACTGGCCCAGATGACCTCTCGAGGTGCCTTCTAGTCCTACAATCTCAGCTTCCAGTTTCTCAGCTTCCAACTGGTTTGTTTGAAGATCTGGGCAGTCGTGCTCTTACACGAAAACATTTGCAAGGCTCGGCTTTTCAGCTGTTCCATCTAGAGCAGTGGTTTTCAAACTACGGGTTACAACCCAGGACTGGGGGGTGGAACGTCAGGTGCTGGGTTTCCTTGCTGCAGGGGGATCAGGTGAGCAGTGGGGGAGACTGTGCTGAGCCCCAGACGTGGCCGGCAGCAGTCTCGGCTGCTTTGTGAGGGGGGCGGGAGTGCACAGGGCTCCACACACTGCCCCTGCCCTGAGCACTAGCTCCGCACTCCCGTTGGCTGGGAACCTCCTGCTGGCTGTTTCTGGGGGGCAGCATGGTCTGCATTGCCGGGAGAGGCAGAAAGCTGCCTTATCCCCCCGCTGCACCGCTGCCCGGGAGCCGCTCTAAGTAAGCCCCTCCTGCCCCAGCCCTGACCCTCCCCCCAAAGTCGGAACCCCCACCCCTGCAGGCCAAAGCTCTCATCCTCCGCCCCACCCCGGAGCTCCCACTTCAGTCAAATGATGTTGGGTCGCAGGCGTCAACAGAAAAAACGTTTGAAAACTGCGGCTCTCTCGCAGATGATGCCCAGAAACTTGGGTGCGTCTCAGCTCTCTGCAGCGACATTAAAGGAGCTGCAAGTCGCTGGCCTGCTGTTGGCTGCCCTGCCCTGCTGCACATCCTTCTCTCTGTGTGGCCGGGGTCCATCCGTACATGCTTAGCTGGCACAGGCTGCCGGGCGCCATTCCCTCTAGGCAGCAACCTGATTTCACCTACAAGTGCTCAGCTATGTTACCAACCTTGGGCCTTGTTTTCCAAGCTGTTTGCTGGGGGCAGGAGGGAGATGCCCTTCCCCTTTTGGACTCTTCCTGGTGAGTGTGTATGTCCCTCTGCCTGGAGGCCAGCCCTTCCCCAGCAAGTCACAGCATGCAGGTTACCTGCATTTGAAATCCAGGGGCTGATTTGCAAAGGCTGCCTGGGAGACCCCCCCATTGGTACTGCCGGCATTAGTTTAATGGCTGTGGGGTTGGGGTTTTTTTTTTAGCTTCCTTTGTTGCAGGGGTGAGGCTGCCCCCCTCCATGGAGCGATGGGGAAAGCAGATCTTCCAACGACAGGCACGTTGGAACATGTTGCAGTGGTCAGAGAAAGGGCACGAAGCCCCCAGAGGCCCTGCTGTGATATTGCTTGTGGGCCAGATGAGGCTTTTCCTCAGGGCCAGCCCACAACATTTTGGCACCTGAGGCGGGGAGCTCAAATGACACCCCCATGCCTCCTCGCTGGGGCCAAAACTTTGAAAGGTCTCAATTCTCTGGGTCCCAGTGGCGCCCCCCCACAGTGTGGCACCTGAGGCGGCCGCCTCAGTTCACCTCATGGTAAGGCCGGCCCTGCTTTTCCTTTCAAACAGTGCGAGCGTGGGACACAGCAGGCAGATGCTGGCTAAGACAATCGGCCGCCCCCTCGCCAAAACTCGTGGACCCCCAGGTCCGCATAGAACAGGAGTTCTTCACTAGGGCAGAGGGGGCGCATTGGACTTTCTGAGGTCTCAGTGGTTGTGATGGAAGAGGGGTGTGGATAGAGCACGAAGGCACAGCCCAGGTTTGGCCCAGACTTGGACAGCCTAGACAGCTGCCGAATTTGCAAACTGCTTGAGCAGCCCCCGGTGGGGTCTTGAGACTGCTCTTGGGGAACAAGCGGAAAAGGTCGAAGCGGTCAGTGTCTCTGACCGATGAAGTGTATGACAGCTGTGCCCCGGAGGGCTAGGTGCTGTACAAATCGAGTGGAAGGTGGTCCGAGCCCAAGGGCTTGCAATCTCAACGGCCAAAGGCTGGGAGGAGGAAGAGCGAGGAAGTGACCTGCCCACGGCCTGGGACAAGGCTGGATCTCTGGGCTCCCAGTTCAGTGCCTTATCCGCCTCTCAGTGACCTCCCCACTAGACTTCATGGAACCTCTCCAGCCAGGGGTGGCCCGTCCATATAGGTGAACTACATGGTCGCCTAGGACGCCAAGTTAAATGGGGCACCAAATTCAAGCGTAATATCATTGAAGGGTTTGGAGGTGGGGGTGCTGATTGCATGGTTCGCCTAGGGTGCCAGCTGCTGGCAGCTAGTCTAGGGCCTCCACTGTCTCCAGCGTGGGCAGCAGGTGTCATAGGCAGGGGAAGGCCAGGCCTTCCCAAACTGCCTCATGTGGCCCCACTCAGACTCCACCCGAGTCCCTCTGGCCCCCTCTCCCAGCCTGCTGTTGTGGCACCACGGGGGCCGGGGCAGGCAGGCTGGGCCACACTGCCTGTCCTCCGAGCACTGGGACTGCTGTGGCCATGCGGTGCTGGGGCTGGAGGCTCAGCTATGGAGAAGGCGGGGGTGCTTGCTTGCCGGCTCTCCTCTCTGGGGCAGGCCTGGGACGTGTCACTGGCTGCTGTTCTGGGGCAGGCTGGGGCTGCACTATCCCAGGCTGGGGGGGCTTCTCCGGAGCAAGAGCTTGCAGCGGCCACTGTGTGTGGGGGGCTGGGCTCTGGTGGGTGCAGAAGGGGTGGGCCTGGGGGGCTGGCCTCTCCAAGCCATGGGTCACCCACTGCCCATGCTCTCCAGGCCTCAGTTTCCCCCCACGCTTAATTTTCTCCCTCGCAGGGATGTGGGGGGACCCCATTTGTTCACATCATTCAGGTGACCCGAGGTCCCTGGCGCCCAGGTGTTGGTGGACAGCTACTACGAGAACCAGCGTCGTCGGACCTGGCGTTCCCTCTGCCAGATGAAGGATTACTTGCCATTGGGAAAAACCAAGGACCCCTCCACTTCAACCTAGCAGGAGCTCAACAGTCATGAGCAACCCTACAATAACAAAGGCAGCCTGAGCTGTGGAAGCAACCCACCAATGGGAGACATGTCTCTGTAGCACATTGCTCAGCCATGAAGATAAGACAGGACTGGGCAAGATGTGGCCCGGGGGCCGGATCCAGCCCACCTAACACTTTGATCCATCCCACAGCCTGCATCTGGCCCCCTTCTATTTATATCCTGCTGCCCATGCGACCGAATTTCCAGGCGGTGGCTCAGACAGCAGGATCCTGTTTAAATGGCTCATGGTCACAGTGACCCCTCGGCAGGGGCTGGAGCCACAAGCCTTTTGGGGCCGGGAGCCCTTTACGGTGTTTTTAATGCAAAGCCTCTGGCCCCAGACAACTCTGGGGGGAGGCTAGTCCCTGGCCCCACCCCTTCCAGAGGTAGAGCCAGCCCGTGACCATGTACCAAAATTCATGCCAGAGGGTGAGGTGAAGGCTAGAACTTGAACAGGGTTCAAAAAAGAGCTAGATAGATTCATGGAGGTTTGGTCCGTCAATGGCTATTAGCCAGGATGGGTAGGAATGGTGTCCCTAGCCTCTGTTTGTCTGGAAATGGGTGACAGGGGAGGGATCACATGAGGATTACCTGTTGTGTTCCCTCCCTCTGGGGCATCTGGCATTGGCCACTGTCAGCAGACAGGATACTGGGCTGGATAGACCTTTGGTCTGACCCAGTATGGGTGTTCTTATGTTCATTAAGTGCCCACCCCCTGCAAAAATTATTGCCCACCCCTGAGATGAGGGAATAGTTTCAAGGCCAGATCCCCGCTGGGTAAGTTATCACAGCTCCACTGACTTTGATGGAGTGATGCTGATGTTCTCCAGCTGAGGTTCAATTTAACACCCAAATCTGTTACCTCAACAGCCTCAAAAAAGGAGTTGGAGGAAAGTAATTGTCCCTTTCTGGACACTGGGACCAGCCCAGTAGGAACAAGGTCTTGTTTTTCTGGAGTAAGGTCCATGTGTGGACACACTACTCTATGTCTAGACAAGCCCTACTGAATAGGACGCCTAGGGTACGTCTAGACTACAGGCTTTTGTTGACACAGAGTTTCTGTCGACAAAGAGCGTCTAGACTACATCCAGTTCTGTCGACAAAGCAAGCCTCTTTGTCGACATGAGAGTGTAGACTCAAAGGGCAGTGTAGATGCAATAATGCCTTCTGTCCACAGAACTCTGTCGACAAAAGGCGTTATTCCTCGTAGAATGAGGTTTACCGCTGTCGACAAAACTGCTGAGTTCTGTCGACGTTATGGCGACAGAACTGGGTGGTAGTGTAGATGCAGGTATAGTTTTGTCGACAAAAGTCCACTTTTGTCGACAAAACCTTGTAGTCTAGACACACCCCTATGGAGCTCAAGGAAAGTCCTGCAGCCTCTTAACCCACCCCTGCTGACTCCAGGCCGGGCCGTCCCATCCCCTGCACATTGAGATGGAGAAGTGGGAGGCTGTCATCATGCTCTGATTAGTGAGACATTAAGCCTGGGACCATAGCATATGCAATAGACCCCTACTCTTTTGTACGGCCTCAACAGTGCACAAACCAGAGTCTAATTAACCCCCAAGGCACCACACGCCGCCCCACCTTCTCGCAGGGTGATTTTCCTGTTAGAACTTTGTTTTTTTTTAAGTTGGAGCCGCTGTCAGAGGCCCAAAGACATGAAAAGCTGCTGCTGAGATACCAGCTGTCGGCCTTGATTAAACAGCGACCCCCGTTTATCTCCCATTGGCTTTGAAGCTGGGTAGCTTCGGTGCCAGTAATCAGTTGCTGCATGAGCTGGCCAAGCTGTGTTGCTTTTATTTGTTTTGTTTTTTCCATGCTTGGGGATCTCCCCCCCCCCACCGCCTATAAACTCCTGGCTCTTTCTCTCCTTGCTGGCAACAGCTATCTGCCCAGGTCGACTCTCTCCCGCCTTCAAAGAGTCACTAGTGTTCAAGGCCACTGGATGCCATCACAATTCTAGATCCCGCAGGGCTTCGCTGGCTGGAAGATGGGGAACTATTTGCAAACATGTCTGTGAAATTCCACCGCTGTTTTTTTGGCTACATTTCATTTCCAGGAGAATTTCTGACCAGCTGTGGCGGAATTTTGAATTCCCCAGAACATCATTGTCCACCCACAAGCTGGAGATGCCATCCTGACCGCCCAGAGCTGCCTGTCAGTGAAACTTGCCTCAGCCAGACAGGTTGCTGCGGAGAGGGGCGGGAGGCAAATTCTCCTGGCTATATAACTGTCTCCGCTGCCAGGCTAGGGTAGAAGTGACAGCAGGCAGGTTTGGGAGAGGCTGTTCCTGGGTTGTCGCAGAGGATGTAGTGTGTGCAGCAGTGGGTTTCAGAAACCTGGGCAGACTCAGGCTGAGCTGAGTGTTTGTTGCTTCTGCTCCCAACTGCAGTGCAAATGTGACCCCTGCATCCGCCATAGTCCCTGCCCTTCCTAGAGCTTAGGGGCAGTGTTCCCTGTAAGTTGGGCACTTGTACGGCTGCTCAGGAGAGAGTCAAATGTCACCCCGCTAATTAGAAGAGCTCCCACAGCCAGGTTTTGTTTCTACTGGTGGTGCACATTCACACTTGCATCGGTGCACAAAACAATTTATTCCGCACATGGGTGGAAAAGATGAAAGGGAGCACAGCTTAGCAGTCCCTTCCCTTGCAGACACGCCCTCCTTGCTTGCTCCAGGCGGTGTTTTAGTTCTGTACAGCAGGAGGTGGGGTGATCAGAGGAGAGGGGTGTGGGTGAGTGACTAAGAGCCTGGGCAGGGGAAATAAAGGGAGACGGAGGGAGGAAAATAACAGAGCAGAGGGTGATGTTGTAGCACGGCCCGTGTAGGGGAGGGGAGCACTGGGAGTTGGGAAAATGAGTCAGCCAAAGGGATCCAGAAGCCCAGATGCATGCCATCTCTGCTCCCTAGTCCCGGACAGCCCACCGCTGCTGCCTCGGCTCCTGGCGCCAGCTCGGGAAGCGGGCTCTCTTTGCTCCACGGGGCACTTGGCAAAGACCAACGCTACAAGGCAGCATTTGGCCTACACAGGCTCATCTGCAGGGGTGGTCCGAGATGAGAACGTGAGTGGACAAGGCAGGGGCCACAAAGGATGCAGAGGAGAAGGCTCTTGCACCCAGAGGAAGGGACAGGTGAAGGGCACAAAGGACACAGGCAGCTGCAAAGGGAGGGGAGGGAGTCAACTGGCAAGAGGCTGCAATGAGTCCACACAGCGTCAGATTGCAGGGTGCAAGAGCCTTCTCCTCTGCATCTTTTGTGGCCCCTGCCTTGTCCACTTGCATTCTCGTCTCGGACCTCCCCTACAGATGAGCCCTTTCTTCCCCGCCTGCTCCCCTTGGGTGCTCTGCTCGCTGCTGCTGGCCTCATGGCGACCAGCTGACGAGGGGGAATGTCACAAAGCTGCCTGTGTAGGCTGAAAGCTGCCTTGTAGCGTTGGTCTTTGGCAAGTGCCCCGGGGATGTCCAGGACTAGGGAGCAGACTAACTCGGCTACCCCCTGAAAGTCCTGATTCAGGGCTTCTTGGTGCCACTGGGATACAATTAGACATTGTGTTAGGATGCTGTTTCTCCGAGGGGCACCACGCGAAGGGGAGCTGTGGTGTTGATCAGGGCCATCCCTAGGCGGGATTATTAAACTGGTGCCCCTATGCCTGACTTGCTCTTAGCAACTCAAACATAAGCTTACAGAATTGGTGCCCCAGAAATACTGATGCCCTAGGCAACTGCCTATTCTGCCTATGGCTAAGGACGGCCCTGGCGTTGATGGATACAGGCAACTGTCTAAGCAACAACAGCTTTACGGCAGTAGGTGAGGGAGGCGAGAGAGGTGGGAAGAGGTGGAGGGTGACAGTCACAATCTGTTGTTTTCAAGTGGTTGAGAAATCTCACACGCAGATGAGCCGGCCGGCAGGGAGCTCAGACTGCGTCATTGGTGGCATCTCCCTTTAAATGTGAGAGGATGCGGCACCGCACCGATGCAGAGCTTCCTTCAAAGTTCAGGCCAGGCTCAAGGGGAAAAAGGGGGGGCGAAAATCTGCGGCTTTGTCGGTGCCCATGGTGATCAGATCCCAGTGAAACCATCCCCAAGTACAGGCGGAAAGCAGCCCAACCGGCCTCGAAATGCTACTGATCACCTCTCAAACCCCATCCCTCCTCTCTCACTTGCTATTCTCGGTTACCTGCGAGGGGCCCCTTGCACACGTATCCCTCTGGGCGCCCTGCATGGGGTGGGAAGAGTGAGAAATAGCACCAGCACCAGGACCAGCTCATGGTTTAGCACAAAGGTGGGGAACTTAAGGCTCGGGGGGTCAGATGGGGCCTCTGGGTTCCCTAGATCTGGCCCCTAAGGGTTAGGGCCTCCACCAGCACTGGGGAGCCTGTGCTGGTGCTCCACTCCCCCTCCCCCCACTCAAAAAAGGTCCCCCACTTCTGGTTTAGCATGTCAGGAAGCAGATGGTAATTTACATGGAGGCGTGAAAAAGAAGTGCCGATAACTTGGGGGCATTAGATGTTTGGGGGGGAGACTGTTTAAGGTGTGACCCTCTGCTTTGTTAGCAGCTACAGCCTCTTGGGAGGAACTGAAAGTTGCCTGTGATCTTGTGTGAAGCTCTGCAGAGGAGATGGTGGGGGTGCAAAAGGAAGCTGGATTTTCCCTTCCCTCCCTTCTTCCTTAGTTATTCAGGTTCCCATCAATCCAGCTCCCACTAGGCACAGTGGGTTAGATTTTTCCCAGTTCTACTTCAAAAGCCAGGCTAGGAAGTGTAGTTGGTGTAGGCGTCGGTGCTGGTGTCCCCCAGTTCAGCCTCTCCCAAGACTACAATTCCCATAGCACAGAGCAGTCGCAAGGCTGCACCAGGAGGCAAACTCCTCTCTGGGATGAAACCACTGCCCCACACAACCCGCCGCCGCCCCACCCCCCCGTCCTGCACTCTTCACCAGACTCGTGAGGTAAGTGACAGCTGGAACAGATTGCCTGGGGGAGCGGGGCAGGTCTGGTGGATCCTCCGCTGCCTGGACTCTTTGAGTCCCGCCTCGAGTGTCTTTCTAGGAGCCGTGCTCTAGTGCTCGCTGGAGACAGGGGGCAATTCTATGGCCTGGGCCATTCAGGAAGTCAGGCCCAGGCCCACCGGCAGCAATTCTGGGCTCCAGGGCAGAAATCAAACCCCCCCCCCCATGTCCCTTGGATGGGGCCACAAGCCCCCCCAGAAGTCCCAAGCACCCCCCCACCCCACCCTGGGCTGGCCCAATCCCATCCCCCACCTTTGGGATGATCCCCAGCACAGCCACACCTCCCCTCCCTTCCCCAGACCCAACCTGCCTGTATCAGGGTCTCGTGGGTTATGGATGCTTTTGATATGCCCCATGCAGGTTCCAGGGCGGGGCTACTGGGCCCCAGGGCCTGCATGGGGCATATCAAAAGCATCTTTGAATCAAGAGACATTACCATGGCAGCGGCTGGGGCCCCTGGGCCCTTTTCAGTTGCTGGGTCCCTGGGCAATTGCCCCCTTTTGCCCAACCCAGCCCCTGTCAGTGGGCCTGGTCAGGTGAGATGATCATGGTGGTTCCTTCTGGCTTTAAAAGCTGCTAAGTCCATGAGCACCTCACAACCCCCCTGCTGTGCTCCCCTCTACACCCGTGGGGGACGGATACAACAGCACTTGCTTGCCAGCTGCAGCTTCCACGTCTTCAGTTCAGTCTAGAAGGCCAATCCATCCAAGAGCAAGGCCAAAGTGGCAGGGAGGTGGGAGAACAGTATTACCCCCTACCAGCTTTTGGCAACAGCCCCCTGGTGCCACACCACCTCTGTTCCCCCAGGAGGGCCCAAAAATATATCACGGTGTCACTGAAGAGCATTACTTCACCCGTGTGAATCTACTCGGAGCTGGGGAGACCACCAGATCTCCAGTCACTGTCCAACAAGGCTCCGTCAGAACAGGTACGTTAAAGGTGTTGGAATTTATCCTCCAGCCCCTGAGTTCCCCTCCCCTCCCTGCCCCCGGTGTCCTCTTAACGCTGACCCCAGCTGCCTTGTTAGCCAAGGGTACGAGTGGGAAGCATTGCCTGAAAGAAGAGACAGGCACACGGAACGAACAGCAGCCTGACCACCCGAAAGGAGACAAGTCCGCTCCTGCTGCAACGAGCAAGTATCACGGGGCTGGCGAAGAAATCAGCCAGGAATCATATGATACGGGTGGGATGCGGGGACGATCCCGATGGGAAAATACATGTTCCGCCGAAAGCGACCAGAAGTCCTCATTACTCATGCAGAACAGAGGGCCCTTTCAGGCAAGGAGCTTCTAGCCACTGGCGCAAAAACGGGCGGAAAAAGGCACTTTTCATTTCCGAACCCAGCAGTTAAAAAAAGATACCAACACCTCCCCTTCCCCGCCATGTGATGTAAGGACGACAGCACCACTTGAGAGTCCTTAGTCAGGGGAAGGAGAAGGTTTCCAGAGATTCGCAGAATCCTAGATCGGGATGGGACCTAAAGAGGTCACCAAGTCTAATCCCCTGCCTTTGTGGACTCGGCCTCCCAATGGGCTTTTTATTTTGGCTCTCAGGAAATAAAATAAGTGAGTTATGATTTGTTCACCATCCTTGTGTGTTCAACTGCTTTCCACAGATCATCAGCAACCACTTCCTTAAAGGGGAGACTGAGGCACCGAGCAGAGGTGGGTCTTGGCTAAGGTCACTCAGGCAGGGTCAGGGTGAGAAACCCCGCTTGCTTGCTTCCAGGCCAGTGCCCTTACCCGCTGGACAATGCCATAAGCCTTAGCTCTGCCGCCTGAAGCGATGCCATGAGACTGAAAAGAATGAAAAACCAGACTCTGCTCTGGGAAAGCAAAGGCTCATATGCCTTTGTTGTAACTGGATGGTGTCACCACAGGGCAGAGTTAAGGTTATGTAAGCGTCCGAATCCTGAACCTGGATTTCTTTTCAGTTTAACCTTAACTCTGACTTTCCTGGGTTTACCTGGGTTTGTTTTTGGGACTAATTACAGCATTCCAGTGCCTCTCAACGCAGCATCTCAAAGCATCTGTAGTTTAAGTCTCCCGAAACTCTTGTCAGGAAGCTAAGTACCATTCTAGCCATTCACAGACAGGGAACAGAGAGAAAGAGAGAGAGAGATCAGGACTTTCAAATGTTAAGCCCCTAAATCTGCACATAGGAACCTAAAGCAATGGCCCAAGGCACCCATCGTTTCCACGGATGTCAATGGGTGCTCAACCATTCTGAAAATCGGCTTATTTATTTAGATGCCTTAGTGAGGATTTAGGGGTCTAGTTTTAGGCACCCAGGTTTGGGAATGGCAGCCTTAGCCTCGCATAACACAGAAACACGGGCATATGTGATGAAATGGAAGGCGACAAACTGCCAGCTGATCAAAGGAACATCTTCTCCATACAACATGCACTTAGACGGTGGAACTCATTGCCACCGCATGTTGTCAAAGCCAGGGACTGAGCAAGAGGAAAACATGGATTTAGACAGTTATATGGACATTGGGAATATCCGGGAGTTACGAGCTCAACTTGGGGAGGGCAGCTCTATGCTCAATTTGATGGCATTTCTTTGGTTATAACGTGCACTGAGCCTCAGTGGGGGGTGGGGGGAGACAGAGGAAACATAGGGCCCTGGCACGAGGAAGAGGGTAAAAGGATTGTCATGGGGGGTTGGAAAGGTGGCACACAGGGAGTCTGGGGAGAGAGTGCGGGATGCAAAGAACTCCTGGGCTGTGCAAGGACGGCCACTAGACGCAAGAAAGTGTGTGACCCTTTAGCCATAGCTAACGCTAACAATTTTTCAAGGGATATTATGCCCCCCACTTCGGTGAATCTCTAACTAGAAGAGTTAGGAGGAGGTCTAATGCCAGATGTGCCTAATGGAAGGTTTCTCCCGCCTTCCTGTGAAGCATGCAACTCTGTGAGAGACAGGAGCTGGGGCTACACGGAGCTCAGGTCTGATCCATTTCCTGTGTGCTCGGTGCCGCCGTTTTCCTCAGCTGTAGAAGGGGGAGCCTGGATACTCCCCACCCTGCCGCAGGCACAGGGAGCCAGAGAGTCCGTCGCTGTCTCTCCCACGCTCTGCGCATAATGATGGGCCCCCCCTTTGGCACGCAGCCCCCGGAGAGCCCAGGCGCCATTCTCCGCCGGCATATCGCTGGCTCGCTAGCGGCAGGCAGTCACCAGTCAGCCGCTGACCATCGGCCCCTCTTTTGAAAGCCACTCAGCTGAGCGCGAAACGGCAAGCAGCAGAGGCTGGGCAGAGGAGCACAGTCGGGGCCTGTCTCCCACAGGCCGACCGCATCTCGATCACACGCCCAGCAGGCTTGCGCGCGCGGGCATATGCTAATTGCACCCATTGTTCCCCTGCCCCGCTTTCTCTTCCCCCCCGCCCCAGCCTCGCCAAACGGCTCCGTCGGCAGCTCCGCAGGATTTTGCATGAGCTACCGCTCAAGGAAGCTTTGTTCAGCTCTGCTAACCTTGGCAGACGGACAAAGGGAGGATTGTCTGCCGCAATTTTGCCCTCAATTGCTTTCCCCCCTCAGCCTTCCGAAGGGCACAGCCAACCAGGGCCTAGCTGACTAACATCATTAAACTCAACTCCAGGGCTAGGCTAACCGAGGAGCGGGGAGCACATTAAGCATTTTGAAGCGGGGAAAGGAAAGGGCCTGCATTTTAATGAATGAGGTCTGAAGCAAGGGGGCGGCTCGAGCCGTCCTTACTGTCTTGGTCCCTGGCCAGCGCTAAATAAGGCTGCCAGGGCACTTTCCCATTCATGGAAGAGCAGCCCTCGGAACTTCCCTCTCCGCCATACAGAGCTGTGCACAGCCATCGAGGACACGTCCGCTTGCCAAGAGAGGGCTGCTTCCTTCTGCCGCGGCACAGGGTGCTTTGGGTTTCGTGTGTGTGTGGGAGGCAGGGCTGGCTGGAAACGGAGCCATTTGCCATCTAGCTGGAGCTGACAGAGCGTGCGGGTGGCTAGCGGGACATGGGGAAGAGGCACAGCAAGGGAGGTGGGGAGCCTGAAACTCCTGCCATTCTTTCAAGGAACCAGTGCAGATTTTTGCCTTCCTCCCTTTCATTTCACCTCCATTGCTGCTCCTTCCGGCATCTAACTTCGGAGCATTCTTGGGGGTCCATAGGGGTCAGGCAGGTCACATCTACCAGGGGAGACAAGAGGAGGCCCCATTTCAGGGAGGGGTTGCCATGGTGTAAAGGTTCCAAAATCAGAGCAGGCCCCGTTGCTAGGAGAGAGTTGAGGGCTGTAGGGGTCAGTGGCGTAGCAAGCGGGGGGGCTGGGAGGGGCAGTTGCCCCCGGGCGCCACGCTAGGGAGGGCGCCAATTTAGTCCCCCTCCACTCCCCCGTCATCCCTCCGCTCGCCTGCTCCTCCTCCGCCTGCTGCCTCCGGCTGGAGCCTCCTTCCCGCCCCCAGCCCGACCCTCCTCCATCTCTGCCTGCGGTTTAGTGCATACAGGGGCCCGGCCCCAAAATGGAGGGGGCGGGGGAAGATGCGGTACAAGCTCCCCCCCTCCTCCCAGGGTCAGGCTCATTCGTGCACCAGGGTTGGGGCCCTGGTGTGGCAGCAGCAGCGGGGGGGGAAGGGAGGGAGGCGCAAATTTTGTCTTTGCCCCCAGGCGCATGACACCCTCGCTACACCTCTGGTAGGGCTGAACTCAAGCAAGCTTCATTTCTAGAGGGGCTTTCAGGAGTACAGTGGGCAGGCACCATTTTGAGGAGGAGTTCCGGGCTCCCAAGTTTTCAAGGGATGTTATGCCTCACACTTCAGGGCATCAGCAAATTTCTATCTAGAAGAGTTAGGAGGAGGTCTAATGCCGTAGTTGCCTAATGGGAGAAAACTTGCAGGCAAAAGATCCATTGAAAGCAGATGCAGCTCTAAAAGAAACTGAAGGCCAAAAAGAGGCCACCGTTGTTCCAGAAAGATCCTCAACTCCGCTCCACTCTTCTCACCCAGGCTCCTGTTTCAGACCATCTCTAGGGCGGTGGGGGACAAGAGCTTCTTGTAGTCACTAAGTAGACCACAGGATTTTGTCGACAAAAGTGGACTTTTGTCGACAAAACTATACCTGCGTCTACACTGCCGCCGAGTTCTGTCGACATAACGGTGACAAAAGTCAGCAGTTTTGTCGATGGCAGTAAACCTCATTCTATGAGGAATAACGCCTTTTTGTGGACAGAGTTCTGTCGACAGAAGGCGTTATTGCATCTACACTGTCCTTTGCGTCTACACTCTCATGTCAACAAAGTGGCTTGCTTTGTCGACAGAACTGGCTGTAGTCTAGATGCTCTTTGTCGACAGAAGCTTTGTCGACAGTATCTGTCGACAAAACTTCTGTCGACAAAAGCCTGTAGTCTAGCCGTACCCTTAGGGGCCTTTATATGCCTGTTGCAGATAACAAGATGGGGGGGGAGGTAATCTCTGTTACAGGATCAGCTTCTGTTGGTGAGAGAGACACCAGCTTTCCAGCCTCACAGAGCCAGGCCCGGCCTTAGGGCAAGGCGAGCAAGGTGGTTGCCTTGGGCCCTGCGCCTTCAGGGCTCCCGGCCGCTCACTCGCTCCCCTGGCTGGGAGCCGCCCAGCTGCGTGGCGCAGCCAACCACAGAGACAAACTTTGCCAGCTCCCACCCCCTCTCCCTCTCCTGCAGGTACCCGGGGAAGGCACAGGGCTCTGGCCCCCATCCCGTAAAGGGGAGGAGACAGAGATGGCTACTGGCCCATCCTGCAACTGCTCGCAACAGACCCCTGCCCATACCCAGAGTCTGTCCTGCAGAGGGGATGCCCTGACCAAGCAGAAGAGAGTCCCAGTCTGCCTAGAAGGATGCCCTGGTCAGAGTGAGGGGGAGAGAAACCCTGCTCCACTGAGAGAATTCCTCCCCTTCCCCATATCCTGTAACGTGTTGGGGGGGTCTCCCATGCAAGGTAACAGGAACAGGGGAAGGGAACTCTGGGTCTCACACGCGGGGTAAACTTACACCAACTCAGTGAAACATGGAGTTGATACAGTCATCTTCAACTGTATTGAAAATGGTCTCAAGTCACAGAAAATCGTACAATAACCTCCCAAACGAAAACATTTACCTTAAATACGAGTCTTTTGCTCGGTTAGATGCCAGGAGTGCTGACCAGAAGTTTTAATAGACGCGGGGTCTGTCAAATCAAGGCCAGGTCTCTAATACAAGCCGGGGTCTCGGATGGTTTGTACTAATAGATGTTGGGGACTTCTAAGTTTTATGGTAGCGTACAACGACGTCATAGTGAATAGTAAAGACATGGCAGGTGACACTGAAATAGACGCCAGTTGAAAATTTTCTTAAAACTAGAGGTGTTGTGGAATATATCCAGTGAGCGACTTGTGCTGCCCAGGCTGGACTCTGTCACGCCTCAGCTGGATTTGACTTAACCTAGAACATCCACCGTCCGGACCCCGCTGTGAGCATGCCGCCTTGGGCCCCACAAACTCTTTGGCTGGGCCTGCACAGAGCTGTGGAAGAACTTTCTGTGTTAGCTCAACAGCTTGTCTCTTTTGCCAGCAGAAGCTGGTCCAATAAAAGATACTACTTCACCCATCGTGTCTCTCTAATAGCTTGGAACTGACCTGGCTACAACTAGACATCACAGAACCATTGATGTCTGTGGGAATTTTGTCCATGACTTCCCAGGTAGCTGGGTGTGGTCCAGTATCTTTTACACTAGGGATTCATGGATTCTGAGGCCAGAAGGGACCATAGTGATCCTCTAGTCCAGGGATGAAGAGCCTATGGCTCACAGGCTGCATCCAGCCCACAGCTTGCCTTGATCTGGCCCACGAGGCTTCCCCCTCCCCTCCCGCCAACCAGGGAAGCTCTATCCCTGCGCTGGTTTGCAGGCTCCACCCCCATCGCTCCCATTGGATGGGAATCATGGCCAATAGGAGCGGTACCTGCAAGCATGATGATGCGGAGCCATCTGTGCCCTCCCTGGGAGCTGCGCCAGGTAGGTGCCCCAACCCCCTACCCTCCCCCACACCCTGCCCCCAGCCCTTTCCCACGCTCTTCTTCTTCCCAGCCCCTGCACTCCCAACCTACTCCTGCACCCCTTCCCACCCACAGCCCCACCTCCAGCCCGGTCCTGCACCCTACCTCTTGCCAAGTCTCTGTACCCCCATCCCCAGCCTGCTCCTCAGCAGCCCCCCCACACAGAACCCCTCATTTTTGGCCCCACCCCAGAGTCAGGGAGGCCCCACAAAATCTACTAGATCCGCACCCCTAGAAGAGTTAATCTAGCCCTGAGAGGGAAGTCCTGAGCCTTGGCACCTCCCCCTAGGGGGCTGGAGTGCGAGGGGAACTGTGGTGCCCCGAGTTGCTTATCAGTTGGGGGCCATGTCCATGAGGTGTTTTTTTTTCCTTTCGGCTTCTTATTTGCACGAGGCCCCAACTGATTTTTCTGTGGCTCATTGTCCCCCGACCTACAAAAGCTTCCCCACCCGGATCCAGTCTGACCTCTTCCATAACACAAGCTAGAGAACTCCCCCAAAATAACTCCTAGAGCAAATCTCTTAGAAAACCCTCACATCTCCATTTAAAAATTGCCAGTGATGGCCATGATGCTCGTGTAGCCCCTCCTGTTCACTCGCCCAGTAGGAGGTTCTTCAACATGGGGGAAGCCTTGTGCCTTTTTACACAACTTTGGGAGACTAGGTCTGAGGCTGCTTCGTGTGCTCTGCGTTGTGTGTCAGGGCGTGTGCGCCTCAGGCCAGCCTCACTCAGACAAACCACCAGGAAGGGGCTTTCTGCTGTAAAGAACAGAGAACAGGATTCTAGTCCAGCAGCCTCCTCACTGCTTCCAGCCTACGGGTTCCCAGCTCAGCCAGTGCTGAGACCCTGTTGGCATAGGCGGCTGGTGCCTGAGGGGGAAAAAGGTGCAGGAAGGGCCACCCAGAGGAACAGAAAGGGGGCATGAGGGAGCACCCCATTTAGCAATCATAGCAGAGGCGCATCTTGCCTATGCCTGCTGGGGGAGCAGAGGGTACATCCTGGTATGAACCAGGAAATTCTCCCATCATGCCACAGTTTGTCATCCACATCCTGTCGCTCCCCGACCTACTCCTGAAGCACACCGGACCTTGGGCTACACTTGGTAAGTTGTTCCAGTGGTGAAGTACTCGTCCCGTGAATAATGTTCCACGCTGAATTTGTCTAGCTTCAGCTCCCAGCTATTGGATCACAGTAGAGCTTTCTCTGCTCCCATTGGCAAATATTTGTTCCCCATACTGGCACTTACAATCCATAATCAAATTGCCCCTTAATATTCTTTTTGTTAAGCTAAACAAATAGACTCAAGGAGCTTAGTCATTACAAGGCAGGTTTTCTAATCCTTTGATCATTTTTGTGCTTCTTTGAATTCTCTCCAATTTGTCAACAGCCTTCTTGACTTGTGGGCACCAGGACTGGACGCAGTCTTCCAGCAGTGGGTGGCACCAGGGCCAAACACAGGTTAAATAATCCCTCTCCTCCAGTTTGAGAGCCCCCTATTTATACAGCCCAGGATCACATTAGCCCTTTAGGCCACAGCATCACCCTTGGGCCATGTCTACACTATGTGGAAGATCGATGCTGTCACACTCGATCTTCCGGAGTTTGATTTAGCGGGTCTAGTGAAGACCCACTAAATCGAACTCAGTGGGCTTCCCCATCAGTGCTAGTACTCCTGCTCCTCACAAGGAGTAAGGGAAGCTGATGGGAGCGTTTGGTCCCATTGAACTCCTGCTAAGTGGATGGCAATTTCAGATACATCAACTCCAGCTATGTAATTAACATACCCCGTGGGAAGGGAATGCTGGGGCCCCGGCCACAGCAGGGCTGCCCTGGCCCTTCAGGTGGCCAGGAAGGATCAATCTGGGAGTGGGCAGGGTGTGGCTCCAGGGGCGGGAATTGGTCAGAAGGGTTAGGGCTGGGGATTGCCTTCCCCAGCTGGGCCTTCACCCACAGCCCATGCTGTTTGGAATCACAAATTGGGCAGCCCAAACATCTCAAGTTTTTCTGCTCTGTGTTGAGGGGTGTGAGTGTGTGTGTGGGGAGGGGAAGGGAGGAGAGAGGAGTAATAGTCCTACAGTTCTGCCAATCTTCTTCTGATGGGCGAAAGGAGACTTGGTTTGCTTAGGGCTTTCTCTGCGTCTCCCCATTTCCCAGTCGGCGGTGGCTGACATGGACAGCCCGACAATTGGGCTGTGTTTCTAGGCAGCTAGACTCAAACCACCAAACCAAACTAAACTAGGGGAAGTCAGACACCCAAGTCAAAATCACGCTAGGGGCTGAGAGATCAAGAGATGGGTTTGTTGAACCACACGCCAGGCAGGCAGTTGTGTGCCGGCTCCAAGTGTTTAACAGCTGGCGTGTTGGCACAGGGCTAGGTGGCTCATCTGCGGAGGCACTTGTCTCTCACCTCTCCTCCTGGGACTGGGGCTATTAAGTCCTGTCTGAGGTCTTAAGGGTAACGAATTGGTTGGTTTTGGCCGAGTGCCAGCTGGAAAGCCGCCCGCCCCAGGAAACCACTCTGAGCACACGACGTGGTCAGCCTGCACTCGGGAGGCTGAATAATCTCTCCACCTGCAGGGCACTTGTGGGCTTTCTGAGCCATCTTGGCAGGATGCAGGGGGAGCTCGTGGAAAGAGGAGTGCATGGGAGGTGGAGGGATTAACTCGAGTGGGCCCCGACTCAAAGGGATTTTGCACCATACCTGGAGGGACTGCCCACGTTGTGTAAATCAACTTTGAAAGAGCGACAAAAATGGAACCCGTTCTATAAAAATCCAGGCAGGTGGCAGCCTGAACTCACTCCTCTAATCCCATCACTCACCGTCCCGGGAAGTCTCTGGGTATCGGAACTTCCAAGTCTTCTGGAGGGCAATTTTTTTTTTCAGCCCAGAATATGCCTGAACATATCCCAGGAATGTGATGGAACGGGGAAGGAACACACTTTCCCACCGTTGCTTTTCCAGCTCCTTGTCTCAAGGCTAAGCCCTTTTGGAATGAAAATGAATAAGCAGGTGGAACTTGGAACACCTGCTGCACTTACGGCCCTCCCTGCATCCCATAATCTTCATGTGGAAGAGGCAAAACAGCTCAGCACAGTCTTGGCTGCTGCAATTACTGCAGAGGCTGCTACGAGCACTAGCTCACTAACGAGGCGGGGGTTGGCAAACGTCCCAGCCCAGTCTATGTTAAGAGAAGCAAACCCTTTGATTCAAACAGAGCGGGGAGGGAGGAATAATTAATTAGACATTTAAGGCCAAATTCTGCTCTTCATTACTGTGGGTGGAAACTGGGATGATACTAAAGGCTGGGGTGCAGAGCAAGATCTAGCCTTGATGTCCACATTTCCTCGCTAATACTGTTTGGGGCAGTGCACGCTTGAGAGCTGCATTTTTGTCTCAAAGTTTGTATGTCTCTGGGGTCTTACCAACAAATTAATGGATCCAAGGCGAGGTCCACACAATGAGGCAAGGTCGGCTTAAGATACTTAAAACCATAGTTGGAGTCGATGTTGCTTAAGACAAACTTTGGTGCCATCCTCACAGCGGAAGGTCAATGGGAGAAATACTCCTGTCGACTTCCCTTACCCCTCACGAGGAGTAGGAGTATCAACGCTGACAGGGGTACCCTCAGCAGTTGATTTAGAGGGTCTTTACTAGACCCGCTAAATTGAATGCCTGAAGATCAACCATTGCAGATACATGATCCTTGGCTTGCAGGCTCTCGTTGATCAATTCTTCCCTGCTCGGAAAGTCTTTCTCTCTCTGTAATATTGCACTGGGCCTTTAGTTTTTGAGATGTCGAGTGAAATTCATCATGGCTATCACTCAGTTGATATCAACCGAGTTTACCATAGGGTAAAAGAGTGTTTATAAGGAAGAGGGAGAAAAATTGTTCTCCTTGGCCTCTGATGATAGGACGAGAAGCAATGGGCTTAAATTGCAGCAAGGAAAGTTTAGGCTGGACATTAGGAAAAACTTCCTACCTGTCAGGGTGGTTAAACACTGGAATAAATTGCCTAGGAAGGTTGTGGAATCTCCATCACTGGAGATATTTAAGAGCAGGTTAGACAGACACCTGTCAGGGATGATTTAGATGGTGCTTGGTCCTGCCGTGAGGGCAGGAGACTGGACTTGATGATCTCTCCAGGTCCCTTCCAGTTCTAGTGTTCTATGACTCTATAGGGATGAGAGATTACTCCGCTCTGTTTCCCGAGACCTTATCCTGTTGCCTCCTTTTCCAGCAGCTGATCAGCATAATGTGGACATCCTGGAGCTGAGAAGGAAGAAAAGGGGGAGGCAGCTCTCCACCAGCCACAATGAAGGCACTGACGGAGCTAAGCTCCAACTTCAATGCAGAGTCATGTTTACAAAGCAGGCAAAAGCAGATGGGCTTCCAATGGGAAGCACAGAGGGTCTGGGGGGGCCGTATGACATAATGTTTGCACACCGACTCCATGGTAACCTGGGTGGAACATAGCTGAGGCTTCGGGCCTGCTCATACTAAACCAATAAAAGAAACATGAAGAGGGGAAATTAGGCAAAGAACTGGATAGTCAGTTATTTTAATAATCAGACAGTGGGAGGACCCTAGTGGGGAAACGCTCACAGAGGACATCTTCATGGATCGTTGCTACAACCTGCCAGTGACTTAGAAATAAGCCCGACAGCTCCATCCTTTCGTAACTCACCAACCGCTTTCTCTCGCCAGCTCGTCCCTGATCAGCACCGCTCCAAGTGTCATTCAAGAAGCCAGGCGAAGGAGAAGCACTTTAGCATGACCCTTAATGGATGCCATGCCAAGGCGAGCTACCACATAGTGTGAGCTCCATGAAGGAGGCCCTGCTGCCATGATCTGCTGGTGCTGTACAGCCCTCCGGCCCAATTGCTGACACCAGAAATTCCCCAGATGACCGTCGCTGCCATGAGGGAGCAAAGGCGGAGAGATGGATTTTTAAAAGAACCAAATCCCAGGCCATTCAGAGCAATTTGAGGTCATAACCAGCACCTTGAATTGCCGCTTGGGAGTAAGTTAGCAAGTGAGACAGAGCACTGCCAATAGGCATTATACGCTCCTGTGACAGGGCGTTTGCCCTGCACTGGCCCTTTAAGGGCAAAGCCCTGTCAGTGGGTCACTGAGGCAAGGTGGGTACAGGGGAACTGGGAGAAGAACCGGGGGGTCCCTGGGAGAAGGGAGGACCCTGGAGTGTGCAGTGGAGTGCAAGCAGGATAAACAGCAACCCCCCCTCCCGTGGAAGGGTGCGCAGAGAGACTGGCGTGAGCACTGCCTGAGGGCAGTGTCCAGAAGAGGATGCCTTGGTTAAAGAAGAACACGGCGAGATACCAGCTGGAGGAAGGCGCCTAACGAAACAACAAGCTAATTCCCCAAGGCAACCAGCTGAAGGCGCCATGCTGGTGTGTGTACTCCATGACAGCGCCCAATAGATGGCCTGGTCTAGAAAGTTCTTTCTAGACTATAAGACCTGATGCTTCCTTATAGTTTAGATCCTCTTACTTTGACAGCTGTGGGTAATGCAAATTCTGTAACCAATTAGTCCATCCATCAGTGACATCATCTGTGCCTCCAGGACTCATTCTGCTGGAACCTATGTGAGAGATTGGTTTGGAGAGCTCAGCAGAAAACCTTCCCTCCCCATATATGCAGGAGAACTTTTCACTGTCGTGTGGTCACATAAGCTTCCTTGGGATTCCACTCTACTCATCTGAGGAAGTGGGTTTTACCCACAAAATCTCATGAGACTCTCTCAATATTTGTTAGTCTCTAAAAGGTGCCATGAGACCACTCGTTTTTCAAGTTACAGACTAACATAATGACCCCTCTGAGACTTCCTTGGGATAGTCAGTTCAAACTTGAACTGATGATCTTTCTCCTGGGAGCGAGTTATTTTACTTACCTATTTAAATTCAGTTTTCTTCCAAACACACAACGTGCATATTTAGATGAGGACGTGAATAAGTGCCAAACTGATCCAACATATCCGACAATACGCATTGTTGTGAAACCCACATCCAGAGGGTCGCGAGGAAATACTATTTACACCAGCAATCAGTCATTATGATTTCAAACTAGACTCAGCAACCTTACCAAACAGAGCAAGAGGTGGAAGAGCGCAAACAATTTTAATCACTATTTGCTGGGGACAATTAATCATGATATTAAAACAGAAAAGATGGGATTTTTCAGATCAGCATATACCTATGTAGGCATGCAAAAATACGCATGCCATTGTACACCGAATTTTGCAGAATCATTGCACATTATGCAAACAAAAGTTCATCGATGTTGCTAACGGGGATTTGCAGAACAAGTGTCACCAATGTAGATGCAAATGCTGTGCTGAATATCTGACCCCAAAATGACGACTCACCAGGCACGACCTATTTTTATATGGGAATTTTCCATCTAATGTCACTGGGTCCCAATATCTGGGCAAACTTAGTTTGTCTCTGTGGGTTGACTTGTTCCTGGTAACCCAAGAGAGTTATTGTGACACTGTGGAGGTCAACAAATTCTCTCTCTTTTGGGATGTAATGCTGCTCTGTCTTCCGTAGATCTGGCAATTAACCCTTGAAATCAACATAAGTAACTTGGCTTATCCTCCATGCCAGCAAAGGGGACTAGCCATCCTTTCATGAGGTTATTTCTCCAGCCCTTCCGGTGACTCCGAAAGGAAGTCTTGTATCAGGGCTGAGTGTTTGTTACAATGAAAGGTACTGTTGCCCCAAACTTGCCTGTCTCAATGATAGGGATGTGCATTGTAATGGTCTGTTTTACAGGAAGCCTGCACAATGGTGCCAGCCTGATAGCCAAAGGGATACGGAAATCTGGACACTGTCACCAGCGTGACAGGAGTTGTGGAACTATTTTATCACCACAGAGAACAGATCTTGTCTAAAGTGAGGGGTTGGCATGAGGCGGTAGCTGGGGGGGAAGGGAGATGAGAAATCTTGCTCCCACTAATCACTCCGATTACATCTCTCAGCTGTAGAGCGCTTTAGCAGTCGTGCCTGCCTTGCCGCAGCCCTGAGATGGGCGGAAGTTACACTATCACCCCTTTTAGGGATGGACTGGTGTCTGCAGGGGGAGGGGAGGCAGGGAGGGCCTCCTGGAGGAGCAGGGAGGGGACATGAGGAGGCACCCCATTTAGCAAACAAAATTTTGACGGGGCACTGGAGGTTGGAGGGGGACGAGTCACCTATAGACACAAGCGGGGGAAGCAACTCATCTGACGTTGGTCTCAGAATGGGGCTGAGGCTCTTGTCGCCCATTGCGTCACTCACCTGACAAGAGTACAACGCCTGCCGGGCCTAGATTTGGCCTCGCAGCCAATTGGCTCAGCCCATCCCTTGGGTCTTCCAGGCTGTCTGCGTCCCAACCACGGGGGTGGCTGCCCTGAACCCCACTATGAAGGTGGAGAGCTAGCTGTATTGAAACCCCTCCCTTCTGGCTGGCTGCCCAGGCATAGGCTAACAACTGCCAGCTCTAAATGGAGATGCCTACTGAGCCCAGTTTAGTGCTGGTGTAAGCTGGCACTACTTTTGAAGCTGATGGAGTTATGTAAGGGCCCCCAATTCAAGCCCTAGGGCTTTTTCTGGTTCCTAATCAAATCAATGGCAAAGCTCCCATTCTCTTCCCGGGGCCTTGGCTCGGGCCCATACACCATAATGACACACAAACCAAATGCCTTGGCAGACAGGAGCACGGGGATGCAGAGAACATGCCTGGATCAAAGAGGGAATTTAATCAAAATTTCCAATAGCGCGACATGAATGGATCCAGTGCTCTCTGCCCGGGATGCTCCTCTCTGCATCTGCATGCTCAGAACTCATGTTTATTTTCAAATATAGCCGACGACCTGTGGGCGAGGGCGGGGGGAGTGGTAGAGGCCGCTAAATAGCTTCTTTGTGTCTCTTCGTCTGCAGCCCCAGGACTCGGGTGGAATCGTCGCCTTCCATTTGCCATTGGCTCCCTTTAAAAGTCCGAGGTGGGCCCAGTCCTCACGATTCCGTTTGCATCCGTTCATCTTGCAGCTTCGCCGGAATGAGCTGGGAGGGGCCAGCCAGCGAGGTGCCTGGAAAAGCGAAACCCACCGAAGGATGTTCATTCCTAGCTTTTGCAAGCTCAGAGCTGGGTTCTGCTGCCTTTCTTCATGTCAAATGGCACCTCCTTCTGCTGTCAAAACACTTTCCATGGGACTAGAGGGGGAGTTAGGGAGTCCTGGGGCAGGGTCTGTTCCCGAGATGATAATGTAACGCACCTCGTAGCTCAGGGCAGGAAGGGATCAGCTGAGTGGTCCAGGAGAGAACTCTCCCATCCCACACAGTGAGCTGCCTGTAATGGGTTGTTTTCATCTTCCTCTGAAGGAAAAGATACTGGGCATTGTAGGAAGCAGAATGCCAGACTCAGGGCTCAGCGGTTTAACCCTGGGTGGCAAATTCTGTGTTTCTAGGATCTGGGAGAATTTTACACATTACTTCTCCCAAAGAAGCCAAATGTGAACTTGAATCTGCAGCGGGCACATTCTCCCCCAGGCTCCATGTATTTTTATAGACCCTAACGTATACCAGGTACCCTCCTCCTCCTTCTCTCCTCCTAACGAGTGCCAGGTCTCCTCCCTTCTTACCATAGATGCCATCAGGCAGAGCTGTCCCTATCGCCAGTGGATCCCTTATCCCGCCTAACTAATGCGGGAGCCAGCTCCATCCTTGGAGCAGCCTGTGTTGGCTGCCTGGCCGCTTCCCGGGTGGCCATCAAACTCACCACCCTGTGCTCCCCAGGCAAATGTCCTATCCCCTAAGCCACAGTAAAACCCACCACTCCCCCCTATTTCCAGCGGGTCCTTTATCCCTTTTTCCTACTACGGAAACCAGCGCCATCCCTGGGGAGCTTGTGTTGGCTGTCCAGCCCCGCCCTGAGTGGATGAATCAGGGCAGCCATCCCAGGCCTGTGCTTTTGGGGGCCCCACAGCGGCTGCCCCAGTCGTCCTATGGTTGGGAGGGACTGGGGGATTAGTGGCAGGGTTTGCCCCCCACTCCACTCACCACCTGAGTGGCAGGAGCTGGAGTGGCCCGGCAGCCTGCTCCACCCCGCCATGCTGCCTTCTGCCATTGGCGGGGAAGCGGAGCGCTCTGGCCCCAGGGCGGTCTGGTTCCCGCTGCCCCTGTGGTGACTGTGCGTGCGTGGGACGAACCTTGCTGTCCTGGCTGCACTAGGCCCCTGTAACCCCTGGGCCGCATTGCTTGGGGGAGGGGCTAAGGGGGTGGAGTGGGGGCAGAGCAGGGGCAGGGTTTGGGGGAGGGCTGTAGTGGGGGCAGGGGAAAGGTGGGGCCTGAGGCAGGGAGGTTGCTGCAGGCCCCTCCCCGGGACATGGGAGGGGGGTTGCCTCAGGCCCCGTGCCCCCCCTCGGGACGGCCTGCCTTAAGGGGAAGCTAGAGGTGAGAAAGGTGCGGCTGTGCAAACTCCCTCAGTCCAAGTTCCCAGACCTTTCGGATTGACGTTCCTGAATGCGTTGGACCTCCGAGGCAGAGCCCATGCACACTGGGGGGTCCGGGGGTTTGATGTCTGTCCCAGGAAAGGACGAGGAGAAATGGATATTGTAGGCTGCTGGACTCTTTCTCTAGCCCCAGATCGACTGACACCTCCACCCACAGTCTTCAAGCCCCTGCCTCGGGGGGCACCGTTTATTCATTGAGACACAAAACTCACCCCAAGCAGGCTGCAGGGACCCAGAGCACTTTCCTCTGGCATCTTTGCCCCCCGATTCCTGACCAGCCCCAGGAGCCCCCTTGCTTCCTGCCCCTCATCTCCAGAAGACACCTCAGCCCCACTCAGCTGCTCTGAGACTGGAACGGTGCTGGCAGGCCCGTTAGCCCAGAGGCAGACCACTTGGTTCCTGACATATTAGCAGAAAAAGAACTTTTCAAAGCCCATGGTGGTAAATAAGTTGACCTGGCTTTTGTCCTAGAGACACCCAGCCCCTGGGCGTGTGAGTGTGAAGCCTGCAGCCAGACTCCGGACTCCCTTCCCCGATTGCCATGCTGCAAGGATGCCGAGTTGGAACAGCTGCTGGAATGACAAGGAGCTGGTGGCTGACAGGCCAGCTGAGGTGGTAAGTAAAACAAGTCCTTTTGCTGCACTATTTTCTCCTGAAAGGCCTCATTCAAAGCCCATTGCTCTCAATGGACAAACTCCCATGAACCTCCCAGTCTGGAATGTGGGATTGGGACATTTCATGATCAAAGAAGAAAACATTCTTTCCCCTTGGTGCCTCAGTGGCTTGGAAACATGTTCTGTGGGCCTGGGGCATGTGGGGGCAAGAGGCACTTTCTATTTTTTCAGACCGCACAGCCTGCCTTTTGCTGATTGCCGAGGGTATTAACGTTTGGGGCAGCTGGTATAAATCAGCTTAGCTCTGGTGCCAACATAGTGCTTAGAATTGCAGACCATTTGCACCAAGGGCAGGCAAATACTGTCTTATGGGCCAGATCCGGTCTGTCACTATATTTATCTACATGGCCACTGGCGATCGAAACTCCTGTTGGAGGCAGATCATTGTTCCCGGCCAATGGGAGCTGTGTCCCGATCTGCGCCACTTCCCACCGCTCCCATTGGCTGGGAACGGCGATCCGTGGCCAATGGGAGTTGCGATCACCAGTGCCTGTGGCCAAGTGGGTAAATGTAGTGGCTGCAACCTGCCAGGGGGCCGTGTTATTGCCCAATCTTGATTTACACCAAACTGAGTTCAATGGAGCTCTGCTGATTTACACCACCTGAGAATCTGGCCCAGTTCACTACATGGGACGGTCTGTGTAATTCCGAGTAAAAAAAAACCCCCCCACACACGCCAAACAAATCCAGAGATTGCAAAATATATAATTCTACGAAACCGAAAAAGGCCACGAAATGTGAACTCCTCCGACGTCAAAGGGATTCATCCGGAAGAGCTTGGTCAAAACTTTCATCTGTCCTGACAACTTCTTGGAAAATCAACCAGAACACTAAGGGAGAAATCCACAGAAGTCAGACACTACTCAGAATCAAACCTCCCAGCCAAGCTTTCAGAGATATATTGAGAACTAGAAGATTTACCTGGCCTTGCTCGGGTCCCTCAACTCAATTAATTTTTGTATTTTTCAAAAGAAAATGAAAATGTACATGTTTGATTTGAATCCTTGTTTGGGGGGGGGGAGCTAGGGATGAGGGGTTTAGTAAGTGGACTAACCCAGCCCTCACTCACCACAGCAGGTTGGGCCCAGGTAAGAAGCGCTTCTCCATGGCTGCTGTAGCTCCTGCAGGCACAGCTGGGGGAGGGGTGTATGTCCCCCGCATGGGGCAGGTCCAGATTAATCTGCCCCCTGTGCTCCCCAGCCAGAGTGAGGGATGCAGAAAACTATGCACTTTCCCATTGCTCCCTGACAAAGGGGAACAAGCAGTTCCTGCATAAATCGGGTGGGGAGCATCAGCTCTCCCCATCCTCCCTAAAGGGCACCTGGGTGTGTGTGTGTGAAAGGCTCAAGGCTGAGGCTGTTCCAGATGGGAAAGGTGTCCCCAGCCAGCCCTTTTCACCTGCCTGGTGATTCTGCCTCTGCTTTTAATAAAACCATACAGAAAAATCCCATTCTCTCAAATACACTTACCTGGTGTTGCTCGGGTCTTCCAGGGCAGGGGACTGGTGGTGTGGGAGTGCAGGAGTCAGAGCAGGGGTTGAAAAGGGACTCAGGGTAGTGGGTGAGGTGCAGGAGTCAGGAGAGGGTCCTGGAAGTAAGAGAAGCACAGGACAGAGGGTGGAGGAGGCCACTGGCTTCTCCCAGGGGCCAGCTTGGGATGGTGTGGGCTCTCTCACCCCGTCTGCTGGAGTCTCCCTGGGGTGGGGGAAGGGGCCACGCAGCTCACTCTCTGGTTTCGCTCCTCACAGCCAGTCAGGGTGGCAGGTGCTGCCGGCCAGCAGCTGCCCGTTGAGGCTCTTGCTGTCGCCTTGTGGTTATTCTACAGCAGGACTACTCAACACATGGCCTGTGGGCTGCATGCGGCCAGTGGCCAGTTTGTTTGGTGCCCGTGGCCAGCTTGGGTTTACATGGGGCTCAACATGCAGCCTGCAAGTCGGAGCCAAAACAAAAAAGGAGTCAATAGAATGGTCTTCTGTTGAGATGCGTTTTAGTAGTTAAAATTCCTGGACTGTCATTGCTCATTGGAAGTGCTGTCATGGGGTGAAAATGGGGTAAATATCGCATTTTATTAATATCAGCAGAAATAACTTAAATGAGGCCTGTGTATTGTGTAGTCTTGCCTTAATCTTTGTATTCATGCCCTTCAGTGTGAAACAAGCTATTTGCATATATTTGCATGTCTATTCAACCACACTTAAGTTGCAGCCCTTGGCATGTGCTATATCATTGTGGCCCCCGGAGCTTCCAAAGTTGAGTAGCTCTGTTCTATAGCACAACTGTTCCTCTTATCAGACCTTTCTCTTTCCGTTTTATGAGAAACAATCGAATTCCAGGCACATCCTATTGTTCTGGTACAACCAAACCCTGACCTTCCTTTAAGTTATGATAACAGGAAGCTGCATACCAAATGTGGCGGTCCTATCCTCACTGTTTAGGAGAAATTTTTGAACAAATCGATTCACTTGATGGATGGACAGAGAGACAGACAAACACACATTGCTAAAATATATATATTAAGATTATTGTAAAGGTCAGTGCAGAAAATACTGCCGCATCTTTATCTGAATAGTAAGTTGTCTTCTTTTGGGGGGTGATTGGGTGAGAGCAGGAGAGAGGTGGAAGTTAAGTCTTGCTTATGTGTGCTGGAGTTTTCATTTGCAGCATTCCAATAAATCATTTTTCTGTAAGCAAGGGTTACAGTGGCTGAAGTGGAGGAAATATTGCTGAATGCAATGGGAAAAGTTCCCAAACTAGTCATGCAATCACTGTGTTTATTAGCTCGTTCACAACTTTTAAAGCTCGTCAGAGTGAGTGCAGCCTCTATCATTCCTAGGGTTTCACCCTTCCATTCATGGTAAAGTATTTTCTCATCAGACTTGACCCTTTTGGGCAGGCCAGTAAAGCCAGGCAGGAAGAAGAGGTCAAACGTTATCCCATGTTTGCCATGAGTTGTTAGCAAACGTCACCATCTTTAAAGTGAAGGCTTAGAACTATTTTGCCATCTAAAAATGTTGAAGGAAACCACATTCTCTCTGATGCAGTCCAGATTTCAGACTTCAGATCTGAAAGAAGCAGTTTCAGTGGAAAAAGAGATGACTTCTTTTGAGCAACAAAAATGAGTAAAGGTCTAGAAAACATGAGGGAAGACTGAAGGAACTGGGCTTGTTTCGTTTAGAAAAGAGAAGACTGAGAGGGGACATGATAGCAGTTTTCAAGTATCTAAAAGGGTGTTACAAGGAGGAGGGAGAAAAATTGTTCTCCTTGGCCTCTGAGGATAGGACAAGAAGCAATGGACTTAAATTGCACCAAGGGAGTTTGAGGCTGGGCATTAGGAAAATCTTCCTCTCAGGATGGTTAAACACTGGAATAAATTGCTTAAGGGGGGTTGTGGCATCTCCATCACTGGAGATATTTAAGAGCAGGTTAGACAGACACCTGTCAAGATGATCTAAATCAACGGTTCCCAACCTTTTCCAGATGGGGACCCATTTTGACAATTCAGGAAGACTTGGTGACCCAAGGCAATTCAAAAACGGGGGGAGGCGGGGGGCAGAGCCACCTGGGGAGACACTTGGTGACCCTTTTGAAATGTTATGGTGACCCATATTTGGGTCCCGACCCATAGGTTGGGAAACCCTGATCTAAATAGTGCTTGGTCCTGCCATGAGGGCAGGGGACAGGACTTGATAACCTCTCAAGGTCCCTTCCAGTTCTAAGATTCTATGACTGTTTGCCCCCCCTCCAAACCTTCATGCTAAGTCGTGCTCTGCACCAGGCTAAAATGAATATGTATATTCCAGAGACTTAACGAGAAGGAAATCAATTTGCTGATCTGAAAGCAGTGGGCTGTGGCGCTGACCTCTTTCAATCAATTATTAGAAACGAGAGCTGTTCTGAGGTCAGGGCTTCCTGAAAACACAGCTCACTTCTGGAGAGATCACAGCCTTTCTGGGACTTTGTTCAAATAGTAAAATATCGATTGGCAAAGCACTGGGAAGGTTGTTACAAAAGTGAGCTTTGAACAAGGAGCAAACTCCTGAGCATAGGAAGGATAAAGCTTCAGGAACCATCCCTGGAGTTGCCACATTTGTACTTGATTTCAGCATAGGCACAGATGAGGGATGGCCAGAGCCTGGTGTAGCATGGACAAGTGTGCAGATCTCTCGACTACCTCTCTTCCGCTCTCAGCTGCTCCTTGTTGCCTGGTCGGAAGCTTTACTTGAACAGAGGCTGAGTATCCTGCCAGTCTATGTGGTGGTTGTGAGCAAACAATCCATTAGAAAAGCTGTTTTTTGAGGAGGAGGAAAGGGACAAATTTTGACATTTTCAGGATGTGTCCTTCACATGCGTTGACCAGCTTAATGCCAGGGAGTAGGATAAGCTTTGCATACCTCTTCTGCTTCATATCTAAAGTGAAGCCACAGTGGTTGCCATTAAAAATCAACATTTACCAAAGGTTGCTACACAGCAGCATCATAGATACTGCCCTAGCCTCCACCCTGTCCTTTGAATAGGAAAGTGTTGTAGGTGCTACTGTGTGGGAACAGAGGAGAAATACTAATTTTAGCACCTTTAAACTTGGGATTTCTATGCCTTTGACTCACGCCTCACTAGAGCATCATGAGAAGGATAGTTACGGTATTATTGTCCCCATTTTACAGCTGGGCAGACTAAGGCACAGCAAGATTAAATTGGCTTCCAAAAGTCATATACCTCACCAAGAGAGTAAAGAGCTAAAAACACCTCATCGAGAGAGTAAAGAGCTAGAGACGTGAGAGGCCCATCTCAGCAACAAGCCAGTGCTTCCCGCCAGCTGTTTGTTCCGATTCGCTGGATTTTTCACATCATGCTACCAAGCAGCACAGCAGTACTACCCCTGACCAGTAGTATTGCTGACCAAGTCTCTCCTTGGAACAACATCAGGGTCAAAATAAGAACATAATGGCCATACTGGGTCAGACCAAAGGTCCTTCTACCCCAATATCTTGTCTTCCAACAGTGCCAGATGTCCCATATGGAATGAACAGAACAGGTAATCATCAAGTTATCGCTCTCCTGTCATCCATTCCCAAATTCTGACAGAGAGGCTAGGGACACCATTCCTGCCCATCCTGGCTAATAGCCATGATGGACCTAACCTGCATGAATTTATCTAGTTCTTTTCTGAACCTTGTTACAGTCTTGGACTTCACAACATCCTCTGGCAGGGAGTTCCACAGGTTGACTGTGTGTTGTGTGAAGAAATACTTCCTTTTTTGGTTTTAAACCTGCTATATATTAATTTCATTAGGTGACCCCTACTTTTTGTGTTATGGGAAGGAGTAAAAAACTCTTTGTTATTCACTTTTTCTACATCAGTCATGAGTTTATAGACCTCTATCATATCCCCCCTACTCTCCTCTTTTCCAAGCCTAAAAGTCCCAGTCTTATTAATTGCTCCTCATATGGGAGCCATTCCAAACCCATTTCTGTTGTCCTTTTCTGAGCTTGTTCCAATGCCAAGCTATTTTTTTTGAGATGAGGTGACTACATCTGTACACAGTATTCAAGAGGTGGGCGTACCATGGATTTATATAGAGACAATAAGATATTCTCTGTCTTATTCTTTTTCCTTTTTTAATGATTCCTAACATTGTTTGATTTTTTGACTGCCACTGCACATTGAGGGGATGTTTTCAGAGAACTATCCACAATGACTCCAAAATCTCTCTCCGGAGTGGTAACAGCTAATTTAGTTCCCATCATCTTATATGTATGAACCAATCAAACAATAGGGGTGTGTCTAGACTACAGAGTTTTTTTCGACAAAAGTGGACTTTTGTCGACAAAACTATACCTGCGTCTACACTACCGCCGAGTTCTGTCGACATAACGTTGACAGAACTCGGCAGTTTTGTCAAGGCCGGTAAACCTCATTCTACGAGGAATAATGCCTTTTGTCGACAGAGTTCTGTCGACAGAAGGCATTATTGCATCTACACTGTCCTTTGCGTCTACACTCTCATGTCGACAAAGTGGCTTGCTTTGTCGACAGAACTGGCTGTAGTCTAGACGCTCTTTGTCGACAGTATCTGTCAACAAAGCCTCTGTCGACAAAAGCCTGTAGTCTAGACGTACCCTAGGTGCCTATAGAGGTGCAAATTGTTCTTATCGGCCTCTTGTAACTTGAACAATCCAATTCACTATTTTTTTTCTTTTCCCCTCTCCTCCACCTCCCCATCTTCCCTTATTGATTTTTGGATCAGGACTTCTAATACTCCAGTCATCCGAAGAAGTGCGTTGTACCGACGAAAGCTCATGATACCAGCTACACGTTTTGTTAGTCTTTAAGGTGCTGCTAGACTCTTTGTTATTTTAAGTTTTTCCCGTTACAGACTAACTCGGCTACCCCTCTGAAGCTTTTATACGTGTAGTCCCCTGTATGGTTGGGATTATGTTTTCCATTATGCATTACTTCGCCTTTATCAGCATAAAAATTCATCGGCCATTTTGTTGCCCAATCGCCTACTTTTGTGAGATCCTTTTGAAGCTCTTCATAGTCTGCATTGAACTTCACGATCTCGAGCAGTTTGGTATCATCTGCAAATTTTGCCACCTCACTGATCTCCAGATCATTTATGAATATGTTGAATAGGACTGGTCCCTGTATGGACCCCTGGAGGACACCACTAGTTACCTCTCTCTAAAACTGGAGAATAATCTGAGTAATAAGAAGCAAAGGAGTGCTGGGAAGAGACTCTAGGCCTCTGATCCTTTCCAAGTCTCCTCCCGTGGTTTAGCTTTGTGCGTGTGTGTGTCCTTCACACTGCATTAAAGCTACAGCTGAGGCCGCTATCACTTTCTTCCCAGGCATTCCTCAAATACAACTGCGGACCTGACCCATCACTGCTCTCAGCCTTCATGTGGTGGGAAGCAGCTGCAATGCCAGGGGAATGGGGTGGAGGAAGGAGAAACCCTGCTGTTTATTTTCATGCGGCAGTGTATCGTTCCCAGTTTATTCCTGTGAATGTTCCATGATACTGAAAGGCCCCCTGTGTGTTTGTACAGATGCGTGTGGGCCTGTGTTTGCATGTCTGGAGGAACGTGGGGAGAAAGCGCATGTGGTGGTGTGTCAGAGACAGGGTGTCCTGAGAAAGGTCGGGGTCTACGTTTGTCCCGGAGAAGCATTAGCAACCTTATCAAACTCGCTGACCATCTCGGGGATGGAACTCCCCAGATTGGTGGCAGCGACTCGTCTGGTGAGTTGGCCCTTCTGGGCTTGGTACAATGTATGACAGGTTGAACCTCCCTGGTCCGGTACCCTCGGGACCTGATTGATTCCAGAACAGGGAATTTGCCAGACCAGGGGAGGTCAATGCATCAGGGTCTCCATTTTTCCTCCTCCCTGCCTCCCGCCAGCTCTGCTACCACCCCGGGGCTCCATTTTTGCCCCCTGGGTGGGGGGACTTCACACTCCACCTGGTGGCTCCGCTGCAGCCGGGGACTTAGCACTCCCCCTGCCCTAGTCTGACAATGCTCCTGGCCCCATGGGGTCACCCTGCTGATGCCGGACCCAGGGTGTTGCCGGATTAGGGAAGTCTGGATTATGGAGTGTCAACCTAGATGGCTTGTGAAGTGCTTTAAGATCCTTGCAGGGAAGGTGCTGAGCAAGGACACAGCAGGATTAGTGTATGTGGACTGCTGTTCCCCCACAGCTCGGCACAAGAAAAGTGTGTAGACCAGCAGCAAAGAGTTCTCATGGGCTTTCTATGTCAGCCCGGAGGAAAACCTCTGGCTGGGCTGAATGCAGAGGTGAGGGGTTCCCCAGCATTCCAGGAGGTCCTGCTGTACATTTGCGGTGTTAGGGAGTCTGAGTTTGGGTGACCGATGCGCTAAGGAGCTGGAAGAAGGTGTCAGTGTACTGAGATTAAAACAGTCCCATTTCCTTGGCTGAGTGTAGGTGCTGGTGTCCTCAGGCAGTTACATGCACCATTTTATGTAGCACTTCCCTCTTTGGCTTTCATCCCTCCCCTTCCTGATGGCTCTTTCCTGCTGCACAAAATAAAGGGATCCTCACAAAGCCTGGGGCTTTCCACAGGATACGAATCACTCCCCTGAGCTTAGATCCTGAAGTCAGTGGGAGCTGTGTCCGGGTAACCCTACCCAGCCCCTGGGAAATCGAGTGGCGACCTCAGACTCGGTCGTGTGGTGAATTTCCCTCAGAAGAACATGGCTGCTTCTCTGCCTATGCTGCACAGAGAGCTGCAAGCACAGGCCAGCCAGGGAAGGTGCCTGGGACAGATGTTATCAGGCACACAAGCTGCCCAGAGCTGCAAATCAAAAAGCAAGCAGGCTGCAGAGTTGCTGGGTCTGGGGAAAAGATTTTACATTGGTGGTGGTGGGGAGGCTGATTCCTGCTATTGAACGTGGCGTTCTCTCCCCCAGGCTGGACTGCAGTGTAGGATCAGGCAGGAGTTAGCTGATAGTTAACAGTTACAGCTGCTGCTCCCCGGGGGAAGCTTTCATAGGCCACCATTTTCCAAGTTTGCCTTGAGGAGGAGCAGTAAGAGAAAGTATCAACTCCATCAAGGCATCAGGGAAAGATATCAGTATGCATAATGGCAGCATTCAGCCACAGTGCTTGGCAGCAAAAGTAGAAAACAGCCAAGGAAAGAACTTAATTCCGGCTTCTCCAAAAGATAACCCACACATGACTTGGTCAGGAAGGGGACTTGAAATAGGTTCTGATGCAACAGATGTGCTTAAAGCTGCTGTGATTTTCAAAGAAGCTGAAGGCCAACCCCTGATGGAATTTCAGATTTTGGCACCTAATGCTCTTTTTTTTTTTTTTAAATCTTTCTGAAAATCCTTCCTAAACCTCTTACAACCTCATTCACACTTCTGGACATTGCAGGCAGAGTAAGGAAAGCCGTGCTATGTAGCTAGTCATTTAAAACCTCCTATTAATCACAGAATCATAGACTCCTAGAACTGGAAGGGACCTTGAGAGGTCATCGAGTCCAGTCCCCTGCCTCACAGCAGCACCAAGCACTATCTATGTCATCCCTGATAGATGTCTGCCTAACCTGCTCTTAAATATCTCCAAGGATGGAGAGTCCACAACCTCCCTAGGCAATTTACTCTAGTGCTTAACTACCCTAACAGCTAGGAAGTTTTTCCTCATGTCCAACCTAATCTCCCTTGTTCCCATTTAACCTCATTGCTTCTTGTCCTATCATCAGAGGTCAAGGAGAACAATTTGTTTCCCTCCTCCTTGTAACACTGGTTTTGATACTTGAAAACTGCTATGCTACTCTGCCATTCAGAACCGAGCTGGGTCCCACCAAAGCCTGTGATACTCTTTACAAAAGTATTTTGGGCTATTTTTTTTTCAAAACTGTCCTGTGATCCCCCTTCCCTCGCCCAGCACAGTTTGTAAACTACAGAAATTCAGCAGCTTTCTCCCAGGATACAAGGTAAAGTGGCTGCAAAATCATGCCCCGTTACTAGTATCAGTGACATCTCTAGAAAGCAGGCCCTTCCAGTGAAAGTGATGCACAATAAAAATACAGCCAGTTTTCTCGTAAATATTTGGTGCACTGCTGCAAATTGTAAGCCTGGCCAGTGAGTTTGAGTCAAAACTCCTGAGAGTCTGGGAATCTTACCACTAACTTCTAGGATCCTTGGATCAAATCCATTCTGAGCAATGCTATCCCCCATTGACTTAAGATCAACACCATTCAGGATGAAGCAGATTACTCAGTCCCTCTCAGAGAATGACAGAGGCCCCGGGCCACTGAGTTTAGTGGCCCCAGGCTCTCCAATGTATCTAACGTCTCATCGACAGGGTCATACTAAAACCAGAAGAATATATGAAAATGAACACTTGAGACATTTATTTATTAACAATTAAGTCATTATACCAATAGCATGCATTTTAAAAATGTAACTTAATTGTGAGTTTCCACTGCAAGCAAAACTCTTCATTTTAGGAATGCTTTTCTGGCTCTGTTGTGTGCAAACTCATTTATATTTGAAGAAAAATCTAATTTACGTGCAACACCACTGTTAATGTTATGCATAGTGAGCCCTTTCAAACGCTCTTGTCCCATTGTAGAATGAGGATAGTTCTTTACTTGTTTTAACACATTGAACGTGCATTCACCTGAAACCACTGATGCAGGGAGACTGACAAAAATACATAGTGTAACTGTGACATTAGGAAATACAGTCAACAGGCAAAGATCAAATATTTCTTGAAGCAATTCTTTTGGCTTGCAGTCCGATGTAAAGTTGGTGGTATGTATATGTTTCAAGAAGATGATCTTGTCACAGAGATCTCTTGAAATTTCATTGTTGTACCTTTGTTGAAACTGTTCAGCTGCTGAAGATAGATCTTCATCACTTAGTTCTCTGAACTCTGAAAGGAATCCAAAAAGGGTACAAATTTGTTGCAGTGACTCAACTCAACGTGTAAGACCAGATTTGATGGAGACAATAATAACAAAAAAACATTGACTCGATATAGTGCCTTTCTGCATCAGATTGAGATGTTAAGCTACGATTGGTGGAAAAAATCAGATGAAATGTCAATACCCTGTGCTATCGATTTGGACTCAGAAAGGATTGCGTCCCATTGATCACAAATCTTTTGAATATCTTTAAGAAGTTGTTCAATGTTACCACTCTCAACATCAAATGTAGCATTGTGTGCTTCAATTACAAGATTAGTTTAGTGGATCATTTTTAGCAGCTTCATCCACATGAACGACACTGGGGCTACGTCTATACTGCAGGCTTCTTGCACAAAAATGGCTGTTCTCGTGCAAAACTTGCGGAGCATCTACACTGCACGCGCATTCTTGCACAAGTAAATTTACAGTAAAGCGTCGGAACAGAGGGCTTCTTGTGCAAGAGTTATTCCTCTCCCCACAAGGACTAAGACCTCTTGTGCAAGAAGGCAGTGTGGATGGGCAACAGGGGTTTCTTGTGCAAGAAACCCCTATGGCTAAAATGTCCATCAGAGCTTTCTTGAGCAAGAGAGCATCCACACTGCAATGGACACACTTGCGCAAAAGCACATGGCAGTGTGGATGCACTCTTGCACAAGACCTTTTGCGCAAGAACTCTTGCGCAAAACAGTTCTCGTGCAAGAAGCCTGCAGCATAGATGTAGCCTAAAATGCATTCAGATTTGGATGTATACTTCTAAATAGACTTAAGCTCAATGTGAGCCTGTGCTGTGAGAGTAAGAGATTCAAGCTCACTTAAAGCCTTTCTCACAGAGTCCAAATGCTGTGCAATTGGTTTAACGCCATCAGTTCATGCTGACCATCTCGTTGTCAACATGCCACGACGGGAAACAGGCAGATGCTGCTTCAGAATTTCCCACTTTCAGGGACTGCTACTGAAGAGGTTGTACATTTGCTGGATTGTTCCAAAGTATGTGATTGCTTCCTTGCATGTTTCAGTGTAATCAACGCAAACAAGATTTAGTATGTAATTGCCACAACTGGAGAAAATACAGTTTGGATTTTGTTCAATAAGGACTGATTGTACCCCGTTGTACTTCCCAGCCATATTGGATCCATTGTCGTAGGCTTGGCCAATGCAGACTTGAAAATTTAATTTGAAGTCTTCCAGAATTTCTAATACACAAATGGCAATTTCTTATCCATTTTTGTCATGAAATTATTGAACAAAATGAGTCGTTCTTCAATTGAAACCTTTGAACTTCCTGAAATTTTAACATAATGAACAACCAAGGACATCTGTTCTTTATGCGAATAGTCTGGAGTTGCATCAATAATAATTGAAAAGTACTTTGCATGTCTTCAAGAATTGGTGTTTTCACAAATGTCTCACACAGCTCAATAAACTTGTTTTGTATTCTGGTAGACAAATAATGGACTTACATGCATTTTCCGCTCTCTTGTGATTCACGAACATGCTTAACATGGCCTGATAAAAGTGGATCATGCTTGCTAAGAAGTTCAAGTATACCAAGAAAGTTTTTGTTTGTAGGGTCACCAATACATTGACTAGAACAAAACAAAGCCAATCCCCATTCAGAAAGAAAAAGAATGACATTCAATATGCGCTCAAGGAATTTTTTCCAATTATCAGTTTCTGTGTTTATTTCACTCAGGAGTACGTTTTCAATTGAACTATCAGCTAGTACTGCTCTACTAGCTGATTTCCATGTAACATAGTTGTGTACGTGATACTGAAGTTTCATGTGCAGGTATTGGGTCTTTCAACTTCCTCCTTCTTCTACTGATGCTCCAACCGGATGGAGCAGACAGTACTGATGCAACCGGATGGAGCAGACAGTATTGACGTATTACTGTTAAAAATGAAACAGGGTACACAGTACAGAGCCTGCTTTTCCATGCTCCAGCAGAGCCAGTCTCTTGTGTAGAGCTCTCCATTTGGAAGAGTTTTCGTCTGCAGACGAGTGGGAAAAGCATCTTTCGGTATACTTGGAATCTGAAAACAACTAAATTTGAGAAACGGCTGCATTTGAGCAACATTGTTCTTATCAAGAAGTCCAATATCGGGATCTGATGTCACTGTTGTTACACTATGTCCTGTGCTCATCTGAAGTTCTTGCTCTTGCTGCGCAGCATCTCCAAAGTCTTCATTTTCTGCCTGCACAGTCTCTAAATTGAGCGTAGATTCTGCATCTATCACTACTGTTAACATTTCTGTGTCTTGATTAATGACCTCCACATTTTGAGGTGGTGGCATTGAAATGTCATTTGTGGGTACAAAGTTTTCATCATCAGAACTGGAAGTGTCAGTATGGTCACCGTCTAATGGCTGAGACATCTTTTCTATGAAAAATGATGTTATTGGCTTTAAACTTAACTGCTGCCTCACTCTGTTGCTTTTGCCATCTCTTACTTGCACCGCTTTCAAATCTTCATTTCATTTTCATAAAGGGATTCTTTTAAAACACAGTAACACACAAATTAATTCTCTAAAGGTTATTGATATATACAAAATTTTAATTGTATATACACGTCACAATGAATATTATATAATAATGGTTTGGGGGCATGTAGCCCAGTGGGGCACAAAAAGGGGGGGCTCCTCCCCCTCAGGGTCAGTGGTTGGCCACTCCTACCCACTACACAGCACCCCATCTATAGTTAAAAGTCTTTACGCACCCACCCTTGTTCTGGGCGGGCCGACAATATAGCCCAAGGACCTCAGGCCCAACCCTACGTCAAAGAGGGATAACAAGCAACTAGACAGTTAGTACCGGGAAGCAGTTATAAGTCTGAGCACTGGTTCACGGTGGGGCTGCAGGGAAACAGTTTGTCCACCCAAGCCCTGGGTCAGGGCGAGGCAACAGTAAAGCAGTTTATAAGTGGCTCAAGGTCTGTTTGCAACAGCTCCAACTGGGTCCCCTTGCTTAAGTGGGGGTCCCACAGATGCAGGTGGCTGAACAGGAACAGCCAAGGGAGGAGAGTGGGGTGGCAAAGGGGATGCAGGCCCACCCACTCCACTGCTTCCCAGCCCAGGGATCTAACAGCAGCAGAGAAGACAGCTGCTGGGTCAGCAGGGATCCGTGCCGAAACACACTGACCTTCTGCGGCTGGGTCAGCGGAGGTCCGTACTGCAACCCGCTGACCTTAGAACATAAGAACATGAGAATGGCTGTACTGGGTCAGACCAAAGGTCCATCTAGCCCAGTAGCCTGTCTGCCAACAGTGGCCAGCACCAGGTGCCCCAGAGAGGGTGGACCGAAGACAATGATCAAGCGATTTGTCTCCTGCCATCCTTCTCCAGCCTCTGACAAACAGAGGCCAGGGACACCATTTCTGTCCCCTGGCTAATAGCCTTTTATGGACCTAACCTCCATGAAATTATCTAGCTTCTCTTTAAACTCTGTTATAGTCCTAGCCTTCACAGCCTCCTCTGGCAAGGAGTTCCACAGGTTGACTACGCACTGTGTGAAGAAGAACTTTCTTTTTTAGTTTTAAACCTGCTACCCATTAACTTCATTTGGTGTCCTCTAGTTCTTCTATTATGGGAACTAATAAATAACTTTTCTTTATTCGCTCTCACACCACTCATGATTTTATATACCTCTATCATATCCCCCCTCAGTCTCCTCTTTTCTAAACTGAAAAGTCCCAGTCGTTTTAACCTCTCTTCATATGGGACCCATTCCAAACCCCTAATCATTTTAGTTGCCCTTTTCTGAACCCTTTCCAAGGCCAAAATATCTTTTTTGATAGCTAGACCAAGTCAACTATCCCTGGGCGGGTTCCATTTTCCCCTTCAGGTTGTACCTGAATTTGGGGCAAGTCCTCTGGTTTGAAGTCCTCCGGCCAGATAAACAAACTCTCCAGGCAGTTCTCCAGTAGTGGGCCTCACGGCCCAGGCCAGTCATCAGCTTCCTCAGGATCTAGCTCCTTACTTGATTGTGCTGGGGAGGCTTCTGCTTCCTTGCTGGCTGGGGCCTGACTGGCCTTTATGGTAGGCTTTTTATATCCCTGGTCCCGCCTCCTGGCTTCCGCCCAGGTGAGTTGCTAGGACCAGGGTACCCACCAAGGCTCAAGGAGGGGCTCCTCCCCCCAGGGCCGGACCGAGCCATTCCAGTGCCCCGGGCAGACAGTTTAATTGCACCCTGGGTTGGGGGAGGGCACATTCATGGCCCCGGCCCGGCGCCAGCGCGTGGGGGAGGATGCATGCGTGGCCCCGCCCCCACCCAGCGCATGGGGGAAGGCGCGTGGAGCTGGCAGTGGCAGGATGCACGTGCCCAGCCCGGCCCAGCCCAGCTACCGCCACTGGCACGCAGCCCAGGGCCACCCGGGGCGGACCGACCCGGGCCGTGCAGGGCCCCGCAGCTGCGGGGGGAAGGGAGCTGCTGGCTGGTACTGCGGGGGTTAACGGGCCCCTGCCCTGGGCGGCCGCTGCAGGGTGGCCGCTGGGAGCTGCTGCAGCCCGTGATCTGGGAGCCGGGCGCGCAGCGCCTGATGGCAGCTATAAGGGGCACACCAGTATGCTGCGAGGCAATCGGAGGTGTGCCGCGGAGAACAACAGAATTAAAAATGGCCACCCTTAAAGGGGCAGGCAACCTTTTTTTCCCCTCAATAACTGTCCCCCCGATCCTTTTTCCCCTGACCTTTTTTTTTTCCCCTCGACAAAAAATCCTTGGTGTTCCTCATTAAAAAAAAAATATTGTTTGATGTTCCTCAGTCTTAAAAAGTTTAAGAAACACTGCACTACAGGGTGTTATTTATTACGGCCCTTATAGCCATATTTCAAAGTCTTGACATTTCATCTGCTAACATGCTCCCATTATTAAATTTCTCTAATAACTGGTGCATTATTATATGAACATGGGGAGATTGCCAGATTAGATATAAAGTTTATTAATAAACTTTTTATTCAAGTTGTTTGTCACAAAAAAGCCTTTAAAGGTGAATCTAAAACTGGGCGAAGAGGTAGCTTACAGCTGAGCCTGATATGGTGGTTGTATACAAAGACACACAAGAAAAAACAGGAATACAAAAATCTCCTATGCAGAGATAAACATCTAATTTAAAGGTTGAACTCACCCTCAGCCCAAGCAAAATCACTTAACCGTAACAGAATTAATTACGACATTCAAAACCTCTAAAATATGCAAAGACTGTAAACAGTGTTTCATAACGTAGAATCAGTAATCACAGAAACTGCTCCAGTCACGTAGATGAAAACTCGGAGGTGACCGAAAAATTGACGAAGGCCCAAGGTCTCACAAGGATTTAAATCATGTTTTTGCAGATATGTACAGCTTTTTTGTTGTTGTCTGTGTTATAACTGCACGGTGTATAATCAATGGAAATGACTTGGGAGAAAAATGTCAAAATTTGAGGCCCCTTTGTCTCCTGAGGCCTGGGAGAAATGGCCCTCTTGGCCCCCTCTGTGGTTACTGAGAAACCCTTGGTGCGTTAGAAACCACCTTCCTTTTTTTGCACACAGCTGTCACACTCCTGCATTACTTTTCACCTTCCTTGGTGTGGATTTGATGCACTTCCTGTTCCAACAGGAAAATGACATCACCATGTGACCCATAACACTTCCCTGCTTCAAGCAAAACACCCATTATCTTTAAAATGACAACCAGGACTGAAAAACTCCCTTTCTTCCATAATCAACAGCTACAGTCATGAGAAAGGGAGGAGGGTGTGGGGAAGGAAGCTGATTAGAGTTTGGATGGCTTTGGAAGTGTAAGAAAAGCTTATGGTAAATCAGCACAGATTAGTAAATATAACAGCTCTGAAGATGTCAGTTTACATAATGACATGCATTCAGCCCCCGGGTTTGGCAGCAGAAGTAGAAAACAGCCAAAGAAACAACTTAATTCCGGCTTCTCCAAAAGATAACCCACACATGACTTGATCAGGAAGGGGGCTTGAAATAGGTTCTGATGCAAAAAGATGTGCTTAAAGCTGCTGTGATTTTCAAAGAAGCTGAAGACCAACCCCTTATGGAATTTCAGATTTTAGCACCAGATTTGTTTTGTTTTTGTTTTTTGTGGGGTTTTTTAAAATCTTCTTTTGGAAAATCCCACCTAAAACTTCTTGCAACCTTACTTACACTTCTGGAGTTTCCAGGCATTTCAGTTTTTCTCTTGCCATCGCTTAGAGATGAACAGTAGAAATTCCTGTTACCAGCATTGCTGGGATTCAGGTTCTGGGTTTAGAGAGTGAGATAAGAAGTCAGGGCTCTTGGTTTCTGTCACTAGCTTAGGCCAAGTTTACATGGGCACTTTACCAGGTGGCAACTTTCTGGCTCAAGGGTGTGACACCCTCTCCTGTCAGCTCAGCAAGTTACAGTGCTGTAAAGCACCAGAGTGAACCAGGATACAGCGCTGACCGGCGCTAAACCACTCCCCTCACTCAGGTGGTTTACTTTGAGCGCTGGGAGAGCTCTCTCCTAGTACTTGCCATGGCCACACTTTCAGTTGAAAGCACTGCTGCAGTTGCGCTGTAAACTCTCAAGTGTAGACAAAGCCTACAAGGTCACAGACAAATCAGCTAAGCTCCCTGTGTTACTTGGCTATAAAATGCACACCATAATTACCTACCGCGCAGGGATTCTTAGAGTTTGTCTTCACGATGCGGTGAATCGATGCTGCAGTGATCGGTTTACCAGCCATGGATTTATTGTGTCTACTTAGACATGATAAATTGATCTCCGAGCCCTCTCCCGTCAACTCTGGTACTCCACCAGGATGGGAAGAGTCGCCGGAGCTGACCCTGCTGACCTTACTGCACGGAAGACACCGCAGAAAGTACGTCAACTTCTGCTGCACTGTTTGTGTAGCTGATATTGCACAGATTAGATTGACGGGGTGTGTGTGTTAGTGTAGACGAGGCCTTAGGGTATGTCTACACTGCACACCTTTTGCATGTAGGGTCTGGGGGGCTACATGTCGCAATGCTGCATCCGCACTGCATCTGCCCAAGGTTTTTCCCCACAGCCTCCACCCTGCCAGAGCCTTTCCTTGTGTCAGGGTGGGTATGTCTACACAGCAACATAGCTCAATTTGCGTCGCTTATTTCGAGTTAAGCCCTGCTGTGTAGACGCACCCGGTAGGACTTCAGCAGCAGGGAGGTTGCAGGACGCTAAAAGAGCAGTGTAGATGGGGGAGACTCCGCTGGGCGAGTAGAGAGCGCTGCAGGGTACATACCCAGGTACCTATCCACAGGGTTCAGAAATGGCTTTACACACCTACGCAGTGCCTCACCCTCAACATTTCTGCTTAGACCAGGGCTAGGGGAGGCCCACTGTGTGTGTGCTCCACACACATACGAAATAAGCTATGCAAAAGGAGCTTGCAGCGTAGACTTTCCTTTGAAGGGTTTAGGTCTGAAGTGCTTTGAGATCCCAGGATACAAGTATAGAGCCACGTCGTTCCAGGCACACATGAAACCGCCCTGAACGAACGTACCACACACGCTTCAGACCTCAGAATAACGTGGCCTTCTGAACAAATCAAGGCAAAGGCACTTGAGACACAGCCTCCCAAGTAAGGCTTGGTATAGTGGTTCGGGACCCAGCAGTGGGTTGCCACTCCCTGTAAATGGGGCTGCCAGGGCTGGCTTAGACTAGCTGGGTCCCAAGGCTGAAGCCAAAGCCCAATGTCTTCAGGTCTTGGCAGCGGGGCTCAGGTTACAGCCCTCCTGATGGGGCAGAAGGCCTTGGACATCATCTTTCTCCCCCTCCCCCCACCCCAGACTAGTGGGGCTAAGGATTTGGCCCCCCTCATCCAAGATGGAGGAGCTGAGGTAGGCTCAGGCTTCGGTCTCCCCTCCTGGGAGGTTGCTGTGCGATGCGATGAAGTTTGAGGGCCCCAGGATTAGCAGGAGGAGCTGGGAGGTTCAAGATGCTGGCGCACCAGGCCTGTGAGGAAAGGGGTTTCTCTGGCATTAACCTCTGAGGATAGAAAGCATTCCTGTCATTGCTCAGTCTCCACGGCAGCTGAGAAAGAGCAAGGAAAGATGGGAAATGGCTCTGGATTGCTATAGCATATCCATAATAGGACGGGTTTGTAGACATATGGTACATGTAACAGACGGACTGGGACCCGTTTTGTTTAACCTCTCAGCCACTCAAGGACTTGGTGAAATCACTGTTTACTGTCTGCTTGTGTACATAGCTCTCTGGAGAGTCACAGAGCCAACCTGTGGAGGGCAATGACTGTGAGCCCCGGAGCAAACACTAATGAGGCCTGGCAGGTCGGGCTGGAGGTGAGAGCTCCATCCCTGAGTAGTGCTTGCCGGGGTAGACCCAGTGCAGCAAACCGGCAGGGCTGATGGAGTTGACGTGACGCACAAGGAGCAAACGGAAGGACGGGGCCATTGTGCAGCTGCAAGAAATAAATTCGCCGCGACTAAGACAAATATGGCCTCTTGAAAGCAGCTGGGTGTGTCTCCCAGACTCTTCACGGTGGGCCTCGTGGGCCGGATCCTCAGCTGGTGTAAACCAGCAGGGCTCCACTGAAGTCAAAGGATCCCCGCCTATTTAGAGAAGCTGAAGATTTGGCCCAGGATCATCTATTTATTTCTTCTGCGCCCAGCGCAAGCGCCAAGGCTGCAGAGATGGGGGGATTTGAGAGGTTGCTCCAAAGAGACTGATAACGTCGCTCTCAGCCAAGGGTCATTCACTTTCCAACCACGTCAGGGCTGATTCGTGAGGGGGGTAAATCCGTAGCAGGTGTAAATCGGCTAACCCAGCGCCCTCCAGCAAAGAAGTCCTGTCCCTAAAGCATTCCCTTTCTTGCAATGAGTTTAGCTGTGAGCATGTGTCTTTTTCCCCTCCGGGGTACCCACCCTAGGGATGTAAAAACCACCCAAATTAGTTACATGATTTGTTTGTTTAAACATCGGCTGTGGGCGGGCGGTGGCACCGGTCCCATTGCAGCTGCAGGTAGCAGGGGCTGCTCTGGTCCCGGCCCCAAGGTGGGCTGGGGCTGTTTCGGTTCCTGCTGGCCCATCTGTGGTCGGGGTCCGCCTTGCTGGGCTGCTAGAGGAGGGGCTGCTTCTGTCGGCTGAGACCTTCAGTTAACTGGCTTCCTGGCTAATGTTAATGCTTAGGCGGCTAATGCTTACCAGATAACAGGTGAGCTGTTTAACCTTTTACATCTCCACCCCGCCCTCCCTGTGCTCTCACAGAGCAGGGCTGCATGATCCCTTTTAGCCCTGCTGGCTGGGTTTCTGGTTGTGAGCATTGTGGGCTGTGATTGGTTATCTCCCAGGAGAGCTGGCTGGAGCCATCAAGATCTGTTCTTAACAATGGTTTCCTTTCCCAGGCACCTAAAAAAAAAAAAAAAAAAAAAAATCTTGCAGGCTTTTTCCCATCTCCTCTGTGTTTTTCTGCTTGCCTGGTGTGGTTCCAGCCCCCATGTCTTTTCCTTGCCCCGCAATCATCCACAGCCTTCTGCCTCCCACCCACTCCAGAGTGGTCCCCCTTTGAAGTAGTTATTTGTGGGGGTCCACAGTTGGTATATCCCGATGCGGGTCTGCCCCCCCAGTTCTCATTCAGACTGCCCAGCATGGGGCTGGCAACCCAGACAGTCACTCACTGAATCTTCCCTTCCGGGCCCCAGTGGGAAATCACTCGCTGCCTCCTCCTTTTCCAGAACCAGAATCAAAGCGATTTGTCATCCCGGCATGTTGAAAAGGCTTGCAAGCGGCGGCTTGCTTGGTGCAGAGTAAACAAGAGAGCTCCCCCCCGGCCCCAGGAAGAGAAAGGTGACCCCGGGGGAGCGTCCAGTTGGTGCCGGGATGTATCTGGTGTCACATATTGGGCATTGCAGTCGCTTGGGCTCTGCTGCTTTCAGACACATACCGGAGAACAGTTGCTGCTGCAATTCTGCAGCTGCCCTCCGCAGAAAGCCAGGCTCGAGCTACAGATTCCACAGACATCTCGAGGAGGCAGATGTGGCCACAGACCCGGCGTTTGGCACAGTGCTGTGGCTGGTGTCACACAGAAGAGATGTTGCCCTTTCTCCCCCAGCACCTTCCAGGCCTCAGTGCACAATAGATTTCCTTCTGTGGAGGAGGACTGCTGGAGAGCGCCCCGCTGTGTAATTCATACACTGTCCAAAGGGGGCACCGTCAAGCTTCCTGGGGCCCATCGCGATGCAAAGCTCCCCACCTTTCAGAGGCATCTTATTGTTTCAATCACAAACCAGAGACCGAGAGCTAGGAAGCCATTGGTTCCCAAACGGGGGGGGCCTGGAGGGCATGTGAAGAAATTCCAGGGGAGGCATGAAGTGACCCAGACCCCCCATCAATCCCCCCAAGAAAGAGCCCGATCTATCTGTATGCTTGGACTGGCTGGGGCAGACTTCAAAATGGCCACCTTAAAAGGGCAATGCCTGCTCTGCTCTTAAAAGGCCTTTTTTTTTTTTTTTTTTTGCTCAACAAGTTTTGCTGCTGGTTTTTTTTGGGTGGGGGAGTGAGGGTTTCTCAAAAATCAAAAAGGGGGCGTGATGCCGAAAAGTTTGGGAACCACTGATCTAAGCAGACAGAGGGACATCCGGGGAAAGGAATAGCCTTGTGAAATATTTACCTCCTGTCCTAAGCCCTCTTTCTAAGCAGGCTCTCTGCCGGAGGAGGCCTTTTACAAGCAACTGTGTTTTCATTAGGGAACTGTGCTGCCAATTTGGGGGCAGGACCCACAGAGGAACGTCCCTGAAGTTTGCAGGTGTGCCCGGCCCGTTACAGAAAATGCGGCCAGGATCTTGAATGAGTTTCCCAGAGTTCGGAGGGGTTGGACCAAGTTTCCCTCTAGTGTCCAGTGCTGAGGTGAAGGAGTTCCCTGCAGGGAGAAGACAAGGGTCTTTCCCTTCCACCCAGCCAGCCCACCATGTGGGAGATGTGATGGGATGGAGACTTGTCATGGAGCTTGTGCGAGACCACCTGCTCGCATCCCAGGGACTGGCTGCTGAATTAGATGCTGCCACGACACCCTGACCTTTCCGTAAGAGAAGGAGCAGGGACCCTCACCCCCTGAAACAGCAGAGCCAGAGGAAGAGGGCCAGGTTCCTCATGCCCCTTGAAAAGATTTGCTCAGCCTGGAGCAGAGTAGGAACACAGCATTGGTTGTGAGAATAACAGGCTTTCCTGCAACAGACAAGCTCCACGTGTGTCTACACGATGCCGTTTTTAGCCACACGCATGGGCAGCCAGTAATGTAGGCAAGGGAAGGCACAGCCTTCCCAAAACTGCCTACATGCCCAGCTGCTGGGGAGGGCTGGGGCTGCGGTGTGGCAAGTCGGCTTCTGCCGGCCACTGGGGAGTGGCAGCGGGGTAGTGGCATGGCAGCCATATTCGCTGGCCACCAGGAGGGCTGGGGTCAGGGCTACAGCATGGCAACCCCGGCCTCCCAGGTATCCAGGATGGATTGGGGTGGGCGGGGCCTTGCTTCAGGGGCCGGGCCTCAGGTGGAAGGGGTAAGGCCGGGTTTGCCTTCCCCAGCAGGGCCTTCACCCGTCGCCCATGGCAACAAGGCTGTGTTGACACAGCCCCATAGCTAGAGCCCTGCAAATCTGTGGCTACCTGCTTTCTATCTGCGGGTATCAGCGTCCATGGCTGTCGATGCAGCTATCTGCGGCTCATTTTTTCAGATACAGGTGCGGACACAAATGTTGTATCCGCGCAGGGCTCTCCCCATCACTAAAAGTCAGTAGGTGTGAACGCTGTTTGTCAGCAGGTTGCCGACAGATTACTTCTAGCCCCCACGAGCAGCTTTTGCTTTGTCGGCAGGAGAGCGCTCCTGCCAATAAAGCAGCGTTTGCACTTGCATTTGCTGTGGCAAAACTTTGGTCATTCGGGGGTTGGGGGTGTGGAAGTATCCCATGCATGACAAAAGTTTTGTCCATCAATTGCCAGTGCAGACATCACCAAAGCCACTTAATACCTCCCTGCCTTTCCTCAAGTCCCACCTCTGATCTTTGCCAAGAGTAAACACACCAAAGAGTGCCATGCATTCTGTTAAACTTAAAGGAATCTGGGGTGACAATGAGTTTAATTTACATGAGGCTTGATCCAGCAGTTAACAGAAGCATTGCCATTGACGTCAGTCGATCAGGACTGGATTCACAGCACCTTTTCAGATGTTAACTGCAAAGTAATGTACTAGCTGTCATAAAAGGAATTGTGTCTGCCACCAACAAAATGCAGCCACTTCTGGGGTAGAACAAGTCGGCAGTTTAACATGCACAGTAACACTCAATAACAGTTTGCCGGTGGGAAATTGAGGAAGGCTCATTCAGTGCAAGGAGGTTGCTTCAGGCAGGTGGAACAGAATCAGCCTGGAATTTGGCCAAGTGCAGTTCTAGATCTTGTCGTTGTGGCTCTTGCGTTACAACCTGCAACACGAGTTTGTTCAAATAAAAGCTGCTGTTCATCTAATCCTTACTGAAAGACGGGGTATTTGTTTTAGGGTTTCATGCAGTCATCAAGGTTAAACAGCCTGAGGTTTACCCAAGGGACAGCTGTTCTTCGCTGACCTGCTTCAGAACAAGGGGTCTACTCTTGTCGGGGCATGGTGCTATTAAGCAGCACTCCTGAGTACTTCCAGAACCAGCCTCTGCAAGGGCCAGGCAAGTGAGCAAGAGAATGTGTGTGAGTTGCACCTGTGTCCTGGACGGGAAGGGATCAACCAGGGATCAGAAGATAGGACGTTGGACTGGAACCATAGGTCTCACCATTCTGGCAATTCCTATTGGATGGACAGAATCATCTCTGTCTCCCATCCGGTGCTGTATAATAAGGATAATAATTCTGCTGCCCTTTGTCTGTCTTGTCTATTTAGAGAGCGTAGCTCTTTGGGGCAGCGACTGTCTCACGCAGTTTGTACAGCGCCGTGCACAAACGGGCTCCGAGGCACTACCGCAATAACAAGAATGAACATAAATGCATACTAATCAAGACAGAGCAAGCAAACGGTAAATGTAACCTTCTCCACAAATCCACTGTAATTGCTAGCATGAGCTTTCCTGGGGTCAAAGTGAGGCCGGCTCCATTTGTTTTCCTCCCCATCACTCTCCATTGTTTGCTGTAGTTTACGGGCTTCTCGGTTCCAGCCAGGCCGGATCACAGCACACAACATGGGAAAGGCTGTTTCCTTGGAATTCTGGGTCTCATCAGAGCAGATGGCATCAGGTATCTCCTGAGAAAACCGTCCCCGCCGGAAAGCCCAAGACAATTCAGCTAGTTTAGAGAAGTAACTGAACACTGACCATTACCAGAGCTGTTTGGAAAGCGGGAGGAAGGAGAAAGATGATAAACATTTTTTGAAACCTTTTGTTTCCATTTTTCACTGTTTTATTTGTTTTCATTGAAATTTTCTTACCTCTCTCAATATTCTATTCTATTATTATTATTGTTATTACTGCTTACTGGGCTCTTAGAAGACATGTAAGGATCAATTAGAGCTAAATAACAGCACAGAACACCGAGAGCCAGAACTGGTGACTGTAAACAAACTTTATGGGACCACGGAAAACATGGCCAGACCCATGATAAGTGGACACCTGGGTAATTAAAATCATGCCGGACCACGGATGTTTCTGGACCAGAGAGTGCCAGACTAGGGAGGTTCAACCTGTACTTGAAAAGTGACAGCCCCTTTCCAGATATTTCTAAACCCTGTATATAAGAACATAAGAATGGCCGTACTGGGTCAGACCAAAGGTCCATCTAGCCCAGTAGCCTGTCTGCTGACAGTGGCCAGCACCAGGTGCCCCAGAGGGGGTGGACCGAAGACAATGATCAAGCGATTTGTCTCCTGCCATCCTTCTCCAGCCTCTGACAAACAGAGGCCAGGGACACCATTTCTATCCCCCAGCCTTTATGGACCTAACCTCCATGAAATTATCTAGCTTCTCTTTAAACTCTGTTATAGCTCTAGCCTTCACAGCCTCCTCTGGCAAGGAGTTCCACAGGTTGACTACGCTCTGTGTGAAGAAGAACTTTCTTTTATTAGTTTTAAACCTGCTACCCATTAACTTCATTTGGTGTCCTCTAGTTCTTCTATTATGGGAACTAATAAATAACTTTTCTTTATTCACCCTCTCCACACCACTCGATTTTATATACCTCTATCATATCCCCCCTTAGTCTCCTCTTTTCTAAACTGAAAAGTCCCAGTCGCTTTAACCTCTCTTCATATGGGACCCATTCCAAACCCCTAATCATTTTAGTTGCCCTTTTCTGAACCCTTTCTAAGGCCAAAATATCTTTTTTGAGGTGAGGAGACCACATCTGTACACAGTACTCAAGATGTGGGCGTACCATAGTTTTATACAGGGGTAGTAAGATATTCTGTGTCTTATTTCCTATTCCTTTCTTAATAATTCCTAACATCCTATTTGCCTTTTTGACCGCTGCTGCACAGTGTGTGGAAGTTTTCAGAGAACTATCCACGATAACTCCAAGATCTCTTTCTGATTTGTCATGGCCAAATTAGCCCCCAATTGTAACTGTTGATGGATTTATGCTATGTACTGGTTTTTCCAAGCTGCAGACGTCCCTGCGGACTGCAATGGGAGTAGGAGTCAGCCCCTGGGTCTGGTGCCCGTCTGTTGTCTCTCTTTCTTTTGGAGCTGTGGAAACGTAACATCACTTTATACAAAGTAGGGATGTAAAATCCCAGTTACTCTAACCAGCTAATCCTTAGCTGGCAGCCCGACACACAGGGGGGCTGCAGAAACTCCTGCCACCACCCGCCACTTCTGCTACTGCTCCCCCTTCCCCCGCATGGAGGGGGCCGGCTCTCAACCCCCAAGGGGCTGGAGCAGCCCTCTGCCTGCGGGCGGGGGACTGCTCCCAGGTACCAGTTAACTGGTACCCAGTAAGCATCACCTTAACATCCCTAATCCAAAGTGAAATATATTCCAGGAGGTTTACGAGATTATAACAATCCTGAGAGCTGGAGGACAGAGGCCTTGAAACGGACCTCACTTATGCTGCTTTAATGCGGCTTCCTCCTTATTTACACCAGTACAACGGGTTCTAACCCAGACTGACTCTAGCTCATGGCAAACCAGCCGAATAACACTGCTGCATTCACTCCCCACAAACTGTGTCCAGAACATGAGCCTGCTGTATTGGACATGCGGGTACAGAGGGCCCCTGCTTGCAAAACAAACAGCTTCCAACAGGGACAAATGACAGCCCGATCCCTCTGGGCCTGGGGGTCGTGTGCGAGTCCTGATGAAAGCAAAATGATTCTCATGCCCTCCCGTCCCCGGGGAGCCACCGAGAGGCAGATGTGGTTGCTGAAGCCAAGCAAAGCCTTCTGCCGGCAGGATTGACAGCCTCGGCCGCAAGGAGGTGTCCATAATTCATCACCGCCAACCTGAGAGGCTTAGTCCGTTGTTCCCAGGGCCTGTGTTTGTCACTGGGGAAGACGCCAGCGTCCTTTCCACCCCTCTGGGCCTCCCAACTTGACGTGCTGTAAAATGCAGGGCTTGGTGATTGTCCTAGCCCAGGGCTGGGGAACCGTTTTTGGGTCGGGGGCTGCTGACCTACAGAAAAATCAGTCGGGGGCCGCACACAAAAGAAAAGAAAAGCAAAAAAAAACCAAAAACAACCCACCTCACTGACATGGCCCCCGACTCAGAAGGAGAAAGACGCTCCCCACATTCCCCTCGCACACCAGAGCCTAAGGGGGCTCAAGGTAGTAGATTTTTGTGTGCTCCAGCCCCACAGTGGGATGGCAGTGGGTCTGGAGCTCCAGCAATGCTGGGGGTGGGAATGCTGAGCCTTGGGGACTGGATCCAGGCAAGTCAAGGGCCACATCCAGCCCCCAGACCCGCCACCCCTGTCCTAAACACATCTGCTGTGCACCCAACGTCACAAAATGATCCCGCAAGCAGGCATGGATGCACTCCTTGCACCCAGAGGTTTTATTTCAGGGGCAGCACTTGTACAAGAGAAACTGGAGCAAAGGCGAAGCAAACTGTGGCGATGGTGAATCAGGGATTATTTGTATTTTTACCTGAAACAGTCTCTGGGTGAGTGAATTTTGTTTCATTGGTAATCGCTGTGGTGTAGTGAGTGCCAGGCTGATATCATCTGTGGTTATACAGAACAGAAGCAGCTTGGGGGAAGGCCCTGCAGAGTCTGCCTTCATGTTGTCCTGGCAACCCGGCCCCAGCCGTGTCCTGGATGGACAATATTTGGGAATGATAAGAATGCTTAATCCGCAGCCCTTGTCACATACAAACATTCACTCAATAACCCTCCCAGCATCTTTTGGAGGTGGAAAGGGAAGTGTCATCATAATTGTGCATGGGGGAAACTGAGGCACAACATGATTTCCTCCCCTCCCACCGCAGGCTACTGGCCAGTCAGTGTCTCAAACAGGAGTTCATCAGTGGTTTTCTAACTGTGGGTCACGACCCAGTGCTGGGTGGTAGAGAATATCAGGCATGGGGTCTCGTTGCTGCAGGGAGACCAGCAAGGGGGAGGCTCTAAGGCAGCTACCGGCCTGTCCTGGCACCACAGACTGCGCTGCGCACCAGAAGTGGCTGGCAGCAGGACCAGCTCCTAGGTTGGGGGGCCGGGGAGCACACAGGGCTCCGTGAACTGCCTCTGCCCTGAGCACCAGCTCCACACTCCCATTGGCTAGAACCTGCTGCTGGCTGCTTCTGGGGGCAGCATAGTCTGCAGTGCCAGGAGAGGCAGGAAACTGCCTTAGCCCCTCCCCCTGCACCACTGACAGGTAGCTTCTCGAGGTCAGCCCCTCCCGCCCTAGCCCAGCCCCTCCCCACAAAGCCAGAGCCCCCACCTACATGCTAAAGCTCTCCTCCTGTGCCCAACCCTAGAGCCCACACTCCAGTCAAACTACATTGGGTCACAGGCACCAACAATTTTCTTCAGCTGGGTCACACCATTGACTCATATTTAGCTTGGGGTCCACTATGACACCTAGATCCCCTTCTGCAGGGCTCCTTCCTAGACAGTCGCTTCCCATTCCGTATGTGGCACGGATTGCTCCTCCCTAAATGGAGTGCTTTGCATTTGTCCTTATTAAACTTCATCCTACTTAACTCAGTCCATTCCTCTAGCTTGTCCAGATCATTTTGAATTTCAGCCCTCACCTCCAAAGCATTTGGGATAACTCCCAAAATGCAGTTATCCCAACATGCACTATCCCAACCTAACATGGTGTTAGGATAGAATAATTCCACCCTTGAGGCCTCATCCCGTCTTTATCTTCTTGTCTGAGCCGGCCAGGTGGGTGGATAATTGGGGAGTGATGGGTTTTGTGGCCACTTGTGCACTGAGAACACAGCTGGGACCCATCTCACTCATTCCATAGGCCAGTTTCCTGCCATGCTTATTAAGCTCATGACACCAGGTGAATAGGATTTCCAAGAGACTCAGGCCCAGAGGGGTTGAGATTTTTAAAAGGCCCTGGTATGCCCTAAAAACAACATGTATATATATGCAAAACTCACTTCTTCAGATGAGATGATCTTGAGTGGAGAAAAAAAGGGGGACCCTCAGAATAAGAAGGGTGAGGGAGGAGAAAAAAAAAAGTACCTATCAATTGTAGTCCTGGTGCTAATGAGGCTAATTTAGACTTCATACTTCCTTAAACTGGCTTGAGCTAAACCAAACTCCACTCCGGTTTCATTGTAACCATGGGACACTAATCTAAAAGGGGGTAGATCTCATGTTTGCCCATGAGAAGAACTTCTGCCTGGTGTTTGTCTATTTTCAGGGCTGGTTCAGTGATTTGGGATCTTCTTTGTTCCCTTAGGCTATGTCTACACTGGCAGGTTCTTGCGCAAGAACGGCCATTCTTGCACAAGAATCCGCAGAGCGTCCACACTGCCCACCCTCTCTTGCAGAAGAAGATTTACAGGATGGCGTGGTAAGAGAGGGCTTCTTGCAGAAGAGCTACGCTCTTTTTTTAACAGGTGTAAGCCCTCTTGCGCAGGGGCTCTTGCGCAAGAGGGCAGTGTGGACGCTCGGCAGGGGTTTCTTGCGCAAGAAAGCCCTATGGCTAAAATGGCCATCAGAGCTTTCTTGCACAAGAGAGCGTCCACACTGCCATGGGCGCTCTTGTGCAAAAGCACAGCTCGCACATGGCAGTGTGGACGTTTTCTTGCGCAAGACTTCTTACACAAGAACCCTTGTGCAAGATGTTCTTGTGCAAGAAGCCGCCAGTGTAGACATAGCCAGAGAGTGTATTTTACCCTCTGATTACAAAACATGCTGTGCCCTGCTGTTAATTAGCCCAACTGCTGAGAAACCCAGATTGGATGGTGGTCTGGCCAGGGTGGGGTGCCACCCCCTAGGTGAGCCTATAAAAGAGCCAATTAGTGCAAAGACAAGGTAGAAATCCTATTGTCCGGGGGGGGACTGCAGGTAGCAAGGCAGAAAGAGTGAGACTCTGGCAAGGTGTTTGGGGAAGGAAAAATATGCCCCAAATCAATGAATTTACCCCACAGGCAAAGATCTGTCACTGTTGAGCTCAGTTGCTGAGGGGTTAGGAATAGCATACTGGAGAGGGCAGGAGGGAGATTGGGAATTTTTCCTTGGGGGAGGAAGAGGGGTTTAGGCCCAGACAGTGAGCTCTGGGTAGTTGGTTTCCTTGGCTGGGATTCTATAGAGCAGGGTGGGGTACCTAACGCCTGGGAAGCCAGCTGTGGTCCTCTGCTTGTCTGGATCCACCCCCTGACCCAAAAAAGTTCCTCACCCCTGCTATGGTCCTATGGAGAATGATCTTCCTTGTGCTCTCTCTGGATTTGAAGTGGGATGTGGCTCAGATGCTGCCCTGGGGGGTCCTTCTCACACCAGGCAGGAAAACTATCCGAGTGCCAGGCCTGTGAGGCCGTGTAGGTCTAAAAATTGAAAGACAAGAGTCTCCCTGGTTCTAGGTCTCCCTGCACCAAAGAAAGGTTTATGTAAGAGCATAAGAGCGGCCATACTGGGACAGATCTAAGGTCCGTGTAGCCCAGTATCTTGTCTGACAGTGGCCAATGCCAGATGCCCCAGAGGGAACGAACAGAACAGGTAATCATCAAATGATCCCTCCCCTGTCATCCATTTCCAGACAAACAGAGGCCAGGGACACTATCTCTACCCATCCTGGCTAATAGCCATTGATGGACCTAACCTCCACGAATCTATCTAGCTCTTTTTTGAACTCTGTTAAAGTCCTAGTCTTCACTACATCCTCTGGCAAGGAGTTCCACAGGTTAAAGGTGTTTCTCTTTAGCTCCGCTAAGCCTTCCTCTCAACTCTGGCCCCAAAGGGCTCCCCACCCCTCTGCTGCCTTGTCATCGCTCCTATTTTCTCCTGGCTTCCATTGCCCCTTTGGCCTGCCTCCTTCTGTCTGACTGAGGCTGTCTGCCCCGCAGTCCAAACCCCTCCACCTTCTTATCCAAGAGCTGGGTCACAGCAGAAATGTCCTGCCTCCCTCTCCTTGCAGCTACGAATGGCAGCAGTGCATTGGTGCGAAGGATGGGGCCTGGCCATTGCACCCAGAATAAAGAGAGTGGTAGTGCCTGTGTGAAAGGCTACTCAAAGATCATCGAAGACACAGAATTGTGGAAGAGTGAATAAGTCCAATGGAAACAGCAGTGGGTGAATATAACCAAAGTTGCAATGTGTGGCTTACAGTCCAACACTTAACAGGCTAAAACCCTTGTCTAAAGCAGTTTCTCACCCAACACAATTTTCTAGCATCACTCACCAACGTAGCTGGGATCCACTTTCACAAGTGCCAAAAGCACTGGCCTTGTTGCTTCCTCAGTGAATGTATTTCCCAAAACTCAGGATTTTGTCCTCAGGAAAGGATGGTGACCACCCCTACCTCCATCCTCTGGAATTTCATTTTCTAGGATGCTGGCTGCAAGTGTTCTTCACATACACATGTTGATTTCATATACAAAATGGGAAAGTTCAGAAAAGGCCAACAAAAATGACCAGGGGTTTGGAACAGGTCCCATATGAAGAGAGATTTAAAAGACTGAGACTTTTCATCTTAGAAAAGAGGAAACTAAGGGAGATATGATAGAGATCCATGAAATCATGACTGGTGTAGAGAAAGTGAATAAGGAAAAGTGATTTACTCCTTATAATTTAAGAACTAGGGGGCACCAAATGAAATGAATAGGTAGCAAGTTTAAAACAAACAAAAGGAAGTATTTCTTCACCCAGCGCACAGTCAATCTGTGGAACTCCTTGCCAGAGGAGGTTGTGAAAATCACAGAATTCAAAACAGAACTAAATAAATTCACGGAGGTTAGGTCCCTCTCTGGCTATTAGCCAGGATGGGTAGGAATGGTGTCCTTGCCTCTGTTTGTCAGAAACTGGGAATGGGTGACAGGAGAGGGATCACTTGATGATTCCCTGTTCTGTTCACTCCCTCTGGGACCCCTGGCATTGGCCACTGTCGGAAGACAGGATAGTGGGCTAGATGGACCTTTGGTCTGACCCAGTACGGCTGTTTTTATGTTCTTAGGGGTTTCTATTGTAGTGGTTTACAACACTTAATGCATGGACCTAGGCAGACAAGCGAACCTGCATCCTTTGGGCTGGCAAAACCTGTTTGTCAATCCTGCCTGGGGCGCAGCTTCTAAAATCCATTGTCAATACAGATACACAACTCCTCAAACTCCTCGTATGCCTGCGAACAGTTATGGGGATCAGCATGACACAAGCTTTTAGCGGACACCTCCCATGGCCCTTCTTGGATAAATACTATGAAAGCACCACATTAGGTGTAATGAGTTTGTCAGGCCTGGGAGGAGTCGCTGTTACAGAACAGTGAAAGCTTTGCCATCCACTGTCTCTCTCCGCCTCGGTACCTGTCTGGCCAGTCTCTGCAGCAGCCCAGTGCCTCCCAAAGCAAGCAGCAAGGAAACATCTGCTGGCTTTTTGCTACCTGCAGGGTCAGCTAGGAAAGGGAACTGGGTTTGGTCGCCTCTTTTTCTCACTGTTTCTTTGGCTCTCTCCTATGGGTGTGCGGCCGACTCGGAGCTGTTGTGGGGAAGTTAAGAGGCAGAAGGTTGCTGCTTTCAGTTCCTGGCTGGAGGTGTCGAGTGCCAAGGAGCCAGGAGGTTCGCTACAAACACTGGAAGGGGAAGGTGCTTTTCCTGTGTATATGGAGTCTGGCCTGAGTCTCTTCTCACTGGGGGTGCTCTGGGCTGTGCACCTGTTAGCTCAGCCCAGTGCACTTCCTGGACAGCACAGTGGACGTGCAGCAGCCTGGTGCAGCATGTGTGGGCAGGGGAAATCTGAGCCAAGGATGTCAGGGCAGACTCTGAAAAGGCCCAGTGAATAGCAGAGCAGAGCACTCACAGTCTATGGTCTCAGACAGGAGACAGTGGACACACAGTGCACTGCGTGAATCTTCAGTGTGTGTCCCGCAAAAGGACAAAGGCTGCGTTCATCTTGTTCAGATGTACTACTGGGTCTGTGTCGTCATCCCCATTTAACAGAAGGGGAAACTGAGGCACAGACAGGTGCGGTGCCAAGACTAAGGTCACTCAGTGGCAGGAATAGATTCTAGCTTTCCTAAGTCCCAGTCCAGTGCTCTAGCCACTCTCATTTAAAGAAGGGTAGGCCAAAGCTAAGTCCCCCCCCCCCACACACACACTCTGCCCTCCACACACACATCTGAAAACACCCCTGGAATTCTGAGCAAGTTTGGATTGTGATTGGAACTTTGCACCTGGTTCCTTGGGCTGACCCAAAGTCCCTGGCCGTGAGTCCCAAGTTTGCAGAAGTTTGGATAGGGAGGTGGAGTCACACGTTCCTAATTTGTGTCATCTCCTGAGCATATTAAAGGTATTATAGGCAGAGAGGGGAAAGCCCCGCAGCAGTTGGCTCGCAACTCTGCCGTGGGTGGGGGAAAGGAACGCTTCATCACGTCCTGAATGGGAAGACACTGAAAGGAAATGAAAGCAGGATGTATGTAACTCCCTTTTCTTTGGCTGGTATCTTTCTTGCTGTTGTTTCCCGGATGCAAAGAGCAGCGCTTTGCTGGTTTAGGGGACAGAATTCTGACTCAGGAAAAGGCCAAAGAAAGAAAGAACACGCAGTGGGCGAGACTGCCTCTCAAACAGTTGTCATGAATTCATGCCCTGCGCTGCCCCGCTCCTCTAGTTACCCTGAAGGATGCAGTACATGGAAAGCAGAACTTGTAACTTTCCCTGTATATTGCACTCTGCTTACCCTCCCTTCCCATCTGCTTCCCTTTATGTAGCGCACAGTCAACCTGTGGAACTCCTTGCCAGAGGATGTTGTGAAAACCAGGACTTTCACAGAGTTCAAAACAGAACTAGATACATTCATGGCAGAGAGGTCCTTTTAGAGTGGCACAGAACTCCTTTTTCTAGCTGCCCTGTGTTACGTTAAAATGTTTCTTCCTGATGCTAAAACTCACGGGGGAATTTTTTCAAAAAATGGTGCAGACACTTTGCTCAGTGTGCTCCCAGGCCTCTCCATTCTCTTCAAGGGGTTACAAGGTGGCATGTGCGTAATAGGGCTCCTCAAAGGCTCTGCTTAACGTGGATTAGGTGCCAGCAGCTCTTCCTCGGGGAAGGGCCGTTCGGAATGGTCAGGCAGAGGCGAGCATGCCTGGGAGCTCAGCAAATCTGTCGGCGAAAGAGAAAAGAAAGACGGGGACGTCAAACTGTCGAAATCAGCGAGGAGCATCCCAGGAGCTCGTGCCACCCCACCCGGGCCAGGTCTGGGCAGGAATGCTCAGAACATTTGCCAGGGCTTAATACAGCATTACATGGCCTCACTCAGAGGGAGTTTCCACCACGGCTTTTAGGAGACAAAACTGCTGTCCAGGGGAGCTGAGAGCCTGCGTGGGCCTGTGGGCAAGGTGTGGGGGCCCCCGGCTCTGTGCTCCCAGAAGGGGCTGCGCCTTGGGTAGAAAGGGTGGGGGCAGCCAGCGGCGCATGCCTTGCCCCCAGCCCGCATGGCTGTGTGGACCACGCTGCACGGTTCTCCGGCAGCAATTTAAAGGGCCCACAGCTATGGCTGCTGCTGCCCCCTCGGCGTGCCTGCTGCGGTCTAATACGTGTCACCATCAGGACCTTTTCATTAGCCAGCCTGTATTACCCTTCACTTAACAGCTGCATCATTGCCACTCCTTTCCCCATGTCTCATTCCCGCCAGGAACTGCCTGACACAAGCCCTCATCCTCCTGGACATTGGCAAAGAGGTAACTAAAGGCCAAGTTACCCTCTTTAACATAACCAGGCAGCTCTTCCTGCAGCGGGGAGATCCTTTGCTAATACGCAGGCAACACCCTGGTTCAGCTTGTATCCTTACTACGTCCACTCCTTTTTTCCCCCCCTTTGGCTCACTGTCCGTTTTGTAATTTATTGTTCCTGTTTTTTTTCTGCATTGGTCAGAGGTTCCCTTCCCCCTTCTGTTTCTCTAAGGGATGTTTACTTCAGGGGATGTGCCCAGTCGGTGACATTTCAAACCCAGCCTCTAGATCCAGTTGTTTTTTTTTTAAATAGAGCTTTTCCCCCTCCCAACAATAACTAGATTCTGGTGGGAACAGGAGCACACAGGCCTGGTTTTGGCACTTGGCTAGGAAACCGCACTCCACTCCCTGAACGAAGGAAGGTGGCCGAATTGGAGCAGATGTGTGCTCTCCATGGAAGGATATCGCAGGCGTTATCTCTGCCGTGCAACCGAGATAACGTTTTTACGATGAGTTTTCCCAGATTCCTTTTCAGAGCCGCTGCCATTGAACTGTGGCCACCAGGAAATGTGCGTAATATTCTGGGCAGGAACTGTTTGTGGGATCGTGTCAGAGAATACATTTTTCCCCCTCCTGGGCCTTATCCGATATCTGTGGAACTATGGTTATAATTAGACTCATGAAGGCCATAATAGACTGCGGGCAAGTCCACCGATGGGGGACTGGAGGGTGAAAACAACGAGAAGTCCGGTGGCACCTTATAGACTAACATATTTATTGGAGCATAAGCTTTTGTGGGCAAAGACCCACTTCGTCAGATGCAAAGGAGAGTGAAAGGGACAACTGTTCCGGGGTCTGGTGATTCAAAATGGCTCAGGGCCCGTTAAATCGCCACCAGAGCCCCGGACGGCCCGTTCCGGGTGGTACCAAAGGGCTGGCGGGAGGCAGCTAGTCCCTAGCCCCGCCCCTTCTGCCTGAGGCCCCGCCCCTTCTGGGAGTGTGGAACGAGGCTCCCTTCTCCACCTTGCCCAGGGGTCTGGCAATTCTGTCTGCCCCCCAGCTACAGGAGAGCTATGCGCCTTCCTGCTCAACCCCAACCCAAAAGGCCGTTGCCAGCCCTCTAATTACAGTGCACAGGGCTCCGTGCCATGAGAGAGAGACTGGGCCTTTAGGCTTCCACCAACCACGTGAGCCTGTGGAAAATCAGCTTTTCTGGCATGTAACGTCTTGGTGCAGCCTTCAGTCCGGCCACGACCAAGCGCCTCTTTCCAGCCTGCTGTGAGCTGGCGTGAGGGATCTAGCCCAGAGAGGAGAGAGCTGCCTGGGGAGATGGCAGAAGGGGAAGCTACCCACCACAGGGCTGCCGACCAGGGATAGGTTTGTGAACAGAGCGGTGGACTCCAATGTCTAGGGAGAGGGGAGCCTTTTCTCATGGGGCCTAGCAGCCAGCTCTCGTCCCTGCAACCGATCACCTCCATTTTCATAAGTGCTTTAAGGCACCTCTTTGGGGGAAATTTGGCAGAATGGGGTGAAATCTTTGCCCAGTTCGTTGTTTTTGAGGTAACCTATTCAGGGGAGCTGACAGCCTCCATGGGCTCCTGGGCAAGGAGAGTGGAGGGGAGCTGGCTCTATGCTCCCGGAAGGGGTGGGGTCTTGGGCAGCTGGGTGGCACGCCCCCTCAGAGACACCTGGAGTGCGCGGCGTGGTGCGGTGCTCCAGCAGCAATTTAAAGGGCCAAAGGCTCCAGCCATGGTTGCTGCCACAGTCGTAACAGCTGGGAGCCCTGGGACCCTTTGAATTGCTGGGCCTTGGGGCAACTGCCCCCTTTGCCAATCCCATCATAAGAAAGGTCAGACTGGGTCAGACCAAAGGTCCATCTAGCCCAGTATCCTGTCTGCCCATAGTGGCCCATGCCAGGTGCCCCAGAGAGAATGAACACAACAAGGAATCATCAAGTGATCCCAGCCTCTGGCAAACAGAGGCTAGGGATACCCATCCTGGCTAATAGCCATTGAGGGACCTAACCTCCATGAATCTATCTAGCTCTTTTTTGAACCCTGTTAAAAACTTGGTCTTCACAACCTCCTCTGGCAAGGAGTTCCACAGGTTGACAGCGCGCTGGGTGAAGAACTACTTCCTTTTGTTTGTTTTAAACCTGCCGCCTATTCATTTCATTGGGTGCCCCCTCGTTCTTGTGTTATGGGCAGGGCTGGAGATATTGCATCGCCTCCCATACTGGAGGGAGAAGCTGCTGGGAGTGGACTCACCTGCTGAGCAAGTGTGTACTAGATCGAGACAGGGCCCTGAGCCATGACCTCCAGACCAGGGCCCAACGTCAGTGGAAATGCTGAATCAGTCTTCTGATTCCGATCCGGTCGGTCAGCAAGGAGCAGCCGTGTAAGAGAAGACGGAGCAGTCTCTCATTGACACGGGTTTGAGATTCGGATTTCAGCCCTGGGTCCCAATTGTGGTCCCCACATGCCCCTTCTTTGGTGTAGGAGATGTGGACCCTGAGATCTAGTTTGAGCCTCTCTCTGGTGTATGCTTGAATGAGCGAGGCCTGGCGAATAAAGGGTGGCTGCCGATGTGCACGCACACGCAGTTTAATATTAACTTTGGCATTGCAGCTCCCAGGGGAATGCGTTGCAGGCACCTGAGCATAGCTCTGCCACCTGCTTTCAAAGCTTTTTATGGCCTTTTGGCTGCAGGGAAAGAGAGAGACGGGCAATCCAGGACCCCAGGAGGAAACTCAGCTGCGGGAGAAAACCGACCACTGATCCTGCCGGTGCTGTACTCTTTGGGGGGAACCGTCTCCAGGGGCTGTCGATCCATTGCTGCTTACTGCCCCAGAGCCTGCTATTCAGGAGAGACACAGAGCAGATCTCCCCTTTCATGGCATTTGCTGGCACAATTCCGTTCCGTAGCTCTAAATCACAGGTGAGTTTAAAGGACTTTGAAACTAGGACTCCAGGCAGCGAATGCTGCCAAGCCGAGGCAGGGCAGTTTGCCTCTTTCAAAGCACCACACCTGGCCCTATCTCTTGACTGATCTCAGAGTTTTGTGTTTTGTTTTGCCGGTAGGGCGTGGACCCATTGCTCCACTAGTCTGTCAGGCTAATGACTTATTATTGTTTCTCTGGCTCGCTGGCTGACTCCGAGATTTATGGGAGAAGGCAGGGAAACCTTCAAGACTGTCCCTGCCACAAGGCAGAATAATCCAAGGGAAAAAGGAGCTGGGATTGTGACTGGTTACTTTCGAAGGATGCTGGGTGACGGCCAGCGTCTCCACCACGCACAAGTCGCCGAAAGAATAATTTTGTAATAAAACAAGAACAGGAAAAGAATCCTTTGAATTTCCATAGGCCAGTTCAGCTGAGGACCTGCAAGAGGTTGGCAAGGTTTAATGGAGCCGCCACACATGCTGGGGAGGTCAGCTAGCGCCCACCCTTGCTTAGAGATGGGCAGACTGAGTGCAGAGAACCAAAGGGCCTTGCCCAGCTTCTCTCTGTGATCTTGTCCATGCCAAGCAAGCTGGCATAGGTTGTACAAATGCCGGAACCCTGTCTACACTGCAGCTTCCTCCGCGGCTCCCACCCCCGATGGCAAATTCCAGCTACCGAGCTTGCTAGCAGAGCCAGCTGGTAGGTAAGGTGGGGAGCACAGAATGGAACCCTGCTCTCACCACTCGGCAATGAACCCAGACCTTCCATAGATGGTACTAGGCGACAGTTAATATACAAAAAAAGAGGCCGCTGGAGGACAGAGTCCTCAGTCACTCAGTCGTCTCTCTGCATCCCTGAGCTGTGCCCAAATTCGGGTCAGGTATGGGGAGTCACATTTAGTGCTATTCCCCTACGAGTATCCTTCAGAGCTTTAACCCTAACCCTCTACCCTCCCTTCCTTGGCTCCTGAGACCCTGCCGAGCATTGGCTGGGCGGGAGTTTCTCTGACATCTAGCCTAACTCACTTGCACTCTGGTTTCACCATCCTTCCTTGCTGCAGCACTGTGAAAGTCAACATTTTTGGCCTCCGGGAGGTGTCCCACAATGCTCCAGTGCAACCGCTTCCAACTCTACTGCTCTCCAGGCCAGGATGCTGGAACAATTGAGATCCATTGAACCAAACTGTAAACCTTTGATATAATGGAAACTACTTCAAGTCAGGGGGTGCTCCAGCACCCCCTACGCCTCTAGGTTCCAACACTTACGTCTCCAGGTATGAAAAGCCCTTGAAAAATTTGAATTTCAGGGTGCCCTTGTAGCCAAGAAGGCTAATGGCAAATTAAGGTGCATGAGTAGAAGCATTGGGAAGTGATTATTTCCCTTTTTTGGCACTGGTGAGGCCACCCCTTGAGTATTGCATCCAATTCTGGCCCCCCATTACAGTAAGAATGTGAACACATTGGAGAAAGTCCAGCGAAGGGCAACAAAAAATGACAAAGAGGGTGGGGAGAGGCTGTTCTCAGTGGTGACAGAACAAGGAGCAATGGTCTCAAGTTGCAGTGGGGAAGGTCTAGGTTGGATATTAGGAAAAACTATTTCACTAGGAGAGTGGGGAAGCACTGGGATGGGTTCCCTAGGGAGGTGGTGGAATCTCCATCCCTAGAGGTTTTTAAGTCCCAGCTTGAGAGAGCCCTGCCTGGGATGATGTAGTTGGGATTGGTCCTGCTTTTAGCTTGATGACCTCCTTGATGACCTGGACTCGATGGCCTCCTGCAGTCTCTTCCAACCCTATGATTCTCTGTTCCTAGAGCAGGCAGCACACCAGAGCCCTGAACGCTTCCGCCGGCCTGCACAGAACACACGCCCCCGCAGAGGCAGTATCAGCTGTTAAACTTATATTGGGCTTTGTGTTAGCCTAAAAGACAAGAGATTAAAGTACTAAAGTTAGTGCATTTCCTGTTTATTACCCCCATGATTTACTATCCAAATACTGATAACGGCTCAACATATTTCTCCCAGGTGCAGCTGATTGGGTCTCCACACCTACCTGCCTCTGAGAGGTGAAATCTCAGACAAGCCCAGTCAAACTCTCCCATGGGATGGGGACTGTGCCTTGCCCCCATGCCCTCTTGTACACCCCAGCTTTGGCGGTGTGCGGCTTCACCCTCAGCCCAGCAGCGTGACCCAAGTGACTTTTTAACCTTTTGACACCTCTTGTGACTGGCTGGAATCGTCTCCTGCGCAGAAAGGGGAAGGCAGCGTTTCTGTTTCCCCAGCAAGACGCCGGAACCCACCCAGCCCCGAAGGTCAAGCTTATTTTGAAAAGTCACGTGCAGCTTCTCTCTGCTTGCAAAACTCTCGGCCTCTTACGAAAGGCCCCTGTCTTGCAAAAGCAACGAGTTTTGGGAAACCCGCTGGACATCAAAATAGAACTCACCGACTGATGTGAGTTGTCTGATCCGTGTGGCCGAGTGGCTCAAGGAGATGAATGAGAGTCAGGACTTTTGCGTTCTGTTTCCAGTTCTGCTACTGACAATCTGGAAGCCTCAACCTTGGCGTGCCTTAGTTTCCTCAGCTGTGAAATTGGGATAGCAGTACCTGCCTCTCCCGTGGAAGTCTTAATGAATGAGTATGTGTAAAGTGCTTGCAGATTCTCAATGTCTGTTCATGGTACTTATGGTACTGTAAGTAGCTAGGCACCTCACAATCTTTACTGTATTCCCCCTCACAACTGCTTTGTGAGGCAGAGCAGTCCTGTTATCCCCATTTTACATATGGGGAAACTGAGGCACGAGGGGGCCAAATGACTTTCCCAAGGTCATGCAGAATGTCTGCAGCGGAACAGGAACTTGAACCCAGGTTCTAGGCTAATATTGTAACCATGAAACCATTTGAATACTCACCAGCATCAGCCTGTGGCACATAGTTATAGCCCCTCGTCTTATATGTTGGCCAAGTGAGAGCTGGGTCAGACTAGCAGCTTCTTTGCTCTCATTCTACCCCATCTCCTGTAGAGATTATTAGAGATGAGTTGCTAAACCTAAGGCCAGGCCTACCCTTAGGGAGAAAGTCGACCTAAGATACACAACTCCAGCTACAAGACTAGCGTAGTTGGAGTCTATGTACCTTAAATTGAATTTCTGCAGCATCCCCATTCCGGAAATCCCGTTGACTTCCCTTACTCCTCATGATCCCATGGAGAACCGGGGTCCATGGGGTGTGATCAGAAATCAATTTAGTGGGTCTTTAGTAGACTTGCTAAATCGACCCCAGAAGATTGATCTCTGGATTGATTGATCTCAATTTCTGTGTAAGAAAAGGCCTAAGATGTTTAGCTTTAACTATTTCTAGTTGTCTCTCTTAATTTGTTTTTCTCTGGTGTTAGGGTAATGGTACTAATTTGTCTCTGTTCCCACACCTCTCCCATCTCGGATTCATTCCAAGTCTCACTTCCTTTCCAATAATTGTTCCAGCTTCCAAAGGTAACTGGGAAAGGATAATTTCTTGTTATTCCCCTCTCTCTCTCTTGCATCCACAAAAGAATGATTTTTGCTACATTGGCCAGATTTCTGTGCCAATGTTACCACTTGGAAATAAATCACAAAGAGCATTCTCTTCCAACTCAACAGAATTTATTTATTTTAAATGTAGAAAAACTGCTTTGGCTGGTGAAAAGATATTTCACCTAGGACAAAAACGACAAAACACTCAGGAACTTGTCTGTTGCAATGAACTGGTTACAATGTGTGTGTCTTCTGTGATCGCTGAATAACATCAGTATTGCACTGCTGTGTGTCATAGGCCCTATACTGCTCTCAGCTGAAGGCGATTCTCCTGCAGGGGCACAGCTTTTGCAGTGGGAACATCTGAATTCTATTCCTGCATTGCAATCCCCCACCATGTTGTGCAGCCCAGGGGCAAGTGTGAAGCTCTCCAATTGTCTCCACACAGGCTTGTGACAATTTCTTTGCATTGTGAGGATGCATGAAGGGAACATGAATAGCTTCACGCAGCTCTAAGTGTGAAATATTCAGCTCAGTAGAAGAGCCATTGAGACCAAATGAGCTTTATGTCTGACACTTCAATCTTGTCGGCATCTTTCTTGCTCCTCTTAGGGGCTCATTTAAACTACGGTTCCACACTGCTAAGGGGTATGGGCTGCTGTAAGCTGTACTGAGTGTGTGTGTGTGTCTGTTGGCAGCAAATCTCAGCAGAAGTTCATTGAAGTAATATTATAGACCACACAGGTCTCGAAAGCCATGCAGGATTCAGCATACGTCAAGCTTAGCGCTGTTGCTGTTGATCTCTGTGCTGAATGACTTTGCATGTTAGTAAATGTGAGCGTGTACAGGCGAACCTCAGACTTACAAATACCTCTGTTGTTTGTCTCTGGGAAATCTTCATGACTGTAACCAAAACGTCACGGTTGTTCTTTCAAAACTTCACCACAGAACGTAGACTTAAAACAGCTTTCAAACTTTGCTAGGCAGAAGAAAAATGCTGCTTTCCTTTTATGGAATTAGTAATTTATGTTTAACACAGTACTGCATTGCCTTGTGTGTGTGTGTGTGTATGTGTGTGTGTTTGCTGGAAGGCACACTTCCACACCCAATGAGGTGTTGACTAGTCAGTTCTTAACGCCGATGTTCATTGCTCTGAGGTTCTACTGAAGCTATGCGCGCTATCTTGCAAGCGTCCCGTTGGAAAGCCCAAACACGTACGTGCATAAAATGGCTTCTTCCAGACATCAGTTGTCATTCGCTAGTAGTGCTATAAGCACCTTTCACAGGGTGGCCTGGCTCCTGCCGTGAACAGTGCTGGAGGAGTTCATTACTGTAGGCCCCGTCCTAATTCTCCTAACTCAGGTTACATCTACACGGCAGGCTTCTTGCGCAAGAACTTTTTGCAGAAGAGATCTTCCGCAATAAGTTCTTGAGCAAGAGCGCTCTTTTGTCTGATGTCTACACTGCCATGTGCTTTTGCGCAAGAGAGCGTCCACACTGCCATGGGCGTTCTTGCACAAGAAAACTCACAGAATGGCCATCAGAGCACCAGTGCTTTTTCCGATAGGGGTTTCTTGTGCAAGAAACCCCTGTTGTCCATCCACATCCTCGTAGAAAGAGGAATAACACTTGCGCAAAAAGCCCTGTCTTTTGACGAGCTACTGTACTTTTTCTTGCGCAAAAACATGCTTGTAGTGTGGACGCTTCATGAGTTTTTGCGCAAAAACTCTGCAGTGTAGACATCAGACAAAAGCCGCATGGGATGGGGCACTATCTGTGTAGCAGTCATTTCAGCCGGAGAAGCAGCCACCTGCAGGCTGGAGTCAGGCAAACAATATTGGTGATGGGAAATGGTAGCGTGTCTGTTCCGGTGACGTGCGTGCATGGCACCCGGGTCTCTATGGCCCTGCGTGCGCGGAGACTGAGTTTCTCTATCGCTGGGCTGAGTCCCCCTCAAATGGGAGTTGAATCTGGAGATCCTGACAGTTGAAATAACTCAACTAGATGCTCTGGCCACAGGGCCCTGTGTTTGAAAGCAGTGCAACTGGAAAATCTCTGCCTCAACCTTGTGCTGGCATGGAAAAAGCCCTGAGGCTCAGAAGCTGCGTGCGGCGTGTCCGGAGGCTTCGCCTGTGCCCACCCAGGCTCAGGCTACTACGTCCCAACATGATGGCAGCCCCAGTTCGGCGCAAGGCCAGGAGGAATGAAGGGGCCGTGGAAAATGTCTCTGCAATGAATTTAATGGTGCAGCTAGTTCCCCAGCTATGGGAAAGCGGGAAGGCAATTTCTGGACCCCGAAGCAGGGCTAAAGGAGTCTGCTGGGGCTGCCCCCATCCTGATGCACGAATGCCTGCCGGTGCATCCCTGCTTAGGTTAACATCCTTCATGCAAACGCATCCTAGAACACGCTTTCCTTGTCAGAGCCTCGTGGCCATGGGGAGTGGAGACTGGCTGCTCCATCGGACTGTCAATCAAAGCTGGAACGTCCTCCTTTCTGGGAAGCTCAGCCAATGACCTTTGCTCACTGACAGAACAGCTCGAGGCATGCGGCAGGAGCGCAGGTGTTTCGTCAATGCGGCGTGGTTACTAGAAAGCGTGAACGCTCTGCATGGCTTTCGTAGTGGGCTGAAGGACGCCTCCAAGACATCGTCCATGTCTGGCTTCTTGTCAGTTACAATTCACGAACGTGGGACTTGCCAGGCTAGATCATGGGTGAGCTGGCCCAGGGGTGTTTTCAAACTTTGGGCCACAGGAAGCTTGTCCAGGGAAGCCGCCAGCTGGCCGCGAGACACTTTGTTTACCTGAGCGTCCGCAGGCCTGGCCGCTCGCAGCGCCCAGTGGGTGCGGTTCGCCATTCATGGCCAATGAGAGCTGCAGGAAATGGGGGCCCAGCCTGCACTGCTTCCTAAGGGTTAACGGGTTAACTGATTAACCAGGATGTTGCATCTCTGCTCTGTAGCTGGGGCGTTACAAGGGCCTGCTGTCAGCACTGTCTCTGCAGCAAACAGTGTGGCCTAGCTTAAGAGTAACAGCCTGTGGGGAGGGAGAAAGGCCTGGTGGGACTAGAGAAGAAGTTGGAAGGCAGGACTCATGGGCTTTGCTGCATGCGTAGTCACTGAGGGTATGTCTAGACTACATGGCTCCGTCGACGGAGCCATGTAGATGAGGTTTCTAAACATAGGGAAATGAAGCGGTGATTTAAATAATCGCCGCTTCATTTACATCAAAATGGCTGCCACGTTGTGCCAATCAGCTGTTTGGGGGCACAGCACGGTAGCCTGGACGCTCCGCGATCGACAAGGGAAGGGAAGGGCTTCCCTTGTTGACTGCGAGCGTCAGACTACTGCGCTGTGCCGCCAAACAGCTGATCGGCACAGCATTTTGATGTAAATGGGCGATTATTTAAATCGCCACTTCATTTCCCTTTTTCCAGTACACTAATCTACATGGCTCCGTTGACGGAGCCATGTAGTTTAGACATACCCTGAATCTTCACCTGAGGTAACCTAGCCATGGACAAGGGGAAACTCGTGCGGGGTGGGGAGGGGGTTGGAAAGCCCTATCTAATCCATTTTATCCAAGGCTTACCTGATATGCCCATCACGGTCTCTGCTTGCCAGCTGGCCACAGAGGCTAGTTCCTTGGATGCAAGCTGCTTTGGAAGGGTACCAAGCCCATGGCCAGCTAAGAACCTCCAGGTAGCTCAGGCCATGGGAGAACCTTGCAAATTGCCGATGGCAGCTTGGCGGTCTCCAGAGGAACTTTGTGCTAGTGGACACGAGCCGTCATCACACAGAGAGGAGCTGGGTTGTTCTCAGTGAGTATTTCTAGGCAGGATCCTCTGTTGGTTGGAGAAGTTTGGGTGATGGCAGCTGAACGCGGACACGCAACACCCGTAGGAAAACGTGTGCTCAGAGCGGATGCATCCTATTTCCTGACTCAGGGCAGAAAAATCTCTGCTGACTGATGTTGGCTCGACAGAGCCTGCAACCAAGGCTACGTCTAGACTGCAGGCTTCTTTCGGAAGAAGCTTTTGGCATCTATACTGCCAAAGCTCATCTTTAACAAGTGTTGCATCTTACCTACCAAAGTCAAATGCTCTGACAGCGCTCCTTGGGTTTATTTTCCCATAATCATTTTTAAATGTAAACACATTCTTATCAGAGAAATTACAGTGCATCTGTAATGCCGACAGGTGGAACCGAACCTGGGATCTAAGGAGCTTTGTGCATGAGCTAAAAGGCACGTGGCTCTCAGCTAAGGCTGTAGTGCAAACTCATTCTCTAGCTCCGTCTAGACTGCAGGCTTCTTTCAGAAGAAGCTTTTCCGGGAAGCAATCTACACAGCAAAAGCACAATGAAAAAGTGATGTGCTTTTTTGAAAGATAGTGTCCATGTTCATTGGATGCTATTGCTCATTTAAGTTTTGATTGCTGTGGATGGAGTGGCCACCAGGGCACCTGTGTTTTTTCCTCTTCTTTCGAAGGGACGCCCTCTTCCCCGTCCACACACGCCTTTTTCTGAAAGAGCTCTTTCGGAAAAAGGCTTCTTCCTTGTAGAAAGAGGTTTACCAATGTTGGGAAAACCCCTCTGTTCTTTCGATTTTTTTTCAAAAGCCATTGCTGTGTAGGTGCAAGTGACGTTTTTTTTTCGGAAAAATGGCTGCTTTTCCAAGAAAACTCTGTAGTGTAGACATAGCCTAACTTGTTAAGGAGAACAACCTCCCTGCCTGTGACTTTCTCCTCTTAGGCGGGGCTTGCCCTGGACCGTGTGATGGTAATAAGCCATTATCTGGAAGATGGGGGGCCAATTCCTTGGTTGCGATACTCTCTTGATACGACTCGTTTTCATCTTTGCAAATGTGGCCTCGGCTAAGCGTGATGAAAGCAGCGGCCTCGGAGCTTGAGACGAGAACCTGTTTGTCCCAAAAAGGGAGGTTGTGTGTGCCGCAAGCACAGAGGCATTCCCTGGAGATCTTATTGACTCTACAGAGGATGCTAGCAGGGTCACACCTAGTTCCTAATTTTCATAACCGTTTCGGCATAGATATAAGCAAAAAGAGGAAGGTTGGGAAATGGAAAGCTCGTGTTGCAAGCTCTTTGAGCTGCCCTGACAAACACTACGCAAGCAGGCTGCTTTTTAATGACATCTTATGCAATTGACATTTTGGCTGGGAGAAACAGCAACAAGCTGAGTGTTCACGCTCTACAGACAGCCACACTCTCACTCTCACACAAACACAGAGTATTTCACTGAGAAATTGCATCGTTGTTTAGCCGGTCAGCTGGAAAAAACTTGTTGCACACTCTCATTGTGTCTCTTTGTCTGTCTGTCTGTCTCATACCCACACCCTCTCTTTCCCTATCTCTAGCTTGGTTATGTGTTGAATGTAGAAGGCAAAACTATCAATATTGAAGAAAAGGATCGAACTAACGAAACAGCTGGGAACCTCCCATACACTTGTCATTTAAACAGGTATCTCTGGAAGTAACAGCTCAGATTTGGATTGCAAGTTACCCTGGGGTCTATCTGGAGTAAGGATGTGATAGTGGAAATGGGTAGACCGGAGCTACTTAACTTTGGAAGCCCTGGGGTGATACTCACAGCACATGCCGAGGGCCGCAACTTAAGTGTGGTTGCATGTACATGCAAATATATATTCAGATACATGCAAATAGCTTCTTTCACACTGACGGGCATGAATGCAAAGATGAAGGCAAGACTACACAACATGCAGGCCCCATTTAAGTCAGTTCTGCTGACATTAATAAAAGGCAATATTGACCCGATTTCCACCCACATGACAGTACTTTTAATGAGCAATGACAGTCCAGGAATTTAACTAATACAATGCATATCAGCAGACGACCATTATATTGACTACTTTTTTGTTTTGGCTCCCACCCGTGGCCCACGTGATGAGCCCCACGTAAATCCAAACCACACCGCAGGCCACAAACAAATGGGCCGCGGGCCACATGTTGAGTAGAACTGGTGTACATGGTTAACTGATGAACCTGGGCTTATCAGTTCATCTTCATGGTTACATGCAGGCTCCCCATAGAAGAGGAGAGCCAGCTTAAAGGTGCACACCAGCTCCTGGGGAGCTGCCTCCCCACCCCACACTGCTGCCTCTGTATCAGAGGCAGCAGCGCACGGGGTAGACAGGTGCCAGTACTCATGGAGAGCCGGCTTAAAAGCCAGCTCCCCGCACGCACTGGCTTCCAGGTTGCCGACTGCCCCTCCTCCCCCGTGTAATTTTTCAGCGGTTACACGATTACTTCATTAAATGCAATTGACCACCCCTGGAACACAGCAATGGAAGGAAGGGTTAACAAGATTTCGAGAAGGACCCTGTGATAGTGTTGAAAGAGGCTGAGCAAGATGAAAGTGGAACACGGTTCCTGGGATCTGTCCAGGAGAAGGTCATTAGAAACTTTGGGGAGGGCAGGGGCAGGGAAGGGAAGGCAGACTGAAGTGCCAGGTACATTGATAGCCCTGCCTAAGCATAACTGACAAAGCATTAAAGAACCTTTCTAACCCTAGTAGTGAATGCACTTCAAAGAGCCAAGGCAGCATCCAACGCTGTGGCTGTGTGGGCAGAGAGGACAAAGTGATGTGATAGCTGTTAAATAGTTGGGGAAATAAACCCTTGGCTATAAAATCAGGATTTGATTTTCCTTTTCTTCTCTTCTGCCCCTCCTCCCTCTCCCCTGGGAGTTTTATATTGGTGCCCTCAAGCTGCAGGTCTTGCACTTGATTCACTTTGTTTCAGAGTCCATGGGAATCTGCTACACTGATCTCGCCCAGATGAAGAATTTTGATCAGTTCCCAGCTGCTTCTGGCAGCCCCCAGATAGTCTGGCTTTGGCCTCCTCCCATCTTTCTAGGAGAATGTCCCTGAATGAGTGGAGGAGGGGACTGGAAGGGAATTCCAGTCACAGGTGACTGATTTGAGCTATGGAGACGAAGCTAAAGGGGTGAAGGAATTCCAGATCGCTGGCCAGTGGATGGCTCCGGTGATTATGAACAGGTCAAGTGTAGAACTCTTCACTCCCAAGCTGTCTGCTTGATGGGTGCAGGACATTCATCGTCCGATGAATAATTAACCTCTGAGAAACGACTGCGGTGATTTTCAAGGGCTCAGCTCGGCTCTCATTTAGCCACCTAAATAAGGCCTTGATTTTCAGATGGGCTCAGCACTGAATCTGCCCCCAGCGAGGCCAACTTCTATTCCAATCTATTCCAATTCTGGCTACTCACCCCGGGCAGGGTTCCCTGTAAGCTGAGCACTTGGACAGCAGCCCAAGAGAGATTCAAATGCTGCCCAGCTGATTAGCAGAGCACTCACAGCTGGCAGCCTGTGTTTCTACTAGTGGTGCACATCTGCCTGTGCCTCAGTGCATATAACAAAATTTAATCAGCACATGGTTGGAAAAAAATTAGAACGCTGACTGTGGGGGCCTAATTGGGAGCCAGACTCTTGAAAACCTGTCCCTTAGTTACTACTGTGGTGAGTGTGTTGCAAGCCCCAGGCTCAGTAGAGAGAGTGGTGCCATAGACCGGGCCCCATCCTTTAAGTATAGAAGTCCATATGCTACCCACACTATTCTTGTTAGCGGTGTCTCGCTGTCTGCCTGAGCAGACAAGCCAACAGTCCATCAGAGGCTGAATTCCCTCCAGGTCGGCGTGAGGTTGGGATTAGGGATGTGAACCAGTAGGACTCACCCTTAATGGGGGAGGCTTACCAGTTCTCATTAACCAATAGGGGCTGGAGCAGCTCCCCACCGGCTTTGGGCAGGGAGCTGCTCCAGCCCCACCAGGCCCATTGCAGGCCGGGGCTGCACCGATTGGCCGGCTGGAACAGCCCTTTTCTGTGGTGGGGGGTCACTCCAGCCCAGCCCAGCCGCAGCCCAGCCTAGTCCCCTTTAATCAGTTAATGAAACATAATGTTAACCAATTGAACAGGATTTTACACCCCTAGTTTGGAGCTGACTCTGTAGCAGGGGCATGAAGTAGGGTTGCCAGGTGTCCGGTTTTCTACCGGACAGTCCGGTATTTGCGCCCTCTGCCCGGTAGAAAAACTCAGAAAATACCGGACACGTGCAATGTGCAATGTCCGGTATTTTTCTGAATTCGGCTGGCGCGGACGGAAGCCTGGCGGGGGCGGGGGAGCGACTGGGAGGCAGGGCTGCAATTGGAGCTGGGAGCCCTGTGGTCGCGTACAAAAGCCGGGCGGGGCCGGGCGGGGTGGGGCGGGGGCCGGGACTCCCAGCCACTCCCCCCACCCGGCTTCTGCACACAACCAGAGGCTCCCAGCCCCAATCGCGGCCCCGCCTCCCAGCTGGGAGCCTCTGGGTGCATGCAGAAGCCGGGCGGGGAGAGTGGCTCCCAGCCACGCCCCCCGCTCCTGCCCGGCTTCTACTAGCAACTAGAGGGAGTGCCTGCCGGGGGCGCGGCCTGTTGGACTCTGGATGCGGCCAGTGGCTGCACCCCACCCCTGCCAGCTCTGCTTCCTGCCTCCCTTCCTCCCAGCCAGCCCCAGTGTGCCCGGTATTTTGGGGGAGTCTACCTGGTCACCCTAGGCGTGAGGCCTAGGCTGTGTCTGCTAGGTAGCGAAGAGAGGATTTCAGTCGCAGGCAGCCAATTCACTAGGAAGGAAGACGGAAAGTTTTAGCAGCCCCCTCCAGCCGCCAACAAGGGCCGGAGCATGTTGTGTACACTGGAAAGGTTCCACAGCTATCTGCGCGCTGACGAAGGCTGGCGTGATCTCCAGAAGAAGGGCCCGGCGGTGTTATCGGCGCCCCATGCTGATGGGGGCTGAAGGATAAACACAGATGCAGCAGGCACAGGCCTGTTTAATGTAGCCCTTCGTTGACACAGGAGTGTGCAGGCTCGCTGCCCGGGGCCCGAGTCCCCTTTACACCACGCAGGGCCGGATTAAGGGGGGGGCTAGCCGGGCAGCTGCCCAGGGCGCCAACCTATGGGGGGCGCTTGATGGCAACTGTAAGGGGTGCCACGTGGCCCCCGGCGGCAGCTGTAAGGTGTGCAGTGCGCCGGGAGGCGGGGACGCGCATGCGTCGCGTGTCCTTTGCCCGGGGCGCAAGAATGGCTCGAGCCAGCCCTGACACCACGGTCTGAGGCAGAGCCAGGCCGCTAGTGAGGATCAGGTTGCCAGAGGGCCGAGTTGTCCCTGGGGTCGTTTCCATTCCGTAGAAAGGCTAAACAACACCCCACCCTCCCACCCATTTCCAGCCTACTCTCTCCTGCCCTGCTGGCTCTGGCCTTACATGCGAGTGAGAGGAGAACTTCCCAGACATTTATCTACGTCCCTGATGTAGGCTGAAAATGTCCCTGGTGAATGGTGGGATGCTCTCCGAGTGAAACGGCAGCGTTGCGCCGTCGGCAACACCGTCCCTCACGGTAGGGTTGCCAGGTGTCCGGTATTCACCCGGACCGTCCGGCATTTTCGCCTCCTGTCCGGTAAAAAAATTCAGAGAATACCGGACACCTGAGATGTCCGGTATTTTCTGAATTTTTCCCCGGCCAGGAGGCGAAAATGCCGGGCACCTGGCAACCCTACAAACACTCAGTGCCCGGCCTCCTCCCCCGGCTCCCAACACCCCCAGCCCCCCCGACCCCAGCCCTCATGCTTACCTGGTTCCGCAAGGCTGCCGGCACAGAACGGCTGCCAGCCAAAAGACCTAGGGGAAGCAATGCTTTCCCTGGGTCTTAGTGCTCAACCGCACCCCTGTTCCCTGCACTCACTCTTAAAGGGGACATGCTGTTTTAATGCTGTTTTATAGTAATTTTTTTTTTTTTTTTGGCTTAAGAAGTTCTTGGAGTCCTTTTTTTTGCTCAACAACTTTGGTCTCTCCCCCCCCCCCTGTTTTTCCCTTCAACAGAATTTTTTCCTGGTGTGTTTTTTTTGGGGGGGGGGGTGTTCGGTATTTTTGTTTCAACCATCTGGCAACCCTACCTCATGGCTGTGGAGTTAAAATTCACACTCGGCTGTGCCAGCTGCCCCGGGGGCTGTGACCTCCTCCTCCCTCGTTCTCCATGTCTAGCTTTACATGATTACATAACTACAGGCGCGCTTAGAGACTGCAGCCAAGGTCAGGGCACCCTCGTGCTTTGCAAACACTAAGGCCACGTCTACACTAGGAGATTATTTCGAATTTACTAAGTTCCACCTCTGGGCACCCGATTTTACAAATCTGAAGCCCCATGTCCTCAATATGGGGAAGAATTGAATGCAGTCCAAGGCGGGCTCCGTTAATGTGGACGCGCTACCTCAGACTCAGAGCCCCAGGAAGCATGCTGGGGAGCTGCGGGAGGTCTCCTGGAGGCCAATTAGTTTGAATTGGTGGCACTGGAGTGTCCACACTAACATTATTTCAGACTTACAAGTTTCTTGTGCAAAGCAGGACTACAGAGTTCGAATGCCGCCGCCCCTTATTTTGGAATAACGGGCTTGCAAATTTGCTTACGAATCGCTTTCCAGTTTGACCTTGAGGGGGCGTTATTTCAGACTAAGGCCCTAGTGTAGACCAGGCCAAAGAGAGACGCCATCCCCACCCTGAAGAGTCTGCAGTTTAAATAGACCAGACAGACAAAGGGAAAACACACACAGAGTAAAGTCTCTGAGGGGTCGCTGTGATAGTCTGCAACTTTAAAAACAAAGCGTCGTCCTGTGGCACCTGTGAAAATTATATGGAATCATGAGCATTCATGGGAAAGGCCCATTTTGTCAGATGAAGTTGGAGTGGAAATATCAGAATCCAAGGTAGGGTGCATCTACACTGCACCTTTAGTTCGGAATAAGCTATGCAATTTGAGCTACGCAAATTGTGTAGCTTTATTTCGAGTTAATTTTGAAATAGCGTATTTCGTAACTTGGCTGTCTTCACAGAATAAACTGCTATTCTGAAATGTCCCTTACTCCTTGTGGAATTAGGTTTACAGGGATATCAGAATAGCAAGCCTGATTACAGGAAATCATCAAGTGATCCATCCCATGTCACCCATTTCCAGCCTCTGACAAACAGGCTAGGGACACCATTCCTACCCATCCTGGCTAATAAGTATTGATGGATCTATCCTCTATGACAGTGTTTCCCAACACTGCCAGTGTTTATTTGGCCACGGAACCCTTTTCAGCTTAAAAGAATTTCAAGGAACTCCTAGGGTTGCCACAGTAATATTTGTCAAGCAAAAAAAAAAAAAAAAAAGACAAAGACAAAAAGACAAAGACCCACCGGAGGGCTGGGGAGTGCCGCATTCTCGCAGAGCACCAATTGGGAAACACTGCTCTATGAATTTAACGGGATTAAAAAAATGAACTAGATAAAAGTCATGGCCTTCACCACATCCTCTGGCAAGGAGTTCCACAGGTTGACTGTGCACTGCATGAAGAAACACTTATTTTGTTTGTTTTAAACCTGCTACCTATTCATTTCATTTGGTGACCCCTAGTTCTTAAGTTATGGGAACAAGTAAACAACTTTTCCTTATTCACTTTCTCTACACCTGTCATGATACTTTTAAGAAACAAAAGAGAGGACTATGCAGCACTTTAAAGACTAACAAGATGGTTTATTAGGTGATGAGCTTTTGTGGGCTAGACCCACTTCCTCAGGTTTTGATGGTCAGATCTGGTCAGCTGACAAACAAAGGTTTTCCGACTGTTAGTGTGGGATTTGAAAAGTCCAACCCTTCTTGTACTACTCCTTGTCCATCCTCTTCAGTGACGAAGGTTCTGCAATCTGTACTCAACCGCTGCGCGAGTCAGAGAAGAACTCCGCTCGCTCTCCCACGGCCGGGCTGGGGCCACCCCAACAAACCACAGTAATAGTGTTGGTCAGAAAGGCACACGGGACTCCCATACAACTGGGGTGTGGTTGTTGCAACACCTTGGACCTCATACAGCCATTCACGTCTGTGCTAAATGTTGTTGTTATTTATATTGCGTTAAGAGGCTTCAAACAAGGCCCTGCGTGCAGGGAGCTGCACACTTACATAACAAAAAGATGGTCCCTGCCTCTTAGGCTGTAAGAACAGCTCCAGCATTCTGAGCAGGTGTCATTTCCTCCTCCCTTTTAGCAGCTGTAAAGGACTCCCCAAGTAGGAGACAATGGATCAAACCACGTGATCTGTGGGTCCCATTGTGTCTTTTCTTAGCTGCACTCTGATTTGATTGTTCAAAAATGCCTTTTCTTTACTTCTCTCATATTCACACATGGGGGGCGGAGGGGGAGTGTTTCCTGACATTAAACTTTACATTCAAGACGGGGCCTTTCACAGAAGAAGGAAAAACCATGCTGGAATTGACGGAGGAGATAATGATCCCCAATTCCTGTCCCAATGTGCTATTTCACCTTTGAAGGTGTTTTGTTTTGAAGACATTTCTCCCTTCTTGCACAGGGACTTTGATCTCCGACCTCGCTAATACAGTCAGCATTTTTAGATAGCAGTAAAAGTACAGCCCCCTTCAATAATGGTGCAGGAAAAAATGACACGCCCATGCGGTTTGTGATCGTTTAGGGCCCCTTTGTCTTTCCTTTTTGATGGATGATACATCATGCGCTGAAATGTCGATCAGATGTGGTTGACTATCGCATGCATGTACATGCCTGCCCAGATAGGAGAGCCTGGGGGCATCTGGTGACCAGATCCTTTTAACGTGCAGGACGGGGAGGTGAAAACAGGCCCTTGTCATGAGAGACTGAGTTTGACAATGCGCTGGTGATTTACAGAGTCTGGAGGAAAGAAAGGGAGATAATTAAAACCATTAGAACAGTGGTCACCAACCAGTCGATCGGGATCTACTGGTAGATCTTGGAGCCTCTGACGGGATCCTGACTGATTTGGCTAAGAGGCTGTCAAGTGCCGGTACGTCAGCTGCCCCTCCCCACACTGCTGCGCACCTCCTGCCCTTTGCCTGGGAGCTCCCCATCCCCCCGGGAGCTTCCTGCTTGTGGTACAGAGCAGGGAAGGGAGAGGAGGGGTGCAGATGTCAGGGTGCCCCTTCTTCCACCCTGTATTCTATCTCCACAGAACGGGGAAAGAACAGGGCCTGGGATGGAAGGAGTTTGCTGGCTGCTTTTGAGAATGGTGTAGGGCAAGGGCAGGGGTGAGCCTGCCTTAGCCTCACTGCCCCACCACCCAGGAGCCACCTGTGGTAAACAGTGTCCAGCTGGAGCCAGCTCCAAACCCCTGCCCCAGTCATGTACCCCCCCCCTACACCCCCAAGCCCCTGCCCTAGCTCTGAGCCCTCCCAGACCCAAACTCATTTACAGAGCCTGCACCCTGAACCCCCTCCTGCACCCACCCCCTCACACCTAGGAGCTGGGCCTGCACTTCTGGGGTGCAGCGCAGTCTGCGGTGCCAGGACAGGCAGGGAGCTGCCTTAGCCCTCTCACTGCTCACCTGATCCCCCTGCAGAAAAGAGACCCAGCCCCCGACATTCCACCACCCACTGCTGGGTCTTGACCCCTAGTTTGAAACCCCCTGCTCTCAGCCTTGGCCCTGTCCCCTGGACCATGCTGGAAGAGCAGGCTCCAGGGAGTCAGGACTCCCTGGGTCTATTCTTTGTTTTGGGATTTGACATACTCTTAAATTGCCCAGAGGTTGGTCTGACACTGACTCCACAGAGAAATCCTATGTTCCTAATCAGAGGCGTGTGGGCCAGTGGAGCACAGATCAGACAGGACATTTTCCCCTTTTAAAAAAGGTGCATTGAATGTTTGTGAAAAGTACTAGAATCACAGACACCTTCTCTGAAGCCACCCGGTGGGATTTCTCTTAAGGACAAAGCGATCAGGAAGTCAACAGCCAACGACTCCTAGTATACTTTTAGGACATGCCCGGACATAATCCTTCCCTTTGCTGTAATGGCAATAGAGTAACAGAGCTATCTCTGTTACCAGGCCTCCTCCTTCCCTGGAGAGATGCAATTTCAGACAAGCAGGTGGAGTGGCCAGGTGTTCAAACAAAACTACACGTCCGTCTCACGCCCACTACTCAAGAACGGAGCAAAATTCACTTTCCAAGATTACCCGCTGAGGACTCAGATTTAGAGCTGATTGGAAAATAGAATCTTATTCCTCTGAAAAGCTTCAATGAAAATGACTAGTTTAGGGCAAAATGTTTCTCCAAATTTTTCAGGCCAAAAAATCCAAAGCCAAACAACCATGTTGTTGTTGTTGATTATTGTATTATTTCTTTTTTTTTCTTTTTTTGCAATAAAAAGGCAACTTTTAAATGTTGTTTGCTTACCACAAACTAAACAAACGTTGTTTTTGGCTGTTTTGCTGAAAATGTTTAATGGAAAAGCTTTTTTTCCACCCCCCAAAAATCTCAATTTTGTTCAAAAGCCATTGGTTAGTCAGAAAAAAGTTTTGAAGGAAACTGGTTGACTAACTCTGTTCAAAATGTTTGGGCCAGTGGCTGTTTGGCCTGTATCTCTAACTTTGATCTGGAGGGAACTTTCTACAGGCTAAGCAGCTGCTATCTCCTCTAATCTGCCCTTTCTCTATCTCTTGCCGGGGGCCAGTTGCTAGTGACACAGACAACTGCCCACTAGCGCGTGGATGCGGATTGTCAGTTCATTTTGTGTCTGTTGCTGGATGGGTGCAGCGTTCAGTAACTACTAACCCGGCTGGATTTGAACTGGCGACCTAGAGATTAACCGACTTTCCGATCCCCTGAGCCCTTGTCCATTACCGATGAAAATGGCCACATCTTCCTTTACAAAATATTCTTCTTCCAAGTAATTCTTTTGAAGCGTGTGCTCAGAAAAGTGTCTTTCTTGAGATCTCTGACAATCACGCGTTTAAAGTTGCCCGTTCTCCACCATTGTTCATAGGTGTAATGTACTGAATGCCCCGATGAATGTGTTGGAAAATGTGCAAGGATCCAGCGCAGAAGAGGTGTGAAGTCATGGGGAGGCTTAGGTGAGTAAGAGGGCAACTCACCACCTTGCTCCTGGCTCTGTTTGTATGACTTCACTTCTCAGCAATGCACAGTGGGATGGGACAATCGGTGTTCTGAAGTGATACAATAGCAAGCGTGCTTTGCTTCCCCAGAAAGAACTTTTTTTAAGGGCACACCAAACATATGGCGTGTTTGTCGCTAGAAGTGAGTAACAGGACTTGCTTGGGCTAGTCCCATGGTGAGTTGGGAGTGTTGGATGGTTTCCAGAGAGCTGTTTTCTCCTGGTATAATATTAAACCTCCAAACCATTTGTTCCACAGAACTGCCTAGACTCGGGGTGGGAGTGGAGCACTGATGGATCTGTCCTTTGCCACACAAGGTTGGGGACAAAGCCAAGAACAGGCCCATAGGATCCCCACCTGCTCTCCTTATGGGGTGGCAGTGTAAAATGTGGATCCATAATGCTGGGACACTCACGCCAGTCACGAGCTGGGAAGCTGGTAGCAATTAACAGGGGGTTTTATGGAGACAGGTAATTTGCAGTCGTCTGGGCAGAGTGAGGAATTGTGGCCGGCTACCTTGGAAAGAGAACTAGTATGGGGCTGGGAGTCTCTCAATCGCCTGCTTTGTAAGGGAATGAATGAACGGGACAATGCCAACGGGGAGGGGAAGGGGAAAGGGGGAGAGGTGTTCCGATTTATCCCATGCTCCTAATGTGATATGGATTTTTCAGACAGGTGACAGCCTTTTCTTAGGCATGATTTGCTAACTGAATGGGGGAGCTGTGTGTGTGTGTGTGGCACCTGGCACTGGTCGCTTGCAGCGACAGGCTAAAGGGATCATGTGTCTGATCTAGTTAAGCCATTCCCATGTTCCACTGATGTTACAAGAAGCCCAGTAGCCTGAGTTATAGCAGCTAATCTGGCCCACAAATTTTAGGAGTGTAGCAAGATTATTTTGTAATCCCTGTTTCAGGGGGGTTGCTGTGTAAGGAGTCCTGTGGCACTTTGAAGACTAACACATTCATTTGGGCATGGGCTTTTGTGGGCTGGACCCGCTCCGTCAGATGCATGAAGGAGAGACTACAATTTGGCAGGCCCAGTGGCTAGACACCAGACTATAAAGTGGGGCGGAGAGGGCAGGTTGGGCTCCAGTTCCTGCTTTTCTATTGACTCACTGTGTGATCTGAGGAAAGTCGCAGCAGCTATGTGCCTCAGTTTTCCCATTAGTAAAATGGGGATAAGAGTGTGATGTTGGACCTCCTTAAATCAGGACTCTCCGTGCTGAACCAAGGATGGTCCAGGACCAGAGAGTCCTGGTGGAAGGGTGGCAGCAGGGAGACCTGGGGGCTGGCAGGGCAGTGGGCTGCCAGTGGGGCTGGGAGCCTTGTATACCACAGCTGGACTGCCGAGCAGGGCCGGGAAGCCTGTTGAGGCTGGCAGGGCCACGAGGACAGTGGTAGACTCTAGTTGGTAGTAGCTGGGCCAGGCTGGGGGGCGACCGCTGGCGGGGGAGCAGAAATGACTTCCCCTGGTCTGGCAAAATCCCTTTTCCAGGACCAGTTAGGTCCTGAGGGTGCCGGACCAGGGAGCTCCAACCTGTACTGCCTTTGTAAATGTAGGGAGGAAAAGGCTGTGTAAGAGCTGTGTGCTCACTGTTCTCATTGAGTGGCGGGAAAGAGTGGATTTTTCACAGCGTCTTTCAAAACGCCACTTGCCTTTTCACCTCCGGCAAGTAAAGGCATCAGTGCCATATCATTTATTCTGTCTGCCGCCATCCCGATCAGGAGGGGACGATGTCACTGAGCGGGGACGTTTTCCAGCCAGATCTGAGAAACATTAGTGGTTTAAGTACAGGCAACCCCCGACTTACGACCACCCGACTTACGACCCCCTGCATTTACAACCATTTTTTTTCATGCGAGAGAGCTCCTAACCCCCCCCCTCAATTTACGTCCGCAGCTCACATTTATGATGGCGTATGACGCAGGCTCCACGCATCATCCCAAAACAGGAAACGTACAAAGTCAGTCAGACTCGCCAGTCTGTAGCTGCCGCTTGAACGGCATGCGTCTCCACCACATCGGTCTTCACTTTTTAGTTATTTTTGTGCATTATTTGAACGATTTAGTTTAGTTTTCCTCCATTTCCGTAGTCAATTTTGGTATTTTTAGGGTATGAAATGGATTTCCAGGAAGGGAACCGCCATTTATAACATTGTGCCTATGGGAAATACGGGTTTGACTTACGACGTCTCGAATTACAACGGTTCTTCAGGAACCAATTGGGTCGTAAGTGCGGCGGTCGCCTGTATTGCAGGTGAGACATTTAGACCAGCGTTGGGCAACGCAGGCTAGAGAGTGGGTCGCATGAGTGGCCCCCCTTCCCCACATCTCAGCAGCCCACAAGGTTGTCACAAGCAAGACGCTTTCCTGGGACAAGGGAGTTTTGCTCACCGAGCGTGTGCACCTAGAATTTGAGGGCAGTGCCGGCGGAACCGTAGCAGCCCTGGGATTGGATGCAGAGGGAGCGCCCGGCTCTCACAGCCGATGTTGTGTGCAACCCGCCTGCACCTCACTGCGTGTGCTCTGGCTTTACATGTGTGTTGCTTCGGTAACACCGGGAGGAACAAAACTACGCAGATGGAAACCAGCAGAATTTGGCAGCCCCGCGCATGGGCAACATAAACAAAATGTCTCGTTGGCCACACACAGAAGCGCGATGGGCCGCAGGCGGCCTGCGGGCCAAAGGTCGCCCACTGCTGATGTAGACGCTGGGGATTAATGGCGTTAGTCCCTCAATGGCCTCTCGAGCCCGCGTCCATCAGGTGGCGAGCTGGGCGGAGCCCAAGGGTGGAACGTTCTGCCCTGCGTGAGCAGCAAATCGCTCTCGCCACTTTTTGTAACAGCTGGGTGAGTCAGCGCTTCCTTTCCCCCTGCCCCTCAGCAGTTACTGCTCCTTCACCTGGAGTTCAGGGGGGTGTTTGAACAGCTGTTTCCTCGGGCGGCTGTCCTGCTCTCTTAGAATAGACTGTTGGGGCAGATCCGGAGCGGGTGGGGAGTGTCAGAGCTGGTGTAAATTGGTATCCCGTCTTTGGATTCTGCAGGATTCAGTGAGGGCCTTGATAGCAGCTGAGGATCTGCCCCGGGGGCTGCCGTATTTTAGGACAGCTGCGTAGAGTGCCTCGCCCTCCCCTCCCTTTGGGACTGGGCTACTGGGCTTTCTCCTCACTAGCCCCTGCCCCAGCTGTTGCTCTAAGCTGGACTCTTCCCGGTTGGCTGCATCCTATTGTTGGGCGGGGTGGTTGCGTTGTGACATTACAATGCAAACGCTGTGACATGGTGAGGCAGGCTTAGGCTAGATCAGGGGTGGGGAACCTAAGTCCCAGGGGCCAGATGCGGCCCCCGGCTTGCCTGGATCCAGCCTCCGAGGCTCAGGGCTCCCCCCCAGCATTGGGGAGTCTGCGCTGGTGCTTCAGCTCCTCCCCCTCCCGCCCGCTAACTCCCCTGCCCCGAAGGGCAGGAGCACACAAAATCTACTAGCCTGGGCCCCCCAGGCTCTGGAGTGTGAGGGGAATGCAGGGAGTGTCTTTCTTCTCAGTCAGGGGCCACGTCAGTGAGGGGTTTGTGGGGGCGTTTTTTGCTTCCCACTTGTGTGCAGCCCCTGACTGATTTTTCTGTGGGTCAGTGGCTCCCAACCCAAACAAGGTTGCCCAGCCCTGCTCTAGACCACCCTAACAGCCTCTGCAGCTCCCAACTCACAGGCTGGGAGCTTGCAAGAGTCCAAGGCCTTCTGGGGAGTAGGAGGGGAGTGGGAAGGCAGGGCAGGTTTCAGGCAGGGGGCTGCTGCCCCGACCCGCCGGCCTTGCCTTTCCCAAGGGCTGAGCCCCTGCAGCTCCCACGGACTCAGGAAGAACAGGGCATCGCTGAGAAACGGAGCCTGCATTGCCTTTGCTGCCTCTGCCAAGCTCCTGGGACATGCCCGGACACAAACCATTCCCTGGGCGAAGGTCTCGCTGACTGACTGGGCCTCCCTCCTCTCCCAACTAAGCCAGGGACCTGAGAGCAGGCAGCGCACCCCAGGTGATGACCCCCCCACCCGCTCACTCCCGTCCACATCTGTATTGCTCAGGCCAGGCTGCTCTACGGGAGAAAGTCGGCCGAAGGGCCACATGTCCGGCTTTGAGAACGGCGCCCCTGGAGTCGATGTACCTTAGGTCGGGTTACCGCGGTGACTGGGGGAGGGGAGTCGAGATGGGGGAAACTCTCCCGCTGACTCCCTTCGCTCCTCGCGGCCCGGTGGAGTACTGGAGTCGACGGGAGCCTGATCAGCAGTCGATTTAGCGGGTGCTAAATCGACCCCCGAGGAGGTCGATCCCTGCAGCGTGGGTCTCCCTGTAGCCAAGGCCTCTGGAGGGGAGGCAAATAAAAACAGACTTCCAGGGCTCTGAGTGGAGCGGTTTAGTGTAAACTCTTGAGGGCAGACTGTGTCTTTCCTGTCTTCCCCGAGGTGCTTGGCATGCCAGACGCTCAGAAATAAAGGACAGGGAACGTTCTGGGCCTGTCGGTCAGTTTACCAAACGCTGAATAGTCCTCCTGGACACCTGCCCCCCCCCCAGTGCAGCGGGGTTAATCACTGCCCCAGGGGTGAATGGTGCCCAGGACGAGTGGCTAGAAGCACTTCTAAGGTCTTCCTTGTCCTGAGTGGCTAAAACTGATCACTAAATGGGATGCTTTTCTAGTTCACTTCCCCCTGCCTCTGGCTGGGCCCGGGGCGGGCCTTAGGGATGGGCCACATGGGTGAGTGCCCTGGGCAACATGGTCCAGAGGCAAAAAGTGGGGTAAGCCGTGGGTGCAAAGCTGTGGAAAAGAGCTCAGAGCAATAGGGGTGGCGGGAGCATGGCTGATACTAGCCTGGCGGTCAGGAGACCAGGATTAAACCCACTGGCTTTGCCACAGACTCCCGGCGCGACAAGCCCATGAGCAGCTCTGGGCCTCAGTTCCCCATCTGTACAATGGGGATAACGACACGGCCTCGGCGGGGTGGATGAGGATAATCCCATTGAAGAGCACCCATGCTCAGATGCCACAGGGCTGCCCTAAATGGGGAGCTAGGTCAGGGGATCCACGGTTACATACGGGGGGTTTACAAAGCCCGTGGGCCTCCGGTATAATAGGCAGGGGAAGGCACAAGCCAGTCTGGACCTGCTCACACTCCACCCCCAGAATGCCTGCTGACAGAATGCGGGCCGACTGTTGCTGCCCCCCGCACCCGCCCTCCCAGTGCTCCTGGAGGGGCGGGGAGACAGCTCGGCTCCGGTATGGGGTGGAGCCTCAGTAGAAGGGGCGGGGCTAGGGGTGGGGCTGGGGGCGTCCCTCCTCCAGCCCTACCTTCACCGACTGCCCATGACAAACCCTAACCTACGCGGCGATCTCTTGCTAATTTCTGTGACCACTGTGGTGCCTTGTTTTCTTTTTTAAGCCTTGCTCCTTAAACACCAGTGATACCCCTCAGTGATCTCCTCGCCGTGTCTAGGACTGGTCCCCGCTCACTCGCTCTCTCACACAAACAGCACGGTCAACCTGTGCCAAACTGTAAGCACGTGCTTAGGTCCAAGGTGTGCTTCATTACTTTGCAGGCCTGGGACCTGGCACGACCATGGGGACAAGCCCCCTATGAATCAGTAGCCAGGGAGAAAGAGACAGCTGGTAATAACTGAGGCCCAATCTACACTAGGGAGTTATTTTGAAATAACCCCCTCCCCCCAATTCGAAATAATAAGCGGAGCGTCTACACTACCAAGCCTGTGATTTCAAAAGAACGGGCTGGTGATTTCGGAATCTGTGCTCCTGCTTTCCTCGGGGAATACGTTTATTTCGAAACTGTTTATTTTGGGAGTTATTTCAAATTTAGTTATTTTGAAATAATTTTCCAGCCTAGGCATGCCCTGACTAGTCTCTGATCGAGATAGGGTTGCCAGGTGTGTCGCCCGGACAGTCTGTTTTTTCTGGCCCCTGTCTGAGGGAAATACCGGGATTCCTAAAGATGCAGCCCCCCCCCTTTTTTTTTTTTTTGCTCAACAAGTCTCCTGGTTTTTTTGGGTTTTTTTCCATGTTCGGGATTTTTGGTGAAAGCATCTGGCAAGCTTAGACCAAGATCCGATGGCATTTTGTGCGGAAGGATTCACAGTGCAGACAAGGGCTCAAGTGAACACAGCCCGGCACTTCATGCTCTTTTGCATGTGTGGTTGAAGGAAGGAGATCTGAAGCCTGGGCCCTCCTTTGTCAATTATTCTAATGATAATCAGCCTGAATTCCTCTGCATTCAGGGGATAGAGATAAGCAGGCTGGAGGAATGTCCAGTGCAGCCCGGATAAGACAAGTTCCCTCCAGAGCATGGGTTCCCAAACAGGGGGATGTGCCCCCCCCGGGGAGGGGGGGGCGTGAAGAAATTCCAGGGGGGGCGTGAGGTGACCCAGCCCCCTCCAATCAAGTTTTGCTGCCCTGCTCAGTTCCTTTTTTTTTTTTTTTTTGCTCGCTCAACAAGTTTTTTTTAGGGAGGAGGGGGCATGAGGGTTTTTCAAAAATCAGAAAGGGGGGCGTGATGCTGAAAAGTTTGGGAACCACTGCTCCAGAGCCTGGGTGGTGAGAGCCATTCTCACCCTCTCTCCTGGATAAGCAGACCTGGGATTTAGGAGTGTTTGTTCAGGAGTTATCCAGGGGGGCCCTCCACCTGCTCACTCCCAGTCTCCTAGCTCAGGTGGAAGGGGAGGCCCTGCAGGGAGAAGCTGGGATTCCTCGCCCTCCGCAGCTCCAGCAAAGGGGAATGGTTTATGTCCGGGCATGTCCTCGAGTGTATGGGATGCTCAGCATTTCTCCCCGCAGTGTATTCCCTGCTGCTTCGCCCAGTCTAGCTTTAGTCTCCTTAACGGTAAAAAAACCCCCAAACAAACAAACTTAAAAAACAAGTGGTCCTGTCGCACCTTAGAGACTAGCAAATATCTCTGTGGGACCATGAGCGTCTGTGGGCACAACCCCCTTCTTCAGGTGAGTGGAGCAAGAGGCCCGGAGAGGCAGCCCCGAGCCCCCCAAATGTAAGGCAGTACTGGGGCTGCCTATGAGGGATGAGCAGTGCAGTTCCCCAAGGGAACTGTGTTCCGTTCTGTTCCGTCTCTAGCGGCGGGCCGGCTCCAGAAGGCAACTGGCTTTTGTGGGTCCCTGGAGTGGAAGCGCTGTAGGAGAGAGTCCGGACAGCGCTGGTGACAGGCCCTGCCTCCACACCACGCCCCTTCCATTAGGGATGGTAACCAGGTGGAGCTGGAGCAGATCCCCACCTGCCACGGGCAGGGGCTGCTCCAGTTGTCCGGAGTAGCCTCTGTTCATGGGACATTTGGGCACCCCAGAAGCCGGGCTGGGATAGTCCCTGCCTGTGATGGCAGGGCCACTCCACCCTGGCAGGCAGGGGGGCCCGTACCTCCTTGAAGCAGTTAACCGGTTAAACATCCTGTCAAACCCATGACCCAACTAAATGGGATTTTCCATGCCAGGACGGGTGGACCTGGAGACCAGAAGGCAGCCGAGGGGGGCTGTTTGGATTCTGTGACCACCCGCCGCCCAGGAACACGGGCCTCCATTTTCAAAAGGGACCAGTGGGTTCGGGCGCTTTGATTTCTGAAGGGCTGACGCCGAACCCTGGTTTTCCGACCGTGCTGAGCCTCTGCCCACTGCGAATCAGTTAGGGCCTCCAAAATGGAGGCGCTGAAGAAGACGGGACACTTTTGAAAACGTTGGTCAGTAGCGCGGAGGGCTTAGAGACTCAGGTGTGTTGAAAGCAGGGAAAAAAGTAAGTGCCCCAAGTAACTAGTCGAAGGGTGCGGTTCCCTCGAACGTGGGCACACCAGCCTGGTGCCCAAAGGGGCTCTCACTGGTGTGACCAGCCCTGGTGATTTGCAGCCCCATGGCACATGGAAGCGGGGGGTCTGTGGTGGTGCATGGGTCTGCTGGTGCAGGAAAGCCCGCTATGGAGTAGGTCCAAGGCTGTATGCGGTGCCGGCAGGCTGAGGTTCGTGGCACACGTGCCTGAGCGCACTGGATTTTGTAGAAAGGGGGAAAGAAACCTAACCCCCCCGCATCTCCCCGTAAAAATATCAATCATCTGGAAACGTCTGTACAGAGTTGATCCCTCCTGGTATTTTCTCACGCTCTGAAGCTGGCAGCAGGCGCCGGGAAGCAATGTTGGAACTTGTCCTGCCATCCCATCGAGGCGGTTCCTCTCCACCGCCAAGGCCCCAGGGCGGGGAAAGCGGCAAGCAGAGACACGGGCGCTCCGGCTCACTACTTGCTATCACGTCACAGCCACACGGGCTGAGCCATCGCCCTCGGGGGCAGATCCCACATGTATCGCTGGGCCTGGTCATGCAAAGCACAGATAAGCTCTCCATCCATGCTCATCCCCCATTCCAAAAAGCATCGTTTGCAAGGAAGTGACTGTGTGTTCCCCCGGGCCAGCCCCTCACAGCGTCCCTCCCTGAGGCAAAGCACCCAAAGGGAGCTCAGCGTGCAACCCCCTCTCCCTTGGCGAGGCTAGAGAAGCCACCCAAAAAGGGAACCCTTAAGAGTGGCGACGGAGCCCTAGAGTGAGCTGCACGGGCCCTGGTGTGGCTGGCGGCTCGGAGTCCTCGCCGAGGGTTGCGAGCGCGGTCTGGGCCTGGTATTCGAAGCGGGGAGCTCTCCCCTTGCGCGGGGTCGACGAGGTGTCTGCCCCTTGTCTTGCCTGAGCAGAATGGAGCCCCCAGTGTGGGAGCCTGCTCAGGGCAAGCCTGGCTCATTAAAGCAATTAAGCGTCAGGATGTTCCCTTGGCTCCGACTTGCCTCAATTAGCTGATGGATTTTAAAAAGGAGCGAGCGCTTTGCCACGTCCCTTCCCACCGGCAGGTTCTGCCCGGACCTTGGATTAGCCAACGGGTTTCAATGCCGCTCTGAAGTTCTCCCACCTCAGCCCCTCTCCTGGCTGGCAAACGCTGAGCCAAAGAGGCCCACCACGCTCTTCCCTGCCCCCCACCTCTCCGGACAGAGCCCCCCCACCTATGCTTGGATTCAACCTGGCAGTGTAAAGACAAACAGACCCTGCGCCCCCTTCCTCCAGCCCCAGCTGCCACTTTGAAGTAAAAACAAGCCCTTCCAGGAGGGGGAGGCGCCGGACAGCGGGGGAGCAGGAAGGGGGTGTCAGAAGCGCCCGGTTGGTTTGCCGTCTTACATCCATGGGCAGCTAAAACGTGCAGGGAAGGGCTCCCAACCCGACAGCGCCATTCCCTGGGACAGTCTGGCCCGGATCAGAGCTTTCCATGGGTCTTCTCCACCGAGAACCGTGCCAGGCTCCAAGCACCACCCACTCCTCCCCCCCATTTCTAGCAGGAGTTTTGAACGCCACTTTTTGTGCTCAGACTTGTCTCGGAGAAACTCTCCAGGAGACACTTGGGGGGGGGAGCCGTGCCTTTAGGTGGCCCCAGACTGGTCTGAGGCAGGTTTTCCCCTTCTTTTCTCTGCAGCCCCTGGCCCGCAGAGCTGAGCGCTGGCTTTGGGGCAAGCTGTAGCTAGAAATGTTCCCCTTTCCTACTGGCAAAATCTAGCTGGATTTTGTAGAAAGGGGGAAAGAATCCCAACCCTCCCCCCAGCCTCCCCATAAAAATATCAATCGTCTGGAAACGTCCATACAAAGTGGATCCGGAGCTAGAAACCCCTCACTTTTAGGAGATCGATATTCAGAGCCAAGGTAGGGAAAACATCTAGGGCTGAATTCTCGGTGGCACCACGTTCACCCTCCCGGTAGCTCGGTGGGGCGAGGCATAGATGGTTCTAAGCCAATGTTCTGTGTCCTCCAGCCTTTTAAGGCTGATCAGGTTCTTGGCATTAGAGAAGGTGCTGGGCTATGCTGGAAGGACTATTCTGCCTGAAATCCTTGGAGCACGCTTGCATTCTAGCTCCCCTCCCTTCCCCCAACACAGCCTAGATGCTAGAGAAAGGGGTGGGAGGTGAGGATTCCCTAGCCGCCGGGAGAAGCCTTAGCTACATGATGAAAGGCACCTGCCGGTCCCTCCTGCACCCTTAGAATGGCACAGAGATGTCACTGGTGCCACAGTTTCTCCTGTCCCTGCTAAGCCAAAGCTGCTTTAGCCAAGCGGTGCGATGGCCAAAGGTACGAGGCCGTGATGTCACCCAGCCCACTGGCAAACTGCGCCAGGGAGGAAGGGACATGTGCTGCGGCCGCGAGCAACATCCAGCCGGACAACGGCGGGAAGAAGTCCACTTTCCCCGGGAATCCACAGCTGAGCTCCTGCCAAGAACACTCTGTTGTCACTAGAGGAAGCAAAGTTCAGCAGAGCCTGCCCCGGTGCTATTGCCGGTATTTACAGAGCTAGCCAGCTGCGGCTGATGCAGCTGACTGCGGCCAAGGTGAGCCCAGGCTGGTTACACCAGCAAGTGAGCTGGCAGAGGGCCCAGGGCTGGGGGACAAGGAGAGGGAGCAGAGAGGGAGGAGGAGGCCACTAGGTAAGAGCGATCCAGAGAATACAGCCATATTTAATGTGATGCCAAACCAAGGATGTCCCAGGATGCATCTGCCTGTCCCTAAAGAGCAAATGCCTAAGCAGCACTCAGATTCTCTCCCCTATTTGCCACAGAGGAGCAGGTGGCTATTACTTCCTCTCCCGAAAAGTGGCAGGGCTCCTGCCAGTTTCTCCTTCTAGCAGATGAGGCAGGCACAGCAGTCCTGCATGCTATGTGTCCCATGGAGCTAATCATGGGCCTGCTACCGACCTGCTGAGAGACCTTGAGAAAGTCACTTAGCCTCTGTGCCACGTCCATTCAGATCAGGAGCGTTTCATCGGGCAGGAGTTTGGAGCCTGTTTCCCCCTATGGAGAACGAGGCACTTCCTGTGTCAGGATTTCGAAGGGGAAGGGTTCTCTATCGAGTCGGTACAGCTGGCACCGGCTCTCCGCTGTTGAGTCTCCGAGGACAGAGACAATCCTACATCTACTGCTTACACGCCAGGAAGTGCATTCCCATTCGGACCGCAACAAACGTATGGCCACGCCTGACATCATGATTGTCAGTCGGCAAGACACCCCTGGGGACGTCACGCACACCAGTGGGGCGAGAGCTTGGTTCTGCTTGCTCCAAGAGCATGGGCCTCCTCACGACGTAAGCTAAAGGGGAAACTCAACTATCTGTTAGCAGGTTAGAACCTATGATCTGCAGTTGAACAGTCCCAATTCCATCCAGTAGAGGGCAGTGGCGCAAACAGCCAGATCGTTGTAATAAATGCCCAGAGGTGTGGGTACCTTGCAGGTCACCAGGAGAGACATGTTCACATAGACCATGCCTGTTACTCTGTAAGCACACCCTTACCTGTGTGCCCGTCACCAAATGCACGGGTGGACCTGCATAAACCATGGGCACATTTTGCCACGGCTAGATAACAGGCTAGAAGCCTGCAGGATCTGTCGCCTGCACCCGGGAGCGCTTCGAGGTAACATTTTCTCACCAGTTTTGTTGTATCTCTAGACCTGGAATTTGACAGACAGGAACAACAACAAAAAAGGGACTGTTTTGATGGCAAGAAATCAAACATCGCTCAGCACCCCTGACCTTCATTGTCTTAAAAATGAGACAGTTCTGCTACTGAGAAAACCTGATAAGAATTGTCAACAGGGATGGGTGTGACTGTTGCAAGGTTAAGAATTGTCCACAGTGACTAGGTCATGGGGTGGCCAGGTTAGGGAGCTTTCTGCTGAGTGCTAACAGCCTCCTTACAGCAGGGTCTTTCTCCGTTTATTTACTGGTTCTGTCTTCTCCTGAGCTCTGCCCCTTGTCCCACCTTCAGAGATAAAACGGCCATTTCTAAGGCTATGTCTACACTGCAGCTCTTTTCCGGGATACCGGAGCTCCAAGGAATGTGTCTGCTTTTCTGGAAAAAAATGTCAGAAGAGTGGAAGCGTTCTTTTGCCATCTCTGTAAACCTCATTGAAGAAGGGATGTGCCGGTAAGGAGGTTTTTCTAAAATTTGGCACCGTGTAGACGCGCCAAATTTCAGAAAAGCCTCTTCCGAAAGAAAAGCGGGAAAAGGTACGCAAATTGCGGCTCGCAATTTGTGTATCTTTTTCCACTTTTTCTTTGTAGTGTAGACACAAAGTGTAACCCACACACCTAGGATACGTCTAAACTACATCCCTTTTTCAATAAAGGGATGTAAATTAGACGTATCGAAATTGTAAATAAAGCCAGGATTTGAATTTCCCGTGCTTCATTTACATAATGGCAGCCGCGGCATTTTTTTGAAAAGCTGCTTTTCGAAAAAACCCGCGGTCAAGATGGGGATCCTTCGACAGAAATGCCCCGTTTCAAAAGATCCTGTAACCCTTGAGGGGCATTTCTGTCGAAGGATCCCCATCTTGACCGCGGGTTTTTTTTTCCAAAAGCGGCTTCGAAAAAAAGTCACGGCCGTCATTATGTAAATGAAGCACGGGAAATTCAAATCCTGGCTTCATTTACAATTTCAATATGTCTAATTTACATCCCTTTATCGAAAAAGGGATGTAGTTTAGATGTACCCCTAGTGTGGTTCACTGTCCCATGCAGTGGCACCAAGACCACAACAACAGATTAGACCAAGAGACCTCTACAGCATGGGCTCAGAGTCAGCTGGCTTTTAGCTCAGAGGGTAGAGGCTCCTATACTAAGCTCTAAGAGGTCCTAGGTTCAAATCCGCCCAGTGGCAGTTACAAGAGCACAGGTTATTTCTGTCTTTTCTAAGACATACTCCCCACTCAGACCTTCTGTGTGGATCAGGATGTCGGGTCTTCGTTCACGGGCAAACAGAGCTGGATAAAGCACCTGGGGTGGACTATCATGCCCTTCTGCAGTCCTGCCAGGTGTGGCTTTGCCACACATGGGGCATCTTTCCTAGCCAGGCTGAAATCAGGCTTGGCTGGGCATGACATCCCAGAGCAGCGCAATGCGGATTGGTTGGCATGGCTGCCCCATTCCCACCAGCATCATTAAACAGGGAGAAGAGGTGGTTTGATGGTAGACAGGACACCCTTGGAATGGGGAACAGTGGCACAAGAAGGATCAATTGAGCTGGAGAGAACAAAATCCTAGGAGCCAGCCGAATTGCTGGAATGATCCTCCTCGGTCTCGGTCGGTGGCCTTTCTTTTGTCCATTCCGCAGGGCTCTTGAGTGCTGGCTTCCGGGGCATCTCACTCCGCAAGAGCATGGAGGCGAGAGGTCCAGTCCTTTAAAAATAACCCATGTCTCACGAAACCCAGCAAGAAAGGTGAAATGCCAACTGCAATCAAGAGGGGAGGTAAGCCCTTGGCAGGGCCAAGCGAGATCAGGTGACTCAGATACAGGCCCCGGTGTGGGTGTCAGAGAAACATGCTACAAAATTCATAAAAACTCCATCATTATCAGAGAGCAGTTGCTGCCCCAGAAGGGAAAGCAGCAACATTACTGCAAAATGAAGTCAGAGACACAAGAACAAATCTCTCTTCTCTTCACAGCACCATATGGCTGTGTCTAGACTGGCAAGGTTTTCCGCAAAAGCAGGCGCTTTTGCCAAAAAACCTGCCAGCTGTCTACACTGGCCGCTTGAATTTGCGCAAGAACACTGACGATCTAATGTATGATCGTCAGTGTTCTTGCGCAAATACTATGCTGCTCCCGTTCGGGCAAAAGCCCTCTTGCGCAAATGTATTTGCGCAAGAGGGCCAGTGTAGACAGCTCAGGACTGTTTTGCGCAAAAAAGCCCCAATGGCAAAAACGGTGATCGGGGCTTTCTTGCGCAAAACCGCGTCTAGCCTGGCATGGACGCTTTTCCGCAAAAAGTGTTTTTGCGCAAAAGCATCCGTGCCAATCTAGACGCTCTTTTCTGCAAATGCTTTTAACGGAAAAACTTTTCCATTAAAAGCATTTGCGGAAAATCATGCCAGTCTAGATGTAGCCTATAGGTATGCAGCACAGGGGTGTGTGGCCTCCTATCCCCTTTCCTGGGTGGAATGTCTGATCTGTACAGCACCAAGCACAGGATGGGCATAGTGAGTGAAATGAATGGAGATGCCTATCTCCTAGAACTGGAAGGGACATTGAAAGGTCATCAAGTCCAGTCCCCTGCCTTCTCAGCAGGACCAAGTACCATCCCTGACAGATTTTGCCCTAGATCCCTAAACGGCCGCCTCAAGGATTGAGCTCACAACCCTCGGTTTAACAGGCCAATGCTCAAACCACTGAGCTATCCCTCCCACCATTGTGAGTAGTGGTAACTGTTGTTGTGAATGGGAGTATGGGAGCGACACGCCGCAGCAGGAAATTGTTCAACCTGGTGGCTAATTCCAGAGGAGACGCATTGACTGGGAAAGTCAGAAATGGCTTTCGATACCAAAGTGGCAGCGGAATTATTTAGGAGTGGGGGGTACAAGAACGATGGGAGGAGATCGGAAGAAAAGGCTGCATATCAGGGGGAACCTCCTGTGGAAACCTCATTGCTTAGGGCAGTGGTTCCCACACTTTTTGGCATCACACCCCCTTTTTGATTTTTGAGAAACCCTCACCCCCTCCCCATATAAAAATAGCAGCAAAACTTAGGGGAGGGATTGACGGGGGGGAGGGGCTGGATCATCTCGCGCGCCCCCCCGGAATTTCTTAACGCCCGCCCCAGGGGGGCACGCCCTCCAGTTTGGGGACCCATAGTTTAGGGCATTTAAAAATAGATTCCCTCAAGCCCTGGGTTGAAAAGGGACTCCATTGATTTGAATGGCCAGCAGAGAATCTGGCTCATGCTGGGGGTGTCACTTGGCCTAGTCATGACTCAACCGCCCCGCCATGCCAACCCACGTTTCCCTCAGCCTTAGACTTTAAGGCCTGAATTAACCTCTCCCAACCAATGATCCCTCTAATCTTTTCCATCCATGTGCAGAATAATTTTCTGTGCGCATCTGCACCCCCAGTAGAAACACACACCTCTCTGCGGGTGCTCTGCTAATCAGCTGGGCAGCATTAGAATCTCTCCTAAGTGGCCGCACAGGCACCCAGCTTACAGGGAATGCTGCTCCCAGCCCCTTTATATCACAGGGAAGAGACTCTCACCCAAGACCTTGGGTTCAGAAAAGGGCAACTAAAATGATTAAGGGTTTGGAACGGGTCCCATATGAAGAGAGGCTAAAGTGACTGGGACTTTTCAGTTTAGAAAAGAGGAGACTAAGGGGGGGATATGATAGACGTATATAAAATCATGAGTGGTGTGGAGAGGGTGAATAAAGAAAAGTTATTTATTAGTTCCCATAACAGAAGAACTAGAGGACACCAAATGAAATTAATAGGTAGCAGGTTTAAAACTAATAAAAGAAAGTTCTTCACACAGCGCGTAGTCAACCTGTGGAACTCCTTGCCAGAGGAGGCTGTGAAGGCTAGGACTATAACAGAGTTTAAAGAGAAGCTAGATAATTTCATGGAGGTTAGGTCCATAAAAGGCTATTAGCCAGGGGATAGAAATGGTGTCCGTGGCCTCTGTTTGTCAGAGGCTGGAAATGGATGGCACGAGACAAATCGCTTGATCGTTGTCTTCAGTCCACCCCCTCTGGGCCACTGTCGGCAGACAGGCTACTGGGCTAGATGGACCTTTGGTCCGACCCAGTACGGCCATTCTTATGTTCTTATGTTATGTAAGACTGAGCCTAATAACATGTGGCTGACTAAAGCATATCAGGGCGCTGCACAGTTAGTAGAGGGGATACCCCATTATTTCCGCTTTGGGGCAAAGTTTCCAGTCAGTCTAGCCTATACTTAGTCTTTATAGACCAGGGCGATTTGGCTGTTGTGTGACTATTTAAAGTCCGGGATAGTGGGGCTGGCCGGTAGCCTGTTTTACAACACCAAACAACTGTAATTAAGGCAAAAAGCTTAACTGGGTGTGCTAATTTGACAGCTGGCAATTTGCTCAGGCCAGAGAAACTGTTTACATTCCCCTTCCATGATGTTTGGTTTCTGATAGGAGCTGAACAGAAGGCGATGCTGTGGGTGTTCTGTTCTTATCCGTTTTATGGGGGGTTCCGATGAGAACGAGAGAGATAGGGCCCGAAAACCTGGCAGGCGCCTGGGGAATGCTGATTTTCTTCCCCCCTGTTAGCTTTAATGCAGCTCAAATAAAAAGAGTGATTGAAAAGTCTTGGTAATAAAATAATTCAAACAGAAGCAAATCAGCACAGCACTTTACAGTCAAGGGCCCTGTGATGTGTGGTGTAGAATCTGCGATTAGGTGCCTTTGTTTGCCTAGCGCTTGTGAGTGGATTGTTTGCAAATAACAGGTGAGTGTATCCAAGATTGAAAAGGGGCTCCAGTCTGGGATTCAAGCAAGAGAGAGGAATTTTTTTGGGAAATCATTTGGGGCCACACACCCGTGAGAAAAGAAAAGAAAAGAAAAGAAAAGAACATACCCTCACTGGCCTGTACCCTGAGAAACAAGCAAATAAACAAGCCCCCCCCAAAAACCAACCAACCTACCTACCCCCCCCCCCCTTACCACACTCTTGCGTAGGGTTGCCAGATGGCTTCAACAAAAATACTGGACACACTTGACATTACATCACAATCTCCATTACATCTTATTTAGAAAATACCGGACATTTCTATTTTCTCATTTCTATTTTCTCAATTTGTTTCCCGACCAGAAAACTCAAATACTGGACTGTCCGGTTCAAAACCAGATACCTGGCAACCCTACTTGTGCTCCAGCTAGGTGGGGCTGAATTCGGCCCCTAGTTCCCCTTACTCCAGCCTGCGGCGAGGTTTGGGGCTGCCCCTCCCTCCCGCCACGAGGTGAGTCAGCACTAGCGCTCAAGCCCCATGGGGTTGGGGGGAGAAGGAGGGCGCGGAGTCAGGGAGACTTGTAGGAGGGCTGGAGCGCTAGCGCCGGCTCACCCCACTGCAGGGAGGAAGGAATGCCCTGAGCCTTGCTGTGGGTCAGACCAAGCGGGGGGCTGGATCCGGCCTACCGGCCATAGGTTCCCCACCTCTGCAGTAAAGCAAAGCGGGCCTGGGGTCACTCCTGCCTCCCCAGCTGACCTCGGGTAAATTTCTCCAACCGGCAACCCAAGCTGAGTAGCACTTGCTGCTGCAGACTGTCCCAGTGAAGTCCGTGGTGATGGGCGAAGCTATAGAAACGTGTATTGGAATCTGGGCCTCGGCCTCCCTGTAGCTCAGCTTTGCCAGAGGTAAATCGGCGATCCTTCGTCACTGCCTCATAGGGTCAGCCGGCAGCTGAATTCATCGCTGGGTGGCATGTGGGGGCGAGTCTGGGATTAGACGTGTATTCGGTTCCTCTCTCTGCCACAGCCTCCCTGTGTGACCTTGGCTGAGCCACGGAGCAGCTCTGTGCCTCGGTTCCCCATCTCGACAACGGGGCTCAGAGCACAGCCCTGCCAGAGGGGTGGGTGAGGCTGACACTGAATATTGAGAGGGCTCAGGGGCTCAGGTAACATGGCCAGGGCCATCGCTAAGGGGGCACAGGGCTGGAGGTAAACCCCTCAGTCCCTGAGGCGTGGGGCCCGGGGCAACCTCCCACTGCGGGCCCAACCCCATCTCCATCTCTTCCTCACCCTCTTGCCGGAGCCCCCTCTCCTGAGCAATGGGGAGTTACTGGGGGGCCTGGCGTGGGGTGGGAGCAGGGGTCAGTCCCTCAGCACTCACCGTGGCAGCGGGAAGTGGAGTGCCCTGGGGCTGGGGCACTGCTTCCTGCTGCTGTGGTGAAGCCGAGCTTAGGGGGCTGGGAGATGGCAGTGGGGTGGGGCAAAGTGGGGCAGGCTTCCGGGCTGCTCCAGCTCCCACCACCCTGGTGAGAAAGGGAGGGGGGTCTGACCCCTGCTGCTGGCCCCAGCGCCCCCTCCCCCCGGTAGTCCCCTGGGCCACCCTGGGACCTGTCCATAGGATGGTTGAAGTGGCCGCCATGGCCCACCCCCCAAAGTACAGCACCTGGGCTGGGACACCCACCCCGAACCGCCTTGTGGCTGGGATGGCTCTGAACAGGGCTGCCCTTGATAGATTGGTATATGGACCCACGCTTACATATCCGAGGGTTACCAACCCTAACCTCGATGGAGATCGTTTTCTGTCGAATTTCCCTGAGCCGGGTTTGGGGGTTAACTTTCTTTCTTAAACCACCTCAGCATCCTCCCTGTTGTGTGAGCCCAAACTCAGCAGTCCTGGGCCAGTGCATAAGGGCCAGGGATGGGAACGTCGCCGGATGCAGATACGACATTAACCGGCCGGGTGTCGCTGTCCCAGCTGGGTGACCTGCAGAAGATAAACAGGCAGCATCAGCGGGGAAAGGTGAAATTTTGAAGGGGCGTTTTCCACAGGCGTCAATGCAGATGTGAGGAGAGGTGTTCAAAAGGTGACAATTGCTCCTCGGAGCCCAAAGGTTCAACGACAGGCCCGGGCCCCCTTTGTTATCTTGGCTGCTTAGAGCAGTGTTTCCCCAATCGGTGTTCCGTGGAGATTCCGCGACGTGGAAATAAGAGTTCCGTGAGAAAATTCCATTACAATAACATTTTATGATTTTTTATAAAAAAATTAATATTTAAGCATTTATGAATTGTATTGAAAACAATTTTCATTTGTGTTGATCTCATGACCTTGTTTAGCATTTGTTTATTAGTAGCCTGACTTATTTGTGGTCTACTTTTTCCGCTCCATATATAAGACTGTTATTAGAGGGTCCGCAAAATTCTTTCGAGTTTAAAAGGGTTCCGTGGCCAAATAAAATCTGGCTTAGAGGCACCTGACAGAGCAGGCCAAAACCAGCCCTAGTGCAAATGCAGCTTCCCTGACTTCATTGCAAGTGCTCTCACTGAGGGCACAAGGTGCTTGCCCCAGAAGATGGGCCAGGTTAGCATGGCATGACAGAGGAGCGAAGTGAGCAATGCCCTCTTGATCAGGCCCCAGCCTCTGGCTTGCTGCCCTGCCCGTTTGCTCCAACAGGTTGTGCCCGGGGTGCTGAGGAGCTGGCGAAGCGCCACACGGTGATTCCTCGCCGTTTCCCAAAGTGTGGGAAAAGCACAGTCGTTCGGAGCGATCAGAAACGAAACATGCCAGCGAGGAATTCAGATGTGCATTCCAGAGGAGGGCCGGCAGAGTGGGTGGCGGCCGCCGCAAGGCGCTGGGCCGGCAGCTCGGGAACATGCTCCGGTTTGTTTTCCCCTGTGGAAGCTGCCGCGCAGTAAGGAAGGGGAGCAGAGCCTCCAGGTGGGGCGGGGAGAGGAGCAGCTGAGAGGAAACTGGGGGCCTGTCAAGGGTGTCTCCTCCCTTCTTCCCTAGAAACCAGGGCTCCTGGTTACCCAAGGAGAGTCACCATTGGGAGGTCCCCAGCACAGCCCTGCCTCTGTGTCCAGTTTGCTGTGGAGCCGTGTCTAGGCAACGCCTTCGGCAGCGCGGCCGTGCGTGCGCACCCACCCTTGCCAGGCCACTCGCCCGCAGCTCTGTGCCTCAGTTCTCCCTCTGTGCAATGGGGCTAAGGCCACAGCCCTGCCTCACAGGGGTGGGTGTGGATGACTTTGAAGATTGAGAGTACTCGGATGCTAAGGTGACATGGACAGGGTGTCTGTCTCTAAAGGGGTGTGGGGCCCAGGGCAACCTCCCACTGCAGGCCCCACCCCACCTCCATAGGACGTTTTGGGGCGGGCACTCCAGGCTCTGTGCTTTGGGAGGCCCCATGGTGGCTGCCTCAACCATCCTGTGGACGGGACAGGGCCGCCCAGGGATTACTGGGGTAAAGGGGCCTTCCCCATCCATGGGTGGGGCAATCCGGCCATGCCCTAGTGCAGGCCTGGGCAAAATACGCCTTGCGGGCCGGATCCAGCCCGCCAAGCCACCGGATCTGGCTCACGGAGACAGCGGGGAGCCCCAGGCAGGCTCCCCAGCCTGCCCCACAGTCCCGAGTGCCCTGCAGAAAGGCGGCTGCAGGGCTCCGTTTCTGTTTTAAAACTGGGGAGGAGGGGGAAAGTTTTAGAAGCCGCCCCGGCCCCAGCACAATCCCATTGGCTGGTTTCTGGTTTTCTAGAATAACAGGCAGCTAAGAAGAGCCATGCCCCCTCTCCTGGGCTCAGTTATTCATGAAGCACATGGCCAGGCAGGCAGGCTGGGAAACATTGTAAGCTCTGCAGGCAGGCTGGCTAGTTTGGCAGCTGGCAAGTAAGACTCTTGGCCACAGCTTGGCACCCCAGCCCTTCCCTGCCCCAACTCCCTGTCCCCCCCCCAACATACCCAAATCCTCTGTCCCCCTCTTTACACCCGTACCCTCTCCCAGATCTGGCACCCCAATCTCCTGTCCCAGATCACAATCCCCTCCTACCCTAGGTCACATCCCAAACCCCTGCACTCCAGTCCCCTGCCCTAGGTGACAACCGCCTGCCTCATCCCAACTCCCTCCCAGACTCCAGTCTCCCTCCTGCACCCCAATCCCTTACCCCAAGCTCCCTTCTGCACCCAACCTCCATCCCAGACCCCACATCTCCATTATTATTGTGGAAAAGTGCGGCCCTCGACCACTTTCCAAAATCTTGGCGTGGCCCCCCCATCAAAAATTATTGCCCATCCCTGCCCTAGTGCCTCAGGAAGGAGACAGAGCTGCCATGGGGCACGCCCCCAGAGTGACGCCAGCCACCTTTGGGGCACTGCCCTGGGGCACCAAAGTGGAACAGAGGAGGACTAGCCAAGTAGGTTCTGGATAGAGATGTTGAATTTCAATTAATCAGCTAATCGAGGAGTCGATGGAATTTCCAACTACTCGATTAGTCGATAAGGTGGGGGTGGGGTGCTCATGATCCCCGCTATGCCTTTGCCTTTTAAATGTAGTAAGAAGCCACCCATCAAGGCAGGGGCGCAGCAGTCAGGACCGAGCGGGGACTGCTTCAGTCGTTTCCCCCGCTGCCCCTCTGCCTCCCCTGCCCCACCCCCGCAGAGACACTACTAGTGGGAACCGGCTTTTAAGCCGGCTCCCCCCAGCACTGGCTCCAGCTCCCCCCCCCTTGGCTGCCTTTGGGAAGCGACTAGCCGAGTAATGACTTGACTATCCGATAGCTTATCATCCCTCATTCTGGGGGTGAGTGGGTCCCATTTACACAGTGTTGGCAGGAGGATGGGTGGGTCCCATTTACAGTGTTGGCACGGGTGGCGGGGTGGGTCCCATTTACACAGTGTTGGCGGGGAGATGGGTGGGTCCCATTTACACAGTGTTGGCAGGGTGAGCTGTACGCTCCTGCTATGACCTGACCACCCATCGCAGATTTCCCAAGAAGAGCCCAGCTCAGATCTCCGGTCACGCAGACTCGCAGCACAGAGGCTGCACCATGGAGCTAAGCCCTTTCCCATCCCATGGCCTAAGCAAACGTGAGTGTGGGGCCATTGCTGTCCCATCATGCAAAACACCTCTGACTGTCACGGACAGCCCCACCTGCTGGGCGTAGGCCCGGTTTTGGTCGTCGCAAGAGTGCGCCCTCTGTGGGAGGGATGGTGAAGACCGAGAGCCATGCCTGAGGGCGGATCAGGATCCGTGCGGGTGCCACAGGCCTACAGACCTCCAAGACGGGGGTGGGGAGCTTGCTTGGCCTCCACAGGAATCGTGTCATAGCCCCTCATGTCTCCTTTGCCATCCGGGGGGCCTTCCTCCTCGCTCCTCCGTCACGTGGGTCCAGTGGCTTGTTTCAAAGACGCCAGTGAGGGATAATTGCTAGAGCGTGCAGCACACACCCGGCCGTCTTCCACTCATCCCTTCAGGCAGCGTAGCCATCCGGGAGCGAACAGCCTTCAATTGTTCACCGAGGCTTTTCTTTGAAGCTCTCATCCCTCCTCCATGGTCTGTATTGATTGGGGACTCCGGGAAAGCGTCTGCCCTCCTCCGCCTTCATCAATGACTTTCCCACATTAATCCACCTCTTCCCTTGATAACCCTGCTAATTACACTCTGCAAAGTTGACTTCACAAGGTCAGCGAAGGCAAAGAAGATCAGCATGTTCCATGGGCTGGCAGCATCTTAAAGCTACAGAACCCTGCTAGCGAACAGTCCTTTGATCTAGGGTAGGAACTTATAGATGGGGAGAAAGAGATACATGCAGAGGAAAGATCATTTTGTGGTTACGGCACTAAACAAGGACAATTCCTGACTATTGAGAATTGCTCAGCCACTGTCAACTGGGAATAATCTCCCTTTGGCTGCATCTTCACTCCATGAAAGATCACTGCAGCCATGATCGATCTTCTGGAGCTCAATTTAGTGGGTCTAGTTAAGGCTCGCTAAATCAAACTCAAAGGGCACCCCCGCCGGTGGCTGGTACTCCTGCTTTTGTGAGGAGTAAGGGAAGCCAATGGGAACGTTTGCTCCCGTCGGCCTCCCGCTGTGGGGACGCTGCCAAGCTCGGCTTAAGGTAAGCCGATTCCAGATACGTATTCTACGTATTCCACATAACGGGGAGTTGTATACCTTAAGCTGAGCTGCTGGGTCTAGTGTAAACCTGGCCTTTGTCAACTTAGAGCACAAGTTCTTTGGAACAGGGATTGCCCTTTAGGTCCTCTTCAATGCTCCCTCTAATCTTTTCCATCCATGTGTGAAATAGATTTTTTTTATATGTGCTGAGGCATATGCAAATGTGCACCTCTAGTCGAAACAAAGAACCTAACTGTGGGCACTCTGCTAATCAGCTGGGCAACACTGGAATCTCTCCTGAGCAGTGCACAAATGCACAGCTTACAGGGAACACAGATCCTGTCCACAAAGCCGTCCTTCCCCACTTGCAGAATGCGCCATTGCATAGGGCACCCAAAAATTTGGACCATGATTGGGTCTTAATGTCCACCCACTCACCTCTCTCTATCCCTGTTCTGTGGCTCTACTTCCTCCAGAAAGGATCTAGTTCACTTTAAAATGAAAAAACCTGCCAGAGCGATTAGCAAAACACCCAACCTGTGAAAGAGCCATTCAAGTGGTAATGAAGCCATTCCCCTTTATTCTTTTCTGCTCTGGTGAGGCTGCATCTGGAGTATTGTGTCCAGTTCTGGGCCCCCACTACAAAAAGGATATGGATGCATCGGAAAGGGTCCAACGGAGGGCAACCAAAATGATGAGGGGGCTGGAGCACATGACCTATGAGGAGAGGCTGAGGGATTTGGGTTTGTTTAGTCTGCAGAAGCGAAGAGTGAGGGGGGATTTGATAGCAGCCTTCAACTTCCTGAAGGGAGGTTCCAAAGAGGATGGAGAAAGGCTGTTCTCAGTAGTGATGGATGGCAGAACAAGGAGCAATGGTCTCAAGTTACAGTGGGGGAGGTTTAGGTTGGATATTAGGAAAAACTATTTCACTAGGAGAGTGGTGAAGTACTGGATTGGGTGAAGTACTGGATCAGGGAGGGGGTGGAATCGCCATCCCTAGAGGTGTTTAAGTCTCGGCTTGACAAAGTCCTGGCTGGGTTGATTTAGTTGGGATTGGTCCTGCCTTGGGCAGGGGGCTGGACTTGATGACCTCGTAATGTCTCTTCCAGACCTAGGATTCTATGATTCTAAGAGGCATTTGCTTAACCCTGGTCCGTACCATACTGCCAGTTTCTGAATTAACTGTGGGGGAGTCTGCAGGACTTTAATTTAAAATTTGTTCTAAAAATATTTCATTAATGTGTTGGTGAAGATTATACAATCATATCTCTAAAAAAATTGTTGTGTTCCCCCCCCCCACACACCACCCCCCTGGCTGCCATCTGGCATAGGTTCACTAGTTTACTAGTACTGCATAGGGCCCCATAAATCCATGCCTGTGGAGAGCAGAGTTTTTTGGGCTCAACTTTATGACACTTTGAGCGGAGGCCTGGTGTGGTGATCATTTTAAGACAGTTATGGATTTGGTATTCTAATTAGAGGTGAGGAAGCGAGTTTCTTGCACTAGCTGTGGATGCAGAGCACAGCGTATACTTCTCAGCAACAAAACCCTCAGCTTAAGGAAACCAACAAAATGGAACAAAAGTAAAGTCCCTCAGAAAGAGCGTGGTGTGTGCATCTCCTTGGAACACACCCTAGTCATACTGAGGACAAAATGGCCGATGAGCTCAGAACTCAGGAAGAAATGGGAAGGTTCAGCAGACAGAAAATTAAAAAGCATCACAAGTTACACAAGCTGCATGCCCCATATTTCTCTCTGTCTTTATATACTCGTGCCTGGTTGCGCCAGGGCCGTCCTGCTGCTGAAAGCAGGCAATGAGGATCACACCGCATCTGCTGGGTCTGTGTTGAATCATACAAGCGGGGCGGCGTTTTGTGTAGGCGGGGGACCTGCATGTCCCAGCTTTGCAGGACCACCAGGCCGCTCTACAAACAAATCGCTTCAAAGCTTCGGGCCTGGTTAATATTGCCCTGCCTCTCAACACTGCTAATAGGGCAGCCTTCCCTTTGCCGGGATTTCCGCCCGCCGGAAAGGCCGGGATGTCACTCTGCAGCTGATACCTGCAGTTGAAAATTCGGTGCAGCCGAATTCTCCACCTTCCGCACCTTGTGCAGTTATCTACCTCTGAGCAAAATAGGGGTTAAAAGGCTGGGTTTGTACAGCACTTAGCACAGTAGGGTCCTACCATATGATTGCGGCTCCAGGGACTATAGGCTAGTTTTGCAACTGCTTTGCACAGGTGTCAATAACCTCCCCCCCGCTCCACGGTAGTAGAGAATCAGGGACCAACTCCCATGATGTAGAGAATTACTGATAACACAAGGGCTTATTCAATCCTTGGACTCTTGCTGCATAGCCACTTGTCCATGAGGCAAGCAGAGACCCAGCAAACTCATTTCACAGCAAACACCCATCAGGTGGTGCCCAGGCACCTTTTCTGAGTGGCTGTATGGTCTAGTAGATACAGCATTGGACTGGGGCCAAGGATACCTGCCACGGGCCTGCTGGGTGCCCTTGGGCAAGTCATTTCCCATTTCTGCTTCCTCTCCCACCTTTGTGTGTCTTGTTCATTTAGCTGGTGAAATCTTCTGCTGTACAGCATCTAGCGTAACGAGCCCCTGATCTCAGCTGAGGTGCTCCTGCGAAGCAATTCATAAGGATTTTGGCTCAGAAGCACCATCCCGAAGGATTGATCCTCTGTCCAATAGCTGAACGTGAGCTCCCGCTGTGACACAGTGGCCAAAAGGGCTTCAGTGGTCCTGGGTGCATAAACAGGGGAATCTTGAGTAGGAGGAGCGAGGTGATTTTCTTCTGGATTTGGCTCTGGCAAGGCAGCAGCTGGAATCCTGGATGCAGTCCTGGGGTATGTCTAGACGACATCCCTCTGCCGACAGAGGGATGTAAATTAGACATACCCGAAATTGCTAATGAAGCGGGGATTTAAATATCCCGTGCTTCATTAGAATAAAAATGGCCGCCGCTTTATGCCAACACGGCAATTTGCCGGCAAAAAGCGGCAGTCTAGACAGGGATCGGTCGGCAAGGAAAGCCTTTTCTGACCGATCCTATAAACCTCGTTGCACGAGGCATAAGGGATCGGTCGGAAAAGGCTTTCCTTGCCGACCGATCCCCGTCTAGACTGCCGCTTTTTGCCAACAAAGTGCCGCGTCGGCAAAAAGCGGCGGCCATTTTTATTCTAATGAAGCACGGGATATTTAAATCCCCGCTTCATTAGCAATTTCGATATGTCTAATTTACATCCCTCTGTCGCCAGAGGGATGTAGTCTAGACATACCCCTGGTGTCCAAGATCAAGAAGGATGTTGAGAAGTTGGAGGGGCCAGAGAAGAGTCCCAAGAATGATGAAAGGGTTAGAAGACCTACCCCAAAGTGATGGAGTCCAGTCAATCTATTTAGGTCAAGGGGTAGGGGGTGACTTGATCACAGTCTATGGGTGCCTACATGGGACACAACTATTTAATAATGGGCTCTTTGGTGTAGCAGAGAAAGGTCTAACATGGGCCAATGGATGGAGGATGAAGCTAGACACATCCAGACTGGAAACAAAGCATAAACATTTAACAGTGAGTGTAATTAACCACGGAGCAATTTACCAAGAGTCGTGGTGGATTTTCCAGCTTGGGCCGTTTTTAAATGTAGAGCTGGTCTAAACTACTAGGTGAGATTGACCTAAGTGACGTGAATACCGTAGCTGAGGTCGACGTGCTTAGATCTCCTTACCATGATGTTGTCACTGTGGTGTGTCGACAGGAGGTGTTCTCCCGTCGACTCCCCTTGCGCTTCTCCTTCCAATGGAGTACCGGAGTTGATGCGACAGCGGGTCTAGACTCGCTAAATCGAGCCCTGCTGGATTGATCGCTGCCCTGTCAATCTGGCAGTTGTGGAGACACATCCCAACATTAGATTTTTTTTAAAAGATCAGCGCTGGGAATTGTTTTGGGGAAGTTCTGTGTTATCCAGGAGGTCAGACTAGATGAGCAGTTTTCAAACTATTTTTCTCATGACCCAGTTGAAGAAAATCGTTGGTGCCTGCGACCCAACATAGTTTGACTAGAGTGTGGGGATGAGGAGGAGAGCTTTGGGCTATAGGAGGGGTCTCTGACTTGCGGGGGGGTCAGGGCTGGGGCAGGAGGGGCTGACCTCGAGTGCCTCCCTTTCAGCAGTGCAGCGGGGTGGCTGAGGCAGCTTCCTGCCTCTCCTGGCCCCGCAGACCCTGCTGCACCCCAGAAGCAACCAGCAGCAGGTTCCCAGCCCATGGGAGTGCGGAGCTAGTGCTCGGGGCAGGAGCAGTGCGTGGAGCCCTGTGTGCTCCCCCCACCCCACGTAGGAACCAGACCTGTTGCCAGCCGCTTCTGTGTCACAGCGCAGTCTGCGGTGCCAGGACAGGCAGGGAGCTGCCTCAGCCCCCCCACTGCTCACCTGATCCCCCTACAACAAGGAGACCCAGGGCCTCATATTCCCTGACCCAGTCGTGTGGCGCGACCCCTAGTTTGAAAAGCACTGGCCTGGATGCTCACAACGGTCCCTTCTGACCTGGACTAACCATCTCATCACAGCAGCTCCCTTTCTCGCCCCTGAAACCTTTTCCTTTCTGTGTCAGTCTCGGGGGCCAGCGATGGGAAGCAGCCATTCCTGTCAGGGCATTTCTCTGCCCTCCCCCCCAGGCCCTCCTTGCCTTGGAAGGAAACCAATCCCAGCTCGATAAAGCCCCTGCCCGGCAACACAATTAGTCCTTTGTTTTCCTGTGGCGGCGAGATAGCGTTGGTGAGAGCCCCTAGCCTGGCACTTCCCTTCGGGCCTCCAGCTCTCTCCCCCGGCTTGGTTTGGCAGCAGCACTGTTTGGGCAAGAGGGAGCAAGGCAGGCCTCACAGAGCTGCCATCTTTGGCTTCCCTGGCTGAGGACCCAGCGCTCCTCACACCCCGCCGGCTCCCTCCCGGCCTGTCAGCCTCTGTGAAGCCAAGGATAATACGGGCCGATGGGCGGCACTTGGAGAACAATCCCTTTGTGCCAGCCCGGTAGGCAGTTGGGTCAGGCGGCTGGGTCAGCACCCAGACTTTTAGGCTGCTTCCCTCCCTGCATCTACCCCCAAAAAGCCCCTTTTGGTCGGTCAAACGGGCTGTTTCCAGGAGGTTCGGGTGACTCAGATGGGCTTTACCAGGCTGACACTGGGTGTCAACTCCCTGCCTGCGAGCCCCCTCAAAGCAACAGCCCCAGTCCTCTCTCCTGGCTGCAGACAGCCCCCACCCTGTGTGCCTAAGCCAGGGCTGCAGAAGGCTCTGAACGCAGTACGGCCAGGTGTGCATGGGTGGGTGTGGGGGGCTATTTCCGGGGGAGGAGGGGTTCTGCCCTGTGAGCCTGGCTAGTTCCTCTCCGCCACGGATTGTACGCTGGGGTTGCTCCTGATTTACACTGATTTACCACCCACCCCACCCTGGGGTCTCTCCCGAGCAGCCCATGAAGCCTGCAGGGAGCAAGGGACTCCTAACCTTTGATTGAAACGTTGTCAATGAATATTTTAACTATAGGCCAGAATAGCAGGAACCAATGTAATCACTGCAGGTCCCTGCCCCAGCGGCCGAGGGGGGTTGGGGGAGCTGCGGATCAGTTTCGTTTAGTGGCAGACTGTGAATGAGACAATGAAGGAGGGGACAAAAGCCTTTGTGTGAAACAGGAGCAGGAGCTGAAGCAAGGAGGCATTGCCGCCTAACCGCAGGCTGCCTTCCATACCCTCCCCCCCCCCGTGCAAGGTGAACGGTGCCCCCGGTGGGGGAATCAGTCCCTGGGTGAGAAGAATGGGGCTAGAACTGTTTCTCTTACGGCAGTGGCCACCAACCAGTCGATCGGGATCTACCAGTAGATCTTGGAGCCTCTGACAGGGGATCCTGACTGGTTTGGCTGGGAGGCTATCAAGTGCCAGCACTTCAGCTGCCCCTCCCCACACTGCCCTGCTGCGCATGCCCAGAGCCTCAGAGCTGCCCTCTGGGAGCCTCCTGCTTGTTGTGCCAGGTGCGGGAGGCAGAGGCCAGGGGTGTTGATGTTACTCTGACTCCCTCCCCTGTACCCCATCTTCTCAGAATAAGGAGGGCGGGGCTTTGGTGAAGGGGTGGGGCAGGGGTATTTGGGTTTGAGGTAGGTCCTGAACTGACTTAAATTCAAAAAGTGCTCTTGTACTTAAAAAGGTTGGAGACCACTGCTCTACGGCTATGTCTAGACTGCAAGCCTCTTTCCAAAAAGAGCGTCTAGACTACAACCAGTACTTTCGAAAAAGCAAGCCGCTTTTTCGAAAGAGCGCACCAGGCAGTCTGGATGCTCTCTTTCGAAAAAGCGCAGTTTGCATCACGTAGCGCCTTTTTTCGAAAGAGCACTTTCGAAAAAAGGCGTTCTTCCTCATAAAACGAGGTTTTCCACGGTCGGAAAAACTGCCGCGTTCTTTCGATTTACTGTCGACAGAACGCGGCAGCAGTCTAGACACAGGGAAAGATTTTTCGGAAAAAGGCCTGATTTTTTTTTGAAAAATCCCTGTAGTCTAGACACACGGGCGAGCCTGCCTCCCGTGTTATAATCCTTTATAAGAGCGCCCTGTAATGAATTAGAAAGAAACATGCCTTTTACCGTCTCCCTTTCGGTTAGGGCTGCCAGGTGTCTGGTGTTGAACCGGACAGTCCGGTATTTGAGCTTTCTGTTCGGGAAACAAATTGAGAAAATATAAATGAGAAAATAGAAATGTCCGGTATTTTCTAAATCAGATGTAATGTAGATTATGATGTAATGTCAAGTGTGTCTGGTATTTTTGTTGAAACCCTCTGGCAGCCCTACTTTCGGTCGCTTTAAGGAAAACACCCTCCACCCCCTTATTGGCTATTTACTATTAACCCCCACCGAAGTGAACATTGGCAATAGATGCCATTCCAGTCACTAGCAATCTTCCTCAGCAGGCCCATTTTGTCAAAAACTTTTATTAGAGCCAGTGAGACCCAAGCATGTTTACAGCATGACTCGGGGAGATGTCTTAACCCGGATTTCAGACGACGGCTGGCGACCCAGGATTGGGGCGTGGAACGTTGGGTCTCCTTGCTGCAGGGGGATCAGGTGAGCAGTGGGGGGCTAAGGCAGCTCCCTGCCTGTCCTGGCACCGCAGACTGCGCTGCACCCCAGAAGCGGCCGGCAGCAGGCCCGGCTCCTAAATAGAGGGGAGTGCCCAGGGCTCCATGCACTGCCCCTGCCCTGAGCACTAGCTCTGCCCTCCTATTGGCTGGGAACCTGCTGCTGGCTGCTTCTGGGGCGCAGCAGGGTCTGCGGTGCCAGGGGAGGCAGGAAGCTGCTTCAGCACCCCCGCTGCACCGCTGACGGGGAGCCACTCGAGGTAAACCCCTCCTGCCCCAGCCCTGACCCCCTCGCAAGCCAGAGCCCCCTCCTGCAGCCCAAAGCTCTCACCCGCTGCCCCACCCCGGAGCCCGCACTCCAGTCAAACTATGTTGGGTCGCGGGCACCAACGATTTTCTTCCACTTGACAATAGTTTGAAAACCGCTGTCTCGACCTCTCTCTCACTTGCATCTTCGCCGTCTCACTTCCCTTCACCCACAATTGGCCAGGTCTATTGTCCCGCCTCGGCGCAAGGCAACCCCGTTCTCTGCAGACGTTCCCGCACATTTCCTATAAACCCAAATAAATGCCTGTCCAGTGGCCGTCCCAGCCATGACCCCCAAAGACAAATCTTGCCAGGCTACTCTGCTCCTTGGCTGCCAAGCAAGCTGGGTTCATTCTGGGGTAGGCTGTGCCACTGAATCTTCCCCACACACCTGTAGAGACAGCCCTGCTAGATCTGACCCGTGGCCCATTGAGCCCAGTGGCCTGTCTCCAACAGTGGCCAGCACCGGCTGCTTCCGAGGAAAGTGCAGGAAATTCCACACCAGGCAGGTATGGAAGCTGCCCTGACAAAGGCAGCTTTCTGCACGGATGGTCCAGGTGGAAAGCGCCTACTGGTCTGATGAGTGTCCTACCGGGCGTTTGGTGCTAACCCATTCCTTGTTCCCCCCTACAGAACATCAGTGGGTTGATGGGAGCTGCAGCGGTGAGGGGAAAGAGCTCCCCCGCCCTACCCCCGACTCTGCAGTGCAGAGTCCTCGCTGATATTTCACCCATATTGAATTCCCCCTCGCAGCAGAAGTTCAGATGAAACTCCAGCCCCAGTCCCTTCCAACCAGGCTCCAAGCTCCCAGACGGGGCCCTCTGGACAGAGAGCCCTTCATGCGCATCACCGTTGGCTTCAGGAGAAGGTTGTGCAGAAGGGGCGGGAATGCAGCACCCAACTGCCCCATAGAAAAGCTGCTTTCCGGAAACAGAGGAATGTTCCTCTTCGGTGCCTCCAGGTATCCCCCATCCTGACCCTGCGCCAGACTGCTGTAATCTGGCCTTCAGCTCCAGGAACTGACTCAAGAGCGGCCCTTTGGCAACAGGTGCCCCAACTCCAGTGTTGAGTTGTGTGCCCTGAGGCCGGCGGGGAAAGTAACTTCCCATTTGTGACAGGCCTGTTGCAACCCAGGTCCTTCCCAGCTCTTTCAATGGCTCCCTGCTGGCTCTTCCCTCAGCTCAGCCTGTAATGCCGGAGCTGCGTGCCCAGGCGCAACCTCTTCCTTTCCCCCCGGCCCATGGCTCATTGCTGCCCTCCTCCACTCCAGAGGTGGCAGCGGCATTTCGGGTATAACTGTGCCACGCGAAGAGCTCGGGAACTTTTAGGCCGCGTCCACCTGAGGGGCAACTCCAGCGATGTGACTAGTGTCGCGGGGGTCGACGGACCTCAGTCTGAGTTACCACCGTGTCCCACTGCGGGGGGCCGATGGGAGAAAGTCTCCCATCGACTCCCTTTACTCTTTGTGACCCGGTCAAGTATCGGAGTCAGTGGGAGCGTGATGAGCAGCCGATTTAACGTGTCTAGACCCACTAAATCAATCCGCCAGGAAATCGATCTCTGCGGAGTCGATCTCCTGGTAAGTGAAGATAAGGCCTATGTCACCTAAGTGCGATAATGAGGAAACTGAGGCACACAGCGGTGAACGTGACTCACCCAAGGTCACCCAGTGATGACCGCAAATGGGAATAGGAGTCAGACATCCTACACCCCCGGCTGTTGCGCTCACCTGTAGCTAACACTTCCCGCTAAGCCAGCAGGCTCTCGTTCCTGCCGTTAAAGTGGTAGGTACAGGATCCCAGCTTTCGAAGACGAGAGACCCTCTTCAGAACGGTGCTCTGCAGGTTGGAAAGTTCTCCGGGTGGCTCCCCAGAGCAGCTCTGCCATCGGTGGCATGAGCCGTTTTGGGCTTGCTCCAGTAGGGTGGGTAACTCACCCTCCAGAAGCTGTCAAAGCCGGCCCGGTGCACTCTCATCAGTGCACACTGGTTTTTAAAGCGACGCTGCCACCTAAAGGCCAGCAAGGCCATGGCCACACAGAGCGCTGGCCAGTCTGTCTGGGGAGCATCTGCATCAGGCTCTCCTTCGCTTCATGTTTCCTACTCTTCATGTATCCCCCCAGCGCCAGTTCATCAGAGGTAGCAGCAGGGGGTGCGCTAATGTAGACAGGCCGCCGGGCAGGTACGCTTGCCTTGGAGTAACCCTGCACAAGGTAGGGCTTGTGTACGCTGGAGCTTCCAGGGCTGCTGTTGTAACTCCCTAGCAAGTGGGTGTGACATTCTCCTCCGGGCCGTGATCCCCACAGAGAATGGGAGCCTGCCTCAGCTAGGGAACCTGGATTCCTTCGCTGAAGCCACTCCCAGCCGGCAATCCCCAGTGTGCACCACCCGCCGTGTCGGTAACACTGCGCCTGGAGGAGATGCTTCAATCGGCAGCCCTCACGTCGCTTTCCCAGAACTCAGACCCCAGCAGAGCTAGTGACCGGTTAGTGACGTCTTGCAGACACGAGCCAACAGAGGGCATGTGTCTGATCCACCAGTGCTCCCAAGCAGTGTTTCTCAACCTTTTTTTTTATATAAATTACCCCTTTTTCAAAAAAAAGTACCCCCTTTTTTAAAAAAAAATTGTAAGTACCCCCGTACCTACAGTTTTCAGACACACAATTTTTTTTTCTACCATTGCAACACATTTGTTTAAACAACTTCATCGTAGCCAGGTGGGCGATGAAATTTTTGGGTGTAAAAAGTATAAAAATAATAAAGCGCTGTGAAACTTACAACAAAAATTCAGTTTTCTCCAAATTTCAGTTGTAGCCTCCCGACTTCTCTTGAGTACCCCTAAGGGTACTCCTACCACTGATTGAGAAACACTGCTCCAAAGCACATCCCCCTCATCTCAGTTTATTTGTCAGTAGTACCCTGCTCCCTCCCCGTAGCACTCCTTACTTCACACTGATTCAGGCTGTATTCACTCTTAATCCATCCCTACTAGTTACACCCAGCTTTTGAAAACAAGCCATCAAACTGCGGTCTGCTTGCAAACATAAGCCCAGCCCTGCCTTCCTTGTGCACCTAACCCAGACTCCCTGCCGCCCAAGGCATAAGGGGCTCAGAATCAGGCCCACTGCCGGTGAAAGGCAGGTACCTGCATGGCAGAATGGGCAAAAATTCCTGGAGGACTCCTGCTGTGGGTTGAAACTTCACACGTCCGGGGAAACAGGTAGCCAGAAATTCTTCAGAGATGCGGTGGAGAGAAAGACGTGGGGTGAGGCAGCTGTTGGGGTTAGTCGAATGTGACTCGTAAAGAACGATAGCCTAGGAGACAGACAGTCACTAGCCTGTATGTGAGGTACCAGCTACAGGACAATTTTGCAGAAATCATAGAGGAAAACGCCTTGGTTTCAGAAGACATATTTGGATCAGACACAATGGACCAGATCCCTAGCAGAAGAATATATTATAGCTCCACAGAAAGCAGAACTATTTTGATTTACATCAATCATAGAATCCTAGGGCTGGAAGACACTTCAGGAGGTCGAGTCCAACCCTCTGCTAAACACAGGATCAACCCCAACTAAATCATCCCAGCCAGGGCTTTGTCAAGCCAAGCCTTGAAAACCTCTAGGGGTGGAGATTCCACCACCTCCCTAGGGAACCCATCCCAGTGCTTCACCCCCCTCCTAGGGAAATAGTTTTTCCTAATATCCAACCTAGACCTTCCACCCTGCAACTTGAGACCATTGCCCCTTGTTCTGCCACCTGTCCACACTGAGAACAGCCTCTCTCCATCCTCTTTGGAACCTCCCTTCAGGAAGTTGAAGGCTGCTCTCAAATCCCCCCTCACTCTTCTCTTCTGCAAACTAAATAAGCCCAAATCCCTCAGCCTGTCCTCGTAGGTCATGTGCTCCAGCCCCTTCATCATTTTTGTTGCCCTCCGCTGGATTTTCTCCAATGCATCCGCATCTCTTCTGTAATGGGGGGGAGGACCCAAAATCAGACGCAATACTCCAGATGTGGAATAATCACTTCCCTAGATCGGCTGGCAATGCTCCTACTAATGCACCCCAAGGGCATCCTGTTGACACATCTCCAGCTTCTCATCCACTATAATCCCCAGGTCCTTTTCTGCAGCAGATCTAGCCCTAAGTAATGTAAATGCTCTCACTGTTTTGTCAGCAAAAAGCAGTTTTTGGTGACAAAATGTGCCAGTGTAGACAAGGAGTTTCACCTGGAGAAAACCATCTAATTCAGATTGTTGTTGGGGAAGGGATTTCTAGGACAGTGTTTCTCAACCAGTGGTACAAGTACCCTTAGGGGTACTCGAGAGAAGTCTGGGGGGTACATCAACACAACTGAAATTTGGAGAAAACTGAAGTTTTGTTTTAAGTTTCACAGCGCTTTATTATTTTTGTACTTTTTACACCCTAAAATTTCATCTGGCTACGATTGTTTAAACAAATGTGTTGCAATGGCAGAAAAAAAAATTGTGTGTGAGAAAACTGTAGGTACTGGGGGTACTTACAATTTTTTGTAAGGGGTACTTTATAAAAAAAGGTTGAGAAACACTGTTCTAGGACATTTTCTCATGGTGGAAACGTTTTTCCCTCTCTTTGACTCATTTCACTTCTGACCCTATGCTAACACCTCACTGCTGCCCCCTTTCTCCCCACTTCTCTCCTTGCCTCCCTCTGCAGACCTAGGCTTTGAGTATAGTGCACTCAGATCCAGATAATGTTTATAATGCTTTTGGGAGGCCCCTGGGACTCATACCAAAGCAAAATCAAATTGGCAGCTCATATGCAAACATAGCAAATCCTTATGGTGTGCAAGGCAAATAAACAGTACCACATGGCTGAGGCAAAAAAAGGAATAACCTCGTTCAAAGCCCAGGATCAAAGCCAGGAGTCAAAGTTTGGGGAGGGTTTCTAAATGATGGCTCCTAAAATGAAGTAGTCACAGTCAAAGGCAATGAAAAGAGACAATGCTGGAGCATTTTGGCCCAGCTGACATCAGATGAGGAGCTCACCCCCATGATGTAGTTTTTCTACATTTTTTTTAAAAAGAAGGTTTTGCAAGTTCCACTCTGAATCGAACCATTTCCTTGACATAAGGCAGCATCAAGAGGATGCTTTTAAAGTAAGGCTTTTCCCTGCTGTTTTTTTGCAGCCCAAACCTTGCAGCCCTGTGCTAGGGCATGAGAACTTGGAAGTGTGAAACTGACCGAAATAGACTTAAGAGTCTGATATTTTTCAGGGGCGCAAGGCACCAACACCTCCTACTGGAGTCAAAGGGAACTGTGGGTTCTTAGGCTCTATCCTCAGTACCCATAAAGTTCCTGGCCTATCTGATTGTCTCCTAACAACCCCGTAAGATAAGGCAGTGTTACCACCTCCATTTTACAGATGGGGAAACTGAGGCCTGGGAAGCTAAGTGACCTGCCCCAGGTCACACAGGAAGTCTGTGATGAACCGGGGTGGTGAACCTCTGTCTCATGAATCCCAGCATAGCACACTGACCATTGGGCTGCTCAGAGCAAGCCTGCCTAAAGGGGAATTGTTTTGCTGTCTGAAATACAAGTCTTTGGAAAACAAGACTTCTTCCCACAAGAATTTTCCTGGGAGAAAAATTCCCTTTCTAATTTTTTTCTGTTTTTCCTCCACTAGGAGGAGAAAAAAAGTGGGGAAAACTCCACTTTCCTTCACTCTCTCACTGTTGTTCTCTCCCCAGTTGAAAAACAGAAGGTGTGGAAAGCAGATTTCCCCAATACACACATACGTCCATGCTCACACCTTGAAATAGTCTCATGGGGAATTTCCAGTTTTCCCGTGAAAAATGTCAGCTTAGATGAAACTGGATTTTCCATCAGGAAAAACCTTTCACATGGAAAATTCCAACAAGCTCAAGTAAATGGTGAAAAGTAAAGTAGATTTTGACTAACTGAAGCATTGGAGCATAAGCTTTCGTGGGCAAAGACCCACTTCGTCAGATGCATGTAGTGGAAATTCCCAGAGGCAGGTATAAATATGCAGGCCAGAATCAAGCTGGAGATGGGAGGTGGATCAATCAGGAGGATGAGGCCCACTTCAGTAGCTGATCTGGAGGTGTGAATTGCAAGGAGAAGCTGCTTTTGTAGTTAGCTAGCCATTCACAGTCTTTGTTTAATCCTGAGTTGATTGTGTCAAACTTGAAGATGAACTGTAGCTCAGCAGTTTCTCTTTGAAGTCTGGTCCTGAAGTTTTTGCTGCAGGATGGCTACCTTTAGATCTGCAATTGTGTGTTCAGGGAGATTGAAGTGTTCCCCTACAGGTTTTTGTATGTTGCCATTCCTAATATCTGATTTGTGTCCATTGATTCTTTTACGTAGGGAATCAATGGACACAAATCAGATATTAGGAATGGCAACATACAAAACCTGTAGGGGAACACTTCAATCTCCTGGACACACAATTGCAGATCTAAAGGTAGCCATCCTGCAGCAAAAACTTCAGAACCAGACTTCAAAGAGAAACTGCTGAGCTACAGTTCATCTTCAAGTTTGACACAATCAACTCAGGATTAAACAAAGACTGTGAATGGCTCGCTAACTACAAAAGCAGCTTCTCCTCTCTTGCAATTCACACCTCCAGATCAGCTTCTAGAAGTGGGCCTCATCCTCCCTGATTGGATCCACCTCGTCATCTCCAGCCTGATTCTGGCCTGCATATTTATACCTGCCTCTGGGAATTTCCACTACATGCATCTGACGAAGTGGGTCTTTGCCCACAAAAGCTTATGCTCCTACACTTCAGTTAGTCTATAAGGTGCCACAGGACTCCTCGCCGCTTTTGCAGATTCAGACTAACACGGCTACCCCTCTGATACTAGATTTTGACTGTAATTTTCAGTTTCGATAAGGGTATTAGCCATGCAGGCAAATGAACATAGATAAGGCAACTTCAATATTTGTTTATAAGGAAGGCCTGTGCTTCTGTTTGAGTTCCTTGCTCTCCTGTCTCCCATCTTGTCTTCTTCCCTCTTGTTGCGTCTTGGCTTATATTTAGACCTGGATCCTGCAGACTCATCTGTGCTAACATATGCAGGGCAGCTTTTAGAATTGGGGCCTTAGACTTGTAGCCATTTGAGGCGTCTGAGAGATGTGGTGAAGCCGACCTAAGTCCTGGGGTAGAAAACACTCGATTGATGGAAGAATTCTTCCATTGACCTAGCCCCTTCGTCTTGAAGGAACGATGTAACTTCTATGATGGAAAAACCTCTTTGGTTGCTGGAGCGAGAGTCTACACACTATGGAGCTACAGTGGCATCCCTGTCACATCGATAGTGTAGATATACCCTGCAGTCTGAATCTAGCACCTGCAAAATGGAACTGTATCGTGGTAAATGGCAGTGCTTCTGAGGGCTGGGGGTGTGTGGCACACTCCAGGGTGGTTCCCTGCATGTGTATAGGGCTCCTCCAGAAAGGGGGGTAGTCACTGTATAGGAGTGTAGCCCAGGGCTGACTTATCCATTAGGCCCAGTAGGCACAGTGCCTAGGGCCCACGATACTTTTAGGGGCCCGTGAAAATGTTTTAATTTCTTCTAAAATCAGAAGAAAAAAAATGAACTTCTAGGATCGAAGAAAATGTTTTAATTTTTTTCTCACATCAGGAAAAAATGAAACTTTTAGGGCCCACGAAAATCTATTCAATTTTGCCTAAAACAGAAAAAAAAATGTTGAAGTATTTAAAGTTATATCAAAAATAATTTTTAATGTTGATATTATTATGGAGGGAGGGGCCCACGAAGGCAAAAGTGCCTAGGGCCCACGAAAGTCATAATGCAGCCCTGGTGTAGCCAATGGGCCAGATCCTAACTTGGGGGGATCCGGGGAGGTGCAAAAGCAAGCGGTTTAGGCCTTATTTTTGCACCTTTTCCCAGACCCTCCCAGCCTCGTTTTCAATTTAGAATGGTGAAGCGCTATTCCGCTGTCGCCCTTTGCAGACGGTTGGTTCCTGTGGTTCCTGCTCCTGGCGCTTTAATGATCTATTCTACGCACACACACACACACTTTAATGATCTATTCTACACACACACACACACACACAGGATTTGCAGCCATGAAGGACTCAGCTCTTGGGTGCTCATAGTTTCAAGTTCCGATGCCTGCAGATCTCCTTGAAGATCTGACCCTGCCCTGCGAATCTCAGGGGTTTCTTTGCTTGTTGCTGCACGGCTCTAATCACAGTTCTGATCCACATTCTTCCATCCGGGTGGCCCGTGAGCCAAGCTCCTGTGTATGTGATGCAACGGGCCCCCCGTTGGATAGGGTGCAGCTCACAGAGGGAGGCTGCAGGGCCCATCTTGCATTGGTCCTTCCGCGCCCTGGAGGAGGCTAATGGAAGAACACAGTTTGCAAAGTCAGATATAGTCACGCGGCTGGCAGGGACCACCTGGACAGTTAAGGAGGCTGCTGTCATGTACTCCGGGAGCCAGACAGGACTCCAACCCTGGCTCCAGAATACAGGGAGGGCAAAGGTGGCTTTAAAGCCGTCTTAACCTCCCCGCCCCATCTCTAGCACCAGGACTGGATTAAGGGAGCCTCCGGCTCTTGCTCTAAATCCTCCCATACCCAGTGTGCAGCCAGGCCTGCGGAGATCTCGGCTGTTCGGAGCTCAGCCCTGCCGGCTGCGGGAGGCCAACCTGTAACAATTCTTCAGTCCCTGTGCAAGTGGCTGCCCAGTCCCCCAGGATGGTGGAATTTACCCCGCAGTGCTTCTGCCAGAACAGTCCCTGGCCTTTGCTTGCTGCCGCCTGGCTCCGGGGTGGGTCAGCCCTAGCTGCTGGGGGCGGTTTGGAAAGGCACTTGCGCAGCCCCTGCCCCGCCTTTCCTCTAACTTAAGCCTGCACCTCTCCCAATGGCATGTGACAGCCTCATGCCCCAGGGCACAGAAAACCTGGATTAGTGCAGGGTTAGTCTGGGATTAGAACAGTGGACTGGGAGCCAGGACTCCCTCCTCGGTTCTCTGTCTGGCTCTGCTCCATGTGGGACCTCAGCATAAGACGGACTGGACCCCAGTCACTTATCAAGAACCGCAGTGTAACCCACACACCTAGTCGAAACAAAAGACAGAACTATGTAGCACTTTAAAGACTAACAAGAGGGTTTAAAGTGCTACATAGTTCTGTCTTTTGTTTCAGCTAGACCAGACTAACACGGCTGCATCTCTATCACTATTCCACACACGTGGGCTATGTCTACACTGGCGCGATCTTGCGCCAGAGATATGCAAATGAGGCTAAGCGTGGAATATCGCCGAGCCTCATTTGCATATCTAATGAGCCGCCATTTTTGCGGAAGAGGCTTTTGCGCCAGAAGGAGCTGTCTACACTGCCCCTTCTTGCGCAAGAAAAACCCTCTTGTGCAATGCCGTTATTCCTGAAAATAATCAGCATAACGGCATTGCGCAAGAGGGGTTTTCTTGCGCAAGAAGGGGCAGTGTAGACGCTCCTTCTGGCGCAAGAACCTCTTCTGCAAAAATGGTGGCTCATTAGATATGCAAATGAGGCTCGGCGATATTCCACGCTCAGCCTCATTTGCATAGCTCTGGCGCAAGATCGCGCCAGTGTAGACATAGCCCTAGTGTGGTTCACTGACCAATGCAGTGGCACCTAGACCACAGCAACAGATAAGCCCAAGAGACCGCTACAGCATGGCCTGGGAAGCAGCTGGCTTTTAGCTCAGAGAGTAGTGGCTCCTATACTGAGGTCCCAAGTTCAAATCCGCCTGGTGGTGGTTACACAGCGTTCGAAAGGAGCAGAAGACCACATCCCTCTTTCGGGAACGGACTGGAAAGGGGCCAGACTTCAGAAAAAAACCAACCCTTCAAAACCAGATGGCAGCGGGAAACCGAATTCAGATGCAAACTTGACACAATCAGACTGGGCCCGAATATAGATACTGGGGCTGGGTCAACAGTGCAGGGCTTGACTCGAAAGAAGCGATGCCAATTGAGCTACGTCAGCTGCATAGCTTATTTCGAAATAGGGAGTGTCTACCCAGCACTTATCAAAATGGAGCCCTCTTCCTCCAACTTCCCTTACTCCTCGTACAGTGAGGGTCACAGGAGTCGGAGTAAGAAGCCCTTCAGCTTGACAGCATTTGGACACAATTTCGAAAGAACTGCCTGCTGTGTAGATGTGGACAAAGTTATTTCGGAATAGCGCTAGTTATTTCGGAATAGCGTTGGAGTGTGGATGTGCCTGGGGAGTGGCTGGTTCACTAGAGAAAGTCATTTACCCCCGATGGTATTCAGGCCTTCTCATCAACTGTTGGGAGTGAGCCACATCCACCTTGATTGAACTGACCTCATTAGCACTAGTTCTCCCCCTAGTAATGTAGCTCCCTCAGCTTTGCCTGTTAGCTGAGTGTTTGGGCAGCCACCCAGGAGAAAGTCAAATGCTGCCCAGCTGATTAGCAGAGCACCCACAGTCAGCAGCATGTGTTTCTATTGGTGGTGCACACCTGCACATACCTCAGTGCACACAACAAAATTTATTCTGCACACGGAAGGAAAAAAACTTGGGGCAACATTGAGGATATGTCTAGATTACATGCCTCTGCCGACAGAGGCATGTAAAAACTACTCGACATAGTCAAGAAGCCGGGATTTAAATATCTCGGCTTCATTAAAATAACATGGCTGCCAAGCTGTGCGGCTCAGCTGATCGTCGGCACAGCGCGAGTCAATGCGGATCGGTCGACAGGGGAAGCCTTTGTGACCGCTTCATGCCTCGTGAAACGAGGTTTACAGGAGCGGTCAACAAAGGCTTCCCCTGTCGACCGATCCGCGTCTTGACTCGCGCGCTGTGCCGACAATCAGCTGAGCCGGCACAACGTGGCGGCCATGTTTATTTTAATGAAGCCAGGGATATTTAAATCCCGGTTTCTTTGACTATGTAGGGTAGCCTAGTTTACATGCCTCTATCGGCAGAGGCATATAGTCTAGACTAGACATACCCTGAGAGAGACAAGCTTCTGGCCCAGGGAAATTAAGCTCATCTGCATCTGAGGGGAACATGTCCTGGTCTGTTCCAGCAGGTGTCACTCTGGGGCTTGGAAGCGGCCTGACAAAAATGAATGTGAACGGTGGGAAGAGCGTTATCTCTGGCCGTGGTTGGCCCTGAAAGTTGTTACTTAGAGCATCTGATCAGGGGCTAAGCCAGGGCTGGGGAACCTTTTTTGGGTTGGGGGCCGCTGACCCTCAGAAAAATCAGTCAGGGGCTGCACACAAGCGAGAAGCAAAAACCAACCAACCAACCCCACGCACTTACTGAGGTGGCCCCCGAATGAGAAGAAAGACACTCCCCACATTCCCCTCACACACCAGAGGCTTGGCAGGGGGGGCAGGCTAGTAGATTTTGTGTGCTCCAGCCCTGGGCTAAGCCTTAGCACCTGCTTCTACAACTAGCACCCTCTCCAAACCGGGCACCTTGCTCAGAGCGCCAAGGCCGCGGCTACAGTCGCTTTCATAGCAAGAGCCAGGTTGTCACGGCCAGAAGGCCCCATTTCAACCCCGCATCACCAGTGAAACAGCGGCTGTGGAATTCTCCCTGCAGTGGGCCCGGTGGAAACCACAGCCAGCTGGCAAAGCCTGGTCCAAAATGTGCTGGAGAAGAAAGAGGGACAGTTCTGTCTCCATTTTCCAAACAGACCAGCTCAGCCGCAATGGCATCTTCAGCCACACGTAGCAGCTGGGTGGGAGTGCCGGGGACAGCCAGCAAGCTTGCAAAGGCAGCTAAGGCTTTGGGCTGGGGCAGGACTCCCCCAAGGCAGGGCTGTTGTCGGTGTAGGTACTCCTCCTCTCCGAGAGGCGGTAGCTACGGCGACCTGGCACTGTCTACACTGGAGGTCAGTGCGGTTTAACGGCACCCCTCGGGGTGTGGATTTTTCACAACTCCTGAGCTGCATACGTATATTGGCCTAACTTCCCATTATGGTGCCCCCATAATACCTCACAGAATACCTGCTGTAGCAAGCTCCTCTGTTTGACAGCTTTCTTCCGTCCCTCAGAGGAAGGGGGTGCTCTTTCTGTCTCCCTTACCAGCACGTCCTTCCCTGTTGCAGTTAGGTCCGCTTGGTAGACAGAGGCTGCTGGGGTAACCAAAGGGTGTCTCTCTGAGGCTGAATCTAGTAGAAACAAGATGAATAGGTGCAGTGGAAGAAGGAAATCTCCTTGTGCTGGACTCTGGCTTGGTGGCTATTTAGAAAGCAGGTAGGCTGTGGCGGCGGGGTTTGTGTGTTGTTAAGTCGACTTCTTTCCCATGCATGTCTCCTCTTGTCTCTTCTCTCTAGGCCCCAAGCAGACCGCAGGAGTGTGTCCAAGGTTATCAGTGCGGGTGAGCAGCTTGGACTGATCTGGGGAATCAGCCAGGACTCGGCTGGTGCTGCAGCTGTGAGAGACGGTGGGAGAGGTCGGCTGTGGTGCTAGTTGGGAGGCTAGCCAGAGATGTAGGTTCAATTCCTGCACTGCCACAAACTTCCTCTGTGACCTTGGGTGTGTTCTTTACTGTCTCTGTGCCTCGGGTCCCCATCTGTACAAAGGGGTGAGTTTCATGGCCCCACCTCACAGGTTAAATCCATTCAATGCTGAGGGGTCCGGCTTTGTCTACGCTTAAAGTTTAAAGCGCTGCTGTGGCTAGAAGTGTGGCTCCCCGAGTAGTAGCCCGGTTCACGCTGGCGCTTTACAGCACTGTAACGCTGGGGAGGGGGAAGAGTGGTCTTCCACACCTCTGAGCCAGAAAGTTGCAGCACAGTAAAGTTTCAGTGTGGGCCTGAAGGTCTGCCTTCACTACCCGCTGGGTCGACTGGCAGCGATGGATCCAGTGGGGGTAAATTCATTGCATCTTAAATCAACTGCTGAGCACTCTTCCATCGACTCCCGTACTCTGCCTAAATGAGAAGAGCAAAGTGGGTCGACGGAGGAGCATCAGGTATGGACTTCCTGAAGATACCGCGGTAAGACGAGCTAAGCACATTGACTTCAACTACGTAATTCACAGAGCTGAAGTTGGGTAACTTAGCACGACAGCCTGTGGTAGTCTAGACCAAGCCTAAGATGCTATCTTAAACTGTAAAACTGTAAGGCTATGTCTACACTATGTTTTTTTTTGCAGAAGAGGCAATGCAAATGAAGCACTCATTTGCATTTTCTCATGCTTCATTTGCATAATCTCTTCCCGATCCGTTTTGCGGAAGAGGTTTTTGTGCAAAACCAAGCAGTGTAGATGGGTCCGTTTTGCGCAAACCCCCCCTTTTGCGCAAGATCCTTATGCCTCAAAAAAGGAGGTATACAGATCTTTTGCAAAAGGGGTGTTTTTTGGTGCAAAACAGACCCGTTTACACTGCTTTTTTTTGCTTGCGCAAAAACCTCTTCCGCAAAACGGATCAGAAGAGATAATGCAAATGAAACACAAGAAAATGCAAATGAGCGCTTCACTTGCATTGCCTCTTCCGTAAAAAAAACGTAGTGTAGACATTGCCTAAGAGCCTTTAATGGATGGAAGATCCTCGCTGTATTCCACACACCCGCGGCACTTCGGAATAACAGCAGTCTGCCAGAACAGCTGTTTGCCACCTGACAGTTCCTCACTGCAAGGGGGGATCCCCCGGGGCGCGTCGAGTGGAATCCAGTGCTCATTTGTGCCAGGCTGCTAGTTCAAAATCCCTGTTGAAAAAAGCTGGCAGGGTAGTTCAGTGATGATTCTGCCTCACCTGTAATTCTTCAAGGTGCACGTAATTACACACCCTGTGACGCTTGTTGTGTTTTCAGGCTATTAGCTCCTGGTTGGGAGATGCCCTCCCCACAAAACGGTGCTCCAAAGCGCTATATGTCTGTGCAATGTTTTGATTTGAATGCAACAGTATTTGGAAGCGGCTGTGTGTGTGTTTGTGGAATCCATTCAATTTTTTTCTCCCGCACTCCTTACTGTGCACTTGCCTGTTTCCTGCTGCCCTTTCATTGCAAAGGGTGCACCATTCATTCCTTAATTCACTACTTCACTCATCTACACGGTGAGCTCAGGGCGTGGCTCCTCTGCTCGTGTCCACACGCACACGCGCTCACAGCAGGCTGGTGTGCGTCTTAGCGGCAGTGGTGCAGCAGCAGAAGCATGGCTGAGATATGCCTAGGACGTACCCACGGGCTTCAGGTACTCGGTGCGGCTCAGCCGTGCACCACGGTGGCTACGCTCTTGATACTTACGGGGAATCACTCCTCAAGCTCGTAGCGTAGAGAGACGTAGCTGCAGAAGCTGCTGCCCTCTGCCACGGATAAGTGGAGCAGATGCTGGCATTATTGATCTGGATTTAGAAATATAAACAGGCTGTGAAGATCACGCAATGAGCTTTCTTCTCTCCCGTCCTTGTGTGCTTTGCCATGGGACTTTGACCAGACTTCACAAGCATCCTCACCTGGAACTACCCTAGTCTGTGCAGGGAAAGGAAACTCCAATTTTAGACCTGGACAAAGTTGTGTTTAGTCCCCAGGAGGCACTGACTCAGGCCCTGGTAAAGTCCAGCCAGCAAGCAGGACTGAGCGAACAACCAGCCTCTAGGGCATCCAGCAGGAGATCCTGTCGGTCCTGCTGACCTGTCACCGTGGTGAGGGCAGGCACATGACAAAACCCTTCACAGCCATAGGTCTACGACTCCAGGTTCCAGCGAAGGCTTTGTCTATACTACCAAGTTTGCCTACATGACCAAGCCAAAAGCTGCCTTTTGGTGACAAAAGAGTGCGAGTGTTTACACGGCAATGTGACATTTGTTTTGCGGGGCGAGGGCGCATCAGTTTTGGCGACAACAAACTTCCACCTTTGCGAGAGACTTTTTTCTTTTCCCCTCCCTTTATCGTTGACAAAGAGCCAGTGTGGACTCTGCTGTTTGTTTTGTCAACAGAGCTGGCTTCCACCAGTATCCCACAATGCCTGCCCTGACAGCTCTGCTCAGTGTTTTGTGATCTCTGCTGCCCTGCAGGCATGTGCCCACCTCCCCTTTCAAAGCTTCAGAAAAAATCTGACATTCTGACAGCTGAATGAGTTGCTCCATTTGGGGAACAAACAAAGGCAAATCATTTTGGAGTGACCCTGCTAGGAACACAGCGGCAGGCAGACAGCTGCTGTGGGGGGAGAGGTGGAGAGACTGCAGTTCTGTTGTGACATTCCTCAACACAGAGAGCTCACAGAGCTCCAAGGGAATCCCAAGAAGTACAGGGATCAGCTCTGCCTTCCCACAACACTGCAGTGAGGGATCTCACCCACATGGCTTTGCTCTGGCTGTCAACGGGGGAGCTAGCAATGCAGTCATGGATGGGAAGCAGAAAAAACGGTTTGACCAGTTTTCACTTTTGGAGACTTTTGCATGTCGACAGTGCTTTTGTTGCCAAACTTTCCCAGTGTAGACATAGTCTGATGCTGGATGGTTTGACTCTTATCCCTGGTCTACACTAGGACTTGATTTCGAAATACCCCCCTCATAGATCAAATTTATAAGCAGAGCGTCCACACTACCAAGTAGTTATTTCGAAATAATGGGCCGATTTTAATTCAAAATCTGCTTTTCATCAGGAACTATGCTAATTCCAAAATAGTTATTCTGAAATAGCATGAGTGTGGATGCTCCAGTGCTGCTACTTCGAAATAACTACTCCCCAGAGAAATTCAAATGAATTACTCCCCAGCACTTCCTGGGGCTCTGAGTCCAAGATAGCACGTCCACATTAACAGAACCTGCCTCAGACTAATTTTGATGCTTCCCTGTAGTGAGGACATGCTAGTTCGAATTAGTTAAACTGGGAGTTACTAAGTTGAATTTAGTCATTTCAAAATAGTTTTCTAGCATAAACATGGCCTTAAGAGTCAATGAACCTCTTAAGTGCTGCATTAAACTTCACAGCTATAGGTCAAGGACTCCAGGTTCCATCAGACTCCAGATAGTCACACTCTTGAGAGGCAAAGTTTGATGCAGCATTTGAACTCATTCCCCCACTTTTGGGGAGCAAGACAGCAAACATGCATTGCTTCTATTTTACGCCAGCCGATGGTCCTCACCATGGGCAGTGCCCTTCGTCCATTCTTCCACCCTAGGCCGGGGTCTGCATTTCATGGAGAGGGGACCTTGAGAAGCCCACATCCCCCCCACTAACTAGCCGAGATCGAGTCCCCCGCTGCTGGAACAGCCTCCTTGGAAAAGGTAGAGAAAATAAATCACTGCAGTATTATCGAACGGGAACCGTCTAGCAGCAGGGAAAGGGAGTCCACTCCGCGTTAGCAAGACATTGTGGCAAGTGTCTGCACTCGAGGGAAGTGATGCATTCATTCCCTCATTTCCTTCCTTATAATGAGTCTTGTGGGGCCCGTTTCTGCCGCTCCTATTTGGCTCCGGCAGGAGCTGAGAACCCACCCCAGCTTCTTGGTGCAAGCATGATGAGCGCTGAGGAGAGCAGGGTCTTGAGTCCTTCCCCTGAAGTCAACGTTTTGCCCAGCAATAAGTGACACTCCCCAGCTTGGAGGGTGTGAGGACACAAGGAGTACGACGTTATTCGGAAATAACAGCCTTTATTTCCAAATAACGTCGACTTGGAGGACTTCTTACTCCAACTTCTGTAACCCTCATTGCACGAGGAGTAAGGGAAGTGGAAGGAAGAATGTTCTTCCTTCGACTTCCTGCTGTGGAGACCGCGCTAAAGGCTGAAATAAGCTATTTTGACTTCAGCTACACAATTGGCAATAGCTGAAGTTGCGTCGCTTATTCCAACGTTAGCCTTGCTGTGTATCATAGGAGCCTTTTAGAGGCAGATCTGTGATGAATCTGATGGTAGCGGAGATCTGGCTGGGTTGCCTGGTAACATCTGGAAAGCATTTCAGGCTTGTTGCATGATGCATGGCAGTGGGTTATCTTTGGAGGGAGAGATTACAAAATCAAACCACACTGCTGGATTAACACCACATGGGGAAATACTGTAGTCAGAAAGAGAGGAGGGGAGAGGGCAAACAATGGGCCAGAGCAGACAAACAACCGCATACAATGGAATCCAATGCATCAGGGGAAGGGCAGACAAATAAGCAGTTGCAAATTTTTTAAGTGCTTCTACACAAATGCTAGGAGTCTGACTAATAAGATGGGTGAACTAGAGTACCTAGTATTAAATGAGGAGATTGACCTAATAGGCATCACTGAAACCTGGTGGAATGAGGAAAATCTGTGGGGACACAATCATACCGGGATATAAAATATATCGAAAGGATAGAGCAGGCCGGGTGGGTGGCGGAGTGGCACTGTATGTGAAAGATAATGTAGAATCAAATGAAATAAAAATATTAAGTGAATCAACATGTTCAATAGAATCGCTATGGATAGTAATTCCATGCTCCAATAATAAGAAATTAGCAGTAGGGATATATTACCGACCACCTGACCAGGACAGCGATACTGACATTGAAATGCTAAGGGAGATTAGAGAGGCTACCAAAATAAAGAACTTTATAATAATGGGGGATTTTAATTACCCCCATATTGACTGGATACATGTCACCTCAGGAAGAGAAGCGGAGATAAAATTTCTCAATGGCTTAAATGACTGCTTCTTGGAGCAGCTGGTGCAGGAACCCACAAGGGGAGAGGCAATTCGATTTAGTCCTGAGTGGAGCGCAGGATCAGGTCCAGGAAATAACCGTTACAGGACCGCTTGGGAATAGTGACCATAATATAATAACATTCAACATTCCTGTGGTGGGAAGACCACCTCAGCAGTCCAGCACCCTGGCATTTAATTTCAAAAAGGGAATTACACAAAAATGAGGAGGTTAGTTAAACAGAAATTAAAAGGCACAGTGACTAGAGCCAAATCCCTGCAAGCTGCATGGAAACTTTTAAAGACACCATAATAGAGGCCCAACTTAAATGTATACCCCAAATTAAAAACATAGCAAGAGACCTAAAAAGAGTCACCATGGCTTAACCACCATGTAAAAGAAGCAGTGAGGGACAAAAGGCATCTTTTAAGAAGTGGAAGTCCAATCCTAGTGAGATAAATAGAAAGGAACATAAACACTGTCAAATCAAGTGTAAAATGTAATAAGAAAAGCAAAAAGATTTTGAGGAACAGCTAGCCAAAAACTCAAAAAGAAATAACAAAATGTTTTTAAGTACATTAGAAGCAGGAAGCCTGCTAAAAACCTGTGGGTCCCCTAGACGATCGAACTATAAAAGGCGCAATCAAGGACGATAAAGCCATTGCGGAGAAACTAAATGATTTCTTTGCTTCAGTCTTCACGGCTGAGGATGTTGGGAGATTCCCAAATCTGCACCGCCCTTTGTGGGTGATGAATCTGAGGAACTGTCCCGGATTGAAGTGTCATTAGAGGAGGTTTTGGAACAAATAGAAAAACTGTTAACAAATCTCCGGGACCGGATGGCATTCATCCAAGGGTTCTAAAAGAACTCAAATGGGAAATTGCTGAACTATTATCTGTGGTTTGTAACCTATCCCTTAAATCGGCTTCTGTACCTAATGACTGAAAGGTAGCCAACGTGACACCAATATTTTAAAAGGGCTCTAGAGGCGATCCGGGCAATTACAGACCGGTAAGTCTAACTTCAGTACCGGGCAAATTAGTCGAAACAATAGTAAAGAATAAAATTGTGAAGCATGTAGAAGAACATAATTTGTTGGACAAAAGTCAACATGGTTTCTGTAAAGGGAAATCCTGTCTTACTAATCTTTTAGAGTTCTTTGAAGGGGTTAACAAACATGCGGACAAGGGGATCCAGTAGATATAGTATACTTAGATTTTCAGAAAGCCTTTGACAAGGTCCTCCAAAGGCTCTTGTGTAAATTACATGGCCACGGGATAAGAGGGAAGGTCCTTTCTTGGATTGAGAACTGGTTGAAAGACAGGAAACAAAGGGTAGGAATAAATGGTAAATTTTCAGAATGGAGAGGGGTAACTAGTGGTGTCCCCCAAGGGTCAGTCCTAGGACCAATCCTGTTCAACTTATTCATAAATGATCTGGAGAAAGGGGTAGGCAGTGAGGTGGTAAAGTTTGCAGATGATACCAAACTGTTTAGGATAGTCAAGACAGAAGCAGCCTGTGAGGGACTCCAAGAAGATCTCACCAAACTGAGTGATTGGGCAACAAAATGGCAAATGAAATTTAATGTGGATAACTGTAAAGTAATGCACATCGGGAAAAATAACCCCAACTATACATACAGTATGATGGGGCTAATTTGGCTACGACAAATCAGGAAAGAGATCTTGGAGTTATCGTGGACAGTTCTCTGAAAACTTCCACACATGTGCAGCAAGGTCAAAAAGGCAAATAGGATGCTAGGAATTATTAAGAAAGGGATAGAAAATAAGACCCAGAATATCTTACTGCCCCTGTATAAAACTATGGTACGCCCACATCTTGAGTACTGTGTACAGATGTGGTCTCTCACCTCAAAAAGATATTTTGGCCTTGGAAAGGGTTCAGAAAAGGGCAACTAAAATGATTAGGGGTTTGGAACGGGTCCCATATGAGGAGAGGTTAAAGCAACTGGGACTTTTCAGTTTAGAAAAGAGGAGACTGAGGGGGGATATGATAGAGGTATATAAAATCATGAGTGGTGTGGAGAGGGCCGACAAAGAAAAGTTATTTATTAGTTCCTAAATAGAAGAACTAGAGGACACCAAATGAAATTAATGGGTAGCAGGTTTAAAACTAATAAAAGAAAGTTCTTCTTCACACAACGTGTAGTCAACCTGTGGAACTCCTTGCCAGAGGAGGCTGTGAAGGCTAGGACTATAATAGAGTTTAAAGAGAAGCTAGATAATTTCATGGAGGTTAGGTCCATAAAAGGCTATTAGCCAGGGGATAAAATGGTGTCTTTGGCCTCTGTTTGTCAGAAGCTGGAGAGGGATGGCAGGAGACAAATCGCTTGATCATTGTCTTCGGTCCACCCTCTCTGGGGCACCTGGTGCTGGCCACTGTCGGCAGACAGGCTACTGGGCTAGATGGACCTTTGGTCTGACCCAGTACGGCTGTTCTTATGTTCTTATGTAGGACCTACATGAGCCAATAGTGCTGTACGGTGCTGATCCAGCCAATGTTTCACTGTAGCGTATAAAACCACTGTCCAGTTGAGAGCGGCCTTCCCAATTCAAAAGCTGTGGGACAAAGAGGCAGAGAGCATGCAGACTGTCCAGGTGTTGCCATATAACACCATCTCCCTGTCATAGAGCAACTTTCAGTAGATCTCAAAGTGCTTCACAAAAGAGGTTAGCACCATCCGCCCCATTGCACAGATGGGGAAACCGAGGCACGGAGAAGTGACATGACTTCCCCACGGTCACCCAGCAAAGCAGTGGCAGAGTCGGGAAAAGAACCCACCGCTCCTGCATCCTATTACAATGCCTTACCTGCTACACTAGAGGGCCTGTCAGCCCAGTTGTTTCCCTCATTGCGCCTGATTTTCTGTCTCACTGACCAGACCGATCCTGGCGCAAGTCCATGAGAGCAGGCTGGAGAAGACCAAGTATTGTCACGGGAAATTGTTTATTCTTTTCGGTTTTAATAATTTCTAAGGACACAAAAATTTTAAACAAAAAAACAAACAAACTCCACAGTTGTTTTTAACAGATTTTTTTAAAAAAAAAGTTACCTGGACAATTTGGTTTTTCATCTAAAACCTAGGGGAAATGACCAAAATAAATGTTTTTCTTTTGGTCCAAGAGCCATTTTTGTTAAAAACTTCAGCTACGTCTAGACTGCAGGCTTCTTTCGGAAGAAGCTTTTCTGGAAAAGATCTTCCAGAAAAACGTCTTTAGAAAGAGCGCGTCTACACAGCAAAAGTGCAACAAAAATGCAATGTGCTTTTTCGAAAGATAGCATCCACATTGATTGGATGCTATCTCGCATTTCAGTTGTGATTACTGTGGACGGAGTGGCCACCAGGGCACCTGTGCTTTTTCCTGGAGGCCTCTTCTTTCGAAAAAACACTCTCTTCCACGTTCATACACACCTTTTTCCGAAAAAGGCTTCTTCCTCGTTGAATGAGATTTACCGCCGTTGGAAACCCCCCCTGCGTTCTTTCGACTTTCTGTCGAAAGAATGCAATAGCAGCGTGGATGTAAGTATTGTTTTTCCGGAAAAATTCTGCAGTGTAGATATACCCTTCAACTCTAAACTCCATTGATTCCTGCTTGACACCAGGATCATTGAGAACAGGATCAATTTCTGCTCCAGGAGCGTGCTTTGGTGGGTTTCTTTCCCCACTGGCATCATCATGTGTTTTTCATTCCTCCCTTTGGTTATTCCTACATCTGGTTTTCATGCAAAGTGCAACATCTGCATCACTGCACGTGTCTTCCCCCAAAGTTAACTCAGGTGTTGTTCTGAGCTCCAGTCCCATTCATACCCAATACGTCATCACTTTCTGCATGCCCTGTAAGCTGAGTGCTTGCACAAATGCCACCCTGCTGATTAACAGAGTGCCCACAGCTGGCAGCATGTATCACTACTGGTGGTGCACATCTGCACATGCCTTGGTGCACATAAAATTTATTCCGCACATGAATGGAAAAACTTAGAGAGACCCTTGCCCCAGGTGCTTTGAACTGAAGCTGGCTGGGCTGCTACCAGCAAAAGCTACATTTAGTGTAACCGTCACCAGGCAGTTTTGAACATGGGACCTCTCAGCAGCTGCTAACACTACCACTCTGCACTGTGGCCATAGGCTGGCACCGCTTCAATGGTCCTCCAAGGACTTCCTGCAGCTCCCCAAAAGTTCATTGGGAAAGAATCCACAGAGTGGCTCAGCTTCCAGCTGTGCTAGGAACTCTGGGTTATGCCCCCAAATGCCTAGTGCCACCCAGGAAAGAGGCCAGCACCCGTGTGGACACAGGTGCTGGCCTGTTACTTTGCAGGGTGGCTGCTCTACTCAAGAGGGGTCTCTTGAGCTAACTCTGCAGCAAAGTTAGACCCAGAGAATTCGCCTTTCCCCCTCCTGATCCTGTTTATGAACATGCAGGACTAAATCCCTACCTGGTGTCAACTGAGGCAGCTCTACAGAATTCATCAGAGATTTGAAGGTTTAGTCCTTGGGAGAATCTGTGCCTTGTTCTTTGGTGACCGGAAGAACAAACCATGTGAGCTTGTCAAGGGGAGTTGGAACAATTTGTACAGTGGGGGTGCTGAGAACCATTGGACCGAACTGTAAATCCTATATAAAAGAGAAACCCCTTCCAGTTAGGGGGTGCTGCAGCACCCCCCACACCCTAAGTTCCAGCACCTGTCAGCTTGTCTGTCAGTCTCCTGCTCTCTCTTTCAGACGTCCCTGCTCACCAGCTCCATCTGCTGTCATCAGATCAGCACCGCTCCTTTTGGTTCCCCAGATGGACCCCACGGCCTGTGAGCGATGTGCCCAGAATAGCCAGACTTGGAAGATGCGTGATTTCGTCGATGCGGACAGTCTCGCCACTGATGGAGATCGCAGCTTTCCCACAACCTCCTGTTTACACGATTCTCATCCATGTCCTTCCATGAATCCTCCATAAAGGATCCACTCAACGTGCTGGAGGCCTTACTCTTGTTCTTTTCACACCTCATGGATACCAATGGAGTATACAATGGGATAGTCATAAGAACCTAAAAACAGCCGTTGTGTGTCAGACCCATGGTCCACTGAGCCCAATAGCCTCTCTTCCGATGGTGGCCAATGCCAGGTGCCCCAGAGGGAGGGAACACAACAGGTAATCCTCACGTGATCCCTCCCCTGTCACCCATTTCCAGACAAACAGAGGCTAGGGACACCATTCCTACCCATCCTGGCTAATAGCCATTGACGGACCTAACCTCTATGAATCTATCTAGCTCTTCTTTGAACCCTGTTAAAGTCTTAGTCTTCACTGCATCCTCTGGCAAGGAGTCCCCCAGGTTAAATATTTTCCTAGGCCCATTCGTTTCCCAGCTCTGATGTTTAGAAACAGCGGTAATGCCCGCAGATCCCATTGCTGCCACTTGAAATCTTCATAGAGGGAGAGTTAGGCTAGGTCTATGCTAGACCTGGAGGTTCAGGTTAAGGTATGCGACTCCAGCTATGCAAATAACTGGAGCTGGTTTATCTTAAGCCGAGCTTGGTGCCATCTTCACGGAAGGAGGCCAACAGGAACAAATGCTCCCCGCCAGCTTCCCTTACTCCTTGCGACTGTGAGGAGTACTAGCGCCAGCTGGAGCCACCCTCAGCGTTTGATTTAGTGGGTCTTAACTAGAGGCACTAAATCAAATGCCAAAAGATCGATCGATCTCTGGTGCGGTAAGTATAGACGTGGCCCCAGTGTATCTGAGGTCCTGCTGGCCTGCAGTGCGCACCTTCCTTTTCCTGCCCACACTTGCATGGTGCAAATTGCAGGCTGTGCTGCATTACATATGTGACCAGTGTCCACGGGCAGGTAGGTAGAAGTACAAATGTTGAGGTTTGTGCCATGAATCAATCACGTTGGTGGGTGCACCTCTCTGAGTGCAAAAGGAGTCTGACCCTGCAAGAAAGGGAGCCCCTTCCATTCTGAAAATGCACCCACTCAAGGCTAGCATTTGTGCCTGCCGTCAGGTGCCCCAGCAATTCTCCACCTACAGTTGATTTCTGGCGTGACATGCTGGGTGCAGTAGACAGCCTGGTTTGTGACTCTTTCACAAAAAATTAGTTGAGCAAAAAAAAAAAAGTCACTGTTCTCCCCACTCCCCCTGCCCCTGCCAGCCTTCCGTCCGAGAAAAACAGAAAATACCGGACATTTTGCATGTCCAGTATTTTCTGTTTTTTTTACCGGACAGAGGCCGCAAATACTGGACTGTCCGGGTGAAAACTGGACACCTGGCAACCCTACTTTCTTTGCGTACCGGTTTCAGAGCTCTGCAGACCCCCAGCGAAAGGCCTGATGTAGGGCCTGAAACAGGGTTACAATCCCATTAGCAGCAGACTTGCAGATCAGGCTCCTACTCGCTAACATGCATCTGTCCTAAGAGGGAGCTTGGTCCCAGGGATCCACTTTTGCTGGGGATGTTGTTAATGTGACACGCTGAACCAATTAAATGTGCTAATTAAGGGGAGAAGACTCCAGAATTCCTCCCTTTTCAAGTGCTTCCAAGAAAGCAAACAGCGTGACCAGCTCTCTGGCATAGGTGGCTCAGAATAACACAATAGGTCAGGCCAGCTAGCCAGCGAGCCTAGCCCCAAAACACCTCCCGTCCGCGCCAGAGCCAGAAACAAACACGCATGCCGGAGACGGGGCACTGATCTATTTATTTCCTTAGACTTTCAAAGGTGCGTGAGGCAAGGTCAGGTCAGAGGGTGCAGAGATAATTGCATGGGTCACGTCAAGCTTTGGAAAGAAGCTGTGCTGTTCTCTAACCCCGCCACTTTATAAACAGCAGGCTGCTGGCTCCCACTCTGGCTCTAATGAGCTGTGAGTCCATACTGCCATTTGCTGGAACGCCACCTGCTTCCGCACGGCCCATGGCCTTACACGTTATGTCCCACCAGAGCCAATACCTGCACAAAAAGCAGAGCCCTGTGTTTCTGGCCAGCGTCAATGGGAGTGTTGCTGTTGTTGTTGTTGTTGCAATAATGCTAATAGCCCACCAATCAAGGATCAAAGCCCCCTTATGTATATCCATAATAAAATGGCCCCTGCGGAATAATTTTTGTGCACCATGGCAAGCGCAGATGTGCACCACCAATAGAAACACATGCTCTATGCTGTGGGCAATCTGCTAGGCCACACTTGAATCTCTCCCGGGTGGCTGCCCAAGGGCTCAGCTCACAGGGAATACTGGCCTCGGCCCAAACTGTTTACACTTTTCCCTAGCTGCTTCTCTTCAGTTTTGTTCTGTCTGGGTTTCCCGATAGTCTGGTGGTTGTGTGGGACGTGAGCCGCAGGCCCTGATGTAATTTCCTTTGCTTGATCTGTGAGAGAGCTATGTTCTGCCTGTTTTTGGAAGTTCATTAGGCAGTCTCATGGGCAGAGTGGATGCAGTGGCAGTTTTGGGAAGCAGACGTGGTGTGCTGGGTTCTCATCCCTCCAGCATGCTCTGCTACTCAAGGGAGGAGTCTTGAGGACCACACAAAGTTTTTAGTCCTGTCTCTGCCGCTCTCTGTGTCTCGATATCTTCATCTCCGTAGAAGGAGGGTAACAGTTACTCACCGTTGTAAAGTGTCTTAAGGGCTATCTATCCTGGAAAAACTCTGCCACATCCAGGGAATGCATCTGCTCTTCCGAAATTTTTTTCGGAGGAGCAGACGCGCTTTTTCAGCATCCCTGTAAACCTGGTTTAATGAGGAAGAAGGGATGTTCCAAAACAGGGTTTTTTTCCCAACATTTGGCCCAGTGTAGATGGGCCAAATGTCGGAAAAGCCTCTTTCGAAAAAAGATGCGGAAAAAGCAATGCAAATTGCAGTTCACAATTTGCATAGCTTTTTCCGGAAGAACAGTGCAATGCAGACATAGCCAAGATGGCGAAGGGACACTGAGGTATTCCTGCTATCTAGGTTCCTTTTCGCAGTGCAGTCTGGGATGGGGCATTTCTAGCCAACTGGGCCACTTTACAATTTGGTCTAAAAATATTGCAGATCTGCTGAATGCGCCTCTTATGGGCCGGGCTGGTCCCTTACGGCAGGCAACAAACCCAGCACAGCCCTGTTCCAGCCCAGAACCACAGCATCTTGGGGACTCACAAAGAAGCCACACACCCAGAGAACTTCCCCCTCTTCCCAAATCCTAGAGTATTCTCTTGCCCTCATCTATACTAGGGCTTTATTTCAAAGTTACGCCCCCTTCCTTAGGTTGAATTAATAAGTGGAGCGTCTACACTACCAAGCCCATTATTTTGAAATAACTACTCCCCCGAGTAATTAGCTTCGGACAAACAGAGGCTAAGGACGCCATCCCTGCCCATCTTGGCTAATAGCCGTTGATGGGCCTATCCTCCATGAACTTATCTAGCTCTTTTTTGAGCCCTGTTAAAGTCCTGGTCTTCACAACATCCTCTGGCAAGGAGTTCCACAGGTTGACTGTGTGCTGAGTGAAGAAATACTTCCTTTTGTTTGTTTTAAACCTGCTGTCTATAAATTTCATTTGGTGACCCCTAGTTCTTGTGTTATGGGAACAAGTAAATTACTTTTCCTTATTGCCTTTCTCCACACCTGTTATGATTTTATAGGCCTTTATCATATATCATATCATATCATATCATATCATATCATATCTCAATCAATTCAAATTAATTACTCCCCAGTGCTTCCTGGGGCTCTAAGTCAAGGTAGCACATCCACATTAAGGGAGCTTGCCTCAGACTAATTTTGAGGCTTCCCCCTAGTGAGGACATGCTATTTCGATTTTGTTTCATCGGGAGTTATTAAGCCTAAGTAATATCTAGTGTAGACATGCCCCTTATTTTGAGGGAAGGCCACCTCTTATGTCCCCCGCCGTCCTTCCCAGCATGCCTAGCGGTAGCCTACAGATCCCTTGCTCCCTCAGGGGACTGCAGCCACCTGAGTGCCTAAGCTCTGGGAGGAAGCGGCTGCTGGGCCGGTACCTTGCCTTACTAGCGCAGCCTTGCCACGTGAAACCAGATGGAATTTGGTGGCATCCTGCAAATTTTAAGGGGGTTCTGGTTCCATTCAAGTCCAAACCCCAGAGCAAAACAGGGCTGTATGCACCACCTCTTCCCCTTCTCCCGTTGCCTGGGATCTGGTCGTCAGGCAAGTATCCACCATCTTGGTCTTCTGAGGCGGCATGATGGTACCACCTGCTCATCCTCGCCTTTGATGCAATCCTTCTGTTTCTTCCTCGGGCTCTCTTTCTTACTATGTCTGTTGCCAAGCTGTCTTCAGCAGGTCCTCTTCCTCAGCATGAGCTACATGCGAACTGAAAATGGTCACAGAGTCAGAGATGTCTGCAAATTGGAGCTGCCTCTATTCAACTTCCTGTCCTTGAACTGGGCTCGAAAGCTCTGTGAGAAGTTAGTGCCTGACAAAACCCGCCGATGCTGGCTGGATATGAACAAGCCTCCAAACCATCCCTCTCTGATGTGCTCTCTTGTGTCAGGGGCTGTCTTGTCTGCAGCCATGGAAAGCTTCCTCCAAGCAGCGAGTTTTGTAGTGGCTGAGTTGGATCAGAAATGTCTCCAACTCCTGGCCGATAGGTTACATGAGTAGACAAGGAAGGAAATAAGGGATGTTGCTTTTGGCTCATGGTTGTGTGATTTTCTGCTCTGTCCAGCTGTGCTAACACACATACTTCAGCACAGGAGTCCTCGTCATCTTCCCAAGTGCGTAGGAGTCTGTGTTTATTGAAAAGGTTTTCAACAGTTGCCCTGTGCACGTCTCTCTTCGAGAGTGACCAGAGAAAGATATACAAGAGAGTCTCAAGTCCTCTTCCAAGCCACAAAACGGATATAACAAGGACAGCAGATTGCATCTCTCTCCCCACCCCCCCGCTGCCCCATCTACACACCCACGCACTCCTCCTTGCAAATGCTCCTCCACCCTGTCTTGGAAGAACATAAGAATGGCCATACTGGGTCAGACCAAAGCTCCATCAAACCCAGTATCCTGTCTGCCAACAGTGGGCAATGCCAGGTGCCCCAGAGGGGAATGAACAAAACAGGGAATCATCAAGTGATCACTCTTCTGTGGCCCATTCCCAGCTTCTGACAAACAGAGGCTAGGGACACCATCCCTGCCCATCCTGGCTAATAGCCATTGATGGGCCTATCCTCCATGAACTTATCTAGTTCTTTTTTGAACCCTGTTAAAGTCCTGGTCTTCACAACATCCTCTGGCAAGGAGTTCCACAGATTGACTGTGCACTGAGTGAAGAAATACTTCCTTTTGTTTGTTTTAAACCTGCTGCCTATATTTTTCATTTGGTGACCGCCTAGTTCTTGTGTTATGGGAACAAGTAAATTACTTTTCCTTATTCCCTTTCTCCACACCTGTTATGATTTTATAGGCCTTTATCATATCATATCATATCATATCATATCATATCATAGCTGATCTTTTTCTCTGACCTGGGCCCAGCTGCTTCTGGAAGACAGTCTAGTAGTGTCTAACACTGATACTTTTCCATGGAATAGCATCTTGCTCACTGGGTGGTCCCACTAAAAAAAATCAACATCAGAATCTGGCCCTATGGTTTTATAGTGCAATGTTCTAGGTATATACAGCAGTAGTAATACCCGACTGCCAACAAAATACCAACGCAAAACCAGGACGAGTGCCAGCAGCTCCGTGAGCCCTGGGGGTCTGAACGGTTACCATCCGCAGTCCTACGGGAGCCACATTGTAAAAAGAGGATCAGGCATGCTTCACATTAATGGCCTGATTATTACACTTTGTACAGCCTTATGAAATGATTAGCAGATGGCTTAATAAATGGCTAATCAGCTGCTATAGATTATTATAGACTCTACCAGGGCAATAGGTCACTTATAACCATATGTCGCACCTTCTCCTGGCGCGCTCACAGCCATCCACCACACAGATGGCGCACGTCCACAACGTGCTAGTGGCGCATCGTAATCAGCTCTTAACCTGAAACCGTTTCCAAAGGCGCCTTAATAGAAAGTGCAACTGGAGGCTCTTTACTGGATTGTTGGTAAGTCTCCATTGCTGGGGTCTAGCTCATTAGTAGGAGTGCTGGACATCGGTGCTTTTCAAACTACGGGTAGTGCCCCCCCCAGGATTGGGGGGTGGAATGGGTCTCCTTGTTGCAGGGGGATCAGGTGACCAGGGTGGGGGGCTGAGGCAGCTCCTTGCCTGTCTTGGCACTGCAGACTGCACTGCACCCCAGAAGCAGCCGGCAACAGGCCCAGCTCCTAGGTGGGGGGAGGGGACGGGGAGCACACAGGGCTCCATGCACTGCCCCTGCCCCAAGCACTAGCTCTGCGTTCCCATTGGCTGGGAACCTGCTGCTAGCTGTTTGCCCCTGCCCCGAGCACTAGCTCCGCACTCCCATTGGCTGGGAACCTGCTGCTGGCTGCTTCTGGGGTGCAGCAGGGTCTGCGGGGCCAGGAAGCTGCCTTAGCGCCCCCCCCCCCGCTGCACCGCTGACTGGGAGCTGCTCGAGGTAAGCCCCTCCTGTACCAGCCCTGGCCCCCCCCCAAAGCCAGAGCCCCCTCGTACAGCTCAAAGGTCTCCTCCTCAGCCCCAATCTGGAGCCCATGCGCTAGTCAAATGATGTTGGGTCGGAGGCATCAGCAATTTTCTTCAACTGGGTGATAAGAAAAAAAGTTTGAAAACTGCTGCTGAACATACGTGACTTTCCCCCGAAATGTATCCTTTCCACAGGCAGGGCGGTGTCTGCATCACACAGCCATTAGAAAGCCGGGCTCTGTATTTATCGCCATGTCTGATGCAACCCCAGAGCCGACATGGCTCTTGCAGGGTGCAAGCCTCTTGGGAATCTAATCAGCGGCCACCTTGTTCTTGAGACGTGAGCTATTAAACGTCTGGAAAATGTGCACGGATCAGTCCACTCCCTGTCAGGCCCCGTGGAGGCCTGTGTTTTAATCTGGACTCGGTGACAAAACCAAGTGGCTTGGATGGACTCAGTTGAGCCTGCACTCAGCTGGCGTCTCGGTCACGAGGATTAGCTACGAGAACAGCAGAGGGAGCTGTTGGTCAGGTTTGGCCTCCCTAGCTGGCAAGTTAGTTGATTACCCCCCAAGTCTCAGTCCTTTATTTTCATGATTTTCATGATTTCAGGACAAGAAGCAATGGGCTTACATTGCAGCAAGGGACGGTTAGGCTGCACATTAGAAAACATTTCCCAGGTGTCAGGGTGGTTAAACACCGGAATAAATTGCCTCGGGAGGTTGTGGAATCTCTATCACTGGAGATGTTTAAGAGCAGGTTGGATAGACATCTATCAGGGATGATCTAGACCATGGGTTCCCAAACTGGGGGGGGCGTGAAGAAATTCCAGGGGGGGCGCGAGGTGACCCAGCCCCCATCCCCATCAAGTTTTACTGCCCCGCTCAGTTCCTTTTTTTTTTTTGCTCAACAAGTTTTTTTGGGGGGGAGGAGGCGTGAGGGTATTTCAAAAATCAGAAAGGGGGGCATGATGCTGAAAAGTTTGGGAACCACTGGGGGTGCTTGGTCCTGCCGTGGGGGCAGACGACTGGACTTGATGACCTCTTGAGGTCCCTTCCAGTTCTATGATTCTATGACTCTGTGATTTGAGATATTAATGACACTCGCCCAGAAAGGTCAAAAGAAAGAAATGCATGGAGGCGACCACAAAGGCAGCCCCCTTAAGCAAGTAACGCTGGTGATACAGAGACCCCGAGTCTCTGGTTGGTGCTGGGAAAGTGGATCCACTGGGCTCAGACTCAGCCCGCAAGCGTTGTTCTCAGGCTTGCGCTGGCGCATCATGGCAACAAACCATTGCTTCTCCTTGGCATTACAGCAGATCCCTGACAGGGAATCACCAGCACGTGCAAAGGTTTGGAGGCAATTCAGAGCAGCTCTTAAAAATGTGGATGCGGATTCCAGCCATGACTTGGGTTTGCAACCCCAGGGCTGGCGATAGCACAAGAGTACGTTTCCTGGGGAGATCCCCTGGCCTTCCTGGTGTGCTGAAAGGAAGAATGGCCTAGTGGTTAGTGCACCAGCTTAGGCGCGCTGAGCTCAAGCCTTTGCTTATCGCAGAATTGCTGTGTGACTGTGGGAAGGTCGCTTGGCCTTACAGTGCCTCATTTCCCATGGTACAGTGAGGAGACCGGCATGGCCCTGCTTCACAGGGGCATGGTGAGGGGAATGGCATTACTGGGGTATTTGAACATCTCGCAGTCTTAAATGGGGGTCAGCAAAATCCCTTCTATGGAGGATGGAAAAAACATAATGCAGCCCCCGCTATCCTTGTGGTCGTTTGGTCTCTGGTCACAGCAGAGGGGCATGGACATGAAAAAATCATTTAAAAAATAGATGGAGGCCAGCCCTGCTCAGATGCGTTTGGGGCTCAGCCCAGTACGGCACTGAGCACGCGCCACTCCACTGACCTGGCTGGGATTTCACGGCACACAGCACGTCACAACAGGAGAGCTCGCCACCTTGCCCAGACGTGTGCCTTCGCACCAGGGTGGTGAGCACGTGAAAGACGCACAGGTGTGCTGGTTGAGAGAACCAAAGGCCCAGAGCCTATCTTCCCCCAGGTCTGGGGGACATTCACCTCTTTGATCTGGATCAAAATATTGTGACCTGTGTACACTAAAAGACATGCGCTGGGCCCAGTCCTCACCAGGTGCGGTTCTATTGAAGCTAATGGAGGGTGGGGGGGTTGACTGACGTCAGATTAATAATCTGAAAACAAGGCCGTCCTTAGGATTGATGGGGGCCCCTACGCAGTACGATTAAACTGGTGCCCCTAGGCCAGGGGTCTCCAACCTTTTTAAGCACGAGATCACTTTTTGAATGTAAGTGCAATCCAGGATCTACCTCAAACTCAAAACCCCTGGCCCCGCCTTCTTCCCGCCCCTTCTCCGAGGCCCCACCCCGGTTCACTCCTGCCTCCCTTTCACCAGGCTGGGGCAGAGGTTTGGGGCACAGGCTCTGGTCTTTGGGATTTGCAATGTGAGGGGGCTCTGAGCTGAGCCTGGGGCAGGGGTTAAGGGTGCAGGGGGGGTGTTCATGACTGTGGCAGGGGTTAAGGGTGCAGGGGGGGCGTTCATGACTGGGGCAGGGGTTAAGGGTGCAGGGGGCGTTCATGACTGGGACAGGGGTTAAGGGTGCAGGGGGCGTTCGTGACTGGGGCAGGGGTTAAGGGTGCAGGGGCGTTCGTGACTGGGACAGGGGTTAAGGGGTGCGGGGCGTTCGTGACTGGGACAGGGGTTAAAGGGTGCGGGGCGTTCGTGACTGGGACAGGGGTTAAGGGTGCAGGGGCGTTCATGACTGGGACAGGGGTTAAGGGTGCGGGGGGGGGCGTTCATGACTGGGACAGGGGTTCGGAGCTGGCTTCAGCTGGACACTGCTTACCTCAGGTGGCTCCTGGGTGGTGGGGCAGTGAGGCTAAGGCAGGCTCGCCCCCGCCCTGGTCCTGCACCACTCTCCAAAGCAGCCAGTGAACCCCCTCCATCCCAAGCACTGCCATGCCCCCCCTTTGTTCTGTGGCGATAGAATACAGGGTGGGAGGGGGGTACCCTGACATCAGTGCCCCTCCTCTCCCTGCCCTGCCCTGCCCTGCACAGCAAGCAGGAGACTCCCAGGGAGGGGCAGCTCCAAGGCAAAGGGCAGGAGGTGCGCAGCAGTGGTGGGGAAGGGCAGCTGAAGTACCGGCACTTGACAGCCTCTTGGCCAAACCAGTCAGGATCACCCGTCAGAGGCTCCAAGATCTACCAGTAGATCCGGATCGACTGGTTGGTGACCACTGCCCTACGCCCAACAGCAGCTGAGAGGGGAACTTTTGAGAGATGCGATTTTATAACCTTCAGCAACACACTGAGGAAATATTTTAAAGCAAAATTTAAACTCGGGTCCTATGGACTAACAAACACCATAAATTCAGAAACGGACTGTAGATACCCGGGGCTGGCAAATGGCTTCGTTACCGCTGGAATGGCTCTTTCACAGGTTCCGTTGTTCTACCGATAGCGCTGTCAGGCTTTGTCACTTTTTAGTGAACTAGATCTGCGGAGGAAGCAGAGCCACAGAACGGAGATAGGAAGAGGTAGGTGGGTGGTCATTAGGACCCAGCGGTGACCCACATTTTCAGGTGCCCCACGCAATGGCATATTCTGTGCATGGATAAGAACGGCTCAGTTGGAAAAGTTCAGAACTAGTTGCAGGTTCTGCCCTGGACACGCGTGCAGGTTAGTTCTCATTTCACACGTGCCCAATCGTGCCTACAGTGTCCTTGTGGCTGCCCTAGACTAGCTGCCAGCAGCTGGCGCCCTAGGCAAACCATGCAATCAGTGCCCTCCACCTCCAAACCCCTCAATGATATTGCACCACCATTTGGCGCCCCATTTAACTTGGCGCCCTAGGTGACTGCCTATTTCGCCTATATGGATGGGCCACCCCTGTGACCATCAAAGGCTAAGGCAGTGTTATACATTTCCTCATCCCTGAGAAACCACAAGGTTTCTAAAGTCAGGCCTGTGCAAACCAGTTTTGGGAGCAGGGGAGTTTTACAAAACACGAAAGTTACTTGATACGTTACGTCTTCTTGTGCTAGAAACCCGCGGGCGTCTGGTGCACGGGTCTGCTCTCAGATCAGCAAGCCGATTCCAGCTCTGAGTTCTGCCTTCCCTCCGTCTCTAGATTCCATTGTCAGAGCTGAGCCCACGGTACCAAGTCTGCATGTGGATCTGGGTCCAGACATCCACTTTGCTAACGTTGCTGGGTGTTTGGGGTTGAGGCTCTGACTCGTTCTTGTCTCCCAATAGCATCAGTCAGAAACGCGGGCATCCCACGTGGAGATGGAGCTGAGATCTGGCGTGCACGTCCGAGAGCAGAATTTTGCCCGTCAGTTGGAGATTCAATGCCTGCTCCTTAACAACAATCCGTATATGGATGGATGATTTCTTTAGGGAACGCCATGGCTGCAGAGAAGCAGAGCCCTGGCTCACACCAAATTTGTAGCCACATCCGCATATGTATGCACAAGAATGAGGCTATGTCTACACTGCGGGTTTTTTACGGAAGAGGATATGCAAATGAAGCGCTCATTTGCATATCTCGCACACTCATGTGCATATCTTCTTCTGATCCTTTTTGTGGAAGTGGTTTGGCCATTAAAAGCCCCGTGTAGATGGGGCCATTTGTCGGAAAAAAACCCTTTTGCACAAGATCCCTTATTCCTCAAAAAATGAGGTTTACAGGGTTTTATGCAAAAAGGGTTTTTTTTTTCTGACAAATGGCCCTGTCTACACTGGGCTTGTTAACAGCCAAACCTCTTCCGCAAACAGGATCGGAAGAAGATATGCAAATGAGTACGCAAGATATGCAAATGAGCGCTCCATTTGCATAGCCTCTTCCGCAAAAAACCCACAGTGTCGACGTAGCCTGAGTGGCGGAGATGCGCATTGACATCTGCGGATGAAATATTCGTGGCTATAAAGCGGAGATCTGCAGATTTGCAGGGCTCTACAGAGAAGGCAGTTTCACGAGCTGGGTACTGGTCTGCGCCTAGCCATTTGAGATCACAAATGTGCCTTCTCAAGAGCAAGGCTATTCTAGGGGAAGATTTATCTCCATCTTGCAAGGGGCCCAGTACCCTGAACTTCCATCAACTTCGCTTTGCGCTGACACTCACTCTGAACTTTCCAGCGAGTGCAGCAAAACAGAACCGAGTTACAGTCAGTGCTCTAGCGAACAGATTATTCTGCTGTCTCTTATCAAGATCTCCCCAGATGCTCCGCCCTGAAAAGTCCTTTAGAACAAAGGCAGAATCCACCCCCATCCCTGCCCCATAAGATGGAGAACTGCCTTTTTGGAGAGTTGTTCCTAGTTTTATGAAGTCACTAGCTGTGAAGATAGCATTTTAACCTCCTTGGTGTGCGAGTGCTAGTCCAGTTTAGTGGTCCAGCAAGGTCCGAGTTTAGTGGCCTTAGCAAAATAATAAACCTATGGACAGGGCCTTTCCCATCTGTTTCCTCTGCATATATATCTTTCAGTGCACAATCACACTAGTTCGCTGAGTCTCTATGTGCATTCTCAGACCTCATTCCCAGAAGGGGCTGCAGCTGTGCTGGAAAAGCAACCCTTATGTGCAAAAGGAGAAGGTGTTTTCAAACCTGGAGGTGTGGCATATTAGTTATGATTTGTATCAATGCAATGCCTAGAGACATTATTCAACATGCAGAGAGCGGCAGTTCCTGCCCCAAGATGCATACAATCTAAACTGATAAAAGATGGGATGAGTGAAAGAGTGACAATGAATAGCTGGGAACAGATGTTAGGTTTCTGGACAGCGTTCAGTGCCCTAACCATTAGACCACACTGCCTCAGCTCAGCTGAATTTGAATCTCCATTGTAATCCTTTCTGTGGCTCTTCTTCAGCGTTATCTCAGTGTCCCAGCCCGATTGGCTGTTCACTGATATTAAGGAAACATTCTTTAAATCCTGTGGAGTTTTTTTTGTTTTTCCATAGGCAACCATCTTAAATTGCGTTGGGTTAAGGAAAACAAGAAAGGACAAAAGTAAAGTCTGTGTGAGGGAGAACACCGTGGCTGTAGAACTCCATCTGCAGGGACAGTCCTTAAAAGTGAAAAGATGCAGCACCCAGAAACCAGAAGGCAGCGTCGCATCGTAAATCCAGAAAGCACACCAGGAGATGAAAAACTTTCAAAACAAAGGGCATTTGCTTCCCGTGCTGCTCTGAAGGCATCAGCATGATGAAACAGAACCATTTTTCTCACAGTATCACTTTGTCTAACTCCCTTACCTTGCTGGACACGGTTCCATGTAGCTGAGCCAGCCAATATCCCCACTCAGCGCCCTGCTCCGAGATCCCATTATGAACAAGATGCAGCTTAAATGCAAGATTTAACAACACCCAGTCGATATGCATTGGTGGGTCACTTGAACTCCATAAAGGCAAAGAGAATTAATTGGCAGAGAGAGGTGAACCATGACACACAATTACAGTGCTGAAGAATGCAATGAACCACCTCTAAATGACCATGAAGGCCGGGGAGAGCTGGGAAGGCAAAGCAGAATTTAGTTGGCCCATCATCTAGCTCACTCTCTTACAGCTGTACCGGCTCCTACAGGGCTAGAAAGAGTAAAAGACCTTGCAGAGTCAGCTACTGCATTTTTGGACTAGCTTTTATAACAATTTGTGTCTGAGATAAAATGGTAATTGATTACTGCCCACTGGGCTCCTCCTCCCATACACTGGACCTGCCAAGGGCTTTGGAGAAGGGTAATTAGATCTCGAAGAGATCAAATTTTTTAAAAAGTATGTGTGTGTGTAATGGGGGGAATCTCCCCAGTTTTGTGCTGCAGGAGTAGAACCTGGCTTATTTCTTTCATCCCTAGTCATCAACTTACATCAGTCTGTTTTCAAGCCTGTTCACCAGGAAAAGAGGAACCGTCCTTTTAAAATGAGAGCCGGGCATTGTTATGATTGCTTTCTGGAGGTGCTAGGGCACTACTGGAATGTCCAGTAGTTATTTTTAACAGAGGTCAGCCATGGGACAAGACATTCAACTGTTGCCTATGTTCACCAGTGGCTGCTTTCATTACACTATTACACTATTTCTCAATAGAGTCCCATTCTGTTGTACTTGGACCTGCTGTGAATAAAGATAAGGACTTACATTTCTGCTGGACTGTGCCGCTGCATTGTACCTAGATGCTTGGCCATGAAAGGGGTTTTAAAAAAACATAAACAGACAAAACTGGCTCTGCTCTGAGAGGAGCATGCGGTCTTAGGAACCAGAAAAGGTGGCTCCAATTCTTGGCTCAGCCACTGACTTACTACACGACCCTGGGCAAGTCACTTATCCTCTTTTCCTTCAATTTCCTCGTCTAATAAGGTGACTGATCATAACAGTATTGATCTAGCTCCCAAAGGGTGTTGTTAGTGTTTGCAAAGTGCTTGGAGATACTCTGGTGGAAGGCTCAATAAAAATGCAAAATATAGGTTGAATCTCTTTAGTCTGGCACCCTTGGGACCTGACCGGTGCCGAACCAGAAAATTGGCCAAACCACAGGAGGTCAGTATTGTATTTAGTGGGTTTCTTTATTTTTATTTCACCGAGGTGAACAAACGGAGCAATGCTGCCCACCAGCCTCCTCCTCCCATACACTGGACCCGCTGAGGGCTTTGGGGAGGGGTAGTTAGATCTCAGAGATCAAATTTAAAACAAAAGTATGTATGTGTGTAATGGGGGGAATCCCCCCCACCCAGTTTTGTGCTGCAGAAGTAGAACCTGGCTTATTTCTTTCATCCCTAATCATCAACTTACATCAGTCTGTTTTCAAGCCTGTTCACCAGGAAAAAAGGTAGGAACTGTCCTTTTAAAATGAGACCCAGGCAATACTGCTTAATAATGTCTGACTGTACTGATCCACCCTATGGCTAGCCAAGGCTTATCAGCTCTCTTCATAAGACTGTGTTAGTGTTGTTACATAACTATATTGGCACAAGGAAATAAGTAGATAAAGCATAAAAATCATGCTTACACTTAGCAGCATTATCAACACTTCCATAGCTTGCTGGGCTCTTGACGGTAAATTAGAGCTAAATAACAGCACAGAACACTGGTGACTGTAAATAAACTTTACCGGGCCATGGAAACTTGGCCACAGCCACAATAATTTAAATCATGCCGGACCACAGATGTTGCCAGACACGCACATGACACACGGTCAACCTGTGGAACTCCTTGCCAGAGGATGTTGTGAAGACCAGGACTTGGACAGAGTTCTAAAAAGAACTAGATACATTCATGGAGGCTAGGTCCATCAATGTGTATTAGCCAGGATGGGCAGGGATGGTGTCTCTAACCTCTGTCAGAAGCTGGGAATGACCGACAGGGAGTGGATCACTTGATGATTCCCTGTTCTGTTCATTCCCTCTGGGAGCACCTGGCATTGGCCACTATAGGAAGATAGGACACTGGGCTAGATAGACCTGTGGGCTGACCCAGTGTGGCCGCTCTTATGCTCTTATGTTCACACAGATGTATTAAAAAGTAAGGATGTTAAGGACTAGTCGACTAGTCGATCCCCCCATCCCCCTTGCTGCCTCTATCAGATAGAGGCAGCAATGGGGAGGGGGAAGAGGAGGTACTTCAAAGCAGCAGCGCTGCATGGAGCCTGTACCTGGCTGTATTTCAAAGCAGCGCCACAAGGAGCTGACCCCGGGCTCCAAGCGGTGCTGCCCCTTTGAAAAGGCGGCGTTCAAAGGGGCAGTGCCGCACAGCTGATCACCGGCTCAGCTGTGCGGCGCTGCCCCTTAGACATGCCGAGGCAGCTCCATTTCCGTGGAACCCAGGATCAGCTGGGGAGTCCCCAGCATGCCACGCGGAACTCGGGATCAGCTGGGGACTCCCCAGCTGATCCTGGGTTCCGTGGAAATGCTGCATGAACCCCAGACTCCGCGTGGCATTTCAAAGCAGCAGCGCCCGCATGGCGCCTGGGTCAGCGGACGACTCTGAGTTCCCCACTGGCCCCAGGCTCCATGAGGGCGCTTCCCACTTTAAAATGCACAAGAGCCCCCGCTGGCGACTCTTGTACATTTCAAAGCTGGCACGCCCACGTGCAGCCCAGAGTCAGCGGGACTTCCCGCTGGCCCCAGGCTGCACACGGAGTTCTGCATTCCTCCTTTGAAATGTAAAAGAGCCCCAGCGGGGGCTCTTTTACATTTCAAAGGTGGAATGCGGAAGTGCCCATCGACTAGTCGACTACTCCATCGACTACTCGACTAGTCAATTACTCGCTATTTAACATCCTTATTAAAAAAGTGCTTGTCTCCAAGAGCATTTTCACCTAGACTACAAACAAGCAGGAGACAACGAAATGATCATGATTCAGAGGCTAAGCAGCTGTCTCAGTTCCCAGGGCCTGGCCGAAAGCACACTGACAAGTCTCTCGTTGACTTCAGTGGTGTTGGCCTCAGGCTCAGGCGCGAATGGTCCAGCCGTTGCTAGGGAGGTGGTGGCCCAGTGTGAGCCAGTTTTTGTTTTGTCTGGGCCTGTTTGCCCATCCCCTGTTTTCGGTCCATCCACAAACGTTTTGGTTTTCGAGGGGGTTATTTTAGAGACACAAAAGTAAAAGCTACATTTAAATAAAACCATCGTCCAGCCATCCCAAAAGATTAGGCCTGTGCTGACTAGGTTTCAATTGGAGTATTGTGTCCAGTTCCGGGCACCACGTTTCAGGAAAGATGTGGAGAAATTGGAGAAGGCCCAGAGAAGAGCAACAAGAATGATGAAAGGTCTACAGAACATGAGCTATGAGGGAAGACTAAAAAAATTGGGTTTGTTTAGTTTGGAAAAGAGAAGACTCAGAGGGGACATGAGATCAGTTTTCAAGTACCTAAAAGGGTGTCACAAGGAGGAGGGAGAAAAATCTGAGGATAGGACAAGAGGCAATGGGCTTAAATTGCAGCAAGGGAGGTTTAGGTTGGACATTAGGAAAAACTTCCTAACTGTCAGGGTGGTTAAACACTGGAATAAATTGCCTAGGGAGGTTGTGGAATCTCCATCGTTGGAGATATTTAAGAGCAGCTTAGATAAATATCTGCCAGGGATGATCTAGATGGTCCTGCCATGAGGGACTGGACTTGATGACCTCTCGAGGCGCCTTCTAGTTCTAATGTTTTATGATTCTATGAAAATAGAAAGTGTTCCTTCTCTTCCTGTGGGGAGTTTTGCTTTTGGAACCCACAGGGAATGGCTTGAGGATGGTATATGATTTCTGCACTGGGGAAGAAAGGAATGGAGTTTCAACACTAGCAAAACTGGGCCTTTAATCGGCTCCCTTGGCTAAGTAATCTTGGGACAGACCATTCCAGCAGGGGCAAAAGGCAGGGAATGCACTGTTTGGAAATCAGGTTGTATTGAAAAAAACAACAAGGAGTCCAGTGTCACTTTAAAGCAAGGGTGGGGGATCTTTTTTGGGCCAGGGGCCACTGACCCACAGAAAAATCAATCACAGGGCTGCACTCAAGTGAGAAGGAAAACAAAAGTTCACCCTCACTCATGTGATCCCTGACTGAGAAGGAGAAAGACATTCCCCACATTCCTTTTGCACACCAGAGCCTGGGGTACCGGGCTAGTAGATTTTGTGTTCTCTAGCCCCACAGGGAGACAATGGTGGGGGGAGGGCTGGAGCTCCCCAATGCTGGCAGGGAACCCCGAGCCTCGGGGCTGGATCCAGGCAAGCCAGGGGCTGCATCCAGCCCTCAGGTTCCCTACCCCTGCTTTAAAGATAAATAAAATACTTTTATTAGGGCAGTGGTTCTCAACTCGTTTCAATCCACAGACCACCAGGCCAATCAAAAAATTTTCATGGATCACCTCCAACACATGTAGCACAGGACGAACGACACAGCAACCGCTCAGCACAACGGCGGCTGCTACACTGACGCTCAGAGCCTCAGACGGAAGTTACTGGCAACACAATGTGGTTGCGTCCTAAGTGACGCTATGGATGACGCGCCGCGTGCTTGTGAACATGGCGTAAAACAGCCTAACGGCGGCGCCTGCTCATGCCGTGTGACTTTGGACAATGTTCCTGTGGACCACTGAAAAAGTCACCATGGACCACCAGTGGTCCATGGACCACAAGTTGAGAACCATAGTATTAGGGCATTAGGACATAAGCTTTTGTGAGCTACAACTCACTTCAGCAGATGCTGAAGAAAGAAAGAAAGAAAGGATAGAGGATCTACTGAAGTGAGTTAAAGCTTATTCCCTAAAACCCTAAAAAATTCGTTAGTCTTTAAAGTGCCACTGGACTCCTTGCTTTTGCTGAAATAGATAAACACGGCAACCTCTCTGAAACAAGCTACAGTGGCCTCTCTTAGGCTATGTCTAGACTGCCGCTTTCTATTGGAAAAAGGTATGCCAATTGCGCTCTGCAATTGGCGTACCTTTTTCTGATAGCTTTTTCGGGAGAGGCTTTTCCGAAATTTGGCCCATCTATACTGGGCCAAATTTTGGAAAAACCTCCTCTTTCGGAGGAGCCCTTCTTCCCCATGAAACGAGGAAGACAGGGCTTCTGAAAGAGCGCGTCTGCTCTTCCGCAAAAAAATGTCAGAAGAGCAGACGCGTTCCCTGGACGTGGCGGAGTTTTTCCAGGATCCCGGAAAAACTCCGTAGTCTAGACATAGCCTTAAGTGTGCCGGCCTAGCCTGGGAATCGCCTGAGAAGATGCTTTCTCTTGAGATTCCCTTTGTTTTCGCTTCCTCTCCTTGCTGGGGCCCAGTGCACAAATGAGTGGCAGGGGGAGGTGATCTGAATGTGGCGCACAGAACTTGGTCACGACACTTGTGGGCACGTTCCTCAAGACCAGACTGACAAGGGGTCAGCACCCACCACTGAAGATGGATTTTTCGAGAGCTCAGCTTCTAGACAGGCACCTAACTACAGGACAGATTTCCCAAAGGGCTGTCCACCCAGTTTGTGGAGCAGCTCCCAAATCCGGGCCTCTCCTTGGGGTGTGGAGTGGTTTTGAAAATGCAACCCCGGGGGCCTCCCAGCACTATCAAAATAATGTAGCCAGGGGTCCAGTTACAGCACATCGAAAGGTTGAGTTTCCACGAGGCCTTGCTGTCTCGAAACCAGGTCATGTCACAAAGCTAAAGCTTTGCATGTCTAACCCATGGAGGGGCTGAGTGTGCTGTAAGTGGATCCTCTAAGTCGGTTTGTTTTTGGAGAGGGAAACGGTTCACTCCCGATCTGCCTTTGCTAAGCACTTTGCAGGGCATGGAGGACAGGTATCAAGTCAAGCAGGTCAGAACGTTTTTAACGAAATGTGTTTTCATCTAAGTAGGATTGTTTGGGGTTTTTTTGGCGCAGCCAAAATGTTTTGTGGAGACACGTCGATTTCAACAAGGCCTTTCAACTGCAGGGTTTCTGGGGTCACTTCTGGTCAGCGAGAGACCGACACTGAAAGCCTGGTCTTTCAAAGGCAAAACCGCATGTTTTGATCACTGGAGATATTTAAGAGGAGGTTAGATAGAATCTATCAGGGATGATCTAGAGCAGGGCTACTCAACGTTGGAAGATCCGGGGGCCACAATGATACTCACAGCACGTGCCGAGGGCCGCAACTTAAGTGTGGTTGCATATACATGCAAATATATAAGCAAATATACGTGCAAGTAGGTTCTTTCACACTGACGGGCATGAATACAAAGATTAATCCTTAAGCTGCGGCGTGAGACCCAAACATGGCCAGTGTGAGCCACTCAACACCTTTCAGGCTCTGCACACAAGGCTAAGCAGCCGGCACATCCCACAATGCCCCGACGCTCCTGGCATCTCCTCCCTGTGGACTAGAAACGCCAACACCCTGTACCCGTCTGTTCCAGCCAGCCCGTCTATTTGCGTCTTTCAATGCTCACCCCGCCTGGGAGATGCCTCGCCGTTGTGGAGCATGTTCCCAGTGGTGGCCATGTTGAGCCCCGTGTAAACCCAAACTGCACTGCAGGCCACAAACAAACGGGGTGGGGGCCGCATGTGGCCCACAGGCTGTGTGTTGAGTAGCCCTGATCTAGATGGTGCTTGGTCCTGCCAGAAGTGCAGGGGACTGGACTCGATACTCTCTCGAGGTCCCTTCCAGTTCTAGGGTTCTATGAGTCCACCATTCTAATTGCATTTCAGGTCAATAATTTCAAGGTCTTGTTTATTTGTTTCATTCCAGGATGGAACAAAAGCAGAGTTTGAAACCTTGCAAGATGGAAGTGTCACGCCCTTATCCCTCCTGCCCCGGGGCCGCCTGCCTGTTGGCCATGCTATCTCCTCCTAGCCCAGGTGGGAGTTGAACCTACCCCCCACACAAGTGCCCTATCCCCTAGGCCATGCCAGAACCCACCCCAGCCCCTTACCTACTATTAAGCATGAACCTTTACGCACCTGGAAACCACAGTGATGAGTATGGTTTAAGACCCTCAGTAGAAAAGACTAGAGCAACCATTCATTATTAATATTGATGTCCACAATGGTCACAGAATTGGGCCTCTTATTTTGGGGCAGCCTAGTTCACTATTTGCTGTCAGGTGTGCTACTGGCACTGGTATATTTGGTGGGGAAAGTATGCACACTTGGGGGAGGGATAGCTCAGTGGTTTGAGCATTGCTCTGCTTAAATCCAGCATTGTGAGTTCAATCCTCCAGGGGGCTATTTAGGAATCTGGGCAAATCTGTCAGGGATAGTACTTGGTCCTGCTGTGGAGGCAAGGGACTGGACTTGATGACCTTTCAAGGTCCCTTCCAGCTCTATGAGATGGTATATCTCCATATATTATGAGGGGGTTTTATAACCAAGTTTTGGTGCCTAATTTGGGCAGGATGCCCAGTGAGGGCTGCATTCTGACTCCTGCATGGCAGGAACTGGGCTTTGAGGTTTGGGGTAAGTTTTGTGACAGTGAGATTCCTTTTAATAGAACACTAGAACTAGAAGGGACCTCGAGAAGGCATTGAGTCCAGTCCCCTGCCCTCACGGCAGGACCAAGTACTGTCTAGACCATCCCTATCTCCTTTTATTTGTTTTTAAACCCACTGCCTATTAATATCATATGGGGACCTCTAGATCTTGTGTTATGAGAAGGAGTAAATAGCACTTAAGTATCTACTTTCTCTACATCGGTCATAAGTTCATAGGGTGCATCTACACAGCGGGGCTATTTCAGGATACCGGAAATATCCCGAAATAGCTACTCCACATCTTTTGAACATGCCTGCTATTTCGGCCTCCCTGTAACCGTTGTTCCACAAGGGTTAAGGGATCTCTCGAAATAGCACGTTATTTTGAAATTTGGTGCTGTGTGGACACGCCAAATTTTGAAATAGCTTATTTTGAAATTCAGTTGAAATAAGATACGCAATTGGCACTACGCAAATGGCGTATCTTATTTCAAGTTTAGGGTGCTGTGTAAACGCACCCATAGACCTCTATCATCTCCCTCCTTAGTCATCTCTTTTCCAAGCTGGAAAGTCCCAGTTTTTGTAATCTCCTCTGCTACGGAATCTGTTCCATACCCCTAATCATTTTTGTTGCCCTTTTCTGAACCTTTTCCAATGCCAATATCTCTTTTTTGAGATGGAGCGACCACAGCTGCACACAGTATTCAAGATTCAGACCTATCATGGATTTATATAGAGGCAATAAGATATTTTCTGTCTTATTAACTATCTCTTTTTCAATGATTCCCAAGTTCTGTTCCCTTTTTTGACTGCCGCTGTGCATAGAGTGGATGTTTTCAGAGAACTATCCACAATTATGCACAATCTTCTCTCTTGAGTGGGAACAGCTAATTGCTGAGTGTGCTAGCTAACGTAAGGTCTGGCCATTTAATAAGGGAGCCAGACTTTTAACTCCACCCCCTGCAGAGGAGAGCAGACCTATAAATGGGAGCATAGGCCATCCTCTGACTTGGGGACTTAGGGTGTGTCTAGACTACAGGGTTTTGTCGACAAAAGTGGACTTTTGTCGACAAAACTATACCTGCGTCTACACTATCGCCAAGTTCTGTCGACATAACGTCGACAGAACTCGGCAGTTTTGTCGACAGCAGTAAACCTCATTCTACGAGGAATAACGCCTTTTGTCGTCTACACTGTCATGTCCACAAAGTGGCTTGCTTTGTCGACAGAACTGGATGTAGTCTAGATGCTCTTTGTCGACAAAAGAGCCCCGTTGCCTCTGTCGACAAAAGCCTGTAGCCTAGACGTACCCCCAATGTGGGCTGAAGTAGGTAGGTCCCAAGTTAGGTCCCAGCTGCCTGGAACTAGCCCTATCATATGTATCACCTCAGAACAGGCTCTTTCCATGAAGTATGGGTAGCTAGCAAGAGCCCTGGATTGGATTAGTTTTAAATGACTCCCCCCAAAATAGCCCCAGGATTTCAGGCAATGCCATGAGCAAACTGGAAGGCAAATCACCATGTACAGACAATCCCGTCTTCAGCAGCAGCTCCCCATGTTGCTCTGCACCCCGACATTTTTCCTCTCATCTGATCCCCCGTTGCTGCTTAGCCTCACTACAGTCATGTCGGATGCTGCCTGTTGCACTGTGTTGAGCAGTGCAAGTCAAACGTGGAGTTGCCCAAGTGGCTTGGGGCTACTGTAGTCGGTCTCTGGACAAGGGCGCTGTGCAGGCTCTTGGAACCGGCACTGGTATATTTGGTGGGGAAATTGTGCACGCTTGGTTGGTGTCTGGGGTGTGCTGATCACATGTGCGCTAGGGATGTAATAGTGTAGCTACACCTCCTGCTGCTTAGCCTAGTGTAGCGTAGGTTAGTTTGCCTTCCAGTTTGCTGCTTAGCCTAGTGTAGTGTAGTTGCTTAACCCATTATCCGATAGGCAAAAGTATATAGGTTCGTGCTATAGACCAGTGTTTCTCAGCCAGTGGTACGAGTACCCTTAGGAGAAAACTGAAGTTTTGTTTTAAGTTTTACAGCATTTTATTATTTTTGTACTTTTTCCCCCAAAAAATTTCATCGCCCGCCCGGCTACGATTAAGTTGTCTAAACAAATGTGTTGCAATGGTAGAAAAAAATGTTGGGTGTCTGAAAAGTGTAGGTACTGGGGGTACTTAAAATTTTTTTTAAGGGGTACTTTATAAAAAAAAAGGTTGAGAAACACTGCTATCGACTACAGTTAGTCGACTATTCTATAGTCCTGGGCAGCCCCTGTCCGGGGGGGAGGGGCCTGAGCTTCTGGCATGAGCCAGAACTGAGCCGGGCTGCCTGCCCGCCTGGCTCCTAATACACTTTAAATGCAGAGCTGCAGCGGGGGTAGGTCCGGACCCAGTGCAAGCATTCCTCCCCCCCACACACACCCCTTGCCAGTACATTTTTTAGCAGGCTGGCTTGCAGCCCAGCTCAGTCCTGGCTTGCACTGGATCCTGGACCTACCCCCGCTGCGGCTCTGCATTTAAAGTGTATTAGGAGCCAGGTGGGCAGGCAGCCCGGCACAGTTCTGGCTCATGCCGGGTCCGGAAGCTCAGACCCCTCTCCCCCTGGACAGGGGCTGCCCGGGATTACAGAATAGTCGACTAACCAATAAGAATTCATGAGGTTAATCGACTATTCAATTAACCGATATTGAACGGCCCTAATGTGCACCTCCAAGCTCCTTCGAGCCTGAATGGCAGCAATGGATGGGGCAGCCCCACTCCTGCCAGGGCGGTCTGGTGACAGGATACAGATGCGTGTAAGAAAGAGGGGCCCGATCCAAACAGCTTTGAAGAGCAGGGAGACTTCTGCTGAGTTTCTAAGAGCTGTGGGATCAAGTTTTATCCTGCACCCTTTGGGATCAGAAGTAGTCCCGGAGGAATCCAGCTGGCACTAAGCAAGCCCAGGGACAGATCCTGCCATTCTGGAAAGCCAATGTACTGTAATCACAGGGGAGGCAGCCTAGATTTTCATGTTCATTGTCCTGCTTCTCTGCCTTGTGCTCGCCGACATTCCTCGCCTGGCTTCAAAGGAAACTGGCAGCCGTGCCTGGACCGAAGGCAGGGCAAGGCTATTGTGTCTCTGCAGATGTACAAACAAATAAGTCGGCCGTCTCTGGTCTACGTTACTGCCACCTAGCCCCGCTGAGGAATGTGCCTTTTGTGTGTGTGTATTTCCATCACATCCTCTCTAATCTAACATTGTCTCACCAGGGTCAAGGGCTGCGGTTCAGCACGATCCCTTTTAACGGGAAAACAGGAAATCGCGTCGATGGCAGGGGTCTGTTTTATGACCAAGCAAACCCGATGGCTTTTTACAGAGGAGGTGTGGGCCGGGGTGCCATCACGTCATGCAAAGCTTAATGCAGGGGCTCCGAGCTTGCGCGCTGTAGGTCTCTGCCTCGTCTGTTCCCGGAATCAGCACAGCTGAGCATCCACTGCCCCGCGTCCCCTCGCACACATCGTACGGGGCTCTGCCTGCCGAGCTGGGCCCTGGGATGTGGCAACTCAGCGGGCAGAGATGTGGCAGGGCCCCAACAGAGTTCCCTGTAAGTGGGGCGCTGGGCGGCCACCCAAGAGCGATTCAGATGCTGCCCCGCTGGCTGGCAGAGCGCTCACAGCCACCCACACATGTCTTTCTACTGGTGGTGCACATGTGCCTATGCCGTGGTGCACGTAACAAAATTTATTCCACGCGTGGATGGAAAAAAAGAGAGGGAAGATCGGGCCTTGACCATGGGCGGTGGGGGAACATACGGCTGGCGGAGGTGAGCCCCCAGCCCTGCCCCTTCTGCCAGAGGCCCTGCCCCCCACGGGAGCCAATCCCGCCATCACAGGGGCAAGCTTTTAGCCCCCGACAGGAGCCTCCCTGGCCCCTCAGCACCATGGGGAGGGCGGGCAGCACATGGCCCCAGCCTCCCTGCCCCCAGCACACAGTGAGGGCACAGTGTCCCAGCGTTTCCAGCCTCAGCACAGCTGAACCCCAGGGGTAGCAACACTCCGTCTCTTATCCCCGCCGCCCATGACCCCAACACATACTCCACTTTGAGCAGGTCAAATCCAGCCTCGGCTCAATCCGCTACTAGAGGCCGGCTGAACGTCCTTTCTGGCCAAATTCACAGCTGGCCTGCGCCCGGCAGGGGGCGGGCAACAGACCTGCCAGGCCCCTGGGCCAGGTGAGGGGGCAGATCAGCGAAGGGGCAGGGCTGGGCCTAGCCTCCCTCGCCTGCCCTGCAATGCTGCACGGGGGTCCGGTGGCGATTTAAAGAGCCCAGGAGTCTGGCCACTGCTGCCGCAGGTGACTGGGAGCGCTGGGCCCTTTTGAATCGCTGGGGCCTGGGGGGCAGTTGCTCCCTTTTGCCCCCTCCCCGCCCACGGGTCTGTCCGGAGGCTTTGCTAAAGGATCAGAAGGAGCTTTTGGGAGCCAGCTCCAGCTCTCCCCCAGCCCTTCCCCCCCTGCCAAGTTTGCTGACACATTAGACTAATAGCTGAACATGCCTGAGGTCCAGAGGGGACTCCCTTACGTTATCTGTGTAGAAACATCTGTAAGTGATCCCGCTGGGCCGTTATACCAGTGTTTACACTGTAAAGCTACACCATGGCAGACAGGCTGTGGGGCCAGCGTTTGCTCTAGGAGCTCTTCCTGCCAGAGCAGGCGGGCGCCGGATTTCCACGCTGGCCACTCCAGCCGGGCATTGATTTGCTCGGAGGGGCTGCATTGGCGCGGCATGAAATTCGTGGGCCAGTTTTGCAGCCGAAGGGCCCGCTTCAGCCCTGCATTACTAAGCCTGGAGCGTACCACAGCTGGGAACCCAACTGCAGGAAGGCAGGAGTGACTCAGCACCCTGATACTATTGCGGGAGGAAGGTGCGGGAGAGGGCTAGCATGGGTAGAGCCCTGCGCGGAGACAGAATTGATATCCGCATCCATAGCCGCAAAAATGAGCTGCGGATTGTCACCTCCTCCTTCATGGACATGAGTGACCGTGGATATAAAGTGGATCTCCGTGGATTTGCAGGGTGCTAGATACAAAATGTGTACCCGCAGGCGTATCTGCGGAAATGAGCCGCAGATATCAAGTGGATGTCCGCGGATTTGCAGGACTGGCAGCATGGGTCATGGGTGGCCTAGATTCCATCCCTCCTCTGCCATCAGAGGGGTGATAGGCTTGCTAGCCCTCCTGGACAATGTGTGTGGGGGGGGGCTATGTCTACAAAGCTTCCCTCTTCTGCAAAAGCCTATGCAAAGGAAGCATATTGCCCCGCTTCATTTGCATCATTAATTAGGAGCCGTTTTTGCGCAAGAGCGTTTTGTGCAAGAGCCGTTCTTCCTCATTGTTTCAGGAAGAACGGCTCTTGCGCAAGAGGGGGGTTTTGCGCAAAAAGGCGCCTTTTTGCGAAAAAACCTCTTGCGCAAAAATGGCTCCTAATTAATTATGCAAACGAAGCATGACAATATGCTAATCTGCGCTTCATTTGCATAGGCTTTTGTGGAAGAGGGAAGCTATGTAGATGTAGCCTGAGAGTGTGTGTGTGTTTGGGGGAAGGGGTGGCTCTGTGCTCCGGAAAGCCTGGGGCCTTGGACAAAAAGAGTGGGGCTGGGGCAGCCAGCCTCCCCAGCGCTGCTCAGACTGCACTGTTTCCCCTCCCCCCGCCGCGCCAGCCCTTTGAGTCCATCGTGCAGGGCTCCGGCGGCGATTTAAAGGACCCAGGGTGGTGACTGGGAGTTCTGGGCCCTTTAGAATCACTAGGCCCGTTTCCCCTTCCTCCATTGGCAGGCCTGTCTGCCACAGACAATCTTGCGCGGTCATGGGCAGTCTCTCTGTACCTCCCTATGGACAGAGCCTGGCCCTGCCTCACAGGGGTGCTGGGAGACTAAATACACTAACAATGGTGATGGGGATGCCCTGGAGAGAAGAGTGGGGGTCGAGGGGGTTCTGAGATACCAGGGTGTAGTTAGATAGCTCTGGGAGGGGAGAGGAGTAACAACAAATGATTTAGTGGGTGCAGCCGTGGATTGGGATGTTTAAAAAGCAAAGGGATCTCTTTCTTCACTTTGCATCCAAGACACATCTCCTCGGCCCTCTTCTAAGGCTGTCGCCCAGAGCAGAGCCCAAGGGGTCAGTGCAGCATTGTAAAGCAGGTTCGGGCCCTGCAGAGCTGGCACTGACCAGGAGAGATTTGCATGTGTTGTCTCGCAGGCCTCTTTCGTTGCAGAGGGGCCTTTGTTCTTTCATGGGCCTTTCGTTTTCCCATGAAGTGGGTAAGAAACCCAGAAGGGACGAGGGATTGTTAGAAGGCAGCCCAATTGGAGCAGGGACCTGGGAGCAGTGTTCTCGCTAATCTTTTTCATCCAGGTGCAGAATAAATTTTTCTACGCGCGCCAAGGCATGGGTGAATGTGCACCACCAGTAGACACAAACCACCTAGCCGTGGGCGCTCTGCTAATCAGCTGGATGGCATTTGGATCTCTTGTGAGATTCACAAGTGCTCAGCTTACAGGGACCAGGGAGAACTCCTGACTTCTTTTCCCTGCTCTGCTACCGGCTCACTCTGTGTGCTTGAGCAAAAACCACTGGGCCTCTCTAAGCATTTCTTTCCCTTTCTATGCAATGGGAGAATAGCGCCTCGCTAGGAAGGAGCAAGAAGTAATCCCCAAAGTGCTTGGAGAGCCTTGGCTGGAAGGGAGTCAAAAAGTGGTTTGAGTCATTGGCCTGGGGTCCTATGAGTTGCTGGATCCTCTCATCTAACCATCAGCTACAGGTATAATCCACACACCTGGGCTGTGTCTATACTGGCGCGATCTTGTGCCAGAGCTATGCAAATGAGGCTCAGCGTGGAATATCGCCGAGCCTCATTTGCATAACTAATGAGCCGCCATTTTTGCGGAAGAGGCTCTTGTGCAAGACGGAGCTGTCTACACTGCCCCTTCTTGCGCAAGAAAAACCCTCTTGCCCAAAGCCGTTATGCTGATTATTTTCAGGCATAACGGCTTTGCGCAAGAGGGTTTTTCTTGCGCAAGAAGGGGCAGTGTAGACAGCTCCGTCTTGCACAAGAGCCTCTTCCGCAAAAATGGCGGCTCATTAGTTATGCAAATGAGGCTCGGCGATATTCCACGCTGAGCCTCATTTGCATAGCTCTGGCACAAGATCGCGCCAGTATAGACACAGCCCTGCTGTGGTTCACTATCCTATGTAGTGGCACTTAGACCACTTACAGCGAGAGATAAGAACAAGGGAGCTCTACAGCCAAAGCTAAGCGCCAGCTGGCTTTATGGCTTAAGCTATAGAGGCTTGTACATTAAACTCCAGTAGTGCATAGGTTTGAGTCTGCCTGGTGGCAGTTACACTACCACAGTCTGTTTTGTATCAGGCCTCGCCAAGGGCTGGAAAACGCAGCCAACGCCCCGAGAAAACGGACACAGAAACGCTCGCCTTGTTCTCTGGTTCGGTCTGATAATCGGCATTGCCAGTGAAGTGGCCTTCTGACAAACCACATTTGTTGTCCCAAAGAAACGAGACGCCTTGGACACTTGCATTGTGTAGGGTGTGGGGAGTGATACAGCTCTGAATAATGTTAATATCATTCTGGAGGGTATTAACAGGAGCGCTGTACATAAGACACTGGCGGTAAGTCCTGCTCTACTTGGCATTGGTGAGACCTAAACGGGAATATGGTGTCCAGTTTTGGGTGCCACCAAGTGAGCAGGGACTTACGGCTGTGGTACCTCCTGCTGGTAGCTCTAGGAAATTAGTTTGATTGTCAGCAGGGCACCTCCCCCTGGCTGGTGTCTCCCCCATCCGCGCGCCACATTCTCACTCTAGATTCACTCCCAAACCGTTGCGTCTGCTTCGGATACTGCCCTCTAGCAGCGCCCACAACTAAAATCTCTTGCCCCCTTCCAGGGCGGGCGTAGGGAGTTGTATTAGCAGTTCCCAGTTTCACCTGCCACTGTGGTCCTAAGCCTAGCCCCTCTGTCTAGGGGCAAGCCACAGTCTGTATGGGCCATGCCTTGGTGGGAAAGGGAGGTGTAAAGGGGCAGGGGGCACCCAGGCCCATCCGCTACTCTGGATCCTGACTCAGGGACCCTCTGGCAGCAGCCTTGTCCTGCCCACCTTTACTGGCTCTAGTGCCCTGGGCCACTTCCCCATGACACCTTGCACCCTCTTGGCCCTTAGATCAAGGCTGCAGCCTGGCAGGTGTTAGGCTGGAGACGCTCTCCACTCCCCCTTCTCTCTCTCCACAGGAAGCTAGTCCTTCACTCTTCCTGGTCAGGCCCTAACTGCCTTTTTCTGCTGGGCAGCTCCTTATATACAGGGCTACCCCAGCAAGCTGCCCTCTGATTGGCTATTTAAAAGCCTCTCCCTAATTGGCCAGGGCTGTGCTCAGGCTCCCCTCCAGCCCGATTTAGCCCCGTGTGGGCCCACCCTTTCAGAAAGATGCAGGTCCGTTAGGAGCGCAACAAAAATGAGAAAAGGTTTAGAAAACCTGACCTATGGGGAAAAGTTAAAAAAAAACCAGGCATGTTTAGTTTTGAGAGAAGAAGAGCTGAGGAAGGAGCCGAGGACTGCCTTCAAATATGGTAGGGGCTGTTATAAAGATGGAAACAAACAATTGTTCTGCATGCCCACTGGTGGCAGGACCAGAAGTAATGGACTTAATCTGCAGCAAGGGAGATTTAGGTTAGATCTTAGGAACATCTTCATAGTGATAAGGATAGTGAAGTACTGGAATAGGTTCCCAAGAGAGGTTGTGGAATCCCCGTCACTGGAGGCTTTAAGAACAGGTTAGACAAATACCACTTAGGGGTGGTCTGTGTTTACTTGATCCTACCTCAGCACGGTGGGCTAGATTAGAAAACCTCTCCAGATCCTTTCCAGCCCTATATTTCTACGATGCAGGGCTTGAAAAACTCAGGGCTGACCTCTCTCCTGCCTTGCATCTAAAGTTCTCAGGGGATTTTATAAATATGAATTAATTAAACATCTCTCCCGCCCAAAAGGTAGGCCAGAGAACTCCCATTTCACTCACCAATAAAATGCAGCCCCCTCTGAGGTGTGACATGGCAGCTGTTTTTCTGCACACAGCAAGGGAACACAAAAAACCCAAGGAGAATAGTGCATCCAGTTGGAAACGTGGGGATTTTTAAAGACTTGACATTTTCAGCTTGCATCTTGAATCAACTGGTATTCACAAACCCACACCATGTGGGGCTGAAAGGTTGTGTGATATTTCCTTGGGGTGAACTTGCAAAAAAACAGGGACATTCATCTATAAAACTCCATATGGAGTTTAATGTATTTGTTACATTAGCTAAAACTGGCCAGCTCAGTACGGCTTCTGTAAATTATTCTCCATCAAACATCATATGTTTAATCTTGCTGTAATCACAGTAAAGCTATGTCTACACTGCCGGTTGTTTTTTTCCTTTTCAGAAAAACTGCAATTCGCGTATCTTTTTCCGCTTGTTTTTTCAGAAGAGGCTTTTCCGACATTTGGCCCACCTACATGGGGCCAAATGTCAGAAAAACTTCCTCTTTCATAACATCCCTTATTCCTCATAAAATGAGGAATACAGGGATGCCGAAAGAACACGCCTGCTTTTTTGGAAACTGTTCCGAAAAAGTGGATGCGTTCCCTGCACGCGGCAGAGTTTTTCCAGGATATTTCTGGTATCCCGGAAAAACTCTTCAGTCTAGACATAGCCTATGTGGCAGCTCAGACCTGGGAGGACCAGTTTTTTGTAGTTGTTTGGAGAAGCTTCTGTTGTGTTTCACTCATCCTCACAAGCATATCTACAGAGCCCTGTGTGGATATAAAATTGGTATCTGCCGCCACAAAAAATGATCTATGGTTATCTGCATCCCCATCGGCAGATGCAGATACCTGAGGATATAAAGCAGTGATTCCCAAACTTTTTGGCATCACGCCTCCTTTTTGATTTGTGAGCAACCCTCACGCCCCCCTCCCCCTCCAAAATAGCAGCAAAACTTGTTGAGAAAAAAAAAGGAACTGGCGGGGGCAGCAAAACTTAATGGGGGGTTGGGTCACCTCGCGCCCCCTCTGGAATTTCTTCACACCCCCCCCAGGGGGGCACGCCCCACAGTTTGGGAACCCATGATATAAAGAGTATATCCCCAAATTTGCAGAGTTCCAGATACAAAATTTGTATCTGTATGTGCAAAAATGAGCTGCGTTATATCTGCATCCACATCCTCGGATGGGGATACCCGTGGCTATGAAGCGGATATCGGCGGATTTGCAGAGCTTTACGTATCTGTCGTATACAGAGCGGCCTTGTGAATGGACCAGCATATGTTGGATGGGCCCAAGATTGAGACTTAAAGCCAACTTCACAGCCCCACTCCCGCTTCACCATGGCATTAGGGCCACACTTAGCGCATTCATCTGATGGGAATCAGTACTAGAATCCAGGGGAGGGCATTTGTTGCAGAGCACATGGGCTTCTTCCCCTCAGTGCTACATCCTGCATATAGGGCAGCCATCTTGTCAGGCCTGGTCAGGGGCTTTTCTGTCCCATCCAGGGAGACCGACAACCTTGCCACCCCCTGGGCAAGGGGAAGGGGCAGCTCTGAGCTCCAGGAAGGGGTGGGGTCACGGGCAGAAGGGGAGGGGGAGGGCAACCAGCCCTTAGCGCTGCCTGGAGCGTGCTCTGGCGATTTAAAGGATCGGGGGCTCCGGCGGCCACCACTGCCACAGTAGCAGCAGCAGCGGCCATTTTGAATCGCCGGGCCCCAGGGCAATTGCCCTCTTCCCCCCCCACTCGCATCAGCGAGCCTGGTCCCGTCTATGCATCGGTTACACTTGAGCGAGGAGAACATTCTGGTGTTGGCTGTCGTTAATTAATTGTCCGGGGGGGAGGAGGGGAGGATGCTGCGAGGAGGTGTAAGTTATAGGGAAAAATTGTTTCCAAAGCAAGCAAGTTTTCCAGATTCCCAAAATGTTGGGGGACTCTGGAACGCATTGAATGCCGCAGGGTTTATCCTGTCCTTTGTGGGTATCAGCTACTTTTGCAATTTCTTTATTACTTTAAGGGTCTCTTTCTGGGGCTAACGTCTTTCTCTGAGAGCACCCTGCACTCCAGCCCTTCATCCACCATCAGGCCGCGTCTTGCTGAGGATCCCAGCCCGTGAAAACGGGTTGTGAAGGCCTTGGCTGGAAACAAAACAGGCTTTCTGTCCCCGGCCTCTGCCATGCCAGGTCTCCTGCTGTGGTGACTCCTTAAAGGCCCAACTAGACCCGTCCTGAGGCGGAGGCTTCTGAACAGAAATGCGGATGCAGTCTTGAGGAGGGAGAGCAGCTGGGATAGTCTGTCTGTAACCAGTGCTCCTGGTTCTCCTCCTTTGGAGCAGGAAGACAGAGGGCTGGGAACCTGCTGGGCCACGCCTGCCCGCTGGCAAGGCAGCGCACAGATCGGTAGGACACTGCCGTGAGGAAGTTCGCCACGTGTCGCTGGAGAAGGGCACTCGCTTCTCACTGGTTCCGAGTGGCCACGGGCCGCGAGTTAGGATCTGCCACGTGACGAGCCCGTCAGAGCTGCCGGCGCGAGGATGTGTCCCAAACAACGGCAAACACCTTTCTGGGCAGAAGCACAAAGGGCTTCGTCCCTCTGTGTGGAGCTGGTTGTGACACACACGGGCTCTCCACACCGACAGGTTCCTCTTTCGTCTCCAAGGCCAGCCACAGGCAGGGGGGATCAGTGATTTATTAATGAAGCAGAATAACTGTGTGTCCGGAAATGTCTGCTCCGAGAGATTGGATAACATTCTGACCCCCGGCCCTGGGTAGCCTCCAAACGGCTGCAGCTCCGAGAAGCGTGATATCCTTTTCCTTTCTGGCCAGCCCTCTCCCCCTCCCCGCGGCAGCCTGGCTGTCAGGGTCTGGCGGAGGAGTCACTCCTCACCTCGGGGGAGCTGTTTTACACACACAGGGGAAAGAAAACCAACAATACGAGCTGCTTACAGAAGAGTCAAGCCCTTGGGCCAGGCTCAGAAGTGGTGCATAAAATGGCATACCCAGGACATTCCAGTGCTGCCTGAACTGCGCCAGGCTGTGCCATGCCCCCTGCGCACCCCCCTTAGTGCTGCCCGGAGTGTGCCACCCAGGGCTGCGGTGGTGGTTTAAAAGGCTACGTCTCCGGCCACCACAGCTGCTGCAGTAGCAGCGGCCCCAGCTGGGAGCACCAGGCCCTTTTGACTCACCACCCCTGCCAGGCAACTGCCCTGTTTGCCGCCCCCCCTCCACATTCCCCTCCCTGTAATTACCCTCACCGGCCCAACCATGAGGGGGGCTACATCCTTCTTCTACCTCACCCTGAACGTGGCCCTCTCCCTGCAACAAAGGGGAGGGGAAGTCTGGGCTACTTCCCGGAGGGAGCCAGCCAAAGCTCTTGAGTCAATGGAAAGGCTCTCGCTGACGTCCATGGTCTGAGAATCCGAGCCTCAGAGCTGTGAGACGTCGCTGTAACCCACCCGGCTCTTGGTTCTTTACGATTGGATCTTAGACCACGTCCATTCAAATGGCTGAACCCACTCCCTCTGCTTTACAGACAGGGTTGAATTCATGGGTGTGGGCCTCTGCCGGAATTTCGCACAGGGGCCTGAGGGGTACACTCGCTCACATGGCCAATGCTGGGTGGTGCTCCTGAAGCTGGAGGTGGCCTGACTCCAAAATCTAACCCACACACCTACTGGATGTGGTGCTGTCCTAGCTAGTGGCACTGAAACCACTTAGAGAAAGAATAATGAGCCTGCTCTTCAGCCTTAGCTGAGAGCCAGCTGGCTTTTGGCTCATGTCGGAGAGGCTCATCGTGCACTAAGGCCATGCCTACGCTAAACGGAAAATTGCCGTGGCAGCGATCCATCTTGCGGCGTTCAATTTAGCGAGTCTAGTTAAGACTCGCTAAATCGAACTCAAAGAGTGCCCACGCCAGGCTGGTACCGCGGCTTGTGGGAGGAGTAAGGGAAGCTAACAGGAGCTGTTTGCTCCCGTCGGCCTCCCGCTGCGGGGACAGCGGGGAAACATGAAACAAGGTACGTAGCTGGAGTTGCATATCTTCTATCCACATTCCCTATGAGCGTAGACCTGGCCTCAGCTCCAGCGGTTCCAGGTTTGATTCCGCCTGTCGACATTACACGAGCAGCCCTGAATTCTATGGAAATCCAGATCCATCTGGCGCTGGCCCATATATCAAATGGAAACCATAACATGTCATGCCGTGAGAGCTACTTTCAGTGCAGTGGAAATGTGTGAATTGCAGTGTGTGTGTGCAGGGAGTAGAGCAAAGGACCTCTTCTAGGACCAGAGTCTCACCCCTGCCCTGCAGAAATGTGTTTCCTCCTCTCTTTCCAGATGTCAGTGGGCATTTCCTACCTGGGAACAGAATGTGCAAGGAAAGGCAGTCTCAGAGACTTTGGAGAGGAATCACAAACCATATGGTGTTTCCACTGTTTGTATCATGCACCTCTAGAGCAGGGCCCGAGCAGTGATCGCCCACTGAAGGTCTGGCCCCACAACGCCGTTACAAATGGCGCTGAATGCAGGGATGGCCCCCAACTGTCAAGCTGGAAATCCGGGGCTTTGTTTTGGACCTAGCCGCTTGAAAAACAACCAGACAATCCCCACGTTTCCGATTAGCACTGACAACCTGTGACGTCATCGGCCAAGTCCCCAAAGGAACATGAGGCGCAGCTGAATCAAAACACAATTGGGATGACATGAGTCAAAACACAATTTTGGGCCCTGGGTTTCCATAGGGCTTACAAATGGAGCCGCCGGGGATTTACTTGTATGATTAGTTTCGGAATGAGGCCATTTTTAACCGAGGGGAGGATTAAAAGGAAACATCCAGAATCAGATCGTTTCAAACAAAATCTGCTTTCCGGCTCTGCTTTCTCGTGTAGGAGATCTGCCGGCAGGAGCAAATGTTTATGGCTCAGCTGTGAGGAAGGCTTTTATAACGGGAAAGCTGAACCATCCTGAGCTACGGCAACTCACGCAGCCATGTTCCGGCATGGGGGCTGGCGGCTGTGTATGCGAGGCTCTGTCTGCGAGCGGCCCGGGTCCCCTCTTTACGATAAACGTTTTAAATGGTGGAAAGAGGTCATGTGACAACAAAGATCCAGTACCTCGAACGTCCCTGGCATTGAGAAACGTGGCCCAGCAGGAAGGGAGCATGGCAGGGCCTGTTACCATAACAGAAAGTCATGGAAAGAACGTATAAGGATGACAGAGGCACACTCCGATCCAAGGTGCATGGCAGCCATTAAACATCATCCAAAGATGTGGTAATCTCTCAGTAGTAATTTCTCACTGGAAATTAGATAGGACCAGAGGGGACAATTCTTGATAACGAAGGATCCCCAGGCTGGAAATATCAGTCTAAACTATCTAGATTTTTTTGTCCTGAGGAGAAAAAGATACAAGACTAATAATCTGGATTTTTATTTGGAAATATTGACGCTGCCCCTTCCCAATTCTGCAAGGTACCAGGTGTATCCTGAAAGATGGCAGGAGCCCCCCTACTCACAGCTCTGATTCTTAATTTCCCTGTACCGCTTTGAGGGCCGGGATTGGCTCTGCAGCTCTCCTGAGGAAATGAAATGCTGCAGTGGCCTCTTAATCTGCCCTGCGATGCTTCCTAATTCTGGGATCTTTGGCTACAGTCTCATAGCGGCTGGGTGTAAATTATGGGTCACAAATCCGGTTTTGCTTCTGAACTGACCCAAAACACAGGGCTGTTTACAGTTATTATTTGCTATGGGTGGGGCTTGGAGGTGCCTGCTTGGCTCAGGCTATGTCTAGACGACACTGAGCTATCGGAAAAAGGTCCGCAAATTGCACTCTGCAATTTGCGTACCTTTTCCCGATCTTTTTTTGGAAGAGGCTTTTCTGAAATTTGGCTCGCCTACCCTGGGCCAAATTTTGGAAAAGCCTCCTCTTTCGGAAGAGCCCTTCTTCGTGGGAGGAGGAAGACAGGGCTTCCAAAAGAGCGTGTCTGCTCTTCCGCAAAAAAAAGCGGAAGAGCAGACACATTCCCCAGACGCGGCAGAATTTTCGGTATCCCTGAAAAACCCTGTAGCGTAGACATAGCCTTAGAGCCCATTGGGCCTGGCACAGAACAGTGGCATAGGGAAACACAGTTTCTACGTCAGAGGTCATAAAGAATCATAGAGTTTCAGGCCAGAAAGGACCACTAGAGCATCTAGGCTGATCTGTGTGTCACAGGCCTCCAACACCTGCACTCTGAACCCAACAATGGAAATCAGACCCAGGTATCACTGTCTCCTACAGTATTCTTGCCAGCAAGTTAAAGAAGTATGGATTGGATAAATGGTCTGTAAGGTCGATAGAAAGGCTGGCTAGATTGTCGGGTTCAATGCGTAGTGATGAATGGCTCGATGTCTGGCTGGCAAGCGGTGTCAAGCGGAGTGCCCTAAAGGTCGGTTCTGGGGCTGGTTTTGTTCAACATCTTTATTAATGACCTGGATGAGGGGATGGATTGCAGCCTCAGCAAGTTCGTGGATGACACTAAGCTAGGGGGAGAAGTAGATACATTGGAAGTTAGGGAGGGGGCCCAGAGTGACCTAGACAAATTGGAGAATTGGGCCAAAAGAAATCTGATGAGGTTCAACAAGGATTCCTGAACTTAGGACAGAAGAATCCCAAGCACAGGCTGGGGACCGATTGGCTAAGCAGCAGAAAAGGACCTGGGGATTACCATGGATGAGAAGTGGATATGAGTCAACAGGGTGTCCTTGTAGGCAAGAAGGCTAATGGCATATTAGGTTGCATTAGGAGGAGCATTGCCAGCAGATCTAGAGAAGTGATTATTCCCCTTTACTCGGCACTGGTGAGGCCACATCTGGCGTATTGTGTCCAGCTCTGGGCCCCCCATTACAGAAAGGATTTGGACGCAGAGGGCAACCAAAATGATTAGAGGGCTGGAGCACATGACCTACGAGGAGAGGCTGAGGGATTTGGGTTTATTTAGTCTACAGAAGAGAAAAGTGAGGGAGGATTTGATAGCAGCCTTCAACTTCCTGAAGGGGGGTTCCAAAGAGGATGGAGAGAGGCTGTTCTCAGTAGTGAAAAATGGCAGAATGAGGAGCAATGGTCTCAAGTTGCAGTGGGGGAGGTCTAGGTTGGATATTAGGAAAAACTATTTCACTAAAGGATGGTGAAGCACTGGGATGGGTTCCCTAGGGAGGTGGTGGAATCTCCATCCCAAGAGGTTTTTAAGTCCTGGCTTGACAAAGCCCTGGCTGGGTTGATTTAATTGGGATTGGTCCTGCCTTGGGCAGGTGGTTGGACTCACTGACCTCCTGAGGTCTCTTCCATCCTCATGATTCTCTGATTATTTCCCTAGATCTGCTGGCAATGCTCCCCTTAATGCACCCCAATATGCCATTAGCCTTCTTGGCTACAATGACACCCTGTTGACTCATATCCACTTCTTATCCATCCATGGTAATCCCCGGGTCCTTTTCTGCAGAACTGCTGTTTAGCCAGTCAGTCCCCAGCCTGTAACAATGCTTGGGATTCTTCCGTCCCAAGGGCAGGAATCTTTGTTGAACCTCATCAGATTTCTTTTGGCCTAATCCTCCGGTTGAAGTCTGCTATCAAATCCCCCCTCGCTCTTCCCTTCTGGGGACTAAATAAACCCAAATCCCTCAGCTCATAAGTCATGTGCTCCAGCCCCTTCATCATTTTGGTTGCCCTCTGCTGGACTCCCCCAATGCGTCCATTTCTGGCCCTTTCCCGTGAAATCACACCCCACCAATCTGAGCTGGGCGAACCTGTGGGTATTTAATATACCCTGGAGCCCTGGGCAGGGAGTCCGTGAGCCCGACGATGCCCTCAAGAAGGGACCGCAAAGGCCCTGCCGACACGCAGGCATGCGCTCGCGCACGCTCGCCCCCAGCAGCAGACCATGTGGCTGTGCGGCGTCTAATGAACAGCTTGCCGGGGGGGAAAGAACATTCCTTCAGAGGCGGAACACCGCTCTGCAGGAAGGCCTGACAAAAGCCAGGGACAAAAGGCGGAAGTGATGCCGGCCCTATCTGCAGTTATCTTACCCCTGCACTTGTGGGACTGTTGACTGACGGCTCTTTTCTGTTTCACTCCAGGGAAGCAAGAAACACTCATCTCCGCCCGGGCTCTTCCGGCCTTGACTGAGCATTAGGAGTGTGGTTTACCATGCTGGCGAGCAGGGGAGTCGATCCCATAGGCCTTCTGCTAATGGCGGCGGCACCACCTGGAGAGCGGCTGAGGGGGGGATGGAGCCATAGCCCAAAGTGGAGATGTGTGTCTAAATGGTGCAAGTGCATTTATAATGGGGCGTCGTTGGAAGCTCTCTTATCCCGTGGCAGGCGCGTGGGCTGGCGAACTGCATGGTGTGTGGGTTGTGGAGTGGCAGGCCCTGGGTCTCCTTGCTGCAGGGGGATCAGGTGAGCTGTGAGGGCGCTAAGGCAGCTCCCTGCTTGTCCTGGAGCTGCAGTCTGCGCTGCACCCCAGAAGTGGCCGGCGGAGGCCCAGTTCCTAGATGGGGGTGGAACAGCACACAGGGCTCCATGCACTGCCCCTGCCCCGAGCACCAGCTCCACACTCCTATTGGCTAGAACCTGCTGCTGGCTGCTTCTGGGGCGCAGCAGGGTCTGCGGGGCCAGGAGAGGCAGGAAGTTGCCTTAGCCCCCCCGCTGCTCCGCTGACCGGGAGCTGCTCGAGATCCGCCCCTCCTGCCCCTGCCCTGACCCCCCCCCAAGCGGGAGCCCCCTCCACCCCACCGCGGGGCCCGCACCCTATTCACATCACGTTGGGTCATGGGCATCGACAATTTTCTTCAGCTGGGTCCTGAGGAAGGTTGCAAACTGCTGGTGTAGAACATAGTGAGAGTGCTCACCAGGACCCAGAGCCCTTTGCTTCTCGGTCACTGGCTTCAGGGCAGCCCAGGTCAGTAGCTCGTGCAAGTCACCCCCTTCCCCTGATGGCTCTTTGGTGCCATCCATGAAATGAACGTCATGGTCCTACGCCAGTTCCCCGTGGACAGTCATCCACAGCACAGCCTCTCGTGGCTCCCCGTTACAACAGAGACCTAGGACTGACTGGGTACTGAGGCAGAAAAGCCCTTTTGCTCTCTGGGTTAGGCTGGCGGTGCACTGGTGTGGTGTGACATGGGGGAACAATGTTCCCTCTAATCTTTCCTGTCCATGTGCACATTTTTCCATCCATGTGTGGAATAATTTTATCTGCACCAAGACATGTGCAAATGTGCACCACCAATAGAAACAAAGAACCTAAACGGGGGGTTGGGGGCTCTGCTAATCAGCTGGGCGGGTTGGAATTTATCCTGAGTGGCCACACAGGGACCATTTTTCGGGAAACTGCTGCTGCCATTGGCCAGGCTGGACTTGTGCTGTAAATCTCCTTCCATGAGCACTGCATTTTCACAGCTGCCTCAGGGGGTTTTATCCAAGTCCCATTAAACTAAAATGTCATGGAAACAGGATAGCAAAATCTACTACGGAAAATCGTAGCAGCTGGTGAACGGAGCCGCCTTTCTCGACCTGGCCACAGCTCATACTCTAGCAATGATAATAAGTAGGAAGCTCTCCATTCCCAGGACCCAAACTGCAGGTGTCCGAGTGGGTGAAGAACAAATAAGACAGTGGATTTACTGAGGCGGGGGAATTCCGTCATTTCATTTTACTTCAAGCCTCACGCACTGTCCCTGCTACATTTGCGCCGAGGTAGGAGGCTCCAGGGCGTTTGCGGAAAAGCCCCCTGGAGAAGAAAACTCTCCTGCCGTTAATCACTCTTACAGCAGGTTTCAGGGCCCAGTGGTCTTCGTTAGGGGCACAGCCCTCCAGAGCTGCTCTCAAAATAGTAGCACTCAGCTAAGGGCTCTGGAAACAGGCAAGAGGTCTAATGTAAATAAAGGCCATTGTTTAAGGAAAGGTGCGGTCATGTGGCGCTGGGGGAGGGGGGCGCGGGGCCGGACGGGGGGGAGGCAGCTAAAGTCTGGCAGAAATTGCCCAGGCTGCACTGAGATGTCTCAAATCATTTTTTCTTAATGAAGAGCCTCTGGCTACTGACGCACTTTTTTGGACACACACACTGTGTATTGTAGGCTCCGTATGCACCGGAGAAAGGACCACGCCAGGTACACCTGGTTCAACACAGCAATCCCCCCAAATGATTGGCGCTTGAATTTGCCGCACAGAGGGGAGCTAAGTCACAGTTCACCGGCGTTCCCAGTTTGCGCGACAGCCCTGCACGGCCCACGGCTGAGGCATGCGCTAGGAACTTGGTTGCCCCGTTGCTTGGGGATAGCTCTGCTGGGAGGGAGTCCTCCTACACGTGTATCATCATTCTTGCAATGAGATGGGCCAGTGCTGAAAGGACGTCCAGCTGGACTCTGTCTTCAGCTAGGGCCTCTGGCTAGCCTCAGTTGAAATGCTGCACTGTAACTACCAGCCGCTACATCCGCACCTTCTAGAGCGACCCTATCTGGAAAGGGGAACTAGTTTCTCTCTTGTGGTAGGCCAGGAAGAAACACAAAGATCTGATCCATCAGACCACAGGCCTTTCTACATTATAAAAATGCTTCCTCGACGTTAAACCTACTCAGTGCTTTAATCAACGTCGTGGGATGCATTTCGCTCATTAACCAATTATCTCTATACTGCTACGAGCTAAGTACTTTACTTTCACCACAGAGAGGTACCGTTTAGTGGCACAGCGTGTACTGTGTTAGCCAGGGGATTAGAACTGAAAAATTCCCATTTGCTATGCAGGCCGCTAGAATTTACGTTTCTGTCTACAGGCAGGACCTACCGTCAAAGGACAGACCTAACAAGAGGTGGTTTCATTTGGTATTTCAATTCCATCAAGCTAAAGTTGATCTGAGTTGGGTTTCTTAAAGAAAGATTTTCAACACTCAGATTCTGCTTTGTAGCAAACCACCTTTCCCACATTTGTTAAGCTTCCGTTGAGTACGATCAACAGTCTATTTCACAAGTCACTTGATAGCCAAGCCATTTGCCAGCATGGCTATTGGTATCATATAGTTCTCTCCCGGTCTGTGTGGGATTTCTGGTCCCTTTACTTAGTTTTACAACCCCCTTGCATTCCACCATATCATTTAGTTTGTTTTTGTAAGCAGCATTTTTACAACACATTATTTGCAGTTGGTTTTCCTGCATATGTGAGTGAGAGCAAAAAAGGCAGAAGCCCTTAAAACTTGCTTAGAAAACTACTGAAATGCTCTAAACCCGGAGCTGTGAGAGAAGGTAAAGAGCAAGAACACATATGAAACTATGTAACAATCAACAAGCCAGCCTACTGCTTTTCCACTGAGAAATCTGGAGTCCACCTTAATGTGGAATATCAGAGAATCTGGATTGATCTTAATTTCAGGTTGAAGAATGCAGTTGAAAATGCAGCTTTTATACTAAAATACCATGGCCTAAATTTTCAAAAATGACTAGAGATTTTGAAAAACTTAAAAAACAACGAATAGTCTAGCAGCACCTTAAAGACTAACAAACCACGTAGATGGTATCATTAGCTTTTGTGGGTACAATCCACTTCTAGAGATTTTGAGTGCCTCGATTTTACAGGCCCCAAATTGAGACCTATTAAAAATGAGCCTGATTTTCAGACAGAGCTGAGCCCTTGCCCTTGGAAAAATCATCATTTAAGGTATTTCACAGAGGTCACCTGAAAACGGAGGCCTCCGGAATCACCAGTCACTTTTGAAAAAGGTAGCCCTCCAAATTTTAAATCAACTTTACAGATTTAAAAGTCCGGAACATTTCTGATTAGAAATAATACGTTTTCAAGTTGAGATGAGCCCCGGATGTATGGTTTGGCATGGAATCTAAACTTTTCCAGAGTTCAGAGGAGTGTGACTCTATGGTTTCAGACTCTTGTTTGGTTGTCCATATAGGACAAAGCAAACCTTCCCCCTCCTTATTGAACCGGTATCTGTTTTGCATACTGCTCGTGTCAACGGCAACATAAAATGCTTCTGGTTTTCCTTGGAAAAGAGAAAAAGAGAGAGACAACCCTCGATGGAGCAGAGTTATGTTGATGACAAATTTTCGAGGGCCAAGTTCCTAAACTGTCTTGAAAACAGGACTTTGCAATGGAAATGCTGAGCCGACAGTAATGGTCCCGAACACAATGCTAATTAAGGAGAGGAAGGAGAACTGAAGCAGGAAGTCCTGTTTGGCGGCCCATCCTGGAAAATGTGTCACAAATAAAGAGCTTTCGCGTTCTTTGTCTTTACCCTTTTGCACAAGGGCTTCCCAGAGTCTGCAAACATTCTTTTGCTTATCTGTCGCAAATTCGTTCCCGGCATTTCTTTTTGAAAATAGCTCCCGATGAGCGTGTGGTTCCTCTGCCATGTTCCCTGGCAGGCTGTGAACAATGCCACTTGGGAAACAAATGCCTCCCCCCCGAGCACAAAGCCAGCAGTTTTATTCTGCCCTGGACAAAACCGCTTGGGTGCAGAGGGCTGCTCAGCTCTGTGCATGGTAATTCTCCTTGCGCCGGGTGCTCAAAATAACTTGCGGCCACCACAAAGGGGACAAGTGAATAGGAATTTGAATCGAGCTGGCTCTCAAAACGGTGCCGGGGAACATGTCCTTGCTAAAATATTCTTGCCACTGAATGAGCTCTAGGGTGTGTTGCGAGCTGTGTTTCAACTGAAACTAGACAAACACAACCAAAGCAAAGCAGCGAGACAAAACACATTTAGTGTATCCCCAATGACTCTGAATCCAAGACACACAATCTGTTAGAGCACTTCAGAGGGGGTAGCCAAGTTAGTCTGTACAGGATAAACTTAAAAAACTACAAATAGTCTGGTAGCACTTAAAAAGACTAACAAAACATGTAGATGGAATCATGAGTTTTCGTGGGCACAGTCCATCTGAAGACGTGGGTTGTGCCCACGAAAAGCTCATGATTCCATCTACATGTTTTGTTAGTCTATAAAGTGCTAGCAGACTGTTGTTTTTTTAAGTTTAATCTGTTAGAGAACAGGCCTCGGGCAGCAGAGCCTTCAAGCATGGGGAGTGTGGGGCTAGGGAAGCAGTTTGAGGTACTGTTCTTTCTCAGGAGATGATAGTCTCCTGCCTCTACCTTGCCGAAAGCTGGAGTGAAAACTTGATGCGTGTCTGGATAATAAATGTGTTGAGACAGAAATGTTTGTTTTTGAAGCGGGAGGCCCTGATCATGTGACAACGGTCTGGCCCGAGCTGGTTTCTCTTCCATCATCCCACCGGTACAGATGTTAACTCACGGTGCCTTTACTGACCTGCAGCGTCCTCCCTGGCTTAGCGACCCGACCCCTTGGGCACGTCCGCCCGGGAGAGGGCAGCTGGTCGCAAGCGTCTGCTTCGTTCCTGCACGTCGCATTTTATCAATCAAGCGGCTAAAGGGTTATTTTTTGCTTTCTGCCTGTGGCCTCAGCCTTCCAGGAATCTCTTTGGCTGGCTCAGGTTCCACGATCCTATAGCAGGAGCGAGAGGAAGCCAGAACATCCTCAGACTGGCCGTGGAATGCATGGAAAGCCGTAGCTGCTTCTAGCATGTCTGCAGACCTGTGTGCTCTCCTCTCAGAGCAAGCATGGACATAGGTCAGGGACTTTCCCAGTTTTCACCCGGTCCTTTTCCTGGCAAGGGCCCATTGATTTTAGGGAAAGCTGGACTATAAACTCTCCGGACCATCTTGATATCAGTGCTTGTCAGGCTTTGCTAATAGCCCCTGCCTTGTCCAGCGGCTTGTTAGCATCACACGTGGTCACCTCAATGCCTTCTTCTGCCAGCTTCCTGTCCACCGTACAGCCTCCCTGAACTCATCGAAGAGCCCTCCAAGCATCTCAAAGCCCTTTAGGAGTAGGAAGATGTTTGGCCTCTCCTAGGAAATAGGTATTCACCCCACTTCACAGAGGGAAAACAGAGGCACAGAGGGGTTGAGTGACATGCCCAAGGTAACTGAACTAAGCCTGTAGCAGGATTGGAGAGGGGACCAGTCCAGAGCAGTGACTTCTCAGAATTATCCTTCCTTTGTGGAAGACAAAATACATCCGGGGTAACCCTGCTATGGAACATTCTGCCTTCTACCCAGAACAAAGCCAGGTTCTGTCCCTTCTAAGAACCATGCGCTGGGTGTTGCAACCTTTTTTCAGTTGTGAACCCCTAACATTTGTGAATGGAGGAGCAGACTCCTGTGGAAATCTTAGATGTAGTCTGCAGATTCCCAGGGGTTCACGGATAGCGGGTTGAGAACTACTCTTCTATGGTAACAACCGCAACCTTTCACTGACCCCTTAGACATGGTCTATGGACCTCCAAGAGCCTGGGACCAAAGGTTGGAAACCACGGTGCTAAAGTGGAAGCCAATTGCCTCTTTCTCAGCGGGGTCCAACAACTCGCTCTGTCTCACCAGCTTTCCCTTTTTGCTCTCACCCTTCATGCCACAGGCTGCTTTCCTGATAGGTCATTGGCACGTCCTTTTATCACAAGCCAAGTGTATTGTGAATCTGTCACCAGGAGACATGCTTGCAAATGGAAGTGTAACCCACACACCTAGGCTACGTCTTTACTGCACCCTTCTTCCACAAAAGCTTATGCAAATGAAGCGCGGAGTAGAATATCGCCACGCTTCATTTGCATCATTAATTTAGCATCCGTTTTTGTGCAAGAGCTTTTTGCTCAAAAAGGAGCCATCTACACAGCTCCTTTTTGCGCAAAAACCCTCTCTTGTGCAAAAACAGATGCTAATTAATTATGCAAATGAAGCGTGGCGATATTCTACTCTGCGCTTCATTTGCATAAGCTTTTGCGGCGGAAGAAGGCTGCAGTATAGACGCAGCCTTAGTGTGTGTCATTGTCCCATGTAGTGGCACTTAGACCACGTACAGCAAGAGCTAAGAAGAAGGGAGTTCATTAGCCTATGCTGTGCACTCTCTGGCTTTGTAGCTCAAGCATTAGCAGCACCTACACTGAGGTCCCAGGTTCAGATCTGCCTGCTGGTGATTATAGAAACTCTGCAGGCCCCATGACTTAGTGGGAGTTTTATACCAAGCGGTGGACCTGACACTGAGTTTACACACTAGTGTGTGTAAACCTGTTATTATCCTTCCTGACCAGAGACAGCTTAATACATCAGAGGAGAAATCCTGGCCCCGTAGGAGTCAATGGGAGTTTTGCCGTTGTCCTAAAGCGGGGTGGGCGGTAAAAAGGTGGCAGTTCATCAGGGTTAGCCCCTGGTGGGCTGTTGCCGCTAGATTTACCTGCACCTCCACAGGTACGGGCGATCCCAGCCCCCATTGGCCAGGAACGGCGACCTGTGGCCAACAGGAGCTGTGATTCCCCATACCTATGGAGGTGCTGGTCAATACGGCGGGGTGGAGACTCTGGCAGACCAGACCTGATTTGCCCACCCCTGTCCTATCGGAAATGAAATGTCACCCTTGAACTCTAATGCATTCTGTTGTGTTGCAGTTGGTTGATTGGATACATTCATTAGGTGGAATGAATAGCCTAATAAGGTAAAAGATGTAAATCCCTGTTGTCGTTGTCACCATAGAAGTGCGGCTCTCGACCTGGGATCTGTGAACCCCTGGGAATCTGCAGACTGTGGGTGAGATTTTCAAAAGATGTAAAAGCCTAGAGAAGTGTTTCTTAAACTGTGTTCTGCGGCAGTCGGAGGTATGCCGAGGAGAACAACAGAATTCAAAATGTCCGCCCTTAAAGAGGCAGGCAACCTTTTTTTTTTTTTGCTCAATAACTTTCTCCCCCGACCTTTTTTTTTGCTCAACAAAAAATCCTTGGTGTTCCCCATAAAAAAAAAATTATTATTTGGTGTTCTTTGGTCTTAAAAAGTTTAAGAAACACTGGCCTAGAGGTTAACACTGGCAGTGAAACTGCAGAAGACAGTTCGAGCAGCTGTTGAGAACGACACTAAGTCCTGATGTACAGTGGCTTGTAATGGCAGAGGCTACTCCCAGACGCACTGTTGTCCAGCACAAGGTTCAGATGACGCACCATCATGAGGAGGCTCATGCCACTCACAAACAATGAATCTTTAGAACCATAGAACCCTAGGGCTGGAAGAGACCTCAGGAGTCAGCAAGTCCAGCCTCCTGCCCAAAGCAGGACCAACCCCAACTAAATTATCTCAACCAGGGCTTTGTCAAGCTGGGACTTAACTTCTAGGGATGGAGATTCCACCACCTCCCTAGGGAATCCATCCCAGTGCTTCACCACCCTCCTAGGAAAATAGATTTTCCTAATATCCAACCTAGACTTCCCCCACTTTCACCAAGATCCTCTATGATCATTGGTTCTGTGTTTCCGAGTGCGGGGTGGATGGAGAGGAGACTCTAGCTGCATGCAAATGGAATCCTGGTCTTTAGGACAAGCACATGAATGCCTGCCAGGGAACGGCTGGGGATGGCAGTTTTAGCATCAGGAGCTGATTTAATTAGAGACCAGCTGGTCCTTTTTTTGTTCTATGCAGTGTTGTTACAGCTCATGCCAGTGCCAGGGTATTAGCGAGACAAGGTGGGGGAGGGTGCAATGTTCCCTCTAATTGTTCCCATCCATGTGCAGAATAAATTTTGTTATGTGCACTGAGGTCTATATGGATGCGCACACGAGCTGCTGGCTGTGGTCAGCTGCTCTGCTAATCAGCTGAGCAGCATTTGAATATCTCCTGAGTGGCTCCCCAAGTGCTCAGCTTACAAGGAACCCTGGGAAGTGACACCTTTAAGAACATAAGAACATAAGAACGCCCCTACTGGGTCAGACCAAATGTCCATCCAGCCCAGTATCCTGTCTGCCAACAGTGGCCAATACCAGGTGTCCCAGAGGGAGTGAATCAAACAGGTAATGATCAAGCAATCTTTCTCCTGCCATCCATCTCCACCCGCTGACAAACAGAGGCTAGGGACACCATTCCTTACCCATACTGAACTTAACCTCCATGAATTTATCTAGTTCTCTTTTAAACCCTGTTCTAGTCCTAGCCTTCACAGCCTCCTCAGGCAAGGAGTTCCACAGATTGACTATGTGCTGTGTGAAGAAAAACTTCCTTTTATTTGTTTTAAACCTGCTGCCCATTAGTTTCATTTGGTGGCCCAACTTTGATTGGACCAACTTCTGTTGGTGGGAGAGACCAACTTTCAAGCTTACCCCTAGCTCTGGGCTTAGTTACACCGAGCGCTGGGGACACTCGGAAGCTTGTCTCTTTCACCACGCCAGCTGAAGAGAAGATGGTCCCTCACCCCGGTTTGTATTATGTACTTTTTGAAAGCAGTATTTGAGCACCGATTACACGTGCCCTGAAGTAGCAATCCTGACTTTAAGAGCTGGACGGAGTCCTCTCTCCCAGCCCGTGGGTGGATTTCAGCGGTCACTTAGGAGGAATCAGATCTAGGTGGGACAATCGCTAGAGTCCACAGCTCAGGCAGTTTCTCCAGGCAGGTGTGGAAGGGAAGGTTTGCAGGAAAAGAGCAGTGCTTGCCTACAAGTAGCTAGCCTGGGCTCAACCCGGTTGCCTTGTCATGGCCAAGACCCCTTTGCTGAGCACCATGTGGACATGCTTTCACCGAGTTTGAATCTGGACTTGGCCAGCCTTAGCTTCCCCAGCCAATGGAGCGATTTCAGAGGGGTTGCAATGTCCTGGCCTATGTGGAGAGACAAGGACCATGATCCAAAACTTGTGACTTCATGGAGTCCAGCATTTGTCTGCAGAACCTGACTATCTGGCACTTGCTGGGCAGTGCTGATTGGACCGGGTAAATCAGCAGAGGTGTAGGGCCATATTCTGAGAGTTAATTTGCCGTGGGGTTGGGTGCTAAGGAGATGCAGACTCCTACGCGCACAGAGATCCATGGGTCTACCTGCCTGAGGGAGGTAGGAAGGGAGCACAGAAATCACTGATTTATTAATTGGGCCAAATTCAATTTCCTGGTGTGCCTGCATTGATTTCACCAGCGTTCCCCTGGGGCGGAATTTGGCCCCTTTTGTCTAATTTGTTTCGGCTCCTTCCACTGACACTTCACCAACCGTCATGGCTGACATTGCCCAGCTGTGATTTCATAAGCTGAGAAAATATTTTGCTTGGAGGAGAGGAAACCTGCCTGGAGCTAGCTTGCTTCAATATGTGGGAAGAATAATTCCAGCACCATCCCAAAGGCCCTCAGTCAGCCATCCCCTATAAATTACCAGCAGAGCCTCGGCTGGCACAAACTGGGTCACTAGCTCTGCTCCAGCCAGGAGAGTGCTGCTGAGTTACACCAGATGAGCAGGCCTGCCTATCAGGGTGGGGCCTGGTGATTTAAAAGGGCACGGGGCTCCCGGCTGCTGCCACTGCAGAAAAAAAAGCAGGCAGGGCCTCAGGCCCCTTTAAATTGCTGCTGGAGTACCATGTGATGCGCTCCGCACAGCTCTGAGGGCTGGCTGGGGGAGCCGGGGGAGCACAGTGTAGCCCACTCTGGCTATGTCTAGACTGCAGGCTTCTTTCAGAAGAAGTTTTTCTGGAAGAGATCTTCTGAAAAAACTTCTTCTGAAAGGCTATGTCTACACTACAGAGTTTTTCCGGGATACCAAAGGTGGATGTGTTCCCTGGACAGTGTAGATGCAAAGGACAGTGTAGATGCAAGATGTAGACATCCAGGGAACGCATCCACTTTTTTGGATCAGTTTCCGAAAAAGCAGGCGTGCTCTTTCAGAAACCCTGTATTCCTCATTTTATAAGAAATAAGGGCTCTTCCGAAAGAGGAGGTTTTCCCCACGTTTGGCCCTGTGTAGACAGGCCAAATGTTGGAAAAGCCTCTTCCAAAAAAAGAATCGGAAAAAGGTACGCCAGTTGCAGTTTGCAATTTGAGTACCTGTTCCCGAAAATAACCTGCAGTGTAGACATAGCCAAAGAGAGCGTCCACACTGCCAAAGCGCATCGAAAAAGCGATCTGCTTTTTCGACAGATAGCATCCACACTGAATGGATGATCTCTCGCATGTAAGCTGTGATTACTATGGACGGAGTGGCCACCCGGGCACCTGTCCTTTTTCCTCTTTCCTCTTCTTGTGAAAGAACTCCCTCTTCCCTGTCCACACACGCCTTTTTCTGAAAGAGCTTTTTTGGAAAAGAGGTTTACCAATGTCAGAAAAACCCCTGAGTTCTTTCGATTTTTTTTCGAAAAAACCCGATTGCAGTGTGGATGTAATTGAAGTTTTTTCGGAAAACCCGCCCTTTTCCCAAAAAAACTCTGTAGCGTAGACATACCCTCAGGGTGGCACAGAGCGCTGGCTGCCCTAGCCCCTCCCCTTCTGGCTGTGACCCCCTCCCTTTCTGGGAGCCCCACCCACCTTGCCCAGTTGGCCTCCCTGCCATTGAGAATCCAAATGCACCCAATGATTACAGCAGGTGAGCCAGGCGTCTGGACACTTGGGTTCTAGTCTCCACTTCTTCTGGACTCTTTTGGCCTTGTCTCCGCCGTCCCTCGAATACAGCGAGTTTAACCATCCCTACCTCACGGGCACCACTGCAAGGTCTGATGGATATCTGTGCACTGCTTGGAGTCCGCTAGGCGAAAGTCACCTGAGAGAGGTGCAACATGCGATTGCCTTGTGTTTAGTTCTGTTGGGCCAAGACCTTGACTTTAGCAGGTGTTCAGCATCTGGCTCTCCATTCTTACCCTCTCAGAGCTCCAGAAGCTCCATCTCCACCAGGAATTTTGCCTGCGTTAGTTAATTAGTAGCCAGGATGTTTCTGGAGTGTAAGGCCACGACAAAAGTCCTCCACGTCTGTCTGTCCCGGCAGGTCTTTCAATGGTTCTCCAGCTGCTCCCCAAGTTTTTCAGCTCGGCTTCTGCTGCTCGTCGCCATGTTGTTTTCAGGCAGCCTCATTTTCTCTTGATTTCAAGTGTCCATCTTATTGCTATCCTGGGGATGAAATCAGTTCTATCCAAGGCACGTGGCCAATCCATCTCCAACGCCTCCTGGGGGAGAATGCTCCTATCTTCTTGGCTGCTCTGTGTGAATAGGTCTGGGCTTGAGATTGTTCTGGGCCAAAACATACAGAGCATTTTCCCTAGGCCGGTTGTGTGGAATGAAGACGGTTTGCATGTGTCGTTTTTGTCATTCCCCCGGCGGCCTGCCCTCGTACGTGGGGCTGGAAGTACGCAGCTCTGATAAAGCCCCTGTCTGGTTTTGGTGGTGTATTCTGATGGGTGCCAGACTGTGCTCAAATCTCAGGCAGGATTAGGCATGAAATGAAGAACTTTCATCCACCATGGAGAGACGTCTTTGAAAACTGGACCCCATGCGAACAAAGAACTCACTTTAGCACCCTGTGAAATCGGGGGAAACGCTCTCATGAATTGCATTGGCGAGGAGGGTGGACCAAGGCACAAGGGCACGATCCTGCACTGAGAAAATCCCGTGAAAGTTTTGTCGGTGACTTTAAAGGGAGCAGCATTGGCTGTTTCATTGTTAATTCTGGTCTCAGTCACAGGCTATACTGAAGTCCTACCTGCCTAGGCGGGAGCACTATAAATAGGGCTATTTGGGAAGGAAGATAAGGACTGTCCTCTAAAGTCCATTGATGTGCTTTGGGCTGGGAAAGCTTTTGGGAGAGACGCAGTAAAAAACGGTAAATATTTTGCTTAAAAAACCAACCACACAGGGACTGTCTCTCTTAAACAGGAACAGTCGGCAGGTCTGAGCAACACCCTTCACCAGCAATAGCAACTCAGTGCATTTTCAATGAGAACCCACCACTCCACCAGTGTGAACCACTTCAACAATGTCACTGGGGCTGCTGGGATCTTTTCATCAGGAAAAGGCGTTTATGGCTATATTTGTGCAGGCAGCTCGAAATGCCTAGGTTTTGTATTCTTTCAGGCTTTTAAACTAAAGGTCATTCTCTCTTCCCTTCCAAAAAAGGAAAAAGGTTAATTCCTCTTGACGCAGATCCCTTTCCTCTCTGGATGAGAGTTTAATTGTTCTTAGGAGCAAGCTCCAAATCTCTCCCTTGCATTCACTTCCTGTTTCCTGTCAGAGAGGAAACAGAGATTTCTGACTGTGTGAACCAGCGTCCTTTCTTTGAGGATACGAGAAAATAACCAAATGCGAAGTCGGTGTAACACTGTGCATTTTACCAGTGACTTACAAAACAAAAGAAAGAGAAACACACCTCCACCCTTTCTCGATTGCATTGTAAACGGTGTAGTGAGCGGAGCATAATGGATATTTACGAAACTTGCTCTGAAATATTCGGTAAAGCCGAGTGCCCTCAGAAAACTGTCAGTCCAGGAAGTTTTAGCTACCAAAAATAATCACCGCATCTAGTTAATATTTTTAACAAACATGCATTCTTGAGAATTTCCTCTTCCTTTGGCCGAGATAAGTGCTTCAACAAAATAAATGGCTAGGGCCATGGTGATTCATGTCAAATCTCAAAGAAAAAAAAAATCAAAACAGTTCTTTTTGGTTGTTTCTATTTCTTAAGTTTTGACTTCTGCATCTCCGGGGTGGCTTTTGGGACAGAATTCTGCTTCTCTGCTACACTGGGGTAAATCCAGTGAGGTCAGAAGCAAAGACAGAGAGCTTCTTTGGGAGAGAAAAGCGTCTTTAAAGGAATGGAGAGAACTTTTCTGGTGGAGAGAAAAGCATCTTTAAAGGAATGCTCGATTCCATGATATAGGTTGCTTCAACAATTCTACAGAAAAATATCATGCTCCGATCAATTCTATAGGTGTTTGAGTAATATCTATAAATCCCTAGTTCATTTCTATCGAACCCTGTTCGTTTAGTATCTGTTACAGTCTACGGGACTGCTCCAGAAGGAAAGTTAATCTGGATTAACACCTGTGCAATCGAGATCAGAGTTAGATCCTTAGGTTTTGTCTACACTTTTAAGTTTAAAGCCCTACATACAGGGGCAGATGACCGTTTTGCGGGGCCCAGAGCAGCACAATTTTGCAGGGCCCCCCTTTGCCACGGCGCATGCGCGGGGCTTTTTGAAGCGCGGGGCCCAGGGCGGCCGCCCCGCTCGCCCTGCCCTATATCCGCCCCTGCCTACATAGGAGTGTGGTCAAGGTAGCAGCAGTGAGAGAGCGCTCTCCTAGCTCTTGCGGTAAATCATCTCCACTAAGGGTGTAGCTAACCATGCTGGGAGCACAGCTCCAGGCCCTGGGAGCCTGTTTACACTGGTGCTTTACAGCTCTGTAACTTGCTGTGCTCGGTGAATGAGGGTGGGTTTTTTCACAGCCCCTATCAAGGAAGTTACAGCACAGTGCAGAGGCAGTGTAGACAAGCCCTTAGAATATAGTTTTCATCACAACAGGCTTTTTTATAAGGAAAACTCTTTATTGCTCAATATTATTCTATTAATCAATAACAGGACTTATCCTGCAACGCTTCTCTCCTTGACCTTATTAGGAATACCTCACTCATGACTGTCAAGCCTCTAGCTAGCTGTGGGGTTTATTCCTTTCTTCTACGCTTCTGAATTTGTCTTTTCTTTACACTCTTTATCTGTCTTTATTAAGACATGTGGAATCGGGATGCTCAGGGATATGCAAGCTATGAGGCTGAGATGGAGGGGCGTGTCACAGAGAAACAGCTTCCAGGACTCTCATCCTGTCTTGCGCCATTCATAAAAAAGTGGCTCTGTTCCGAGGAGGCAGGGGGAAAAATTGCTTTCTCATTGTAAGGCCTGTTCATACGGGGTCAAAACCACCTCTGTGCAGGGGGCTGACACTAACGTGCCCCTCACATCCTACTTCAACCCTAAGTGTCATTCAAGGCATGTACAGGCCCAGCATGGAACTTAAATGGGGCATAGGCTTTATGCTGGAGAGGGATGAATTTCATTCTCTGTGCCTTTTTTCGCTGACCCAACTTCTTTTGGAGGACATCCTTCTTGGTTCTACATAGAGGCCCGATCTCAGAGGGTACTTTAGGTCACTGAAGTCAACGGCAGAAGAAAACTTTCATAAACCTGATTAATCAGAGTTTCTGTATCAGAGGTAATGGGCAAAAAACCAAAGGCCTTTAGAATCATAAAGTCATAGAATACTAGAACTGAAAGGGCCCTCGAGAGGTCATCAAGTCCAGTCCCCTGCCCTCATGGCAGCACCAAGCACCATCTAGATCATCCCTGATAGATGTCTGTCTAACCCGCTCTTAGATATCTCCAGTAATAGAGATTCTACAACCTCCCTAGGCAATTTATCCCAGTGTTCAACCACCCTGACAGTTGGGAAGTTTTTCCTAATGTCCAACCTAAACCTCCTCTACTGTAATTTAAGCCCATTGCTTCTTGTCCTAGCAGCAGAGGTCCAGGAGAACAATTTTTCTCCTTAACATCCTTTTAGGTACTTGAAAGCTGCTATCATGTCCCCTTTCAGTCTTCCCTCATAGCTCATGTTTTCTAGACCTTTAATCATTGTTGCTCTTCTCTGGACCCTCTCCAATTTCTCCACATCTTTCTTGAAATGTGGTGCCCAGAACTGGACACAGTACTCTAACTGAGGCCTAATAATCTGAAGATAATGGTAATTGGTCCAGCAAAAATTCAGCTCGTGCTTTTCCTATGTGCGTGCACATGTTTGTGTTTGAGAGAGAGAGAGAGAGCGTCTGCAATAAGATATATTATTCATTGGCAAAATACTGATTTTTAAGCATAGACTTGATTTATTCATAAAAAATTTCATACACCAGACAAGCCGCTCATTAAGGGTATGTCTAGACTACAGGGTTTTGTCGACAAAAGTGGACTTTTGTTGACAAAACTATACCTGCGTCTACACTGCCGGTGAGTTCTGTCGACATAACGTTGACAGAACTCAGCAGTTTTGTCGACGGCTGTAAACCTCATTCTATGAGGAATAACGCCTTTTGTCAACAGAGTTCTGTCGACAGAAGGCATTATTGCATCTACACTCTCATGTCGACAAAGCGGCTTGCTTTGTCTACAGAACTGGATGTAGTCTAGACGCTCTTTGTCGACAGTATCTGTCAACAAAACTTCTGTCGACAAAAGCCTGTAGTCTAGACGTACCCTAAGGTTGGAAACGGACAGGGGTTGGGAGAGAATGTTTCTTTGAGGCATCTACACAGTGTAGGAAGTGTCTGGGATTTATTTATTTATACTCATTTAATCACTGAGGCTACAGCTAGACTACAAGCCTCTTTCAAAAGAGAGCATCTAGACTGCAACCACTTCTTTCAAAAAAGCAAGCCACTTTTTCAAAAGAGAGCACCCAGGCAGTCTGGATGCTCTCTTTCGAAAAAGCCCTGTTTGCATTCAAGAATGCCATTTTTCGAAAGAGAACTTTTGAAAAAAGGCGTTCTTCCTCGTAAAATGAGGTTTACCGCGGTCGAAAAAACTGCCGCGTTCTTTCGATTTAATTTCGAAAGAACGCAGCGGCAGTCTAGATGCAGGGGACGTTTTTTTAAAAAAGGCTACTTTTTTCGAAAAAACCCTGTAGTCTAGACACGCCCTTAATGTCATTTACTAGAGAACATTCCACATGTATATATTATTTTTTTGCTGAAAGAGGAGTCCTGCTTTTAGGCGTTATGCTTTGTAGGCAAGTGGTTGGAAGGGAAAAAAATAATTATGAGGCATGTAATGCAAGACAGCAGGCAGCAGATATCAGCCATTCAGTAACGATCTGTTGACGTACATTGACATATCTTGGTCCTGATATAAACCTAAGGGGAAATGAAAAAAATGAAAGACACAAACGTTCAGGTCTATTTGCTTCCAAAAACATAAGCAGGGTGATCATGGAAGTCATGATTAATTGTTTGTATAGAGCCTTCTCATGGAAATGAAAGATAGCAGATATTAACCGAGTGAAATTCCTGGCTGGATTTATGTATGGTTTTATAATGTAAAAGGCCCCTGCTTCACACAATGAGACTTTGATGTCTCTGAGTTTTGCATCAGATGCTTGTAAATCCAGGGATCAAATCTTTTTACATTCAAGGAATCGATGGATCATACACACACTGCCTTCAAACCAATGTACTGTAAATTGGCACGTGTAAATCATTTGGGACCAAATACTCAGGTTCATGTTCAGTCATAGAATCATAGGATCACAGGGTTGGAAGAGACCTCAGGAGTCATCGAGTCCAATCCCCTGCCCAAAGGACCAGGACTTAAAAACCTCTAGGGATGGAGATTCCACCACCTCCTAGGGAACCCATCCCAGTGCTTCACCACCCTCCTAGGAAAATAGTTTTTCCTAATATCCAACCTAGACCTCCCCCCACTGCAACTTGAGACCATTGCTCCTCGTTCTGCCGTCTGTCACTACTGTGAACAGCCTCTCTCCGTCCTCTTAGGAACCCCCCTCAGGTAGTTGAAGGCTGCTCTCAAATCCCCCCTCACTCTTCTCTTCTGCAGAGTAACTAAGGCCAAATCCCTCAGCCTCTCCTCGTAAGTCATGTGCTCCGGCCCCCTAGTCATTTTTGTTGCCCTTCACTGAACTCCCTCCAATGTGTCTACATCCTTTCTATAATGGGGGGGGAGGGGGACAGAACTGGATGCAATACTCCAGATGTGGCCTCACCAGTGCTAAATAAAGGGGAATAATCACTTCCCGACATCTGCTGGCAATGCTCCTCCGAATGCACCTCAATATGCCATTAGCCTTCTTGGCTACAAGGGCACCCTGTTGACTCGTATCCAGCTTCTCATCCGCTATAATCCCCAAGTCTTTTTCTGCTGAACTGCTGCTTTGCCAGTTGGTCCCCAGCCTGTAACAATGCTTGGGATTCTTAACTCCCAAGTGCAGGACTCTGCACTTGTCCTTGTTGAACCTCATCAGATTTCTTTGGGAATTCATTTCATCATGGACTTCAGTTAAAGATGAGAACCAGGTTAGGTCATCCAGGCCCAATCCTGCAATTTGCTGAGCCCTTGAATAAAGTTATTTACCTTGGTAGTGCTGCTTCTGAACCCAGCCCATTAGTACCCAGCTGTGCAAAGAGAAACATCCGACACCCTCCATGTGATCCTCCCCCGGCCCCGTTTCTTTGCTTTTTCTGTGGCTTCACAGAGACACTGACTTGCGCAAACATGTTGTGCACTAGAACAAGCACAATATCTTGGAGCTAAGGGAAAACTCTTTCTGGCAAGACAAACATGAACCATTATCCCACACCAAAGAGAAGTTCAGGAAAGCAGTTAGGAAACTTTGACCATGTTTGTTAATTAAAAGTCTGCCATTAACGCTGCTTCATTTGTTACATCCATGACATTTCTCTACCTCTTCCTGAAATTTCGGAGAATGTGTGCCATTACAAAGAGAAAAGATGACCATTTCAATGCTGCCAAAGGGAGTTGGGCACCCACTGCTGGCTAAAATGAATGGGGAAAAGACTCTGAATCTCTAAGGCAACATTAAAGGTCTCAGCCACGGTTTATCTGATAACATGCTCTGCCCCTTTTTCCTCCTCTGTGTGGCTAGAGCCAGATTTCGCTGCGAGAGAGACATTAATTTGGAAGGCTCTTTAGTATCCAAGTTCCCTCCCATTGTTATCTGGTTTTCCTGGAACTCTCATCAGCAATCAGAAACATCCCAAAGCAAGAGGCAAGGTTAATATCACCTAGGGTCTGATTTGGCAACAGCCACCGTGAACTGAATAAAATAGCGACAGAAGGAGTAGTTTGGTCTGGGCAGGGACCACTGCTCTACAGTTTCCATTGTGGATCAGCAGGGAGAATGCAGTCAAGCACTTCCCACAGCTAGTGCATGGGGCATGTGAGCCAAACGACGCCTCCATGCTGAGCAGACTGCCAGGGGCGCTCCAATAACCTCACAGAATCCTCTGGACCATGTGTTCTCACCTGGGTCCCGACTCTAAAAAACCCTTCCACATGTGCTCCAGTCCATCCCTAATACATGAGCACGTATTTAACGATCACCGTGTGCTTTCAAGTGTTCCCACCACAGAAACACTTTCCCAAATAGGGGGCCTTACATCCTAACTCTATGGACTCTCACCCCCTCCAGCTCCCCGTAGTCCTACACTGACCAATCATTCCACTAAAGCCAGAGGGACCGTTGGCCTTAGGAAGGGTTGCTCACGCACGCCAACATTGGTGGGATTAGATCAGAGGTGGGGTAAGGCCTGGGGGCCAGATGCGGCTCCTGGCTTGCCTGGATCTAGCCTCTGAGGCTCAGGGTCCCCCCCAACGGCCCGCACTGGTGTTCCAATCCCCCGGCATCCCTCTGTGAGGCTGGAGCACACCCAATCGACTAACCTGGGTTCCCCAAGGCTCTGGTGTGCAAGGAGAATGTGGGGGGTGTCTTTCTCCTCAGTCAGGGGTCACATTAGTGAGGATTTGGGGTTTTTTTTCTTCTTACGTGTGTATGGCCCCCGACAGATTTTTCTATGGGTCAGCGGCCACTGGCCCAAAAAAGGTTCCCCACCTCTGGCTGTAGTCGGTCAAAACTCTTAGGCTACATCTACACTGCAGGCTTCTTGCACAAGAACTGTTTTGCGCAAGAGTTCTTGTGCAAAAGGTCTTCCACAAAAGCGCGTCCACACTGCCATGTGCTTTTGCACAAGAGCGTCCATGGCAGTGTGGACGCGCTCTTGCGCAAGAAAGCTCTGATGGCCATTTTAGCCATAGGGGTTTCTTGCGCAAGAAATTCATGTTGCCTGTCCACACTGCCTTCTTGTGGAAGAGCTCTTGTGCAAGAGGGCTTATTCCTTGCGGGGAGAGGAATAACTCTTCTGGAAGAAGCCCTGTTTTCCGACACTGTACTGTAAATTTACTTGTGCAAGAACACGCGTGCAGTGTAGATGCTCTGCAAGTTTTTCGTTCTTGAGCAAAAAGCCTGCAGTGTAGATGTAGCCTTATTGCTTCCAATGTGAGACTGGGCCCCGGGAGTTTAATGGTTAAATAATCTGTGAATCACTAATGATTGGCTGACGGTGTTAAATTAGGAGAAGCAGTAATGAAAAGGCCTGATCCAAATGGGAAGTCGCACACTGCTGTCGGATCAGGCTGTTAATGAATCATTTCTTTCTTTATATTCTGCTAGCGTTACACAGGCAGGCAGAACCAAACCTGGGACCTCTGGAGCTTAGTGGAGGAGCCTCTACAGCAGGGCTATTCAACACATAGCAGCCCCTGGTCCATTTGTTTGTGGCCTGTAGTGCAGTTTGGATTTACACAGGGCCCATGGGTGGGAGCCAAAACAAAAAAGTAGGTGCTATAATGGTCTTCTGTTGGTATATATTTTAGTAGTTAAATTCCTGGACTGTCATTGCTCATGAAAAGTGCTGTCATATGGGTGGAAATTGGGTAACTATTGAGTTTTATTAATATCAGCAGAAATGACCTAAATGGGGCCTGCGTGTTGTGTAGTCTTGCTTTAATCTTTGTATTCATGCCTGTCAGTGTGAAAGAAGCTATTTGCATATATTTGCACATATACGTTTGCATGTATATGCAACCACACTTAAGTTGCTGCCCTCAGCATGTGCCGTGAGGATCATTGTGGCCCCCATGGCTTCCAACGTTGAGTAGCCCTGCTCTACAGCTTGAGCTAAAAGCCAGCTGGCTCTCAGCTAAGGCTGTCGAGCAAACGCCTTCTCTCTTTCTCTCTGGAAGTTGTCTAAGTGCCAGTACATGGGACATTGCACCATGCCCAGATGGTGTGTGGGTTACACTAGCATCTAGATTCTAGCATCTAGAGGGCCCAGTAAGGGGTCAGGCCCCATTGTGCTGGGTGCTGTACACACGTAGACAAGAGATGGCTTCTGCCCCAACAAAGTGCTAAACTTGAATTCTGTTTTGGGGGTCTAGTGATGGGACTAGAATAATTATGTATCTTAGAACCCTGAAGTTTCAAAATGAGGAGGGGTAGACTGATGTTTCTAGCCATTGCCTTTGGTTTTGGGACTTTGGAACCCTTTCTAATTCATGTCTTCAGACAACTGGGAAGCCCTTCCCGTGAAATATGAATCGATCACAAGCCTCAGGCAGGTTGAAATAAGCTGGGAGAGATTTGACGTGAACAGAGTTTGACAAAATGTTTGTGTTTTAAAAGGTGTAGTTGAGACCAGCTCTTGAAAATCAGAGCATTAAAAAAAACACCCCACAAATGCCAAGGGCATGCAACCAAATAGTCCAAATGTGTGTCACCCACAGATTCAGACAGCCTAACTCATTAGCCATTCTGAAGCTCTTAGCCATGTTGCCAGTTAATCCATCTAATCTATCGATCTGAGGAATGTATACGCCCTCCATTCACCGTCCCTTTAGTATCCAAGTGCATTGTGTTATTCCCTGGTGAGACATGCTGGGCAGGCCTGGATGAAATTTTGCATTGAAATATTGCTGTTTATTTGTTTTTCCATTTTGTTTGAGGTTATTTTGTTGTTTCTTAAGAAAAAAATGGCTGTTTCCTCCAAACAAATCTCTGCGGAAAATGAAATCAAAAAGCGCAATTGGCCTCAGACAAAGTTCTGCAAACCAGGTGTTGGTTGCTTTTGTTTGGATTTGTGGGTTTCAGATTTTCTATGCAATCCCCGAAAGATCTGATGAGAAATGCGGCAGCTAGTTTTTTCATTTTGGTCCAAACGTTTTGCCAGATTCTCCTCCCCCTCCCCATTTTTCCGACCAGTTGTACTGTGGACCAGCAGGTGCCCTGTGAGCTCTCTTCCTCAAAGCATAAATAATGAAGAAGGAGGAACAAAACCTCGGAGCTCTATTAACCGTGTCTGCACCACGAGGTTCAGTCCCACAGCACTGCCTAACCTCCCGAAATTCAGGCCTAGCATGTGCTAGGTTTATTGTAAAATCTGGGATGGATTCGCTGTGGGCGGTCTCTCCCTTGTTCGTTCCAATGCCATGGTCGGGGGGAATGTCTGTGGGCCAGCTGGGCTCCCCAAAGCTAATTGTATGTGCAGTTATTGAGAGTTAACATAAGAACGGCCATACTGAGTCAGACCAAAGGTCCATCCAGCCCAGTATCCTGTCTGCCAACAGTGGCCAATGCCAGGAGAGGCTAGGGACACCATTCCTTACCCATCCTGGCTAATAGCCATTAATAGACTTAACCTCCATGAATTTATCTAGTTCTCTTTTAAAACCTGTTATCGTCCTAGCCTTCACAACCTCCTCAGGCAAGGAGTTCCACAGGTTGACAATGCGCTGTGTGAAGAAGAACTTCCTTTTATTTGTTTTAAAGCTGCTGCCCATTAATTGTGCTAGTCCCAGAGGTGGCTTGAATCTTAACTCACCAGGGCATCCCTGGCTCTGTCCACTATTAGAATGCATCAAAGAGAAAGAAGAGAACAGCTGCAATGCAATGCAGGGCAAGTAGGCCCCGTAAGAAACAGGAAGTACTTTCGGGAAGATGGTCCATGTGATGCGTTGGGCCCATATTCTTGGAAGTGCTTGTGTGGCTATGAATTCAAGGGGAACAACATGGGCATATTGGTGACTAGCCTGTACTGCAGTGTTTTCTAGCCTCCTCCAAGACGAACACCTGCCATGCAGCTGACAGGTGCACCCCCACGTCTAGCAAATCAGTGAGGCATGAAAAGTTGAGAGTAGCTAGCCAGGTGCAATAGAAGCCCAGCGCTAAAAGGCTTTGTTGTAAATCCCTGGTCCTCAAAGAGTTTCAGGTTTAAAATGCTGTTTCCAGCCACCTTTTCCAGCTCTGGTAAGCATCTGATTTCCTTCTGAAGAAGGGCAAGAAAGCCAGTGGTATTCCATGTCACCTGGAATCAAAGAAGCCCCCTTTGCGTAGAACATTTCATGCATTAATCTGAAAAGAAGCTTTATAGACTTGACTTGATTAAGCATCACAACAACCCTTGGGATAGAACTGTAGATTTTATTGCCCCCTGACGAACGCATGAGACGTTAAATAACTATCCCCAAGATCGCACAAGTTAAGAAGCCACTGGGATTAGCACACAGGAGACCAAGCACAGTCACTAGCTATTACATTGTTTCTCAACCAGTGGTACGAGTACCCTTAGGGATCCTGGAGAGAAGTCTGGGGGGTAAGTCAACACAACTGAAATTTGGAGAAAACTGAATTTTGTTTTAAGTTTTACAGCGTTTTATTATTTTTGCACTTTTTACACCCAAAAATTTAATCGCCCGCCCCGCTACGATTAAGTTGTTTAAACACACGTGTTGCAATGGTAGAAAAACATTTTTTTTGTTTCTGAAAACTGTAGGTACTGGGGGTACTTTTTTTTAAAGGGGTACTTTCTAAAAAAAGGTTGAGAAACATTAAATTAATACTCCCAAAGTCAATGTGTTGCCATAGAAGCCTGCAAAGGGTTTACACTGCTCCCTCGCTGCCGTTTGATTCACTGGCAACATTTGATAGGGGCCTTGCAATCCTAGCACAGTTCAACGCTAAAGAATCACGGAGGTAAGGCAGCATGAGCGCCATTGAAACTAACGAAGAGATGCTGATTTACACCCACGGAGGCTGTGGCCCCACAGGTGCCTCCACCAAAGGTGAGATGAGCAAGGAGAAGCAGCATGAAGGGAGCTGGATCAGCCCCACGGAATGTGATGGTGCTTTTGCCGTCTGCTTTTGTTTGCTCCCGGCTTCTTTCAGTATTCCAGTACAGTCCTGAATGAAAATGCTGCACCTTGTTGGAGCACGATACTCTCCCAGGAACCCACGCAGGGTGTTGATTAAAATGAGGGTTGTCAAGCGATTTAAAAAAGTAATTGTGATTAATCGCGTGTGCTGCCCCCTTTGAAATGCTGCGGCGGCGTTTCAAAGGGGCAGCACCGCAGGAACCCAGGATCAGCTGGAATCCCGAGCTGACCCCGGGCTCCATGCAGTGCTGCCCCTTTGAAGCTCTGCGGCGGCGTTTCAAAGGGGCAGCGCATTAGGAGCTTGGGATCAGCCGGAACGGCACTTCAAAGGGTCAGTGCAGCATTAGCGCCTACGATTAACGCATTATAAACGCCTGCGATTAACGCCTGCGATTAACGCCAGCGCAGTATTAACGCCTGCGATTAACGCCTGCGATTATCGCCAGCGCAGTATTAATGCCTGCACTTTAACGCGCTAATCGCAGGCATTAACGCGGGTCAATTGATAGCCCTAATTAAAATGCCAGCCCACCAACTATCGCGGCAAGCCCCTCATACTGTGGACTCACTGAAATCATGCCAATAGCCCCCTCCTCCCCCATTCATATTCAAAGCAGGCCGCATTCAGCATCTCGGAAAAAAGAGATGAGCCTTTGGGAGAATAAACATTTCTGAGCAAATGGATCTCCTGCAGTGGGACAGTAATGGCACAGATGACCTAGCTTCCACTGCTTCGACTGCCATGAGAGACAAGTGATCAGCTCTGGAAGAGCGCTAAGACAGAATACAGCTTTGGGATCAAGGTCACCCGAAAAGACATGTCCTGGCCTCTCTCTCTCTCCCTCTTAGGCTAGGTCTACACTGCAAGGTTTTTGCGCAAAAATGACTTGCGGAGCATCCACACCTCAAATGCCGTCTGTGAATGGCCATCGGAGCTTTCATGCGCCAGAGCGTCCATGCAGTGTGGATGCTCTTTTGCGCAACAGCACATCACTTTTGCGATGCGCTTTGAGGTGTGGACATGCTCTTGCGCAAGAAGCCTGCAGAGAAGACCTAGCTTAAGGGTTTTTCTGTAGTGCCCATTGGCAGAGCTGATAAATTTGGTCTCCAGGCCAATGTCTAGTGGACTGTGTTTGGGGACCACAAGGAGACCCTTAGATGCCAGGAGTAAGGAGGACGGCCCCTCCATGTACCCCAGGGAGCAAATTGTCCCAAAGGGGGTATGGCTGGAAAGAGCAAGCTCAACGCCCCTTAAGTTTGTTTCCTTAAGCACCGTACCGCCAGCTCAAGGCAGATAAAATGGCACAGTCTGGCCCATGGCACTTTTGCTCGTTGTCCTCCCCCCAGGCTCGGAAGCCCGGCTCATCTGTCTTTTTCGTTTTCTTCAGCATTCGTTATTTCCCACAAGGTCCCTAGCCTGAGCCCCTCCGCCCTCTCTCCCACGGCAGTCGTGCGCTTGCACTGTGCTGTCTCTTCGTGCACGGAGAGTGTGATGTGCCACCGTCCACACCAAGGAGCACCTCACCAGCAGTCGCAGCTCACAACTCCGCACAGCACTCCACACGCGGGCGGGTTGCAGGGCTGAGTAGCCACAAGTCAATACAGTGCTTTGAATGTGTACACAGTGAGAGAGAGAGAGACAGCAAGAGAGAGAGAGAGAGGGATTGCGTATTATCTACAAATTGAGACAGCACTTTGATGTGAACACACACGATACACACACATACACACATTGAAGTACTGTCTACAAATCAAGACAGTACTTTGATGTGAACACACGTTACACACACATACACACGTTGAAGTACTGTCTACAAATCAAGACAGCACTTTGATGTGAACACACACATAATACACACACATACACACATTGAAGTAGTCTACAAAGCAAGACAGCACTTTGATGTGAACACACACACACGATACACACACACACATACACACACATTGCAGTACTAGCTACAAATCAAGACAGCACTTTGATGTGAACACACACATAATACACACACACACAGAGTTTCATGTTTTCCAAAGTCCTGACCCCCACCGGAGGATAACAAATCTCTGGGAGATGAAGTTGTCTTTATTTTGAATTTCAACATATGCAGTTCTGTGGCCTCTGGTGACCATTTCCCACCTCGCCAGCTAACATGGACGGTACATGTCAGTAAACAGGAAATGTTTTCCACACAGCATATTTTTCACTCCCGCTGGTTTGAACGAAGAGGTCAGAAAAAGAGTCCTCCGTTGCTGTGAGGTAGCTGATATTCTCTCAACAATGGATTGTGACGTACTGCTATGAATAGACAACAGATATGGGAAAGGATGGGTTAGACCGAGCCACAGGAGCTGATAACTTTCATAAACTCAGGGGGGTTGAGTGTGGCAGCCGGGGGAACTGGGGACATGAGATCACTCAGAACTGAGCCCAGGACTTCACAGTCTAGCATCAGGTCACCTCTTTATCTGAACATGCCGGTGTTGCAGGGTCTCTGATCTGGGGTAACGCTGTCCACCTTGCTCTGATGAGGTACATTTCTGTATTGCTTTTCACGGATCATGCATCTGCCTTAAGTGTTTTGCTGATCACATGTGTGCTTAAAGTTAAACACACGCTAAAGTGTTTTGCTGTCTCAAGACCTTCGAACAGTTAAGTATTCACATAACATGAACGGCGTAGCTTTGATGCCAATGAGCCTGTTCACATGAGTAAATGCTGTGCTGAAAGAAGATGTCCAGGCATTAAATGTTTTTATCTGAATCTGGGGGGAAATGCACCCAGGCATACCGCAAAGAGCTCTCTCACAGCAGCATAGAGAAACTGAGGCAGCGCAGCCGTAAAGATGTGGGCTGTGTTTTCAGATTATTTCCTTTCCAGAGGATTAGGTAAACTTAGCAACGGCTTCAAATAGTTTACAAGGCATAGCACGTTTTTAAAAATGTGATTTTCTTTTTTCAGTCAAAACTGTGAATTTCAACATTTTCAAAAAGAGGGAAAAGTTTGACTTTCTAGCTCCCCTCTGTCCCAATCTTTGACCGTGCTGGCTGGTTGAACTTTATATTTTGAAATCCTCATAAAATTTGGGTGCAAAAAGGGGTGGGTTGGCCTGGAGACATTTTGACAACATTCCCGTCTTCCGATGGGCTGTAATATTATGCATCCCGATATTTTTCTCTTCTGTTTTCCAGTGAATTTAGTGCAGGTGCTAAGTACCAGATGGTGCACTCTAGATGAAATACTGAGGGAGAAAGGAAAGTCTGTTACGTTCAGCTCCTAGCTTGACTATGGACTACTTGTAGGATCAGAGACAAGTCACTTATTCAGCCCTGCCGCTCAGCTCCCCCTCTGTAAAATGGGAGGAACCCTTCTTTATCTCACAAAGGGTACGGCGAGAATAATAAAAAAAAATTCCCGTGCAAGCTTCTCCCGGAACTGAACCTGGAGAGACAAAGCAAGAGGAGAATTCAGTCCTTGGCTTCCAGCAAGTCACCAGCTGGGGCCATGCATGCCTCCCCTTGGGAACTTGACTGAGACTCGTTTTATGTAGGAGGCCGGACGGCCAGCAGATGCAACTGGCTTCCAGTCGCTGCTGCCCTGGGATGCGTTCCAACCGATGAAGCAGATAGGAAAGGCTTATTGTCTTCTGCCCACTGCAGTAACAGCTTGGCCAGGGTTTTATGGCTCACCAGGTGCTGGGAGTGGGGTGGGTTTTCTTCACCCATACGCCACGTGAGGGCCCGTGTGTTTAAGTGCCTCCAGCATATAAGCAGGTTCAGTGGGGGAGGAGGGGAGCGACCAGGCTGCTGTGTTCCTGGAGGGGTTTAACACGTCTAGAAAAAAGTCCCGCTCAGTCTTGGCCTGACGGAGCGCAGCCAGAATGTCCAAGGAAGGCCTCAGGATGTGCTCCGGGCTGGGGGAAGGGAGGTCCGTACCACAGAAATGGCCACCCTGCTCTCCTGCAGCGCCCCTCTCAGAGCAGTGTAGCAGGGGGACTGTGTTTTCAGATGGCAGGGCTAATGAACTGGCTTTAGCACTGAGCCAGAGGGGCGGCCGGGCCCACTGCTAAAAGCTGAGACGTGCCAGTGTCTCTGAACACTCCCTTCCCGCTTTGGGGGTGACCCTCAGCGCAGCTCCGGCAGCCCAAGAGAGGGGCTCTCCCTGCAGCCACTTGGGGCTGTCCGTGTCCGTCAGTCTGCGGGTCCCAGCACCACACTGCTTGGGGGTGGCCTGGAGACATTCTTGGCCCCCACTCTAGCTGTGACTGGGGCAGCCCACGAGGGCTCATGCCTAAGCCTTGCCCTCCCTCAGGCCTGTCGGTCGGGGGGTGTGGGTACGTCTCCTCAGGGGACCCCGAGGATGCTGTTGGGTCCCTGGGAGCAGAGGATGGGGAGCCCTGAGGGGGACGCTTCATCCCTGGGCCCTCTCCCTCTCTCGGCCCACCGTGAGCCGTCCCCTGTGTTTGTTCTGCTCGTTGAGCTCGTTATCAGCGAGCAACACACACAGGAAGTCCTGTCTGGGATTGTCCATTCCAATCCTGATTTATACAGGAAGAAAAGCATAAAAAGCCGCCCTTCCACCTCTAAAGGGACCTCCTGCCTGCCTGCAGCCCCAGTGACCAGCCACGCCAGGGAGGAGGCACAGGAGAGGAGCAGATGCAGCCAGCTGGGGAGGAGAGGCCTGGGCCATGCAGCAGCGGCAAACGGCAGCAGAGGAGGTGGCAGCTGGGTTGTGGAGAGTTGTTTGGAGTGGGAGAAGGTGGCCCCGTTCCCCATGGCTGCTGCAGCGGGCCGCAGAGAAGAGGAGCAGACGGAGCAGGTACCGTATGCCAGTTGTGGGCACAGTGCCCAAGAACTGCCGGGTGCTGGGGATGGGTAGGAAAGCCCGCATTTGCAGGTGAAAAGAGATGCCAGTGAGGGCCTATTTAGCCCTGTCACCACAGGCTCGTCCCTGAGGTCTCTCTCCTGTGACTTCCATGGAAGGCTTTGCACATCAGAGAGAACGAGAACAGAGAAAGTAACTAAGAACCTCAGGGTTTGGCTCAATAAATAACCGTAACGAATCATTCCTGCAGCGAAGAGGAAGGAGGACAGGCCGTAGCGCTTGTTTTTTAAAGCAGCTATGGGCTTCTTTCGAGAAGAGCACAGCGTCCTGAGGTAGGGCCTACTCTGCCTTCAGCGACACTGAGGTAAACCAGAGGAATTCCTTTCACTTCAGTGTTTCTGAGGGCAGACGCCGACCCTCTGTGCTAATTTTCCATTTCGCTTCACGGCCTCTCGAGCTGCTGGTCTGGAAAAGAAGAGCGGCGAAGGCCAAATAGAAGACGTTTTGTGTAGGTACTGCACTAGTGTGGTGCAAGACCTGGGTTTTAAGGCAGCGGGAGCCCACACACGGTGGCAAGAGATTTACATTTCTTTCTTTCTTTCCCCCCCCCACCCTGTTGCGCTTGCATATGATACATGCACGTTGTTCTGTAGCTACACAGTGCAAATATGTACCACTCTCTCCGCCCCTCATCCCCCATGTGATAGTGATTCAAAAGCTCTCATGCTTATTACTGATCAGAGCCACTTGTTTTCAATTACCGATACTAAAAAAGTCATTAGGCGAAATGCAGCATTGAATGATCGGGGGCGCCGGGAATAGTCCAGAAATCTCCAACCGGGACACTATACCCTGGGTAACTTTTGTGCTTCTATTTGCTGCGAATGAGCTGATTCTGGCAAACAAGCCCTCAAAACCTATCTGAAGTTACAGCTGACGTGCCTACTTTCTGCCCGGAGCACTTCAGCAGTTCTGTGTGTGGCTAGCGAGCTGCCTCATTTCACTCCAGAGGGGGCTGCATTTCAGTGCTGGGTGATGTCCTATATACCTGCAGTGTGTAGTCAGCCATGTACTGCCCTCAGTCTGTGGCAGAACACAATGTGGGTGAGTGGCAGGTGGAGCAGTCCGTGGTTTGGGGACGATATTTGTCCTTAGTTTGGAGGGTACTTTGGGTGGGACGATATTTATTCTTAGTTTGGAGGGTACTTTGGGTGGGACGATATTTGCTCTAAGTTTGGAGGGTACTTTGGGTGGGACGATATTTGCTCTTAGTTTGGAGGGTACTTTGGGTGGGACGATATTTGTCCTTAGTTTGGAGGGTACTTTGGGTGCCAGCCACTCTGATATCCAAACTGTGGCGAGAGGGGATCTGCAGAATTAGGGACCGCTCTCGCATTGGGCCTTTTTTTTCTGTGTGAAAACCGGGTTTTGTGTATGTATTTCTCTTTGGGGGGCAGCAACGGCAATCGGGTTAATGCCCCAAGCACAGAACAGCAGCAGCAAGGACTTGTAGGGGATAAGCTGATGGGCAGGCTTCAGACACTGTCCTCATCAGGCAGTGGGATGCTGATGGCACAAGCCAGCGACACAGATAGAATGGCTGGGCTCAGACCCTGGCCCTAAATCCGGCTCTGTTGTGGATCACGGCGGAATTAGCGGTGGGGTAAGAAAACACGATACCTGCAGTGTGTATTTGACTTTTTAAACATTATTCCCTGTGATCCACAGGCTAATTCTGAGGCTTGAATTTGCACCCCTCTGTAATATCTAAGACTCAGCTGTGCTAGGCTATCCCACAGCTCACTGTCTTCTGCCCAATGCAGCTATAGCTTGGCCTGGGATTTCTGGATCATCAGGTGTGATCCTGGACTCCTTGCAGAGGGAGGGTAGTTTTTCTTCACCCACATGCCACTTGAGTTCCCGTGTGTTTAAATACCTCCAGGAATTGAATCTCAGAAGCTTGCTCACCTTGGCAAATGTCTTTGCGATCTGGATTCTGTGGAGAGGCAGTAGATTTACCAACTGCAGCAAAATAAATCTAAGTTGCAGTCAATATACATGTGTGACAGTAAGTCATTTTAGAGCATCAGGGGGCAGATTTAGTGTTTAAAGAACAAAAAAAGAGACTGATGTCAGAAAAACCAAACTGGATCATTTAAAATATTCCCATATTCAACTTTCTCTGTCCTCCTCTCCCATTGCAACCCCCTCCCTCCTGTAATGTGACTTTTTGTATTCCTAGCTGCTCTGAATCTTGCAAAGCAGATAAGCTAGAAAAGCTTTACTTTGGTCCATGTAGCACATACTTACATCCAATCGCTCTTCAACCAGAAACGGCCACTTAGAATCAAAGGATCATAAAACCACAATGATCTGTTTTAAAATGGTTTCTCCTTGAAGCAATTATTCATTGGCATAGGCATGTTTTGAGGACAAATTTGATCCATGCAGGCAACGCAGATCGATTCCTGCTGTGGACTTAGGGCAATATGTTCCTTAGGGAGTCATTTTACTACATGAATCTACAGAAAAACACGATATATGCCAGCTTTCCTGATTTATGCCAACACTGCACCGGTGTAATTCCATTGAAGTTAATGGAGTTACTTTTGATTGATCCAGGTGCAATAGAGAGTCATGTTTTGTAAGTCCCTAGCTCTGATTTTTATATAGCAACTATCAGCATATAATAAGTGTTATACAAATAATATGCAAGTATACATAACAATCGAAAATAAACCTGGCTAATAATAAAAGATGTTACTGTTGTTCATGCATTTGCTTTATGTTAGAGAAAGTTAGACTGCTGTGAGTTATTGCCGTAGTATTTAATTATAAGAGGCCCGTCCTAAGGTCCTCATTCAGTGTTTGTCATAGCCTGGCAAAACATTTACCTCCTGTGAGTTATGCCTGAGTAGTGACTGTAGACTTTGGACCAGAAGTACCCACCGCGCCGGGCAGTAGGTGAGCTGACGGGCTACAGGCCATGGGCCAAGTTCTTATCTCAATTTCGCTTGCTTTAAGTTGCCTTGACTTCGGTGGAGCTTCTCTGGATTTACACCATGTAAATGAGATCAAAATCTGGTGTGCAGCGGGGAACAGAGTGGTGGGCTTTCTTTTTTCCTGAGCCACCTTCGTTGGCTCCTCCATGTCCTTAATTTAATAGACTCCTTTAAAAGTTTTTCAGGCATTCCAATTGGAAAAGCGTTCCCTTAAAAAAGGAACCGTTTGGTATCTTAAAAAAGAAGCACTAAAGTCTAGGAGAGGTATTGTATGGAATGATTACTGGCTTAATTCTGATTTTATAGAAACATTATTGCAAGTAGGTTTTAAGAATTTGCTTTCTCTCTCTCTCTCTCGCTCTCTATCTATCTCATACACTCTGTCTTCTTTCTTTCTTTCTTTCTTTCTTTCTTTCTTTCTTTCCATATACACTCTCTTTCACTGACTATGTCTACACTACAAGGTTTTTGGGCAAAAACAGCCATTTTTGCACAAAAAACGGCGGAGAGTCCACACCTCAAGCTCATTTTTGTGCAAAAAAATACAGTCAATCGACAGGACAGAGGGCTTTTGCTGGTAGAGTTATTCCTCTTCCCGCAAGGAATCACTCCTTTTTGCACTATAGCTCTTGCACAAAAAGGCAGGTGTGGACGCTCCGCAGGGGTTTCTTGCACAAAAAGAGCCTATCCGAAAAAGCACAGGTGCTCTGATGGCCATTTCTGTGAATGGCCATCAGAGCTTTCTTGCGCAAAAGCGTCCATGCAGTGTGGACGCTCTCTTGCGTAAAAGCACATCACTTTTGCGATGTGCTTTTGAGGTGTGGACGCGCTTTTGCGCAAGAAGTTTTTGCAGAAGATCTTTTCCGCAAAAAGCTGCTTGTGCAAACCCCCTGCAGTGTAGACAAAGCCTCTGTCTGGAGCATCTGGCATTGGCTGCTGTCGGCAGACAGGATATTGGGCTACACAGACCATTGGTGTGACTCCAGTATGGCCGCTCCGATGCGCTTGTATACACGCCTTCCGGAATAGGGATAGTTTTCCTGAATCGGGGCCTTAGTGCTGAGTGTTATTGTGTCCCCTCTGTTAGTCATTCATATATTTACAGGGCATCATTTTCATTCAGAGCCACAACTCCCTATACTCCTTCCTCAGGGCCCTACATTTGCTGCACACCCAAAACTCGGATGTCATGGGAGCTGGGTGTGCAAGGAATCCAGGATCACACATTAGCCTTCATTGAGCCTCCAGTGGGACCTAGGATTTCATGTCTGCTTTACATATACCCACTCACATCAGCAGAGCTGCGTGCCTAGAATGTCTGCAGCACAGGCTATAAGAACCTGCTCTCTGGGTGACATGCAGATGAGGGTGCGAGAGAGAAATGTTACCCTTAACACTTAACATGGCTTTTAATTTAGAACTGATCCGGGAAAGCATTCGGAGTGTGTAATAATTTACATTTTAGTAGGGGGTGGGGGTGGGAAGGGAAGCAGCACTGCTGATCTGCGCTGGCAGAGAGATTTCAACTTTGTTAAAAATAGGAAGTGATTATGCCCAAAAGTTTCTTGCTCTTGAGACAAGCACTCTTAGCTGTAGCAGGAGCCCACTTGTAATGTCGGAGGGGGGGTGCACTGTGGGTCAATCATCCAGAATATCAGCTCAGGGGTGGTATCAAATCCAGACACACTTAAACTCAAGAACGAAAACACATGGCAATTTTTTTCAGAACTCCTACAACATTAGCATTCACAGCGCAATGGGCCACACCTTCAGTGGTGTAAATTACCACCGCTCCTTTCAATCAGTGGAATTAGCCCAGTTTAATTCAGTTGAGGATTTGTGCCCAGATACTCAATGGGATTTAATTAACATTGAAGATCTGGGTGCTGGCTGGGGGAAGTGAATGTTACAGTCCTACAGACAGGGGATCAGATGGACTTTTATTAGTTCATCCTCCGTCCTTACGCAGATGCACTGGTGTCAATTGGAGGTTGCCTGAATAAAGACCGGACCCAGAAAAAGGTGTCAAAATGCAAACATTTTAGCAACTAACTTCATTGCAGAATTATAAATGGCTGCACTGCACTTAAGAACTTATGAAGCAGTCCGATAACAGAGACCTTGAATTATGGTACATTTATTCCTACCTAGTGTGTCGTCATTAGATGTGAGGCTAAAAGCTGGGTGCCATGAATGCAGTGAGGTGTGAATTAATCCACCCTACTTCACATGTTGGTACCTGAGTATGAGTTTTCGCTTCTGTTACATAGCTAAGGAATGACCCTGCAAAGCTGAGAATCGCCCACTTGCTGGCTTGAGGTTGAGGGTGCTTGGACTCCTACAGGATCGGGCCCCCCCCATTTTCCAGTCAAAGGTTTGCCTTAAATACGCATGCAGTTTGGCAAAGAGTGGTATGGTGTAGTGGGCGGAGCACAGACCAGGGTGCCAGCCATTCCTGAAGTCTTTGACACTGAACTCTTTCTGTGGCCTTTGGTGAGTCACATAACCTCTCTGCCGCTGTTAGCAGAACGGGATTCGGATCACTGCCCTACCTCCAAGGGATGAAATGAGGATTCATTGTGCAGGGTGGCGAGAGCTTTACACACAGCAGGATTTCTAGAGAACTGAGACGTTTGTCCGTGGAAGGGCGCTGCTGTATTTGGTGGCAGATGGACAACAGCTGTCTGAACGAACTACAGGGTGAGGGGCAAGCACTGAATATGGTCTCACCTTGCTCCAGTACAAGTGCTGGGCATGGCATGCTGTATAGGGGAGCAACTCTGAAATAAACTAGGGTGTCGTGTGTTCTCATGCCACTGGCAGTGCTTCCAAAGTGGATTAAGCTAAACTGCCCCAGTGCAGTGTGGAGTCAGAGCATCCACATGTAGAGCTAGTGCAGAGCTATTCCGGGCTGTTTCCCCATGCAGATGCGCCTTGAGGGCTATAGGGTACAACACACTGCTTGGGGATGGGTACGGAGGGATTTCCAAGCGTTTAAGGAAGACGGATGTTCGCAGCTCATGAGAAGTCAGTGGGATTCTTTGGGCTCCTCTGAAAATCTCAGCCACACGCCTTGGTTTGGAAGGAATATTGCATCCAGCCTACCATATTGTGTGGGGGCTGAGAACCAGTCGTGAGTTAGGTGTCCCGCCTTGGAGATCTTTGGAATCAACACGTTTATTTTCCTGCCTATTTTACAACAGCACTTTGGCATAATCCAAGATCATACTGGCCCCGACTTTCCTCCACTCCACTGACTTTAGTGGGGTCACTCCCAGTTTAGACGGGTGTAAATGAGAGGCGAAACAAGCGCACGGTATCTGCACGCAAACCCCGCAAGTGAAAATTTGTCCCCCAGGACTTGTGTTGTCTAGGGAAAAAAGTACCATCTCAAAGCACAGATGCAGTCCTGCAATAGTTCCCATCCCTTCTTTCCAGCCATTCCCCACCGACCCCTGCCTATATTGTAGTGTGGTGTCGTGCTAAATATTTGCTACAAAGGTGTGTAGAGACTGGGCCTGATCCTGGACTCCTGCTGCCCCACCCAAATAGTCTGGCTGCACAAGGAATCCAAGAGTAAGCCCCGAATGATGGAGATCTGACTCCAGGAAACCCTGCATCAGGAGAATGGGTGTGCATAACCGTGGTTTTATTTGTTCCAACAGTAAGAAATCATGGTGCCATTTAAAGGAAGCGTCCCCCGTTCTTGACAAATGACGGATTTCGACAGATCAGGTAAGTGGCACGGCAGTGATATGAGACCTAACATCTGTGTGGCTGAGCTTTTCACTTGGCTAATAGTTAGAAATGCATTTGGAAGCAGAGTTCAAAAGCCGGCACCGTTCATTTCCCCCAGGCACTAGGGCTGCTGTAAAAGACTGTGCATTAAGATTATGACTGTCCCTGTGAGGCTCTGGGGAGGAGCTCTGAGTTTATGAGATTAAATGAGTGTAAGTAATAACCAAAGGGAGAGATGGATCCAGACAGAGGAATAAAACAAGTCTTGTCGCGTGCTTACTTAATGCAAGATGCTTCACAAAGAGGAGCTGCCTTTTCAGCCAGACACCGGTTGGGTTATCCTCTGTGGGGATCTGGTCTCCTCCCACTTGTTCCATCCCATCACCTACCCTACCTCTCCTTCTCCACGCCCCTGCTCCTTGTCAATTACACCAGGGCCGAGGGGGATCGCACGCTATCAATCACAAAGGCAGGGGCGAGTTCCTCAGCTGATGGAGTCAGGGGACCAGCTGAGAATCTGGCTCGGCGTGTTTTACGCTCACTTGGCACAATGAATCCACGAGAGAATCCGCCCCACGGCGCATATAAAACCACATGCCTACAAATTCCCCCCCCCCCCCGCTGCAGTTGGGTGTAAGGGCTCCAGTTTAATAGTACTGCGTTGGGTCCCCTAAATCCTAAGGCTGGCCCTGGTAACAACTATCCCCATGAGGCCCATCTCCTGACTTGCCTTCGCACACCAGCCTCTGGCTGGCTTTGGGGGCAGTTCTGTGCATGGCCCGGCAGCAGGCGAGGGCTTTAAGGGCGTTTTGGGAACAATAGCGCTACTGCGCTCCAATTCCTCGGGAGGGAAGATAGGGCACGTCTACCCTGCAGCGTGATTTCGAAATAACAAAGTGCGCATCTCCAAAATGATTTCAAGCTGGCGGACTCTTTACTTCGACTCCTGTCCCCCTTGTTTCACGAGGCGTAAGGGCAGCGGAAGGCAGAGCGCTCTTCCTTCGACTTCCTGCTGCGGAGACAGAGCCAAAACCCGCATTAAGCTCTTTCGACTTCAGCTATGCAACTGACATAGCTGAAGTTGCGTCGCTTCATTCGACTTTTGCCCTGCAGCAGAGACGTGCCCAGAGACAAAGCTAATCCCAGTTTTGCATTAAGGGACTGAACGAGGTTCTTTGACCAAGATGTCCAACAAAATAACGTGCAAGCTGAGGAAAGCTGTTGGCAGCTGGACCCTTTGGCGGGATGCCTGCCTCGTAGTGAAACTGCGGTAGAGGGAATGGAGAGGCATCAGGGACACATTTGGGCTGTTATCTTTTTCCATCTGTGTCATGCAATGTGTAAGGGGGCCGATCCTGTGAACTGCGGAGCACCACTGCCTTCGCTAGAATTGGGCCTTCTGCCCTTGAGTTGGGATGCCTGGTTCTTGGCCTGTCATGGGATTTGTTGGGCCAGATCTACATTTAAAAATGTAGATGTTGCTCAGGGCTATTGTAACAGAGTTGACCTTGGGTAGATGTGACTAAGCTGAAGGAAGAAATCTTGTCTTGATTTAGTTACTACCTCTCGGAGAGGTGAATTAGCCCTGAAGGTGGAAAACCACTCCCTTGATATAAAGTATCAGAGGGGTAGCTGTGTTAGTCTGAATCTGCAAAAGCGGCGAGGAGTCCTGTGGCACCTTATAGACTAACCGAAGTGTTGGAGCATAAGCTTTTGTGGGCAAAGACCCACTTTGTCAGATGCATGACTTGATGCATGACTTCGTCAGATGCATGATCCCTTGATATAGAAAGCAGCTACACTTTGGCGCTACAGGGATATAGTTGCAACACTGCAGCTGGGCCAGCGCTGGTGTCCTGTAGAAATATAATTTCTCTTGGTAATTTGGAGAGTTCTGAAGGATATTTCACTGTCTCAGGGACAAGAATTCAAAACCCCTTTAACTCATTGTGAGCGCCCCGGACACTCAGCTAAATAATGCCAGGCCTTCACTGCCAGTTTTGTGCAGCTCGAACGCCGCTAGAAAAAGTTGCCTAAAGTTTTGCAAAGAGAAAGCGATTTGCTTCTGAGCGAACCCCTGGCGCATTGAGTCTCAGCTTATGCTGAACTGAGTTACACACATCCTGGAAGAGAGTTTACAAATTAGATTGAAAATACCGCAACCCTTTAATCACGAAATAATTGGGAACCCTAGGATATAAGAGTTGGAATTAACCCCCCCAACACAAAACAAAACAAACAAAAACTCCCCCGCCCCTGCTATTTCCATGAAGTGTGTGTGTATGTGGGGGGGTCGGGGACACACTGTCCTAAGGGGCATTTAAAACAAACGTGAACAACTTATGAGCGGGTAAGGTTCAGATGGTTTCCATTTGCATTTGACTGGGCACATGTTAAATCAACCCCTCACAGCATCATGGAATGAATTTCATCTTTCTTCTCTCTGTGGGAGCAGCTGTCTCCACCCAGCATCTGGGTGCTGTTGTGGGGACAGCAATTTAACCAACCAAAGACGCAGAAGGGGCGGTGTGGGGGTTCCCCAAAACTTTCAAATGGCAGTTGGGTTTGAGGGGGGCTCGCGTGGCGCCCCCTAGTGAGCACGGCAGGCATGTGAGCAGCGGGGTTTGGATGCTCGATGGATTCCCACCATGCGCTGCCTAGGCGGGGCGGGAGAACTGAGGCGCCCCAGAAAGCTCCCCGGAGCTACGGGGGTGTCTCTGGGCATCCGATGGACGCACTGGCTGGATCGGGCCGCTCTTTGCTTTCCTAGGAAGGGGGCGATTTTACAGCGCTGTCCAGGGTACCCCGCAGGGGGGCACCCACCGAACCCCCCCCCCCCACACACACACCCCTTCCACGCTGCTCCTCTTTAGTTGCCTGTTGCAGGGCTGTGCAAACAGTCACCCCCCGCCCCCCCCGGACACGATCCGGACACCAGGGACCCCTGCGGGGGCTGCGCTGGTGCCTTACCCCGGGGGAGGGGACTCAGGCGCAGGTGCAAAGGGGGTGGGGGAGGCTGCAAGCGGAGCCCGGTGGGGGGGCAGCAGGGACTCCCCTGCGCTGCTCGGCGGGTTTCACTGCCGCGGTGCCGGGCTCGGCTCCCTCCCATTGGGTTAAGGGACGCGGCGGGGAGGGGGGGGGGGGGGAGGAAGTGCAAAGGGGCTACAGCGCTGGCGGGGCCAGGCAGGAGGCAAAAGCCAGGGGCAGGGGCGCCGCGTGTGCGCGGCTCGGGGCAGCCGGCGGGCTCGGGGCGGGCTCTCGCTGCCCAGTCGCCTCCCTCCCGCCGGCCGGCAGGCACCGTGAGTAGGCGGCAGCCCCGGGCTGGCGAAGCGCGCTCGGCGGGGGGCTGGAAGGGGTCGGCTCCCTTTGCAATTCGGATTCCTTTGCCCGCGCTGGCTGGTGGGTCTAAACGGGCCGGGGGCTCCTTGCAAAAAGGCAACAAGGGGGGAAGGGGGGGCACCGGGTTATTGGCCGAATCCGGCGCGTTGGGCAGGAGCGGGTCCCAGCGCAGCCGGCTCCCGGGGAGTTCGCAGCGATGCGGGGGAGCGAGCCCCCGCGATGCCGCTGCGCCCGCACCCCGCGCGCCGGGACAGACACTGCGCTGCGGGGCCCCGGCTTTCCCCGGGCGCGCCCCGCCCCTGCACCCTGGGCTCGCCTCTCGCCGCCCCCCGAGCTCAGCCCAGCGCCAGGCTCGCTCCGACCCTTAGGAGATGTCCCCCTCTAGCGGCTCGGGGCCGCAGTGTCCGGGGGCGGGGGCGGCGAGATGCCTCGTTTACTGGGGGCTGGGTCTGCTGGGAGCACGGGGTGGGACGAGGTGACCTCCTGGGGTCTCTGCCCAGCCTCCTCTCCCAGGGCCCTAAGGAGGACAGGGACAGCTCGGTAGTTCGGGAAGCCGATGGCTGTTGGCAGCTGTCCTTCGGTGCCTGATTGACCGTCGGCTTTGACAGTCTTAGCAGAATCCCGTGGGACTGGGGGAAAGAGACACATCTTCCCGCAGCGCCACCAGGGCAGAATTGGAGTGAAAGTCTTTTTTTTTTTTTAAATTAGCCAGCTATTTTAATGAGTCCAAGCTTAACCAGACACTCAGCTCTGAGTTTGGGGAAGTTTGCATCTAAGCTGGGGCTCCAATCTATCTATCTATCTATCTACACCCTTTTCATCCCCCACATATCTATCTATCCCTATACACCCCGTCTATCCCCCACATATCTATCCATCCCCCATACCCCTATCTATCTATCTACACCCTTTCCATCCCCCACATATCTATCTATCCCTATACACCCCGTCTATCCCCCACATATCTATCCATCCCCCATACCCCTATCTATCTATCTACACCCTTTCCATCCCCCACATATCTATCTATCCCTATACACCCCGTCTATCCCCCACATATCTATCCATCCCCTATCTATCTATCTACACCCTTTCCATCCCCACATATCTATCTATCCCTATACACCCGTCTATCCCCACATATCTATCCATCCCCATACCCCTATCTATCTATCTATCTACACCCTTTTCATCCCCACATATCTATCTATCCCTATACACCCCGTCTATCCCCACATATCTATCCATCCCCCATACCCCTATCTATCTATCTATCTACACCCTTTCTATCCCCCACATATCTATCTATCCCTATACACCCCGTCTATCCCCCACATATCTATCCATCCCCCATACCCGGATCTGTCTATCTATCTATCTATCTATCTATCTACACCCTTTCCATCCCCCACATATCTATCTATCCCTATACACCCCGTCTATCTCCCACATATCTATCTATCCCTATACACCCCGTCTATCCCCCACATATCTATCCATCCCCCATACCCCTATCTATCTATCTATCTATCTATCTATCTACACCCTTTCCATCCCCCACATATCTATCTATCCCTATACACCCCGTCTATCCCCCACATATCTATCCATCCCCCATACCCCTATCTATCTATCTATCTACACCCTTTTCATCCCCCACATATCTATCTATCCCTATACACCCCGTCTATCCCCCACATATCTATCCATCCCCCATACCCGTATCTATCTATTTATCTATCTATCTATCTACACCCTTTCCATCTCCCACATATCTATCTATCCCTATACACCCCGTCTATCCCCCACATATCTACCTATCTATCCCCCATACCCCTATCTATCTATCTATCTATCTATCTATCTATCCCCATATACCTCTCTCTCTCTCTAATCTTCAGCTCCACTGACTGCAGGATCTAGTTGTAATTTGCTTAGTGAATATGACACTTCAGCTACACCAGTGATGGGCAACCTAGGCTAGTGAGTGGGCTGCATGAGGGGCCCTCCTTCATCCCAGTGGGTGGCAAGATTGTCGTAACCAAGATGCTCTCCCGGGATCGGGCAGTGTTGCTGACTGCGCTTGCGTGCCTAGAATTTGCAGGGGGTGCTGATGGAACTGTAGCAGGGCTTTTGAGTGGATGCAGAGGGAGCACCCGGCTCTCACAGTCCATGTTGTGGGCAATGAGCACACAGCTCACTTCACCTGCCCTTGCTTTACTCGGGTGTCACATTAGTAATACCAGTAAGAAAAAAACCCTGTGCAGATGGAAACCAGCCGAATCTGGTAACCCCGCGCATAAACAAAATGTCTCACGGGCCACATGCGGGTTGTCCACCACTGAGCTATGCGGTGCCCTGCCGCAGTGGCCTGTGGAGCACTAAGGAGGAGGAATTGTGAGCAGTTTGAGGCTGGGTCCCTACAGAAGTTCCTCTGTCTCTCGCTCAAGTCCAGAGGAGTTTGACGTCCCCACGGAGGATCGGGCACTCTGGTGACAGGAATGGGATTCCAAAAGCCCCCCCTGGCATCAGAATGGATCCGTAAGGAACGTTTTCGCTCCTGCTAAGGTGGATGGGAGCTGCAGCGCTGAGCCCTGGCACTACTTAGAAAATAGACCCCGGCACAGTGATTCCATAATAGACTTTCGCTGAGGCTTGGGTGTCGGCTACAGAGCTGGAGAAAGTGGCACGGTTGACACACATCATGTGATAATGTTTTCTGTTGGCTCCTGCAGTAGTTAGGCAACAGCTTTGCGGGTTGGAATTTTAGCGTATACTTTTGGCTAAAAGTCAGATGCAACCACCAGACTCACATTTGGCTACAGACACTCACATTACACGGCTCTGATGCCTCCTAACATTTCAGGAGCCTACAGCTGCTTACAGAAGAGCAACATACTTTACATGGTACAACTTGAGACACAGTTGAGACTTGGAAGGCTGCGTAAAAATGTCTTGTGTCAGGCTTTTTTTTTGTCCTTATCATACCAAGATTTTGCTGTGACATACACAGAAGCAGCATTGTTACTGCTGCCAATCATTGTAGAAAAGAAACGGAGAAAAGCCAGGGCTAAATTGCAATTTGACACAAGCATCAGGTCTCTTCTGCAACTCTGATGGGTCCTGGCTTCATACGTGCATTCAAAATGTGTAGAACAGCTCTGATTGTATCAAGATCCATTCTTGATGTGATGTTGAACAACAATAATACGAGACATCAAGGATGCTGCGTATTTTCTGACTGGTGGTGGGGGGGGGGGGGGGGAGGGAAAGGGGAAACAAATCTGTTTTCATGTCTTTGGTTTTTAAAAACAGAACACGACAAATTGTCCTTTGGGACCCAGGCTTGTAATGAATGTTCCCCTCTATTCGTTTCCATCCACAGGTGGATTTTCTGCATGGAATACATTTTGTTATATGCACCAAGGCATGTGCAAATGTGCACCACCAGAAGAAACACAAACCTAGCTGTGGATTTCAGAGGGGATAGCCAAGTTAGTCTGTAACAGGAAAAACTTAAAAAACAACAAATAGACTAGTAGCACCTTAAAAACTAACAAACATGTAGAGGATTTGGCACCAGATTGTGAGCTTTCGTGGGCGCAACCCACTTCTTCAGATGACTGGAGTATAAGAAGTCTAGATCCAAGAATAAATAAGGGAAGGGGGGGGGGAGGAAAAAAAGAGAAACAAGGAGGGGGAAAGAAAAAAAAAGAGACAGTGAGTAGATGGTTCAAATAGTTACAAGAGGCTGATAAGAACAATTAGCACCTCCATTGTTTGGTTGGTTGGCCAACCTTGTGGAAGGTAGTGTGTGATCCAGCCGATGTCCCTGTTCATACTATTTGCATAAGAATTAAACTTGTAAATTAAGTTAAGTTCCAACCCTTCCCTGTGTATTTGGCTTGTGGAATTGGCCTGAAGCAACACGGTGACTTGGAGATCCATTAATGAGTGTCCAGGCAGATTAAAGTGTAATCCAACAGGTTTCTGTGTTTTGCCTTTTTGGATATCGGATTTGTGTCCATTAATTCTTTCCCGCAGAGCTGTGGGTGCTCTGCTTATCAGCTGGGTGGCGTTTGTATCTCTCCCGAGTGGCCGCACAAGCACCTAGCTGACAGGGAACACTACCTGTAAGTCTTTGTGGCCTCCATGCTGGCGAAACTCCTACCTCAGTCAGTGGGAGTTCGGTGGATGGTCTGAGACGATCGTTGGGGTTTGATTTAGAACGTGGAATTCAGTCTCGTTGAGGAAATACCATTGGCGTGGAGGATTATGGTTTCACTGAGAATTTGCATCGTACACTAGCCTAGGTGAAGTCAGAGGGAGTTAGGACGGCTTTGGGTGATCTGATGACCCTCACTGAGATGTCTCTATGTGTGCTGAGTTGTGCAAAAGTTTCCTTCCCTTCCTGTGGGCTGTTGATGCTGTTCTTGTTTCTCTGAAGGAATCTATGTGAGAGTTCTTACGGAGGACGGCACCACAGATTCCTAGTTAGAGGGCAAAATTGTCTGTAGACAGGCAGTGAACGGTCACTGCAGTATATGAGCAGGTGTCTTGTCACCCCGGGCAGAAAAGATTTTTGGCTCCCCCTCCCCCACTAAAAAAGGTGCAACAAAGCAACTTGGCGAGGATTTGGCACCAGTAACAGGCTCACTTGCCCCATGAGCTGGGGAGGCTGGAGCTAGGCCAGGCCCGAGTACAGGATGAGCCCAACCTGAATGGGATTGTGAAATTCCCTATAAAGAGCTGCCGTGAAGGGGAGGGAGCCAGGGAAGGGGAACAGAAGTCAAAGGAGCTGCAGCTGGCTTGAAGAAGCCGCTGTTGACAGCAAGTTTAGTTCCTGGGGAGACACTGAACTATGCTGGAGTTGGTCCAGCTGGCTCCCAGCTGGGGAATGTTTCTCTGGACTGTGGAAAGTTTGAGGTGCTCCAAAGAAGGAGGAAAATAGGGCCCTGCGAAGGCTGTCTGGCCACAAGGGGGCGCACGGGAGGCAGCCAACACCGTCCATGACCCTGAGAAGCTATTTAGGGTTTATCACACGCAATGCGGTGGTCTCGGTGCCGTCCCACGAAGAGGGAGGTTGGGTCGTCGATCTCCTGATGGAGTCAGAGCTGCGCTTTTTTGCGTCGGATCCTCGGATCTGGTAAATTGTCCCACTGAGCCAGCGGAGGAGCGGGTTGTGTGTGAAGAAGCAAAAGTTCATGGTTCCTTGCCATGAGATAGGGACGTAATAGTGTAGTCGATTAACCGATTCACCAATAAGCAAAAGCTTATAGGTTAGTGCTATAGACTCCACGCATTTCCCCCCCACTCCTCTGCTGCCAGTAAATTTTTAGCAGGCTGGCCGGCTCAGTCCAGGGGCGACGGGTCTGGGACCTACCCCTGCTGCGGCTCTGCATTTAAAGTGTATTAGGAGCCAGGCAGGCAGGCAGCCTGGATAAGTTCTGGCTCGTGCCGGGTCTGGGAGCTCAGACCTGCCCCAGACAGGGGCTGCTGCCGCCCCACGCTGCTGCCTCTTTATCAGCGGCAGCAGAAGGGGCGACAGGCAGCCAGACCGCGATGGGAGCTGGTTTTTAAACTGGTTATCCTCGCGGACCTGCTCCCACCTGGCACCCCACGCTGCTGCCTCTGTATCAGAGGCAGCAGCGGGCTCCCTGGAAGTAGAACTGGAGTGCACTGGCTGCCGGCCCCGCCCCCGGAGACTACAGCATAGTCGACTAACCAATAAGAATTCACGAGGTTACTCGACCATTCCATTAACCGATATTTAACATCCCTACCATGAGATGGAACCTGCTTGTTAATACAAGCTGGGACAAAGCTGTGCAGCGTGCTCATTGCCAGTAAGGAGCCATTGGCTGCCAGTACCCAGGCAAGGGGGACAAACGCTGCTGACACAGGGAAATCTAGCCGCTGAGATGAAGTCTAAGTGATAATGGTAGCAAATCAACAAATCCTCCCTCCCCCGGTGAAATCATTATGCAGACACACATGCAAGAAACAAGGACGAATTTTGAGCCCCACAGTCACAGGAAGATGATGTTAATAGCTGCATAATATGTGAGGGATTTGCATATTCTAATCTGCCTCTCAGTGAAGTACCAGTGCAACATGTCAGTTTGTCCACTGGAGGAATGGCAGAATAACTTCTAACTGCCTCGCTTAGGGTTAGGCAGGGCCAGGTGACCAGAAAGTCCCTTCTGGTCTTCAGATCTATGGATCTGATTCTAGTCCATGGAACTTGGGGATTTTAACCAGCTTCGAGCCACCCCTCTGCTTCTCCATTGCTTCTCTGGCTGTTTCCCACATGTTCACCAGGAAGCTAATCCAGATCCCATTGGTGTCCGTGGAAACTGCCAATCTTAAATGGACTTGGGTTATGACGTGGCATGTTGTGATTGGTTCACTGGCCCATCTAGTGGCATTTAGATTTTCAAACTTTTTGTCTCATGACTCAGTGGAAGAAAATTGTTGGTGCCACGACCCAACATAGTTTGACTGGAGTGTGGGTTCCGGGGGTGGGGGCTGAAGATGAGAGCGTTGGCTGCAGGAGGGGGCTCCGGCTTTGTGGACTCAGGGCTGGGACCTCAAATGGGTCAGCGGTGCAGCGGGGGGGCTAAGGCATCTTCCTGCCTCTCCTGGCCCCACAGCCCATGCTGCGCCCCAGAAACAGCCAGCAGCAGGTTCCCAGCCAATGGGAGTGTGGAGCTAGTGCTCGGGGCAGCAGCAGTGTGTGGAGTCCTGTGCGCTCTCCCCCTCCACACCTAGGAGCCAGGCCTGCTGCCGGCCGCTTCTGGGGCGCAGCACAGTCTGCGGTGCCAGGACAGGCAAGTAACCTGCCTTAGCCCCCCCACTGCTCATCTGATCCCCCTGCAGCAACAAGACCCAGCGCCTGACATTCCACCACCCAGTCCTGGGTTGCGACCCATTGTTTGAAAACCCCTGGCACGTAGACCACGTACGGAGAGAGAAAGAATGAGTTTGCTCTGTAACCTTAGCTGAGAGCCAGCTGGCGTTTAGCCCAAGCAGTAGGTTACAATTGCACTTGTCCTCTGCAAGGGTGCAGCCCACCTGGGAAGAATCCCCTCAGCTGCTGCCGCTGAGCTAATCAAGTCACCCCTTGAGCAAGAGTGTTTGGATCAAAGGCCGCTGTTACTTTTTTTCTAGCTCTTCCTCCTCTGTTCTCGACCTCACTTCCCCCTCCACGCCAGACCTCCACCGCTGCTTCGAGCCGCTTCTGTGATGTAGTGGGCACACCGTACACTGTGTTTGGGCTATGGGTGACCCCTACTGGCCTGTATCTGTAAGCACTGCACAGCGGGGGGTGCCTGAGGAGCCTGTGGTCACATAGACAATGACCCAACCGGTGCTTACCTGTTGAGGGCAGGGACTGAAAAAAGGCAGTGAGTATTGGGGGAAGAGTCAGTTTTTGACTAGGGGAAACCATGAAGGGGACAGACAAAGCAGGGGGTGGGGAGTCTAGAGGCCTAGACACCCCATCTCAAGGGGTCTGAGGCATCCTGGCCCTGACTCCTGTAGCCACATCACGTCTATACTGTGTTGTACCCTGGAGAAGCAATAAACCCTCTCTATTCTACCAGCTGGCGGAGACTGTTCTGGCTGCTATGGGGGTGCAGGATGGGGGGGAACCCCGACGCGCCATCACAGCTTCCCTAGTACATAGGGGCCAATCCACCGGGAGTCGGTTTAGGCCCCATAACCATTATTTTCTGCACCTTTCGCTGCTTTGAACCAGATGCTCATCCGGCGTCACACCAGGCTTCCATCGAGCTTTGCCGCTCGACACCAGTTGAAGATCTGGAGAGCTGGAAAGTCTCCTAAAGAAACGCCATGATGTCAGCGTGGATCGTTCCCATTCTATTTCCAGCCTCGATTTCCCCTTTTACAAGCTGTTAGTGCTTTCACTGTGATATTGCCCCGTTCCCAGGAGGGTGTTTCTTATTAAGCTCACGTCTCCCAATAGAAGTGGTTTGTTTCACAGGGTAGGTTGGGAAAGACTTGACCCTCTTCAATCGTCATGAATTTGAGTTGGGCTTTTTTTCTCCCTTTCACTCCTGTCATCTGGAGGTCAGTGCACTGTAGTTTGTTTAAACTAGATAGTGTTATTGACCTGTTAGAACTCTGCCTTGTCTATTTGCCTTCTGCTAGCCGAATCAATGCCTCTTTATTCCCAACTTGCTTAGTATTGACTTTGCAGTGAGAGCATGCCGCCTTCCTAAGTACCGGAGAGGACCCTTGTGTTTGAGGCCTCTTGCACTATTTCATTTGCACTATTTCATTTGTATTTCAATCACGCACTGTTATGAAGCCATATACATTACAGACCTTTCGATCGGCCTCCCTATCGGGCACGAGTGGTACAGATCTTCTCTCAGATCAACAAGCCATTTACTCTAACCCTAGAAAAGGAAAATCTTCCTAAAACTCGTGAGGCCTGATCTTCAGATGGTATAAAACAGTGTAACGCCACTGACTTCATTGGAGTGTGGTGGATTTTTAGGCCACGTGACGATTTGACCCAGCAGTATTCAGCGTGAACCAGCTGTGAAATAACTATGACCTTTAATTTTTTTTTTAAAACACTTCTACATTTAACACCCTGCAGGTCTTCTTGTCTTATCCTTGCTGGTAACCGCACAATGGGTTGGAAGGGAGGTTGTTGCTGTAGAAGGGACTTGTGAGCGGCAGGGGGCTTTGTTATTGTAGGGTCGATGGTGAGCATTGGCAGGACATGCTGGTTTGTTATTACAGGGAGACTGACTCGTGCGGGCTGGGTTATTGAGAGCAGTGGGTGGCGGTCATAAGCGATGTTTGTTTATTTGAAAGTCCATGATTGTGACTCCTACGTTACTACCAGCGCAGTAATAAATAGGCTGAGCTAGATGCTGTACAGTAATTCCTCATTTCACACTATAGATATGTTTCAGAAAATGATCGTGTTACGTGAAAACGTGTTATGCGGGGTCAATTTTCCCATTGAAAATAATGGAAAAGGTGGGGGTTGCGTTTCAAGCGGTGGTGTCTGTTGGGACCAGGACATAAGGTTGGGGGAGAAAGGGGACTGGGTTACAGCAGGGAGGGGCGGTGTTTGGCTCTGGGGAAGGGAAGGGGAGGAGAGGGGAGGGGGATTGGGTTGGGATTATGCCCCTGTGACAGGTCTGCCGGGACCCGCACTGCGTCCGGCGAGGGGGGGTCGCCGGGGAACGGCGCGGTGAGCGGCGAACCCTCCGCCGCTTTGCACGGAGGCGGGGGAAGCCCCGCGCAGCCGCCGGCAAAGGGCCGGCTGGGGAAATCGTGTTATTCCAGGGACAGTCGTGTAATTCAAAAAACGTTCCCTAAAAAAAAAATCGTGCTATCGTGAAAACGTGTTAAGCGGGCACGTGTTAAATGAGGAATTACTGTCCCTGCCCCAGAATGCTTAGGGGTTGAAAGAGGCAAAGTCAATCTTATTAGTCCCATTGCCAGATAAGGGCACCAAGAGCTTCCGCGATGTGCCCCAAGTCACAGAGGGAGACGTTGACTGAAAGGAATTGAAACCAATCTCCTGAGCCCCAAGTCAGAGGCCTCTGCTCTTTTACCACCGGCTTAGCTCACACTGTGTCACTGTAAGAGCAGATGCTATATGGCTTTGCTAGCACACAGCAGGGGACTTCCGAGTCCCTTTGAGTGAAAGTGCTCCCTGACCCCACTGAGACGTCACCATCACTGGCCCAGGGTACGTCTACACGATAGACTTTTGTCGGAAATACAGCTGTTTTTCCCACAAAACCTGAGTTACGTCCACACTGCAATCGCGTTCTTCCAAAAGTAAATAGAAAGAACGAGAGAGGGAGGGGGTTCCGGCATTGGTAATCCTCTTTCTACGAGGAAGAAGCCTTTTTCCAAAAGAGCTCTTTCGGGAAAAGGTGTGTGTGGACGGGGAAGAGGAAGTTCTTTCTAAAGAAGAGGGAAGAGGAAAAAACACAGGTGCCCTGGCGGCCACTCCATCCATAGCAATCACAGCTTACATTGGAGACAGCGTCCATTCAGTGCGGACTCTGTGGGTATGTCTAGACTACATCCCTCTGTCGCCAGAGGGATGTAAATTAGACATACCGAAATTGCTAATGAAGCGGGGATTTAAATATCCCATGCTTCATTAGAATAAAACTGGCCGCCGCTTTTTGCCGACACGGCACTTTGCCGGCAAAAAGTGGCAGTCTAGGCGGGGATCGGTCGACAAGGAAAGCCTTTTCTGACTGATCTCTTATGCCTTGTGCAACGAGGTTTACAGGATCTGTCAGAAAAGGCTTTCCTTGTCGACCGATCCCCATCTAGACTGCCGCTTTTTGCCAGCAAAAAGTGGTGGCCATTTTTATTCGAATGAAGCGCGGGATATTTAAATCCCCACTTCTTTAGCAATTTCGGTATGTCTAATTTACATCCCTCTGGCAACAGAGGGATGTAGTTTAGACATACCCCATCTGTAGAAAAAGCAGATCATTTTTTCAACGTGCTTTTGTGTGTGGACGCGCTCTTTCGCAAGATGTTTTTCTGGAAGATCTCTTCCGAAAAAAGGTTCTTCCGAAAGAAGCCTGCAGTCTAGATGTAGCCCTCGTACGGACGCTGCATGGTAAGAGTGTTATTCGTTTGGTTCCAGGGTTCCCCACTGAGGAGAGACATGCAGTAAGCGCTGGTGCTTCCCATCCAGGAGCGACACTCCTTCATGCCACACAATATTGCACGGCAGGAAAGAAAGACCCGGCAGAGAACAGGAAATGCAGACCATCCTCTGCCTCTTCGCAGGATTTGTCCTCCTGGGTGTGACCAGCACGGAGTGTTTTGCCTGGTCGGGGTAAGCCTCTTCTTTGTCCAGACTTCAGAAGTCTGGCTTGCCGCACACACACAAGGAGAGGCCTTTTCGGGGGCTAGCCTCAAGGCATTAAAGGCCACGTTCAGCCAGTCTGCTGCATGGGAATAAGCAGCTTTCACGTGCGGGGCCAGGCAAGTGGCAACTTTGCAGATTCCTCCTGGGGTAGTAGCGTAGGTCTTGGCAAACTTTGGAATTTGTCTGCTACGTCTCTAATGCAGAAAGTCCTCCATATAAATTCAAGAGAATCAGCTGAATTCCGTGCAGTATAGAGTGTCTTTGCCAGTTGGCATGGGGAATCAAAAAGCTAAACAGGGCATAAGCTGCTAACGGTTTGTGTCATTAGGGCACACTCCTGAGGGCATACACCCCCCCCTCGAGCATAAGGGCACACACTCCACCGCCATACCCATCCACATGTTTACTCACACACGTGCACACTCTTGCTGCACGCCCCCAGACACGTGTCAATGTGCACGTACACACGAATGGCTGGTTCACCAAGTTCAGTATCCTGCCACTGGCAGCAGCCAATAAGTGACGTATCAGACGAGGGCAAACTCTTGCACCCCCGGTGTACTTAGCCAAGTGGGCAATGCTGTAGACGGTGGAACAGTTCCTTCCTGACCACAGTGGTTGTGTGTGTCCTGAAGCATGGGATTTGATGTCTCCTATCTGATCACACATAACTGCTATTAATTATTTCTTATTATTACTATTATTATTAATAAAAATAAAATTATTATTAATAGTATCTAAACCAAACCTCTGGCTCCAAATATACATTGAACTGTGGGGAAGTTCAGGATAGGAAAACTTTGGAATTTGTCTGCTACATCTCTAAAGCAGAAAGTCCTCCATATACATTCAAGAGAATCAGCTGAGTTTCGTGCAGCATATACATAAGAACATAAGAACGGCCGTACTGGGTCAGACCAAAGGTCCATCTAGCCCAGTATCCTGTCTGCCGACAGTGGCCAGCACCAGGTGCCCCAGAGAGGGTGGACCGAAGACAATGATCAAGCGATTTGTCTCCTGCCATCCTCTCCAGCCTCTGACAAACAGAGGCCAAGGACACCATTTTATCCCCTGGCTAATAGCCTTTTATGGACCTAACTTCCATGAAATTATCTAGCTTCTCTTTAAACTCTATTATAGTCCTAGCCTTCACAGCCTCCTCTGGCAAGGAGTTCCACAGGCTGACTACATGCTGTGTGAAGAAGAAACAAAGAAAGTGTCTTCGCCAGTTGGAGTGGGGAATCAAAAAGCTAAATAGGGCATAAGAGGCAACTTTGCAGATTCTTCCTGGGGTAGCGTAGATCTTGGCATACTTTGGAATTTGTCTGCTACGTCAGACAATGAACTCTCAGCTCTGTAATGGGTCAAACCAGCAATCCAGCTCCAAAGCAAGACTTCCTCTTGATGGCCATGTTGACATTTTGGGAAGTCTGGATTTGATTCCGCACCCCAGTTAATTCATCTCCTCCTGGAAATATTTGTATCTGGACCCCAGTTGTGTAATTCTGACCTACCTAGACAGATTCTACAATGAGGCAGTGGTGTAGCCCCGGGTGGGCCATCGCCCACCCACTTTGCTTCCAGGTCCACCCATGCAGGCCAGGAGCAGGGACTGACCTGGCTCTGGCGAGGGAGCAGGGCGTCGGTGCGGGGGCTGATCCCTCTGTGCCCAGTGCTCTGGCTGGAAGCAGGGTTGGGATGCTGGGGCTTAATCTCCCCTCCCATCATTGCCCACCTACCCGAAATCAGGGTCCACTCAAGTGAGCCTTTCTGGCTACACCACGGCAGTGAGGGATCTAGCCCTTGCTACAGCACTTTTAATCTTTTGCCATCCTGTAGTAATGAAGTCCTCAAGCTGAACCTCTGTGTCTTCTGCACACACACATGTGCACCTGCACACGCACGCACACTCACTCTCCAGGAAGAAAGACTGGCTGCTGAGATATATCCACGCACCCAGAGCAGATATATCTTAATAATAATGTCAGCAGAACTGCCTCTCCCATACCACGAATCCAGCAGGGTGAAATGAGTTATCCGGAGTTAATGGAAGGCATCTGATGTCAGTATTAATTTTCAGCACTTTAGTTCGAGTTTCTAATTTGGCTGGGGAGCTGACACAAATAATTGGGTCTCTTAATGGGCATCTGCTCCAGAGGCTAAGATCAGTACCAGACAGCATCCAGCGGAACAGCACCTCTCCAGCTGGCAAAAGGCAAAACGGTGCCAACGTCCTTAACCAAGAACTCTTTGGATGTGAATTGCATGAAACTTTTGCCTTGCGGGGGGTGTGGTCGGGGGAAGGGGCAGATCCTGATCTCAGTAGCCCCGCTACTTTGGTGGAAGGGTTTTTACCCCACTGAGCAGAATCTCGCTCTTGCTGTTGATTTTTGGTCATCACCCAGGTGTTTTCAGTGTCGCCACAATCACGGCATGAAAACAAATGGAAGGCCCGCTAAAAAGCAAATGATTTTTCTTACAGCGTTGCCATGCCCCCTATACTGTGGGGGTGTTGTCTGCTGCTCCCGAGGAAACGATTCCCCCACTTGGGGGGTTGGATTCCTCTGCTTCACTCGGTAATTGTACAGCAGCCGACGTAGGTCTCTGTGCCGAGACGTTGCATGGCAGCCGTGCCAGCTGCAGATCCCTGTTCCCGACATTGGAACGAGCGGCACTGTACCCGGTGACAATGTGTCAGCCAGCCAGAGGGAGCCTTGCAGCTCGAGGGTAGAAGGGAGCCTACCTGCAAGTGTAGAACCTCTCCGAGAGATGTGCGGCGTGCAAGCTCCCCGCAGCCATGTGGCAGGATGCACAGCTGATATGCCCGGGCTCTACTTGAGCTCAGTTTTAGAAGCCTCTATTGGTTCCTCTTCCCAAAGGTACCCATAACTCAGCTCCAGGGCTGAGGAATTAAGGGAACCTTAGCAATTGCAGCTTACCTGAGTCTGTTCGAGGTTCTTGGCCAGATTCTCTGCCAGTGGAAATTGGTGCAGCTTCATCGAAGGAATGGGACCATAAGAATGGCCAGACCAAAGGTCCATCTAGCTCAGGATCCTGTCTGCTGACAGTAGCCAATGCCAGGTGCCCCAGAAGGAGGGAACACAACAAGTAATCCTCACGTGATCCCTCTCCTGTCACCCATTTCCAGACAAACAGAGGCTAGGGACACCATTCCTACCCATTCTGGCTAATACATTCATGGAGGGTAGGTCCATCAATGGCTATCTAGCTCTTTTTTGAACCCTGTGAAAGTCTTTGCCTTCACAAGCTGAGCATTGACCCTGGCTGAGAATCAGGTCTCCCCCATGGGCCAAATCGAGCCCAGGAGTAAGGGCACAGTTGCACAGAGGACCGCGGCGTGGCATCCTCTTGCACTGGAGCTGGATTTGTCCTCCTGCCGAGGTTTTCACGTCACATCCCTTCCCTGCCCTCCAACCTTTGCCTTCGGGGGCTGATCCCCGTGGCTTTCCCTTTGTGTGAGACTCGCTGCCTTGTGTCTAGCCGCAGAGTGTGCACCGCGGCGGTGCAGAACCGAGCTGTGCCGTATGTGGAGTCCTATGTGCAGCCCGTCTACCAGCCCTACCTCACGACGTGCCAGGGATACCGGCTCTGCAGTACATACAGGTGAGGAAGGACAGGGGCTGTCGCTGCACCAGACGGCGTCTGGAATCACCTATCCACTCCAGGACTGGATGACGCCCATGCGGAGCCCACAGACTGGCCCCGAGACACAGTGTCTTAGCAAAGGGTTTGTCCCAGGTGTTGAAGGCGTGATCGTGCCTTGGGACTTACATACCTGCACACGGGGGGGAGGAAGCCTGTCCCCCCCGTATCCCTGTTGGGAGACACAGCGCTACCTGGCTCTTGGTGTGGGTAAGGACACAGCCCCTACTCTTGGGAGCACATCAGCCTGGAGTGGGCACAGCCAAGCTGACACAGCAGGGGAAGTAAGCGGCACAGGGATGATCCACTGCTCCCTGGAGCCAGGCCAAGGCAGGGTTTGGCTTTCTTCACCCCGTACGGGCTCAGTCCCTAACACCTTTCCTGAACCTTACTGCAGAACCACATACAAGGTTGCCTATCGCCAGGCCTTCAGGAGACTTTCCCAGCCCGTGTATATGTGCTGCCCCGGATGGAGACGGGCCAGCGCCCACGCGGTCGGATGCAGCAAAGGTAAACGAGGGCAGCGCGAGCAGAATAGGGGTCATGATGAGATTGCAGCATCTCCCCTCTGGCGCATTGGTCCTGCTGTCCCGTACACCGGTTTGACACCTGTCTTTTTTCGTTGGCGTCAGTGCATTTCTGCCTGACTTACCCTGGTGTAAACGAGAGCAGAATCGGTCCCAGTGCTGCGACAGGGACAGCATCGGCCTAGTGGATCGGCAGTCAGGAGGGGCGGATTCTGCTCCTGACTTGCGGATGTGGGAGGAGTATTTAGAACCCCTGGGTCACCGATGGGGTGAACTGAGGCACTAGAAAGGGTGTGATCTGCTCATGGCTCTTGCCAAGTCAATGGCAACGAGCTTTCTGTGTGGAGGTCTCTTAGGCTATGTCTACATTGCGATCTTTTTCCTCTTTTTTTCCTGAGACCAAATGTGGGGAAAACTTTCTCTTTCGGACGAGCCCTTATTCCTCATAAAGGATATGTCTACACTGCAGAGTTTTTCCGGGATACCGTTGATATCCCAGAAAAACTCTGCTGTGTCCAAGGAATGCGTCTGTTCTTCTGAAATTTTTTTCGGAAGAGCAGATGCGCTTTTTCGGCATCCCTGTAAACCTTGTTTTACGAGGAAGAAAGGATGTTCCGAAAAAGGGGTTTTTTTCCGACATTTGGCCCAGTGTAGATGGGCCAAATGTCGGAGAAGCCTCTTCCAACAAAAGAAGCGGAAAAAGGTACACAAATTGCGATTTGCAATTTGCATATCTTTTTCCGGAAAAAGAACGCAGTGTCGACATAGCCAAAATGAGGAATACAGGGCTTCCAAAAGAACGCGCCCGCTTTTTCCGAAACGTTTCCCAAAAAGCGGACATGTTCCGTGGACGCAGCAGAGTTTTTCCAGGAAAACTCTGTAGTGTAGACATAGCCTGAATGAAAAGTATTCGCATCTCCGCCGGTGGCTGGTGGGATTGGCTGTGCTAGTGAGGAGCACAGACAGGGGCTGTTAACACACTGTAGAGGGCTCTCAGCAGCTCTCCGGTCACAGAGTGCGCCTGAAAATCCTGCCCAGTTATTCCCTTGTTATCAGGTCTGTCTGAACCCAGCGTAATTCCCTCTTGCACTAAGCAGTCCCTTGTCCTTCCAGCACTCACATTGGAGAACAGATTGGTTTCAATTAGCCGGGCGTGTACAGCCATTCTTTGCCACTTTGCTCGCCTGGCTTACATATCGCTTTCTTAGCGTGGCTTGTACCAGAGGGGAAATGAATAAACCCTTTCCGCATAAATCAGAGGTAATGGAACAGCTCTGCTTTGAGGGGGGAAAAGTGATGTGCCGCGCAAAAGCAACGCCAAGCACATTGGATGCGAATCTCTTACCAGATCAAACTAGACTGCGATAGAATAACGCGCCCCCAAGCCCTTCACTGAGTGAGAGCTGCTGCTGCCCCCTTTGTGACTCCCACTTCCTATGCTGTCAGGATGGCGTCTTCTTTCCAGGGCCGGAGTGGGTTGAGCTACAAATGCAAGACTGGCGTTCGTGGAAAGCGGGCCCGTCTGCTTTCAGTGCCATTCTAGACTCCAGCCCAGATCTGGGGCTTCGCTTGAGGGGCGCCTGCAGTTCCTAGAAGGGTGAAGGCTGTCTGAAAATGCTGAGCTTCTGGGGCCAAATCCTCCTCTCCGATCTTCTCGGGAGCTCTGACCAGGGGCGGCCCTAGACTAGCTGCCAGCAACTGGCGCCCTAGGCGAACCATGCAATTGGTGCCCCCGCCTCCAAACCCCTCAATGATATTGCACCACCATTTGGCGCCCCATTTAACTTGGCACCCTAGGCGGCCACCTAGTACGCCTAGATGGACGGGCCGCCCCTGGCTCTGACCAATTCTGGGACCCATCTGTGAACCTCTTCCTTCCACTGGGAGTGGCTACAGGTTGAACCTCTCTAGTCCGGCACCCTTGGGACCCGATTGGTGCCGAACCAGAGAATTTGCCGAACCTCAGGCAGCCAATATTGTCTAGCAGCATGACCAACACTGCCACTGCTTGCTGGGCTGCGAGAAGACATTGAGGGGGTCAATTGAGAGCCAGGCCTGGCGGCTGTAATTTAGCTCTAGTGTTCTGTGCTGTTAACAAATTTTACAGAGTCATGGGAAAGGTGGCCACACCCATGCTAAGGGGACAGCCAGCTAACTACAATCAAGCTGGATCAGAGAGTGCCGGACGATAGAGGTTCAACCTGTATTTGCCCATGTGGGGTGACATGTTCTCAGCCTGTGCCCTCTGTGAGTCACTGTGGTGGATTTGACCCCCTGTCTCTTGCAGAACTCCCTTTAGCGTCACTGGAGTTCCACACGCTGAGCTTCCCACCGCTCTGATTCCCAGGGGGGCTGTTGTATTCATGCAGTGGGGTCCTCAGCCGGTGGTAAGGGGCCAGGCTGCACTGACAGTAATGGAGCTTTGGGTACTGACCCCAGCTGAGGCTCTGGCCCCCATGTTTTCGCTCACCTTTCACTTGCTCCTGGGTTCTGCGGGCCACCAGAACAAAAGCACGAGAGGGAATTCTGAAGGCGCCTGTCTGTGCAGTAAAATCTCCCTGACCAGAGGAGTTTGTAAGGGAGGGCGCACGTGCGGGTGTCGGGACGCCCAGACATTCACCCCAGCAACACCATGACCTGGCGCTTTTGTTTTACAGCAATTTGCAGGTTGCCATGTCAACACGGTGGGAGCTGTTCAGCCCCAGACAGATGCACCTGCCCCGCAGGGTGGATGGGGAAATCCTGCCAGACAGGTAACAGTGCTGGTTTCCCGGTTGTGTATCCCAGTGTCTTTGCTGGAGTTTCCGGTAGTGTAGGGGCAGGGGAGGGAATAAGTCAGGTTGACTTATAGAAGGTGATTTGCAGTAGCTGACAACCGTCTCCTGGATTAGCTAGTGGCCCTGGGAAGAGGGTGTAGGCCTAACCGTTTCCCCTGTTGGCTCTCAGAAGGGAGTGACCCTGAACTGGGCACCACCAGAGTCCCAGGCCTCTGCCCCTTTGGCTGAAAGAGTAAGACCTTGTCTACATTGGCACGTTTTGTCACCAAAAACTGCCATTTGGCAGCAAAACTGTGAGCGCGTACACACCACAATGCGACTTTCGTCAGGAAAAACACCCAGTTTTGGCCACAAAAAACTTCCATTCCTGCAAGAGTCTGTCGGCAATAAAGGGAGGGGAAAAGACAAAAAAGAGTGTGGACTCTGCTGTTTGTTTTGTCAAGAGAAATGGTTTTTATTAGTATCCCATAATGGCTACCCTGATGGCTGTGCTCAGTGTTTTGTGATCTCTGCTGCCCTGCAGGCATGTGCACCTTCCCTCCCCCCCTTTTCAAAGCTCCGAGAAGTGTCTGATAACTGAGTGAGCTGCTCTGTTTGGGGCACAAACAAGGAAAATCATTGGACTGCTCCCATTCTGCCTTGCTAGGAACACAGCAGCAGGCAGGCTGCTGCTGCAGGGGGGAGGCTGGAGAGACTACAGTGCTGCTTTGACAGGGGATGTTTGGACCTAGAGCCAGAATTTGGGAGTGTTCAGACCAGGGGCTTTGGTTTTGCCCTTTGGAGGAGCCCTGGGACTGATGTGTCAGGGGGCTACTCCTGGTGTAGCAACAGAGGCATGAAATGGGAGTCACACAGTGGAGAATTAGGGCCATGACGTTTAGCGCCTGTGCAAAGAGATACTCCAGCAGGCTGCATTGACAGCAGAGGAAAGTCTGTACTAGGGCAGCTGGGTATAGTTGTTCCCAAACTAATCCGGCCTGCTGTCACCACATAGGCCTCCCCACACTGTGGCCCGGATTAAGCAGTCCCTCAAGGAATGACAGACGGCTCTGTAGTCGAAGCTCTCCCACCCCTAACCCTCACGCAGGCCCACTTATGCGCTTTGTGAGGGGACCACGTCTTGCTGGGGGTGAGCACAGAGCACTGCAGATTTACCTGCTGCCTTCTTACACGGGGTTTGCCTGGGGGGTTCCAGATGGCAAATCAGCTCAGATCCCCAGGATTATACCTCTCTGCTTTCAGATGTGGATGAATGCATTGGCCGGAGCCACGGCTGCAGCCAGCACTGTGTCAACATGCCGGGGAGCTATCGCTGTGCCTGTCCGGCTGGGCAAAGGCTCGGCCCTGACGGGAAATCATGCCACGCTCTGCAGCCACCCCCTGGGACAGAGGTCTCTGCCTCCCCTGCCCTCAACCGCTCAGGTAACAGCTGCGCCTGCATGGGCTGAGGCTGTTCGCTGTCAGTGGAGGGCTGGGCTGAATTTTAACTGCGGGGCTTTTACGAGGCTGTGGGAGTCGCTAGCCCAGGGGGCTGAGAACCAGGATTCCTGGGTTCAATTCTGACGTGTGACCAGGGCGAGGAGCCTTGCCTGTAACGGGGATAATGGCGTGCTGTGTGGCTTAACAAGTTATGGGGTGAGACCCCCCCAGCTGATGGGCCCTAGGAAGCCAGCTCCTGGCCAGGCCAGGGACCCCATGGCCAGCGGCGAGACAACTGGGTCAACACAACATCGTCTTTCCTCTGCGTGTGACTCCCGGGCCCCGCGGACAGGCGTGGCGGCGACGCTGGTGCCGGCCCATTATTACTTTTGGTACGCGCTGTGACACTTCAAACTCGTACCGTGAGTAATAATGCGCTGCGGCCAGCCCTGGCAACAGACCGGAGCAGCACGGGCGGAAGGGCTGCACCTGCCCGCGTGGCTGTGGACGTGATCCCCGCGGCCTGCCCCCTCTCATCTCCAGAGCCACCGGGGCCGGGCACCTTCCCTGCTCGGGACATCCCAGCCGGCTCCTGCGGCGTCCTAGCCGGCTCAGATTTCGTCACGGTTCTTTTTAGGAAACGGCACGGCCGGGTCCTGGGCGACAAGCAACAATTCATGGGCGCCCTGTGACCCGTCTGTGGCTTTACTAAAAATAACCAGGGGAGGGGGGGAATGACGGCCAGAGTCCTGGGGGGGCGGGAAACCAATAGGCCGAGCCCCATTTCCATGGGGTGAACCCCTCAACCCTGGATTCAGCAGCTGCAGCCACAGGGGTGGGGGAAGGGGACATCCACGGGGCCTGGCTCTGGGTGCATCCCAGCTCCAGCCCCAGCTGCAAAGCCCCAGCCACAGCCATGGGGGGTGGCAGAGAAGAGGGAGGAAGCACACCCCTAGGAAGCTACAAGGGGGGTGCGTGGCCCTGGCTCTAGTGCCCAGCCGAAGCCGTGGGGCAGAGGCCTATGGCCCCAGCCATAGCCCCCACCACAAGCTGCAGGACCGGGGAGCATGTGGTCCAGGTTCCAGGGGCAGGACGACAGCCATAGCCACAGGAGTCTGGTAAAATCACAGACCCCGTGAGGGCATCGTCGCCATAGTGACCAACAATTCTGTCGTGGCACAAGGCCTGATCTCGAGGGCGCTACGGAGGCAGAGGCCTGAACGGGACAGAGGCCTGTCCCGCCTTGAGCCAACGCTTTGCTGCCCCCGCCCCGTGAAGAGCAGCAGCGCCAAGATGGTGCTTTAGTTAGAGGGCAGGGGCCGTTTTACTCGTCACCCTGCTGAGGTGATGGAGCTGCGCCGGCTCGCCTCAGCCGTGGGGCTGGTCCCGGTGCTGCTGTCGTGGGAGGGTAGGGCCTCCCGCGCATCAGCCACAGCCCGGCACCATCTAGCAACACCTGCTCCCCTCGGCAGATCGGCGGCTAGCTGTTGGGGTGCTGCCGATGGGGTGAAAGAACCTTACTGCCTCGCGGCGTCTGCAGGGCGGTTGCTAGCAACGAGGCATCCCGTTGCTAACGGCCCCTGGCTGCCGCCCGCTCTGGCGCGCCAGGGGTCGGGCCATTCCTGCTTTGAAAACCTGCCACAGACCAGGGGTGAAAATGAACCACTTTCAAAGGGGCCGGTGAACCACAGGGCCCTTGGCGCACCGCTCCTCCAGCAAAGTAGCTTTGGCCCCGGAGCAGCCCGAAGGAGCAGTGGAAGGGGCTGAGGGCCGTGTGTCTAGTTCATAGCCTTTGGGGGAAGCTACTCCAGGGATAAATTAGAGGAATGTTTAGAATTACTGACTGTTCTGGACCGGAGAGAGTGGCAGCCAAAGGCAATTTCCCCGGCCGCTGCCCCCTCGCCAGCCCGCCACATGCACATTTTGGACCCAGGCTTTGCTCCCCAGTGAGGGGGAAAGTCTGGCTGTAGTTTGTGGGGTAATGTGCCCCCAGGGTTAGGCTCTGGATGCCTCATGCAACAGTGCAAAGACCCCGAGCTCCAGTAAGAACCGGCATTGCTGGATTGTCCCCGTGGGCTGGGTGCTGGCTTTGGGCCACACCCTCAGCTGCGTTATTGGCCGCAGTGGGGCTACTGCTAGTTTGTAGCAGGTGAGGCTCCTGCTTGGTGCATCTGCAAAAACCCCCCTCAAAGGGCCACTCCACGCCACGGAAGTCCGTGGAGCCACAGACTGTGTATGTCCCTGCCCCCACCCAAGGCCCCTGTCCAACGAACTCACTCGGGCGCGTAGAGGGGCCAATCCTGCGTGAACGAGACCTTGCCCTGCAGCCCACTCTATGGGGATTTCTCGCTAACTGATATGGGGGGGAACGTCTGAGCTGTGAGGTAGCGCCCTTGTCTCACCGGGCAGGTCAGAGCTCAGCATTAGGCAGCTGGTTCCCTCAGGTAGGCAGCCCTCTGGCTTAATCCTTTGGCTGCTGCCCTCCTTCCTGAGGGTGGCCAGGTTGTCCCAGGAGAGCTGGGGAATCCATCGGGGCTCAGTGCACCCTCCCCCCCCACCATGCGCCGCCTTTTTAGGTCTTTTGCCCCGCAGAGGTGCCAGCCCTCACTGCGCCACCACAGTCCGCTGGGGAGGACACCGGTTCACAGTGAGGGATTTTACTAACTCCTGTGGTGTCTGTGACCATTGCTCCTGGCAGGTGTCTCCAGTGAAACGAGGGGAGAAATACAGGCCCTGAGGAGCCGGGTGGAGGTGCTGGAGCAGGTGAGCTGCCGTAGGCAAGTGCCCCCGGAGACTCAGGCGAGCGCGCTTCTGCCTTTTTTCGGTGTCCAGCCCGTTTGACTCCAGTGCCTCGCCGCACAGCTGGTCACATCCAGCCATCTTGCCTTCCCCCAGCTCGATGAGGTGGTGAAATTAAAAATAACATCTGGCCTCCTGGGATCAGCGTTCCCAGCTGTGTTGCCTGCTGAATGCAGCGCACATGGGAACAACTCCCCCGCCAAGAGCCTGGTTAACTTCTACCCCTAACATTCAGCTCTGCCAGCCCTGGAGATGGCTGAGCCTGGCCAGCTGCCCTGGGCTATAGGGGCAGGTCCCGGTGGGTGGTCTGATAGTTTCCATCTCTGTTATACTAACTGGCTCCTTTCTCTCTAAAGAAACTCCAGTTAGTGTTGGCTCCGTTCCATAACTTCGTGCCATCGACAGCAGATGACGCCAGCACGGACCCCATCAGCCTGCTGATTCACTCCCTGCGGCAGCTGGATAGAATTGACTCCCTGAGCGAGCAGATCTCCTTCCTGGAGGAGCGACTGGAGACATGTAAGTGGCAAGGCTAGTTGGGCCCTGCGCAGCAAGGGGAAGCCCGCTGGTTTGGGTTATTGCTAGAGCTTTTACCAGCGAGTTCGCTTCACCACCTGCGCCTTTTGCTATGGCAACGACGCTGCCACAGATGCCTGGTTGGTAAGGCACCCTGCTCCTGAATTCTAATCCCAGTTCTACCACTAGGTTACGTTTCACTTCCTCTACTATTAAAAAAAAAGGGGTTGGATCAGCAATCACCAATATTCTCTGTAAGCTGGGCGCTTATGCAGGAGAGATTCCAATGCCACCCAGCTGATTACCAGAGTGCCCACAGCAAGGTTTTTGTTTCTACTGGTGGTGCACATTCACACATGCCTTGGGGCACATAAACTTTATTCCGCACCTGTCTGGAAATGATCAGAAGGAACATTGAAATCCACAGAGTGCTCTCCCAAAGTGCCACTCTAATTCATTGTCTATACAAGCTCGCTTCAAAAAGCTACCTCCCTACCTCGACAAGCGAAGAGGGGAGAGGACAGCAGTGTATTTTGAATGGCTAAATTTGAGAATGTCACTATCTGCCCATTTAAGGTACAAATGCCAGATTGCTTCCCTTTTGTAAAGCTCATCTTTTGTAGACACACCACTCACATGCAGACCAATTGGCTCAGTTATGTCTAGGCCACAATAAATCTACTTCTACTCTTATTAATTACAAGCTGCTGGTTTTGTTGTTAAAGATGCATAATTTCATTTCAAAGCTGTTTGTGCGGGTGTTGAATTTGAACCCTTCGTGCAGCATCCAAAGATAATAAACGGCTGCATGGAGATGACATTTTTTGGGCTGCATAAAGGGTACATATTATTATCTCTGCTCCTTTTCCTGCCATTGCCAGGGTTCATGAACTGCCTCAGCTGCTAGGGTTTGTGGCTATACCATCAGAATTGGGTAATTAGTATTGAGTTTCACTGAAGTTAACAGTCCGGCTAAGTTTGGTGAGTACAGAACTAACCAGAGTACAGGGAACATTGGAGCAACTAAAAGTCTATAAACCATTTTTTTGCTACAGCGCAGCTAATCAATGCTGTTTAGAAAAGGCAAAATTGCATGGCAACTTTGAACAAAGCATTTGATGAAAACCTTAGCTTCTGAAAAAGTGTAGCTGCTGGAGAAAGACTCCGGCATGGAGCTTAATTTCCCACCACGACGTTCATGTCTGCTGTAGTTATCCAGCTAATATGTCCATCCTGGAAATTGACGCAGCTTGGTGAAATAAACATCAACCTAATGCTTGCTGTTAATTTCAGCACAGCCTGGTAGAGGTTTGTGTTTTCACACAACTGCATTAATTTCAGTGTACAGAGCCCTCAGTGGAGCACTGCAACGAGTGCTAGCACAATGTTTTATTTCCCATTTCAATTTTTAAGTGCTTTGTTTTAGTGTGCAATTTGCCAGCCTTTTGCATTTGAAAGCCTTGTTTTCCATTAACCACTTTTGATCAACGTTGCTGGGTTTGTCCACTGAGGATTGATGTACAGCAAGACTACAATTCAATTAGTTACCCGGTCTCGAAATGGCAGAGAAAGTCCCACAACATACCTCATTCCAATACAGATTGCTTACGTGGGTAAGAACAAGGGGGCCTACCAGGCAAAGTCAGTTTTCAGGTTGTTCCTATTACAAAGGGGCAAGGCTTTTGCTTAAAAAGAAAAACTTAAATGATGGGGGAAAATGTTACAGGAGTTGCGCTGTCGTGACATTACTTGAAATCAACTCACTCGGTCTCCTATGTACGCATCCTTATCACGAGCACAACACTGGAATGTGGAGCCGTTAGCTGGAATAGTTCCATGCCGCCATCTAATGTCACTGAATGTTCATACCCGCAACTGATTTGGAGATTTTTGCCCTTTTAAAATAAGCATGTTGGAAAATGGGAACTAAGACCCGTCACACTAAGCTTCATTTGCATAAATAATGAGCGGCCGCTTTTTGCGCAAGAGGCGTTTTTATTTTTTTCAGGAAGAACGGCTCTTGCGCAAGAGGGGGTTTTTGTGCAAAAGCCTCTTGCACAAAAAAGCAGCTGCTCATTAATTATGCAAATGAGGCTCCACAATATTCTACGCTTAGCCTCATTTGCATATTTCTTGCACAAAACCAGCACAGTGTAGACATAGCCTAAATTACACAGCACCAATGGTGCCAAACCTGACACTGCAGTGGGCTTAGGAAGGTAGCTGGAATTCCCTTCCATCCTCATTGTGACTAAGCGCTTGAAAAAGGGGTGTGTAAAGGCTCCACTTGCAAGCAGTTTTGGTTCCACTCTGTGCCATGTTGGGTGTACTTGGCTATGTGCGTGCCAAGCAATTAGCAGCCACAAATAGTCAAATGCAGTTCTCGGTTTAGCATCAGGCCTGTGGTAGCTAGGTGAGTCTACAGCACTGAGATAAGAGTGACCTTTTAGCTACCTTTTTTTGTACTGTGCGCTGCAAATCTGCGCCTCTGCACCAGGAGTGGGCTAGAAGCATTAAATGGTGAATTAACCTGGTCTTAAAAATCTCCATCACTGGAGATTCTACAGCCTCCTTAAGCTACTTATTCCAGTGCTTAACCACCCGGCCAGTTAGGTTTGTTTGATGTGCTGCAGTTGTGTGCAAATGACTTTATACCCACGCGGCTCGTAACATCAAATGCTAAATTACTCAGTGTGTAAGGGTTCCACTCATTCACACCTAGCAGTGTCTCTGAAAGTATCTGGCAACCCTACAAACTTCAAATAAAAATACTGAACATGGTGGGAAAAAAAAATTGGTTGGGGAAGAAACCCAGGGGACCAAACTTGAGCACAAAAAAAAAAAAAAAAAAAAAAAAAAAAAGTCACTGCGCCTTTAAATAACTCTGCACGCCCCGTTGCCCCACCCCTGCCGATGCAGTAGGGGATGAATGTCCCCACTGGCCTCCCATCTGAGAAAAACAGAAAATACCGGCCATTTTACAGGTCTGGTACTTTCTGGGTTTTTTTTTAAACCAGACAGAGGAGGCAAAAACTGGACTGTCCGGGCAAAAACCAGACACCTGGAAACCCTAAAAGTTTGTTTGGGACTTAAGTTACCCTTTTACAAACACCCCCAGTGTGAATATGAAACGGGCCTGGTCTACATGCTGCTTTTGTACGAGTTGGACTTTATTTTTCAAATGGGCTGATCTTGGGACAAGTCCCATCACCTGCATGGAGACTGACCCCCCAACTAATGCTGGCTTTGGAATGGTCTGGTTTCAGGTTCATGTAAGAACGAACGTTAACGAGAAGAGGTGCAGCACTTCCCGGTGGGAGCAGAGAGCGTCGATAACCCTGCATGTCCTGTCTCAGCACCGCTGGATTCAGCCTGGAGGAAGATGCTGCAAGGCCTTGAGGACAGCCTGGGATGGAGGCGCACAGTTTATCATGATCTGAAGGGGCCCAGTGTGTTTTTCAAAAAAACTGAGCCTCTCGCAGGCTGCTTTTAAAGCGGCTTTATGTTTCGCCCTCACGGCCAAGTTGTATGAGATGCTCAGGGTTGTAACACTTTCTTCCCAGCGTCGGTCCAGCTGGCCCAACGCCAGAGACTTACTAAAAGCAAAACCATGTGGTGCTTAATTGTTGGCCTGGTCTTTCACCTAACTCACAGTCAGCAACAAATTAACCGTGTGGTACAGCCGTACGAGAGGATCTGTACATGCAGCAGCTTGTTTAGCGTAGAAGTCTGGGATCTTAAGGGGGGAAGAGCCTATAATATCAGGACTCTCCGGGGGGGGGGGGGGAGGGGGAGTTTTGCCTAACCAAGCTTTGCTTCACTGTTAGATCAGGGGATGGAGAGCTAGTTTAGGAGCAGAATTCAGCCCTCTTTGCCCACCTGTTCCTTTTGATAAGGGACCGGAAACCCAAACAGATTCAAACTGGACCAACTCAAGTCTGGTCTCTAGAATTCTCCTCTCGCCAGAGCTAGCGTGTGTTCTCCTGTTGAAAAGCAAGAGCGCATAAGGAGAGGGATAATCCTTTTGCTTCTTAAACATTAGCTTCATTCACACAATGAAACCTGGCACACTGCCTTGTTTTGTGAGGAGACAACCAGCCACGCTGGCTCGTTAACAAGGAGGGGCAGCACCGCTTTAGTGAAAGTAGGAATGGATTCACCTGGATGTGGGCTAAAGGTGCAGGGCTCCCACCCCATTTGCACGGTTCTCTCCAGGCTAGAAGGAACCTGGCTGGTTCTAGAGAACTAATGGCTTAGCTCAGGGGTGGGCAATAATTTCTGATGGGACACATCCCAACATTTTGGGAAGTGGTCAAGGGCTGCACTTTTCTATGGCAGAGCTTTGGGATCTGGGACAGAGGCTGGGTGCAGAAGGGAGCTCAGGGTAGGGGACTGGGGCAAAGGAGGGGGTTGGGACCTAGGGCAGGAGAGTGGGGTGCAGGGTCCAGGAGGGGGTATGGATGCAGGAGAAGGATGCTGGCTAGGAGAGGAAGAAGTGGTGGGGGCTGGAAGGCATTTCCTAAGCATCTCCCAGTTAGCAGCACTCTCAGGCAGCCCTCCCTCTTCTTTCCTCCCCCCCCAACCCCGCAGCCTCAGACAGGTGGTTGGCTGTGCTGGAAGGAAGGCAGAGGGTTCAGCATGCTGCCCCTACCCCCAGCAAAATCTCTCATTGGCCAGGTTTCCAGCCACTAGGAACTAAGGGTGCAGTGCAAAGAGCCACAGGGAGCAGCCAGCCACTTTCATTGGCCCTACTCCCTGCCACAGGGGCAGGCCAGAGCCCACCCCATAAGACTTAGATGGTGCATGACTTTCCTACTTGTGATCAGCTGAAGCCAGCAGGCCTATCAGCCAAGCACGCTGTAGGGTGGTGCTATTTCTGCATTAAAGTTACGTGCTGTGCGGCTCTCTAGCTCGGCTGGTTATCAGTGTTAACACAGGCAGGGCAGGGCCGAGCCGAGCCAATACGCTGCGCCACGCAGGAAGCCCAGTGCAGTCCCATTGGGTAGGGGTGTTATTCTACCCTCCGTCAGCACTTCTCAGAGGAGCCTCCCCTTTTTCTGCCTCAGGCACGGCAGAATTTGGGTGGGGATACTAGCAGCTTCTGGTTACTGCAGTTTGATTGAAATGCAGAGCCAAACCTGGCGGTAGGAAGAAGCAGGTGAAGATGTGCCCGTCTCTCCCCCACTCCTGCCTACGGCAAGTGGAATAAAGCCATGGTAAGGCTGAGGGGGCAGTGTGGCTTAGCAGGAGGCTGTATACAGCTGCCTGGCAAACACAACCACCCCTCCACACATCTCCAGGAGCATGGAAACCCCGCAGCCGGAGGAGAGCACAGTGGTAGCTACCGTCTACACCAGCTTACTGCTCTGGGGAAACAGAGTAGTAGAGAGGAAGGGCTGGTATAGGAAGCTATTCAAGGCCAGCAGATCTTTTCTGTTTGTCACTCCTGGTGCTAAATAGGGAGCAAAGGGTTCCTTAGGGTTCAGGAGAAGGAAGCCCATGCTGTCCTCAGGGCTCCAGCCATGCTTGGATCAGAAAGCATTGTAGGCCAAGCAGTACTCAGCCCGCCAGCATGTGACTATACAGCCCCCTCAGAGCCCCACAACTCTGGAGAGCCATGGACCCTAGGTGCAGCTCAGATGTGAATAGATTAGTATGTGGAGCCCTCCATGGACACACACAGACAAGCCCTTGCTGCAGATGCTTGTAACATGTTTTACTTCCCTAGGCATGAGTCATTCAGTCCTTTGTCTCAACAGGGGCATGCTCACTGGGGCAGCCTCACACAAGCAGTCAAGTGCTTCACTGGGGAAGACTAACGATTTTGTGGAAAATCGTTAATCAGAGCAGAATCTTCTGCAGTGATCCTCACAGTCATGCACTCTGACACTTACTAGCTGGATACAGGTGTGTGAGTACTAAATAGCCATCCATTTGGAGGGAAGGGAAGGAACATAACACAGCTTTGGTACACAGATGGCTCTTCCCCCATTACCTCACCCTGCTTGCAGGGGGCAAAAATTTAACCAGGGCAGATTTGTAAATACCAAAGGCTAATTGGACAGTATTGGGCACACTCCCCCTTCAAAGTAAGCACCCCCCGAGGGCATGTCTACACTAGGAAATTTCAAAATAACTAAAGTTTGAAATAACTCAAAATAAAATCGAAATAGCCTCTCCCTGCTACACAGGAGCCTCAAAATTAGTCCGAGGCAGGCCCTGTTATTGCAGACGCACTACCTCCACTTAGAGCCCCAGGAAGCACTGGGGAGTAATTACCGTAAATTAGCGTATATAACCCACGCTCGAGTGTTACCTGCACCCGTGCATTACCCAGTTTTTCCTGATTGAGTAAATAACATCTTACATACCCAGCGCACGTGTATAGCCCACGGGAGGTGAACCGCAGGTACTGTTAATTACCCTCCTTATCTTTCATTAACTCAGGCATCGGGTCTGAGCCTGTGGCGCAGAAGCATTTGAGCTCCCCCGTACACAACTGCCAAAGCACAGAGTAGATGGCCGCCCGACAGGGCAGACAGGCTGGCTCCCCCAGGCTGAGAGGTCTGCCCCAGGCTGCATGGGAAGGGAAGGTGACTGGGCTTACCCCTCACACCTTCTCCAACCTTCCCCAGCTGCCTTCTGCCTGTGTTGTGCACTCCCCTGGGGTGAGCTGTCTGCTCCAGCCAGCCAGAGCCAGGAGCTGAGCAAAGGAGCTGTGTCCTTAAACAGCGCACACCCACCCCCGTCACAGCCAGCCAGCCACATTCGGACAGATGCAATAGAGGGAAGAAAAGTCGCTGGGTATTCCTGCAGCAGGGGAATCTCCTCTCCCTCCCCACAGCTGATTACCTCTTCCCTGAATTCTCATCCCCCTCTGCTCTGCCATCTTGGTCCCTCCCTGTGACAGCTGCTCAGGCTATGACAGCCATTCTGATTCGGCACCTCAACCGTCACCAAAGTATAAACAAACAAACACACCACCTGTATTACATGCAGCTGAGTATAGCCTATGTGTGGGGGGGGGTGTGTGTGTGTGTGTGTGTGTGTGTGTGTGTAAGTAAAACTTTAGGGCAGATAACCCGCAGGTTATGCAGAGTACCGTGTTTTAGCATATAGTTATTTCAAAACAGTGGCACATCCACACTAACGCTATTTTAAAATTAGCATATTCCTTGTAAAAAAAGCCAGAGTGCAGATTTTGAAATGAGCAGCCCGTTATTTTGAAACGGGCTTGGTAGTGTGGACACACCGCTAGTGTGAAAGAACTCCCTAGCGTAGACTGGGGCTCAGGTAATAAAATCAACTCAACCTGGTTTAAAAACAAACAAAACAAAACCACCCCACACAAGGCTTTTTATTTAAATAAGTGCTTTATAAAAGTGTACATCTGATCAAATATACATGGTTTTAAAAAAACTGAATGGACAACAGCCTTTGTGTACACATCCCCTTTTCCCACCTCGTTCATAGCAGAATTACACTTTATACATCTGATACAGAGTCATCTTTGGCTGAAGAAAGATTATCCACCCAGTGCAGCCACCTTCCCAGCCCAGCTGCTCACCTCAGACAGGACTCCCTGGGCAGGACTCAGGAAAGTGCCACAAGAACTTGGCCTTAATTACACAGTCATTTTATTCCTTCCCTAAGGAGGGCAGACAAAGCATCGTTCTGAACAGCCATCAGTTCTGAAAGCTAGCTACCCTTCTGCTTTTCCTTGCTGGTCTGAGGTCTGGACTGTACAAGGCGGATACTCAACTATTCATTGGTCATCACAGCGCTACCCCCGGCCAGGTGGCGCTGCCTACCCCCAGCACCCTCTATCTGGGTCCTCCCCATTCTGCATTAGTGCTTTAAGCATTAGAAGCAGGTGTTCTTTTATGGAAACAGGCCATTCAGCAATTGAGACAGGAATGTCTCCACTGCCACTCAGTGAGGAGGGGGATAGGGGAAGGTGCCCTGCACATTACACGAAGAGACATTCTGCCTTTGTAGCTTGAGGGAGCATTCCCACAAGGCCTCTACGCAAATCTGTGGGAGTTTCCATGGCCAACGCTTGCTCCCCCAGGGAACATAAACGTCTCTGCTGTTGCTCCAGTTGAGGGGTGCTACAGTTCTATGGCTGTGGGGGGGAGAAGAGTCTAAAACTCGGTTACCAGGAGCCCTTCACACCCATCTGTCAGTGATTCAGTGGGAATCCCTCTAGCTGCTGTTTCTCAGCTGGCCAATTCAGATGGATGGAAACCTTGATTCAGGGTCATCACCCACCTCCCCCACGTGGCCCATTTTACATCTCCAACATCACGGCTTTCACGATGGATACGCACTGTCCAGTAAGGCTAACGTTCCAAGACAGATTTGCACGGCAGGTATGGTCTTTTGGTCAATGCTTCAGATGTGCAGCATTTCAAACAGCCCAATAAAACCCTTAGGAAGCAAGAGCGAGTCTAGGTATAAAACCCAGATTAAAATATTTTCAACCACCAGGTGGGAGCACTGAAAACATTGCAACAAATACCGAGGATATGCCTCATCTACCCGTCCCTCAGCCTGCCATACCTGGCACCAGGCTAAAAGCCAGCCAGCGGGTGGAGCACAAATCAGGGGTACGGGCAGTAATGCAAACCTGTGAATGAAAAGAGATAGGTCCCCATCTTTGTGGGTGTCTCATCCTTTTAATTTAGCTCAGCTCTTGGCCTGATAAGTGTATTCCCTCCTCCCCCTTAAAAGGATTTTGTTTCGAGATAACATCCCCACAAAGTGCATTGTGGCAGCCAGCATGCTAAGTGTCTTGATTGGTTTTACCCTAATGCCATACCAGGTTTCTCCCACCATTCCCTAAATGAGCCCACATGGAGCTTGTCCACTCAGTGGACATGGAAACTTGACTTCATGAAGGGGCAGCGTCTAAAATAACTAGGCCCCAGAAAGCCCACCTGAACCTGAAGGCAATGAACATAGAAGCCCGCCTATAGCAAGCCTTAGGCTGCAGGGTGCTAGAAGTACCGGAATGAGGGGGGACGGACGGACGGGGGAGTTCATTCTGTCTGGAGAGCAGGTAGGGGCTGGTATCTGTGCAACCTGCCTCAGAACATCTGGTCAGAGCACCCTGGGCTTTTCAGGCCCCTGCTGTGTCCTGTGACTTGGCCATTACATCAGAAGAGCATCAGGGAGGAGCGAGCAGCTGGTCTTTGCACATGCAGCATCTGGGATGTGGCTCAAAGACACGCCCACACACCAAAACGAGTGGATTTGGCAGGAGCCCCTTTTGTCAGGAGACGAGAGGCTGGGAAGAAAGACGCTTCTGTGAACAGTGCTGGGCAGCTCTGGAAGCGGAATTTCAGCCTTAAGCCAGACTTACTGGCAGGGACTGCTACCTTAGGCATTCAATCAGGGCTCTCCAGCGCCCGGCCGGAGCGATTGCACCATCGCTCCAGCTGGCCCACGTTGGAGACCCCCTGCATTAAGTGTTGAGAATGTACTAGCAGAGCATCACCTGAACACCTGCGCTGACCCTCAGCGCTTTGGGCAGCAGCTAGGGACAAGGTGAACGTGGGTTTTAATTACTTGGAGGCTGAGAAGATGTACCCAACAGGGTCTTTGGTTCTGCAACACCGACCATCCCAGCAGTCCAGAACTCCCACAAGAGCGGAGAGAGAGATCACTGCACTGGGCGTCTAGACAGGAGCCCTTCACTAACACTGGCAGGATGTCAAACTCCGCGTGCTGGACGCTCTTCCCGATGGGAGATAAAGACCCCACAAAAGATTCACTGAACAGTAGAACTGGGCCAACAAAGGGTGTTTGTCAACTAAGGGCTCCCTAAGCAGAGAGTTCGGATTCACCCGAGCCGGCTGCAAAGGAAGGGGAGAAGCCCCTTGGATATTTTGGCAATGGGAACCGATCCTCTCAGTCCTTGCTCTTTGGGAAGACTATTGTTGAGAGGTGGGGGCTGAGCCGTTCACCTCCCTGGCTGTGCCGGACAGTCTGAAAAAGGTCTCTCTCATGGTGCAGTAGCATCTCTCCGTGAGGTCAGCGACGTCCTCGGCCGTCAAGCCCTTGGTCTCAATTGGCTGGAGCACCTCAACCCGGATTTTACCTAGGAACAAGAGATGCAATGTCACTCTGCATTTTCATAGAGCCCCAGGCCTGGAAGGGGCCTTGAGAAGTCTTCTAGTCCAGAGCCCCGCCCTCATAGCAGGGCTAAGTCTTAGCCAAACCATCCCCAACAGGTATGTGTCTAACCTGCTCGTGCGATCTCCCATAGAGTGTCCACATTAGATGGCCCTTCTCCACCAATCCTACGGCTTCAATACCAGTCAGAAACCCCCCTTTCAGCACCTCTGCACCTGAGCCTAGCAGACCGGGTCAGAGCAGACAGCTTATGGAATGGTTTACTTAGACTGGGCTGTGACAGCTATTCATGAGGATCGCTCTTTCCCCTCTGACACAAGGCTGCATACAAGCAGCTCCTGGCAGCAGGCATCAAGACCCACCCCGTGACATCCTACTGCAGGAAATGCCTGCAAACCGCAACGCAGGGCAGACAATGGAATAACCTGGCAGAACTTGCAAGTCCTTTCCCCGCTCCCACGAGGCTAGTGGCAGAGTCTGTATGAGTCTCTAATTAGAGGCCCTGGCATTTTTAGAAAGCAGGGTAATGTATGTTGTAGCTGTTACTAATCAAGCCTTATCTACGGAGGATTGGGATAGCACAACCCCCTCGCATAGCCAAGCAAGTAGAGATTAGCATCCAATGGAGCAGATTTCCTTGGGCATGTGTCATGTCAAGTGGTCAATGCTATGCAACATACAAGTACATGAAACTCAGGGTTGTGCATTTTTACATTCAATGCCCAAGCCTGCATCTTCGGCCTCTCCCTTAGGAATGAACTGAGCCATCTGGAACAAGATCTCACTTGGAATCTGTAGGTCCTTGGGAGGTATTAGGTGGGATCATGGGATGAGCTTACACACAGCAAGAGCACCGTCTGAAACAAGATCCTTCCACGTGATCGGCAAAGCTCTGTTTCTAGGCATATGCTCCTTCGCACTACGCACCCTTTCGCCTACCTGATCTGCCCCGGGTCAGTCACTGAAAGCCACAATCAAGCCCAGGTACTTCACTGGAGGCCAAACCACTTGGCTCTCAGAGAAGAAGTCAGCACCCCTTGGAACTGGATGTTTACCTTAACCTCATTGCTCCCTGGGGGCACACATTGCTTTGGAACCCAGGCAGTCCTGTTTGGCACTCCTTAGTCAAGTACCAGTCACCCTCCACATGGCTGCCTGGGGGTGCAGTTCTCTGGGGTGGCTTTTGCTGTGCAGAGCAAGATTTTTTTGGGGGGCGGGCGGGGGGGTGGAATTAACACAGAACCTGCAGTTACATCATAGAATCAGAGCTGGAAGAGACCTCAGAAGGTCATCAAGTCCAGGCCCCTGCTCTAGGCAGGACGAATCCCAACTAAATCAACCCAGCCAGGGCTTTGTCAAGCCGAGACTTAAAACACCTCTAGGGATGGAGATTCCACTACTTCCCCAGGTAACCCATTCCAGTGCTTCACAACCTCCTAGTGAAATAGTTTTTCCTAATATCCAACCTGGACCTCTCCCACCACAACTTGAGACCATTGCTCCTTGTTCTGCCATCTGTCACTACTGAGAGCAGCCTTTCTCCATCCCCTTTGGAACCTCCCTTCAGGAAGTTGAAGGCTGCTCTCAAATCCCCCCTCACTCTTCGCTTCTGCAGACTAAACAGACCCAACTCCCTCAGCCTCTCCTAAGACGTATGCACCAGCCCCCTAATCATTTTGGTTGCCCTCCGCTGGACCCTCTCCAATGTGTCCACATCCTTTTTGTAGTGGGGGGGGGCCCAGAACTGGACACAATACTCCAGATGTGGCCTCACCAGAGCCGAATAAAGGGGAATGACGACATCAAGGCTGCTCTGAGCAGGTCGCATACCCCGGCTGCTTTTCTGCAGAATGGCTGTGGCACGCAATGGCAGAGAGGGCCCCAAGAGGGCGGCCATGCACCCACTCCAGAAAAGTCACAATCACCACTTCGGAGTCCAGGGTGCCCTTGACTGTCAAAGGCTGGGTACAGCCGGCAGGTGCTGCCGAACCCACTCCGGAAGCCCTTCAGGGAGAGAGGTGAGTCGCTCCTTTGATGGCAAAAGCTCCTGAGTGAGCAGATAAAGAAACTCCTTCTGCCTTGGTAAACACTCCTGCAAGGGGAGGCTGGAGCCCGTCAGGCGCTCTGTCTTACAGGGCCAGGTGCATGCGGATACCCTGGAGAGAGCGTGTCAGCCAAAAAGAGCCACCCAGGGACCTGGCCTGCACCTGCTGAGGGAGCATCTGCGGATGACGACAGAACAGGACAGCGACAGTACTGGGTCATGCCCAGCAGGAAGCTGCTTTGCTCATCTGTTCCTCTTTGGCCCATCAGCATCCACTGCCAACGAGAGCGTCCTGGACCACATCGCAGCCCATTCGCTAGTGCAACAGGGTGTTTACATCTCTCCTTGTGCCCCCACCTGTGGGGAGACCCCTGAAGAGTGGCTCTGGGCTGGCAACACCACCACCCTAGCCTAGCTCTTACCTAGCACTTTCCAGCCAAAGACCTCAAAGTGCTTTAACAAATGAAGGTCAAAGTCACCCCAATCATACAGATGGGGAAACTGAGGCACACAGCAGGACAGTGACTTGCTTGAGATCACCCCAGCAGGCTGGTGGCAGTACCAGGAACAGAACCGAGGTCTCCCAAGCCCCGTGTTCAACACACACTGCCACAATGCCTGCCATAAGAACAGCCACTCCGTGGCTCTGCCAGTGGCCTAGTGGGTGAGCTCAGGCAAGTCACTTTTCTGCTCTGTGCCTCAGTTTCCCCATATGTAAAATGGAGAGGATTTTGACCTACTCATATAAAAAAAACCCCAACACTTTGAGGTCTTCGGATGGAGACCAGGGACCCAATTCTAGCGATTTTTGGACACTTGTAACCTTTCAGCTCCGCAAAGATGCACAGTGGGGTACGTTTAAAGAACAGCCAGCCCAGCACAGTCGACAGACACAGTCCTGCCCCAACACCAAGTGCTCCTTGTGGCCTAAATGCTGCCCTGACTACCGGGGGCACAGTGCAAGAGTATGTGAAGGGGACTCTGCTCCTTTTTGGGGCACCTGCAGCCCAGATGGTCAAGAAAATTCAACTGAGGGCTTTGAGAGGAGCTCTGCTGGGGCGGGGGAGGAGGAGGAAGAGTCTGGCTCTGGGAGACTCAAAGAAACTGAACAAAACAGCTTTGTAAGCAGGCAACCACCACGAGATAAACATGTCACAGCACCTGTGCCCAGCTTTTCTTCTGCTGGGAGAGCAGAAACAGAGATCACCTGTAAACAAGGGGTCGCTAGGTACAGCCAGAGTAGCAACCTGGGTTTCAAAGGACTAAGCTAGAGGAGGGGTTCAAAGCAGGACAGTACCTGATATAAAGAGCTTCTTGGCTGGATTGTAGAACGAAGTGAATGAGGAATACACCACGGGAATAACTGGAACCTAGGTGGGGAAAGAGTACACAAAGGGATTTTTGTATTAAAATAGCATGGCACCAGCCAACACCGGGGCCCCACTGTATGAGGTACTCTACAGACACAGAGCAGAGCCCTAATCCTGATGAACCTGCCATCCAAGGCCAAGAACAGAGGGTAGGAGAAAGTTAATCCCTCCGCTCCTGTATGTAAAATGGAGTCCAAGATTAAGGCTCAGGTGTTCAGTAAGGTATCAGGCCCTTCACGCCCATTGAAATCTGTGGAAATTAGGCAACCCCATCCCTTTGAGTGGGGCCCCAAGTGACTTTCCTAAGATCACGAGGAGCACTGGGAATGGACCCGAGATCTCAGGCCAGCGCTCTACCCAGTGTCACACTTGCTGACTAGTCCAAGCCTAAAGCCACTGTCCTGCTGAGCCACGTTTAATCCTTCTGCCCCCTCAGTGGAGAAGCAGCTCTAACACGCCCTGCAAAGGCTTCTAAGCCCACGCGAGGAGCAGGCCAGCTGGGGCTAGTTAAACATTTCAGAACAGGAATCGCTGTTTCCAGTCACTTCTGAGGAGCCTCTGACAGAACGATAGAGAAGAGACAGCAATTTGTACATCTGGCACATTATAAAGAATCCTTGACGACTGGCAGAGAACGCCAATGGAGCCAGTCACCACCAATCCATCTTTACTGACGGTCACTGGGTGATTTATTTGCGGTAGTTAGCTGGCATTAGCTTGGTAAGTCATACTGGGTTTGAGCTGCCCATTAGATACGAAGGAGGCGGAGGCAAATATACTGGAAATAGGTTAACAGCTACAATCTGAGTATTTTCTTCTTCACTGTCCCCCGATCGGGATGTTAAAATGGCTAACTGGTTAAACACTGCGTTTAGTCATTTTAACTTCAGGCCTGCCGCCCAGCCCCATTGCAGCTGTGGAGGCCCGGCATGGCCGGCAGCGGTGGCCAGTCAATACAGGTGACCTAGGCGGTCACCATGGGAACCAAGAAAAACAGCCATTGACGGCTTTGGAGGCCAGGGGCGCCAATCATGCATTTCACCTAGGGCACCAGTTACCAGCAGCTAGTCTAGGGCTGCTCCTGATGGCCGGCCACTACCGGAGCTCATTGTCAAGGGTTATTTAACATCCTTAGTCCATTATGGTCCCTTGAAAGTTTGTTTACACACCACCATCATGCCTTCCGCAAACACAGAACAGATAGGAGAGATCACAGAGTTCAGTGTTTGGCTTTCAAAGTCGGTAGGACTTCCTAAGCCGGGAGAAAGCTGTCTGGGTATTTTGCGTCAAATAAGTTTAGTCAAGTCCCAAAGTCTTGGGAGCATGGTTATAATGGCAGAATAGAATGCTATAATAGCATTGTATAGCACTAGAATAGCTTGGCTATAATGGCTAGGGCAGGCCCAGGCAAGATGCAGTCCGGGGGCCAGATCTGGCCCACCTAACACTTTGATCTGGCCCCCGGACTACATCTCGCCACTTTCTATTTATATCCTGCTGCCCGTGCCACAGAATTTCCAGGCAGTGGTTCAGGCAGCAGGAGTCTATTTAAATGGCCGTGGTACTAGCCAGGCAGGGGCCAGAGCCGCGAGCCTTTTAAATAGCTGTAGCAACCCGGGGCGACTGCCGGGCAACATGGTAGCAAAGAGGCTGGGAGCCATTTAAATTGCTGCTATTTAAAGGGCTTGCGGCTCCTGGGCCGGTCACTACTGCGTTGCCTGGCAGTCACCTGGGGTTGCTACAGTGATTTAAAGGGCTCCCGGTTGCAGCTCTACCCTGGCAGGGGCCAGAGCCGGGAGCCCTTTGCTGGGTTTTTAATTCAAAGCTTCTGGTCCCAGACAACTCTGGGGAGAGGCTAGTCCCCAGCCCTGCTCCTACTCCTTCCGGGGTGGGGGAGCGGAGCCAGCCTGTGACCACATCTCAAAATTCGTTAAGTGGCCCCCCGGGCAAGGAGCATACAAGTCCCACATCCTCCGCCAACTTATCTATAGTGGCGAAACACTGGCGTGTACACCCAGCAGTGTCAATCAAAAAAAACCACACCTACTATCTGCACAGTTAACATTGTTTGGGAAGGGCATGGGCAACTGGTAACACAGGCAAGGGAAGGCACTGCCTTCCCAAAAGTGCCTACATGCCCCAGCCGCAGTGCAGCAGCCTGGCTTCCCCAGCCACCAGGGAGGGCTGGGGCCGGAGCCACAGCACAACAGCCCTGGTCCTCCAGGTGGCCAGGAAGGATTGGGCTGGGGTGGGAGGGGCTTGGCTCCAGGGGTGGGGCCTCAGGTGGAAGAGGCGGGTCTGGCACATGCACCTTCCCCAGCTGGGCCTTCACTCACCACCCATGGGGAAGGGGGGTGTTACAAGGCATTGTTTGCTGGTGTCTGTCAGCTCACTGAGTCTAGATGGGGGGTGGGATAGCCTAGCTATAGCGGACAAAGCAGTCAGCCAGACAAGACCTCAGGAATGGCCGAGTTAATCACCTGCTCCTTCCCAAACCCCAGTGACATACAGGAACACTCAAGCATGCCAGATACAGGGCTCTCCATTGCTTAGCAGCAGCTATTTCAGAAGGAAGGGCTGCGACTAGCATGTGAAACCCCATGGAGCGCTCTGGTTCTCGAGCTGCATTGCCCCTCTTTGAGGGACCTTTGAGTGGGCTATGGGGAGAAATCTCCCCTGGGCTGCTTTAGGTTGGCCCTGCTGCTGCTTGTGCTGTACCCATGAGAGATGGGGAAGGAGGCTTCCCCCGGGCTGTTGCGTGGCTTTTCACCCACAAATCATCCCAGAGACTGAAGATCAGAGGAGTGGGGAGCCAATAGGCTGGTGCCACCCTTCAGCGTGAAGGAGTCTGCTTTGGGAGAGGAGAAATCAAGCCCCAGCAAGTCTCAGAGCACATCCGTGCCCATGTTCCTGTGTGCAAAACTGCAGAGGCCTCGTGTTCAGCCCAGAAGGGTCACAGCTGCTAAAACGTGTTCTGCTTATAGTGCAGCAGGGAGAGAGGTTTACTGCTGGCCGGATCAGCCCTCCACAAACAAGACCGGAACAAGAGCCTCAAAAGTTTCAGGAGCCATCTTTCAAGGGGATTCATATTTCAGGGTGCCTGGTGAGAAAGCTGCTCCTCTCTGCCATTTACTGTCTTGGGCACTCTGTCACTTAGCATGCTCACGTGTATGGACCACTCAAGAATTCCCACGTGGCCAGTGGCAGTCCTTTCGGTGGAAGGCCTGTTTAGGTCGTTGGCAGCCCTAAGAGGTCAGCAAGCTTTACCTGCGCCTGTACCGCGAGATGGAAAGCGCCTTTCTTGAATGGTAACAAGTCCCCATTCCCGTTCCTCGTGCCTTCTGGGTACACCCAAACCTTCACCTGCAAGACAGGGAGAGCAGCTGAACAAACGGAATTCACAGCTGTAGAATTTACCCACATAATCTCTGACCAAACACAATCTCTCTAGACTGTATGCCTGTTCTGAGTTGCTTGGAACAGAAGATGGTGCTGTGGGTTGTAGGTAGTCAGGATGGACATCTGAAGTCCACATTAGTTCTCCTAGTATCCTCCTGTACTTAATCCACTGGACAACTATGTCCCATAATGTGCATCACTCTACTCTAAAACCGTGTGTGTGCTAGGCACTGCTAGTCTCTATTGGCCATGTACCATACTCACGTTCTCATCCAACATTGTCTGAGCCACTCCAGCCATCACCGTCTTGGCATTGCTTGTGCTCTTCCTGTTGATGAAGATGACACCACCCAGGTACATGATCAGGCCCACTGGCCCTGTATACAGCAGCTCCTTCTTGCCGATCTGAACACAGTTATCGGGGAGGATTTCCATCAACCCTAAGCCCGGAGCAGAAAGAGGGAGAGAGAAAGACCCACCCACAGTAAGCCAAGCTGGAACACCCTTCTTCCACCTGCAAACCAGAGCGGCAGTGGATGAACATGAGCCAGGCTTGCCGGCAAGTGTCCGGAGCTAAGAGACTCAACAGGCTGTGTGTGCAAGCAGGGCGGCAGTTCACCAGCACAGCTGGTGCTCAAAGCACCGAGGTATTTCAGGTATTAGACACCAAAGAGAGTTGGTCATTCCATCCTCTTATGAGACCAGGGCAGGGCATGGGGGCAGAAGGGGGAAGGAAACCTGGGGAACAGGCAGCTGTTTTAGGAGGTCTGCTTCAGAGGCCTCCTTTGTTCTATGGCAGAGGAGCAGCAGGAAACATACTTGGGCATGCTATGACCTTGGCTTCTTGAATAGGGGCGGCAGCCCAGAAAGGTAATTTAAAATACAGGCACCTGCTGCCATACTGAAAAGCCAAGGGCTGCAAGCAAGGGGTTGCGATGGGGGAAACCTGGGTTTTATTCCAGCTCGGCCATTGCTCACTTTGCCTCAGCGTTAGCCCCCCTGCTTGCTCCCACATCTATAAGGTGGAGTCTGACTCCACCACCATCTTCAGATCTCCTGATCCTTCGTGGACTTGAGTGGCATTTGTACAGCACCGAGCACAGCGGGTTCCTGCTCCACAGCCGAGACCCTAAGGTCTCTCTCCGTATCCAAGGACGCTAACAGTGCAGTCTCAATTGCAGAGTTGCGGTGCTGTGCCACCATCTCCTCCCTCCTTCAAAGGGCTCCATTTGCCCACCTGCTTAGCCAAGCTAGTTTAAACCCTTTCACTACCCCTGCCACGTTCACATCTGTCAAGAGGAACAAGCCCTGGGGATGTACCCAAGCAAGCCAAGAGGCATTCCAGCTGAAGCATTGACCCTCAGGACCAGTGTCCCAACCTGGAGAAAGTGGGAGAATGGCCTCTGGGTGCCCCTCCACATCCCTCATTGCCTGGCTTGTCTTTTAGATCTTTGCAGGGGAGGAAGGTTGCTTTGCAGTCCCCTGATAGAGCAGCCTGTCAATTTTGAATGGAGTACCTGACCCTAGGCCACAGGCAGACCTTAACCTTTCCATGAAACTGCAGGTTCATGCCTGCCGTCGGTCAGTAATTGGGGAGGCCCTACTATACCTGTTCAGAGCCTCAGGCCAGGTCTATACTGGTGGAGAAATAGTGATGCAAGATAAACAACACAGTTCACATAGCTGGAGTCGATGTACCTTGCATTGATTTTTCTGGGAGGGCCGCACAGCGAGTGGGCAACAGGAAAAAACTCCCCCATCGACTGCTCTTCCTCCTCGTAACTGAGGCGCTTTGGGGTCAACAGAGGGCGCCCTCAGTGTTCGATTTAGCAGGTCCTTACCAGACCCGCTAAATCGAATGCCAGAAGCTCAATGTCCAGAGCATCTATCTTTGCAGAAGTGTATTTGTGCCCTTGGGTAGCTATAGTAACAAATATCCAGCATAGGATCATTAGAAAGCACAGACAGAAGTGAAGGGGAGGGGGAGAAGGGAGGAGAGTGTCACATTCTTTTCCCCAGGGGGGGCACAGCGCCGGTCAGCGACCGTTTGACTAGAACTCACACCACTGATTCCCTCTTGTGACTGTGTTGGATTATCCCACAGCTGTTCTTACATCTGCCTCCCAAGCATCTGGTGGCGGCACTCACCATCATGGACGACACTGAACCAGACAGACCTGGGGGGCTGATCCAGCCAGGCAATAGCTAGGCTGCTACATACCAGGCTACAGAGCTCAGCACTTCCCACTGCTATGGTTAGAGAGCCAGACCATAGGCACTCCCCCCTCTTGCCCCCCGAATATACGGTGCATCTCTTCCCTTAATACACTGCTGTGCCTTTGGACACCTGTGGGGCAATTTCTGCTGATGGAACTGGCCAATGTACTTTGTGACACCCAAAGAGGGCTCCTGTTGCCTCTTCCACAACACAGCTTGGATACTCTCCCACTCAGGTACAAGCGCAGAGCTTCCCCAACAGCAAAACTAGGTGTCATGCCTCCCCCCCACACACCTGTTCCCTTTTGAACAAGACCACATCTTTCCCCACCCAAGCAACTCACCCATCATGTCCAGGATGCTCTGATGGTTTGACACGATGACACATGGCCCCTCCATCTGGAAGTTCTCCAGACCTTGCACCTCAAACGTCAGGCCATAAATATACTTGAAGGTCTTGACGATATTGGCAATGATTCTGCATAGACGAGAGAAGAAAGTCAGGAGCCAGCAGGCCTCTCAGAGTCAAAAAGGGTCTACATGACAGCGTGGAAGATGCACTAGGGCAGGAGAAAGAATCTATAAGCCAGAGGAAGAGGCCTGAGGAGCAAAAAGAGGGTCACTTTCCTTGGTAAGGGTAATACATACCACAACCATTCACATCCCTACTTCATAGGACACTAGTGTCAAGCCAAGACAAACTATCATTTGTTCTCTCTAGCCTGCTCTAAGATATCTCCAGTGATGGAGATTCCACGACCTCTCTGGGCAATTTATTCCAGTGCTTAACCACCCTAACAGGTAGAAAGTTTTTTCTAATGTCCAACCTAAACCTCCCTTGCTGCAATTTAAGCCCATTGCTTCTTGTCCTATCAGACATTAAGGAAAATAATTGTTTTCCCTTCTCCAAACACCTCTTTTAAGTACTTGAAAGCTACTATCACGTCGGCTACATCTACACTGCACAGTTATTTCAAAATAAGCTATTCCAGAACAGTTATTCCGAAATAGCACTTCTACACTGCAAGGAAGCCTCAATATTAGTCTGAGGCAGGCTTTCCAAATGTAGACATGCTATCTCGATTTAGATCCCCAGGAGGAATAACTTAGCCCCTCACCAGAGCCATTCTATTTCAAAATAGCGGAAGTGGAGCATCTACACACGCCTTATTTCGAAACAGGCATTCTTCATAGAATGAGGTTTACAGAAGTCAGAATAAGCCATCTGTTATTTCAAAAATATTTCAAAACAGAATTGCAGTGTAGATGCTCGCATAGTTATTTCAGAATAAAGGCCATTATTCCAAAATATCTTTTCTGTGTAAACACCCTCCCAGTCTTCTCTCCCCCAAACTAAACAAACCCAGTTCTTTCAGTCTTCCCTCATAGGTCAGGTTTTCTAGACCTTTAATCATTTTTGCTGCTCTTCTCTGGACCTTCTCCATATCTTTCCTGAAATGTGGTGCCCAGAACTGGACACAATACTCCAATTGAGGCCCAATCAGCACAGAGTAGAGGGGAAGAAGGACTTCTCGTATCTTGCTCACAACACTCCTCTTAATGCACCCTAGAATGAAGTTTGCTGCTTTTGCAGTGTGACACTGTTGACTCGTATTTAACTTGTGGTCCACTACGACCCCCAGATCCCTTTCTGCAGTGCTCCTTCCTAGACAGTCACTTCCCATTCTTCTGGATGTGTGAAACGGATTGTTCCTTCCCAAGTGAAGTACTTTGCATTTGTCCTTATTAAGCTGCATCCTATTTGCTTCAGACCATTTCTCCAGAAGATGAACGAGTGAGACAGCACTGAAGGTTAACAAGGAATATGAATGCACTTCATACTCCCATACTGCTGGTAGGGCAAGGAAGAGAGGGAGACAGGTCTTTTAGACTGGCTCTCATCTTGGGGTAGAGGGTGCTAACACGCCCTAACCGAACCTTCCCACACGAACACGCCAGGCACAGCCCCGTCGCCAAGACTAAAGTCTCATGCATGAATGGGATGGGATGGGCGCCTTCCTGCCCCAATACACCCCTGAGCAAAGGGGACGGCAATTTCCAAAGCTCCTGCTGGCTGCCCCTTCCCCCTCTGCCCAGGCTTGCCCCCACTGGCATGGAGCAGCAATTCTGCAGCCAGGTAGGGCTGTTTCGCTTGTGCCCACACAACAGCTTCTGCCAGCATGACTGTCTGTACAGCTGAAACACGGCTGCATCTCTATTACTGTCTGTACAGCGACACCCACCACCGGGCCCAGCTTGACTCAATGCATTTAGGTCACAGCACCAGCATGCCCCAGGCATTCACAGAGCCACAGGCTGCTTTTCCTCCCAGCTGGGCACAGAAGGGCTGGTTAAAGCAGCCTATGACCATGGTTAGAGATTCCTACCCACCATAGGAACCACCCCACAGGCCCATGTACCCATGTTTCAAGCTAGGCCTCTGGTAGGAGGCAGACATGGTGAGTTGCCATGGTTACCAGAAGAGTTTTAGCACAGGCCATGCGGACACAAGCCATGTTTAGAGTCCGTCATGCCGGCTGTAGATCCAAGCACCACTGTCCATGCTACATGTTAGCGTTTTCTCGCCTGTCCTTCACCTCCAGTTAGCTCTTCTATGGCACTTTTTGTCTACAGAGCTCAGAACACTTTCCACAGGAGGCCAGTGTTTTTCCCGGTCTGGGTAAAATAAGGGTAATGAGGCACAGGCCCAGTGGAGCCGGGGCAAAGCCAGGAACAGAACCCAGCTCACCCAGACCTTGACCCACCAGGACACCCCTTCATACATGTCTGCCTCAGGATTTTCTTCATGAGAGCATGGCTGCTGGGAGGGGACCAGGAAGAACTCTCTCAGTCAAACCCCAGCTAGGTTCGAGATAATGCCACAAGTCATTACGGTTTGGACTGAACAGACTGGGGCTTTTTACAGCCAGCTGAGTGGGAGGCCGGAAGCAGCCAACACCCATGCCTCAGGGAGGGTCCAGAGGGCAGTGTGTCAGGTGTAAAGCTGGTCAGGACAGGTTCTCCCTCCACAGAAAGAGGGCAAAAATGGACAGTCTTGCCACATGTTCAAGCTCCCTCCCAGAAAGAGTCCAACTGTGGAAACCACCACGCTCTGGTAATGCGGTTTCCGATTGCAAAGGGAGAGTAAGAGAAGCAGAAGCTTTCTGCAGGGAGTCTCATTTTGTCTGAAGTTAACAGCGCTGATAGAAGTGTCCGATTTAGTCCTCCTCAGCTGCTACTTGTTTTCCTAGAAAGCAGCAAGGGCAGGAGAGGACAACTTTTCCCTCCCGGATCAGTACTAAATCCTATTGCTGTAGGGTGGTTAGCGAGACATCTAGGCTCCTGCAGGCTCCGACAGGCCAGCACATACTCCTCAAGCTGGTCACATCCAGAGTACCAGACGTGGTTTGACACCGGCAAGGAAAGTGCTGGAAAACCCTAGTCCTCTACCTCCAGGACAGCAATGCGAGCCCCTCTGCACAGCACATCAGTCCTAACTCCTGCGGCCTACCCGGCACAGTCTGTGCCAATACCTGGGAGAACGCTCCACTTCCTGTCAACGGCAGGAGTGGTTTGCACCAAGGACTCCGTCCCATAGAGAAGAGGATTGAGATGATTTTAATCAGTCATCCCCTCGCAGACTGGTCCCCTCAACAAGCCTCCAGAGGGAAGCTAACAACTCCTGCCCGGTACGCTACAAATAAAGTACGTTTCTTTTTTTTCCCCCCTGGTTCTCAGGGTGTCCAAATGAGCCAGTGCGCCATGCACTCAAGTGGCAACTCCCAGTGATTTCCAACCCAGGCTGCATTCAAGTCTGTATCTGCACAGCTCGTTTTACTACCAAGAGTAACCAACAGGAGGCAATCGCTCACACCTGGCATGCCCAAGATTTTTCTAACAGTGACTAATTCTTTGCTGTAGGGATGTAAAATCCTGTTGAACTGGTTAAATATTGTTTAACCAGTTAACCGATTCAAGGGAGGGTTAGGGGGCTGCTCCAGCCCTGCTAGGCAAGAATGCTTCCCCCCCCACCACACACACACACGCAGGGGCGGCCCGTGCCTATAGGCCAACAAGGCAGCCGCCTAGGGCGCCAAGTTGCATGGGGCGCCAAATTCCAAACCCTGCCCCTTCCATTTCCCATGCCTTACCTGGAGCACGGCTTCCCTGCAGCCAGGAAGGGGGTAAGTCCTGGGAGAGGCAGAGCGCAGGGGGGTTTCCCCTGTGCTGGGGGGGGCCAGCCCCGGGGGAGTTTCCCCTACCCTGTGGGGGGGGGGAGGGGGTCGGCCCCAGGGGAGGCGCATGCCAGCTTCTCTCTGGGGGGGTGGGATCTTGGGAGGAGGCGGGTGCAGGGGAATCTCTCCCCCGACTGGCACCCTGTTCCCTCTCCCCAGCCCCCGAACTCTATCCCCAGCCCCTCGGCCCCCAGCCCCAGAACTCCATCCCCATCCCCAGCCCCTGGCCTCCAGCCCCGACCCCAGCCCCCGAACTCCATCCCCAGCCCCTGGCCCCGGACTCCATCCCCAGCCCCGGCCCCCAGCCCCAACCCCTGCCAATAGAACTCCATCCCCAGCCCCTCGGCCCCCAGCCACAGAACTCCATCCCCATCCCCAGCCCCCCTCTCCCCAGCACAGAACCAAAACCCTCAGTCGATATCTGCCCTTGGGGTTTGGGGCGTGCCAGTGCATGGTTCGCCTAGGGCGCCAGATGCTGGCAGCTAGTCTAGGGCTGCCCCTGCACACACGCAGTAGGCAGGCACTGCTGCAGCCCCCACTGGTTAAACTTTCACATCCCTACTTTGCAGGCACAAGGCCTAAGGCATGAGAGATGCACTCAGACCCGCAAGTGTTCAGAGTAGTAGTCTGGTCACTTACAGGACTAGCTGCACGACTAGCAGAGGCTTTACTGTCCTCCTGAACAGGGAAACTTCTACAATGGGATTCCCCTCCTGTTGCAGACAGTTTGTCCCCCTCCAGACACACAGGCAAAGGGGTGTGACACAGGCAGCGTAAGGACTGCAAATATTCTAGCCATGAGAATGACCCAAATTCCAACCCCGCCTCCAAACCAGAGGAGAGGTCACTGCTTTGGAAATCAGGCTGCTGGGCAGAAAGCAGCAGGAGGAGCGGGTTGCACATTACCCAAGAGCATATGCCACAGCAAACCACTCCCTCGCTCTCGCCAGAGAGGAAGGTCCATGTTGCACAACTTGGCAAAGGTGTCTCAAGACTGCTCATGCACAAGAGGGGCAGAGCCAGGGTGCACAGGGGCTGACTCATTCAGCTACACTAACTGGGCAAGAGGGCATTACAGCTGGGATTTCCTCCTTCGGTACACCTGACAGCACTACAACAGCCAGGAGTCTCATGCTACTGAGAGATGCCTGCAGGGGACAGGAGGAAATGGGTTCCTTTTATCTCCCTGGTTACTCCAAGGGACATAGGAGGGGTGGGGAGAAGAGGGAGACTAGTTATATTGGCCAGGCTCTGTAGTCGATAAATCCTCTGTCTTCCTCCAGCCCCTGACTCTGCTGCTGTTCTTAGCTTCAGGAGTAAACAACTGATTAAGTGTCCATTTCCATGGCTGCCCAGAGGGGAAGAAAGAACAGCCAACCTGCTGCAGCTTGGTCAGATCCTAGATGCAGATGCAGGGCCTCTGCGATCTGTGTAAACAGCACTGGAACAGCTGCGCTCACTCCCCGTTTGCAAGGTTCTTTCCAACACTCGGCTTGGTCCCTGGCACGTAGACACTTCCCTTCTGTACAAGTCACGGGCACCCAAACCTCCTGACCACCAGACTGGATTGCACAAGCCTCCACAAATAACCTTTTAGTTTCGCAATCTAATGTGAAGTTTAGTTAGGCCTCTGATAACATATTGGTTGGCCAGGAGTATTTGCACGCGCAGGTCTACACTGCAATTAAAAGAACCCACATCTGGCCTTCGTCTGCTGACAAACTCAGAGCTTGGCTTGTGGGATGTCTAATTTCAGCATCGACAATGGCACTTGGGTTCTACGATCCTTCAAGGTGGGAGAGTCCTAGGGCTGCAGCCCTAGCCAGACTTCTAGTGTAGACCTTGCACATCACAATTAAAACAGGGCTCAGGTTGTGGGGCTGTCAGCCTGGGTCAGCTGCAGGTTCCTATCTGCAGTGCACACACGCCCTTCAACAGTTAATGATACTGTGCATGCAAGATGCACCTTGTGCTTATACAGTTCTCATGGGGCAGGCTACACATTGGCAGCTTAAGGAGATTTTACCATCGGATGTGGGTGGCACAAGCAACCTTTGAGCCTACTGCTGGCTTATAGTGACCTCTTCCCACTCATGCTGGGCCTGGCATTATGGAGCCAGGAGCTGAATCAGCGGCAGAGAAAGTCTGACACTGCTATCTAAGCTGTGTACGTCATTGATTTATTTAGAAAGCTTGCATCAGTGCTGGTTAAACCTTAATCCACTAGTTGAGGGGCAGAGACTAGAGATTGGAGCCAGGAGACTGGTGCTAAGGATTAAAAGCCAAAGTCTACATATTGTGACGTGTACCCCCCTCTCCCCACACACCCCAACCAACTGTGACGTGTACCTCCCCTCTCCCCCCAAACACACACCCCCCTACCAGCTTTGCTGACGGACTGAAAAGAATCCGCGCGGACTTCAGCCATGCTGACTACAGCAGCAGGCAAGCAGTGGCACGGAGAACCGGAGTGAACCCAGCAAACCATCAGGTCCGATCACTCAGCGTTTGAATCCAGAGCTTCTGCAGATGCGCACAGCTCACACTTCAGTTCCTCTGAGCTAATAAGTGCTGTGCCCTGGGATTTCTGTAAGCAGCTAGACACCTATTTCAAGAACACACACGAGTCCCTGGCAGCTCAGCTGTGCTCGAAACACCAGCCCCAACACACACACCGGGCCAGGTTTTACAGCAGAGAGGACCGGTTTTTACGGCAACATCAGCCTAGACCGAGTTCCGGCATTGGAATGTTCTGTACCCAACAGAAGACACAACATGAATACTCTCCCCCCCTCCCGACAGGAGACTTGGCTCACATTCGAGCCAGAGAGCTGCCATGCCAGCAAGCCTATCCTTCAGCATGTGCAATCCTGCCTCAGGGGGGAGCAGGGCTTTTAAAATAACCTGACCTTTGTTCTAACCAGAACAAGTTGAAGCCAGGAGTGCCTCCCCCCCACACCCAAACAGCTCTCTCAGTCGGCAGTTTGCCTTTAGGCTGGCCCAGCACTACCTGGCCAAGGGGGGGGGGGCCCCCCCATCTGCTGCCCTGAATGAACAGAAAGTCCAGAACAGTACAAAGTGATCCAGTGTTAAAAGCAGGATGGATTAAAAAAATTTTAATTGGAGTTTTTTTAAATAAAACGCTTTAAGTTAAGCAAAGATCGTTTTAATTAAGATCCATGATGAGTGATCTTTGAGCTTTGATGTAATAGGGATTATCAATTCTAATTCATGTAATGTTTAAGAAGAGTTTTGTAAAGGAGTTCCAATAGTTCGTGGATTAGGGTCCCGGTTTTATGGAGTTCCAGAGACATCTTTCTATCGACACAATGGGACTCAGTGCTCAGTCTAGAAGATACTATCAAAGATGCTTGGTTTTGCAGTTCTCGAACTGCGGATGTGGGTCTCCAGAGCCAACACGCTTGTTAAAAGCAAAAATGTTTTTAAACAAATTGTAGAGGGGAGAAACTAACCCTATTGTCCCTCTGCAAATGTGTGTACACAGTCAATCCCTTACCTCTCTAAAAGAGCAAAGTTTAAAAAAAATCAGTGAATAGAAGCTAATATTTTATGTTTCTCACCTTGACCTGGCTGACAGTCAATTTAATTTATTTTTTAAAAAATATTTCATTTAAACTATTTTAGTTAAAAACCAATTAACAAAAAACCTTGATTTTTAAAAACTTGAACGTTTGAATTTCAATGCTTAGTTTGAAAAAAAAATAGAATTTTTTAACAGCAAACATATAATACATGGTCTTGTTTTAGTTAAATAAAGCAATTTAAAATATCTGTCTGGTGATGTTCCCCTAATACAGCATGGCACGAAAATTCTCCAGATATTAATGATTAACTGTTGAAGTAGAGATATTTGTGAAGCCGTTGGGAAGTGAGCTATCTGCTTCCATTACCTTTGGTAAATGAAATACATAATCATTCATTTTCTGATATAGCTGTCCAATTAATCTGAAAAGTTTCCAAAGTAAGTCACTGTTTAAAAATGCATGCCTTCTAAAAATGAAATTACATCTATCACTGAGTTGTGAAGAATAGGTATTAAGGTTATGACAACCAACAAGAATGCACTTGTGTAGAAAACCATGATTAAATTGCATCTTCCTGACTAGTCATTTAAATTGATCAAATCCACCCTGGTTAAAAGCAACAAACAGCAGCAGATTGAAGTCCTCATCAAGTCACTGCAAAATATTGACTTTTTTTTTTTTTAAAAGCACACTCAGCTCTTAAAATCCAAGATTTCCCTGGGATCTAAGGCTATGGCTACATTGCTTTTTTTGCGGAAGAGGATATGCAAATCACGCTCGCATTTACAGATCTTCCAATTCTTTTTGCAGAAGAGGTTTTTCCCCCCCCAATAAAAAGCCTCGTGTAGATGGGGCCATGTCAGAAAAAAATACCCTCTTTCGCAAGACTGTCAACCTCGATTTTTAAGGAATAAGGGGTCTTGCGAGGGGGTGGGGTTCTGACAAACAGCCCCATCTACATGGGGCTTTTTTTAAATCGGAAAAAGCTCTTCTGCAAAAAGAGCCGGACAAGGCGAGGAGCTGGCGGCGCTGCCAGCACCAAGCCCAGCCTCACCTGCTTCCTGGAGCTGGCACCGGGCTGCAGGAGAGAGGGAGGGAACGCACCGCTCCCACCTGCAGGCTCACCCGGCAAACACGTGCGCAACGCCCCCTGCCCCCTCTGGACAGCTGCCCCTGCGCGGCGCCGTGCCGAGCTCACGCCTGCCGCGGGGCCCCCCGGGTGCAGCCTGAAGGAGCACCGGGCAGGCAGCAAGCCAGGCAGCACCGCTGGCTCCTCGCCTTGTCCGGGAGCCTGATGGAGCAGCGGCCCCTGCGCCGCGCTGCAGCAGGAAAGTTTCTGTGCGGAGGAGAGGGGGAGTTCCCCAGCCCGGGGGCTACTTACAGGTTCATTTCATAGGTGCGCATTATAGGTGCCCAGTCTAGATTTTTCCATTGTGAAAAGACTTCAGTCAGGGTACGCATTAGACATCGGTGCGCATTATACTAGAGATTTTACAGTACTTGGTGCTTAACGGCCTTTTGTCCAGTTATGAAAACTACCATCATACACATAAGAGGGCCAGAGTATGGGCCTAGCTCCGAGGAACTATCCTGCTAACATGGCACACAAGTTCCAAGTGCCTAGACTGCAAAGCAAGCCATCAAGCACCTGCCAGGCACAGAACACAGGCCTAGCTAGGCAGCTAATGCTGCTGTTGCTTGTATCAGCATGCTACATGTGTAGCCTGCATTTAGAGTTAAGGGGCCCCGGTTGTGCCGTTTAGCACAGACACAGTTCCGCAACCCTCTGAGTCTTAATGAAAGCATTCCAGGAAAGACCGTTCTATCTGGAACGTTTCCCAGGAGCTGTTGTAACCATAGAACCGTGCTTGGTGAGTGGTGAACAACCTTTGCAGCATGCAAAACCATGCGGCCAATATCACTGGAAACAGACAACGACAGCTAATTTGTATACATTTACATGCATTGGACCACTGTGTTGCCCACCCGGAAACACATTTCAAGGAAGTACACCACTTTGCTAGCCCAGTCGTAACATCTGGTCTTCAGTCCCCGTCTCCCCACCCCGTCTCCGATTCGCTACTTCTGTCCTTCACTCACTCTCCTTTACACAAGTCTCTATTCTTGCTGCTCTCAGCTCCTCGCCTACCCGGAAACCCTTCCTCCCCACCCAGGAGGGGCCCGAGCCCATCACTCCAATGATCGGAAAAAGTCCAGGCTCCCAACACATCTACTGTAGTTTTGCTTCCCTGCCCTTCATACATGTAGGCAAGGGACAGGAGACCAAAGCAGGGGGAGATGTTTAAGTGGTGGCATATGGAAGACTAGCTTAAAACACAGACAGACCAATAAACAAGGACAAGGTAGTCCACTCGCCAAAGAACGCTTGTTAGAGACGGGGAAGACCTTGAATAAGATTCCTCTTCTGAAGTGAGTCTTCAGACCAAAATGTTGCACCTCTATAAACCAGGACTCTGGTCCAGCAACACCTGTGATCCGGCAGGACCATGGATGTTCCAGGATTAGAGAGTCCAGGTGCATTATGGAAGGGGGGGGAGGGGGGGCTGGGAACCTGGTGCAATGCAGAGGAGAAGGGGGCGGTAACCTGGCGCACAGCCCAGCTGGGCTCCCTGGCAGGGGAGAGGGGGGCCAGGAACCAGGAAGCTGCCACATGGGAAAGCCCAGTGGGGCAGCAGGGGGCCAGAAGTGACCTCCCCCCTGGTCCAGTAAGAATCCCTCATCCGGGACCACTCAGGTCCTGTGTGCCAAACCAGGGAGGTCCAACCTGTACCATAAATGATAAATTTCCCCAAGGTTATTTTTTTATCCATGGCCACAGAACCCTTTTGGCTGTTTATCAAGGCCACAGACTGACTCGACGGGCCATGCAGAAGGCCAGGATCCCAAGAAACACACATGGGAAAGCAGTGAAAGATTCAGCACTCTCAGTCAATGACCCAAGGAAAATGTTTAAACATCTAACTGTAGCATGACTTGCCCTTCAACTACAGCGGTTGCTTTGACAACACGAGAACAGTACCTTGGAGGTCAAATGAAGCACAATTAGATTTTTTTTCTTCCTTCCTCCAGATCTAAAGAGAGGTCACAGCAGCAAGATTAAGAGCAAGAGCCCAGGAGAAGTATTTTTGCTTTTATAAAGTATTTTTGCATCAAGCCCCACACTCAGCCTGGTTTGACAGTACAGCTGTAGGTTCTCAGATTGAGGAGTCTTTCAGTTTCATGGTGGTTCCTACAAGCCTTTGTGTCCTCAGCTGAAGTATTTGTACATGCTTTGCGGAAATATTCTTTAGTAAAAAAAAAAATACTAGTTACTGCCTATCAGAATAACATTCTGTAAGCAGCAGCTGTATATGCAAATAGCCAGCAGATGGGTACAGTGCTAGTAGATAACATGCAGCGCATGTCTTGGGTTTTGTAGGACCAATACCAGTTGATGTACATTAGGAATGGCTTAAAGAGGCTCAAAGATACAGGGATGTAGCTCAAAGGAACACTAGAGGGGCTGTTCTGATCTCTGACTGCAGCAGGCCACAGCTGTCAAAAGCGACAACAAAACGGGGACATTGGTTTGATAACTACACCTTTCCATGTAAAGATAGAGATCTGAAACATACTGGGGAAACAGTCATTGTGAATTAGGGATGCCGCTGTGAATGGTTAACAAGGATTCCACATACCTGTTCTGAATCAATTTGTTTTGTACATACGCAGGCTCACCGCGGAGTAGCTTGCTCCTGCACCCTAGATTATACCACATACCTATAAAAGTCACTCCAGCTACTCAACTGTACTACTGCAGCACTGGAGTGAGAACAGAACGTCACTGGACTCAGATAATCTTTATTTACTATCCAGTATGGAGAAGAGAGTAACCGTGTACATGGTTAACCGATACACCTGGGCTCATTGGTTAATGTGTACCATTATACACAGCTCCATCTTATCCGTACTGCTGCCTCCCCACACGTACCAGCTCCTGCGGGAGCCGCCTCCCCTCCCTCCGTGCGTGCTGCTGCCTCTGGGGTGGGGGGGGGGAGAATGGTGCAGGTGTGAGCCAGTGCTCATGGGGAGCCAGCAGTGGGGGGGGGGGGAGGAAGAGGGGCAGCGAGAACACACACACACACACACACACCAGTTACGTTTACTTGAACAAAACACATTTTAACATCCCTAAAATCCAGGAGCATCTCATACCACCCACCACTAAAGCATCTCTACCTCCAGGGTGATAAACAACAGCTGCTTAATAGCACACAGCTACAGTTCAAGATGGGACATGAGTAAGGATGGGTTCCACGGGCTGACATCCAAGAAAAACTGACAAGCATAAAAAACCCCTAATAGAATTTGGCAAGGACCCTCAGAGAGCAACCCTGCGCTTCACATCTCGTTCAGAAGACAGCACCTCCAGCCACACACCTTAGAGTTAACAGACCAAAAAAAGATGAGCGTTTTTAGCAAACACTGATCTAGCCGGATGCCCTTTGGCTGCTGGCAGGAGTATAATTAGGGTCATATGACCCTAATGCGGAAACGCCCTCACACTGAACCGAAACAGCAGCAGCTGCCAATTAGACAAGCCTGGGAGAGGTTGGAAGGCACGGGGAACGATGGCTCTCAGGCAGCTGACAAAAATGAAGCCGTCACATGTGCACAGAGAGAACAGAAGACGAATCTGGTGACTATGCGCCGACGGACAGACAAGAGCAAAGGACACACTGCTTTCAGAAACAGCTGACGCTATAAACATCCGTGTTCCCAAGATATGGCCAACCCCACTCTGAGGGGGGAGGGAATCCCAGGATGGCTTGAACCACCAACAGCCCTTTGACAGCCAGGCTTCCTAATACAGTCAAGTGGCCTTAGCAACAGCAAGGAAATTTCCACCACAGTAGTTTGTACCTCTCTAGTCCAGCAACATCTGCAGTCCAGCATGATTTTAGTTAGCCGGGTGTCACTTAGGGGTGTGGCTAAGTTTCCCACAGTCCTGTAAAGTTTGCTTGAGAGCCAGGACTGGTGACTAATGTCTGCTGATATTTAGCTCTAATTTACCCCTAAGTGTCTTTTGTGCAGTGGAAGGGTTGGTCATGCTGCTAGGTAATACTGACCTCCCACAATTCTGCACATTCTCTGGCTTGGCACCAGTCAGGTCCCAAGGGTGCCGGATTAGAGCTTCAACCTGTATTTCCCTGTTGTAGGAGAGTCTTAATGTCCCGCTCCAGCCGGTTACAGAATATGCTGCACCTCTGAGCATTTGCTGGTTTCCGAGTGCGCCTCTCACATCTTAAGCCTCATGCCTTTCCCTCTCCTAAGGTGGACCACCACAATTCTCCCCCTCTCACCCTGGACAGTGTTCCCTCATCTTTGCCATCCACATGCGGAATAATTTATGCGCACCGAGGCACATGTGAATGTGCGCCACCAGTAGAAACAAAACCTACGTGTGGGTGCTCTGCTAATCAGCTGGGCAGCATTGGACTCTCTCCCGAGTGGCTGCACAAACGCCCAGCTTACAGGAACACTGCCCATTGGCCTATCAGCCATTCTTACTCGGCAGATGGGACTGTGTTTGGTTGGACTCCGATGGTATCCGACCCAGAGTCTACAGTGACAAAACAGCCTTCTTGAAACCAAGTACGGTTGATATTGCAGGAGGAACAAAGCATTTAGATGGTAAAATTTTACCAGCACATCGATCTTACCTATAGATCTCCAATGGGCACCTCCGCAAACCTAACTGCTACAGGCACCTGCATCCCAGTGTAGTTTTCCCAAAACACACGGCCAGAAAGGTTCCCTTTTCAAGCTTGCTACACCCCTGCCATTGGCTTGTATTCCCTGACTCTTTCCTGTCCTGGCATCATCTCTGAATTCTTAAGGGTTTGCTGAGAAATGGCTTGTCTTGAGCCATTTTCTCCCCTTCCTGCTTGTTTCTCCCTACCCCAGTCCTCCATTAAGCTAAACCAATAATCCAGGAAACATACGGTATTCATTCAGACAACAGCTCTAAGCCAGGGCTCATCAATAGGCAGACCGACACCAAATCAGGACAGACCCCAAAATATTTACTTATTGTTCTTACTATGGTCTTTGGAGTCTGGCCATGGATGGGGCTGCCGAGAAGCCCCTGGCCACCGCAAAACAGGGGCTGCTCCGGCACCAACCCGTTGGCGGCAGACAGGACTGTCCGCCACGAACAGGGGCTGCAGGACTCAGCACGAGCCGGGACCGAGCAGGCGGCTCATGCGGATGGCTGCACCTCTGCATTTTAAATGTAGTAAGAGCTCAGTGGCTCTTACTACATTTAAAATGCAAAGCCGCAGTACAGGTGGCTCTGGAGCTGCAGCACAAGCCAGGACAGCTCAATTCCAGCTCGAGTCGGCTCCTATGGAGGTGTTTATCGACTAAGTGTGTCTTTACGATTAGCCAAATAGCCACATTTTAACAACCTTAGACCAGACCGTGATAGGAAATTCGGCCATCTTCAGCTTGCCTGGACACTATGCACCAGCAGTTTTCAAACTTTTTTCCTCAGGACCCAGCTGAAGAAAATCGCTGGTGCCCACGACCCAACATAACTTAGAGTGTGGGCTCCGGGATGGGGCTGAGGAGGAGCACTTTGGAGTGCAGGAGGGGCCTCCAGCTTTGGGGCAGGGCTAGGGCAGGAGGGGCTTACCTTGAGTGGCTCCCAGTCAGAGGGGCAGCAGGGCACTAAGGCAGCTTCCTGCCTCTCCTGGCACCGCAGACCATGCTGTGCCCCAGAAGCAGCCAGCAGCAGGTCCCCAGCCAATGAGAGCATGGAGCTAGTGCTCGGGACATGGAGCCCATGGAGCCCGGTGTGCTCTTCCCCTCAGGAGCCAGGCCTCTGCCGGCCGCTTGGCAGTCTGCAGTGCCAGGACAGGCAGGTCGCTGCCTTAGCCCCCCACTGCTCACCTGATCCCCCTGCAGCAATGAGATGCCTGACACTCCACCACCCAGCACTGGGGCACGACCCACCGTTTGATAACCACTGCGCTACACCACCACTTTCAGCAGTGCCCGAGCCAACACAATCGAGATGGGACTTTTGCAGCAGGAGTATCTCCATCACGTTGGCACTGCTGGAAGCGGTGGTGTTGTGTGTCCAGCCCTGGGGTAGCCTCGATTTCCCACAGACCCTCACCCTAGCCTGGATTGAATGCCGTTCGAATCAGAGCAGTGTAACCTGTAAGCACAGCACTGGTAGGGCAATACAGAAAGACGCTTCGTCTTTTCCACCAATAGAAACCGGTCCAAAAAGTTACAAGCTTTAGAGCTACACAGTCTCTGCTTCAGGTCTGGGGACAGCAGCATAGCATAAGCTAAGTGCCAGGTAGGCCAGATAGTGAAGCAGCAGAGGCAAAACAAGTCATGGCTCCAACTGGCACAGGCTACCTAGGTCTAAATACAGCTCACTAGCTTCAGAGACTGGAATAAACCAGTGAATACACATTCCGTGGTTTCCCAGCTTTCATACCCTCTGAGGAAGTGGGTTTTGCCCATGAAAGCTCATGATACACACACTTTGTTAGTCTTTAAGGTGCCACAGGACTACTTGTTTTTTTAAAAAGTTACAGACTAACACTGCAACCCCTCTGATACCTTCCTGTGGGGCATTCAGCAACCAGGTGCATTATTGAACAAAAAAAGAGACAAATCTCCCCCTCTAAGCCTGCTGTGTTTTATTTTAGGCAATGGGATGGATTAAAAAAAACAATTTGAGATTACAACTGCTTGAGTAATAGAATATTTGTCTTAAAAGCCCTCCTTCCCACTAACACACGCTCTCCAACCAGCAACTGGCTGCATGAAACTCTGCAAAGCCACATGCCCACTTCACAACAAAACAGCTACAGTTCACCAGGATCTCCTCCTACCTCTTGTAATAAAAAGTCCCAAGTATGTGTTCAGGCCAGATCACATCTTAACAGAGACGGCACGCAGACCCCCTCCGGCATACCCACACAGGCTGTGCCTACACCGCCCCATTTAACATCTGCATAGTAACTGGCATCAGGGGCAAACAAAGTTAGGGAAAAACTGAAACCACCACCACCAGTCTGGTAGCACTTTAGAGTGTGGGCTCCGGGATGGGGCTGAGGAGGAGCACTTTGGAAACTAAAAACATGTAGGTGGTATCATGAGCTTTCATGGGCACAGCCTGCTTCTTCAGAGCTCATGATTAACAGAGCATGTAGATGGTATCATGAGTTCTGAAGAAGCAGGCTGTGCCCATGAAAGCTCATGATACCATCTACATGCTCTGTTAGTCTTTCAGGTGCTACCAGACTATTGGTGGTTGTTTAAGTCTTTCCTGTTACAGGCTAACGCGGCTCCAACTCAAACAAAAAGCTAGGAAAGTATGGAGGGTATTTTTAGCCAGCTTCTAGCCCCGACAGCCCTTGGCAAACCACCGCAGTTCAGTAGCCAGCCACCAGAGCTAAAGGCGGTCACTGTTTTGGTTGCAAGTCTCTAAGGAAGTGTGTTTGGGGGGGAGCCACCCACGCTGCCAGCCTAGCTCCGCTTCCTCCCAGCTCTAGCCGCTTGTGACCCGCCAGAAAGCGGTGACCTCCACTGCCAGCTTTCCAGCCCGTTGCCCAAAGCCTGCCCAGCGCCGCAAGCCCGGAGCTGCGCCCAGCTGCTGCTCTGAGCGCCGAGGGCGGGCGGCAGCCCCAGGGCTGCCCGGAGAAGAGCCGGTACCATCCCGTCGAGCCGCTGCCACAGCGCACGGCTGCTTTGGGGGGGGGGGGGGTGCGCGTTGCACACGTGCGAGCCCCAACACGCCGCAGGCTCCCCGGGGCGCAGCCCCCCCAGTTCAGCAGTCGGGGGGGGGCGCACAGCCAAGGCGCGTGCAAGGGACCCGGGCTCGGGACTGTGCTCGCCTCCCCCCGCCGGGCACTCGCCTCATGTTGCGCACGGTGCGGCCGCCGTGCCGCAGCAGGCAGAGCGGGACGGCCAGCGCCGAGGCCGCCAGGCAGAGCGCGCAGTAGCAGGCGATCTTCAGCTGGCAGTGCGCGGCGGGGCTCAGCGCCGCCAGCGCGGGCAGCAGCAGGAGCAGCAGCAGGGCGGCGCCCCCCAGCAGCCAGCTCGGCTCCATGCCGGCCCGGGGGTGCCCCGCCGGGCTCCGGGGAGGCGCGCGGGGCCGGGAGACGCGGCGAGCTCAGCCCCGAGAGACCAGCCCGCCCAGGCGCGGCCTCTGCCGCCCTTAAGGGGCGGTGCGCGCACCCCGCCCTCCCGCCGGGGGAAGGACCGACCCGGGCACGCCCAGCGCCGCCGGCTGCCGCCCTCCTGCCTTCCCATCGGGCGCAAGCCGGCGCGCCTCCTTCCCTCCCTCCCGCTTGCCTCGCTGCGCCCTGGCCTGGCCCGCCCCGGACACTCCCTCTGCCTCCTGCTCTCCCTGGCACCCTGACTGCCACTTCCCCTGCTCCCCCTGCACTGCCCCTCCCTGGCACCCTGACTGCCACTTCCCCTGCTCCCCCTGCACTGCCTCTCCCTGGCACCCTGACTGCCACTTCCCCTGCTCCCCCTCTACTGCCTCTCCCTGGCACCCTGACTGCCACTTCCCCTGCTCCCCCTCTACTGCCTCTCCCTGGCACCCTGACTGCCACTTCCCCTGCTCCCCCTCTACTGCCTCTCCCTAGCACCCTGACTGCCACTTCCCCTGCTCCCCCTGCACTGCCTCTCCCTGGCACCCTGACTGCCACTTCCCTGCTCCCTCTACTGCCTCTCCTGGCACCCTGACTGCCACTTCCCTGCTCCCCTGCACTGCCTCTCCTGGCACCCTGACTGCCACTTCCCCTGCTCCCCTGCTCTCCTCCTGGCACCCTCACTGCCACTTCCCCTGCTCCCCCTCTACTGCCTCTCCCTGGCACCCTGACTGCCACTTCCCCCTGTTCTCCCGCCCGACACGCTTGTTTGTTCCTTCCTTCTCAGCCCTGACACACCTGCTTCTTCTCCCTCTCTGGGACACTCGCCCTTTTGAGCCCCCCTCCCCACCTGCGTACTTTTTCTCCGCCTGCCACTTGTGCACCTACAGACGCTTCCCCGCCAAAGTGACGAGGAGTCCTGCAGCACCTTATAGACTAACTGATTTATTGGAGCATAAGCTTTCCTGGGCAAAGACCCACTTTGTCAGATGCATATAGTCAAGGGCAGGAGCGGCCTGAGGCCGGCTTCGGCAGCTGGCACCCCAGGCGGAATGCGCGATCGGCGCCCCCACCTGCAGAGCCGTCAATGGACTGACGTCATCATCGGGCACCCCGGGCGGCGGCCGAGTCCGCCTGTAGTCACAGGCCGCCCCTGGTCAAGGGACTTTACCCACAAAAGTTTATGCTCCAATAAAACTGTTAGTGTATAAGATGCCACAGGACTCCTCGTCGCTTTTGCAGATTCAGACTAACACGGCTACCTCTCTGATACTTGTTCCCAGCCAAAGATACTGTTAGGCAAGACGGGGGCGGTGGGGTGGGGGGGTATTGCAGGGGATTCATTCCCCCTTCCTCCAATTCCCCTGGCCCAAGCCCCGTGATAGCCAGCATTGGTGTTCCCGAAGTGGGTCGTGCCCACAAACGCTCATGAGCCCAGCTACATATTTTGTTAGTCATTAAGGTGCTACTAGACTATTTGTTGTTTTTAAAGTTTTTCCTGCAATACGTGGTAAGACTTTGTCAAGCACCACAAGCTACACGAGAGATGCCAAAGGGAAAGGCAGCCCCCTGGGGCATCCATCGGGGACTAGGGTCTGATCCACCCAGGAGTGTGTCACACTCTGTGCCAGGGCTTTGATTCCCAGTGTCCGTTTGTCCATGCTGTATGCTGTGGCAGGTTGCAGTGCGGCGTGGTGCTGTCTTGGGTCTCTCTCCTTGCTCCCGGGGGTAGGCACTGCTCTCTCTGGGTTTAGACTCTGCTTTGGGTCTGCCGCTTGCCCTCTCTGGTTTGTGCTCACTGGGGAGCGGGGACGGATGAGATAGGAACGCTGGTGTTTTCATTTTCAGCCGCTGGGTTATTCTTTAGTGCTTTGCAGTGTCGAGAACATTTGCTGCATTGGCTGAAGTGGCGGGGAAGGGAGGGGACCTTATCCGGTTCTGGGAGGATTGCTCAATAGAGGTGACACAGGGTAGTCGTCACAGTCCAAAGTGAAAAGACTTGAGAAGTCAGCAAGCGTCGCCAAACATGTGTCACGGAAAGAGACCAGCTCTTCCCACGGCGCAGATGCCTTCCCTGTTACAGAGCTGCTCCTGCGAAGCATGAGTAACCCTTACTCATGCGAGTGACCCTGGTGGGCGTGACTCTGCTCTCACGCTGGCGTCGATTGGAGCAAGTCCCTGGAAGGCAAGGGAGTTACACCACTGAAAACCTGGCTGAGCTGCGGGGGGAATCCTGCTCGACCACAGGGGGTCTACTCAAGTGAGTAAAGGCCACATGCCTGCTAGGAGCGCTTTACCGTTATGGCACTAGCTGTAGGCTTTATGGGCAAAGCACTCCTAATGTGGCTGCAGTTCTTGCAGGCAAAGCGGGGCTGTTATCACTATAGCTCAGCGGTTTTCGAATGGCGGGTTGCGACCCAGGACTGGGGGGGAGGGAGCAGGGCCGGACCGAGCCATTCTGGCACCCCAGGCAGACAGTTTAATTGCATCCCGGGTTGGGGGAGGGAGCATGCATGGCCCCGCCTCCGCCCGGCGCGTGGGGGAGGGCGCGCGGAGCTGGCGGCGGCAGGACGCACGTGCCCAGCCCGGCCCGGCCCAGCCCGGCTACCGCCGCTGGCATGCAGCCCGGGGCAGCCCGGGGCGGGCCGAGCCTGGCTGTGCAGGGCCCCGCGGCCACGGGGGGAAGGGTGCTGCTGGCCGGCGCTGCGGGGGTTAACGCGGCCCCCGCCCCGGGCGGCCACTGGGAGCTGCTGCAGCCCATGATCTGGGAGCCGGGTGCCTGATGGCAGCTATAAGGGGCGCTGTGCGGCCCTGGGAGGGAGGGATGTCAGGTGCGGGGTCTCCTTGCTGCAGGGGGATCAGGTGAGCAGTGGGGGTGCTAAGGAGCTCCCTGCCTAGCTTGGCGCTGCAGATTGTGCAGCAGGCCTGGCTCCTAGGTGGGGGGGGTGGGAGAGTGCACAGGGTTCTGCGCACTGCCTCTGCCCCGAGCACAACTCCACACTCCCATTGGCTGGGAACCTGCTGCTGGCTGCTTCTGGGGCGCAGCAGGATATGCGGTGCCAGGGGAGGCAGGAAGCTGCCTTAGCCCTCTCCCCCCCCCCGCCCCGCTGCACCGCTGACCGGGAGCGGCTCAAGGTCCTATGCCAGCACCTGACTTTCCCCCCAGCCAGAATCCCCTCATACACTCCAAAGGTCTCAGCCCCACCCCGGAGCCCCCACTCCAGTCAAATGATGTGAGGTTGCAGGCGACAACAATTTTCTTCAACTATGTCGTGAGAAAAACAAGTTTGAAAACGGCTACCCCAAGCGTATTCCTGCCGCCCCCAAGCCACACAAGCTGTCCTGCGAATAGCTCAGGTTTGCTGGCCTGACTTTACTCTAGAGATGGGTGTGTTGGTCATGGATCATACCTCTTCCCACACTGACTGATGTAACTGTCTCGGGGAAGTCTGTCATGTAGCTATGGTGCAAGGGTTGCAGGAACAGAAGTAAACACAGTCAAACACACACCCACCAAGATTTGGGGGTATGTAATCAGGAAAGGAGAAAAAGGTTAAAGTAATTCCCTACAGAATGGTCTACACAAGAAACTTTTGCCGGAATTGGAACGTCACCTCAGACAAGATGTAATTTTTACACCATTTTTATACTCGCAAAGGCCCTAGCATTGACACAGTTATAAAGGCAAGTTGCCGGCATAGCTCATTTCATTGGTAGAACTGACTCTTTTGCCCCATAAGCTGCTTCTACTGTCTATACTGGGACAGCTATGCCAGGCCTTTCTAGTTTCGAGAGGGTCTACACCCGCACAGAGTCTTAATGAAGTTGCAGTAGGGTGCTGTATGGATGCAGAACTCTGCCTATGTAGGCCTGTTTGCAGGACTGGCACCTAACTGGATTCAGGAAAAAATAAGATCAAGTGAATAAAACAAATACAGGCTTATGCTTCGTTTCTGCAACTGACTCCATGCAAGTTGCCTGTGCTGAGCCCTGGGGAAATCCGGCATTTTTGTACAAGTCAACTCAGCACTTCTGACACCTCGTGTCCTTGGGACACCTTGTAAGTAAATGTCATGGCTCTCATACGTGGGTAGTCAAGGAGCCACCTGGCTGAAAATGGGCTTGTTTTTATAGTTTCTTTGGAGTTTTATTTTACCCCTAATTCATAAGAACATGTCTACTGGACTTAGATTTTCTAAATGCTTGTTTGTACAAAATCAGAATTTGGTGGACGTTGATCATGTCCCTGTAACACATGGTAAGCGCTTTGCTTTTTTGAATGGGTACTCATTCCACTGCATAATCTCTCAATAGAGACATATAAATGTTTTCCAAAGGGCTACGGTTTTTTAAAATTCTAACGCAGCTCTGATTTTTGGCCGCTCTCTGACATTTTGCATTACCTCTACATTCCTTTTCAGCTTGATAACACTGCTCAGGGAGATCTGAAATTTCTACAAAACAGAGATTCAAAGATGTTCTCAATTCTCACCATTCTCTCCCGGGGTTCATACATTGTTGGAGATGACAGGACACCGCAATTTAGCAATTTACAAACCCCTGTGCAGCAGAAACAGCAAGAAATGAAGTTGCTCTCAGTAATCCACGAAGGGCTCAGATTTGCAAACGTTTAACATCAGGCGAAGCGCCAATGCTTGCGAGTGAACCACTGAACTGAACCGCTTTCACTTGACACTGGTCTAAATCCATTGCCTTCAGTGGAATTACTCCTGATTTACACACTGGTGATATCAAAATCAGGCCCAGGGACTTCACTGGATCAGGTCACGATGGCAAGTGCTACTGGCCTGATCCAAAGTTCAATGAAATCAATGGAATCATTTTCATTGGCCTCAGAGAAGTTTGCAGTACAGCCTCTCTCCGACTTACAAACTGGTTACGGACCAAGCAGTTGGTCGTAACTCGGTTTGTTCGTAAGTCGGACCCCATTGAGTTAGATGCGACCGCGCTGTTCGTAAGCGCAGATCGCGTTCGTAACTCGGGGTCCGCCATTTACGACAGTTTTGGTCATAACTGCGAACGGTTGTAAGTCGACCGTTCGCAACTCGGACTGGCTGTACACTCGATTTTTGACATTCTAGCCCCAGGACAGTCAATGGGAAAGCTGATTAACGTCAGTGGCGCAGGATTTCCCCTGAAGACTGGCAATAAATATTAGTAGGATGAGGCTCTCGTGCCATAGAGGGTGGTGCAAAGCTCCTCTTGACTTCTGTACATCAGGATCAAAAAGTCACATATAAAGAACGGATCATGGATAATTTGTGCCGTTTTAGTTAAATCCTCCTTTTACAGCTTCTTGTCCTTTCATTATGATCCCTATATTCTATAACAGGGGTACAAACCTTCCCTTGTGAGCACTTAGCAAAAACAGGGTCTGCTTGTGTGTATTTTTACTGTTCCTCTTAAAGAGGATCTGATAACCCTAAGCTGCTTTAATACTTTAAAAGAGAGACAAGTACAGCTGTTCTGTCTCATTTCTATAGCTCAAGGCTTGCAGTCCCTAAACCTGCCTGCACCAGTGTTATGCAAGCAGGGCAAAAGAGCATCACCTAGGGACATTTCACATCTGGCCTCTCGATTCTCACTAATGCCACAAAGAAACATTATTAGCATCTAGACGCTGTAGGATAACACTCAGGCGATGTCTAAACTGCAGGCTTCTTTCAGAAGAAATTTTTCCATAAGAGATCTTCTGAAAAAACTTCTTCTGAAAGAGCTCATCCACACTGCCAAAGCACATCTAAAAAGCGATCTACTTTTTCGAAAGAGAGTGTCCACACTGAATGGGTGCTATCTTGCATTTAAGCTGTGATTATTATGGACGGAGCAGCCACCAGAGCACCTGTGCTTTTTCCTCTTTCCTCTTCTTGCGAAAGAACTCCCTCTTCCCCATCAGCACCCGCCTTTTTCCAAAAGGGTTCTTTCAGAAAAAGGCTTCTTCCTCATAGAAAGAGATTTAACAATGTCAGGAAAACCCCTCTGTTCTTTTGATTTACTTTAGAAAGGACGCGACTGCAGTGTGGATGTAAATGAAGTTGGGTTTTTTTTTTCGAAAAAAAAACTCTGTAGTGTAGACATACCCTCAGTGTGGGCTGTCCCATGGAAGGTTTTTCTGTGATCCTTATCAGGACTTTGCTCCATACAGCATGTGTTTGGGGATATCTTTGAGTTCTGTTCAGGGCTGGAGCACTTTTGCATTGACTTATGATGCATACTTTCGTAAACATATTAAGGAAGTCACTCACTTCATATGGGTTTTGTTATCTTATGCATCCCTGCTTGAAAACGATGGGCATCATTAGAAAGAAATGAAATTTAAATTTCATGAAGTGATTGTAGCACATACAATATAGAAGGGATTGTGGTGTGATCAGTTTTATTTCCGCTGCCTGTCTCTAATAAAACAAAAGGAAAAACTATGTAGCACTTTAAAGACTAACAAGATGGTTTAATAGATGATGAGCTGACATGGGCCAGACCCACTTCCAGACTAACACAGCTACCTCTCTATTACTGTCTCTAATAAAGTGTTGATGTCTGTTTCAGCTGTGAGTCTCCCGCCTTGAAGGCTGCTAATGGATTTACTCGAGCAATGTAAATGAAACACTTAATAGAGGGCTGTAGCTGCTAAGTGAAAGAAAGGGAGTAATTTCTGATACCACATTAGAAAATCAGGCATGGATCTGTATGTTCAGAAGTGGAGGGATTACACTGAGTTGTTGCATAAAGAAGATGGTTATGCAACTCTCACTGGATTATAACTGCTCATGCAGTAATGTTAATATAACTCACTGATGTATATAGTTGCACACACAAGCCTCCAAGCACTTTACGGAATGACAAGTGAATGCGGCAAGGATCACTTAACAGGCACCAAAATGCAGCCACCTCTGGGCAGGAATTAAAGTAAGTGAAAACACACGGGAACACTGCTACTCCGTCCAATGCTAAAAGCACAGGGAGCGGTTCAACAGCAAGGTTCAACAACAATGTGCCTTACAGAACAATTATGTATTTGTAATAAAACCTACTCCATTGTGCAGTTCATTTTGCATATGTAAAGTCCCGATTTAATTATTTAGATGTATATCAAATGTGCCGCTGGGTTGCTCTAAAAAATGCACGTGTCCAACACATTTATGCAAAACCAAAATATCAGTGACCCTGAATAGCTTAAGCTTGTAGGGGTGGGAGCCTGTCCTTTTATTCTATATACAGCACCTAGTAGAGTGGGGCCCTGAATTTCATGTGGTGTCTCTAGATGCTGCCACCATACAAATATAACAACTCACGGTGCTTCATCTGAGCAGACCCCACTGACTTCAGTACAGCTCTAGAGACCAGCTGGGCAGTTTGCAAGACTGGGGTTTAAAACAAAATCTCAAAGGCATAATAGATTTTTTTAAATGTCCCTTCCTAGGTTTTTTTTTAGCATTTTTATTGTTGTTGTGAGTCAAACCTGTCCCTTTCATGACTGATAATGATAGCCTGTAAATGAATGCCACAGCGGAGGCATTGGAGAAGCTACAGTTATGTATAAGTAGGCACAAAAAGGATGATATAAACCAGCCACTGACCCACAGAAAATCAGTCAGGGGCCGCACACAAGTGAGAAGCAGGAAAAAACCCTTCACTGTGGCCCCTGATGGAGGAGGAGAAAGATATTCCCCACATTCCCCTTGCACATCTGAGCCTAAGGGGGGCCAGCCTAGTAGATTTTGTGTGCTCCAGCCCCTGGGAAGCAGGGGGGTAGCCTGGGGACTAGAGCATCAACACAGGCTCCCCAATGCTGGAGGCAGGACTGCGCTTTGGGGGCCGGATCCAGACAAGCCAAGGGATGCATCCAGCTCCCGGGCCTGAGGTCCCCCACCCGTGATATAAACCAAGGGACTGTATGTTGACTTCAGCTCAAGCCAATCCACACGGGTGGTTGGAGCAGAACCCAGACTTTGTTATTCAGCTTTTATTTGTTTTAATTAATTGCCTCCCATGGAAACAGCACCTGGAATGAAGCAAGCACTTTTGAATGAGTGGCAAGGAGTCCTGTGGCACCTTATAGACTAACCGAAGTGTTGGAGCATAAGCTTTCGTGGGCAAAGACCCACTTCGTCAGATCTGGGCAAAGACCCACTTCGTCAGTTCGTGGCTCCTCTGGGAGGGAGGGAGACAGGCAGGAAGTGGGGGGCTGCGGTGCCCCAGAGCGTGAGGCGTGCCGGGGAGGGGAGGCAGTCGGGGGGTCACAGGCCACAGGTGGAGCCCCCGTAGGCCACGTGCGGCCCGCGGGCTGCAGGTTGCCCACCACTGCCTCAGACCCTGTGCTGTGACTCGCGCACAACATCCTTGAGACGGCTTTGGGGAGCGCAGGTGAGGGGAAAAAAGGAGCAAGGTGGCCGTGGAGAATTGGTGCCCTTTTGTGCCTGAAATTAAATTCGTAGTGTGCGCGATCTGACGAAGTGGGTCTTTGCCCATGAAAGCTTATGCTCCAACACTTCGGTTAGTCTATAAGGTGCCACAGGACTCCTCGCCACTTTTGCAGATGCAGACTAACACGGCTACCCCCTGATACTTTTGAATGAGTAGATTTCACGAAAAGAAAGAAAGAAAGAAAGAAAGAAAGAAAGAAAGAAAGAAAGAAAAGAAAGGTCTCTTTCTTTTGCACACACATTCATGGCAGTCAGAGGGGATGAGGCAAGCTTGGGAGAAACCAGGGAGAACAGTTGCAGAGAGGTGCAGATACAGGAGAGACGCAGTCAGTCATTTTGCATAACCCTGCGTACAGCGGAGCCAGGCAGATGGAGTGTGAAGGCTTTCCTGCCAGAGAACAGCCTAGCAGGAGTCCGCGCTGTAAATCTCAGACTTAGTGGATCAAGGGCTGCTGTCATTTCTATTTACAGAACCTGGTTATGCGCTGCCTCACTGAACGTCTGCCCGTGACTCCCTGCAGCGGCGCTGACGGCTCGAACCCAACCGCCTGCTTCCCTTCAACTCCTCACAACAGGAGAGGGCTGAAAAGCAGCAACTGGTTTCGTGCCATTCAAAATTAAAGGGGCAGGAAGTGACCAGCGGCGTGACTTCACGATGGCAGCGCACGCATGCAAGTCACGGACAGCTCGGCCTTGTGGGTGGTTCAGAGGGGTGGTTATTAAATCCTGGGCCATTCCAACATCCCCAGGAATGACAGAGGCCAAACAGCTTAGTTTGGCAGGATGTCAGAGACTCTCTACCGTTGTAGCAGTTTCTTCGGTGGCCCTCCCATCGCCCTAATACCTCAGTGCCCAAGGGGGAGCTGAAGGGTGCTCAGCCTCTTGCAAGATCAGACTAGGGTTGCCAGATACCTTCACAAAAAAATCCCGAACATGGCGAGGAAAAATATTGGTTGAGCAAAAAAAAAAACCCCAAAAAGGTCACTGCATCTTTAAATTCCCCCCCCCCCCTCCCCCCACTGGACATGGCAGAGGAAAAAGGTCCCTGCCAGCCTTTCCTCCGAGAGAAACAGAAAATATTTTCTGGGTTTTTTTTTACCATACAGAAGATGCGATTACCGGTCTGTCCAGGTGAAAACCGGACACCTGGCAACCCTAGATCAGACCCTAATGCTTCTTAGGCTTTGTCTGCACCCAGCTACGACTAGCACAGATAAAGCGGTACAGACTTTTCAGAACCCAGCCCCTAACTGGCACATCGCCACGGGCACAAAACCTGCACCTCGCTTAGGCCTTAGAGCAGGGATGGGCGACCACAAATAGTGGGCAGGCCGCACGAGGGGATGTCCTTCACCTCAGTGGGCCTCAGCAGCCCGCAGCCCACTGGGGTTCCACCTGCGGCCTCACGGCTCCCCTGTCTGTCCCCCTCCTCCACAGGCCGCTCATGCCCTGCGGCATCCGAGCCCTGCACTTCCTATGCCTCCCACGCTGTCTCCTCACGCTTTCAGAGCACGCCGGTCACTTGGTTCACGCTCCATCCCCTGCTCCACCCACCTCTGGAACGCCGGGAACAATTCGTGGCTCCTCTGGGAGGAAGGGAGACAGGCAGGAAGTGGGGGGCTGCGGTGCCCCAGTGTGTGAGGCGTGCGGGGGAGGGGAGGCAGTCGGGGGGTCACAGGCCACAGGTGGAGCCCCCATAGGCCACGTGCAGCCCGTGGGCCGCAGGTTGCCCACCACTGCCTCAGACCCTGTGCTGTGACTCGCGCACAACATCCTTGAGACGGCTTTGGGGAGCGCAGGGGAGAGGGAAAAAAGGAGCAAGGTGGCCGTGGAGAATTGGTGCCCTTTTGTGCCTGAAATTAAATTCGTAGTGTGCGCGACCGCAGTGGTGCGCCCGGAGGAATGTGGGCGTGCGTGCTGGTGAACACACGCGCGTAGCGAGCGCACGGCTCTTCCCACTGCACTCCCAAGGGCTGCGGTCACCGGTTTATAATTAACGCGTCTCCCGCCCCGTCTTGATCTTTTCACGGCGGACTCGCTGCTGTAATTACAGGAAAGCCAAGGAACTTGTTTCCCATGACAGCGGCTGTAATTACCACTGTGCCATGGGCTGCATGTGCCGCGCTGATTGGGGGGTTGGGAGATTTAAGTGAGCGGTGTGATACAGATCAAAGGGAAGCAAAACAGCTCTGTCCGGATCCTGCTGCTTGCTCCGTCATCCAGCCACCCCCGCTTTCCCGCTCCGCTCCTTTTTTTTTTGTTGGGCATGTAACAGTCGTGCCCTGGCGTCATTGGTTTGAACGGCATCTCGCCTCCATGGACCAACGATCTGTGAATAATAATACTAGATCATTGCTAATGTAAGATGGGGAGAATCATCCATGCTGTGGGCAGTGTGTCTGTTTGCAGTGCAGATGATGGCCTGATTTTCCTCTTGCTTCACTGGGGAGCGACTCCGCTGAGTCAGGGGCGTGACTTCTTCTTGCCGGTTCGATCCTGCACGGCACTGAGCACTTTGGCTCTAGTTCAGGAATGCATTGAAGGCCGTCTTTAACTTTAGAAATCCATGGGACGTAAGCATATGAGCCCAGGTAAGCATGTCCTCCAGGCCATCCAAGCACCTAACGGTAAAACAGATGGGCCTTAAGCAAAAGCTTAAAATTAAGCTGTGGCGTAGTGGGGGTGCTGTCTGCTCTGTGACCCGGGGTCCCCCTGCGCTGTGATGGGAGATTCTCACTGACTCTCCCAAATGTGTATTAACCCAGACACCCAGGCTCAGCCTCTCAGGGAGAGAGACAAAGGGAGGAGGGCGGAGACCAGCACCTGGCTGGGGGGCAGGGCTGGAAGAGAGTTTTAGTTTCTGTCTGGAGGAAAGCAGCCTAAACTAGGGGGCTGGGATTTAGGGGCCCAGTCTCCCCCATCTCAAGGGGGGGCTGAGGCATCCTAGGCCTGCCCTATAACCAGATGACATCTATGCTGTGCTGTACCCTGGAGAAGCAATACACTCCCTCTATTCTACTGGCTGGTGGAGACTGTTCGTGCCACTACGGGGGTGCAGAAGGTGGGGGAACCCCGACGTGCCGCCACATAAGCATGTGCTGAATGGCTTTGCAAAATCAGGGCCAGAGCGCTCAGCACCTTTCAGGATTGAGCCCTGGCACCAATGTGATACGGCCATGCTCTTCACAGTCACTTCTAATGTCCCCGTGGGACTCAGTTTACTCCCTCTGGGTATGTCTACACTACAGAGTTTTGTCGGGAACACGGCCGTTTTTCCGACAAAACTTGAGGAACGTCCCCACAGCAATCTCATTCTTCCACAAGCAAATCGAAAGAACAGAGGGGTTTTCCCGGCGTTGGTAATCCTCTTTCTACGAGGAAGACACCTTTTTGCGAAAGAGCTCTTTTGCAAAAAGGCGTGTGTGGACGGGGAAGAGGGAGTTCTTTCGGAAGAAGAGGAAAGAGGAAAAAGCACAGGTGACCTGGTGGCTATTCTGTCCATAGCAATCACAACTTACATGCGAGAGAGTGTCCATTCAGTCCAGACGCTCTTTTTCGAAAAAGCAGATCGCTTTTTCGACGCTCTCTTTCGGAAGAAGTTTTTTTGGAAGATCCCTTCCGAAAGAAGCCTGTAGTCTAACGTAGCCTCTGTGAGCACATCTGCAGTCCTTATAAAACCGGAATGTCTTCAGAGAGGTGCAAGCATTAATTAACTGACCCCTCACAGCAGCCCTGTCGGCAGAGAAGTCTTTTGAACACGTTCAGACAGAGGCTCACAGAGATTACGGCCAATTTTTTCATACCCCTCTGCCTAAAATGAGGCGTCTCCCAAATAAAAGGTGGCTCACGCTGGGCTTTCCAAAAATTGGGACTCCCAAAATCAGTGGTGTGGTTGACAATGACATGGAGCATGTGAGAGATTTTTGAGACTCTGTCTCACTTCAGGATGGATTTTTTAATATTTTTTTGGTATCAAACATTTTCCTGGGCTAATCATTTCCTGCCCATCTATCATCGTGGCATGGAGCATGGCCTCCTTTCACTCCAGCTCGGCAGCGAGCAGAGGCCACTTGTGGGAACAAGTAAGGTTAGCGGTGCAATCAGCACTTGAGATTTTAGTGCGAGCCTCGTGACGTTTAGTGCGAGCCTCGTGACATTTAGTGCGAGCCTCGTGGCATTTGCGGGATTTTTTTTGTTCTCTCCAGCTGCTGGAATCAAGAGAGGACTCGAGAGTCTCCGTTTTCATTGACACAAAGTTAATCCCTCTCCATCTCGTTCGTCCTTGTGATGGATGGGACAAGCCTGGAGACATAATGCACAGGCTCAGAAATCAGAAGACAAAGAAAAAGAACCTGCTGTTGATTGTTATTAGAATCACTAATGATTTTAAAGCCAACCTCCAGGCTTGGGGACCTGACCCGTGGCTTTTGAGCACTTGGGAGTGGCAGTGCTGAGTTCCCGAGTACCAAGTAGCAAGGCTCTGAGTCATGCTTCCTTGCAAAAGAGCAAGACATAGTAGGAGGGCAGGTGGAAACTCAGGCTTAGCGTGCATGATGCTAATGATCCGCTGCTAGTCAGGAAGACAGTGGCATGTGTCCACTAGCACTGACATTAAAGCAGGATGGGATTCCTTGCTGCTTTGGGCCAGCTCCTTGTTTGCATGCTCCCTGCCCCTGCACCATGCGGGATCTGGCTGTGCCGTGAAACAAATGCTATTCTGCAGGGCACGAGGGGCTCAAAGCTATCCTGTCTGTGGTACCTACCGCTGTGCCTGGGAGTCTCAGTGGCAAACCATAGAACCACGTAGGCGTGCGCACGGGGTGTGCCGGGTGTGCCCAGGCACACCCTAATGTCTCAAAGGGCTGGCTGGCGGCTGCTGGAGGAAGAGGGGGATTTGTGACGGGGCGCCGCAGCCCCGCACTTTAAATTCCCCGGCGCCGCACGCCGGCCATCTACAACGCACTGTGGGGCTGAGGGAGCGCATGCGCGGCATGCTCAAACGCCGCGCAACAGGTGAGAGGGGAGACGCCCAGGAGTTATGTGAAGTCACGGCCCAGGACTTTAAAACCACGCGGCCCAGCGTTGCACCGCGTGGCCCAGCTCCAGGCCCGGCACGTGGTCTGGAGCCCCGGAAACAGCTGGGGCCAGGGCTGCGGGGACTTCTGGTGTCTGACCATAGACTCCAGCCCCGCAAACTGGAAGGCAGAAGCTGAAGGTAAGATAGGGGAAGGAAGGGGAGGGGAAGGGAAGGGAAAGAAAGGGGGAAAATAGGGGGAAGGAGTGGGAGAGGAAGGGGCTTGTGCTGAGGGGAGGGGGGCAGGTCAGGAGAAGAAAGGGGAAGGCACCAAGGCACAGGGTGGAGGAGAGAGACAAATGCCAGGGGCCAAGTGAGACAATGAGGAAAAGGGCAGGAGGGAGGTGTCAGTGGGAGGGAGGACAGGGTGATGCTGGGAGAGGAGAGGGTAAGGGCATTGGGAGCTAGAGGGGAGGGGAGGTGCTGGGAGAAGGCTTGAAAGAAGGGGTGGGCATGAGGAAGGCGGGATGGAGCAAGGCATGTGTGAGGGCACAGGGGCATGAGGGGAACGGGGGCAGAGGGTGGTGAGGGGTGGGCATCAGGAAAAGAGGGCAAAGGGGCAGGGGCAGTGAGGGAAGGGGAGGCACCAGGAAGTTGCAGGGGTAAGGGAAGGTGCAGGTGCCAGGGGATTTTGGGGGTGAAGCAGAAGTTTGTATTTTTTAAGTAAAGTTTTTAAGTTTGTATTTTTAAAGTAAAGTGTAGTTAATTTAAAAACAATATGTTTAGTTAAGTTTTAGTTTCTTTAGTTTGTTTGATGAATAAAAATAATGTCCTTTATGATTGAGTAGTCAATAAATGTTCGCCTTTAAAATTCCCTGGGTACACACCCTAATGAAATGTGCTGCGCACGCCTATGTAGAACCATAGAACACTAGAACTGGAAGGGACCTCAAAAGATCATCAAGTCCAGTCCCCTGCCCTCACGGCAGGACCAAGCACCGTCTAGATCATCCCTGACAGGTGTCTGTCTAACCTGCTCTTAAATATCACCAGTGATGGAGATTCCACAATCCCCCTAGGCAATTCCACAACCTCCCTGGGCAATTTATTCCAGTGTTGAACTACTCTGACAGGCAGGAAGTTTTTCCTCATGTCCAACCTAAACCTCCCTTGCTGCAATGTCAGCCCATTGCTTCTTGTCCTGTCGGCGCTGCACTGCGCATAGAACTGGGTGTTTGTGAAGTACTGTGCCATCTGACCCTGGCACTGTACAGTTACAGGACATGATAGTAAAACCACAAGGCATGTGCCTTGCCCACACTGTAGGCCCACTGGTGGAACTGCACAAGTGTTTTCCTCGCAACCAGCTTTGCCTCCTTTAAGATAGGCTCGAACCAGGCTAGATCCTTCTGTGGAAGTTTGAAGACGCTAAGGATCCTGCAGCTGCTGCTGAGCGGGGTCGGGAGGGTTTGAAAATGGCCCTGTGTTTGCATCACGGCCGCACAAGTTACCCAGCCTGCCCTTCCTTTTGAAGCAGAGTCTCCAAACCGTGTTTCACTCCCCTTTGTGGCCCCCTCAGCCGCCCCTTCCAGCCTCCTGACGGGTTATGTATCCTCAGGGTGCTGGCAGCAGGGAGTCAAGAGTTGCTAAGCTAAGCCAGGCTGCCCTCTAGCTGTTCACCAGGGCTGCAGGACTCTTTGGGGAAGAGACACGCACGTTCCAAGCACTGCGGCCCCGAAGGCAAGTGCCAAGACTAACTCCCTGCCTGGATAAGGCTAACGTGGCTTAGAGCCTCTCAGAGGGGTCACCGTGTTAGCCTGCAGCTTTAAAAACAACGTGTGGTCCGGTGGCTTAGGCGTATACTCGGTATCTCATGGCAGGACAAGATCCCCAATAGCGCAGTGCTTGAGAGGGCGGGCACCGTCTCCATGTTCACCCTTCTCGAACAGAGGCGTATGCGCTGGCTTGGCCATGTCTCACGCATGTTGGATGGCCGAATACCGAAGGACCTTCTCTTTGGCGAACTGGCGTCTGGAAAGAGGCCGAGAGGGCGACCTAAATTGCGCTACAAGGACACGTGCAAGCGTGACCTCAGCGCTCTCTCTATCAGTGTGAACACCTGGCATTCGCTCGCCTTGGACAAGTATGCCTGGAAACAGGGAGTGAAGGAAACTCTTGCTATGAATGAAACTACCTTGGTGAAGGAAGCGGAAGACAAGAGAGCCCTCAGGAAGATCCGTGCCCGTGATACCAGAGTGACATCTGCCTATTGCTGCTCACAGTGTGGAAAGGACTGCCATTCCCGGATTGGCTTGCACAGCCACAGAAGACGCTGCTCGAATCAGTCCAACAGGGGCGCAAACCCATGATCCCTCGGGATCGAAGGATGCCTACGACGACGACGGGGTCCGGTGGCACCTTCGAGACTAAGCAAAATGGCCAGAATCACGAGCTTTCATGGGTAAAACCCACTTCCTCAGATGAGTCGGAGCGGAACTAACAGTGACCAAGATTATATATATATGTGGAGGCAGGAAAAGGGAATAAGGGAATTTGTGTGCAGCCATCTTGGTTTTGTTAACAAGAGAGCAAGAGTCAGGCTAAGTCTGTGGCCTGACAACACGAGATCTGTAATTAGACGCTGCCTTTGCCTCTCGCCTCCATACGGAGATAAGGATAGACTGCTGACTCTGGCAGGGACCTTGAGATAAGGAGCATCTGGGTGGAACTAAAATAACTGTTAACCATTGGTGTTTGTAATGGGAAGGAGACTAATTGTTATTGTTATTATATCTAATGGACAGTATATAAACTGCTTCATAATTGTTTGTATTCGAAGATCTGCCTCGGAGGGGGGGGGCTTCCCCCCCTTGTCCGAACCAGTTTTTCCCTTGCTGCAGCTCGTAATAAACTGCCTCTGGCTACTTGTTGCTTACAAACGCAGAGTGAGGACAATGTTTTCTTCCACATATAATAGCAGAAGTACCTGTCAATTGTGGAATCTGTGTTAATGAGGCTAATTGAGTGGGCTGGATGTGTCCCATCCATATCTTTCGATATGGAAATGCAGATGTGAAAGGTGGGAGAAATTGGCTTTGTAAGGCTCCAACCAGTTAATGTCTTTGTTCAAGTCCAGGGTAACGGTGTCAAATCTATAGCTGAATTCCAGTTCTGCAGACTGTCTCTGTAGTTGGTTAGTGAAATTCCTTTGTAGCCGCCTGGCTACTTTTAAATTCCCAGTTGAGTGACCAGGCAAATTAAAATGTCCCCCTGCGGGTTTCTGTGGATTAGATAGAACTGCCCAGATCCTCCAAGGTGTTTCGCTGGGTAACTCCCAAGATGAGTTTTGTGAGGGAAGGGGAGATTCAGAGCCGTCATTGGCATTTCACATCCAAACCATGTTTCCTTCCCAAACTTAATCACTCTTCATCCACGGGGCCTCATTCTATTGCCACCAGCAGAGGAAAGGACGCAGGAACCCTGCAAGATGTGAATCTGGTGCAGGGCTGGTTTAGGACCATGTCTGCCCTGGTCCAAATCTAGAGTCAAGTCCTGTATTTGAGTGGAGGGACTCTGGATTTACACAGAATGAAACTAGACTTCAGCTATGAGGGACCAGATTTTCCCAAAGAGCTCAGCTCCCGTTCCGACACCAGGATCAACCGCCAGCTTTTCTAAGCAGCTCCACCCCCAGGATCCTGTGCTCTCTGGAAAATCTGAGCACAAGTCTCACAAGGGGGGCGGAGGGGTAGCTGGTAGGAAAATCTGGTCCCTATTTCGGTGTTGGTTCGAAGCCTCCTTTTTTCGGAAACATGGTTCAAGGGTGAGTGCCAAGCACTTGGGAGCTGGGCCCTACATACTTCTACCCAGAAGTTTATGCTACGACATGCCCCTTTCTGCCACACCGACCCGGGTGAGTTCTTCAGGGGAGCATGGCGGGACTAGGAGACAGTGCCCCAGCGGCCAGGCCCCGAGGATTGGGGCTCCCCCCAGCATTGGCACTTCAACCCCACAATCCCCTCCCAGCTCTCCACCCCTCCCGTGGGGCTGGAGCACCAGTGCTGGCATCCCACTGTGGGGGGAGGAACTCCAAGCCCCGTGGGCCGGAGTCAGGCAAGCCAGAGCCGGATCTGACCCACAGGCTGTGCCCGGGAAGGGGGAAGGGGGAATCGTCTCCACACACTGCCGCTCCCCTTCCCCTGGCTGGCTCAGTAAAGCGCTGCCTGGTGGCTTTCCCCCCCACATCTATTAGCCTGGGCCCCACTAGGCTCTGGTGTGTGAGGGGAATGTGGGGGCCCACATCCGAGAAGTTGTTGTTGTTTTTGCTTCTCACCTGCGGTCCCCGACTGCTTTCCCTGTGGGTCAGTGGCCCCCGGCCCTCAAATGGCTCCTCACCCCCCAATGGATTGATTCCTTTGGATGACTCCAGCTACAAAAGCTTGTCGCTGTAGCCTGGGAGGTGTGATCAATGGAGAGGCATTGGCACAAAACACAGAGGAAAGACCTCCTGCGTGTGTGTGTGGAGGGGGGGAGGAGGAAAGGGTGTCTCTTCAAAAGTCCTCTCGGGGAGCAAAACCACAATGTGCCCAATCAATATTTCATCCTGACCTCTCCCTCCCCTCCTTCCCCCAGCCAGCTGGAGAACAAAGAAAGGCTTCAAATCTTTCACAGAGACTAGATTATAACTCTCCCGATTGATCGGCTATATAAACAAAACGGAGGCCTTTTAAGCCAAGCGACTGCATTGGAAAATCTCCAGTACAGATAGGGTCAAACTCTCATTAGTCTCTAAAAGCTTGGAACCAGTCTCCTATGGATTGTGGACCCTGAGCTGCCGCACCAGAGAAATTCAATTAGTTACGGCAAATTTCAACTATTCCTCCCCAGAGACTTCCCAGTCACTGGCGAGACCTTTTCACTGATGTCAGAGTCAATTTTCTTCCTTCACTGGTTAAAGTCGGCCACAGATACGGGTTTTGACCAGGAGTGTTTGGAGTCAAGATTTGGGGTGAGAGTTTTGGAGAGCCGGATGCAGATCCAAATTTACCTACATCCCAAGAGGGTCGAGATTTGATTCTGCCCATCATGCAAGTCGTGACATTTGGATTCTGGGTCTAAACTGTCCCAAAATTCAGACTCCCGTTTTCGGGTCCTGGGGACTGTCCTCCGTAAGAATAAATGAGAAGGGGAGGGGAAGACACTGAATAAAATTCTGCAAATCGAGGTCTGGGATCTGCTTGAAAGTTGGTTGAAATAGCTATCGTGGTGCAGGCTGTAAAAAAAAAAAAACCCACCCTCCTCCCCAGCCTATCTCTAGCACAGATGTAGCTATGTCAGTGGGAGAATGCTTTCACCAATGTAGCTTAGGGTGAGTCCACTTCAAAAAATCCACAACCCGGAGACAGAGCTATGCTGACCTATGCTCCGGTGTAGACAGCGCTACGTCGATGAAAGAATTCTTCCATCCAGCGAGCTACTGCCTCCTGGGGGAGGTGGATTAACTACAGGTTGAACCTCTCTCGTCCGGCACCCTCAGGACCTGACCGGTGCTGAACCAGAGAATTTTCCAGACCACGGGAGTCAATATTGTCTAGCAGCATTACCCACAATTCCACTGCTTGCTGGGCTCTTAGAAAACATGTAGGGGTCAATAAGAGCTAAAAACAGCACAGAACATTGAGAGCCAGGACTGGGGGCTGGAAACAAACTTTATGGGATTGCGGGGAAACTCGGCCACGCCCAGGAAAAGTGGATATCCAGCTAACTAACATCATACCGGACCATGGATGTTTCCCAATGTGACGTAGTGGGGTGTACCTTGCTGGTTGCTATGCTGGGTCGTGGGTTGTGAGTGACCTCCCCTGGCTGCTGTCTGCACCACAGCTCAGCAGGGCAGGGGATGAGTCATTATGCAAAGGGGTCTTCAAACCTGTCTGACCACCTACCCCCCAGGGAGAGAAACAAAGGAAGGTGGAATGCCGCCCCTGGCTGGGGGCAGGGCTGGAAGAGAGTTAGTTAGTTTCTGTCTGGGAGCATGGAGGAGACAGCCTAGGGAAGGAGCTGGGGAGTGGGCTGGGATTGTAGGGCCCAGCCACCCCCCATCCCAAAGGGGGGCACTGAGGCCTCTTAGCTGCAGTTCCTGTAACCAGATGACAGATGCTGTGCTGTATCCTGGAGAAGCAATAAACTCCCTCTATTCTACTGGCTGGTGGAGTCTGTTCGTGCCATTACGGGGGTGCAGGAGACGGGGGAACCCCAACGCGCCGTCACACCCAACCAGCGAGTTCTGGACTAGAGAGGTTCAACCGTGCCACAATGGGAAAACCTCTGCTGTCCCTGTAATGAGCATCTACACTGCTGGGCCTCGGCGATTTTAGCTTCAGACACCACCTAACTTCCTTTGAGGAGGCGGTGTTCCTCCGCTGATGCAAAGCCACTTCTGCTGGTGCAGGCTGTGTTACATGATGGAGTCACACCGGCATAGCTATGCCAGCGTTGCTACCGCAGTAGAGTGGAAACACAGCCCAATCAGCCAAGATTCGGCGTGATCTAGTGAGCACAGAATGGAGGATAAACGTCACCCAGTTCCGCAGCGACACCCTGGCTGACTGAGGCACTGTGCCTAGGGCTCTAGGGCCACCTCGTCTTCTCCGCTAGGAGTTGTGATTACGGGGGCCTGTCTGCAAGTGGCAGAGGAAGAATTTAACATGTGGCAAACCTCGTCAGACCAGCATCATCAGCCCAAGCTGTGGGCTACTACAAAGATGGGCTGGTGAATACAGAGAGACCAGAGCTTGTGAACACTTGCTCACCTCTCCAGCGGCTGGTTGTGCCAACCACATCCAGGCTGCTTTTATCGAGCTCTTGGTGAACAGGGGGGTTTTGCTGACATGACTGCTGGGAGAACCCAACAACTTCCCAACTCTGCCACTGACCTGCTGTGTGGCCTTGGCCATGTCCCATCACCTCTTTTCCCATCGGGGAAGCGGAGTGAATGATATTTGCCTTCCTTTGGAAAGCATTTGGAGAGCTATGGCACTAAGAATCTTTATTGATGATCATTCATAAGGTGCTTAGAGGCTTTTGGACCAGGGCCATCGTGATGGAGTGTATAAACTCTGCACAGCAGTGGCCACAGAGCGGGTAGGGAACACAGCAGCTGTCTCTCCACTTGCAGCTAATTGTTTGACTAGCAACTAGCCAGGATAACAGACTGTCGCTGAGGCCTAAGGGGATGGCTTTCAGGGCCTGCTCTGAGGAAACACCTCCACAGTGGCTGGTAAGAAACTACCAAGGACCAGGCCCAGCAGGAAGTACTTGCGAACAGCTAGTGAATTTCTCCTCCCTCCCCCATTCCCACCCTGCGAGGTGGGAGGAAGGACTGGACTTTCTGAGGTGCTTGTTGTCTGTCCCTTAAGGTACATCTACACAGTCGCGCGTATCTCCAAATAAGCTACACGATTATTAGCTTATTATAGCTTATTTCGAAATTTGGCACTCTCTACACAGCGCTAATTTCGAAATACACTGCTATTCCGGCATCTTCCTTAATCCTCATGCAATGAGGTTTGCAGGAAGCAGGAATAAGAAGCTCGTTATTTCGGAGGTATTTCAAAAGAACGCCCCTCCACCCCCTCCTGCACTCCAACTCTCTGCCCCAGACCAGAGCCCCCTCCTGCACCGAAACTCCCTCCCAGAGCTTGCACCCATCGCCCACTCCTGCACCCCAACCTTCTGCTCCAAGCTCAGCCTGGAGCCCCCTCCCACACTGTGAACCCCTCAGCCTTCGCTCAGAGCACACACCCCATCATGAACCCCAATCTCCTCCGGTAAGGGCCGGGGTAGATCTTAGGTTGTCCTTAAATTCAGAAAGTGATTTGGGGCATAAAAAAGTTGGAGACGGTTGGTCTAGATCATCCTTAGCCTTGCCATGAGCACAAGGGCCTGGCCTAGATCAGGGGGTCTCAACCTTTTTGTTTACAAGGCCTCCCTCAACTTACTCTGAAAACTCAATGGCCCAGCTGGGCCACAGCAACTATTCTACTGTGTGTAAAAGCCAGAGGTGGCCGAAGGGGCCAGCAAGGAGAGAGACTGCCCACCCCACATAATGGGGGGCCCTGCGAAGCCATGTTGCTAAGGCTCTGGCTTTAGCCCTGGGTGATGGGACGGAGTTCTGGGCTGCAGTCCTGCCTGGGCCGTAGTGAGCCTAATGCCAGTCATGTGTGGAGGGCCACCCCTGGAACCTGCTGGTGGCCTCTCTGGGTGAGAACCGCTGTACTCGACAACCTCTCAAGATCCCTCCCAGTCCTATGATTCTAGGAGAACGGGTTCTAGGGGCCAGCAGCCCCTTACTGGTCCTTTAGAGAGAGAGGAGCGGGGACCCTGCTCCCTCACAGCCTCCAGGCCGTGGGCAAGGCTGCTCCTTAAACACCTCCACAGACAGGTTCCCTGAGCCCTCGAGCTGAGAGCCTGAACGCGGTACGGACCAGAGCCCAGCGAAGAACGACGACGGACTCGCCAAGCAGCTTCGACTGCAAAGACCACGACCAGCCGGCTTGTTTGCGGCTCAGCCTTGTTCCCCTCCCGGTGAAACGGCAACGTTTTGGCAGCCACGCCGGGGGAAGGCAGGGCGGTTTGCTCTTCCCCAAGCACCAAAGAGCTGCTGCGAACGCTTCAGCTTCTGTCCTTGTGTGAGTCCCACAGTGCTTTTCACTGTGTAAACCCGTCATTTGGTTAAGGGGCAATCACCGTCACAGCACAAGCCTTGGGCAGCTGAGGTGGTTTGGCGCTAACTTCTGCTTGGTTGCACCAGAGTGAATCTGGATTCCATCTCCTGGAATTTACATTGGGGCGCTGGAGAGCAGCACCGGGCCTTGATTTAGCCTCCTGGGATAGCTGCGGATGGAGGTGGAGCCAAAGACAGCCCTCCGGGCTGGGAGAGGCTTGTTTTCAGCGCCAGTGGTTTGAATTTGAAGTTGAATTTCTCTTTTCGGTAAGAGGTGTTACAAAACCTCGCGCGGCTAACGCGTCATGGCATGAAAGGTACGGTTACACACGTCGTTAACGCCGCATTGCACCTGACGGGCACGGAGGGGCCTTTCCTTTCACACGGCTGCCGTTGACATTTCCGGGGTCCCACTGAATGAGGTCTGGGGGAGGCCATGGAGGCTCAGAGGGCGAACGCTGAATGTTGCCCCTGTGTGACTGTGTCTGAGGGAGCAGGCCTGAAACAGGCAAACTGGGGCGCAGACAAGAAAGCGAGGGGGACACAGATGCCGAGCAGCATGTGTAGTGGGTAAACTGCAGGCTCATGGAGCCAAGCCCTGGCCCTCCCTACTTCCTGCCCTTCCCACCCTCTGCCCCCACTGCCAGAGCCTAGAGCCCACAGCTCCAGAGAGCCAGGAGGGTGGGTGGGCAGTGTGATCCCCCAGCCCCACAGCACTGGATGAGGGAGGGAGTCATGGCCCCCAATACCGTCAGCCCCAGAGTGCCAGGAGGGTGGGTGGGCAGGCAGTGTGATCCCCCCAGTACTCCTAACCCCCAGAGTGCCAGGCAAGGGGGCTGGCACAACCCCCAGCCCCAGTGCTGGGTGGGTGGTGTGTGCACTGGCTCCCCAGGGCCTAGGCCATGTGGGGAGAGCTGCAGAGCACTGAGGAGCAGGAGGAGGTGTGGGGGCTGTTTGGGGAGGCTCCGCCTCAGAGCAGCGCAGCAGCCGGTGGCGCTGGGAAAGACGCCCTGAGGAAGATGTGGGGAGGGGGCGCTGGCTGACCAACGCTACCCGCGGGGTTAGGTTCCTCCAGCCCTCGCTGGGGCAGGACTTTCTCTGGTGCGTGTCGATAAAGAAGGCTGACTTCGAGAAAGCACAAAGCACACAGCCCCCGGCGAGCGCGCCAGGCTCCAGGAAGTGGCGCGCGTTCAGACTGGACTGGCCGGTGGCGCAGGGGCTGCTCTAACGTACGCCAAGCAGGACCCGGCGCAGCCCCGAGCGTGGAGAGCACAGCGGCACCGCCGGGTCCCTCCTGCTCCATGCCTGCCCCTATCGCGCAAAGGGAACGGCCGGGAATCAGCTCCCGCCCCCCAAGGATACACCTGGTTTGGTCTGAGCGTTAATTCTTGCTCCGATTTCGTCACCGGAGAGCTGAGGGAAAAGCGCCTGAGGCCTGGCGCCAGCGCTGCAGCCCTCGGGGATTCCAGCATCCCTGGGAGACGTCTAGGGGCAGCTCCTTACCCCAGCTCTTCACTTCTGTATGAAGCTGCCGTGCTGGGACAAACGATTGTCATGGCATCCAAAGGAAACAGGAAAGGTGCCTGCCGGCTCCCAGAGGCACCCTGGAAACTGGGCTCTCCCGTGCGTGGTGGGTGCTGGCCCAGACCAGGATGCAGCGGTGAAAATCTCGCTCTGTGTGGCCAGGCAGGGCACCAGCCAGACATGAGGCAGCAGAAGAAACAAGGGGGACTGAGCTGCCTCAGTGGCTCCTCCGGGGGCCCAGCAGCTTAGAAAATCAAAGCGCCAAAGCGGGGCGCCGGACCCAAGGCCTCTCCTGGTGTGGAGAGGACGTGGGCTGGAGTGAGCATGGACTGGCCCTGTCGGGGAACAGGAGGGCTCTGAGCAGAGGCGTCTCAACCCGGAATACGGGAAAGGGCTGTGCAGGAGGCCAGGGAGGCAGGCCAGGGGCCCTGGGGGATTTCCAGAGGTCACCCCGCTCTTGCCCTGCTGCCACAGCGACTGGGGCTGGCTCCCCACCACCATGACGGAGCTCGAGCCAGGCCATATTTGAGTGAGTGGCCCAGCTGCCGGGCCCCACCCGAGCAGGGGGGTGATCCCAGCGGACGCCCTGCGCAGAGCAGGAAGCTGAGCCCAGTCAGCCCGGTGGGACAGGAGTAGGGTTGCCAGGTAGAGCCCGCTAAAAAACCGGACACGCTTGTCCGGGGGGCTGGGGGGAGGGGAGTACCAGCCGGGAGTGGGGCGGGAAGCAGAGCTGGGAGGGTCCGGGAGCCGCGGGGCTAGACGGGAGAAGCGGGGCGGGAAGCAGAGCTGGCAGGGGTGGGGCTGGCCGGGGCCACGGGGCTGGCCGGCAGGAAGAGGGGCTGGAAGCAGAGCTGGGGGCTCGGGGGCCGTGGGGCTGGAGGGGAGGATGGGGGGCAGAGGAAGAGGGGAGGGAAGCAGACCTGGCGACGGGGAAGGGGGTGCAGCCACTGGCCGCAGCAGGAGTCCTTCCGGCTGCGCCCCCAGCAGGCGCTCCCTTTACTTACCAGCAGAAGCCGGGCAGGGGCGGGGGGCAGGGCTGGGAGCCACTCCCCCCACCTGGAGTCTGCTCGCAACCAGAGGCTCCCAGCTGGGAGGCGGGGCCGCGATCGGTGCTGGGAGCCTCTGGTCCCGTGCAAAAGCCGGGCGGGGGGAGTGGCTGGGAGTCCCGGCCCCCGCCCCACCCCACCCGGCTTTTGCGCGCGACCACAGGGCTCCCAGCACCAATCGCGGCCCCGCCTCCCAGTCGCTCCCCCGGCCCCGCCAGGCTTCCCTCTGGCATCCCGCTGGGAATTCACAAAATACCGGACATTGCACATTGCACGTGTCCGGTATTTTCTGAATTTTTCTACCGGACAGATGGTGCAAATACCGGACTGTCCGGTAGAAAACCGGACACCTGGCAACCTACAGGAGCCGCCACGAAGGTGGACGTATCGTGTTAGCGGGTGTGTGCTGCCCAGCGTGGGCAAGGAATATTTAGCGAGCCAGATAGGTTCTGCACTCATGGGATTTCCTGGGTTGGAGAAGGCTCCATGGCTGGGCCTTGAGGGACGTTACCTTGTCCCGGGCTGGCGGCAGTTACGCCCTCCTGCACGATTCCCCCTGGCTGCCTCTGGGCGGTGATAACCCTGCAGAGCTCGGAGACGCCGGGATAAAGCCGGACCGTGTCCAAGCGCCTTGATGCTGCCGTTGTCCGGGACTGGGAGAGGCTTGTGCTAAGGTGTGTGCCAGACAACTCAACACCCAGCGTCACCTGAACCAGGGTTTGAGCCCAGGTCTCCTGAGGTGCAAAGCCGATGGATTAACCCCCCCCCGGGGCCTCCAATGGCAGAACTGTATTCAGAATGTGCATGAAGGAAAACCACCCCAGACCCAGGGAAAGAGAACCGGCGGCAAATGGGTCACCTCATGGCGGGGGCCTCAGTTTCCTCCAGGCTGTGGGGAATGGGTGCTGTGAGGCACAGCGTGTCCCTGTCGTGTGGGTGCACACACAGATCTGGGGGGGGTGGCGCAATGCAGGGCTGTATCCCACAGGCCAGAAGTGCCGGACAAACCCAGCCTCCTCCCCCAGCAACCGGTGACCTGGTGCCCGGGAAACCCAGCTCGGATGGCACAGCCGGTTCTGGCAACGAGGGGCCCCCGGGTGACCTGCTCAGCCCGGGGGGGGAGGAGACAAAGGACGAAGAAAAGGAGAGGCAGAGAAGAGAGGGGGCCCTCCGGGTTACCTCAACACAAGACAAAGGACCGGGGAGGGGCTGCTAGAGGGGGAAATTGGAGGCTAGGCTAAAAGAGGGGGGCTCCCCCGGGGACCGAATAGGCCCAAGTGTGGACAGAACTGGAAGTCCGTGACAAGGGCCAGGACTTGACTCTTGGGCGCCCCTTACGGCTCAGTGTGACTCACTCTTGGCTAAGGCCAAGACAGAGCGAAGCTTTTCCTTCTTTCAGACCCCACTCCCAAAGATTGCATTCCTAGGTATGCCGCGCCCAGGGGCCTCATGCTGCTTTGGAGACATGGCACTGTGATGGGGGCCTGGCCCAGGGGGCTTACAAGGCCCTGATCCTGCATTCGAGGCCACATCAGCCCCATTTGGTTTTGCAAGGATCCACGGGTTCATCCATACACATCCGACTGCAGGATCGGGGCCTAGGAGACTGATCCTGTGATGTACCCTCAGGTCCCACTTCACGGGGCTTTATCCAGGAGTATCTGAGAGAAGAATTAGAAGAGACTTTGAGAACTTAAGAGATCATCAAGTCCAGTCCCCTACCCTCACAGCAGGACCAAGCACCATCTAGATCAGGGGGGTGGAATGTAAGGCTCGGGGACCAGATTCGGCCCCCCAGCTTGCCTGGATCTGGCCCCTGAGGTTTGGGGCTCCCCTCAGCACTGGGGAGCCTGTGTTGGTGCTCCAGCCTCCCCCCGCATCTCCCCATGGGGCTGGAGTACACAAAATCTGATAGCTCAGGCTCTGGTGTGGGAGGGGAATCTGGGGAGTGTCTTTCTGCTCCTCCATCAAGGGTCACATCAGTGAAAGTTTGTTTTTGTTTTGCTTCTCACTTGTGTGTGCCCCGCCCCCCAACTGATTTTTCTGTGGGTCAGCGGCTCCCAGCCCAAAAAATGCCTCCTCCCCTCCGCTCTCGATCATCCTTGACAGGTGTCTGGCTAGCTTACTCTTCCACAACCTCCCTCCAATTGAGTCCAGTGTTCAACCACCCTGATAGGCAGATTTTCATAATGTCCAATGTAAACCTTCCTTGCCACAATTTAATCCCATTGCTTCTTGTCCTGTCATCAGAGGTCAAGGAGAATAATTTTTCTCCCTCCTCCTTGTAACACCCTTTTAGGAACTTGAAAGCTGCTCTCCTGTCCCCTCAGTCTTCTCTTTTCTAAACAAACCCAATTCTATAGACTACACGCCCTTCCCTTCCCTCCCCAACTAGTACATTTTTAGCAGGCTGGCCAGCAGCCTGGCTCAGTTCTGGCTCCCTATGCGTCGAGCACTTACCCCTACTGTGGCTCTGCATTTAAAGTGTATTAGGAGCCAGGCAGGCAGGCAGGCCTGCTCAGTTCTGGTTTGCGATGGGTCCGGGGGCTCAGACCCCCCACCCAGACCGGGGCTACTGCCACCCCACACTGCTGCCCCTTTATCAGAGGCAGCAGCATAGGGTGACAAGCAGCCAGTCTGGTCTTTAAACTGGCTCCCCTCACGGACTAGCTCCTGCCTGGCACCCCGCAGTGCAGCTGCCCCCGCCCCTGCCCCCGGGGACTATAGAATAGTCAACTCACCGATAAGAATTCATGAGGTTACTCGACTATTCAGTTAACTGATATTTAACATTCCTACTGTAGACGTGCCCAGTCTTCCCTCACAGCTCATGTTCTCTAGACCTTTAATCATTTTTGTTGCTCTTCTCTGGACCTTCTCCATTTTCTCCACATCTTTCTTGAAATGTGGTGCCCAGAACTGGACACAATACTCCAATTGTGTCCAGTTCTGGGCACCACATTTCAAGAAAGATGTGGAGAAACTGGAGAAGGTCCAGAGAGGCCTTGTCAGAACAGAGTAGAGTGGAAGAATGACTTCTTGTGTCTTGCTCACAACACTCCTATTAATGCCTCCCAGAATCATGTTTGCTTTTTTTGCAACAGTGTCACACAGCTGACTCATATTTAGCTTGTGGTCCACTATGACCCCTAGATCCCTTTCTGCAGTATTCCTCCTACACTGTGGCTTCCCGTTCTGTATGTATGAAACTGCTTGTTCCTTCTTAAGTGGAGTACTTTGCATTTGTCCTTATTAAACGTCATCCTCTTTACCTCAGACCTTTTCTTCAGTTTGTTCTGATCATTTTGAATTATGGCCCTATCCTCCAAAGCACTTGCAACCCCTCCTGACTTGGTATCATTTGTAAACTTTATGGCTGCGTCTAGACTGGCAAGTTTTTGCGCAAAAGCAGCCGCTTTTGCGCAAAAACTTGCCAGCTGTCTACACTGGCCACTTGAATTTAAGAGCACTGACTTTGTAATGTACAAAATCAGTGCTTCTTGCGCAAAATACAATGACGCCCCGCCAGGTAGCCCTCTCTGCGCAAATGCTTTTGGCGCAAGAGGGCCAGTGTAGACAACTCCAGAATTGCTTTGCAAAAAGCCCCGATGGCTAAAACGGCAATCGGGCTTTCTTGCGCAAAAATCACATTCGATAGCACGGACGCTTTCCACAAAAAGTACTTTTGCGCAAAAGCGCCCGCGCTAATCTAGACGCTTTATGGAAATACTTTTAACAGAAAAACTTTTCCGTTAAAAGTATTTCCGCAAAATCATGCCAGTCTAGACGCAGCCTATAAGTATACTCTCTATGCCAATATCTAAATCGTTGATGAAGATATTGAATACAACCGGTCCCAAAACTGATCTCCCACTTGTTATGCCCTTCTAGCATCACAGTGAACCATTGATAACTACTCTCTGAGAATGGTCTGAGGATCCAACCAGTTTTGCACCCACATTATAGTAACACCATGTAGGTTGTATTTCCCTAGTTTAATGATAAGAAGGTCAATGTGAGACTGTATCAAATGCCTTACTAAAATCTAGGTATAGCACATCTACTGCTTCCCCCTTATCCACAAGACTTGTTATCCTATCAAAGAAGCAACCAGATTGGTTTGACATGATTTGTTCTTGACAACCTGTCATCTTATTATCTTCTTTGTTTGCAGATGGATTCCTTAATTACTTGCTCCATTATCTTCCCTGACACAGAAGTTAAACTGACTGGTTTGTAGTTTCCTGGGTTGTTCTTATTTCCCTTTTTATAGATGGGCACTAGATTTGCCCTTTTCCAGTCTTTTGGAATCTCTCCCGACTTCCATGACTTTTCAAAGATGATAGCTAAGGCTCAGCTACTTCCTCAATCCCTCCTTGATTTTTCTAGGATGCATTTCATTGGGCCCTGGTGACTTGAAAGCATCTAACTTTTCTAATCCATTTTTAACTCTTTGTTTTCCTATTTTAACTTCTGAACCTACCTCCTTTTCTCCAGCATTCACTATTGTAAGCATCCAATCACCACCAACCTTCTTGGTGAAAACCGACACAAGACATCATTAAGCACCTCTGCCATTTCCACATTTTTGGTTAGGTGCTTGGGGCATTATTCTCCCCTGATGAGCACTGGAGGGCAGGTAATTGCATTATTCTGTGTTTGTACAGCACCTAGAACAAGAGAGTCTGGGTCTCTGATTAGGGCGCTTGGATACTATGGTAATACAAATAGGTAAGTAGGGGGCTGTGCCCGCTGCTTGCTATGCTTACCAATCCTCCCCCCCCCCCCCCCCCCGGAGGCTTTCACGCCCAGAGAGCGTGATAACGTCATTCTGTGGCCTGGCAGGAAAAACTTTTTATATATATATATATATAGAGAGAGAGAGAGAGAGAGAGAGAGGGTATGTCTACACTTGCACCCTAGTTCAAACTAGGGATGCAAATGCAGGCATTCGAAATAGGCAATGAAGCGGGGATTTAAATATCCTGCGCTTCATTAGCATGATCTCACCGGCACGTTACTCCGAATGCCAGCTGTTTCGAAAGTGAAAGTGCGCGCCGTGACACGTTAGTTTGAACCAAACCCCTTGGTTCGAACTAACGTTACTCCTCAAAGGAAATAAGCCCTCCGCTGTTTCAAATTAATTTCAAAATATCAGTTGGCTTGTGTAGATGCTCAAAGTAGTAACGTTAGTTCGAATTCGATCAGAGGTGTACCGCGGAGAACAGAGTTCAAAATGGCAGCCCTTAAAGGGGCAGGCAACCCTTTTTTTTTCTCAACAACTTGGTGTTCCGCATTAAAAAAAAAATTGTTTGGTGTTCCTCGGTCTTACAAAGTTTAAGAAATACTGCTGCAACCTATTTGCTGTCCGGCCTGGTGCTGCACAGGAGGGCTCAGCTCACTCTCAAAACAGGTGCTCGCTCGTGACACCTCTCTGAGGCTGAAAGGAGCTCAGTGCGGTGAAGCATTTTTCATCACATCCATGACCAGTAGGCGTGATCAGCAGGAGGCCTCTGTTTGACCCTGGCTCATCTGCCCGCCTGTCAGAGGCTGGTCATAGACACACGCGCCCTATATGCATGGGACAAATACACACTGACAATGTACGTGTGCCCGCTAGAGATGGGCCGTAATGCCAGCTGATTGCTATTGTGTATAGTTCTTGTGCATGTGTATGTGAATGTGTGCAGTAGCTATGTGTATGGCATCCACACATATAGCTGTCAGGATGTGCTCACTGTGGTTGTATATGCAGCAGTTGCGTGCACCCGAACGCGCTGCGTGTGGAGAGGCGGGGTTGTGTAGCAGTATGTGTGCACAGCAGCTCTGTGGGATTGGACTCTTTGGGTGTCTGGGCGGTAGCGCTGTGAGCAGTGTGTGTGTGTGTGGGTGGGTGTGTGTGTGGGGGGGGAGGGGGGTGTGCCAGCGTGGTAGCTCTGCTGGTATTCAGGACCATACATATGTGTTTCTGGAGGGGTGCTCTGTTTGTAAATGTGGACCCCAACGGTGTGAACACTCCCCCTTCCCCTCCGCAAGGTCCCCCAAGTAAGTGGGGAAATCAGCCCCAGCCTTCCCCCGGCTGGTCAGAGCATGGGGGAGGGAGTGTTGGACAGCTCAGTGCTCCTACCTTCCCCCCGAGTGGCTGGAGCATGCTTATTTGAGTGACCACAGCGGGGTGCATTTGCACACACACACACTCGCCTATGGGCCTGGTATTGGCTCTGTGTGCGTGTGTGTGTGCATGCACGCATGCAATAGCTCTGTGGGTATTGGCTGTGTGTGTGCAATGGCTCTGTCGGTATTGGGGGTGTGTGTGTGTGTGTGTGTGTGCGCGCACGCGCACATGCACGCAATAGCTCTGTGGGTACTGGCTCTGTGTGTGTGTGTGTGTGTATGCATGCACAATAGCTCTGCAAGTATTGGCTGTGTGTGTGTGTGTGTGTTTGTGTGCGCGCATGCGCAATAGCTCTGTGGGCAGGGCCGGCCTGAGCCATTTTGGCACCCCGGGCGCAGGCCACATGCGCAGGCCCGCCCCCCTAGGATACACGGGCCCGCCCCCCTAGGATACATGGGCCAGCCCCTTGGGCGCACGGCGCATGCGCAGGCCCGCCCCCCAGAGCACACGGCGCATGCGCTGCCCGGCCACAGTCACTGCTGGCAGCCGCTGCTGGCGCACAGCCCAGGGAGGGCCGCACCTGGCCGTGCAGGGCCCCGCGGCCATGGGGGGAAGGGCGCTGCTGGCTGGCGCCGCGGAGATGGGGGGGGCCAGCGCTGCGGGAGCCGGGAGTGCGGTGCCTGATGGCAACTATAAGGGACGCTGTGTGCCCCTTACAGCTGCCATCAGGTGCCCCCCATCGGTTGGCGCCCCGGGCAGCTGCCCGGCTTGCCCACCCCTTAGTCCGGCCCTGTCTGTGGGTATTGGCAGTGTGTGTGTGTGTGTGTGTGTGTGTGTGTGTGTGTGTGTGTGTGTGCGCAGTAGTTCGGTGTGTGAACTGCATTATTGTGAGTAAAACTTTGTCTCCCGCATCCATTGCCCTGGCTGCCCGGGGAGGGATCTCATTGTCTGAGCCTGACTTCTGAGCAGGCGACCTGGGAGAGATGTGTGCCAGTAACGCTGCCGGGAGAGCCAGGCTGGCTGTGGCCCAGGGCGCTTGCTCTGGAGAGGACCCAGACTTTGTCTGAAGAGCTGACGGTGGGATGGTGCTGTGGGGTGGTGGGGGGGGAGGAGGTGAGAGATGGGGGAGAAGCAAAGGAAACTTCCCAAAGTCGTTGCTCTGCACAGCCGGAATCTTCCAGCAGCACCAGTGAAGTTTATCTCGCTAACTAGCGTCCGAACAGCTACTTTCTCTTCCCACGGTGGCTCCTTCCGCAGCCCCTTCCCTTCCCCCTGCTCTCGCATTCTCAGCTGGGCAGAGCCTGCAGTTGGCACATGACAGAAATCCCAATGAAGGCAGCTCCCCTTTCAGAACCGCCTGGCTGGCTGTTCTCAATGGCAGCCTCTTCTGGCCCCCGGTCTCCACCTTTTTGCCTTTAACTCCTGGCATCAGAGCCAAGCGAGCAGCTCAGGCCGAGCCCAATTAACTGAGCTGGGAGCCTGCCGGTGGAGACGCAATCCACTGCCTTATGTAGGGCCAGGGATTGCTGCCTGTCGGGGGCCTCCCTCAGCTCCTCCGGGGCTTGGGCAGAGACAGAGCGGGGTACCACACTGCACGAGATCAGGGCTCTGGCCCAGCTGAGACCGACGCTGCCTCATCTGAAACCATCTTCTCAGCGGGCAGCGGCAGTCAGAAAAGCAAACAGAACGAGAACTCACTGCTTAAACCCCATTGTCCTCCCCCCCCCCCCCCCCCGAAACCTGCTCCAAAGATGAGCCTGGCAGCTGACATTCCTATCTGTGCTAGACACCAAAAACGATGGTAAAGACCTTGGATTTATGGCTTCTTACAGCCATCTGTGACCCACGGGCCCTCCCGTGTCCTACGTCTGCCGAGATGTTTGCTACCCACTTCACTTCAAATGGTCTCTCGCGACATGTGTTATCAACTCTTCATGCTTAACCGTCTGGTCCACCTCATATTGAGCTGGGCCACGCGGAGTACATTTCCCAGGCCTGAATCAGAGCTCTGTGTCCACTCAGAAGCGTGTCTCTCTCACGATCAAAAGTTGGTCCAACAACAGATTCCCCCACCCACCTTGCCTCTCTCATGTCCTGGGACCCACATGGCTACCTCACCACTGCAGAGAGAGGTCGGGGTCGGTTTGGGTAAATGTTTAGATCACATCACTTCCTAGTTTATGGGAACTTGGTGGGATTTCACCTCCCTGAGAAACATGTAGATGGTATCATGAGCTTTTGTGGGCGCAACCCACTTCTTCAGTCATCCGACGAAGTGGGTTGTGCCCACGAAAGCTCATGTTTTGTTAGTCTTTAAGGTGCTACTGGACTATTTGTTGTAATGCCCACAGGCAGAATCAAACTCCAGACCTCTGGAGCTTAGTGCAGGAGCCTCTACCTCTGGAGCTAAAAGCCAGCTGGACTCATGCTCACACTCTGTAAGTAACCTCAGTGCCCCTAGCTGGGCCAGTGCCCCACACCCAGCAGGTGGGTGGGTTACAGAAAGACAAATTCGTCTTCAAGAGCCCATCTAGTGCCCACAGACTGGGTATGTCTAGACTACACGCCTCTGCCGACAGAGGCATGTAAATTAGACATACCCACATAGTCAATGACGCGGGGATTTAAATATCCCCCGCTTCATTAAAATAAAAATGGCTGCCGCGTTGTGCCAGCTCAGCTGATTGTCGGCACAGCGCGGCCATCAAGACGCGGATCGGTCGACAAGGAAAGCTGTTGTCGACCGATCCCGGTTTACAGGATCGGTTGACAAAGGACTTAGTTCAGATTAACTTTAAACTGCCGCGTGTAACCGCGGGCAGTTTGTTTGGACTAAGGGGGATTTAAAAATGGCGGCCGGACGGGAACATGCAAATAAAGCCCGGGATATTTAAATCCCGGGCTTCATTTGCAACTCTGGTTCCCTGATTTGCCTACCTAGCTCGAATTAATGAGAAAGAGAGAGAGAGAGAGAAAGTCAGGGGGGGCTTAACAATTCATAGCCACTAGAGGCAAGCAAATATAAGAACAGCCTTGGGCCCTGCAAACTCTTTGGGTATGTCTAGACTGCATCCCTCTGTCGGCAGAGGGCTGCAGATTAGGCAGGTCGACATTGCAAACGAGGCAGGGATTTAAATATCCCGTGCCTAATTTGCATAAAATGGCAGCCACGTTTTGCTGACTCAGCACTTTGTCGGCACAAAGCGGCAGGAGGCATAAGGGACCTGTCGAAAAAGGCTTTCTTTCTCGACACATCCCCCTCTAGACTGCCGCTTTTTGCCGACAAAGTGCTGAGTCGGCAAAACGCGGCGGCCATTTTTATGCAAATTAGGTGCGGGATATTTAAATCTCTGCCTCATTTGCAATGTCGACCTGCCTAATCTGCATCTCTCTGCCGACAGAGGGATGCAGTCTAGACATACCCTTGGGCCAGGCCTGGACTTACTGCAGGGAGCTGGGAATGCAAAGCAGCCTCTTTGCAATCGAGCAGAAAGGCCTGATCTGGGCCAGAGGCACAGCCTCGTCACCGCCATGTTCCTTCAACAAGATCAATTTGTAGCTAAATGTGATGAGGGGAGGTCTCGGCACCAGGCCTCAGGCACTCGCCAGTCCCAGGGGTCCGTCTGCTCCTTTATCCAACCTACCCTGGTATCGCCCAGCAACGACCTCGCGCTTCCAGCCATGGGCGGAGCAGCTCCCAAGCGATGGCAGCTGGGCGCGGAAGGGAACACGACCGAGAGGGGCACACGCCTCGCGGGGAATCCGGCTCCTGCGTGTGTGCGTGTGTGCGTGTGAGAGTCTACACGGGGGTGGCCGGGCGTTAGTGTGCGAGCGTGTCCGTCTGTGCGTGACAGTGTGCGGAAGTCCCCACGCCCAGCGTGGCCAGCTGCGGAGCAATGAGAGTGGTACCTTTCCCCTTCCCGCCAGGGGCTGATCCTGCAAAGTATCCAGCACCCTCGAGTTCCCAGGAGGCAAGCACCTGGCAGGACTGGGTCCCTAGTCTTCCCTGGACCAGATTGCAGGCTGATCCGGAGAGGTGCTGAGCACCTGCCTGGCCCCTGAAGGCAAGATCCCTGTAGGATCGGCTCGGAGAAGGCAGGGAGGTTTCTGTGCCGCTCTCCATTTTTGCATGAACGGTTTCCATGGGGATGAGAGGAGAGGCTGAAGTCTGGATTCTGCTTTTCTTTCCACCAGACTAGCCAGAGCGATGCTAACTTACCCCAGCCCAGCTCCTAACTTACCCCAGCCCAGCCGGTGGAATTCAAAGACTCCCATGTCATTCTACTTGACTCTCTATGTCCGATTCCTTTCCCTTTGCTGTGTCAGGAAGGGAGACCTGTCATCCGGCCACCCTGGAGGGTCCCCTCCCTCGGAAGCCCAGTGTCAGCAGCCCCCAAGAGACGGACATCTGCTTTTCACATCCCCTGTGTACAGGTAAAATCCCTGAGGGCGTATTCTGGAATGATGCTGAGTGGTGAGCAGGGTCCCCTGTATGCCGAGCGCTTGAGTGGCCACCCAGGAGAGAATCGGGTGCCGCCCAGCTGATCAGCAGAGTGCCCACAGCATGTGTTTGTACTGGTGGTGCACATGTGCACTTGCCCTGGTGCATGTCACAAAATTTATTCCTCACGTGGATGGAAAAATCGAGAGGGAAGACGGGTGGTGAGCGAGGGCTGGATGGGGAGGGAGAACGGGCCCCAGCGACGTGCATGTTCCCGACAGCAGCAGCCCCTACAGAAGCCAGGATCGGTCTTGAGATAGGACGAGGTGGCCTGCGCGTAAACGCCCTGCGAGGGAGGCAGTCATGGCAACCGAGTGCCGGGGGGCAGGGCCCACACACAGATGCTGTTGGTAGACGCCAGCCCTGCAGTCGGCACCTGGGACGCTTGGCGGGATTCTGCTCAAGATGGCAGGGACACCAGTCATTCGAAACCCAGAGCGGAGGGAAGGCGGCTTTGTTGTCAGGGTGCTGGGGTGACTCTGGGGAGCCCTAATGCCAATTCCTGCCTCTGACACAGATGCTGTGTGACCTTGGGCAGGTCGCTCGGTGCCTCAGTTTCCCTTTTGGGGATAACAAGACTCCCTTTCTCCCGGCTTTAAGCTCTTGAGGGACCGGGAATCTCTCGCTATGTGTTTGTGCAGTGCCAGGCACAATGGAGCCGTAATGGCCATGAGGGCCTTTAGATCCAGGGTGGGCGATAAGCAGCCTGCAGGCTGAGCAGAGTTCACCAGGATGAGCCCCTCACGGCCCACCGGTACTTTATTTACCTGCCCGTCCACAGGCACGGCTGCTTGCAGCTCCCGTTGATTATGGCTCCCCGTTCCTGGCCAATGGGAGCTGCAGGAAGCGGTTTCCAGGTCCGAGCTACTTCCCACAGCTCCCATTGGCCAGGGCCAGCAATCCGCAGCCCACGGGAGTGGCGAGGGGCTGAACCTGCGGGCAGGCAGGTAAATAAAGTGCTGGGGCCAACGCTAGCAAACCACCTCGGGCTTCTTGCCCACAACAGCGCTAGGTGATTGGCACTTGGGCAGGGCTTGATACCCCATCGGGACAACCATCACTATCAGCATTTGGTGGCAGCTAATCATGGGACCTCACTACGGAAAATTAAGCAAGTGTCCCATCTGTCCATCCTTCTGTTCATCCATCCATCCATCTGTCTGTCCATCCTTCTGTCTGTCCATCAATCCTTCTGTCTGTCCAACCATCCATCCGTCCATCTGTCCATCCGTCCATCCAGCCGTCTGGCCATCCTTCCGTCCCTCCATCCATCCATCTGTCTGTCCATCCATCCTTCCGTCCGTCCATCCATCCATCCATCCATCCATCCATCCATCCATCCATCCGTCTGTCCATCCATCCGTCCGTCCATCCATCCATACATCCATCTGTCTGTCCATCCTTCCATCCGTCTGTCCATCCTTCTATCCATTCATCCTTCTGTCCATCCATCCATCCATCTGTCTGTCCATCCTTCTGTCTGTCCATCCATCCGTCTGTCCATCCTTCCGTCCGTCTGTCCATCCGTCTGTCCATCCATCTGTCCATCCTTCCATCTGTCTGTCCATCCACCCTTCCGTCCGTCCATCCATCCATCCTTCCGTCCGTCCATCCCATCTATCCATCTGTCCATCCATCCATCCATCCCAAGAGCCAGAGGCACAAAAGGACAACAAAGGTGCTGCTGTTGGGCTTCCAACACCATACGGGATTGCTCCTCACCCTTATCCCTTCTACTCCTAAACAACCCAAGAGATAGAGCCATCAGAGATACCACCATAGTCTAGAGTCAAAGGCTGGATGGCCACCTCCATCCTGCCGGGCCTAAGGCAGGCATAAAACTGCACCCCAGGCCCATAAAGCTCGCCAACAGGAATGGTTCAGAATCGGTTCATTTCTCCCTCCCCCACGGCTCATTAGGATGCCACTCCCACTGCCTGGTTCAAGACGACCTTCCCCTGAACCATCTGGTTCTGGACATTGTCAGAGACAGGCGATCAGACCCAAAAGGACATTGATGTGGGGTGCTACACCAGTGTGTCTGGCACATCTGTTTGCCAGGGAAAACACCTGGCCTGCGGGGAAATATTTTACTAAATGATGGAGGAGCTGGAAGTATCATTGCTACATAAAAGCTGTTTATATTACAGGACTGCTTATTATGTTCTTATAAGGACTATATAGTGTGCTATTTGCATATATGTAACAGAAAGAGACAGATATCTGAGAGCTGCCACTTGAGAGCTTCTGTCTATGTAAGTGGGATGCATTAGGTCTCAACAGCACTTCAAAAGAAACGAACGTATTCCTATTCTACTCCGATTATACACAGAAGCATTCCTATGGGTCTCCGTTTCTTGAGAGGACACTTTGGAAACTGTTTCACTCTTTCTAGATTTAAAAACAATGAGTAGTCCTGTGGCACCTTAAGAACATAAGAACGGCCAGGCCGGGTCAGACCAAAGGTCCATCTAGCCCAGTATCCTGTCTGCCAACGGTGGCCAATGCCAGATGCCCCAGAGGGAGGGAACAGAACACGTAATCACTTTAGGGTACGTCTACACAGCAGGGCAAAAGTCAAAGTAAGCGACGCGACTTCAGCTACGTCAATTGACGTAGGTGAAGTTGAAATAGCTTAATTCGGCTTTTGGCGCTGTCTCCACAGCCGGAAGTCGAAGGAAAAACACCCTTCCTCTGACTTCCCTTGCTCCTGGTGAAAGGCGGGTTACAGGAGTCGGAGTAAGAAGCCTTCCAGCTGTGTAAAAGCATTCTTTGTGATGTTGGAATAACATCAGTTATGCTGAAATAACACTGCTGTGTAGATGCACCCTTAGGCTATGTCTACACCCGATCGCGGCTTCTTGCACCAGAAATATGCAAATATGGCTAAGCGTGGAATACGGCCAAGCCTCATTTGCATACCTAATGAGCCACCATTTTTGCAGAAGAGGCTCTTGCGCCAGAAGGAGCTGTCTACACTGCCCCTTCTTGCGCAAGAAAACCCTCTTGCGCAATGCCGTTATTCCTGAAAATAATCAGCGTAGCGGCATTGCGCAAGAGGGTTTTTCTTGCACAAGAAGGGGCAGTGTAGACAGCTCCTTCTGGTGCAAGAGCCTCTTCTGCAAAAATGGCGGTTCATTAGGAATGCAAATGAGGCTTGGCGATATTCCACGCTTAGCCTCATTTGTATATTTCTCACGCAAGAAGCCGCGAGTGTAGACATAGTCTTAGGGTGTGTCTAGACTACAGGGTTTTTTCGAAAAAAGTGGCTTTTTTTCTAAAAAACTTCCCCTGCATCTAGACTGCTGCCACGTTCTTTTGAAAGTAAATCGAAAGCACATGGCAGTTTTTTTGACCATGGAAAACCTCATTTTACGAGGAAGAATGCCTTTTTTCGAAAGTGCTCTTTCAAAAAAAGGTGCTATGTAATGCAAGCTGTGCTTTTTCGAAAGAGAACATCCAGATTGCCTGGGTGCTCTCTTTCGAAAAAGCGGCTTGCTTTTTCAAAAGTATTGGTTGTAGTCTAGACGCTCTTTTTCGAAAGAGGCTTTTTCGAAAGTCTTTTTCGAAAAAGCCTCTTTCAAAAGAGGCTTGCAGTATAGACGTAGCCTTAGAGACTAACCAAAATATATATAGTTTCATGAGCTTTCATGGGTAAAACCTCACTTCTTCAGATGAGGAGCAGAGAGGAGTAACAGAAACAAAGTATTTTATAACAGAAAAAAAAGGTACCTGTCAATTGTAGGTCTGGTGCTAATGAGGCTAATTGAGTGAGCTGGAAGTGTCCCGTTCTTAGCTTTTGATGTAAAAATTAGATGTTAAATGCAGGGAACAAGGGCACCATTTCAGGTGCATCGGGGCGGGACAGCCGGTGGGGCGGGGGGCGATTAGCTTTTTATCCCGTTCCCCGGATGCTAAGGGAGTGTGGGGAATGTGCCTGCCTGCCTGCCAGGTGTGAGAAGGGAGCTCACCAGCCAGGCGTGAGAGGCAGGCACGGAATGCAAACACTTTCCCCTCACTCCCTTAGTGTCCGAGGGATGGGATGAAAAGCTAGTCACGTCCCAGAGCACACGGTTGCCGCCCCCACCTCCCACGCACCTGAAATGGCACCCTTGGTAGGGAAGGCTGGCTTTATAATGTGACATCCAGTTAATGTCTTTGTTCAAGGCCAGGGAATGTAATTAGGCCCTGTGATGGGGTCTAAGGTGCAGATTCAGGGTTGGGATGTGGATTCAAGGTTGGGATGTGGGGTCTAGGAGGGAGCTAGGGTGCTGGAGCAGGGTCTGGGAGGGACTCAGGGTGTGGGAGGGGGCACTCCCACAGCGCCCGTTGGCTGCGATCCCCAGCCAATGGGAAATGCGGGGGCGGAGCTTCCAGACAAGGGCAGTGTGAGCTTCCTGGTGCTTGTGGTGATGAGGCTCCAGCTGGGGGAGGGAAAGGAACTCCACCCCACTGGCCAGGAACCCAGGGGCTTTAAGACCAAAAACAAATGGATGAATATGTTTGACAAAAACAACAAAGTCATTTTTGTTCATTTTTAGCATGGGGAACTGTGTCATTTCCCAACCAGGCACTTGGTTGGACTTCAGCTTTTCCTGAAACAAAAGCAAGATCTAAAAACTCCCCGCACACCTGACGTGAAGGCATAGAGCCAGAGTAATGCAGTTTGGCAACATGCCCTCTTTGTGTAGGTGGAGCAAAATGAGAGAGCTATAGGGTCTGAGTTTTATCCGGGTGTAAGTCCAATTACTTCAGCGGAGTTACTCCAAGATTCACATTGGCGTAAGGATCTGATCTGACTCCTGTTCATTTCAGTGGTGCAAGACCAGAGCCTTAGAACAGAGTAGATGCACCTGCTTTGTGCCAGGGATCAGAGTCGGATGCGCACAGTATGTAAATACATGTTGCTAGAGATCAGAATGAGACAGAGAGGCAGAGAGATTCCCTACCCATGCTCAGTGGGCAGGTAGAACCATAGAACACTAGAACTGGAAGGGACCTCGTGACGTCATCAAGTCCAGTCCCCTGCCCTCACGGCAGGACCAAGCACCATCCCTGATAGATGTCTGTCCAATCTGCTCTTAAATATCTCCAGTGATGGAGATTCCACAACTTCCCTAGGCAATTGATTCCAGTGTTTAACCATCCTGACAGTTAGGCAGGTTTTTATGTACAACCTAAACCTCTCTTGCTGCAGTTTAAGCCCATTGCTTCTTGTCCCGTCCTCAGAGGCCAAGGAGAACAATTTCCCCCACTCCTCCTTGTAATACCCTTTTAGATACCTGAAAGCTGCTGTCATGTCCCCCCTCGGTCTTCTCCTTTCCAAACTAAACAAACCCAATTCCTTCAGCCTTGCCTCACAGCTCATGTTTTCTAGACCTTTAATCTTTTTTGTTGCTCTTCTCTGGATCTTCTGCAATTTCTCCACATCTTTCTTGAAATGTGGTGCCCAGAACTGGACACAATACTCCAACTGAGGCCTAATCAGCGCAGAGTAGAGCGGATGAACGACTTCTTGTGTCTTGCTCACAACACTCCTGTTATTGCCTCCCAGAATCATGTTGGCTTTTTTTGCAACGGCGTCACACCGTTGACTCCTATTTAGCTTGTGGTCCACTCTGACCCCTAGATCCCTTTCTGCAGTGCTCCATCCTAGACAGGCGCTTCCCGTTCTGGATGTGCGAAAGGGATTGTTCCTTCCTAAATGATGACATAACCTGCAGAATTTTTATTACTCTCATTATTGGATTAATTAATCATTCAGTGATAACTGCTCTTTAAGCATTTCACCAATCAATACTAATCACTTAATTACATGGCAGGATGCTGCTGTAGAAGGTCTGCTTGCTCGTTAGATTCTCTGCACTGTCCACCCCCATATTACACTGCCCCTATGGGAATCTGGCATTTCCACCCTCCAAGGCCCTTCTCACCAATGCGTCATTTCTCATCTGGCTCCTTATTCTACCAGGCCTCCACACATGGGAGGATTGTGTCCTGCTGAATGGAGCCCGGCCTCACCGTTGGGGCTTTTAAAAGGCCGAAGTCTCCAGCAGGAGAATGAGAGCGTCTGACAATCAATAGCACACATAGGGCACAGGAGCGCGTGACAGACCCAGAGCCATGCATCGGCCAGGGCCGTGTCAGCGGAAGCAGGGTGCTGCTGGAGTCAAAGGCAGAGCTGTTTACGAAGGCGCAGTGGGCGGTTTTATTAGGTAGCGTCAGCTCAATGTACACAGAGTGGCCAGCGTGGTGTTTTTTTGCAAGCAGGACAAGTAGGTCACCTGTCCATAAAAATGCAAAACAAGGATCGCTGCAGAATCTTCTTAGAAGGACTCTGGCGCACGCACACACATACACACGCAGGTGCACACACACACATGCAGGCACGGACACACGTACACACACATACAAACACACACCTACACACACTCAAATGCACAGATCCCCACAGCAATGAGGATCCAACAACTGTGAAAATAATGAGCCTAAGATTCCAAGCGCAGTAATGAACTATTGCTTAGTAACACAGCCGGTTCCTGGCTTTATGATCCCGGTCTGCGATGAGGCGGAGGGGTAATAAAGGGGAGCAGGAGACCCATGTCACCTTCTGCTATGAAATGAAATACCAGGTGGAGGAGAGGACGGAGTGTGCACGTGCGTGTGTGTGTGTGTGTGTGTGCGTTTGTGCATGTGTGCATACATGCGTGCGTGCATGTGTGTGTGTGCCTGCATGTGTGTGCACCTGCGTGTGTATGTGCGTGCGTGTGTGCATGTGTGTGTGTGAGTGTGTGTGTGCGTTTGTGCGTGCGCATGTGCGTGCATGTGTGTGTGTGCATGTGTGTGCACCTGCGTGTGTATGTGCGTGCGTGTGTTCATGTGTGTGTGTGAGTGTGTGTGTGTTTGTGCGTGCGCGTGTGCATGCATGTGTGTGTGCATGTGCATGTGTGTGCACCTGCGTGTGTATGTGCGTGCGTGCATGTGTGTGTGTATGCGTTTGTACGTGCACGTGCATGTGTGTGTGCATGTGTGTGCACTTGCGTGTGTATGTGCGTGCATGCGTGCGTGCATGCATGCACGCACACGTGCTCTTTTACAGCTTTTGTGTCACGAATGGCAAGCATAATATTCCTCTTCCCCACTCCCATTCCTCCCCCTATCCCTGGTCTCTCCTGCCTCCATCCCAGCTCCCTTCCACCAGAGTCTTTCTAATAAGATTCTACAGTGATCCTTGTTTTGCATTTTTGCATACGTGTGTGTGCACGCATGTGTACGTGTGTGTGTGTGCATGTGCACGTCCGCACACCTGCAAGTGAGCAAACACATCACGGATCCCTCTTATTCCAAATAGATGGTTCCCGACAACTCACGTGGCAGTCTGTACATGGCAATGCACTGCGCCCATTTGGGACTTTCATTCTCTTTTACTCAGAGGGCCTTGTCCGTACACTTATCCTGCATCTATATAACTTCCCTTACGCCAGTAGCCACTGCTGTCCGTCAGTGCCCACATTTCCCTCTGGGGACTTCTCTGGACGAATCCGGCTTGCAACCAAAGCAACTCTGGACGAGTGGGAGTGAAATTGGCGTAGTAGCAGCTGGAATGCAGCCCATTTCTGATTTAACTAAGCTCATGGGAGTCGGTATCCAACGCCTGCCCAAGTCTGCACTGCGAAACTGGTCTGCCCCGGTTGCTTTCGGGGCTCCGCTGCTCCAACAGCATCTGGTTCAGCTCACACGTCAATCACCTGTTTTAATTGCTCTGGCAAATGCATTAAGCGAGGCAGAGGCCCAGCTGCGTCCCAGGTTTCTGAGGGCCTCCTGAAGAAAAACACTTGAGTCTCAGCACTGCGGCTGGCGAACAACAGGGCCCCAGAGCATCCACTCTGCACTGAACTCATCTGACAAGTCCTGTCCTCTGTCAACTTGCAGCAGAGCCTGGGATGGAGTCTCCAGAGAGGCCATCTCTCCTCTGATGGCGGTGCCAAAGTCCTGACCGGAATCATGATGGGATGTTGCCAGGGCATTACCCAAAACCTTGGATCAAACATGCCTTAAATATGCGCTCTCAACCAGTTGTTCCCTCCAAATTTTTCCATCCATGTGCAGAATAATTTTTTTCTATGTGCAGCGAGGCGTGTGCGGATGTGCACCACCACTAGAAACACACGCTGCTGGCTGTGGGCGCTCTGCTAATCAGCTGGGCACCATTTGAATCTCTCTTGGGTGGCTGCCCAAGAGCTCCTCTTTCAGGGAACCCTGCTCTCGACTCTCAGAGCATGCCTACCCAAGAAGTACCGATTTTGAACTAAGCAATGTGGACGTTCCACTTATAAATTCAATGTAAGGGGGGTTATTTCAAAATAAAGCCCTGGAGGATACCAGGGCTCACTGTAGTCAGCAGGTGAATCATAGATCTTAAGACCAGAAAGGGCCATGATCACTGTCTAGTCTGACTTCTAGCTCAGTACCTCTCAGGATCAGGTCTTACAATAGGGGTGGGAATTGTTGATGCTTAAGGCTAGAGTAAGTTTCATGGCAGGTGGACTTTTGGGGAATGATGGAGTGATGGTTTACTTCAAAACATCAGCTACTACCCAGTGCTCAAAGCGCAACACTAGGCATAATTAGCGCATAGACTGATCTGGTAGGGTGTCCTATTTCACTGGCAATGCACTTTTGAAAGCTCCGTTTCCTCTCACTGGGCTGACTCCGGATAAACAATTCTATTGGCCCAGTGAAATTCGTTTACGCTCCACTGGCGTGGTCCATGCCAGCGGTCTTGGCGGATCTCTGTGTTAAGAGGAACACCTGTTGGCTGGGTCATTTGACACTTTCTCCTCTTGCCCAGGGGGTTGCTGTACATGCCCCTCTATGTTTTCCATAAAATGGTTTCTTAAAAGAAAACTCAAGGGTCTTAGCACTTTTCCTGGGCCAAGTAAAACTAAAAAGAAGATGGGCAAGCTCCAGGCTTGTTAGGAGAGGGATGCTGTTAACTAGTACTTTAAAACACCAAGCACAGATGTTGTAATAAAATCTTTCTGGGGCTTTCAGAACGTCATATCAAAAGAATGATTTTTTTATAGTAAAAGCAAAATTAAATAAACAGGGTGTTTTATTTATTAATGTAAGCACATCCCTGGAGCAGTACGAACATAGACAAGAGCAGCTTTGTGATAATATATAAGACCTAGAGAGAAAAATGTACTGGAAATCAATGGGAAACTAATGTGACCCTAATCACGTTCTGGCTTTTAAAGTCCATTTTGAGTGAAGTGCAAAAGTAAACAAACCGCTTAAATAGTGGAAAGGGAAGTGAATTCAGATCAGACTAAACAAACTACAAAACTACCTGCGCAGATTTAATCGCCTAAAGTGCTACGAGTAACCCAGGCAGGCAAATATTTTAAAATATGAGTTTTATCTTTCAGGTGTGATCTTACCCCTGCCATTTCTGTGCTGCTTTTTTTCTTCCTTGTATCTTGCAAACTCACTGGGAGCAGGAACTGTCTTTTTCTATCAGTTTGTACCATTCCCAGCATGATGGGGCCTCTCTGTAGCACAAAACACAGTCATTGATATTGTTATCGGTGTACTGTTAACTTCATAAGATGAAACAAAGAAACTTGGAGTTTGTTTTCTCACTCCGGGGGAGGAATGTTCTCCTAGGTCCGGCTGGCAGAGATCCTGGGTTTGTTTTGCTTCTTCTGCAGCGCAGGACACAGATCGCTTGCCGATTTGAACAAGACTAAATGAGGGACTCTGTGCAACTTGAAGTCTTTCAATCAAGATTTGAGGACTTGGGCAACTCGGCCAGAGGCTGTGGGCCTTCTCCAGAAGTTGGGGGGAGGTTCTGCTGCCTGCTGTGCAGTCTAGAGATGATTGGCCCCTTCTGGCTATGAGAATGGCTGTGTGGAGTTTCTAGGACAAGCCTCATCTATCGGACCACAGAACAAAGGGGAAATGTGCAGCCCTGAGAACATTCTCATGGGTTCGTTACTGTACGCAGGGCAGGGTCAGCGTGCTTTCGTGCGCATGGGTGTAAATTATTGGTCAGGAAAATCAGTGCGGTTAAGCCTAGGAAACCCTTTTGTAACTAAACCCATTATTTCTGGTTGAACATCTTGCAGAAATCCAGCGGGGACAGCGATCCGTTAGCTGAGCACTTGTGCGGCTGCCCTGGAGAGAGTCAAATGCTGCCCTGCTGATTAGCAGAGCACCCACAGCTGGCAGCCTGTATTTCTACTGGTGGTGCACATCTGCACATAGAATCATAGAATACTAGGACTGGAAGGGACCTCCAGAGGTCATCGAGTCCAGTCCCCTGCCCTCATGGCAGGACCCAGTACTGTCTAGACCATCCCTGATAGATGTCTATCTAACCTACTCTTAAATATCTCCAGAGATGGGGATTCCACAACCTCCCTGGGCAATTGATTCCAGTGTTTAACCACCCTGACAGTTAGTCATTTTTCCTAATGTCCAACCTAAACCTCCCTTGCTGCAGTTTAAGCCCATTGCTTCTCGTTCTATCCTCAGAGGCCAAGATGAACAAGTTTTCTCCCTCCTCCTTATGACACCCTTTTAGATACCTGAAAACTGCTATCCTGTCCCCCCTCAATCTTCTCTTTTCTAAACTAAACAAACCCAATTCTTTCAGCCTTCCCTCATAGGTCATGTTCTCTAGACCTTGAATCATTCTTGTTGCTCTTCTATGAACCCTCTCCAATTTCTCCATATCTTTCTTGAAATGCGGTGCCCAGACCTGGACACAATACTCCAACTGAGGCCTAACCAGCGCAGAGTAGAGCAGAAGAATGACTTCTCGTGTCTTGCTCACAACACACCTGTTAATGCAGACGCTTCGGTGCACAGAACAAAAATTTATTCTGCACATGGATGGAAAAAATGAGAGGGAACTGTAGATGGGGGACACATTTTCTGGGCATACTCCCTAATGTTAAAGGAGACCTCAGAGGAGCTATTTGGACATACTGATGACAAGGGTACCTCAGATGGTTCAATCCCTAGGTATCCGGAGGGTTATCAAAAGGGATAGGTGCACCACAACATTTGTTCTCTCCCTTCATCGTCCCCACGACCTTGCAGTGGGACCTGCTAGTGCGAACTCCGGGTAGGCCAGGGGCTAGCAGATGTCCTTGCAAGACGGGCGCCCCGGGATGTAATTTCAGGGCCTATGTGCTGGCTGTTCACCTGGCAGCAAAGAGCCGTGTCCCTGTGGGGCCCTCTGCAAATCCCCGGCTCCCTTCCCTGAAAGAGGAGGGGGAAGCTCATTCAGCCTCCGGTGGGTCTGTCTGCCGGGGGCCAGCGCGGCCGTGCTCTCTGCGGGCCTTCCCTGGGCTCTGAGACCCTCAGGAGGGCTGGCGTGAAAAGAGACGCAGGCCGTGTCTGCTCGCCTGCGCGCCAGGCAGAGGTGAGAGCAGGCGGGCGCGCAGCTCCGGCAAGAGCCCGCAGGGAGCCATTGAGAGAGCTGGCAGGGACCCGGGGGGGTCGGAAGCGGCGAGTTACTTTCTGCACTTGAAAGGGAATCCTCTGAACTGTCATTCACGGTAAAATTCGACACTCTACGCCGCGGTCTCAACAAAGACGCTAACTATCTTACCCATTACAAAGATAGCTTCCCCAATTATCACCTCTAATACCATTAGCTCACAGACATTTACCTTTCCCCACCTCTAATACCATTAGCTCACAGACATTTACCTTTCCCCACCTCTAATACCATTAGCTCACAGACATTTACCTTTCCCCACCTCTATACCATTAGCTCACAGACATTTACCTTTCCCACTTCTATACCATTAGCTCACAGACATTTACCTTTCCCCACCTCTATACCATTAGCTCACAGACATTTACCTTTCCCCACTTCTATACCATTAGCTCACAGACATTTACCTTTCCCCACTTCTATACCATTAGCTCACAGACATTTACCTTTCCCCACCTCTATACCATTAGCTCACAGACATTTACCTTTCCCCACTTCTATACCATTAGCTCACAGACATTTACCTTTCCCCACTTCTATACCATTAGCTCACAGACATTTACCTTTCCCCACCTCTAATACCATTAGCTCACAGACATTTACCTTTCCCCCCCCCCATCCCCCTTCTGTTCTGAAATGTGATTTGTCCTTTTCATATGTGCTCATTTTTTTAATTGTGCCCTTTGGTATATATGGTTGTGACTATTTTCTTCCACTATTTGATCTGAGGAAGTGGGTCCGGCCCACGAAAGCTCATCCCCTAATAAACCATCTCGTTAGTCTTTAAAGTGCTACCTAGTCCTGTCTTTTGTTTCACCCCTGGCTCCAGGACTGGCCCCAGATCCCCTCCTCCCCCCGTCTGGGCCCCCCCCCCAACTTGACTCTCATCAAGGCCCAGAGGCGAGAGGGCGGAGGATGGGGGCTGAGGACGCGCTCAGCTCAGCGCAGCTGCGGCGGGAGGGAGGAGTGGACCCCACTCCCTTTCCTATCGGCGGACAGAAAGTCTCCCTTCGCCGTCGCCTTTAACTCCAGCTCCGCGGCGCGCTCGCAGCCCGAAGGCACCGCTGCGGCTGCTCCCCCGGCCCGCCGCCGGGCTCCCCATGCAGCAGCCCGGGGAAGGCGCTCGGGGGGTGCCCGGGGCCCGGCCAGGCGCGGGGCCGAGCGGGAGCCGGGCCTGACCCAGCGCGGTGCCCACCCGCCTGCTGCGCTCCCGGGCAGGGGGGATGCGCCAGCCGCGGGGGGGGCCGGGCGCGGGAGCCAGGAGCGCCGCGGTCCACCCCCCCGCCCCGCCGGAGCCGCGCCTGGGGCTGGCAGCCAGCCCCCCCGCCCCAGGGGCTGCAGCCGGAGCCCCCTGCGCTGAAGCGGGCGGCGGGAGTCGGGGCGCGGATCCGCAGCCCCCGCGGGGCAGCCATCGCAGCATGAGGAGGCTCCGGAGGCTGGTGCACCTGGTGCTCTTCTGCCCTCTGTCCAAGGGCTTGCAGGTGAGGGGGGGCGCCCTGCGTCGGAGGAGGCTGGAGGCCGGCGGGGATGCCTGGGCTCCCAAGCTGGAAATCAACCCCCTCCCTGCCCGGCCCCTCACACTGAGCCTGAGCAACCATTTGGAGAAGGAAATGTTTCACTAAAGGGAGGGGGTGGATTTAACACTCCCCCCCCCCCACTCTTTAGGATTCCACCGAGGGGGGGAAATTGACCCCTAGTCAATTTCACGGCACCTCCGCCTTGCCCTGCGGACGTGGGAGGTCAGGGAGAGAGAGATGAACATTGTGGCTGTTTAGTTCTGCCTGCCCACCAGGGTGGGGGGGCTGGGAAGAGTCGGAGGAAACCCGCTCCCTGCTGCCAAACTCCTGTTCTCCTCCATGGCTGGTTTCCCACACCCAACCCTGGAACACCCTCCAACCCTGAGCTGAGAGTCATTGTCGCCCCCGGAGGATTTTGTATTTTAATTTGGCAAGACTGGCTGGCTGGCTGTAGTTGCTGGAGCGGGTCCGAAGGGAGGGAGCGTTGGTAAATCGGTGTCCCGCCCTGCTCCGAATGAGATCTCAGAGGTGCATGTTATGCCAATAGATGCGTGTTCATCTCCGGCACCACAGTACTTAGGGCCCTGATCCAAAGCTCGTGGAAATCCGTCAGAGTCTTTCCCCTGGCTTCCCTGGGCATTGGATCTAGCCCTTAATCCACTGGTTCGCAGGGGACATTTTAACCAGGAATGCTTCTCCCCCTTCCCCGCTTGTTTTTGAAAATGCTCCTGGATTATTGGAGGTGGCGTAAATATGGACCAGCATGGCCCATCGGTTGCATAACATAATGCGGAACCAGGCGCCTCATGTTGGGAATACTCCACCTTGCCCTTCCATAGAACGTCAGAGCCAGCCCTTCCGTAAATAAGTGGACCTGCCGAGGCAGCAATGTCCCGGTCTAGAAGGACTACTTGTTTTCCTTGGCATGCCCACCTGACTGGATTGCGAGTCTGGTTCCTAGAGGAGGAGCGAGGACTAGGAATGATCATCCCCCAGGTGGTGCTGGGAAGGGCAGAGAACAGACACTAGCACCAGAACCTGATGTTCTTACTCGGGCAAAACTCCCAGGGAATTTCACTGAAAATGAGCAGGATTTGGGGCTCACTGATGAGGGGAGGGAAGGCGATCTGATGCTAGAGAGCAGAAGTTAAATTCTGCTAGATAACTAGCTAAATTCATGGAGGATAGATTCATCAGTGGCCTTAGCCAGGATGGGTAGGAATGGTGTCCCTAGCCCCTGTCAGAAGCTGGGACTGGGTGACAGGGGAGGGATCACTGGATGATTCCCTGTTCTGTTCACTCCTTCTGGGGGCACCTGGCATTGGCCACGGTTGGCAGACAGGACACTGGGCTAGATGGCCCATCGGTCTGACGCAGTGTGGCTGTTCTTATGTAAGTTCCCTAGCTGTGAACGTTCCAGCAGCAAAAGTCACAGTGGAGCCAGCAACGAGGCTGGTCTTTTCACGGGGCCATTCTTGCTGGCGGGACAGCCCAGCCACCCTGACACGTTTGCTTGGATAGAAAGCGGGCTAATGCGGGGAGGAGCTCACCTCTTCTCCCCTCCGCCCAGCCCCGGGGGGTTGGGGATGGAAAGGATGCTGGAGAAAATGCGAGCCAGGCCAGGCGGAGGGACGGGACCCAGCAAACCCCCAAAAGCCGCAGGACCAGTGACAGAGCAAAGTTCTCCGCTGGGGCTGAGCTGTTCCTGCCGAAGGTCGTTTTCCATCCCGCCCTGCAGTCGCCTTCTCCATCCCTCTCAGACTGGGACCCTCCCAGTTCGGGCAGCACAGGTCTCCCCTCAGCCCTGGGCCGCAGCCTGGGGGACAGTGGCCACAAGATGGGGACCGCAGGAAGCATTCTGCTCGCTCCTGTGAGCTCGGCTCTCGGGGGGGAAGGGTCTCCGGGCTGCCCACGCGCTCTGCTCCCCTTAGCCTGGGAAAACAGGGCACCGCAGTGGTGTGGGAGGAGGGATTCTGTACATGAGGTGCAGCGTGGGCTTTACACGCAGCAGGACTGCTCAGGCCTGACCGAAGGGTGAACAATGACTTTGGTGCCCTCCCCCCCAATCAATAATTTGGGAGAAGCAGCGGGAGAGCTGGCGCTAAACTCTGCGTGGCAGGCGCTGCCTGGTGGGGAGCGGGGGAGAGGCTCTGTGCGCTGCCCTTCCTTTGCTCCTCCCTGGCTGGGGGAAGCGCAGGGCAGGGGAGCTTGTGTCTGCAGGCTTTTCCCCCGCCGCGCCCGTTGCCCGGGTTTTTGGTGCCCTTAAGGGCTGGGGAACCTTTTCTGGGGCCCACAGAAAAAAATCAGTCGGGGGCCGCACAACAGTGAGAGGCGGCCCCTGACTGAGAAGGAGAAAGACGCTTCCCTCTTTCCCCTCCCACATGGGGTTGCCAGATGGCTGAAACAAAAATACCGAACCCTTTCCTCCCCAAAAAAAACCCACTGGGAAAAAATGTTGTTGAAGGAAAAAAAAAGGGGGGGGGGGGACCAAAGTTGTTGAGCAAAAAAAAGAAAAAAAAAAGACTCCAAGAACCTGGATCACTGGTAGGGGTTACCAGGTAGTCATTTAAAAAAAACCAAAAACCCGGACACGCTTCATGGGAGGGAGGACCGGCCAGGAAGGGAGTGGTGCTGGCCGGGAAAGGGGGGGCCTGGAAATAGCTAACGGGGAGGGCAACGGGCTGGCCGGAGGAGATGCGGGGACAACGGGAAGCAGGTCATGAGGGGGCGGGTGTCGGGTGGAACAGGGCTGGCCGTGGGATATTGGGGGAAGGGGACTGCCGGGAGGGGCGGCTGGCCGGGAGTAAGGGGGCGGGAAGCACAGCTGGGATTGGGGCCACGAGGGTGGCCCCGAGGAAGAGGGGAGGAAGCAGAGCTGGGGGGGGTGTAGCAGCTGGCCGGGGAGATCAGGAAGAGAACGGGCCAGGGGAAGCAGAGCTGGGGGTGGGGTCGGGGCTGGCCGGGAGGAAGGGGGCTGGGAGGAAGGGTGGGCGGAAGCAGAGCTGGCGGGGCTGGGGTGCAGCGGTGCTGGCCGGGAGATCGGGAAGAGGAACAGGCCGGCAGGAAGCAGAGCTGGGGAGTGCAGGGGCTGGCCGGGGAATATCAGGAGGGGAAGTTGGGGAGAACCGGCCGGCCGGGAAGGGGGGGGTGAGCAAATTGGCCGGCGGGGAGCGGGACTGACCCGGGCACTTGCTGCCTGTCCCGCGCAGGCTCCCAGCGACACACGAGCGAGGAGGAGGCTTCCCCTCCTCCTCACACACAACTGACTGAGAGCTCCCCGCAGCAATCACGGCCCCGCCTCCCAGCTGGGACTCCCAGCCGCTCCCCTCCGCCCCCGCCAGGCTTCCGTCCGATGCGCAGCCAGAAAAATCAGAAAATACCGGACATTGCACATGTCCGGTATTTTCTGATTTTTTTTTACCGGACAGAGCGCGCAAATACCGGACTGTCCGGTACAATACCGGACACCTGGCAACCCTACTCCCACACCAGAGTCTCGGGAGGCCCAGCTTAATAGTTTTTGTGTGCTCCAGCCCCGCGGTGGGGCAGTGGGAGGGCTGGAGAGCCAACATAGGAGAGCCCTGAGCCTTGGAGGCCGGATCCAGGCAAGCCAAGGGCCGCATCCGGCTCCCTGAGGTTCCTCACCCCTGCCTTAACGCCTGGAGCCCGAGGCGACCACTTAGTTCGCCTGTGTGGTTGGCCTGGCCCTAGCAGGACTTGAAAGCAGGGCCTGGCATGGCAAATGGAGTGTCAAATACTGAGCCACCACCGATAGGGAGGAGAAACATTCGGGCAGGTTAGCCATCCACTTTGGCCTCTCTTTACCGTGCCCAGCTCTTCCCGGGCCAGCTGTACCCCTGGCAATACTGAGCAGCCTTTGGAACTGGCATTAGGCGGCTACGTTATTATTTCGAGCCCTCACTGTGCAAACCCCGCAAGGCAAGGTCAAAAGCCCAGCATCACTGTTTCAGGGCCAAACCCAGCTCAACTGCTTTGCACTGGAGGTCTCACTGATGGCGCAATGCCCTGATTCTCCGGGCCCTGCCTCTTGTGTCATCAATCCTACTTGGGCAAAGTAGGCCAAGCCCCCAGCTCTTTCCCCAAACACGCCCCATGTCTCTAATTGGTCCCTATCCACGCCCTGCCGGCTACGGAGGCCTGTGACTGTAAACAGCAGCTGTGCTGATTTGCAGCATCTGAGGATTTGGCTCGGGGAGGGCAAAAGTGGGAGTAAAATGCCAGCGCCAGCAGGAGTGTCAGCGTCTGATCTGATCGCATTTCACGCTCCCTTTGCCCAGGTGCACATGCTGCTGGGAGGTTCAAGGCAGTGGAGCATGTGCCTCTGGGTGTCTGTGGGAAATCAGTGCATTTGGTGGGGGGGAGGGGGCATGCTCACATCTGATTTTGATCTGCTTCACCAATTGACACAATCCAAAATACTGGCAGAAAGGAACTTGATATTCATTGGCTAGCGAACGTCTGTCGGTTGGAGCCGGGGCGAACCGATAACGGTCTTGAGCCATACGTCTTGTTCAAGAGATTTTTCTTTTTTTTTTTTTTTTTTAAATTGCCTGTTCTACAGTTTACTCCTTTAATGTAAGAGTCATGGCAAATCTTACTGACAAGTCCTTCGTTTCTCACTCTATTAGCAAGGCCGGGTAGTTGGCAGGGATAAAGAATCACAGAAAGAGGCTTTTTCCTCCAACGCTGAACTCCATCAGAATAAGGTTTTTTACTCACTCTGTCTCTGCCTTCAATGGGGGAGCTATGGCTGAGAACCCAGGGCTCATCTTGTTTGTCTTCCTGTGAAAGATTTAAAGACACAGTACAAATACGCAGGCCATGGGGTAAAACGTTTTGAAAAGAGCCAAAATTACATGGGCGATGAACCCCACATTACTCCTGATGGAGGATGGGTTTGAAATGAACTCGTGCTCTCTATGGTGAAATAACAAGTCTGTCCGCTAGTAAAGCCCAGCAGAGATGCGAATGGATGAGGTACGTTTTTGCACTAGTCCCACTGTGGGATGTAATAGGGTAGTCGATTGACCGATTAACCAATAAGCAAAAGCTTATAGGTTAATGCTATAGACTACACGCATTTCCCTCCCCCCGCCAGTAAATTTTTTTAGCAGGCTGGCCAGCAGCCTAGCTCAGTCCTGGCTTGCAACAGATCCGGGACCTACCCCTGCTGAGGATCTGCATTTAAAGTGTATTAGGAGCAGAGCGGGCAGGCAACCTGGCTCAGTCCTGGCTCACACTGGGTCCGAGACCTACCCCCGTTTCAGCTCTGCATTTTAAGTGTATTAAGAGCCGGGCAGGCAGGCAGCCCAGCTCAGATTCCCCCTAGACAGGGGCTGCTGCCATCCCGCGTTGCTGCCTCTTTTTCAGAAGCAGCAGCACAAGGTGACTGATTTTTAAACTGGCTCCCCTTGTGGACCAGCTCCCACCTAGCACCCCGTGCTGCTGCCTCTGATACAGTGGCTGCCGTCCCTGTCCCCAGGGACTATAGAATAGTCGACTAACCGATTAAAATTTCATGAGGTTGCTCAACTATTCAAGTATCAGAGCGGTCGCCGTGTGAGTCTGAATCTGCATAAACAAAGAGAAGTCCTCTGGCACCTTATAGACTAACAGATTTATTGGAGCATAAGCTTTCGTGGGCAAAGACCCACTTTGGACATGAATCTGACGAAGTGGGTTTTTGTCCATGAAAGCTTATGCTCCAATAAATCTGTTAGTCTATAAGGTGCCACGGGATTTCTCATTGAAATTGAGAAATTGATCGCTATTTAATTGACCGATATTTATCCCTAGTCCCACATCTACCCTGAAAGAGCATTGTTAGAAAGGCAGCGAGGTAGGCGTGAGAATGACCGGCAGGTCACGGAGAGCTGCCCTAGAAGAAAGGAGACAGAGCAGCCTTTGAGCACTCTGTCAGTTTCACCTTTGAAAGTAACTCCAGCCCAGGCCAGGTAGCACTTCAAACAGTAGGCACTCAAGATCCCCGCTGGCCAGCTGACAGCGTATCATTCAGCCTGCCCGTTGGTTGCTGGCCAAGGGAAGGGCAGACGCCAGCTGCGGATGGGATGCAGTTGTGGCTCAGCTTTTGTGAAATATGCATGAAAATACCCGGAAGGGTTCCGGCGTCACAGCTGGTGGAAGCTGAACATCCGTCATTCTCAGGGGTCTGGAATAGGCATCGGGGGCTTTCCTCTGTCCAGTCCCTCTCTCTCCTTTTCGTCTGTGCCGCATTGTATAGCTCCTCGACTGTGAGCTCTCTAGGGCAGGGAAGTGCCTCTGTATTAGCTGCTGGGGGGCCCCTGGTCTTTAGGGGTTACTACACTAGCAGTAATAATTAGCCAAGGAAAGCGACCTTTTAAACACCAAAACCAATTCATTCTGAATCCCTGGAAAGTGGCCCATTTGCTGCCGAAAACTAAATACTTACAGCCAAGCAAACAAACAGATCCCTACTGAGGCCAAATTCTGTTCCCATTGCCACCGCAGGAACCCCGAGTCACTGAAGGGTTTAGGTTGACGGAGTTACTCATAAAACCAGAGGAAATTAAATCCATAGATCCTGCTCTGGTTTAAACGGGTGGAAAGGGAAGCTCTGGTTCTAAATAAACCAGAGACAATTGGGTCCTGTTATTATTTAGAGGGGCCAGTCCCATGGTGCTAGATGCTGTACAAACAGCTCCGGTGTCAATCCGGAGGAGGAGATGTTTAGCTCAGTGGATTCCTCCCGGATCCCCCAGCCTTCGCTGAGAGCAGAAGCAGCCCTGACCCTGGAAGCTCTAAGACTGATCGTCCCAGCTCCGAGATGCTCCGAGATTGCCTGGTGCAATCCACCGGGGAGGCCGAAGAGCGGAATGAAAGGGGCAGGATACTGCGGCTGTGGGAGCCACCATAAAGTCAATTTGTCTCCTAGGCCATGCAAGAAAGATGAGGGGCCTCCTTCCCCTTCCATTCATTGCTCAAGCAGGAGTGGGCTGCTTACACACGGCCAGTTATTCCATGGCTTGGAAAAAACCCCAAGTCAGCGGATGAACGCTGGACCACGCGGCTTGTGACGGACGAGGCCCATTCGATCATCGAGCTCCTCCACCCATTGGCTAGTGTCCAATACTGCCCGCTGGCAATTAGACCCATCCTCAGCAGGGCGCCCCCTTCTGGCTGGCATCACGCCCAGTGTCACTTGGCGCCCTCGCCCTGGACCTGCCTGGCTCCCAGTACCACAGCGTCCTCTTCGGGACACTGCCCAAGGGCAGTGTCCATGACTCTAGTTTCTCGCCTCCTTTCTGGGTGTCTCAGCAGGGCTCAGTTTCCCGCCTGCCACCGTGGCCAACTGCAGCCAAAGTCTGGCCCCTCACTACAGGGGCAAGTCACGGTCTATCAAGGCCACGCTCAGGTGCAGATCAATGGGGGAGGGGAGGTATCTAGGACCACCCACTACTCAGGGCCCTGGCCCAGAGACCCCCTGGCAGCAGCCTTGTCCTGCCTTCCTTCTCTGCCCTTCTGTGCTCTTCCTGTTCCCTGGGCATGTCCCCTGTGACCCCTGCACCTTCCTGGCCCCTGTATCAAGGCCTGCAGCCTGGCAGGTATCAGGCTGGAGACTTCCTCTCTCCCATTCTGTTGCAAAAAAAGCAGACATGATTCTGGGATGCATTAACAGGTGTGTTGTGAGCAAGACACGAGAAGTCATTCTTCCGCTCTACTCTGCCCTGGTTAGGCCTCAGTTGGAGTATTGTGTCCAGGTCTGGGCACCACATTTCAAGAAAGATGTGGAGAAATTGGAGAGGGTCCAGAGAAGAGCAACAAGAATGATTAAAGGTCTAGAGCAGTGTTTCCCAATTGGTGCTCCGTGGAACCCTGGGGTTCCATGGAGCAAAACGAGGGGTTCCGCGAGGAGCTGGCGCTCCCCCGCCCCCTCTGAAAAGCCCCAGCCGCTGGAGTCTCGGGACCACATCAGAATCTCAGCTTTCCTCTGGTAGAAAAGTAAGTGTCTAGAACCCCGCGGTTGCGGAGAAAAGCTTGAACAGGCAACTTCCAAAGGCTTAAACTCCAGAAGTTGTTAAAATCACAGGGGAAGGGGGTTTAGAGAGGGCTGGCTCATGACTGGCAAACACTGGGAGTTGTCCCTGCAGCTGGAGTTAGCCTCTACTTGTTAAACTGGCTCTCTCTTTTTTGGCCACACAGGAGTTTCTGGGCTTGCTCGGGCCAGGGCAGTAGAGGCGCTTTGCAGAAAGAGGGCTGCTTTTTCCACTACACGTTGTTGGCCCTTTATTTCTTGCTAGATTCTGTGGGTCCCCCTCTAATGGATAATTTAGGAGCTATTTCTCTTTGAACACCCGGGGGGGAGGGGTCCATTACATTTCCCAGTAAAGGACGTGAGTAGGAGTTTGAAAAGTGCAAGGAGGGGCATATTTCTCCCCTGGCCTTTCTGCTTGCTTTGTATATTCTTTCCTGTCCAGATTTCTCTCTTCATCAGCCAAGACTCTGGCAAACTCCACTCTCTTCATTGTTGTCGTTATCCTTCCTGAATCTTCTTAATTTCCTCCCTTTTTTTAAATTTAAATTATGTTTTGTCTTGTTCCTTCGGAGCCATCCAAAGCGCCTGGTGAAGCTTTCTGACCATCAGAGATAATCCTCATGAAAACCCCTCCATCAGTTCTCTTGGGCCAATTTGACATCAGGGCATTGACCTACAGGCAGGGGCGGCCCGTGAGCCTAGGCAGACTAGGCGGTAGCCTAGGGCGCCACCGGCCCGGGCACCCGGTGATGACGTCACGGGGCGCCCAGGCACCCTGTGATTACATCACGGCCATTGACGGCCGTGCAGCCAGGGGCACCGATCATGCCTTCCACCTGGGGCGCCAGCTGCTACAGCCGGCCTCGGGCCGCTCCTGCCTACAGGCAGACCAATAGCCCGATTAACTTGGACAATAAATATGTTTAGGCCTTCCAAAGAGCCCTAGTCACACAGCATGTGGCTTTGCAGTTGTTTTGGCTTACGGGTGCTATCCTTCATTGAGCAAAATTCCTCTCGCAGCCTGATGCTTCTGAAATGCCGTGGCCCAGCGTGGTTTGTCCCCCTCTAGTGGTCACAGCGCGTAAAAGGCCCATGAGTCTGTTACTGATTTCAAGCACGCCGGTAGCATTAGATACTCTGGGTTCAGTGTTGTCGGGGACCCAAGCAAGGCGTCATTACATTCAGGTCCCAAGAGGTGGAACAGAAAACAAATAGGAGGGCCGTGCTCACTGATCTGATTTCTAGACTACGCCCCTCAGTCTCATTTGACGGCCCCACATCAGGCCCCCTCTAGATCCAACAGAAGCAGCCTCGGCGGGAGTATTAAACTGCCACTAGAAAGCCCCATTTGCTAATGATAAGTGTGAGCCTTTATTGAGTACAGCTGGTTTTAGATCTGATATCACAGACTCAACCACACTCAAATCGGAATAGCCACAAATCTCTTGTGTTTGACAACTCCTCGTGGTAATTAGAGTCCACTCTTTTACAGACATTCATTAGCAGGGAACTTTGTGATGTTGAAAGCAGGCCTGCTAACCGAGGGCTTTGTGGGCTGATTCACATCTCGGTATTTGCAATTAGCATACAATGCATCAAGATGCGCAGTCAAACCTAGACACTTTTATCCTTGTCTGCAAATGAGCTCTGATTGAACTGAAATAACGAACACCACCAAGCTGAAATGGAGAATGGGAGGTTTCCCCCTTGTTGACTGCAGCCGATCAGAAACCCGTGTGGCGTTCACACAGCTTGATTAGGAAGGTGGCATCGGTCCTATAGTTAGAATTCATTAGCGGCTTTGGAAAACGTAACGGGCCAGATCCTCAGATGATGCGGACTGGTATAAATCCATTGGGTCCATTCAGATCTGGCTTTACATGAGTGGAAGCAGTTGCCGATTTTGGTTAGTTATTTCACTGGAACTGGGGGGGATCAGATTCACACCAATGTGACTCTCTGATGAATTGTATCGATGCGTTTATTATTTTTGCTGAAGACCCAGACAGAACATCCTAGATACACCAGTAAGAGAGAAATCGATGGGTTGATACCATATGTTTGCTGAATGGTCTCAGGCTCAGCCGGAAACCCGCTAATGAAAGAGCCAAATGAACAGCTACAAAGCGACTCCCAGTGTCCGGGGAATTTCTCACCATTTCTTAAAACCATGCAGTCCCCTCTGGCTCATTCCCTCCAGGAAGAGCCTGCAGCAGTAGATGGGCATTGAAACACACACTGCAAGTCAATAAACCGAGTTATAAATATATCTCACTGTTCTGCCCAGCGTGCGTTACATTCAGGGCAACTGCAGCAGCGGAAAAGGGGAATGACTTTTGCACTTTTCTCATGCTCCTTCCTTCCACCCCCACGTGGCCAATCCCCAGCTGGCATAAACTAGTCTAAATTAGCAGCACTCCACTGACTTCAGTGGCCAAGTGCCACCAGCGAAGGATCTGGCCCAACTGGTCTATGGGGGACCCAAGCCCTCACTGTACCTTGTGCTATACAAATTGATATGTCCCCTAGTGGGCAGCCTCCAAACCCTTAATATTGCTTCTCCCTGCAGAGAGAGACTCCTTCCGCTACCGGCTTATTTTATCTGTTCCCTAGAGGAAGGAGAGTCATTCTGCTCCCATGGGGCCCAAATCCTCTTTGCTGTACTTGCCTCTTGTTTGTTATTTGCATGGCAGTCGTGTGCAGAGGCGCCAGCCCGGGGTTATGGCCTGCATGGTGCTGAGTGTTGTACAAACATCTACGCGTACACTACTGCACGGCAAACAACAAACATCTGTCCCTGCCCCAGAGAGCTCACAGTCAAAACACAGCAGGGCAACTGCTGAATACAACAGCCGGGGATGGGAGGGTGGACAAGGTGACAGTGCAAGGCCACTTGGAATGGAATAAGGGCGCGTCTACACTGCACCATTTTTCCGGAATAACGGCCGCTATTCCAGGAAAACAGTACTAGCGTCCACACAGCAACTGCGTTATTTCGAAAGAAAATCAACATAACGGAGGGCTTTTTCCAACATTGGTAAACCTCATTCCGTGAGGAATAACGCCTCTTCCGAAGAAGCTTGTTCGGAAGAGGGGGTGTGTGGACGCTCCACTGTTGCTATGTCGAAATACCTCCTCCCCAGGGCCATTTTAAAGTTATTCCTCCCCCAGTGCCTTCTGGGGCTGTCAATCAAGGTAGCGCATCTACATTAGGGGAGCCTGCCTTGGACTAATTTGGAGACTTCCCTGTAGTGTGAACGCTCTATTTTGAAATAAGATCTCTTCTGGAACAGTGTATTCCAAAAGAAGCTTGCAGTGTAGACGTACCCTAAGTCACAGCAGAGCTGCTGCCATTTGCGAGCATTAACTTGTATGTAATGGCCTTTTCCTGGTTTTTTCCTCAGAGTCGTCTCTCCCTGGCATCAAAGTAAAATACCTTTTCCTTGCCTGGCTGGGCGTCTTCGTGGGCAGCTGGGTGGTCTACATGCATTACTCCTCCTATTCCGAACTGTGCAGAGGTCACGTCTGCCAGATGATAATCGTGAGTACTGGCGACTTGTGCTTGCTCCTGCTGCTTTGCTTCAGAGCTGTGTGTTTTTCCAACCCCACGGGAAGAGGAGCGGGGGATGAGGAGGCCTTGGGAGACAGCGACGTCCGAGCAGGGAACTGGGCTTGGAAGTCCTGGCTAGATTTCACTGAGGGAGACAGTCGCTGGGATAGTTTGGATGTCGCTTTTGACACATTTGGGAGGTTCTTGGGGATGAAAGGGGCCATATAGAAGAGAGGAGCATTTTTAGTGTCACATCAGGGCTCATTGTTCACTGTTTGCCTGTCATAATTCTGGGCAAAGAGACACATGAACTAGTTTTTCTCTGTATTTTTCTTATTCCATTTTGTGTTAAAATTCCAGAGGGAACATTTGCACTTTCATTTGAGGGCAGATAAGACAAAAGTAACCATGGAAGGGAAAGTAGCACCCGACCTGAGCTAATATTACATGCTAATGGCCTGCAAAATATTTCAAAAGTGTAAACTCCAAGCAGGGAGAGGTTACTGGAAAAGGGGCCAAAAAGGAATGAAATGTGAAATGTAGAAGGGATACGAGAAAGAGTGAGGTCTGTTGGGCTGTGGAAGAATCTGCTGAGAGAAGTAGTGGAAACTCCATTGCTTACAGTATTTAACACTGGACTAGAGAGAGTCAAAGCCAGTTTCCCCAACCTTTGATATGCGCATTTTCACATCAATAGCTATGAATGGGACACATGCATCCTACTTAATTAGCTTCATTAACACAGGTCCTACAATTGACAGGTAAATGCAGTTGCTGTTATATATACCTTGAATTCTGTATTTTCCACTCCAATTAATCTGATGAAGTGTGTTTTAGCCACAAAAGTTCACAATGTAATCTACTTGTTAGTCTCTAAGGTGCCACAGGACTGTTCCTTGTTTTTAAAGCTGCCAACTAACCCGGAGACCCCTCTGAGATTTTGTACCGTAGAGAGAATAGGGAGGCCGTGGATGTAGTGAGCATCTAGCTCTTCTCCAGCTCTGTTCTGCATGGTTCTGTCACTCTGATCAAACGAAGTATCAAGGTTGCTGTTCTGCATGTTTCAGGGTGATATCTACGATGCATGGCCAGCTCCGGTCCTCCGCCAAGAGGAGAGGGAGCTCTTTGCATGACGTGTGCTAAAAGAGACACGGCACTTCCCGTATTCTCCTCTCTCAAATCTATTCAGGCCACACTGCCTAGGATATGGGTCTGGGTGAGCCTCGGCGTAGAATCACACAATCTTAGGGTTGGAAGAGGCCTCAGGAGGTCATCGAGTCCAACCCCCTGCCCAAAGCAGGACCAACCCCAACTAGGGCCTTTATCCCCCAAACATCTGAGGGTATGTCTACACTAGCTCGTTAGTTCGAGCTAGGTAGGCAAATGAGGGCAACCGGGGTTGCAAATGAAGCCCGGGATTTAAATATCCCGGGCTTCATTTGCATCTTCCCGGGCGCCGCCATTTTTAAATCCCCCTTAGTCCGAACTCCGTGCCCGCAGCTACACATGGCACGGAGTAGGTAGTTCGAATTAGGATCTCTAATTCGAACTACCGTTACTCCTCATGGAACGAGGTGTACCGGTAGTTCGAATTAGAGATCCTAATGCTTTACACACGCAGCGTGAGGGGGCGGCACAGGCCCTGTGTGCGGCAGGGGTTGTCCCGATGCGTTCGGTCTCACACCAGGCAGAGCCAGCCCGAAACCTTTGGTTAGAGGAGACTCTGGGCCTGGCCCGCTTTGCCTGGGTGCAGCCCCACGAGGGCTGGGAGAGCGTGACAGGAAATGGCGCCTCCGTCTGGTTTCTGCAAGTCCTTGTCCGGCGGGGTGTGCCGGGCTGGGAGCAGGGGGAGGTGGGTTGTGGGCACAGATAAGGGTGAGTGCCAGGCACGGCCATGCGGAATCTCAACCCCGGGGGTAGGAGAGAGCAGGGCCAGGGTGGGGGTGTCTGAGCTGACCTGGGCTCGGCAGCTTTCCTCACCTTGCTAAGCAGACACTGGCCAGACTCCCCGCTCTCGGCCTTGCTCGTGGTACTTGGCCGGAGTAGCCTGGTGAGATGTTCTTGCCGTGAAGGCCCTAGGCTGGGTCTCAAACAGAATCACAGACTGGAAGGGACCTCGATAGGTCATCTAGTCCTGTCCCCTGCCCTTCAGGTAGGACATCTGGGTTCAGATCTCTGCTCTGACTCCCTCTGCCAGTCACCCCCCCTTGGGGCCTGGAAACATGGGGATAATCTCCGGCTGGGGGCTTGCTGGTAGCACAATTAGCACAAGGCAGGGCCCTTGCTCAGCCATGCGCTTGGCCCTACCCGCTACTTTTCACCTTGTGCCCATGTGCCCTGCACACATGCTGGGCAGCCCTCCCCCCCCCTCGGCAGCCTCCAGATGTGCTGAGCGAGCCGTCTGGCACCGTGCTATGTGATTCCACAAGGCGATGGCTGGGAAGCCGTCTCAAACCATCCCAGTGCATCTTCCGAGGCTCCTCGGGCTTTATTAATAGACATCTAATTAGAGTGATCACCCTGCAGGTCGTCCCAGACGCTCGCCCAGTGCTTCTCACCTGTGACCTCCCCGGGCCCCAAGCGTCCGACCTGCAAAGAAGCCCACTTAGCATTCGCCCGACAGCTGTAATTAGTGGGGAATCAAAGATCTTCTATGCCACAGTTAACACACACAAGAGTTTTCAGGGGGGTAATGAGGCGGAGATGCTGGAGAATTTTCTGCTTCTCTGGCTCCCTCCTTACTGCCGTCTTAACCCTGTTAACACTTGCTGGGTTCTGCTTCGTCTGAGCTCACCTCTGCTCTTCCCCTGCCTTCCACACTGGAGATAACACCGGCCCCAGAGCCAGCTTTAGTGGGGGCCCGTGGAACCCCAGAACTGGGGCTGGGCCCCGTCAGTTCCGATCGCCTTTAAGAATGAGTAACCCTCTGCCAGTGGCATAGCGTGGGGGGGCAGTTGCCCCCGGGCGCCACACTAGGGGGGCACCAATTTAGTCCCCCTCAACTCCCTTGTCATCCCTCGGCTCGCCTGCTCCTCCTCCGCCTGCCGCCTCCGGCTGGAGCCTCGGACCCTGCTCCATCTCTGCTGGCAGGTTACTGCGTCTGGGGCCCAGCCCCAAACCGGAGGGGGCCGGGGAAGACGCGGTACAATCTCCCCCCGCTCCTCTGAGGGTTGGACTCAGCTGTGCACCAGGTTCTGGGCCCCACCATTCGGTGGTGGCGGGGGACGGGCACAAATTTTGCCTTTGCCCCCAGGCACATAACACCCTCGCTACGCCTCTGCTCTCTGCCCCTTCTCACAGTGCTGGTGCCAGGAACGGCGTCCCGAGGCACGGACCCGGCCCCAGCTCACAAAGCTGCTCTCCGGGGCCCGAGAGCTCTGGCTTTGTATGCCGGGAGTGAGACAGAAGCAGCCTCATGTCCCCTGCAGCAGCGCCCCGGGCGTGTGGGGATGAGCAGGCACATCGGATAGGACAACGGCCTCAGGCACGCAAAGGAAATTGCAAATGTTGCTGCCTTGTAAAGCGGCCTCACTCCAGTTGCTTGCTCCACAGGCAGCCCTCCCCGGCCCGCTTCCTTCACCTGAGGCTCCGCCCTCTTCAAGGGTCAAGCCCCGCCTCCTGGGCAGGGCTCCAGCTCCTCCACAAGCCATCCCCCACTGCAAGGGCAGGTCCCCAACCCTCTCCCCGGCCCCAGCCCCGGAGTGCAGGGAGGGCAGGCGGCACGTGGCCCCACGCCTCAACGTGGCTGAAGCCCGCAGGCAGCCCGGGAGCCACGCTGAAGCAGGGGTTGGTGTGTGGGCGGGGCCACGCGCAGCACTTTGGGAAGGCAATGCCTTCCCCTGCCTCTTCGACCCGCTGCCCATGTCCACAGCCTCCCTTTCCCAAAGCCTCCCCCTAAAACCCAGCCCCGGCAATGTGGCCACTTCTCAAGACAGACTCCTGATCTCCTACCCATCTAGTCCCTGGAGAGCCACACGCTGACGCCTCATCTGGGGCAGGGAGGCACTATTGACCCTGGGGAAGGTAGCAGCTGCCTCCCACTCTCCATTTCCCCTCTCCTCTGCGCGAGGACCCGATCCCCGCTCTTGCAGGAAAAGATCTCTCGGGCACTGGAGGCGGTGAGCAGACAGCCGGCTAGGAGACCCAGCAGGAGAGATGGGGCGGGCAGCGTGGAGGGATGGTCTGTGTCTTGACAGGACTGTCGTCTGGGGGGTGGGACCGTGGCACCCAGTGACCAAGAATCTCCTATTGAGCTACCAGGCCGTGATTTGCAAAAGCAGCGAGTGATTTGGGGCCCCGCGGTGATCCACTTCAGAGGCCTTCGGCGGGCGCCATTTTCAGAAGCGCTGGGCATTCCTCCTCAGAAGTCCGACCCCCTCCAACATGACTCCAGTTGGGACCCACCAGAGATCACAAGTCACTTTTGGAAACCCGGGCCTAAGTCTTTTCTCTGGGAGTAAGCAGATGGCTAGTAGAGGAGGGGGCAGGAAGTAGATTTAGACCCAGCGTGCCTGGAGCCAGGGTATCCTCTACCAACAGGGGTGCCTGGGAAGCTGTCCTGATTTTTCCAGGCCCCCCCTTTGAGACTCCCCATGCCCTGTGTTGATAGGGATGCAACATTCGGGTGCAGTGAGTGTTGCTGGCAGCCTGATGGCGTTTTCATGGCGACGTCCTGCAGAACCATCCCAGAGGCTCCTTTGCGGCCTTCTGGGGTGCGTTGGTCCTGCCAGGCAAACGTCCGCCACTGACGAGGCTACTAGAAAGGGGAATGAGAGGGGGAGGGATGTTTTGAGGTGGGGAGGGCCGTGCCCCCAAATGCAGGGATGTCCTGTGGCAATGCACGATGCCCCCAGAGACAGAGAGGCAGCCGTTGCTCGGGGTCATGGGGGGATTCTGGTGTCTTCCCTTTAATCCTCAGCCAATACCCATCTGACTCTGGCAAGGAAAATCATTCGGGGCTAGATCCTGAGCATTTACAACTCCCACCGACTGCAGGTGCTCTCAGGGTCTCCGTGACGCAGGCCGTGTAGGACGGAGCCCTCTGCTGCGAGAGTAATGATATACAGAGTGAGTGGGTGTCAGCGGGCGTCTGTGTGGATACTTGTATGTACAGGTGCGTGCGCATACGTGTGTTAGTGCATCCGTAGGTAGCGCCTACAGGCGGGGGCGGAACCGAACCTGGGACCTCTGGGGCTTCGTGCAGGAACCTCTACGGCTTGCGCGAAAAGCCAGCTGGTGCTCAGTTAAGGCTGTGGAGCAAACTCCGTCTCTCTCGGTGAGGGGGCTCAGGACCGCTACGCGGAGCAGGGTCCCACCCCCGGCAGGTGTGTGGCTTACACGTGCACGCTCCGTGTGCCTGAGCGCGTGTGCCTGTTTGCACGTTTGTGTCTGAGCACGTGTGTCTGTTTGCACATTTGTGTCTGTGCAGCTTGGCGCAGGTGGGCGTATTTGTGTTGGTTTGCACATGCACACATGCGTGTGTGTTTTCACTCCACTTAAATCCCCAGAACTGTCTGTCCTGGCTGGCGTGGTGGATTTCATCGAGACAGATTAACTCTCCCACCGGCCCCTCCCACAGCCCCACTAGCCTGGCCTGACCGACTCCTGCCAGCGGCCATGGCAGCATTGTTCCCTCCTGATCCGAGAACCGCGGTGGGGGAGGGAGGCTTGAAAAACGCTTCCTCTGGCATGCAGGCTGAGTTGTCTAATTGAGCCAGCCAGCGCGGGGAAGCCATTAAAACCCAAAGGGACGGAGGATGGGGGGAGCGAAGGGAGAGACAATATTGAATAAATGAGGCCGGGCCGTCCATCAATTTTATCGTTAACTCTCTGTCATCTCCCTTTGGGGTTCTAAATAGCTACTAACACATTACTCGTTAAGGATGTAAATCCTGCTGTCAGGATTAGAATGAGACAGCAGCTCGTCCATTTTTTTTCCATTCTTATTTGAAAGCAGCGAAGGGTCTTTTCTGCTGCAGAGCAGGACGGGGACAAGGCAGGATCCCAGCTGGGTCCTGTCACCCTCAAGGAGATGGCTGGGCTGCACGGGCCCAGAGGGGAGGAGGCAGGAGTCACTTTGACCCACAGAGCTGTCATGAGTATTCCAGGGCTGGGGTACATTGGGCGGAATCTCTGCCCATGGGGCGGGGGCCAGGCAATGCAGTGGTCGCCAGAGCTTCTCTGAGCGTTGACCTGGAAGGGGCTAGCTCCACGCCAGTCATGCCGCTTCACCCCACCTGAGGAGTCTGACCCTGAATCTCTTGCTATGCCGAGGGCCTTGGGAGCTGGTTTAGGTGAGAGAAAAGGATGTTGGGGTGCAGGTACCGTGGTGCTAAGCAAACATGGCTCAGGAGCCAATACAGGGGGTCGGGTGTTCGTGTTTGTCCATCCATCTGCTGCTGTCCCATGGGGCCTGTGCATTTCCAGGCCGGGTTCCCTTTGAAACACAGAGGACCATAGGCTTCTGAAGCCTGCTCCAGCTGAGACATTGGTAGGGTTGCCAGATACTTTCACAAAAAATCCCGAACATGGTGGGGAAAAAATTGGTTGAGCAAAAAAAAAAAAGTTGCTGCGCCTTTAAATCCCTCCCCCCCCCCCCGGGGTATTTTCTGTTTTTTTTACCGGACAGAACACGCAATTACCGGGCAAAAACCAGACACCTGGCAACCCTAGACATCGGAGCCTGTTACACTCCGGCTGTTGGTCCTGCCCTAGCTAGGAACGGGGGAAGGAGGAAGAGTTCTAGCCCCTGTATAGACTGGGGCGGGGGAGGCAGATAGGGCCTGGGAACAGCTGGGTGAGGCCCAGAGGAACGGCCCTGCACATACTGATTGCCGAGGAAACCCAGCGCTTTGTGAACTGAGCTCGGTCCTCTGGGTGCTCACATGGGGCCCTTTGTTTGGAGCGATCGCTGGATACCTGGCCCCGTCTTGGCTGCTTTGGACTCGGTCACCTCTCCCTGAACCCAAACCCGCTCCCTTGTAACAGGGTGAGAGAATGGACCTTTGTATGAGCCCACCAAGGTGTCGGGTGTGCTCCCGGCCCCCGCAGGCCCGTGCCAGGGATGGCCAAGAGAGTTAAGACCAAAGCAGACTGTGAAGAGCTTCCAAAAGATCTCCCCAAACTACGTGATTGGGCAACAAAATGGCAAATGACATTTAATGTTGATAAATATAAAGTAATGCACATTGGAAAAAAATAATCCCAACTATACATACAACATGATGGGGACTAATTTGGCTACAACTACTCAAGAGAGAGATCTTGGAGTCATTGTGGATAGTTCTCTGAAAAAATCCGTGCAATGTGTAGGGGCAGTCAAAAAAGCAAACAGAATGTTAGGAAAATATCTTATTGCCTCTGTATAAAACCATGGCACGCCCACATCTTGAATTCTGCCTACAGATGTGATCGCCTCATCTCAAAAAGGATATATTGGCATTGGAAAAGGTTCAGAAAAGGGCAACAAAAAGGATTAGGGTCCCATATGAAGAGCAATTAAAAAGACTTGGACTTTTCAGCTTAGAAAAGAGGAGACTAAGGGGGGAGAGGATAGAGGTCTATAAAATCATGAGTGGTATGGGTAGGTAGGGTTGCCAGATGGTTTCAACAAAAATACCGGACACACTTGACATTACATCACAATCTACATTACATCTTATTTAGAAAATACCGGACATTTCTATTTTCTCAATTTGTTTCCCGAACAGAATGCTCAAATACTGGACTGTCCGGTTCAAAACCGGACACCTGGCAACCCTAGGTGTGGGAAAAGTGAATAAGGAAAAGTTATTGACGTATTCCCACAATAGAAGAACTAGGAGTCACCAAATGAAATTAATAGGCAGCAGGAACAAAAGGAAGTTTTTCTTCACTGGTGCACAGGTGTGATTTGCTCCCTGACCCCTCCGTGAGCTGCAAGGGGGTGGAGTCATCCGCACGGTGGGTGATGGAAGCTGGTTCCATGCTGAAGGCTTCATGCAGCTGGTGCAGGTTGAACCTCTCTAAAGTGGGACTCTGTGGGTCTGACAACATCTGCGGGGGTTGGGGTGGGGCACAGATGTTCCTGCACCACAGAGCCCCGGTGGCTGGGAATCCAGCCAAGCCGGCAGCAGGGGGGCTGGCAGCCGGGAGCCCTGCCTAGCCAGTGGCAGTGGAGTTTGGGGAGAGCCCGGAGGTCAGCAGCAGAGGGACTAGCGGTGGAGACCTCCCCTGGTTCGGCAAACTCCCTGTTCAGGACCAGTCAGGTCCTTAGGGTGCTGGACCAGGGAGGCCCAAGTTGTTGAGAGAGTTGGTGAGTGGAACCTCCACTCACTACGAGCTGTTGATACCTGTACTCCCTCCCACCCCCGCTGGTGTGCACAGCCGGCCCATGCTGCATACAGACATACACACCTCCATACATTGCCTTCCATGGCAGCTCACTATGCCTGGCCAGAAATCCACCCAGCCAGGGATGGGCAAGGCCTCTTACCAAGACAGGCTTTTTAATCAGACCTGATTCTTACAAGGACTTTCTGTTTTTTGCTAATGGGTCAGGAAGCAAACGAGAGGGAGAGAAACCCAAAGCTTTTAGCACCTGGCCACGAGAGCCGGTTGGCAGAGCAGCCTGGTGGCCAGTATTTACCATCCGTGGATGGAAGTAACCTTGGCCGAACTGTTCCTATGGCCCTGATTTAATGTCTGTTACATGAGCAGTGACCTGCCTCTGTCTGACTGAGTAGCAGCTCCAGGCACGGCAAGGAAAATAATTTTACGGCGAGGGGCCGGGTGAGAGGAGGAGGACACAGCAGCCAGGCGACTAGGGATACAAAGACTGGCAGGGGACATTGAGAATAAGGAGAACCGATGGCTCGTTTGCCTTTCTGTCCTGAATATGCTCCCAAAAGTGATGATCTACTGGGTGGTTGCGCGGAGTGACGGGTGATAACCAGAGCGGAGTGTCTCTGTATTGCTACGAATTAATGGTTTGTATTACAGGCACGCTCAGCGGTCCTAGCTAGGATTGTGGCCCATTGCGCCCAGCAAACATGGTAGGAGACAGTCCCTGCCCCAAAGAGTTTAGATCAGGGCTGGGCAGTGACACGGTGGCGGTTTGCCAGGGTTAGCACCTAGCAGGTGGCAGCCACTCTGCAGGTACGGGCGATCGCAGCTCCCATTGGCCACGGATCCCGGCCAATGGGAGTGGCGGGAAGTGGCACGGACTAGGACACTGCTTCCCGCAGCGCCCATTGGCCGGGAACGGTGATCCTCCACCAACAGGCGCTGCGATCGCTGGTCTCTGCGGCTGTGCAGGTAAATAGAGATGCGGGCCTGCTGGGGCTAACCCTGGTAGACCGGATCCAGGCTGTGGGCCAGTATTTGCCCACCCCGGCTTAGACAGGGTGGGAGGAAGGCTGGATAAATCTCTGAGCTTTGTAGGGAAGGGTTTTCTTGTCCCGTGAGAATTTTTGAGACTTTTGAAAACATTTCCTGTCCCAAATAGGGAGAAAAAGTCAAAACTCTCTCCAGCATTCATGAACTGGAAATCCTTAGTGCACACCTGCTCCCTGGGCGATGGCAGAGAGATTAGGCTGGAGGGGAACTGTGCAGGGAACTGGAGAGACGGGAACCAATTGGATGGGCTCAGAAGAGGCTGTAACCAATTGCCGCACTAAACAGAGGAGAGGAGAGGTGCGGAGACGTGACCAGAGGCAGTTGAGTAGCAGCAAAGCTTCGGAGTCAGTCCCCAGCGAGGTGGGTTCTCCGCTGGGGGCTGTGATCAGCACATGGGATGAGGAGTGAGTCTTCTCTGCCTGTGGCGTGTGCAGGGTTTGGCAGCAAAGCTCACAAGGATGTGCTCCATGGTGCCATGTGCTGCCCCTTATCTACAAGCACTGAACCCACAGCTTCTACTGGCCACAGTTCCCCATTACTGATCAATGGGAGCTGCAGGAGTGGTGTCTGCAGGCATGGACAGCATGTGGAGACCCTCTGCTCTGCCTCTCTCAGGGGCTGCAGGGATGTGCCAGACGAGTGGTCACTACTGGGATCTATGGGTAGATCTTGGAGCCTCTGACAGGTGACCTTGACGCATCTGGCCAGGAAGCCATCAAGTGCTGACACTTCAATTGCCCCTCTCCCCACTGCTCTGCTGCTCCTGCCCTCTGCCTTGGAGCTGCCCCCCTGGGAGCCTCCTGCTTGCTGTGCAGAGTGTGTGGGGGGGAAGGGAGTGCTGATGTCAGGGTGTCCCTCCTCCCCCCACTTCTGTACCCCCCCACAGGGAGAAGTGGATGGAGGGAGCTTGGCAATGCCAGTCTCTGTCACTCTCACACAGTGTGTGTGTGTCTGTCACTCACAAACACACACTGTCCTTCCCTCTCATCTCCCAACCCATCACATACGTGGGTTGTTGTTTTTACTTCTTTTACTGCCTGCAAAGTGGGTTGGTTTTGGTTTTTGACTGGTCTGTGCATTTCATAACTTTCATTTCTCTCTTACGCTTAAATGTAATTCTTTGAGCAGTAAGTTCTCAAATGCCGAACCTGTCGTGGCTGGAGTCATTTTCCCTATGGTAATTGCTGCTCCTGGAAGTGCCTGGCATGGGGGTCTCCAACCTTTTTAGCACGAGATCACTTTTTCAATTTAAGTGCAATACAAGATCTACCTCAACCCAAATACCTTTGCCCCGCCTCCTTCCCGCCCCTTCTTTGAGGCCCCGCCCCTGCTCACTCCGTCCTCCTTTCCCCCATCCTCCCTCCCTTTCACCAGGCAGGGCAGAGGGTTGGGGCGCAGGCTCTGGTCTTGGGCTAAGGGATTTGGAGTGTGAGAGGGGCTCTGAGCTGAGCCTGGGGCAGGGAGTTGGGGTGCAGGAGGGGTTCATGACTGGGGCAGGGGTTCGGAACTGGCTCTAGCTGGGCCCTGCTTACCTCAGGTGACTCCCCTGTGGTGGTGCAGTGGGGCTAAGGCCGGGCTCACCCTCTCCCTAGCCTGCACCACTCTCTAAAGCAGCCAGCAAACTCCCTCCATCCCAAGCCCTGTGCCCCGCCCCCCCATCCGTTCTGTGGAGACAGAATACAGGGTGGGAGGGGGGCACCATCACATCAGTGGCCCCTTCTCTCCCTTCCCTGCCCTGCATAGCAAGCGGGAGGCTCCTGGGGGGGGGGGAGGGGACAATCTCCAAGGCAAAGGGCAGGAGGTGCACAGCAGTGAGGGGGAGGGGCAGCTGAAGTGCTGCACTTGAGAGCCTCTTGGCCAAACCAATGAAGATCCCCTGTCAGGGGCTCCAAGATCTACCAATGGATCCCAATCCACTGGTTGGTGACCGCTGTATTAGAGTGATGGATGTCTGTGCAGGGTGACATGGAGGTGGCTTGCCGGAGGCTATAGGAATGGGAGGTGGGTCCCAAGAGTAGGGATGCTGAAGAGATTTGCAGCTCCCTGTTTGTCCACTGGGGGTTTTATTTGCCTGTCTAGTCCCTCTGTCCCCCCATCTAATGCCAGGTCCATCATTGTGGCCTCTGGGCACCTTATAAAGAGATCGCTCCCTCAGCTCTCCTCTCTCTCTGTCTTAGGCAGAGCCTTAGCGTGCTTGAGTTTGACTCCCAACTCCCCAAGCCAGCTCGCCCGGCATGTGGATTTCAGTCCCGGAGGGCCAGACCGGGAGGAGCTATGCACCTGCATTGTCCCGGCGAGGGGAGGGAGTTCACAGTGTGTTGCGTTTGTTGATTAATATCATGCCTGGATAGCAGCACCGGCGCGCCTGTCACAACCCGGGGCCTCGCTGTGCTGGGCGCTGTACAAACACAGAACGAGAATGCGATCCTGGCTCCAAAGAGCTGACAACCTATGTATGAGGCAAGACACAACAGGTGGATATGGCAGGGGCATAGCCACTGGTGGGCCTGTGAGGGCTGTGGCCCGCCCTCTTAGTATCCAGGGCCACCCCTGTCACCCCGCCTGACCGTCCAGCTGGGGAGTGGGGCTGGGGCGTCCCTTGCTCAGCCCCAGTGCTCCAGCTGGGGAGCAGTGTCAGGGTTTAAGCAGGTTCCTGTTCTTCTCCCCGCCCTCCCCACTTATCCACCCTCTGCAGTCGAGGCTCATCCACGTGGTCCTTTGTGGCCATGCCAATGTGATACAGGCGGATCCCCAGGGAGCATAAGGAACCAATTAGCATTGGCCAGCATAATCGGCCACGGTCTGAGCCCACTAGTGGCCTAGCTTGTCAAGCGTTTTGTAGGCATCCCAGCAAAGGAGAGCTGAGCTATTCAAACATTCAGGACTGAGAGCTGGTCCCCCCCAAATGCCTCCGAACTCCTAATTCCCCTCCCTGTTAACAGCCTAGGACTTGGCCCCGGCACGTGGGCAGAGGAGGTCACAAGATGAAAGAGGTGAGCGTGTCCCGTCCGGAGAATGGCAAAGCAATGGAATGAAGTGTCAGCAGAGATCAGGCCGACAGCGGCAAATTAACACCCCAGTCGGTCCATGGAAACCAAGTGACAATGCCAAGGCAATGACAAAGCCGTTCCCGCCTCTGGGGAGATGGCGCTGCGCCAGCGGAATGGCAGCCCGACGAGTTCAGGGCACGCCTGCTGAGGGAAACCAGACCCCCTGTGCAGAGAACAGGCGTGGAGGGGGGAAAGCCGTGGCGCTTGTGACTAGCAGCCAGCAGTGCCGAGGCCCAAACAAAACCAGCGAAACACAGAGGCTTTGTGTGAATGTAATGTTGCACGATTGACCTGAATTGCTGAACAGCCTGTGGCATGCAGGGGGGCAGGCTGCAGGAGCACACGCGTCCTTGTGACCGGACAATCCATCAGTCTATAGGAGCAATGAAGGGCCAAGGGAAGGCTGCCAGCCAGTCCTCAACCTGGTTGTACCTCGGCTTTGTAGCACCCACACTTCTCTGCCAGAGGGGCAGATGCAGCTGGAGAGAACCTGAACACATAGAATCCTAGAACTGGAAAGGACCTCAAGAGATCATCAAGTCCAGTCCCCTGCCCTCACAGCAGGACCAAGCACCATTTAGATCATCCCTGATAGATGTCTATCTAACCAGCTCTTAGATATCTCCAGTGATGGAGATTCCACAACTCCCCTAGGCAATTTATTCCAGTGTTTAACCACCCTGACAGGTAGGAAGTTTTTCCGAATGTCCAACCTAAAGCTCCCTTGCTGCAGTTTAAGCCCATTGCTTCTTGTCCTAATACCAGAGGCCAAGGAGAACAATTTTTCTCCCTCCTCCTTGTAACACCCTTTTAGGTACTTGAAAGCTGCTATCCTGTCCTCTCTCTGTCTTCTCTTTTCCAAGCTAAACAAACCCAAGTCTCTCAGTCTTCCCTGCTAGCTCATGTTCTCTAGACCAGAGTTTCTTAAACTTTTTAAGACCGAGGAACACCAAACAATAATTTTTTTTTATGAGGAACACCAAGGATATTTTTGTTGAGCCAAAACAAAAAACAAACAAACAAAAAAAGGGTTGGGGCGGGAGTTTTTGAGGGAAAAAAAGGGGTCGGGGAAATTTATTGAGAAAAACAAAAAAAAAAGGTTGCCTGTCCCTTTAAGGGTTGCCATTTTGAATTCCGTTGTTCTCCGCGGCACACCGGTGTGCCACGGAACACAGTTTAAGAAACACTGCTCTAGACCTTCAATCATTTTTGTTGCTCTTCTCTGGACCCTCTCAAATTTTCTCCAAATCTTACTCAAAATGTGGTGCCCAGAACTGGACACAGTACTCCCACTGAGTCCTAACCAGTGCGGAGGAGAGCAGAAGAATGACTTCTCGTGTCCTGCTCGCAACACTCCTGTTAATGCACATCGGTCTGTTGCTGGCAAGGGCACCTGCTGCCCATACACAAGAAAGTCGGGTATATTGCTGGGCCTACTTCTATAGGGCTGGGCTGAGGCGTTAGGGAGACAGCTCTTGCTCATACTATAGTTCTCTATCAGCACTGCCATCCTGCATGTCCTTTCTCCTCCACTTGGGTCCCAAAGGAGCCTTCAAGGAGACTGACTGTGACGACGCGTCGGGGTCCCCGACTCCTGCACCCCCGTAATGGCACGAACAGACTCCACCAGCCAGTAGAATAGAGGGAGTTTATTGCTTCTCCAGGATACAGCACAGCATCTGTCATCTGGTTACAGGAACTGCAGCTAAGAGGCCTCAGTGCCCCCCTTGGAGATGGGGTGGCTGGGCCTACAATCCCAGCCCACTCCCAGCTCCTTCCCTAGGCTGTCTCCTCCATGCTCCCAGATAGAAACTAACTCACTCTCTTCCAGCCCTGCCCCAGCCAGGCAGCATTCCCCCTTCCTTTGTCTCTCTCCTTGGGGGGTAGCTGGTCAGACAGGTTGAGAGACCCTCTTTGCATAATGACTCATCCCCTGTCCTTCTGGGCTGTGGTACCGACGGCAGCCAGTGGGGGTTACCACAGAGCCAGCATAGAAACCAGCCAGGTACCCCCACTATGTCACACTGACATATCCCACTTCTCGGGCAAGGAGATAGCTAGCCATTAGCAGACAGCTTCGCCCGCTCCACACCAGCCTGTATGTAATGAGGTTTTAGCAGCAGCCCTTGATTGTCCTTACTAAGTAACGACTGAGTTCATTGTGTCAGGTGGCGGGTGCCTGATCACTTGTCCTGCAGTCCTAATGGTAAGGGAAGCTCAGAAGGTCACAAGCAGAAAGCCATTAAGGATGCATTAGCATGGAAAAGTCCCGGTTTCTCCCACCCACGCACGTGGCCCCCAAGAGGGACCTGGAAGCACACACAGGCCCTTATTAAGAAGTGCTGGCAACAGAGTGGGGCAACAAAAATGGTTAGGGGCAGGGATCTGCTTCCGTGTGAGGAGAGATTAAAAAGATGGGGGCTGTTCAGCTGAGAAAAGAGATGACTGAGGGGAGTAATAATAGAGGTCTATAAAATCACGTCAGGTGTAGAGAAAGTGAATCAGGAAGTGTTATTTACCCCTTCCCATAACACAGGAACCAGGGGTTCCCCAGTGAAATTAATAGGCAGCAGGTTTAAAAACGCTTCTTCATACAACACATCGTCAACTTGTGGGACTCCTTGCCAAGGGATGTTGTGAAGGTGACACGTATAACTGGGTTCAAAGAAGAATTAGTTAAGTTCATAGAGGATAAGTCCATCAATTAGCCAATACAGTCAGGGATGCAACCCCATGCACTGGGTGTCCCTAAATCTCCGACTGTTGGAAGCTGGGCCATCCCTCTTTCTGTGTCGGGGGAGGGGCAGTGTCACCAAGGTGTGGGGGAGTCACTGGGCCCTGCACCCACATCCGCAGCCAGAGGTGACTCAGCCGGCAGGCAGAACAGAAGGTTTATTAGCCCACAGGGACACAGACTTGTCAGCACAGAAGCAGCCAGTAGCATCCATCTTGGGGAGAGGGGCTCAGAGCCAGGGCCCCTGACCCCCCGCTTGCCCCAGCCAGCCAAGATTGACTCCAATGCCTAGCAAACCTGACCTAAGCCACCCCCACCCCCCCCAACCCGCCCTTTCATCACCTGGTTGCACCTCCTGCTGGGCTCAGGTTAGGAAGGGCATTGGCCATTGGGTACGGGCTGAGGTCACTTCCCTCAGTGAGAGCCACACCCGAAATCCCCATCTGTATTAGGGCGATGCCCCCGGGAAACTGAGGCACACGCATGAGGTTACTATAGGACAGTAGCACTCACATGCAACATAACAAGGTGTATAAAATCCCCACCTCATCAAAGGCACCCTTGCTAGCCACGCGCATCACCGGGGCCCAAGACGAGCTCTCTGAGCTCAGTCCCCTCCCTGTTCCTGCATCGCCCAGGTCTGTCGGCCATCTTGGCACGATGTCAGGCCCATTTCCGCCCCTCCCCCCACACACGATCACTGATAAGTTTCTCCTCACAGCACCCCGGGGAGGGAGGGAAACATTCTCTCCATGTAGGGAAGCTTGGGGCAGAGTGACTGTGCCAAGGTCAGAAAAGGCGCCTCAGGCCAGAACGGCACCCAAGCCTCCGATGTCCCAGTCCAGAGCCCTAGCGACTAGCTCATCATTAGGCCCTACAGGGACTCAGCGTCTGTGAATATTGGGCCATTTGTTTATAGCATGGCCTCCGAGTATCTTAATACGGACACAAGGCATCGGGCACCTCTAGATTGTGTCTCCTTTCCGCTTCCCTTCACTCCACGCCTGCACTTGGTCTGTTCCCTGGCTTGTCGCTGTGCAAGCTGTGTCTTCCTGTTGCATTTTGAAAGGCATCCATGACCAAACAAACCCAGAAGCATCATTAGCTCCCCAGTGTAGACTCTCATGCTCCAGGAGGTCCAGGCCCGAAAGGGAACACTCGACCGGAAATGCTGTACAAGTGGGGTTTCCTCCCAGTCAGTTCCTTTTTTATGGCCTCTTCCTGCTTGGTCATTTCTTTTCCAGCCTAAAGGACACAGCCTAGAAGCGGGGACCCGGACCCAGGAGACTCCTGGAAGCTGTTTCCAGCTTTGGAAGCCGGTGGTTAAAGCCTCTGGCTGAGAGCCAGGATGCGTCTCCGCTTTGGAAGGAGACTGCAGGCCTGTACTTAAGGCTGCTGATAGATTCAGGACTCCTGGCTTCTCATCCCCTGAGCCATCACTTCACCTCGCGGTCGCTCGCCACAAATGGATTTCAGAGTACGCTGCCGCCGCTGTTGCTGAGGCGTAGCTGACTGAAGCTCTCCGACCTAGCATCCTTATTTTAATGGGTTTTTCCTCTTGGTATGCCAATTCTCCAGCTGGCTCCTGGTCCTCCCCTTTTGCTCGGGCTTTCTAGGGTGCCGCCGTGAGACGAGGGGGGGCCCCTCTCCAGCTGGCAGTGGGCAAACTGCAGGCACGTGGCGAGAGCGGCTCTCTGTTCCTTGCGTCCCGGAACTGCCACTCGTGCTGAGCTCTGTTCACCCCTCCGTGCAGCAGCTGTCAGCCAGGCTGTGATCCCGCCCTGTTTGTGCTTCTCTCTCTTCCCTCCCCGCTCCATCTCTAATAATGGTTCCCTGGGTAGGGAGCCTTTTCATTTGCAGCCGCGCTGGGCCCACTTCAGATTTCAGCCCTGCCGTGCCTGCCTTGTTTTGACACATTAATTGATTCTGCCTTGCGAGACGTCGCTGAATCAACCCTGCTTGTAACGAGCCTGCCTGACGAGGGAACGTAGAGCAGCCGTGTGGCTGGAAATTGCTGCGGGGACAGATAAGGCTGTCCTCGGAGGTACACGGCTCGTTCTGCGGAATATGTGAGGGGTGATTACCTGCTCCGCCCAGATCTGCTGCCCTCATGTCGCTATCTGAGCGCTTCCCCCCTCTCCCCCCGCATGCTCCTGCCCAAAGCATCACAGCTCTGGCATGGCGTAAGTATCCCACTAACATAGGGGTGTGCGTGTGGATTGTGGGGGAGAGGGGTGCCGAGGGGTGGATTGCTGTCCCACGCTCTCGACCTAGAGCTTGCAGTTTAATGTTCCCTCTAATCTTTTCCACCCACCTGCAGATTTTTTTCTGACCACATGCAGAATCATTTTTTATGCGCACCGAGGCATGTGTACCAGCAAAAGAAATAAAACTGTTTCACTGCGGGCACTCTGCTAATCCGCTGGGCGGCAGTTTGGAGCAGCCGCACATGCGCCCAGCTTACAGGGAACACTAGCTGCTCACAGCAATGCACACAGATCAGTTGCATCATTCTGGTAGTGCAAGCACATATAGGCATGGGCGGCGGGTAATGCAGGCAAGGGAAGGCGTTGCCTTCCCCAAAACTGCCCACGCTCTCCACCAGCTGCCTGGGAAGGGTGGGGACAGCTTCTTGCTGGGGCAGCGGCAGTAACCTGGGGTGGAGGCTGGGCTTGACTCCACAAGGGGAGGAGGTTGTGGAAGAGGCGGAGCCTCAGGTGAAAGGGGAGGAGCCTCAGCTGTCCAGGCATATGGGGAGCAACTTTTGGATGACAGTCTCAGGTCTGTGCTATGCAAGAGGTCAGACTAGATGATCACAATGGCCTCAAACTCTATTCATCTAAACCCCTTCTCCCACCAAGCTTTATTTTGTTTATTGTTTGTATTACAGTAGCGGCTACAATCCCCAACTGCTATTGGCAGCCCCACGATGCCAGACGCAGAACAGGCACATAATGAAAGACAGACCCTGCCCCAAACTTCCAGTCTGCATAGACATGACAAACCGCCAGATTCTCTAGAGCAGTGGTTCTCAACCTTTTTTTATAAAGTACCCCCTTTAAGAAAAAAAAAAAGTATCCCCGGTACCTACAGTTTTCAGACACAATTTTTCTTTTTCTACCATTGCAACACATTTGTTTAAACAACTTAATCATAGCCGGGAGGGCGATGAAATGTTTAGGTGTAAAAAGTTCAAAAATAATAAAGTGCTGTAAAACTTAAAACAAAAATTCAGTTTTCTCCAAATTTCAGTTGTGTTGACATACCCCCCCCAGACTTCTCTTGAGTATCCTAAGGGTACTCGTACCACTGGTTGAGAAACACTGCTCTAGACCATTCATATATTATACATCTTATCGTCATGGGCGGTGGGTGATGGTAGGGCTGGGGGAAGCAAGCCCCCAGCCCTGCCCCTTCTTCTGAGGCTTTGCCTCCCATAGGTGTGAAGCCCCACCCCCAACACCATGAGGAGGTGGGGCAGTGTACGGCCACAGCCTCCCCAGCAGGTGGAGGTCAGAGGGTGCATGGCCCCAGCTACCCCAAAGCATAGGGAGGGTAGGCGCTCGGGGGCAAAAACAATCTGCCTACAGCAGGTGTTCTGGGGGGCGGAGTCTGGGTGGGGCCAGGCTGGTGGTTTGGAAAGGCAATGCCTTCTCCTGCCTATTATACGCACTGCCTCTGCTTATCATGTTCCCTCCTATTCACACCCACTCTAAATTAACCACAGTCTTTTCAGGCTGTCCACCTGCTTGTGCTTATTTCCACCTGCTGCCTCTGAATGCCCAGCTAGCTCTGTTGTAGCTGTTTTAAGACGGGGAGACCAGGACTCCAGCCGAGGGCATACCATGTGTCCATTTGAGGGCAGAAGGAACCACTGTGCTCATCTAATCTGGCCCCTTGTACAGCACAGACCAGAGAATTTCACCCAGGCGTTCCTGATTTAAGCCCATAACTTCTAGATGACCTCCCTTAGAAAGGCATGGGACCTGGATTTTGAGACATCAAGTGACAGCGAACCCCTGACATCTCTAGTCAATTATTCCAATGGTCAGTTCCCCTCACAGTAGAAAAAGATGTGCTTTGTCCCGGTCCTGAATTCACCCAGCTTCTGCTTCCCACCATCGGATCTTGTTGGGCTTTTGTGGACTAGATTAAAGAGCCTCCAGTCAGCAGAAGTTGTCTTCCCATGTAGGTACTGGTAGACCGTGATTAAGTCACCTAATCTTCTCTTTGATAAAAATAAATACCCTGATCTTCCTAACCTCTCATGGTACGGCAAGTTTGCCAGATCTCAGATTATTCTGGTACAGGTTGACCCTCTCTAGTCCAGTGTTTGTAGGGGGAGAGAGAAACTAGTACGTTGGGATGAAAGAGGCACAGGTTCAGGTTGGACCTTTCTAGTCTGGCAACATCCGTGGTCCGGCATGATTTCAGTTAGCCGGATGTCCACTTATCATGAGTGTGGCCATGTTTCCTGTGGCTCGTAGTCACCATTGATTTGCACCCAGCACCCCCGCCAGCCATCCCAGCAAACACAGAACAAATACACATGGCTCATCTCAGCCAGCTCCTACCCCCAGCAGCTGCCGCCTCCTCCCTCCAACCTCAGAAATGTTTTTTTGACTCAGCAACCTGGCTTGGCTTGGCTGCCTCCATTCAAAGGCTCCCCTGCCTCCACCCTCTACTCCCACCACTAGCTTGAGCAAAGGAGACTTAAATTCTGCCCCTCCCCTCAAGAAAGTCCCCCAAGAAGGGCCTGCGTACTGCAGAGACTAGGAGACTCACTAGCTAAGGGCAGCCCAGCCCTCAGATAGGCCCTTTTCAAAGGCCCAGACACCTCCCCCTCCTGCTCTCCAATCAGCCCCTGGCAGCCAGGCTCAGTGGTGGTAGGTGTAGCCCATCTCCCGGTGTGAGCTTGTCCGCCCAGAGAGGTGGCTGATGAAGGGCTGGTGCTGAGCTCCACCTGCAGCCTCTCTGACTCTGGAATCAGAGGGCCTGGGTCCAGTTTAGCTCAGGCCGGGTTGGGGAACCTTTTTTTGCGGGGAGCTGGAGCACCAGTGCAGACTCCCTGATGCTGGGGGGAGCCCCAAGCCTCAGGGGCCAGATCCAGGGAAGCTAGGAGGCTGCATCCTGCCCCCGGGCCTTCGGTTTTCCACCCCTGGCTTAGGCCGATAGATGAGTCAGGAATAACCCCACTTACAGGCAGCCCGTCAGACTCACAAGCCCTCGCTTGTGACTGCCTCCGGGCGTGGCTTTGCCTCCTCACTTGGGTAGTGACCTTGCCTAGCTCTGCTGGGCAGGGAATCTCAGCTCTGCTCCTGGGCCTGGCAGCATCCCCTGAACTTGCTAGCGAGCCGGAAGCGGCTTCTTCCCACCCATTGAGCTAGATGCGTGGGGAGTCCATCCGGGCACTTCCCCAGCTGGTGCCGCTGCTTCATGCAGCCAGTAACTCTTTTACCCCCACCAGGGTGGGCAGAGGAGACTCAAATCTAAGCTGGGAGATTCAGATGCTGCCCAGCCAATGAGGAAAGAGCCCCCAGGGGCAGCATGTGTTTCTATTGGTGGTGCACATCTGCTCATGCCTTGGAGCGCCAAAACAATTATTCCACACACGGGTAGAAAAAATTAGAGGGAATGCTGGTGATGGCTCAAACCTGCAAGGGGCTGAGCGCTCCAGGGAGACACCAAGGGCCCTCAACTTGCTGAGGTCAATGGGGCCAAAGGGCCCTCTGCCTCTGGCAGGATGAAGCCCTCGGTCGGGGTGGATGTGATCATTTCAGCTTGCAGTGCAAGTTCACAAAGGTGGCCTCTTTCCCCTCCCGCCCTTGTACGTGAGAGGTGAGCTGGGCCTCGCCCTGGCGGGGGGGAGGGTGTCATCCTGGGCTAAGGAGGGGAGGAATCTGTAATGACAGATGCTCCCTTTAGCATCAGCTGGGACATTCCTTAGCACCTGGCGGGAGGCTCAGAACAACACCCCTCCACATCTAGCCAGCCCTGAATACTTCAGAGCACAGCTTAGACCAGGGGTGGGCAATAATTTTTTATGGGGGGGATACTCCAAGATTTTGGTAAGTGGTCAAGGGCTGCACTTTTCTATGGAGGGGGTGAGGGGTCTGGGATGGAGGTTGGGTGCAGAAGGGAGCTCGGGGTAGGGGGTTGGGGTTCAGGAAAGGGTGTGGGGTCTGAGAGGGGGTTTGTAGCGCGCAAAACTTCCCCCTACCGCCCCAGTGCAGACAGGCACATGGAACAGCCAGCCACTCTGAGCCTGGCGCTACTCCCTGCCTGTGGGTCCGGGGGGGTGGCCTGTGGGCCGGACTGAAAGGTCTGGCGGGCCGGATGTGGCCCCTGGGCTGGATGTGGCCCACCCTGGCTTAGGCCCTGTGTGGCATAATGGGCCCAATCCCGGCATCTCTGACAGCTGGGAAGTTTTGGATCCAGAAGCAGCTCACCCCCCTCTCTGGACCAGTGCCCCGGCGGGAAGGCTGCGCTTCCTGGGGGAGCGGGGGCAGAGAGCGGGGGGGAAGCCACCCCAGGCGGGGAAGCCACGGCCCATCCCCCGGCCCCATGCAAGCAGCAGGTCATTTCACGCCCCGCTGCCTGCTCGTCCGGCCTAATGAAGGCACCGCTCGCGCTGTCGGCTGGAGCCTGCCACTCCAGAGTGAGCGAGTGCCAAGCACTGACCTGCTCCCGGCCCTGCAGGGACTCATTTGTGTATTGACGCCTGCTGGATCGTTAGGGCAGCTGGGGCTTAAAGGGATGGCTTTCCTTTGGAACAGAGCAATTAGAGCCGCCAGGGAAGCTCTTGGGGGAGCCGGATGAGCCACACAGCCCTGGCTGGGGGAAGGGGGGGCGTTCACTCTATGCCCAAGCTCTGCTGCTGTCTGCTTCCAATAATGGCCGTTTGCTAGTGGCCAGGAAGGGGCCGGACATGTGCTGCAGGGGCAACAGGTCAGATCAAACTGGCAGGAAAGGCAACCGCTCCAGCCAAGCTGCTTATGCAATAAAGCCAAATGCAGATGGCACATGGCTCCAGTGTGGAAAAATCAGGCCCAGCTCTGTGGGCGGCGGCAGGCAAAGGCCCAGCTGGGGAAGGCAAGCCCCAGCCCCGTTCCTTGCGCCCAAGCCCTGCCCACCTCCAGCTCAAGCGACTGTGCAGCTTTCAAAATCTGAGCGTGTGTGTGGTGTGCTTGCAGTTGGCACAGCTCTTCTCTTTTGGCTCCTGGTCTTGGGCTTCCTGCTACAGCAGGGGTGGACAAAAGGGCTCCGCGAGCCGGATCTGGCCCGCCAAACAAGTTGATCTGGCCTGTGGAGGCCCTGCCACTCCCCCCGCCCCCAGGCCAATCAGGGTCTGGGGGCGGGGGGAAGTGAGCTAAGTCTCCTACCCTGCAAGGAGTGCGCGGCACTTAGGGCGGGAAGAGACTTTGCGTGCTGCCCCCAGGCCAATCAGAGCTTGGGGTGGGGGGAGCGCGTGAAGTCTCCTCCCACTGTCAAAGGCAAAGGTGCGTAGTGGGAACCGCCAGCTGTTCAGAACAGCGGATGGTTCTCTCTGGGGAGGCAAAGTCTTTGCACACTCCTCCACCCCCAGACCAATCAGGGTCTGTGGGTGGGGAAGCATGGAAGTGTCCTGGCCCTGCCCCTTCCAGGGTGGCCCAGAGCCACTTGAAAAATTTCTGAAGTGGCTCCCAGTCAAAAATTATTGCCCACCAGTAAGGGACTTGCTTAATCTACATGGATGCATCTCGAATGAGGACACAACATTAGCGTTCCAGCCCTTTTTTGAGCACAAAGAGGATTCTGGACGCTAGAGGACCATCTATCTGTGCTCCCAGGAAGATGCTAATCTCAGCATGTAACTAATTAGGTGCTAGGAGAATGTGGAAAGAAGGAAATTGGGCTGATCTTTCAAATGGATTTTGAAGCATGTTGATTCATGCAGAGCCCCCACGCCCTCCACTGGCTGTGTGTCACGCCCGCTGAGGGAAACACAGATCCCTTAGTCCTGAGTGGCCGGACTGTACATCAATCAGAGGCTAACCGAGAGAGAAGATTGGCAGCAGCCATTCATAACGTAGCGTTAAAGCCCCGTGCTGCTCCAGGCTCGTCTGTGCTTATTTGCGCATGGGTCCCAGCCTCAGACGCTGAAGCGAACCCTGCTGCCTCTGAGAATTCATTTTTGGTTTGGTTTGGCATTAGCAGCCCGAGCTGTTTTAGCTCTGTGTTTGCGCCGCACGGTGACGTTAACATCCCGTGAAAATGGCGGTGGGCTGGTTGGAGAGCGGCATGTTTCAGACGGCACGACTCGGCCAACAGATCTACGCAGAGCAGGCGTGCCACCATCAGATGGGGCGATTTGAATTGGCTGTTTACATTCTGCATTTAGGTTACATCTATCCCACCCTCCTTTCATCCATTGCCCTCGGCCGTCCCACCAAAACCAGGTGCTGCAGCGAGGGCAGCTAGACCAGGTGCTGGTGACTTGTCCCAGAAAGTGGGATGCCATGGGAGCAGGGCTCCAATGTGAACGGTGACTCCTTGCAGCTTGGGAGTAACTCTGGGATGGTAGAAAATGCATCCTACTCCTGGGCAATAGCTAGGGGGTGTGTGTGTGGGGACAGGACAGAGGCATAGCCACACACAGCCCCTTGGGCCTGCCTGGAGCTGCTACCTCCCTAAGTAACAGAAGTCAAAGGACACCTATGACCCTGCGACTGAATTAGGTAACGTCTCGCTCTCTTTCCCCAGTGCGATCAATACAAGAAGGGGATCATTTCTGGCTCGACGTGCAAAGACTTGTGCGAGGAGCACACCCTGGTGTTCCAGCAATGTCTGTCTTCATCCCCCTCTCAGCAGGTAGGTCGGGCTGGCTGGCTGGCTGAGCCCTGGGAACTTAGCGTGGGGGGATGAAGGAGTCTCTTTCCCTAGTGGAGTAGGCTACTGGCACCCCTCTATGATAGCAACATGCCACACACCCTCTGCTCCCCAGAGTCTGTTTTCAGGCCTGCCAGTGGCAGGGCCGGCCCACAACATTTTGGCACCTGAGGCGGGGAGCTCATATGACGCCCCCAGGCCCCTTTTCTCCTGCCTGCCTGTTACATCTCTTGTGCCCTCCTTCCAGCACAGCACTCCACCATCTCTGTGCATCTAGAGCAGAGAGAATACATATGCACCAGCAGCAAACAATTTTCTACACTCTGGGTCCTAGTGGCCCCCCCCAGTCTGGCACCTGAGGCGGCCACCTCAGTTCTCCTCATGGTAAGGCCAGCCCTGGCCAGTGGGGCAGGGGGTAAACACACAGGGGTCTAGCGCTTCAAAGGGGCCTGGAGCACCTGGCCACCAGCAGCAGTGATTGGGAGCACCGGGGCCCTTTGAAACGCCATGGGAGCACCGCTGTGCCGCTCCGTGGGGCTCTGAGGACGAGGAGGGAGGGAGGGAGGGGAAGAGTCCAGCACCGCGCTCTGGGCATCACCTATAAGGGCTGACTGCTCTTGGCCCCGCCCCTTCCACCCGAGGCTCCGCTCTTTCTGTGAGCACAGACTCAGGCCCCCCCCACATTTTGCCCCTGGACCTGCATGACTGCCAGCCCCACTGCCTGTCCCCGCCCCCCCCCCCCCCTTCTTCCCACAACTGGCTTTTGCTTGGGAGGGCTGGGCTGAGCTCTTAGAGACCTCAGTCGATGCAGCTTTCTTCTGGAGCTGCAGGCCAGCCTATGCTGCTAGGCAACCGCATCATCTCCTGGCCAATCAAAGCAGGGAGAAAGGGGGGAAACCATGCAGGCCTGGGGCAAGCAATAAGCAGCCCATGGGCCAGATGTGATTTGCTAGGGTTAGCCCTGACGGGCCACTTATCTGCATATCCACAGAACGGCTGCTTGCAGCTGCCATTGGCTGCAGTTCACTGTAGCTGGCCAGTGGGAGTTGCACATGGCCGTACCTGCAGACACAGGTAAATCAAGCATCCAGTGGCTCGCCGGGGGCGAACCCTGGTGAACTGTGTCTGGCCCGTGGGCCATTTATTGCCCTCCCCTGATTTAGGCCCTGATCCAAAGTCCACGGACATTACTACGAGCCATTCTTATGGACTTTGGATCAGGCCCTTGGAGATGAGGCAGCCTTTCCTCCTGCTTACCCCCCCCGCTTTGCGTGATCTCTGGTGGGGGTGGCATTGACAAGAACTAATTGCTGTATGAAGGCCATCGGGAGGGTGGGGGCGCACAGCTCCCCTGAACTCGCTGGAGTTGGCACCCAAGATCCCTGTTAAATAAAATGGAGAAGGCTTGATGCAATGCTGGGCCCCTGCGCCTAGCTGCTGGGGTAGTTCCTTGGGACTGCTTTTCAGTCCCAAAGGGCCCCCAGCACTCCTCCATATGGGCTGCTTCAGTAGAAAGGCCAAGGACTGTGCAGGCCATCCAGACCCCTTCTCTTCCTTCCTGAAGACGCCTGTCCTGCCTGTTCCACAGATGATGGGCTGTATGGCTGTCAACCCACCAGCTTCCTGTTCACCAACAGTGAACTAACTGGGATTGGTAGAAGGAATCGCAATGATTTCACCCAGAGGGCCTCCACCTTTACTGGGCTCTCCTGGGAACCCTTCAAGAACCCACTGCTAACTGACTGAACACAAATGCAAGTCTTCCCATGGTCACTCACTTCTTCTTTGGTCCAGGTGTACAGGGGGCTCTGGAAGGAGAAAGAAGTCATCATTAAATGTGGTATCGAAGACGCCTTCAAGGCAGACAGCAACCCTGACGCAGTGCCCAGGAGGGACCTGGTTCTCTTTGACAAGCCGACAAGAGGGACATCCATGGACGAATTCAGAGAGATGCTCCTGAACTTCCTAAAAGTCAGTGTCGCTGAGGCTCTTGCATTGTTTTTCAGGACATGGCCTTGCCCCCTTGATCCCCCGTCATGCTTGAAAAGATCCAGTTCTGTCTGCAGGGCTCTGAGCTCCACTGTTTTAGAGTGAGATTTCATGTGATGTTCAAGATTATCCCCAGAGCAGATACTGTAGGAACCGTTAGGGAAGGATACATAGCAAACAAAATCCGTGTGTTAGGTGAGAGGGCACATTTCATTCTCATTTTGGAACTCTATTTGCAAGACAGTCCCCCGTAGTCAGTCACAAAGGCGCTTAAGCTGCAATCTCTGTTGATTTCAATGCAAATTAGGAGATTAAATAGCTTTAAGGATCTGGGTGAAAGGCCCTTTTTGGCTCTACTCATCAACACTGCTAGTACAGACGGAGTACTAGGCAACGTACTACACAAATTTGTATAGTCCAGGTCAGGAGCCTTGTCAAACCAAAGAGCCATCCTACATCAAAATTCAGAACAAGTGGTCAACAAAGAGCCATATAAGCCAATTGTATGACTGAAAATATACAATTTAATATTATTGATAATTGACATGATGATTAATAATAGCATAAATGAAACATTGTACTCACAGACTTTATTTAATGGGACTTCTGATGCTACAACTTTTTGTGCATTTCTTTGAAGTTTACATCGTAACTGGTCAAATTCAGGTTCATGCGCACATTCAAGCTACATGAGTAATTACACGTTTTTAAAATTTTGAATGTTTCATTTTAATTTTAAAAATTGCGTGTATTTTGGGAATGAATAATAAGCCATACTTGATTCCATACTGAGATATATTTGGCTCAAGAGCCATAAGCTGTAGATTCCTGATATAGACGTTAAGAGGACTTTATTACTGTTTTTAATGCAACGCTACTGGGGAATCATTCTATTTTGAATTTATATGTAGGTCCTAAGCACTTATAGATCTTTTAAAATACCCTGAGTCTGTATTTAACTTTATTGAACATTTTCACTGAATGTATTCATTTTCCCCGTTTTCAAGGTGGTTTTTGAATTAAAATGAACCCCGCAACCACACTGATCAAAAACATTTTAAAAAGCATTCCCTGGAAAAATGGAAACTGGATGAAACAATGCAAAAAACACAGAAGTAAAAACCTTTTACTTCTCGCCAATTTTACTTTTTTTTGGATTGCCTGTGCTTGTGACTATTAAAGAAGTCCCCCGCCCTTTTGCTAAGGAGTTTATAATCCTAGTCCACCCAGATTCCAATTCAGGTACCTTTCTATTCTCCATGAACTTTGAAGGAGTTATAAAGATGGTCTCTGTAGCTATGTCTAGGCAGTGGCACTATTTCGGGATATTGTAAGTATCCTGAAATAGCTATTCCGTGTTTTTAAACGTGCCTGTTATTTTGAAATATATTTCGAAATAATGGGCATGCTATTCCGGCATCCCTGTAACCCTTGTTCCACCAGGGGTAAGGGACTTGTTGGAATAGCCCTGTATTTCAAAACTTGGCGCTGTGTAGACAGTGCCAAATTTCAAAATAAGCTACAGTAAACTTCCGATAATCCGGCACCTTTAGGACCCAGGCGGTGCTGGATTATCAGATATGCCAGACTATCAGAAGGGGGCTATGAGGGTCTAGGGTGGTGTGGGGATGCCACCCCAGACCCCTCATAGCCCCCTTCCGATTGATCAGCTCTGCCCCAGGCGTCCCCGATTCAGCCGCTGCTGGTCAGTTTAAGCAACAGCTGAATCGGGACTCCTGCGGCAGAGCAGCTGGGGTGCTGCCAGGTTGGTCCGGTAGCGCCGCCCCTCGGCGCTGCGAGACCAACCCGGCAGCACCCCAGTTGCTCTTGGGGACGCCTGGGGCAGAGCAGCTAGGGTGCTGCTGGGTTGGTCCTGCAGCACCAAGGGGCGGCGCTACCGGACCAACCCGGCAGCACCCCAGCTGCTTTGCCCCAGGCGTCCCCAAGTCAGCCGCCGCTGAAACTGATCAGCTGCCGAGGGGCAGCGCTGTGGGACCTACCGGCAGCACTCCAGCTGCTCTGCCCCAGGTTCCCGATTCAGCCGCTGGTCAGTTTCAGCAGCAGCTGAATCGGGGAAGCGGGGTGGGGGGAAGGAGGGCAGAGCAGCTCCAATGGTCCGGCTGCCCGGAGCACTTCCGCGTTCCTGATGGTGCCGGACCATCAGATGCCGGACGAATGGAGTTTTACTGTATTTTGAAATAACGTTCAAATAAGCTATGCAATTTGCATAGCGCAAATTGGGTAGCTTATTTTGCAGTAAGGGTGCAGTGTAGATTCATTGTAGATTCAGTGTAGACAGAGATTCATTGTACCCAGTGCTAAAACTACAGAGTAGTAGCACTAACAAAACATTTGATACTTTTCACTCTAGGAGTGTGGATAAAACAATCTCTGCATTCTGCATGTCATAAAACCATGTCTTGAACCCTAGAGGCCATGTTATTTGATTACGCTTTAAGTTATCATGTTAGGAAAACTCAAATAACTTCTCAGTTGGTAATTCCCTCTAAGTGAGGTAGGGATAAAGCTGGCATTATGGGAATCTTATGTGGCCCAAACCTGAAATTAAGTTTTCTGGCTTCTTGAAACTGACATACAAAGCTATCATCTTTAAAGGGATACAAAAAGGAATGTTCCTAAAGGGAGACTGCATGGATTACTGATCACACCCCAGGCTGCTACTGTAATTTCTGCAAAAGAGCATCCCAAACTGCTCAGAAACATTTTAGGAATTCACATAGAACCTCTCTAGTCCGATACCCTTGGGACCTGACCAGTGCCGAACCAGAGAGTCTGCTGAACCATGGGAGGTCAATATTGTCTAGCAGCATGACCAACACTGCCACTGCTTACTGGGCTCTTAGAAGACATTTAGGGGCAAATTAGAGCAAAATAACAGCACAGAACGCAGAGCTAGGACTGGTGGCTGTAAACAAACTTTATGAGACCGTGGGAAACTTGACCACACCCCTGATAAGTGGACATCTGGCTCACTAAAATCATGCCAGACCATGGATATTGCTGGACCAGAGAATGCCAAACTAGAGAGGTTCAAGCTGTACTCGTGCCTGCTGTCATCCAATGTGCTAGTTTCTCTCTCCCTCTACAAATGCCTATTTGTAAATATTTAGTCTAGCTGCACCTCCCGGAAGGAAGTCAATTAAAATACAAAAGTGGCAGCTTGTACAGACTTTCAAACATGGTGAAATAAGTGATCGTCTCTTCCAGTGTGAATTTCTGCCATTCCTGTGCCGCCTACGGCACAGTCCGTTTGAACCTAAATCAGGGTGTTGCATTTGTAATACATCATAGAATACTAGTACTGGAAGGGACCTCATGAGGTCATCGAGTCCAGTCCCCTGCCCTCACGGCAGGACCAAGCACCATCTAGATCATCCCTGATAGATGTCTGTCCAACCTGCTCTTAAATATCTCCAGTGATGGAGATTCCACAACCTCCCTAGGCAATTTATTCCAGCGTTTAACCAACCTGACAGTTAGGAAGTTTTTCCTAATGTCCAACCTAAACCTCCCTTGCTGCAGTTTAAGCCCATTGCTTCTTGTCCTGTCAACAGAGGCGAAGAAGAACAATTTTTTTCCCTCCTCCTTGCAACACCCTTTTAGATACTTGAAAACCACTATCGCGTCCCCTCTCAGTCTCCTCCTTTCGAAACTAAACAAGACCATTTCTTTCAGTCTTCCCTCATAGCTCATGTTCTCTAGACCTTTAATGATTCTTGTTGCTCTTCTCTGGACCTTCTCCAATCAATTCAATTGCAATAGGTTTCCTGTGAAGGGGCTGGAGATTCCCAGCAGATTGACTGTAATTCCAGGGCTGGCCCCAACCGGTGAACCCGCTGCACCCCAAAGGTGGCAGGCAGGCACCAGGTGTCAAGAGACCAGCCAAAGCATGCTGCACACTGCCTAGCTTAGCTCACTTTAGAGCAGCTCTCAGCTGAAAAATGACTTAGAGGATCTAAAGGGCTGTAACCAGTTGGCTGCAACAGAGCATGTGTCCCAGAATTATTCTAGCACTCACTCAGAAAGCAGTACTCTAACCCGCTGCCTGGAATTCATTTGCACAGTGGGTAACGTTTAAAAAGCTGATGTGATTTCTTATGTGTCCGCAGGCTAACCTAGGAGATCAGACGTCACTTGCAGCCTTGGTGAACCAAATCATCACCACAGCAGACGTGAACAAAGATGGGAAAGTGTCTTTGGCAGAGGCCAAATCCATCTGGGCTCTCCTTCATCTGAACGAATTCCTGCTCATGCTCTCCTTGCACGAGAAAGAGCATACCTCCAAGCTGCTGGGGCACTGTGGGGACTTGTATGTCACAGAGAAGATCCCTCACAACTCCCTCTACGGTACTAATGTCCCTCACTTCTTCCAGCCATTGCTGCCTTCCGCCATCCACCGGATTATTCACCAGTGGTTTGCCCCAGCCTGGCCCAGGAGAGCCAAAATCGCCATCGGACTTTTGGAGTTTGTGGAGGAGATATTCCATGGGACATACGGGAACTTCTACATCTGCGAAACCAGCTTTAAGAACGTGGGCTACAATGACAAGTATGACTTCAAAATGGTCAACCTGAGGAAGGTGGCAACCGAGATGACCATCAGAGGGTTCCTCAAGGGCCGTCACTGTGAGCAGAATGTGGACTGCACCTACGGGAAGGACTGCATGGCAACTTGCGACAAACTCATGAAGCAGTGCAAGAGCGACATGGTTCAGCCCAACCTGGCGAAAGTCTGTGGGCTATTGCAGGACTACTTGCTGTACGGAGCGCCGTTTGACATGAAAGAAGAGCTGCAGAAGCAGCTACAAACTTGTATGACCCTTAGCGGCTTGGCTAGCCAAATGGAAGTGCACCACTCCCTTGTTTTGAACAATCTCAAGACCTTGCTTTGGAAGAAGATTTCCAACACCAAATATTCCTAACGGAGCAGCCAGGACTGTAGGCTGTAGTGTTGGTATCCAGTTAAGGATAAAAGTTCAACCCTCTTCCTTCCACTGGAGGAACTGCACTGGAAGCAGGTAGTTCACGTGGCTGCAGCCCCTTTTCCTTCATGAAAAACCCCTAGCAAAGCATCAATGAGTCATCCCATTCAGCAAAATCATTAATAGTGTTGTTTAGGTCTGTAAAGAACATGATGCAAAGGAGAAATATCAAGAGCCTGGGTGAATAGGTTTAGGAGGAGAAGATAGAGGAAAACGACGAGGATTGATAGTCTAGCTGCACCTCTTTCCTTCTAATTAAGGAACAATCACTAGTGCAGAAAGAGAATGAATTATCACGCTGTAATTGTCACATCTTATTTTGATGAATACCCCTGATGTAAATAAATAGCTTTTATGTGAATAGCATGGGTAACCTTGATAGCAAAGAGCCTTTTAAATATCAGATTTCTGGCTACTGACCTGCAGATAAATCAGTTGGTGGCCGCCGCAAACAAGAAAGAAACCAAGTAAGTAGCAAACAAAAAAAACCCTCACGGACGTGGCCCCCAACAGAAAAGGAGAAAGACATTCCCCTAGGGCGGGCGGGGAGGGAGCCCTGGGCCTCGGGGGCTGGATCCAGGCAAGCCAGAGGCCACATCTGGCCCCCGCGGGGTTTCCCTATCCCTGCTTAAAAGGGTAGATTATCTCAGCTTGGTGTGTGCACAATTTATTTGAATGTCTGAATTTGATACGGTCACATTCAGCTATAGTGCAGGGAACAGACAGACAAGCACATCCACACACTTTGATTCTGGTGGTTACACCAGAAGTGACTGACCCCATAAGTAAGCAGGTCCTGGCAAATTCTAGGCTGTGTGTGAACAGTTACTACATTTGCAAGAATGGGCATTGCCTGGTGGACCATAGCATTACTCATTTGCATAATTTCATAACATGCTATAATGATTTTACAGGGAGAGGAAAGCACTAATGGCTAGAACAGAAGGATAAAACTGACCTATACAAATGCAGGAAGTCTGCAAGAAAGGACGAACTAAATTAACATGCAGTCATATATGCCACGTAGTATATTGTATCCCTCATATAAAAAACAATGCTCAAACACCAGCTGGGGGCCAAGTCCACCTCTTGGTTTAATTGGCACTTTTAAAATTGGCAGGATATGAGTGGGAAATAAAAGGCTAATTCCACATGAATCCACTGCTTCTCCCCCCTTCCCCACAGGAATTTCAGGCAATTTTTTAATAGGCAACAAAACCTAATCTCACTCATTTGGTTGTCTGAACACTACCTGCTATTGAAGTACTGACCCTTTGTTTCCATTTGTATTCACTCAGAATAATCCTTTAAATGTTCAGAATGCTCTAAACACAATGGATGGAATGGGGAGCTTGGTTTATGTAAACCATTATTAGTTGGTTCTCCTTTTCTGGCACAATTTTCCCCGTTCTGTTAGACTGTATACCGATGATCTAAGCACGCAGCTTTGTGAAGTGAAGCACAATCACTAGGAAAAAAAATCTGTCCCACAGGATATATGGCCTCTGAAAGCAGTCTTTAATGCCACAGCTGTAAAGTTATTAACCCTCTGGAATGGAGATATCAGTCTTTTCTATTAGTTCTATAAGATCATCATTACCACTCAATTGTTATTTATGGGGGAAACATTTTAGTGTCAACACTGCTTTAAATCTAGCTTGCGCAGCCAGTTTAACTTGCTTCCTAGAGACCAGCCAGCTTTGCACCATGGCAATTCATACTCCAGAAGGCTAAGCATCTTTTGAGGGGGTATTTTTGTTGGTTTGGGGCATCAGCTTCATTGTTACATCCATAAAAGTTATGCAGGGTCATGCCTACACCATGCATCTTTCAACAACAAGGCTGTGTTGACACAGTCCAGTTGCTAAGTCAGTGTGTGTGTGAACTAGACCCATATGCAGGAGTGCAAAGGGTGTGAACACCCTCCCATGGTCTCCCAAGTAAGCTTGCAAGCCTCCCTCTCCCATGCTCCAGAGGGCTGGCTGGGAAAAGGCTGATTTCCCTCCCTTCCCCAAGAGTGAGGCCAGGGCTGGGCCTTGCTCTTGGTGGAGTGGGGCAGGGAGGAGGGGGGGGCAGGGGGAGAACTGCTCCAGCCAGCTGGGGAAAGGCTGAAGTTCTCATTTGGGGGATTAGGAGGGTGCGTTCGCACCTCTGTGGTCCATTTTAACAAAAAAGCACACCCCCACCCCCCCCGAAATTCCTGCGTACAGGCTTGTGAAATACTTCAAGGAGTTTTTGCTTTGTTGGCAGTAGAGCGCTCCTGCTGACAAAGCAGCCTTCACACTTGCGGTGGCAACGTTCTGTCATTCATGGGTTTGGGGTTTTTTAAAGCAAGTGCAGACATAGCCATAGATTTCAGTTTCTAAAGGATACTGCCTAGTGAAGTGCCAGATTTCCCATCTTTCACCAGTTGAGAAGTGAATTTAAACTATTTTTTAAATGCAATTTAAGAAAAAATGGACTGGTTAAAATGACTATTATATAGTTAGATTAACTGGGTAGGCCCCTTTTCTCCGTAGACTGACACTTAAATGAAGCCCCCACTCTAAGACAGGGGAAAAAAAAATCAATTTAAACTTGTTTTTTAATTAGGTTCACTATCATTTGCTGATCTGAAAAATCTCGGAAAATACATGCGCAGAATGTAGTTTATTAGGAACACACACAGAAGCAGAAGTGTGACGATGACAACAGATGTTTATTCTTTATTGTACCTTGGCTAACCAGGTTACAGAGAACATTTAGTGTTGCAAGGAATATATTTACATTACAGCATATTACAGTCACGTTCACTCACGTGTTTGCAGTGTCTTTGAGCCAGTGCATGGTAGAGGATGAAGATGTACCTAGAAAACTTCAAAGTCAGAGATTCCAAATGGTTTCTTTTGCCATGTTCAAGTTTGTTAGGAAACAACCCCACAGGCATCATCTGCAAGCAAAGTGCCCCTGCATATTAGAATAAGAACTGCCAATAAATGTCACCCTCAAAACACTGACAGTGCACAAGATAATCCTGCTGCTAGTATACCCAGGATGTTGAACCAACTCAGGACCACTTAGAGAATTTCATTTCTCCAAGAAAAACAGCTCCATAAAATGAAACCCAGTTTTCCAGGAAAGTCATTATGACTAAATGATGGGTTCAAAAGGAGCTTACATTTTTAACCACACCGTATCCAAGAACAGTGGGAACTGGCCAGTACAAAGAAATAAAGCAATTCATATGGACTCTCAGTGGTTACAATCTATCCCAGCACTGAAGGCCTGACAGAAGGCCCTAAGCAACCTGAAATCTTTGACAGTGCATTTAAGTAATGAATACAGCCGTGTACAGGACCTATGCGCCAGGTTGAATTTCATTCCAAAGAATATTCATGGTCCATTTAACAAAGAGGATACAGGGTTAAGAAACTATTCACAACCTCTTGACTTGACCACAGCAACACTGACCCATTGGCTTCAGGGTAAGGGTCACTCAGGAAAAAGGTTAAAGACCTAATCCTTTGAGACATTTTAGTAAGCCATAGACTTTTTTCAATACTTTCTTGCTTGTGAGGGTCTTCGGAGTCCCTCTGAGTCCTCTGCCAGTTCCTTCATTTCCACCAATCACCAGCGTAAAACCAACTTTTAGCCACCTTCCATTTTATTTTCCAAAACACAAAAATTGAGTTAAGGACTCAAGCAACACTGAGTAAATCTTCTAGTTACTATATGTGGTAGAATCATGCTTAAGACAACCCTGGAAGTAAAGGCAGCATAAGCTAAAGTGGGTTTCAAGACATGTTTATGCTTGTTTAAATTATAATTTGCAACAATGCACATTTGAAACCTCTCTTAATACACGTGCTTCTTGCCAGTTTAGTTTCTCACTATATCAGTAGTATTTCAACTTGTCCAAGTTTTTCTTTAAGTCATCCCAAGTTGATCTCTTATCGCTACACCTAGCACAGGGTAGGCATGTAAAATCCCATTTAATTGGGTAAATGGGTAAATGTGGTGCTACCACTTCTTTTAACCATTTAACAGATTAAAGGGGGTTTGGGTGTTGCTCCAGCAGGACTGAAGTGCCCTCCCCACAGGCAGGAGGCACTCCAGCCTGACTGCTCCTGCCCTTCCCCCACTGGGGCTGCCACTGCAGCTTCTGGCCCTGACATGGGGGGGGCCGCTCCCAGGTACCCATTTAACTAACCACCCATTAACATCCCTAGCACAGGGTAATCTTTTTAATCAAAATCCAAATTTCTTGGTCAAGGTGTAGTCAAGGTCCAGACTCCAGAGAAAATACAAAAATAAAAACACAGCCCATTCAAAAGCATCCAGACTTGGCCCCGGGTCCACTTACTGACTACCCTGACCTAGCAGGATTGCCATAGTTCAGGGCAAATCAAACTCTTCCATTGGATTTCTGTTCTGCGTTCAAGATTTTGATGGGATACATGAATTATCCTCAAAGGCCTGACATGGCTATGCAATTTTACAAATGCATCAATGACTGTTGGAGAGCTTAAATCAAATGTGTTGAAGTCTTAACCTACCACCTCTATTTACAGCATGTCAAACATTTTCAGAGACGTGAATTACATTTGCAGGAAATTACATATAAAAAAAACTGTTAAAATAATATTTAACTCAACTGACGTTTCTATGGTCATCTAAGGTTGGCCCTTTCTAGACTAGCAGCTTGATGAACACAATAGAATATAAAGCTTTTGGTTTCTCTTGGGCTCATTTAGCTATACCCAGACACTGGAACAGTGACATTCATGAAGTATCATATGCAGTATCTAGACAGTGATAGGAACTAACTCAAGCATTAGCCAAATCTCTGAATTTCCTTGTACTCCTTAGTCTTAAGTCAAACCATTACTTAACTACATAGTTAGTCCAAAAAAAAGTCATTAGCTTACATTTTGCTCTGCACCTCAGACTGTAATTATGCTGATTCCTTCCCCCCCACCCCCCAACTGTCTTGATTCTTAACTGGCTACCATTTTACTACAACCCCCCTTGAGACACAGCTATTCAATACACTATACCAAAAGCCGACCCCTTCAACTTCTCACATGTGATATGAACAGATACACAGAGGAAGTCACAAAAAACATTTTTCACAACATTTACATTGAGTGTTCAACATATACAAGACTTATTTACAGATTAAGCCATAGAACGGAATGAGTCTGGATTCTGATGTATGAGTCAATGTGAAACCAGACTTCTTTCAAAAGATGTCTTACTAAGTCAGAACCATGGATGAGACCCCTGTGAAGGTGGAGCTCATATCTGGATTGGTGTCTGACTATGGGAAGATAATTAAATAGCACCATTAACACGTTGGAAAAGCCACTCAACGAGCAACATTTCTGCACAGAAGTGATCTTAATACCAATTTTTACTTAAAACCTTGTTTTTTTTTACCTAATGTAAAGATCTGGCACCAGATTCATTGACATGTTCAAACCAAAGTAATCAGCATCTCCTTGAGCCACTGTATTTTAATCAAATGCTAGATTTCTATGCTACCTTCTGATTTTCTCAAATCTCCCCCTTCCCCCCCCCCCGAGTTGGGGAGGGTCTCTCTGAATCCCCCCAGATGTGCCTACTGGCCCATGTGTCCCCCTGCACATCCCCAACCCCACCTGCCACCCCAGATGATTTAAACCCCCTGGGAATCCCTTCCATCAGCTCAACAGGACAAGAGTGGCTTCCAGCTGCTTGTTCCCCACCACTGCCTGCATGTGTCCATGGCACGAGGGGAGGTGTCTCACTACCCCAGTGAAACAGAGCAACGGCCTGGGAGGTGGTCGCAAAGTGGAGCAGAGGCTGCCGCATCGCTCTACTTCTCAGTGGCGAGTGCAGGGTGGCCAACCTCTGCTGCTACCCCAATACAGGCCCTCAGGTAATCTGAGGCCTCCTCCCTTGAGGGAAGGGGTGCAATGGGGGAGGGGAGAAGAGGGTGGAGCAGGGACTGTGATGGGGGAAAAGTATGGGCACCCCCCGGGCTGTAGTGACTCGCGCGTCAGCAACCATGTGCAGTCCAGACTGCCACTGCTATGGGGCAGTGCCTTTTCCCCAATTAAATGGCTTTTGTAGCCACTAGCTACTCACTTTGGCCCCTCTAACACCCACTTAATAAGGACATTTTCCAACATTAAGTACTACCAGATTTTGTCAGGCTATTAGTCAAGGCCTTCAGGAGTTTTAGAATGCTGAGTCCAACCACGGCCTATTCCTGTTCAGTCACCTTATAACAGCAGTACAGCGGCGGGCTGTCTGCACTGTACTCCAGAGATGAGATAGGGTTGCACAATTATTACAACATGCTCCTATCTTTGCTCTCTAATAATTTACAAGTTTGGAGGTCAAGCTTCTTTGCAGATGCATTCACATATAAACTCAGTAGAAAAATACTACACAAGCCAGTTCCACCAATTTTAAATAGACCTTTTCTTTAATTAAAGTATTCCACTGTATTATTCCTCTCATATGAAAGGACTTCACTGAATTTCTGCAGAGTGTGGACTGGATATTGAAAGTGTATTCTTTGATCTATTCCTTTATAATGTCTAAATTAATTTCTATTTTCAAACCTGTAACATGATGAATGCTTTTGCAGTGTTAGAAAGGATTTTGCACAAAGCAGGCTGCAGCATGAAACCTCTTTTCCTTTATTTTGATATACATCTTAGTAAGACATGGAAACATACAATCAGCGACATGTTCTTTAGCAAATGTGTCTACTGCATTTAGTATAATTTTGTCAGCGAGACATGAGAAAAATGCTGTGCTTTAATAACAAAATTAACTGCTATTATATTAATGCATCCAGACCATTTTAATTTGAAACTGAACAGTCCTTAAATGTGCTGATTACTTTAAAAGGTAAATGATTTTCATTTGCCAAAACAGTTAGTTAAAAACCTTAACACAAATCCAATCTCTACAGAACAGTCTGATGCAAAGCAAACAGACAGCTCCCTCACTTTTCCTCCTCACAGTAACTTTGTTTAGCTGCTATACATGTCTGCATCCATTCCTTAAGGATACAGACTCAAAGCAGCCAATGCTTCCTGTCTGCCTCCTTCTGGCATAAAGACAACACTGCAGTCGTATTTACGTCTCTTGGGGGCAGATTAAAAAAATGTGGCCTTTCCAAATGAAGTAGCAAACATCTCCCTTAGCTAGATGAACTTAAGAGGCTCCACAATGCTAACATGCTAGTGATGGCCTACCCTGTGCCAGAGAGTTAAGCAGTGTTAGCACACAAGTGTGAGACAGTTTGGTTTCTAAGTTAGTTGCTGTTATCAGTAAATGTCATTTAAAGTAATACAGTTGTGCTTGTATGCATATGAATTTTAGTGCTTAAAATATCCACATTTAAGCATAATAAAACATAGTCTGAGCACTCATGTTCTATCAGTTTCCTACATTAGCCAGAAAAAAAGTTCCAGCCCACTCCCAGTGGACAATGATATACCACCATGATTGTTAGATATCAATTTTTTAGTTTTATAAAAAGAATTTACAGGTTGAATTTAAAAATCCCTCTCAGACTAATTAACCCAAATATAATAAATATATGCAAAAGCACAGTGCTGCAGAGAACCATAGAGTAAAACTGATTATAACAAAAAGTGAAGCTATCAATCGATTGCCCAAAATACATTGGGGACAGTAAGGGAGAGGAGGGTGAAATCAGCAAAAATGGTGGAAGATATTTCAGCCTTCTTTCATTTTCAGTCATTTAAGTTTATCAGTAACCTAGATAAGGACATTCTTTTATAAATATGGTCCCTCCCCACAAATCTGACCATGATGTCCTTTAAATATCAGGTTTTAGGCTCCAACTTACTGCACCAGCAGTGATGTGCCTGTAACATTAAATTCTGATTCTAAGGATGCCATAATACATACCTTTAACAGCATTTACATTACACAATTTCAAAGGAAATTAATGCTGTCGTCCTCAGAAGCAACTGTGAATAGGAGACAGAATATCAAACATTTGCAGAGCAAAGCACTGATTTTAAAATACTTCTCAGAGGATGTCTCTATTTTAAAATTACCCATTAAAATGTAAAACCCACTCGACTGTTTTTATTTGCATGCAGGCATTATATTAACCCAGCAACATTCCTAGAATTCATATGGTATTTGCTCACCCCCCTTTTTGAATTATACAGGTTACACATTGCCCAAAGATCTCTACATGCCAACAAAATAGACACAAATATTTCTACTTCAATTAATAAATAATCAGAATTTACCTCTTTGGGCTTTCATTAACAAGCATACCTATTCTCACAACCCAGAACTGAAGATAATGGATTAACATCTCAATAGAAGCATTACTTATGGTTTGTCTACATGGTAAATTAGGCAACAAAACTACAGCAGGAGAATTAGATTGTTACAGACATAATGCAACAACTCCTCATGTGGCATTCTTATTCCAGGATAAGAATGTCCTTTTCCTATATAGCTTAAATTGCTGCCAAAGAGACATTATATAAACTGGAAAGTCACTCTTATTCCAGATACTTAGCATTTATATGATTGTTTTTGTATAACCAAAACACTCAAGAGAAGTATTAAAACGTTATATCCAATTTACAGATAGCAGAATGGACACCAAGTGGCAATTTCCCCAAGACCGAAGAAAATTGTTTCAATGGCAAGCATAGGACTGAAGTTCCTGAAAACAGAACAGTCACATTTACTTGTCTTTGCATATAAGGATATAGGACCTATTCCCGGTGCAGCTAAAATTAGTCTGCTTATAACTGCCTTTCAAAAGACATTTGCTCCATCTTCCACCGATTCTCTGGAGAAATGTATACTAACTTAGAAACAATGTCAGGCTACTAATCATTCTGAGTGCTCACAATTTTCAGAACACTGAGCGTAGACATAGCCTCTTCCTCTCTGCCACCTAATGACACACACATGGCATGACAGCCACACGTGTAACGCCTCTTGGGGCATGGGACTATTAACATACAGAATGCTGAAGAGAAGCAGTGCTTCTTCTACAATAAAATCAAAGCAGCAATAAACCGAAAAGCAGCCAAAATAGGACCTTAACCATGAGACTGAAATTGACAATCACCCCTAAATTAACTTTCTGTTGTTCAAAATACAGGGTGTTTTAGAAAATGCATAGAGCTGCTGAATCTCATAAGCAGCTCCTCTGAGCTCTCAGCATCTCTGCAAACTAAAGCAATGCAAATACCTGCCATTTTGCAGTTTAGAGTTGCACATTAAGGACGAGGCTAGCTATTTCCAAGTTCTGATCCAGACAACACATAAGCGTGTTTTAACATACCAGGCTCGTGTGCATTAATGGTACCCTGCATTGCCTACACTCTAGGTGGTCAACATTGCTTGCAAACACATTTCAACTCCTGTCTAAATAATGGTTTAGCTGGTGGTCTCTGGTATATGGAAGTATTACTTACAACGTACACACATTGTCTCCATGCTCACCTCATTTCTATAAGGCAGACTTCTTGGACCATGGTATCATTTGATTCTTCTGTCCCAAAAGACAAACACATTGTAAAATAATTGTAATCATTCTAAAACTTGACATGGAAAGGAATTACAATTCCAGAGAGATGAAAAGGAGCTATGTTGGGATCTAGGATATTTCAGAGTTCACAGAAGTAGAGTTTGGAATCAGGCTCACCTCTGCAAACACAATATTCTTAACAAATGGGGGGAATAATGTGCTAGACGGGTATTCATTTCCATTAAAGGATCCCAGTCATGCAGAGTGAAATATCAGGACAGCTACACCTACAATTTTAAAGATTGCCAAACACTGAGTAAATTGCAGTTCAGAAAAACACCTGGTCACAAAGGCTTATGAACAAGTTTGCAGCGCCCCACTCTTGCTGATCAAAACAGTGAATTTTCCCAGAAGACGTTGCTCTTCCTCTTTTTGATACTTTAAAACCACAATCTTCAGAGAATACCCAGGTGACTTGTACTTTCAGCTCCAACTGTAACTAAAAAATGGCTAGCCCCTAAACAGTGCATTACCAGCAGATAGCCATAATAGGTTAGTAGGTGCCAGTCCAACACAGGACAAGTGTCCACACTGCAAATGGCATCACCATAATTTTTCCCAACAAAACGGGTAGACACACCAATTACCTTCTTACACAGAGATGAATGCACTAACGCAGAGCAGAGAAGCTATCCCTCCCTGCTCCTATATGTAATACCTGCACTTAACAGAAAACTTACATCTCCACAGCTCTGAATCCTGCACCTTTCACTAACATTTTAAACAACTTAACGAAAAGAAACAAAATTAAGTGTCAGGCTGCTAATCATTCTGAGTGCTCACAATTTTCAGAACACTGAGCGTAGACACAGCCTCTTCCTCTCTGCCACCTGATGACACAAACATGGCACAGCAACCACATCTGCAACGCCTTTAGGGGCATGTAGTGAAATCTGTATGAAATTAATGGCTCACCTCACGTCCAGGAGAAAAACTCCTGCATTTGTAGTAGTCACATGTACCTCCCTGTAAAAACAGCAGCAACAAAAAATAAACGTTGTGTTTATAATACTCACTGAGACATACCTCAGAGGCCCACTACCGGGGTATCAGTGGGTTGCTGAAAGTAGTTTGGAAGACTAAGCTCTACAGCCAAACTGAATAATCACTTTTTTAATCTTACAAGGATAAAACAGATACTTATTTTGCAATTAATTTGACTCTCCATAGCTTCCTTTATAAATGTAAGGCTATTAACCATTCTGAGTGCTCAAGGGTTTCAGAACACTGAGTGTAGACAAAGCCCCCTTACTCTATGCCCCCTGCAGACCAAAGATGACATGGCAGCCATCTTGTACGACTCAGGGCAGGGACCCATTTAATGTCAAAGGTTGCACATATAAAAAGCAAATTGCAAAGATTTAAATTACATCAGTGAAGGTTCTGATGCACACTGAGCCAATAAAACAAAAACATTTGACATCAGTAAAGCCTTATAATTTCTTTATGCCTGTTTGTTCGTGCACCTAACTTCCCCTACATACCACTGCCACAGGACAACATGCAGTAATTTCTACCTCAAACCCATATGTGCTTAGACTGGAATAATGTATCCGATTCTCAAGCAGATGCACTGCTCATTATAGGTAATTGCAAAGCAATGGTGCTCAATAACTTCCATTCAATGAGTCACATTTTAATACAGAGATTGTCTCGCAGACAGCTCCCTCCCCATTTGTAATCATACAACTTACCTCTGGGACCTACAAGAAAAGTAACATTAGGAAAATATTTCATGTATTCTCCATGTAATTTAGCAGCTGCAAATAATAACTAGCAGTAGGCAGAAAAATGTGCTTCATAATCACCATAACTTAAGATAACTTTCTACTAGGCCTAAATTCACTCACTGGGTCTCTTTTCAGGACTCCACCTCCTTTCATGCCAGGATACTTTTGCTAAACATGAAAAAGAAAGAAGAAAAAATCAGAAAAAGGGCATTATCAAACAGCTGCCTCACACAAAACCAACATTTCTCTCTTCCTCACCAAAGAGCTCCCATTCCTGAAAGCCCACTCCCCATTGCAACCTACCTTAGACCCCAACATCCCCCTCCCCTCTGCACCACTTCAATTTCTAAAATAAGGTTCACCCCTCCTCCCGATCTTCCATTAACCTTGGGAAGAAAATCACAGCACTCAGATGGGCAGCTCAGCTGTGTCTGGACAGGTAACGCCCAGGGAAGACCAGGTGAAACAAAAAAAAGTTGTGTCCCTCCCGCAGCAAGCCTAGGACCCCTGGGTGAGCCGTGACAGAGAGCCAGCAGGGTCACCACAGCAGGGAGGGGAAGGGGGCCCCAGTGCTTTGGGGAAGGTGCGGGGGGGCACGCTCTGGATACAAGTAGGGAGTTGTGGGAGCCCAGCAATTTGGATACGGGGGAGGGAGGGCGGGGAGTGGTTGAAACCCAGATTCACACAGCGAGAGGAGCGGGCCAGGCGTGCGGGGGGTGGGGGAGATTTGGAACCCTACAAATTCACACACGGGGAGTGGGCCAGGCACGGGGGATTTGGAACCCTACAGATTCACACACGGGGAAGCAGGCCAGGCGCGGGAGGTTGGAACCCCAGATTCACACACGGGGAAGGGAGCGGGCCAGGCACGGGGATTTGGAACCCTACAGATTCACACACGGGGAAGGGAGCGGGCCAGGCGCGGGGGGGATTTGGAACCCTACAGATTCACACACGGGGAAGGAGCAGGCCAGGCGCGGGGATTTGGAACCCTACAGATTCACACACGGGGATTTGGAACCCTACAGATTCACACACGGGGAAGGGAGCGGGCCAGGCGCGGGGGATTTGGAACCCTACAGATTCACACACGGGGAAGGGAGCGGGCCAGGCGCGGGGGATTTGGAACCCTACAGAGTCACACACGGGGAAGCAGGCCAGGCGCGGGAGGTTGGAACCCCAGATTCACACACGGGGAAGGAGCGGGCCAGGCACGGGGGATTTGGAACCCTACAGATTCACACACGGGGAAGGGCGGGCCAGGCCAGGCGCGGGGATTTGGAACCCTACAGAGTCACACACGGGGAAGGAGCGGGCCAGGCGGGGGATTTGGAACCCTACAGAGTCACACACGGGGAAGGAGCGGGCCAGGCAGGGGGATTTGGAACCCTACAGAGTCACACACGGGGGTGGCGCCCCAGGAGCAGCTCGGGGGCGGATACGGGCCCGGGGGGGGGGGGCGCCCGGGGGTGCGCGGCGCCAGAAAAGAAGGGCCCGAGGCAGGGCCCCGCTGGGGTGGGGAGTTGTCGAGCTCCCCCCGCCCACCGCGGGGAAAAAAAAGGCCCGGCCCCTCCCCCACTCACCGCCGCCCCGCGGCTTGTTGAGAGAAAAAAGGGCCGGCGCCCCCCGCGCCTTGCGCTTATATAGAGCGACCCGACGGGAGCCCTAGAAGGACAAAAAGCCCCGCCCGCCGCGGCCTCGTGGCCGCAGACACACTCGCCCCCCCTGCTGGAGACGCGCGCGCCGTGCAGCGAGCGGGCTTCAGGCGCGGGGAAGGGGCTGGCGCGGGGCGCAGGGGGAGGGGAGGTGCGAGGAAAGAAGAGGAGAGGGGAGGGGAGGGGAAGGGAGGGAGGTGGAGCAGCAGCAGGAGGGCGAGGCAAAAAAAAAAAAAAAGTTAGTTGGGGCCCATATGACCGACCTATGGCATTAAAAAAGCACCTGCCTCGCTCTAGAGGGGAAAGCTTGGGAGGGGCAGCCCCCTTAGTCTGTAACTGGAAAAACAACACACAGTCCTGCAGCACCTTAAAGACTAACAAACCATGTAAATGGCATCCTGAGCTTAATGAGACCATCAACATGGTTTGTTAGTCTTTACGGTGCTTCTAGACCCTTCGTTGTTCGTTACGTTTCAACACGGAAATACATGCAAAATAGCAGGCGGATGTTTTTATTGCTTCTCCTGCTGCTGTTTGAGTCTATAATGCTCACATTTCCCAGCAGCGACACATGGGTTTCCTTTCAAAACATAACCACGCGGGTGAAGCAATGGAGATGGAGCTTTAAGAGAAACACCAACTATCTCAAGAGCTGGCAACACTGGAAAGGGATCTGTTAAGGCAGGGGAAAGAAAGGAAGGGGAACGGGGAGGAAATTAGCAATGGGGAGGAAGGAGAAGTGGGGTACAGCTGGATTAGAGACCCATTCCTGCCCAGGAATGAGAGGGAGTCATTTTATCCCTGGAATATCTCAACGTGCATGCACGTGAGGAGACTGCTGCAGTGAAACTGATGGACTCGGTGTGAACGGGAAGCTAGTTCAGTGTGCATTAGTAAGACCTCTGCATCGTTTCCACATTCAAGGAGTGCACATACATAGAACCCTATAGGTAACAGTAATTACTGAACACAACTTTCCCTTGAAATGAATCGGGAGGCTGGTTTAAAAAGCAATGGCCCATGGAGACCACTGATCAAATGGTGCTTGTCCAAATCCAACATGGATCTTAAGTTGCTCGTGGTGTTAAAAAACTGAATGTTTCAAATGCTAAGCCTAGAATGTGTTTTTTCACAAGATAGGCTGCACTTCTGAAAAGAACTTAATCATGTGAGTTCTTCATTGGGAAATCAATGTTAGGCTAACATGTTAATTACAAGCTTAAGAGCTTTGGTGATCTGGGGCCTTTATTCACTTTCTATACTCATTTTCCTTCCACATAAAGCAAAAGAGTTGTAAAGTTAAAAACAAAAAAGCTTATAATGGAATAGTGTAACCTTTCAAGATACTACACGGTTGTCTGAATAATGTTTAAGTTGTAACAAGCCACACTTAGGACTGTAATGAGAAGACTGGAGAAACAAATAGTTTCCCTGTTAGTTTAGTGTGAGTATGACTACATAAAGTGCTGCCAAATACAGCATCATTTCCCCTCTACAACCAATTCTCTCTAGTGTTTGTGTGGATCTTTAAGCAACGGAAAAAAACATTAAAAAAGGATATGAAAGTGTGATGACTGGAGGGTAGTTAGTGCGATGGCTATTTTTAAATGATCAGACACGCAAACCTAGGTAAGTGCTTCCTGACCACAGCCTGCCTCTGGCACCCCAGCCACTTCCTCCTTCCAACTACCTGCCCTAAATCATCATACAAACCTTCTGCTCCCTTCTCCCCCAGGTCACAACTCCCTCCCACAACCTGCACCCCTCCTATACCACTCCCCCAGGCCAAAATCCTCTTATGCACCCATATCCCCTCCTGGACCCAGCACCCCAAGACTTTTCTCCAGATCACAATCCCCTCCTTCACCCAAACTCCCTCTCAGACCCCACATCCCCTCCTCACCCCAGTCCCCTACCCCCGAGCTCCCTTTTGCACCCAACCTCTATCCCAAACCCCGCCCCATCCATAGAACAGTTTAGCTCTTGATCACTTACTAAAATCTTGGATTAGCCCCCATCAAACATTTTTGCCCACTCCTAGATAAGAGGGAAGGTCCTCTCATGGGTCTCACTGGCTAAATGGTAGACAACAAAGGTAGTGACAGTCACATAAACACCACCCTATACCGAAAACCTACCGACCGCTATGCTTACCTGCATGCCTCCAGCTTCCATCCCGGTCACACCACACGATCCATTGTTTACAGCCAAGCACTGAGGTACAACCGCGTATGCTCCAACCCCTCAGACAGAGACCTACACCTACAAGATCTTCAACAAGCATTCTGTAAACTACGATACCCACACGAGGAAGTGAGGAGACAGATTAACAGAGCCAGATGCGTAGCCAGAAGCCTCCTGCTACAGGACAAGCCCAAGAAAGAAACCAACAGAACACCACTGGCCATCACCTACAGTCCTCAGCTAAAACCTCTCCAACACATCATTAGTGACCTACAACCCATCCTGGACAATGATCCCTCATTTTCACAGGCCTTGGGAGGCAGGCCAGTCCTTGCCCACAGACAACCCGCCAACCTGAAGCATATTCTTACCAGCAACTATACACCGCACCATAATAACTCTAACTCAGGAACCAATCCATGCAACAAACCTCGGTGCCAACTCTGCCCACATATATACACCAGCAACACCATCACAGGACCTAACCAGATCAGCCATACTGTCACTGGTTCATTCTCCTGCACATCTACTAACGTAATATATGCCATCATGTGCCAACAATGCCCCTCTGCTATATATATCGGCCAAACTAGACAGTCCCTACGTGAAAGAATAAATGGACACAAATCAGATATTAGGAATGGCAATATACAAAAACCTGTAGGGGAACACTTCAATCTCCCTGGACACACAATTGCAGATCTAAAGGTAGCCATCCTGTAGCAAAAAAACTTCAAGACCAGACTTCAAAGAGAAACTGCTGAGCTACAGTTCATCTTCAAGTTTGACACAATCAACTCAGGATTAAACAAAGACTGTGAATGGCTAGCTAACTACAAAAGCAGCTTCTCCTCTCTTGGAATTCACACCTCCAGATCAGCTACTAGAAGTGGGCCTCATCCTCCCTGATTGGATCCACCTTGTCATCTCCAGCCTGATTCTGGCCTGCATATTTATACCTGCCTCTGGAAATTTCCACTACATGCATCTGTGAAGTGGGTCTTTGCCCACGAAAGCTTATGCTCCTACACTTCGGTTAGTCTATAAGGTGCCACAGGACTCCTCGCCACTTTTGCAGATTCAGACTAACACGGCCACCTCTCTGATACTCAACAAAGGTAGTGTTCACAATGGAGGAGGTCATCAGCGGAGTCCCCCAAAGATCCGTACTAGGATCTGTGCTAGTCAACATATTCATGAATGATCTGGAAAAATAGGTGAATGGGTGGCAAAATTACAGCCAACAGAAAAGTATTCAAGAGAAATTATTGCAAAGAGTAAAGCAGGAGCGGGGAATCTTTTTTTGGATCAGGAGCCTCTGACCCACAGAAAAATCTGAAAAGTGAGAAGCAAAAAAAACTTCCCAAAACAAAAACACCTCAGTGATGTGGCCCACTACAGAGAAGCAGAAAGACGCTCCCCACATATCAGAGCCTGGGGGGCCCAGGCTAGTAGATTTTGTGGGCTCCTCTAGGCTCTGGGATGTGGCCAAAAATAAGGGGTTGTGTGTGTGGAAAGGGACTCCCATGAAGTGGGCTTGGGATGGGGGGCGGGTTGTTGTGTCTAGGTGGATAGTAGGGTGCAGGAATGGGTTGGCAGTGGGAGAGGTGAGCAGGAGGTAGGGTGCAGGAGCAGAGTGGGGGTGTATCAGTGGGCTGGGGGTGCTGCAGGGCTGGGGGCAGGAGCCGTGAGCCATGGGGGGTAGATCCAGACAAGCCAGAGGCTGGATCTGGCCCCCGGACCATAGGTTTCCCACCCCTGAGTAAAGGGATCTCACTTAAGAGGGTGGCTGGACAACAAAATAACAGATGAAAATTCAATGTTGATAAGTGCAAAGTAATGCAAAATGGAAAAAGTAACCCCAACTACACATTCAAAATAATGGGGCTTAAATTAGTTGTTACCACTCAGGAGATCTAATTCATCATGGACAGTTCCCTGAAAATATCTATGCAGTGACAGTCAAAAAAGCTAAGAAGATTATGAGCCATTCTTAGGATTTTCAAGCTACAACAATGAGCCTGGGTCACTCAGGTGGGGGAGGGCAGCAAATGCAGAACCTGAAACTACTTTTAAACTCACCAGATTTCACACGGATAGCGAGACTTTAAAGAGTAGAACTTTTGCCCTTTATAAATCCATGGTATTGAATACTGAGGGCAGTTCTGTTCACCTCATCTCTCAAAAACAATAGATTGGACTTGGAGAAAAAAAGCAGAGAAGGGCAATAAAATCAGGGCAACAGAATGACTTCTGTGTGAGAAGAATACAAACATCTTCAAAAAGGAGAAATTCATGGAGGGTAGATCCATCAGTGGCTATTAGCCTGTGTTGTTAATGATGTAACCCCATGTGCTGCATGTCCCTAAACTAGGGATGTTAAAATGCGTTCACGTAAACGTGTAACTGGCATCCCATGGAGTAGCTGCTCTGCCTGTGATAGAGGCAGCAGTGTGGGGGGAGGGGGAGGCAGCTCTGCAGAGCCAACTCCGCACGTGTACCGGCTCCCTCCTGCCCCCCTCACGCTGTGCACTGCTGCCTCTCTAACAGAGGCAGCAGCAGGTGGGGTGGGAATGGGAGACAGGCGGCTCTACAGGATCCAGTGTTTGTGGGGAGCCAGCTTAATGCAGGGGGAGGAGGGAATATGTGTGTAGTCAATAAGATTAACCGATAAGCCCAGGCTTATCAGTTAATTGGGTAGTCAACTACACGTTGACATCCTTATTGGAGAATAGGATAAATCACTCAGTAATTGCCCAATTCTATTTATTCCCTCTGAAACATCTGGCACCGGCTACTCTCCAAGACAGCACACTGGGCTAGATGGACCATTGCTCTGACCCAGTATGGACATTCTTAAGATTTTCAAACTACAAAAATGAGCCTGGGTCCCTTGGGGGCAAATGCAGAACCTGAAACTAAACTCATTTTTAAACTCACCAGATTTCATGCGGATAGCGAGACTTTAAAGAGTGGAACTTTTGCTAGCTATATTTTAGGGTACGATACAATTTATTCTTAGCCTATGACATAACACCTGACCCAGACCTGGTATTGATTAGCCTAGAGACTTTTTTCTCTCCCCCAACCAATGACAGTCAGCTTTTGTAAGGGATTTCTCATCTTTCATTTAATAAAACACATTTCCATGCAAAAAAGAAGGTACATTTTATTTTGTCCTAGAGAGAAGTGAGAGGAGAGGGAATGGGAACTTAAACCCAGTTAAATTCACAATACGTTTGGTGTGTGGGGGGGGAAAATCACAAGACAGATGTTTTACATGTTCCTTCTTGTGTAAGAGACAAATAGAAGCGAAGAGAACTGGACATTCCTATACTATTTAGCTTTGAACAGTTTTAGTTGCTCTGGCTTCTTTTGGGGGGGGGGGGGGGGAGTGGCACCCAGAGGCAACTGATATTGACAAATGCAGTTACACTTTTTATTGTTTGGCAAGTTACGAATCACAGATGTGCACAGAAGGCTGACAGCAGAGTGAGGGCTGCTACTACCTGGGATCTCTCCTAGCACCAAATCCAATTCTCACTAAAGGTCATGTTAATACTTCCACTGCCTTCAGTGGGAGCTGGATCAGTGCTAAGATGGGAGCTAGTGTTCCCATCCCCCTCTCCCTCCCACCCAGGCTGTATATAGGCTGCTCACCCTCACCCAGCTTGCAGATTTTGCACCTGGGCTAGTAAGAGCATGAGGCTGCTTTAACCGCTCTCTGCTTTGTTTTGCAGTCCATACAAAACCTCCATCTGCTTCCTTTTGTTCTTTGCTCGAGTAATGGTCATCTTAAAGAGCTTGCAATAGAGTTCCACTGCCAGGGGGCTGTCGTCGTTCCCAGGGATAGGGTACGTGATGATGGAGGGGTTGCAGTTCGTGTCCACCACTCCCACCGTGGGGATGTTCATCTTGGCGGCATCCCGAACGGCCACGTGTGGCTCGAAGACGTTGTTCAGGGTGCTGATGAAGATGATGAGGTCGGGCAAGCGAATCCCACTCCCGTACTGGATGTGGGCGTTGGTCAGCAGGCCCCCCTGCCAGTAGCGGGTGTGGGCGTACTCTCCGCAGTCCTTGGCCGTGACCTCCACCAGGTGGCCAAACTGACGGTTGCGGCTGACAAAGAGGATGATCCCTTTGCGGTAGGCGACGTGGGCTGTGAAGTTCAGAGCCAGCTGGAGGTGTTTCACTGTCTGATCCAAGTCAATGATGTCCTGCTCGAGGCGGCAGCCAAAGATATATGGCTCCATAAACCTGGGGGTATGAGAGGAAGGAGAATGGGACACAAAGAACTTGGATCATTTTTAGTTTTTGACTAATGTTTCCAAAAGCTCCCTGTCCCTACAGAAACTCTCCTGTCAGGGCATCTGTCAGCCTCTAACCCAGGGGCAGGGAAACTTTTTTGGGTCGGGGGCCATTGACCCACAGAAAAAAATCAGTTGGGGGCCACACAAAAATGAGAAGCCAAAAAAAAAAAAAATCTACCTCATTCAAGTGAGGCTCTGGGGTGGGACCAAAAATGAGGGCTTCAGTGTGTGGGAGGGGACTGGCGGGAAGTGGGTTTGGGGCATGGGGTGCAGTAATGAGTTGGGGGTTGGTGTGTCTGGGCAGGCAGCGGTGCAGGAGTGAGCCTTGGGGGCCAGATCCAGATAAGCCAAGGGCCAGATCCGGTCTTTGGGCCGTAGGTTCCCCACCCCTGCTCTAACCAAAGGGAGTCAGGAAGAAAGTTTCCCAGCAGTCAGGTTATTCTGTAATTGCCTTCTTGCATCTTCTTCTGCTGCTAGCTGTTGTCAGAGGCAGGACACTGAGCTAGATGGATCTTGGGTTTGATATTATCTGGCAATTCCCGGGTTCCATTTAAGGGAAAGGGCAGTTGAGGCCCTAGCCATTCAGATCCTTGTATCACACCCTGATAGGCAGGGGTTCGCCCAGGTGAACCAGGGTCTTACTTTGGTTCTAGATCAACTCACTGGAATGCCAGAATATTTGCAATAAGAACTCTTTGGACCCCTACAATCTTTAGCTTACAATGCTGCACGTGACATCAAACAACACAGGGCTGGGCAAGATGCGGCCTGGGGTCGAGCTCCGGCCCGCCTAACACTTTGACCCAGCCCCTGGGCAGCATCTGGCCACTTTCTATTTATATCCTGCTGCCCAGGCACTCAATTTCCAGGTGGTGGCTCAGGCAGCAGGATCCTATTTAAATGACTTAGGGCTGGAGCCATAAGCCCATTAAATTCTAGCAATTTAAAGGGCTTGCAGCTCTGCCGCTACCATGTTGCCTTGCAGCCGCCCAGGGTTGCTGCAGCTATTTAAAGGGCTCCCGCTCATGGCACTACCCCGGCAGGAGCCAGAGCTGCAAACCCTTTAAATAGCCGCAGTAACCCTGGCGACTGGCAGGCAACGCAGTAGCAGCAGAGCCGGGAGCCCTTTGCTGTGTTTTTAATTCAAAGCTTCTGGCCCCAGACAACTCTGGGGGAAGGGCAGTCCTCAGCCCCACCCCTCCTGCCCTAGGCCCCGCCCCTCTGGGGGTGGAGCCAGCCCATGACCGTGTACCAAAATACGAAAATTATTGCCCACCCCTGAAATAAAATAACCCTTCTCCGTGCTACTGCAGTCAAGCACAGACTTATTGTCAAAGACCTTAGGAAGGAACCACCTTGCAAACACTTTTCAGGGCAAAGAATCCTTCCCTTCTTTTCATCAAGGACCCAGTCGAAAGGCAATGGAAATAGACCCATTGACTCAATGGTTAATGGCTCAACTGCAAGGCTCCACACATCTAAGTTCTGTAACTTACCGATGACGGCACCCTTTTTTGTGCCCCAAGTGCACTCTGGCATCGAAGAGATCTTTCAGGGAGAAGAGCTCTTTCACGTTGAAGAAGTCCGAGTGCTTGAGGGGCTCAGTGATGAGCTTGTCATTAATAGCTGAAAGAAGGACAGCAAGAGGTTAAACCTCCGGTCCCAGTTTGTGCGGCACAAAGGTTCGGTTGTGTTGTAAAAAGGAGAGTGTTGTCTGGTACCTGATTGCCAATAACAGCACAATGTTGGGGCATGCATAGGGTGGATAGTGAGTTTACGCAATCCCTTCCACCCAGGTATCTTAATGCTTTACACTTTCAGGCTCATATTATTTATCTCACAGTAGAGAGGTACAGATAGGTTAAGTGACTTGCTCTAGGTCATACAGGAAGTCTGTGGCAGAGCTGGGAACAGCTCTCAGGAGTCCTGACTTTTGAGCCCAAATCTTAGGCATGAAGTGTTCCTTCCTCTGCTAGGCACATGGTCAGAGGGGAATCAAATGTACGGAATAACACATGCATATGCAATCTGAAAACTAAAATAGTCAATTTGGCTTAGAAAAGATGCTCACAAGATACATGATCTTCTGGCGTAACGCAAACGTGGTGGCTACCAGAGAGAGATGGTTGGCTTATTTCAACTTTATTTGGCCAGTATGAGCCGAATAGGCTGATTCCTCTCTCTCTCCTGAAGCAGGTGGGAGGAATCTTACCATTGGGGTCCGCTGGAGGAGTTGCTTCTGGGGCAAGAAGAGTTCCGTAAAGCCGACTACTGAGCTGGGAGGTCCTGGGAGCAGCTTTCCCCAGGGACTCAAGGCCCCTAAACCTGGGGGCGACTGCCCATGGAGAGAAGGGGGACACGAAACAAAAAGCCTTAAAGAAGGGCAAAACCCAGCGATAATCCCCAGCCACACCCACCTGCAGAACCCAAAGCCCCTCACAACACATTTCCGGAGTCCTTGAAACAGAGGTTAACATTCGACCCACCCCCTCCTTGCCCAGAGGGGGGGGGAAACTGAGGCACGGAGTGAGAAAAGTGGCTCTTCAGTGTCAGAGCCTCTAAGAGCTCGGCCCTTTGTCCCCTCCGGCAGGCACGGAGCGCGTGTGTGTGTGTGTGTGTGTGTGGGGGGGGGGGGGGGGGGGATTTCTTAAAGCCTCAGCCCCTGTAATCAGGAGCCAGCTCCGCTGCGCTTTGAAGACAAGGCTCCAACTTCCCTGGCCCGGCTCGCCCCGCGCCCCCCGGCTCCAGCCCCGGCCCCGGCCCCGGCCCCGGCTCCCTGCCTCACCCGCCCGCAGCAGCCTGGCCGCGGCCATGTCCCGGGCACAGCAGCGCAGCGCGGTCCGTGCACCGGCCCCGGCCCTTTCCGCTTCCTCTACACGCAGCCGGGCCCGCCCCGCAGCTCCGCCTGCTGCCGCATTGGAGCCGCTGCCCTCGCCCCGCTCCCGGCACGGGGAGCGCTCTGCCGCCTGCCCGGGACACGCACCGGCGCCGGGAGCCTGCAGACGCCCGGCTCACAGGCAGCAGCCGGGGCTGGGCAGGGGGCACGTGGGGATACCCCCTTTGGCAATTAAAGTCAGGGCCTTGGACCAGGAGATGCCTCTAATTTAGAGACCAGGGACTTTTGGGAGGTCGGGGGCTGCGGACCCACGGACAAGTCAGTTGGGGGCCGCACACAAGTGAGAAGCAAAACAAACAAAAACAAACAAACCCCCCCCCCAAAAAATCCACCCCCGCACCTCACTGACATGGCCCCCAACTGAGAAGCAGAAAGACACTCCACCTATTCCCCTTGCACAAGGGGGGGGCACCCTCAGGCTAATAGGGAGGGAGGCTCAAGGAGTGGGGTCTGGGCAAAAGGGAGGGTGCAGTAGTAGGCTGGGAGGGTGGTAAGGCCCAGGAGCGGGCTGTGTGGGAGGTAGATGCAGGAGCAAAATGGAGGTGGTGGATCTGGCCAGGAGAGGACTGGGGTTAAGGACCCCTCATTAGCTGCTTCCTCCCCTGCTTGTGGGTTGGATCCAGACCCAACTTGCCTATCACCTGCAAGGCTCAGGGCTTCCCCCTGCTGCAGTGGGAAGCCAGTGCTAGCACTCCAGCACTGTGGGGGAATTTTGTTTTGGGGGGGGTGGAGGGCTGCAGTGCCTGCCCCAGCCTCAGCCTCTTGATGCTGGGGGGAAGCCCTGAGCCTCAGGGGCTGGATCCAGGCAAGCCAGGGGCCACAGCTGGTCCCCAGCCCTTAGGTTCCCCACCCCTGCTCTAAATACAAAACATGACTAATTTTTAGTTGTATTCTGTACTGGTATATAATATGCAAATATAACACTTTATTATTTCTATTTTCGTTGTCCTCTCTGTTAGAATAATATCCTTTTTTGGTAATGCTATGGGGCCTCTTAAACTTGACATAGGCCTCAGCATGTGTTAGGCCCTGGGTGCATGTCCTGACTGCTTTCAGGAGTGACCGGTGAAAGGCAGCCATATAGTAGGTGTCAGCTGGAATTCCTACTCTGGGCTTATTGGCTTGCTGTAGAGACCAAAACATGTGTGATGCCCTAGAAACAACAGGATTTATCAGTAAGCAAAATGATTGCTCTTCAGATCCCACCCTTTTTCACAAATAAGTTGTAGTATATATGGCTTTGACTAGGGATGTAAAATCCCATTTAATTAGTTAACCAGTTACACATTCTGTTTAAATGGTCATCTGATTACATGGGGAGGGAGGCTGCTCTGGAGCACTCCTGCTTGTGGCATGCGGGGAAGGGGGGGGCCTGCTCCAGCCCCCACTGGTAACCTGTAACGAGTAAGCCATAAGCATCAGCCAGTAAGGGTGATGCTTACCGGTTAACCATTCACATCCCTAGTTTGGACTGCACTAGTACCTAAAAGCTCAAATCACATTAGAAGACAGACAGGGGAGCACAAGGAAACAATGAGACAATATGGGTCAGCAACTGGGCCTGCCTCACACCTGCTTCTCTCTGGTGCACATGTACACAGAAAAAAGGAGGCCTGCAAAATACATTCAGCAAAACTACTGAACCTAAGAGAGCTAAGGCCTGGAACCTGCAAACATTGCAGGGCTTAGTGCTTGTTACAGGAGCTAATGCGTCCACCGACCTCAAGAGACTACTCTCAGTGGAGTGCAAGGAAAGCATTTGTAAGCTGGGTCCTTGTGTAAAAATAAAAAAACAAAATAAAATCGTACTGTGCCTTTAAGGACTTTGTTGCCAAGTTACAGCCTGTCTCCTAGCAACAGACAGTTTGTTACTTAAGCACCCTCCCATTTTCCTTTGTGCCTGGTCATTTTCCTGCCTCTTTGTCCAGCTTGGATCAGCAGAGTCCCCAAAAGGCCTTAGCTCAAAATGCCCCAGGAACATCTGCCGGAAGCGTCGGCCACCGGTAAAAAAGAGGCAGAAGTGGGTTGGTCCCAGAGAACCAGTGATTACTACAGAGTTAGTGATGATTTGCCACCCCGGTTCAACCACCCTGGATGGTTTCAGGGCTACAGGTAAGGAAGCTGATATAACTTGTGTGATGAGCAAAAGCAGCGTGGGAGGGGTTCACTACACACGCAGAGGTGGCCACATTTTGCAACAATGACCTGTGATCCTGTGGCATCATCATGCCGTTGGCAAGACTCTGAAAATGGATACCCATTTTAAGACCTGAATTGCTTCTAGGAGGTGCTCCATGATTAGCCACCATGGCCAGAGGTCCCCAGCATGCTTTGCTACAGCTTCATTCAGATCCTAGCTTTCCAGAGTCCAGATTGTGTAGCATTTTCCTTGTTTTTAAATTCCTCCAGGAACCTTTCCTTGCTGTTTCTGTAGCAGACAGTTCCTCTCTGCTCCCTCAGTCTCGCTGTTGGTGAAAGACCAGCTGCCTAGCAGCCTATACCACTTAGAAATGCCCTCTCATCTCTCCTCACCTTATATATTCCCCATCTCATCCCAAAAGCATCTTTTCAACCTTGTCTGCACTTAATGCCCATCTGTTGCTGTAATTTATCTCCGTAATCGATACCATTTAACTCTGTAGAGTGCTGTGGGATACAGTGTGTATGAAAGAAACCATTCCAAGTAAAATTACCTTTTATTGTGTAGAACGAATGAGCCTCATCCAATGTACAGGACCACCAACCAGACCTATGGAAGCAAAGCACCTACTGTACATGAAATGCCGGTAAGTATATGCAACACAAGGCTAATTACAGTGTGGATCAATCTTACCTTTTAAGCGAACGCTAGGCATGCATTGAATATTTGCTTTATCTGTGGAAGTACTTAAAAAAACACTGTCATGCTTTTTGCTTGGTTCCTTCCTTTAAAAATCTGTCAATTCAGTTAGAGCTGACACATTACCTTCCTTACAGAAGCATTTATCCCTTGCAGTATTTTAAAATGCATATATTATCCTGCGGGCACTTAGCGTTTACTCACCCTCCTGAACCCAGATATCGCTCGCTCTTGGCATGAGCAAACTGGGGAGGGAAGCCATGTGTGCACGGCCACAGCCAGCCAGAATGCAGGCACAAAATAATACTAAAAAGTAGTTAGGAGGAGGGGAGCAAGGAGAAATTCTGATGGGTAAAATTTATTTTCCCCTCATATCTTTTGTTAAATTTGAGTGCTTTCAATTGAGGCCAGCAATGGTTCAAATTTAGATCTCCTGTATAACACCCAATAAGCTAATTTTTCAATGGCTACTAAAATTTTTATTTCATGTTACCACTCTAGCCTCTTACAAAGGAAAAATGCAGTAATATATTGCAGGAAAAATGGAGGGGCATCATCATAGTTCTATTTTAATTTTGTTGGTCTCACCAAATCTTTGAAATCAGGTGGCGGCATTTTCGGTAGCCCCTAAGTGACTTTCAGAGAGACATGTGCTCTTATGTTGCTTAGGGGCTTTTGAAAAATCCCACCCAGAAATTTCAGTATCTCCAAACAGCAGATTTTACAGTATAGCAGGGTTAGAAAGAAAAGACTCAATGGTTTAAAAGGGGGCAAATGCAATGACCTAGAACAGCGATGGGCAACCTAGGTTAGTGACCGGGCTGCATGAGTGGCCCTACTTCCTCTTAGTGAGCCACAAGATTATCATAACCAAGATGGTCTACCACAGTGTTTCTTCAACTGTGTTCCGCGGCGGCGCACTGGTGTGCCACGGAGGACAACAGAATTAAAAATGGCCGCCCTTAAAGGGCAGGCGACTTTTTTTCCTCAATACATTTCCCCCATCCCTTTTTTTCCCCTCAATAACTTTCACCCCGACCCTTTTTGTTTTTTTGGCTCAACAAAAAATCCTTGGTGTTCCTCATAAAAAAAAATTGTTTGGTGTTCCTCAGTCTTAAAAAGTTTAAGAAACACTGGTCTACCAGGATAGGATAGTTTTGCTAACTACGCGTGCATATTTAGTATTTGCAGGGGTGCCGAATGAACTGTAGCAGCTTTGACTGGATTCAGAGGGAGTGCACAGATCTCACAATGTTATATACAGTCAGCACACATCTCGCTTCATGTGCCCTGGCTTCATGTGTGTGTCACTTTAGTAATACTGGTGGGGAAAAAAACCAACGTGGATTGAAGTCAGAGGAATCTGGCAACCCTGCATGTGGGCAATAGAGATGTAAGCAACTAGTCGACCACCCAATAAGCAATGCATATTGGTTATTCGAGTAGTGACTCGACTAGTTTCTTCTCCCCCTACCTTTTGCTGCCTCTAGCAGGGGGAGGAAGCAGGAGCCGGTGCTGGGGGGAGCGGGGTTCCCCCCAGCACTGTCTCAGGGGGCAGGGGATGGAGGAGCAGATGCAAGCCGGGAATCAGCTGATTCCAGGCTTGCATCCAGTCCCCTGCTACACCTCTGCCTTCTAAATGTATTAAGAGCTTGGCGGCTCTTAATACATTTAAAAGGTGGAGCCGGCACGGGGTTAGCTCTCAGGGCTGGAGTTAACTCCGCTGCGGCTCTGCAGTTTTCCCCCTTATCAACTGAAATTCCGTCGATTACTCGATTAGCCGATTACAACATCGCTTCTAGGCAACAGTAAATAAAATGTATCATGGGCCACACATAGAACCCCAATGGGCTGCAGGTTGCCCACCACAGATCTAGAACCTCTTTTGAAACACACTGGAGTAGATAACATTATTTTAAATTAGACATATGTCTCCCCTCTCCAAATAAACAAATTGAGTCTCTAGCCACTTGTGGCTGAAGTCTGATGCCAAAGAGAACACGGTGTTTATTCACAAACACCCCCACAATTATACTGCTACTAGTGCATAAAAAATAATCAGAAGAGCCAAGTTGGAACACAGGGATTGCCAAAGTGAAAAAAATAAACCATAACCAAAAGCACATGGTGCTGACCAATGCCTGAAGCTTCAGAAGGTGGCCCTAGTTTTTCTCCCCACTCACACATAGCGTATCACAATGCATCTGTCACAGACAGGTGTACTCAAGAATTGCCAGTTCTGAATTTAGCTGAAGTTGGTGCAACCTCTCCAGTCTGCTCCGTTGGTGTGCTGCAGAAATCAGCATCCTTTCAGCAAAATTTAGGACACGTTTCCTAGAGCCCAAAGACTCTTGCCTAAAAATATGCAAACAATCGGTGGGTATGTAGGTTCTTTCTGCCTCTGATCATAGCTGGAGTTTGGTAACTTGTGTAATTATATCCTAGCTATTGTAAAAATACAGAGATGCTATTCATGTGGGTATCTAAAGTATCTCCTCTTGCTTTTTTCCCTCCTCCAGACCTCTTTTAACATTACCTCACATGCATTTTCAAAAAATCTCGGTAAGTGTGGCATGTATAGGAATAATGGGCTCAACACCTACATAGAGAAAAGTTATGTGACTGGCACAGATAACTTCATCACCTTCTATGACAGACTCAACTTTCACCCCAGTTACAACGGCAGTGGACCATCCCACTGTGAATAATGATTCAGCCGGGATATTTGTTTTATGACACCTATTCTTCAGTTTACTATCTACTGCCTGGTTAATAAAAAAAAGCCAAGAAAACAATAGCACTGCCATTTCCTTAGGATTTCTACTTCTGTCCTAAATCAGTACCCAAGAGTCCTTTTGAAAACATGACTGGAACCTAGTGTTGTTTCTGCACTGAGTGATGTTAATGTACTTCCATCTGCCACATTAGGTTGCAGGATGGTTCACCACCATAAACACAGGCGTCTATTACGATAATGCTTCTTTAAGCTGCAATAGGAATCTTTTATTATAATGTCTGACTTCAGGTTACCATGCTGAAGATGAGCCTAGATCCAATGTTAAAGTAGTTGAAAAGTTCATGAAAACGCAATAAAATGGGTAAATGAGCAAGGATGAAAACTTTGCCATGGAGAGAGTAATAAGCAAAATGTTGCTTTAGAGCAGGTGTGTAAATAAAGAAAAAAAATCCAGAAAAATTCTGTTTTCTTAAAATGCCTATGAACATAAGTGAATTCTGTGCTGGTGAAACATTGATGGATGGCCCTAATCTATAGCAGCAGTTTTCAAACTTTTTTACTCATGATCCAGTTGAAGAAAATTGTTGATGCGTGTGACCCAACATCATTTGACTAAAGCAGGGGTTCTCAAATGTTGTGATATCGCGACCCCCCTCTAAGTTGCTGCAACCCCTCCTCTAAGTTGCTCGCGACCCCCCGGGGAGTTGGGACCCACAGTTTGAGAAACAGTGGACTAAAGTGTGAGCTCTGGGGTGGGGCTGAGCATGAGAGCTTCAGCTTTGGGGGAAGGGGTCAGGGCTGGGGCAGGAGGGGCTTACCTTGAGTGGCTCCAAGTCAGCAGTGCAGCAGGGGGGGGTAAGGCAGCTTCCTGCCTCTCCTGGCACCACAGACCATGCTGCTCCCCGCAAGCAGCCAGCAGGAGGTTCTCAGCCAACAGGAGGAGCCTGTGCACTTGTCTGCCTCATCTAGGAGGTGGGCCTGCTGCTGGCTGTTTCTGGGGCGCAGCGCAGTCTGTAGTGCCAGGACAGGCAGGGAGCTGCCTTAGCACCCCCGGCCCCGGTCACCTGATTCCTCTGTAGCAACAAGACCCGGCGCCTGACATTCCATGACCCAGAACTGGATTGCAACTTGTAGTCTGAAAACCACTGCTCTATGGTACAGCACAGGCAGCCAGGGCACATGTTTTGCTATGCCAAGCTGCTCTGTCAGTGTACCTCAGGAATGCCCAACAAACACAACTGCTAGCTGTATTAGAGAATCATACAGCCCAGTCCTATCCTAAGATTGCCAAATAAGGGCCACACTTTTTCATAGCTTCCTGGGCCAGAAGGGTCTGTTGTGATTATCTAGTCATTCTAGTGTGACCTCCCATACAACACAGGCCACAGAAATTCCTCTAAACAGTTCTTGGAGCAGATCTTTTAACAAAGCATCCAGTCTTTGGCACAGTCAAAGAACTACGATTTGATTGGAATAACGGAGACTTGGTGGGATGACTCACATGACTGGAGCACTGTCATGGAAGGTAACTATTCAGGAAGAACAGGCAGGGGAGAAAAGGAGGAGGAGTTGCACTGTATGTAAGAGAGCAGTATGATTGCTCAGAGATCCAGTATATAGAGGGAGAAAAGCCTGTTGAGAGTCTTTGGGTTAAGTTTAGAGGAGGGAGCAACAGAGGTGATATTGTGATTGGTGTCTGCTTTAGACCACCAGATCAGGTGGATGAGGTAGACAAGGCTTTCTTCAGACAACTAAGAGAAGCTTCCAGATCACAGGCCCTGGTTCTCGTGGGGGACTTTAATCACCCTGACATCTGCTGGGAGACCAATACAGCAGTACACAGACAATCCAGGAAGTTTTTGGAGAATGTTGGGAATAACTTCCTGGTACAAGTGCTGAAGGAACTAGTAGGGGAAGTATATATGGGTGGCAACCCGGGCAGCAGTGATCATGAGATGGTAGATTTCAGGATCCTGACCAAAGGAAGAAAGGAGAACAGCAAAATACACACCCTGGACTTCAGAAAAGCAGACTTTGACTCCCTCAAAGAACTAATGGGCAGGGTACCCTAGGATGCTAACATGAAAGGGAAATGAGTCCAGGAGAGCTGTCAGTATTTTACAGAAGCCTTATTGAAGGCACAGGAACAAATCATCCTGATACGCAGTAAGAAAAGCAAATGTGGTAGGCGACCAGATTGGCTTACCAGGGAAATCCTTGGCAAACTTATACACAAAAAGAACATTTATAAGAAGTGGAAACTTGGACAGATGACTATGGAAGAGTATAAATATATTGTTCAGGAATGCAGGGGAGTAATCAAGAAGGTAAAAGCACAATTGGAACTGCAGCTAGCAAGGGTTGTGAAAGGTAACAAGAAAGGTTTCTACAGGCATGTTAGCAATAAGAGGGGGATCAGGGAGGGTGTGGGGCCCTTACGGGATGAGGGAGGTAACCTAGTGACAGATGATGTACTCAAGATGTTACATCACAGACAAGGTCAGCTCCCAGACTACTGCGCTAGGCAACGCAGTATGGGAAGGAGGTGGGCAGTTCTCGGTGGAGAAAGAACAGGTTAAGACTATTTAGAAAAGCTGGACATACACAAATCCATGGGTCCGGATTTAATGCATCCGAGGGTACTGAGGGAGTTGGCAAATGTCAATGCAGAGCCTTTGGCCATTATCTTTGAAAACTCATGGAGATTGGGAGAGGTCCCGGATGACTGGAAAAAAGCAAATGTAGTGCCCATCTTTAAAAAAGGGAAGAAGGACAAACCAGGAAAATACAGACCAGTCAGCCTTACCTCAGTCCCTGGAAAAATCATGGAGGGGATCCTCAAGGAATCCATTTTTAAGCACTTGGAAGAGGAAAAAGTGATCAGGCATAGTCAACATGGATTCACGAAGGGCAAGTCATACCTGACCAATCTGATTAGCTTCTATGATGAGGTAACTGGGTCTGTGGACATGGGGAAGTCGGTGGATGTGATATACCTTAACTTTAGCAAAGCTTTTGATATTGTTTCCCACAATATTCTTGCCAGCAAGTTAAGTATGGATTGGATAACTGGACTGTAAGGTGGACAGAAAGCTGGCTAGATTGTCGGGCCCAATGGGTAGTGATCAACAGCTCGATGTCAGGTTGGCGGTCGGTTTCAAGTGGAGTGCCCCAAGGTTCGGTTCTATGGCCGGTTTTGTTCGACATCTTTATTAATGACCTGGAGGAGGGGATGGATTGCACCTCAGCAAGTTTACAGATGACACTAAGCTAGGGGAGAGGTAGATACGTTGGAGGGCGGGGATAGGATCCAGAGTGACCTAGACAAATTAGAGGACTGGGACAAAAGAAATCTGATGAGGTTCAACAAGGACAAGTGTAGAGTTCTGCACTTGGGATGGAAGAATCCCAAGCATTGTTACAGGCTGGGGACCGACTGGCTAAGTAGCAGTTCAGCAGAAAAGGACCCGGGGATTACAGTGGATGAGAAGCTGGATATGAGTCAACAGGGTGTCCTTGTAGCCAAGAAGGCTAATGTCATATTAGGGTGCATTAGGAGGAGCATTGCCAGCAGATCTAGAGAAGTGATTATTCCCCTTTATTCTGCACCGGTGAGGCTACATCTGGAGTACTGTGTCCAGTTCTGGGCCCCCCACTACAGAAGTGATGTGGACGCATTGGAGAGGGTCCAGCGGAGGGCAACCAAAATGATTAGGGGGCTGGAGCACATGACCTACGAGAAGAGGCTGAGGGATTTGGGCTTGTTTAGTCTGCAGAAGAATGAGGGGGGATTTGATAGCAGCCTTCAAATTGCTGAAGCGAGGTTCCAAAGAGGATGGAGAGAGGCTGTTCTGAATAGTGACAGATGGCAGAACAAGGAGCAATGGTCTCAAGCTGCAGTGGGGGAAGGTCTAGGTTGGATATTAGGAAAAACTATTTCACTAGGAGGGTGGTGAAGTGCTGGAATGGGTTCCCTAGGGAGGTGGTGGAATCTCTATCCCTAAAGGTTTTTAAGTCCTGGTTTGACAAAGCCCTGGCTGGGATGATTTAGTTGGGGTTGATCCTGCTTTGGGCAGGGGATTGGACTCTATGACCTTCTGAGGTCTCTTCCAGCCCTAGGATTCTATGAATCTTGATTTGAAAATTGCCAGTGATGAAGAATCCACCAGTAAATTTTAGTAAATTGCTCCAATGGTTAATTACCCTTACTGGTAGAAATGTATGCCTTATTTCCTGTCTGAATTTGTCTAGTTTCAACTTCCGGCGAGCCATCTTGTTCTGCTATATTGGAAAACCCATTACCCAACATTTGTTCCTCATGCAGATTCTTGTAGACTGTGATCACATTATCCCAACCCTCTCTTTGCTAAGCTAAATAAATCAAGCTTCTTCGATCTATCACTATACACAACATGTTTTCTAACCCTTTCCTCCTTCTTGTGGTGCTTCTCTCTTCATTTATCAACACCCTTTTTTAACTGTGGACACCAGAATTGGACCCAGTATGCCAGCAGCTATTGCAACTGGACCTAATACAGAGGTAAAATTGCCTCTTTTCTCCCACACAAGATTCCCTTGCTTAAGCGTCCAATGAGGATATTAGCTCTTTTGGGCACAGCGTTGCACTGAAAGCTCATATTCAGGTGACCATCCACCACAACTACCATTTTCAGTCACTGTTTCCCAGGAAAGAATCTCTCATCGTGCAAATATGGTCTGTGTCCTCAGATGTATGCATTTCCATTTAGTTGCATTCAGATGCCTTCTGTTTGTGCTCAGCTTACCAAGTAATCCAGATTGCTATCAGTGACCTGAGGAAGTGGGTTGTGCCCACCAAAGCTCAGGATACTATTTATACTTTTTTGTTAGTCTGTAAGGTGCTACAGAACCATTACTGTTTAAGTTTTTTTAGTTACAGACTAACACGGCTACCCCTCTGAGACTTGTAAATATATTAAACACTATTGGGGCAAGAATCAGCCCCTGCCAGCACTTACTAGAGATACACCCCATTCAATGATGATTCCTCATTTACAAGTACATTTTGAGATGTATCAGTTAGCCAGATTGTAATCTATGTAATGTGTTCCATGTTAATTTTATATCATTCCTGTTTTTAATTAAAGCAGTATGAAGTAAAACACCTTACAGAAGTCTATTACATACTATTTAGTGTTATCAATCAACCTTGTAGTCACATCAAAACACATCAAATTAGTTTGTTAGGCTCTATTTTCCACAAATCCATGTTGATTGGCATTGATTATATTCCCCTTCTTTAATTTTGTATTTAGTTCTATATCAGCCCCTCTATTATGTTTCCAGGGAACAATGTCAGACTGGCAAATCTATAATTACTCAGGGTCACCCATTTACCCTTTTTAAATATTGGCACTGCATTAGTTTTTTTCACTACCTTTCTGGGACCAAGAAGAAGTGTTCTAAGTGGGTACTTGTACACTGCAGTGTTTTTCCGGAATAATGGCCGTTATTCTGGAAAAACAATACTTGTGTCCACCTTGCAACAGCATTATTTCAACAAAAAGTCAAAATAATGGAGGGCTTTTTCCGACGGCGATAAACTTCATTCTTTTTCCAAATACCACTTTTTCCAAAAAAGCTTTTTAGGAAAAAGACATGTGTGGATGCAGAAGAGGGTGTTATTTCGAAAAAAGAGGCCTCCAGAAAATAAGACAGGTGCCCTGCTGGCCATTCCATCCACACTCATCACAACTCTATAGTTCCTGTCTCCCAGCAGCTCTTAAAGCTGCAGACATCCGGGACAGGCCTTGTGGCAGGAGCTTCCAGACACCGCACCACTGCCCTTGCCATACATCTGAGCACTATGCCCCAGCCACAAGCCCCCCAAGAGCCCAGTGGTCCTACCACGGAGCATGCTCAGGGCTCCCAGGAGCCTGCCAGGGGCAGGAAAAGGCTTGCGCAGTCTAGGTCTGGGACGGAGATCCTGGGCCTCCTTGAAGTGTGGGGTGAAGAGACCCTCCAGGATCTCCGCTACAGATGAAGAAATGTGGACATCTAGGCCGGATGGCTAAAGCCTGGCCACGAGGGGCTACCACCGTAGTCTGGAGTAGGCGCGGAACAAGGTTAAAGAGCTCCGGCAGGGCTACACCAGGGCCACGGAGTGCAGCTCTCGCTCTGGGGCAGGACCCCACTCCTGCCCCTACTTTAATGAACTGCACCTCATCCTGGGGGGCAGTGCAGCCCCTTCCCCACCCCTGGTGGTGGACTTGGGGCTGGAGATGCCCATCATCGCCCAGCTAAGGGTCCCAGGCCTCGAGGAGGACAAGAAGGAGCTGGAGGAAGAGGAGGAAATGGCGAGCATCGTGACCATGCTCACCTTGGAGCCGGTACCCCAGGGCCTGGATGTCCTCTAGGCATCCTCCAAGGCCAGGGAGGGATCAACAGGTGAGTGCTCTTAGTATGTCACACACACAGGGCGGGAGTGGCCAGCGCTATGGGACTGTGGTGCGATCGTCGCTTGGCCTTCTCAGCCTGGCCCTTGTGCTGCAGTCTGTGCATGTGAATGCACGTGCAGCGCCAGTCTGCACCATGCATCCCTAGGAATCAGCCCTTGAGAACCCCCAGGCTCCTGCTTACAGGCTCTGGGGTGGTCAGACACACTTCTGACCCCGGGGGGGGGGAGGCACCCTCCTACCACCAGCCACTGCTGGAATGAGGTTGAGGACAAGGGCACATGCTCGCCTGCACGCAGACTCCGGAGTGCCGTACACGGGCATGCCTGCCTGCTTGAGGCACCACCTGCTCCCAGGGACAGCGCTGCCAGGTGCAGGTGTGTGTGTGGCCCTGATGGAAGCCCAGGCTACTCTCCTCCCCCCTCGCCTTATCCAGGTTCTCACCCAGAGAGTGCCTTACCTGCATGAGGACTTGGGGCTGGAGAGGGTCCCCATGTTGGATTTTCCCACACCAAACTGGTTGCCCACAGCTGTCTGGGGTGGCAAGCTTTCAGACGGTGATGGCGACCAACTTCTCCAGGGGGATGGCGAGTCGCATCCGGGTGTCCCATTGACAGAGAGCAGGGGCGAGCCAGGCACACAGCTCCATGAAGGTCGCCTTCCTCATTTAGAAGTTGTGGAGCCACCGCCGGTCATCCCACCGCTCCATCACCAGCCAGTCCCACCAGTTGGAACTGGTGTCCAGCCTCCAGAACCTTCTCTCCACCATGGGGTGTGGTTGCCAGGGTCTTGCTCTCACACACAGGGAGAGGGTCTCAAGGATGAGCTCGGTGTCGAGGTCGTGGAGGGCCATGAAGGCAGCCTGCACAAACTGCAGACTGGCAGTGGGGGGCCATCGCATGCCCAGAGGCAGCTCCGGCTCCATGGTAGGGAGTGCCGTGGTGTCCTGAAGCAGGGCAACCAGAGCACGCACTGCAAATGCTTTGCTGTCCCTCGGAGAGGTAGGCAAGCAAGCAGAAGAACCTGAGAAACGGCTGTCCAGAAGAGGTCCCTTTAAGCATGCGTCTCAGACAGCCTTTGGCAACAGCACCTGGAAGCAACTGCTGACCTAAAGCCCTGCTTGAACTGGATCCAGGTGGCCTTAAATGCGAGATAGTGTCCAATCAGTGTGGATGCTATCTTTTGAAACAATATATCGCTATTTCATTGCGCTTTTTGTGTGTAGACACGCTATTTCAAAATAAGCTTTTCTGGAACATCTCTTCCTGAAAAGCTTATTTTGAAAGAAGCTTGCAGTCTCGATGCAGCCAGTAGAGCCAGGGAGCTCCTTGGCCAGCTCTTTCAAAACTCTTGCATGCAAGCTATCTGAACCTACTGATTTGTAAATGTCTCGTTTTAACACCTGCTTAATATCATCCTTAGTTACTGCTGGAGTAGAAATATTTCATCATCATCTGATATGAATACATCATCTGTCCCCCCCCCGCCCCAAAATACAGACTAGAAATATTTATTGAACACAATTCGTATCAGTTACAATGCTGACTTCTGGGACATGCATACTTGTCTACTGAAAGAAACAGAATAGTTTAAATTATCCTGAGCTGATGCCACTTAGAAGAATAAAAGTACATACAATTGGCAATGCTTCAACACATTAATCTTAAAAGTCATAGTTTAACAGAACAAGATTTTTTTCTTCTCCTACTGCAGATTTTTTTTTTAACCTTGCTTAATAACAGGACATTTCCTATGAGTATTTGGCAAAGCAACTACAAAATTAAGAGATTTAAGGTGGAACTGTGTTCATAAATCTTAGAAAAGGTGTAATCATAAATGTTTTTGAGAGAGATTGTCAAGTAGCTAGTACTTCAAGTTTAGGTTTGGAGATGAAATTTTTTAAATGAAATGTAATTGAAAACAGTTTCAATAGCTTCTGTCTATAGAATACAAGTATGTTTCACCACAAAACTGGAATGAAGTTCATTAGAAAAAGACATCCATTAACACTCAGATTTAATGACAAAAAAAAAGTTTATAGGTGTTCGGGTAGAAATGGTTAGTGAACCCCTTCCAGTAACATATAGTTACTTATAATTAAGCGATTGTTGTAAATTACGTGAACTGAACCAAGATATACATAGAGGGTATGTCTACACTGCATTCCTCTTTCGAGAGAGGAATGCAAATGCAGCTGAGCGAAATTGCAAATGAAGCGCAGATTTGAATTTCCCGTGCTTCATTTGCATAATCGCGACTGGGCGCTATTTTGAAATACCCTATTTCGAAAAAAGAAACGCAGTCTAGATGCGGTTATTTTGAAAGAAAACCGTTCTTTCAAAATTACCCTTAAACCTCATTTTATAAGGAGTAAGGATAATTTCGAAAGCAGGGTTTTCTTTCTAAATAACCGCGTCTAGACCGCGTTAATTTTTTCAAAATAGGGTATTTCAAAATAGCGCCCGGACGCGATTATGCAAAGGAAGCGTGGGAAATTCAAATCCGCGCTTCATTTGCAATTTCACTCAGCTGCATTTGCATTCCTCTCTTGAAAGAAGAATGCAGTGTAGACATACCTATACTTAATAGCCTTCTCTTCAATCCCAAGTCATCCTTTCAACTCTTGGCTCCTGGTATTAAAAGATGAATGCATTTTTGAACCTTTGCTTCTATGTTGTTTAGAATGTGACTAGAATATCTAACACGCACGTTTTCCCTAAGATTGTAGCCCTTTAAATATTAATTGATTTGTTGTAGAGAATTTGTTATTCCCTCCTGTCTCAAGACTATAGTTTCTTAATTAGTCAAACAAGGACAAAGAATCCTAGAGAAATATTTTCTAAAGTTTTAATGCAATTGCAGTTATACAACCAATGCACCTATGTCATATGTATACAAATCACACTTCAGTGCAGTGCTAACTTCACAGTGCATTTCTACCGATAGCTCTGAAGACCTCTGTGGATGAGACACTATCCTAGTTTCAGAGTTTGATACACTTAATATATAACTAGAAGCTATGATAATTTTCCAGCTGAAAGGAATATTTGGTATAACAGATAAAATGTGTGTGTCTATGTACTACTACAACCTATATTTTTCATAATATTTTCTTAAGAAAACTTCTCTGACTTGGATCATTTTATACTGTCATAAAACCAAACTGAATTTGAGCATGGCATGGCAATGCTTTTAAAACTACAAGAAAAGCGAGTTTACTTTGTTACTAGTTAACAAGATCAGTAATTAAACACTTGAATATGAGAGTGAATAGTAAGTCTAATAAAGGCATGAACTTAGAATAAACAAATCCAAAAATATGGTGCCTGATCTAAACCTCCTGTAGTCCCCATTGACCTCAAAGAGTTTTGGATGAGGCCCATTGTGTAGTTTCACTATTACAACACACAATATTTGATGATCTCAAATACAGAAATATTTGGCAAAATTCTGCCTTCATTTATAACCTGACAATAGGGTTGAATAGGGTTGAACAAGTACAATAAAGCCAGGGCCAAAATTTGCCCAAACGGCTTTTATTTTCGTTATCTACCATATGGCTTCAAAAAAAAAAAAAAAGTAATTTAGGGGGAAAAAAAAATCAACCCTTTGCTTTCTCATTCACCACTTCTGTTCTAGGACTTCAGGGCATGTTTTCATTTCTTCCATTGTTTCCAATTCTTTGTCTGAAATGCAAAATCAACACAGTGCAGAATAAACAAGAAACAATTCTGGTAGTCACCTTTTCCGTGGATCTCTTCTACAACAGGTTGCCTCGTATCATTTAACTGTAATACAAACTGTATCCCCAGATGTGCTACAAAGATGCTATACAAAATGAAATCATATTGTAACAAATTACATTTGTGTACTATTATAAAGAGCTGGAACATATCCACCCACCCATCCCACCTACATGAAATAATACAAGTTGCACAACTAAATTCATCCCTCTTTTTAGGCAACACAGTGCTTATTTCTTCATTTTTAGAATCAAACATCACAATGACTAGAGTATGTGGATACTATTCAAGGTAACTGGTAAAACCTCTAGTCTAACCATTGTGGGGAAAAAGCCTTGGATGGCTGTTTTAAACAGCAGATGAGCTACAAAAGTGTATGCAGAAAAGCTACTAGCTGGTTTGAAAACTAGAGCTGGTGTGACAGTGAGGTACAAAATATATGTTTTGTTATTTCTATTGCTTTTCAACCCTGAGCAACAAATCAGGTTTCTTGTTTTCCCTTCAAACATGCAGTACACTTTCTGAAAGCACAACCCCACAAACACACACACACACTCACATTCCTAGATTAAACATACCAACATGATTTAGGGGGAAAAGTCTTTCCATAGGCCAATGAAGAAAAATGTCCATACAGAAACAGAGGGGTAGGGCATCTTATTTGTTTTCTGAGTATTCACATAAGTTTTTAGACTATATTTATCACTGGGGTTCTATAGATGTGCTTAGAACTAAGCAAAGTTGTTGATTTCAGGTAAGTAAGTTCTCTGAGGGTGCATGTACACTGCAGGCTTATTTTGAAATACGGTATTCTGAAAGAAATACTCCAAAACAGCTTATTTCAAAATAGCACGTCTAAACTACAGGGAAGCCTCAAAATTAGTCTGTGGCAGGCTCCCCTAATGTGGACATGCTATCTCGATTTAGAGTCCCAGGAGGCACTGGGGAGTAATTGCTTTAAATAGCTCTGGAGAGGAGCTATTTTGAAATAGCAGCAGTGGAACATCCACACTACTGCTATTCCAAAATAGGCATTATTCTGCATGGAATGAGGTTTACAGAAGTCGCAATAAACTGTCCATTATTTTGAATTTATTTTGAAATAACAGAATTGCTGTGTAGATGCTTGCATTGTTATTTTGGAATAATGGCTGTTATTCTGAAATAACACTGCTGTGTAGACACACACTAAGTGTGATGAATCCAGAATTTACTAGCATAAATAGAGATTTTCACAGTCTCTGAAAACACTCATTCCAAACATTTTAAGATACAGAAGGAATGAAGGGCAATCTCACGATACAAATATTACAAATCTCTCTGCCTGATTATTTTTAATGAGCCCACTGTTGAATCAGAGTCTGAAATATAGTTAATCTAAAACTGGTAAAGGTTAAATGTTAATAGAGTACTGATGAAAAGTGCTGTATTGACAGATTCAGGGATTTAAGTAGGTAAAGGACAGACAGTGCAGGCACACACATCTACTTTCTTCCTGACCTGGAGGAACCTCCATGGTCCCATCTAATTCATGACCTCTCTGAAATGCCAAGAGAGGTGTTAATTAATGCCAGTTGAAGTGATGGCTTTATTAACAGGGACATCTGCACACTGGGAATGGGACTGAGACTTGTCAAATTCATTGCACATAGGTCACCATACAAACGTAAAATCATGGCTGACCTAGAGATAAAAGCCTATCGTATTAACAATTCTCCAAATTATCCAGTCCACCTACAATATGTATCATGGTCAATACAGGGTTTGTGCATTTACCATTTGTATATAAACGGGTCATCAATGCTTGTGTCTCTGTGCTGATAAATGTTTCAGTATAGTCATGGTCTTAAAATTGTGCCTCAGATAAGGTAAAGAGGAGACTTTTTTACAACTATAGCCCTGGTCCAGTCTAGCCAGCAAAGTCCTCTACAGATGATTTCTGCTAGAATCAATTTATATGGGGGCACTAAGTATAAAATAAAGTAAAGTATAACTCCAGAGAAAATGCATGGCAATGAACAGGTCCTCAAGGTGTTTAAACATTTTAAACCAGCGGTGGGGAACCTGGATCTGGCCCCCAAGGCTCAGGGTTCCCCCCCCCACCAGGCACTGGGGAACCCACACTGGCACTACAGCCCCGCTGCTGCCCCACCACAAGGCTGGAGCACACAAAATCTACTAGGTTGGGCCCCTCTAAGTTCTAGTGTCAAGGGGAATGTGGAAAGTGTCTTTCTCCTTCTCAGCTGGGGGCCACGTCAGTGAGGGGTTGCTTTTGTTTTTCTTGCTCCTCACTAGTGTGGAGCCCCTGATTGATTTTTCTGTGTGTCAGATGTTGGAATTGAAAGTTTTATTCTTTTTATATTTGTATTTTAGGATTAATAATGTAGCAATGTAAGGTAACATATCACATTTAAAATTTTATTAAACTAAGCCCTTTAGTAAGATATATATATTAAAGTTTAGGAAGTAAAGAGACAGGATTTCATATTGTGTCTATGTCAATGAGATTAGAAGAGTGTTGAAGGCCCGAGCCTTCAGTGTGAATTGTTTTAATTACAAAATTTAATAAGGCGATTTACAGTGCTGTTTGCTTTTGTTCAATATAAAACTTTGCTGTTTGTATCTCTGTGAAAGACTGTTTGTATGAATGAGATATGGTGTGAAGGTCATCGTTAGAGCCAGATGGTCAAGAGAGAAGGGGGAGAATGCGGGGTGAAGACAAACTGTAAAAGACAGACTGCGAAGAGACGTATTGGTGTCAGAGAAACCATCAGTGCGTACCCACGGTCAAGAATTGATCAGATTGGCAGATTGATGGCTCTAAAGGTGAAGGCATCCCTAAAAACAACTGATTAACAATCCAGGACAGGATGAGCCTTGTGGAGGTGTTTTGGGAATGATTAACATCAACAAGATAACAGTAACTGGTCATAGACTGACACAGCAAAATCCATAGATTTCAACAGAGAAAAAGGATTATAAAAGCAGGGTGCTTTGCTATGGAACTTTGGGTTCATCTTATCACCAACTCCAGATGAGCATCAGATCGCAATCGACGAAAGGCCCTGCTTTTCCTCTGTGATCAATCTGGTTGGCCACTAGATTGATCCAGATTCTGGACTGGAACTATAACATTGTCTGGTGGGACTATGTGTGTATGGTGTTTGTATGTGTGAGTGACTGAAAAGCATATGCTACTGCTGTATTCTCAATAAATGCGGCATACTGCCTTTTCCCCTATAAAAGATCTCGTGTGCTTCGTTTAAGCATAACACAGCAGCCCCCAACCCGAAAAAGGTTCCCCACCCATTTTAAACTTTGGAACACCAAAAATTAAAAAATGAGAACACTGAAAGAAAAAGATGACATTTCACAGCCAAGAATCTACCTTGAATTCTCTCCTTTCATTCTGGATTTTTAAAGAAAGCTTTTCACATAGCTGTGTTGGAGATAAAGTTATATAAGGTTGTATTGTCAATCCAGGATCAATAGAAGTGCTTAAAGAACTGCAAAATAACAAAAAGTTAAAAAATGCATCAGTCGACAAAGAAAGTAACACAGATCTGCATTATAATCACTTCTGCTTTAGGCATCAATATTTATATTTTTAAATGACTTGAAACCTAACTTAGCAGAATTTATGCACAGATTTAAAAATCAAAATTATTAAAAGTTATTTTTTTCTTTACTTACTTGCCAAATTCCAAGTTTGTCTATTGCAGAGGAAAGCTGGAACAGTAAAAAGGTAGCACCAACATCTAATGGAGGTTTGGGGTCACTGTAACCACAGGACAGGCATGGTAGGGGCATGCCAGTGTACCTTCAACCATCATCTGGAGGTGCCACTGGTAGGACTAAGAGGGTTAGTCTGCTCCTTGCCTTTTCAATTGTTAGCCTTAGGATGAGTGCCAATAAGGCGTTCCCCTCAGGACAAAGGAAACAGACACGTAAACCATTTTGCTATTGTGTCTAAGATGACATTGCCTTGCGTGATGTGGTCAGGCAGATCTCTCTGGGGATCCCAGGGCAGGCTTTGGATGCAGCGTAAATTCACAAAGTCCCTGACTCAGTTAGTGTAGTGTTACTGTTCCTTAACTGGGTAGTCTTTAGTCTTTTATTTCTATCGTTCTAAGGACTCGGGCTTCATTTTCTTGACTACGTGAATGAGAACTGTGCCCAGAACGATGCTTTTGCCAACACCACGTGGAAAGAAGCCTGCCACGACAGCCTACACACGGGTGTGGTGCCAATATAAAGATGATGTGTAGTGTTTAGAATAAAGTTCCCTCTAGACAGTTTGCTTCTCTAGCTAGTGAGCAATCCTGAGGGGATGAAGTTTGGAAAACTGATCTGGAGAAGCATCAGAGCAATCTAGGGGATAACCTGTAAGGCTCACATTGTGACAGAAACATCAGGGAAGGCTGGTTGGGTCACAGACCAAAATGCAACCTCAGACAACAGCAGACAAGCTTGTGCCCAAGCGCAGAACCTGTAATCCCCAGCTACCCTTCTCCTAGCACATAGGCTCAAACCCCAGCCATCCACACCCCAGTGTAAGCAGGAAACCATTCGCCTCCTTCTCTTTCAGGACAGGCAGGCAACTACCCTCACTGCCTCAATCCTCGGCGCTGGTCCTGGGTGCTGTAAGGAGGGTATGCTGGTCCTGGACACTGGACGAGTAGTGCTGGGTAAGAGTGCTGATGCTGAAAGGTAGCAGTTGGTGGTGCTCAAGTATCTCAGTGAGGTCTCTAAAAATGCTGCCCACCTCCAACCCCACAGTCTCTTGCTGACCTCTTCCTACGTCCCAAGAGAGAAAAAACAATGTTCCTGAAAAGCAGTCTTCAGAAGATGCTATGGGTGAGAGCAAGCTGAGGAAACACCCCTTCCTTGCCCACAAGTTTAAGGGAAGAATGGTGCCTACCATTGCTTCCCTTGCAACACTGGAGCACCCGGCAACCGAGCTCTCAGTGTAATTGGGAACCATTAGGCCTTCTAGATTTACAGGCCCCATTTTCACATCGCTCATGGAATTCTCAGAACCACGTTCTACACTTCTTCCTACACGTTTTGTAGCTTCTCCCCCTCTCTCTCTGTTGATACTAAGAATATATACATAAAACCCAGATCTTTTAAAATCTGTTTCCGCTTCTTATTCCCACTAGAATCAGACTCCTGGTGTCATAGACACAGAATTATGATTTCAGATAAGATGTGTACAGAGGTGGAAGGAGAAAATAAGCAGCAGGAACAAATGAGAGTTATGAGGCTCTCATCTTGTCAAGGGGAGTTTTGCCATGATTTTCAAGGAAAGCAGAAGTAAGCCTTTTTAAAATCCAGCTGCCCCTAGTCACAAAGACTGTAGGCAGCAGCTCTCAACAACTCTGCATTAAAAAGAAATAATAATAATGGACGGGGAAGAAAGAATTAATTTCGAAACAGTCTTTAGACTTGTGATGTTGATATAAACCACTTCAAATCTTGTTGGTTTCATGGTTCATGGTCAGAACCCAATTTATTAAAGGTTATAAATGTATGAATTCACACCATTTCTTATATACAAATCAGGGTTTTCAATGCTGAAAAAAGTGCTCTTTAAAAATTAGGTTAGTTTAAAGCACAAGTTATAAGGAATTGCATCTTAATTGAAAGTGAATTAGTACACCAAGATAAGTTTCAACCACACACACATCAATTGGAGCACGAGACACTTTTTAAATCTTAATGTTGGTTTACTGACATTTTAATGGAGGAAACATTCAGCTTAGGTTATACAGACAGGGTATATAGTGCTTCCATCATTAAAATTAATATCTTAATGCTAGTAAAGCAATATATTTGGAAAACTGCTATTTTAAAATATTGGCTTGCATCCCAATTCCAAACTAAATCAGAACCTTATGCCTGTGCAAATTAATGGCAGGTTTGAAGGCTTAGAATATTTTTTTTCCCCAGGTGTACTATTACTAAATTAACATTTTTAGTGACCTGATGTAAATATTTAATCTAAAAATCAAATGTGGCCAGGTGATAAGATGTCAGATGACCACTATTAACATCTTTTTCAAGTATAACTGCACAATAGTATAAAATGCACAAAGATGTCTAGATATAAAGACCATTGTTTCTTCTCTATAACAACATTACTAGTTCTACACTATTCTACACCCATAGCCTGCCAATTCTCTGCAAGATCACAGCAAACAGGAGGATGAAATGCAATACTGGATACATTCTTGACTGCTTTTGCTCTGTTCTGGGAAATTAAGGCCAACCTCAGGCAGGCTGTTGAAGTAAATGCATGGGTGGGACACAGAGATTTGGAAAAGGTTAGCCATTTTAAAAGACCAAATTATCATGGAAATGCCAAATCTAACTGATACTAAAGATAGAGAGTGGCTTGACAAAGAGCTTACACATAAACTGGAACTGAAATGACTAAATTAGTTTTAATTCACGTTTCTGTTATTTCAGTCCAAGTCTGTGTATGGGGACACTCTTAGTCCAAAATAAGTGGCCCATTAAAGCAAACAACCACCCCTGATTTTTACTTTGGATGGAATGGGGGTGAGAGGATGAATGGAGCTAGGACTCTGAAAATACCCTAGAATCTCACTTGAAGACCTGCTTGCCAAAGTTTTTACGGAAGTATTTACTGTGGCAAGCCTAGGTTTTGCTATTGCACAGAACAGCAAAAAAGGATCAAATTTTTGAAGAGATGCATCTTATAAAAAAACATTGTTAAAAACTATTTACAAGACACACCAATGCAACAAAGTTAATTTTGAAGGCCAAAACTCATGTAATTGTTGGGCATCAAAATGAAACTAAAGAATGCCCATGGAATTATTTTGGTCTTGAATGTTATAGCAACCTATGAAGAAGGTTAGAAGCAAAGAGCCACTTCACTTTACTGAACTGCAATTGTGCTTTAAAGCATCTGCTTACAGGAGGTTATCAGAATGGTCAGAAGATAAAAAGGACTTAGCAGTCCCAGAGTTTAAGTAGGAAGTGAAGCCCTTAAAAGACTGCTCCACACCATGTTCCTGAACTTGCCACAGAATCTACAGGGACAGACCCTGCACCTGCATAGAGCTACATTGACTTTAGTGGGCCTGTGTTAGTTTGCAGAGGTCCAGAAGAGCTGTTTTAATTTTAAGATTCGGATCCAAGTGGCAAATGGCTACATGAGGTTGTTTGAAAATAGTTCCAATTCCATGAAATACCAGAGAATATGCTTCAATAACTATGATATGCCTAATCAACTGCAGTTGTTTTCTAAGATCTCTTAACAACTGACCAATACATAAAATGAACACAGATGGATTCACTTTCAATATATGTATGTTTCAATGCACCATATAATTTAAACCATAATTAGCTATGCTGTGTTCTTATCTATGACAATTACATGTTAAATACACCATCTGTAGTAATGCATGCTCTAAAAATCATTATAAAAATATGTCCTTAAAGCACTTTAAATAATTTACAAAAGTCTACAAAAATTAAACATTTATATCCATGATACACCTATTAAATAGGATTTTTCACATTAGTGTATACATGATATATATATCAGTATCTTCCATCTAGTTTTATCAAGATATTTACAAGAATAGGTCTTCTCAAAAGACTGAATGTTGTTATTTAAAAAAAAAAAAAAGTACTTACAAATCTGACACCTTGCCTTTCACCAGGGAACTTGTGCATTCCTCTACAGCTATGTCACTAAATTCTGCAGAACTTCTGTCTAAAGCTTCCTGAACATGGTCCTCTTTACAATCAGTTTCCCTACTTTGCTGGGCTAACTTTTTCCCTTCCATATTAGAACTGGATACATTAATTTCTTCCTTCCTGTTGCTGTCCTGAGGGCTCTCTCCTTCCTCTTCCTTAATGCACATGTTTTGGCTCTCCAAAATTAATGTATCTATGCTAATTTTGTCCCCTTTTACTTCTGCCATGATAGGTTCCTGTAATGGGGGATCTGAATCTGAGCTGCAATACATCTGCTTATCTCCCAAAGTGTTATCCTTTCTGCAATTATCATCTTCGGTTTTAACATGCAAAGGAGTAGTCTCCAGTTTTTCACATGTTTCTGCTATATGGAGACCTGTCTCTGCTACTATGAGGCTCTGAGTAAAATTTGCTTCTTTTACTTCTGTCTTTCCCTCTCCACCAAGGTTCCCATTTTGCATCAGGTCTCCACTTCTCTCAAGTGCACAAACATTCGGGAGAGCTACTGCAGTCTTTAATGTGCTGCTATGGGGAAATGAAAGTTCTACATTTTGCCTTTTGTTTAAAAGCACAGATTTCTTCCTATCACGAGCATATTTTAGACCAGCTATAAATTTACTGGAAATTTTTAACTGAAAGGTGCTATTTCTTTTGGAATTAGATTTAGCTTTAAAGTAATTTTGCAATTTACAACCATCACCTTTGCTGTGTGCAGATGGAGGACTTTTCTGCTTAGGATCTATAGCACTCTTTTTACCTAATGAATTTCCTTTTATAGATATACCACCAGCAGCTACACTTTTAGCCCATGCTGTTCCTTGCTCAGCCTTCAACTCCACTGTAGTATGGAGGTACACATTCTCTGTGTAGGATGCACTTTTCCCACCATCGTGAATTATTGCACTTTGTCTGACAGTTCTCTGAGAGCTTTTCAACTCCTCTGTTTGCTGAGACACCTTTTTAGTCTTTTTACTCTGATCTGATAACATGTCAGTCTCATTTTCTGTTAGTTGATGCTTGGTTTTTCCTTTATTTGCACGTGGTTTGGTAACTCTCAATGGGTCAGCAGTTAAGTTATCCCTCTGTATTTCCATATTTCTTGCAGAGTCCTTAGCCTTTTCTGCCAAAAATTTCCTAATTTCTTGTTCAATGCTGTCATCACTATCTACAGAGCTGCTGTCATCTGTTGCTGAAGTAGCTGTCAAAGAACATCTTTTATTTTTAGCTGCCTCCAGGTTATTCTGGTTGGAAACTGGTTTAGGTTTACATTCGTTTTTAAACTGCAATGCAAACTGTAAGTCATTTATACTTTCTGGTCTTCCCTTAGACAGCTTGCAATTTATGTTGTTTTGGGGGCTTCTAACTGCATTTTCCTTAATATCTTTACGTGATTTTGAGAGGCAGCTTTTCAGCAGAATAGGACTTTTGCAATTCCAGTCCTCTGGCTGGAGGCCACTAAGTTCATCCAAAAGCTGGGTTTCTGTGTCACCAAATCTGACTTTCTTCTTGCATTGGAATTTTTGGTCTTTGGACTTTTTCTTTAGGTTCCTCTTAGACCGTAAGAGGTCTTTGATAGCACTTTCAAGATCTTCATCGCTGTCCAGAGAACTGCTCTTGTCATCTGTACCATCTCCCTCTTGAGCTTGGACTGTATTTTTTATCAGTTCTCTTGTGTTATCATGAACCTGCATTAAATTATCTGCGATGCCTAAAGCCACCATATGCTTGTCCACAAGCCCACTTAATTCTGTAGAGGTCAGCTGCTGACTTGTTCCTTTGTTACCAGCTTCACAAGCTTTTCTATGACTACTCAAGCTACCCCCACCTTGCAAAATTGGGATTGTGGGGCTATTAACATAACCCGCTTGAGTACACACCATCTCCATCCCTTCTGTTTTATTGTCAATGTTCTGCTTCGCCACTTTAAGTCTCCTTTTACGACTCAACGATAGATTCAATGTTTTGGGGACGGAAGGTTCAAGACCACCAATTACACTGTTAGGTTCAGAAGGCAAAGGCCTTTGGACAGAGTGAGACAGGTTATCTGGTTTTGTTATAAGACTATCTGACTGTGCCTTGAGAGCCAAAAAAGCCCTGATTTCTTGCTCTATGCTATCATCGCTGTCCACAGGGCTGCTGTCACTTTCACAGTGGGCGGAAGGCATGCTTTGGGGATAGAAGAAAGGGTTGGCTGCAAGTGATTTGTCCTCACTTCCCATTTGGGGTGGCATTATTGTTTTTGAAATGTCAAGGATTGCTTCTGCACACATGAGTTCTGCGGCCGTGTCTGCCCTGCAAGAAGCCTGCAACGTGAGCTCGCATTTGGCAATTTTGTTAACTGGAGACGTACAACTTCCGGCTTTTTTCAATGGCTTAAACAGTTTGTTATCTTCATTGCCAATGCCTTTGAATTGTGTAGACTTTGTACTAAGCTCTCTCCTTTTGCTGCTTAAGGTTTTTTTAGGGTCTTCTGCTGATGCACTTTTTGTTGAGCTAATTGTTAGGCTAGCAGAAATGTCTGCTATATGTTTTTGCGAGTCTGTTGTAGAATTTGCCTCTTTCTTGATTTTTTCCAGCTGATAAAGCTGAATGGCCTCTTCAATACCATCATCACTACTTGAATCAGATAAGTGTGTGCTTTCAATAATTTGTTCCCCTCCGGTTTTGCAGAAATTTCTCTTGCCTTCACCTTCTTTATTTTGCTCTATAACCCAGGGTTGGCTAGTAGCAGTCATTTTAAAATGTGCTTGGTTTGCTTTCCTGAAATCACTAGGCTCTTCACTGATTTTAGATTTCAAACACTTAGATTGTACATTTGTCTTCCTTAGTTTGGGCCGGTGCCTTAAAAGGAGTGCTTTGCATCCTTGCTTTAAACTACTGCGGTTTGCTTTGTTAGCCGATTCTTTGTTACATTTAAACATAGATGTCACTTGAGTCTCTCTCGGTTCTAGTTTTTTATCCTCCACAATTACACACTTACTAGTTTCTTGCTGTTTCTTTTCATTCAAGAATTGTACAATTTCAGCATGTATACTCTGTTCAAAAGAGTCATCACTACTGATGCTCAGAGGTGAAGCAGACCGGAGCTTTTCACAAATTCCCAAATGGTCAGAAATGAAGCCTTCAGTCACCATTTCGGTTGTACATGTCATAGGAAGAAGATTACTAGTCACCTTGTTCTGTGAGAGTTCCCTTTTGACCCTCTTGTCTCCTTCTGTTCTATCTGAACACTCTGCATTGCTTGGCAAAGGCTGAATACTCTTGCTTTTCTTTTTCAAGTACTCTTGAATGGCTTCCTCTATGTCTCGGTCAACAGAATCATCACTATCTGAATCCAACAGGAGGGTCCCAAACTCTGAACTGTCTTCCACTTCTGTGCCATCAGAATCAGCAGGGCAACCACGCTTGGCATATTTAGTGTGCTGTTGCAGCACCCTGGTGCTAGGTGTAAGTCTGTTACCCCTTTTTTCTCCCTTTCGTTTTTTATGTGTAATACAATCATAATCATTGTTCATACCCAGAGAAGACTCTTGACTTTGTAGGTTGTTTATGATCATCTGAACTTTAGCACTTACAGATGCTCTAGTAACATCCTCTTCAGATTCAGAGAAGCAAACAGGGTATCTACAACTCCTTGATTGTCCAAAGGACTCCCATTTTGTCTGCAGAGCTATCAAAGGAGAGGCATTCATAAGAAACATTCTAGCAAGCAATGAAGAAGTCTGCAAAAAAATTGTTTTTTCAGCTTGGTCTCTCTTCCATCCTAAGGGAAAAGAAAAAAAGAATCATATAATGTATATAAAAATATATAAACACACCAATTATATTTCCATTTGATACTCTGTGATACAACTCATATAAGAGTACTGGGCTTTAGTAATATGTCAACTATTCACAAGTTTCTCTTCAATATCATTCAAATGGCAAATCTATGACTAGTATCTCCTCTATAAATGGTACAACTGAGGTGCTCACCATTTGCCATCAGTTCACTAATCCACTGGCACTCTGGATCTAGCTACAGTCCAATCCAGGTAATTATATTCGGCCTACCTAAAACTCTCCCTGCATTTTGAACATAGTATTCTTTGATTTTAATTCTAAATTGCCATGGGCTGAAAAAATTGTATTTTGGGGATGGGTAAGGAAGACCCTTTATATGGGGTTGCATCATTTTATTAATTCTATAAAGAGTTGGGGACAAAACAGATAAAAAAAATTAAGAGGGATTTTCAAACCAGAACAAAGTTGGAGGAAAAACTGCAAAACATTCTACTAATGTCTGTTTGCATGTTCCTTGTCATCTTTATTGTGTTTAAGTAATTTCATCCATCTGTAACTTGTTTTCACAGTCTCATTTAAGATTATATTTTCACTGAATGACTGCAATGTTACATTCAGCAATATGACTTCACTTCAGGATCAAGGCCATAGGCCTTCCATAAATGCAAATACCCAGTACAATTGGTAAGAAGAGTATGAATTATTCTTTATATTACAGTAGGGGCCCACTCTCTTAGCTATTGTATAGCCACCCAGTGAAAAGCAGACCTCATCCCCAAGACCTTACAATCTTACATAGAGCTTGACAAGAGCATAGGTTTCTGACTACAGTTACCAGTTTGTAGGGTCAAGATCTTATTTTGCTAGCTGAAGGCATACAGTAATTCCTCATTTAACACGTGCCCGCTTAACACATTTTCGCGATAGCACGATTTTTTTTTAAGGAACGTTTTTTGAATTACATGACTGTCCCCGGAATAACATGACTTCCCCAGTCGGCCCGTTGCCGGAGGCTGCGCGGGGCTTCCCCCGCCTGCCTGCAAAGCGGCGGAGAGTTCGCCACTCACCACGCCATTCCCCGCTGACTCCTCCTCGCCGGACACCTTGCACCCTCTCCTCCGCCCCTGTTTGCAGGCCAGCGGCTGGGTTTCCCCAGCCGGCCCATTGCCGGAGACTGCGCGGGGCTTCCACCGCCTCCCTGCAAAGTGGCAGAGGGTTCGCCACTCACCGCGCCATTCCCCGCTGACTCCTCGCCGGACGCCTTGCACCCTCTCCTCCGCCCCTGTTTGCAGGCCAACAGCTGGGTTTCCCCAGCTGGCCCATCGCCGGCGGTTGAGCGGCGCTTCCCAAACCTCCCTGCAAAGCAGCGGAGGGTTCGTCGCTCGCCGCGCCGTTCCCCGGCAAGCCCCCCTCGCTGGACGCAGTGTGGGTCCTGGCAGACCCGTCACAGGGGCATACTCCTAAACCAATCCCCCTCCCCTCTCCTCCCCTTCCCCAGAGCCAAACACCTCCCCTCCCTGCTGTAACCCAGTCTCCTTTATCCCCCAACCTTATGTCCCGGTCCCAAAAGACACCACCGCTTGAAACGCAACCCCCACCTTTTCCATTATTTTCAATGGGAAAATTGACCCCACGTAATGCGTTTTCACTTAACACGATCATTTTCTGAAACATATCTATAGTGTTAAATGAGGAATTACTCTATGCCTATCAACCCCCACGTTCTGGTAAAACACTGCTGCAGTGGAACAATTCCAAAACTCTGACATGCAATGAACTCCACAAACATATTAGTGCTCAATCACCGCATGACACTGTACTGTAAAGAGATGATAAAACTAAGCTTCTATCTTTGAATTTCTTCAATTTTTCTCTAGTCAGAACATTCAGAAAGATGTTTTTTGCAACCATTTATTTTATGGTAATATATTTTAAGAATTGTTATAAAGTTATAGAATTTTTAAAACAAAGCATATTACCTCTTTTTTTTTTTTTACCTCATGTTTTTGTTATGGGAAGTAGGTATTAAAAATGTAGGGGGAATGATGCTTGCTTATTCTTATCAGACACTTGGAGCACTAAAAATGAAAAATCATTACAGGTGTGCTATGTATTGTTATTTTTGTCAAACTTGTTCTTTGACCTAGAGGCTGGGATCACCTTCAACACCATTTTAACAGCAATTTAGGTCATTGCTCAAATTCCACCAGACTAGGGAGTCACCCCTGATCCGCCTTAGACTTTCCAGGGTAGGAAATCATGTAACAGAGCTAATGCTTCTGCTGCTATTTGGTCCTTTGGTTTCCTGCCACAATTTTTTGGCATAAAACAGTCTAACCCAAGTCAAATCGATATTTGACTCTAGATATCGATTCCTGATTTTTCCCCATAATAATTAGTTTTAGAGCATTACTCTTGTTGCATAATTTAAATTTTAAGGGTATTGAATAAGAATGCTATAGGTACCAACCAAATCTGACACATGCCATTATAAATTCTCTTTACAATCAAGCAAAAAAAAAAAAAAGTATCTCTGAACTTTCAAGTGTCAAGCAATAATGAATCGCAGGTTTAGTAGCAGCCTAGAATGCTTTACTTGCCACCTGTACTACAGTGAGTGTCACAGTTATAAGAATGTAGATTAAATAGTTTCTAAGTTTTCTAAAATATAGTTTACAGTATACTTCATTAAAACCCAGAGGCTTTCAAACATCGATGATAAGTTAAACAACCATGTTAGGAGAGAAATGAGTTAAGAGCAGGAGAGAAATTAGAACCCTGAGTTAGCTACCCCTGAGTAATGCGTTCAATACATTTAAGCTTTTGGCTCTGTACACATGACATCACTTTCTATTTTCCTATTAACCTCTTTCTTTCCAGAATAGTGGAGATCTTCATTATCTCAATAACACTGGATTATTGGCATTCTGAAAATTCACAGCAATCCACAGGGGATTGGGTTTAATTTTTTTTGTCATGTTATCCACCCATAATTCAGTGGGCCATTGCCAATCATTTAATAGCAGCTGTGGGAACTTAACTGCACACCACCAAATGAAAGCAACAGACTATCTGTAATAATCACATTCAGCACTTTTATGGACAAAGGATCCCAAATTACAGAGAATACACAGCTATCACTCCAATGACTCTTGAAATGCAGCCACTTCTAAGGAGGTATGTAGTAGCTCTTTAGTGCTAGATAATAATGTAAGACAGCAAGTAAAGAATACTGAACCCAAATACAAACACTGAGATTTTAGGAGACAGAATAAAGTTATTCAAATGGAATTTGGCCAGGACATTAAAGTTAGCATCCTGACTCTTACTGGGTGGGCATGGACCAGAAGCCGACACCGGGTTCTTCAGAGCTGTGCCACTGACTTGCCACACAACCTTCAGCAACTTGCTGAAAATGGACACAGTGACAGCAACCTACCTCAGTAAAAGCATTTGAGAACAGTAGCTGAAATCTGCCATCACTGCAAAGTAGTTCGCCCATGAGAGGTGCCACAGGACCTTCAGTGCCCAAGAACGGTCAAGCACTGTGAATTTCGCCTTCCTGAAGGAGATGCCTGTATTAGGAGACCTCAAAACACTGATCTTCCTCAGCCCCTCCTCACATTGACCTTTGCCTTCACAGTGGCACCCTTCCCTGGGACACTAACTCAGAAACACTCCCAATCCAAACCCTTGGCTTCTACACTCAAACATCAGCAACTCTACCATCCTCCTGGGCCACAGCTGTTAGAGGAACCCTAGGGACCCCTTCCCCCAGTCCAGCCTCAGTAATCCAACTGTCACCCCCAGGGACCCCTCAACTCCACCCCTGACCTGCCAGGGACCCCAGTTTGTCATCCCCTCGGCGAGCCCCCCCCCCATCCCAGTCCATCACCCCCTCAGTGAGTCCCCAGAACTTCCCCAGCATCCCAGTCTGTCACCCTCAAAAAGCCCCCAGAACCCCGTCCCCGCATCCCAGCCCGTCACCCCCATGGCGCCCCTCAGAGCCCCCGCATCCCAGCCCGTCACCCCCATGGCGCCCCTCAGAGCCCCGCATCCCAGCCCGTCACCCCCATGGCGCCCCTCAGAGCCCCGCATCCCAGCCCGTCACCCCCATGGCGCCCCTCAGAGCCCACCCCCGCATCCCAGCCCGTCACCCCCATGGCGCCCCTCAGAGCCCCCGCATCCCAGCCCGTCACCCCTCAGAGCCAGCCCCGCATCCCAGCCCGTCACCCCATGGCGCCCCTGAGCCCCCGCATCCCAGCCCGTCACCCCATGGCGCCCCTGAGCCCCCGCATCCCAGCCCGTCACCCCATGGCGCCCCTGAGCCCCCGCATCCCAGCCCGTCACCCCATGGCGCCCTCAGAGCCCCGCATCCCAGCCGTCACCCCCATGGCGCCCTGAGCCCCCCGCATCCCAGCCCGTCACCCCATGGCGCCCCTCAGAGCCCCGCATCCCAGCCCGTCACCCCCATGGCGCCCCTCAGAGCCCCCACATCCCAGCCCGTCACCCCATGGCGCCCCAGAGCCCCGCCCCCACCCCCATAGAGCCACCCAGACTCCCGCCTCTGGCATCCCAGCCCGTCACCCCCAGCGCCCCCGCATCCCCGCCCTCCCCAAGCGCCCGGGCCTTAACCGCCGCTGAGACCGGGCGCCCCCGCCCTTGGCCTCTCCCGGGCGCCCGGCGCGGGGCTGCCCCTTCCCCGGCCACCAGCCCGAGGCCCGGGCCTGGCCCCTCGGCTCCGCCCCGCCGCGCTGGCCGCTCACCTGCCGCCGGGGCCCCGGGCTGGGGGGCGCTGGGGGAGCGGGGCGCGGCTCCCGCCTGCTCCGGCCGCTGCCCGCCGAGCTGGTGCAGGGGCGGGCGCCGGGCGGCGCTTCCTCCCCTGCCCCCGGGGAGCGGGGGGCATGCGCCGCAGGGCTCCGCCGGGGGCGGGGAGGAGGGAGCGGCCTGGCCCGGGCGCGCGGGCCCCAGGCGGGGTGGCTCCTGGCTGCCCGGGGGCCCGGCTCTGTCTCTTTAATCTCTGCCCCCGGCAGGTTCCTAACCCCCCCCCCAGCGCCTTGAATCAGCGGCCAATGCGGCATCCTTTGTGCAGCCGATTTGCAAAGGGCACCGAGTTCCCGCTTAGCCCCAACGATTTTCAGAATCGGGCCCCTTCTGTGGGGACCGACACGGGAGGGGACCCCAGCTCCTGGAAGTGGGGGGCTGAGTCCTTCTGAGAAATCCCGCCTCCCAGAGCCTGAGGGGTCAGTGCCTCTAGTCCCGTCCCCAGCGGGGCTCTCTGGATCTCGCCCTGGCCGGGGAATAGCCCCCGAGGTTTCCTGCACCATTTGCTGCAGCCTGGGGTCGGCTCCCTCCGGGCAGGTGCCCCGTGGATGTTGGGAGCGTGAGCCGGGCTCAGCTCTGGGCCTGCCGGCGGCTTCTCTAAGGCAGGATGGCATCCCAAATTGTCCTGGTCGCAATTCACACCCGCACCTCGAGGGTGGGGTTAATCTGTGGACAGGGACAGACCCCTGGATGCTGCCCGTGACCATAGAAACAAATTGCCTTACCAAAAAAAAATTTAAACCTTTTTTTTTTTTTAAAGAGTTCACATGAGGTCAAGGTGGTTAAGACATTTGGGGCCTGATCCAAAGCTCACCGAAGTTAACGAAAGACAGGACTGTGCAGCACTTTAAAGACTAACAAGATGGTTTATTAGGTGATGAGCCTTCCTGGGCCAGACTCACTTCCTCAGATCAAATTCTGGAAGAGAATTGGCATGACCATATATACCAAAGGAATACAGTGAAAAAAAGTGAACACATTATAAAACTGACAAATCAGATTTAGAACAGAAGGGGGGTGAGGGAGAGGGAATGAGAGAATGATACTAGGGGTGATAATTGGGGAAGCTATCTTTGTAATGGGCATCTTTCTACTGACTCTTCAGTGGGCAGTGCTTTTTTTGTTTTTTTTTTTTAAAAAAGGTGTTGGTACTCCAAGGGAAAAGTTGTTGAGTTCTGACTGGAGGTGCCAGTACTGCATCTGGAGGTGCCGGTACTGCATACCGGGCAGTACCATTACAAAAAAAAGCACTGTCAGCGGGTATTACCTTGGGACACGGTGAATTCATCATGAGTGTCAGTCTTTACACACCTCTGTAAAATGAGTAAGATTCTCAGGCTTGAGCTAAAGATCCCATTTTCAAAATCTAGAAGTGACCCCTCCAGTAGTGTTTTTATATAGGCCAATTATCATACAGTGCTTGTTTTAAGTTCTTCCATTTTCCTAGCTATTTCTATCTCTCCCTGCACTTAACAGAGACCTTTAACTTAAACCAGGGATGGGAAACTTTTTTAGGGTCAGGGACCACTGACCCATAGACAAATCAGTCAGGGGTTGCACACAAATGAGAAAGCAAAAACCAACCCCCTACCCCAAAAAAACAACCACAAAAAACCCATCACTGACGTGGCCCCCAACTGATAAGGAGAAAGACACTCTCCACATTCCCCTTGCACACCAGAGTCTCGGGGGGCCCAGACTAGGAGATTTTGTGTACTCCAGCCCCACAGGAGGGACTGTGAGGGGACTGGAGCACCAGCATGGGCTCCCCAGTGCTGGGGTGGAGGGGAGTCCTGAGCTTCGAGGACTGGATCCAGGCAAGCCGGGGCAGGGCCATAACAAGGGCGGGGCAAGTTGGGCGCTCGCCCCAGGTGCATCATAATCAGAAGCGCAAAGACACAATAAATAAAAATAATGAGCTGCAAAAGTAAAGAGCACGATGCGTGCTAACCTAGGGAGGAGAGGGGGCGCATAATTAATATTTTGCCCCAGATGCAAAAATACTAGTTAGGGTGCTGAGCCGGGCTCTGCATCCGGCCCCTGGGCCTTAGGTTCCCCACACCTGACTTAAATTATACTTCCCATCCAGCTTGCTGGATATTTGATTTTTTCCCACACCATCTGCCAGCTCCTATTAACTCACTGAAACACCCGGACAGAAATACCACACCTTCTAGTAACAGACAGCTCATAAAGAGGACTATGGGTTCCTTTTTCCTAGCCATGGAAGAACACTATTGTTGCAGTGACAGTGCTGTTTCAGGATTATATTTATAACCCTTTTTATTCTGTTCCTTTTAGGTCCTGCATTGTTACGCAAGCCTAAAAAAGGGCTAAGTGATGATCATCTTGAAGATAAGAGGTGGAGGTGTACAAAGGAAACAACAAAAGCTAAACTGTTCCATGAATGTTCCATTATTTCTCTTTCTGATGCAAATAGGTAATATCTTCCATGTAAATGTTTTATATTTTTAAAGAGAATAGAATAAAAGAATCCTAGAAATGGAAGGGACCTTGAGAGGTCATCGAGTCCAGTCCCCTGCACTCATGGCAGGACCAAGCACCGTCTAAACCTTCCATGATAGATGTCTATCTAACCTGCTCTTAAATATCTCCAGAGATGGAGATTCCACAACCTCCCTACTCGATTTATTCCAGTGTTTAATCACTCTGACAGGGAGTTTTCCTAATGTCCAACCTAAACCTCCTTTGCTGCAGTTTAAGCCCATTGCTTCTTGTCTATCCTCAGAAGCCAAGGGGAACAATTTTTCTCCCTCCTGCTTGTGACACACTTTTAGATATTGCAAAACCGCTATCATGTCCCCTCTGTTGTCTTTTTTCCAAACTAAACAAGCCCAATTCTTTCAGTCTTCCCTCATAGGTCATGTTCTCTAGACCTTTAATCATTCTTGTTGCTCTTCTCTGGACCCTTTTCCAATTTCTCCACATCTTTCTTGAAATGTGGTGCCCAGAACTGGACACAATACTCCATTTGAGGCCTAATCAGCGCAGAGTAGAGTGGAAGAATGACTTCTCGTGTCTTGCTCATAACACTCCTGTTAATGCATTCCAGAATCATGTTTTCTTTTTTTGCAACAGTGTCACACTGTGGACTCATATTTAGCTTGTGGTCCACTATGACCCCCTAGATCCCTTTCTGCAGTACTCCTTCCTAGACAGTCGCTTCCCATTCCGTATGTGTGAAACTGATTGTTCCTTCATAAGAGGAGTACTTTCCATTTGTCCTTATTAAACTTCATCCTATTTACCTCAGACTATTTCTCCAGCTTGTCCAGATCATTTTGAGTTACGACCCTATCCTCCAAAGCAGTTGCAACCCCTTCCCAGCTTGGTATCATCTGCAAACTTAATAAGCATATTCTCTATGCCAATATCTAAATCATTGATGAAGATGTTGAACAGAACTGGTCCCCAAACAGATACCTGCAGAACCCCATTTGTTATGGCCTTCTAGCATGATCGGGGTCTAGTCTTACCTGTGTGGAACTCATCTCAAGATCAGGACTTGAAGTCTCATCTTGCAAATACTGATGCATGTATATAACTTTACTCACCTGAGTTGTCCAACTGAATTCAGTGGAACTAGTCACTCGTGTTTCAATTTGCAAAATTGGGCATGCAGAGTAGTGCATTTATACACTAATGCTGTTACCAAGACCAGGAAAAATGTAGCATATAAAAACAATAAAGAGTTATCATGTTACTGGATCCTTGAGAGCTCTTGGTCATGGGGAAAAAATCCTTAAAACCAAACAACTTCCAAGCAAGCACAAATCTTAAGAGAGAATTTGATCCATATACATGCTCCTGTCTGGAGCTAGACCCGGTGAAGGGGGGATGTTGAGGGTGGAACCAGGGAGTCAGTGGAGTCAGGGCATAGCACATACCGTTAACAGCCATTCTGACTTGTGCCACAAACAGCACAGAGGGGGAGAAACAGTTATGCTGGGAGCTGCTTTTGCTGCTGGAGAAACTTTGACTTGGAAGGGCTCAAAAGCGGCTTAAAGCTTCCCCCTGGATTGGCTCAGCAAAGAATTTGGCCTCGGTTTCTAATTGCTGCATCTAGACACCCCTGTGAACAAGGGAGTAGGGAGAGAGATCCTCAGGTAGGAAAATCTAGGGCATTTGTTGCTGTTCTGGTACGCTACATCGGAACAGCCGATGTTAAGACTTTACAAGAGCAAGAACTTCCATTAAGTCCCTCATGCAACCATGACTCACGTACATAAAGTTACATACATGCTTAGGAGCTTTGCCTCACCTTCAGTTTATATGACACAGACTCATGGTAATGTAAGGCTGGAAGGGACCTCTCATTCAACAGCTCCCGCCCCATGCAGTGACAGGACCAAGTATACCTGGACTATCATTGACTGGCATTTGCCTAACTTGTTCATAAAGACCGGACCTGGGGCAGTCCCCCCACCCTGTGCCCCAGGTGCAGGACCTGGGGCAACACCCCTCATTGGGGGTCTCGCTGTACCCCTGCTCCAGCCCCACCCCACTTCTACTCCACCCACACCTCACTCCTGCCCTTCCCTCAAACCCCACTCCCACTCTGCCCCTTTCCATCCCTGCTCCAACCTCTTGCCTGAGCCAACTGAGCTGGGGGATTACTGGAGGGCCTGGGCATGGGATGGCACCAGGGGTGCCCCTCCCTCCTGCATTCACTGCAGTAGCGGGAGCTGGAGTGACCTGGAAGCTTGCTTCACTCCCTCCTCACCACCCTCTCCCAGCCTGTTGTGCTCCACTTCTCCACAGCGGCAGGAAGTGGAGCGCCTTGGGGCCAGGGCATTCCGCTTCCTGCTGCCATGGTGAAGTGGAGTGCAGTGGTCTGGGAGAGGGCAGTGGGTAGAGTGGAGCAGGCTGCCAGATTGCTCTGGCTCCGGCCCTGGCGGTGAGTATGGGAGGGGGACCACCCCTGCAGCTACCCTGCGGGCCACCCTAGGCCCCATCCAGAATGCAGTTTTGAGGTAGTTGCCCCGAACTGTCCTAGCTCTGAATGCTGGGAGTTCCACAATTTCCCTTGGCAACCTATTTCAGTACTTAGCTATCCTTATAGTTAGATTGCCTTATATCTAATCTAAATCTCCCTTACTGCTGATTAAACTCATTACTTCCTGTCCTATAGTGAACATAGAGAACAGTTGATCACCATCCATAACATATTTGAAGACTATCCGGTCCCTCCTTAGTCTTCTTTTCTCAAGACTAAGCATGCCCCATTTGTTAAACCTTTCCTCATAGGTGAAGTTTTCTGAACACCTTATTAATTTGGTTGCTCTCCCTTGGACTCTCCAAATTGTCTACATCTTCCCCAGACTGGACACACTAGTCCAACTGAGGCCCTCCTCATTTACCTCCTGGGTCTCACATGTGCCATCCTGTTAATATCTCCAGATGTATGTCAGTTCTCTTTAGTTTCCCAGAAACATAAGGGCCAACATGCCACCTTGATTTATTTTCCAATAAACTTCGTTTTTACAGAGCATAAATATTTGTATGATGCTTCACAACCATTAGCATTCACTACAAATTCAGCTGATGAAACATGCAACATTTGGTATGAGTGTTATCAAAACCACGCTGAGAAGATCTACCATGAATGCAGGAAATGCTGCAAATTTTACAGACACCTCAAGTACATCTCAGTAGAAAAGAAAAAAAAAAATCTTAAATTTTCAATCATAATCTTAAAATGGAGCGACATCTAGTGGTCGTGTGCTAGCCTGACACAACGGCCTCGGATTTTCTGCTCTTCCAGATTTTGTTACACTAGTGTTTCTCCATTAACTTCAGGAGAGTTGTAATTGATTTACACTAATGTAAATGAGGTATTTTCTCTCACCTTTTTTTAAAATAAAACAACAAAGCACGTGATGCATTTTGGAGAGATTATATGACCACAACTGAAATACTGCCACCTCTGGATGGAATGCATCACCTGTCTGATACAATAGATTCAGAAGGGTAGCTGAGTTAGTCTGTACAGCAGGGGTGGGCAATAATTTTTGCCCGGGGGGCCACTTCAAAAATTTTTGAAGTAGCCCTGGGCTACCCCGGAAGGGGTGGGGCTACTCCACCTCCAGACCATGATTGGTCTGGGGGTGGGGGAGCCCCTTTGCCCCCCCTTGCCACTAGGCACCCATGCCCTGGAAGAGGCTTGGCATGCTTCCCCACCACCAGGCCAATCAGGGCCTGGAGACTGGGGAGCACGGGAAGCCTCCTCCCGCCCTGCGAGGAACGCATGGCACTTTGAAATGCCGCGGGCTCCTCGCAGGGCTGGGGCAGGGGCGAAGGAAGCTTCACGCAGCTCCCCTGCGTTTAGGATAGAAATAATTGACATTGGAGGGGATATTGTAGGCCTTGTCACATAGTAGTAGTTATATAGGCTTCGTTTTATAGCTTTGTTTTATGTAGTTATATAGGTTTTGTTTCATAAGCTTTGTTTTATAACAGCTGCTAGGTATTAATTATTTTTTGACTTTGTAAGTCTGTAAGAAATCCCGCCTATTCCTTTGTAAAAGTAATGAACTGCCCTTGGTGTAAGTGAGGAATGTGGGAAGACAAGAGACAAGACAAGACTCCAGCACCACATGCTCAGAATGGTTAACTAAGGTGTGAACTCAGGATGGCTGAAAAGGGGCAGAATTGATGACTCTAACACAAAAGGCATACACCTGTGAACGAGATCTGAACAAGATAAACCAGCTGTAGTCACCCCCCAGAATCTGATGGAGCATGACAATGAAAGCAGCCTTGAGGTAAACACTAATCAATAATTAGATGACTCCAGCATGACACTGCAAACACTATAGACTAAATATTGGGCTTACAACCATAAAAGTGGGATGTGTGGCCATGAAGCTTTGGGTTAGTTCTCTGCAGACAACTTTGGAGCATCAGACTGCAGCTGACAGAATCCGACTCCTTCCTTTACCCAGTCTAATTGGCCACTAGGTTGGCATGAGCACCAGTAAAACTGATAACTATAACACCGGCTGCAGGACGAATGGGTGGGTGAGTGTGAATGCTGTATTTGCAATAAACATGGTGTCTTGCCTTTGCCCCTGGAAAAGATGCTGGGTGCTTCTTACAAGCATAACAAGATTTAGCCCGGCTGAGGTCCTCTTAAGGGTTATTTGTCTTTCTGATCAATTTGAATTTGGTCAGGACAGGAAGGCTTATGGCTCCTACTCTTACAAAAAATGCCCCTGGAACTTTAACGACCATCTGTCCAATTTGCTGCTGCCCTTTAACGTTGTTCAGTCTGTTTTGCATCTTTCCAGTGTCGGTGTAGAATGCTCCAGTTGTGATCCAGTAGCATTAGCACACTGCTTTGCACACATGTAGCAGCATGCAAATGTCTAAACTGGGCACAAGCAGATGAGAACTGGGCCTTATGTGTGTTTCACCCAAACGAGGGCACTTCTGGAGAACAGGGATATTATTTCAATACCGATTCAGGGAGAAACATATAATTTCATGGGAAACTAATTCCGTTTCCTGATGTTTCCTTAGATGTCTCTCATCTAAGTACTAACCAACTCCAACCCTGCTTTGTTTGCCAAATCTGATGAGATGCCAGCTGAGGATGGCATGTCTGGTTTCAGCCTGCCAAATTAACTTTCTCTTACTTCTATGGTAGCTGAAGCAGGGCAGATACAATTCATTGATTGTTCAGTGTTTCTTTTGGCATATATAATGGGCTTTTAAATTCAGAGACTTCTGGCTGAACAAGCTTTCTAAAAGTTGCACAGCAGGCACCTTCTATAAAAACTCCACCCATACAAAGGGTCTAATGAGCTCCCTCTTCCCTAATCATCAAGATAGTAGCTCAGTGGGGACTAAGGCCAAGTCTACACTAAAAGGGAAAGCAGAATCAAGATACGCAACTTCAGCTATGTTAATTAAATCTCTGGAGTCGACGTACCTTGATTTGAATTTCCCGCAGCAGGAGGCTGACAGGAGCAAACACTCCTATCGGCTTCCCTTACTCCTTGCAAAAGCAGGAATACTGGCTGCTGATAGGGCCGCCCTCTGAATTCGATTTAGCGAGTCTTAACTAGACTCGCTAAATCGAATTCTGTAAGATCAGTCATGAAAGCATCAATCTTCCCTTTAATGAAGACATGGCCCAAGGTATGCTCTCTGCATGACTCTTCCTTCCCTCCAAAGCCATGTGAGAAAGGAGGAAGGCCTCAATATTTGTGCACCATGTTGAAGATGTACCAGTTCAATCTGCACATACGTATACTTTTTAAGATAAACGATTTAAACCTAAACGATTGTTTTGCAGTTCTTGCCTTTCCTTGGGAGCTGCAGATGTAAGCGGGGGAATGGTCCCGCTATTGTGGGGAACTTTCCTGGCTTCTATACTACCCCGGTGAAATGGACCAGTGAAAGGATCTGAGTCCCCGCACCCACTTCTTTTACCCAAAGGCCTCCCTGACCCTGAGGGTTCCCCTTCCACTCTGAGTAGCACAGTCCTCGAAATCCCAACAAGGCTGGGCCCAGGTTTTCTGGGGCTTACTCCCCAACCTTGTAGTCATTTGGGGCAGGGTCTAGGGTGTCCCCACTCCGGGGTGCTCTCTGCACACTGCATGCTTTCTTGACTCAGTGATCATTTCATACAGTTCAAAGCAACTACAATTTATTAAACAACAACTGATTAAAAAGAAAAGAATAAGGAAAAACGAGAAAGGTTAAATGAGAACACACAGTCCTGCTCTGTAGCATGGGGACATCACAAACAGCAGTCTGCAGAGTGTAAGGACAGTTCACAGTCTGTTCCTTATAGGTCCCAGGGCTCTTTTTCAGGCCGTGGCTGTGCTGCAGGGGGGCTGCAGGTTGGACACACTTGCTCTGGCAGTGACCACACGGCCTCAGGCTCTAGGTGGCAGGACCCCTCTCCCAGTTGGAGTTACAATCCCTCTCCAAGTCTGGCCTGCAGGGCCTCTTGGCTGGTGGCGTATCCCTGCCCAGAGCCTCTTTTCCCCCCTTTGCTGGTCCCAGCTGTTCACCACACCTAGCTGCAGACTGTGCTGCTTTGCCAGACTCCAGTTCCTTGTGTTGCTTCTCTGACCCCTTTGGCTTTCTGGTCACTGCAGGTCTGCTGCTCAGCACAGGGTCTGCGCTCCTTGGGCAGTGTGTGTGGCTCTGTCATTGCAGGTCTGCCCCTCAGTGCAGCTTGCACTCCTTGGGCAGTGTGTGTGGCTCTGTCATTGCAGGTCTGCCCCTCAGCGCAGCTTGCACTCCTTGGGCTGTGTGTGTCTGGCTCTGACACTCAGGACCGTCCCGAGCCATTCGTGCGCCCTGGGCCCTGGGAGTGCAGCCCCGCCCCCGGGCGCCCGGTGCATGTGTGGCCCCGCCCCCAGGCGCCCGGCGCATGCATGGCCCCACCCCCAGGTGCACGGCGCATGCGTGGTGCCGCCCCCGGCCCGCCCGGCAGCTCCGCACGGCGCCCCCTATAATGGGGCGCCCCGGGCGGTAGCCCGGTCAGCCCATAGCTTGGGCTGGCTCTGCTGACACTGCAGGTCTGTCTCTCCACACAGCTTGCTCTTCCTGCTGCTCTTCTTAGCGCTCTCTCCTTTTCTCACAGAGACCCAGAAAATCCCAGCTCGAATGGAGGATGGGACCTGGCCTTCTAATTCTCTCCTTGATCTGTCAATCAGGCTGAGCTGGAGTGTTGGCCTCTTCCCATTGTCCCTGGGGTCTGTCAATCTCAGGGCCCTGATTTCTCATGGACCCTTCCCCTTTTGGTACTGGGAGCTGGCCAACCAAAAACTCCCACTGAGTTTTAGTAAGGGGCTAACAGTCCCCTTACACAGAGATAGCATGCATGTCTTTCCATGGGAACTGCATAAACAGCACTCTACAGTTACCCAAAGCTAGAAACCTCTGTCAGGATTTTGTGACTCTCCTGGATGAGTTGCCACTTTGCACATCCCTTTACTTGAGAGACCAACCAAGCTACTTCCTGAGGTCCATGAAGGGTTATTTGTCTGTCTGATCAATAATGAATGTGAAAATGGGGCCAGTGGTCTCAGCCCAGTTCCCTTGTGGACAGATGACAAAACCTATTAGCACTAATTGGCACTCTTGTTAAAATCACCCACATGAAAATGTCAGTGTTTTCAAAATGAAACATTCCCCTGAACACAGGGTCTTACTGTTTTAATTGCAGCTCATTGCAGGGGGCTCTCCTTATATGTGGCGGTGCATTAGACACTAAAGCTGCTTCTGTGTATGGTTGAGCCTGGAGCACTGGAAATGGCTGTTTTTCAGACAGAAAAAAAAAAGGCTGAAAAGACACGAAACATGAATCACCTGGCCATTTCTCCGGATGTTAAGTAGCCTGTGGCTCTTTGTCCAAGTGTATTTCTCATAGTGACCCTTGTTAAATCACCATATACTTCCACCATGCCCCTGTTTCATTCAGAGCACTCAAGATTCATATCCTGTGTAATGCACGAATACAAAGCTGTATCTAGAGCAGTGTGTAGCTTGGGAATCCAAGTCTGTGGGGCTGGCATGAACTATTTTTTCCTTGGCCCTGGTAGATTTACATTCTCTGGCTGAGTCTAGACTGGCAAGTTTTTACGCAAAAGCAGCCGCTTTTGCGGAAAAACTTGCCAGCTGTCTACACTGGCCGCTTGAATTTGCGCAAGAACACTGACGATCTGATGTAAGATTGTCAGTGTTCTTGCGCAAATACTATGCTGCTCCTGTTCGGGAAAAAGCCCACTTGCGCAAATGTATTTGCGCAAGAGGGCCAGTGTAGACAACTCAGGACTGTTTTGCGCAAAAAAGCCCCGATGGCAAAAATGGTGATCGGGGCTTTCTTGCACAAAACCGCGTCTAGACTGGCACAACGCTTTTCCGCAAAAGTGCTTTTTTGCGCCAAAAGCGTCGTGCCAATCTAGATGCTCTTTTCATAAATGCTTTTAACGGAAAAACTTTTCCGTTAAAAGCATTTGCGGAAAATCATGCCAGTCTAGATGTAGCCTCTGAGTTTTGTTTTGAATTTCAGGTTCAAACAAATCTTAAAAAAAAAAACCCCATGAAATCTAGCCCAGGTTATTGAGTTGGGGGTGGAAATAGTGAAAAAGCACATGGTTTTATCTGGTTCCAAGAGGAAGCTATAACCGACCCCTGTGTTTGTTGAAAACTTGGGCCTCCAGGCTTGTATGGCTGTTGACCAAGGCTCATGAGACACAGAAAACTTTGCAGCAAAACAGAGGTGCAAGTTTTGGCTTCATAGCGACATCTAAAAGGGCTGTACCCCCCGGTTATGTTGCAAATCTTGTGTGTGGGTCTAACTCACTTCCCACTAAGGTGAGACACACAACCTGCTGCTCTGAATGCCAGGGAACACCAACAGGCAACAGTCCAAGAACAGCATCAATTCTCCAGAGCTGTCATAAACCCTGTAATTTTGCAGGTTGGAGTGACACGGAATAGCGCCAAAATAATGCCTACGTGCACCTTTTCATTTTGAAACATTGTTAATTCCCTTATACCTGGTTGCACATGTTGAACCTCTCTAGTGCGGCACTCTCTGATCCAGCAAAATCTGTGTTCTGGCATGATTTCAGTTAGCCAGATGTCCGCTTATCATGGGTGTGGACAAGTTTCCCGCGGTCCCATAAAGTTTGCTTCCAGCCACCAACCCTGGCTCTCAGTGTTCTGTGCTGTTATTTAGGTCTAATTGACCCCTAAATGTCTTCTCAGAGCCCAGCAAGCAGTGGCAGTGTTGGTAATGCTGCTAGACAATATTGACCTCCTGTGGTTTGGCAAATTCTCTGGTTCGGCAGTGGTTAGGACCAGAGAGGTTCAAGTTGTACTCAGCAGGCCATATGGAGAACAATCATTTCACAGAGTAAGATCACTGATTGCAAAGTTAAGTTGTTACTTAACGAATGCCCAAGGGACACATCTGGGGCCTCAAGGTGATCAAAGACAGATCTAGCTTTGTAAAGAGTGACTTTACTGTTGGTGAAAGCTGCCATCGAACAACCCTGGAAACTGAACGTTTCCATTTACCCGGGAGAGAAACAGTGGGAGCAGAGGTAGTGCGAGCTTCTATCCCACAGTGCCTCAGGGCTACTCTGGAAGGAACACCTTTCTGGGGAGAAAGGGGATTGAGGGAAGGTCCTCAGCTGGGGAAATTGACATAGTTTCACTGACTTTCAGTTCTTAGTCATCATGGCCCAATCAATCCTTGGCACCTTTGCAGTGCCTACAACAGAGGGGTCAATCGATGTAAATTGCCCTTCGATACCAATTAAAATAAAACAGAGGCACATGGTACTTACTCAATATATCCAAAGGAAAATGATTACTTTTAGTGCTTCAGGAGCCAATCATCTGAGGTGCTGAGCAACCTCAGTTCTCACCAGTGGGGGCTGAAAGCATCCAACCTTTTCAAAGACTAGACCTAGAATTTGTAATGGGCAGAGTAAGGAATTGTTTATAGAGTTCCCTATATGGTGCTAGCTGTCTGCGCACCTGGAATTAGAGTAAAATACAGGAATAGATTTTAATGCCAAGAGATTTGGTGGCAAGCAACCTCTTCTGTTTCTGGTTACAGACAAGTCCTATATTTTGACCTATAGAAATCAGTGGAGAATAGGTCCCCTTTATGTACTATAAATACAAGCTATCAGAAGGTTTTCTTTCTTTCTTTCTTTCTTTCTTTCTTTCTTTCTTTCTTTCTTTCCACACACATATATAACTAATCCCACTGTAAATTCTGTTGAAGATTTAAATTACAAAAACACAAAAGTATCTAATTCTATATAGATTATTAGACTAATGTCCACAGATTTGTCTTACATTTCTATAAACTCCTCTTGGTTTCATCCCTAATAAATGCTATGAGTGTCCTCCCCCCACATAACTGAATAGGTGGCCAATTTCTATTCTTGTTACATTATCAGATGTGACCGTTAGGTGTCAGACTTTTCTCACCATAGATGACATCTGGTGTCTGAAATGTCCCATAGAGATGCAGACAGCAATTTACATAGTTTCTTATAGAAAACATTTTTGTGCATGTGTACAGGTGACAAAGCGCTTTGAGCTTCTTGGGCGTAAGGAGGGGTAACTCCCTTGACTTTCAAAGGACTAGACACATGAGGAAGGATGACTTGCATAGTTGGATAGCAGGGTCTGCAAAATGCCATGCATACTATAATGTTGCATATATCAAACATTTGTAGCCGATGTGACTTGCCATAATTTGCAAATTATATAGAAAAAAAGTCATTAAAAAAAAAAGAGCTGTACTTTGAATAGAATCAAGACAGGTGCGTGCCAAACCCAAGCATGTGTGTGATCTTATTATTTCAACCCTGGTCCTTTCTTCCCCTCTTTTTTTTTTGTTTCTTTGACTTGTTGTGTCACTTCTAATATAGAATCGTAGACCTGGAAGGGACCTCGAGAGGTCATCAAGTCTAGTCCCTTGGCCCTCACAGAACCATCTAGATCAGTGGTTCCCAAACTTTTTGGCAACATGCCCCCTTTTTGATTTTTGAAAAAACCCTCACGCCCCCCCCACCCCAAAAAATAGCAGCAAAACTTGTTGAGCAAAAAAAAAAAAAGGAACTGACAGGTGCAGCAAAACTTGATGGGGAAGGCGGGGACTGGGTCACATCGCGCCCCCCTGGAATTTCTTCACGCCCCTCCAGGGGTGCACGTCCCCCAGTTTGGGAACCCATGATCTAGATCATCCCTGACAGACGTTTATCTAACCTGTTCTTAAATATCTCCAGTGATAGAGATTCCACAACCTCTCTAGGCAATTTATTCCAGTATTCAACCACCCTGCCAGTTAGGAAGTTTTTCCTAAATGTCCAACCTAAACCTCCCTTGCTGCAGTTTAAGCCCATTGCTTCTTGTCCTGTCATTAGAGGTCAAGGAGAACAATTTTTCTCCTTCCTGCTTTAGGTGCTTGAAAGCTGCTATTGTGTCCCCTCTCAGTCTTCTCTTTCCTAAACTAAACAAGGCCAAGTCTTTCAGTCTTCCCTCATCGCTCATATTTTCTAGACCTTTCATCATTTTTGTTGCTCTTCTCTGGACCTTCTCTAATTTCTCCACAACTTACTTGACATGTGGTGCCCAGAACAGGATACAACACTCCAACTGAAGCCTAATCAGCGCAGAGTAGAGCGGAAGAATGACTTATTGGCTATGTCTATACTGCGCTATTTTGCGCAAGAAATATGCAAATAAGGCGAAGTGTGGAATATCTCTGTGCCTCATTTTCATACTTAACGAATGGCCTCTTTTTGCACAAGATGCTTTTGCACAAAAAGGAGCTGTCTATACAGCTCCTTTTTGCACAAAACCCCACTCTTGCGCAAGAGCCATTCTTCCTGAAAAAAAGAGGAAGAACGGCTCTTGCGCAAGAGGGGGGTTTTGTGCAAAGAGGAGCCGTGTAGATAGCTCCTTTTTGTGCAAAAGCCTCTTGCGCAAAAACGGAGCCTCATTAATTATGCAAATGAGGCGTGGTGATATTCCATGCTTTGCCTCATTTGCATATTTTTTGCGCAAGAGGGAGCAGTGTAGACAAAGCCCCCGTGTCTTTCTCATCCCAGAATGATGTTTGCTTTTTTTTGCAACAGTGTCACACTGTTGACTCATATTTAGCTTCTGGTCCACTCTGACTCGTAGATCTCATTCAAGCCAGTACCATGCCTTCTGATTGGTTCTGCAGAGCATCTGTCACAGCTCGGCATCTGTACAAACAATACAAAATAACAACAACATAGTAGGATCCTGACCTTTTCAGTATTGTACAATTTTATTGGGGCCTCGCCCTCAGAGAGAGCCTGTATACTCACAAGCCCTGTTCAGAATGTCCAGTCAATCAAAACAAAGAACACAGAGGACATTAATAGGCCAGGACTGCGTCAGTTTTATGACAGTAACACTCCTCTGAAAGCATATCTGTTTTATGTGTCACAGAAGCTTGGGAACATGGCAGAACACCGAGGGATTCATTGGGGGGACTTAGAGCCAATATCTTTTTTTTTTTTAAATGAATCATTTGTGCCATCCTGCTGGAGAATTTCCCACGGCGCTGCTTTGATTTCAGCCCCTAGCTGCAATATAAACACAGAGCATTAGGAGCTGCAACAACGGTCGGTGAAGTCGATTCAAACTGGGGCTGTGTGCTTCAAAATGGATGGTTTAAAGCCTGAGATCAAATAAGCACAGTGGGAAACAGACCTTTATCACTACATGAAGGAAAAACATAATGACACTGAGCTGCTGCTCTGTGCCACGTATTTCAGAAGGAAATTGCTCTGCTTTGACTTTTCACTAGGCTCACTGCAAACTTTTCAGTGGAATTGGGTGGACAGAAAAAACATTCTGCCCTCAAACTACCCAGCTTTCCTCTTTATTGTTGTTCTGACTGTTTTACTGACCACACGGTTATGGAGGAACAGCCTTTTTTAGCTGCAGTTATACTGTCTCACCTGTAGAAAGTGCCTGTCTTGTCCATTTGCTTCAGGAACACAAATATCATTTTTGCCACCTGTAAGATGGTACTCAGCAGCTGTTAGCCAAGCCAGGGCCTCCCTGCAGGAAAAAGGACGGAGAGGAGACTGAAACGCCAAAGAGAATTTTAGGGAGGCAGAACGTGGCCAGAACACACATGGTTAACAAATACCCCACATCTTATGAAAAGCGTTTTGGGGTCAGCACGCTGGTCTTACATCTCACCTGAGAGTTGCCCCTAGTGTTATACCGGGATGTTGATTCGATACTGATTCACAGGGAAAAGGCTCCCCTACTGCAGGGGTGGCCAACCTGTGACTCTTGAGAAATGCGGCTCTCAGGGTTATGGCTTGTTCGGAGCCGCATGCCCGCTTTGTGCACACGCCCCAGTTCCTGCAGGGAGAAGTGCCTGGCTGTGGTGGTGACAGCTCCGGTGAGACCCAAGCATTGAGTTAGAATGGGAGGGGCCTGGAGGTGCCTGGCTCTGGGGGAAGGGGAGGGCATTAGGTTAGAGTGGGAGGAGCTGGGGGCCTAGGTCTAGGAGAGGAGGAGGCATTGTGTTGGGGAGCTGGGGTGCCTGGCTCTGGGGAGGAGGGCATTGGGTTAGAGTAAGGGAGCTGGGTCTGGGGAAGGGGAGGGCATTTTGTTGAGGGGTGCTGGAAGTGCCTGGCTCTGGGGAGGGGAGGGCATTGGGTTACAGTGGGAGGAGCTGGGGTGGCTGGGTCTGGGGAGGGGAGGGCATTGGGTTAGAGTGGGGAGCTGGGGAGCCTGGGTCTGGGGAGAGCATTGGGTTAGAGTGAGGGGGAGCTGGGGGGAGGGCCTGGTTCTGGGGGAGGGATGTGTGGCTCTTTGTGCTACTATCCACAGCTCTTTTGGCTCTTCGTGTCTAACTGGTTGGCCACCCCTGCCCTACTGTTACATATATGTACAGCATCTAGCACAACCACACCTTGATTGTGGCCCTTAGGTGACACTGCAAGACAAATAATAAATAGTAATTTATAATCTTGAGGCCAGAGCCACAGTTACTGCAAACTGGCAGAGCTCCGTGGAAATCAATGGGGCTTTGTCCGTTTGCACCGAGTTAGGATCTGGTCCTTTTAGTCAACTTGTATGTAAAGCCTTGGTCTTGCTCTCATTGAATTCAATGCATGTTTTGCCAGTGACTTCAGGGGCACCAGAAACAGGCTTTATGAATGCGGGCCTAATGCTGATCTCAGACACCTGGTCCGATATAAGTGTAACTCTACTGATTTCCATGGGACTACGGCTGATTTAGCTGGATCAGAATCTGGTCCGGAGTTAGCCTTTTGAACTTATAGTCTTAAAAATCATCTTTATTTGTTACATTGTGGAGAGCTTTGCCCAACACCTTCCAGGGATACGCTGCTATTTTTACAATTTGTAGACTCTCTTGACTGCAAACAACTGGGACTTCTCTTCAGTGAATTTGTAACACAGCAGATTTTCAAAGCTTACAGTGGAAGCTCACCAAAAAGTTAACTCTTTCAGGGATCTGTTATGAAACTCCATGAACTGGTGTTCCGTCCATAGACCAATATATGCAATTGCTACAGGACCCTGCATCCCAGATGATGCATGGATCTAAATGTCTAAGGGTCAAAACTTGAGGCACGTGACAATTTATTTTAGTAGCTGAATATATCGTATCTGCTATGCACCGTTTGTCGGGCTTTTGAAAATGTTGGTGCATCAGTAATGGATATTTTCAGCAGTGCCAGGCACGATTCTGATCTCAGTTTTACACCAATACAACTCAAAGTCAGTTCCAGCTACACTGTCAAACTCACAACTGCAGGATGTCCTCCAGGGTCCGTCCCGCCCCTGAGACAGGTTGAAATGTTACCATCCCAGCTCTGGTGCTATCTAGTGTTAACTACAAGCTATTCCCCACTGGCAGAGCTCTGTCTTCTGAAAAGACTTACATTCCTAAGTTGTTAAATGATTGAGAATTTAATTTAATCTCAGAGACGGCACCTGCAATGGCACAGCACCTCCTAACATCATCTTGGCCATCAATTCAGCGGTGACTTAGGCCATGTCTTAGAATCATAGAATCCTAGGGCTGAATGAGACCTCAGGAGGTCCAATCCCCTGCCCAAAGCAGGACCAATCCTAACTAAATCATCCCAGACAAGCCGAGACTTAAAAACCTCTAGGGATGGAGATTCCACCACCTCCCTAGGGAACCCATTCCAGTGCTTCCCCACCCTCCTAGGGAAATAGTTTTTCCTCATATACAGCCGAGACCTCCCCCACTGTAACTTGAGACCATTGCTCCTTGTTCTGCCATCTGTCACCACTGAGAACAGCCTCTCTCTATCCTCTTTGGAACCTCCCTTCAGGAAGTTGAAGGCTGCTATCAAATCCCCCCTCACTCTTCTCTTCTGCAGACTAAATAAGCCCATATGCCTCAATCTCTCCTCATAGGTCATGTACTCCAGCCCCCTTATCATTCTGGTTGCCCCCCACTGGACCCTCTCCAATGCGTCCACATCCCTTCTGTAGTGTGGGGCCCAGAACTGGACACAATTCTGTCTTCACTGGGCAGTGATCCATCCAGCAGGGGTTGATTCATCACATCTAGTATAGACACGATAAATCAAATGCTGAGCACTGTCCCATCGAATCCAATACTCTGCCATAATGAGAAGGGTAAACAGAGTCAACGGAGGAGCATCAGCTGTCGACTTACCGCTGTGAAGTTACTGCGGTAAGCAGACCCAAGTACGTTGACATGAGCTAAGTTATTCACATAGCTGAAGTTGCATAACTTAGATTGATGGCCGGCACTAGTGTAGACAAGGCCTTAGAGAGAAGAGCACCTAATGGAACCCAGCTGAACTTTTTGAAGGAAACATTTTAATGTTACCCCTTATTTTGGATGCACTTGAATTTTACTGTTGGGGCCCTGGCATATCTCCAATGGTGACAGTTTTGACCATGTGCAATATCTGACTTACCATCCCCTTCTTTTATTAGCTGGCAAGGGCTGGAAATATTGATTGTAAAAGGGCACTCAAAAAACGTTATGTAAGAAGGGTTTATTGGCGCCTTCTGGAGCATAAAGCAGATCTATTCCTGTTCTTCCTGGAAACATTAAGAAAAACAAGTTGATATTGAGAGAGATGTTTCCTCTGGGCAGGGATTGTAACTGATGTCATCGGGTGCTTAACATTCAGCCCATCTGATATTATCACTCATTCCATGTTTGATCCCTTGGCTGCTTGCCAAAGCCTTTAGCTAATTATCGACTCTCATCTATTTTCTGCATTTATCTAGCCCATTGCATCGTGGTGCCTAGGCACTGGTCACAGATGTGAATGCTGAATGAAGTGTGTTGGGGTTTGTTATTATTAACTAATTGTGTTAACGATAGCAACGAGACTATCCCAACCAAGGTTGTGTCTCCAGGTGTTGTACACAGAGTGAGAGACAGCCCTTACTCTTAAAGAGCCAGTAGTTCAAAAGACAAACAAAGGGTGGCAGATTTTACAGATGGGGAACTGAGGCATAAAGAGAGTAAGTGACTTGACCAAGGTCACACAGGGAGCCTGAGGCAGAGTCCTGTATATGGGCCTATTTCTCCACTCCATGATCTGGTCTAACCTCATGACTTCTTTGGAATTACACCAGCCTGGCACAGGAGAGTGAGGCTCATAGTTTTATTTAGCTCTGGTCACTGGTTGGTGGAAGTTTCCCTAGTCTAGCTCTGCCAATGCATTTCATCTCTGAACTTCATGGTTCCTCCCGATTCCACTGCTGGGTCTGCAATGAGCGGAGACAATGGCTGAGCAGAGCAAATGTAATTGTTTGGTGCTTTCTGTAAGAGAAACCAAGTTTCTAGAGATGAAGGGCCTGTTTATTAAGCTACCTGGGTAGTCATTCATCTTGCGAATGCATTTCAGAAATCATTTGCCTCGGGAAGCATGACATTTAGTTCATATAGCAAAAGAGGTGCAGAAAGGCCCGGCTTTGTTCAGATATGGGGCGTTGGTCAGATTGGATGATGTGGCTCAAAGAGACAAAGGATGTGGGTTTTTTGCCATTTACTTGGCATCTTTTCCATTTTGCTAGGTTCCCCTGCGCGGAGCTGTTCCTTGGGAAAATCTAGGTGAGACGGTGGCCATGTTTAATGTCACCTTTCCTTCCCTGGGCATCACACAGTTTGAACCAGTGGCAAAGGAATAAGCTCCAGCGTGGAAGGCAAAGACAAGGCATGAGGCCTAGTTCTTTCTGTTATTCTTCTTCCGGTCAGCAAAGCACATTGAGGGGAGCAAGGGAAGGAAAGCCATGAGCAGCTGGGAGAAACCATGAGGAAGGAATCTGCTGAAAGGAGTTAGAGCTGGGTGGCAGCGAACTAGGGAGAAATAAAAGTAGAGAAACCCCATCGTCGTGTGTACCACCATTTCCTTGGGGCAGAGATAAATGTGGAGGCCTAGATTCTGAGTGACTACTCAAGTGAGTAAGAGTACCCACTACACCCCTGCATAGGGCACCTACAGCAGTGTTTCTCAACCAGCAGTACGAGTACCCTTAAAGAAGTCTGGGGGGTATGTCAACACAACTGAAATTTGGAGAAAACTGAATTTTTGTTTTAAGTTTTACAGCGCTTTATTATTTTTGTACTTTTTACACACACCACCACCACCACCTAATGCTTGCACAAACTGCTTCCATGAACTCAAAGCCTTTTCTTGAATTATATCACCATTCACAGGTGCTCGTTTTTGTGCCATGTCCTCAAAGAATCATAGATTCACAGAATACTAGAAGTGGAAGGGACCTCGAGAGGTCATCAAGTCTAGTCCCCTGCCCTCATAGCAGGACCAAGCGCCATCCAGATCAGTGTTTCTCAACCAGTGGTACAAGTGCCCTTGGGGGTACTCAAGATAAGTCTGGAGGGTACATCAACACAACTGAAATTTGAAGAAAACTGAACTTTTGTGTTAAGTTTTACAGCTCTTTATTATTTTTGTACTTTTTACACCCCAAAATTTCATCACCTGCCCGACTACGATTAATTTATTTAAACAAATGTGTTACAATGATAGAAAAAAATTGTGTGTGTCTGAAAACTGTAGGTACTGGGGGGTACTTTTTTTTTTTTTTTTTTTGAAAAAGGAGTATTTTATAAAAAAAAGTCTGAGAAACACTGACCTAGACACTTCAGCAAGACAGACAGGAATAAATAGAGTTATCAACTAGCTTACCCCTCCCTGGAGCATATGGGTGGGGTACGGACTCATTCTTCTTTATCCACTGGCTGGTGCAGTTTTGTGGCTGCGAGTGGCGTTGTAGCTTGCCACAGATACAGGCCCTCTGCCAATTTATACCAGCTGCGGATCAGGCCTTGTGTTGCTTTCTGTCGTATTGCGTACCTTCTTCTGCTTTCCTGTCCATGCGATGCTAGTTTGGTTCTGTGCCAGGCTGCCTCTCGTGGTGCCAGGCTGCCTCTCATGATGGCCCCAGGGAAGAGTTTGCAGGAAGCAGAAACCTGACACTCGGTCAGGGCCTAATGCTCCCAGAGTGGCTTAATGACCCTGCAGAAAGAGACCAAGGACAGGAGGAGACAAGCACCGAGGCTGTAAGATGGAAGGAGGTCTCTTTTTAATTACCACTTCACATTTCCACCAGGGTCATTTATATGAATGTCACTAGTGCATCTATGGAGAGGCAGAAGTAATACCGGTCCAGCTGAGTCACAAAATTGCTTTCTGGGCTGTTTTATTTCAAGCTCAGAGGGCCACGTGGGCTGTTCCTATAGCTGCATCTTTTCCCCATGCAGCCAAATTTCCACTGCTCCCCCAATCCTATTCTTTACAGCCGGGTTGAATTTGTGCTGTTCACAATACAATAGCCAGGACCTCAGCCTGAGACCACACTGGGCAGGTGCATATGTGTAGTCAGCCTGTGGAACTCCTTGCCAGAGGAGGCTGTGAAGGCTAGGACTATAATAGAGTTTAAAGAGAAGCTAGATAATTTCATGGAGGTTAGGTCCATAAAAGGCTATTAGCCAGGGGATAAAACGGTGTCCTTGGCCTCTGTTTGTCAGAGGCTGGAGAGGGATGGCAGGAGACAAATCACTTGATCATTGTCTTCGGTCCACCCTCTCTGGGGCACCTGGTGCTGGCCACTGTCGGCAGACAGGATACTGGGCTAGATGGACCTTTGGTCTGACCAAGTGCGGTCGTTCTTATGTTCTTATGTTCTTATATTAATGATATTCATTCCCTTCCAGCTTCCTTAGCCACCTGTAGTGCTGGGTGCTTCTGTTATTATGGGCCAGATTCTGCACTTGCTTACAGTCCCAGGAAGTCATGAGTATCCCATGAGGTATAAGCCAGCGCAGAATTTGGTCAGAGGAGCTGAGTTGACACAGGGAAGGAAAAATATACATAAGTAATGTCTAACAAAGCCTGACTACATCTAGAAATGACATGAGTTCCTAGGCCTCATCTCAAAAAAGATATCTTGGTGTTGGAAAAAATTCAGAAAAGGGCAACAAAAATGACAAGGGGTTTGGAATGGGTGCTGTATGAAGAGAGATGAAAAAGACTGGGACTTTTCAGCTTAGAAAAGAGGAGACTCAGGGTGGATATGATAGAGGTGTATAAAATCATGACAGGTATGGAGAAGGTGAATAAGGGAAAGTTATTTGCCCCTTCCCATAACATAAGAACTAGGGGTCACCAAATGAAATGAATAGGTAGTAGGTTTAAAAGAAACAAAAGGAAGTTTTTCTTCATGCAGTGCACAGTCAACCTGTGGAACTCCCTGCCATGGGATGTTGTGAAGGCTAGGTCTTTAACAGGGTTCAAAAAAGAACTAGATATATTCATGGAGGTTAGGTCCATCAATACTTATTAGCCAGGATGGGTAGGAATGGTGTCCCTACCCTCTGTCAGAGACTAGAAATGGGTGACAGGAGAGGAATCACTTGATGATAACCTGTTCTGTTCACTCCCTCTGAGGCATCTGGCATTGGCCACTGTCGGCAGACAGGACACTGGGCTAGATGGACCTTTGATGTGACCCAGTCTGGCCGTTCTTATGTTTATGAGCTAGTGAAAAGGGCATAACTGTGACTCAGGTAGACCTAGGTTCAGTTCACAGCTCAAACACTGACTTTCTGTGTGACCTCTGGGCAAGTAACCCAAGCTGCACCATGCCTCAGTTTCCCAACTGTAAAATGGGATAAGAACTCCCTGCCTCACAGGAGCATTGTGAGGCTCAAAATCTGCTCGCGATTGGGAGGCACTCGGATACGCCAGTGCTGGGGCCCACACAGACACCGATCCAGATAAGTTTAGTGGCTAATACCACTGGACCTGCCAGCTATGTGTGTCCAGCTGGGAATCAACCCTTCCTGTTGATGTACAGTTCTCCTTTCTGGTCTTCCGGGGATATGAGGTTTCTGACCTCAGACCTGTCAGTGGTCCAGGCCTGAGGCTGAGACATTTCTGAGGAAGAAAATTCCGCCCTTTACAGGGAGAAAAAAGGAAACATTTTTGGGGTGGCAGCTCTCCGGAACATTCCAAGCGTTTTGGAATGACAGAATAAGGTCTGGTGGAGATGGGTCAGGGTGAACGTTGTGCCTGCACAGAGGCCACGAAGTGCTAGTCCGTGATACTATTTAGGCAGAATTATGTGTCCCATAGGCCTCGTCCTCGCTCTTTGTCGCGGGTTGGATTTCACCCTGAGCCAATAAATGGCAAATCAGGCAGCCAAAGGTGCTTAGCTCCACAAATTACAGCCTGAATGTTGTGGCAGTGTCCATACTGGTGTGTTTTGGGATCTTGTCCCTCAGGATGTCTTCAGGACAGTCAGCTCTATGTAGGAGCTCATTCCTTCCTTCAGATACACAGCTGAATGGTCGGAACTAGCAGGGACTGGCTCCTTCTACCGGAGAACGGATGCTTTCAGGGAGTTTTTCGGAAGCCAGTTAAAAAGGCAACCTCTTCATTCGAAAAGACTGGATCAGAGCCCTCAGTTCATTTCCCTTCCCTTCTGGACGGCGGTAATATCAGTGACGAATGAGATTTCATCAGGGCTCTCAGCTCATGCCACAGCATTACGTCTGAGGTACACTACGGTACAGGCACTAGGTTTTCCACGTTTGTGTAGTTCAGGGTTGACAGCTTTTAGATTAAAAAAAAATCTTGTCAGGAATCGCTTGCTCACAGTCCTGGCCTCTGTGCATGAACGCGCCTGGGTGTATGGGCGGACTTGTGGACTATGTATGCATTTATAAATAAATGAGCATCTGGCCTGGGCCCACCCTCTCCCCTCAGCTGGGAATGATCAGTTTGGAATCAGGTGATTATAAAAACTACCAAGTAAACCAGCTGGGGAGAAAGCTGCCAGGAGTCCCCTGGGGGTAGCGACAGGAAGCAAAATTGCTTCTGAGGCAGGCCCTGGAGAAGACTGTGACTGTCACGAGAGTCTTCTGTAAAAACAGATAGACCCCAGTTTACGGGGAAGGGACAATTGACGTGCTTGGTTGGTTTCTGTGTTGAAGAAACAAAGATGAAGCCCCGAGAAGAGGGTTGAACCAAGTGTCATTTTGCCCGGGGCTGAGAGAACAAGCCAGCATCCTTCAGCTCCTATTCCGGCCGCTCTCTATCTGCCTTTGCATGGCCCTGTTTCCTCAACCTTGTCCACAGGCTTCTGTCACTTGGCCCCTACTCCACACACGTCCCCTCAGGGAGCATCCACAAAAGCACAAACTCCGTCCACATCTCACTCCCTCAGAAAGGCGCATGTCTGATGTGTTGCTTGCAGTAAAGCAAGTGGGCTAATTTATCGCCTGGCTGCCATTGCTCTCCCTTCTCGCCTTGGTCTACTTGTCTGCCTGTCTTTGGCGCAGGAGTGCCAGGGCAGAATCCATCCTTCCTGTGCATTTGGAAAGGGCCTCACATGACACTGTGCTTGTCTAGCAGGGATGTTGTCTTGTGTGCTTTTGTAACCCGCACAGCTCGGAGGTGTGGTGTTCTGTCCCCTCTAATGGCACCAAGACCACTGAGAGAGAGAATGATGAGTCTTCTCTGCAGCCTTACCTACAGGCTATGGGATTGTTTGCTCATGCACTTAACTCCGGGTTTGATCCTGAGTCCTGTCAGTGTTACACTCGACCCTCTTTCCATGCATTTAAATGGGCCTGAACCTGTACAAAATTGAGCACATCCTGCACGCAATGTTCCCTCTAATCTTTTCCATCCACATGCAGATTTTTTTCATCTGCGGGTGGAATAAATTTTTCTACATGCACCGAGTCATGTGTGAATGTGCACCACCAGTAGAAATAAAAACTGAGCTGTGGGCGCTCTGCTAATCAGCAGGCCAGCATTTGATTCTCTGCTGAGTGCCCTCACAAGCACACAGCTTACAGGGAATACTGCCTATGAGGTACTAAGCACCATCAGCTTGTGCAGGGCTGGGCAATAATTTTTGATGGGGGCCACGCCAAGATTTTGGTAAGTGGTCAAGGGCTGCACTTTTCTATGGAGGGGGTGTGGGGTCTGGGATGGAGGTTGGGTGCAGAAGGGAACTCGAGGTAGGGGGTTGGGGTTTAGGAGAGGGTGTGGGGTCTGAGAGGGAGTTTGGGTGCAGAAGGGGGTTCGCAGCACGTGAAGCTTCCCCCTACCCTCAGTGCGGAGAGGCACAAGGAGCAGCCAGCCTATGGGTCCAGTAGGATGGTCCACTGGCCGGATTGAAAGGCTTGGCAGGCTGGATCCGGCCTCTGGGCCAGATCTTGCCCACTCCTGAGCTTGTGGGAAGTGTTCAGAGCTTCACAGGTTCTTATATGAGCATCAGTTCTTAATGGGAGACAGCCAAAGTTCTGCCTCATCTGGATGAGATAGTCCCTCTTGTAGAGGCTGCTCCACAGATCCGCAGTGTTCAGCCAACAGCAGACACTGTACTGCATGGAGCTCACGTGTCAAAAGTCTGTCTCTCCTATTTCTGGCATATCTGTCCTCTGTACAACATGTCCTGGCAGCAGGAGCCCACGCAAGACACCGGCAACCTGGCCAGCAGTAAAAATAGAACTGAACTGAAGAACTAGTCAAGGGGCCAGATACTCAGCTGGTGTCAGTGGAGCTATACAAGTCAACACTAGTCGCTTTGGGGCTGCTTTGCTTTGCCAGTTGTATTAATGGGTCGCTGGAGGAGTTGAGGTTCCATCACTTTTTTCCCATGAGGAACCTTCTTCGCTTGCCACCTACCATCTCATCTCAGGCCTGGGAGATTTCTTTTGGCCAAATTTGGGTGGTGTGGGGGAGGGAAAGGTTGTTACATAAGTTGCAACCCACTTCCCAGTATATAAGCAGCCACATCATACAAATTACAGCTGTAGGTGGTTTCATCTGGCTTCCTCGCTGGAAGACCTGAAGTTGGACTTCCCTTTCCATTCTAGATTTGCCCCCTCTGGGGTAGGATGATGTCATATGGGCAGGAAGCAGCTTGAGGGATGGCTATAAGGTGCTTAGATATGCTGGAGGAGGAGGAGGACGTTATAGGAATGAGTATGAAACAGAGGGATCCTTGATTTTGTTAGCTTGGAAGATCCAATTCTGCTATGAGACAGGGACTTGGATTCCATGGTCCCTTATGCCTCGTTAGCAGAGCACCACTAACAAAGACTTTATTACTGGTGACACCATCAAGAGCAGCAAGACATCAGCTGGATTTTCCAATTCCAGGCCAGATGAGCCATACAGACAGTTAGGACAAGTCATCTCATGACTCATGAACTGAACATGTGTGTTCTGGAGCCACTGAAGGGAAACAAAGGATCAGGTCTCTCTTTTTTAGATTAAAGAAGTATAAAAGCAGAATGATTTCTGTGAAACAATAAGAGAAATGCCAGTGAAATGGAAGTTTTTCTTCTTTCTCAGATATCTTGGCAAATTTTCGATACAGAATGTGCAGATGAAATAAACGTCAGGGTTACATTGCAGAATATTCCCACGTAGAATGAATCCAGAGATTCTTTTACTCATTGCTGCTTATATCTTAGTAGCCCTCAGCATCCTCAGTCCACATCAGAGCCCCATTATGTGAGCTGCTGGATTAATACCTACCCCGTGACATAGTCTCTGCCTTGAAGAGTTGATTGCTTCTCATTTTTCACTCAGAGCGAGGTTATTGATGTCAGTTTGGTTTACTGCAAGAGGCAAATGCATTCTTATTAAAAGGTCAGGACATTTTGGTCGGGCAGCGTATTAACATGCACACGTTAGGCAGTTTTTTGGACATCAGAGAAATGCACCTCTTGCTTTTCTGGTGTAAATCAGGAGAACTCCCAACTGCAGTCACACTGGTGTAAGTGAGCAGAGAATTAGTCATCACAGCCACTGTAATATGGGAGTTTATGAAGCTGTCAATCTTCCCATGTTCCCAGCTAACTTAGGTACTTATATGGTTACTATAATATATGAGTCCCTCACAATCCTTGATGCATTTATCCTCACAACACCCTGGGAGGTGCTATTATCCCCATGGCACAGGTGGGGAAACTGAGAGCCCGAGGGAATCAACACTTTGTCCAGTGTTACAAAGGATTTATATAAAACAGAACCACACCCCCAGTCTTTCTGCCTCGTGTAAGAAACTGATCAAAATTTACGTCAGAAAGGAAGACTCATTGCAGTTAGATACTGACGTTATTTGCACTACAGGTTGAACCTCTCTAGTCCGGCATCTTCAGAACCTGCCTGGTGCCGAACCAGAGAATTTGCCGAACCATGGGAGGTCAATATAGTCTAGCCGCATGACCAACCCTTCCATTGCTTGCTGGGCTATTAGAGGACATTTAAGGGTCAATTAGAGCTAAACAACAGCCCAGAACACTGAGAGCCAGGCTTGGCGGCTGTAAACAAACTTTTTGGGACCGTAGGAAACTTGGCCACACCCATGCTAAGTGGACATCTATAGTCAGACAGTGGCCAGTGCTAGGTGCCCCAGAGGGAGTGAACAGAACAGGGAATCATCCCGTGATTCATCCCCTGCTGCCCATTCCCAACTTCGGGCAAATGGAGGTTAGAGACACCAGTGCTACCCTGTTCCTCAGTATTTTCATCTGTACAATGGGAGAATTGACACTGACCTCTTTTGTAAAGGGCTTGGAGAGCTCCTCATGGGAAATACTTTATGAGAGCTAGGGATGATGCTGATGGTATCTCATCCATTGTGTTATATAATTGGGCCGTGGCAGATTGAGAGGTGTGCCTGTCTTTCTGTGCCTTGTTTCCCCATCTACAAAACAGTTCATAAGAACATAAGAACTGCTATACTGGGTCAGACCAAAGGTCCATCCAGCCCAGTATCCTGTCTGCCAACAGTGGCCAATGCCAGATGCCCCAGAGGGAAGGAACACAACAGATAAACCTCACGTGATCCCTCCCCTGTCACCCACCTCCAGAGAAACAGAGGCTAGGGACACCATCCCTACCCATCCTGGCTAATAGCCATTGATGGACTGAACCTCCATGAATCTATCTAGCTCTTTTTTGAACCCTGTTAAAATCCTACCCTTCACCACATCCTCTAGCAAGGAGTTCCACAGGTTGACTGTTCCTTTCTCCCATCCTTTGTCCTGTCTGGTTAGACTGTAAGGACACTGGGGCAGTGATGTCTCTTACATTTATGGAGCCCCAGTCTTGGCTAGGACCCCTAAGGGTGTGTCTACAGTGCACTAAACACCTGTTGCATTCAGGGGAGCCGACAACTTCCACAGCTCCTGGGCAAGGTGTGTGAGAGCCCTGGCTCTGCGTCTCCAGAAGAGGTGGAGCTTTGAGCAGAAGGAGTGGGGCAAGGGACAGCCAGTACACAGCCTCAAGCTCCAGGAAGTGCTGGCTCCCACCTGCAGTCCTCAGAGCTGTGTGGCGCATGTGGCCCTCCAGCAGCGATTTAAAGGGCCCGGGGCCCTGACTGCTGCCACTGCTACAGTACAGCAGCCAGGAGGCCTGGGCCCCTTTACATTGTTGGGCCCTGGGCAGTTGCCTCCTTTGCCCCTCCCTATCAGCAGGCCGGGTTGCACTGAATCACAAAGCCTGAGTCAGCTGTTTCTGGCTCATGGAGCTCGGGCTGACGGGCTAAAGGTTGCAGTGTAGACACTGGGGGCTGGAACCCCAGGTTCTGTGACACCCCCCTTCCTCAGAGCCCAGGCTCCAACCCGAGCCAGAACATCTACAGTTTTACAGCCTTAGCCCGGCAGGCCCCAGCCAGCTGACCCACAGCCACTTGGACTGCCGGCCAGACGTACCTTACGGCGGTGCCATAATGAAAATAAAATGATGACGATGATGCAGCAAACAGCCCAGAATCTAGGTCATTCACTCTCCCGTAGCTGCCCTGATTCTGCAGAACTAAGAGCAGGCACTTCCTTGTGAATAAGCTCACCCTTTGTCAATAAAGTCATCTGGGCTGGTGCCTGGGGAGCACAAAGGATGGAAGTAGGGTTGCCAGATACTTTCACAAAAAACTACCGAACATAGCAGGAAAAAAATTGGTTGAGCAAAAAAAAAAAGGGGGGGGGAGGAGGGGGAGACCAAAGTTGTTGAGCCAAAAAAAAAAAAAAAAGAGTTGCACAAAATAAAAGAGTCGCTGCGCCTTTAAATCCCCACGTTTTGTTCCTCTCGCCCCCGCCAGTGGAAGAACGTCCCAAGCAACCTTCTGTCCGAGAAAAAACAGAAAATACCGGACATTTTACATGTCCAGTATTTTCTATTTTACCGACAGAGGCCGCAAATACCAGTCTGTCTGCGCCAATACCGGACACCTGGCAACCCTACGAAAGGGAAAGGGCTTGCTTGTAGACACACTTTCTGGAGCACACTCATGTGTCACCAATTCTCTTTGCTCTCTGTAGATGGCACTCCCGTCCCATCCTGCCATCCTCTGGTGGAACCTGGCAGAGAAGCTGAGATAAGAGTAGCTAGCTAATGAACTTTCATGCATGCTGGCAAAGGGACAAGGGATGAGCTGTGCGGCAGATTTTCCCTTCTGACGGATTACTGCTTCATTTGTAAGAGGAGAACATCTCATTAAGTACATTTCTGACATTTTGTTGCGGGGAAAAAAAAAATCTTGCCAAGTGCACCAGATCCCCGAGCTGAGTTAAATCGTCTCAGGTTTGAGTGTTATTTTTCTGCTTCGGCACACTTGCCGCATCACCGAATTATGCTGTTCTGAGCACCGTTGCTGCTGGGTGGGAGGAACCGTTATTGAGAAACAACATGAAAGAACACAGAGGGTTATTTCTGGAAGAGAGGTGTTGGCTTTATGTCCAAATGTTGCTCAGATTCGGGGCCTTTGTGACAGTTTGAATTGAAGTTGATTTTAAAAATGAATTCAAAGACGCGTGTGGCACAGAGAGGCACATGGATGCAGCCTCCAGCTGCTTTGAGTCTGGGGTTGCGGCAGGCAGGGAGCCTGCCTAAGGGTCCTGCTGGGCTGCTGGCCGGGAGATGCCTAGCTAAACACCTCGTGGCCAGAGCCTGCATCTGGCAGCCCACCTGCTCCTAAACCCCAACGCTCTGCCCCAGATCACCACCCAAATCCTCTGCACTCCCCCTCAAGGCACACTTCCATGCATCCCAATACTCTGCCCCAAGCTCCTTTCTGACCTCCACTTCAGACTCTGCACCCCCTCCATGGAAAAGTGTGGCCCTTGACCATGTACCAAAAAGAAGCTGAACCAAGTCTCAGGCCAGCACCCTCACCCCTGGATCATCCTTCCTCTCCAGTCAGCCCTAACACCGCTCGCTCAGTTCCTGGCTTTAAGGATGACACATGTGGCACATGGAATGGCAGCATCTGCCAGTGGAAGAGTGAAATTGGAACTTGGGCTAATGTCACCGCTATGGGGCTTCTCTTCACATCGGGTCTGGATCACCACTTCCCCTCCCTGGATATCCACACCACTTCCACCCTGACTTGATTAGCTTCATTTATACAAGTCCCCTCTTTCTTTGGTTGTCCTTATATATGTAGCCCACGGTCCGGCGTGCTTCAGGAGCAGGTCTGGGAGCTGCAGGTTGTGGTCGACAAACTGTGGCATGATGGGAGAACTTCCTGGTTCCTGCCAGGATGTACCCTCTGCTCCCCCAGCAGGGTCTCAGCACTGGCTGAGCTGGGAGCGCAAGGCTGCAAGCAGTGAGGAGGCTGCTGGACTGGAATCCTGTTCTCTGTTCTTTACAGCAGAAAGACTGTTCCTGGTGGTTTGTCGGCGTGGGGTTGGTCTGAGGTGCACACTCCCTGACACACAACGCAGAGCACACGAAGCAGCCTCAGACCTAGTCTCCCAAAGTTGGGTAAAAAAGTCACAAGGCTTCCCCCATGTTGAAGAACCTCCTACTGGGCGAGTGAACAGGAGGGGCTAGATATATATATACCCATGCCTTTGTAAATGTCACTCCAATTCATCTGATGAAGTGGGTTTTACCCACCAAAGCTTGCACCCTAATAAATCTGTTAGTCTCTAAGGTGCCACAGGACTCCGCGTTGTTTTTTTTACTTAATAAAGTCTGTTCTTCTCCAGACACACTCTCTCCTTCCCGCTTTATAAAGGACATTAGCCCTTCCCCGGGGGAACCCAAGCCCTCGCAATGTGCTGCTGTTGGGTTCAATGGAAAAACAAAAGAAACAACGAAAGCTAAAAAACAGACTACCCCCAACTGCCCCATCTGCCCCCAACTGCTCCATCTGCCAGAAGGGATAAGAGCAGGGCTCGTTTCAGAGTTTAGTATTCCAAGTCATCAGGCTCACTTTATGAGCCATTCTAATCGTTATGACAGACCGGGGAATCGTTTTTAGTGTTAATTATGCAAATATGCCTTAATGGGAATCTCCAGAGTTAGTTTATTCCTCCCCCACCCACATCCCAATCTGCATCTTAAAAATCACATCTGCCAATCTGCTCATTGCAGATCACACCTGGAAGCCAGAGGCAGATGGTTGTTCTACTCTGGGTAATTTGTGATAAGGCTCTCGCTCTACCAAGAGCCCCTTCTCTGGTGAGGGCCATCTTGTTTTCCTTGTGCTCAATAAAGATAAAACAACCAAATATACATCTCTCACCAGCTTTCAACTCAAGCCGACGAAGACAGACGGTTCTGTCACTCACTTATCACACTTAGTCAGTATCATGTGTTTGCAGAAATAAAGAACGGGCACCGGCAAAATCGGAGTCCCTGCAGATCTTCCTTAGATTGAGGCAAGAAGGAATCACAACAATCTTCTATGTAGGCGGTAAGCTGTTTGGAGACAGGACCACCCTTGTGTTCTCTTTTGTACATCTCCTAGCATGATGGGGTTCCGACCCATACCAGGACTCCTAGACACTACAGAAATACCAATCATTAATAATATATCATAGAAGCCTAGGGTTGGAAGAAACCTCAGGAGGTCATCGAGTCCAACCCCTGCCCAAAGCAGGACCAACCCCAACTCAATCATCCCAGCCAGGGCTTTGTCAAGCTGGGACTTAAAACCTCTAGGGGTGGAGATTCCACCACCTCTCTAGGGAACCCATCCCAGTGCTTCCCCACCCTCCTAGGGAAATAGTTTTTCTTAATCTCCAACCTAGATCTCCCCCACTGCAATTTGAGACCATTGCTCCTTGTTCTGCCATCCGTCACTACTGAGAACAGCCTCTCTCTGTCCTCTTTGGACCCTCCCTTCAGGTAGTTGAAGGCTGCTATCAAATCCCCCCTCACTTTTCTCCTCATAAGCCATGTGCTCCAACCCCCTTATCATTTTTGTTGACCTCTGCTGGACCCTTTCCAATGCATCCACATTCTTTCTGTAACAGGGCCCCCAGAATTGGATGCAAAATTCCAGATGTGGCCTCACCAGTGCCGAGTAAAGGGGAATAATCACTTCTCTAGATCTGCAGGCAATGCTCATCCAAATGCACCCTAATATGCCATTAGCCTTCTTGGCCTGTTGACTCATATTCAGCTTCTCATCCGCTGTAACCCCCAGGTCCTTTTCTGCAGATGAACATTTCATTTGACTGCCAACGTAACTGAGTCCAGCAGGACTCAAGGCAGAATCATATGGAAAGAGCAGCATGAAACCAAACTGGACTATCTGGTGGTGTAATAATAGGCAGCACCTTTGTGCCACAAGATCGAAGGCAATTTGCAACACTGCAGAAGGATGAGCTTGGACCACAAATACTACTCACTTACCGAGCTGAAGGCACTCTGCTAATCAGCTGGGCAACATTTGAGTCTTTCTTGAGTGGCTGCACAAGCACTCAGCTTCCAGGGAACACTGGGTCTTCTAATAATCATGGAGCAGAACTGTACTCATGGCATTTAGGAACGATCTCTTAAAACTAAAGTTCAATCAACAAGGATGGGCTGTTATACAGGATTCAACATTTTCATTAGTGGTGGCTGGTCGGGAATTTTTCGACAATTTTTTTCCATCAGAAAATGCCAATCTATCAAAACTAAAACTTTCTGCAGGAAAGGGTCTGTTCCAGCTGATTTTATTTAATTTATTTTTTTTGTAAAAAAAAAAAAAAAAAAGAAAATGTCAAAATGTGTTGTTTCAACATTTTCCAATAGGAAAAATCCCAGTTTTCCAGTTCAAAATAACGTTGTTTCAAAGTCATAGTAAAATAATTAAAATAATAGAATAGGGCCAAAATTGAAACAGAATATTCCACTATTATAAAAACAAAATGTTTTAATTGACCAGAACCTACATTGGTTTTATTTTTTGATCTTTGGTTTGTAAAAATTTTCAAGATTTCAACTTTTCATCCCAATTCAAGACAGGAAAATGTTTCAAAATCTCAACACTTTTCATGGGTTTGGAAAATGGTTTCCCAGCAGTTCTATTCATAGCACCACTAGGAGGTTGGCTTGGTGAAGTAAATATCTGTATATGAATTTTACAGAGTTGTCGACTCGAGTCCCACGACTAGAACTCAAGTCCAACTTAAGTCGCCTAGGTGACTCGACTTGAGACTCGACTCGGGTTCATTGTTTGTAACTTGAGACTCGACTTGAGACTTACTAATTTTGTTAAATCGACTTGGTGAAAAAATTGTCCAAAAATGCCGATATTGATGGCTCATACAAAAGTGACTTGACATTTTTTAAAGTAAGACTTGAGACTCGACTTGGGACTTGACTCGAAAGTGACTTTAGGGACTCGAGATTCGACTTGAGACTTGAACTGTAGTGACTTGAGACTGGACTTGGACTTGACAATGACGACTTGAAGACAACACTGGAATTTTAGGGAGGGATAAATTAAGACCTGAAGAGGTTGAAGTGTCAGGACCTAGGTCACACAGGGTGTGTCTACACAGCAGCGTTATTTCGGAATAACGGCCATTATTCTGAAATAACAATGCGAGTGTCTACACAGCAATTTCATTATTTCAAAATAAATTTAAAGTAACGGACGGCTCATTCCGACTTCTGTCAACCTCATTCCACGAGGAATAACGCCTCTTCCGAAATAGCTATTTCGAAATAGCGGTAGTGTGGATGCTCCACTGCTGCTATTTCAAAGTAGCTCCTCCCCAGCGCCATTCAAAGTAATTACTCCCTAGTGCTTCCTGGGGCTCTAAATCGAAATAGAATGTCCACATGAGGGGAGCCTGCCTTGGACTAATTTTGAGGCTTCCCTGTTGTGTAGACGTGCTATTTCGAAATAAGCTATTTCGGAGTTTTTCTTCTGGAACAGCTTATTCTGAAATAAGAGTGCAGTGTAGACGTACCCTCAATGAGTCAGAGTTACAGACAAACCGAATCTAGGAATCGGTTTTCAGGTCCTTGCTCTAAACATGAGCCCACCTTCCAGCTGCTGTGTAGCGTTTCCTTTCAGATCGGCAAACAAGCCAACAGATCGACTGTTGTCACCCACAGATCGACTGTTGTCACCCACTAGCCGATTGTTACATTTAGCAAGAGGGTTTGTGAAAATTACAAATAGCTCTCAAGAGCAAGTAACGGCTAAGTCCCTAAAACCAGATTGCAGTTTGGGGCAAACATTCAAACTGGGAGCAGAGCAGTGGTTCGGTTTCTTGTCATCCCCATACTTGCTGCAAGGGATCTGGCCCTTTGTAAAAAATGCAGGAAAAGCGAAAAACAAATCAGACTGGAAAAGAGGCGGGGATGCTTCAACTCAGGCCAAACGACTCAAAGGGGTCACCCTCCAAGGGCTGTTCCGGGGCCCATGTGAGAAGAGCTGGGTCTTTCAGCCCAGTTCCTAGTGGGCCGGTACCCAGAAAAGCAAAACAATCATCCTGATTGATACTGTACTGCAGTGCTCATAGCATAAGTGCAGGAGCTAAGGGTGTGTGTGTGGGGGGGGGTGCTGCAGCACCTCCGGGCTCCTGACCTAGCACTCAGGGTCCCAGCTCTCGGCCCCGCGCACTAGGGGCTCTGCTGCCAGCCCCACACCTATGGGACCTGGCTCAAGCCCCGTGCACGAGAGGGGTCTGCTGCTGGCCCCCTGCCCGGGGTCCTGGCTGCCACTCCTTGTGCCACGGTGCTGTACTGCCAGCCCCACACCCAGGGTCCCGGCTGCTGGCCCTGCACGCTGAGGCTTTGCTCCCAGTCTTGGCTGGGGGTGCAGGTGGACATAGGGAAGGGCCCTCACCCCCCCCACACTTTGAAAAATGTCCCTGTGCTACTGGCTCGTAGCTGGCATAGCCTAGAATCCAGGAAGTGAAGGGGTGTGGGAACATGGTCCCTGGTCCATGCCGAGAGAAAGGATGTCAGCTTGCAGCACTAAGTGGCTCCCTTCCCTGGTTAGGAAGAAGGAAAGACGCTGATTTGACTAGGAGAGATTCAGCTTTAAACACGAGCAGATGTCCGGGAGCAGGACGGGGCACCGAAGCAGAAGGACTCTCTCGCAGATCAAATCCATCACTGCCAAATCTACAAAGACGGAGAGATGTAGGGAGCACTGTAGAACGATCCCAAATTGCATCATTTCACTGAGCACAGGCTAAGTTGGAAGCAGGTTTGCAATGCAGCGCCCTAAGGGAACCTTGGTACCATCTGGTTGGAGAGACAACGGTCGACGTGGATAATGATTGTCTGATCCCAGTCTGCTAAGTAAGGAGACTACAGTTAAGGCGTAAGTGTGATGTAATGCTTTGGTCCACCTTCCTGTTTGCTCCATGGTATTAAAAATAGTGATGATAAATGTTTCGCATTTACATCTTCTCTTTGATTTCCCTAATCCAGACGCACCTCTGGGCTCAGCCAAAGCTCCCAACCCCAGTCACATATCAAAATCAGTGTCAATGTAGCTATATATAGATCTATTTGTATTTTTGTCACAACTGTGACTAGGATTCTTATGCTGTTAAGTTCTGTCCCTGCTCCAAACGTTTCATCCCTTTGCCTTTTGTCTGTCTTTAGATTGTGAGGAGAGCTGGCTAAACATTTTTCAAACCAATCAACCAACCAACCCACCCACCCCTGCAATGATTTCATTGGGTTTGGTCCTGCTTTGGGCAGGGGGCTGGACTCGATGTCCTCCTGATGTATCTTCCAACCCTAGGATTCTATGATTCTATGATATTTGTGGGCTGGAAAATGACCCTTTTCAATGGTTTTCCTTTCCCAAACAAGTCCTCGCTTTTTTTCGTACTTTCCCTCTGATTTTTAAGTACAGCAACGAATAAGGACAGCATCACAATCATTACAGAACGTTTTCAGGTAGCAAAATGCCAGTTTACATAGGATTACATTTCAAGAAGCATTTGGACCCTAAAAAAGAGTGGAAAACGTGTGTCAAACTGGTCCATTTTGACCATTCAAAATAGAAATCATTTCCTGTATATTTGCAAAATTTTATCTCGCTAGTTTCTCTTCCTACCTGCTCTCACTGTGGGCTTCTCAGGGGATAAGGACTACACTTCTAGCACCTGCAACGTGCTACCAGAAAAATAAATAAATAAGCACCATTTTAAAAAGACAAGATCTCTCTTGCCTGTTTTAATTGACTTCACAGCTTGGATGCATCCCACCTCCTGTGAAAACACAGCCATAAATCACCCGCCTGTTGTCACTTCCTACAGAACAAATGCAAAGAGTCTGTCCCAGCCATTTCCCACGTGTGTTGCACATGGCTCTGCTTTTTATTGGGTCCCTTGCTGAAGGAGCACTTTTGAACTGAGGCATGAAATGTACTTGGAAAACAAGGTTGTCTGCCTCATCTCAGCTGATCAGTGATAGAACTGGAAGGCGCCTCGAGAGGTCATCAAGTCCAGTCCCCTGCCCTCGTGGCAGGACCAAGCACCGTCTAGATCATCCCCGACAGGTGTCTGTCTAACCGGCTCCTAAAAATCCCCAATGATGGAGATTCCATCCCCTCCATAGGGGTGCTCTCATCCACTCACAGCTCTGAGAGCACCGCCCGGCTCGTGTTAAAGCTGGAGTTGAGGCTCATTGATCCTTGCCACCCCAGCTGAGGGCTGAATTCGACATCTGGAATGTTAACGAGATAGCCAAATGCCTCTTCGGTCCTTAAAAGCAAAGCTTTCCTGGGACAGGCCACGGAGAAGCAAACTGTGCTGCTCCCAAAAGTGCTTGTCTGGGCTTGGGTGGTAGGGGAGAGGAGCGAATTTTCACCCTTTTGTGGCTGCAAATGATGTCCACAGCATTGTGCCGACATTATGCTACTGCACGGCCATGTATAGAACCATCTATCCCCCCAAATCAGCTGGATTTCAGCACCACTGAAAATATGCTTCCCTCCCCCCAAATCCCACCCCTCTTTTAATGCAAATTATTAAAATCAGGTCTCTCTTTTGTGCCTTCAAGTTTGGCCCGCTGATAATTCTGGCTGCTGCTATTTTCACTTGGCGCCTCTATGCAACTGATTTGTAGGTGCAATCAGGTACTAAAGTCCACAAGATCTCGGGCGGGAGTCTTTTTTATTGACTTACATGAACTTTGGCTCAAGCCATACGCTTGACTGTTTCATTGATCAGAACACGAATGGTTCTTGATTTCTACTGCAGGTTTCTAATGCTATATTTGAGAGGAAGACACCCGTCTCAGTGAAGTTTGCCACATCTGCCCCCATTGCGCATCACGCATTGAAATGTGGTTACAAATCTTTGTCTGCTGACTGCTCTTTAGGGAGAAAAAGTCTTAGAGGGGTGGCCATATTAGCCTGTAACTTTAAAAATGAGTGGTCCTGTGGCACCTTAGAGACTAACAAGTATATCCAGTCTAATGGGAGTCTCTTGCTTAGTGGAATGAGCAGGAGAGGAGCACTTCCTTTCGCAATTTGGCACCGTATAGACGTGCCAAATTTCGATAGAGCCTCTTTCGAAAGTAAATCGATTTGTATATCTTTTTCTGATTTAACCGTGCAGTCTAGACATAGCCTTGTTAATATGGCCTCATAGGGAAGCTGTTCCTTACCCCCTAATCATTTCGGTTGCCCTTCTCTGTACCTTTTCCATACCCAGTCTATATATATTTTTTAGATGGGGTGACCAGATCTGCATGCAGTATTCAAGATGTGGGCATACCATGACTTTATATAGAGACAATATGATATTTTCTGACTCATCTGTTCCTTTCCTGATGATTCCCACATTCTGTTAGCTTTTTAGATTGCCACTGCAGATTGATCAGATCTTTTCAGGGAACTATCCACAATGTTTCCAAGCTCTCTTTCTTGAGTGGTAACAGCTAATTTAGACCCCATTGTTTTGGCTGTAGAGCTGGGATTATGTTTTTCTACGTGCATTCCTTTGCACTTACCAACGCTGAATTCCATCTGCCCTTGTGTTGCCCAGTCACTCTGGCTACGTCTAGACTGTATCCCTCTGTCGACAGAGGGATGCAAATCAAACACGTCGAAATTGCTAATGAAGCTGGGATTTAAATATCCCGTGCCTCATTAGCATAAACATGGCCACCGCTTTTTTCGAAATGGAGTTTTTTTGAAAAAAATGGCAGTCTAGATGTGGATCAAAAAAAGAGGTTTACAGGATCTGTCGAAAAAGGCTTTAGTTTCAACAGATCCGCGTCTAGACTGCCGTTTTTTTCCGAAAAAACTCCGTTTTGAAAAAAAGCGGTGGCCATGTTTATGCTAATGAGGCGTGGGATATTTAAATCCCAGCTTCATTAGCAATTTCGACGTGCCTAGTCTACATCTCTCTGTTGACAGAGAGGTGTAGTGTAGACACACCCTCTGTTTTGTGAGAGCCCTTTGTAACTCTTTTCAGTCAGCTTGGGACTTTACTATTTTGGGTAATTTTTTTATCATCTGCAAATGCTGCCACCTCACTGTTTACCCCATTTTGAAACTCATGAAGGAGTAAGTTGAACCGCACTGGTTCCAAATGCCAACTTCTCTTCCCCCCACCCACCTTTTAAGTGGAGTCCCTGGCAATGTTTTCATGGCCATCTAGTGGTCCTTCAGTTGCTGGAATGATAAGCCCCTTGTTGTCTTAATCACCCTGCCTCCCTCTGTTTATACACATGTTCCCTGCCCCAAAGGCAAAGCTGGGAGCAGGGTAAGCTCTGTTGCAGTTGAGGGGTGCCTCTGGGGAATGCACTTTAAGAAGATCTCAAGGATGAAATACAGGGGTTCAAACTTCAGGGGGGCTACAAACCCCTCTAGGCCCTTTTAAATGGTGCCCCTGGGCCCACGCCAGAAAGGCTGCTGCATGAAGCCAACGAAAAGGGGGACTGGGTTAGAGAGCAGAGTGGGTTTCAGAGTTTGGGAGACATTTGGGAGGGGCTGGTCATGGAGACCACATATAAGGGATGGAGTGAGGAGGGAGTAGCATTACTGGAACAACATCTCCAAGGCCCATTGCTTGGCTTGGACCTACAGAGTCAGTGCCAAAGCCTCCAACTCTCCAGGCGCCCTTCCCACCCAGTTTGCTTTCTTTCCCGGATCTCAGTCTATTAGGAACTCAGGCATTTCTCCACTCCCTGGGGCCTCCCAGTGGTCTGGACCTGAGCTGTCCTCCAGAATTAAGAGCCCTTCTGGGTCTCAGCAAGAACCACAGACAGGCTTAGGGGACCGATCCAGGTGCTGTGCCCGACCTCTACAAAGGGGCAGGATGGGCAAAGTGGGCGGTCCAAAGGGGGGACCCAGCCCTCTGGGGGTCCCTTCTGAGTCTGCCTTCTTCCCTCACTCTGTGCCTCTGGGGACCTTGGTGTCCCCCTCCGCTCATGGATGCCAGCCCAGTGACCCAGAGGTGGGAAACGGCAAGAGAACACGAACGGATACAGATGGACTCTATGGAGCCCGCGTGGCTTTTGCCTCACATTTCCAGCCTATCTGTGATGAGTTCTCTCTCCCAGACACACAACATCAGGACGCTGTGCACAAGAACAGATGCGCTACGGCAGCAAGATTTCCCTTCTTTGCACCTTCCCCACGAGGTTCTCAAGGCAGGGTCCCAACTTAGCATCTATGTGTTAAACCGCACAACTCGAGCTGTGCCGAGGGTGGGAGTCCCCTCCTGAGAGTTCAAATCTTCCATCCTTCCAACCTGGAGCAAAACCCGCAAATGTCAAAATTCTTGGCGCAGGCAAATTTTTGATATTTTTCCATTTCCGGTCAACTGAAACCTTTTGTGTCCATTTTGACTTTATAAAGGTTGTGTTATTGAAAGTACAAATTAAAAAAGAAGTGCCCCCCCAAAGTTGTTTCAGAACCAAACCAACCCCCTGGAATGTTTCATTCCAAAAGTGTTGAACTGGGATGGTCCACACTGTTGGAATTTTTCCTCCCTTTCTCTAGAAATATGCAAATGAGGCTAAGCGTGGAATATCGCCGAGCCTCATTTGCATACCTAATGAGCTGCCATTTTTGCAGAAGAGGCTCTTGCGCCAGAAGGGCTGTCTACACTGCCCTTCTTGCAAGAAAAACCCTCTTGCGCAATGCCGTTATGCTGATTATTTTCAGGAATAATGGCATTGCGCAAGAGGGTTTTTCTTGCACAAGAAGGGGCAGTGTAGACAGCTCCTTCTGGCACAAGAGCCTCTTCTGCAAAAATGGCGGCTCATTAGGTATGCAAATGAGGCTCGGCAATATTCCACGCTTAGCCTCATTTGCATATTTCTCACGCAAGTAGCCGCGAGTGTAGACATAGCCTCCCATATCAAAAATTCTGGCAGATCCACCCAATTTTGCAAGGTGTTTTCATTACAACGGGGTTGGGCATTCATCTGGAATATGTCTCTGTTGAAATTTCCCTGACCAGCTCTACACACAACAGCCCCCCTGAAGTGGATATGGGTCAGCCCCATTTCCCAGATGGCAGAAAGGGAGACAGAGGGATGAAGGGCCACCTGGGAAATCTGTAGCACAGCCAGAAAACAGAATTCAGTTTTCCTGGTCATCATCTCGGGGGCTTAAACGTAAATTTTCCTTCCTCTCTAGAAGCAGATGCAGACCCAAGGATGTCAACATGCTATTCCCTCCTTGGTTTCTTTCTGGTTGCTTGATTTTCAGAGCTGCTAATTTGCAGCTCTCTGTGCCTTCAGCTGGAGTAGTGGATGCTTCTAAAACCCAGGGCTTTACATGCAGTGTGTTTCCCCACCTGGACTGGGGCATCTTCCAACCTCACCCAGGGGCCAGGAGGCTGAATTTGCCGGGGTTTTGCTTCTCCCGCAGGAGGCACCGCTCGGCTACAAAGCATTATAATTCCTTCGTACGGGGGATATTGCTTTCAGTACCCTTTCACGAGTGCTTCTGAGGGAGTTAAAAGTGCGGGTTTTGTGGACAAAGACAAGGCACGCAGCCCAGGTCAGACTTGAATATTATTTATTTTCCTACTTCAGTCATGGCTTTGATTGTCACTTTCTCCTCACAACTTGCCTGCCCTCAGAGAACAGACTCGCCACAACAGCCCCTCCCTTTCCTTTTCGCTGTTAATTATCAGCTATTCCATTAGCGTCTGCTGCATCACAATTAGGCCTTTCCATGGTAACAGCAGCAGCAATAATTAATATCCCACCACTGCGTGCCCACTTAGGGCCTGTTTTGGGGTGTTACTAGAAACAGAATGGCCTTGTGGGCTCCTCCTTGGCTTTGTTAGGCCTAGAGCAGGAACCCCTCAGCACTCTCCCTCCCGTCATGGTCATACAGCGAAGGTCCGATCCTGCTGTCCGACCTTTTATAGAAACCTGCCCACCCCCCAGGCTTCCAGGGTCTTGCAGCACCTCATTTCCAGATTTCACAGCCTGCCATCCAGGCTCCCCCATGGAGATGGGAAGAACCTCCTTAATTTCTGCAGAGGTAAGATCAGTCCCTGCACGTCTGTCTTTGTGGTTTGCTAGCCCCATATGGAACAGCACTAAACAAAGTTACGGCAGCAACGCTAACGTGACTTTCCATTGCCACCTTAAAGACTCACTGGAAGTCCCAAGGGAGAAGGGGGGGGGCTCTCCCCCCTGTGATTACTGCATGGGCCCACCAGAGGCCGCTGTCAGTCCGCGCAAAGGCCGCCCCGCAGTGGAAAGAGGTCACTGTTTGAAGCAGGCAGCCGACTTACAGAAGCAGCGTCTCTGTGTTCCTTTGTGGCGGCTCTGCCAATCCTTCTGGGATGACATGTTTAAACTGGGGGGGCCAGGAAAGGACGGGGGCTAGGGTCTCCGCCAAAGGGTCAGGCCTGGGGTGCCTGCCAGCGCTTAGTTTGTAATGAAGGAGGTGCCGGGGCTCAAATCATTTTTTGATTTTCATAACTGATGCAGCAAGCCCCGGGTGCGGGGGCTATGAGAGTCCATGCCTAGAGGTGCCAGTGCTCAGGTCTGATAGGGCCTGGTACAAATTACACCTTGGTGTCTGCAAATACGCCAGGCCCTTTCTCCCTGGATATATCCACAAAAACGGAAGTCTCTTGGGTTTCCTTGTTTTCCTCTTATCCAAAGCAGATCTCTTGCATTTGCATCTATTTAGCTGAGACGAGCTCAGACATAGGCTATTCCAAATGAAGTGTCACCCACCAGCCAGGGCTGGGTTCAGTATCTAGGGGTTCCTCTCCATCTGTCCAAAACTGAACCAGCTTGTGGCCCTACCCAGGAACCTGGGAACTTTGCACACCACCCCGGGAGGCTATACAATGCCCCCCTCTGAGAGGCAAGACTTCCCCACTTGCAAGCACGGAGTCTGAGTGCAGAAAAGAAACTTTTAATAAAAGCAGGGAAGGAACTCGGTGTAAATTTGGGAAAACACCCCAAACAGGATTCATAAACCATAAGAAAAAGACTCACCCCCACGTAGGTTGGGCAGTGTCCTTTTCTCCTCAGGTTCTTAAGTCCAGCAACCCGAAAGTCCCCTTCACCTGTCTGACCTTTTTCTGCATCCCACTCACAGGGTGCGTCTTCACAGCAAAGTTATTTCGGAATAGTGGCCGTTATTCTGAAATAACTATGTAAGTGTCGACGCCAGGGTTACTCAACTTTGGAAGTCCTGGGAGCCACAAAGATACTCACAACACATGCCGAGGGGCACAACTTAAGTGTGGTTGCATATACATGCAAATATATGCAAATAGCTTCCTTCACACTGACGGGGATTAATACAAAATTTAAGGCCAGACTACACAACACACAGGCTCCATTTAAGTCAGTTCTGCTGATATTACTAAAATGCAATATTGACCCGATTTCCACTCATATGACAGCACTTTCAATGAGCAATGACAGTCCAGGAATGTAACTACTAAACCGCATATCAGCAGGAGACCATTATATTGACTACTTTTTTGTTTTGGCTTCCACCCATGGGCTGTGTGTTGAGCCCCGTGTAAACCCAAACCGCACCGCAGGTCGCAAACAAATGGGCTGCGTGTTGAGTAGCCATGGTCTATATAGCAATTCCATTATTTCAAAATAATTTCAAAATAACAGACAGCTTATTCCAACTTCTGTAAACCTCATTCTACGAAGAATAATGCCTATTCCGAAATAGCTATTTGTAGACACTCCACTTCTGCTATTTCAAAATAGCCCCTTACCAGAACCATTCTAAGTTATTTCTCCTGGGGCTCTAAATCGAGTGCGTCTACTTTAGGGCAGCCCGCCTCGGACTAATTTTGAGGCTTCCCTGCAGTGTGGATGTGCTATTTTGAAATAAGCTATTTCGGAATAACTATTCTGGAATAGCTTATTCCGAAATAACTGTGCAGTGTAGATGTAGCCTCTATGCCTTGTTATGGTAACAGGGGGCTACCAGCACTCCTCATGGGTCTGGTGAGAATAACTATAGCAAAGAATTTGTGAAGTGCTCAGATACTGTGGTAAGGAGGCTGCGTTTCTACCTACGTCAGTTAATATGCTTTGAGGTTGTGCCAACAGAGTAGAAAGATAATCCTGGCCCAGCCCCGACTGCCTGGTTCAAACGTTACTCAGGCAGTGGCTTGGACGGTCCATCCAGGGGAAGGACATGCTCCTGCGTGATGCGATCTGTTTGGTGCCTGAGATGGAAAACAGCAAAGGATCGTCCCCATGGGGCTGAAGAGGCCAGCTGTGTCTGCAGTGAAAAGTTCCACACGGAGCTTGCTGCCAAATTGCTCCGACAGCAAAAATACAATGGGAAAGACGGGAGTGCATCTCGCCCTCAGCACTGGTTGGGGCAGTGTTCCCGCTAAGATTTTCCACCCACGCGCAGTGAATTTTGTCTTGTGCGATATTGAGGTCATGTGCGTTTATTTGGATGAGTGCCACCGTGGCACACACCAGTTACTAACAAATGTCTTATCTATCTAATCTATCTACGTAATGTCTCATAGGGTGTGTCTAAACTACATGGCTCCGTCGACGGAGCCATGTAGATGAGGCAGGACGACAAAGGGAAATGAAGCAGCAATTTAAATAATCGCCGCTTCATTTAAATCAAAATGGCCGCTGCGCTGTGCCGATCAGCTGTTTGTTGGCACAGCGCGGCAGTCTAGACGGGGATCTGCTGACCCCAGAACCCTTCATCAGCAGATCCTTTATGCCTTACAGGATCTGCCGACGAAGGGTTCTGGGGTCGACAGATCCCCGTCTAGACTGCCGCGCTGTGCCGACAAACAGCTGATCGGCACAGCGCGGCGGCATTTTGATTTAAATGAAGCGGCGATTATTTAAATCGCCGCTTCATTTCCCTTTTTTGAGTAAACTAATCTACATGGCTCCGTCGACAGAGCCATGTAGTTTAGATGTACCCATATAGATATAGATATATCTTTCTTCCATACATATGTATATAATGTTATGGAAGAAAGAATGCTAAAACAAGGGCTATTTAACAAGGCACATGTCTTTAGATGTTTATTTAATATGAAATTAAATAAAAAGAAAATTAACACTGCAAAATGTTCAGTAGCCATTTGGTGTCGTACATGTTCCTTTTGACACGTAAAACAAAATTGTCCATTTTCTTGACACAGCAAACAAAATATTGTATCATGTGTACTGACACATGAAATGAAACAGTTGTTACAGGCTGTGCTTGAAATGAAAGAATATGTCTCTTGGCTTGACACTCTTGTAAAAAAACTTTAGCACCTTGATATATGCAAAAGTATATATATATATAGAGAGAGAGAGAGAGAGACTCTTTTGTTGTGACTTGTGAACCATAACATTGAACATTTTGTTTTGACACAAGAAATTACTTCCTTTATTTTCTTTATTTAGGAGAGCCATTGGGCTGGCCTGGAGAGGGAAGGAGGAGGGAGCCCAGGACAAAGAGCAGAGAGAAGGCAGAGGGCAGAGAGAGCTGTTTGGCCAGCTGCCAAAGCTTTTTTTAAGCAGCTCCTACTCCCCCACTGTTATTCCTCGCACCACGCCCACCAGTTTACCCCTTTCCACCTCCAGGTACAGCATTAGGCTGACCAAATTAGTGCAGGGCTGCAGGCATGCTACTGCATGGCTCTGCTAACGAGGTGGGCGGGACTTAAATTCTTTCTGTGCGACAGCACAAGCACGCCCCCTAGAGGGGGGCGTTATTTCATTGTGGCTGGGAAAGACGTGGTGCCTGACGAAACCCTGAAGCATAAGGTGGAAGCCCAGAGATTCTTCTGCACCTGCCATCAGCAGGGAGGACCTGGTAGAGGGACCATCCTAACCTGGGCCGACGGCCAGTGACCTGCAAGGGACAATTTGCCAGCTGGAGATGGCCAGAGCATATTGCACTGCAGACACTCCTCCTCACTGAGGTTTTCCAATCTCAGGGGGAGCCACAGCGAGGGGGATGGGGCAGCTATGGCATGGGTAGTGGGTGAAGGCCCAGCTGGGCAAGGCAGCTGAGGCCCCGCCCCTTCTGCCCAAAGCCACACCCCTTTCCCTTAGACCATGCCCCTTCACAACCTTTCCCCCTAGCCAAGCCCCACCCAACTCCAGCTGTGGCCCAAAGCTGCCACGTGGTGCGGCTCCAACTTTCCCTGCCTGCCGTGCGGCGCCGCCCCAGCCCTTCCCAGGCGGCTGGGCAGTGAAGGCAGTTTTGGGAAGGCAATGCCTTCCCTTGCCTATGTTACCCACCTCCCATGAGCTGCGGCTGTCTGTCACTGGAGTGGCAGGGGAGCGAATCGGGGCCAGCCTCTGCTAACACCGTTGTCTCCTTTCAGTCTGTGTTCAGTGTAACCCAGTGGTCACCCACCAGTCGATCGGGATCTACCGGTCGATCGTGGAGCCTCTGACGGGTGATCCTGACTGGTTTGGCCAAGAGGCTATTAAGCACAGCACTTCACCTGCCCCTCCCCACACTGCTCTTTGCCTTGGAGCTGCCCCTCCCCCCGAGGAGCCTCCTGCTTGTACAGAGCAGGAGAGGGAGGGGAGGGGTGCCGATGTCAGGGTGCTCTCCTCCCACCTTGTATCCTATCTCCACAGAACGAGGGAGGGGGGCACAACAGGGCTTGGGATGGAGGGAGCTTGCTGGCTGCCTTTGGGAGTGGTGCAGGGCGAGCGCGGGGGTGAGCCTGCCTTAGCCCCACTCCACCACCACCCAGGAGCCACCAGTGGTAAGCAGTGTCCAGTTGGAGCCCGCTCTGAACCCCTGCCCCAGTCATGAACCCCCCCCTGCACCCCGTGTCCCAGCCCCGAGCCCCCTGGACCCAAACTCCCACCCAGAGCCTACACCCTGAACCCCTGCCTGCACCCCAACTCCCTGCCCCAGGCTCAGCTCAGAGCCCCTCTCACACTCCAAATCTCTCAGCCCAGGAGCACAGCCTGTGTCCCAACCCTCTGCCCGTGTCTGGTGAAAGGGAGGGAGGATGGAGTGAGCAGGGGCGGGGCTTCAGAGGCAGGACACGAAGGAGGCGGGGCCAGGGTATTCGGGTCTGAGGTAGATCTTACATTGCACTTAAATTCAAAAAGTGATCTTGTGCTTAAAAAGGTTGGAGACCCCTGGTGTAACCCATTTCAACCAGTTCAAACGGGCTCCGGGCAGCGCCGGGGCCCCCCTGGGACCCTGTCCGAGCTCAGTCCTTGGGGACTCAGAACTGCCGCCTGGGACATAGATGGGATGGATGAATATGGAGTCATTTTTATCCAAATACCAACATTCGTACAACGCTGAGGCCTTCTGAGGAAATAATTAGCGCTCCAGTCTCCTCTCCGAAGCTCGCCCCCCCATGCCCTCTGATGTCAGGGATTATGGCTCATCACTAGAAACCCCAGAATCATTTCCATAAGATAAAGCGGAGGCTTTGTTCATCAGAACGGTTTGTGCTAACAGCCGAGGGGACATGATAGGCTGTCGCCTACTCTAACCTGTGCAATGCTGGTCTGTTCATTTTATGTCAGTCCCCATGTTATTCTTAACATTTAAATCTTTCTATAAACTTAGTGCCAACGATTTTTATTTGCATACACACGAGGTGAATAAATACAGATCCTACCGTGCAAATGTATCATCTTATTGGCCAGGGATAACTCGCTCTTTAAAGAGGAAACATGACCAGGGTTGGCTCCCGCTTTCTTCTCATGGAACTCCACCCCTCCAAAAAAAACCCCCCTGCTTTGCAGTTCTGTAATGGGGCCTTTCACCCGTGGGTCTCCAAGGGCTTGTAGACATAAACGAACGATGGCTCACAACACCCTGGTGTGCTATTGTCAGCTCAGGGCTTTGAAACACATGTTCAGACAGTTCTTTGCAGTCGGAGCCACCAAAGGGCCCAAATTTAGCCCTGGGATAAGCGAGGCACTTAACTGGGTCCGATGGACTTGTCTTCACCTGTGCCAGGGCTGACTCAGGCCTCACATCTCCTGGATCGAAGCTTCTTTCTCAGAGCTCTGTTAAAACCCCCACCAAGCTTTAGGGGTCAGCCCAGAACAGCTGAGTCAGACCAAAGGTCCACCCAGCCCAGGGTCCTGTCTTCCGACAGTGGCCAATGCCAGGTGCTCCCAGAAGGAAGGAACAGAACGGGGACCCATCCAGTGTGGGTTCAGAACCGGTCAGGTCCCGAGGGTGCGGACCTAGAGAGGTTCAACCTGTAGAAGCAAAAGGTCAGACCCAGGATATTTCTTCAGTTTTTCTGATAAAACCCAGGCAGCTCTTCTGAATCAGCCAATCCTAAGTCATTCCCATGCAGCAGTGGGGCTGATGTTTTTCTCTGTGGACTTGACGTAAGGCCCCTCCTTGCGGAGCAGCAGGCTCCCTTGGGAAGCGGGTGAGCTGAGTCATGCGCGCTGTCTGTCTGCAAAGAGCTGGCCTCGAGTGAGGAGGGGGAGTCGTGCCTGTTTTTCCTCAGGGAGCAGCCTGTTTTTCCTCCCTCTGCTTTTGGTTCTTGCGTAGGAGGGCACTGGAGTCTAAGCAATCAACCCAGGTTATGCTGCAACCTTCCAGCTAGTGCATTTCCTATTTTTATCCATCCGTTCTGTGTGTGTGCCACGAACCTCACAATTTGCATGAGTGAAATATTCCTCAGCGCACTGTTCCAGGCAGAGACTGACCTTCCATGGTCATCCCGAGCAGTAATGACACTAGATGAGCCGGTGAAGAGCCTGGAAGAAGCAGGGGGTGGCCAATTATGCTGGAGCGTCTGGCTCGCTCCTCATTTTCTCCTGCCTTTGATGAAGCTATTTCGGAATTAAGACTGCAACGTAATTTGCGGTGTCTCTTAACTCCCCGGGCTGGACCAGCTTTCTTGATCTTTCATGAAGGCTCTCTGCAGCACTAAGTGCCCGGTGAGAGGAGATGCAAGCATGTGAAGACTCCTTTATCAGGGAGAATGTGGTGTTGGGGATTTAAAGTGGTTCATCAGTGGTTTCAGATTTCTAATTATATCCTTTTAACGAGCGCCCACACAGCAAGGAGGGGTTCCGTTGGGGCTAAACAGAGAGCCAGGCAGTTTTAATTATTTCTGACTCCAATTTTCAAGTCTGTGCTCATCCTTCATATGCTGCCGTCCTCACCTGATGCGAGATATTTATTATCCAGAGCTGGCTCCGATGCCTCTCACCCCCCCAATCTTTCGTATTCTTTTCGCTGCTCACATATAACGGCAGGGCCCAGATCTCAGCAGGCATAATACTCCCCTGAGTTTTCTAGAGCAGCGTTTCTCAACCTTTTTTTTAAATACTCTTTTAAAAAATAAATTATAAGTACCCCCACTGCCTATAGTTTTTAGACACACAATTTTTTTTCTACCATTGCAACACATTTGTTTAAACAACTTAATCATAGCCTGGCGGGCAATGACATTTTTGGGTGTGAAAAGTACAAAAATAATAAAGCGCTGTAAAACTTAACACAAAAATTCAGTTTTCTCCAAATTTCAGTTGTGGTGACGTTCCCCAAGGGCACTCGTACCACTGGTTGAGAAATACTGGTCTAGAACCGCGGAAGAGCAAACGATGCGCCTTTGACTTTGACATAGACACATGGGGGTCAGATCCTAAACTAGTGTCAATGGAAGTAGCCCCGGGGGAAGGTTCATGGTTTGCAAAGGTTCTGGGCCATCAAAGGTTCTGGGCCATCTGTTCCAAGGGGGCAAATAAATCCGACCTAGATTTACCTGCAATTTTTTGCAAGTGGAACCAATTCAGTCGCCAAAGTCTCAGTCCTGCAGGGTGCTGAGGATGCTCTTGGGAGGTGCAGCATTCCCAGGGCTCTCACTTACTTCCGTGGCAATGTTGAGTGCTCAGCCCCCTGGCCATGCAGGGTTAGGCCTCGGTTCTGCATTGGTGCTGGGCACTCTTCAAGGTCCTCTCTCCTGAGTTACAACTTGGTCCCAACAACTCTGCCAGCTTTCCCCAGGTAACAGGGTGGGACTCACCACCACAGCGCCTCCGGCTGGTGACTCTGGGAACTAGCTCTTCCCAGAGCGCCCCTTTCTGGCCTGTGTTTCGCCCGCTGTTATTGGCTCCGCCCCTCTGCGTTAGGACCCATGTTCTTCCCAGATGACGGTGCCCTCCCCTCTGGGTGCTGCCCTGCCGCAGTCCCCTCACACTCTGGAGTCCTCCCCACAGGGAACCCCCCACCCTCTGTAACCACCTTGCCTCAGTGACCCTACTGCCACCTTCATCTAGCCCCTTCCTGCAGTGTGAAATGGCCACTCATCCTAGGCAAGGGCTGTGGACCCGCTGCCTTCTGCTGCCCTGGCTGCCTCCCTAGTAACCTCAGGCCTTGCTTCAGGCCCTACGGCCTAGGAGTTTGCCTGGCCAGAACCTCCCCAGCCCTGCCTGCCTTCCCCCAGCCCTGCCCTGTATCAGGAAGCCTCCAGCTTCCCCGGCAGCTAGGCCCCTCCTGCTCCACTAGTGAAGCAAGAGTGAGTGAGTCTCTCCTTCCCTCCAGAAGCCTTTATTTATACTGCCCTCAGCTGGGCCCTAATTGGCTAATGTCTGCTGCAGCTGCTTGCTCCACAGCGCCAGCCTTCCCCCAGGGCTGTTTTAACCCTTAAAGAGCCAGTGCGGGGCAGACACCCTGTCACACCCCAACCTTGCTAAAGTCTACAGGATAACTCCTCTCTGGCTGGGTGTTGCACCAGGTCATGATGCACCACCACAGCACCTCCTGCTGGTCTCTTTGGAAATTAGCTCTTCAGCCTGAGATCGCCTTCTGATGGTCGGTGTATTGCCCTCAGTGACCTGCCGTCTGCACTGGTTCAGGTCCCGTGTCCCTTCCTGCCCCTGGTACCCTTTTCTCACGGTACTGCCCCTCTGGGGTCCTCCCTTCCCAGGGAACCCCACCCCCCTAGACCCACCTTGCCTCAGTGATTCTCTGCTAGTTGTCAGCTAGCCCCTGCCTCTGGGGAAAACTGCAGTCTGAAATGGTCATTCATCATTGGCGAGGGGTGTGGACGTGCTGCCCCTGCCTACTCTGGCTGCCTCCCTGCAGCCCTAGTGCCCCTCAGGCCTTGAGAGCAAGGCCTCAGCTTGGGAGTTTGCCTGGCCAGAGTTCCCCAACTCTGTTGGCCCTTCCCCAGCTCTGCTCTGTCTCAGGAACCCTCTGTAGCCTACCAACAACCAGGTCCTTCAGGCTCTACAGCTGGAGCAAGTGGGTCCTCTCTTCCTCTCCAGGAGCCCCAGCTGGGCCCTATTTGGCTGCTAATTGTAATTGCCTCAGCTACTTGCTCCACAGGCTCTGCTACAAGTGTCCTTCCCCATTTCCCCACTTTGATGCTATGCCACCATATTTTTATGGAACTATGTTTTTGAAGATGAATGTTCATAACTCAGATATGCTTTATGCAAAACAGGGAAAGTAGCCTATCATTCAAGAGTCCATAACCCCCTGAACGTGTGTATTCTATTTGTGTGCATGTATGTGTCTTGTATGTGAAGTTAGAACTATAAAGTGTAAACCTGCTTATTAATCTAGGTCTTCTAGTGAAAATGGTTAGTGGTACTTAAGGAACTTAATGGCCCAGTGCTCAAGACAATGATCTGTAAATAGTTTTGTTTTCTTGTAAGCCCAAACTATAGTTGGTCCCACAATGTCATGTGACCCTGTCACCTAGTGCTGGAATCCATCTCAAAATTTGTTCTCTTCAGGTGGGATGAGAGAAAATGGAACAAAGATGTTCCATCCTGGGCAAATTCTATTTAAGGGATGGGAAGCAATCACCTAAATCCAATGTTTTACACTTAATAAAATACTTCTGTTTATTATCAATCCGAGTGTAAATAAGTGTTATCTGGTGGGGAGGGGGAGATCAACAGTGTGCATATTTCTCTTTCATTGATAAAGAGAATGAACCTTGTGAGCTTTTTCTGTGTAAAACTTTAAAGAGAGTAAGTCGGAGTCATTTCTGGTTTTGGTCCCAGTGGGGCTGTGCTCCTCCCATAGCTGAATTGTGATCAGTGTCTGTGCTACTGTGCTGGGGGGATGTTACCCCAACTCCGTGCTTTTGCTGGGGGAGCCCAGAGCTTCTGGTGCAGTGGGGCACCCCAGAGGGCAGGCAGGCGGGTGCAGTGGTATGATCAGCATATTGGGTGACAGTCTTAAGGGGATCTCTGTGACCCAACCCATCACACCCACCACTTGGGGCAGGGCAGCCAATCAGAGCTGCATCAGGTACGGAGTCCCTTAGCTCCTGCAAAAGGCAGTGCCCCGGTGCCCTGAAAGCACAGGGCTGGAACAGGTGTCTGCAGCTGCGCTAAGCTCCATGCACTGAGAGCTGGTGCCACTGCCAGGTTTTCAGCAGCTCCTTTGGCTGCCCCACTGTCGCGCTGCTGCCCACCGTGCCAGCTAGAGGTGAGGGCTGGAGGTGGGAAGCATGAAATTCCCACGTAGGGAGAGGAGTTCACAATTAATTACAAGGCTCTTGCTCCCTCTCTCGTGCTCTTTTCTCTATGCAAATATATGTACATTGAGGCATCAATGCAAATTATTAGCCAATACATGCATGTTTGGTGTCGGGCCTACCATATTAATATTGTATTACACTTAGTCTGTGGGCAGTGATGTGAACACCATTGTATTATGTCTTTCCCACAATTCTCTCCACAGTGCTCACTTGTGTCAATAGAGGTGTGTGGAGCTGACAGACCCTGGTCATCAGCAGGAGTGATTGAACCTGCGACCATAGGGGTACCTAAGGTACCTTCCTGCCTCGGTCTTCTGATTCTATGAGTGAGGGCTGCGTACTGCCCTCAGCCCATGCGTGCATCTCGCATCAATCTCAAAGCCAGCTGCGAATGTAGAAACAAGCCACCTAGAGTTCTTAGTGGTCATTATGTAAACTGTCTGCAGCCGCATCACACAGGCTGGGGGATGATGTAGCTTGGGAAGTGCTCTACAGACCCCTTCACAGCTGCATTAACAGTTCAGATCCCACATCTGAGTGTCCAAGAACTTAGATGGCCTCTATCGACAGAGTACCACAATCACTAACGATACCCCCCTATGACAGCAGTGGACAACCTGCAGCCCATCAGGTTCTATGTGTGGCCCACAAGACATCTTGTTACCATTGCTCAGGCACAGGGTTGTCAGATTCCTCTGGCTTCTATGTCGTTTGCTTCCTGCCGGTCTTACTAAAGGGACACGCACAGAAAACAAGGGCACGGGAAGAGAGGTGCAGGCTGATTGTGCACAACATTGACTGGAGAGCTGTGTGCTCCTTCTCCATCCAATCACAGCACTGCTCTGGTTCTGTCGGCACCCCCTGCAAATTCGAGCTACGCAAGCGCAGTGAGCAAAACTCCCCTGTCCAGGGAGAGCGTCTTGGTTACAATAATCTTGTGGACCACTGAGAGGAAGGAGGGCCATGCATGCAGCCCACTCACTAGCCTAGGTTGCCCATCGCTGCCCTATGAGGTAGAGCAGGATTATTCCACTTTCCCTGGGCGTTACACCTGAGGCAACATCTCTCCTTCCTAATAGCCGCTGTAATAAGATGAACCTTGCAGCATGCCCTGAAGGCCAGCAATTAAAAGCTCTTCTAGAGCAGTGTTTCTCAATCAGTGGTACGAGTATCCTAAGGGGTACTCGAGAGAAGTCTGGGGGGTACGTCAACACAACTGAAATTTGGAGAAAACTGAATTTTTGTTTTAAGTTTTAAAGTGCTTTATTATTTTTGTACTTTTTACACCCAAATATTTCATCGCCCACCTGGCTACCATTAAGTTGTTTAAACAAGTGTGTTGCAATGGTGGAAAAAAAATTGTGTGTCTGAAAAGTGTACTTATAAGAGTACACTTATAAGTACTTATAAGAATTGTTGACTCGAGTCCCACGACTTGAACTCGAGTCCGACTTAAGTTGCCTAGGTGACTCGACTTGAGACTCGACTCGGGTTCATTGTTTGTGACTTGAGATTCGACTTGAGACTTGCTAATTTTGTTAAATCGACTTGGTGAAAAAATTGTCCAAAAATTCTAGTCTACAGAGACAAGACAGACATCATGTGGCAGAGAGGAAGGGTTATCCCCATTTTACAGATGAAAACAGAAGCCCAGAGAGAGAGAGAGTCTGGATTTAGCGAAGCATTTAAGAACACGAAGAATCCTGCTCCCATTCAGCAAAGCATTAACAGGTGTGCTTCACTTCAAGCACGTGCTTCAATACCATTGATGTGAAGTTAAGCATGCACATGGGGGCTTTAGTGGATCAGGGTCTAAGTGACTTGCCCAAGGTCACACTGGGAACCGGTGGCAGAGTCAGAGTGATCCTGAATCCTAGTCTTATCCACAGGCCCATCCTTCCTCTCTGTTGATCATATAGGCTGTAAAATCATAACACGGAGCAGGAATGGGCCATCTGCGGTCGATATTGATGGCTTGTACAAAAGTGACTTGACATTTTTTAAATTAAGACTTGAGACTCGACTTGGGACTTGACTCGAAAGTGACTTTAGGGACTCGAGACTCGACTTGAGACTTGAACTGTAGTGACTTGAGACTCAACTTGGACTTGACAATGAGGAATTGAAGACAACACTGGTACTTACAATTTTTTTTTGAAAAGGGGTACTTTATAAAAAAAAGGTTGAGAAACACTGGTCTAGACCTAGGGGGAGAGAAAATCGGAATGGAAAACAGAATCTCCCTAGGGAAGGCACCTGCAGACAGTGCTGGATTTATGCACAAGCTAAGTAAGGGACAATTTAGGGCCTCAGATTATGAGGGTCCTCTACATACAAAAAAATGACCAGCTTTTAGCTGCCTCCTCACCTATATGTATGCAAATATAAATATTAGTTTTGTTAGAATAATGCACATTTCTTTGGTAATGCTATGGGGCCTCTTAAACTGGACATAGCTTAAGGCCTCAGCACATCTTAATCCAGCTCTGCCTGCAGAGATGAGTGACAACGCAGTGGTCCCATCGGAGCAACGCTCTCCGAGGTATCGTCAGGAGCGAACGAGTTCACTGCCACCTGCACTTTCCTCTGCAGCCTCTCCGGGATCTATTCTGGGTGCTTCTGCGTCTGAGGAGATGAGTTTTCTTGCTGAGAGGCTTGGAGACGCACACAGCAGTTGCAATGTCTAGCCACCAGCTGAATACGCTGGCGTAAGTAGCAGCCAACAGATTTCGAGATGATTCATTTATTATTCATTATTATTATTGCTATTTCGACAGCGCAGCACGCGAAAGCTATGAATAAGAGAGCCGAGAGCTGAATAAGACACACCCAGCTAGTTACACAGAAATTGGACCCCTGCTTAGCATCTTAGGAGACCCCCCTCCTTTAACACCAACACATCATTGCTTGGGGCCCGATTCTCCAAGGCACTTTCTACTGCGTGATGTGCTCACTCCTGTGAGCCATCCTGTTGATTCGAATGGGATTATTCGTGACGGGAAGCACTCAGGTGGCAGGGAGAGTGTGATGGATTAGGCTGGGAATAGCTTGATTATCAAAGATGCTAAGCAGCTCTAGCACCTATTGACTTCCATGAGATTTCTGGGTGCTCAGCAGCTGTGAAGAATCAAGCTGCACGCTGTAGCGGTTAAGCTCCTTATCGCAATGAATGTGTCTTCCTCTGCATTTTGTAGGCACAGAGATCAGTGGGAAAGGTGCTGTAGAGCCCCACAGATCAGGACTTAATCGGACAAGTACTTCAACATGCCAGCGATCTCACTGAAGCCAAAAGGATATCATATATTTCAAGTGAGTCAGTGCTTACAGATTTGGGACCGTGACAAGGCAGACCAGGCTCCGAGGCCAGAAAAGGGCCACAGAGAAGTCCTCCAACGCGACTAGAGTGGCTACAGAGAAGCCAGCCAATCAGGGGCAAGGAAGGCCTATAAGAAGAAGCTGCAGGACTAGAATCAGAATCAGCTGAGTGTCTCTGGAACCAGGAAGAAGTGACGACCCGGGGAGGGAGACTGGCTGGCTAAGGGAGCAGCAGCACCTCGGAGAGCTCCAAGTGATAGAGCCCTACTGTAAGGACAAGGATGCTGTTTCCTGGAGGCGCCATGGAGGGGGGAAACAAACTGATAAGAGGAACTCTAGCAGAGGGCACCGAGATGGGCCCCTTTTAAGTGCACACCCCGGAAGGGGTTTTGAGTGATTCTCACCAGGCTGTGGGACTCAAGTAGCCAAAAAAAGCTGGCGCACAGAGCGAGTGCAGGCTCATGCAGTTGGACAGATGGGGGCGTTTGCGGGAGGTGAGTGCCGCCCTGTTACAGGGACCTAAGAAAGCAGCCTCACTAAACACAGCTCGTGTCTGTCCGCCCTGCACAGTGTGGGCACATGTGTGTGTGTGTCCTGCTCAAGGCGGGCAGGAATTCAAGTGACCATCATTTCTACAAGAGTCATGGATTCCAAGCCCTGGTTAGAAATGTGTTTGGGGCCTGGAGGGGCAGGTCATTCCAGAGGGCGGAAGCAGATGGGCAGGTACAATGCACACCCACACGCTGATCACTAGGACCTATAGTTGCTATTTGTGTAAACGCTCCGACCTGGGAGTTGGTTGGGAGCCACTGTTCAGAGAAAGACACACTGGACATGGCAGTGTCTTGGGTCTGGCGAAAAGGTTTTCAGTAAATTTACGCCATTTCCATAGCAGAGGTAGTTCCCCGGGTGCTAGTCCTGGATTATCCATCAGGAGGAGCAGATATAGTCCCAAAACCTGTGCTGCCTTTGCAACTGGAGAATATGCTCTGGGCATGGGTGGTGGGTGAAGGTAGGGCTGGAGGAGGCAAGCTTACAGCTCCACCCCCAACCCCGCCCCTTCTGCCTCAGGCCCCGCTCCCATGGGAGCCAGGCCTCACCCCCATCAGGAACACCATGGGATGGTGTGCAGCCTATGTCTTCCCAGCCCTAGAGCACCAGGGGAGGTGGGGTGGCATGCAGCTCCAGCCTCCCCGGTCCCAGAGCATGGGGGAATGTGGGCACTTGGGGGTAGCAATACTCCATGCCCATTATGCCAACAGTAGGGGTGGAGTCTGGGTGGTGCCACGCTGGCTGTTTGGGAAAGCAGTGCCTTCCTCGCCTCTTATACCCGCTGCCCCTGACTCATGCTGGAAAATACTCCCCAGTGGACCAACAGCTGATCCACAGGACCCATGGGCTTTTCTCACTAGGAAGAAGCAGTGTCACTCTCCAGCATTACAAACAACATGAGAACCAGGAAACTTCAAACCCATGAGAAGTCTGGGGGGAGGCTGGGATGTTACCTGACAGATGAACGTGAAGTTTGGAGGAAATGATCATTCCTTGGCCCACATGGGATCATTCCTTGGCTGTAAAATCATAACACGGAGCAGGAATGGGCCACCTGCAGTCTGAGGGTCACATGTGGCCCATTGGGGTTCTGTGCATGGTCCATGAGACATTTTGTTTCCCCATTGCTCACGTGCATGGTTGCTAGATTATGCTGGTTTCTATCCATGTATTGTTTTCTATCAGTATTGCAAAAGAGACACGGCCAGACAGTGGAAGGAAGGACGGCGCTAGGACCCCACGGGTGCCAGTCAGACAGTGGAAGGAAGGACGGTGCTAGGACCCCGTGGGCGCCAGCCAGACAGTGGAAGGAAGGACGGCGTTAGGACCCTGTGGGCGCCAGCCAGACAGAGGAAGGAAGGACGGTGCTAGGACCCCGCGGGCGCCAGCCAGACAGCGGAGGGAAGGACGGTTCTAGGACCCCGCGGGCGCCACCCAGACAGCGGAGGGAAGGATGGCGCTAGGACCCCGCGGGCGCCACCCAGACAGTGGAGGGAAGGACGGCGCTAGGGGTGCTGGCTGCTTCCGCACCTGCAGGAAATCGAAACTGAGCGTGAAGTGCCCGGCGGGGGCAGCGCACAGGGCGGGAGTTCAGGCTGAGCATGCGCAGAATGCAGCTGGTGTACAGGCCCCGTCTGCAACTACAACCCCCACAATCCCCTTTGCCGCCAGTTGGTCCGAGGCACCACCCATCGGGCTGCAGCGTCCGGGTCCTTGCCTGTAGCCCGCCCCTTTGAGAAACCGCTTCTGCCGATAGGCCAGGGGGCACGTCAGTCTGGCTGGAAGCAGAATAGCTCCATGCCCTGGAGGGAGACCCATGTGGCGGCAGAACAGGCGGGGGGGCAGGGGGGGTGTCCGGCTGGGGGTTGTTCTTTTTTTATTTAGGTTCTTATTTTTGCTGACTTAGAAATAAATAACATATACATAGTAACAAATGATGGGGGGGGGGCGCACATTTTGTCTTTGCCCCTGGGCGCATAACACCCTCGCTTCGCCACTGGTGCCACCTCAGAGCTAGGGTTGGCAACTTTCCAATGGCACAGAACCCAACGCTCTTGCCTGACCCCCCCTCACTCGCTCCATCGCCCTCTCCCCCACCCTCACTCACTTTCACCAGGTGTGTGGGGGGGTGCAGGGAGTGGATTCTGGGAAGGAGTGTGGGTGTAGGAGGGGTCTCCGGGTTGGGGCAGGAGGTTGGAATGCAGGAGAGGGTCAGGGCTCTGGCAGGGGTGGGGGCTGTGGACGAGCCATTTGGGGTGCAGGAGGGTGCTCAGGGCTGGGGAGGGGTTTGGGGTGCAGGAGAGGGTCAGGGTTCTGGCTGGGGCAGAGGAGGGCTGTGGCCAAGCCATTTGGGGTACAGGAGGGTGCTTGGGGCTGGGGAGGGGGTTGGAGTATGGGAGAGGGTCAGGGTTCTGGCTGTGGTGGGGAGGGCTGTGGATGAGACATTTAGGGTACAGGAGGGTGCTCGGGGCTGGGGAGGGGTTTGGGGGTGCGGGAGAGAGTCAGGGCTCTGGCTGGGGAATGCTGTGGATGAGCCATTTGGGGTGCAGGAGGGTGCTCAGGCTAGGGAGGGGTTGGGGTATGGGAGAGGGCCAGGGCTCTGGCTGGGGGGAAGGGCTGGGGATGACTCATTTGGGGTGCAGAAGGGTGCTCGGGGCTGGGGCAGGGGTTGGGGTGCAGAAAGGGGTTTGGGGTTCTGATGGCACTTACTGCTGCTCCAGGGAGCAGCCGCCAGGTCCCTGTGGCCCCTAGGCGCATGGACAGCCAGGGAGACTTTCAACCGGGGCACTGAGGTCAAAACCTGGACACTTGGTAACCCTACTCAAAACGCCGCTCCCCAGGCCCTGGGCCATTGTCTCATCTCCAGGCAGGGCCCCTCTGTTGCTTCAGAAAAAGGAGATGAAAAACCCCTGCCAGAATACTCTGCGGGGAGGGGAGAAGATTACCTCTTCCTCTGATTGAGAGAAGTAGGTTGGGGTAAAGCAGAGAACTCCACAGAGAGCGGCTGGGCAGGAGGAGTAGGGAGCAGCACGAGCTAGGCCTTAGGCAACCACACAAAGGCAAGTCACTTCCTCTATGGGGATGGAATGCCTTCATCATTTTCCCCCAGGACAGAAAGGCACCAAGAAGAAGGGTTTCAGGAGCAGGACTTGGGCCTTGAAGTGACAGATAATTGAAAATGGTAATTAGTGGCTCAAAGAGCTAATTAAAAAAAAGAAGAAAAGAAAAGAAAAACCGGCTGCAATTTAATTAGGCTCATTTCTTTCAAACTGGTGCATGTGCTAGCAGACCCCGAAGGTAGCGGACTATTCTGATGTGTCTTTCTAATGCTGCTAAAAATACAAGGGAGGTGTCAGAGTGTTCTACCTCCGGTTTTCAGAGGATAACTGTACAAATCAACTGCAGACACTAAAAGGTGGAGATTAGCAAAAGGCACTTTTCATTTTTTCCCTGAGACCCATGAGTGTTCTTTGTAGCAGAAGCATTCTATGGTTAAAACAAAAAGCAGATTTCAGATTTGTTTGTTGTTATGGAAAAATATCTGAAAGAAATCACTGTTCTCCTGGCATTAAAATATCAGCTGGTTTAGATCACACTTCTGTTATTTTCAACATCTCCATTACTATTAATAGCACTCCTATTTGTGTGTCTAGCAGCACTGATAAATGAAATCAGGAGAACAAACCACTCGTCCAAATGAAAGTTCCTTCTGATTTTTTTTCCATCCACGTGTGGAATAGATTTTGTTATGTGCACCAAGGTGTGTGCAAATGTGCACCACCAATAGAAACATATGCTGCTGGCTGTGGGTGCTCTGCTCATCAGCTGGGTGGCATTTGAATCTCTTTTGTGTGGCTGCCCAACTGCTCAGCTTACAGGGAACAGTGGTCCAAGTACACAGATGACCCAAATCAAACATGTGATCACCCAAACCCTAGCTTATGGGCAGGGTGAGTGAAATTCAGCCCTGTGCAGAAGGCCAATGCAAGCCCTATGCACCAATTATAAATTTCAGGACTAGTGGGCCTGTTTTGGAGGGTTTACACAAGACAAGGGGTCTGCAGATCTTGGGCTGGCAGTCCACATGGGGTGAATTTCACCCAGGAGTAGCTTTAGTCATGTGAACAGTCCCTTGACTTCTGTGAGACTCCTCATGTGGGCAGTTATTTGTAAGCAAAAGGGTGTGCGGATGAAGGCCATGAATAGGTGGGGCTGCCATGAAGTCAGACCTTTAATGAATTGGAAATGCAGAAACATGGGCTGCTGCCTGCCGCTCCCCCTCCGATCAAAAGGAGCAGTGACAGGCCCAGGAGATCCTGGGACTAAGACTGCCCTGGTTACCAGATGGGATCAGGTGATTCCACGAGGAAGCTACAGGGAGCGTTTGGAAGCCTGCGAGCAAACTAGGGAAACTGAGGAATCAGAAGATGGTATGGAGGCGGGGCTGGTGGAAGAAGCCCAAAGAGGAACAGGGCCCTGAAGAGCCATAGCCTGATACAGCTTGTGAGCGGGAGGGAAAGATGGGAAAAGAAGTGAGAAACTCCCGGTGGTGTTGGACCTCTGAGTTCCACTTTTGAGACAAAGTCTTTTGCCGGCCTGAGGGGAACAGAGGGCCTCAGAGGGGGCCTGGATGAAGGGGATCAGAGATGGGACAGGCACCCTAGCCACAGCAGGGCAGTGGCCTGGCAGTAAAAGGCCACTGTGCTCCTGGGTCCTAGTGATGACCACTTGACAACCTCCCTCCCCCACCACAGTGTGTGTGTTGCTTCCATTATTGTTCCCTTTCCCTGACCGTATCCCGTGTCCTAACACAGCACTGCAGGCTGGACTAGACAGGTGGGTGCTCTAATGTACTCTGCAAGGGGGTCCCCAAACCAGCAAGGAGGGTTAAAAACTGGCCAGCTGGTAACCCTAGTAGCAAGGTCCAGCAGAAGGGCAAAGACGGGGCTTGTCGGCCAAGTTTGCCACCAAACTAAAGGCCTCAAGTCCCAACCAGCTTCAGGCCTGTTTTTAAAGAAGGCTCAGCGCCTGCTAGGGGAGCAACCTGTGTTCATGGGGCTGGGAGCGGCAGCGAAGGGTACGGAGCCTCTTTTGAAAATGGACACACACAGCTTGGCCCAAAGCCCATTGAACACAATAGAAGGACCCCAGCTGACACCAAGGGCTTCGGATCCGGCCCCGACAGGCGATGTTTGAAAAGTGGGCAGCAAAGGCAAAAATAAAGAGACACCCCTCCCCCCAAACAAAGAAAATTCAGCCAAGCATCAAAGCCAAACCTGCAGCTTGATATGAAGCGAGAACCTGATCCAAAGCCAGGCTGTTCTAGTCCAGGGGAATCTTGCAATTGTCTTACAGGAGATATGGATAATGAGAAGCTGGGCCGGAGTATCCTAACATAGGCCTGAAGAAAATGAGTGGTCTCTGGTGGAAATACTCTCCTTGGAGCACTTGGTAACTTGCTTGGGTAAGCGCAGTGGCTTCTCCCGGTCACAGACAAACTCATTTCGATGATCACTTCATCCCGCCTCAATTAGCATCCCTGCTTTGTTGTAAGCAGCCTCAATTAGCTCAGCGCAGTAACGTAGGCCCCTGATTGCCTATGGAAAAGTGAGCGGCCCTGCATATTTCCTGCAAACGAGTTTGGTTTATATTGGGGCATAATCGGTCTTCCAGCATCCATAAGGCTGTTAATAGGGAGGTTTGATGGCTGTGGTTTGGAATATAAATAGTCTCACTTGTATAAATTATATAAATCAACCCCATGGAGTCTGAATATAAATATGTAGATTACGACTCTAACCCTCATGACTTATTCACCACCGGAATCATATTGTTTCTGACTTCAGAGCAGTTCCTGGAAGCTGTACACTCTTAAAATTTAAAATAAAAAAGCTAGGTGGCCATTTCTACATCTGCTCAGTTTCCTCCTGAAAATATTCAGCTATCGAAGGGAAGCTGGAGGTGAGTGATAATAAATGCAACATCCAAACTTCTCTCTGAGAGCTCCTAAACAGAGAATTTTAGCATTGTCTTTCCAGGCAGAGATTGTGAGCTTCTTGCACAATTACTAATGGAGAAGGACATTCCCAGTGCAGTAATGATATGGTTACTTGTTGGCTGTGTCTAGACTGGCAAGTTTTTGCGCAAAAGCGGCCACTTTCACGCAAAAACTTGCTAGCTGTCTACACTGGCCGCTTGAATTTGCGCAAGAGCACTGACTTTGTAATGTACAAAATCAGTGCTTCTTGCAAATACAATCTCTCTCCTCGGCAAAAGTTCTCGCGCAAATGTATTTGCGCAAGAGGGCCAGTGTAGACAGCTGTGTTTTATGCAAAAAGCCCGATGGCGAAAAACGGCGATCGGGCTTTCTTAAGAAATCGCCTAGATTGGCACGGACGCTTTTGTGCAAAAGCATCCATGCCAATCTAGACGCTCTTTTCCGCAAATACTTTTAACGGAAAAACTTTTCCATTAAAAGCATTTGCGGAAAATCATGCCAGTCTAGACATAGCCGTTGTATACTATTCCATTCCTAAATGTGCTTGCATGTGGCACAAGTTGTAGATAAGGCATGGCTATGTGTCAAGCAAGGAAACAAAGCTGGAACTCAAGCTGTGTGCACGTTATATTTTGGGGAAAAAAGGAGGAGAATTGATTGGGAATACAAATGTACAAACATACATTTTGCATGTTTGTTTGTGCCTGTGGGTGTTTTCTCAAGCATATTCTGTTTTGAAAAACAAGTTCTGGTTCAAGAAAGACTGCAACTGCAGAGATGACAACAGGTGCCGAAGTGTGAAAATAATGACCATGAAATTGGCCAGTTTCACTTTCTGGATTTCACATTCTTTTTCTTTTCTTTTTTTTTAAAGCCTCAAAACAAGCAAGAAAAGAATGGTGTCCTCTTTCCATTTAAAAAAGAAAACTGCTTTAATTCCATTAAAATCTGCAAAATGTTTGCAGACCCAACAGAGCCTCCCCCTTTTCATAAATATAAACTTTCGATCCTTCATCACCTGAGAGCATTCCGCTTTCTGTTTGCTGTATGCAACTGTTGTCTTCTGTCTTATACATCTACTGTAAGCTCTTTGGGGTCAGAGACCATATTTTACTATGTGTATGTGTAATCCACACACCTTCTGGGTGTGCTCGACTGTCCCAACTAGTGGCTCTGAGATCATGTTCTGGGAGAATAAGGAGTCAGCTCTACAGCTTTAGTTAACAGGCGTCTGCCTTTTAGCTCATGTAGACACTCATGCACTACGTTCCAGAGGTCCCAAGTAGGGATGTTAAATATCAGTTACTTGAATAGTCGAGTAACCTCATGAATTCTTATTGGTTAATTGACTATTCTATAGTCCCCAGGGGCAGGGCCGGCAGCCAGTGCGCTCTGGTCCCACTCCTAAGGAGCCCCCTGCCACACCACGCTGCTGCCTCTCCATCAGAGGCAGCAGCGTGGGGTGCCAAGTGGGAGCTGGTCCGTGAGGGGAGCCAGCTCTCCTCATGGACCTGCTGCCTGTCACCTTCTGTTGCTGCCTCTGATAAAGAGGCAGCGGCACAGGGTGGCAGCAGCCCCTGTCTGGGAGGCAGCCTGAGCTCCTGGACCAAGCACGAGCCAAAACAGAGTCAGACTACCTGCCTGCCTGGCTCCTAATACACTTTAAATGCAGAGCTGCAGCAGGGCTTCGTCCCAGACCATTGCAAGCTGCTGGCCAGCCTGCTGAAAAATGTACTGGCAAGATGGCGGGAGGGAAATGCGTGTAGTCTATAGCATCAACCTATACGCTTTTGCTTATCAGTTAATCCAGAGTTTCTCAAACTGTGGGCAACTTAAAGGGGGGGGTCGCAGCTGGATTCAGTTTTTCACTTGCAACCCCTCTCTCCCATGCCGCGAAGAGCAGCAGGGTGGCGGAAGGTAGCCGCCGGCAAGCTGTGCAGCGTGGCCGGGGCCGCGGGACTCCAGGAGCATGGCTCAGCTGCAGCAGGAGGCAAGGTGGCGGGAGAGTGAGGCCGGCGCCGGCGCAGGAGCCGACGTGCGAGGGGCCGGCTGGGGCACGGTTGCCGGGCGACTGAACGCTTCCCCAGCTGGGAGAGGGCAGGGTCCCTCAGGCAGCGGGCTGGGGGATTGGGTCGGGGCAGAAGACCCAGAGGTAAATGAGGGCACGTGGGGGTCAGAGGAGGAGGCAGAGGAAACACGGGAGAGGAGTGGAGGATGGAGGAGAGGAGAGGAGAGAGAGAGAGAGAGAAAAGGAACCAAAGGGACGTGGAGCGGAAAAGAGGCACAGAGAAGAAAGAGATGGGGGGTAGGAGCCTGCAGGGGGGAAGGGTGTTGAGGACGGCAAATGCCTTGAAGGAACCCCAGGAGGGCAAGGAGTCTGGTGAGAAGGGGGGAGGAAGCGACCCAGGGCAGTGAGGGGGTCACACAAATTCATGTAGCATTTTAGGGGGTCGTGGTATCACAAAGTTTGAGAACCCCTGGCTTAATCGGTTAATCGACTACACTGTTTCATCCCTAGTCCCAAGTTCAATTCTACCTGCAGATGACCGGGGTCTGCCGGTGCTACATATGCACAAGATTGGGCATTGTGAGATGCTACCTCACTAAAATTAAATAATAATAGTTTCCCTTAAATGTTGCATGAGAGGACAAGCTGCTGTCTTCTTATGCGCATCACTGCAGCTGCCCGAACCTACGTCTCAGCATGCCCCTTTCTTTCAGTGTGCCGATCATCACATGAATATGAAGCCGTGATGGATTCTGGCCCGAGAATGAGACAGTTCCAGCCAAAGATACACGGGTAACAATCAGCTCCTTTGAGTTGCTGGCTCACAGGGCCATTTTTGCGGTGACACTGTTGTAAGTGATCAGCCCAGAGGACATTTAACGACAGCGATTGTTCGGCATCCAAAAATATCGTGCTTAATAGACTCCATCAAATCACTCTTGTCCTAACTGTTTCAGAGCAGAGAACGGCGGATGTAATAGCAGAGAGAACATGCCATTTGCAGAGGTATTACACCTCGCTGAGATTTATTGGAGAGCTCACACTGCTAAGAGTAAAGGCCACTTTTGCTGGCACAAAAGGAGTTGGATTTTGCTGCAGACGGTAGGATGCAAAAATATTTTAATGCTAATGCAATGGTGACCAATGTACCCTCTAGTTTAGAAAAGGGGACACTAAGAAGGGATATGAGAGAGGTCTATAAAATCATGACAGGGATGGAGAAAGTGACTAAGGAAAAGTTATGTACTTTTCCCCATAACATAAGAACTGGGGGTCACCAAATGAAATTAATAGGTAACAGGTTTAAAACAAACAAAAGGAATTTTTTCTTCACACAATGCACAGTCAACCTGTGGCACTCCTTGCCAGAGGATGTTATGAATACCGGGACTTTAACAGGGCTCAAAAAAGAAATAGATAAATTCATGGAGGTTAGGTCCATTAATACTTATTAGCCAGGATGGGTAGGAATGGTGTCCCTAGCTTCTGTTTGTCAGAGTCTGGAAATGGATGACAGAATAGGGATCACTTGATGATTCCCTGTTCTGTTCACTCCCTCTGGGGCATTTCGCATTGGCCACTGCTGGAAGATAGGATACTGGGCTAGATGGACCTTTGATCTGACCCAGTATGACCGTTCTTATGTTGTTTTCCTCCATGTGCAGAATCAATTTTGTTATGTGCACTAAGGCATATGCAGATGTGCACCACCAGTAGAAACACATGCTGCTGCCCGTGGACCCTCTGCTCATCAGCTGGGTGGCATTTGAATCTCTTCTGGATGGCCGCTCAAGTGCTTAGCTACAGGGACCCCTGATGGTGACTGAGCGGGTGCTTTATCTCCCCTCTGGCTGCCTCAGGGAAGACTCGAGTGGCTTGTATATTCAGAGGGGCTGGTGCTGTAGAAAATCAGGTGATTTGATTTGGGAATCGTTCTGCTCAGAGACCCCCCCGAGGAGAAAGAGCGGAGAACTTTGACATCCATAAATAATGACAAGCTGGGAATTTCACAGCTCCGGCTTGCACAGAACATCACCCCTCCTCCAACTCCTCCATGTGCACCATCTTCAGCGGAAGAGGAGACCAAGAAATAAAGGGGCCTGTGTCATTTAAGCCCGGCACGGGGAATTAATATTTATTTTTTTCATTTGCTTAAGAGACAAACATTTGTCTGATGTGTTCTTGGTAAATATAGGCCATTAATTACCAGTTACCAGGGCTCCGGAGTGCCTGTAATCTACTCCATACCTCTGCGAGTCCCTGCTCTCATATCTGCTAATCCAATATTTGGATGACATCTTGCCTGAAAAGCATTTTGAAAATTGGCTGCAATCGAATTTCTGACACGCCTGAGGGAAGAGCCTGTCCCGGGACACTTGTGTTTGCGGAATATGGAGGAACAGTAGAACCGTTATAGTTATTTCACAAAACAACAAGAAACCATGTCCTTGCTCCCTCCCTGCATCTGCGTTTTAGTAACTAGAGGAAATGGGCAGCAACGTAATTCTGTTTTGTCTCTGATGGTGGCAGTTCCTAGGAAGGGAAGGGGAGGAAGCAGGAAGGTGATGGGGGTGAAACCAACCTGCCACCCATATGCAAGGGCAGAAGTTTCTTAAGAGTTTACAGCCAGAAGGGACAATTAGCACATGTAACCTGACCTCGGTATAACACAACCCAGTGCATGTTACCCCTAATATTTAGCCCTATAACTTGGGTTAGGCTAGAGCAGGGATTCTCAGACATTGTTATAAAGCAGTATTTCTTAAACTGTGTTCCGTGGCACACCGGTGTGCCACGGAGAACAACAGAGTTCAAAATGGCCACCCTTAAAGGGACAGGCAACTTTTTTTCCCCCTCAATAACTTCCCCCCGACCCTATTTTTTTTTTTTTTTTTTGCTCAATAACTTTTCCCTGGCCTCTTTTTTTTTGCTCAACAAAAAGTCCTTGGTGTTCCTCATAAAAAAAAATTATTGTTTGGTGTTCCTCCATCTTAAAAAGTTTAAGAAACACTGTCGTAAAGCCTCCCTCAGGAAAGAAAAAGTAACCGCACCTCCCCCTAGCTGACGAAGACGATGTAACAAGTAGAATCACCTCTGCTTTTGCAAGAATCTGAGGCCTGGGCTACACTAAAGGGGAAAGTCAACTTAAGCTAATGCAACCCCAGCTACGTTAATGATGTAGCTGGAGTTGACGTATCTTAAATCGTGTTTTCGCACCACCCACACAGCGGGAGGTCGATGCATTGGCTCCCATCGTCTTTCCTTACTCCTCATGAGGAACAAGGTGACTGGCACCAACAGGAGCACCCTCTCAGTTCGAATTTGCGAGTCTTTAGCAGACCCGCTAATTTGAACGTTAGAATATCGACCTCCGGAGGGTCGATCTTCTCCCTAGTGTCGACAAGCCCTAAATGATAAAGTGGAAGAGATTTGGTCACTGAAGTTATAATAAGAGTCTGAGGGCCAAAAGTTGTAATTTCCTTACAGAAATGACCTTGCTGGTGATCTCACAGTTCTGATCAAGCCGGGGACAAATGACAGCTGATAAAATAAAACAGCACAAATGTCTGAGGAGACGGTAGTGCCCCTTTGTTCCTGCATGATGTCTTCCTCTCCCCAGGTCTCAGGGGCCCAGGGATGAAGGGTGCTGGGCTCATAGGCAGGGAGCAGGGACCTATTTAATGCAGGCAGCCTGGTGGCTGAATTCCCCAGGCATGGAGGCAGTCGCAGGTCCAGCAATACCATGACCTTGGCACTGGTGTGTCAGGGAGTCTGGGAGCCGAGACCGCAGTAGGGGAAGCTGGGGCTGAGGTAGGGTCGCTGTCAGCCAGGAACAGCTGGTTACACTCGAAAGCAGCACAATACCCCGGAGAGGAAGTAGGTAGGGCCTGGCTCCTTTGGGACCTGACCAGCCACAGGGACCTGGTGTCAATGACAGCTCCTCTGTGGTGGAAGAGGCCGAGCTCTGGCACCATGGAGGAAAGCAGGGCTCAAGGCCTCTGCAGAGCTCAGAGCTCCCATTGCCTGCCATCATGGGGCCATGGGGCCGGAAAGGAGCTGGGGAAGATGGACAGAGACCCCTTCCTTGTGCTTTAGTGATACTGCGAGGCAATGCTGGGCTGGCTCCCCAACAGGAGGGGGATGTTGGAGGAGGGAGAAAGAGGGCAATTACTCTGGGGCCTGGTGGTTCAAAGGGGCCCGGGGCCACCGACGATGTTACTATGGCAACGGTGGCTTCCAGAGCCGCAGGCCCTTTAAATCACCGCCAGAGCGCCACGCCACATGCTGTGGGTGGCTCCGAGGGCTGAGGGTGAGGGGCGTGCCGCAAGGCAGAGAAAGCTGGCTGCCCCTGGCCCCGCCCTTTCTGCCTGAGGCCCCGCCCCTTCCCAGGGGCCTGCAGAGGCTGTTGGCGCCCCTGACGCTGGGGTAGGGCGGGGAGCATAGCAGCCCCTGCAAGCTGCTCCCCCTGGTGTCCAAAGCCCTTGGGGAGCCACTTACCCATGCCGACACCTGGCCAGAGCTCTGGCCCCCTTTGCCTCACGCCTAGGCCGAATGGCGTCCAGCAGTGCTTCTCCCCTGGCCACAAGACGGGCACCTAATGCCTCCCATGGCACGTGCCTTGATTTGAGGCCCTCTGGCCTCAAGCATTTCAATCCCCAGGAGACTAAACCATCATCTGGTCCCTTGTAACTTGACATGAGGAAGCTCCTTCCGGCTGCTTTACAATGAAGCCCGCGCGGCGCCTCACGAGGCAGCTGGGAAAGGAAGGGAAAATCAAAATGCCGGGCACCCTGGCTCCAAACCAAACACGCTGCGCAAATAATGAGATTGCTTTACAATCTAAAGGCTACGGAGCTGTGGTACCCCTCCCTGCTCCTGCCTCCGTGGAGATTAAAGACAAGATTGTGCAGCTCCCAAGCGCCCAGCCGTCTTGGCAGTTGCCTCTGGAATATCAATGATACGGGAGAGTGATAATTAGTTTCACAATATTTGCTATCTTGGCTTGGAAGGGCGGCGGCATCATCTCTCGTGGCAGGCTGGCGGGGGACGCTGCATGCGGTATGTCACCCCAACCCCGTCCCCTTCCTGTCCACGATACGTGATGCCGCTAAGCTTGAGAAGATTTTTAATCCAGGTTCCTTTGGCCCCAATCCCCCATCCCATAGCCCACAACCCAGTTCGGAGGAGCAGAAAATGGAGTTCTTTAACCAGGAAGCAACAATGGTCGCACAGAGGGGGAGCCAGCCGGGCTGGCAGATCGGTTCCATCTTGGTGCCCTCAGAATACAAAGCAGCAAGAGAGGCTGTTGGTCTGCAGCAGGCCTGTCTGCCCTCTCTGCTGGGAAGATCTGCCCATCACTTGAGGGCTGGCAGGGTCTGAGGAGGAGTGTTGGTGCCCAAAGAGATTAGCGAGAGCATTAAAGTGAAACCAACAACAGGGAACGGAGATCTTCCCCTTTGCTAACTCGCCACCTTTGGCTAAATGGGGTGTGAGTTGTGGCGGTGTTGGGGGCGGGGAGGTGTGCGCTTTCACTGCCAAGCCAATAGCTCTCAAGAAATAAACGGCCAACCATTTCCTCCGTTCACTCTTCTAGCCACTCATTCTACGGCTCGCTTCTACGCTGCTCAAACGATCATCCGTCTCCTGTGCTTTCCCCATGGCTGACAGCAGCCTGCCCTCTGGGGCCTTCTCATTGACAATTCGCTCCAGTAGCCTTCGGGTTTCCCCCGCTGCGCCAACAACTTGTTGGTAAACAGCAATTCCCGGAGCAGTCTCTTTGCACCAAGGGAGAAGATGCGGCTGGGCTCGCAGGCTTGGCTGGTCTGACCTGGAAAGGAGAGAGGAGCGCTTCTTGGCAGGGGCAGGGCAGGGAGGTCGTTAGGCCCGTCACTTTCCGTCTTTGTTTGAGAAAATGCTTGTGGGTGGGAAAAAAGGAAACCCGAACTGCCGAAGGCAGAACAGGGACAGTCAGGGGACAAGAAATGCCACTCAGCAAGCTGCTGGAGGCCATACGCTTCATTCAGACCCCGGAGCATTAAAGGGAAAGAAGTCGGATAGGTTAAAACACCTTCCAAGATTCCCAGGAGGTGAGACGTTTGGGCACGTTGATCTCAGCTTAGGACGTGGATCTGGGAGTCAGGACTCCTGGTTCTCTGGCATTGAGGTGTTTGTCACTTCACCTTGCTGGGCCTTCACTTCCTGGATTGAAGGGAGGGCTAGAAAAGGGCTCTACGCGCGCAAAGCTTTATTTGTAACGATTACCGTTAAACGTTCATTAGCCATTTGGAAACAAAAATAACCAACGGTGGGCCCAAATCATCGAAAAATGAACCCAAACCGAGCCTTTAGTTCCCCAATTTTCCATTTCAGCAGGAGGCCCTGCGCTGCTTCGTCCCAACCAGGATCAGAAGTAGAAATGGCCACCCTACATCCTATTCTGCCAGGATTCGCTCCATGGCAGTTTCTCACCACTAGAAGTTTTGCACAATTTCTTGGGAGATTATCCCAATTAAATCCATCCTCCGTTTCTCCCTCAAGGGTTCAGAGATTCTAATGCAAGATGTGATCATCTAGTCCAGGGGTGGGCAATAATTCTTAATGGGAGCCACTCCAAGATTTTGGTAAGTGGTCAAGGGATGCACTTTTCCATGGAGGGCGTGTGGGGTTTGGGATGAAAGTTGGGTGCAGAAGGAAGCTTGGAGTAGGGGATTGGGGTGCAGGAAAGGATATGGAGTGTGAGAGGGAGTCTAGGTGAAGTAGGAGGTTGTGACCTGGGGCAGAGGATTGGGGTGTAGGGTCCGGGAGGGACTAGGGGTGCAGAAGTGAATTTTGACCTGTGAGAGTAGTATAGCAGGGGATGCCAGCTCTGGGAGGGAATTGTGACCTGGGGAGGGATGTGTGTGCAGAGGATTTGGGTGATGACCTGGGACAGGGAGTTAGGAATCATAGAATCATAGAACACTAGAACTGGAAGGGACCTCGAGAGATCATCGAGTCCAGTGCCCTGCCTAACAGAAGGACCCAGTACCATCTACACCAGTGGTTCCCAAACTTTTCGGCATCATGCCCCCTTTTTGATTTTTGAGAAACCCTCATCCCCCGCAAAAAAATAGCAGCAAAACTTGTTGAGCAAAAAAAAAAAAAAAAGGACTTTTAAGAGCAGAGCAGACCCTTTTAAGGTGGCCATTTTGAAGTCTGCCCCAGCCAGCCTGAGTGGACGCATGGACTAGGCTCTTTCTTGGTGGGGATTGACCAGGGGGGTGCTGGGTCACCTTATGCCCCCCCTGGAATTTCTTCATGCCCCCCCCCAGAGGGGCATGCCCCCCAGTTTGGGAACCCATGATCTAGACCATCCCTGGTAGAAATGGGAGGCGCTGGGGTGTCGGAGGCCGGGGCTGCAGTGCCGGAGGCAGGCTCTGGTTGGGTGTCAGTCACTTTAGGTGGCTACTGGCCAGCAGCCCAACTTGGTCCCTGAGACAGGCTCTCTCCAGCAGCAGCAGCAGCAGCAGCAGCAGCAGCAGCAGCAGCTCCAGCCACACGAATTCCCTCCAAGTGCTGTTCAGGGCAGTGCATCCTTGCAGTGGGAGAGACTTTGTGTGCTTCCCCACCCCCAGCCAATCATCACAGATGGGAGCAGGGCTTGGGGGCAGGGGAGCGCACCAAGTCTCTTTCCCACACCCAACCTACCAGGGAGGGTTGCGGGCCGGATCAAACAGCTTGGTGGGATGGATCCAATCTGCGGGCTATTTCATGCCTACCCCAATCTAGTCTGACCTCCTGAATAACATAGGCCACAGAACTTCCCCCGAGGTCTCCTAAGTCCCCCAGCCACTAATTACAACATTATCAAGCCTTTGAGAATATACTGATCGCTGATTCTGTACAGTCACAGGGTAATCTTAGGCTACGTCTACACTGCAGAGTTTTTGCGCAAAACCAACCATTTTTGCGCAAAAACTCAGGAAGCGTCCACACTACAAGCGCGTTTTTGTGCAAGAAAAAGTACAGCAGATGGTCAGAAGACAGGGCTTTTTGCGCAAGAGTTATTCCTCTTTCTACTAGGAATAAGCCTTTTTGCGCAGGAGCTCTTGTGCAAAAAGGCATGTGTGGATGGACAACAGGGGTTTCCTGCGCAAGAGCATCCATGGCAGTGTGGACGCTCTCTTGCGCGAAAGCACATCTCTTGCGCAAAAGCACATGGCAGTGTGGACGCGCTCTAGAGCAAGATTTTTTGAGGAAGATCTCTTCTGCAAAAAGTTCTTGAGTAAGAAGCCGCAGTGTAGACATAACCTAAATGTATAATCTATTATACATTTGAGAGCTTTTGTCTGACTCTGTGTGTATGTGTGTGTGTGTGTCTGTTCAAGAACTCCTAAACAGTAAGAGCTAGGACCACCAAATTTGGTACACAGCTTCCTCATATCATAACTTAAAGCAAGGTCAGGGTTTGGTTGTGCCAGGACAATGGGATGTGCCTGGAATGGGATAGCTTCTTTTCAAACCATATAGAAAAGAGAGAGGAAAAAAGTAAAAAACAACGAATAGTCTAGCAGCACCTTAAAGAGTTAAGTTGTTTTTTTACGTTTTTCCAGTTACAGACTAACTCGGCTACCCCTCTGAAGAAAAGAGACAGAATCACCAAGCAGGTGAAAGAGGCTGGGTGGGGGCATGTCCCCCTGTCTGGGACTGCCCGAGCCCCAACCCATGTACCCCCCAGGTGCCCTTTAGGGAGGGTGGGGAGCTGAAGTTCCCAAACTGAAAAGTGGGATGATTTCACTGCAGTTTTATTGCAGAAGAAAAATCAGAACAAAGGTTCTGATGTCAAAATGTTCCAAATTTTTGTTTTGAAATGACTTTTCTGGTTTTTATTTTGCGCAGCATTATGCCCTATAACATAATACAACTGCCAAAAGTCAAAATGGAAAGGAATTGTTCTTATTTTGCACGAAACATTTTGATTTTATCAAAACCCTTTTTTTAAAACAAACTTTCCTCAACATTGACACATGCCCCTGGATTATGACGGAATGGCATTTTCTGATGGAAAAATGGTTTGTGGGAAATTTTTGGATTAGCTGTCATCAGGAGCAATGTTCCCTCTAATCTTTTCCATCCACATGGGGATTTTTTCCACCCATGTACAGAATCATTTTTTTATGTGCACCGGGACATGAGCAAATGTGCACCCCCAGTACAAACACAAAACCTACCTGTGGGCACGCCGCTAATCAGCAGAGCGGCGTTTGAATTACTTTGGAGTGGATGCATAAGCACACAGCTTGTAGGGAACATTGGTCAGGGGTGAATTCAATTCACAAATCATACACTGTGGGTCTCAGTCCATTTTTACATAGTGCCTCTGTATCCGCAGTGTTAACGCCGATGTCAAACTGGAGTTATGGGAGGTTAAACAAAGCTTATTCTTGAATTACCAGCTGGTGCATGCTGAGGAGACGGGGTTAAGCCCCAATGCCCCAACCCCCGCTCCGCAGCTGGAGTGCTGGACGGACTGCCAGGGGGTGGGTCTGCAAGCAGAGTGGCTACTCAGGCCCACCTGGGGCTACACTCCTGGTGCATAGCAAGCAGAGTGGTCTTGAAAGAAGTGCATGCTGGGTAAGCCAACAGTATGTTTAATTCTATCTGGGAAGGCAATTCCCCGGAGCACAAAGATTGCTGGGTTTGTAAGCTGACAGACACGACGGCACAGAAATCCACGCGGCCAGGACACTTTATTATCTTGCCTGTCGATAAAGACAATAAAGGAGATTTCCCAGGCGGCTGCAAACAACAGGAAGCTAAAAGGCATCTGCACTGGGAAATACACAGATGCAATAGTCAGAGAGTCAGATTCTGTTCTCCGCTCTGCCAGGGTAAAGCCAGAGGAACTATCCAAGGTGATAGAGTTATTCTCGGTTCCCAGCTCTCACAGACCTGGGGGAGGAGAGGATGTGTGTGCGCAAATAACCAGAGCACTGCTTTTAGCAATACTAACATGCCTTTGCACACGTGTTTTCTAATGGCTGGAACATGGGAGAGTCCCATGAGACTGAGAATTGCTACGGGCCAGATTTACAAAGTCAGTGGGAGTTGGCACCTAAATATCTTTGGAAATCTGGCCTATGGTCTTGATCTAATGCTCAATGGGAATCTTTCACTGGACACTGGATCAGGCTCAGGGGGGACCAACAGAATTGCTGGGCACCTGGGCAAGGAGCAGGGCAGGGCCAAGGTCCGTGCTCCTAAAAGGGGTGAGGCCCTGGGTGGAAAGGGAGGGGCTGGAGGCATCCAGTGCTGCCTGGACCTATGCCGCACCCTAAACCAGGCCTTAAGTAATTCTACTGCTCTACTCTGCACGGATTAGGCCTCAGTTGGAGTATTGTGTCCCGTTATGGGCACCACATTTAAGTAGGGTTGCCAGATACCTTCACAAAAAATCCCGAATGTGGCAGGGGAAAAAATTGGTTGAGGAGAGAAAAAAAAAAAAAGGGGGAAAGCAAACTTGTTGAGCAAAAAAAGAAAAAAAAGAGTCAGGTTTTTTTTAACCGGATAGAAGACACAATTACCAGACTGTCTGGGCAAAATGGGCATCTGGCAACCCTACATTTCAGGGAAGATGTGGAGAAATTGGTGAGGGTCCAGAGAAGAGCAACAAAAATGATTAAAGGTCTAGAAAACATGAGCTATGAGGGAAGACTGAAAGAATTGGGCTTGTTTAGTCTGGAAAAGAGAAGACTGAGCGGGGACATGATAGCAACTTTCAAGCATCTAAAAGGATGTTACAAGGAGGAGGGAGAAAAATTCTCCTTGGCTTCTGAGGACAGGACCAGAAGCAATGGTCTTAAATTGCAGCAGGGGGAGTTTAGGTTGGACATTAGGAAAATCTTCCCAGCTATCAGGGTAGTTAAACACTGGAATAAATTGCCTAGGGGGCTGCGTCTAGACTGGCAAGTTTTTCCACAAAAGTGGCCGCTTTTGCGGAAAAACTTGCCAGCTGTCTACGCTGGTCGCTGAATTTGTGCAAGAACACTGACGATCTGATGTAAGATTGTCAGTGTTCTTGTGCAAATACTATGCTGCTCCCGTTCGGGAAAAAGCCCTCTTGCGCAAATGTATTTGCGCAAGAGGGCCAGTGTAGACAGCTCAGGACTGTTTTGCGCAAAAAAGCCCCGATGGTGAAAATGGCGATCGGGGCTTTCTTGCGCAAAACCGCGACTAGACTGGCATGGACGCTTTTCCGCAAAAAGTGCTTTTGCGCAAAAGCGTGTGTGCTAATCTAGACGATCTTTTCTGCAAATGCTTTTAACGGAAAAACTTTTCCGTTAAAAGCATTTGCGAAAATCATGCCAGTCTAGACGTAGCCGGGGGGTTGTGGAATCTTCATCTCTGGAGATATTTAAGAGCAGGCTAGACAGACATCTATCTGGGATGATCTAGATGGTGCTTGGTCCTGACATGAGGGCTGAGGTCTGAACTTGATGACTTCTCGAGGTTTCTTCTAGTTCTAGGATTCTATGACTCTTAGCGCTGACCAACATGCACCAGCCCGGCCTGTGGTGATTTAAAAGGCTTGTGGCTCCTGCTGCCGCTGCTGACACTGTAGTGGTGGCAGCCGGGAGCCCTGGGCCCTTTTGAGTCTCTGGGCCTGGCAGTTACCCTCTTCGTCCCCCCTGTTGGCGGTCCTGATCCGGTTTTATGCTAAAACAGGACAATGGACAACCCCACTGAATTACACTGCCATTTTGTAAGATTGAGCCTCCCCCGACTATAGGATTGGAGGATTTTCAATGGCTAAAGCTCAGTTCACAGCTGCTATTCACTGTCCCTTCTAGTTCCTTGACATTTATTTTTAAAGGGGACCCCAGATGATGGAAAGGAAACCATCTGAAAAACCTTGGGCCCCATGAGAGCTGGGAATTCGCCAGACGACAGAAGGGCCGGGTCCCGGACGGCACTTTTCACCTAGTTGTTCATTTTTCAAATGTTGCTTTGTCAGTGGAAACGCATCAGCAGTGCTTCATGCTCTGTGGAGAGCTGGCTTCGCCCTCTGCTCCAGGGGAAAGCTGTCACGCACTGTGTTGCATAACACAACAGGGAAGTGAGCGCATTTCAGTGGCATTCAAGCAAAATCATAGGCGTGGACGGTGGGGGTCCAGGTTTTTCACCTGGGTTCCCTGCACCTCAGAGCAAACCTGGCTGCCAGTTCCTCCAGCCCCAGGTCCTGGCCTCAGGGAGGCCTTCAGGAGTCCTGCTGGCCCCATGTGCTTTGCCGGACTCCTGGGGTTCCACAAGTCCTTGGGGTCCCATCACCCGCCGGCCTCACAGACTCCACTAGTCCTTGGGGTCCTGCTGCTTGCTGGCCCTGCCACAGGCTCGGCAGCTCACTGGCCCCACCAGCCCTGGGGTGCCACCCCCGGCCCAGGGCTCTGCAGCTGTTCCCCGCTTCCCCCAGCCTGGAGCTGTGAGTGTTGCCATCTCTCCTGGCCTGGACGGATGACACACCACTTGCAGCAATAGTATCAGGTCCATTTGATCTAAGGGGAAGGGGTGCAGCTGAGCACCCCCCCAAATTAGTCCCAGTGTTACTGAACAAAATGATTTCAAATACATTTGGTGCTTTTTGTTTGCTCCCATCCCATTATTTTCCTTAAAAACAGCCACAATTGTGGTTATTTTAAATGATCATTATGGATACTTATCTACCGAAAAAGGCCAAGGGAAGCATATGCAGCCATTGCAGGAAGGTTCAGAGCAAAAGTAAAGCATACACGCCCTTTTGCCATACACCACCGCAGGCTGCATTTAACTCATTTACACATTCCTAAAGCAGGAGCGAGGTGCTAGATAGTGGAAATACTAATTCTCCATGTAACTCACCTAAAAACAAAATATATAGATAGGATCATGAGCTTTCGTGGGCACCACCCACTTCTTCAGGTGACATTATAGTTCAATCTCTGTGCCTTTTACTCCATATTTGTCATCTGAAGAAGTGGGTGGTGCCCACGAAAGCTCATGATACTATCCATATATTTTGGTTAGTCTCTAAAGTGCTACGGGACCATTGTTATTTGTAAGGGGTTTTTTTAGTTACAGACAAACACAGCTACCTCTCTGAGGGTATGTCTACACTACAGAGTTTTGTCAGAAAAACGGCTGTTTTTCTGACAAAATTTGAGGAACGTCCACACTGCAATTGCGTTCTTCTGCAAGAAAATCGAAAGAACAGAGGGGTTTCTCCGGCATTGGTAATCCTCTTTCTACGAGGAAGAAGCCTTTTTGCAAAAGAGCTCTTTCTCAAAAAGGCATGTGGACGGGGAAGAGGGAATTCTTTTGGAAGAAGAGGAAAGAGGAAAAAGCACAGGTGCCCTGGTCGCCAGTCTGTCCGTAGTTATCACAGCTTACATGCGAGAGAGCGTCCATTCAGTCTGGACGCTCTCTTTCAAAAAAGCAGATCGCTTTTTCGATGCACTTTTGCAGTGTGGACGCTTTCTTTTGGAAGACGTTTTTTCAGAAGATCTCTTCTGAAAAAAGCTTCTTCCAAAAGAAGCCTGCAGTCTAGACATAGCCTGCGACTAGGTAGCTCTCTTGTTAATCTAAAAATTGGAAGTTTGGGCGAGTTTACTTTAAGGAATCAAACTGTTTTAAAGCTCTCAGAAAAGAACTCAGCCACATGTTCTCCTGCTGCATGATTTTATCCGCCCCGTTGATGATGTAAAACACATGAGCTGCTTGTTGAAAAGCATAGGAGGGGTAACAAAATATGGTGGGAGACTGAGGTCTGAGGCTATGTCTACACTGCAGAGTTCAGGGAACGTGTCTGCTCTTCCAAAAAATTTTTCCAAAGAGCAGATGCACGTTTTCGGCATCCCTCATTTTACGAGGCAGAAGGGATGTTCCGAAAAAGAGGGTTTTTTTCCCGACGGGCCAAATGTCGGAAAAGCCTCTTCCAACAAAAGAAGTGGAAAAAGCGATTCAAAGTGCGGTTCGCATAGCCTGAGATCACAGAATCGCAAGGCTGCAGATTTCCATGCGCATGGCTTCACACTGGCTGAGCATGTTTGTGGTTCATCCTCTCCTCCTTGCCCATAACACAACCATCTTTGATTACAAAGTCTGCCACACACTCTGGCTCCTGTGCACACTCCAGGCAACCCCCTGCTTCCATTCTGCTCGCTTTGTTTCTCCAGTAATAACAATGCCTAGCACTCATATGGCGCTTGTCATCCGTGGATCTCAAAGCGTTACACTCGTTAGTGTATATCTCCTTACTGCACCCCTGGGCAGGAGGGCAGGCCTGTGATCTCCATTGCACAGATGGGAAACTGAGGCACGGAGAAAGCCTGGATGTTTAGAGGTATTTCGGCGCTGCTGCGCTCAGTGTGGCCCCGCCTAACTGATTTGGGAGCCTAAATCTCATTTTCATAAGGGCATTAGGAGCCAAAATCCCACTCAGCCTCAATGGGACTTAGCCTTGTAAGAGCCTAAATCTCTTTAAAGCTCCTAAATCCATTAGGCACCACACTGCTGAGTGCAGCCACGCCGAAAATCACTTTAAAAATCTGGGCCTAAGAGATCCGCCCAAGATTCTGTAAGAAATCAATGGCCGAGCAGAGAATAGAATCGGAGTTTTCCACGTCCTAGGCTATTGTCCACTGTGCCGTCCTGGCTCGCTAACGGGTCCCTGTTTCTGCGTCTGCCTGACAACACCTAAAGCCTTGACATTTGGCAAAATCCCTTTGTTTCTCTCATGGCTCCTGGAGAGGCGGGCTCTCTCTCTGGGCCCTCTCTTGCTCCATTCCATGTTCTCAGCTGAGGAATACTTACTTGTCAGGGATTGGGCAGGGACGCACTTGGGCAGGGATTCTGCTCTGTGATTATTCATGTGGAACAAGGACTGGCAGCTTGGTTTTTTTTTTTTCTCTCTCCTCTGCAAGGGCTTTTAACAGATTTCTTACGTTGTATTGCTTTGATCTTGGAATATGTGGTTGCATAACATGACAGGTTCTTTCCCATCACTCCTCGGCAGCAGGCAGGCCTTTTGCTGTAAGAGGGGCTGCGCTGGCCTGAAATATTAACGAGTTTTACCTTAATTACCTTTTGGGTTTCTAAGTGCTCTCCTCACTTCCCTTCTTGTTTTAAATATAAGTGACAAGTTTCATCTGCAGAAATTCTGAGCTGGGCTTTCTTGCCAACCCCACCATGCCCTGTTGGTTAAACCCTACTGCAAAATATACTGGTAGCAAACCATCTGGCATGAAAAACAACAAGCAGTCCCATGGCACCTTAGAGACTAACAAAAATATATAGGATCATGAGCTTTCGTGGGTAAGACCCACTTCATGAGATGAGTTGGAATGGAAATACCAGAATCCAAGAGACAGATTTAACAGCAAAAGAAGTACTTGTGAATTATAGGACTCATACAAATGATGCTAATTAAGTGGGCTGGATGTGTCCCATTCGTAGCTTTCGATGTGGAAATGTGGATGTCAAAGGTAGAGGAAAATGGCTTTGTAGTGCCTTAACCACTTACCATCTTTATTGAAGCCCAGTGCCAGATTTGTAGATGAAGTCCAATTCTGCACTCTCTCTCTGTAATTGGGTGGTGACATTCCTCTGTAGAACAATGACTCCATGATTGAGTGACCAGATAGGTTAAAATGTTCTCCTACGGGTCTATGTGTATTACCGCTCCTGATGTCTGATTTGTGTCCTCTTTGTCACAGAGATGGGTATGTCTACACTACAGGACAAGGTCGAATTAAGAGACGCAACTTCAGCTACGTTAATTGCATAGCTGAAGTCGGAGAACCTTAACTCGACTTTTGGCGCTGCCCACACTGCAGGAAGTCAACGGGAGAACACTCTCTCTTCGACTTCCCTTACTCCTTGTGGAAGCAGGGTTACCGGCATTGACCGGAGTGCCCCTCTCAGTTCAAATGAGCTGTCTTAACTAGACCGGCTAATTTGAACCCTGGAAGATCGACATCGGCAGCTTCGATCTTCCTCTGCAGTGTAGACATACCCCGACTGTCTGGCTTGTCCAATACACATGGCATTAGAAATAGACATATACATCTGGCATTAGACAGAGGAGCATTTTCAATTTCCCGGGTAGAGCGGCGATGGGCGATACACAGATGGATTTGTTACAGTCGAGCATTTCCCCTCTGCTAAAAGGCACAGCGGAGCCTTGAATATTCATTTAATCGTTGCTCTCACATCGCCCTTGCACATGGCAGTGCCATGTGGCTTACAAATAAAATAAAGGGCAAACAGACCAGTGAGAGTGGGAACCAAACTCCACAGCCCGCCCTCACTCAGGAAAACTCACCCATTCGTCACTCCCCCTGCCAGGTGAGAAAGCAGAGGAACCCTGAGCCATACTCTGGAAGGTCAGCAGGTTGGGAGTTTGATGCACCAGCTGGAGATGCAGATGCTAAGAGGCCGGGGACTTCCCTTCATCATGGCCTGCTTCCAGGGTGGCAGAGGTCTAAAGCCCGGGAGAGTTAGCAAAGTGGACCCAGGTGCGCTCACCTGTTGTGGCAGTGCCTGGAGAATGAAGTGAGCTTTTGAGGAAACCAGAATGACGCAGGGCATTACAGGCACACACCAAGCTTTGTTATGTCCTGGTTCATGTAGAGCATAGAGTTAATGCCCTAAGGACCATTACAGAAAGGATACGGGCGCATTGGAGAAGGTCCAGCGACAGGCAACAAAAATGACGAAGGGGCTGGAGCCCATGACTTATGAGGAGAGGCTGAGGGATTTGGGCTTGTTTAGTCTGCAGAAGAGAAGAGTGAGGGGGGATTTGAGAGCAGCCTTCAAATTCCTGAAGGGGAGGTTCCAAAGTGGATGGAGAAAGGTTGTTCTCAGTGGTGATAGAGGAGAGAATGAGGAGCAATGGTCTCAAGTTGCAGTGGGGAAGGTCTAGTTTGGATATTAGGAAAAACTATTTCCCTAGGCGGGTGGAGAAGCACTGGGATGGGTTCCCTAGGGAAATGGTGGAATCTCCATCCCTAGAGGTTCTTAAATCGCAGCTTGACAAAGCCCTGGCTGGGATGATTTAGCTGAGATTGGTCCTGCTTTGGACTCAATGACCTCCTGAGGTCTCTTCCAACCCCATGACCAATTCCATTTCAGATAACCAAGCTGGGCGTTGGAGAACTCTGCGGAGAAAGTCCCTCTCCCCAGAGCTGCTGGGGAGAAGAACACACCTTCACAGCTGCTACGGTAGCCTAAGACTCCGGAAGGTGTGTATGGGTGGTGGGGAACAGGAGGACTTTACAAGCAGGGAAAGATCTTCCTGTCCTTATGGAGGGAAGTGATTGAGACATTTGAAGGACTATTGGCAGGAAGCGTGGGCCTTATCTGTCAGGCTCTAGTTATCAGTAATACAGCCCATGGTTCATGTACAGCTGGGCAATGTCTTTTTAAAGGCTGGCAGAGGAGCAGGCATGGGGGGTTAATGAAATGCAGCAGGAAAAGGCAAACATCAGTGCTGTTCCCCAGAAGGTCAAGAACCTCTCTGGCACAGAAATTTGAATGGATCACGCCATTAGCTTCAGCGGCGTCTTTACTATGCGCCTTCTTTGTTCCTGCCCCCAGGCACTGATCTAATAAACGGCATTGCCTTTGCAGCGTTCATGTCTGCACCAAACAGCCCGAGGCGTGCGGTACTATGGTCTGGGTTTAAATAGGGACTAGCCCTGCTGGGGTACTCCGGGGTCTCCATAAAGGTAAAGCAGCCCTGGTCTTTGTCACACCTACAATTGCTCATGGGCTCTTGCTGCGAGGTTCCTGTCAGGAAGGCTAAGGATGAGACACAATGTTTTTATTCTGTGGTTTCAGGTTGATTGCCATAGCTTCCCTGTGTCACTTAGGCCACTTCTTCACTTGCTGTGCCGAAGATTGATCTTCTGGCATTCGATTTAGTGGGTCTAGTTGAGACCCGCTAAATCGAATGCTGATGGCGCCTCTGGTCGGCATCAGTACTCCTGTCAGTCGCGAGGAGTAAGGGAAGCCAACAGGAGCACTTGCTGTGCATAGCTGGAGTAGCTGTGAAGCTGTGCATAGCTGGAGTTGCATACCTTAACCCGACCTTCCAGGTCCAGTGTAGACCTGGCCTTAGTGGTTAGAGCAAAAGAGCTGCTGACTCAGTTTATCATACACAGAGATTCTGGGGTTTCTATTCCCAGCAGGACCATTTGCCTGGTGACCTTGGGCAAGTCCTTTTCTCAGTGCTCCGAGTCCCACAGTTAATTAAAATTTATAGAGCACTTTAAGCTGCTTGGGTGCAATGTTGTTGCTCCCTCTGGTTAATTAGCACTGATCAAACGTGATGCATAAGCAGGCGAGGCAGGAAGGTGTATGAAGGTGGGGTTGAGGCAGAATATGCCGAAGCTGAGACTTTGCATCCCCTGGGCATCTCATGAGTTCATGTTTCCAAAGCCTGAATTCAGTTCAATCTGGACAATGCTTCTTGTAAGAATCTGTGGCCAAATAGGCGTGGGCTGTAGTCATTGTGCTGTATGCCATGGTGTGGCGGGGCTTGCCCTTTACAGTGGGGACAGAACTCTAAAATTGCAGTCACCTATCACTTGAGTAAAAGGAGAATCTCTGCTAGCTCCCAGCACTAGAGGGTCTATGACACACAGTAGAGCTGCTTTGATCCCATCTAGTAGACAGCATCACCGTCACATAGACACTTGTTTATTGCAGTACAATACAGTGGACAGAATGCATCTGCTTACTACAGGGAAAAGAAGTCACCCTTTTCACCTCCAAAGTTATAGGCTTTGGGCCAGTAGAACCAGTCTCACTGGTTACCTCCAGATCTGCTACAACGCAGAGTGAAGCAATCTGAGAGCCAAGCCTCAAAGCAGTGAGGTGCTGAGAAAGGATTGGGCTCATCAGCAGAGGCCTGCGCAGATACAACCTTTGTATCCACATCTGTATCTGTATCCCCGAAAATGAGCTGCGGAGATCCGGGGATTTGCAGGGAGGAACCCATATGCATGAACCGTGGCTTAAATAGCCACACACGCATCTCTGCTCGCATGCACTGGAGGGCAGCATTACACACACTCACAACAGCCAGCTCACTATGCAGTGTGACCATCCATCTCTAGGCCATGGTTAATGCAGTGACTGGAGTTTTTTTACACCTGTTTTTTTACCATTTAGAGATGTAGCATATGGGTGAGATTAGTCCTTGGACTCCCATCGTCGAGGATCAATTGCCAAACATAAAGTTCCTTTAAGATTCAGCAAAACACCCACAAGTCATCTTTTTCACTGGCCTAGCTATGTTATTTAGGGGTGTGATCCCCACCCACAGAAGCAGTTATGCCAGCAAATCTTTGTAAGGCAGACCTGACCTGAGTTTCTTACTTTTATTGTATTTCATTATTAACAATCACTTGTTGGCACCTTGAGCTTACAAACATATTGCAAGACTCACTCATTGCATACAGTATGAAAGGTAGGGAAGTATGTCTAGTTAGACACTAATTGCTCAGAACAAGAAGGCTGATTCATTGGGCTTTCCTGCAAAACCACTGTTTAATTCCCGAAAGGCTCTAACTTGATTCTTGCTATCACCTTTCATAAAACTGATAGATGCAGCCTATAGAATGGGCCACGCCTGTGGGACCCAGTGGGCTATTTAGCTTACGTTTTGCTAAATTGGTAACCCCTTGAGCCGCATTCAGTGTCAACCAGGAATGCGTGTGGGTCTCTGTCTCTCTTCCCGTCTTTTTATATGTAAATCTGGGCTCTCCTGATAGCTTTGCCATCTGTCCCTTCCCCGGATGTTTACATGTTTTACCAGAGATGAAAACTGTTTCCATCTATTTCAGGAGACAGGCACATACATGCTCCCTGTTCAGACTCCCAATATTTGCTTCCACAGCTATGTCTACACTGTAGCATTTTTGCGGAAGAGGAAATGCAAATGAAGCGCTCATTAGCATTTCTCGTGCTCTCATTTGCATAGTCTCTTCTGTTTTGTGGAAGAGGTTTTTGCGGGAAAAAATGCAGTGTAGACAGGGCAAAAACCCCTTTTGTGCAAGATCCTGCATACTTCCTTTTTTGAGAGATAAGGGATCTTGTGCAAAATGGCCCCATCTACACTGCAGGTTTTTTCCGCAAAAACCTCTTCTGCAAAACGGATCAGAAAAGACTATGCAAATGAGAGTGCGACAAATGCTAATGAGCGCTTCATTTGCATTTTCACACATACAGAATGGGAAGCGACTGTCTAGGAAGGAGTACGGCAGAAAGGGATCTACGGGTTATAGTGGACCACAAGCTAAATATGAGTCAACAGTGCAAAAAAAGCCAACATGATTCTGGGATGCATGTGTTGTGAGCAAGGTGTGTTGTGAGCAAGACACAAGAAGTCATTCTTCCTCTCTACTCTGCGCTGATTAGGCCTTAGTTGGAGTATTGTGTCCAGTTCTGGGCACCACATTTCAAGAAAGATTTGGAGAAGGTCTAGAGAAGAGCAACAAGAATGATTAAAGGTCTAGAGAACATGTCCTATGAAGGAAGACTGAAAGAATTGGGCTTGTTCAGTTTGGAAAAGAGAAGACCTAGAGGGGGCAGGATAGCGGTTTTGCAGTATCTAAAAGGGTTTCATAAGGAGGAGGGAGAAAAATTGTTCTCCATGGCCTCTGAGGATAGAACAAGAAGCAAAGGGCTTAAGCTGAAGCAAGGGAGGTTTAGGTTGGACATTAGGAAAAAGTTTCCTAACTGTCAGGGTGGTTAAACACTGGAATAAATTGCCTAGGGAGGTTGTGATAATCTCCATCTCTGGAGATATTTAAGAGTAGGTTAGATAAATGTCTATCAGGGATGGTCTAGACAGTACTGGGTCCTGCCATGAGGGCAGGGGACTGGACTAAATGACCTCTCGAGGTCCCTTCCAGTCCTAGTATTCTATGATTCTATGATTTCCTCTTCTGCAAAAATGCTACCGTGTGGATGTAGCCCACTAGAGACTACAGCTGCATTGAGGTAGTCTGCATTAGGGCCAGGTTTACATTTCCCCTAAGATCAGTGCTCTGGAGATTGATTGTTCAGGATTTGATTTAGCTGGTCTAGTAAGGACCTGCTAAATAGACTGCCGATGGCACCCCAGTTGACCTTGGTACTCCACAGGATCATGAGGAATAAGGAAAGTTGACAGGAGAGTTTCTCCAGTTGACATCCTGCAGTGGGAACGCTGCATCAATTTAGGTACATTGACTCCAGCTACGCTACGCACGCAGCTGGAGTTGTGTATCTTAGGTTGACTTTCTGGCACAGTGTAGACTTGACCTTAGTGCTCGCTCAAAATACAGAGTTCCCAGTTAATTGCAACACCTGTTAACCCATGTAACCTGTTGTCATCACTCCCTTCCATAGCATCTGGAAATTCTGACGCAAACAGGGTTCATCCCAGGGTCGATATTGGCCCTCCATGTCTAACTTTGTACTGGCACCCAACCTAGCATCTATGTGGTTCCCGGCTTATTGAAATTGGCCTGATAAGTCCCAAGACTTCATGGATTCTCCAGTTGTGCACCTGAACATGTGTGTTTGGAGGGGGAGTGGAGATACGTTCCCTCCCACGCTGACCCTCCCCCCACCTCTGTTCATTTCATTGTTTATACACCAGCGACGAAACCTTATGGTTCAGGTCAGACTTTAACAAGGGAAAATGTCATGACCTGAAGGATCATTGGGCCAAGACATCAGTCTAACACTTGGACTCCTGCACAGGATCTTGAATAGCCACAAGGGGCGGGGGCGTCCATTCGAGCGCTCGCTGGAAAGACAGTACCTCGCAGTTTGCACCATGCTGGAGCATGAAACTAGAGGGAACCACACTTACTGGTTCCACACGCTACACCCTGCTCTTGTGTTGGGCTTCCTTGCATGGTCTCTTATCCAGTTGCTAAAACTGCAACACTCCTTAGCTCTCAAGTCCCAAACTGAGACGCTCTGTGGGATTTGCCTCTCAAAATGAGCTCGTTCACGTTCTCCCACCATATCACACTTTTCCTCCTCCCCGCACATTCCAAATTCTGACGCTTTGGGATCCAGAATGCCTTGAGGCCAGTGTTGGGATTGGGCGTGAGAATGAAAGAAACCGAGAACGCTGCTTTGTTCCATCTTACTGCAATCTGCCGGCAGTGGATTCCCTAATAACACGAGCAACCGCTTTCATGTTGGGAGTAAAAATATGAACGGAATGAGAATAAAAGAGGACTGCCCAGCAGAACAAAGCAGTCAGGCTCCGAGGGAGTATCTACGCCTTAGGAAAGTTTATAGCTGGGCAGCGAACAGCAGGAAGTGGACACATATATGGAAGAATAAAAACAGCACAACACTCCCTGATGATAAAAGTTCCCTTGACCCAGCTAATACAGGAGTGATGAATAAACCTCAAATCTTTGGATACACCCCCCCAGATTTTAGATGGTCACGCAATGCAGCTGTGCTTCTTACAAAGGGTTGCAAAAAAAGGTTCCCTCAGCAGATGAAGTACTAGCTTCCAGGTGGGGTGATAAGTCAGGAGAAGTTTTTCTCATGTTATTTTGCAAGGGAGAAAAAGGTAAGAACATAACAACAGCCATACTGGGTCAGACCAAAGGTCCATCTAGCCCAGTGTCCTCCTGTCATCCGACAGTGGCCAGTGCCAGGTGCCCCAGAGGGAATGAACAGAACAGGGAATCATCAAGTGATCCCTCCTCTGTCACCCATTTCCAGCTTCTGACAAACAGAGGCTAGGGACACCATTCCTGCCATCCTGGCTAATAGCCCTTGATGGACCTAACCTCCATGAATTTATCTAGCTCTTTTTTGAACCCAGCTATAGTCTTGTGTAACCCAGAGGCACTCAGATCACTAACAAGGGAGAGTGAAACCTGCTCTACAATCTTAACTAAGGGCTCGTTGGCTTTTAGCTCATGCTGTAGAGGCACATGGGTTTAGCTCCTAAGGTTGCAAGTTCAGACCCTCCTGCTGACATCCAGGGTTTGACAACTCTACACTTGGACTTCACAATGTCCTCCGGCAAGGAGTTCCACAGGTTGGCTGTGCATGGCGTGAAGAAATACTTCTTTTTGTTTGTTCTAATCCTGCTACCTAGTCATTTCATTTGGTGACCTCCCCCAAAACATTTAGTTCATCAACGTTTTCTGACCCTTTCTGCAAAAGTTCGGGGTGAAGGTTCAAGGTCTTCTTATTTGAGCAGAGCTGGGGTATGTGTTTCTCATTGCTGGATTGTTGCACTTGTAGACAAAATTCAACCCCCAAATTCAGCCTCTGGATCTGGACACAGCTGGGCCTCTGGTGTGGGGAACAAGCCCATCCCAGTCTCACTAACAGAGAAGAGGGATAAACACAAGGATGTTGTCAGTCCCTAAGGGAGAGACAGAACATGTTTCTAGCCTCCTTTCAGCCATGCCCAGCTGTAAATAACCACAAGCTGCTCTCTGCCAACTCCCCTGGGGTTTCACACATACTCCGGCAGATCCTGCATGTGTCGGCCACCTGAACCAGCCTGCGTCACGACAGCACCCTAAGGGCTGCCTTCATTAACTGAAGGGTGCGTCAGCTCTGATGCTGGTCCCCCTTTAACATCCTCTGTGCTCCAGCAGGGAGGATACTAGTCAGTCTCCTTGCATGGCGCTGGTAGGTAGCCCTGCCCAGGGACAGTCGCAACGCCAGTAACAAGCGACAGCCACGATCAAAATCTCATTCATTCCTCCCAGGCCCCTTGCTGTTTCTGCAAAAGGCACCAGCTGGAGATATTGAACGCTGCAGGCAAGCCCAGCCAAAGCTGCTACTGCTGCTTCATGCGACGGCATCGCTTTCCGCCGCCCCAAATATGCGAGCAGAATTATTGCAGCGGGCTGCCCAGGAAGCATCATGAGCAATGCTTCCCGGGTTGCTCTGTGTGTGTGTGTGTGTGTGTGTGTGTGTGTGCGTGTGAGAGAGAGAGAGAGAGAGCATGCACGCACAGGGCATAAATCAGTGTGTCTCTGGCATTGGAGAGTTTTGCATGAATACAGTAAGACTCGCTATTGCTGGATGGGTGCTATCCGAGCACACGTCACACACAACTAACCGGGCTGCTCCCAACGTTCGATCCCAGCAGGCTCTGAGGCTTGTGTCAACCCAGGGTGGGGCACCTTGGTCTGGGTTGTTCCAGAGTCCTGCAGAAGGGGCCTTTGCAGGAGTTTGCATGCAGATGTGGAGACATTTTCTCCTGTTTACCAGCAACAATTCTGTGCCAGGCTTTCTGGGATAGCGCAAGGGCTTCAGGAGATCAGGCAAGGACAGAGTGAGCTGGGAAAACTACTGCCACAGACCTACCCCTCCGGGACAACAGATTTGTGCCGTGAGGATGAGAACGAACACATTTCTTCATGGCCCTTTCCCTACAGCAGGCAGTAGAGGGAGCTGTGGACCATGCGTGCAGGTCTGCAAGCCATATGCTCATCCTACCTGCTTTTTGCACCTCCCCACTCATTTCATACAGGCATATGCCCTGATCCAGGTCTCAGAAGGATCATAACTCCAGGAAGAAGGGCTGAAGAGACCCTCATTTTCCAGCAGGCTGACAGGTATGGATTTGCTGCCAAACCAAGATCCTGATCACATGCATTGATCTAAAGATCCCAAAGCGATTTATGCAGGAAATGGGCTGTAGCCATTGTGTCCCGGCCAAACTGAATTTGTCTCCTGCAGTTTGAGCGAGATATATTAGTCTCCAAATCTGTTGCGTCCCCAGCTGTGTTCCACCCCAGAAGTGGCTGCATTTCAGCAGAGGGGAAAGCTATCACTCCATGTATTTGTAAAGCATTTTGGACCCTGGAATGCAAGCTATTTTGCTATTAAATTCCTGGAAAGTTACGAACCCAGAACAATGCTCGTTTTACTTTCCCTGACAACCCACTCATCCCTGATTTTCAAATTTGCGGACAGCCACTGTACACAGCTGGACAGGCAGGAGTAAAACAGAGAAGTAGGGAAATGCTGCACATGCATCCTACTGCAGTGAGCAAGGAGAGTTAGCAGGCTGTGCTGAACAACTCCAGACGTCGCCAGATCAAAGCCCCATACACACAATGTCCTAGGCGGCCTTTTGAACTCGCCCTGATTTCTTCCCATTGGCGCTTCTTTCTCTTGAATGGATTTTTTTCGAAGGAGCTGAGTGATATACAGTTCTGTACTGTACCCGCACCTTACATGCAAGCTGGGTGGTAAGTATTCTACTGGCAAAATCTCTTTGTAATGAACTAGCTACTCCTTACACGATCATTTTCTTCCTTACTTGTGTCTGAGGGAAGAGGGAATTGCTCTATTATCTCGCTCACATTATCATTTAGGAAAATCCCCAAAGTCTCCCAAACGGTCGGCTTTACCCTGACCATCCACAGCTCACAGAAGCATTGTCAGATTTCACATCAGCATTTTTCTGGAAACAAAGAGACAGGAGAGGAGGGAATGGTTGCTTTGCATTCTGGTTAAAAAAAAAAGGTGGAAATGTGCAGGTTTTGGATTGGAAAGGCTGGGGGCAAGGGAAAGCAACAACAGGGGAAACACAACGGTACTACAACATGGAATTCCCCCAAATATATTGAGTCTGGGGGAGAGAGAATTTAAACATACTCTGAAACCGGAAGAGGCTCTTTGGAGCTGACATGGGTCCATGTTGGGCAGGGGGTGCGGGAGATGACACAACGGGAGGGAAAAACCAAATTGGAGCCAAAACTTCACCCAAAATTGGACCCCAACTCGACCATGGAAACACCTCTCTTCCCATTGCTCTACTCCAGAGTTCTGCAGACCCAAGCAGACTGGAGGGAGAACATTGTGGATTCTACCAACCCAGCTATTCCCAGGCACATCCTTTGCCCTTCTCCTGTCTTTGTCCTGCATTATGGGGCTTTGTATCTTTCCTCTTTCGGTCTGAGGCTCTGGCTTGTTTGATAGCTTCTCATTCAGTATCATAACAGGGCCAACCCTACTCTACTTTTTCTTGGTCACGCTGGGTAAGCCTTTGGGGTTGGCCCCCACAGGCAGTCCTCTCACTGTGAAACAGAGCATCCTAACAGGGACAAGGAGTCCTGTAGCACCTTATAGACTAACAGATGTATTGGAGCATAAGCTTTCGTGGGCAAAGACCCACTTCATCAGATGCATGTAGTGGAAATATCCAGAGGCAGGTATAAATATGCAGGCCAGAATCAGGCTAGAGATAACGAGGTTAATTCAATCAGGGAGGATGAGGCCCACTTCTAGCAGCTGATCTGGAGGTATGAATACCAAGAGAGGAGAAGCTGCTTTTGTAGTTATGCTCCAATACGTCTGTTAGTCTATAAGGTGCTACAGGACTCCTTGTCGCTTTTGCAGATCCAGACTAACACGGCTACCCCTCCGATACTTGACATCCTAACAGGGTGCATACATCTGGGCTGGCTTAACACGACAGAGCTGCAACGGTGGCTCTCCATTTTAAAAGCCAGCAAAGATCTAACACAGAGCTGGAGGATGAACTATTATTATTTGAAGCCACTTAAGGTGGCCAGTGGTAATTCCCTTTTGTGCGAGGCCAGGATGAACCCCTTAGGGCCAGAGTGAGTCTGGAGAACCAGACCACACAGTGCATTTTCTAGGGTCACTTGGCTTGATTGCTAAACCCGGCATACTTCTTAGCCAATGCCTTTCTGACGTAGCCTGGAATTCGCACTGTCTCTATCTCCGAAGGGATGAAAATCAGCCTGTGTTAGTAAAACTACTGCACTCAGAAAACGCAGTAACACAATCACACTTCAAAAGGAAACAGCACCCCCAAGTCTGTGCCCTTAGGAGGAAAAAAAAACCACCCCTTGCACATGAATAACTTTCTGGCCTTTGTAGCTGCTGAACGGTATCTGTGCTAAAGGGTTTTGGCACTTTGTTCCTGTTCCTTGGACGGCCTGCCTTTATTGATGGTATCAAAGGGGTTCTAACTGAGTCTGACGTCGCTCTGGGTACAGACATGGTACAGACCGTGCCCCCATACTGACTAGCTGATATGGAACTCTGTCTGGGGATACTCCTTGCAAAGCCACCTGTGACAGGGTGTATCAACCCAGCACTGGGCCTGAAGGGGTTAACCTGGCTCAGCTGGCTGAGGAGGCCCCGCCCCCACAACCCTGCTGGGCATGCTCCAGCTGGAGGCCGGCTATAAAGGCCTGTGGAGCTGCTCAGTCAGGGCTGACTGCCACCGGGGAAGGAGGTGGTGCGGGAGCACCGGGGCGGACGCGCAGCCTACAGCGCCTGTCGGTAGCAAAAGCCTCCCTTGACTTCCAGCCTGTTGCCTTCCAAATACCATCGCCCTCCACACCTCCCGGCATCTGCAGGAAAGTGGTCGAGCCTGCTGTGGTGCAGGTTCACTGCCCTGGGGAGGGGGAGACGCTCCCATGAGGGGGACCAGGAAGCAACTTCCAGTGACATCGCTGCAGCCAACTGCCCCTCTGTTCTCCCCTCTGTTAGAGCCATCGACCAGCCAGCCAGCTTCTTCCCCTCCTCTCCCATTTCAGCTCCTGGCTCTCCCCACAGCCTCCCACGCTCATCCTCGCTGTCTTATCTTCCATGTTGTGACCTCATTCAATCCCTCACCGGCACATTTTCTCTCCTTTACCTCAGCAGCCCTCGGATAACCCCATGGGCGGTAGGTGAAGGTAAGGCTGGGGGAGGCAAGCCCCCAACTGCGCCCCCAGCCCCACCTCTCTTACCCAAGCTCTGCCTCATGGGAGCTGATGCCCCCTCCCCCAGCACCACAGTGAGGTGGGGCAGTGCACGGCCCCAGCCTCCCACCGCCTTGGAGCATGGGAAGGGCAGGCCCTCAGGAGGAGCAATCCTCCGCCCCCAGTACGCCTATAGCAGGCATTCTGGGGGTGGAGTCTGGGTGGGACTAAGCTGGCAGTTTGGGCCTTCCCCCACCGATTGTACCTGCCAACCTTCCCTGCCCCCCCACTCACCAAAAGGCCCGTACATGACTCAGTGTTAACAAGCACTGGACTCTCTGAGCAACTGGTTACTTATTTCCCTTTATCTGACCATCCTCGGGTCTTCCAGCCTCACCTGCCAGCCCTCCCATCCCACCCTGTCACTTGGTCTCTGGGCCATTCCCACGGATGACTTCTTGTCTGTCCTCAATCCGCTCCGTCCCGCCTTCTCTTTTCTGGGGATATTCCTCCAACACAACAATATGAAAGAGATGCCGTAAAGACAGCTAGAGACTCCAGCTTGTAGGAGTAGAAGCAGCCAAAATAGGGTCTTCTCGGCATGCGGAGAACTTTCTAGAGTTTTGATTGGACTTGCCTCTGCCCTGCGGCTGACAGGCTCCATCCCTTCCGCTGCATGGTTTCCTCACCTCCGTTTCATTCACACCTGCCCCTCTGACCATCTTTTCTCCTGCCCCTTTCCCTTCCCGTGTAGCAGTTCCCCACCTCACTAACCCGCCCGTCCAGGCAAGGAACTAACATCGGCCACCGTCACGTTCGCTCGGCAGGCATGTTCTCCCCCTCGCCCTGCCTCTGTCTGTCTTGTCGAGTTAGAATACAAGCTCTTGGGGGAGGGGACTGCACTCTGTGTCTGTGCAGCTCCTAGCACAGTCAGGCCCCACTTAATTAACACACAACCATTGTCCGTTTAATTTGGGCATAAGCTTCCTGTGGGCAAAACCCCACTTCATCAGATGCATGGGGGGTTTTGCCCAAGAAATCATAGAATCATAGAATACTAGGACTGGAAGGGACCTCGAGAGGTCATCGAGTCTAGTCCCCTGCCCTCATGGCAGGACCAAGTACTGTCTAGACCATCCCTGACAGACATTTATCTAACCTACTCTTAAATATCTCCAGAGATGGAGATTCCACAACCTCCCTGGGCAATTTATTCCAGTGTCTGACTACCCTGACAGTTAGGAACTTTTTCCTAATGTCCAACCTGAACCTCCCTTGCTGCAGTTTAAGCCCATTGCTTCTTGTTCTATCCTCAGAGGCCAAGATGAACAAGTTTTCTCCCTCCTCCTTATGACACCCTTTTAGATATCTAAAAACTGCTATCATGTCCCCCCTCAATCTTCTCTTTTCTAAACTAAACAAACCCAATTCCTTCAGCCTTCCCTCATAGGTCATGTTCTCTCTAGACCTTTAATCATTCTCGTTGCTCTTCTCTGGACCCTCTCCAATTTCTCCACATCTTTCTTGAAATGCGGGTGCCCAGAACTGGACACAATACTTCAACTGAGGCCTAACCAGGGCAGAGTAGAGCAGAAGAATGACTTCTCGTGTCTTGCTCACAACACACCTGTTAATGCATCCCAGAATCATGTTTGCTTTCTTTGCAACAGCATCACACTGCTGACTCATATTCAACTTGTGGTCCACTATAACCCCTAAAGCTTATGCCCGGTTAGTCTTTAAGGTGCCACAGGACTCCTCATTGTTTTGGGGGATACGGACTAACACGGCTCCCCCTCTGGTACTTACAACCATTGTCCATATGGGGTTTCCTTCTGCACTGTACCAGGCAGAGTGGGGATGGAATCTCCTACAGAAGCAAACTATCTCGTTCTCTGTTTTAATGCGCCCTGCTCTACCGTCCGGGTAACCCTTCCGGCCTCTCCTTCTCCCACTTCCTGTTTGTCAGCCTACAGCACGGAGACACTGTAAGCCCTCGCCCTGTCTCAGCCCATTTTGATTAAAAAAACATACAGATCGATACACTCTGCAATAGATTTTTGCTTCGCTCTGCTCTCTGCACATGCTTGTCCTGTAATCACTGCTGCCTGGGCAATGTAACAAGTATTACTAAGGGCTAAAACCAGCTGGGCTTAACGGGAGCCAGCCCTGACTGGGTTAGCAAATAGCAGGTGGGAAATGAAACCTTCCCCTGCAGATCTGAAGGCAGGTTCCCCCCAAAAAACCAGCTGTTTGATTTCTGGGCCCATAGATTTCAGAGGGCTGGAGGGACTGCTAGAAAACTTCCTTCTGCTTGTGCCACCATGTAGCTTTTGGAAAGAGACCCCGTCTTGGTTGACACCCTGCACGGACAGGAGCATCCCGTCACAGCTCCTGGAAAATCGTTCCCATGGTTCATTACTCTCACTGTGAAAACTTTGCTCTTTGTTTCTAGGCTGGATGTGTCTAACTTCAGCTACCCCCCCATAGGATCTCATTGCACCTTTCTCCTTCTAGATTAAAGAGCCACCCATTCCCATTGTATTTTTACTGATACCAGGCTATTCTCCACAGGTATGAGGCTGGTGGAGGCATCTGAGCCACTCCCCTCATCTCCGGCAAAAGAGGATGGATGAGCACATGGTGAGATGATCTGTCGTGTGGTTTGATTTATTTTAGAGCCAAGAGAAACCAGAGAGAAACCAGGATGCTCCAGAGAGACTTAACCACTTTCTTATTTATTGCAAGCTTTAAGCAGTTAATATAGTTTTTAAGTTTTTTTACAAGCCATATAAACAATTATTATACAATTTAAACCATAGATACTGTAAATTCTAAAACAACCAGTACAGCAAAAAGCAATGCAAACGCAATTAATAGAAGATGTATTATATTACAATTATAATGAAGCCTACTTCACTTACATTTCACCCGTATGGCACCTACAGTACCAGGCAGGAGGTCATGGTCCCTTCTCTCACTCTTTGGGATGCCATGCATTGCTGTAGCTGGGGTGAAGGGCCTATTTACTTCTAGTTACAATGAGTAGGACCTGTGGGTCAGTCCTGCTCACTACCGCCCATCGATTCTTCTTACGTAGCCCATTTTATAGCAAAGTGAGACTTGGTCGTTCTAATAGTATTTACCAATTCAGTATGTATTGTGTAAGATACCTACAATGCCCTTATTTGGGGTTCATCCTGTTACTCAACATGTTGCAAAAAACTATGTGTGTGGTTAAGTTTTATGGCTGTATGTGGAATTTTTGCTTATCAGAAATAGAATGTACCAATGTTCTTGGCGTGGTCTCATAGTACCAGGCTGAATCTGCATGACTATGCAAAACATTCCTGCCTCCCAAAGCTTCCCCGCCCAAGCCTTACCTGCGTGCTTACATGCACCAGACTCGAGACAGGCCTGGGTTTTGCTTGTTAGAGATCCATACTTTGGACAATGCAGACATTATTATTTGTCAAGGTAGGGTCATGCAGGCTCCCCTACTGTATCACAGAGATACTGTATGCATATATGGAATAGTAAGCTGGTCTTTTGGGGGGCTGCCTTTTTGTTCTGTGTTTGTAAAGTACCTAGCAGAATGGGGCCTTGGTCCATAAGAGAGACTCCTTGGTACCACAGTGCAAGATAAGATGCTTAAGAACATGTTCCTGGGATTTCTAGGACCAGCCGTCTGCCACTGGCGTAATTTAGCAGGCTTTTAATGGGGTTCACCCAAGAGATCTGAAGGAACCAAAATATGAAATTGCAAAACTACTAGCTCTTGTATGTCACCTGTCATGTAAATCAGTCTCTGTATCAGATGACCGGATGGTAGCTAATGAGGGGCCAATTTTTTAAAAAAGGCTCCAGAAGTGATCCTGGCAATTACCGGCTGGTAAGTCTAACTTCAGTATCAGACAAATTGGTTGAAACTCTAGTAAAGAATAGAATTATGAGACATAGAGGAACATGATTTGCTGGGGAAGAGTCAACATGTCTTTTGTAAAGGGAAATCATGTCTCACCAACCTATTGGGGGGGATCCATAAACATATGAACAGTCCATAGACATGTAACAGTGTTATACATGTATGGACATATAACAGGGGATCCATAATCATATAACAGTAGATATTAGACTTTCAGAAAACCTTTGACAAGATTTCTCACCAAAGGCTCTTAAGCAAAGTAAGCTGGTAAGCCGGCATAGAATAAGAGGGAAAGTTTTCATGGATCAGTACCTGGTTAAAAGACAACTGGTTAAAAGGTGCTGCCCCACTCCCATTAGAGACACCTAGAGAGAATCAGGGAGCAATGTTCCCCCTCATTTTTTCCATCCAGGTGGGAAATAAATTTTATTAGGCGCACCAAGGCAGGCACCGAGGTGCACCATCAGTAGAGACACATGCTGCTGGCTGTGGTCAGCTGTGGGCGCTCTGCTCCTCAGTGGGGCGGCACCTGACTCTCCTCTGGGTGGCCGCCCAAGTGCTCACTTCACAGGGAAGCTACTGCCAGGGAGCTACGATCTGCTTGCTGTGGCCCCATCCCAAGCTTGGACACAGTCAAGGAATGAACCTGCTGGGTTGTTTTTCTCCCCCCTCAGTAAATAATCCCCAAAGGGCAAGCCGCCTCAGCCACACAGTTTGCTTCCTGAGGCTCATTTCAGTCTCCTGCTGCGTAGCCGAGCAGAGATCCCACTATGCCCGCAGTGACAGCCCGCTGTGGAGAAGCCGAAGGCTTTTTCATTTGAAGCACCACAGGGGGGAGTTAGCTAAAAATAGATCTTTGCTTGTGAGATTAACCCCCCCCACACACACTCTGTTGGGGCTGCAGGAAAAAGGTGCCTTTGGCTGGGAAGGGGATGAAGAGGGGCGGAAGAAGAAAAATACCAACACCCCGTTGATGGCGTGACATATCCAGGCTGCTTCTTGCAGCATCTGGCGGGGAGTGGAACCAGCCCCTTCGTTGGCTGCCGGAATCCCTCACCAATGAGCGATTTCTACTCCCATCCAGGGCGCTGTGCTTCCAGAAAGCTGGGAGGCGAACAAAGCGCTTCCGACCACGGAACGCCTGGAGCAATGCCGCTCTCCCTTCCCCCAAGGAATCGCTCTTTCCTCCTCCGCCTGCGCTGCCACCATTTGTTGCTCCCTTTGCTCGCCAAAACTTCAAATGGCCCGGCTGCTGCAAGCGCCGCGGGGCCACAGTGAAGCGGTGTTGGCTAGAAAAGAGCACCCTGCTGCCCGGACTAATTTGCTGTACGCTTCACAGGCATCCTGCCCAGCCTGAATCTCTTGGGGGAGGTGGACGTCTTACTCCGAGCACATTAACGGCGCCTGCCTCTCGCAAACGTGCAGCCTTAAACGAGGCAAAACCAACCCTCTTCCTCCATGCGTCGGTGGCGCCAGGTGCCTGAGCTACTGAAATGCTGGGATATGCGTGTCTGTGTAACAGAGAAGCCTTTGTAAGAGAGTCATTTCTATGCGTCTCTGTAGGTCCAGCCCTTAGAACTGGGCAAGTTTAAACCAGGCTGCCTGGTTTACACTCTTGATTTGGGGCTGGATTGTTTCATGTGGCAGAGCTCTGGCTGTGGGTCCTGACACACAGATAGTGTTTGCCTCAGAGCCTCTTACCGTCCCCATGGCCTCTTCTTTTTTCTACAGCCTACTGAGTCATCCTCATCACAGGCTAGTCCATAGTTAGGGGTGAAACCCCTTTATGATCCTGGTCTCCCTATCCAGAGGCAGACTCTGTAGTGCCGTGTTTCTTAAACTGTGTTCCGCGGCAGAGGCAGTCGGAGATGTACCGTGGAGAGCAACAGAGTTCAAAATGGCAACCCTTAAAGGGGCAGGTAACTTTTTTTTTCCCTCAATAACTTTTTTTTTATTTGCTCACCAAAAAATCTTTGGTGTTCCTCATAAAAAAAATTATTGTTTGGTGTTCCTTGGTCTTAAAAAGTTTAAGAAACACTGCTGTAGTGGCATGGGGGGGGGGGTTTTGGGGAACCTGGGCCTACCACTACTCCAGGTTCCGGCCCAGGGACCCTAAGGCAGAACAGGCTGGGTTTGTTCTATTCCCTGTCTGGCAACTTCTTCCCGGGGCCACTTCCCGTAATGATCCCTCCCAGTACCTTTCCTCTGGTGCCTGAGCAGCCTGTCGTGCTCCTCCACAGCCCTCTGCCTGACTCGCAGACTCAGCTCTCACTCAGACACCTCTTCCTTTCTGATCCTGGGCTCCTTCCCTGCTCCTCACACACCTCTGAACTAACAGAAGAGGAGCCCTTTTAATCCAGCCTCAGCTGGTTCTGGATTGGCCCCAAATGGTCTGATTAGCCTGATTCCCTTGGCTCTGGAAGTCTCCTAATTAACTCCAGGTGTTCTAATGGGCCTGACTGTCCAGATTGCTTCTGGAAAGTTCTTGGTGCTTCTAGGCTAGCCCTGGCCAGTTTACCCAGGGAACAGAGACATACTTAATCTAGGGCTCTCATGCCTCCCTTTGAGTACACTCCTGTAGCTCTCTGGCCTGAACCTGTCACATCAAGGTACAATATTAAGGGCTCTAAAGATACAGAGGGATTTTGAAAACTGAGTACAGCTTGAACCTCTCTAGTCCGGCACCCTTGGGACCTGACTGGTGCTGAACCAGAGAATTAGCCAGACTATGGGAGGTCAATATTGTCTAGCAGCATCACCAACACTTCCACTGCTTACTGGGCTCTTAGCAGACATTGAGGGGTAAATTAGAGCTAAATAACAGCACAGAATACCGAGAGCCAGGACTGGGGGCTGTAAACAAACTTTATGGGACTGCGGGAAACTTGGCCACATCCATGGTAAGTGAGCATCTGGCTAACTAAAATCACGCTGGACCACGGATGTTGCCGGACCAGAGAGTGCCGGATTAGAGAGGTTCAACCTGTAGTATCTAACTCCCATTGATTTCAAACCCACTGATTTCAAGGTTAGTTTGACTCTAGGGCACCTCTTTAAAATCTAGCCTCTGGTGTCTCCATCAGCACTTCTGGGCCCCGATGCGGCTCTCATGCTGGGTTCACACTGCTGCAACATCCTTGGTGTCCGTGGAGTTACTCCTGATTCACACTGGCACAGTATTACTTCCCTAGCAGGCAGGGTTTCTCTAGGCCATGTTCCTGCTATCCTTTGAGGTCCTTGGGCAAGAGCGGTTGTAACAAGCACAACACTCATTCCGTTGACCACGTGGAAGGGGACAAGGGTTGCCTGGCAACTCGGGGTGTTTGGAATGCTCCCTGTACTCACGGGATGGGGGGATGTTCGCTACGTGTCACAGTAATTTCCAGATCACAGCAGTCCCTCAAGCCTCTTTGCTACCTCTTGCAATGCTTGAAGGGTAAATACATTAAAGGTAAGTCCCTAAGGCAGACTTGACTTGGGAGATATTAGAGTGTCTTGTTCACACAGTTCTGGAAATAGCAGGGCGGGTGCCGAAGACGTAAGGAATGAGGGCCTGACCCTATCAATATGGCAAGCAAAGATTTGAGGGGGGGCTCCTCAGTCTGACAGAGAAAGGTATCTCACGAACCAATGGCTGGAAGTTGAAGCTAGATGAATTCAGCGTGGAAATGAGGCGTAAAGTTTGTATAGGTGGGAGTAGCTAACCACTGGAACAATTTACCCAGCTTCACTGACAGTTTTGAAATCAAGATGGCATGTTTCGTTAAAAAGAAAATTGGCACTAGGAATTATTGGGGTCAAGCTCTTCAGCCTTTGCTATACAGGAGTCCAGACTACAGGCTGGACCTCCAGGGTCCAGCACCATTGGGACCTGACCGGTCCTGAATGAGGGATTTTGCTGGACTCAGGGGGTGCATCTAGACTGGCAAGATTTTGCGCAAAAGCACAAAAACTTGCCAGCTGTCTACACTGGCCGCTTGAATTTGCGCAAGAACATTGACGATCTAATGTAAGATTGTTAGTGTTCTTGCGCAAATACTATGATGCTCCCGCTCAGGGATAAGCCCTCTTGCGCAAATGTTTTTGCGCAAGAGGGCCAGTGTAGACAGGGAAGAACTGTTTTGCTCAAAAAAGCCCCGATGGCGAAAATGGCGATCGGGGCTTTCTTATAAGAAAATCACGTCTAGACTGGCCACAGATGCTTTTGCGCAAAAGCACTTTTTGCGCAAAGCATCCGTGCTAATCTAGACAGACGCTTTGCAAATGCTTTTAACGGAAAAACGTTTCCGTTAAAAGCATTTGCGCAAAATCATGCCAGTCTAGACGTAGCCAGGGAGGTTATTTCTGGCCCCCTGCCATCAGCCTGCTCAGCCCTGGCCTGGATGCCAGCCTCCTGGACAGCTCCCGCTCTTGCCACTAGCCCTGCAGGTCCCACAGGGCTTCCTGGCCCTGCTGGGCAACCCTACTGCCACGCACTGGGTTCCTGGCCCTGCTGTCAGCTCGCTGCTGGCTGCCCACTGCTCTGCCAGCCCTCTACCGGGACTCTCTACTTACACTGGCATTGGTTATTTTGTTGTTTTGTTTTTTTAAATTCTGATGGGCTATTGATTGAGGGATTCATTTTGAAACCACACAGGGCAGAGTTACACCGACTGGAAGTGCCACCAAACCGAGGGCAAATGGGGCGGTGGGTCAGCCTTGCTCCTGCATGGATCTGTTGTCTCTGGGACCTTTGCAAAAGCCGTTGCTTTCCAAGAGTTAGGAACTGTGCCCCAGCCCTGCCAATGATCAAAATAAAGGACTTAGCTGAGCCCACCAGAAGCCCGCTACTAATTGGAGCCTGTCTGTTCCACTTGATAATTTCCAAGTGCCAAGGTCTGCTCGGGGAAGGGGCAGATGAGGTTAGGGCTGCTCGTGTGCAGGTGTGATCAGTGCAGGGTGTAATGGGAATGATTACTGGAGAGCAGTGAGACCGTGGATATATTCTGTCGCAGCGTATTTATCTGCTGGCCTGTCAGGGGACCAGACAAACCCCAGCTCCCAGCCACAGGATAGCTTGTTAGAATTTGATCCAGGCCTGAATCCTCCAGCGGCGGCGGCCACAGGAGTCTAGAGGACTGGCGGCTCTTTCACCCGTGGGTGGAAACAAATCACAGGGGGATGGTGAGTGGCAGCTGCAGGTCATATTTTTAGCCAGGGCCTTGCTCCTCCCTCTTGCACTCGATGGCCTGATCTACGCGATAGCGGAAGGCTGAATTACCGTACGCCGCTCCAGCGACGTTAATTACGTAGCGGGAGTCGACGTCTCTGAAATAGCGTTTCCCCACCATCGCCAACGCTCCCATCTGCTTCCCTTGCTCCTCACAAAAGGAGGACCGGATACCAGCTGCAGCTGCCCTCGGCGTTCGGTTTACGGTCTATATGAGACCCACTAAATGGCACGCCAGCAGATCGACCTCTGGAGCGTCGATCTTCTGCATAGAGTAGATGTGGCCTACGTGGGCTTCTCAGTTACAGCCACTTCAGCACAGTTCCTGGCAGTGCCGTGTGGTGGGTGCGGTGCTCTTAAAATGCTCTGCAGCTTCCTATTGGAGCGGAGACTGTTCAGACAGGGGTCCCCACCAGGGTTCCCTCTAAGCTGAGCACTTGTGCGAATACCCACTCTGCCCAGAGCCAGCAGCATGTGTGGTGGTGCACATCTGCGCATGCCTTGGTGCACATAACAACATTTCTTCTGCACATGGATGGAAAAGCTTACAGGGAGCACAGGCCCCCACCCCAGGGTGCCTTTTTCTTGCACAGTGAGGTCCCCGTTCGCCTTCCCACATGCATGGCTGTAAATCAGGAGTGTCCCCACGGAAATCAAGGCAATGTAAAAGTAGTGGGGGTGTCGCGGAGTGTGGGGGGGTCACCGGGCCCTGCACCCACATCCTGCAGCCAGACGTGACTCTCAGCCGGCAAGTAGAGCAGAAGATTTATTTGTTGACAGGGACACGGTGTAGCACAGACTTGGTGTTAGCAGAAATTTTTTTAAAAACAGGAGCTGGAAGCAGGCGGTACAGTCTAACTTGGGGAAAGGGGGGGGCACAGAGCCAGCACCCTGGACCCCCTCTCTGCATCCTCAGCCAGCCAAGACTCATTCACACACTCAGCAACCAGTTCCAGCCCTGCAGGCAGCCCTGCCTCCTCCTTTGTCCAGCTTTGTCACCTGGTTGCTCCCCCCACCTAGGCTCAGGTTACACGAGAGCCTGAACGATTGTGTGGTACGTGCTAAGAAGCTGGGGCAGCCGCCTGCTCAGTGAGAGCTGCACCCCATATTCCCATTCCCAGCCGGGCACCGGTGCCATGCCCAGGGAAACTGAGGCACGCACTCCGCCCACCAGCCCTGTGGGCTGCTTACCCCCTGTGGGGCTCTGCTCCAGCTGCCAGCCTCCTGGCTGGGTCCTGCTCATGGCCCTGTAGGCTGCTGGTGAAGCTCCATTGCTGGCTACCGACCGGGGCTCCCTGACAATGTTCTCTCTAACCTCTTCTATCCATGTGCAGAATAATTTTTTCACATGCGCTGAGCCATGTGCAGATGTGCACCACATGCTACCAACTATGAATGCTGCAGGTGCTCTGCTAATCAGCTGGGTGGCATTGGAATCTCTCGTGGGTGTCCGCCTGAGCGCTCAGCTTACAGGAAACCCTGCTTTGGGCTGCCAGTTGGGGCTCCCTGCCTCCAGCGGGGCTCTGCTCCAGGCTGCTGACCCTGCAGCTGCTGGGCTGCTGACCGGGCTTCCTGCGGGCTGCCAGGCCAACTGTTCCCAGCTGCTGGCAACCTCTCCAGCTGGGGTCTCTGATCCAGCAACATCCATGGTCCTGCCGGACGACAGATGTTCCCAGGCCAGAGAGTCCCGGACGACAGAGGTTCAACCTGTAGTATACAACAGAAGGAGAAGGCATTGCTCTCAAGCTGTCACGCACAAAGGTTCACTTTTAAGAGCAGATTTATGGAGGAAGGAATTCCAGTGCCGGGTTGTGCCGATGTGCCCATGATAAATTAGGATCTGACAGTTCTCCCATTGGCATGGCTGGGACTCCGAACATCTGTTTGTGAGCATTGCTCCAGCAGGAGGAATTAATAGTCAACTTCACCGCTGAATACTCAAGATGCCTGTTTGTTGCACCACTTGCTTGAACACTATCAGTGTGTTGGAAACAGGGCAACTGTATGTGAGGTTGCACTTGACCGAAATGAGGCCACGTAACCTAGCGGGTCAAAACCCAGGGTAGGAGGATGGAGGAAGGAGCTCAACAAGTTTGGATGGAGACAGTTAAGCAATGAACCAGCCTTCACATAGGCAGGATAAAATATTCACGGGCTCCGGGTGGAAAGACAGAAGGAATACACCGCCCGGAGTCCAGGGTAAGTGGAGAGTGTCTGACCAAGCATCGTACTTGGCTAGAGCAACCCTGGGAAAATACAGCGAGTGTAGGGGAATAATCAGTCTTGTTGACCCCAGTTGTGAGTGAGGATGTTGTAAAGACTAGGACTTTAACGTGGTTCAAAAAAGAGCTAGATAGATTCACAGAGGTTAGGTCCATCAATGGCTATTAGCCAAGATGGGTAGGAATGGGGTCCCTAGCCTCCGTTTGTCTGGAAATGGGTGACAGGAGGGATCACGTGAGGATTAACTGTTGTGTTTACTTCCCTCGGGAGGATCTGGCATTGGCCACTGTCAGCAGACAGGATACTAAGCTAGATGGATCTTTGGTCAGAGCCAGTACGGCTCTTCTTATATGTGCAGGCACTATATGACATTCTTATGTACCGACACTTAGCTGTACCGCATGGAAGAATCTTGGTAAATCTGGATCAGGAGGGGTGGACATAGTCCCAAGATGCCCCTGCTTACACGGGGGCTGATGTTGATCCTCACATTTAGTGGCCCCTAGTACAGGGAATTGAACTCGGTGTCTGGCGCCTTTCTGTGGGATCAACCCGACATACCGTAACCACTGGACTCCCGAGGCGGAGGAGGTATAACAAACATCTTACCACACCCCCTACTCTTTCCCTAATGGCTGGGCTGAATTTATATTCATAATCTTGCTGAGCACCTTCCCCTACCAAATCAGAAACTGTATCACACTGAAGAACACCAGCTGGGCTCCATCACTGAATGCTGAGACAGGGTGATGGTACAGGCTCACCTAAGGGCCATTCCTAACTGGTGATCGATACAACATCCTCCCTGCTGCTGTTGGCTTGCAGCTGGTGAAGAGTTTGGCTTTACCTGCAGAAATACTGCCAGGTGCAAACTCCTTCTTGGATAGATAATACAGAGAAGTGCTGAGCCGCATTGACAGAAGCTGAAGTGGGCATTATCATCAGGCAATTGGCATGAGCTGCTAAGTGTCCTTGGCTTCTCCTTGGGATGCTCCGCTCTTTAGTATGGTCCATTACCTCCTGTAATGGCTGCTTTGCTGTCTTATCATTCACGGTGTCACTTGAGCGCAGTTTCTCACCAGGAAAATGCTGTTCATATCCTTTAGTGGCACACGGCTGCTCTGGTAGTGAGGACAACGGGGATAGGAGACAATGCCCTGCCACTGTTGCACAAGGGTCTTGCGAGGAGATGGAGCATCGGTAGATAAAGGGAAGAGAAATCACAATGGGCTAAATAGGGCCTTTCCCCAGCTATGTGTGTGTGTGTGTGTGTGTGTGAGTGTGTGGGGGGAGGAATAAGGAAACTCTTATCGTTTGCACAGTCCATGGAAGGACCCCCTCTGTGGAGAATCTTGCTGAAGAAGGGTCTGGCTGAGGTGAGGAGGAGGTGGAGTGATGGCTTCTTCTTTCCCTCCAAGGACTCTTGCTATGCATTCATAAACACCTGCCACATTCCACCGCCATGGTGACTGGTGTGTGTGTGTGTGTGTGTGTGTGTGTGTGTAGTTGTATTAGTTCATTGGGACTCTATTTTGGAATACCAAAATAGCTATTCCGTGTCTTTTGAGCGTGCCCGTTATTTCGAAATACAACAGGCTTGCTGTTCCAATGCCCCTGTAAACCTCGTTCCACGAGGAGCAAGGGGGACGTTTCGGAATAGCACTCTATGTCGAAATTGGGTGCTGTGTAGACAGCGCCAGATTCTGAAATAAGTGATTTCAAAATTAACTTGAAATAAACTACGCAATTTGCAATTGGCGTAGCTCATTTCAAGCTCCAGGTGCGGTGTAGATGCCCCCTTTTGGATTAAAGTGCTCTAGGTGCATGAGAACTTAGTATTCAGATGTGGCATATTCCCACAGGGCAGATGGACTAACCATGCCAGTAGGTCTTTTGGTTCACGATTCCACGCCCTCCTCATCACAACTTTTGTTCAGAATGAACGCGTGGCTTCTGAAAGCACAGTACATGCATATTTCATTAATTACCCAAGTCATGTGCCTATGGCAGCCCAGAAATTGTGTTATTAAAAAGAAATCTCGGCAGACATCTAAGAAAGCCTCACCCTATTCAATAGCCCACATTTGCTCATAATTAAAAGTAAAAAGTACAGGCCAGAAGGGGACCAAAAAAATGGCAGATTTCCTCACTACAGCTAATGGAAACATTATTAACGCGAGGAAATTGCATAAGAGATATCACTGGCTGCTAGCCCAGTTTTAAATATGCATTAGATGGCTGACGTGCCTATAGTGATTAATAGTATTAACCCCCAAAAATTAATGAATTTCATCTAGCTTACTTCAATGACTCTCTGTGTGTGTGTGTGTGTGTGTTCACATGCGTGTGTGTGTGCGTGCATGAGTGTGTCTCTTTTGTCCTCTTCGTTATAGTGGAGGACAAGCTGGATTGGGCAGGACCAACTCCCCTGGACAATTCCCATTCCCTGTGTTGGCAGCCACAGGCAGGACTGGTCCAAGGGACTTTGGCACCCGGCCCCATTCAATAATATGGGGTAGGCTGCAGGGAGCAGGTGCTAAAGCCCCTGTGTGTGGCTCTGCCGGGTGGGGGAAAGGAAGAGGCTCTGCACGGTGCCACCCTACCCCCTGTCGGGGGGAACAGCAGTGCAGGAAAGCATTCTCCTGCAGCCTTTCCCCCGGAGCCCCCAATTGCCTGGGTTTTCATTTCCCCTTACCGCCTGGTACCCTAAGCGATCACCTCGCTCTCCTCTATGGCCAAGCCAGTCCTGGCTGCAGGCACGTGTCAGAGAGGAGAGTCAAGTGCAAGAGAGTCAGGTTTATAGTTCATTGGCACTTTTCATATGAAAAGCCGAGGTGAGCATGAGCCGCATAGTTCTGACCTGGTCCTGAACATCCCCAGAGTTTAGGGCTTCTTCACAACCAGAATTTTGGTGGGAGAGGAGGGAGAGGCTTGTGCTGAAAGCACTGGACTAGCAGAAGAGCCGTGCCAATAATTAATATTTCAGTGTGGAGGACAAAAGGAAAAATCAGATTTTTTAATTTTTTTTAGTTTCGGTCTCCCTGAAATTGCATTTTTTTACCTAGCCCTACCCCGGAGATCCAGCTTCAACCCTTTGACAAGAGGTCCAGCACTCACCTGACCTTTATGTCTTGATCTTCATTGATCCCATCCAGTGCAGAAAACAAGTCTTCCTTGCTGCGAATATGAATTACAAATGGGCATCTCATAGGATGAATGTAACATGCACACGTCCTTTCAGTCTAGGTCATTTGCAGGCTCCTTTTGCAATAGGGTGTAGGTTATTTAGGATCTAAGTCCATCAGGCTGAAGTTGCACATGGAAAAAGTTGATCTCCTGTCTGGCATATGGAAAATCTGGTCTCTGACCATAAGTAGAGTGGAATACTTAGGGCCATATTAGTATGGTAGACAGGATCAGGGCCCGGTGGATGGTGAAGATGGTCTCTTTATCATCATATATGTATATTTAGATAGGGGCTACTCAGCTTTGGAAGCCCCGGGGGCCACAAAGATACTCACAGCACATGCCGAGGGCCGCAACTTAAGTGTGGTTGCATAGACATGTAAATATATATGCAAATATATGCAAATAGCTTCTTCACACTGGCAGGAATAAATACAAAGATTAAGGCAAGACTACAAACACTCAGGCCCCATTTAAGTCAGTTCTGCTGATATTAATAAAATGCAATATTTAACCGATTTCCACCCATATGACAGCACTTATAATGAGCAATGAGACTCCAGGAATTTAACTTCTAAAATGCACATCAACAGAAGACCATTATATTGACTACTTTTTTGTTTTGGCTCCTACCTGAAGGCTGCATGTTGAGTCCTTTGTAAAGCCGAACCACACCACAGGCCATAAACAAATGGCCACGGGAGTGTTGGGTAGCCCTGATTTAGAGAGTTGTGTGTCTGTCTGTGAGTCCATCTGTCTGCCTGTGAGTCTGTTTGTTCAAAAACTCCTCCTAAACAGTAAGAGGTAGGTCCACCAAATTTGGAATGCAGCTTCCTCTTATCCTAAGTTAAAGCAAGGTCAGGGTCTGCTTGTGCCAGGAAAATGAGATGTGCCTGGAATGTGATTGGTTTCCATAAAGGAACAGTGTAAGCAGAGGGATGCTATACTCACAGTCACCACTGGGGGCAGCAAATGCAGGGGAAAACTACACTGGGGGCAGAGTGACCACTGGGGGCAGCTGCACCACCAAGGGAGTGGCCAGCTGGGGATGTGGCTTGCCCTCTTGCCTGCCACCAGCCCAGGTAAGTGGCCCCTTGGCCCCAAATCCCTAACCCTTGGCCCTCGTGCTGGCTCCACCATCGTGCCCCCCCGTGGCCTTTGCTGCAGGAGCCACATCCCAACCCCTCCAACACCGCCAGGCTGGCCTGCATGCCCCCCCCCTTCCTCTCCCTCAGACCTGGGGAGCACTGGTGGGAGGCCTGCATGGCCCCCTGTCCTCAAAGCCAGGCCCAGGGAATGCTGGGAAAGTCTTCTAGTGTTGTATAATCAGATACTGAAATGGTTACTTTTGAAATATTGTCATTCTCAGCTGGTCTGCTGGCCACGTTGCACGCTCACGGAAGTGCTACGCATTGTTCTATGATGTAATTCACAGCCGGGCAGGCAAGGCACTGGTTTCTGGCTGGGACTGCATGCAGTAGGATAGCATGAAGCATTTACTCGGAGACGGGGAGTGTGTGTAGCCTGCAGTTGAGAGTTAGCTGGGGAATGCTTCACCCGAATGCCTAACGCGAGAGACACAGAGGCCTTTTCAAAGCAAGCAGATATTAACAAGCTCAGAGAACAGGGACGTAAGCTCTCAGGGGAGGAAAATCTAAGGGAAAAAGGAGTTCAGGAGAGCTGGCAGTTTCTCAAAGAGGCAATATGAAAGGCAGAACAGCAAACTGTCCCAGTGCAATGGGGAAGAATAGCGAGAGATCTATATGGCTGCTTCGGGGGCTTGTTAATGAGTTCAAAATCAAAAAGGAATCCTATCTAAAGCGGTAGCATGAAGAAATGGCTAATGATAACTACAAAACAAGCGCACAAGCATGGAGGGACAAAATCGGAACAGCTTAGGCTTAAAATAAACTACGCTTTGCACGGGACATAAAAGACAATAAGAAGGGATTCGCAAGAGGAAGTGCAGGTTCATTACTTAACGGGGAAGAACAAATAATGCGAGGAGACCAAGAAGGCGGAGGGGTTTAATGACGATTTTGATTCAGTCTTCATGAAAAAGTGTCATTGGGCCCAGGTGCGCAATGTAATTAATATTAACAGGGGGAAAGGAACACAAGACAGAGTAGTGAAAGAAAAAGTTAAATAATATTTAGATAATTTAGATTGGGAGGAGGGGCAAACTCCCAGCCCGCTGGCCAGCCCCAGCCAGGGCGATCGAGCAATCGGGTGCAGGACTGCTGGCGGGCCGGGGGGGGGGGATGTGGGAGGGGCGGTGCTGTCTGTTACCAGCCTTTAAGCCCTGCCCTTCCTGCCATTGCTCCCGCCCTCTCCCCCTATGGCACCCTGTCTCCCAAGCACGCGGCTTTGGGGATCACCGGGGGGTGGGGGGAGGGGAAGTGCCATGCTGCGGCAGCGGTTGCACACCCCTCCTCACACTCCCTGTGGCGGCAGGAGCTGCAGGGGAAGCGGAATGCACTGGGTCATGGCAGGAAGGGGCGGGGCTTGGGGGCTGGTTGTCAGGAATGGACGACGTGCACCCTTAGATATGTAAGGAACCAGCCGAAGCAATCTTGGCGATTATAACCTTGTGAGCGATTATTTTATGGAGGAGAGCTTGAGGTCCCAGGGGACGGGAGAAGGGGAAATGCAGCACCTTTTTGTATAAGGGGAACAAAGAGGACCCGGGAAATACAGATCAGTCAGTCTAACTTCCAGTCTCGGAAAGATACTGGAACAAATGATCGGTGAAACCCTCATGGCAGGTTAAATAGACATCTATCAGGGACGGTCTATCAGGGATGGTCTAGACAGTACTGGGTCCTGCCATGAGGGCAGGGGACTGGACTCGATGACCTCTCAAGGTCCCTGCTCATGGGGTGAATGGCTGCAGGGGTTGGTGAAAGAAGATGGAGCCTTGCACATCTGGGTCACCCGGTTAGATAGGTGTGGGCTTGGAGATATTTCCAAGCATGAGGGGTTAAAATGGGCCCTGCAAAGTGTTTTCTGTTGAAGTGGTTTCCATTATAGGGTTTATATACAGAGTTTAAATGGCTCTCAGTACCCTTGTTATAACACTTGCTCCAGCACCTAAGTTCCCTGTATGCTGTGTGCTTGCGTGGCCACGCAGCTGTTTTCTGAGCTCCACTCAGAGGTTCAAAGCTCCCACACAGGCAGGGAGCTCAGCTGATCGGCGGGGGGGTGGAGGGCATCATCTCGTTAAGCAAGTAGCTAAACAGACCTGCTCATGCTTGAAGTTGAGCAGATCCCAGAGCACATGAAGAAGGGAGATAAGGACAGAATAAGTGGCTGGGGGGAGGAAGGAAGGAGGGAGTAATTGGCTGAGGGAGAGTCAGAGGGGAGGGGAGTTTGGAGAGTCCTATCTGCGTGAGGAGAGACAGGCAGAAACTCAGCACTCTCAAGGGGGGGGAAATAAGGGGCTGACTGCATGGGGTAGGTGAGGGAAAGAGGGTGGGTGGGCGCTAGCATTGGATTGAGGTGGAGACACACACATTGCAGAAATCACACTTCCAGCCAGGAAGAAAAGTCTGGGGTTGCCATCTGAGCCCATCAGTGTTACCCCTAAATTGGCCAGAAGGGTCACTAGTTAGCATCTGAGGACATGTCCCTGCTCATGGAGCATACAGCTCTTACGAGTTCCACCCCCTACCTGCTGTGAAGGAAACCATGTGTAGGAATGGAATTCTGATGTTTTACTGATCACCCGTTGTTACGCTTCTCGACTTTTGTTTCTAATTCCTTCCAGCCCCTTTCCCCTCTGAGCAACCCGACTCTGTATGCGGCGTGCCTGCCCCACGGAAAGCATCTTGACAGATCCCGAGCCAATTTGCATTTGTAATTAAAATTTGTTAAAATGAACAAGACAGAGAAGCGTGTACACACTAATTTCTCTTAGTGAGAGGGTAATAGTGTTGATTTATATTATTCTCCATGAATGGTTTTAATCAGGGCTTGCAGAAGTACTTGGCAGTGTTGCTAAGTAACTTGTTACCAGTAATGAGCTGCTCTAACTTTGTTACCCGTTCCAGAGGAAAAGCAAGGCCGATGTTTCAGTGATGCTGCAGAATTTTGGTGCAACACACTGGAAAATAACAATGCCATGACCCAGAGGAAACACAAATCCGCTTGAACTGGAACGGATGACAAAGTTAGACAAAGAGCCATGAGCAGCGAGCAGAAAATATTCACGTGTCTCTAATATTTATCTAATACTCTTTTTATTTACGAAGCATCAACAATGCCCTCAGAATTGTGTGAGATAAATAAATAAATGAATGACATTAACTAAAATGGAAAGGTCCTTTCCCTGAGGAGTTTATATATAAATAGAACTGGGTGGAAAATGGAGAACATTTCTTGGGAAAGAAATTCCTGATTTTTTTTGGTGTGGAAAATTCTTACATTTGAAAATGTTCTGACCAACTCTTCAAATAAAGTGTTGGTGGATGCCAAAGAAGCTACTTTCTTGGTGGTAATGTTTCATTCAGGCTTTTGCACAGGGTCATTTGTTTGAAAGGTTCTGGTTTTCTGAAGGGTGGGGGGAAAACCAGATACCTGCCGCAGACCTAATACTGGCTACAACATGTTTCTGCGCTTTGAATTTTCAATGAAAGCGTTTGTCAAAAAATCAATTTTTGACAAAAATAATAATAAAGCCTCCCAACATAACCCCCAAACGTGGGGGTTTCTGATCATACTTGAGAGCTGCTGAAATTTGAACTTATAACAACCCCACCCCACACCCACACAACACAAAATCTGTTAGGGTATGTCTACACTAGCCCCCTAGTTCGAACTAGGGAGGCTAATGTAGGCATTCGAACTTGCAAATGAAGCCCGGGATTTAAATATCCCGGGCTTTATTTGCATGTTCCCGTCCAGCCGCCATTTTTAAATGCCACTAGTCCGGACTAACTGCCCACAGCTACACACGGCAGTTAAACGGTAATTCGAACTAAGTCCTTAGTTCGAATTACCTGTTACATCTCATTGCAGGAGGAGTAACAGTTAATCCGAACTAAGGATTTAGTTCGGATTAACTTCTGACTGCCGCGTGTAGCCGTGGGCAGTCAGTTCGAACTAAGGGGATTTAAAAATGGCGCCCGGGAACATGCAAATGAAGCCCGGGATATTAAATCCAGGGCTTCATTTGCAAGTTCGAATGCCTACATTAGCCACCCTAGTTCGAACTAGGGGGCTAGTGTAGACATACCCTTAGAAATTTGGCTTTCGATGAGGAGGGAAGGAAAAACACTGAAAATAAAATTTCCGGTTTTCCACTGGTTTTGCTTGGATGTGTTTAAACTAGAGGACAAGGTTCAAAATTCGGTTAGTTGTTTCCACACAAAATCCCTTCCTTTGTGGGTTTTTTTATTGCTGCCTGATCCTTTGCAGTTATGGTGCCAAGCCAGGAATTGGACATGCCTGGCCAAAGAGACTGCGAGGTGGAATTGTCTGATGCTTCCAGGGCTGACGGGGGCACTGCCTGAAGACATACTGCTTCCCCCTCCTCCATCAAATAGCTTTGCCTGCCCCAATGTTATGTAAACAGAATTATTTTCCCCCAAAAATTAATGGGCTGACACTCATAGAATCATAGAATCCCAGGGCTGGAAGAGACCTCAGGAGTCATTGAGTCCAGCCCCCTGCCCAAAGCAGGACCAACCCCAACTCAATCATCCCAGCCAGAGCTCTGTCAAGCTGGGACTTAAAAACCTCTAGGGATGGAGATTCCACCGCCACCCTAGGGAACCCATCCCAGTGCTTCCCCACCCTCCTAGGGAAATAATTTTTCCTAATACCCCAGCCTAGACCTCCTCCACTGCAAATTGAGACCATTGTTCCTTGTTCACTTCCCCAGAATCCATATAACTAACAGTACGTAACACACAGAGCATTACAGGATATCTTTGGTAGTCAGCACTCCTCTGCTGAAGGCTCCTTATTAAAACCCTCTTCCAGTTCATCCCATTTTCGAGATCCCGTGAGTCTCTGGAAAGGTGTGTATTCTAGATGGGGAAAAGTTACACTGAATCCTCCTTCAGTAATTTGCAGTCCAAGGTGCTACAAATGGCTTGGATTTAATTGAGGGTGCCCATTAATGTTCCCTCTAACTTTTTCCATTTGTGTGCGGAATAAATTTTATGTGTACTGGGGCATGTGCAGATGTGCACCACCAACAGAAACACATGCTGCCGGCTGTGGGCGATGGGGGTGCACCGCTAATCAGTTGGACGGCATTTGAATCCCTCCTGGGTGGACGCCCGAGTGTTCAGCTTCCAAGAAACACTGGCGCCCATTTGTCTTCATCTTCCGATTGAAGGCCACATGGAAAATGACAACGCGGAAGAGCCCTGCTCCCGACAGAGATAACAACATCAACAGCAAAAGTTATGGCTCAATTGGCTAGAATAAGGGAAACCACCCAAATAAATCACATTTCAAGAGAGGAAAAATTCATAGCTTTTACTGCGCTCCCAACAAAAATGAATCACACAGGCAAATCAAAGGGCTGGGAATGCTTTGGAATATTGAACATGCTCTGACTGAGCAATTGGCTTTAATGTAGAGGAAGATCCCGGGAGTATTAAGCTGCTGATATTAAATTATTTAGAAATATTAGGCAGAGAGCAAGCCGGAGACCAGCCTGATTCATGGCGATAGCATCATGAGAGTAAATGGAAAAACACAGAAAACTCGAGACAACTCCGGAGCAGTGAGCGGCATACCAACCAAGCGATGACAAATGGGGATTAGAGATCTGATTTCAATCCCATTGAAGGCAATGGGAGTCTCACCACTGATTTCACTGGGGGACGGATCAGACCCTACGACAGCTGGACTTGCTCGTTAAACTTCCAAGGAGAGCAAGCAACTCTCTGCTAAGCCATCACAGACAGAATTGGCTTCTGATGTCTACTTATATGTTCTCTGAACAGTGAGTTATGCTCATCTAGAAGGGTCTAATTTAAAACCCTATGAACAGCAAATTGGTACAGGCGCTGAGCGGAAAACGTGAACAAGTGGGGAAAGAACAGACAGAGGAAGGTTATTGTGATATATTAGGTGGCTTTCGTTTTTGCTCCAGCCGCCCCTTCTGTTCGCGGCATGTCTGACTAACTGTACGAGGGTTTGGCAGATGGAAATAAGACGTTAAAATATTGGTCCTAAACCGTTAGGATTTATAGGTGCGCAAATGTTTGCAAATCCTCTTGACATCAGCCTGGGGCTCGTCCCATGCACCTGCAGCTTTTCTGCGCTCCCAGGACACCGACAAGATTTGCAGCCAAGCTGTTTGCTGCTTGGGATCGTGAGGCTGGGGAAAAGAGGTGCCCAAAAGTGCTCAGGGGAGGTGAGCTGAAAGCTCAGACTGACTGAGGGTTTTGACCCTGGGCCTGGTTTGGCGTGACCCCCAGAGCGGATTGACAGTTTGGGACAGAACAAAAGGCAACCTTGTGGTAGAAACAGGAGATTCGTTCTCAAGGGGCTAATTCACCTCTCGCTTGCACCCCTGGGCTTCAGTCTGACAAGGGGTCAGATTCATAGCTTGGGGACTCTTTCTCTCACCCCCATGGCATGGGGAAAGAGGAGAAAAGGCACAGCCCAGGTGTTCTTATATCCCAATACAGGTTGAACCTCTCTACTCCAGATCTCTCTGCTCCGGAAACATCTGTGGTCCGGCATGATGTTAGTTAGCTGGATGTCCACTTTTTCATGGGCGTGGCCAAGTTTCCTGAAGTCCCATAAAGTTTGTTTCCAGCCACCAGTCCTGACTCTTAGGCTGCGTCTAGACTAGCAAGTTTTTGCGCAAAAGCATTGCTTTTGCGCAAAAACTTGCCAGCTGTCTACACTGGCCACTTGAATTTGCGCAAGAGCACTGACTTTGTAATGTACAAAATCAGTAAATATAAGAATACAATGACGTCAAAAGCCCTCTTGCGCAAATACTTTTGCACAAGAGGGCCAGTGTAGACAACCCAGAACCATTTTGCGCAAAAAAGCCCCGATGGCTAAAATGGCGATCGGGGCTTTCTTGTGCAAAACCGCGTCTAGATTGGCACGGACGCTTTTGCGAAAAAGCATCCATGCCAATCTAGACGCTCTTTTCCGCAAATACTTTTAACGGAAAAACTTTTCCGTTAAAAGCATTTGCGGAAAATCATGCCAGTCTAGACATAGCCTTAGTGTTCTGTGCTGATATTTAGCTTTCATTGACCCCTAAATGTCTCCTAAAAGCTCAGTAAGCAGTGGAAGTGTGGGTCATGCTACTAGACAATACTGACCTCCTGTGCTCCAGAAAATGCTCTGGTTCGGCACCAGTCAGGACCCGAGAGTGCCGGACTACAGAGGTTCAACCTGTATTTCTACACGCCCGCACTGGTCCTTTGCAGAGGGGTCCTTGAAATACTGATGCAATTTACAACTGAGGTCCCTCTGCTAGGATCAGAGAGGTGCAGACTGCCTGGATGGAGCATAAGGACTGGTACCTGGGTCGATGTGCCTTCTATTGAATCTGGGAAACAGAGAAGGAAGAAGAGAGGAAACAAGATTCCCGAACTCCCCACGTGTTCAGCTCAGACTTATCACTCCCTTCCATCCCCCTGTGGGCTGATCCTATTAGCTCAGCCCCGCTACTGGCCGCAGGCCAGGAAGAGAAAAGGTTGGAGGCGCGTGAAGTTTGAAAACATCGCAAAGCCCCGTGGCACTTGGGAAGCAGCACGGTAGTAGATCTTCATGATGAGGCTCGGCGGGTCTTTGTTCCACTCATTAGTTCCTTTTTTCGTCTCACTCTCTCTCTCCACCCCCGTCTTTTTGGAGCGCTTCACAAAGGGATGTAGGCAAAGGGCTGCTGTTAGGAGAGATGTCATTGGTTGAATGCAAATGAATGCTGATCAGCTGCAAAGATCCAGTGTCTCAGTGCTGCCTTGCTGCCAAATGTAACATGCCTCTCAGCTCCCCCAGCTTAAAGGGGGCAGGGCTTTGGTCAGAAGGGGCAGGGCCTTGGGCAGCCAGCCCTCAGAGCTGCATGGAGCACATGGGATGGTGCTCTGGTGGCAATTTAAAGGACCTGGTGCTCTGGCTGCAGTAGCAACAGTGGCAGCTAAGAGACCTGGGCCACTCTTAATCACCAGAACCAGGGCAACCACCCTTTTTGACGCCCCCCTTCCCGCCGGTGGGCCTGCCACTCTGCCCTGATGCCAACCTTCATTGCCCGTTTACGAAACTGGCAAACACGCCCACTTGTACTCTCTCCCAGGAGGCTTCTCCCCATGAATATCTGCAAAGCTCCCACTAGGAAGGAGCACGGCAGAAAGGGATCTAGGGGTTATAGTGGACCACAAGCTGAATATGAGTCAGCAGTGTGATGCTGTTGCAAAAAAAGCAAACATGATTCTGGGATGCATTAACAGGTGTGTTGTGAGCAAGACACGAGAAGTCATTCTTCCGCTCTACTCTGCACTGGTTAGGCCTCAGTTTGGAGTATTGTGTCCAGTTCTGGGCACCGCATTTCAAGAAAGATGTGGAGAAATTGGAGAGGGTCCAGAGAAGAGCAACAAGAATGATTAAAGGTCTAGAGAACATGACCTATGAAGGAAGACTGAAGGAATTGGGTTTGTTTAGTTTAGAAAAGAGAAGATTGAGGGGGGATATGATAGCAGTTTTCAGGTATCTAAAAGGGTGTCATGAGGAGGAGGGAGAAAACTTGTTCATCTTGGCCTCTGAGGATAGAACAAGAAGCAATGGGCTTAAACTGCAGCAAGGGAGGTTTAGGTTGGACATTAGGAAAAAGTTCCTAACTGTCAGGGTGGTCAAACACTGGAATAAATTGCCCAGGGAGGTTATGGAATCTCCATCTCTGGAGCTCTTTAAGAGTAGGTTAGATAAATGTCTATCAGGGATGGTCTAGACAGTACTTGGTCCTGTCGAGGGCAGGGGACTGGACTTGATGACCTCTCAAGGTCCCTTCCAGTCCTAGTATTCTATGATTCTATGATTGTTCTGCAGATCCCTCCTTACCTATCAACCGTAGGGCTCCTCTGACTCCTCCCTGCGCTGTGTCTGAATGCCTTCGCCATCAAATAAAATGAAACGACGAAGCCACTACCCGCAGAGCCCTGCAAATCCACCGATATCCACTTTATATCCATGGGTCCCTGCGCAGCGCTGCGGCCCGCTGTGGCAGATACGGCTGCCGACGCGGATTCAGATGTTGTATCCAGACCCCTGCAGATTTGTGGACATCCCCGGATCATCGCTGAAGATGCAGTCGTGAAGGCGGACACTGATTTTGTATCTGCGCAAGGCTCTATCTACAAGGGATTTAAAAAAAAAAAAATTCCGCCTGCTATAGGGATTGTGTTTTCTGAACTCCTGTTGCTCCCTGGCTTTAGAGATCCTGGAGGTCCTTGGCCATCCTCATTTGGCTGGTGGGTGGGTTGGTAGAAGTGGTGTCAATGACGTAAATGTCATTTTTGGGGGGGGGGGGATATTTTTAAAGAGGTTTTAAAATTCTTCTTGTCGCAATGCCTACAAGATACACGACAACAGTCAGGCGGTGGCTGTGCTGAGACTACTGCCTGTCAATGCTAGCTAGTATTGACTCATTGTTTCTTTGTGCGCCCCGTCTGTCGGTATCTATTGGTTGTCTGTACTTGGATTGGAGGAAACTCTTTCAGGGTGGGGACAGCTTTTCTGTTCTGGGTTTGCTAGGCACCCAGCTGCCTGGGGTTCCTAGGTGCTATTGCAAGACACATCAACAATAGTCATTCATACAAGAAGCATTCCTGTTTCTTTCTGCCTGGAGATCTTCCGTGTTTGTGTGCTACTGCAACAACCATTGCCAAAGACAGGAAAGGAATATCTGCACCTTTCACTAAAATCGGCTATACCTTTTAAAATGACATTTTCCATCCATGTGCACAATGAATTTTTATGTGCCACCAGTCGAAAAAAAACTCCTCGATGTGGGCACTCTGCTAATCTGCTGGGTGGCATCTGAATCTCTTCTAAGCGGCTGCACAAGCGTCCAGCTTACAGGGAACACTGCTCCCTAGAACCTTATGTGGCTCTCCTGTGGACTCTCCTTAAAGCTTTCTTAATGTGTGGCACCCAACAGTGGACATGATAGTCCAGCTGCGACCTCACCAGTGTGGAGCAGAACAGAACAATTACTATATATGACACGCCTGTTATTACACTGCAGAGTTATCGTTGCCTTTTCCACAATGGCATTACACTGGTTGACTCACTATTTGTGGTCCACTATCACCCCCAGATCCTTTGCATCGGTACTGCCACCGTGCCACGGGTTCCCCCTTTGTATTTTTGCATTTGTTTTCTTTCCTTCTGACACGTCACACTTTGTACTTTTCATTGAATTTCATCTTGTTCATTTCAGACCAGTTCTCCCTTTTGTCAAGGTTGGGTTCCATTCTAATGCCGTCCTCCAAGGTGCTTTCAACCCCTCCCAAGTTAATGTTATCCACAGATTTTATAAGCACACTCTCCGGGCCATTATCCAAATCTATGCAAATACTGAATAGTACATGTTGGACATCTCTAGTCTGGCACCCTTGGGATCCGACTGGTGCCAAACCAGGGAATTTGCTGGACTATGGGAGGTCAATATTGTTTAGAAGCATTACCAACACTGCCACTGCTTACTGGGCTTTTAGAAGACATTTGGGGTAAATTAGAGCTAAATAACAGCATAGAATCCAGAGTCAGGACTGATGGCTGTAAACAAATTTTATGGGACTGCGGGGAACTTGGCCACACCCATAAGTGAAAACGTGGCTAATTAAAACCATGCCGGACTATGGAAGTTGCTGGACGAGAGAGTGCCAGACTAGGGAGGTTCATTCTGTACCAGATCCAGGACTGACACCTTTGGGACCTCACTCAATAGTTTCCCAGTTTGATAGAGACCCACTGATACTCTTTGAATGTAGGTGCTGGAACTGGAGGTGCTCACAAACACAGACAGTCCCTGGATTAAAAAGAGGGGGATTTGAAGTCACCAAAACTGCATACGAAAGTAATGTCATTTAGTGGAGCATTGTTACTATGCCGTTGCCTGCCTCGGCAGAAGAGCACTTCTACCCTGTCCACTGTACAACCGTCCTCTATCGTAACAGTCGGAACTGCCACAGTCACATCATCGACTGCTGGGAGTGAGCCACAGCCATTGAATTGGCCTTGTTAACACTGGTCCTACACTTGAAAAGTAACTCCCTCCCTTTGATAGGCTAGCACCTTTATATCCCAACCGCTGTGATTTCCATTCCATGCATCTGACAAAGTGGGTTTTGCCTGCGAAAGCTCAGGCCCAAATAAATGTGTTAGCCTTTCAGGTGCCACAGGTCTTCTCGTTGGTTTTGCAGACTAACACAGCAACCCCTCTGAGGCAGTTGGCTCTGTTTTGGGTCATTATTACAGTCCGTATTTTTAAAGGCTATGTAATGACTCTAAGGGTACGTCTAGACTACAGGCTTTTGTCGACAGAAGTTTTGTCGATAGATACTGTCGACAAAGCTTCTGTCGACAAAGAGCGTCTAGACTACATCCAGTTCTGTCAGCAAAGCAAGCCGCTTTGTCAACATGACAGTTGACAAAGGACAGTGTAGATGCAAAGGACAGTGTAGATGCAATAACGCCTTCTGTCGACAGAACTCTGTCGACAAAAGGCATTATTCCTCGTAGAATGAGGTTTACCGCCGTCGACAAAACTGCTGAGTTCTGTTGACGTTATGTCGACAGAACTCAGCGGCAGTGTAGACGCAGGTATAGTTTTGTCGACAAAAGTCCACTTTTGTCGACAAAACCCTGTAGTCTAGACACACCCTAATTCTACCAGACTCATTTTGGCAAATTGTCTATTTCAAGCTAGGTTCTTAGCTGGTGAAGACAATGGAGCGCCCCTTGACTGATGCTCAGGTCTAGTTTCACAGTCCAAAATGGGGAAAAAAAATTCCACAATTTTTTTTAACTGTCTCTTTTCAGGCACTCCAGCCAAGCCTGTGTGACAGATGCTTTTCTTGGCTCTGTAGTCCCCCTAGGGCCCTTTGCTTCCTTCCTAGCATTGTGGAATGTGTCTCCAGTATGGGCACCACATTTCAGGAAAGATGTGGAGAAATTGGAGAAGGTCCAGAGAAGAGCAACAAAAATGATTAAAGGTCTAGAAAACATGAGCTATGAGGCAAGGCTGAAGGAATTGGGCTTGTCTAGTTTGGAAAAGAGAAGACTGAGAGGGGACATGATAGCGGTTTTCAGGTATCTAAAAGGGTGTCATAGGGAGGAGGAAGAGAAATTGTTCTCCTTGGCCTCTGTTGATAGGACAAGAAGCAATGGTCTTAAACTGCAGCAAGGGAGGTTTAGGCTGAATATTAGGAGAAACTTCCTGTCAGGGTGGTTATGCACTAGAATAAATTGCCTAGGGAGGTTGTGGAATCTCCATCCTTGGAGATATTTCAGAGCAGGTTAGAGAGACATCTATTAGGGATGATCTTGATGGTGCTTGGTCCTGCTGTGAGGGCAGGGGACTGGACTTGGTGACCTCTCGGACTCTTCCAGTTCTTATGTTCTATGATTCTATGAATATGAGGGGCCTCTAAAAAATAAAAGAAAAAAACCCACCTGACTCCATTTCAGATTTTACCAAAATCATTTGATAAATAAAGGAGGTACAGGAAAAAGAATATTCTCTCTAAATATAGGCATTTTCATTCAAATAAGACAAAAATATACACATCTGGCTACACAAATACTCTAACCCCATGCTTACCTTTCACTAATTGGTCATTATCGACAGGTGGGAGGCCAGGGTTGAGAAAAATATGATAATTGCACTTGTACAATTAGTATTTCTAGGGGAAGTCTGCTATCAGTCAGTTTTGTTGGCCGGCTGCTACTGGTAAAATTGTGAGTGTGTCTTCTTCACTTTATTTAAATAATCTCACTGGTGATAAAATCAAGGAACGAGGTCGGAGCTGGCAATGTCGTGAAGCAATCCTACCGAGTTCCTACTCGTACGGGACTTGGCCTAGGAGTGACGTCACGTAGAGCGGCTCCCTTGGCTGGTAACAGGAGGATATTCTTCCTTATCCATAGTGTAAAAACATTATGTTCTCTCTTGTTTTCCTGTGAGAACATAGAACTGTTATGTTTCTCTTTTCGACACTCTTTCTGTACATGGCCTCTTACACGTGACATAATTTACGACCTCGGAATTCATAACCCAGCTCTGCCCCTCCCCCCTCCTCTGGACCTGACCTGAGTCTGAACCCCCCACCTCCTTATTACCACCCAGGAGAAGCCTGGAGCCTACTCGGGAGAACTAAAAGGGGTGAGGTGCCTGATGCAGGGAGGTCCCTGCTGTAGGCTGAAGCGAAGAGGTTAGGAGTAGGAATGTGAATGTTTAACCAGTTAAACCAGTAAGCCTCACCTGGTAAGTCTATGGCGGGGTGTGTGTGCGTGTGTGTGTTCCAGGGGGTCCACTCCAGCTGGGCCACAGCGGCTCCCTCGCCCCCCTTTAATCAGTTAACCAGTTAAAAAATGTTTAACCAGGTTAACCAATGAAACGGGATTTTACATCTCTAGTTAGGAGTCAGGGAGAGGAAGTCAACAGAAAGTGGTGAAGAGACTGGAAGGAAGGATGGGATCAAGGGAAGGGAGAAGGATCTGGCTGGGCTGGCAGAAGGGAGACTGTTGAGAGACAGAGAAATGTGGGGCGGGAAGGAAAGGAGAGCTACACAAAACAGCCCCCTAGTCTCTGAGCCCCTTGGATCCCTGTTACTGGATACTGAGGGAGCTGAGCAATCTACCTCAGGCCTGGTAGGGCGCAATGCACAGAACAGAGCGCTGACGTGGTTCCCATTGCTATTTCACAGCCCAGTTATATTATCACATGGTTACAGGCACAAGAGAATCAGATGCAGCAGAACATGCTTTACTTTCAGCCAGTGTTTGAAAACCTGGATCTCACCTTGGAGGCCAGCGCTGGCAGAGTTCAGAGTCCTTACAGCCGAGAGGGTGGAAGCTTGGCAGAAGAACTCCCAACATCCACATAGCACACACGAGTGAAGGGAGGCAGGAAGAAAACTCCCAGGACGTGTCTACACTAGGAAATTATTTCGAAATAACTAAATTTGAAATAATAACTCCCGAATAACAAAACGGTCTCTCCCGGGGTATGTTTCTATGGTGCTGGAGTGCACTTGACTGTGTTTGAATTCTCCCAAATGGGGCAACATGTATGCCAGTGAAATGAACCCAGCTGACAAATCTGCTTGTCAGAAACATTCCCTGGAAAGAAAGAAAGAAAGAAATTTTCTTTTTCTTTCTTTCTTTCTTTCTTTCTTTCTTAACTAACTAAAGGCTACGTCTAGACTGCAAGCTTCTTTCAGAAGAAGTTTTTCCGGAAGAGATCTTCCGGCAAAACTTTTTTCGAAAGAGAGCGTCTACACAGCAAAAGCACAATGAAAAAGCGATCTGCTTTTTCGAAAGATAGTGTCCACATTGATTGGACGCTATCTCGCATTTCAGTTCTGATTGCTGTGGATGGAGTGGCCACCAGGGCACCTGTGCTTTTTCCTGGAGGCTTATTCTTGCGGAAAAAAACCCCTCTTCCCTGTCCACACATGCCTTTTTCCAAAAAAGCTTTTTCAGAAAAAGGCTTCTTCCTTGCAGAAAGAGGTTTACCACTGTTGGAAAAACCCCTCCGTTCTTTCGACTTTCTGTCTTTCTGTCAAAAGAATGCAATAGAGTGTGGATGTAAGTGTAGTTTTTCTGGGAAAACTCTGTAGTGTAGACATACCCTGACTACCTACCTACCTACCTACCTAGCTGATTTAACAGATGGCCAGGCCAAACTCCTAATTTAGTGGGAGGCTCTCTAAAGACTGCACCTGGGCAGTACGATTAAAGTTAAGGCTCTGAATAATTTTCAAGTTGCAGAAATATATTCAGCGCTATTTATATCATCTGGCTGAGATCCACAGCTTCCTCGCGCCTAAGCACAGCTTGTCACACTTGCCAGCTGCTGAGCTGGACTGGGCATGACAGCTGCAAAAAGGCTATGAACATTTTGCAGGGCTGTCCAGTTACCTCCAGGCATTCACACATAAGAAGCTGCTCTGAGTGAAATTCTGCTGTCACTTCCACATGCGCAACACCCGTGAAACTGCATCTTTTAACACATTGTCCCTCTCTCAGCCTGGTGCTGGTGGGACCGCTTGCAATCACGGCAGCTAATTAATAGAAAATTGATTTCCTGTCCTGAGAAAATTTTCAAGCTTTCTCACATAAATAGATCAATATAATTAAATTCCCATCCCAAATGGGGCCCAAAGGGCAAAATCTTGTCATTTTTTGAGCAGCAGAAATCCAAACTTTTTTTCCAATTTGGATGATGCAAAACATTTTGTTGGTAGTGAAGAAACAAACACAAACCTAATTAGCCTAAATGTCATAACAAAAAAAAAAAATCCTTTCACGCCAGAATTTTCCATTTCAAAAATGTCGAAACAAAATGCGACAAGAGTTTTGAAATATTTTCTCAAAATTTTGGATGTATTGGCTGAACCCAACTCTTTCCTACGAAAAGGTTTGATTTCAGAGAATTAGCATTATTTGACAAAGAGCACTTGCTAGGAAAATTCCTGACTAGTTCTACTGACCAAGGCTAGCGGTACTGATGGGTTTTGTGCTGTGGAAACTTGCCCACTGAAGACTGGACTGCAACCACAAAACAAATTTCACAATAGACTCATTGGTTGGCAACTCAGTCGATAACACCCTGGGCTTGATTTGTACTGAGAAACGTGTCGGTGAATGGCTCTTGACCCTGTTACCAAATCCTGAACCATCCAACTACCAGTTCTAACTTTTAGCCTAACTCAGTGGTGGGCAATCTATCAGGGTCCTACTTGTGACCCACGAGACATTTTGTTTACCATTGCCCATGTGCAGAATTGCCAGATTTTTCTGGTTTTCGTCCGAGTAATTTTTTTCTACCAGTCTTAATAAAGTGACATTCATGTAAAGCCAGGGCATATGAAGTGAGGTGCGCGCTGATTGAACACAACATGGACCGTGAGACCTGTATGCCCCCTTTGCCTCCAATCACAGCGCTGCTACGGTTCAGTCGACACATCCTGCAAATTCTAGGCATGCAAGCGCAGTGAGCAAAACTCCTCTGGCCCGGGAAACCAACTTGCTTACGACAACCTTGTGACCCACTCAGAGGAAGGAGGGCCACTCAGACATCCCGCTCACTAGCCTAGGTTGCCCATTGCTGGCCTAACTCATTCCAGCCAGCTCAATGTCTTTTCTCTTTTAGATTTTTTGCAAGCCCATGCAAAATGCCCCTGGGAATGTCCCAGAGATGCAGTAATTTCTTGTCGTCTGCTTGGACATCAATCCATGCAAGGACCTAGTGGAACGTACAGCTGCCAGGGTCAATGAGAGGAGATGGCACCACGGATTGCCTGACTGCCTCAGGGCCTTCCTCCATGGTTGTGGTGTGTAAATCCCTGGAAGGTAGGTGGGGCCTTTCGCTGGGTTGCCAGGTGTCCGTTATTCACCCGGACAGTCCGGTATTCGCATCCCTTGTCTGGTAAAAAAAAAAAACAACAGAAAATACCGGACATGTAAAATATCTGGTATTTCCTGTTGCCCTTGGACAGAAGCCTGGTGGGGACAATTTCCCCCTGCCGTGTCTGGCGAGGGTGAGGGAGTGAGGAGCGTGGGGCCATTTAAAGGTGTAGTGCTTTTTTTTTGCTCCACAACTTTGGTCTCCCCCCTTTTTTTTCCCTCAACAGAATTTTTTCCTGGGTGTTTTTTTTGGGGGGGGGGGGGGGAAGGAGAGGGTGTTCAGTATTTTTGGTTAAACCATCTGGCAACCCTATGTCTTTGCATTGCCATCTAAACCAATGTTTCTTAAACTATGTTCCGTGGAACACTGGTGTTCTGTGAACAACTCACAGGTATGCCACGACCTCTTCTTGGTTTTTGTCTTTTTTTGTCTGACAATTTTTTTTTAAGAAAATGTTCATAGGTGTTCCGCAAAAAAAATATTATTGTTTGGTGTTCCGTGCTCTCAAAATGTTTAAGAAACACTGATCTAGGGGGGTGTCATTCTGTGGGGGAAGGGGAAAATGGTGTTTTGGGCTGAATAAGGTACCGACAACCGCATCAATTGCTACAGGTATTGGCATGTCATGGAACAAAAAGCAGGGGTACGTGGGCCTCCAAGAGAAGGGCCGATCCTGAACTTAATCTGGCCACTCAGGTCCTTGGGCAGCTTAGTCCAGAGGAATGGGAACGATACACGAGACCTGGACTCAAGGCAAGGTCAGGGAAGATAAACGGGGGGTAGGGATGGGGGTATGTGGAGGAGGCCTCATAGGGTATGTCTAGACTCCATGTCTCTGCCGACAGAGGCATGTAAATTAGACATACAGACATAGTCAATGAAGCCGTGCTGGCTCAGTTTGTTGGCGCGAAGCGGCAGTCAAGATGGGGATCGGTCGGCAAGGAAAGCCTTTGCTGACCGATCCCTTATGCCTTGCGCAACGAGGTTTACAGGATCGGTCAGCAAAGGCTTTCCTTGCCGACTGATCCCTGTCTTGACTGTCGCTTCACGCCGACAAACAGCTGAGCCGGCACAGGGTGGTGGCCATTTTTATTCTAATGAAGTGGGGGGATATTTAAATCCCCGCTTCATTGACTATGTCGGTATGTCTAATTTACATGCCTCGGTCGGCAGAGGTGTGTAGTCTAGACATACCCATAGTGATAGATTCCCAGGCTAGACAGGATCACTGTGATCCTCTAGTCTCACCTCCTGTACATCACAGGCCAAGGCAGCCTGCAGGTCTCTCGTGTCTTAGCCACAAGGCTAGCTTTCCTCCCCGAGGAATCTTCTTTCCCCTTACGCACGTTTTAAATCTCTGGGTCAAAAGAACTGAACAGACCCTCGTACGTAGCAGTGGCATAGCCAGAAGGGCCAGAAGAGCCATAAGAATGGTCAGTGTGTGAGCAAAGGTCCATCTAGCCCAGTGTCCTGTTTTCTGACAGTGGCCAATGCCAGGTGCCCCAGAGGGAAGGAACAGAACGGGGAATCATCAAGTGATCTATCCACTGTTGCTCATTCCCAGCTTCTGACCAACCGAGGCTATGGACAACATCCTTGTCCATCCTGGCTAATAGCCTTTGATGGATCTATCCTCCATGAATTTATCTAGCTCTTTTTTTGAAACCTGTTAAACCTATTTTGAAACCGCTCCTATAAACTTTGTTTCACGAGGCATAAGGGAGCGGTCGACAAAGGCTTCCCTTGTCAACTGATCCGCGTCTAGACTGCCGCGCTGTTCCGGATCAGCTGATTGTCGGCACAGCGCGGCGGCCATTTTTATTTTAATGAAGCGGGGATTATTTAAATCCCCGCTTCATTGACTATGTCGGGTAAACTACTTTACATGGCTCCATCGATGGAGCCATGTAGTCTAGACACACACTGAGAGCCCGAGCGGCTCGGGAGTACTGCCGCCCGTTTCGATACGGGGGGGAATTTCAGAGTGTCGAAGGATCCCTCCTGGGTTTCTGCTCATTTTCCCATCAGCACAATGATTAAAGCATAAACACCGGGGGTGGGTGAGGTGGGGATAGGAAGGGAGTCAATTTGTAGCTAACAACAGGCTCTGATCCCTGCCGTTTGTTGGCCTATTCCCATGGGTCAATTGGAAATGTCATTAGACCGCTGAAGACTTGATCACTCTGGCTGCTTCCTCCGGAAAACTCCGCCTGCACCATGCGGGGGATGTTCTCTAAAGCTACGTCTACACGGCAGCCTTTGTCGGCAGAGACAATGCAAACGAAGCGTTCATTAGCATTTCTCACGCTCTCATTTGCATAGTCTCTTCCGATCTGTTTTGCGGAAGAGGTTTTTGCGCAAAAAAACCGCAGTGTAGACGGGGCAAAAAACCCCTTTTGCGAAAGATCCCGTATACCTACTTTTTTGAGGAAGAAGGGTTCTTGCGCAAAAGGGTTTTTTTGTGCAAAATAGCCTCGTCTACGCTGCGTTTTTTGGTGCAAAAACCCCTTCTGCAAAAAGCATCGGCAGAGAATATGCAAATGACAGCATGACAAATGCTAACGAGCACTTCATTTGCATGGTCTCTGCCGACAAAAGACTGCAGTGTAGACATAGCCAAACACATCACCAGCAAAGAGCACCCCCGGCACAAGAAGAATGGGATCGCTTGAGTCTAGGGCCTTGCATTTACTCTAGCAATAGCTGCTACCAATGTAGTTGACCCCTATGCAAATGGGAGATTTCAGTTGTTTGTCCTGTCTACACTAAGGGTGTGTAGTGATGCTGCTGTACTGGGATACCCGTGACTTGGAAGCAGGGCAAGCCCTCAGGATAGATAAGCCCTGTGTCTCCTTTAGACTGAAAAGCAAAGGAATCCAATGGTTCTTCTGCCCCAGGTCTCACTGGCTCACTGCATTGAAGCTGCAGGTTACGTACCTGGAGAGAATTCAGAATGGAACAGCCAGGCTAGAAAGCTGCGTCCAATCCCCTGAATGGACCAAGACATGTGAGAGAAATTGAGCAGCAACCAACGTACTCTGAGGGATTTCTGCACCTACCCTCACAGGGTGGGAAGGGACTTCCGGAGATCTTTTAGTCCAATCCCCTGCATTCGTGGCCGGACCAAGCATCATCTAGACCAGTGTTTCTCAACCTTTTTTTAAATAAAGTACCCCTTTAAAAAAATTGTAAATACCCCCAGTACCTACAGTTTTCAGACACACAACATTTTTTCTACCATTGCAACACATTTGTTTAAACAACTTAATCATAGCCGGGCGGGCGATGACATTTTTGGGTGTAAAAAGTACAAAAATAATAAAGTGATGTAAAACTTCAAACAAAAATTCAGTTTTCTCCAAATTTCAGTTGTGTTGACATACCCCTCCAGACTTCTCTCCAGTATCCCTAGGGTACTCGTACCACTGGTTGAGAAACACTGATCTAGACGAGAGGCGGGGAACCTTTTTTGGGTCAGGGGCCACTGACCCACAGGAAAATCAGTTGGGGGCCGCACACAACCAAAAAGGAAAAAAAAAACAACAACCTCTCACTGATGTGGCCCCTAACTGAGGAGAAAGACACTCCTCACATTCCCCTCACACACTAGAACCTAGGGGGGTCCAGGTTAGTAGATTTTGTGCGCTCCAATCCTGCAGTAGGCACGGGCTCCCCAATGCTGGGGGGAGCCCTAAGCTTCGGGGGCCGGGTCCAAGCAAGCCGGGAGCTGCATCCAGCCCCCAGACCTGAGATTCCCCACCCCTGATCTTGTCCATCTGACAGGTGTTGGTCTAAACTGCTGTTAAAAATCTCCAGTGATGAAGATTCCACAACCTCCCTAGGCAACTTATTCCAGTGTTTAACCGCCCTGACAATTGGGAAGTTTTTCCTGATGTCCATCCTAAACTGCAACTTAACCCCATCTGCTGAGCCTGATTTTCACCTCCAAAACAATAAAACCGTCCCCGGTGGCTCAAAACTCACCGACCTTTCGGTGAGTGCGCTTTGAGCTTCACGCCCGCCACGGAACCCCACGCCGTGTGAGTTGCACCAAGTTCCTCACTTCATTTCACACAGCTCCCTCCAAAAAACAGGCCTCTCCCATATCAAGGGGGTACCTCCACATGGCAAGCAGGACCCCACGCCAGCGAGGCTCAGAGTTTAAGGCTGTTGAGTATGGCACTCAAGAGAGTTGTGGACGTTGCGGCTCTGATTCTGAAGCCTTAGGAGGGGTGTGGGTGTGACCCCAGCCTGAACGTCTCCACAGCTCTTTTTAGTGTTGGAGCGAGCCTGATTCTGTAGCTCCAGGACTTGCTGCTAAAGTGTTTCTGCTTGCCATGGGCACATACCCCAAGGGTCTGATCCTGAGGGGTGTGAGTGCCTCTTGGCATCAGTTCTCAGGGACATCCACAGCAATCCCACGGGGCTCAGGATTAGCCATGTGGTTCCACGTGAAAGAATAAAGCTGTTTGTTTTTATAAGAAAGCAAAGATAAGCCCAAGCACCACTGGACCATTGCTTCACTGGGAGACGGCTGACAGTCAGATCCTCAGCGGGCAGCAAACTATTTCAGCTTCATTGATTTTAATCTGAAGAGCCGGGGCAATCTATGAATTATGTGAATACGGCACAGGAAAGTGACTTCTTTGCAGAGATGCAGCCGTTATTGTGACAAGACCAAAAAAAGAAACATAAGAATGACCATACTGGGTCAGATTAAAGGTCCATCCAGCCCAGTATCTTGTCTGCCGACAGTGGCCAATGCCAGGTGTCCCAGAGGGAGTGAACCGAACAGGTAATGATCAAGCGATCTCTCTCCTGCCATCCATCTCCACCTTCTCACAAACAAAGGCTAGGGACACCATTCCTTACCCATCCTGGCTAATAGCCGTTATTTAACTTAACCTCCATGAATTTATCTAGTTCTCTTTTAAACCCTGTTACAGTCCTAGCCTTCACAACCTCCTCAGGCAAGGAGTTCCACAGGTTGACTGTGTGCTGTGTGAAGAAGAACTTCCTTTTATTTGTTTTAAGCCTGCTGCCCATTAATTTCATTTAGTGGCCCCTAGTTTTTATATTCTGGGAACAAGTAAATAACTTTTCCTTATTCACTTTCTCCACACCACTCATGATTTTATAGACCTCTATCATATCCCCCCTTAGTCTCCTGTTTTCCAAACTGAAAAGTCCTAGTCTCTTTAATCTCTCCTCATATGGGACCCGTTACAAACCCCTCATCATTTTAGTTGCCCAAAAGCTTCTCAAAACTTTAAACCTCATCTGCATTGTTGAGGAAAACAACAACAGGACAATTGCTGCAGAGAAACCGTGCACACGTTACGTCTTTGCACTCAAGAAGACCAGAGTATTGAGAAAGCAGCTTTAACCAGAAATGGGACAGTTAGCAGGAGAGCTGCATATAAAATATTGAGATCTTGAGACCCTCAAAGTGGAACCCATGTGGCTTATGAATAAAGCATGTGAGCTAATGTGTGTGCCTGCAAAGATGTCTTTGAGGGGAGAGAGAGGGAAAATGCCAAAATAATCAGCGAAAATACAGGGCACGGAAGTAGTTTGTTCGTCTCACTCTCCAGTAACGTCAGCCTAAATCTGCTCCCTCATTTGCTTTTCACCCGTCTTCCGTCCATCCTGCAGTTCTTGTCCATTGCTTCACTGAATGTTTCTTGGCATTTGTTAAAATTCCACGGGCCTCATTTCATTGATGGCCTGTTAGTAAAAATGTTAAGTTCATGGTTCTCTTCTCCTCCTCTACCACTGAGGGACTGCTGTAGGAGAACTCATTTGGGGGTGATTTTGTAAATGGCAGATGAATAATTACGCTATGGAGTGACATGCTCCAAATGTTTGCCAGAGTGACACTCTCCAATTGCACTGGCTACCAAATGAACTTTAAAAAAATGCTTCCATTAAAAGTCTAATTGCTTTTTAGTGCCTTTGAGAGGCAAGCCACAGCGGCAGGAGTGAATAATTACAAAATGAACTATCCTGCTTGGATTGTTAATGTACCACTGGCATTTCACATATGAGCGAGAAATGTAAATAAAATAGATCTCAGGATGTAGAGTGGGTAGGCTCATAAGCCCCATTGTCCAGGCTGAATGTTATATTTTGGACATCGACTTTTTCTCTAGGTCTCAGTCTGAGAGAGTATTTTATCCACTCTGTCCTAAATTGTCGTGTGGCACTGCTGCGTGCTGTTAAACATCTGCCATGTTCCACCCCAGAGGCAGCTGAATTTCAGGGGCGTGCAAAGCAATCCCTCCATATGTAATTTGCAATCTGTTGGCGAAGTGGGTTGAGCTTTCACCTTTGCTCAAGAGGTGCTATAGACAAATGCCCATTGTTCTGACCCCAATTCAGCAAAGCACTGAGGCACATTCTTAATACTAGGTCTCAGAGGGGTAGCCGTGTTAGTCTGTATCTGCAAAAAACACTGAGGAGTCTTGATGCACCTTAGAAACTAACAGATTTATTAGGGTATCAGCTTTCTTGGCGAAACCCCATTTCATCGGATGAATTGGAGTGAAAGTTACAGAAGCAGGAGTATATATAAGGAAGAAGTTGCTTGTGTCAATGAGGCTAATCAAGTCAGGGTGGAACTGGGTCATTCACAGCATTTAGTATGGAAATGTGAATATCCAGAGAGGGGAAATTATCTTTGTAATGAGTTAACCAGTTGAAATCCTTATTCAGTCCTAAATTGATAGTGTTGAATTTGCAAATGAATCCCAGTTCAGCTGTCTCTCTTTGTAATTGGGTTTTGAAATTCTTTTGTAGAAGGATGGCTATTTTCAAATCCGTTACTGAGTGTTCAGGCAGGTTAAAATGTTCTCTGAAAGAGAGAGAGCCAGATAGCCAGCTTCTTAAAGAAGCAGCACACTTGTGTCCCCTTCCTCCCTGGCGACGCAGAGGCGTAGCGAGGTGGGGCAGAGGGAAACAGTTGCTCCCAGCCGGCACACTAGGGGGGTGCCGGACAGGGGTGACCCCACATGACCCACAGCGGGGAAGGAAGCATTTCCCCTCCCCAAAGGAGCTGGCGCGTGCTGCCTGAACAGCTGGGGCTGGAACTGTGGCACCCGGTAACTTAGTTCCGCGGCCTTTCTGTGCGGTGGGGGGGAGGTCAGGAGACCCGGGTCTGCGCACCTCCGACTCGTAAGTTGCTGGAGTGCAACAGCCCCTGCTGTTCAGGCAGCGCGCATGCCAGCTGTTTGGGGCGGGGAAGTGTAGTCTCACACTTCCTGGAACCCAGAGGTGTTGCAGAATTGCCAGGTACTGGTTCCAGCTGCCCCTGTCCAGACCCCCCACGAGTACCCTGTCCCCTGCCCCCACCAGCACCCAGTAGCACCCTGTCCCCGGCCCCAGCACCCTGCCACCTACCCCAGGATCCTGTCCCTGGCCCCAGCACGCTGCCACTCACCCCAGCACCCAGCAGCACCCTGTCCCTGGCCCCAGCACCCTGCCACCCATCCTAGCATCCAGCAGCACCCTGTTCCTTGTCCCAGCACCCACTAGTACCCTGTCCCCTGCCCCCACCAGCACAGCTGGGATCACATTAGTAAGGCTTGGGGGTTTTGGAGGGTTTTTTTTTTGCATCTCACTTGTGTGGCCCCAACTGACTTTTCTGTGGGTCAGTGACCCCTGATTCAAAACAGGTTCCTCACCCCTCTCATAAATAAAGACAATGCTAAAACCTTTTGAGTTTGACATAATATTTTATTTCAAAATGAAGCCTGGCCAACAAGCCCCCAATTGGGGCCTAACCCCCATCTCAATGCAGCATCATAACACTCCTGAACCACCTGACCCCAAATCTGAGCCTATCATACACTGGAACCCTCTGTCCTGAGCCTCTTACATCCCCAAACTCCTGCATCCCCACATCCTCAGTCTTCTCCCACAACACTCCTGCACCATCCACACAGCACAAATCTGTGTCCTGAGCCCATCATACTCACAGCCTCCTTTCCCTGAGCCCCTCACATATCCAACCCAAACTCCTGCACCCTCACATCCACAAGACTTGCTCAGCACCCCAACCTTCCACCTGAGCCCAACACTCCCCAGCCTGGAGCCCCCTCCCCGAGCCAGCATCCCCTTCTCCTGCATCTAAATTCCCTCCCAGAGCTTGCACTTCTCACCCCTTCCCACATCCAAATCCCTCATTCCCACCCCAGAGCCTGTACCTCCTGTCTCAACCCAGTGAGAGTGTATGGGGATAGCAAGTGATGGAGAGGAGGGGAACAGAGAGGATGGGGCCTCAAAGGGGTCGGGTCTTGGGGACGGAATGTGATTTTCATGCATTGGTGGGTTCCCCTCCTTTTTTTTTTTTTTTTTTTGCTTGACAAACCTAGGGGGTTCCTTGAAATTCTGAAAGGGGTTCCATGGCCAAATAAAATTAGGAAACACTGGCCTGGGGGGTTGTGGAATCTCCATCACTGGAGATATTTAAGAGCAGGTTAGACAGACACCTGTCAGGGATGATCTAGGTGGTGCTTGGTCCTGCTGCGAGGGCAGGAGACTGGACTTGATGACCTCTTGAGGTCCCTTTCAGTTCTAGTGTTCTATGATTCTATGTCTCTATACCCTGTCCTTTGGTCCTGGATCTTTCCTCTTTCCCTGAATTCCTGCTCCTGCGCCTCTCCTCTCCTCTCCTCTCCTCTCCTCCCCCCTGCTCCAAAAGCTTGATGCTGAGAACTGCTTTCAGTGGAAATTGTGGGCACTCAGCAGCCTGCAGGATCATGAACTGGTGACCTGATTTTCATCAGGGCTGAGTGATCTTATTTCCTATCCATGCCAATGGCAGCTGTGGCTAATTGACACCGTTGACAATCCGCCCCCAGGAGAAAGGCACTGGTGGCATCAGATGCTTCTAAAAGGATTCAGAAAGCTGGGTCTCATTTGGAAGAGTTGATTGTACAGTGTGTGAGAGGAGGCAGGATTTTTACAGGATCCCAGAATTATGTCACCGAGGAAAGGTGGGCACCAGGCTTTACCGGAAGAATAAGCCAGAACACAGGACTTTCAAGACAAAGAAACTTTTCGTGGAAAGATGTAAAGCAGGGCTGGGCAAGGTGCGGCCTGGGGGCCGGATCTGGCTTGCCTAACACTCTGATCTGGCCCCCGGACTGCATCTGGCCACTTTCTATTTATATCCTTCTGCCTGTGCCACCTAATTTCCAGGTGTTGAGGGGCGAGCCCTGTGTCGGGGGTGCCGCCCGTGCTCGGGGTAAACTTCAGCCCTCCCCGGCCTAGTTCTCCCAAAGTACAATGGCCCTGCTTTAGGGGAAATATGACCCTCCGGCCTAGTCCCACAGTAAATGCCCCTGGTTTAGGGGAAATACGGCCCTCCGGCCTAGTCTCACAGTACAATGCCCCTGGGTTAGGGAAAATACGGCCCTCCGGCCTAGTCCCACAGTACAATGCCCCTGGTTTAGGGGAAATACGACCCTCCGGCCTAGTCCCACAGTAAATGCCCCTGGTTTAGGGGAAATACGGCCCTCCGGCCTAGTCTCACAGTACAATGCCCCTGGGTTAGGGAAAATACGGCCCTCCGGCCTAGTCCCACAGTACAATGCCCCTGGTTTAGGGGAAATACGACCCTCCGGCCTAGTCCCACAGTAAATGCCCCTGGTTTAGGGGAAATACGGCCCTCCGGCCTAGTCTCACAGTACAATGCCCCTGGTTTCTGGGAAATACGGCCCTCCGGCCTAGTCTCACAGTACAATGCCCCTGGTTTAGGGGAAATACGACCCTCTGGCCTAGTCCCAAAGTACAATGCCCCTGGTTTAGGGGAAATACGGCCCTCTGGCCTAGTCTCACAGTACAATGCCCCTGGTTTAGGGGAAATACGACCCTCTCGCCTGGTCCCACAGTACAATGCCCCTGGTTTAGGGGAAATACGACCCTCTCGCCTGGTCCCACAGTACAATGCCCCTGGTTTAGGGGAAATACGACCCTCTCGCCTAGTCCCACAGTACAATGCCCCTGCAGTCTCTGCTGGTGGCGTGCAGGGTGGTGGGGGAGGTAGGGGGACCCTAACCCTCCCGCTCCGCCGGGTCCCAGCCCGGGGCCCTGATGGCAGCGAAGGTTTTCACTGCCTGGTCGGCGGGGATGCCTGCGGGAACACGCCGACCTCCCGGCGGTTTTTCTCCGCCCTGGGCTGTCTCCTACCTCTCCCCTTGCCGGGGCGTACTCCTGGGCTGCTCCTGGAGCGGCTTGGACAGTGAGCGAGACTCCTGCGGGGGCTGGTCAGCCTCCCAAGGCGGCAGCAATCGCGGGCTGGGTTCAGGTGGTGGTTTGGGCTTTTCGGAGCTCCTCTCTGAGCCTCAGCCTCTTCGGCCACCCCCCTGTCTGCCTGCTTGTCTGGGTATTTATCCCCGCCTGCAGCCTGAGCATGCTCTGCCGGGCCAGGTGGACTCCTTGGGCTTGAGTGCGGGGCGGTGCTGCCCCGTCACACCAGGCAATGGCTCAGGCAGCAGGATCCTATTTAAATGACTCACGTCCCTCAGTTGGGCAATACCCTGGCAGGCGCTGGAGCCGCAAGCCCTTTAAATAGCCGCAGCAACCCCGGCGGCTGCCAGGCAAAGTGGCAGCAGCAAGGTCAGGAGCCGCAAGCCCTTTGCTGTGTTTTTAATTCAAAGCCTCCAGCTCCAGACAACTCTGGGGGGAAGCTAGTCCCCAGCCCCGCCCCTTTTGCCCTAAGCCCTGCCCCTTCCAGGGGTGGAGCTGGCTCATGACCATATACCAAAATTCACTAAGTGGCCTCCAAAACAAAAATTATTGCTCTGATGTTTGGGACAAGGAAAATGAATATCTTTTAACATTTCCCAAGCTTTTAGTTTTAAAGTGTCACCCCCAAAGGAAAAAACAACCCCACACCTGCTTTTGAAAGTTGCATGTAGTATTTAGAAAAAGCATGTTGAAAGTAATTCACCCCACTAATAGCTGTATTACCTCTTTTTCTATAATAACACTATACATCTGAGTGTGAAACCAAACGGTGGAAGCATGACTTACAGAGTTCGGACCAGAGTCATTATGTGCAGTATATAGCAACTAAAAACTATCATGGATCTTTAAACGCCCTTTCTTCTAATATTACAAAAATGAGCTCATCTGGAAAATGAAACATTTGCCAGTTACAGGGGCAAAATACGCACTGACAGGTGTCACAGACACAGCAATGATTGATAGACAGACAGACAGCAATGTCCAATAAAAGCCACCATGCTAAAGCGGCTCATTCTCCTGTCTGAATCATGAAGCTCCATCACCTGCCCAAGAGAATTAAAGTGAAGCAGGAGGGACAGGCTGCATTGAGAATGTAATTTCCTGATAGAACAACTGTATGTTTTAGTTAAATACATTCACCGCAGGGAACATTTTAAAAAATCTCTGGAGGAATTCAGGGCTCCTGAAGACAAAGGGACTTGCATCCCTAAATCCCTTATGTCCCTTTGAAAACATCTTCCTGCATACAATGGGGAGTTACTTTTATTATGTCTATTACTAGGAAGTTCCTTGGCTTCGAAAAAGTGATTTTCATAAACTCATGCTGATAAGACCTTTGTACCACATTGTTGCGTATTACCCATCAAGGCGATTAGCGGAAACAAAGGATTAAAACAGGGGCTGTGCCTGGCTAATACAATCATTTCAAATACTGGCACAGTCATCAGATTTAGAAATCACATTCGCCGACAGTGTCTTGTTTGTTGCTCCAAATTCTCCCTTGCCCTTTGATTATCCCACAGCCACTAGATATACAACCTTTGGCATGGCAGGAGGTGGCTGTAATGCAGTCACCCCTGTCAGTAATGGCTGGGATTGCAGAGTTACTGCAGATAACTGGAAATAACGAGTCGTCCTGTGGCACCTTAGAGACAAACAAAAATATATGGAATCATGAGCTTTCCTGAGTAAGACCCACTTCATCAGATGAATTGGAGTGGAAATAATAGAAACCAAGATATACACACATACACACACACACACACACACACACACTGAAGACGTACCTGTTATTAAGTGGGCTGGATGTGCCCCATTCATAGCTTCTGATGTGAAAATGCAGATGTTAAAGGACGGAGAAATTGTGTTTGTAATGCGCCAGCCAGTTGTTGTCTTTATTCAAGCCCAGGGTAACAGTGTCAGATTTGTAGATTGGGCAGGGAGCGAATATTATCGTCAGAAGTAAAAGCGTCGTCTGGTCAGGGTTTTTTTTTTGCTCAACAAAAAACCCTTGGTGTTTCTCATAAAAAAAATATTGTTTGGTGTTCCTCGGTCTTAAAAAGTTTAAGAAACACTGATGTGGAGGCTCATGCACTAAGCTCCAGAGGTCCCAGATCCAGTTCCACCTGTTGGCCTTACTCTTGCACTCTCCTTTCTGCATTCCCAGTTCAGCCGAGGAACTAGCCACCTGCTAATGTTCCCCTCTAATCTTTTCCACCCATGTGCAGAATAAATTTTATGTGTACCGAGGCATGTGTGAATGTGTACCACCAGTAGAAACAAAACACCTAGCTGCGGGCTTATCAGCTGGGTGGCACTGGAACGTCTCCTGAGCTGCCACATAAGCGCACAGCTTATAGGGAGCACTTCCACATGCTGGCATGGTCTTGCACTGATAGGGCAAATGTTGCATAAGCTCCGGAGGAAAGTTTTCCTTCATGACACCACCATGGGCAAGGACTGAAGCAGCCTTTGTGAGTTATTGCTAAAGCTCTGTGAAGGGGACTGGACTCGATGACCTCTCGAGGTCCTTTTCAGTTCCATGATTCTGTGATCACTGGGATGTTATTTTACCTTATTATCTGGGGGTTGGTGAAGCTAATCTTGAGTTGTGCCACCTACACTAAACTCCAATGTTCGTGACTTGTGCTGATCTAATGGGACACGTGACTGTACATGGACAATGCATTTATCAGCACATGCGTGACAGGTGTCTTTCAAAATTCCTCCGCATGACATCTGTTTTAGTCACGTGCATTCTCCAAATAATTACTGGCAGGTAAAGAAACATTAAGGTACCCATGAAGCAAAAACGGGGATTTGCTTTACGGGGCTGGACATCAACAATCTCAATATCAGCAGAAATAACCATGTCTTGCTAGTAAAAACCAGCCTTTTGTTTGAATGAATTTTCCATGCTACTGTCTGTAATTAAATCTACCTCGTAATAGCCAACTGAACCTCTCCGTTGCCCTAGAAAAAGATACCAGTTACAGCTACAGTGTACAACAGAGGACGTGTATGCTAATACACCCAGTATAAAATTAGGCCTGATTACTGTAATTAAGGTGGTGTTGGATGATACACATTGTGATAGGAAGCAATTATATGCAAATAATAGACTGGATGAATGTGTGCAAGTGTTAGGGTTTTGAGGTTTTTTTTCTTTTTTTTTTTTTGAACCTCTGTGATTTAAAAGCCATTAAGAGAAATAAGCCAGGGTGTTGATGTTAGCATATTTCCCCAAAGCAGTTCCCGGTTCCAAAAGCCTTATGTTCACAGCCATTTAAAGACTTAACTGCCTCCGCCTACAAGAGAGCAAATCTAACGTCAGATTTCCTTCCCCCCCCCAATAATTGGCTCTAAATGCACTGACTAATGTCAGCCGGGTTCTGGCTCTTACAAGGTTGTTTCACGGCATCTCTTGGAGAAAGGCTGATCTCATTGCTAAAGCCCTGTGCTGGGACATGAGGAGATAAGCAGGGCTCCTCTTCCAGGGCTTGCCCAGACTGTGTGACCTTGGGCAAGTCACGTAGGGCCTGGTTTTTGAGGAGCCATCCCTGGGGCTGGATTTTCCAGCAGAGCTCAGCGTCCATCTAAACAGCAGTCCAGATGTTCTCTATGGCTCAAGAGCCAACAGCAAGCTTTGTGACAGTGCTCGAGCGTTTAGGACTCACGCTGCTGAGCTGCCTTGCCAATCTGCCCTTTAACCGCTCTGTGCTTCAGCATCCCACCAGCTCAGCGCTGCCTGAGCTCCACACGCAGTGCATGGGGATAGCCCAGCACCTAAGAAAGGGGTCTGCATACACCCAACAGCTGAGCGGGGAGCTGCCTATGTGCTAAGTATTCCCCGCCTAGCTTAAAAATCCTGCTTTGGGGCCTCTGGTTGAAGTTAGGGCTCTGGAAAGCTCATTAGCTGCAGGATGGCAGCTGTGCCTAAGTGCCCTTTGTGACGTAGTGGGTGTGCTGTACACTGGATCCACTCTGGTTGGGCATTCACTGGTTGCTATGTTGTGCTGTGTGTGACCCCTACTGGCCTATGCTGGTCTGCAGCGACTTTGAGGGGGTGTGTGTGAGGGACCCAGCAGGGGACAGTCCCTGAGGGAAGACATGTAGGCATGTCCCAGCCGCTTGACTTGGTGGTGGAACCTGAAACAAAGCAAGGGGTGTGGCTGCCTCGGGGCTGAGGGACGAGTTGCTGGGGGTTGGGGAGTCTTGGCAGAGGGAAGCATGAAGGAAGCAGACTAAGTCCAGACGGGGGGTTCAGGGGCCTGTGAACCCCTTTCCCCCAAGAGAACTAAGGCGGTCTACCCTGGCTCCTCTGGCAACGTCGAGCCTGTGCTGCGCTGTATCTCTGAAAAGCAAATAAACCTTCTATTCTACGGCCTGACTGAGAGTCACATCTGGCTGCGGATGGGGTGCAGGGTTGGGCGCTCCCCGATGCGGCCGTCACACCTTTGAAAATGCCAACTGGTAGAAACCTAGGGGATTTGGGTACCTAACAGAGTTAGTCTGTGTCTGAGCTTTGAAGATGTCAGTGGCACTTTATGTGGTAGACTTAGGTGACTGTTTGCCTGTTTAGGAACCGGGATTTCTTTCAAAATCTAGCATTGAGCATCAAACATCTATCATACTCGAGTATTCTCCTGTGTCTTTGAAGCACCCTATGTTCTTATCAGAGCTGGATAAGAACCGGGTTTTTCTTTTCTTGGGAATTCTGCAATTTTGAAGGTTTTCTATTCTGAAATGGAACCAAAAACAAACAAACAAACAAAAGAATTTGAGTTTACCCAGGAAGCAGAATTTTAAAAAATGCATTTCAGGGTACTTGAAAACAACATATCTTGATAAAATCAAAACACTTGATTCCAATTTCAACCTTTCAAAAACATTTTGAAATCTAAAGCCACAATTAATATATTGTTTAAAATGCAACATTGAAATGCAGTCCTGATTGCTGAAATGCTTGGTTTCATTTTTTTCCGGCTCCTAAAAGATCAAAATCAATGTATGTTTGGAAAGATTTTGATTTAGACAAAAATGGAATTTTCTGCTGAAAAAACATGGCAATGAAAATTTTCCAGCCAGTTCTTGTGCTTATATCTTGTAACACACACAAACCTGTAGGGGAACATTTTAACCTGCCTGGTCATCAGTCATGGATTTAAAAGTGGCCATTCTTTTACAAAGGAATTTCACCACCCAATTACAGAGATAGTCTGCAGAACTGGAATTCATCTACAAATCGGACACTGTTACCCTGGGCTTGAACAAAGACATTAACTAGCTAGCGCATTACAAAGTCAATTTCTCCTGCCTTTAACATCCACATTTCCACATCAAAAGCTATGAATGGGACACATCTAGCCTCATTAACATGGGTCCTATAATTGACTTCTTCTGCTATTATCTATCTATCTATCTATCTTGGTTTCTGTTATTTCCACTCTAATTCATCTGATGAAGTGGGTTTAGCCACAAAAGCTCATGATTCTATACATTTTGGTTCATCTCTAAGATGCCACAGGACTACTTGTTATTCTTGTGTTACACCATCAGTGCTAAAAAAGGGCCAGTAGAATCACAACCCAAGGAAACTCTTATTAACACTCTTATCTTTTCTAGAGTCTGCTTGTTTGTGCTGCCTCTCCCTCATCTCTGAAAGCCTGAGGAATTCAGTCCCTGAAGGATACTTCTGCGTTGGGAAATTCCGATAGAATTTTAAAAAAATGTCACAGCTGATATGCTGCAGGTGCTGTTGATGGTCTCGGGGAGAAGAAAATAATTTAGAGCACAAAAATAGCTATTGATTCAGGCTGGGGAGCAGCGAGAGAAGGACTGCAAAGGCCTTTCAAAGCAAAGATTTACACTGAAGCAGCCTACAAGCCCCCTGATCTGCCCCTTCATGCTCCCATCTCTAAGCGAGCCACCAAAGGATTGTCAGGACTGGCGGAGCAAAGACAGTTAGATGAGAGGTGTTGTGTGTCTTTGACATGGTTTTTCAGGCACACATGCAACATGTCCTCCCACCAGGCTGCGATGATCCTTCTTTTACAGCGGAGAGAGATAATAGTTTGTGTGTATGCTCCGGCAGCAAGGAGAGAGAGAGAAAATAACCAACAACCAGGATGGTGCAATTTATCACGTCGGGCTTCTGGTCTGGTGGAAGAAAAATTGTTATCAATGGGGAACACTGCACCGGATCAACATTTTTCTAAAAACCCCTGATTCACTGCAAGGGATCCAGTACAATACAAATGAGCCTGGGAGTTCGGACAGAATTATAAAGGTCCGAGGGGGTGGTTAACAATGAAAGGATGACTCATTAGAGCCTACTCCAGCTGGCACAGAAATTTAATTCATTGGGGGAACCTAAGGAATAGACAGCAGGGGGCAGGAGAGCACTAGGCGCCCCCCTATGACTGACAGTCACCAGGAAATATATGGGGGGGGGGGTGCGGGAGAAAATTAACTGAACCTTCAAAAAATATCTTTCTGCAGTATCCTATGTGTGGCATGGAATGCATAAAAGAAAGCACATGACTATGACATGCGTGGCATTGACTCCCACTTGGAGCAGCAGCTCTTTCAACTCTCACACGCTAAACAGTACTGCGTGTGTTCATTACCTGCATAAGAACGGTCAGACTGGGTCAGACCAAAGGTCCATCCAGCCCAGTGTCCTGTCTGTTGACAGTGGCCAATTCCAGGTGCCCCAGAAGGAATGAACAGAACACGGAATCATAAAGTGATCCCTCACCTGTCACCTATTCCCAGCCTCTGATGAACAGAGGTTAGGGACACCATCCCTGCCCATCTTGGCTAATAAGTATTGATGGACCCAACCTCCATGAATTCATCTAGTTCTTTCTTGAACCCTCTTAAAGTCCTGGGCTTCACAACATCCTCTGGCGAGGAGTTCCACAGGTTGACTGTGTGCTGCGTGAAGAAAAACGTCCTTTTGTTGGTTTTAAGCCTGCTACCTATTCATTTCATTTGGTGACCCCTAGTTCTTATGTTATGGGAACAAGTCAATAACTTTTCCTTATTCACTTTCTTCACAACTGTCATGATTTTATAGACCTCTATCATATCCTCCCTTAATCTCCTCTTTTTCTAAGCTGAAAAGACCCAGTCTTTTTAATCTCTCTTCACCTGTTTCAACCCCCTAATCATTTTTGTTGCCCTTTGCGGAACCTTTTCCAATGCCTAGATATCTTTATTGAGTTGAGGTGACCACATCTGTACGCAGTAGTCAAGATGTGGGCGTACCATGGATTTATAGAGAGGCATTAAGATGTTCTCGGTCTTATTCTCTATTGCTTTTTAAATAATTCCTAACATTCTGTTTGCTTTTTTGGCTGCTGCTGTGTGAGAGACCCACCAAGAAAAATCCAACCTGATGCCCTAGCGTATCAGTAGCTGGGGTTCTTTCTTGTAAAACAAAGCCCTCCCATTCTGTTAAGGGGTGCTGTGTTTCTGGAGGGGGCCTTATTCAATTGCCATGCAATGCTGAATTCTTACTAAATTGATGTAGTCATCACAATTTGCACGGGATGATTTGGCCTGGTGGAATTGTCCCAGAGCAAATTCCAGGCTGCATAATTAGGGTTTACTCTCTCCTATAGTGTTCCTACAACATCTTGGTCTGTTGTATTTGTATTCTTGTAGAGCCCTGCCCCTACTAGGCACTATACAAACATAAAAAGTTAGTCCCTGCCCCAAGGACATTATCTACTAAATATCTGAGAGCGTTTCTCTGTCTGTCCATCTTTCTGTCTTTCTGTTTGTCTGTGAGTCTGTCTGTCCATCTGTGAGTCCATTTGTTCAAGAACTCCTCCTAAATAGTAAGAGCTAGGACCACCAAATTTGGTACACAACTTCCTCTTATCATAACTTAAAGCAAGGTCAGGGTTTGGCTGTGCCAGGAAAATGGGATGTGCTTGGAATGGGATTGCTTCTGTCGGGTGGGGACGGGGGAAGTAAATTGCCTTCAGTCAGTCCTCGGAGTGGAAATTTTTTAAACTAGGCAAATACGACTTAGATGGGGCTATTATAAGGTGGGTGCATAACTAGCTGGATAACCGTACTCATAGAGTAGTTATTAATGGTTCACAATCCTGGATCTAGGGGTTATAGTGGACCACAAGCTGAATATGAGTCAGCAGTGTGATGCTGTTGCAAAAAAAGCAAACATGATTCTGGGATGCATTAACAGGTGTGTTGTGAGCAAGACACGAGAAGTCATTCTTCCGCTCTACTCTGCGCTGGTTAGGCCTCAGTTGGAGTATTGTGTTCAGTTCTGGGCACTGCATTTCAAGAAAGATATGGAGAAATTGGAGAGGGTCCAGAGAAGAGCAACAAGAATGATTAAAGGTCTAGAGAACATGACCTATGAAGGAAGGCTGAAAGAATTGGGTTTGTTTAGTTTAGAAAAGAGAAGACTGAAGGGGGACATGATAGCCGTTTTCAGGTATCTAAAAGGGTGTCATAAGGAGGAGGGAGAAAACTTGTTCATCTTGGCCTCTGAGGATAGAACAAGAAGCAATGGGCTTAAACTGCAGCAAGGGAGGTTTAGGTTGGACATTAGGAAAAAGTTCCTAACTGTCAGAGTGGTTAAACACTGGAATAAATTGCCCAAGGAGGTTGTGGAATCTCCATCTCTGGAGATATTTAAGAGTAGGTTAGATAAATGTCTACCAGGGATGGTCAAGACAGTACTTAGTCCTGCCATGAGGGCAGGGGACTGGACTCGATGACCTCTCGAGGTCCCTTCCAGTCCTAGTATTCTATGATTCTATGAAAACTATACAGAAAAGAGACAGAATCACCAGAGACCCATCTGGCACTGCCCCAGCCATGAGCGTCTCAACCCCCAGGTGCCCTTTAGGGAGGATGGGGGTGGGGCTGAACCCCCCCTCCCCCCACAGATTTGTACAGGGACATTGTGGGCTGTTCCCCGTTGCCACGAAGTGAGGGGAAAGTGCACAGTTTGCTGCATTCCTCACTCTGGCTGGGGAGTGCAGGGGCAGACAAGATGCGCACTTTGCTCTGACTACCTGACAGGGACAGGAAGGGGAAGAGCAAGCAGCCCTGGTATGAATCTTGGGCTGGGGATGGGGGGAGGCTTTGCCCCCCCCTTTCCTCCCCAACCCCCTTCCCCACACATTCTCCTGCCCAGAGCCCCTCATCACCCCCCACTCTTTGCCCAGGACCTTTCCTTAAGGACTTGAGTAACACCAAGTAAATGAGCTTGTAATTGATGGGTGTGTCTAGACTACAGGGTTTTGTCGACAAAAGTGGCCTTTTGTCGACAAAACTGGCCTTTTGTCGACAAAACTATACCTGCGTCTACACTATCGCCGAGTTCTGTCGACATAACATCGACAGAACTCGGCAGTTTTGTCAACGGCGGTAAACCTCATTTTATGAGGAATAACGCATTTTGTCGACGGAGTTCTGTTGACAGAAGGCATTATTGCATCTACACTGTCCTCTGCATCTACACTCTTATGTCAACAAAGCGGCTTGCTTTGTCGACAGAACTGGATGCAGCCTAGACGCTCCTTGTCGACAGAAGCCTGTAGTCTAGACGTACCCGATGAGACCAGAGATTGCAGACAGATAGAGCTAGATTGACCGGGGAATACAAGAAACACTGATCACTCCAGTAACTGGGCAACTGCAGATACTAAGGCTCTGCATTATTTAACAGCAATTTAGACCTTGCAAATATTCAGAGAGGGTAGATGAGGGGTCCCACCACCGAGTCGTTTGTAGAACATCATAGTCCTGACTTGACATAACCAAAAAAAAAAAAAAAAAAAAAAAAAGGCGTTGCATTCAACTTCTTCTCCAGTTCAGATGAATGAGGGAGGCTGACGTCTTTTTCTGGCGCTTGTTTTGCTCAGCTGGCTGCAGAGCAAGTAAGATAGAGTGGGCGCATTGATTTCAAGTCTGAGAGCTGTCTTTGCAGGGCTTGGAAAAATACCTTCATTTCAGATGGACAGGTGAGCTTGCCCCCGTAGGATGCAGCAGTGTTTAGGGAAGAACCTGTATCCCTGGAGCTCTGCCGCCCTCGCTCGAGCGGCCAAGACGAACGACCCGTACATCACCCGTGATTCAAAACCAGACCTCGGGTGGAGGGGAGCTGAAGGGTGGTAGCTGAGGAAAGCCTGCAACAGGCCTCCTGCCTGGAGTTACAGCTCAGGGCTCTTGTATTTCGCCTCCAGGCTCGTATGCAGGGGTTGGAGGGTGCGAAGGGTGCAAACGCACCCCCTTCCCCATGGTCCTCCAAGGAAGCATGAGGCTGGGGCGGTGCGTTGCCCCAGCCTCCTTCCCTCAGGAGCGACTCTGGGGGAGGAGCTGGGCTGCGGGGGCCGGGCAGCCACTAGCCCCTCCCACGGCTTGCCCCCCCGCTACAGAAATTTCTGCATATGGGCCTGATCTCCACAGGCCACCAAGGGCACCCGTACTCAGGCTTCTCATCCACATCTCTTTGGTATAAACACACATCTTACCCCCTCCTGGCCAGGGTATTTCCAGGCTGCACAGTTCCTGCCCACACTTCGAGTTCCCCCAGCAAGTCCAAGTTTATGAAGGGGCTCTATGTCTCGTGCCCGGCGAAGCTGTAGCTAGCTGCTTTATCTCCGCAGATATCTGGATCCTCAGATGCGGATAGTCATAGACCATGTTTGCAGATCATGGATCGGATGCGGATGAACATTTTGTATCTGCCCACTTGATCTATCTATGGGATAGGACAGCAGAGGACTAGACTTGATGGCCAGCACTGGAAAAAGTTCAGAAAAGAGCAACAAAAGGGATGAGGGGTTTGGAATGGGTGCTGTATGAAGAGAGATGAAAAAGACTGGGACTTTTCAGCTTAGAAAAGAGGAGACTAAGGGGGAATAGGATAGAGGTCTATAAAATCATGACTGGTGTGGAGAAAGGGAATAAGGAAAAGTTCTTGACTTGTTCCCACAACATAAGAACTAGGGGTCACTGAATGAAATTGATAGGTAGCAAGTTTAAAACAAACAAAAGGAAGTACTACTTCGTGCAATGCACAACCTGTGGAACTCCTTGCCAGAGTAGGTTGTGAAGACCAGGACTTTAACAGGGTTCAAGAAAGGACTAGATAAATTCATGGTGCTTAGGTCCATCAATAGCTATTAGCTGGGATGGGTAGGAATGGTGTCCCTAGCCGCTGTTTGTCTGGAAATGGAGAGGGATCACTGGATGGTTCCCTGTTCTGTTCATTCCCTCTGGGGCACCTAGCATTGCCCATTGTTGGAAGACAGGAGACTGGGCTAGATGGACCTTTGATCTAACCCAGTGTGGCTGTTCTTATGACCCAACAAGTCCCTCCCTGTCCTTTATTAGGCTGTCTGTGCTCATCCATCTGCACACCCTATGACTGCAAGTGCCCTGTATTAACCCAGTTCTTCGTACCCAAGCATGCCCCTCATTCAGTAGCCATAAGGGCCTGTTGGCATCCTGAGGCCCATTGAGCCCCTGAACCTCACCTGTCTGCGCAAAGACCAGCACAACCGAGCCCGCCCCAGATGGGTGCTCCTGCAATGCCAATAAGTAAAGATACCGATGAGCCGTATGTTTTCATTTCTCTCCAGTGGGCGTATAAAGCAGGCTTTTATTACCAAGGAAAGGAACCCTGGGGATCCAGAAGCTTCTGGCAGCGAGCTCGTGTAAGTCCTGTGGACAATACTGAGACGGGCCGTACACGCGCACAAGCCTGGTGCTCAGCAGGGTCTGGTAGTGGACAAAGAGCTGGTTTTAGGGGCGGGCGAGCCGTGCGGTTGCCGAGGCCGCAATTTTCAAGGGGCCGCCGACAGAGCCGGTCTTAGGGGCGGGCCGCGTCCACATTTTGGCCCAACCTCCCGAATCCTCCCCCCAGGTTACTCCCCAACCTTTTTTTTTTTTTTTTGCTTGACAAATTTTTGTCCGGTATTTTTTTTAAACCATCTGGCAACCCTACGGGCAAGCTCGCCCAGGGCCGCCATTTGGTTAGGACCGGCCCCGAGTGGACAGACACATCCCACCTCAAGAGAAAGCCACGGACACCAGAGCTGGAGGAGGCCTGATTCGCCGCGCGGCGAGGTCGGTCACCGATTTCAGCGGGCGTCAGGTCAAGTCTCAGGTAAACAGACTCCCCTTCTCCCGCTTGCCACTCTAGGTTCTGTTCGCAAATGTTCTCATGCGCAGCCCTTGGCTCGAGGGGCCCGACGGCGGAGATGCCTGTGCTACCTTGACAAGACGTCCCTTTCCAGTGGGCCTCAGGGGATGGCTGAGAGGCTGCTGGGCAGGTACGGCAATGTGAGGAGATTTTATGTGGCATTGCTGCTTTACTTAGTTCATTTTTTGCATGAGCGCAGCACGCGATGGCCCCATCCTGCTAGCCGCTGGACAGACACGTAGTCAGAGGCAACTCCCGCCCTGTGGAATTGCCCCATCTAAATAGACAAGGCAGACAAAAGAAACTGCATCTCCAGTTTACAGGTGAGACCCAGAATGAGAAAGGCCCAGATTTTTAAGGCTCTTTCGGCATTTAACAGCCAGTGAAATCAGTGGGAGTTAGCCACCTAACTACCTCAAGAACGGTGGCCATAAGTGACTGATCGCTCATCCCCCAGATCAGGGGTGGGGAATCTCTTTTGGGCTGGGGGCAGCTGCTGATCCAGAGAAAAATCAGCCTCGGGCCACACACAAGTGAGCAGCAAACCCCTCCTCCCACACACATTCCCCTTGCACACCAGAGCCTGGGGGGCACTGGCTAGTAGTTTTTGTGGGCCCCCCCTATGCTCTGGGATGTGGCCAAAAATGAGCTCAGGGTGTGGGAAGAAACTGCTAGGAAGTGGGCTTGGGGTGTGGGGTCTGGGTGGGAGGGGGTTGCAGGAGTGGGTTGGGGTTTGGTGGATCTGGGAGGTGCTAAGGTGCAGGAGCAGGCTGGGGGTGGGAAGCTGGGAAGGGTGCAGGAGGAGGTGTGGGGTCTGGGCAGGAGTCGGGGTGTGGGGTCTGGGCGGGAGGGGGAACCATAGGGCTGGGGTGCCAGCCCCCCAATGGTGGGGGGGGTGTCTGAGCGTCCAGGACCAGATCCAGGCAAGCTCAGGCAGTAGGTCCCCCATCCCTGACACAGAAAATCAATTTGCACCTCTAGCCACATCTTAGCCTTCCCTCGCTCGCTGCCTGCCTCTTTCCGCTGGGTAGGATTTGCTATTGTGTGTTTCTTTGGCTGCTCTGGTCTGTGCTTGTAACTGGTGGCCGGGAAAGGCAACTTCTGCATTCACATCCAACTCAAATCACCACATTACAGTCAGAGGGCCAACTCCGCCCTGGTGTAAATAAGCATCACCCCACCGCACGTCCGTGGAGCAGGCCGGGTGGAAAGACGGACCTTTGGCCCAGCGCGATCGATCGTGGCTTCCAGCCTCGCTCCGCTACGTGCCATGCTGCAGGAACAGGAGCTGGGACGCCCGCTGACGCCGCATTGCTATTAGCAGCTCCGAGAGGCGGGTGGCACCAGCTCTCTTCTGGCCCCTGCCTGCATGTTTAACCACGTTGTGCGCCCCGAGAGACGCTTAGGAGCGAGCAGATGGGCCTGTCAGCTGCGGTTACGCTGAACCTTCCCGAGTGCAGTCAAGCGCGCGGCACAGCGCAGGAGAAACTCTGGCAAGCAGCTGGTTGGAGCTTGATGCGGCCATCATGGGGGGAAGGGAGGATAACACTAATTAGTATTAATAAATGCATAGAAAACACGGAATAAAAAAAAAAAGACCCTGGGCCAATGCTGCAGCCCGGCGCTGTCGGCAGGAAGAGCCACAGAGGCCCTAGTCAGAGAGGCAGGATGGTTAATGTGCCGTTAAACAAGTGTTTCTCCAACACCTGCCTTGCCATGTGCCCACCTGCAGGTGAGGGAGGGCCCCCAGGCAAGCGAACAGCAGCTCTCTGCAAAGTGCTGCGTGCAGGAAGGCCAAAGCACCGTCCTGCTACAGAGCGGGGTGCTGAGTGCGCACCCCCGAGCTGGGAGGGAGGTGTTGCACTTTCCTTGCAGCCAGATATACGTCAGAGCCAGCTGCACGGCCCGGGGAGAAAGATCCCACCCACGAGCAACCAGACACTTGGGAGGGGCGACAAAGGATGGGTGGGCTTGGTTCCCAGCTCTGACACAGACACCTCTGAGCAAGGCAGTTCAGCCAAAAAGGACCTGGGGGTTACAGTGGATGAGAAGCTGGAGATGAGTCAACAGGGCACCCTTGTAGCCAAGAAGGCTAATGGCATATTAGGGTGCATTAGGAGGAGCATTGCCAGCAGATCTAGGGAAGTGATTATTGCCCTTTATTCAGCACTGGTGAGGCCACATCTGGAGTATTGCGTCCAGTTCTGGGTGCCCCACTACAGAAGGGATGTGGACGCATTGGAGAGGGTCCAACAGAGGGCAACCAAGATGATTAGGGGGCTGGAACACATGACCTATGAGGGGAGATGGAGGGATTTGGGTTTGTTTAGTCTGCAGAAGAGAAGAGTGAGGGGGGATTTGAGAGCAGCCTTCAACTTCCTGAAGGGGGGTTCCAAAGAGGATGGAGAGAGGCTGTTCTCAGTAGTGACGGATGCAGAACAAGGAGCAATGGTCTCAGGTTGCAGTGCGGGAGGTCTAGGGTGGATATTAGGAAAAACTATTTCCCTAGGAGGGTGGTGAAGCACTGGGATGGGTTCCCTAGGGAGGGGGTGGAATCTCTATCCCTAGAGGTGTTTAAGTCTCGGCTTGACAAAGCCCTGGCTGGAATGATTTAGTTGGGGTTGGTCCTGCCTTGGGCAGGGGGCTGGACTCGATGACTCCTGAGGTCTCTTCCAGCCCTAGGATTCTATGATTTTAAGGCATTTCCCCCCCTCACCTGGAGTTTCTCCAGCTATAATACGGGCCCAATCAGACAGAGCCAGGGCATGCCCCATGTGGGTGAAGTTGTGTCTGTTTCTAAAGTGCTCAGGGCCTTAGCGGTCAGGATGCTGCCACACAGACATCCAGGACATGTCTACACTGGGGAGTTATTCCGAACGAACGACCCGTATTTCGAAATAAGAAGAGGCGCGTCCACACAGCCATGCCCAGGGTTTTCAAAATAAGGAGCTGGCTATTTCAAAATAATAACTCCTGCTTTCCCCGGGGAATATGCTTATTTCAAAATAGTTATTGTGGGAGTGGTTATTTCAAAATAACTTATTTCAAAATCATCGCTGAGTGTAGACCTGCCCCGAGAGAGGAGTCGGACACAGATTTGGCTAGAAAAGTGGGGCAGGCTGTGTGGGAAGGTAGTGGGAGGTGGCCCTGGTTGAGATGAGAGCAGTGCTGGCCCTTTCAAATGCCAATTTTCTTCCACAATTTGATCTGAGGAAGTGGGTCTGGCCCACGAAAGCTCATCACCTAATAAACCACCTTGTTAGTCTTTAAAGTGCTGTATAGTCCTGTCTTTTGTTTCTCCTGTCCTAAAGTGTGAATTCCCCCGAAGTGATGAGGAGGGTCTTTCACATTGTCGCTCTGCCACTCCCTTGTTAACACAAAGGGACTGCAGGGACGACTAGGTGCCTCAGGAAGGCACAAATCTGGCTCTGTACTGCTTCTGGGGTGGGCCGGGGTGGGTCAGAAGGAGTAGCCCTTTGGCTAGGAGAGCAAGGCAGAGGACGGACAAGCCAGTGGCATAATCACTAGATTGGGACTGGTAGATCCATGTTCCATTCCTAGCTCTGCCACAGAGTCCCCGTGTGACCTTGGGCAAATTGCGTAGGGCCAGGTTTGCCTAAAAACACCAACTAGGGTTTCCAAAAGCACCCAGACTAAGGATGTTAAGGACTAGTCGACTATCTGATAAGCAAATGCTTATCGGATAGTCAAGTCAACTAATTGCTCTCCTCCCCCTTGCTGTCTCTATCAGATAGAGGCAGCAAAGGGCAGGGCAGGGGGACAGAGGGAGTACTTCAAAGTGGCAGCACCACACAGTGTGCGACGCTGCCACTTTGAAATGCCATGGACAGCTGATCCTGGGCTCCGTGAGGCGCTGCCGCTTTGAAACGCCGCAGCGGAATTTCAAAGGAGCAGCACAGCACAGAGCCCGGGATCAGTTGTGCGGCACTGCCCCTTTGAAACACCACCACAGTGTTTCAAAGCGGCAGCACCGCAGGGAGGCTGAGATCAGTTGGGGAGTCCCCAGCTGATCCCAGGCTCCCTGCAGCACTGCCCCTTTGAAATACCGCAGTGGCATTTCAAAGGGGGCAGCACCGCCCCATCGACTATTCGATTAGTGAATTACTTATCCTTTACCCAGAGGCTCACCAATTTCCCACTCGGTGCCCAAACACCTTGAAGTAACTGGCCCTGAGGCTCTCCATGCCTTGGTTTAGCCCAGCTGTCCCTACCCCACAGAGGTGCTGTGAGGATAACACACCAAAGATTATGTGTTAACGGAAGGGAAGGAAGGGGCAGTATGGAAGTACCACAGATCCACAGACCTGTGTCCTGACAAAGTTGCTTGGGGCTTATCCTAGACTGGCAGAGGGGCAGCCCGAACTCATGTCATTGAACAAGGGAAGTGCACGCAAGTTTCTCTTGCCCCCTAAGCCAGGGCAGAAATGAACCTGACGCTGAGTTTCTTTTAAAAAAATACAACAAACCCCCAGAAGAGACACTTTTTTGTTTTTGTTTTTGTTTTTTTTTTTGCAAGCCAGGAGCAATTTAAAAGACCCAGCATTGTGAAATGAAAACAGTACTGGCGGCACTCGACTGAAAAGACACCCACAGCTTATGGGAGGATGCAAATGAAAAAGCATAAATAAACAACCGATCACAAATAAATGTCTGCCTTTAATGAATATTTCATATCCAAAAGAAGTCATTGACATTTTGCTGGATTGCTTCAATTAGCTCCTAAGTCTCACGTTCATGCAAATGATGAGCTTGCTTATCATAATGCTTTATTAATCTGTTTCATGGGGTGCATTTATACAGTAATGTATCACACAGCCCCCCTGCTGCAGCCTTTATTGGATATAAATGGCTTAGTAATTGCTATTGATCATTAAAGAAGTGCAGTGTTATTTTGAAATTAGATTGTGGGGGGGAATCTTTGGAAGACTGAAGAAATTGGGTGTTTGTCTACAAACAAAACTGTTTTATAGTCACAGAAGTGACAAATGGATTCTGAGGAGAAAAAAAAAAAACCCAAACCAAAGTATCTTAACATTGAGTCCTGGGGAAAAAAGTGTTGCTGAATTCATTGGTTTGGTTCTGATTCATGTATCGATCACTTTTCCTTGTCAGATTTCATTGAGATTTGTGAGGAAAACACTTGGTGTCTGAAAATCAGATGTAGGCTGTATCATGGACAAGCAGCAAATATTAACAAGCTGGAAACCCTGAAAACCAAACAGCTCTTCTAGGGAACAGGGTTCCTTGTAGATACCACAAGCGTTGCTCTCGCCAAACCAGTCTTGTGCTGAATCCAGGAAGGTGTCACATGGCCACAAGCGTCTGCTCACACTGTTAACGTCAAGATCAGAGCTTTGCTGGGGTTTTAGACAGGGAGATTAGACTGAAATTGGTTGCAAAGAAGAGGAAATGTGTCTGCTTGGTACAGCTGGAGGATGATAATCAGGTCTCCTGAGTGGTTTCTCTAATTTGTCCACTGAGTTCTTCCCACAAAATGCACAGTCAACCTGTGGAACTCCTCGCCAGAGGATGTTGTGAAGGCCAGGACTTAACAGGGTTCAAAAAAGAGCTAGATATATTCATGGTGGAGAGGTCCATCAATGGCTATTAGCTAGGATGGGCAGGAATAGTGTCCCTCACTGAGAGGCCAAGGAGGGTGGGGAAAACATGTTCTGAGCATACTGAACAGTGCAAGAGAGGAAGTTGAAGCAAGCTCCCTGTTGGTTACTCTAGGCTACAATGGGGAGGAGGGTGGGAGAGATTAATAAGACTAGGACTTTTCATCTTAGAAAAGAGATGACTAAGGGGGGATATGATAGAGGTCTATAAAATCATTGCTGGTGTGGAGAAAGTAAACAAGGAAAAAGTTATTTACTTGCTCCCATAGCACAAGAACTAGGGATCACCAAATGTAATTAATATGTAGCAGGTTTAAAACAAACAAGAGGAAGTATATCTTCATGCAATGCACGGTCAACCTGTGGAACTCCTTGCCAGAGGATGTTGTGAAGGCCAGGGCTTCAACAGTGTTCAAAAAAGAGCTAGATAGATTCACGGAGGTTAGCTCCATCATGGCTTTTAGCCAGGATGGGAGGGATGGTGTCTGTAGCTTCTGTTTGTCAGAAGCTGGGAATAGGTGACAGGGGAGGGATCACATGGCGATTTTGTTCTGTTCAGTCTCTCTGGGGGCACCTGGCTTTGGCAACTGTTGGAAGACAGGATACTGGACTAGTTGGACCATTGGTCTGAGCTAGTATGGCCGTTCTTATGTTATTAAGTCACAGCTTCCCTGGGTCTGAGTTACTCCAGCTATGAAATGGCACTGACCAAATAAATTCTTACTGGCATGGCCCAGGGGTGTCCATACCAAAAAAAAAAAAAAAAAGCTGGAAAAGTTTCATCCAGCTGTTGTTGGGTCAAAATGTTCAGAAGCATCCACTCGGTTTGGAACTTGATTTTTAGAGAAAGCACCTGTAACGCCAATGGCAGATGTGAATGGTCAGGATGGTATATGGGGCGAGGGGAAGGGGGATTGTGCTGGAATAGCAAAATTAGGCATGAGAGAGGATTTTCTGATCCTGCAGCAGGCTAAGGGGCTCGACCGGGAAGCATCAGTAACCATCAGTACTGATCAGTAACCATCTGATCAGTAACAATCAGTCTGGAGAAAAACAGTCTATGCTAAGGTGGGGTGAATTGCGACTCTGTTGCAGGGAGCAGCCTGCTTTATCTCCCACTGGTGTTTTTTTCATTCTTGTATGAATTCCGTGCCCATTGTGAATTCAAAGCTGTGAATAATGCCGTGCTACATTGCAACCTTCCAGAAAGACTGTTTCAGGTTTTTATCTGACTTCCTCTGTGTCTGTGCTATGAACATAGCACCCGGCACCTCTGTATACGAAGCCATGGAAATCTCAGCAGGGCACACAAAATGGAGTGACCCAAAATGACGGGGTACGTCAGCAATTTTCGACCTGAGCCTCCTGCACATCTCAAGCTATCCACTTGTAAACTGGCTAGAATCTCAGATAAAGGAAGTGTCCTGTGGCTTGGTTAATTAACAGTCCCAGACTTGTAGTGTTCCCCCAGGAATGCACTTTGATGTTTAAGTAATTTACAAGTCCTCAGGCTTCCCCCTGTAATTTATAGTGCTTTGTGCTTTTCCTGAAGTGTGCAGCGAAAAAGGCATTTGACTGAACTGAGGCCGATATTGATGGAGTAGCAGTGAAGAAATTATTTCCAGGATTCCAGGACATGTTGTCACGTGCCCAGACTGGCAGTATTCTGCTTTCCACAAAGGCAAAGAGGACTCAAACCTCTCAGACGCTGTCCAGTTCTGCTCCCTGATAGGAGAGGTTGGTCGGGTTAACCAGGAAGACTTAATGCTGCCTAAATCTGGAAGGGAGGAAGGAGGGATATTACAGCTGAGCATGGTTTCATGCTTTCCCCTTCTTAGAAGCAGGGCCCTACAAATTCACAGCTGTTAAAAAACATGTCATGGACTGTGAAATCTGATCCTCTCCACCATGAAATCTGGCAATTACAGGGGAGACCAGATCTCAGAGTCGGATGGCTGGAGAGCAGCAGCTGCTGGCTGGGAGCCCAGCTCTGAAGGCAGTACTGCCACCAGCAGCACAGAAGTGAGGGCAGCATGGCATGAAGAAGTGTCATCAATGGGGCGGGGGAAGGGCTGGCCTAACAGGTGGGTGAATGGGCCTGAGGTCAGAGGTGCGCTGTGGCCATGCCTCCCACAGCCAGCGCAGGGCCCCTTTCACTCCCAAGTGCTGGGCCTATAGGCTTCTATTGTGTATGAGGCTCCAGTGCCTAGTTCCAGACAGGCTGGGGAGGGACAGGACTTCCTCTTCCTCTGCACAGGCTGCTCCCAAGCTCAGGTCAGACCCTTCCCCAGTTGCAGAAAGCTCAGCAGCTGCTGGCTGGGAGCCCAGCTCTGAAGGCAGAGCGGCTGCCAGTAGCAGTGCAGAATTGAGGGTGGCATGGTAGGGCATTGCCATTGTCACTTAGCTGCTGCTGGCAGTGGCACTGCCTTCACTGCTAAACACCCTGCTGGCAGCTGCCCTCGGCTGCCCAGTTCTGAAGGCAACAGCAGAGAAGTGAGGGTGGTAAGAGCATGAGTCCCTACGGTAGCCTTGTGCCTCCCCCCCCCCCACGGTTACAACACCATGTACTTTCAGAGTTAAATACGTAAAGCTGATGGACCCAGGTCATTGGCGGGAGGAATGGAGCATAGGACCTTAGGGACTAACACCACGTCTCCCTACCGCATGAGCTAAAAGCCAACTCCCGCTTCGCTCAAGTGGGAGAGCAGATGTCACTCTCCCTGTCTCACTGCCTCTGGGTTACAAATAGATGAAACCATGAAATGTATGATTTTTTAAAATCCTATGACCATGAAATTGACCCAAATGGACTGTGAATTTGACAGGGGACTTGTAAGATGCTGGGGAAACACTTCTAGGTCTGGATTGTCACAGCCCTTATTTGGTCCCCGCTATCTCTCTGCCCCTGTTCGGCTCAGATTGCACCTGGGAAAGTACAACCTATTACCTGCAGCAAAAAAGGAGGCCGGAAATGGGGTGAGGAGTGGAAGGAACTCTGGCTCCATTCTCCTCATGCTCTGGCCCCAGGAGCTGGAGTTGGGGGCAGCGAGCTGCCCCCCAGTATATTATGTCGAGTGAGCCCCATTTCACTACTCTGCTCCTGGGCAATATTCCCTCTAATTTTTCCATCCATGTGCGGAATAAATGTTGTTCTGTGCTCTGAGGCATGAGCAGATGTGCACCCCCAATAGAAACACATGGTGCCCGCTGCGGGTGCTCTGCTGATCAGCTGGGTGGCATTTGAATCTCTCGTGGGTGGCTCCTGGGGTAAAGTCATTGTAGTTGCTTGCTCGTGAGGGACACGTCTCAATAGAAGCTTATGTCCTGAACAGTTGGCTACTTTTAGAGCAATCTCATTTCTGGAGTCATTTTCTGGACTAACTTCTCTTTGGAGGGCAGAGGGAGGACGTGGGACACGAGCCATCTGTACAGGGGTGAATTTCACCGAGGAAACAATCCAAAATTAACCCAGGTGGGGTGGTTTTATTGTAAAATTCAAACCAAATATTCAGAGATCATTTGTGTTGTGAGAAGGTGAGATTTTTCAAAGGAGTCAAGGAGTCAAACAGTGTGACACTATTGCAGAAAAACCCAACCATGATTCTGGAATGACTTGACTTAGGAGTATTGTGAGCAAGACACGAGAAGTCGTTCTTCCACTCTACTCTGCGCTGATTAGGCCTCAATTGGAGTAGTGTGTCCCGTTCTGGGCAGGCACCACATTTCAAGAAAGATGTGGAGAAATTGGAGAAGGTCCAGAGAAGAGCATCAAAAATGGTAAAAGGCTGATAGAATTGGGTTTGTTTAGTTTGGAAAAGAGAAGACTGAGAGGGGACATGAGAGCAGCTTTCAAGTACCTAAAAGGGTGTTACAAAGAGGAGGGAGAAAAATTGTTCTCCTTGGCCTCTGAGGATAGGACAAAAGCAATGGGCTTAAACTGCAGCAAGGGAGGTTTAGGTTGGACATTAGGAGAAACTTTCTGTCAGGGTGGTTAAACACTGGAATAAATTGCCTAGGGGGGTTGTGGAATCTCCATCACTGGAGATATTTAAGAGCAGGTTAGATAGGCATTTGTCAGGGATGATCTAGATGGTGTTTGGTCCTGCCGTGAGGGCAGGGGACTGGACTTGACCTCTCGAGGTCCCTTCCAGCTCTAGCATTCTTTGATTTGCTCTATCTACTTCTGCATAGACCCCAGTGACTTACACAACTCTTGGATGTGGTGACATGTAAAGCTGGTGTGGTCCACGGCCACCATTGAGGTTTTTAGAAAACCGTATTCATTGTAGCAAGCCGCTCAGCCAATGCAATTAGAATGCCTCCCTTCTCGTCTTGTTATTAGAAAACCTTAGTCTGAATGAAACGGTAATTTGCAATGCTAAAATGTTCCTGAAATAAACCCAGTGCCCTGCAGGCGGCTTGAATAGGATTCTTTACATCACAAAAGTCATTTGTTTCAGTGAGTTTTATTTATGCAAATCATCAGCAGTATTTCACGAAACTGGTGTCTTCTTAGGCAGATTTTTTAATAAAGGCTGATACGTACTCAGCGAGGGCGGCGGTCGGGGGAGGGTTGCTGGCAGATCCCCAGTGGGGGTAAGACAGCATGGATGTCCATGGAGTTGTTCTAATTTAGAGCAAATGAGGATCAAGCCCTTCCATCTCTGTTCAGATAGAGAACATAAGAACGGCCCTTCTGGGGCAGACCAAAAGCCGATCTAGCCCAGTGTCCTGTCTTCCGACAGTGGCTAATGCCAGACGCCCCAGAGGGAGTGAACAGAACAGGGAATCATCAACTGATCCCTCCCCTGTCGCCCATTCCCAGCTTCTGGCAAACAGACGAGTAAGTCTGGAATCTAAGTAATAAATGATTGATTGCTTAGCAATGATGAGTCATCGTAATGAGGATGCAACTGTCCATGGTGGGGGCTGGCGGGCAAAGCAACTCTTGCATTTCTAGAGATCGCTTTGGTTGTGTGTCAACTCTCCCTTCTTAAATTAGAATTGGAGCAAACTGCTGAGAACTCGTGCCAGGTATCTGGGCGTTGGCAATTTCATTCCTCTGGGTGTAGTTCTGATTGGGATGCCGCTTATTTAGTTGCCTTTTCTCATTTTGTTAAATACAATCTCCGGAACCTTGGATCACTGCAAAAAATATGCTGAGCGATGTGAATGAGCACAGACCCTAGGAATGCCTTTAGCAGCCATCCAACCGATTGCTTTCCTTTCGATCGGGCTAACGCTCAAAACCCCCTTGGTCTCTTGGAGCTCCCCATTCCTTGGCCTCCTTCTCCCTCACGGCAAGTGATAGTGTCTTGTCCTCACCGTGGCCCCCTGATCCAAGATATTGGTGACACTAGAGGGGTGAGATTGTATCTTTTATTGGACCCACTTCGGCTGGTGAGAGAGACGAGCTTTTGAGGTCACTTCATACTCTTTTTCAGGTCTCTGAGTATGTTCCCAGCCCTGAAGAGGAGCTCTCCATGGGTGCATCTACACTACACCTCTCTGTCGACAGAGAGATGTAGATTAGGCACGTCGAAATTGCTAATGAAGCGAGGATTTAAATATCCCAGGCTTCATTAGCATAAACATGGCTGCCGCTTTTTTTTTTAAATGGAGCTTTTTCGGAAAAAACCCGGCAGTCTAGATGCGGATCTTTCAAAAAATAAACCCTAAAAAAATGAGGTTTACAGGATCTTGCAAAAAAGAGTTTATTTTTCAAAAGATCCGCATCTAGACTGCCGTTTTTTTTTTCACAAAAGCTCCGTTTCGAAAAAAGCAGCGGCCATGTTTATGCTAATGAAGCGTGGGATATTTAAATCCCCGCTTCATTAGCAATTTCGACGTGCCTAATCTACATCTCTCTGTTGACAGAGAGGTATAGTCTAGACACAGCCAAGCGTGGCATCTCTTGGAGTGCCAGCAAACTTCTGCCAAACCTTCAGAGAGGAAGGACAGCCTTAGGGCAAGGGCACTAATAGTTTCTGTAGGTCGCTGGGTGTGGTGTTTTAGATGCTGCTACAACACTGGGCAAGGTGTGTGTGTGAGGGTGGCTCTGAGCTTGCAGAAGGGGCGGGGCCTCTGGTGGAAGGGGCGGGGCATCTGTGGAAAGGGCGGGGCCTCTGGTGGAAGGTTGCAAGGTCACTGGTGGAAGGGACGGGGCTGGGGCAGCCAGCCCTTCATGCTGCCCAGGGCATGCACCCTCCCCAGCCCTCAGAGCCTAGAGTGCGTCATGTAACGCTCCAGGTGGGGATTTAAAGGGCCCAGAGCTCTGGATGCTGCCATTGCCACAGTAGCAGCAGTGGCGGCTGGGAGACTTGGGCCTCCTTTGAATCACCAGGTCCTGGGGCAACTGGCCTCTTTGTCCCCCTTCCCCTGCCTTGGGGTCAGTGTCTTGGACCAGGAGCTTAAGGGGTCTGTTTCTAGCTCTGTCACACGCACCGTGAGCTTTGTCAGGTCACTTCATCTCTTCTTGCCTTAGATCCCAGTCTATAATATGTCAATCACAACCCACCTACTTCTATGACATACATACAGAATGGGAAGCGACTGTCTGGGAAGGAGTATGGCAGAAAGGGATCTAGGGGTTATAGTGGACCACAAGCTGAATATGAGTCAGCAGTGTGATGCTGTTGCAAAGAAAGCAAAAATGATTCTGGGATGCATTAACAGGTGTGTTGTGAGCAAGACACGAGAAGTCATTCTTCCGTTCTACTCTGCGCTGGTTAGGCCTCAGTTGGAGTATTGTGTCCAGTTCTGGGCACCGCATTTCAAGAAAGATGTGGAGAAATTGGAGAGGGTCCAGAGAAGAGCAACAAGAATGATTAAAGGTCTAGAGAACATGACCTATGAGGGAAGACTGAAGGAATTGGGTTTGTTTAGTTTAGAAAAGAGAAGATTGAGGGGGGGCATGATAGCAGTTTTCAGATATCTAAAAGGGTGTCATGAGGAGGAGGAGAGAAACTTGTTCATCTTGGCCTCTGAGGATAGAAGAAGCAATGGGCTTAAACTGCAGCAAGGGAGGTTTAGGTTGGACATTAGGAAAAAGTTCCTAACTGTCAGGGTAGTCAGACACTGGAATAAATTGCCCAGGGAGGTTGTGGAATCCCCATCTCTGGAGATATTTAAGAGTAGGTTAGATAAATGTCTATCAGGGATGGTCTAGACAGTATTTGGTCCTGCCATGAGGGCAGGGGACTGGACTCGATGACCTCTCGAGGTCCCTTCTAGTCCTAGTATTCTATGATTCTATGACAGTCTGTTTCTAGTGAGTGCCGTGTGAGAGTCGATCAATAAATAAACCTCTGGATGGAGCCCTGATGGGTACGGACACCAGCCTTGTAGGGACTGTGCAATAAAAGACCAGCTCTTTACTGGCCCCGGGGCAGTGATCGTCCCGCTCCCTTCTCAAAGGCCACCCAAGTTGTCCCACTCCGGTCAAATCTTAAGAAACATCCTTCTGGTTGGGCAGCAGGGTAAGGACAAAACCTTGGCATGCACATGGGCCCATACACCCCTGGCTCTCAACAGCACTGACGACGTGGAGGGTCCCCTTGGCCAGACGGAAGAGTTCACAGTGTGGCTGTAACGCTCCCGCCTCATTTCATTCTGGGAGAAATAGAATGAACTCCCCCAGCGCTGAGATGAGCCTGAAGGCTGAGGGGAGAGCGGATTTGAGCCCCCGCGGGGCTGCCATCAAGCAAAGCAGAACCCAACATGATTATTCGGGAAACCCTGGCAAGCTTTTTAAACGACTTCTTTTAAATTGTGCCTAGAAACATACTTGGCTTCGGCTCAAATTCTGGAGGACCCCATTGGGGTTCTATCTGCGGCCCGTGCGACATTTTGTTTACCATTATCCATGCCTGGGGACCTGACAGCCTCACTGGGCCCCAGGGCTCTGTGCTTCTGGAAGGGGCGGGGCCTCAAGCAGAAGGGGCGGGGCCTCAAGCAGAAGGGGCGGGGCTGCGGGCACCCAGCCCTCAGCGCCACCAGGACTGCGGCACCCTCCCCCCAGCGCTGACTGGAGTGCACCGCATGGTGCCCCCTCTTCCCCAGGCAGCCCTAAGAGGCACCCAGAGCGCTCCGGCAGTAGCATTGCAGGCCTGGTCCCTGCACAAGGTTGCCAGATTTTTATTTTTACTGGTTTCCATCCCCATAGATTCTCTCCTACAGCAAGCAGACCACGGATGTTGCGGGACCGGAGAGCCCCAGCACCAGAGGTTGCCGGCGGCTCGGAGTGGAGCCAGTGGGGCAGCACAGTCCGGGGGCATCAGAGCTCATAGCCGGTGGGGCAGGGAAGCCGGCAGGAGGGCCGGAGCTCATGGGGCAGCGGAGCACACAGCCAGCGGGGCCGCCGGGAGCTCTGGCAGGGCTGCGGTAGCTTGTAGGGCTGGGAGGCTGGGGAGAGGAACCCAGCGAGGACGCTGGTGCCTCCTGCCCCCACAGACCTCCCCTGGTCTGGCAAACTCTCTTCTCCAGGACCAATCAGGTCTCGAGGGTGCTGGACCAGGGGAGGTCCAGCCTGTACTGCTGTTACCAAAGTGATGCCCCCAGAAAGCCAGGGTGCTTGAAGTGAGGTGCAGCTGATGGCACACAACATCGGCTGCGAGAGCCGGGCACTCCCTCTGCATCCAATCCCAGCGCTTCTACAGTTCAATCGGCACCCCCCGTCCCCCCCCTGCACATTCTAGACATGCAAGCGCAGTGAGCAACACTTCCCGACCCTGGGAGAGCATCTTGGTTACGACCATCTTGCGGCCCACTGGGTTGAAGGAGGGTCCCTCATGCAGCCCACTTTCTAGCTTGCCCATTGCTGGTTCAGGGGAAAATTGAAGAATCTGATCTGGCCCAAGCCTTTTGCTCAGCTGTCCTTGGGGGCCTGATCCCGCCCCAGCTAGATCCAGAGCAAGAGCAAGATTCCCCCCCCTGAGCTGGACTGGGCCCAGCGTCACAGGGCATGTTGCTACCGATTTCACTGAAGGCAGGAGCAGATCATGACTCTTCAATGTGTTTTCCTCTTCAGCTGTCGTCGCAGATGCATTTTGAAGTCTTTCATTCATCTGCTATGTTCAGAATTTTTTTTTAATGGATAATGTAAAAATAACGGCAGCACAAAAAGATTTGTCATGACTCAGCCCCTTAGGGACAAGTCTGGGTACTTTGAAGAAACAGGGCCTTATCCTCAACGTACACGGGGTTTTTCAGTGGTGTAACACCAGTGACTTCAAAGGGCAGGGAGATTAACGGGGTGGTGTTAGCATGGTACTTTGAAGATACTCGGCGCTGGTTTCTCGACCTGACTGTTTATTTATTATTTGTCTTGCTCTCGGTATTCGTAACATGGCCCATCCCCACAGTACCTGGCCACTAGCAAAATGACAGAAGCCAAAGAGATCGTGGGTTAGAACTGGTGTAATGAAACTGGTTTCATAGATGTCCATCCTGTTCTGCTGATGCACACTCGTGGAGGACCTGTACTCTCCACACTTCCCCCACGCTCCTGGAGGACTGTCCCAGGTGCCTCAGCAGTATGACATGGGGATGGAATAATGCCTGATATAGGGGCTGATTCTCATTTTGCCGGGGGGGTGCTTGACCCCCCTCCACTCCAGACCCTGTCCCCATGCCACTCCTTCTCCCTCACTCCCTCCCCGCCTCTTTCCGCCCTTGCTCCACCCTTACCTGACCTGTTCCTCACCTCCTCCCCCGAATGCACCTCATCCCTGCTCCTCTCCCTCCCTCCAGGAGCTCGAATCCCCAATCAGCTGTTAGCGGTGTTCCGTAAGCTCTGGGAGGGCAGGAGAAGAGCTGGTGAGTGCAGGGCTGCCGGTGCACAAGAGGGTAGGGGGGGAGCTTGGTGCTCGTGGGTGCTCAGCACCCACTGATTTTTTGGTGTCAGCATCTATGATGCCACCAGAAAGAAGTCCCTTGGAGGGAGAAGGGGAATTGCTAGGTGCCTATACGTGTCTTCATGGCTGGCCTTGTCCCAGAACCATATGAAAAGGAGAAAAGCAAGCAAGCTAGCTCTGGGCTCTGTTCTGCCCTCCTTACTCAGGCTGCACAGTAACCCACCCCATGAGTCGCTCCATTCAGCCAGCATCTGTTCCCACTTCCACCCGTGTAAATCCAGCATCAATATGAAGTCCGTGGAGCTACTCTGGACTCACCTTGCTGTCCCAGAGAAGAATCAGCCTGTGGGGGAGTAAGAACCTTACTCAGCTTGGGTCAGTGTGGCAACGTCCCCTCTAAAATGTTTCCCTTTTATGTGTGGAATAAATTTTGTTAGGTGCACTGAGGCTCTAGGCATGAAAAACAGGAATGTTATGGAGGTTCAGTGTGACCCTGGTGGAACTAGACTAGTTACTTCTCTGCAGGGTATTTGCCTCTCTCTTTCCATGTGGACATCACACCGGTCACTGGATGGAAAGAAGGTCACAGGAAAAGAAGAAAATAGCATCAAGTTGAGTAGAGGCAGCTGTGAACTGTTACCCCTCTTCTGGATTTCTTTGTTAGGGCATGTCTTCACTAAATGAAAGATCGACGCTGCTGCGATCAATCTTCTGAGTTCGACTGAGTGGGTCTAGTAAAGACCTGCTCAATTGAACTCAGAAGGCACTCTCCTCGGTGGCTAGTACTTATGCTTCTGCGAGAGTAAGGGAAGCTGATGGGAGCCCCTGCTGTGGGAATGGTGGGGAATCTTGAAATATATACATCAACTCTAGCTACGTAATTAATGTGACTGAGTTGCCTATCTTGATTCACAGGGCTCGACAAATCCGTGTATCTACACGCCAGTCCGTCGCCCCGTTCACCGGCGGGGCGCGCATGCGCAGTGCGGGTCTGGTGCATGCGCGGTGCGGGGCTGGCGAGTGGATTTTGCCGCGGTTTGTCGAGCACCACCCATTGAAACACATGCTGCTGCCTGTGGGCGCTCTGCTAAGCAGCCGGGCAGCATTTGAATCCCTCCTAAGCACTCAGCTTACAGGGCACACTGCAGCATGACACGGCCAGGGCGGCAGCCACCAAAGATGTAAGAGTGTCACCAATCAGAGCAGCCACGCAGACCGGTAACGGTAACGATACAGAATACACAAGGGGGGGCTAAGCGCCTTCTTGGCATCTCTGAGCTGAAGTGGTCTATTTTTGTCCTGGCTTGTGGGTTCATGCCCATCGCTCGCCCCAGCCTTGTGTCTCAAAATAGGCCATCTGGATCCTCCGCATGGAGCGGGTGCTAGGCATACACTGACTAAGGGCTCCAAGCAACTGCGGGGAAGGAGGCATTAATTATTAGTTTGTGTTTGTGTGTGTAGAGATATCCCAGCTTAGGGCCTCCAATGGGCTAGCCTTAGCAGCGCCCCCCTCCTCCAATCTCCCTTTCTACAGACACCTTTAGAGCTTTCATTAGAAGGCGCTGGGTATTGGGCACCTAAATTCAACCTCTTTATTGGCTGGGCTGGCCTTGTAGGAGAACACAGCACCTTTGTTCTCCTCTGAAAATGGGCTTGATGCTTTCAAGCAGCAACGCCCCTTCCCCCTTCCCTTGCGAGATGGCGTTTTCACAGGCCGTCGAAGGCTCTCTGAGGTGACTGCAGCAGAGCTCAGAACCCAGGGGCTGAGTACACCCCCAAAGACAGGGGTCTTTTCCTCAGCCCCAGGGGCCAGCGAGGCAGATTTTATTTCTCTGTTTTTGGTACCTTTCAGGTGCTGCTGCCTGCCCCTGCGAACGGCTTGGGAAAGGCAGAAATCAAACAAAACACGCTCTTTGCCCCCACCACCTTCCCCGTAACAGGCAGTGGATGAGAAAGGCCCGGGGCTGATCTACCTTGCAAAGGTGGAGGGAAAGCTGGAGAAAGATAGAAAAGAACAGCACTGGGGAGAGCCCGGGAGAGCCGGGGGGTTGGGAAAAGGGAGATAAAAGGGACAGGTCTGAATTTGGATGTTGTTTTTTTGGACGGGAAAAATCCGTTGTCATCTGCTGAACGGCCAACAGGAACAGAGAGCGGCCCGAGAGCAACGCCCCGGGCACCTCGTTTACTCTTTACCGCAAGTGATTCTTCAAACTCCTGAATAATACATTGAAAGAGCTGGATTAGGAGTCCTTGAAGGAAGTTGCCATCAAAGCTTGCCAGGCAGTCTTCCTTCCCTCACCCGCTGCTTCAGTGTAAGGCCACCGTAGACCCCGGTCATCCGCCAGTGGAACTCAACCTGGGACCTCTGGAGCTCAGCGCAGGAGCCTCTCCCGCTGGAGCTAAAAGCCAGTAGAGCCAGCTCCTTCTCTCTCTGGAAGTGGCCTCAGTGCCACACATAGGGTTACCAGGTAGCTTCAGAAAAAATACCGGACACACTTGATGGGGGACGGGGGGGAAGGGACTAGCCGGGAGGGGAGCAGGGCTGGCCGGGAGGGGGGAGGGACGGGAAGCAGGGCTGGCGGCGGGAGGGTTGGGGACAGCGGGGCTGGCCGGGGGAGATCGGGAGGAGGAGAACAGGCTGGCAGGAAGCAGGGCTGGCTGGGAGGCAGTTGGGGGCAGCAGGACTGGTTGGAGAGCTGACAGCCCCCCGCGGGCCCCCTGAACATGGTGTGGGGGGCTCCCGGCTCCATGCCCCTAGAAGGGGTGGGGCCTCAGGTGGAAGGGGTGGGGCTGAGGCAGCCAGCCCTCAGTGCTGCCTGCACCCCAGCATGCCCCCCCCCCCAGCCCTCAGAGCCACATGGAGCACTACAGTAGCACTGGTGGCAGCCAGAAGCCCCAGGCCCCTTGAATTGCCAAGCCCTGGAGCAATGGCTCCCTTTGCTTACTCCCCTCCGCTCCTGTCAGTGGGCCTGGCCTGCTGTACGGCCTCAGAGCTGTGTTGGCATGAGACCTCAGCTCGGGGTGGTCGTCTCACAAGGACTGGGGCCTGAAACACAAGGCTAGAGGCAGAGCTGAACACGCCTGGAAGTTTAACAGAAGGGCACATCCAATCTCGGGTCCTGGCTTTTTGTAAGGGCCAACCGAGTCATTTGGCTCCATAGCCCAAAGTCAAGGTGGCGTCTGAGCCTGGCAGGTTGGGTCAGAGCCTTCTCTGCTCACACTTAAGACCGTCTGTAGTAGCTAGTGCCTGAGCTGGAGCTGAGGATATCTGGGGCTCAGTTCCTAGCTCTGCCATAAACTTCCTGTGTGGCCCTGAGCAAGTTTCCGTCTCTCTGTGCTTTAGTCCCCCATCAGCAACATGGGGCTAATAATCCCTCCTAGCCACCAGGACTACTTTGATGGTCAGTTTAGTGGGGCACGTGTGGAATAAATTTTGATGTGCACCGAAGCATGTGCTGGTGCGCACCAGAAACACACGATGATGGCTATGGGAGGCTGTGAGCACTTGACTAATCAATGGGGTGGCATCTAAATCTCTCCTGGTTGACCGCCCCAGTGGGTGACCGAGAAGAGCCCCGGCTCCATAGCCTTCAGCAGCTGATAGGAGAGCCAGGCGTTCTGCCCGGAGGGAGGGAGGGAGGAGGAAGGGAGGAAGGGACGGAGGGGGGGAGAGAGGGAGGAAGGAAGGAAAGAAAGAGGAAGGGAGGGAGGAAGGGATGGAGGGAGGGAGGACTGTCAGGGACTGCATTTATGGTGCACATGTACAAGCTGAGCCTGGGTCTCAGCTGGGGCTTCCAGATGCTACTGTACAAATAAAAATACTCTTAATAACTGGAGGATTTCAGAGCACTTGGCACACATGATGCAGTGAATCCTTGGGCGGCAGGGATCAGTTGACATTAAGTATGAGCACAATAGCCATCTCCCAGAAAGGAAAATGGAGGCATCGAAAAGTTAATGCCCCAGTTTTGGTCTCTAATTTTTGGTGTTTAAACACCTTGGGTCACAGTTTAAGGCATGTGCTCTTGTACTCGCTGTCCAAGGGCACCGACTGGAGGCCGGATCCTTTCCTGGGTGGAGACCTACATGTCTCTCCTTCCTGGGCAGGGTTTGTTCTGGCTGAACAGTTCCCAACTTTCAGTGTGTTATTCCCAGGAAAAGACAGCCGGCCTAAACAGGCCTGCTTTGCTTTCTCCCTCGGAGAGAGTGCACGGCGGAACCGCCACCGGTGTAAGTCACCACTCTGCTCTTTCTAAGCGTGCACATTGGATCCTTAAGGTAGAAACATTCCAGAGAAAACATGAAAACCAGTAAAAGAATTTACTCTCGTGCTAATAAGCTCACCAGAGAGCAGCACAATTGCAACATGGGCTCTGGCAGAAGCAATTCTTCAGCCACCCCAACCAGGTGGTCTTTCTGTGCTTTCAGGTTCTTCACATCCTCCGCTCTGGACAAAAGCCCAGCTGGATAAGAGAGTAACTCTTTAGCCCGTTTGACTCTTTAACTAGCTCACAGAATCAGAATCCTGGAATGGGTAGGAACCTCGAGAGGTCATCAAGTCCAGTCCCCTGCCCTCACGGCAGGGCCAAGCACCATCTAGTTCATCCCTGACAGGTGTCTGTCTAACCTGCTCTTAAATATCTCCAGTGATGGAGATTCCACAACCTCCCTAGGCAACTTATTCGTGTTCAACCACCCTGACAGGTAGGAAGTTTTTCCTAATGTCCAACGTAAACCTCCCTTGCTGCAGTTTAAGCCCATCGCTTCTTGTCCTATCCTCAGAGGCCGAAAAGAACAATTTTTCTCCCTCCTCCTTGTAACACCTGTGTAGGTACTTGACAATGGGTCTGTTGCTCAAAGTCCAGCTTTGACAGGATGGATTTAGAGTGGGTTGTTGGGATACCTCCCATCCCCAAATATTCTCTAAGAAATCCACATGGAAAGTGTTGTCCCCAAGAGAACTTGAAGGTTCCTAATATCGCCTGGAAATTACATTAGTCCTGTCTGGCTCATAAAGAAGTGCTATACAATCTCACAGTGGTCTATAGATCTGTGCCGTTTCAATACAATGGACCCCCAAAAGGGTTAAACTTAATCCAGTACAGCTCATCTTAATTCCATACGATCCCATCATGCCTGTCGAGCCGCTGGCCTGCTTTTCAGAGGGGCGAGGCACTCACAGCTCCCGTTGACTTCAGCGGGTTGCTCCGGGGCTTTGAAACACAATTAAGGGTATCACATCAGCTCCCCCCAAAACAGAGTTGGGTTGGTCCTGCTTTGGGCAGGGGGTTGGACTCCGTGACCTCCTGAGGACTCTTCCAGCCCTAGGATTCTATGGAAACCTGGGGAGATTTTGAAAACCAGGGATTGAGCATCAAGTCCGAGGTCTCCCTAGAAGACCACAACGGAGCTGGGAGCAGAGCAGAGAAATACTCACTGGGTGTGTCTAGACTACAAGGTTTTGTCGACAAAAGTGGACTTTTGTTGACAAAACTATTCCTGCACCTACACTACCGCCGAGTTCTGTCGACATAATGTCAACAGAACGCGGCAGTGTTGTCGACGGCTGTAAACCTCATTCTACGAGGAATAATGCCTTTTGTCGACAGAGTTCTGTCGACAGAAGGCGCTATTGCATCCACACTGTGCTTTTTCAAAAGAGAGCGTCTAGACTCTCTGTCGAAAAAGCGGCTTGCTTTGTCGACAGAACTGGCTGTAGTCTAGACGCTCTTTGTTGACAGAGGCTTTGTCGACAGTAGGGGTACGTCTAGACTACAGGCTTTTGTCGACAGTTAGGGTGTGTCTAGACTACAGGGTTTTGTCGACAAAAGTACACTTAATGTCAACAGAACGTGGCAGTGTTGTCGACGGCTGTAAACCTCATTCTATGAGGAATAACGCCTTTTTTGTCGACAGAGTTCTGTCGACAGAAGGCGTTATTGCATCTACACTGTCCTTTGTGTCCACACTCTCATGTCGACAAAGCGGCTTGCTTTGTTGACAGAACTGGATGTAATCTAGACGCTCTTTGTCGACAGAGGCTTTGTTGACAAAGCCTCTGTCGACAAAAGCCTGTAGTCTAGACATACCCACTGTTAGACTTCTCCTCACGCCAGCGGTCCACCCCCAAGGCCTGGTTCAAGGGGGACCTCTATGGCTCCAGTTTTAATGTGTCCAACAGAAGTCTAGAAAAAATTAACAAATACTTCCCCCCTTGTCTCTCTGCCACAGAACACAGCCCACAGGGAAGCACTCAGAACTTGTTACTCTCCGGCTTGCCTACCTGAGTGATGTGTCCACCCTACCCTCCACCCCTTGCCTCCGGCAGTCTTCAATGGGAATTAAAATAGGGCTCTGAATAAACAACCAGCCAAGGCTGGAGAAACTGGAAGGAAGTGGGCAGTTTATTTAACTTTATATTTCCTCTTCAGCAAAGGACAAGCCGTAAAAAACATAAAAGGTGAAGAAAAGCTTTTTGTATTGACACCCCCCCCAACCCACCAAGTTAATGGTAAACAAACCACGGAAATAAAAAAGGTTCCTTTAGGGGGAACTTCTTAAGAATGATTCCTGAAGGCAATAATTGACTTGACCCAGCAGGCTGCATATGTACCCTGTTTGGAGGTCAATTAATGACAGGGAAAGTCTAGTGAGGGCAGCTGTGTCTGTCCTTTGCCACTGTCTTGAGCAGATCATAAAATGAGCTCTGAAGGATTTATGTGAGATGTGAAGGTGGGAAGAAAGATAAAGGAAGACGAGGAAGGGAAATGAGAGACATAATTAGCTGGTGTACAGTGATACCCAACATTTCCTCTTTCAATGCTCTTTCTAAGCATTGGCTCGCCCTTTCAATAGCTTTGGGAGCACGCTGTTCTCCAGACGGGGAAACCGAGGCACAAAGAGGCTAAAGGGACTGCCCCAAGAGCAGAGAGAGACTCAGCAGATCAGATTTAGGATTGGAGTTAACGCATTTCTAACTCGTGTCCCTCTGCACAGACCACCAGGCTACACTGTATCTCTGGGTTAACGTAAATTGCTTCTTGGTTTGCTTCTGTCTGGAGAAAGTTACTCCAAACACTGATGGTTTCAGAGTTGGGGTCACTAGTTTTGACTTGGTCCCACTCTTACGACATGTCCCAGCCCCATGATTCTTTGTAGTCCCTCATCGTCCCTCATCTCATATTTTGTAATGTCTCTGGGGCAGGGACATGGGCGGCTGGTATGTGAGGCAGGGGAAGGTGTTGCCTTCCCAAACTGTCAGTCTGGCCCCGCCCACACTCCACCCCCAAACGCTTACTGTAGGCGTACTGGGGGCAGAGTGTTGCTGCCCCCAAGCATCCACCCTCCCTGTGCTCTGGGGCTGGGGAGGCTGGAGCTGCATGCCACCCACCTGCTCTTCCTGTACTGGGGTGGGGGGCAGTGCGAGGCGGTACGGGGAGGCGGCTTGGCTCTTACGAGGGATGTGGCCTCGGCAGAAGGGGCGGGGCTGGGGGAGGGAGTGGGGGCTTGCCTCCCCCAGCCCTACCTTCACCCACCGCCCATGGGCAGGGACCATTTTAGGGTTACACTTGTGTAGCCTGCATGGCCCAGTGGGCAGATTGTGGCTTCGAGGCATGACAGCAGCAGCAACCAGAAGAATTTCAACCTCTTCAAAGCAGTGCCCAGGGTTTGAACTAGGGCAGGGCAGAGAAAACCTTCTGCAAGGAACGAAGTGCAGGGAAAACGCTTTTCTTCGCTGCTTTGGTGCTGCCTGGCTGACCCTATTACCTGGGGGAAATGAACATAAAACGGCACAAAAACTAGGTCATCTCTTTATACTTTCGTTCTTCCAGTAGAACGTGAGCACTTCAAAGGCTTCCAAAAGCTTCAGTGGGAACTAGCAAGGGACAAGTACATGGGGTTAAACAGCAACAATCCAAAGTGTAGCTAGCGAGGGTGGTTTTAAGTGCAACCACTAATTACTTTCTTTCCATGTAGAAAATGCCCCCCTTTCCCATTCAGAGCATTTCACATCTCACCAGCTGACAAGACAGTGTCCTCATTTTTTAAACAGATTCATTTCCTTGGGGTTGTGTGTATTAAAAATGTTTAAAAACTTGAAACTGGGTTCTGTCGCTGAAATAATAATTTCTCTGCTCACACACCTGCATTTTGGTTTGCTAATGCAGGTCTGCCTGTGATTCTTAGTGAAGAAATGGAAACACAGAGGCTTCATGTTGGGAACAGGGGGGAAAAACCCATTTGGAACATTAACAAATGGCTTTGCAATTGATCTGTCTCTTTAAACAGAGGGTGGCTTGTAAAATCCATGTTGTGATTTAATGTTTGTTTCCAGGTATGTGATTTAATGTTTGTTTCCAGGAAAGGGTGTGTGATATGAACACTAATGAGGTTGAACCTCTCTGGTCCAGCACTCTGGTCCCGCGACATCCATGGTCCGGCATGATTTTAGTTAGCTGGATGTGTCCCCTTATCATGGTGAGACCAAGTTTCCTGCAGTCTCATAAAGTTTGCTTCCAGCCACCAGTCCTGGCTTTCAGTGTTCTGGGCTGTTATTTAGCTCTGATTGACCCCTAAATGTTTTCTAAGAGTCCAGTAAGCAGTGGAAGTGTTGGTAACACTGCTAGACAATATTGACCTCATCAAATTCTCTCGTTCAGCCCTGGCCAGGTCCTGGGGGTGCCGAACTAGAGAGGTTCAGCCTGTATTAACGTTTCTTTTGTCTTCTGTCCAAGGGTCTCAAACCCCCCTGGAGTTATGGGAACACTGTAGCACCCTCCCCTTTTTAACGACAGAGAAATTAATGGGTGATGTCACTTGCCCCTGGTCACACACAGAGCCTGTTGCAGAGCCAAGAATAAAATCCAGCTTTGAGTCCTCCAGGACTGGTTGAATTCCGCCCTGGCGTTGTGAGAATGTGAAGGGTCTGGACGTGCAAGGATGGGGGAATGTTTCATCCTGTTGTGGGAGGATCAGTTTAATGTGACTCAAGAGGACCCCCCCCTTTAATCTGTCATGGTGGTTGCCTCCAGTGCTGTGCGAATGGGCAGGCGTCCAGCAGTCGGGCAGGTTGGTAAGTTCGGCAAACTTCACTGTGGTGACATGCCACAATACATGCATGTACCTTTTCCTCTTGGTCACCGGGGCAATGGAAGTCAGTGGGCAGGTGCATAGTTGAGTTGCTATTTAGACACCCCAGGATTATGGCAGAGATCCCAATCTGGGGCAGTGAGCTGGGAGACCACAGTCAATTAACCACAGAATCATAGAATGTGACAACTGGAAGGGACCTCGAGAGGTCATCAAGTCCAGTCCCCTGCACTCATGGCAGGATCAAGCACCGTCTGGATCAGGGATACTCAACTTTGAAAGCCCTGGGAGCCACGATGAAACTCACAGCACATGCCGAGGGCCACAACTTAAGTGTGGTTGCAGATACATACAAATATATATGCAAATATATGCAAATAGCTTCTTTCACACTGATGGGCATGAATACAAAGATTAAGGCAAGACTACACAACACACAGGCCAAATTTAAGTCAGTTCTGCTGGTATTAATAAAATGTGATATTTACCCAATTTCCACTCAAATGACAGCACTTTTAATGAGCAATGACACTCTAGGAATTTTGCTACTAACATGCATATCAAAAGAAGACCATTGTATTGACTACTTTTTTATTTTGGCTCCCACCCGTGGGCCGCATAAACCCAAACCACACCACGGGCCGCAAACAAACACTGTGGGCCGTGTGTTGAGTAGCCTTGGTCTAGATCATCCCTGATAAATGTCTGTCTAACCCAGAGGTTCCCAAACTTTTCGGCATCACGCCCCCTTTTTGATTTTTGAGAAACCCGCATGCTCCCTCCCCCCCAATAGCAGCAAAACTTGTTGAACAAAAAAAAAAAAAAAAGGAACTGACCGGGGCCAAAATACAAAAATAGCAGTACAATTTGGGGGGTGGGGGGAGAATTGTGGGGCGCCTGGGTTGCCTCGCACCCCCCTGGAATTTCTTCACACCCCCCAGTTTGGGAACCCATGGTCTAACCTATCTAATCAGTAGGCTCTCAATAAAGGAAAGCACTATCATTTTTACAGGGGAGCTAGAAGACACCCTGCATCAAGGAGAAGCAGTATATTGCTCCTGGCGGCTTGTGTGAGCCATGTTCACTCTCTCTATTGATCTTCTAAGGAATCCAGATGCCTCTACTTGCAGGGGATACTACTGATGGTGGTCCAGTCTCAGCAGAGGCATCAGTTAGAAACCCTTGAAAGGTCCGGAGGTTCAATTTGCAGGTGAGAAGTTTGGTCTGAAGAGTCTCTGCATGATCGGAGCTGGGGGAACATCACATGCTACCATTCCCAGAGGAAGTACCTGTCTGTATTTTCCGCTAGTGGTTGTCCCCAGAGACGACTACTTGCCCATGGGTAAAATGTTCCCCTTTCACCCACAAGTTCAAAGCTGCACATCCCTGGGACGTTTCTAAGTGCTTAGCTGAAATTCACTGAAGGAGGAAGCACTCACTTTGACATATGACATTTCCTTTTTTATCTTAGTATTACAGCAGCACACAATGAGATCAAGCACCAGTCATGCTGGGCATTACACAGAGAGACGGAAAGTCTCTGCTACCAAGAGTTTATAGTGTTAATAGGAAAGGCAAAATGAGAGATCAGGTGACATGCCCATGGCCACACAGTAGGTCAGTGGCAGAGCTAGTACCCTATTCTCCTGGTTCAGGGCCCTGTCCACTAGACTATGTTGTGTTGCCCATTACAGCTGATCAGTAACACGCCAACCCTTTCCTTTCCAGATGGAGGTAAAATGTGACAGCTACTTGGATTTAGATGATGGCATTCAGAGTGTGCTTATTAAATCTGCAGATGATACCAAGCTGGGAGGGGTTGCAAGCACTTTGGAGGACAAGGTCAAAATTAAAAATGATCTGAAAATTGGAGAAATGGTCTGCAGTAAACAGGATGATGTTTAATGAGGACAAATGCAAAGTGCTCCACTTAGGAAGGAACAACCCATTTCACACATACAGAATGGGAAGCAACTGTCTAGGAAGAAGCACGGCAGAAAGGGATTAGGGGTCATAGTGGATCACAAGCTGAATATGAGTCAACAGTGTGAGACTGTTGCAAAAAAAGCAAACATGATTCTGGGAGGCATTAACAGGAGTGTGGTGAGCAAGACACAAGAAGTCATTCTTCCGCTCTACTTAATGACTTCTTTGTTTCAGTCTTCACCGAGAAGTCTGATGAAGGAATGCCTGACATAGTGAATGCTAGTGGGAAGGGGGTAGATTTAGAAGATAAAATAAAAAAAGAACAAGTTACAAATCTCTTAGAAAAGTTAGATGTCTGCAAGTCACCAGGGCCTGATGAAATGCAGCCTGGAATACTCAAGGAGCTGATAGAGGAGGTGTTTGAGCCTTTAGCTATCATCTTTGGAAAATCATGAAAGACAGGAGAGATTCCAGAAGACTGGAAAAGGGCAAATGTAATGCCTATCTATAAAAAGGGAAATAAAAACAACCCAGGAAACTACAGACCAGTCAGTTTAACTTCTGTGCCAGGAAAGATAATGAAGCAAGTAATTAAGGAAATCATCTGCAAACACTTGGAAGATAATAAGGTGATAGGGAACAACCACCATGGATTTGTAAAGAACAAATCATGTCAAACCAATCTGATAGCTTTCTTTGATAGGATAACGAGTCTTGTGGATAAGGGAGAAGCGGTGGACGTGGTATACCTAGACTTTAGTAAGGCATTTGATACGGTCTCGCATGATATTCTTATCAATAAACTAGGCAAATACAACTTAGATGGGGCTACTATAAGGTGGGTGCATAACTGGCTGGATAACATTCCCAGAGAGTAGTTATTAATGGTTCACAATCCTGCTGGAAAGGAGTAACAAGTGGTGTTCCGCAGGGATCTGTTTTGGGACCGGTTCTGCTCAATATCTTCAACAACAATTTAGATATCAGCATAGAGAGTACGCATATTAAGTTTGCAGATGATACCAAGCTTGGAGAGGTTGCAACTGCTTTGGAGGATAGGGTCATAATGCAAAATGATCTGGACAAATTGGAGAAATGGTCTCAGGTAAACAGGATGAAGTTTAATAAGGACAAATGCAAAGTGCTCCACTTAGGAAGGAACAATCCGTTTCACACATACAGAATGGGAAGCGACTGTCTAGGAAGGAGCACTGCAGAAAGGGATCTAGGGGTTATAGTGGACCACAAGCTAAATATGAGCCAACAGTGTGATGCTGTTGCAAAAAAAGCCAACATGATTCTAGGATGCATTAACAGGTGTGTTGTGAGCAAGACATGAGAAGTCATTCTTCCACTCTACTCTGTGCTGATTAGGCCTCAGTTGGAGTATTGTGTCTAGTTCTGGGCACCGCATTTCAAGAAATATGTGGAGAAATTGGAGAAGGTCCAGAGAAGAGCAACAAGAATGATTAAAGGTCTAGAGAACATGACCTATGAAGGAAGACTGAAAGAATTGGGCTTCTTCAGCTTGGAAAAGAGACGATTGAGAGGGAACATGATAGCGGTTTTCAGGTATCTAAAAGGGTGTCACAAGGAGGAAGGCCTCTGAGGATAGAACAAGAAGCAATGGGCTTAAACTGCAGCAAGGGAGGTTTAGGTTGGACGTTAGGGAAAAATTCCTAACTGTCAGAGTGGTTAAACACTGGAATAAATTGCCTAGGGTGGTTGTGGAATCTCCGTCACTGGAGATATTTAAGAGTAGGTTAGATAAATGTCTATCAGGGACGTCTAGACAATACTGGATCCTGTCATGAGGGAAGGGGACTGGACTCGATGACCTCTCAAGGTCCCTTCCAGTCCTAGTATTCTATGATTCTGTATGCTGATTAAGCGTCCGTTGGAATACTATGTTCCGTTCTGGGCACCACATTTCAAGAAAGATATGGAAAAATTGGAGAAGGCCCAGAGAAGAGCAACAAGAATGATTAAAGTCTAGAGACCATGATCTATGAGGGAAGATGGAAAGAATTGGGCTTGTTTATTTTGGAAAGAAGACTGAGAGGTAACATGATAGCGGTTTTCAAGTACTTAAAGGTGTCATAGGGAGGAAGGGGAAAATTGTTCTCCTTGGCCTCTGAGGATAGGAGAAGAAGTAATGGGCTTAAACTGCAGCAAGGGAGGTTTAGGCTGGACATTATGAAAAACTTCCCAGCTATCAGGGTGGCTAAACACTGGAATAAATTGCCTAGGGAGTTTGTGGAATCTCCATCACTGGAGATATTTAAGAGCAGGTTAGACAGAGACCTGTCAGGGATGATAGATGGTGCTTGATCCTTCCGTGAGGGTAGGGGACTAGATTTGATGACTCTCGAGGTCCCTTCTAGTTCTAATGTTCTATGATTCTACTTCAGCTAAAGGATGTAATCAATGATCGCCGCATCAGACTCACTGAAACTGAAATTCACCCAGAACACGGAACCGTCTGTGATTATGACACAGTAGCAGGGTTGGGTGCATGCTCATCCCCTTGCAATGGCAAGAGTTAAGCTCAGCCTGCAGCATCACTTGCAATCCTGTTCTCACCTGACTGCCTGAGACCACTGGAAGCACTGCCAGGATCAGCATGTGATGCTCCAATTGCTCTGCAGCGACCCCCTCCCGGCCAGTTCAAGAACTCCAGGCGGCTTCCTGTAGGGAGTCCACACTCCTTGAGGAGAGGGGGAACTTTCTGTTGCCAACCCGTGGGTCATTTCCTGAAGTTGTGGATATTGCAGTGGGAGCAGGGGGCAGAGCGGGGGCCAAAAAAGGGAAGCGATTCTTCTGGGAGACAAAGCATTTTAACACAGAGACTCTTTATTAGAAGGTGGAACAATTAATGAAAGGAAGGATAACGCCTTTATACCAGCAAAAGGGCTTTTTGCCTGAAACGCGCGTCACGAGCTCTCTGGTGCGCTACACCCCATTAGGCGCTTGATGAAGTTTGCACACTATTAGAAGGGCCTTTTGAACACTCATTTTTTTTCTCAGTTGCAAATACTTTCACCTTAAGCCACCTCCTTGCAAAGGCACAGCCATTGCTCTCCCAGCGGTGGCAGAGCAGGGAAGACACCCACCATCTCCATGTTTCAGCTTCCACGGAAAATGTGGCCCGAGCTGTCTACAAGCCTGGTGACAGAGTATTAGAGAGCATTTCCCAGCCTAGCCAGGGCAGGTGGAGCTGGATGGAGGAGGCAGCTGGGGACTTCTGTCTCTCAAAGGCACTGTGCCCCACACTCACCCTAAGCTGATGGCTGGAACATGATGTTCAGCTCCCCTATGAAGGTAGCACGTCACGAAACAGTAAACAGAGTTTGGGGTTTTTCACTGCTGCCAGAATATAACGTCTCTGAGGGAGTGAAACATTTGGAAGGAGGAGGCCTTAGGCTTCCTTTATTAAAGAGTTGTTTTTTTCCAGTGTAACATGCAAAAATAAAATTATACTGAGGTCTCGTGCATAGAGGTGTTAGACTCCCGCCTGGGTTTGCGAAGGCTGAAATCTCATTGAAAATTGGGCACCTCTCGCCCCTTTAAAAGTGTCGGGAGTGCTGGATCCGATGAGAAGCCAAAGCCACAGGTATTCTCTGATGCTACAGCTGGCGAATGGTGTCTAGAAGCAAAGTGTTTATTTAAAACCAAACTGGTTTCTAGTTCTCCCGGCTGCCAAGCAAGCATGACCAACGTGCAGTGAGTATGACTGGTAGTGTCTTCATGCACCTGCAGACAGCCATCCACAGCAGCTCGGTGCTATGGGTGCCAATTGCCCCAACTGATCTCGACGGGCTGTTAACTCTGAAACCTAACAACCACCAACCCATCAAACCCCAGCTATGCCCCTCGGCCATGGATATTGGCCACACTGGAATTCTCTGAGACAAAGGATAAATGGATGCAAGTCAGACATCAGAAATGGGAACACACAGAAACCTGTAGAAGAACATTGTAACCTGCCCGGGCACTCAGTCATGGATTTAAAAGTAGCCATTCTTCTCCAAAGGAATTTCACAAGCCAATCACAGAGAGTGTGGAACTCGCATTCAACTGCAAATCTGACACTGTTTCCCTGGGCTTGAACAAAGACATTAACTGGATGTCACATTATAAAGCCAGCCTTCCCTGCCTTTAACACCTCATTTACAACAAAAGCTAAGTATGGGACAATTTCAGCCCACTCAATTAGCCTCCATCCTACAATTGACAGGTACCTCCCCGCCCTTTCTTTTTCTATTATAAATTCTGGATTCCTGTTATTTCCACTCCAGCTCATCTGAAGAAGTGGGTTTTGTCCATGAAAGCTCATGATACCATGGACATTTTTGTTCACCTCAGAAGTTGTGTCTACACTGCAAATTACTAGCGCTATTCCGAAATAACTTTGTGTTTACACAGCAGGCAGTTATTTTGAAATAGTGTCAAAATACAAAAAGCTGGAGGACTTCTTACTCCGACTCCTATAACCCTTAGGCTGTGTCTACATTGGCGTGATCTTGCGCAAAAGCAGCCGCTTTTGTGCCAAAACTTGCTGCCTGTCTACACTGGCCGTGAGTTCTTGCGCAAAAACACTGACGTTCTAATGTATGAAATCAGGGCTTCTTGTGCAAGAACTATGATGCTCCCGCTCTTGTTCTTGCGCAAGAGGCCAGTGTAGACAGGCAACATGAATTTCTTGCGCAAGAAAGCCCTATGGTTAAAATGGCCATTAGAGCTTTCTTGCGCAAGAGAGCGTCTACACTGGCACGGATGCTCTTGCGCAAAAGCACATCTCTTGCACAAAGGCACATGCCAGTGTAGACGCTCTCTTCTGGAAGAGTTTTGCACAAGAACTCTTCTGCAAAAGAGTTCTTGCGCAAAATCATGCCAGTGTAGACGTAGCCTCATTGTACGAGGAATAAGGGAAGTTGGAGGAAGAGGGCTCTATTTCGAAATAAGTGCTGTGTAGACGCTCCCTATTTTGAAATAAGCTATGCAATGGACGTAGCTCAATTTGCATAGTTTACTTCGAGTTAAGCCCTGCTGTGTAGATGCACCCTAAGGTGCCACAGGACTATTCGCTGTTTTTACAGATATCTGAGTTATTCTCAGGGATGCAGTAGGTGCCATCTCAATTCCTTTTTAGCACAGAGCAAATCGTCTCTCTGTGGGGCTCCTGTTCCTTTAAAAAACCCCAAATCTGCATGTAAACCATGGTACCATTATTTGTCCTCGAGGGTTGGGGGGAAAGGCAGCAGGCAACAGATCTCTCTGTTTCCCTCTTGAGGTCCCCAGCACGTTGCCCCTCAGATTTGGTCTTTGCAAGAAAGAAATCACAGCTGCGTTTCCCTTTTGGATCGTGCCACCCAGAATCCTTGCTCTGTTGAAAAGGCGAGCGCGCCAGAACGAGGGAAACGGCTCTGTTCTTAACGACTTGCCAGGCGCCTCATTATTCTCCCTCCCGCGCCCCCGACGGTGCCACTGTGGGAACATAAACCCATCGTGCAATATTTATACAGCTTCCCAAGCGCACATTCTGTTCCGCTGACAGCAGGTGAGCGCCGAGTGTAAATAAATAAAACGCCAGCGAGGAGCACAATTCATGGCACTGCAGGGCAGGGGGAATAAATTCCGAGATAGGGCAGCAGCAAGGGAGAGGGGCAAGGCGGTGTAAAGAGGGGTGCTATTTTAGACTGATCCACACCATAAGGATGGGGGAAGATGGGTCACCGTCAGCTGATCTGGACACAGTTTGCTACTCATCTGCCGGCTTGAGAAACTAGACGATGAGAAAAGCAGGGACCAGGAAGAAGAGAGCCTGGAGGGAAGAAGAAATGGGATGTCAGTAGCAACTGGTTTGGAGGGTCACTTCTTATAACTCTGGTCCAGCGATCACTGCCTAGACACCATGGTGATGGGCACGTTCTTACATGCCTAGGAAAGACTGATAGTTTAACAGCCTGGCAGTTCTTGCTGAAACAGCCTGTCTTCTTAGCAGGTGTTTGTTTAGCTAAGAAAAGCTTAACGAGGTTTTGCTGACTCACTCTAGCAGGTACCTTGTTATCACACCCAAATATAACGGATGTGGTGCGGAGGCAGGGGAGGATGTAGGGTGTGGGCTGAGGGAGAAGTCATGCCTAGGAAGGAGGCTTGATCTGATCTTTATGTGACTTTTGGGTAATTGTCTTGGTTAATAGAGTCAGCCCTCAGAAAGGGAATAAGTTTTGGATTTTGCGTTGTATATGGCACTTTAGAGCAGGGTATGAAAGGCACCTGCTTACAGCCAGATGGAGGCTGGCCTGGAAATTTCATAACCAAACTCCAGTTTCTAACTAACTTCTTTAGTATTGTATCAGTCCCTGCACCCAGTGGCTCTAGGCATGAAAAATAGGAATGTTATGGAGGTTCAGTGTGACCCTGGTGGAACTAGACTAGTTACTTCTCTGCAGGGTATTTGCCTCTCTCTTTCCATGTGGACATCACACCGGTCACTGGATGGAAAGAAGGTCACAGGAAAAGAAGAAAATAGCATCAAGTTGAGTAGAGGCAGCTGTGAACTGTTACCCCTCTTCTGGATTTCTTTGTTAGGGCATGTCTTCACTAAATGAAAGATCGACGCTGCTGCGATCAATCTTCTGGAGTTCGACTGAGTGGGTCTAGTAAAGACCTGCTCAATCGAACTCAGAAGGCACTCTCCTCGGTGGCTAGTACTTATGCTTCTGCAAGGAGTAAGGGAAGCTGATGGGAGCCCCTGCTGTGGGAATGGTGGGGAATCTTGAAATAATATACATCAACTCTAGCTACGTAATTAATGTGACTGAGTTGCCTATCTTGATTCACAGGGCTCGACAAATCCGTGTATCTACACGCCAGTCCGTCGCCCCGTTCACCGGCGGGGCGCGCATGCGCAGTGCGGGTCTGGTGCATGCGCGGTGCGGGGCTGGCGAGTGGATTTTGCCGTGGTTTGTCGAGCCCTGTTGATTCAACCTTCCCTTTTAGTGCAGACCAAACCTGAGTATTTGACCTTTCCCACCCAACCTCTTGGAAAATAACTAAGCTATTAAAATGGAAGCTTCCGGAAGTTTACTATGACATCCTGATCGAGTCCAGACTCTGCTAGACTCTTTATCTGCCAAAGCCACTTTATCTTCCTGTGAATAACCACCAGGACTGTAGGCAACAAAGTTTTCAAAGTATCAGCTACTGCTCCCTGCTGTGAAATGTTGGTTCTGTGAAGACACTACTGTCTGTAGGGGTGGCTGGCTGGGAGATGGTATTTTCAAAACGGGACCAGTGTCATGGGATGATGGGAGATCAGTAGCACATCACTCCTTACTTTGTAGGACAAATGCCATTAGAGAATCATCTATCAGTGAGGTGGTTGCTGCACCAGCAGATCTTGTATTCCCCAGGAGATAATGCACAGTGACACTTCTATCTGAACTCTGTGGTGTCAGTAGATCTTCATCTAACTTTCCCATTTACCAAAGGTGCTGTTTACCCCAGCAGGCTAGATCTAGAAATGTGAAGTCTGTGGAGAGGGTTTGATAGCCTCCTCTAGCCACAGATGCGGTACACGCAGCCAGGCAGGCTTGTCATTACGAAAGTTCTTCCTAATACGCTCGGCCTGACCTGAGCTGACTCTCTCGGTTTATTTGTAATTCAGTAATGGGCCTATCCAGAGACTGTCACTTTCACTGACAGTCGGATTTTGTGCTCACTGCCATGGGAAACGCTCTGGGAATTTCTCAGTTAAATGTACCTTAAAAGTAGACTGTAAACAAACCCCCTTCTGTTGGTCTGCTAGAACAATGCAAAGACATTCGACCAACTGATGCCAATGGAGCGCTTCGGAGCACAAAGCTGATTGTTCACCCGATCCCTTTGCTTCTGTGTAGACCAGCGGTTCTCAAACTTTTTGGCCCATTGCCCGCCCCGCTCAATGCAGACCTTTCTGCGGACCATCAGCCAACCACCCATGATGATAAAATGGGTACAGGAGCAGGCTGGGGAAGGGGGTCTGGCCAGGAAGTGGGGTGCAGGAGTGGGCTGAGGGTGGGGGGCCTGGGTGGGCAATTGGGTGCAGGAGTGGTGTGAGGGTGGGGAGGCCTGGGTGGGAGGGAGGGTGCTGGAGAGGTGTGAGTCTCAGTGGAAGGGGTGTGTGAGGGGCAATGGGGGAGGGGTCTGGACCTGAGGGGGATTGGGAGCGCTTATCTGACTCTGTGCCTCCTGCCACTCCCAGGCACTGCCCCCTGCTGCTCCCATTGTCCATAATTCTGGCCAATGGGAGCAGCAGGGAAAGCCTCCAGGAAAGTGGCTTCCTGCACTGCCATTCCCCCAGCTGGGGGCAGGGGGAGCAGCAGTGCGCAGAGTCACTTTCTTCCCCTGCAAACCAAATCCTGCCCACGAGGCTCGCCCTTCCTTCCCGCCTGGAGTGGGAAGCCAGAGTGGGTGCTCCCACCTCGCGGCGAGGGGCGAACGGGGCTGGAGCACCAGCATAGTCTCCCCGCTGCAGGGCAGGGGTGAGCTCTGAACCCAAGGCCCACTTGCATGATGGTCTCAGACCACTAGTGGTCCATGGCCCACACTTAGCGAACCACTAGTGTAGACAAACTGACCCACGCAGGAAGAGCTCCCTCAGTCTCTGTTTCTATTGATTTCGCTGGGAGTTTTGCCTGAGCGAAGATTAGTGCGGACTTCGGGGCTCGGCCTCCAGAAATCAGAGATCGTCCCATCTAGTTATCTTACTTGGCCACGGGAAGATTGTTCCCACAGTGGAGCACGACCTCAGCTGGAGCGATTGCACTTTACACCAGCAGGTTTCTCTCCCGGGGTATTTTCTAGAGTGGCGTTTCCCAATTGTATGTGGCTATGGAACCCTTTAAAAAAAAACAAACGCCGGGGGAAACTGGTCACCAAAAAAAAAAAAAAAAAAGCAAGCCCCTAAGACTGCAATGGCTGGCAGCCTCTTGAAAATGGCGGCTCTGGGCGACCGCCCGGCTCGTCTGCCCCTAAGACCGGCTCTGGAGTGGGGAGTGATCAGGTGCTTGCTGAACCCTTACTTTAACTTCTAGGGTTGTCTGTCCACTTTAGTATTAAATGTCCCAAGGAATAAGCTTTTCCATCCCTGTTTCATGCAAAGCCTATTAGAACTCAGTGTCAGGAAACACAGTGACTTACGCTCCCACTTCAAAATGTCCCATCCATCACCTTACCTAACCCCCCCTCCATCTGCCATCCATCCCCACACATAACATTCTGTTCTCCACTCCTACATAACCCTCTGCGTGTCTCTGGCTGATTGAAAATTCAAGCAACTGTGTTTAAAAAAAGCGTAATACAATCCTGTCCTCTCCAATCAACACCCAATATTCCAAGTCCTTGGGAAGAAGCAATGCAGGAATGTTACACAGGGTTCAAATCTTCACTTACATTCTCTGGAGGGAAAGGGGGGAGGGAAACATGGCTCATCAAGGAACAGTGAGAAATTAAAGAAATTAATCTGGTGCAGCAAACCTGTATGGCTACCTCTAATATCCCTGCAGTCTCTATGTCGACTTTTTTTTTTCTTTGCCTGCTAATTATATTGCTACTGTAGACTATTTGAAGGAGCTAATCCTGAAATCATTGCAATCAGACGGATCAACTCCAACCAGCCCTGCAAATGAAAATGAATTTTCTCTTAATAATGGAAAATTGTAACTAATGAGAGAGCATTTGCTGCTGCGTGGCTCTGCTGTGTTTTACGTTGCAAGGAGATTTACAGAGAGGGAGAACGTTTGTCGGGCTGGGACCCGGGAAAAAGCTATTTTAAAAATATATTATTTAATCCAAAGAAAGCCATGTTTTCTGTTTTGCAGTGTGATGGCGGGAAGGAGGCTGTTCCGTGGGAAGATTAGCAGGAAAATTGCCTGACTTCAATGTGTGCAAAGCAGAATTATTCCGCTTGAGAGTTTTGCAAATAAATTGATGACATTAACTTTCAAGCCAAGAGACTGCTGCCTCCTAAAGCAAAAGGGCAAAACACCACCACTGAGCACCTCTGGCCAACTCCTGTCAGTGACAAAGTTTCCACTGATTTAAATAGAACCGAGATTTGGCTCATTCATTATGCAAGGTGCTGAGTGCATCCGGTTCCCACTGCTTTGTAGGCAACTTTGCAGGTGAGATTGGAGCCCACGGTGCAGAGATATACACATAGAAGCAAATCTCTAGGCTCTGAAGGAGACAAGGGGGGGGATGTGGGTGTGATTCGGGTGGGGTGAGTGTGGAAATAGGGTACATCAATAGAATACCCTTTGATACCCCTGAAAACTCCCCCACTTTAGTTCCCCCAACTTGAGTGTTCTTGAAAGCCGGGCATAGATAAGTGAGAGTAGCACAAGTCATGGATTCTCAAATAATATTGTTGCAGCTTTATGCCTCCTGACTAGAGCTCATGGATGCAAATGTTTTCTCCTGGAAAACAGGAAACATAATGATCTTTTTTGATTTTCAAAACTTTTTGATTAGTTTTTAGTGAAAGGGTCATGGCATGAAAAATGGATTTTTCCTAATGATCTCACACTTTGTTGGACCTTTGCCACTTACTTTTTCCAGTGTGGACGGGTGGGCAGGAAGGGGGAAGAAAAAGGAGGGGGGAAGGGGAGGAAACAAAACAATCTCTCAACTCCAAAGAACAATTTGTTTCATTTCAAAATTTCCACTGGGTAGCTGAAGTTCTCAACCAATAACTGGCCACAAGGAAATCTGTCCTGCAAAGTTTTCCCCAAAAACAGCCAGTGTTAACCAGCTACCCTCGTGATACAGGCTGGATATAGTCTTCCAGCCACCACGGCCGGCTCCCATCCTGAAATGCCCGCACCCTGCCGCTTGGGGCACAAGTTCTTGGTGCAGCTCCATGACAACAATAACAGCAACAAAAAGTCTGTGGATCCTGAGCCACAAAGCATCAGGATGTGGGGTCCCCAACCACCGTGCACTTCTCTGGCAAATCCAGCCACCTCAGCAGAGGCGACTGGTGTCTGCGAGGGGAGGAGGTACAGGAAAAGGCCACTCAGCAGAACAGAAAGGGGGCTCAAGGGATCACCCCATTTAGCAATCTCAATTTTGGTGGGGGTGCAGGGAGGCTCCTGGGTGCTACCATGAGTTGCCTAGGGCTTCCCAGCCCCATATACAGGGCAGTTCTGGTGCTCCAGGTGGAACATGGAAGAGGTGTGTGCCCTGGCCGCATGGTGCCGCACTCTGTTCAATCTCGCAGCCTGGAATCCTGCCTGGAGGTGGAGAGGCAGGAGTTGGGCTCGGATGAGCTGCGCCAGTGAGTCCTCCCCATGCAGGAAGGGTGCGCAAAGGCCAGTGGAGGCCAAGATGTTGCCTCTCCAAGGTCGATGTGACACCGACCGGAAGAATCCCCCCACTCTGCGTCTTAACCTCCCCCGTTAGGGACTAATTTAATGCACAATAACGGAGTTACGGAGACTCACAAAAGGCTATTCTGATTGCTGAGGTCTCTGTCTGCTGCACACCCCTTGCTTTGTTCCTCACCCTCTGCTATGCTGAGCATCTGGCAGCTTCAAAGCAGGAATAATTGCCATTTCAATGCAGGACTGTGGTCGCTTTGCTCCGTGTCCCGCAAGGGCTGTTTTGGCCCCATGATTCCTCTCACGCCCACAGGTCCTCTTCTGAATGGCCACGTTCCAGCACAAAACGCACCCTCGTTTCGCTTGCCGTTTTTCTCACGGTTTCCTTTGCGGACAAACCGGTCGCCTTGAAATGACCGCGCCGCTAAACTGACGGCGTCACCATTAGCGGGTGGCCTTTTCGCCACAGAGCCAGGTCTCCTGGGCAGGGTTCCCGCTAAGATTTTTCCAACCAAGCGTGGAGAGCCTTTTGGTTTGTGCGCCCCCAAATTTGAGGTCATGTGTGCTGGATGTGTGCCACTGTGGCAACCAATTTATTAACACACACACGTTCCCGGCTGCCAGAGCAGAAACTCCACCTCCCTGACCGGTCCCGTTCCTGGCCTCAGCCACCAGAACAGGCCCCTACCCCTCCTCCCCCGCCACATGGCAGCCCTGGCCACCAGAGCAGGCCTCCCCCGACTCACCACACAGCAGGGCATGGCCTCCCGCCCCAGCGGCTCCCTCACCACGCCGTCTCAGCCGGCCCCGCTCGCCGGAGCAGCTGCCTGCCGCGCGACTCTCCAGAGGAGGTGGGCGGGGGAAGTATTTTTTGTGCGCGGCCATGCAGGTGTGCACCTTAGTGGGATCCATGCTCCTGCTTCCTCAGCTGTCTTTCCCCCCCCACAACCTCAGCTCCTGTTGCTGTTGCTGGCGGCAGAGTGCAGGGCACCCAGTGATTTGCAAGAGGGCATGTTTAGCTTGTAGAAGTGACATTCTCTGGGAGGAGACTAACCCGGCTCTGATGCCCAGAGATTTGGGTGTGCTTACAAGGCCAGTAGCCGAGAGTCAATGGCGGAGCACCATTAGAAACTCGCAGCTGGCTGGAGCTAACCTGTGGGTCAGTATGAAATGCGGCCTCACAGCACCTCTGTGCAATCGGAGCCTCGACCAAGCAGGTCATTTCACTTAGAGCATACTAGGCAAAATAAATTCTGCACACGGAAGGGATGGCTTTAGACTCCAAACGCCGCTGTCAGGCACAGGAAATGGGAGGCAGGAGGACAACAAATCTAAGGGAAGTCACACTACTGTGGCAGATGGATAAATAACCACGGCACCAAGCTCCCGTAATCCAGTCCAGAGGTGTAAATAAAGTAGTAGTGTGAGCCGAGACCTAGACTGGGCTTCCCAGGCTGCATGAAGTCTTAAATGATGATTTTTCCTAGGTCCTGCCGCCCCCCCCTTCACTGAGATTCCTTCAGCTCATGGGATGGAATTTACCCCCCGCTCCAGCACTACTTGAGTTTCACTTAAGTGATGCCCAGGGCTGAAATTCCACATACAGGCTATGTCTACACAACGAGTTTTCTCAGCAAAAAATATGCTAATGAGGGACTCATTTGCATGAGTCGATCTCATTTGCATATTTTCTGCCGATCCGGTTTTGCCTAGGGGTTTTTGCGCAAAAACAAGCAGTGTGGATGTTTTCTTTTTGCGCAAAAACCCCTTTTTCTGCAAGACCTGTAAACCTCCTTTTTTGGGGCCTAAGGATCTTGCGGAAAAAGGGGTTTTTGCGGAAAAAGAAAACATCCATACTGCTTGTTTTTGTGCAAAAACCCCTAGGCAAAACCGGATTGGCAGAAAATATGCAAATGAGATTGCGACTCATGCAAATGAGTCCCTCATTAGCATATTTTTTGCCAAGAAAACTTGTAGTGTAGACGTAGCCATAGGGAAGAATTCTGGACCCCTTTGTCCAGCTGCTGGCATTGGCCTTCAGAGCTGGGCAGCTGGAGAATAGTGACTGCTGGCTGGGAGCCCAGCTCTGAAGGCATAGCTGCTGCCAGCAACAGTAAGGATGGCCTGGTTGGTATTGCCACCATGACTTCTGTGCTGCTGCCTTCAGAGCTGGGCCCTCACGTCAGCAGCTGCTACTTTCCGGCCACCCAGCTCTGAAGGCAGCAGCGCACAAGTCAAGGTGGTGTGGTACGGCATCAACACCCTTACTCCTGCACTGCTGCCGGCAGGGCGCTTCCTTCAGAGCTGGGGGCCTGACCGAGAGACACCGTTCTCCCACCACCAAGCTCTGGAGAGAGCACAGAAGTACGGGTGGCAATGCTGAGACCTAAAATAGCCTTGCAATCCCCCAGCAGCTCCATTTTGGGTCCGGCCCCCCCCCAGTTTGAGAAAGGCCCATTTCCCCCATGAAATTTGTACAGGATAGGGTAAAACCACAGAAAAAACCAGATTTCCCGGGGCAGGGAGGGGCCAGATTTCACAGGATGTGATACGATTATCTTGGCTGTGAATATGGTAGGACCCTAACTATGGAGTAGGGTTATGGGCTCACTGCTCACGGGCAACAGCAGAGGGCCCACTAAAGCCCTCTCTTGGCTGTGACGGTCACAAGTGGAGGTGACTGCAGCGTTAGCCGGTTTGTGGTGTGTTTCCGGGCAAGCCGGAGGTTGCACAATGTGGTGGCAGGGGTCTGGCTGACTACTGTAGACTGGCTGGAGGCCTCGTGGCAAAGGCTGACATTGAGCAGCGTTGAGAAGGGCAGTCTGCCCCGTCATGGGTCTGTGGAGCGAGCGTTGGCCGAAGGAGTAGTCCAGCAAGCAATTGTTGGGAACCAGCTGATCCAGCTAAGCAGCAGCTGACAACTGGCTCTGACGCTGAACTGCTGGGCTATTCACCCAGAGCAAATGGTCCTGCACTAACATTATTCCCCTGAGACATGTGCCTGTCAGTCAGGCATGGTGTTTTTTGCTCTAATGGTAACGTGCCATGTTTACGGGACCGTTTCTCCTCCAGCGTATCACAGTGTGACACCAGAGGAACTCCATTGGTTTCACTGGCGTCACTCAAGATCAAGGCCCTGTCCCTGTAATTCTTCCCCGGCACCTCCCAAGCTGGCAGCTTCCTTGTTTCAGAGTCGGTGTTCGAAGGCTTTTTGTCTTTATGGCATCCAGCAGGGAGATGCGTCTGGTCCGGCCCAGCCAAGCTGAACAGGGCACGGTGTGCACAGTCCTGTAAGCGCCTTTGGGAACTGGGTTTGTGGATGTTGTTACATACAGGCGGGAAAGAAGGGGACAATGTGGGAAAACAGCAAGAGGCACAGGAAAAAAGGCATGTGTGACATGCCTCCCAGGGTATGTCGGCAGAGGGATGCAGATTAGGCAGGTCGACATTGCAAATGAGGCAGGGATTTAAATATCCCACACCTAATTTGCATAAAAATGGCCACCACGTTTTGCCAACTCAGCACTTTGTCAGCAAAAAGTGGCAGTCTAGAGGGGGATCTGTCGAGAAAGAAAGCCTTTTTCGACAGATCCTGTAAACCTCCTTGCAGGAAGCATAAGAGATCAGTCGAAAAAGGCTTTCTTTCTCGACAGATCCCCCCTCTAGACTGCCACTTTTTGCCGACAAAGTGCTGAGTCAGCAAAATGCGGTGGCCATTTTTATGCAAATTAGGCATGGGATATTTAAATCCCTGCCTCATTTGCAATGTCGACCTGCCTAATGTTCATCCCTCTGCCGACAGAGGGATGCAGTCTAGACATACCCCCAGATACCTCCACAAGGGAGTTGGGCTGTGAGAGACAGACGGATCCAGCTTATGTGGGGGAAGTAGGCAGTCTGGGAATGTACAGAAGGCCTGTCTTGTCTCTGTGGATCCTGGGGATAAGCAAGGAGAGGTGCCCAGTCTGGTCTCCATCTAGGGAGCAGCACATTTGGTAAGGGGTGGGGAGGAGACAAGGTCATGGCCCCACTCCATCTTCACAGCTGCCCATGTAATATGGCACTGGGTGGCAAAGGAACAAACACGAGGAAAGATTACTATATATTGGTACTAGAAGACTTAGCATTGCTTGGGTCCTTCAGGGGGCTGGTAGTGGGGAGGGGCAGGAGTCTGCACAGGGGTAAGGGTGCTCAGGGAAGGTAGTGGGGCGCACAGGAGTCAGGACAGGGGGTGGGAGGTGTGGGGGGTTCATGGCAGGAGGTTGGGTGTGTGAGGGACTGAGGGCAGGGGTGTGGCTGCAGGAGTCTGGGGAGGAGTAGGGGCTCAGGGCAGGTAGTGGGGGTGCAGGAGTCAGAACAGGGGTGAGAGGTGTGGAGGACTGAGGGGACGGGGTGGGTGTGTCATACCATGTGTGATGGACTGAGGGCAGGGGGGTGGTGGTGTGACAGACTGAAGGAAGGGTGTTGAGTGTGTGACAGGCAGGGGTGTGTGTGTGTGTGTGAGGGATTGAGGGCAGGGGGGTGGGTGTGTGACAGACTGAAGGAAGGGTGTTGAGCAGGGATTTCCCTAAACCCCCCATGGTGGTGTATACCCCCCTGAATTTCCCCAACACCCCCCCAGTTTTGTGAACTAGTTACATGCCAATTTAGTGATTGTTTGGAAATTTGAATTGAAATTGAAACATTAATACACACTTTAAAAGCACATACAGTGTATGATAAGATATGTGTATCTGAAAAAGTATAATAGATTTGAAAAGTATGAACATAGACTAGCTTCCTTATACAGCTGTTGTTTTTTATGACAATGTCAGTGCATTCATTTTGGGGATGTTGGCCAATCTAATAATTTCAAATTATGATTTGTAAGCAAAGTCAAAATGAGCTCTCCCTGACAGCTAGTGATGAGCCGGGGGCTGGGGGGAAAGGCTTCAGGACCAGATTGTATTTACATTTACATCTAATCTACCTAGGTCTCCAGCAAACAGAGCTGTGTTGCCCAAGTGATAGATTTTGGCTGGGGTTGGGTTACAAATCACTTGAATGCAGGGGGCAGGGAATGAAATGTTGTTGTTCTTATTGTATGAGTAAAGGGCAGTAGAACTGTACTTAACCTGTACTGATTGAGGGCATCAAGAGAGAGGGTGGGGACAGGTGTTTTGCTTGATGGTCTGTCTGAGTCACAAGTACTATTTGACCTGCCCCTCTCCACTGTTTAAAGACAGAGCTGATTAGGCTCCATATATAGTCTTTTGTTTTGTTAAGTGACCACTACAGCTGAAATCACTGATAATCAGGTCTAAGTGCTTAGTCCTGCTGTGGGGACAGTGTTCCTGTGCGTACAGTGTTTTTGTGTAAGAGACAGCCCAGATTGCACTAGCAGCGAGGTTCCCCCACGGAGAGCTCAGCTGAAATCACTGAGAGCTGGGTGGAACCTCAAGAGACCAACTGGCAGAGGTCGCAGTGGCAGGTGGCAGCAGAAGGTGATGACGCAGGGCCATTGGCATCAGAGCGATGGAGTGAACGGTGGCACAACGAACAACAGTGGCCAGAGCGAACAGCGAGCAACTGAAGGAACAAGCAAGGTGCCTTCTTGCCCCCCACCTGGGAGGTGTACTCACACGAAAGCACCTCTGAACTCTGAGTCTCCACTGACCAAGGACAACACCGGTGAGTGGGGTGAGGTGGAGGGAAAAATGAGGGGCACGTCCCAGTCACCACAGCTACCGTTGAGCGTTCTTTTTCATCATTGAATAGAATTTTGTGTTCTGAAAGAAGTCGCCTTCTTCCTGATCATGTGAATGAACTAATGAGCATATCCATTGAAGGAATGGAAGTACCGAACACACGAGAAGCCACCGAAGATGAACGCATTGCATTTGAGAAGTTCATTAACAGTCGTGCAAAATTATAACAAGAAACCAAGAAGGATGTAGACGTAATGCTTCATAGAAGGCTTGAGCAGCCAACTTTAATTTGTGTGATTTTAAAACATGAGTTAAATCTAATAAACTAGCCAATTAGCCCGTCATAAGATGGGATTTTCAGGTCTCTCCTCCACGTCGGTCTTCTCTCCTGAGCCTCCGGTCTCTCGCTCTGTCTCTCTCTCTCTCTCCCCTCCTCCTACTGCCTCCCCCTCTCTCTCTCTCAGCTCTCCTCTGTCTCCTGCCTCTCTCTCATTCTCTCTTCTCTTCTCCCCCTCCTCCTGCATGGGGAGCGCTGAGCCCAAACGGCTGTTTGTGCTGCTTGCTCCTGCGCAGCAGCCCAGCTGAGCGGCTGCCTATGAGCTCCATCTGCCCCCCTGCACCGTTTCCCTTCACCCCAGCACTGATCCTGCAGCCTCCCAGTTATCCTCCCCCTTCCCCTCCCCCTCGTTCCCCCGCCCTCCCCCCAGCCAGGGTCTGTTCACGGCCAGGGGGCGGGGCCTGGAGCCGCTGTCACCCCGCACGTCACTGCCCCGCCCCCCTTCGCCTCCCGCCATGGCGCTCGGCTGACTTCTGTGCCGCTCAGCTGGGCCGCCGCGGGGGAGCCCAAACAGCCGCTTGCTCCCACGTGCCGGCCCGGCTGAGCGGCGCAGAAGTCAGCCGAGCGCCATGGCAGGAGGCAACAGCGCCCCCCAGAGGCAACTCCAAATGCTACAGCGTTACAGAGTCACAGACGTTGGGCTACTATATATATGATGGTCATGAAACATTTTTCAGTGTTTACTATGGTGCCATACAGCCCATCTTCACCCTCATCGGCCCTGACACCTCCCCCCGTAAATTTGAACCCCAATTTCAATTCCTGGGGAAAACACTGGTATTGAGTGTGTGACAGGCAGGGGGGTATGTGTGTGATGGACTGAGGGCAGGGGTTGTGGCTGCAGGTGTCAGGGCGGGGGGGGGGGCGGGCTGAGACCAGAGGGCTCAGGGTGGGGGGGCATGGTGGCCAGGATAGCAGAGGAGCTGCTGTCTCCTTGGCTCCTCCTGGGGGGGAGGAAGCTGCAGCACCCAGCTTAGTTTCCTTAATAACCTCTAGGAAGGGACGTAGCCAAACAGAATAGGGCAAGAACCAGATTTTCCAGAGGGTGTGAAATTCCAGGTTTTTCCATTACAAACCAGTAAAGCCCCACACATTTCAAGATGTCCCATGGAAAGGATATTGTGGACAAGAATGTACGTTTCAGGTTGGTGGAAGCACTTAGCATTTAGATTTGATGGTTTTAATATCAAAATATTCAAAATGACGTCACTTTGAAACAGAACAATGAAATCTTCCGAAAGTGTCCCCAAAACAAAAATGCTGTTGGAATGGATACATGTCTGTGAAATGCTCGGCTTTCCAGGAGTTGGCATTTTCTGACCAAAAAATATTAGCTGGAAAATTTCCAATCCACTCTGTGTCAAAGCCTTTTTTAAAGTCCAAATAAATGGTCGTCTGCTTCTCCTTTTTCCATTATTTTGTTGATAACCGCCCCTCCCCCAATTCTAGCAGCCCAGAGAAGCGTTCTTACTTATGCCTTCATGTCTCGCATCACTTGTGACTTCTGTCAGGAATGGACACGGGCCATCTTCTGTCACTCCCACCCAGTGGTGATCCAGAGTAATTATCGACTTTGGTGGAGTTACTACACATTTTCCCTAAAGCATTTAGCCATAGAGCTTTCCAGGGGCTCCATAAAGTGCCTAGCTCACGCATGTTTGGACAACGGGAAAAAAATCATACACCCCTCAAAAATAACCAATAACGGTAATTAAATATTTAGTTGGTCTTGTAGCATGATCCATTATTTCAGGGGATGTTAAGCCCCAAATGAATAAGAAAAGCTATCCCCTGGAGTGATATCCAGAGAGAAATGGTGTTGCTTGACCTGACACTAACGAGTAAAGGAAGGAAATAATGCTCGTTTATTGAATAGGGTTTTTGTCTCAATCCTGGCGTTAGTGATACGGTCTCCTGGGCATTTTCACAGGCAAGGCACGTTAGCTTTGCTTCCTTTGAGTGGGACGGGACTTCCACCTTCAGTTGTGTGTGGCAAGGAGAAAGACTTGGGGATCAGGCTCAGGAGAAGACTTCTGTTGTGGTGAAAGCAAGGTGTGTGTGTGTGTGTGTGTGTGTGTGTGTGTGTGTGTGTGTGGAGAGAGGGGACCCATTCTTCATCTGCACTGGTTTCAGACAGTGCCCTTGGATAGTTCCTCCTTCAAGTCCTGTGCCAAAGACTCTTGAAGTTAAGGGAAGACTTGTGTACGGCTTTGGAATCAGAGCAGTAGAGCCTGATCCAAAGAGCAGCCCTAGCTCCCCCGAACCTCCCTGCCTAGGGGATCTGGGAGCTGCTGGCACCCTGGAGTGAAAAAAACCACTGCAATGCCATTCTGCAGAGGGAGATCATGTGGAGGGGTGTAGGCTAACAGTGCCACGTCATATTGTGGAGGACTTTTTACCTCATTGGGCTATATCTGCTCTTCCAGTCTTGGGCCAGCTATGCCCAGTCCTGGCCCCTAAAATGTGTGAGGGCCTGTCATGGGGCGGACTCACCGCCCCGGTGCCTCCTGCTGGTAGCGCCGGGAATTAGCTCGTCAGCAGGGCGCTTCCCTCTGGCTGGTGTCTTCCTGTGTCCTCATTCCCCACTCCAGTTCCGGAGCCGTGTCACTCCCAAACGAAAGCGTCCTCTTCCGGACACCACCCTCTGGCAGTGCCCACTACAGCTGTCTCCCATCCCCCTTCTGGGAAGGGGGGGGTAGGTGTTTATCAGCAGTCCTGTGTCTCTGCACTCTGGGGTTCTCCCCTCGCAGGGGGCCCCCAAACCCCTATGGCCACCTTGCCTCAGTGATCCACTGCCAGTCGTCACCTAGACCTTACCTCAGGGGCCAACTGCAGTCTGAAATGGCCACTCATCATTGGCAAGGGGGTGTGGACCTGCTGCTTTTGCCTACCCTGGCTGCCTCCCTGCAGCCCTAGTAGCCTCAGGCCTTGCTTCAGGCCCTGCAGCCTGGGAGCTTGCCTGGCCAGCGCTTCTCCAGCTCTGCCTGCCTTTCCCCAGCCCTGCTCCAGGTCAGGAAGCCTCTCGCTTCCCTGGCAGCTAGGCCCCTCCTGCTCCACAGCCAGAGCAAGAGTGTCTCTGGCCTGGTGGAGCCCTTATTTATACAGCCCACAGCTGGGCCCTAATTGGCCGTATCTGCCTCAGCTGTGGGCTTTGCTCTCCGCCCTCTCCCAGGGCTGGGTTTTACCCTCAAAGGGCCAGTGCAGGGCAGACTTCACTGGGCCCCTTCAGGATACTTGGGTACTGTCCTTGATTCTGGCACTCTGCCTCTCTGCTCATCTGTTTGTCATCTGCAAGATTAAGGGTTCACTAGATGGGACAGCGCACCCCCCCACCCCGTAGATGGGTGGGTTACACCAACACAATTTTCAAGAAAGCACACAAAGTGCGGTGAGGTCCTGGGATAAGCACAAAGTGTGATTATTTCCCACAATTCTCTGCTTGCTCCTTGCTTCTCCTACTCAGGAAGCTGATTCTGTCTCTGAATTCCATTCAAAACAAGCTCACATCCAGCTCCTGGGTTTTAGTTAGTGTACAAGCGGGTTCCTGTGCTCTACCAATCAGACTGACACTTTCAAAAATGACCTAAGTGTTGGGGTGTGTAAGAACATAAGAACGGCCATACTGGGTCAGGCCAAAGGTCCATCTAGCCCAGTATCCTGTCTGCCGACAGTGGTCAATGCCGGATACCCCAGAGGGAGTGATCACAACAGGTAATCCTCACATGATCCCTCTCCTGTCACTCATTTCCAGACAAACAGAGGCTAGGGACACCATTCCTACACATCCTGGCTAATAGCCATTGATGGACCTAACCTCCATGAATCTATCTAGCTCTTTTTTGAACCCTGTTAAAGTTCTAGCCTTCACCACATCCTCTGGCAAGGAGTTCCACAGGTTGACTGCGCTGAGTGAAGAAAAACTTCCTTTTGTTTGTTTTAAACCTGCTGCCTATTCAATTAGTAAGAGTTAAATAAGGGGTCTGGGTAATCACTAACATGGTGATGGGGCTACAGCATGGGCAGGCGCTCTCCCAGTTGATTTGTAGACATGTTTCCCTCCTTTCCTGCTTGCTTGGGATGAGCACGTAAATGTACCAAGCATGTAACTTTTAACGGATGTTAGGTATGTGAAACAAATTGCATCTCCTTACCCCATTATCCATTCCTATTCCCTTTCCCCCTTGTGAGTAGCTGATTTAAGGAGTTTTGTGATGTGAGAGCTGCCTACATCAACGAAAGAGCTGTAAAAAGTAAACAGGGGTGGGTATAATTCTATTCATCACATGGTTATGATCAGGGCTCGACAAACTGCTGAATCTACTCGCCAGTGGCGAGTAGATTTCAGCTGGTCGCTCCGTGCGCCCCATTCACCGGTGCTTCGCGCATGCACAGTGCCGGTCTGGCGCACGCGCAATGCGGGGCTGACGAGTAGCCTTCGCCGAGGTTTGTCAAGCCCCTATGATCATGCATCCTATCGGTGTTCACATGACTAAATTAGCACTTAAAGGGTGATGTAACTGAGACGTGTATTTGCATTCTAGCATAAAAAAGGTGCATCTGTGGTTAATTTGTTGCTCAGATCCCAGGGCTTGGGGTGTGGGAGGCAGGGGGGAACCCGAGGGGAATGAGTACCTGCAACAATGCAACCCTTCTGCCTCTGGATCACCTGTTCTTTTCTAACACTACCCATCTTGTTTGTCCACATCCGCTTTCTCTGGCTGTGTCACCCCCCCAGATTCCATTCACGCTCCCCACTTGCCCTTATCAAGAGAGTTTTCCTGGATGCAAGAACAAGCGACAAAAGCTGCGAACTGGTCCTGATGGAGTGCTCCCCCGGCGGTCCAGTCCAGATGTGGAAATATTGCACAATTTGTAATTAAACACGAGAAACGTGCAGGGAGTGTGAACAGGGAATTTGGAAACAGGAATTATACACAATCCCTCCTTCCCGGGTGTTCATTCCACCCGGTTAAGCCTCCAGCTGTTTCAAGCAAATAAAATATAAAAGAAAACAACATTTAAAAAAGAACTAGCACTACAGCTGAGCCTCCCGTCCAAACCGGCTTTGCAAAAGGAGGGAAATGCCCCTCCTGCTTGCTCTTCATTATGGGATTGCTTTTAAAACCAGGTGCGCTGGAGGGGCTGGAAAGTCACAACCCAGCTACTGACATTATGGCATTACAGCTGCACAAACCATCTCTCTCATGTGCATGCATCTGCTCCTGGATGCAGCTGCTCGCCAGCCTTCCCGTCGCTGAGATTAGAGTCTGGAAACTTGCATTAGCGCCGCTGAGTGCCTTGATTAGTGGCAATTGCTTTGTGGTGAGGGGGGGTTGGAAAGAGAGGCCGGTTATTTAATTGCATTAAAAGCACCTCACTAGAGATCAAAGGGTTCTATTATCATGGCATGAACGTAAGAACATAAGAATGGCCGTACTGGGTCAGAGCAAAGGTCCATCTAGCCCAGTAGCCTGTCTGCCGACAGTGGCCAGCACCAGGTGCCCCGGGGGGGGTGGACCGAAGACAATGATCAAGCGATTTGTCTCCTGCCATCCTTCTCCAGCCTCTGACAAACAGAGGCCAGGGACATCACTTCCATCCCCTGGCTAATAGCCTTTTATGGACCTAACCTCCATACAATTATCTAGCTTCTCTTTAAACTCTGTTGTAGTCCTAGCCTTCACAGCCTCCTCTGGCAAGGAGTTCCACAGGCTGACTATGCGCTGTGAACTCACTGGAGGTTGATTCTGCAACCTGGCCTCCCTGAGCCGCATGTAAGGCTGCAAGCAGTGCCACAAAAGTCAATTGGACACCTGGATGTCAGGGAGGCAGGGTCAGGCCCATTGGATCATACATCTCCCCTCAGTGATCTAAATACTGTAATGCAAATTTTAAGCTAAGTGCAAAGAATGAAAATCATACCTGACAGCCATCATGACGTCTCTGTGCCATGTCCTTCCGGCAGTGGCTGGTCCTCAGAAAGGGTGCTTCTACCACCAAAGGAATTATTCTGCCTGATGCCAGAATATATAAAACTGGTTTTATTTTTATTTTTTTTAAATCAAAAGGTCAAATTAATAACACCTGGAAACACTTAAAAAAACAACCAATAGTCTGGTAGCACTTTAAAGACTAACAAAACATGTAGATGGTATCATGAGCTTTCGTGGGCAAAACCCACTTCTTCAGATGACTGGAGTATAATAAGTCTAGATCCAAGGATAAATAAGGGAAGGAGGGACAGGAGGCGGGGGTAAGAGGGGGAAGGGGAGGAAGAAAAAGAGAGAGAGTGAGTAGATAAAACTTAAAAAACAACAATTAGTCTAGTAGCACTTCAAAGACTAACAAAACGTGTTAACATGTTCTGGAAACAAACATGTTCTCTGCTTACACAGATGCCCATGTTGCTCATGAAAAAGTGGAATTTCTTTTCTCCCCAGCCTCTGGGAAAATAGGATGCTTTGTAGAAACGGTGCTGAATTTCAGCCAAAAAGCAGCAAGATCAAGACAAATATCATGCCGCCTCTCTCTCGCTGGTCAACTCAACAGAGCAAGATTTGCTGTCCTGACACTAGCTGAAGTTCCATATGGAGTGGATAAGAGAAACTGTTTAGCTCCTGAGCATTTTAGATTTATTCTTATCATATATATAGTAGCCCAATGTCTGAGAGTCTGTAACGCTGACGTACACGGCAATGCCCCTGGCCGTATACGTCACTGCCCCGCCCCCTTCCCCTCCCTCCATGGCGGCTCGCCTGAGTGTTGAGCACTCAGCTGGGCTGCCGCAAGGGAGGGGGGCAGGGCGGTGATGTACATGGTCAGGGGGTGGGGCCATGTATGTCACCACCCCTTCCGCCGTGGCACTCCGCTGAGTGCTGTGCGCTTAGCCAGGCCGCAGCGGGGGAGCCCAAATGCTCCCCCGTGGCGGCCCGGCTGAGGGGCGCAGCACTCAGCGCCACGGTGGGAGGGGAAGTGGGGGCCGGGCAGTGATGTACATGGCCACGCCCCCTGGCCATGTACGTCAGCGCCCCGCCCTCCTTCCCCTCCCGCTGTGGCGCTCTGCTGAGTGCTGCACCACGGCCCAGCTGAGCAGCGGGGGAGCAAGCAGTGGCAAGCGGCCATTTAGTCCGCGCTCCCCATGCATGGAGCGCGGACCCCAAACGGCCGCTTGCTGCCGCTTGCTCCCCCGCTGCGGCCCAGCAGAGCGGCGCAGCACTCAGCAGAGCGCCACGGCGGGAGGGGAAGGGGGGGGCAGGGCGATGATGTACACGGCCCCACCCCTGGCCTGGTACATCACCGCCCCACCCTGCCCCCCTCCCTCATGGCGGCCCGGCTGAGCAGGCAGCACTCAGCCGAGTGCCACAGTGGGAGGGGAGGGGAGGGGGAAGGGGAAGGGGAATGGGGACGGGGACGGGGAGAGACAGAGGGGAGAGAGAGGCAGGAGGAGGAGGAGGAGAAAAGAAAGGGAGAGTGAGAGGCAGGAGGGGAAGAAGAGAAAGAAAGAGATGGAGAAAGAGGCAGAAGACGAGAGAGGCAGGAGGCGGAGGAGAGCTGAGAGAGAGAGGGGGAGGCAGTAGGAGGAGAGAGAGAGAGAGAGAGAGAGAGAGACGGAGCCGGAGCGAGAGACCGGAGGCTCAGAAGAGAAGACCAAGGTGGAGGAGAGACCTGAAAATCCCGTCTTATGACTGGCTAATTGGCTAGTCTTATTAGAATTGTCTCAAACATGTTACAAAGCAAAAGCCTCAAGCTGTCCCAGACCCAGAATTTGAAATGTCCTGCTTCAACATTTAACAAACAGTTGCAATTTTTTCATTCTGCAATGATTTCAAAATTGGAATCCATTGCATTTTATGGAAAAACGTTTTATGAAGTTTTGGAAGGTCAAAACTGGAACAAATTGTTTAGATTTTCCTGAAATGAAAGATCTCAACTGACTCCAAATGAATTTTTGTCAGAATTTCCTTTTGTGGGAAATTTCATATACTTGGTTTTGGAATGAAAACAATATTAAAATCACAAAATGTCATGCAAAATGGAAAATCTGGTTCCAGCCCGACCTAAAATCCCCAGTGACTTCTGAAAAGGTTGGCATAAGTTAATGCATAAGAACGGCCATCCTGAGTCAGACCAAAGATCCATCTAGCCCAGTATCCTGTCTGCTGACAGTGACCAATACCAGATGCCCGAGAGGGAGGGAACATAACAGGTAATCATCACACGATCCCTCTCCTGTCATCCAACTCCAGACAAACAGAGGTTAGGGATACCATTCCTACCCATCTTGGCTAATAGCCACTGATGGACCTAACCTCCATGAATCTATCTAGCTCTTTTTTTCAACCCTGTTAAAGTCCTAGTCTTCACCACATCCTCTGGCAAGGAGTTCCACAGGTTGATTGTGCACTGAGCGAGGAAATAGCTCTTCGAATCTAAGACCTCAGCTCTTGTCCCAATCAAATGGTATCATCTAGAAACAAGATTAAGGTGAATCCAATGGGCCAAGTTTGACCTCTATGGAACAATGTCGCTTTACACCAACTGAAGATCTGACCCAGTTGCGAGCTCAGGTTATGATATATAGTTTACTACTCTTGTAAGCTAGGGAGACTACATATCGAGAGTTTTCTTGTGCACAAGAACAATCTACATAAAGCTGCAAACTGTCCCTGATTGAGCGCGCACTGAGTTTCACAGTGCAACAGCAGTTCTTGGCCCATCGCGTGTCTTCATCCATACTGGATGAAATTCAACACTAGGCATTTTGAGGGCACACGTGTTGCACAGATTTTATGCTAGACTCCTGGACAGGTCTGAATTTCACCCTCAGTCCATTTCCATTTGGACTCATCCGCCTCATCAGCTCACCCAAATCTCTTTTATCTCACCCAATCCGCAGATTTGCAGTGGCTTCGTGGACCTTGAAGCATAAATAATGTTGTCTGAGAAGAACCAAAGCAGGCTGGGAGAGGCCTGGGGGTGAGCTACCATGGAGGAAGGAAAGCAGCTGATACTTACTGCTGTGAAAGTCATGTTTCACTGCTCAATTTTAAAGAAATTAACCACCATACCCATTGGGAGCATTGCTTTTCCCAGCGAGTTGATGAATTTTGGAGAAAAGTCTAATTAATCTAAATCAAGGCAATTATTTATAGTTGTCAAGGAGCAAAGGCAGAGTTTAAAAAAAACCCCAAACTTTATGAACCCAGAGGGAACGCAATAAAGGGAGTTCTTAATTCCGCTGAGATCAAACATACTTTGTCAACAGTTAGTGGCACCTTATTCCTTGATGCCATGGAAACCAGTCTCTCACTGATTAAATACATTATAAATGAAAAAAAAAAAAGTGAGAGACTCAGCTACACACCATAATAATTCATGCTGCTCCTAAGAGCAAAGGGGTCAGAAACTGAGCAAGAATTCTAAATATTCAGAGTGATTCCATGTTCCTCAACTTCAGCTCAGCAGCTCTTCTAAAGACCCGTGCTCATATCCTCAACTGGAGTAAGTTGGTGTCACTCCAGTTCTAATCAACAGAGCTCTGGCCTTTTAAATGGCTAAGGATCCGGCCAATCCAGACTTTACACTGATGTGGAATAGAAGTAACGTCAATGAAGTCAATGAAGCCACCTTGATGTAAAAAAGAACAAGATCAATCCGTTCACCATTGCAATAGTCTGGAACCATGCCGAGAAAATAGGTCATCCTCTTTATCGAGCTGTTATTTGGAGCAAAGAAATGTAGTAGCAAGATTCCAAGAGTCTGCCATCATTCAATGTTTATAATGAGACGGGCTTTAGGTGGCAGTCTAAGATATTTTAGCCTGTTTGATGCTAGATTTCTCTAATAAGAATGCCCTTTAGTGAACCTGTAGTGAACAGTCATGTAATTCTATCCAGATTTATAATTGCAATTGATCTGAAAGATGCTGAAACTTCGTTTGATATGTTCCGCATCTCAGCTCAGTTTCAGGTAACTGTTTCCTTTTCCCAGGCTTCAGGGCTAATATTTTCTTAGAACGGTTAGTACCCGCCAAGTACTCATTAATGAGAAAACTTCCCACCAAAATAAGAGCCTCTTTCCCCAGGAACTTAGTTCTATACTTTCATTTAGCAAACAGAGGGCCAGCTACTGCTCAGCAAAGCTAACTCACAATGCAAGAAGAGACACTGAGTTTAAAATAAGTTGCTGTCTAGGGAATGGGTTGATCACCTTTAGGAATTGTCCAAGACATCCCTTGTCCCCGGAATCTGTTCAGAGGAACAGTTCTCAACGTTTGGTTCATGTACCACTGTTGTTTCATCAAGAGCTGGCTGGCCAGATGGAGTTTCTACCCTCGCTCCCTTCCCCCACTTTTAAATTCCATTAAAACCCAGCTAAAATATGTTAACTGCTTCACCAATGTAACTGCAAACAGAACAGTGTCATTTCCAGAGGGATGTTCCATTATGGTGCATGGGAAGGGTGATGTGTTCCGTTGATGATGCCCTTGTTAAAATGGGCTTGAAGCAATGAACTCTGGGATTAGAGTAGGGGTGGGTAATCATTTTTGCAAGGGGGCCACTTCATGGACTTTGGTTCATGGTCACGGGCCAGCTCCACCTCCCACCCCAGAAGGGACGGGGCCTCGTTTGGTTCCCTTTAGGCACCACACACCCCTGGCAGGGGGAGGAGACTTCACGTGCTCCCCAGACTAATCAGGACCTGGGGGTGGGGGAGTGTGTGAAGTCATTTGCTGTTCAAAATGCCTGGTGGTTCCCTCTAGGTCAGGGGTGGCCAACCCAATGGTTGTGCATATAGCCAGGGGGGAAAAAAAACCCCCAACCCCGAGCCGTGTTCAGTCGAACAACAACAACAACAAACCCGCTGCCCCTTTAAAAAACCTCAGGTTGGCCACATCAGGCTCCCAGCACCATTTTGCTTTGCCGCACCGGACAGCTCCCCGGCACCCGGAGAACTCAGGGGCCATTTCTGCGGGCAAAGGGGCAACTTTGCGAAACTCAGGGGGGAAGCCACACTTTAAGGGGGGAAGATCCGCATGTGGCTTGCGAGCCGTGGGTTGGCCACGGCTGCTTTAGGTGCCACGCAGCCCTAGTGGGGAAGGGAGCCACCAGCTGCTTTGAAGAGTGAATGACTTTGCGCATTCTCCCGCCCCCAGATCTCCGATTGGCCTGGGGGTGGGGGATCAGCAGGGTGGGCTGGATCAAACGACTTGGTGGACTGGATTCGGCCTGCATCTTACCCACTTCTGGATTAGAGCACATATCTGGCGGTGAAACTCTTAGCAGCACAGCTTGGATGGGGAGCAGTACAGCGAGTTAGCTTAAGATGTATTTTACAGATGAGAATAAATACCTACATCCCCATTTCTCATTGCTCAAAATAAAATCGGAGCAAGCTAGAAGGAGGTAAAAAACCCCTTGAGCATGTCCCCACTCTCATTATGAGCATGAGTGTGGATGTCAGATGCAGAATAATTTCAGCTGACATACATGGAACTCAAGCGTGGTTTGGACTGCCAGCGGTGCTCAGATTCGTGGACCTGTTTTGCAGCGTTTGGGTTTACACTGAATAAAACTCTACAGTTTCAACTGAAGATTGAACATTTCGGGGTCAAATTGTTAAACCCTTAAAAAGACTCATGGGAACTCAGTTGCCAGGTTTTGTGCAGCCCTAGTTATTATGACTACGTCTAGACTGCATTGCTTTTTCAAGATACCGGAGGTATCCCGGAAAAGCAATGCCGCATCCAAGGAACATGTCCGCTTTTTCAAATTTTTTTTTGAAAAAGCGGATGCGCTTTTTCGCCATCCCTGTAAACCTCGTTCTGTGAGGAGAAAGGGATGTGCGAAAGAGCACTTTCCTTTGACATTTGGCACCCTGTAGATGCGCCAAATTTTGAAAGAGCCTCTTTCGAAAGTAAATTGGAAAAAGATACGCAATTTGTGTACCGCAAATTACATTTCTTTTTCCGATTTAACATTGCAGAGTAGACCTAGCCTATGTAAACAAATATAATGGGGCCAAACAATGATGACTCCCAATGGTTGGCTGACATTTTTTAATTTGAAATTTTTCCTAAAATTTCAATTTAGAATGAAAAAAATTACTTTTGTTTTAAGATGTTGATTAGAAGTGAGAACAAACCTGAAAACATTAACTTGAAATACAGCATTTTGACATGTCAAAATGGTTTATTTTGTTAAAAAATGTGGACTTTTCCCCAATTAGACATTTCTGAACAGAAATATTTTTTGAGGAAGAGGGAGTTCTTTTTGTGTACATTTTTGAGATTTTGATTTTTGTTTTCTTTGGGTCTGATTTGGAATGGCAAAGCAGTCTGAAACAATGAAAATTTCCCTTGAAAGGAAAATTCCCTTTTCCAAACAGCATAGGCCCTACCTGCAGGAGAGTGTTATAAGAGAATACCATCACCATGTGCAAGACAGTGTTATGGCACAGAGCCGTCTCTCGTTGCTGAGAAGCTGGCTGGCTGCTAGATTTGATTTCCAGACATTTAGGGTATGTCTAGACTACAGTTTTGTCGACAAAAATGGACTTTTGTCAACAAAACTATACCTCCGTCTACACTACCGCCGAGTTCTGTCGACATAACGTCGACAGAACTCGCAGTTTTGTCGACGGTGGTAAACCTCATTCTACGAGGAATAACGCCTTTTGTCCACAGAGTTCTGTCAACAGAAGGTGTTATTGCATCTACACTGTCCTTTGCGTCTACACTGTCATGTCGACAAAGCGGCTTGCTTTGTTGACAGAACTGGATGTAGTCTAGATGCTCTTTGTCGACAGAAGCTTTGTCGACAGTATCTGTCAACAAAGCCTCTGTCGACAAAAGCCTGTAGTCTAGACGTACCCTATCTGTCGACAAAGCCTCTGTCGATAAAAGCCTGTAGTCTAGACGTACCCTATCTGTCGACAAAGCCTCTGTCGATAAAAGCCTGTAGTCTGGACGTACCTTTAGAAGTACAAACACGAAAGGATGGCCTCCCTCCTCTCCAAGCCTGATGAGTCACATTTGCCAGGCTGAACCTCTGTGGTCTGGGACTCTCTGTTCCGACAACATCCAGCAGGACTACAGATGTTGCGGGACTAGAAAGCTCCAGTGACAGAGGTTGCCGGTGGCTCAGAGCAGAGCCGTCCGTCGGGGCCAGCGGGGCAGTGGAACCCACTGGGCATCAGAGTCTGCAGCTGGTGGGAGCTCCAGTGGGGTGGCAGGGCTGGTGAGGCTGGGGGGAGCTCCGGTGGGTGGGACTGGGAGCTCTGACAGGGCTGCCGCAGCTTGGGAGACTGGAGAGAAGATCCCAGTGGGGAGGCTGGCGCCTCCCTCCCAGATCTCCCCTGGTCCGGCAAACTCCCTTGTCTGGGACCGGTCAGGTCCCAAGGGTGCCGGACCAGGGAGGTCCAACCTATAGTAGTCTCTCTCTTTGGTCTCACAAACAAAAGTTTCAACCCAGCGAAGCACCTTTGGGTCAGCAACTAACCCAGATTCCAACCCACATCAATGATTACTGGCTACAAATGCAGTGTGTTTGCCTGTTTAAAGGGCCAGTATGCTCTCTAGTACCTTTAATTAGGTCCCAAAAGAAACCCAGGTGGGGGAGGAGGGTTGTTTTTTATGTTGGGAGCTGTGAGTCTTCAATCGCTATCCCTCTCACCTGAGAAAGACAGTCCTGACTGCTGGGCAGTGCTGATTTCCCAAAGACACGGTCAGGCCCAGGACGCGGGCGACCCCTTTTTTCAAAATGCAAAAATGGGACATGCCGCAGGAGCCCTGCTCACCTCCATGGCCCTGCCCCTTGCTCCTCCTCTTCCATCTGAGGCCCCTGGCCAGGCTGGAAGCTGGAGCTGAGCTATAGTAAGAGCCTGGGCCACTGTGGCGGAGCTCTGGACCCTCCACATGCCCTAGGTGGGGACCGAGGTGCCGAAGAGCAGCTCTCAGCCCATCTTCTGATCTAGAACATGCTGCCCAGGACAGGTGGATGATCCAAGACTCCAGGTTTTCCCACAGTGGCCTGGACTCCCTGAGTGGCTCTTACTACTGCCCAGTTCTGGCTTCTGAAGCCTTGAGGGTAGGGAAGTGGATGAGGAGGAGTGGGGCCTTGTCACGAGGGGGAACTAAGGACAAACTCAGCCTCCCTCCCCACCCTTCCACCAGAAAGAGGCTGCAGCCTCCCCTGAGACTCAGGCAAGCGTGGATTGGCGCGGCAAGGAATCCGGGACAAATGCCATCATGGAGTCATTCAGCCTGGGATCAGGACTTGAGAGGTACATTCTGCCCAGTTTGGGATGGGTGATCTCCCTACACATGAAGGGAGGGAGTGTGGGTGTAGTGCTTAGAATGGGAGTGCGGCATCCAAGATTCCTGAGAACTATTTCACACTCTGACACCAAGATGCAATGTGACCTAACACAAGTCCCCATCTCTCTCTATACCTCCATTTCCTCACATGCACATAAAGGTTCAGAAAAGGGCAACAAAAATGATTAGGAACAGGTGCCATATGAAGAGAGATTAAAAAGACCGGGACTTTTCCGTTTAGAAAAGAGGAGACTAAGGGGGGCATATGAGAGAGGTCTATAAAATCATGACTGGTGTGGGGAAAATGAATAAGGAAAAGTTATTTACTTGTTCCCATAACATAAGAACTAGGGATCACCAAATAAAATTAGTAGGTAGCAGGTTTAAAACAAACACAAGGAAGTACTACTTCATGCAATGCACAGTCAACCTGTGGAACTCCTTGCCAGAGGATGTTGTGAAGGCCAGGACTTTAACAGGGTTCAAAAAATAACTAGGTACATTATTGGAGGATAGATCCATTAGTGGCTATTAGTAGGAATGGTGTCCCTAGTCTCTCTTTGTCAGAGACTGAGAATGGGGGGTGGATCGCTTAATGATTTCCTGTTCTGTTCATTCTCTCTGGGGTACCTAGCATTGTCCACTGTTGGAAGACAGGATACCGGGCTAGATGGACCTTTGGTCTGACCCAGTATGGCCGTTCTTATGTTCTTTATTATTTTATCAGGTAGGATACAGAAGCCTGCAAGGAAAACAGAAGCTCCATTGGGGCTGGGACTGCATATAGAATGAGGGACGGCCCCTCACACAAAAATCTGTTATTGGGTTATTATTCCATTTTACAGATGGAAGCACGGGGAAAATAAACGACATGTGCAAGGTCACAGGAAACCTGAAGAGAAACCGGGAAATGAACACCAAGTTCATCCCATCCGACAGCTTAACCACAAGACTTTTCTCCTTCCCCTTAATAATATATTCAGCAGCTCCGTGGTGAGCTTGTGAGATGCAATGTGTGGAAAGGGCCCGAAGATCCTTAGCAAAATGCCGTGTTATTATAATGGACATTGTGACCTTAATATCCTATGCAGAAAGCCACAGTACATGTCAGAGAAACCCTTATTCCTGTCACGGCAGCAAAAATAATCCCTGCCGTCTAACCTAAATCTTGCTTCCGAGCATTATTACCAAATCATAAGCCTGCGTAGCACATTCTTTTTTAAAAAATGGATTTTTTTTGCATAAAAATCTGAGCAAGCTGTCGCAAAAATAATAACAGATGAAACATGTACACTGAACACATTGTTATTAGCTGAAATGGTTTGGCTTTCTTTCTGGGGTTTTTTTTTTTTTAGTCATGCTGTCTGCAAGCAAAACCAACCAGCTTCATTATGTATAATTTATTCTAGATTAGATCAAAGGAGCAGTTTATAGGGTTTTTTTTTAAACTTTTCTATTTTTTCAAATATATATTTATACATTTTTTTTCCACCTTCTCCTTTCTCCCTTTCTTTCGGGAACAAATGATAAATTATTCACTGTGCAGTGTAACAGAAGTGCACGTACAGAACTGGAAATAAAATCAACAGGCTCAGGAGATGGGGGAGGGGCGGTTGGAGGAGAAGGGTAGCACAGTGGAAGTGGGGTCTGAGGTAACATGGGAATGTGTGTAGGAATTGCTCAGTGGTCGTGGATGCTGGAGTTTGGTCCAATCAATGACCTTGTCACTCCTGTGCCTTTCCAGATCCAGCCTCGCAAGGCATTTCTAGAGGGACTGTCGAACCCCTGGAGCAAAGCAGTCAGAGCTAAGGAGGAGGGTGGTTATGGAGGACAGCGTCTGCATCACCTTTTGCATTCCAAGGGAAGAGATTTCTTATTTTTTTCATGCTTGACCTTGGGCCCACTCACGCCAATAGATATCGTGACAAAGCTCCTACCAGTGGTCACCAACCAGTGGATCAGGATCTACTGGTAGATCTTGGAGTCTTTGACAGGTGATCCTGACAGGTTTGGCCAGGAGACTGTCAAGTGCCGGCACTTCATCTGCCCCTCAGCACTGCCGTGCTGCTCCTGCCCTCTGCCTTGGACCTGCCCCTCAGCCCCGGGAGCCTCCTGCTTGCAGTGCAGGGTACAGAAAAAAGAGGAGGGGTTGCCCATCCCTCCACCCTGTACCCCATTCACAGAGCGGAGTGGGGACAGGGATGGAGAGAGTTATCTGGCTGCTTTTGGGAGTGGTGCAGGGCCAGGATAAGGGTGAACCTGCCTTAGTCTCACTGCACCACCACCCAGAAGCCACCTACGGTAATCAGTGCCCTGGATTCCAAACCCTGGCCCCAGTCCTGAACCCTTCCTGCACCCCAAATGCCTGCACTAGCCCTGAGTCCCCCCTGCACCCCAACTCCCTCCCAGAGTCAGCATCCTGAACCCACTCCTGCACCTCAACTCCCTGCCCCAGGCTCAGCTCAGAGCCCCGCCCACACACCAAATCCTTTCGCCCAAGAGCAGAGTCCGCATCCCCCTCCCCTGCACTCCAGCCCTCTGCCCCTAGCCTGATAAGAGTGAGTGAGGATGGGGGAGGGAGGATGGAGTGAGCAGGGGCGGGGCCTTGGAGATGGGGCGGGGCCTCGGAGAAGGGGCAGGAAGGAGGCGGCGGGGCAGCTGTGTTTGGGTTTGAGGTGGATCCTGGCTTGCACTTAAACTCAGAAAGTGATCTCGTGCTTAAAAGCGTTGGAGACCCCTGTCCGACTCGAACGTGGGGGGTCTGCACTTCCAGATGGATGACTCGCCTCAGAGGCTCATAGCAGCCCCCCATGTAGGCACCACACCTAGGGCAACAGCTTGATGTTTGCTGAGCTACTTCCATCATGGGCCAGCACGAGGTACAGAAGTCAACTCCATAGTCAACTCCATAGTCAACTCCAAACCCAACTCCATAGTCTCAGTGGACCCCCTCAAATGCTACAGAGCTGGGTAACCCCTTTCTTTTTCCAGTCTTTTCCCTGAGTGGAAATGGGGAAGTGGGTGTTGGAGGGAACCCGGGTCTACCCGCTACTCTGAGAGCCAGCCCAGGGCCCGGAAATAGCAGCTGCCTATAAAAGTCCCCAACACCAACTGCGAGACAACTACAACCCCCCTCGGCTACTTCCCCACACCTTCCCCAGCACCTTTCTTCTCTCAGGCTCTTCCTCCTAGTATCCACTGGCGCTTGCTCCTCCTGGACCCTCTGCAGCCCTCCCTCCCTCCTCTCAGCTCCTCGCATATCCCTCTGGCTGACCCTGTCCCAGGACGTTTCCATTCATTTCAATGGGCGTTGGATCAGTATTGCAGAATGCCCTTGCTGATGTGACAAGGCAGCTGTGCACCTTGCAGGACTGAGCCCCTAAACCTGAGTCTAGGTTGCCCCCCAGCAAGTTACACGGTCAGTTTGACTTTGCTGGTTCAAACACAGGTTCTGCTGGGATGGCTCCTTTTTGGTGAGGCTGGGATGGACGTTCATCTGTGCTCTGGAGGGTAACAGCAGCGGAAGGAATTATTTGCCACCCTTTTCTAAACGTGGCGGAGACTTCGCTACCTTACACCAAAGGATCTCACCGCTATCAAGAAATACTCATTAAATAAGTGTCCCAGAACCCACAGCTGGTGAGGTTAGACAAGGGCTCATACCCCCCACTTTATTGATGGGGATGCTGAGGCAAAAAGAGGTGAAGTGATTTGCCCAATGGCACGACACCAAGTTGGTGACAAACCCAGGGAAAGAACGCAGGGATGTGGATTCCCATTCTCCTGCTGGGACTAGAAATCTTCATCGCTCTTGTCAAGAAGACACCCAGCAGAAACATTGGTCTTTCTTCTTTTTTCTTCTGAGATGTTCCCTGCTGTATCACAGAGCTTCGTAGCAACTTGCTTATTGCTGCAGGGGCAACGCAGGCAAAAATGAAAGGGAGAACAAAGGGGACAGAAAATGGTTGAGATGCAGAAGGCTAACTGGCTAGATTTGCTCTGGAAGGTTTTAAAACGATATTCGTTGAATGTTGGAGCCAAGACTTCCATATGTTTGAGGTTCCTTGATCTTGGCTAGCTGGCTTTCCTTTAACACTTCTGCCCCCCAAATTCAATAGAGTGTATTGGCGTTATTTGTGTTAGAGAAGTGTTTGGGAATCCCTGTCAAGGACCAGAGCTCTATTGGGTGAGATGTGGCAGATGTGTAACAAAGAAAATTTCTGACCCAGAAAGCTCATAATCACATGACGGACAGGAGGACAAAACAGACACATAGGACAGGAAGCTGAGGCTATGTGAAGAGCAGAGTTAAGGGGAAGACTGCAGTTTGTCGATTGCCTGTGCACCTTCGAAAACCAGTTTGGAATTTCTCCTCCCATATGCGACTGTGAGATACGTGACAAAACAGAGGAATAAGAAATTCCCTGGGCTAGTCATATTTCAGATCCCACATCAGGTGTGCGACAGGGTGGACAGCTCAGAGTGTAGGCTGGATGGCAGACCCAGCTGAAGCCCAGATCTGGCAGCTGAAGACCTGCCCTGGTGGGCTCTGGTGAATTGCAGAACCCTGGACAGGGTGCTGCAAGGACTTTGAGATACAGTAATTACTCGTTTAACACGTGCCCGCTTAACACGTTTTCGCGATAGCACGATTTTTTTTAGGGAACGTTTTTTGAATAACACGACCGTCCCCAAAATAGCATGGAAGTGCTCCGGTCAGCTGCTTTCTTGGCTGGGCTGCTGTGAGCTGCACGTGCGCTCGTGGCTCCAGCCTGCACTTGCTAGCAGCCGGCTGCTGAGCACAGGCAGCTGCCTTGGGACCGGGACATAAGGTTGGGGGAGAAAGGGGACTGGGTTACAGCAGGGAGGGGAGGTGTTTGGCTCTGGGGAGGGGAAGAGAAGGGGAGAAGAGGGGAAGGGGATTGGTTTGGGAGTATGCCCCTGTGACGGGTCTGCCGGGACCTGCACTGCGTCCAGTGAGGTGGGTTCAGCGGGGAATGGTGCCGCAAGCGGCAAACCCTCCGCCGCTTTGCAGGGAGGGGGGGGAAGCCCCGCGCAGCCGTTCGGGCACCTCGCCCCCTCTCCTCCACCCCCACTTGCATCCCGCATAACACATTTTCACTTAGCACGATCATTTTCTGAAACGTATCTACCGTGTTAAATGAGGAATTACTATAAAGACCTGAAGGAGGGTAAGGACTGAGTAGATTTTTTGGAGAAGTGGCTGGGGGCCAAGTAGCAGTGAACTGTAAGGACTTTAGCGGGCAACTGGTATTTACAGGGTCCTTGGGCCAGGACCCAGAGGAGCGGGTGGGCCTGGGTTCCTCCCAACCCCCTAGTAGCTATTCAAGCCGACAGGAAAGAAGCCTAGTCCTAGATGATGCAGAAGATATGGCATCCCTCTGCTCCCAAAGCCAGTCATGGGAGTGGGAGCTTGTGGACACATGTCCTCAGCCAGAAGGGGGTGCTCAAGAGAAGGTGAGCCCTCTACAAGGTGCTACATAGGGAACCCAAGAACTAAGGTGCCAGATACAGCCGGTAATTAACCTAGTGCTAGTCTTGTGTGCCACCTGTAAGAGTGGCTGGTCTGAGAGGCCTCAGACAGAGGAGAAGCAAGAAACTCAATGCAGTCCTTAGGGGTATTTTGGCTGCAACACTTGCAGGAAATCAGTGAGGCAGCACAGGAGTTTGTGAACGTCAGTGGGGCTGGGAGTCAGCGTACAGACGCTTTGTGGCCAGATACCATGTGTTGTGTCCTCCGCACCACAGGTGTGCAAGGGCACTCTGTAGACAAATAAACAATGACAGGCCCCTACCCTGAAGAGCTTACAACTAAATGAAATTGAGCACAGCAAAGAATGGCAACGAACGAGAACGGGGTTGGGGGAGGCGGGTGGACTAGGGCAAAAGGCTACACCAGTGAAAGATCCTGAGATGAGATCACGACTACAAATGCATCTTTAAAATATTAAAAAAAAGAAGGTGACCGTTCAAAGGGCATGGGCCCTTCATTTGAATGTAGAGACAGATTGTTAAAGGATATTGTAATGCTTATCTTTTACATTCAAAATTCAGCCTCCCCCCCCCACCCCAGGATGGCTGGAAAACCTGTAGAATTATTGTTTCATGGACATGCTTTGACTCTGGCAACAGCTCACCACAAACACCCAGGGCCAGTCTGTACCGATGCATCTCTCCCATCAGCCTCATTACTCCACCTCCGAGGCAGAAGCTGTGTCCATGGGAGATATTTTCCTGCCGACTTAGCACTGGTGCGGCCAGCACTTAGGGGGTACGTCTACACTGCAACATTATTTCGAAATAACGTAGTCCGCATCTACACAGCAGGCAGTTATTTCGAAATAATGTCAAAATACTCTCAAGCAGGAGGACTCCTTACTCCGACTCCTGTAACCCTCATTGTACGAGGCGTAAGGGAAGTCAGGGGAAGAGTGCTCTATTTCGAAATAGGTGCTGTGTAGATGCTCCCAATTTCGAAATAAGCTATTTCAAAGTAAGCTACGCAATGGATGCAGCTCAATTTGCATCGCTTATTTTGAGTTAAGCCCTGCTGTGCAGGTGCACCCAGGTTGATTTTGCTATGCTCAGTGCCAAAGGGTGTTTTTTCACACCTAGGAGTGATGTAAGGTACATCAATTTAAGCGGCAGTAAAGCTAATCCCTCCGAAACACCATCTCCTTTTCCCAGAGAGGTGTGTTTGCTGAGCATACAATGGTCCCGGCTTGCTTCGAATCAGCTCCACCACAGACTAACTTCGTGCCATCTGTGCACAGGCTCCTAAATTAAGCCACTGGACAATGAGTCTAGAAATCTGGGTTCGCTCCCCCAGAGTGCCCCAGATTTCCCGTGTGACCTGGGGCAAGTCACCTGGGCTCATGGTCATTTATACCAACTTGCAACGTGATTGGTTCCCTGGGAAATGTCGCAAGTCGGGGGCGTCGTAACTCGAACCCTCATTGACAATAGGCGCCATGTAAGTCGGGGGGGTTCAGCCCCTTCCACATTTTAAAAAATAGTTGTGAGTGTGGGGGGGGGTCGCAACTCGGGTGGTCGCAACTCAGGGGTTTCCTTTACAGGCCGAGGAATCTCCCCTGGGTCTCAGCTCATCCATCAAACAGGATCCTAATGCTCCTCTATCTCAGAGGGGTGCAGACAGATTCCATTAATGTTTATGGGTATTCAGTGACAGGTAAGAAGGCAGGTAGAAAAGACCCCATTGAAAATTCCCGGGCTTCTCAACAGCACAGCGTGTCTCGGTTAGCATAAAGTACTTTAGGGGTCTTCTTGGATCCTATGGCATGTGTTTGTTATAGCTGGTGCAGGCCAATTTATTACACAGCAATGTCCTTTTGAAAGCTTCCTCCTGAGAAGCAGACAGCTTGCCGGCACTGTAAAAAGCTAATGCTAATTTAGGAGGAAGCTGATCTAGGGAGGCATCTGCCTGCTTAAACTATCATAATACCTAACCCACTGCAGTATTATATTTAAGAATTACCCACTTCGACGAGCACCGCCTGCAGCAGACAGACAGCGCCAGTGATGTATAAACTCCACCAGCACCCACTAAAATAGGACTGCAGCAGCATGGAAAATCAGGGAGTGAACACGCAAGCAAACAAACAGACTGAGTGCCCTGCGCTCAGCATTAACAGCGGAGAGCTGAAAGATAGAGGAACCTCTGTCTATTCTAAATCTCTTTAGATGCCTCTTTATTCTAAATCTCTGTTAAAACTTGATTCCCTGCTATAGCGTGGCATAAATATTCCTGCTTTTCCGTGGAGGTTGGTGACTCACCTCCTTCACTTGCTCTTTGCACCACCATGGAGGGAGCCATGATCAGATGTGGCAACCACACAAAAGTGATGGATCCTAAAAGTGCCCTTAGTAACTAACAACGAGCAGTCCTATGTCAACTTAGAGACTAATAACTTTATTAAGTCATGAGATTTTGTGGGTAAAACTCACTTCCTCAGATGTGTTGGAGTGGAAATTACAGAATCCAGGGTATACTTCATTAACACTGGTCCTACAATTGACAGGTAACTTCTTTTGCTGTTATATATACCCTGGATTCTATAATTTCCACTCCAACACATCTGATGAAGTGAGTTTTACCCATGCAAGCTCATGATCTAATAAATATATTAGCCTCTAGGGTGCCACAGTACCATTCATTGTTTTTAAAGTTACAGACTATCATGACTACCCCTCTGAGACTTAGTGTAATGGGGGTCACTCACCTCATGCAAGCAGCCCCCATTTTGGCTGCATGCTTGTGGCAGCCCTCCTGCAACCCAGTTCTCCAGCCCTGTCTGAACCTCTTGAGCTCCAAGGGGAAACTGCCTCACTCTGGCTTAAGAGTTTCCTTTTAACTGGCTTGCTGGGCCCTGATTGGTCACATCCTTTGTGCCACTCTATCTTTCCTGGAGGACTTCTCTATGGTTTGCTGGGTGGAGTGTGGCAAGGCCACAAACCTCCAGCAGGGGGTTTTGGGGCCTGGTCCACCCCATCACACTTGGTAACTAAGGAACCACACAAGTGCTAGATGGGCGGGAGCTAGGGGTAGTAACACATGAGCCGTTTGTGCCACTCCAGGACATGCCATCCAGTGATCTCAAGCAGGGGTTTAAGTGGACTGATGGGGGAGCGCTCTTCATGCCAGGCAAGGAGAGGGCGAGCTGTGTGGGAATGTCGCTTATCCAAGCTAGGGAGAAGAGGCCCGAGAGCAATGCTGCTCCGCTCTCCAGTGCTTTAGCCCCTGATCTCAAGCCCTTAAGGGTACGTCTGCACTGCAGTTGGACACTCACAGCTGGGCTCAGGCAAAGGGGCTGTTTAATGGCAGACTTGGGCTGCACTGTGAGCTATGGGACTTCCTGGGTCCTGCAGCCTGGGCTTCAGCCCAAACCCAGATGTCCAGCTGCTGGTTTTCAATTGCAGTGTAGACATGCCCTTGGGCACGAAGAATGAATGAAGTCTCACAAGCCCTCCATGAGGTGGGGCGGCATCATCCCCCATTCTGTACAGATGGTGAAACTGAGGCACGGGCAGGGGAGCTGACTTGCCCTGGGTCACCGAAGAGCTCCATAGCAAAGCAGGGGGACAGAATTTATACTTGGCTCCCACTCTGGTACTTTCGCTGCCAATGCCAGCCCTCCAAGATGGACGGTGGTTGGGTCAATCCGTTTAATTGTCACGAGCTGGATTCAATCTCTTCAGGGCTTGAGTTAAAACCTCAGTGAAACTGATGTGTGGAACCTGACAGGCAGAGCCATCCATAGGACAAATTGGGGCAGCAGCCCCAGGCCCCACGCTTTCAGGGGAGCCGATGGCGGCTGCCCCAATTGTCCCATGGAGGAGGGATTCGGGGGATTACAGGGGCCTGGTGCAGGGTGACAGCAGGGGTCACCTCCCTTGCACTCACCAGGTGGGCGGTAGGAGCTGGAGCGGCCTGGCAGCTCGTTCGGCCCTGCCACGCTGCCCTCTCTTAGCCTGTGGCACTTGGCTTCTCCGTGGTGGCGGGAAGCAGAGAGCTCTAGCCCCAGGGCGCTCCATTTCCCACCATTGCAGAGAAGAGGGATGCAACAGGCCAGGAGAGTGTGGCATGGAGGGATGGAGCAGTCTGCCAGGCCACTCCAGCTTCCGCTGCCCGCATGGTGAGTGTATGGAGGGTGGCCCCTGCTGTTGCCCCACTGCAGGCTGCCATAATCCCCCAGGCCCCGTTGCTCAGGGCGGCAGAGCAGGGGCGGCGCTTGTGGAAGGGGTGTAGTGGGGGCAGGGCCTGCCATAAGGGAGTGTGGGGGGGAATTCCCTGGGCCATGCACCTAGGGCACCACAGGGGGTTGCCCCCGGCCCCACGCCCAGGGACACCCCTGCCTACAAGGCTAATGTGCTTCCTTGCCTATAGATATACATTTTCATATTCATTTCCTATTTTCTTATGGCTTCGATTACTTGTTTTATTATAATAATTTTAGAGTTTGGTTGCAATGCTAGGAGCCTACAGGCCACATCCTGGAAGCAGAGCTAAAGCAAAGCTAGGTCTGGGACCTTTCACCTAGCTAGCAAAGTCAACATGCATGTCTTCAGGATCTTTCACTGAGCTAGGTAGTCATAAGCCAAAGCAACAGATGTGACAATACGTCGAGATCAACGATAGACTGACCTCTCGGGAAAAGACACCTCACACAAGCAAGGGGAGGAAATACAAACAAGGAGCAACGGTAACATGCCCCACTGAACATGCGTCAGACATAACGGTGACAGGTAAAAGTAGCATCCCAGCTGGAGGGCAGTGGGAGAAGAGCTGTCGTCCTCGGGAGGTGCCGGAATGAGGGCCACTGGTAAGGATGAGGAAGATGATGCAGAACACTTCAGGCTGTTCCAGAAGGATTGGTGTGAGGAGAGTGAAATATAGATGTACGTTCTCTATCTATGTTGTGAAGCTGGGGCTGTGTGTGACTGTGCTAAATGCATTAATTAAACTATATCTTATATGTTTGAGAGAGTTTGCCTGTCTATGAGCGAACAAGCCTGTTGTTCAAGAGCTCCTCCTATAACGGTAACAGCTAGGACCCCCAAATTCGGTAGGCAGCTTCCTCTCATCATACCCTAAAGCAAGGGCAGGGTTTGGTTGTGTGCATGGGGGGGCTGAAGCTCCCTCACCCCTGGTGAGTACAGGGACACAGACCATACAGAAAAGAGACAGAATCACCAGGCAGGTGAATGAATGAATGCCCCGGCCCTGAGCCTCCACCCCCAGATGCCCTTTGTGGGGGTGCTGCACCTCCCCCACCCCCATTCAGACAGAAACATTTTGCTGGCTGTTCCCCTTTGTCAGGGAGTGAGGGGAAAGTGCCCAGTTTTCTGCATTCCTCACTTGGCTGGGATGTGCAGGGGGGCAGAAAAACCTGGACTTGCCCCAGCTGGGTGATGTGCACACCTCCCTTGGCTGGGCCTGCAGCAGCTGCCACGGAGAGGCGCTTCTCACCCGGCCCCAAGCTGCTGCGATGAGGGAGGGCTGGGGGGCTCCTCTCTCCCCAGGACAGCCTGCCTACTGCACACCCCCTCCCCAGCCCCACCACAGAGCAATGATTTAAACGAAGAAAAACAAAAATTAATTGAGGGAAGGACCTGAGCAACGCCGGGTGAATCTTCCGGTTTGTAAATATACAAGACTTCCTCGTGTGAATGTTGAAATTGTGCACATCAGAATTCTCAACCGTAGAATAATTTAAATACTAGGCCTGATCCTGGGACAAGAACCTTTCAGCCCTCAGAGTAAGAACTGGAAATTCATAAGCAAGCTGTACAATTGGTGCGCAATCTGAAGATCAGGCAACACCCTTATTGTCAGAGGGATATAAAAGACAGTTAAGAGGCCAGACCCAAAGGGGAAAACTCAGTCTGCCCAAACCCAAACACCAGATGGGCAGAGAATTTTGTTCTGACCAGGTAGGAGTTTGTGTCTGTGTGTTTGTGAGAAAGACAAGTGAGGGGTGCAGACATGTGAAAGAATGAGGCTGCAAGCAGAGAGGGAAGGCCAAGCAACAGCCTATGAGCATACTGGGACCCTGCGAAAAGCCTAGAAAAAAGCGAAAGGTCAAGGAGCCCTGCCTGAGATAAGTTGGGCCTGTGAGCTAAGAAATGGCTCCTTTTTCCCTTGGATCCTCCTGCCGTTGCATAAGATAGACTTTTGTACGTTCCCTGTAAGGACTGCCTCAAAGTGATTACTAGACTCCACCAGCAACTTGGAATATCCCAAGAGCCCTGCACTGTGACTAGCTGCTCAGGGGAAGAAGAAAAAAAAAATGGACCAAACCTCCTGTTAAGACTCAAATGGATGTTTACATTTCTTTGAAAAGGTTTAGAAAATGTGGCCAACTGATTTAAAAAATCATGTGGTGTTTTCCTAATCTCCTGCCTTTCTTTTGCTTACAGTCAGGGTTGGAAGCTTCTGGGGATAAGACCTTAGAAATACCACAGACCACTAGAAGGGGAATTGCCTGATGCCCGCAAGAAAGGCTATTCCCCAGCATTCCCGACCCAACTGGGAGAGGGACATCTTCTGAGGGGCCTTTTTTCCATGACATTTCCAGCCCAACCTGGGTCAGGTGCACAGAGGAAGACGCCAACTCTTTTGGGACTTGCCCATCAATTAGTATAACATGGACCTCTCCCCCCAGAAGATTCACTGGGGTCTTTGAAGGAATGTGCACCACGTACTGCCAGGCCGAGCTGCGCCCCAAAGGTGAGGCATTGTGCTTGCGGAAGGGTGGTGGTAAGCTGTTTCCAAGAAGATCATCCTTTAATGTTAAAAACAATTAGGGTACGGCTAGACTACAAGTTTTTGTTGGAAAAAGGCACGCAAAATGCCCTTTTTTTGGCCCGTTTAGATTGGGCCAAATGTTGGAAAAAAACCCTCTTTCGGAAGCCCTCTTCTTACATAAGAACATAAGAACATAAGAACGGCCGTACCGGGTCAGACCAAAGGTCCATCTAGCCCAGTATCCTGTCTGCCGACAGTGGCCAGCACCAGGTGCCCCAGAGGGGGTGGACCGAAGAATGATCAAGCGATTTGTCTCCTGCCATCCCTCTCCAGCCTCTGCCAAACAGAGGCCAAGGACACCATTTTATCCCTGGCTAATAGCCTTTTATGGACCTAACCTTATGGTTCTTCCTCATAGAACAAGGAATACAGGGGCTTCCAAAAGAGCGCGTTTGCTCTTCTGCAAAAAAAAAAGTGGAAGAGCAAATGTGTTCCCTGGACGTGGCAGAGTTATATTGGGATACCTCTGGTATCCCGAAAAATCCCGCAGTCTCGCCGTACCCTTCGAAGTCCTGGGGCACCTTAGCCACTAACAAAAATATCTATGGTATCATGAGCTTTCGTAGGCAAAACCCCACTTCTTCAGCTGAGCTGGAGTGGAAAAAAGGGGAACCCAGCATTTATAACAGAAAAAGAAGCGAGAGAGAGCAATGGGGGAGGGAGAAAGAGAGAGTACCTGTCAATTGCAGTGCCGGTGCTGATGAGGCTAATTGAGTGGGTTGGAAGGGACCATTTGATGCGGACTAAGCTATCTAAAGGTTAAAGAACCCAGAAATCCAGCGGAGATAATTTATCTTAAAGACCATAATCAACCAAGCAACAAGGCCATTAGGTCTAATTCTGGCTCCTACGTAGTTCAGATCTCTCCCTGGGCATTTATCCCGTGCTTCTTCCAGCAGTAATCTGAGCACTGACGGAAGCAGATTTGGATGATGAGTTGCACCCTTTTAGCTCAGGATCACGTAAGTGCCGGAACTAGGGGTGCAGGAGGGCGGCGGGGTGTGTGTGTGTGCTGTCGTACCTCCTGGCTTGAAGTGTTTCCCATCCTATGCAGGTTTTACAGCATGGTTCAGTGGCTTTCAGCACCCCCGCTCTGCAAATTGCTCTAGCACGCCCACTAGGTGGAACATTACCAGAGCTGCAATCCATTTGGTCTCAGATGGAGAATTCCTGGGGACCAAAAGCCTTCTTCTTACCCAGATCTCCAGAGATCAGTGCGAACCCCACATTGCCACCTGAAAGCAAACGCTAAATGCTGCTCGACCTCTACCAGCACCAGGGTTCTTTCTCCATTTCCAAACCTTTGCAGCTGGCTCCTGGTTAAGTGAACAGTGCGGGCCAAACGTGGCCCGCTGCAGTGGCTCGTCGTTAACGGTTGGGTAGCAGATTCTCACAACAAAACTGATGCCCCATCTGAGAGCCACATGGATCACTGAGCTCTGAACTATCTGACAGGAATCTGATGTGCTTTCCACTGGTATGTCTTTCAGAAATTGCTTCCAAGATGCCACTGCAGCCGGCATATGGCTAGCAAGGAGCACATGCGGAGGAACAGGGTGCGTGGCTCCATAGAGCCACTGTGACATACAAGACAGCGTAAGTGGAGCTGTCAAGATTAGGCAGATCAGTTCTGGTGGGACAATTGGCCTTAACCTTTGATGCTTTTTTACACTTAAGACCATAAGAACGGCCATACTGGGTCAGACCAAAGGTCCATCCAGTCCAGTATCCTGTCTGCCAACAGTGGCCACTACCAGATGCCCCAGAGGGAGGAAACACAACAGGTAATCCTCATGTGATCCCTCCCCTGTCACCCATTTCCAGACAAACAGGCTAGGGACACCATTCCTACCCATCCTGGCTAATAGCCCTTGATAGACCTAACCCCCATGAATTATTCTAGCTCTTTTTTGAACCTGTTAAAGTCCTAGTCTTCACCACATCCTCTGGCAAGGAGTTCCACAGGTTGACTGTGCACTGAGTGAAGGAAAACCTCCTTTTGATTTCATGTGTCAGACCTGAAATATAGAGCAGCACATTCATTTTTAGTTTTCACCTGAGTCAGGATTCAAATCTAGGACTTTAAATCTAATGTCCCATTGTGCCAGCTATCTCCTTCCTCCTCACACAGCCTTGTGATGCAAATGCATGTAACAGGACCAGAGGGACCTCTGAAATAACAAACAGATTGGAGGATGGTCTTGTGACTAAGGTATAAGCCTTTTCACCAAGCGATCTAGATATTTTTGTGACTGCCTTGCTGTCAGACTTTGGTTGAATCCACCTCTCTGGGATTGAACTCAGATGCACCTGTTTCAAAAGCACAGGCTGCCACCATTCCGGGTTAAGGGGAATCACCATTAGCTAAGAGTAGTATTGGGCCTATGCAACACAGTTCTTATTCTGTCTCACCAAAGGCAGGACACACAGGAAGCCCTCACCATCTGTGGTTTCACTTTTCACGGTTTTGCCCATTCACACTGCGCTGCACGGCACCAGCCCAAGCATACGATGCAACGTGCCAACGCTTTTTCAGTGCATTCTGATAAAAAGTTATGATCGGTAAACTAAGGCATACTCTTAATTATGGCACCATGGTGACAGTGGTAAAGAGGCTAAAAAGAGGGGAAAGAAGATGACTGTAAGCTAGAAAGCCGAATTATTGGATACTCCTGCAAGGGGTGATCGCGCAGCCTCACTAGCTAGAATGTACAGCATTAACGAGCCTACCGTGCATTAAATTAAAAAAAGGAGACAGACATAAGGGACAGTGTTGCTGCAAGTGAACCCCAGGGCACTAAAAGGAAAGAATAAGCAAAGTTGGCCGGCTTTTTGGTGGTCCAACAGACAGGCTTGGGTCACAGCTGGTATAAGTTTGGACTGGTTCCACAACTGTGTTGTCCATGAGGCGGAAAAATATCTAGGGTCCAACGGGCTACCCTTCAAAGTGCTACTCATCTTGGAAAATGCCCCAGGCCACCCACAAACCACTCTGCGATTTGCCCATCCTGACGTGAAAGTGATTGTCCTGCCACCTAACACAACGTCTCACGTCTAGCCTCGTGGCTAGTGTGGGATTGCTACTTTTAAAGCCTGTTCCACCTGGCACACCTTCACTGAGATTCGTAATGCACAGATGACACGCTCGATCTCTGGAAGCTCTGGAAGGACTACTACACGGCTAATGGCATCACGTACAAAAGAGTCAACTCATGAAACAAAATCATCAACCACCACGCTTGTTGGAGGAAGTTGTGGAAGGAAGCTCTCAATGGCTACGTCTAGACTGCATTCTTCTGTCGACAGAGGGATGCAAATCAAGCACATCAAAATTGCTAATGAAGCAGGGATTTAAATATCCCACACCTCATTAGCATAAACATGGCTGCCACTTTTTTTCAAAACGGAATTTTTTCCAAAAAAACCCGGCAGTCTAGATGCGGATCTATCGAAAATAAACTCTTTTTTTCAACAGATCCCGTATTCCTCAAAAAAATGAGGTTTATAGGATCAGTTGAAAAAGGCTTTATTTTCGACAGATCTGCATCTAGACTGCCGTTTTTTCGAAAAAACTCCATTTTGAAAAAACCAGCAGCCATGTTTATGCTAATGAGGTGCCAGATAGTTAAATCCCTGCTTCATTAGCAATTTCGATGTGCTTGATTTGCATCCCTCTGTCAACAGAAGAATGCAGTCTAGACGTAGCCAGTGATACCATGGATCTCCCCACTGACATGTCGATAAAGAGATCCAGAGGATTGTGAGAAGGGCCCATGACATTGGAGGGGAGGGGTTTGAGAAGATGGAGGAATCGGAGGTTGAAAAACTGATTGCATTGCACAAGGAAAGTTGGGAAAATTGAAGCAGCAACGATGGCACATCAGGGAATTTTTACGGAGTTAAAGTCTAAAGAGCGTCCTGTCACAATGTTCCTTTGGAACCCATCCCTGTTAAACCTCCCTCCCATCCAGGAGAAACAGTAATGATTTTTCAGGGAGCACATTCACAGTGAGGTTTTGGGTGATTAGTTTTGAAGTCAAAGTTGTTTGTTGGCTGTATTCTTTTTGTGTTCAAGTTTGGCTGGAAATCTCTTGTTTTGAAGGTGAAGTTGTTTGTTGCCTGTGGAACAGCAGGTAATAAAACACAAGTTAGCATTATGTTTTGGACAGTGTATTGCGCCCAGTATTCATGGATTTCGTCCTTCGCAGTGATCTCACAAACTGGATGGTAAGGGCTTCCTGGACTCATCAAGCTATCCTTGCGGAGGTAGAGTTTTACAGAGCCAATAAGAACAGAATTCTCACTCCCTTGCTGGTGTGGGTTCAATTAAGCTCAAGTGACTCAATCATGTAAAAACTCAGTTCTTCGCGGCATTTCTAATTCACCTCCCGACTCTTAACGATCTTTGCTCAAACACAACAACCTCATGCCTGTTTTATTTTCCCTACTGCATTTGCTTGACTCTGTCTCGTGAAACAATGGAGAGAGACTATTTCAATAAACAGACAGTCTCCTTTTGTGCTGGCTGTAACTCTGCCTGTAGACTTTCGCTGCATACAAAAGGCATCTCGCTTGCTGGCACTGATGAATGGGGATCTAACATTTTTTTTTCTGTTACATTTTGTGCATGCAGAGTAACCAGGACGACAATAATTGGGAGCGGCACAAGGAAGTGACATTATTTGAAGCGCAGCAAAGCTTCTTCTGGCCTTTAAGTGAGATATATTTCAGTGTAACGTTAACAGAACAGGCAATCCCCGGTATTCGCATTAAAGTGAGAACAAGTCCTTGAAGAAGCAATTTAATTGCTCTGCCTCAGGGAAAGTACCCTTGCCCGCCCTTCCTTTTCTGGCCAGAGGGAGCTCCTTCCTGACACCGCTACCATCACCACTGGCAAGACTCCCTGACTTAGATAGCACTTTTCACTCCCCCCATGGACTCCGTGTTCATAACTAGTCCCCAAAACTGCATGTACAGAACCTGCAGTGGCACACACAGCAACACTTATGAATGAAAATGGCTACTTGCATGGGCAAATGAAGACTTTCGTGAGCAGTTCAGGTGGCCAGTTTGGAAGTCAGCCTTTCAGTGCAAAAGGTTGGAGGGGGAACAAAGGCAGGGGTGGGGTGTATCTGGCCCAAGGTTGCTGAACAGCTCAGTGGCTATCCCAGGAACAGGAAATGTCTACACTGCAGAGTTGTTCCAAGAAAACGGCCATTTATCCAGAAAAACTACACTTACGTCCACACTGCAATTGAGTTCTTTCAACAGAAAGTCGAAAGATCGCAGGGGGGGTTTCCGACAGCAGTGAATCCCTTTCTACAAGGAAGAAGCCTTTTTCCAAAAGAGCTCTTTCGGTAAAAGGCGCGTGTGGACGAGGAAGAGGGATATTTTTCGAAAGAAGAGGCCTCCAGGAAAAAGCACAGGTGCCCTGTTGGCCACTCCGTCCTCAGCAATCAGAACTGAAATGCGAGATAGCGTCCAATGAATGTGGATGCTATCTTTCGAAAAGCACACTGCTTTTTCGTTGTGCTTTTGCTGTGTAGACTCTCTCTTTCGGAAGATGTTTTTCTGGAAGATCTCTTCTGGAAAAGCTTCTTCCAAAAGAAGCCTGCAGAGTCTAGGGCTACGTCTACACTGCAGGCTTCTTGCACAAGAACTGTTTTGCACAAGAATTCTTGTGCAAAAGGTCTTCCGCGTGCGTCTACACTGCCATGCACTTTTGTGCAAGAGATGTGCTTTTGCTCACGAGCGTCCATGGCAGTGTGGACACTCTCTTGCGCAAGAAAGCTCTGATGGCCATTTTAGCTATAAGACTTTCGTGCGCAAGAAATCCATGTTGATCGTCCACACTGCCTTCTTGAGCAAGAGCTCTTGTGCAAAAAGGCTTATTCCTTGTAGGGAGAGGAATAACTCTTCTGCAAGAAGCCCACTTTTCCGACGCTGTACTGTAAATTTACTTGCACAAGAATGTGTGGGCAGTGTAGACGCTCTGCAAGGTTTTGTGCAAGAACAATTGTTCTTGCGCAAAAAGCCTGCAGTGTAGACATAGCCCATATGTAGCCTGAGTATTGTTGCAAAATCCAACTCCCCTTGCGCTCTGTTCAGTGCACAAGCCCCTAGAGGCGGCAGAGGAGTGTATGTGGTCGGGCAGCATGTTCATCATGGAACAAGTAGTTAGGCACATTAGGTATTCCAAACGTGAGCTGCGTTGCTCAGTCATGTGATGCTGTTTCTGCTCCCTGGCTGGATGAGCAGAACTCACAGAGTCTGGTCTCTGGTTGAAATGCTCCCATTTGCTCATTCGGAATTTGTCAGGAAGTGTTTCGGGGCCCAGCAGTAGGGAGGAATGACCCTGAGACAGCCTTGGTGGAGCGACATCTTCACGCGTCCCCTCATGTGGGACTCTCCTCTGCTGCCATCCCAGTCAAGGAAAAAGGAGATTTAAACTGGTCCACAAAATCTGTGGCTGATTCTCCAGCTGCCCACCCATCCTCGGAAGGGAGAATGCTTCTGCATCGCAGCTCAAGCGCAGAGATCGTTTCCACAACACTCTTGCCTTCTAAGCGCGTACAGCCATGGAAAACTCACCTGACTGTCAGGCGGATCGCCGTTGGTCAATTGACAGATTGCACAGTGTGCATCAGCCTGGGGCAACATGTTTGGTGAGTCTGTTCCCAGAGGCTCAAAGGTCACGCTGTGCCTTCGGTGGCCTGCACGTAGACTTCTGCCGCATCACATCCAGGATACGCAGCCCTCAGGTTTTCATTACCGAATGCATTGCACAAGGAAGGCAGCATGTGCTCAGGCCTGATCTGCCGCTACACGAACACGTGGGATGTTGTGTGTGCTTCGGTAGGATTTCATGCATGTAGGGTCAGTCTAGCTTGGAGGTGTTACAGAAGGCTCACTGTGGCTTCAATCCATGCAACAGACATGTAAAATATATGAGGAGATCTCAGACTATTTCCCTAAGTGGGTGGTGAAGCACTGGGATGGGTTCCCTAGGGAGGGGATGAAATCTCCATCCTTAGAGGTTTTTAAGTCCTGGCTTGACAAAGCCCTGGCTGGGATGATTGAGTTGGGGTTGGTCCTGCTTTGGGCAGGGGGTTGGACTTGGTGACTTCCTGAGGTCTCTTCCCACCTTATGATTCTAGGATCTCAATGGTGATATCTGAGGCTATGTCTACACTGCACAGTTATTTCGGAATAAGCTATTCCAGAACAGTTATTTCAAAATAGCACGTCTACACTGCAGGGAAGCCTCAAAATTAGTCCAAGTCAGGCTTCCCCAATGTTATCTCGATTTAGAGCCCCAGGAGGAATAATTTAGAATGACCCTGGTGAGGGGCCATGTCGAAATAGCAGCACTGGAGTGTCTACACAAGCCTTATTTCGAAATAGCTATTTCAGAATAGGCATTTTTCGTAGAATGAGGTTTACAGAAGTCGGAATAAGCCGTCCGTTATTTCAAAATTATTTTGAAATAATGGAATTGCTGTGTAGATGCTCGCATAGTTATTTCAGAATAACAGCCCTTATTCTGAAATAACTTTGCTGTGTAGACGCACTCTGAGAATACAGTGAGTGTTGGACATAAGAGACGTGCTATGAAAACGATCTGGAATGAAATCTTTGGCCCCATGTGGACTCTGTGAAGTCCCCTCCAGGCTTGTGGTCCTTGAAAGCCTCATATGCATGAGCAGGGCTTGACAAACCGCGGCAAAATCTACTCGCCAGCCCCGCACTGCGCATGCGCAAGACCTGCATTGCGCATGCGCATGCCGCCGGTGAACGGGGCGACCGGCTGAAATCTACTTGCCATGGGTGAGTAGAATCACTGATTTGTCGAGCCCTGTGCATGAGACTTAGCGCACACAGTTCTGTGAGTCCCTGAGACCGAAAGAGAACATTAATTAATAGGTAGCAGATTTAAAAACAAGCAAAAGGAAGTATTTCTTCACACAATGCATAGCTTTGTGGGAAGGAGGAACAGCACTCCACTCACTATATCACTCAGGACCACATGCAGGTATTGATGATACTTGCTTTGCAAAATAAGGTCCTTTTGGTGGAAGAGGTAGGTGGCTTCCCAATGAACTGTAGACCAGGGCGCCATTTATGGAGAGATGGGGAGGCAGTAGCCCCCCCAAAAGTGGAACCCCTCGATTTCATGCTTGGGGTCTGCTTAAAGTCCATGCCCTGACTCCAGAGGCAGTTCTTAAATGCAACAGAGTTTGAGCTGCTTGCAGCTTTGCCTTTGGGGCAGGGAGTTTGTTATAAAAAGAGGAAGGCAGGGTGATTAAGAATAACAAAAGGCTGGGCATTCAACTAATTGAAGGATCGTTAGATCATCATGAAAACATTGCTGGGTACTCCACTTAAAAGATAGGGAGGGAAAGCAGGAATGAGTGTTGTGCAGCTGGGATTTGCATTTGGATCACTGGGTAAAACTTATAAACATTCTTGAAAAAAGGGTGAACAGGGACTAATCCAAAGCTGACTGCAAAGAGTTACAAATAGGGGCGGACTGGCCCGGCGGGATACCGGGAATTTCTCGGTGGGCCATCGTATCCACCCGTGACGGGCCACTGTTGCCCTGCACTCTGAGCGGCTCTGCGTCCGTGCTGTATGCGGTGCACGGAGCCTGACCCGCCACTTGTGCTGCATGCCGGATATGATGCAGGGAAAGGGGGTGGGGCCTGAGGGGCATGCAGGGGTGATGTCATGAGGACGGCCTTTCCCAGGCCTATTTTGATTGCCAGTCCACTCCTGGTTACAAAGGGATTTCACAAAACTGGATGATTGGGCATCACAGTGGCAGATGGAATTCAGTGTTGATAAATGCAAAGTAATGTACATGGAAAAATATAATCCTAACTATAGATACAAAAATGCTGGGGTCTAAAATAGCTGTTACTGCTAAGAAAGAGATCTTGGAATCCTGAAAACATCTGTTCAATATGCAGTGGCAGTCTAAAAACTAAAAAGCTAACAGAATATTGGAAATCATTCAGAAAGGAATAGATAACAAGACAAAATACCATATTGCCTCTATATAAAGTCATTGTATGCCCATATCTTGAATACTGCATGCAGATCTGGTCACCCCAGCTACAAAAAAGATTTATTAGATTTGGAAAAGGTACAGAAAGGGCAACAGAAATGATTAGGGGTAAGGAACAGCTTCCATATGGGGCGAGATTAACAAGACCGGGACTTTTCAGCTTGGAAAAGAAATGACTAAAGAATGGGGGGATATGTTAGATGTCTAGAAAATCATGAATGGTGTGGAAAAATACAATAAGGAAATGTTATTTATTCCTTCACTCACATAACACAAGAAGCTGACCCAATTACATGTATAGATAGCAGATTTAAAACAAACAAAATAAATGATTTTTTCACAATTCACTTGTGGAACTCTTTGCCAGGAGATGGTGGAAAGGTTCAAATCATAACAGGGTTCCAATAAGAGCAAAACAATTTCAAGGAGGATAGGTCCATCAATGGCTACAAGCCAGAATGGGCAGGGATGCTGTCCCTAGCTTCTGTTTTCCAGAGTCTGGGAATGGGCGACAGGGGATGGATGATGAAGATTGCCTCTTCTGTTTATTCCTTCTGAAACACCTGGCTTTGGGCACTGTTGGAAGACAGGACACTGGGCTAGAAGGACCTTTGCTCTGACCCAGTAGGGCCGTTGTTATATAGAACTGAAATGTATCTGCCCCCTTGCTGTAACCCACTAGACCTCACTCCCCTTCCAGAGCTGAGATTGAGCCCATGAGGCCTGACAGGATCTGTCTCTCTCCACAGAATTAGTAACACAGTAAGACTATACATGAAAATGTTAATGTTAAAATTAATGTTAATGTTGAAATGCGCAACAGTGTCCCTTACGTGACTTGCCACAAGATGTCAGAATATGTTAGTGTCAGAGCTAAGTGGGTCTAATATTTAATTTTCTTTCTTTTATATAGGAATTAGATACAGTGCTCCTGTCAGCTAACTACTAAATTGTCTGCCCCCCCCAAATTAGATTTTTCCAGTGCCTTAGTAGCCCTTGATAGAGATGATGTGTGTGTGTGGGGGGCGAGAGAGGGCAAATGGGGTTGGTTTCCCCCTCTCCTCATATGGTGCTTGGCTTGTACTAAGCATGCTCAGTAACACTGCTGAAGCCTCTGTCCTCAGTCTGCTCCCCCCGCCCCATGCTCTCATTCTCTCCCCTCATAAGGGCATGCACAGATTGGCTCCCCCCTACTAAAATCTGAAATGGCGCCCCTGACTGTAGAGAGAAGTTGAGACCCAACAGAACTCATGTCCAGGGCCGTCCTTAGGGATACGCAGAATAGGCAGCTGCGTAGGGCACCAGTATTTCTGGGGCACCACTCTGCCTGGACGGATGGAAGAAGTGGAGCATGTGTAAGCAGGGGCTAAACTACTGCTTGCTATCAGCCAGCTAAAAGGAGAACTGCCCTGGGGGATGGGTATGCTCATTCCAATTGTTTAGCTCTGCAAGATAATTAACTGTTAACTGTTGATATGTAAATACAGCTCATGCCGGGAGGGGAAAGGAATCGGAGGTGTGGTAAGTAAATCCAATTCAGCCAGGGCGATGGAGGATCAGTGTTGGAATGGAATGTGTTGTATTGTGACTAATTTGGGGCTGTGGTGGGGGATACAAATCATGCTACCCCTAAATGTGGGAACTGTAAAATATGACACCAGTGCTTCCAGGAGAGACACTATCATTGTAAGAGGTCTCAGAGGAACAAGCTCCCCTTCCCCCCAGAGTTGACTGAACTGAGTTGGGGTGGAAAGGGCTTGAGGGCTGAGTCAGCCTGCTTCATGCCTGCCAGGGGGGAGCTGAAAGACTGGCTCAACCTGTCCCTTTCCCTCTGCTTTAAGGACAGACCTAAAGGACAGACCTAAAGCAGACTCCATGAGGAGTCTTTTTGCTAGTCCAGTGGAAGCTGAAATCTTTTGCCAGCCTAGGTGATGGCTAAAGAGTTGAAATCACTGGTTTGGCCGGGAGCCAGACCCATTGCAGCCAGTGGAGCAGCTGGCAGGAATGACCGGCTGGCGGGAGCGGCCAACAGACTACAGGGCTACGTCTACACTGGCAGCTTCTTGCGCAAGAACAGCTGTTCTTCCGCAAAAACTTGTCGGCTGTCTACACTGCCCGAGTGTTCTTCCAGAAGTAAATTTACAGTACAGCATTGGAAAACAGGGCTTCTTCTGGAAGAATTATTCCTCTTCCCATGAGGAATAAGCCCTCTTGTGCAAGAGCACTTCCAGAAGAGGCCAGTGTAGACAGGCAACATGAATTTCTTGCGCAAGAAGCCCCTATGGTTAAAATGGCCATCAGAGCTTTCTTATGCAAGAGAGCATCTACACTGCCATGGATGCTCTTGTGCAAAAGCACATGGCAGTGTAGACACTCTCTTGTGGAAGAGTTTTTGCACAAGAACTCTTCCACAAAAGAGTTCTTGTGCAAGAAGCTGCCAGTGTAGACGTAGCTCAGGAGTAGCACAAAGGTGGCCTAGCCTCAGGCTCAAGGAGAGGAGTCATCTGGATGATGTGTCAGGGTCTGCACTGACTGGACAGAGCTGTAAGTGGGGCATCTGAAGTGGGGTACAGAGAAAGTTTGGGTAAGTGAACTCTGTTGTGGTATTTTCCCAAGATAATGCCATGTGACTTCTCTCTCTTTCATTAAAAGTTTATTTTCTTAACTCAGACTCTGTGCTTGCGAGTGGGGAAGCATCGCCTCTCAGAGGTGCCCAAGGGGTGTGTGAATTTCCCAGGCTACTGGGTGGTGGCTCAAGCCGGTTCTGTGTGAGATGGACCCTAGCCTATGTCTACACTGGCAGCTTCTTGCGCTTGCGCAAGAACATCTTGCACAAGAAAACGTCCACACGGCCATGTGCGAGCTGTGCTTTTGCGCAAGAGCATCCATGGCAGTGTGGACGCTCTCTTGCGCAAGAAAGCTCTGATGGCCATTTTAGCTATAGGGCTTTCTTGCTCAAGAAATCCCTGCCGAGCGTCCACACTGCCCTCTTCCGCAAGAGCCCCTGTGCAAGAGGGCTTACACCTGTTAAAAAAGAGCATAGCTATTGTTCAAGAAGCCCTCTCTTACCACGCCGTCCTGTACATCTTCTTGTGCAAGAGAGTATGGACGCTTTCCAGAAGAACAGCCATTCTTGCGCAATAACCCACCGGTGTAGACATAGCCCTAGCTATTGAACCCAGCCCTGGTTGCTGCCAGGCCTACCCGGCGGAAGGGTTACACATGTAACAGCAGGGCTGGGTCCTAGAAAGGGCTGAATGTGCTGCCTGCAGCACAGTCTGAGGGAGGAGATTGGCTGCTGGGGCCTCTGGGAAGGGAAGGGGAGGGACTAGGAATGGAAGAGCAAGTCAGGCATAGGGGCACCAGTTTAATAATCCCGCCTAGGGCACCATAAAGCCTAAGGACAGCCCTGCTCATGTCTCTTATATTTCCATGCCTTGGCAGAATCTGTATGTCAGGGGAGGAACAGGCAGAGCTTTGCTCGCAGTACGTCTAGACTGCAGAGTTTTTCCACGATACTGGAAAACTGCATCCAAAGAATGCGTCTGCTTTTCCGAAAAAAATTCAGAAAGGCAGACGTGTTTTTTCCAGCATCCCTGTAAACCTCGTTCTATGAGGAAGAAGAGATGTTCCGAAAGAGGCTTTTCCCCCGACATTTGTCCCCATGTAGACGGGCCAATTGTCGGAAAAGCCTCTTTCAGAAGAAAAGTGGAAAAAAGATACGCAAATTGCGGTTCACGATTTGTGTATCGTTTTCCGATAGAATTTTGAAGTCTAGACACAGCCTTGGAGCGCTAATCTCATAATCTCAGTCTTCACTGTAGGCCATTTGAAGTGGATGTGATGCGTTCCAAATCTGGGCAGCGTAATAATGCAGAGCTGAATATTTTAACCAGTACGTTCCGTCCTCTTCCTTTCACCTTGGAAATTCTTTTCTTCTTTGTTCCCATCCAGAGGATTGAAGGTGAACACTGCTCAAACCGTGTATCTAGCTCTTGCGATTTCTCCCAAACAGCCTCTCCGCTATTGTTCTTACCACAGCATAATAAACTCAGGGAAGCCGAGAGTTACTCATTTGAGTATTATATGGGTCTTAACATTATATGGAGGAGGATTTGTCAAATGCATAAATTGTGCTCTCTTATTGAGCCGACAAAAGCAGCCAAAGGATCCCTGGCTCATTTGCTGTGCCTGTAATGATTTTATGATAAATCTCTTCTCCTATGAATGGGGGAGATGTACTGCTAGGCTCGTTAACAGAACGTAGATTTAAACTGTGTCCAAATTGGACATGAGCAGGAGATATTACTTAAAAGCTCCTGCTCTCTAAATAATGCCTTCCTGGGGGATTAACCAGGCTGCCGGTGGAGCCAGCTTGATAGTAAGCCTTTGGCGGTGGTTAGTTTAATTTATAAACCACTCCAATGTTCACTTGCTTTCTTGATTGGGGTAAAAACCCCAGTGTTCATTAAGGGTCATGATGCTGAAATGCTGAATAGCAGTCATGCAATTCATAGCAGCATGGCCAAGTGGTTAGAGCCTGGGACTGGGACTCAAGAAACACTGCCCCATGCCTCAGTTTGCTCATCTGTGAAATGGGGATAATGATACAGCCCTGCCCTTACCTGCCAAGTTCAGGTCCAAACATTCTATAATCTAGGGGTCTTTCTATCTGTAAGTGCGGGAGGCTGTAAAATTCCTTGAGATTTACTAGTTAAAAGAGTTCTATAACAGCTACTTATTATAATTATTATATAAATAATATATAATAATAATAATAGGTACAACCCTTCAGGGGCAAGTACTTCACAGTGGCTTATGAGCTGCTGGGGATGGTCTACAAAGATCCCCAAGGATTTGCCTCTCGACCCTTTCACCCTCTAGATATCAAGTACACACTCACCAGTCTTCAAATCCAGACTGAATAGCTTTCTAAAAGAGAGGCTCAGTCTGAAACAGAAGTTATGGGCTTGAATCCAAAATGGCTGAGGCTCTCTGGCCTGTGTCATGCGGGAGGTCACACTAGATGATCATAAATGGGAGACGTGAAAATTAAGACGCTATGAAGTCTGTGGGCTTATCTCAGACTAAGGGAGTGACCGTCGTGCAGTGGGCGATAACCCACGTTGACAGATACACTGGGCACTTTTCCTCCCCTCACAGATTTCCCATGTGAATAAACTTTGAGAGCAACCACCTCTGGAAGCAACTGCTTGCAACGCAAGGGCATCATCACACCTCTCTCGGGCTGCCGAGTCTGCAAGCCCTGCCCACCCTTATTTCCAATAGTCAAAGTCAAACAATCAGCCTGTGTGACAAGGAATTGATTATCACAGCACGCTGCTCACACAGGTCTGCTACATCAGAGGGATTTAGGCAGGGCTGGTCTCCTGGGATATCTGTCAGCTGTGGAGATACATCCATTGTTGACCTTAGGGTGCGAGATTAAATTACATATCCCATGCTGAGGCATATTACACATACTTTAAGAGAGTAAAATAAAAGTTATTAGACCTGGGAAATAGAAGAGTATGTATAACCACTAGGGGTATGTCTACACAGCAAAGTTATTTCGGAATAATGGCCGTGCATCTACACATCCATTCCGTTATTTCGAAATAATTTTGAATAATTTCGAAATAACGGACGGTGTATTCCGAAATCGGTAAACCACATTCTACGAGGAATAACGCCTCTTCTGAAATAGCTATTTTGAAATAAGGTATGGGTAGATGCTCCACTGCTGCTATTTCAAAATAGCCCCTCACCAGAGCCATTCTAAGTTTTTCCTCCCCAGTGCCTCCTGGGGCTCTAAATCAAGATAGTACGTCTACACTGGGGAAGCCTGCCTCGGACTAATTTTGAGGCTTCCCTGTAGTATAGATGTGTTATTTCAAAATAAGATATTTCAGAATAACTGTTCCAGAACAGCTTATTTCAAAATGAATGTGCAGTGTAGACGTAGCCCAAGATATGCTTGGCCATACGCTGAGACCTAGGGTATGTCTAGACTGCATCCCTCTGTCGGCAGAGGGATGCAGATTAGGCAGGTCGACATTGCAAATGAGGCAGGGATTTAAATATCCCGTGCCTAATTTGCATAAAAATGGCCACCACGTTTTGCCGACTCAGCACTTTGTCGGCAAAGCGGCAGTCTAGAGGGGGATCTGTCGAGAAAGAAAGCCTTTTTCGACAGATCCTGTAAACCTCCTTGCAGGAGGCATAAGAGATCGGTTGAAAAAGGCTTTCTTTCTCGACAGATCCCCCTCTAGACTGCCGCTTTTGGCCGACAGAGTGCTGAGTCGGCAAAACGCGGTGGCCGTTTTTATGCAAATTAGGTGCGGGATATTTAAATCCCTGCCTCATTTGCAATGTCGACCTGCCTAATCTGCATCCCTCTGCCGACAGAGGGGTGCAGTCTCGACATACCCCTACTGGGCCTGTTTGTAGTGGTGATAGTCCAAGTAGCGAAGGAGCTCACATGATTGCTTAACCAAAGGTTCTAAGATCTAGCAATATTTATCCTCGAGTGCTTTCTAAAAGAGCAAGTTACCATGAAACAAAACAAAACAGCTTATGCTTGCAATAACAGACCTCTAGGGGATTTTTAGTATGTATAACCATAAGGCTAGGCTCATTAACATACTGGGAACACTGGGGAATGTATTAATGCAGTATTGATGCAAATAACTGTCCGATTATGGGTACTTGGAAAGCCACCGTGGCATAAGGGGTTGAGACTTAAGTAAATGGGGTCATGGATATGTACATGTATAAAAAGGGGATATGAAACCCTGTATAAATCCTCCAACTTGGCAAGGGTCTAGATACCTTCTAATCTGTTCATCGGCCAGGATGGGTAGGAATGGTGTCCCTAGTCTCAGTTTGTCAGAAGCTGGGAATGTTGTTTTGGGTGTGCTCCATTCATTCTTTCTGCCATCTTTGTTTCTAAGGATCTCCATAAAGGTATGTCAGCATTGGGGGATTGCTATCTCTTGAGCCAGCCCTGGGCTATAAAATGTATCATCCTGGGAGTCATTTTGCTGTACTAATTGTACTGATTTGTCTATCATTTCAGTTAGATTCACTTTTACTACATAAAACTCAAGGTCTCTCGGTGGCGTTCACCTTTCTCCAACTCAATAACATTGTCATCGTTGACATCTCAGTAAAATAACCTGTTATTAGTGGCTGGTGCAATTTGCGCTCCAAGCTCATCACTATTAAAATCTTAGGAGGAAAGCAGAAAGGACTCACAGGAGCCTCTGCAAAGGGAGACTGAATACTAAAGGAGTATATTCTTGCTACTGTACTGTGCTATGAAAGATCCTCATCATTAGAGATTCCTCTGAATTGCTTAAAATGGGTTTTCTCCCTTAGAGAATCTTAAATGATTATTGCAGAAGGGTCATAGCAGGCCAGTTCATTAGCTTCTATGATGAGGTAACTGGCTCTGTGGATGTGGGAAAGTCAGTGGATGTGATATACCTTGACTTTAGCAAGGCTTTTGATACGGTCTCCCACAATATTCTTGCCAGCAAGTTAAGGGAATGTGGATTGGATAAATGGACAGTAAGATGGATAGAAAGCTGGCTAGAAGGCCGGACCCAGCGGGTAGTGATCAACGGCTCGACGTCAGGATGGTGGTCGGTTTCTAGCGGAGTGCCCCAAGGTTCGGTTCTAGGACCGGTTTTGTTCAATATCTTTATTAATGACCTGGATGAGGAGATGGATTGCACCCTCAGCAAGTTTGCGGATGACACTAAGCTAGGGGGAGAGGTAGATATGCTTGAGGGCAGGGATAGGGTCCAGAGTGACTTAGACAAATTGGAGGATTGGGCCACAAGAAATCTGATGAGGTTCAACAAGGACAAGTACAGAGTCCTGCATTTGGGACGGAAGAATCCCAAGCATAGTTACAAGCTGGGGACCAACCAGTTAAGTAGTAGTTCTGCAGAAAAAGACCTGGTGGTTATAGTGGATGAGAAGCTGGATATGAGTCAACAGTGTGCCCTTGTAGCCAAGAAGGCTAATGGCATATTAGGTTGCATTAAGAGGAGCATTGCCAGCAGATCCAGAGATGTCATTATTCCCCTTTATTCGGCTTTGGTGAGGCCACATCTGGAGTATTGTGTCCAGTTCTGGGCCCCCCACTACAAAAAGGATGTGGACGCATTGGAGAGGGTCCAGCGGAGGGCAACCGGAATGATTAGGGGGCTGGAACATATGACTTATGAGGAGAGGCTGAGGGAGTTGGGTCTGTTTAGTCTGCAGAAGAGAAGAGTGAGGGGGGATTTGATAGCAGCCTTCAACTTCCTGAAGGGAGGTTCCAAAGAGAATGGAGAGAGGCTGTTCTCAGTAGTGACAGATGGCAGAACAAGGAGCAATGGTCTCAGGTTGTGGCGGGAGAGGTCCAGGTTGGATATTAGGAAAAACTATTTCACTAGGAGAGTGGTGAAGCACTGGAATGGGTTACCTAGGGAAGTAGTGGAGTCTCCATCCCTGGAGGTGTTTAAGTCTCGGCTTGACAAAGCCCTGGCCGGGTTGATTTAGTTGGGATTGGTCCTGCCTAGAGCAGGGGGCTGGACTTGATGACCTTCTGAGGTCTCTTCCAGCTCTATGGTTCTATGATTCTATGAGTTCGGTGCACAGCTGAAGAAAAATGCTCCTTTTTCTTGGGCTTCCTAGAGATTCAGATGAAGTTTTCAGAGCCAGCAGGCTGTATCGTCCTTGTACAGCAAGCCAGGAAATGCTGGTACACGGAAGGAAAAGAGCAAAACCTCCTTTATGAATGTTGGGTTTCCCAAACAAAAAGACTGAGCCTGTTCTTTCAGCCTGAGCGACTTATTTTAGATTCAGGGGAAAACAATAAACAAGAAAGAACAAAAGTAAAATCCCTGTGAGAGGGAGAGAGCACAGTCTCTCTCTTCCTGGAATATGTTGCAACTGCTTTGTGATTGGAAGATGATGAAAAACAAATAAAAAATCGTGAATAACAAATGACGACTAGCAAGTACTTTTGGCAGGGCATGAATTCCCTGGTTTGGATGTGAACACAGGCATGTGGATTTAAAACAGCCATTCCCCAAACATCTCTTTGTCCAAAATCCATCCAGTTACATTATACAGGGTAAAGAATGCATAAGGGATATGAACCCTCATGCTTCTGGATATAAACCCACCTCTGACTGATGGGTGTCAGGAAGAAACTTCCCCTTGGAACAGGTTATATTACATAATTCTCCTCAATGGAGATCCATGCACCTTCCTGCAGCATCTCCTCAGAAATATGAGCTCCTGGCAGCCCATCCAACTTCTACACTGGCTTTTCATTGAACACTGAATCAAGTTCAAGGTCTCTGTCCTTCAAGGTGCTCATGGTCCGGCCCCAGCCTGTCCAAAGACCACCTAAAGCCCCAGGATGCAGATTGCAGTTGATAACACAGATCTACCATAGTGGTAGAGCTGTTCTAGGCAGGAGACAGAACGCTCTCAGGGGTCAGGCCCAGACCAGAAGGAACTCACACAGGGACTAAGGACCACTGTGGAACTCCCCACCTCGAGCTCCACATGCTAGGTGCATGTCTCTGAATACCTGCATGCCTATAAACACGGCAGCAGCATAACAGGCCTGCCAACAGAGGGAGGCAAAGAGGGCAGTTGCCTCAGGGCCCAGTGATTCAAAGGGGCTCGGGGCTCCATGTCCCTTTATATTGTTACCCGAGCACTGCTCCTTGTGCTCTACACAGCTCTGTGGGCTGGGGAGGGGGAGGTGAGGCACACCGCTGTCTGAGCAGCGCTGAGAGCTGGCTGCCCTGGCCATGCACCTTCTGCTTGAGGCCCCGCCCCTTCTGGGGTGTGGAGCCACGCCCCTCACACCTGGTCTGGGGGCCTGCAGAAACTGTTGCTCACCCCTCACATAGCATAAAGACTTCAAAACCAAACCAAACATTGCACAGACAATTCTCTCACTGGGGCAGCAGGTTTAAAACAAACAAAGAGAAGTTTTCCTTTACTCAGCACACAGTCAACCTGTGGAACTCCTTGCCAGAGGATGCAGTGAAGGCTAGAATTTTAACAGAGTTCAAAGAAGAGCTGGATATATTCATGGAGGCTAGGTCCATCAATGGCTATTAGCCAGGATGGGTAGGAATGGTGTCCCTAGCCTCTGTTTCTCTAGAGGTGGGTGACAGGGGAGGGATCACATGAGGATTACCTGCTGTGTTCCCTCCCTCAGGGGTATCTGGTATTGGCCACTGTTGGCAGACAGGACACTGGGCTAGATGGACCTTTGGTGTGACCCAGTATGGCCGTTCTTATGTTCTTATGGGGAGCGGATGAGAGGATGAGCAAACCACACACGAGAGAGGTTAGTCATGCTGCTTAATGCATGACTGGAAGATGCGGGGATGAGAACAAGAACAAGCAGGAACAGAACAATCAGAATTTCTCTGACCCCCCCTAGTAGCGGAGACAGGAAACCGGGCTAGCTGGGCTGCTGGTCTGATGTGTTTGCAATAATGTCCGATAAAGATGAACGAAAAGGGGATGAAGACCAGGCTGCTCCTGAGCAACCCCTGGGGTTGGAACGCCGCCCTTGCAGGAGTGGCCTGTCTTCTCTTGTTGCAGATCCTGCTTCCCACCCAGCCGGATCACCATCATTCCCAGAGCTGGCCACGTCCTCATGTGTGCTGAGCACAGAAGCCAGGGAAGCAGCCTCGGACCTTTCATCCACAATGGATCGTGGTCGCAAACGTTCATTTCTATTCCCCAGCTCGACTCGGCAACATGATGTCATGTGGAACACATGCTGTGCAAAAAAGATATATTGGCTCTGGAAAAGGTTCAGAAAAGGGCAGCAAAAATGATGAGGGGTTTGGAACTGGTCCCATATGAAGAGAGATTAAAAAGACTTGGACTTATTCAGCTTAGAAAAGAGGAGACGAAGGGGGGATATAATAGAGGTCTATAAAATCATGACTGGTATGGAAAAACTGAATAAGGAAGTTATTTATTTATTCCCATAATATAAGAACTAGGGGTCACCAAATGAAATTAAATAGGCAGCAGGTTTAAAACAAACACAAGGAAGTACTACTTCATGCAATGCACAGTCAACTTGTGGAACTCTTTGCCAGAGGATGTTGTGAAGGCTAGGAAGTTTTTCTTCACTAAGCACACAGTCAACCTGAGGAACTCCTTGCCATATGAAGACTAGGACTTTAACAGGGTTCAAAAAAGAGCTAGATAGATTCATGGAGGTTAGGTCCATCGATGGCTATTAGCCAGAATGGGTAGGGATGGTGTCCCTACCTTCTGTTTCTCTGGAGGTGGGTGACAGGGGAGGGATCACGTGAGGATTACCTGTTGTGATCCCTCTCTCTGGGGCATCTGGCACTGGCCACCGTTGGCAGACAGGATACTGGGCTAGATGGACCTTTGGTCTGACCCAGTATGGCCGTTCTTATGTGCTAATGCGGCTGCTCACAACACCATATTTTCAGTCCCCTAGCCAGAGAATATTTATGCCTTCTGCTGCAGAAGAACAAGGCCAGATAAAAATGTGTGACAACTGGGTTGCAAGCAGGGCCGGCTCTAGGCCAATTCACCCGATTCCCCCGAATCGGGCCCCGCGCCTAAGAGGGCCCCGTGCACTAAAGCTGGAAGTGTGCTGGCATGCCAGGCATGCTGCAGGAGGGGGCGTTCGCCTCGGAGGAGGAGTGCGGCGGCATCCCTGCGTCGCAGGAGGGGTGAGTCGAGCGCAGGGGTTTGGCGGGACTCTGCCCTGTAGCTGTGGATTTAAAGGGGCTGTGACTCTTTTTGTGTGTGCTGGTTTTTTTTTTTTTTTCTCAACAAAAAATCCTGGCCACCGGGCCCCCGTTGAAACTGTTTGAATTGGGCCCCGCACTTCCTAAAGCCGGCCCTGGTTGCAAGGTTATTTTCTGCTCTCCCATGCCACCTCAGAACCCCAATACACTCCAACTGCAGAATCCGGGCCTGAGAAGATCTGTAGCTATAAAGCTTCAGGAGGTAGCCGAGTTAGTCCAGACAAGATAAACTTAAAAAACAACAAATGATCTGGTAGCACTTTATAGACTAATAAAACATATAGATGCAATCGTGAGCTTTTGTTGAGCACAGCCCACTTCTTCAGATGAAACTCCAGGCATCTGAAGAAGTAAGCTGTGCCCACGGAAGCTCATGATACCATCTACATGTTTTGTGAGTCTATAAAGTGCTACCAGACCATTGGTTGTTGTAGCTATAAAGGTTAGAGGAACCCTTTAAAACCAAAAGCTGTAAAAAACTCGATAAATGTTGTAAGCCGAGAGCAGACTTGTGATTGCAGCAAAGTTGCACCCACTCGCTAATGCAGCCTGGTGTGGCAATTAAAATGAATAAATAATACAGCTCTTTCCATCTGCCTTGCCAAATCTAGATGGTAGCTCATTATTTTCCAGAATTTGCCTCAGTGGAGCTCCTCCAAAGCAAAATGACATCAGTTATTAAAACTCTTCACAACCCTCCAGAGGTCATTTTTTCTCCCCGCCGCTTGCTACCCCTCCCCAGCCCGTCTGTCATTTGCTCTCTTCATCTCCTTACTCTCAAAGGCCTCCTGCTTGCTGGGTTTCTGTTGCAAGGTCGGTACTGTTACCATCCTTCAATACCCCTGTCTCTCAGCTGTAACCTTCCCCCTCTGCCATCTTCCCCCACAATCCTGCCTACATGGTGCCGGCTGAGTGTCTCAGGGCTGCCATTGTGCATCCAGCGGGGCCTCTGAAGATGTGCAAACGAGCTAATCAGAGGAGCCCGTGGAGCAGAGCGAAGCAAACTCGGCGCTTTCATCCGCAGATACGGTCACAAACGTTAACTTCTGTTCCCCGGCTCTACTTAGCAATGTGATTTAGTGTTAAGTACACGCCGTGCTAATGCAGCTGCTCACAAAACCATATTTTCAGTCCTGTAGTCTGAGAATATTTAACACCAAATGTGGTTTTTATCTGTAATATTGTGAGGTCCTAGAGAGAAGGGGAGAAGCACTAAGGCATACTGTACATTTTGCGTAAGTCAGGGTGTGTCTAGACTACAGGGTTTTGTTGACAAAAGTGGACTTTTGTCTACAAAACTATACCTGCGTCTACACTACCGCCGAGTTCTGTCGACAGAACTCGGTAGTTTTGTCGACAGCGGTAAACCTCATTCTACGAGGAATAACGCCTTTTGTCGACAGAGCTCTGTCAACAGAAGGCGTTATTGCATCTACACTGTCCTTTGCATCTACACTCTCATGTCGACAAAGCGGCTTGCTTTGTCGACAGAACTGGCTGTAGTCTAGACGCTCTTTGTCGACAGAAGCCTGTAGTCTAGACGTACCCTCAGAGCCCCAAAGCCTGCTAAATGTTTATAGTCCTACTCTTATGAAATGTACAAGTCTGCCATGAGTCTCATAAAAGGTGCCACAATACATCCAGACTGTGTATAGTACCGTAGATACCTAAATGCTATAAGACAGAGTACTGTTCTTATGACTAACTTCCGGAAGGCCTATCATTGCATGCCCCAAGGAAGTTTTTTTGGAAGGGATTGCCTTTGCTGTGATCTCTTCTATGTCTTTGTGTTCCACATGCAGTATTTCCCATGCATGTGCGCTAAGCCAAAGAATATACCATCCAAAAAAAAAAAAATCAGAGCCTTTATATTGCAACATGCACATCTATGTATATTATACATACATACATACAGAAAGCCCAGTGAGGGCTGAAATCAGAGATTTAAAACCATATACATCCCCTTTTTAAATTTTGATCCACGGTGAAGTCCAGGAAGACTTCCTGAATATAGCTGAGCAAGAAGATTGAATTAGTTATTGTAGGCATGAGGAACGGGTATGTTTTTAGCTGTTAAATCAGTGGTGGGCAATAATTGGCTCACGGATCAGATGCTGTTCACTAGGGTTAGCCCCTACCAGGCCGCTGGTGCTTTATTTACCTGTGCATCAGCAGGTACAGCTGCTTGAAGCTCCTGTTCACCGCAGATTGTGATTCCTGGCCAATCAGAGTTGCGGACCGGGACACTGATTCTGCAGCTCCCATTGGCCGGGAATGGCAATCCACAGCCAATGGGAGCTTCAAGCGGCCATACCTGCGGAAGCTCAGGTAAATAAAGTGTCAAGCAACCTGCCAGGGACTAACTCTGGCAAACTGCATCCGGCTTATTGCTCCCCTCTGCGTTAGATCAAGCTAGAAATTCCAGATCCAGATTGAATTTTGAACATCTGCAAAATTAAGCAGCATTTGGATCCAGGGTTTTGGTACAGGACCATTTTCATTTCTGTAGCCTAAAAGCCAACATATTCTAATTAAAGATGCAATCTCTGTCCTCCAAGCGGATGCACCAATTTGGAACAAAATACTGACTTTCAACTTCTGAGCATCTGCCACTTAAACCAAACCAAGATTATTAAGATGATTCCTGCCAGGACTGGAAACAAAAGCAGAGGTACCTGGTTGATGAGATTCTCTCTATGGGTGTGTGTGCTCCAAAGATTCAGCTAGTTTGGGACCAGCTGGAATAAGCCCTCAACTGTGCATACTTTTTTAGGATCAAAAATAGGTCACTCCACCATGAACACCCAGCGTTGGCCAACACATCATGACAGACCCAGCCAATAATTGCCTCTAAAAACTCATCACCATCCGCAAAATTCCCTCTAATTCAAGGTTTCCCAACCTATGGGTCGGGACCCAAATATGGGTCGCCATTACATTTCAAAATGGTCACCAAGTGTCTCCCCAGGTGGCTCTGCCCTACCCTCCCCCCGTTTTTGAATTGCCTTGGGTCACCAAGTCTTCCTGAATTGTCGAAACGGGTCCCCATCTGGAAAAGGTTGGGAACTGCTGCTCTAATTGTTTCCACCCTTGTGCGGAATAATGTATATTGTGTGCACTAAGGCACAAGCAGATGTGCACCACCCATAGAAACACATGTTGCCAGCTGTGGGTGCTCTGATAAATAGCTGGGCAGCATTTGAATCTCTCATGGGTGATCGCCCAAGTGTTCAGCTTATAGGGAACACCGACCACCAGCCATGTCTTAAAGCTAGACAAGCTTTACAATTTTTTCCCAGCTGAGAAAGGCTGAATTTTCGATGGCAGATATTAAATAAAACACCATATGGCTAAGGTATTATTAGGTTCCTAATGAAAAGCCATAACTGTACATGTGCTGTATATTAATAATGCTAGCATCTTGCCTGCGTGTGTGTGGCTTATTTATTACCAAACGCGTCTTTCTAGGACAGGTTGCTCGAGTCCTGAAACATGCGGTGCCCCAGCCAAAAGAAAGGTGCTGAGCGGAGACAAAACGCGGTGTTGGGGACCGTGTCAGGCTAGCAGCAGAAATGTGTCTCTTCCAAGGTTGCTAAACACCTGAGATAGTCACTTCACTCCACGCTGTAGCAGAATCAAGCGGGGTTGCCACTGTGCTGAGAGCTAATGCATTGTTCTCCCCCTCTCTAATGCCTGCAAACGCAGCGACGCACACTCGACAACTCGCTGTTAGGGCTGATGATAGCAGGACCAGGAGTTAGTTTAAAGCCCAGAAGTTGCACATTGACCGTTTCCCCGAGAAGTAATGAAGTCAGAGGAACATATTTTCAGCTGGAATCAGACTGTTGGCCCCATGTCTAGCATCTTGCCGGCAGCCGTGTTCAGTATCTGTCTCTTCGTAGCAAGGGAACTCTGCCCCCATGGTTCACGTAGCCGGCTGACGAGGGGGATTCCTATCTGACCCTTGCGGGTTAGCATCACACAACCACAGCCAGCAGCAACATTGTCCATATTCTCTTAGCGCCGGTAGCTACAGGTTGGACCTCCCTGGTCCGGCACCGTGGGAATCTGAGAGGTCCAGAACCAGGGAGTTTTCCAAACCAGGGGAGGTCACTGCTCCCCTGCTGGCCACTGACCCACTCCTGGGCTCCTCTCTGGGCTGTGGGGCTCCCTGCAGCCTGGCCTCCCCATCCGGCGTTGGCCCCAGGCCAGTGGGGCTCCCCAAGTCAGGCTCCTTGGACTGGGGCTCTCTGGGGTTCCCAGCCAGGGAACCAACCACGACCAGCCCTGCTCTCGCCAGTTTACTTTCATCTTTGCAGGTGTGGTTGGGCTGATTTTCAAATTACAGCATCATGCCTATGGTGGCACAGCAGGTTAGCTTGGACCGAAAGTCTGGCCCCCCCCCCCCCGCATCACTCCCATAACCTCCTCTCCTCCAAAAGGGATTGTTGATGGTCCTTAAAACCTCACGGGAAAGGTAAAAATTGGCTCAGTGGTGGGTACTGTGCAAATCACTGAGATTCATTTCCCCGCGAGGAGGAGGATTTAGGAAGATGTCGAAAATGTTTAGAAGCACAGAATTAACTGGGATTGGATTTGCAATGACTTTTTTTATTGTTTTTCCTGCAATGCACACTGGCATCTCTCTTTTCTCCCTGCCTACGTGCCGTTGATGGAAATGTCAGCTGCCCTTTTTACGGCAATTGTTGGCCAAGTGCAAAGCCCCGTTGTGTCAGTTCTATGAATATTTGTGGAACATGGACCCGCAGAAATTCATAAGCCTGGGTGCGTTCCTTTTTCTGCAGAATTTACTACATCATAGAGCTTCTTTCACTAGGACTGCCTTTTGCTTCCCATAACGGGGATGTATCTGCTATGCCTTCTAGCGACGGCAGGTAGCACAGAGTCCAGCTGTAGATGCTGCACGTGTTAATTGTAGGCTATAGGAATTGGGCAGTAGCTCTCTAAAATAATCTGTGAGCTCTCTAAAGGCTCTCACTGTTAGCAGAAGCTAGGCAGAGCAACAGGGTACATAAAGACCTAGGCCTTGCATATTGTATGTAGTTAGTAAATATGGTTATTTGCACCCATCTATGACATAAGAACATAAGAACAGCCATACTAGGTCAGACCAAAAGTCCATCTAGCCCAGTATCCTGTCTGCCGACAGGGGACAATACCAGATGCCCCAGAGGGAGGGATCACAACAGGTAACCCTCACATAATCCCTCTCCTGTCGCCCATTTATAGACAAATAGAGGCTAGGGACACCATTCCTACCCATTCTGGCTAATAGCCATTGATGGACCTAACCTCCATGAATCTATCTAGCTCTTTTTTGAATCCTGTTAAAATCCTACTTTTCACCGCATCCTCTGGCAAGGAGTTCCATGGGTTGACTGTGCGCTGAGTAAACAAAAACTTCCTTTTGTTTTAAACCTTCTGTCTATTAATTTCATTTGGTGACCTTTAGGTCTTATATTGTGGGAATAAATAAATAACTTCCTTATTCAGTTTTTCCATACCAGTCATGATTTTATAGACCTCTATCATATCCCCCCCTTAGTCTCCTCCTTTCTAAGATGAAAAGTCCCAGTCTTTTTAATCTCTCTTCATATGGGATCCATTCCAAACCCCTAATCTTTTTTGTTGCTCTTTTCTGAACCTTTTCCAATGCCAAGATATCTTTTTTGAGATGAGGCAACCACATCTGTATGCAGTATTCAAGATATGGGTGTGTCATGATTTTATACAACGGCAATAAGATGTTCTCTGTCTTATTCTCTCGCCCCTATTTAATGATTCCTAACATTCTATTTGCTTTTTTGTCTGACGCTGCACACTGAGTGGATGTTTTTAGAGAACTATACACAATGACTCCAAGATCTCTCTCTTGATTAGTTGTAGCCAAATAAGTCTCCATCATATTGTACGTATAGTTGGGATTATGTTTTCCAATGTGCATTACTTTACATTTATCAACACTGAATTTCATTTGCCATTTTGTTGCCCAATCACTTAGTTTGGTGAGATCTTTTTGTAGCTCTTCACAGTCTGCTTTGATCTTAACTATCTTGAGCAATTTGGTATCATCTGCAAATTTTGCCACCTCACAGTTTACCCCTTCCTCTAAATCACTTACAAATAAGTTGAATAGGACTGGTCCCAGGACAGACCCTTGGGGGAACCCCACTAGTTCTCTCTCTTGACTGAAAACTTACCATTTATTCCTACTCCTTTTCCTGTCTTTTAACCAGTTATCAGTCCATGAAAGGACCTCCCCTCTTATCCCATGACAACTTATTTTACTTAAGAGCCTTTGGTGAGGGACCTTGTCAAAGGCTTTCTGGAAATCTAAATACACTACATCCACTGGATCTTCCTTGTCCACATGTTTGCTGACCCCCTCAAAGAACTCTAGTAGATTAGTAAGGCATGATTTCCCTTCACAGAAATCATGTTGACTTTCCCTCAACAAATTATGTTCATCTATGAGTCTGACAATTTTTTTCTTTACTGTAGTTTCAACTAATTTGCCTGATACTGACATTAGACTTACCAGTCTGTAATTGCTAGGATCACCTCTGAGCCCTTTTTAAATATTGGCATCACATTAGCTATCTTCCAGTCATTAGGGACAGAAGCTACTGTTGGATTCTTTCACATTATATTTGTGTGAAGAGCAAGAGATAGCATCATAGACTTGTAGGGTTGGAAGAGACCTCAGGAGTCCAACCCCCTGCTAAAAGCAGGACCAACCCCAACTAAATCATCCCAGCCAGGGCTTTCTCAAGCCAGAACTTAACCTCCAGGGATGGAGATTTCACCACCTCCCTAGGTAACCCATTCCAGTGCTTCACCACCCTCCTAGTGATATAGTTTTTCCTAATATCCAACCTAGACCTCTCCCACTGCAACTTGAGACCATTGCTCCTTGTTCTGCCATCTGTCACCACTGAGAACAGCCGCTCTCCATCTTTTTTGGAACCCTCCCTTCAATGAATTTAAGGCTGCTTTCACATCCCCTCTCACACTTCTGCAGACTAAATAAGCCCAAACCCATCAGCCTCTCCACATAAGCCATATGCTCCAGCCCCCTAATCATTTTTGTTGCCCTCTGTTGGACTTTCTCCAATGCGTCCACATCCTTTCTGTAATGGGGGCCCCAGAATTGGACGCAATACTCCAGATGTGACCTCACCAGTGCTGAATAAAGGGGAATAATCACTCCCCTAGATCTGCTGGCAATGCTCCTCCTAATGCACCCTAATAGCCTTCTTGACTGTTAGCCTTCTTGGCTACAAGGGCACACTGTTGACTCATATCCAGCTTCTCATCCACTGTAACACCCAGGTCCTTTTCTGCTGATCTGCTGCTTAGCCAGTTGGTCCCCAGCCTGTAACAATACTTGGGATTCTTCCATCCCAAGTGCACATACAACAGTGTTCTACACTGCCTCCCCAGCACATGCTGCATTTCTAAAGTCTCAGAGGGGTCACTGAATTAGTCTATAGCTTTAAAAAAGAACGAGCAGGTCTGTGGCACCTTAGAGACTTACAAATAGATTAGATCAGGAGCTTTTGTGGGTAAACCCCACTTCATCAGCTGCATTTCTGTGACACTGTCCACACACAAACCAAAGAGCGCCCTGTTTGCATTGTTGAATTTAGCTTCACTGGGCAGCTGAGAGGGCTGAAGACGTGGCTACCATTTTGCAAAAGGGGAAACTGAGGCACAGAGCTTAATTCCTTCACCCACTTGTTACATTTTCAAACAAGCTGCCCATCCACATCCACAAACCCACCTCAGCCCTATGAATAACTTGACCACACTTGGGCTGCTGAAGTGTGCAGAGACAGCTGGACATCAGGTGGACCAACACTGCCTCATTGTTTCCTGGGATTCCCCCCCACCCATCTGTCTGTCAACATTTTTTTGTCTCTTGTCCTATCTCAGACTGCTAAGCTCTCTGGAGCAGGGCCTGCCTGTGCGTTCTGCCTTTGCGCAGGGCCTAGCACAATGGAGTCCATGACAGGATTTCTAATCACCATGGTCACCCAACCAAGAATAAATGCAGCGGGCCCTGGGGCAGGCCTAGATTGTAGTAGAACCAGAAACCCAGATCACCTCATCCCCAAGTCCCTTCTTTAGCCACTACCAGAATGCTTCCCCTCAGGGCTTCAGAAGCCACTGAAAGGCCCAGGAGTTAAAACTTCTGGCAAGGTTAGATTTTAGGTGGCACACCCCATCTGTCCATCCTCCCCCACAGCAGGGCTGCTGTCCCTCTTCCTTAGTAACCCTGTACCCTCAAGGGTGTATTTGACACCATTTCTTCTGAAGTCATGCCCCGACCTTAGCACATGCTGTGGATTGAGTACTACAGCCTGACCCGATACCTAGCTACATTCATATTGGGGAAAGCCAGGCAAGCAGAGAAAGGCAGGGAGAACCCAGGGGAAGAAGGAAAGCTCTAGGTTCAGAGAGCTGATACAAATGACAAAATCCAAGGGATGCTAGGAGCCAGAGCTAGTACTAACACAGAGGCTGCCCTCCCACCAGAATTTCACTGCAGCAAGGTGAGACGCTGGGGTAAACCTAATCCTAAAGCCTCCTCAAACGGAGAGAAAGAGGTACCTCCATTATCCATCCTTTATAATGTGTGAGTCCTCTAAAGGTGTCATTATATCCAGCTGAGCTCATGCCCCATCCCTCCTAAAGGCACGATCCACCCCAGCTGAGGGCATTCTCATTCCTTTCCCTCTCCCAGCTGTGCTTGCTTGGGGGGGGAAGGGGCTGGTCATTTTCCACCTGACTTTCACCTCTTCCCTCCTGGGCCCCACTTGGCAATGCAGAGGTGGATGTGGATCTGAACACCCTGACTGGCCCATTCAACCCAGATCTTTGGGCAGGTTCCTACCACCTGCATCTAAACTTTGCAGCTTAGGCCTATCTCAAAAAACAAGTCAGTGCTGGCAAGGTATCTGCTTTGTTATTACGTGACCTTGGCAAGCACACACAGGATGTTAGGAATCATTAAAAAAGGGATAGAGAATAAGACAGAGAATATCTTATTGCCTCTATATAAATCCATGGTACGCCCTCATCTTGAATACCACGTACAGATGTAGTCTCCTCATCTCAGAAAAGATATACTGGCATTAGAAAAAGTTCAGAGAAGGGCAACTAAAACGATGAGGGGTTTGGAACGGGTCCCATATGAGGAGAGATTAAAGAGACTAGGACTTTTCAGCTTGGAAAAGAGGAGACCTAAGGGGGGATAGGATAGAGATCTATAAAATCATGAGTGGTGTGGAGAAAGTGAAAAAGGAAAAGTTATTTACTTGTTCCCATAATATAAGAACTAGGGGTCACCAAATGAAATTAATGGGCAGCAGGTTTAAAACAAATAAAAGGAAGTTCTTCACACAGCGCACAGTCAGCCTGCGGAACTCCTTGCCTGAGGAGGCTGTGAAGGCTAGGACTAGATCAGGGTTTAAAAGAGAACTAGATACATTCATGGACATTGAGTTCATTAATGGCTATTAGCCAGGATGGGTAAGGAATGGTGTCCCTAGCCTCTGTTTGTCAGAGAGTGGAGATGGATGGCAGGAGAGCGAGAAGCATACCAGATAGAGCAGAGGATGAGAGAGAAGGGGTACACGCCCTTACCATGTGATATTCCTCCAAAGAGGGCGTTTATGTAAATGGGTATGAAGTTTGGAGAGTGGTTTCTCTCACCAGGTTGCCTGTCTGGCTTTGGTGGCGGGAAAATCCTGGTTCCACATCTTCTGGGTCAAGGAAGACCACCTGCACTTGTCCCACCAGTTCTTATTGCGCCCCTTTCAAATTCAGATGGTGCATCACATTTGGAGCACAGGCCGGGGGACAGGAATCCCCAGATCTTATTGTTAGCTCTACGACGGCAGTCCACTCTTGGGACTGGTTAGGGAGTTTGCTGGACCAGGGGAAGTCAATTCAAGCCCCCTGCTGCTGGCCTCCAGGCTCTCCTGGGGGGATGCCAGCCTCCCGGCCACCAGCCCCCACTTTGGCCTGGCACTTGGCTGCCAGCCGCGGCAGCACTCCTGGTCCTCGCTGCTGGCCCTATCTTCACTCCCAGCCCCAGCTGCTGGCTCTGACTGCGCTGCTGGCCACTCTGCCACCAGACTCCCAGCTGGCCTCCATTTCCAGCTGCAGAGGCGCCTTGGTCCAGCAACGTCTATGGTCCTGCTAGACCCCAGATGTTGCCAGACCAGAGAGTCCTGGGCCAAAGTGACCCTAGCTGTAACTCCCTATTGACCTTGGGCGATTCCCTTCACCTTTTTCCTGCCTCAGTTTCCTGACCTGAATAGTGAGGCTAAAATATTTATCTGCCTCAGAAGGCTGTTGAGGGGCGGGGCGGGGAAGGGAGTGGGAGTAAGGAATGTGTTTAGAATACAAAAGGGGCTATGAATGAGGATGGAAAAGCTTACACCATTTGCTCCTCCGTCCCCTAACCCGCTCAAATTCAGAGCACGTGTGCTCAATTCTCCTTCACCCCACTGCCCTGTTCAGCACATTTCACATTATAAAAACATGGCCAGGTTTGAACGACCTTCTAAATCTCTTTAATGGCTCACACTGCGTCTGCTTTTAAAGATAAAAGTCATATTTAAAATAAGAAAAAAATTAACTCCTGGCTACCAGGAGTACCTATACAGAGGTTGGGGAGGTGTGCAGATGACATCCAGTGATAGATCACAAAACCGATCTTCTTGTTAGCAGCAGTTTTTAATTTAATACCGGGGTACAGGTTAGCGGCTTGTGACAAAATAAGCGAGTCCAAGACTGAAGCCATGACAATCAGAATAATAACTGTTAGCTCTTCTAGCATTCTTCTCTCATCCATTGGGAGACGTGACCCGTTTGGCCCAAAGTCAGTGGCGAGAGCTAGGACTAGAACTCACATCTCTTCATGACTGGCTGGGCCCCTGGAGCATGTAGGGAAGTAGAGATGGGTGTTGGCACAACCGGACACTTGGATGTAGAAGCCCAGATCCCATACACTAGGTATGTGGACACCTCACTCCCATTGATTTAAAAACTTCTGAGCATCTGAGCTCGAGTGTCTGTCGGAGAAAGTTTACCTCTGTGTTTGAACACACTGAAAAAGGTGAGGTCACCCCCAACCTCCACTCCCAGCAGGCTGAGCTGGATTTATTTAAAGGAATATTTGTGGGAAAGGGGCCAAGGCAAGGGCTGCAGGACTAATACCCATGACACGCTCCGTGCAAGGCCTAACAGGGATGGATGATAACAGACCCCAGAAACCTAACAAGAAGAGGCTTCAAATCTCCCCAGCTCACGCACCACTAAGGACCAGCACAGAGTCAATCTGCAGCCAGGGAGAAGAATTCAGGGGGTATTTGTATTTTTTCATTTAGTGTCTTTAAAAAACTGGCTGCAAAGTCTCTCATGCCTCATCCATGTACTGGAAGCCTTGATGGCCACTGGTTGAAGGTCACTGGGAACACCCCAGCCAGGGGCGGCCTGTGCCTATAGGCAAACTCGGCAGCTGCCTAGGGCGCCAAGTTAAATGGGGCATCAAATTCCTTGCCACTTCCCCTTCCCGTAACGCCTGGCGTCAGCCCCGGAGGAGGAGCGCAGCGGCTTCCCTGCACCGCAGGAGGGGTGAGTCGGCCCCGGAGGGGGAGCACGGGGAGTTGACCCCAGGGGAGGCGGCGTGTGGGGGTTCCCCGTGCTGTGGGAGGAGGGGTCACCCCGGGAGAGGCGTGCGTCCCGGCTTCCCTCGGGGTGGGGGGGGAATCCTGGGAGGAGGCAGGTGCAGGGAACTCTCTCCCCCCACTGGCACCCTGTTACCTCTCCCCACTCCCCTGTCCCCAGCCCCCGAATTCCATCTCCAGCCCCCTTGTCCCCAGCCCCAGAACTCCATCCCCAGAACTCCATCTCCAGCCCCCCTGTCCCCAGCCCCCCTGTCCCCAGCCACAGAACTCCATCCCCAACCCCCCTGTCCCCAGCGATGTGGTGGTAATGGCAGTAAAAGCAGGATAGCGTAATGGACTATTTTGGATTTGTAATAATAAAAATTATAATTAACATTTGTAATGCATTTTTATTTGAAATCGTACTGAAATATCGTCTAGCTGTCGTGTACAAATCTATTCAGAAAATGTCCTGTCTCTATTTTAATCTGATCTCAGAAACATTGGTTGGACCGACGGATGAACCGAATAATTATGCCTGTTTAAATAAATATGCTTAAAAAACATTAAATGGAAAATAGGGGCAAAATGTTTCCCAGTTTACCAAAAACCTCAGCCTATGTCTGCCCTTCGGGATGATGTGGGGGGCGCAAACCGATTGCATGGTTCGCCTAGGGCGCCAGTTGCTGGCAGCTAGTCTAGGGCCGCCCCTGACCCCAGCTCCCACTGGAAATCTGGCGCATCCTCCCTCAGTGACCTTGAAGGAGAATTTTATTCTCTGTGCCTCAGTTTCACCACCTGCAATGTGGGGGCATAATACCGACCCACTTGGGAAGTCTGCAGTTAGGAATCTTTCACACTACACTCTGGAAATGGTTCATAGTATTGGAACCCATCTGCCAGGGGAAGCCAGCAGCATCTAGGCACGGGTACAATATCCAGGGGCCCCTCTCCATCTATCCAGCACAGAACTGGCTTGAGCATCCACGGTGAGAACGACACCCCACCCGGGGGTGCCTCTGGGAGACAACACAGCCCCGCTGGAAAGCACAGAGGCAGAGTGTAGAAAAGACACTTTCAATAAAAGGAGGGAAGTAACGCAGCATTAATTTGGGAAAACACCCCAAACAGGGGTCATAAACATAGACCAGGAGAAAAAGACCCACCTCCAAGTAGGCTGGGCAGGGTGCTTTTCCCATTGGGTTCTTAAGTCCAGCAACGCGAAAGTCCCTTTTATGTGCCCAAACCTTCTCTGCACCCCACTCAGCTGCTGTCCTTGCTCAGGGGAGACCCGGCCAGGCTCCTGGCCCCGGGGCTTTCTGGCCCAGGAACATTCATGGTCCTGCTGGAGCACGGATGTTGCTGGTCCACAGCATTCCGGTTTGGGGAGGTACAACCTGTACTTCAAAGCGCCGCATGTTCCGCCGCACTTCGGGGCTGTCAGTGCGCTGGAGCAGTGTCCGCGGCACGGCATGTGGCAGCACGTTCCCAGCCTGGCCTGCTGCACCGTGACTGCTGCAGTCCTTCCTCAGTCACTGTGCCCGCCCCCGGGCTGACCCACCCTGCTGCCCATCAGTCACTCATGGACTTTTCCCACCTGAGCGCTGCATTATGGATGATCAATTATTGAAAGCAGGTTGCACTTCCCTGAGCATGGAAATAACCAAAGGGACTGCCACCTTCTCGTCAGGTATTTATTCAGGCTCAGTTAGTGTGCCAAGGCCCGAGTGCAAGGGAACGGCAGGAGCGCTAGCAGCTCTGGGACGTCTGAATGCCACGCACCGCTGGGGTTGGTGCGCAAAGTGTCAGCTTCTTTCTGGCTGGGATTTGGTTTCATGAGGGGGAGGGATGGTGGATTTGGCGCCTCGGTCAAATGAATCCAACCTTGAGCTGAACCTGCCTGGTGAAAGTTGGGGCAACCCCTCCAGGGAGCAGCAGGCCTGTGAGGCGTGACGCCTGCTCCTCAGCTCGGACATGTGCAGGGCCTGTTGTGGGCTGGTGTAAATGGAGTGGGACCTCGCTACACCAGGAAGGAGTTTGGTTTAATCCTGTGTGGCAAGGCCAGGCCAGAGGGCTGCTGCAGAGTGGGGGAAAGGCAGCCCCAAAAGGGCAAAAGGCCTGCTCGTTAGAGGCAGAGGGCTGCTGGTCAATTAGGAGCAGCTGGTAGCGGGAGTTGGCCCCGGGGAGATTCACTTCAGGCCTGCTGGAGGCCTTTACAAGCCTCCCCAGTTAGACAGTGGGGCAAGAGCAAGAGCAAAGTGCCAACAGCTATAGAGCTAGAGACAGCAAGGGAGGAAGTCCCAGAGGAGTAGCTGGGCTCCGTACCCCAGAAACTAGCTGCAAGCTCCAACCCCTGGCAAAGGGGGGGAAGGCTGCTGGTCCACAAAGCTATGCAGTAATATGCAAATGAGGCTAAGCATGGAATATCGCCAAGCCTCATTTGCATATTTAATGAGCCACCATTTTTTCAGAAGAGGCTCTTGTGCAAGAAGGAGCACTGCCTTTCTTGCGCAAAGAAAACCTTCTGAGCAATGCCGCTCTTCCTCTCAAGTAATAGGTGTAACGGCATTGCGCAAGAGGGTTTTTCTTGCGCAAGAAGGGGCAGCGTAGACGCTCCTTCTTGCGCAAGAGCCTCTTCTGAAAAAAATGGTGGCTCATTAGGTATGCAAATGAGGCTTGGCGATATTCCACGCTTAGCCTCATTTGCATATTACTTGCGCAAGAAGCCGCGAGTGTAGACATAGCCAGAAAGAGGAGCCCTAGTCCCAGCTTATTCGTCTCACAGCAAAAGGGTCTCTATCAACATTAATGGGGGAAAGCAGCGGAGGGACAGAATCAGGCCTGTAGCAAGTCAATTGAAAGACCGCAGCAGTTTTTTTGACCGCGGAAAACCTCATTTTACGAGGAACAATACCTTTTTTCGAAAGAGCTCCTTCGAAAAAAGGCGCTATGTGATGCAAACTGTGCTTTTTCGAAAGAGAGCATCCAGACTGCCTGGGTGTTCTCTTTCGAAAAGGCGGCTTGCTTTTTCGAAAGTACTGGTTGTAGTCTAGACACTCTTTTTGAAAGTACCTTGCAGTCTAGACGTAGCCTCAGAGGGGTCGCCGCATTAATCTGTAACTATAAAAGCAACGTCCTGCCTTAAAGACGTGCCAATTTATTTGGGCACGAGTTTCGGCCGGCAAAAGCCCCGCTTCCGCAGAGGTGTCGTTAAGGTGCCACAAGACTCCTCGTTGTTTTTACTTGGCGTTCCAAAGTCCCATTATTACATGCCTTCAGCAGGCATGGAAGTTACCAGCAACCTCTTCATGGTGTAGTCAACACCATGTGTAAGAGGGGTCAGCGTACTTCCTCAGGGTAGTCGGGGTGTACAGCAGAAATGACTGTGCAATGGCTGACAGGAGGTCAAAGTCAGAGATGATAGGGTTGGCAATAATAGCTTTGGGAGCTATCCGAAGCCAGCCCCTATATCAAGCTTGATTCATATTAGTGATGAAGCCTCAAGGAACTGCCTGGCAAATTAATCCTTTGCTGTCTGACTCAGATTGACAAGGGTTTTTTTGCTGCTGTCTAATCTAGCGCTTCCCATTTTTCAGTGGCAGGCACATTACTCCTTCTTACCCCCACTTTTCAATTAACTCTGCTGACTCTGTTTTTGCCATCGCTGCTCCTCAGAGCCTGTTGCCATGAGAGTGAAAACTTGGGCCAGATTTACCAAAAAAGTTCATGAACTTTTGGGCAATCTGAGGTTGAGTATCAAGAGATCCTTGCTCCAGGGTGAAATCTTGACCCCATTGAAGTCAATGGGGTTTTGCAATTGATTTCTATGGGCTGAGTTTTTACCCCAAGCCTCTAGTGAAACAGACCTCTAGGGATATGTCTACTCCACAACTAAAGACCCATGGCCTGTCCATGGCAGCTGACTTGGGCTTGTGGGGCTGGGGCTATGGGGCTGTTTAACTGCAGCACAGACAGCAGGGCTCAGGTTGGGGTGGATTCTAGGATGATGTGAGCTTGGAGGACCTAGTCCAAGCCTCCCCTTGCTCCATCAGCTCCCCTGGTGCCTGCTGCCCCCCAACCCCTCACCCTCCTCTGCTGTCCTGACTCCTGCCCTTCTCACTGCCCTCAGCCTTGCTGAGACCTGCCCCCCTCCACCAGCCCTTCTCTGCCCCTGTGCCCACTCCTCCAGTAGCCCCACTCTGATCGTGAGCTACCCTCCTCATCCCCTCCTAACACCTCCTCCACACACCTGCCCTGCCTCTCTTCTCTGGTGCTGGTCCCTCCTGCAGGTGTCTGCCCTTCTGCTTCACCCCCAGAATCCCCTGGCACCTGCACCTTCCCTTACCCCTGCATCCTCCTGGTGCCTCCCTCTTCCCTCACTGCCCCTTCTGCCTTTGCCCTCTTTTTCCCTGATGCCCACCCCCTCACCACCCTCTGCCCCCATTCCCCTCATGCCCCTCTGTGCCCTCACACATGCCTTGCTCCATCCCTGCCTTCCTCACGCAAACGCAAACAAAACACCCATTGCCCTGAGTGACTGGACACCTCTTTGTTCCACAGGGCTGTTATACTTTGACTCGGTTGTTTATAGATGGTCACACCAGTTAGGTGTGTTTCATTTGGCAAAACGTAGACGGTTAGGAACGGGGCTGGTTGCAAACATGCAGTGTTGGCTCTTCCCTGGCAAGTTGGGGTGTTGATTTCCGCTGTCCTCCAAAAATGTCAGTTTTCTCTTAAAAAGCCGAGAGTGGGGTGTGAAGGGGAATGGTTTTGGAGGTCTGGGTGAAAAACTGGTTTTACAGGGGCTGGAGAGAAGCCCATTTTTTAACCATTTCTAGTTACAATTCCCATCCCTAACCTACAGAGGGTGATGTGGCCTAGATCGTTTTAGGGGACGGGGGAAGGCGGAGGGGGAAGGGGCAGGCCTGGTCTTTGGGCAAGGCGAGTGAGGTGGTTACCTTGGGCCCTGCGCATTCACGGCCCCGCGCTGCCCAGCTCCTGGCCCTGCCCACCCAGCCGCTCACTCGGTCCCCTGACTGGGAGCTGCGAACTCTTTGACTGGGCCTGGGGCAGGAAGGGGTGAAAGGACGGAATGAAGAGCTGAATGAAAGGTGTAAGGGCCAATAAGGTGTCAGAAATCACCAGGGGGGAGTTAATTCCACGGAGTAAATGGATAGAAACTACCTAAGACTGAAGACTGGCTATGTCAGTAAATGATCCCATGCATTCTCCCCATCAATAAAAAGATCACAATCCAGACTATTGCTAAGCCTTCCGTCTTAATCTCTTTTCTAGAATAGCTTTCTGGATGAACTGGAAAATGAAGGTCTGATAGCTCTGGTCCCACACTTGCTTTCTAGAAATGGGCTTCCCTCGCCACACAATTCTTTCAATCACCCCAACCTTGATTGGCATCCCACCTGGCCCTCACCTGAGTTGGGTGCGGAAACAGACATTTTTGGCAGGGTGCACCAGGCCTTTGTGATGGCCGGGGGCTGGTATGAGACACAGCACACTCATTCTCATTTAGGAAGAACTCGCCAGGCAAAGTCACAGCCTGGGCCCTGGAAGCAGGCTGCTCGCAGGTTAATTCATTGCGGCGTAGCCCTGATGGTAATTTGGGGACTAGCTGTCTACCAGGGGAGTTGCATAGCAGAGAGTGATTTGATGGAGAAGATCCTTCTCCCATCCGGGTGTGATCTGCTCTCAGCGGCCTCAGTGCTGTAGGATACGACAGATTCCGATCAAAGAAAGCAGCAGCGCTGTGAGCTGGAATTCATCCTGGTGCTTAAAAAACAAAACGCCAACCAGGCCTGCCAACAGGGGGAGGGCAAAAGGGGCAAATGCTGCAGGGCCTGGCATTTCAAAGGGGCCTGGAGCCCTGAGCCCTTTAAATTGCCACCACAGCATTGGGTGGTGTGCGCTGGGTGGCTCCTAGGGCTGCCTGTAGAGGCAGCGGCGCTGTGCCGCACACTCCAGGCAGAGTTAGGCAGGGGGCGCCATGGTCTGGGTTGCCCTTGGCTCCACCCCTTCCACCCATGGCCCCGCCCCTTCCTGGAGCACAGTGCCCCCCTCTTGCCCAGGAGCCTGGCATGGCTGTCAGCTTCCTTGACCCCAACAAAAAATGCAGCCCCCTCACAACCGGAAAAGTGCAGGCTGCAAGCAAGGCGAGCTCTTCCTGATTAAAATGCGATTCCTCACGGTGCTACCTAGCTTGTGGAAATCAGAGTCCATTGAAAGGCTGTAAAATTTGGCTGATTGGAATTTTATGAGGTTTTGAGTGCAACAAACTGAGCCATTAACAACTCCCCCATTAAGGGTATTGAATCGTTTAAGCCTTATTAAGCTGAATTACTCTCCACTCTGGCACTTGGTCTCATTTTGCTCTGCGGGGGCTTATTCCTGGCCATGCCTTGTGATACAACAGGGTCCCCATTCGCTGTGTCCTCTGTGCATCGGCGTAACTGCACGGATGTCCGTGGAGTAATCTGAGGCTCATCGGCTCCAAGGCATGCAGCTCCCCAGTGGTCCTTTGGCGAGCACGAGGAGGGTGTGGTGGAAAACGTCAGCAGCAAAGGACGCTACATCCTTCAGGACCAGCCTCGCTGCAGCTTTCCAGAAAATCAGCTGGGGAAATGATGAGCTTGATCTCCGGCATGAGGACGGCTTGTGTGATTAAGACAGCCACGAGGAGGATGGTCCTGACTGTAATGAGCAGAACCAGGTGCTTGACACCTCCTTGAGGCGCAAAGAGCAAGAAGCTGTTTGATTCAATCACTATCAAAATAGAATAATAATAAGCATAGAATCATAGAACACTAGAATTGGAAGGGACCTCGAGAGGTCAGCAAGACCAGTCCCCTGCCCTCATGGCAGGACCAAGCACCGTCTAGACCAGGGCTATTCAACACGTGGCCTGCAGGCCACATACAGCCCATAGCCCATTTGTTTGCAGCCCATGGTGCGGTTTGGGTTTACGCAGGACTCAACACGTAGCCCGTGGATGGGAGCCAAAACCCAAAAAGTCGTCAATAGAATGGTCTTCTGTTGCTATGCCTTTTAGTAGTTAAATTCCTGGACTGTCATTGCTCATTACAAGTGCTGTCATATGGGTGGAAATTGGGTAAATATCGCATTTTATTAATATCAGCAGAACTGACTTAAATGGGGCCTGTGTGTTGTATAGTTTTGCCTTAATCTTTGTATTCATGCCTGTCAGTGTGAAAGGAGATATTTGCATATATTTGCATGTAGATGCAACCACACTTAAGTTGCGGCCCTTGGCATGTGCTGTGAGTATCATTGTGGCCCCCAGGGCTTCCAAAGTTGAGTAGCCTTGGTCTAAATCATCCCTGATAGATGTCTGTCTAAACTGCTCTTAAATATCTCTAGTGGTAGAGATTCCACAACCCTCCTAGGAAATTTATTTCAGTGTTTAATCACCCTGGCAGGCAGGAAGTTTTTCCTGATGTCCAACCTAAACCTCCCTTGCTGCAATTTAAGAACATTTCTTCTTGCTCTATCCTCAGAGGCCAAGGAGAACAATTTTTCTCCCTCCCCCTTTTAGATACTTGAAAACCGCTATCCTGTCCCCTCTCAGTCTTCTCTTTTCTAAACTAAACAAGCCCAGTTCTTTCAGTCTTCCCTCATAGGCCATGTTTTCTAGACCTTTATTAATAATAATAATACATTGCAATTTCTCTAGCACCTTTCGAGGATCTCAAAGCTCTTAACAGTGAAAGAGGGATAGCCGTGTTAGTCTGTAACTTTAAAAAAAAGTCTTTAAGGTGCTGCTAGACTATTTGTTGTTTTTTAAGTTTTTCCTGTTCCAGACTAACTTGGCTATCCCTCTGAAAGCTTAAAAAAAAAAAGTCCTGTAGCACCTTAGAGACTAACAAATAGTAGTATCGTGAGCTTCTGTGGGCAAAACCTACTTCCTCAGATGAGCAGAGTGGGAAAAAATGGGAGGAAACCTCAACATTTATAACAGAAAAAAAGCCCTTAATAGGCATTCAGAAATTAAACCCCAGCACATATGTTATTTTCATTTTGTAGAAGGAAAAATTGAAATACTGATTATTATTAATTATTATTGTGATTTGCATTACGGGAGTACCTAAACCAAGATTTAAAAAACAACCAATAGTCCTGCAGCACCTTACAGACTAATTACAAAACATGGGGATGGTATCGTGAGCTTTCTTGGGCACAACCTACTTTTTCAGATGACTGGAGTTATTAAAGATCGGTTTCTAAATAAATAGGGGATTACATGAAAATGTTGGCGCGCAGGTAGCCTGTTGTCTCCGTGTGTAAGTCCCTCGCTGTAGCATTCTGTCTTGCCTCTAGAGGTGACTGGGTTACAGAGAGAGATTGATGAGCCTTGGTGGACATGTTGGAGTCGGTGGAACAACCCAAAAGGCGGGATTCAGCCCATGTTGCATTTTGTTCAGGCTCAATGAAGATTTCTGAGACAGCTTTTCAAGGACAGTTGTTCATGCTGCCAGAGCTTGTGGGGGGAAGGGGCAGAATCTGCTTGAGTATTAATCTGACTTTCAGAGGTAAAAAATTCTGCAAGTTCATGAGCTTGTGGAGGGAGGAGTCTCTGCTGTCTTTAATAAAAGGATACAGTTGAGGCTAAGAAAGAACCAATCAGCTGTGTTCGATTGTGAAGTGGAAATGGGAAATGTTTCTGATAAAATAAGAGCCATGCCTTAAGTTTCACCCAAAGTTCAAGCAGAAACGTATCCCTTTTAAAAAGTTCAGTTCACTTCCCGTGCTACATTCTTTTTCTGCATTTCCAGGTCCCAGCGGACAGGGGCAGGAAACGGCCCAGAAATCCCCAAGAAGCTCTGTTTTCTGTCCAGTTTTCCAGACCCAGGATTTTCAGGATGATGCTGTTTCGAATTAGCATCCAATTCAAAAGCTCCTAATCTGGTGAAGCTCCATTTCCTGCAATTAGGCATCACGTGAACACTATTACGGCGCTAGAAACCTGCACTGTCTGCCGTGTTCCCATGAAATATACCAGTGGTCCTCAATGCGGTGCCCGCGGGCGCCATGGCGCCCTCCAGGCCATTTCTGTGCACCCGCCGAGTGAACGGGGCCGGCCTCGCCCCCGGGCGCACAGCGCATGGGCGGTGCCGGCCCTGGGCGCGCGGCACAGGGGCGGCCCCGGCTGCGGGCGTGCGGCACAGGAGCAGCGCCGGCCCCTGGCGTGCAGCACATGGGCGGTGGCGGCCCTGTCCCTGGGCGTGTGGCGCATGGGCTGTTCCGGCCCCGGCGCACGGCGTATGGGCAGCCCCACCCCAGGCGTGTAGCACAGGAGCGGCGCCAGCGCCGGCCCCGAGAGTGCGGCGCATGGGTGGCGCCAGCACCGGGCGCGCGCCGTATGGGTGGCCCCGCCCCCAGGCACGTGCACAGCCCCGCCCCCGGGTGCGTGTGTGGCCCCGCCCCCGGGTGCCCGGCACGTAAGCAGCCCTGCCCCCGGGCGCCAGGCAGCCCCAAAAGGTTGGGGACCACTGAAATATACAAAGGTTCCTGCTCTGTGGGTTTCACGTGTGTGTATATTTCAATGTAGTCACTTCACACCTTGTAGATTTCAGTCTAACTGCTTCATGGTTGTGAGAGATCCTATGGCTGCCCCCCTTAGTTCAGAGTCTTCACTCAGGGGTGCAGCAGATAAAAGGAGATCTGAGATGGGAATGAGCCCAGCTAGTCCATGAGAAAAGAGCTTAAAAAAAAAAAGACTAAATTCTGAGCCCAGCAGTGGCCAAGTTACCAATTCTGGGAAGGGATTGATTGGTTTGGGAAGAAAGCCAGTAAAATTCCCTTGGTTCAGCTCTGTGATTTTTTTTCAGCTCATTAGAACCTAAAACTCAGAGCAAAACACCCTGGGAAGCGAACCCCATGTGAACAGAAGCCAAGCGGAAGTTCACACCGACTCTCACAGCTCCAGGCAGTGCAAGTGGCAGGAGTCCAGCCTAGCTCCGTACCGCTCCCCCCCAGAACAGCTCGCTGTGGGACGCTGAATGATTCACTGCAGCTCTCATCATTAACTTCAGTCCGGCCGGATGGAACAAACCCAATTATAATGAACTCTGGACGAGGCTTGGTGCTCGCACAATAATGCCAATTAGTGTGTGTGCATACGTGCAAAAGCTGTTCCCTCCTATGCATCTTCAGGACGGATGCACAGACATTGAACTGTGCAACGGCTCTGGCAGCCATGCAAAGCTCTTTCTTCTCCATGAGCCACGGGGCCACGGGGAGCTGAGATCAGTAAGGGGTGGAGCTACTGCTTGCACCTCCAAAAACTGACACACCAAGTAAGATCAGGCACCAGGCTGGAATGAAAGGAACCTGGATTCTGTTCCCAGCTAAGCCCCTGACACATTCTGTGAGCTTGAGAAATCATCATATTTCCTTTGTCTCGTGTATTGATTACAGCTGGCTGAGTATTTTCCATCAAAATGTGTTTGTCTGTTTGTTTTAACATCAAGTCGCTTTTTTTGAGGGACAAAATGGATTTTTTTAAGAAGAGTTTGACCAAAGATTTTTGGATGTTTCAATAAAAATTGAACATTTTTAGACTGGGGCAACGGATCCCTCCCCAGGGTTTGAACTAAATACCTTTTGCTCATTGGTTGCTGGAAACCATCACATTCAGGGTTTGGATCTTTTGACACCGCCCTTCCCCCGCCCCACATTTCAAAAAAGGATTTCCAACAAATATGAAAAAAATCCCAACTGCTGATGGAAAATACAGCAGTGGGGGGGAAGAGAAAGAGTTCTGAGAAGCGGTACTACTTGCATGGTCAGCTCTGCAAGGTAGCATCACTCTCTCGCTATGAGGTAATATAGTGCCTAGCAAAATGAGATCCTAATTTCAGCTGGTGCTTCTAGGCACTACTTGCAGGGGTGGAGAATCTATGCCCTGGGTGCCCAATCTAGCCCCTGGCTTCCCTGGGATAATTCTTCCATTCACAAGGGTACCAGCTCTCAGTATGGCTATGCCTACACTACATGTCTTGTAGGAAGAGGCAATGCAAATGAAGCGCTGATTAGCATTTTCTCATGCTTCATTTGCATAGTCTCTTCCAATCCGTTTTTGCGCAAGAGGTTTTGCGCAAAATGGACACGTCCATGCTGCATGTTTTTGCGCAAAACCTCTTGCGCAAAAACGGATTCGAAGAGACTATGCAAATGAAGCGCGAGAAAATGCTAATCAGCGCTTCATTTGCATTGCCTCTTCCGACAAGACATGTAGTGTAAACGTAGCCTATAGGTGTTGTTTTCACTGAAATGCTACAGAGGTGCAGCTGCACCATTGCTGGGTTTTTAGACATGCCCTGAGTCCCCAGGAGCCTATTGGAATGGGGAGAGGTTCACACCCCAGCCTGCTGTGAACTAATCTTCTGGCGAATCCCTGGGCTTTACCACACACATTGAGAAATGCAGCATCCTTATGACAGCTCCAAGGAGCTTATTCTTCTGGGGGAGGAAGAGGCGCTCTTATGAGCTGAGCCATCCTTTAGGGGTTACTCACAATGGGATGATATTGGCTTCTGAGCTTTCAACTGCAGGAAGCAAGTCCCTCTCCAAAGCACGTCATAGCTATAATGGGCAAAATCCTTACCCTTTGGGAACGGCAACGAGGAATAAAAGCAAAGAAAAATGAAAACACAATATGTCCTGATCCTAATCATCTCAGTCAGGTTTTCCTTCTCGCTCAACTTTATAATTACCAAGGTTAAAAAAAACAACAATAACATTGAAGAGTCTTGGAATTCATTAAAAATTGAGATTCATTTAATAGTCAACAGCAAAATTAACATTCAGCTGCACCCTTAAAGCACGATTGTGGCTTTTAGAATCATAGAATCATAGAACACTAGAACTGGAAGGGACATTGAGAGGTCATCAAGTCCAGTCCCCTGCCCTCATGGCAGGACCCAGTACCATCTAAACCATCCCTGATAGATGTCTGTCTAACCTGCTCTTAAATATCTCCAGAGATGGAGATTCCACAATCTCCCTAGGGAATTTATTCCAGTGTTTAACCACCCTGACAGTTAGGAAGTTTTTCCTAATGTCCAACCTAAACCTCCCTTGCTGCAGTTTAAGCCTGTTGCTTCTTGTCCTATCATCAGAGGCCAAGGAGAACAATTTTTCTCTCTCCTCCTTGTGACACCCTTTTAGATACCTGAAAACTGCTATCATATCCCCTCAGTCTTCTTCTTTCTAAACTAAACAAGCCCAATTCTTTCAGTCTTTCTTCATAGCTCATGTTCTCTAGACCTTTAGGCATTCTTGTTGCTCTTCTCTAGAACTTCTCCAATTTCTCCACATCTTTCTTGAAATGTGGTACCCAGAACTGGACACAAGACACCAATGGAGGGCTAATTGATTTAATAAAATCATTTCTTCCCATAAACCAGGGGGCCATGCAGTGCCCATCTTCTTGCAATAGTTAAATAATCCAAAGAGTCTTTACTGATTCATGATCAATATTATTTTAGGCCCTTGGGAGAGTTAGACTGGATCGGTAAAGTGAATACGTCCTTCTTAATGGACAACAAGTGGAAATAATTAATTAGAAAGCTGGAGGAATACATTGCACGCTTCTAGCCAACACTGTCATTTTAGGCTGCCCAGCACTGCATTCCTTCTACCAGATCAATATGTCACCCTGACAAGCAGAACCGAACTTGGGACCTCTGGAGCTTAATGCATGAGCCTCTACAGCAGGGGTGGGGAACCTTTTTTGAGTCGGGGGCTGCTGACCCACAGAAAAATCAGTCAGGGGCCTCACACAAGTCAGACGTGCAAACCCCTCCCCCAGCTCTCACTGACATGGCCCCGACTGAGAAGAAGAAAGACACTCCCCACATTCCCCTCACACACCGGAGCCTGGGGGGGGCCCAGGCTAGTAGATTTTGTGTGCTCCAGCCCCACAGTGGGGGTAGGGGGACTGGAGTGCCAGCGTAGGCTCCCTTATGTGGGGTGGGGGAGAGGGGAGGACCCTGAACCTTTGGAGCCAGATCCAGGCAAGCTGGGGACTGTATTCAGCCCCCGGGGCCTTAGGTTCCCCACCCCTGCTCTACAGCGTGAGCTAAAAACCAGCTGCCTCTCAGCTAAAGCTGTCCAGCAAACTCATTTGCTCTCTCAGTAAGTGGTCTAAATGCCGCCACCTGGGACAGTGAACCACCCCCAGTAGGTGTGTGGGTTACAAACACATCCTATTTATTTTCTGCTCCGGCCTTCTGTGCTTTATACCACTGCACGTTGCCATCCCGTTCTCTGTCGTCAGGTAGATTTCCCATTCTGCCCAGCCAGGCAGGGCTTTTATGGTAGCTGTTGGGTAGATGGCCAGTGACTTTGCTTTGCTTTCTATGCTCTGCTCTGCCTCCTTTTGAAATTTTTGATTAGCCTGAGCACTTCAGAGTAAACTTCTTCACCTTCGCACTTAGACAGCATTCCGAGCTGGTTAAGCCGAGGCCAAAGAAATCTTGCTAACCTGCGTAAGTCAGATGTTTCCTCTTTTTTACAAGCCACTTATAGAGTCATGGCCTGACAACTGCCAGCACTAGAGCATGGGGAAGAAAGAAGCTGACGCGTCTCCAGCGATATTATTAAGCTATGTCTACACTGGGAAGGTTGGAGACTAAAGTGCTGTCTTAAAGTTTCTAAGGCATCTGGTATTGGCCACTGTCAGCAGACAGAACACTGGGCTAGATGGACCTTTGATCCGACCCAGTCTGGCCGTTCTTATGTCCGAGGGGTAGCCATGTTAGTCTGTAACTTTAAGAGTAGTGAGTAGTGAGGAAGAGACAGACAGACAGCCAATCCATCATGAGCTTTTGTGGGCCAAACCCACTTCCTCAGTTGAGCAGACAAAGTGCTGTCAACATGCAGAAGTTGCCAAAACTGAAAACTGGTCAGCCTAGTGTTTCTGCCTCCCATTGTCAACATGTCAGGGCCCCATTGCTAGGACCCTGTGGATAGCTAGAGCAAAGCCATATGGGTAATCCCCCACAGTGCAGTGCTGTGGGAAGGCAGAGCTGATCCCTGCACTTCTTGGGATTCCCTCGGAGCTCTGTGAGCTCTCGGTACTGAAGAACATCAAAGCAGCACAGCCATCTCTCCAGCCCTCCCTCCACAGCAGCAGCCTGCCTGTGGCTGTGTTCCTAGCAGGGCAGAATAGGAGCACTCCAATGATTTGCTCTTTTTGCTTGTTCCTCAAACAGAGCAGCTCACTCAACTGTCAGACACTTCCCAGAGCTTTGAAAAGAGAGAGGCGCAAGCCTGCAGGGCAGCAGAGATCACAAAGCACTGAGCACAGCCATCAGGGCAGGCATTGTATTCTATGATTCTATGATTGTGGGATACTAGCAGAAGCCAGTTTTCTCGACAAAATGATCAGCAGAATCCACACTGGCTCTTTGTCAATAATAAAAGGAGGGGAAAAAACAAAAGTCTCTCACCGGGATGGAAGTTTTTTGCCAACAAAACTGGGTGTTTTTCCCAACAAAAATCGCATTGCAGTGTAAATTCTCTTACTGTTTTGTCACAAAAAAGGCAGTTTTTGGCAACAAAACATGCCAGTGTAGACAAGCCCTTAGTAAGTTCAGTAGAAGATACTTGTGTGGCAGGAGCTGCTGGAGAAGCCCTTATTAGCAGGAGCTATAAGGAAGTAAAAGAAGGGAGGTGGAGATCAGAAGTGAAAGGTCAGGCTCCATGGGAGATAGGAGCCTCCTACTCTGTCCTGGCCAGGCCTGGGGCGGGCCAAGCAGTTGTAAAGCCAGTCGATAGTTGGAAACTGGTGGTGGGAAACTGATCATCAATAAAGACCATGGGTGTTGCACCACACTGAAGTGTCATAGAATCATAGAACCATAGAGTTGGAAGAGATCTCAGAAGGTCAAGTCCAGCCCTCTGCTCTAGGCAGGACCAATCCCAACTAAATCAACCCAGCCAGGGCTTGGTAAAGCCGAGACTTAAACACCTCCAGGGATGGAGACTCCACTACCTCCCTAGGCAACCAATTCCAGTGCTTCACTACCCTCCTAGTGAATTAGTTTTTCCTAATATCCAACCTGGACCTCTCCCACCACAACTTGAGACCATTGCTCCTTGTTCTGCCATCTGTCACTACTGAGAACAGCCTTTCTCCATCCTCTTTGGAACCTCCCTTCAGGAAGTCGAAGGCTGCTATCAAATCCCCCCTCACTCTTCGCTTCTGCAGACTAAACAGACCCAACTCCCTCAGCCTCTCCTCATAAGTCATATGCTCCAGCCCCCTAATCATTCCAGTTGCCCTCCGCTGGACCCTCTCCAGTGCGTCCACATCCTTTTTGTAGTGGGGGGCCCAGAACTGGACACAATACTCCAGATGTGGCCTCACCAAAGCCAAATAAAGGGGAATAATGACATCTCTGGATCTGCTGGCAATGCTCCTCTTAATGCAACCTAATATGCCATTAGCCTTCTTGGCTACAAGGGCACACTGTTGACTCATATCCAGCTTCTCATCCACTGTAACCCCCAGGTCCTTTTCTGCAGAACTACTACTTAACTGGTTGGTCCTCAGCTTGTAACTATGCTTGGGATTCTTCCGTCCCAAGTGCAGGACTCTGCACTTGTCCTTGTTGAACTTCATCAGATTTCTTGTGGCCCAATCCTCCAATTTGTCTAAGTCACTCTGGACCCTATCTCTGCCCTCAAGCGTATCTACCTCTCCCCCTAGCTTAGTGTCATCCGCAAACTTGCTGAGGGTGCAATCCATCCCCTCATCCAGGTCATTAATAAAGATATTGAACAAAACCGGTCCTAGAACCGAACCTTGGGGCACTCCGCTAGAAACCGATCGCCATCCTGACATCAAGCCGTTGATCATTACCCGCTGGGCCCGGCCTTCTAGCAATCTTTCTATCCATCTTACTGTCCATTTATCCAATCCACATTCCCTTAACTTGCTGGCAAGAATATTGTGGGAGACCGTATCAAAAGCCTTGCTAAAGTCAAGGTATATCACATCCACTGACTTTCCCACGTCCACAGAGCCAGTTACCTCATCATAGAAGCTAATCAGATTGGTCAGGCACGACTTGCCCTTTGTGAATCCATGCTGACTATTCCTAATCACTTTCCTCTCTTCCAAGTGCCTCAAAATGGATTCCTTAAGGATCCCTTCCATGATTTTTCCAGGAACCGAGGTAAGACTGACCGGCCTATAGTTCCCTGGATAGTCCTTCTTCCCTTTTTTGAAGATGGGCACTACATTTGCCTTTTTCCAATCATCCAGGATTTCTCCCGATCGCCACGACTTTTCAAAGATAATGGCCAAAGGCTCCTCAATGACATTTGCCAACTCCCCTCAGTACCCTTGGATGCATTAGGTCCGGACCCATGGATTTGTGTACGTTTAGCTTTTCTAAATAGTTCCTAACCTGTTCTTTACCCACCACGGGCTGTCCATCTTCATCCCATCTTGTGTCACTTAGCACAGAAGTCCAGGAGCCGACCTTGTCCGTGAATACAGAGGCAAAGAAAGCATTGAGTACTTCAGCTTTCCCCACATCATCTGTCACTAGGTTAACCTCCTTCATCCAGTAGGGGCCACACACCCTCTCTGATCACCTTCTTCTTGTTAACATGCCTGTAGAAACCTTTCTTGTTATCCTTCACATCCTTAGCCAGTCGCAATTCCATTTGCGCTTTCGCCTTCCTGATAACCCCCGGCATTCTCGAGCTATACATTTAAACCCCTCCTGGTCATTTGTCCAAGTTTCCACTTTTGTAAGCTTCCTTTTGTGCTTAAGTTCACCAAGGATTTCCACCGTAAGCCAATCCGGTCTCCTACCATGTTTGCCTCTCTTGCTACACGGGATGGTTTCTTTCTGTGCCTTCAATAAGGTTTCTTTAAAATACTGCCAGCTGTCCTGGACTCCTTTCCTTCATGTTAGCATCCCAGGGATTCTGTCCATCAGATCTCTGAGTGAGTCAAAATCTGCTTTTTTGAAGTCCAAGGTGTGTATTTTACTACTCTCTTTTCTTCCTTTGGTCAGGATCCTTAAATCTACCATCTCATGATCACTGCTTCCCAGGTTGTCACCCACCTCCACTTCCCCTATTAGTTCCTCCCTGTTTGTGAGCAGAAGGTCAAGCTGCGCACGGCCCCTGGTCGGATCCTTCAGCACTTGTGTCAAGAAGTTATCCCCAACATTCTCCAAAAACTTCCTGGATTGCCTGTGTACTGCCGTATTGGTTTCCCAACAGATATCAGGGTGATTAAAGTCCCCCACGAGAATCAGGGCCTGTGATCTGGAAGCTTCTCTCAGTTGTATGAAGAAAGCCTCATCTACCTCATCCACCTGATTTGGTGGCCTGTAGCAGACACCAACCACAACATCACTGCTGTTGTTTGCTCCTTTAAACTTAACCCATAGACTCTCAACAGGTTTTTCTCCCTCTTTATACTGGAGTTCAGAGCAATCATAGTGCTCTCTTACGTATAGTGCAACTCCTCCTCCTTTTCTCCCCTGCCTGTTCTTCCTGAACAGTCTATACCCTTCCATGACAGCGCTCCAGTCATGCGAGTCATCCCACCAAGTCTCTGTTATCCCAATTAAATCATACTTCTTGGACTGGGCCAGGGCCTCCAGTTCTTCCTGTTTGTTGCCCAGGCTTCTCATTAGTATACAAACACCTCAGATAACCAGTTGATCGCCTATCTTCTCCATTCAAACAGGGGTCCTCCTTTCTTGCTCGTTCCTCTCTGCATTTCTTCCCAGTATCCGACTTTCCCACTCCCCTCAGGGTTTTGGTCACCGTCCCCCGACGAACCTAGTTTAAAGCCCTCCTCACTAGGTTTGCAAGCCTGCCCACGAAGATGCTCCTTCCTCTCTTGGTTAGGTGGATCCCATCTCTTCCTAACAACTCGTGCCCGAACAGAGTCCCATGGTCGAAGAAACCAAAGCCCTCTCTGACACCACCTGCGCAACCACGCATTTACGCCCTCAATTCGACGATCCCTGCCCAGTCCTTTCCCTTCAACAGGGAGGATGGACGAGAACACCACTTGCGCTCCGAATTCTTGGATCCTTCTTCCCAGTGCTACATAATCCGCAGTAACCCGCTGTGACAGGGCGTTCGCCCGGCACTGGCCCTTTAAGGGCAAACCCCAGCCAGAAGCAGGGCTGGGGAGTTTAGCCCCAGCTGGGACTGCATTAGTGGACTAGTGCCCAGCTGGGAGCTATATAAGAGCATGGGCGGCTGCTCCCAAAGGAAGGCAGTGAGAGCCTGGCTGCTGGGGGAGTAGGAGGCTCCCCGGAGCTAGGGCAGGGCTGGGGAGTCAAGGCAGGGCCAGGGGCGCTCTGGCCAAACAAACCACCAGACTGCAGGGCCTGAATAAAGGCCTGCCAGAGAAACAACTACCCCCGGAAGGGGGGCTCAGAGACTGACTTGGGCACTGCCGGAGGGCAGTGTGGCGAAGAGGACGATGCGATCTGGAGGAAAGAGGGGAAACCCCACCTGAGCGAAGGTACCCTGCCGGCAGAAGGAGCTGATTACGGAGACAGACAGCAGACCCCCGCTACGGTGGTGAGTGAACCTCTCACACCCGCTCAAGGTCATTCTTGGCCGTATCATTAGTTCCCATGTGGAGAAGCAGGAAGGGGTAGCGATCCGAAGGTTTGATCAGTTTGGTAAGCCTCTCAGTCACATCCTGTCCCTGATAAGTGTTCCCTCTAAGATTTTCCATCATTTTGCAGAATAAATGTTATGTGCACCAAGGCATGTACATATGTGTACCACCAGTAGAAGCACATGCTGCCGGCTGTGGTCAGCCGTGGGCGCTCTGCCAATCAGCTGAGTGGCACCTGAAGCTCTCCTGGTCCCTGGCTCACTGAGGAGAGGGGGAACAGTCTAGGGCTTAGAGTTTCCCATACAACACAAAGCCCCTAATGCTGGGCATCTGGTCACCCTACTTACACGGTGTCTTGTTCTCCTCCCGGCTCTGTGCTTGAAATGAACTTCATGCCAAACCACGTGCCTCTGCCTCGCTCTTCTCTGCCATCCGCTCCATGGCCGTGAATGTGCAGAACTGCCTAGCACTGCCGCCGCGCAGCCTGGCAGAGGGAGAAGTTTCTCACGAGCTTGAAAGGCAGGCAAAACCACGCTGAGTCTCCTTGCAGCAGGAAGAAGTGTCCCTGTCAGCACGAAAACAAGGCCAGCTTTTCTGAGTGGGCACGAAGCAGGCTTCACCGAGGCTCCTGCTAGGCACAGAGTGAAAACCTGGTTTTGTAAAGGCATTGACCGACCCGGGCTAGCCATTTGGTTTCCTTGCTCTTTGTGCTTCCCTGTACACATGCACGATTTTTGTCGGCCAGGTGCTTGGGAAGGAGCTTTTATTGACACGACTGTGGTTATTGGGATACGCATCCGTGTTATTGCAGGTAGACGAGTGGATTCAGAGAGGGGGGATGGTTTTACGGTGAAGTCTAGTGAAGACAGGACACCGGGCTTGAGGGATCTTTGGTCTGAGCCAATGTGGCTGTTCTTATGTTGTATTAGGATTCTTGAGGTCCAGGATCAGTTTCCAATTCTGCCACATGTTCCTTATGTAAGCTCGGGCGGGCTACTAAATCGCTGGGAGCCCTCATTCCCCCCAGCACCAAATCCTGGCTCGCGCCCCTTGGTTTTAGATGGTGAACTCCATGGGCCAGTGACTGTCTCCTATTACACGTATATTCAGTGCTAGCACCGGACAGGCCCTGATTTCCACTGGATGTTTCAACATGTGCAGGTGAACGAGCTTACTGGAGTGCCTTTGCCCCGCTTGGCTATCCATGGCCTTTTGGAGTTCCCTTCCAGCCTTATAGGGGAAGGAAACCTACCGGTGTCCCTGGATCCAGCCCCTGAGGTTTGGGGCTCCTCGCCCCAGCATTGAGACGATGGCACGCCAGCCCTGTGGCCTCCTTGACACCCAGATCCCACATCTCCACTCTGTTCCTGCACCCTCCCTCCTGTCCAGACCCCAAGCCCGCTTCCCAGCAGCCCTCTCCCACACTCCTCAGTTTTGGCCCAACTCCAGAGTATAGAGTGGTCCCACAAAATCTACCAGCCTGGGCCCCCATAGATTCTGGTGTGTGAGGGGAATGTGAGGTTTTTTTTGCTTCTCAGTTTTGTGCGGCCTGCGACTGATTTTTCTGTGGGTTACCAGCCCCTGACCCAAAAAAGGTTCCCTGGCCATGATTTCTACAGTTAGCGGGTGGGAATATGAGAAGAGCAAACCTAATGCAAAATCTATTTCAGAATCTGGGGTTCTTGTAAGTCAGGGCTACTCAACTTTGGAAGCACCAGGGGCCACAATGATACTCACAGCACATGCTGAGGGCTGCAACTTAAGTGTGGTTGCATATACATGCAACTATATATGCAAATATATGCAAATAGCTTCTTTCACACTGATGGGCATAAATACAAAAATTAAGGCAAAACTACACAACACACAGGCCCCATTTAAATCAGTTCCGCTGTTATTAATAAAATGTGATATTTACCCGATTTCCACCCATATGACAGCACTTTTAATGAGCAATGACAGTCCAGGAATTTAACTACTAAAAGGCATAGCAACAGAAGACCATTATATTAACTACTTTTTTTTTTGGCTCACACCCATGGGCCGCATGTTGAGTAGCCCAGTTGTATGTAGACAAATGTAACACTATGTGGGGTGTATGAAAGGGAAATGTTTTAAATGTCCTGTCTGTTCTGTCTCTCTCTCTTTCTCACCCCCTTTTCTCCAGTAAGCCAATAGGCCAACAAATTTTTTTCAGGTGTGGCTACTGTTTAAAAACATGAGATCATCCATCAAGGAGCAGACACCACCCAGTAAGGGTTAGGTGGCCATTTAGACAGTCCAAATTCTGCACAGGCATGGCTCAGAAGGAGCACATGCTGTGAGCCATCACTGACAAAGTTATGAGACAATCTTCTTCTTTATTGTATATTTTAGAAATCTGTGTCTGTCTGTCTGTCCATCTGTGAATCTACTTGTTCAAGAACTCCTCCTAAATGGTAAGAGCTAGGACCACCACATTTGGCATACAGCTCCCTCTTGTCTTATTTTAAAGCAAGGTCAGGGTCTGGTTGTGCCAGGATAATAGGATGTGTGCGGAATTGAATTGTTACTCATAAAATGGGAAGGGAGGAGTCTGGCAGGAGGGAGTTATACAACAGAATGACCACTGGGGGGCAGCCAGGGACCTGAGATGGCGACTGGGACAGTTATAAGCCCATTGCGCCAGCAAGGGGTTGGGGTAGAGAAAGGGACAGCTATGTACTAGATATTTCAGAGAGTTTGTCTGTCTGTCCCCCAGCCGAGGGGCATGTGCCCGTTGGAGTGGCAGCAGCCATGGACAAGTTTTTCTCACCTGGCCCAAGCTGCTGCCATGACAGAGGGCTGGGGGTGTCCTCTCTCCCCAGGGAAGCTTGCCTACTGAACCTCTCCTCCCCACCCCCACCCCAGAGCAACGATTTAAATGAAGAAAAACAAAACTTATTTGTGTTGAGGACCTGAGCAATGCCAGGCAAACCTTCTGGTTTTAAATATAGAGGAAATGAATAAAGATCAGAGACCGATTCAAAGACAATTTAGGGAGGAAGTGGAAGGCTAAACCTTGACTATATTGGTGACTCTCTTTGGTGAGAAACAAACAACTTCCTAGATTTCAGGAAGGGGGCATTTTCTCCCCCTTTAAAAGGGTCTGGGGCTTGCAGCCAGAGCCCTGAGCCTGTTAAATCATTGCCAGAGCCCCAGGGAGCAAAGAGGGCTAGCTGGGGGAAGCTAGCCTCTAGCCCTGTCCATTCCACCCAAGGCCCTGTCCCTTCTGGGGGGTCCCAGAGCTGAGCTTGCCTCATTGCCCAGGGTCCGATGAAGTCTGTCTCCAGGTCTGATCAATTGTAAAGCTAAATAGTATGAATATATTATTTAGTCTACATAACGCAGCTGAGAGAATTTCATCCAGCTAATTCTGTAACCCAATAACATGTTCGACCAAAGCATCTCTTTCCGAAAGCCGTCTAGTCTTGATCTGAAGACGATAGAGCCAGGTCTACACTAGACCTGGAAACTTGGCCTAAGGTATATAACTCCAGCTATGTAGAATAGTAGCTGGAGTCAGCTTACCGTAAGCCAAGCTTGGTGCCGTCCCCACAGTAGGAGCCCGCGGGAGCAAATACTTCTGTCGGCTTCCCTTACTCCTTGCAAGAGCAGAAGTACTGGCCGCAGCAGGGGCGCCCTCTGAGTTTGATTTAGCAAGTCTTAACTAGACTCGCTAAATCAAACTCCAAAAAATTGATTGAGGCAGCATTGATCTTCTGTGGAGTGAAGACAATGCCTAAGAGAGAGAATCCATGGTATCACATGGTAGTTTGTACCAATGCTTAATCACCCTCACTGTTAAACATGCATGTCTAATTTCTTAATTGAATTTGTCTGGTTGTCAACTTCCAAGCTACTGGTACATTTTCTGCCTTTTCTGGCTAGATTGAGAATCCTTTAATACTCAGTGTTCTCCCCATCTCCTGCTGGCTCATTACTAACTTCTGTTCTCCCCCACTTTGGCTCCCGGGTAACTTCATGCTTCACGCCTGATGGACTCTTCTCCAGGAACCCTGCCTCATCCCACCTCTTCTCGAAAGAAAGATGGTTTTATTTCAAATTAACACCCTCTCTGCTGGTTCCACACCTCACAGCTGACACCTGAGGGCAAATTCAGCCTTGCTCTGAGTGAAAGCCATTCCAATGAGGTCAAGGGAGTTTTTGTGGATTACAGTAGGACCGAGCTTTGGACTCTACCCTTGAGCACACAACCGTGAAAGAAGAGGCAAGAGCATTATAGAAACAAGCCCGTAGTACCTACTTGTCCACTGAAGAGACACTACTCACGTTGGGAGGTCTGTTTTCTGCGAAGATACGAAAGCAGCCCTCTAATTGCAAATCATTTTTGCAGTGCTCCGAGTAGAAAAGATGTCTAGGATGTCCTCAGTGATTGATATATTTGCTAATTGCTACTTTCACTGGGGCTGGTAGCTCGAGCATTGTATTCCCTGTATTATTTTAGGTTGTTTTATGAGTGACATATTTGTGGCAGTGCTTCTTTAATCTTCATTAGCTAATCCCAGGAGACGAGGGACAGAAAGAGCCAGCCTGAGCTGACCGTTACTGGGCAGAGAACACTGAGCGGCGGATTCAAAGGAGAGGAAGAAGGAGACGATCAGGATGGAACTGGACAGATTGAGGGATGTAACTGCCAGCTGGTTTGTCTCTCTAAAAAGAATGTTTGGAACTCACAAGTCTTTAAAGTTTGATGTCTAGCTCTTCTCTCACAGATCCCAGTGTGCAGTTAATCAGCCGTAATTGCAATGGAGTTGCTGCAGGGGAAAGTTTGTCTGAGTGGAAACATCAGGCCCTTAAGAGTTAAAAAGAAAAGTAGCTACACACTGTATTTGCAGCCAGCAATAATTCTAGGGTATTTTATTGCTCACGCCACACTCCTTATATTTTCCTCTCCTCTCCTCTATCCCTCAATTGTGTCCTCACTGAGAATCCTCTAGTTATTCAAGGATAAAACCTGCATAAGAATCACTTTGCAGTGTGTACCGTTGCAAAGAGATCTTCCACAAAAACTTCTTGTGCAAGAGCGCATCCACACTGCAAAAGCGCATAGAAAAAATAATGCGCTTTTGCGCAAGAGAGCGTTCAGACCGCATGGACACTCTCTCGAACAGAAACTCTGATTGCTATTTACAGAATGGCCACCAGGGCACCTGGGCTTTTTTCGATTGGCTCTTTTTGCACAAAAACCACCTGTTCCCCATCCACACACACACCTTTTTGCGCAAGAGCTCTTGTGCAAAAAGGAGTTATTCCTCATAGAAGGAGGAAAACCTACACCGGAAAACCCCCTCTGTTCTTTCGTTTTACTTGTGCAAAAACGTGCTTGAGGTGTGGACGCTCCGCGAGTTTTTCCGCAAAAACTCTGTAGCATAGACCTAGCCTCAGAGTGCTTGGTAATAAACCAATGTGGTGGATTCACCCTATTTTCTAGTGGAACTCGTTGGGCATCAACTAAACTACTCTGGAATCACTGGTTGTCTCTCTGGGTGTGTCTAGACTACATGGCTCCGTCGACGGAGCCATATAGATGAGTTTACTGGACATAGCAAAATGAAGCGGCGATTTAAATAATCGCCAATTCATTTACATCAAAATGGCCGCTGCCCTGTGCCGATCAGCTGATTGTCGGCACAGCGCGGTAGTCTAGATGGGGATCATCATCTCCAGAATTTTGTCGCCAGATTCGTAAGCCTCGTTTCACGAGGCATAAAGGATCTGACGACAAAGGGTTCTGGGGTCGGCTGATCCCCGTCTAGACTACCGCGCTGTGCTGACTATCAGCTGATCGGCGCAGCACAGTGGCCATTTTGATGTAAATGAAGCGGCGATTATTTAAATCGCCGCTTCATTTTGCTGTGACGAGTAAACTCATCTACATGGCTCCGTCGACGGAGCCATGTAGTCTAGACACACCCTCTGGGACATCCTGGAGTCATTTAAGTAAATGGTTTCAGGGGGTCGGCGGAGATGGGTTTGAAGAATTAGGCATGAGAAACATGCAAAGAAGAAGTGATCCATTCCTCACTTTCACAAACTACGCCAAAAGCCACGCTAATAAAGCAGCTGGCCTGCTTCATTCTGGCTTGGAGACTCTGGCGGGGCAACTTTCATGACCTCCCCACCTAGTTTAGACTGAGCAATCAGCCCGCAAATAACAAAGGTGCCACAGAAATCCCTACCGCCATGGCTACATAGCAACCTGGCACCGAGAGCCACCCAAACTAGCAAAACACTCAGCATGAAATAAATAACAGGCAGGAAATCTTCCACTCTCACAGAGGACTGCAGTACAATGGGCTCATTAGTGAAAAGTGCATGCTGCTAATTGGTTGATTTCTCCGGTTCCTGTTTCAAGGGAACAGCAAGTTTCTAATGTCGCCCATAGTTAAAAAAGAGACAGATCAATAAAATGCCTAAGTGTGCAAAGACTAACCAAGCACTGTCATTTGCTGTGCAATCCTCCTCCCCACCCCAAACACCTCTTTAAGCTGCCAAGGAGAGTTTTGTTGGTTTGGAATTGCTAGATCTGGCACAAACACACGAGAAGGAGGGAGAAGAAGGTGCCACAGTCATTAAAATTGATGTCCAGGCTGAGTGGAATTTCCACCCCTCGGCATTGGGATGGGTCCTTTATGGATCAGGCTTTAAAAACACTGGTTTTTCCAAAAAGCATTGACCAGGCATTGACAAGAACAGCGCTCCATTCTCAGCGTTGCCCCGACCTGCCTATGTGACCTTGGCTCCATCGCTTCATCGCTTTGCATGATAAATGCGGAAGACAAAACCGTTGCCTGTCCTGGCTACTTTGCTTGCAACTTCATCAGGGTAAGCCCTGTCTGCACAGTGTCTCCTTAATTAATATTTGTGGGGTGGACAGCACCTGAAAGTGCCCATTAGAGTATCCCTGAGCTTGGCACCGGCCACACATGTAACAAAAACATCACCTCTGCCCCACAGAGCAGAAAATCTGCCCAGTGCCATGAGGACTGTAGAAGGGAAACCATTTGCCCAGCTCTTTCCTGTGGTGTTTCCACGGTGCCCGCCATCCGTCCCCTCTCCCCAGGGTGCGTGAGAAATGCCATCGTGTCTCTCTCAGGGCAGTTATCAGCCTTCCCTTGAAATGGGGTCGGAAACCCAAAGTCATTCAAAATAGTCTTTGGTATCCCAGACACAGGGTTTGGTGTATTGGGTCCATGGTTTGTACCCATCTCCATTGCTGCTGCTGACCACAAAGTCCAGCCTGGCCTTCCAGCTCTGACTTCCTCTTTCTATTATCAGGAGCCCTGCTGTCCATCTGGGAGCTTCTCCTGATTGGCTGGGAGAGACGAGAGCCCGCCCCACCTTGCACAACACAGCTCCTGATCCCAGGCTCTTACAGTGAATGTCCTGAGAGCTTGTCCCACTGCAAACTCCCCAGGACCACCTCCTGACTCTCTTTTCAGCCAGCTCCTATGGCTGGCCTATGGCTGCCTGCTGCCCCCACCCTGAGTGTTGATTTGCCACTCCTATTGGCTGGGAATTGCAGCCAATGGGAGCTGCAGAGGTGGTGCCTGTGGAGAAGGTTCGCATGTGGAACCATCTGGCTCCTCACATTGGTAGGGTCTGCAGAGACAGATGCCAGACACTCCCAGGAGCAGTGTGGGGCCAGGGCAGGCAGGGAGCCTACCTTAGCCCCACTGTCCCCGGGATCCACGTGAGGAGTCCACATCCTGCATTCCAATCCCTTGCTCCCAACCATAAGGTCACTCACGGAGCCAGCACCTCACACCCTCTTCCCCTGATCCTGAGCCCCATCCTGGAGCCCACACCCCTTCCTGCACACTGAACCCTCTCCCGTACCCAAACTTCCTCTCACAGCCCACACTTTGCGCCCACTCCTACACCCCAGCTCCTCCCCAGGCTCAGCCCAGAGACCAACACCTGTCCCCCAGCCCCCTTGGCCCCAGACAGAGGTGAAAGTGGGCCGGTGCGCTGCTCCGGTAAGAACTGGCTGCCAGCCTGGTGAGGGAACAAAAGGAGCAGCTGTCCCAGGGCTCAGCTATCCACTGCCACAGTGGCTGGGAGCCTGAGTCCTTCAAACCGCTGCTGGAGCCCTGGGGTCACCAGCTATACAAGGACTGGCTGGGGCGCGTCTGTCCCTAGCCCTGCCCCTTCCGGGGCCCAGAGCTGTGACCCCTTCCTAAGGACACCTGGCCTGGTGCAGGGCACCGGTAAATCCTTGCATCCACTTTCATCCTTGGCTCCAGGCCAGAGCCCCCAACCCAACCCCTGGCCTCATTTTGGCGATCGTGAGTGAGGGTGGGGGAGTGTGAATGAAGGAGAGAGGGGGGATGGAGTGAGCTGGGAGAAGCAGCAGGAACGGGGAGTGGCCTCAGGGAAGGGGAGGGGCAGGGCTGTTTGGGTTAGCATGATGAAACAGGTGGCAATCCTAGCTCTTGTTTGCTCTGTGTCAGTATATTGTCCCTACTCCCCTGCTAGCATGCAGCCCACTGTGTGCCAGCTGCCGTCTTGGCTGTACCGTACCTCCCCAGAGCTGGCTGCACTCCTGCATACATCCATCGGTTCCAAGGTCGGAAGCGGCCACTGTGATCAAGTAATCCGAGTTCCCCCAGCCACAGGCCTTCCCTGAACTGGGTGGCAGGAGAAGGGATAAGGATGGGCTTAGTTATACCAATGGAATGCTACATCTATGCAGCTTTTGGTACGAAAGTGCATCTTTACAGGAGAAGGTCAAGGAAGATCGCAGGCTTAAGAGTCAGGCATCTGCATTTTATTTCCTGCTGAGCCCCACAGGGACAGATTTTCAAAGGTGGTCAGGCTCCTGAAAATGCAGATAGATGCTAGGGGAATTTTGAAAAACACCTCCGGCTTGCAACCAATGGAAGTTGGCAGCCGAAATATTTCTGAGAATCTGGGCATAAATACCTAGGTCATTAACCATCAGAACATTTTACCAAGGAGGTATGGTAACTTCTCCACCATGGGTAATTTAAAAATGAAAAGGTTCTAAGCAGATTTGATCTAGGAGTTATTTGGGGGACGTTTCTCTGGCCCGTGCTATACGGTGAGTCCTTTTTATCAAATAAAATTATTAAAGTTTACTCTCTATGAACGTGCCAGCATGTTTGCTTTCGGTATTAATGTCCATCTGGCAGATAGAGCTCCAGTATCCACTTGCAAAAGGAGATGCATGTGTAGAAGTACAAGCATTACAGAGCCGGGAAGCAAAACAATGTTTTTTCACTGTTGGTGCATCAGGCAATGCTTTCTGGGCCCACTCTTGCGAGGATGCAAAGAGAAATCAGATCCCACGGAGACAGGCAACTCCCAAATTTACCAATTCAGCTGGTGGGAAGCGGTATGGCTTCGCTGATTTCGTGCCAGCGGAGCTGCACTGTTTATACTAGCTGGGGATTAAGTGAATGGAATGATCCCAGTTTAGATCAGTCAAAAAGCCTCTCCCCCCTACCCTAATTCTTGGCATCCCCCGAGACTTTCTCAGGTGGCCAGTTTTTTACAGCTCCTATGTGGGGCGCTTTCTTGATGGAAACTAAGCACCTTTACGTTAACTACATTGGCTTGCTGCCCTCCCGGTTAGACTCACTTCAACAGAACTCTCTGTCCCTGAGAAACAGCAGGTACTCGCACCTCTGCCTGCTTTCTCACACACACTGGGCCAGTAACGAGCTACAAATAAGACACAACGAAGGCCGGCATGCCCTTTAAGCATCCTCTCCTGCAGCTACCCCTGCCGTCACTCCATGTGTCCACAATAGACTTTTTCAGCCCTTTTATATAAGCCCAGCATGGAGGAACTCCAGGATACCTCTATAAACAATGGGACAAATTCTTCACTGACTTCTCCTTGGTGCAGTTCCATTGCCCAGGATGTAAGCCAATATAGAACCCGGCACCACCTGTTGCGAGCCACTGGAATTGCACCAGCTAAGGCTGCGGCCCATTATCTTTCTGGAAGGCACGGCATGTGCATCACAGTAACACACCATCCAGGAGGTCAACAGCTTAGGGTGTGTAACTGGCCTGGTTGCCACCAATAAACAGCAACCACATAGGCTACGTCTAGACTACATTCCTCTTTCGACAGAGGAATGTAAATGAAGGACTTCAAAATTGCAAATGAAGTGCTGATTTACAAATTCTGTGCTTCATTTGCATAATGGATTCTGATCACTTTTTTGAAAAAGGATTTTTCTAAAAAAAATACCCGCAGTCTAGATGCGGTTCTTTCGAGAAAAAAAAAAAAAACCTTTTTCAAAAGAACCCTAATACCTGAAAAAATGAGGTTTACAGGTTCTTTCAAAAAAGGGTTTTTTTTCCCCCCGAAAGAATCGCGTCTAGACTGCAGGGTTGTTGTTTTTTTAAATCCTTTTTTCAAAAAAGCGATCGGAATCCATTATGCAAATGAAGTGCAGAATTTGTAAATCAGTGCTTCATTTGCTATTTCAAAGTCCTTCATTTACATTCCTCTGTCGAAAGAGGAATGTAGTCTAGACGTAGCCATAATGTCCCCTGTAAGGTTTGGTTGCTTCTAGAGTTCTGAGCTCATAGCAGATCAACCTACCTGTGATGTAGCCACCTTCAACTCAACTCCCTGTCCCTGAGCCTCCCTTCCTTCCCAATCCCTCCAGGCCGGCTACTAGGGGGGAAGGTCCACTTTGTCTATGTCTCCAGGGCACTCCCATCGCAAAAAACCAAACATTCCTTTCTGCCATCCGGTAAGGAGCTAAAAGCACCATGCTGTCAGCCCTGAAGCATTGCAGCTGGCTACGGCGTGATGGTCTATAGTCTGGTGCTATGGTAGAGGCTCGGCCGATTAACAAGGAAGATTTCAAGGCAGTGAAATTGCACGGCCAACTGCGTCCAGGCCACCTGGTTGAGGCAAGAAGGCTGCCCCAAATGAAAATGAGAAGCAGGATTTTTAAGGCGGGCAGCCCTTTTTGCAAAGTGACCCTGCCTTCTCCACGCAACTAACATTCTTCAGATTTAATCAATATTTAAGGACACTCACTCGAATCATTACCTGATCAAAGACAAGTCATAAATGAGGAGCTGGCCCTTTAAAGTTTTGCAGCTCCCGGAAAGAGTTTGTTGCTATGGCGATGCTTTTTCTTTACTTTTTTTTTTTAACTTGGGGATGAACGGGCAGATCAAGCAGGCTGCCCGTAGAATTTATTAGCTCCAAAACGGGCCATAGCTCAGGAATACACCAGAAATGTTGCCATCTGCTGCACCCAGAGCTGGGCCCTAAAGATACATGCATGCACTCACCAGCCACTTGTCTGTGTAAATCAATCCAGGGGGCCAAGAGACTCCAAAGCATTTCGCTGGACTGGACGGATCCATAGTGGATCCCATCTGGAGATGTCCTAAAGGATTTAGTAGAGTGATGAGTGAGAGATAAAAAAGCCTATGCAGAAAATGAGAGAGAATTTTTATACAGGCCGTCCTCGCCAAAAGTCCAAGATACGTTAAAAAAACCTTGACCTTATAGCAAAACAACCTAAGGCAGGGAATTTTTCCTCCTGACTGACTTCCATTTGCACAAATTGGGGGGTTTTTTTTTGGTATGACTTCATAGCAGGGAATGGGAGGACTTACAACACATCCGTTCCTACAAGCGTCAATGACTTTAGTGTGGAACAGAAGTACACCGGGGCGACCCTGTACCATCCAATACAATTCAATAGCAGGGCTATATAATGTGATAGGGTGGCTTAAAACGGGGACACCATTCTCTATGAGGCTCCATAGGCTTCTTAAGAGCCCTTGCTGCCGACCCCCGGAGGATTTCTGATTGACCCTGTTGACTTCATTCCTGCACAGTTCTACATGTTTCTCACCAGGCGATGCACTATCCAATGACATCCCATCCAACACATTGGATTCTATGCGGGTACCACTGCCTGGGCATATACAGAAGGCAGGGGTGAGGATGCTGTCTCTGCGAGACAGTTTGCCTGCTCTCCCTTATGTGTGGCAAAAGACCCAGACTCGGTAGGTTGATGCAGGATGGGCAGGTGCAAGGAGGAAGCTGCCTATCTCTGGATCTTTCCCTAGTCACCCGGCAGAGCTGGTGGATTTTCTAGCTGGAGTGACTGATACAGCATCCGTGGAGGCTGCTGCTGAGCATCTGAAGGTGGATGGAGGGTGGTAGCTGTTTATCTGATCATGGCTCCTGCAGAAGTCATGTTGTCCCGTCTGGAGGAGCAGTTGTCCCTTCAGGGTGACTCCAGCCAACCTGAATCTGGTGTCACCTTTTCTTCTGAGGGTTTAAAGCAGTGGTCATCAACCAGTCGATTGGGATCTAACAGCAGATCTTGGAGCCTCTGACCGGTGATCCTGACTGGTTTGGCTGGGAAGCTATCAAGCGCTGGCACTTCAGTTGCCCCTCCACCCACTGTCATGCTTGCTCCTGCCCTCTGCCCTGGACCTGCCTCCCCTGGGAGCCTCCTGCTTGCTGGGCAGGGTGTGGGAGGGAGAAGAGGGGAGGCGCTGATGTCAGGGTGTCCCTGCTCCCCCCTGCTTCTGTACCCCCACACAGGGAGAAGGGGATGGAGGGAGCTTGGCAATGCCAGTCTCTGTCACTCTCATTCTCACAAACACACCCTGTGCTTCCCTCTCCTCTCCTAACCTACTACTTTCACTGCCTGCAAAGTGGGTTGGTTTTGGTTTTTGGCTGGTCTGTGCATTTCAAAATGTTCGTTTCTCTCTTACGCTTACATTTAGTTCTTTGAGCAGTGAGTTCTCAAATGCCGAACCTGTCATGGCTGGAGTCATTATCCCTGTGGTAACTGCTGCTCCGGAAAGTGGCTGACATGTCCCTGCAGCCCCTGGGAAAGGCAGTGCTGGGGGGTCTCCACAGGCTGCCCTTGCCTGCAGACACTGCTCCTGCAGCTCCCATCGATCAGTAATGGGGAACCGTGGCCAGTAGAAGCTGTGGGCTCAGTGCCATGACGGGCAGCACATGGCACCATGGAGCCATCGCTGTTCATGCCAGCTGCTTTCAGGAGTGGTGCAGGGCCAGGGCAGGAGTAAGCCTGCCTCAACCCCACTGCTCCACCACCCGGAAGCTGGAAGTTAACCGGTGACCAGCCAGAGCTTGCATCCTGAATCCCTCTCCCAGCCCTGAACCTCTTTCTATACCCAACCTGCTGCCCCAGACGTGAGTCCCCCTGCACTCAAATTCCTTCCCAGAGCTTGCACCCTGAAACCCCTCCGGGACCCCAATCCCCCATCCTAAGCCCAGAGCCCCTCCCTCACTCCAAACCCCTTGGCCCAAGACCAGAGCCTGCACCCCAACCCTCTTCCCCAGCTTGGTGAAAGTGAGTGAGGACAGGGGAGGCAGTGGGATGGAATGAGCAGGGTGAGGCCTCAGGAAGGGGTGGAGCAGGGGCAGGGCCTCAAAGAAGGGGCAGGAAGGAAGTGGCACCAGGGTATGTGGGTTTGAGGTAGATCCTACATTGCACTCACATGGAAAAAGTGATCTTGTGGTTAAAAAGATTGGAGACCCCTGGTTTAAGGACTCTCCGCTTTGCCCATTTTCTAGAACTCAAAGACCGGATCGCCACCCCCTGCAAAAGATTATTCTGGGGAATCTCTGTGAAATTAATCTGGCTGAATTTGAGGTCCCCTTCCTGCTCATTTTTCTACAGCACTCTAGCCCCAGGGGACCAGCATTTGTTTCACTCTCAACTTTAAACTGGAAGTCCAAAGACTGATTCAAAGTTACAAGGAGATCTCATGCTTTAAATGTGGTAGCAGCCAGCTGGAAAGAACTATCAAAAGAGAAGGTCCTTTTAGTTAATTTACTGACTCAGTTCAACATATCAGAAGGGGGAGGGGAGCATTAACATAATAAAAATGTGTTGTCTGACCATTGTTGATATGTGAGAGACAACGTATGTGAGAGATCTTCCATTGGACCGATTTTGGCTGATGGAAGGTACAGCAGTTCGAGCTTCATGGGTAGCGGTGAAGCTTCTTTCCCCAGATGTGAAGAAGAGCTCTGGCTATTTCTACACTATGGGGTTTTTCCAGGAATCATAGAATCATAGAACCATAGAGCTGGAACAGACCGCAGAAGGTCAAGTCCAGACCCCTGCTCTAGGCAGGACCAATCCCAACTAAATCAACCCAGCCAGGGCTTTGTCAAGCCAAGACTTAAACACCTCTAGGGATGGAGATTCCACTACTTCCCTAGGGAACCCATTCCAGTGCTTCACCACTCTCCTAGTGAAATAGTTTTTCCTAATATCCAACCTGGACCTCTCCCGCCACAACTTGAGACCATTGCTCCTTGTTCTGCCATCTGTCACTACTGAGAAAAGCCTTTCTCCATCTTCTTTGGAACCTCCCTTCAGGAAGTTGAAGGCTGCTATCAAATTCCCCCTCACTCTTCGCTTCTGCAGACTAAACAGACCCAACTCCCTTATCCTCTTCTTGTAGGTCATATGCTCCAGCCCGCTAATCATTTTGGATATCCAGGGAACATGTCTGCTCTTCCGCTTTTTTTTGCGGAAGAGCAGACATGCTTTTTCAGAAGCCCTGTCTTCCTCCTTCCATGAGGAAGAAGGGCTCTTCCGAAAGAGGAGGATTTTTCCGAAATTTGGCCCAGTGTAGATGGGCCAAATTTTGGAAAAGCCTCTTCCGAAAAAACTATCGGAAAAAGGTAGCATAATCTGTGTACCGTTTTCTGATAGATCAGTGCAGTCTAGACATAGCCTCTCTGTAGCTCGAAAGCTTTTCCCTTCAACTCACAGAAGTTGGTCTAATAACAGATCCTACCTCACCTGCCTTGTCTCTCTCTGACCCTGGGACCAAAACAGCTCCAGATGCTTGGTCCTGCCGTGAGGACAGGGGACTGGTCTCGATGACCTCTCGTGGTCCCTTCCAGTTCTAGTGTTCTATGATTCTATGGTTCTATGCAACTGCAGACAACATCTGAGGGAGGTTGAAATGCCGGTTTCATGTCACAATGAACTCAGCCACGGAGAAGAGGCCCATTTTCAGATCCTGGGGAAACTTGTGGGAAGTTTTCTCTGAGGAAAGACTCTGAGGAATCAGCAGCTGATGGAGAGCAGGCGAGTCCTTCCTTTCTAATGCAACCTGCTGATTTGTATTAATTTGATTGACTTTATTTGAGTCTCATTGACTCGGACTAAATCCCACTGAGCTCTCTAATGCCTACGCCGCTCTACACAGAGCTTAGTGGGTGACGTGGCCTGTAATTGAATTGCTTGTCACTGAGTTGAATTGAATTTGGCCTATTGGATTAAGTAAACTGGTTGAATTTAATGGAGCCCAGGGAAGTACATTGTCCCCAATTTCTTTAATTGGAAAGCACTCACTACAAAGGGATATCTATACTTACCACGGAAATTCTATTAGAAAACAGGAGGATTTTAATGGACTCAATGGAAATTGATGGGCCACAATAAATGTCATGTGATTGATCAGAAATGCACTCACAGGTACCCAGCAGAATGTACTGAGTTGTGATCGTTGTTATCGTATTACTGTAATGTTACTGGAAGAATCAGCAGTAGGTATAAAACTTTAGGGGCACATCTACACAGCAGTTATTTTGGGATAATGTCCATTATTCGAAATAATGTTATGCGCTTTCTACACAAGAAACCCGTTATTTCAAAATAAATTCGAAATAATGGGCTTCGTAATCCGCCTTCCTGTAAACCTCGTACGAGGATGAAGCAAGTCAGTGGAATAATGATCTATTTCAAAATAAGTGCTGCATAGACAGTGCCAAATTTCGAAATAAGCTATTTCGATTTGAGCGACGCAATTTTCGTAGCTCAAATTGCGCATCTTATTTCAAGGTACGTGCTTCTGTGTAGACGTACCCTAGGAGACTGAGTATAAAGAATCTGACCACTGTTAGGCAGTTGGAATTAGAGCCTCATCTGGTGTCCATTGATGTAAGTCACTTGGGCTATGTCTAGACTGCAAGCCTCTTTCGAAAAAGAGTGTCTAGACTACAACCAGTATTTTCGAAAAAGCAAGCCACTTTTTCGAAAGAGAGCACCCAGGCAGTCTGGATGCGCTCTTTCAAAAAAGCTCAGTTTGCATTACATAGCACCTTTTTTCGAAAGAGCACTTTCGAAAAAAGGCATTCTTCCTCATAAAACGAGGTTTTCCACGGTCGAAAAAACTGCCATGTTCTTTCGATTTACTTTCGAAAGAATGCGGCAGCAGTCTAGACGCAGGGGAAGATTTTTCGAAAAAAGGCCACTTTTTTCTAGACACACCCTTGATGTATGCTACTTTTGTCTCCTCTTGCCATTTACCTGTTACATCCATTTGTTGGCTTTTGTCGTATGTTAAGAATATAAACCCTTGAGTTTAGGCACGGTCCTTTTTATAACATGTACGTACCGCTCCTAATTCCCTGACGCCTGCACGGACCCTGTAGGTGCTATCACAATACAAGCAAAATAACGTGTCGAGCTGGTGACACAGGCAAGTGACATGAGCTCCATTTCAGTCACAGTGATAATTACAACGTGTATCCAGTGCTGTTCATCTGACTGTGTCAAAGTGCTTGGCCCTCACAGAGCCCCCCAGAACATTTTGCTTACCAGTGAAGGGCAGCCACCTCTGGGGTGGAGTGCCCCTGCTTTTTCACCACATGCTGCAATGCTACACAACAGTTTAAGGGAGGACACGAGGAAAAGCCTTATGCCCTAAGCCAGTTAACTGCAGGAACAAGTAATTATTCATGTTTTATATCGTTATTGCGAAAATGTTCCTCATCAGGGGGAGTAGGGTCATGGGGTCTACTCAGCTCGCTGGTGCTTCCTCCCGGTGGCTCTGGAGATTAGCTTTTCACAGGTCCAGCGTCCACTTCTACCTGTTCCCTTCCCTGTGGTCTCTCTCTTCCTCTGGGACTGGGGCTGCTCCTTCATGACCCAGACCTCCAGCCAGTTCACTATCATCCACCCCTACTGGGGTACCAAAGTCCCTCTAAACAAAATGGCAGCCTGCCCTTCACGGCCCTGACTCCGCCACTCCTTAGTTGGCTGGTAGGGGAGCTTGCCCTGCCCTCTCCTCTGAATGCCCGGGATCCTGTCTCTAGCAATGGCGGCCTGCTCACTCCCAGATCTTGTTTCTCTTCTCCTGGACTACTCCCTACATCAGGGCTACTCAACACGCGGCCCATGCAGCCCATGGCCTGTTTGTTTGCGGCCCGCGGTGCGGTTTGGGTTTACACGGGGCTCAACATGCAGCCTGCAGATGGGAGCCAAAACAAAAAAGTAGTCCATATAATGGTCTTCTGTTGATAGGTGTTTTAGTAATTAAATTCCTGGACTACCATTGCTCATTAAAAGTGCTGTCATCTGGGTGGAAATCGGGTAACTATTGCATTTTATTCATATCAGCAGAACTGACTTAAATGGGGCCTGCGTATTGTGTAGTCTTGCCTTAATCTTTGTATTCAAGCCCGTCAGTGTGAAAGAAGCTATTTGCATATATTTGCATATATATTTGCATGGGAGTTGCGGCCCTCGGCATGTGCTGTGGGTATCATCGTGCCCCCCGGGGCTTCCAAAGTTGAGTAGCCCTGCCCTGCATCTTCCTGTTTCTCAACTCTCCTCCCTAGGTTTACCAGCCCAAACTCTCTCCTCCCAGGGACTGACTGCTGACTACTTCTGCTGCAGCCCTTTCCTGCTTCCAGCTGTTACAGGGATGTACTCGTGCAGCGGTGAACCGGAGGTGCCCCGTGCTCTGCAGGCACTCAGCAAAGAATTTGCAGGCAGCACGTCCAGCGCTGTCACTTGTTTCCTGCCTTGCAGAAAGAGCCTCGCAGCTAACTCTGAAGCAGGCAGCCAGCTTGCTGATGGATGTGGAAGATGCCTCGCAGCAGTGTCTGAAGTGCAGATTGCTGCAGCGCTGAATTTCACACAGTCCAGCCTCCAACATTCTCCCAGTCTGCACCTGCTGCTAAGGATTCCAGCACATCTGCTGCCGGATCTCACCAAACACCAGCGTATCGTTCACCTGGGCTCTTTTTTTCACCATCTTGCAGCAGAAAGGCGGGGGTAGAGGAGGTGGGGCAGAAACATCTGTTGTGATAAATTTTTCCCATAGTAATGTAGCTGCCCATTTGAAGATAGCCTGGGCTGCTCTCACCTGCTCATTTTAGGTCGATGGAGAGAATTCATTTTGCTTTGTATTGCTCCCACAAATTGTGAGCCAGATTCTGATCTTCCTTACTCCAGTCAGTGGCTTCTGGGAGTGACTCAGGATTTACACCGGTGTGACTGAGATCAGAATCCAGCACATGGGGCCAGAACCTGATCTGGGGTAAGCTGAAGTCAATGACACTTTATTTTCACCTGCTCAAGAGCTGTCACAAAATGTGCCATAGAGGTTACTCAGGCAAAAGACCAGACAACATACTGTAAACATTGCCAAAAATAGGGGTGCAAAGACTTTGGGGACTTGGTTTTGCCCTCAGTGATATTAGTGTATCTTAGAAGGAGCTCCATTGATTTTTACCCTAGTGACAGCCAGCGTAAATGAGAGGAGAATCGGGCCTGCCACGTGAACTGTGATCATTGTTGCTTGGAGTTCTTTAAGTCAAGGCACTGGAAATAAATACTGAAGTGCCTAGCTAAGAGCTTATTGATCTACAGTCCTGGCCTGCAGGCAGGAAGAATGAGAATTCATCAGGAGGCCTTAATGTAAATCAGAACCAGGCCCTCTGTGTTTATGACATTTTCTTCAGTGGTGAGGCCCAACATGTCAACAAACTGGTGGTGGCTGGAATCTGTACCTGAATCTAAATGTGCAACTGCACATGGGTTCATTCAAAATCTTGGCTCTGAATTTTGGTGGGGTTAAAACTCCAGCAGCCAAATTCTCTTGTTGTAAATGGGAGTAGCACCCTTGACTTCAGAGGAATCTCCCTAGCTCCAAATACAATGTCTTGAGCCCATTACTAATACGTGGCTGTACAGCCCAAACCCCAAATCCCTAAAATGCGAATACCGCCTATAAGGAAAACAATTCCACAAAGTTATTGATCAAAATCTCTCCAACGACATCAGTAGTTTAAAATCTCTTCCTTTTCCATGGGACACCTTGGAACATCCGGAGAAGAGAAATGGAACATCTGGTAGTTGTCATTTAACATTCATGCTTTTCTTCCCTTTTCTCAATGGTTCCAGCAAGGGAAATGAGGAAAACATTTGCTTAATTTGTTGGAAGTCTGCCCAGTATTACTGCTTCTGATATTCCTCGTCCTCCCACTCTGAAATCCATAGGAAGATCGGGAGGGGGGGAAGGGGAAAGGCGGGGAGAGAGCGGACACATTCAGTGTTCTCCAAGTAAAAGAGAATCAATGGAGTAAATCTATGCTATACTGGGAAGGGAGCAAGGAATTGACATCCAGCTCTGCTCAAAACATGACATTGTTTTCAAAGTTACTTCCTGTTCAATGAAGGCTGATGTTACCAATTTAGTACAAGATCACTGTAAATACAACGAGCGCTTTGCACTTAAGACTGCTGGAGTGTATATCTTCTGAGGAGCTCTGCGTGACAAGAGGATTGAACCTCCAAAGCGCTGTTGAGTTCCTCCAAACGCCTATTGCCCAACATTCCCATACGGTCAGTAAACCCGATAATAGGAGCAGTTTAAAGATGAGAAGGTTTAGGTGCAGTGAAGTTGTGACTGGCTCAAGTTCAGAAGGGGAATCAGTCATAGAACCAGGAAAACAACTCAGAAGCCCAGGTTTGGAGTGTCGTGCTTCTGCGCCCAGACAACACTCTCCCTATTACTTCTACAATAAAATGGTGTCTGGCTACAATGGCCTTAAATGACAGCATCCCACAAGAATGGGGCAATTCCCAGCTATTTCAGAAGACTATGGACATGTTTCTTGTTTCCATGAAATCTTATTGAATGTGGTTGATCTGAGTTGTGTGACCACGAAGGGCCTGATTCCTATTTCATGTACACACCAGTTTCCATCAATTTAACTCAACTGACTTCTAAGAACCAGATGTTGCCAGATTTGTCTCCCAGGGCACAAATCTGATGATGAGGTTAAACAAGGACAAGTGCAGAGTCCTGCACTTGGGACAGAAGAATCCCAAGCATTGTTACAGGCTGGGGACCAACCAGCTAAGTACTAATTCTGTAGAAAAGGACCTGGGGGTTACAGTGGATGAGAAGCTGGATATAAGTCAACAGTGTGCCCTTGTAGCCAAGAAAGCTAATGGCATATTAGGTTGCATTAAGAGGAGCATTGCCAGCAGATTCAGAGATGTCATTATTCCCCTTTATTCGGCTCTGGTGAAGCCACCTCTGGAGTATTGTGTCCAGTTCTGGGCCCCCCACTACAAAAAGGATGTGGACGCATTGGAGAGGGTCCAGCGGAGGGCAACCAAAATGATTAGGGGGCTGGAGCATATGACTTATGAGGAGAGGCTGAGGGAGTTGGGTCTGTTTCGTCTGCAGAAGCGAAGAGTGAGGGGGGATTTGATAGTAGCCTCCAACTCCCTGAAGGGAGTTTCCAAAGAGGATGGAGAAAGGCTGTTCTCAGTAATGACAGATGGCAGAACAAGGAGCAATGGTCTCAAGTTGTGGTGGGAGAGGTCCAGGTTGGATATTAGGAAAAACTATTTCACTAGGAGGGTAGTGAAGCACTGGAATGGGTTCCTTGGGGAAGTAGTGGAGTCTCCATCCCTAGAGGTGTTTAAGTCTCGGCTTGACCAAGCCCTGGCTGGGTTGATTTAGTTGGGATTGGTCCTGCCTAGAGCAGGGGGCTGGACTTGATGACCTTCTGAGGTCTCTTCCAGCTCTATGGTTCTATGGTTCTATGGGGTGGTGTGAATCTCTTAACTCTGTTGGTGTGAAGGGGGAAACACAGGGGTGGGCAATAATTTGGATGGGGGGGATCACTCCAAGAATTTGGAAAGTGGTCAAGGCCCGCAGTCTTCCATGATATTAATGGAGGAGTTGCAGGGTCTGGGATGGAGGTTGGGTGCAGAAGGGAGCTTGGGGTAAGGGAGGAAATTTGGGTGAAGGAGATGGTTGTGACCTGGGGCACTGGACTGGAGTGCAGGGGGTTGGACTGTGACGTAGGGCAGGGAATTGGCATACAGGAGGAAGTGCAGGGGGTTGGGCTGTGAGCTACAACAGGAGGGGACTGTGATCTGGGGCAGGGGATTCAGGTGCCAGATCTGGGAGGGGATATGGTTGCAGGAGGCGGGCAGAGGATTTGGGTGTGTGGAGTAGAAGGCAGGAGTGGGGATAGAGGGTGGAGGAGAGAGGGGGAGGGAAGGGCTGGGGTGCTAGAGGCAGACTCTGGCCAGGAGACTTACCAGCCAGCAGCCCAGCACTTTGCTGAAGCAGTTTCCCTGTCTGCCTCGTCCCCACTCAAGCTACGTCTAGACTGCAAGCCTCTTTCGAAAGAGGCTTTTTTGAAGGATACTTTTGAAAAAGCCTCTTTTGAAAAAGAGCGTCTAGACTACAACCAGTATTTTCAAAAAAGCAAGCCGCTTTTTCGAAAGAGAACACCCAGGCAGCCTGGATGCTCTCTTTCGAAAAAGCACAGTTTGCATCACATAGTGCCTTTTTTCCAAGGACCACTTTCAAAAAAAGGTGTTATTCCTCGTAAAACGAGGTTTTCCATGGTCAAAAAACCTGCCGCGTTCTTTCGATTTACTTTCAAAAGAACGTGGCAGCAGTCAAGACGCAGGGGACTTTTTTTGGAAAAAGGCCACTTTTTTTTCCGAAAAAAGCCTGTAGTCTAGACACACCCACAGGCTGCAGACATGCGCTCTGTGAATAACTACCAGCCCCGGAGGGGAGGGGTTGTGGTGCTTCTTGGCTGCCTATTATTGAAACAGGCTGCTCCCATTGGCCAGTTTCTCACCAAAAACTGGCCAATGGGATTGTGCTGGGGGTGGAAGCAGCTCCTAAAGCCTTTCCCTCCTCCCCTCCAGGCTCACAGATTTTAAAGTGAAACTGCCCGGCAGCCGCGTTTCTGAGCGGCATGGGGGCCGGGCGAGATGAGCGGGGAGTCTCTCTGCGGCTCCTTGCAGCATCCGTGGGCTGGATTCAGTGGCTTGGCAAGTCAGATCCGGCCCGTGGGCCATATTTTGCCCAGGCCTGGGCTAACACCACTTTACACCAGCTGAGATTCTAACCCATTGAGTATCATCTTATCCCATAAATTCTCTCATTGACATCAGTGGGGCTCAAATACTGCCTACCTTGAGCAAGCCTGGATGAATCTGGCCCCGTAGGCCTCAGTCTGGCCAGGATGTAGGTGCTTGGTTAGCATCAGACTTCCACAGAATTTCTATGGAACCTTATGTGGTAAAACCCTTGGGCAGAGACCGTGTTTTGCTGTGTGTTTGTACAGCACGCAGAAAAATGGGCACTTAATCCTGATAGGCCAGTGGTTTTCAATGTTTTTTGTCTCATGACCCAGTTGACGAAAATTGTGGGTGCCTGTGACCCAACATCATTTGACCAGAGTGTGAGCTGCGTAGTGGGGCGGAGGAGGAGAGCTTCAGCTTCGGGGGCGGGTCAGGGCTGGAGCAGGAGGGGCTGATTTTGAGCAGCTCCCGGTCAGCGGTGCAGCAAGGGAGCTAAGGCAGCTTCCTGCCTCTCCTGGCACCACCAGCCATGCTGTGCCCAGAAGCAGCCAGCAGCAGGTTCTAGCCAATGGGAGTGTGGAGCTGGTAGACGGAGCAGGAGAAGTGCACGGAGCCCTGTGCGCTCGTCTGCCCTGCCTCCCTCGCCCTCACTTAGGAGCTGGGCCTGCTGCTGCCCGCTTCTGGGGTGCAGCACAGTCTGCAGTGACAGGACAGGCAGGGTACGTGTACACTACAGGCTTTTGTCGACAGAGGCTTCGTCGACAGATACTGTCGACAAAGCCTCTGTCGGCAAAGAGCGTCTAGACTACAGCCAGTTCTGTCGATAAAGCAAGCCGCTTTTTCGACAGAGAGTCTAGACGCTCTCTTTTGAAAACGCACAGTGTGGATGCAATAGCGCCTTTTTGTCGACAGAACTCTGTCAACAAAAGGCGTTATTCCTCGTAGAATGAGGTTTACCGCTGTCGACAAAACAGCCGCGTTCTGTCGACTTACTGTCGACAGAACTCAACGGTAGTGTAGATGCAGGTATAGTTTTGTCGACAAAAGTCCACTTTTGTCGACAAAACCCTGTAGTCTAGACACACCCGCAGGGAGCTGTGTTAATCTCCCCCCCCCCGCCATTTGTCACTCTGCAGCAAAGAGACCCAGTGCCTGACGTTCTGTGACCCAGCATTGGGTCGCCACCTGTAGTTTGAAAACCCACAGTGATAGAGGCCTCTGGGTGCTATAGCAGTACAAATATTAAATTATCCCTATTAGCAGCAGCAATAAAGGCGGTGGCTTCTGAACTGCCCTTGGTGAAAGGGCCAGGAGAGGCAGGCCCAGAAAGCATACCAAAGTAAAATAAGCAGGGGGTTCAGTCGAGATGCTTGTTAATAAATGTCACCAGTCTTCAGTAAGTCAATTTGACTGATGCTTTCTTTATGAGGCATTGTCATTCGCAGGTTGTCTTGACCTTTACAGGGTATAATTTATTTCACCCTCACACAGCAAGTCTCCATGTACGACGCACACAGACGCCCATCCTGACATACAGACGATCCCTGCTGATCATCCCCCCGTTGCTTTAATTGCCAAATGTGTGACTCTCTCCCCAACACCGCCATTCTGGAAAAGTACCAGGAGTGAGGGTGTTAAACAGGCATACATAAATAAATAAATGGCGTGTATTATTGATGATTATTGCTACCTGCCCTTTGCTGAATGCAGGCAAAGACAACCTCGTGTGTGTGTGTGTGTGTGTGTGTGTGTGTTGTTTTTGCTTTATTTTATATTTGTTTCTTTCCTTATAAAACTCAAGTGACTAGGCCGGATGCGGTTTCCATAGCAACGCTCTCTCTTCAAGCAGCAGATGCTGGAAAAGGGTTTTGCAGTTTAATCCTCCTGGAAATCTCCTGAGCAGAGGTTGCTGGTATAAGCTGATATATCGAGACAGCGCAGCAGCAGTAGGCTGGCATAATTTAAATCCCACGTGCTTCTGTTTGCAGGTAGGACCTGCCTTTTCATGCTTTTGGAAATGGCCGACACTGTAGTAAGAGCAGCCAATGTACCTTCAGGCCTCGGCTTGCATTTGTACAGAGTTTTGGACCCCAGAGTTTCCAAAGCACTTTACCAAATGTAAAAAGAAACAAATCACTTTGTGCTCGCCTAGTAGGATGGTGGTGGCTTCTTCATATCCCTCAAATTCATCAGAGTCATAGGAGTGGAAGGGACCTTGAGAGGTATTCTAGTCCAGTCCCAGGCACTCATGGACGGACTAAGTATTATCAGATCATCCCTGACAGGTGTTTGTCTAACCTGCTTTTAAAAATCTCCAGTGATGGAGATTCCACAGCCTCCCTAGGCAATTTATTCCAGTGCTTAATTGACAGCTAAGTTAGAATCCAAGACCTCCAGCAGGAAAAGGACAGGCCTCTGCCACTAGAGGGAAAGGATTCACGCCACATGCTATTTAGAAGGAGCAGGTTCTTCATATCCATCACTGGAACCAGAATGTGCTTCCATGCCAGGCCTGCTGACAGGGGGGAGACAAAGGGGGCAATTGTAGCAGCGGAAGGGGCTGCAGGCCTGGGCCCCTTTGAATTGCCATGGGAGCACTAGAGCGCTGCTCCATGTGGCTCTGAGGGCTGAGGGGAGGGCCCTGTTCTGTGCCCTGGGCAGCACTAAGGACTGACTGCCCGTGGCTCCGCCCCTTCCACCTGCAGCTCCGCCCCTTATGGGGGCATGGAGCTGGTGCCTCCCACACCTTGTCCCCAGGGCTGTCGGCCCTGCTGTTCCATGTACACATAGAAGCCAGGGCCGGTTCTAAACAATTGACGGCCCCGGGTGACCGCCCGGCTCACCTATAGGGTTGCCAGATGGTTTCAAAAAAAATACCGGACAAAAATTTTGTCAAGCAAAAAAAAAAAGGGGGTTAGGGACTAAGATCAGATTTCTTCGGTGGCCAGGAGTGCCTTTGGGCAACTTCGTTTAATCCGCCAGCTGCGACCCTTACTGAACAAACATGACTTGGCCACAGTGATCCATGCTCTTGTTACATCCCGACTGGATTACTGTAATGCACTTTATGTAGGGCTGCCTCTAAAGAGCCTTCAGAAACTTCAACTGGTCCAGAATGTGGCTGCTCGAGTTTTAACCAACACTAGTTATACAGAGCACATTATGCCAGTGCTTCGGCAGCTGCGCTGGCTTCCGGTATGTTTCTGGGCACAATTTAAGGTTTTAGTTATGACCTATAAAGCCTTAAATGAGTTGGGTCCAGGGTATCTGAAGGACCGTCTTCTCCCATATGAACCTGCCCGGGGATTGAGGTCAGCTGGGGAGGCTTTGCTTCGTGTTCCCCCACTTGTGGAGATAAGATTAACATCTACGCGGAACAGGGCATTCTCAGGTTTTGCTCCCAGGCTGTGGAATTCTCTTCCTCGGGATATTCGCATAGCACCAATGCTAGCGTTGTTCCAGCATCAGGCTAAAGCCACCCTTTTTACTCGTGCTTTTATTAATGTTTGAGTCTGCATGTGTGTGTTCCTCCTCTCTATGGCTACGTCTAGACTGCATCCCTTTTCCGTAAAAGGGATGCAAATTAGACACATCGCAATTGCAAATGAAGTGGGGATTTAAATCCCCGCTTCATTTGCATAAACATGGCTGCCACTTTTTCTGGCTCGAGCTTTGCCGAAAGCGCCAGTCTAGACGCTGATCTTTCGGAAAATAAAGCCTTTTCAAAGATCCCTTATTCCTCTTAAAATAAGGAATAAGGGATCTTTCGGAAAAGGCTTTATTTTCCAAAAGAGCCGCTGTTTAGACTGGCGCTTTCTCCGCAAAGCTCCGAGCCGAAAAAGCAGCAATAGTTTATGCAATGAAGCGGGGGATTTAAATCCCCGCTTCATTTGCAATTGCGATGTGTCTAATTTGCATCCCTTTTACGGAAAAGGGATGCAGTTTAGACGTAGCCTATATGTTTTTAGCTGGTTATGTCCCTCTGAAGTCTCATATTTTAAATTCTCATATTTTAAATTTTTATATATATTTGTATTTTTGTTTGTTTGTTCTTGTAAGCTGCCTTGAATATTTTAAATAGAAAGGCGGGGTAAAAATATTTAAATAAATAAATAAACCTGGAAAACCTGGGGGGAGGAATTGGGAGGTCGGGCCAAAATGAAGTCACGGCCCACACCTAAAACCGGCTCTGTCGGCGGCCCCTTGAAAATGGCAGCCCCGGGCGACCGCCCGGCTCGCCCGCACCTAAGAGTGGCTCTGATAGAAGCAATGCCCAAACGTTTGGGACAAGAAGTGAAGCATGCTGTACATATCTGAAACAACAAGGTAGGTTTAGGTTTACTTTGAAACAGAGACGTTAACATAGACATGAAAGAATCCATTGAAAACTAATCCCATTAACCAAACCCGTTCTATGCTCTTTGGTCCACTAAATTACATGAGTCTGCTGCTCATTTAGGTCACAGACATGCAGTAGTTTGAATTCCATTCCCTTCCTCATGTGCCATGCATGAATTACCCTTTTGCTTTCCATTTGTGTTTGAGTGCCAGAAAAGACAGATAATTTCCACCCACTTTGTTTAACAAAGTTATGTCAAAATGAAACAGGAGGTTTAGGTCGTAAGCTAGAAATTATCTACCGCAGCACTCGCTGGTGTGCAATCCCTCAAAGAAAAATCCTGTTGAACCTAATGGAACATGCTAACCAGTCTGGAGTTGTTTTTAAAGTTAACAGGCCTTTTTTAGACATAGCAGGAGGTGAAATCTGATGGATTTTAATTCAGTGTAATTAACTGAAACTGAGTTAATTGTCAACTCTCCAATGTGGAAATCTGCCTGAAACCACTGTCTCCATTAGTAATAGATTTGATATTAACGTCATTCATAATCATTTGCATTTGTACAATCTTGGAATCTTGATTCCCTGCACTAAGCACTAGAACTGCTTCAAGAAATGATGTGCCCTGCTCTATGTTTTACTTCATTCAAAGTTCACCGCACAGTACTCCTTACAGCTTAATTCGGTTTACCCGCGTGATTCAAAACTGAGCCAAGACTTTTCATAGGATCCAGAAGTTACTGGACCCGTTCTTAGAAACAAAGCACATTTGATTCAACTTGACACGATCAAAAGTTTTTTTAGTGAATTCAAGAAGGTTTCTGGTTATGAAAATGTTCTCTCGGATGTTAGAAAATTCCTCTCCATACCATGTGAGCTGAGCAAAACTCCCTTTCCAAATTTGCTCCAGTCCAATTGTACTCCTTTGAGACCTATGATTAGACCATCACCCCTTCCATGAACATACCTCTCACAGTGGGACAGAGAGATCAGAGAAATCCAAGAAGGGGAGTCTGTAAAGTAATTGTTTTCTCAGGGAGGTGGGAGTATGCAGAGAGTATCCCCCCTGATCTAATGGGTCATGGATATTTGCAGGGAAACTCTAGATCAGGATCTGAAGTAATTTATGACAAGAGCTGTATAGCTCTTTGTACTGTATAGCACCCATCTTTCTCCAGAAGCCCTAATTCTGAATGTGCCAAAAAAACCACAACAACAAATAGTTTAGTAGCACCTTAAAGACTAACAAAACATGTAGCTGGTATCATGAGCTTTTGTGGGCACAACCCACTTCTTCAGATGACTGGAGTATTAGAAGTCTAGATCCAAGAATAAATAAAAGAAGGGAGGGAGGGAGGGAAGGAGACAGTGAGTAGATTGTACAAGTCGTTACAAGAGGCTGATAAGAACAATTAGCATCTCCATTGTTTGGTTGGTTAAGTCATTAGGATGTGGAAGGTGGTGTGCCAGCCAGCTGATGTCTCTGTTCATTCCATTTGCATAAGAATGAAACATGTAAATGAAGTAAAGTTCCAACCCTTTCCTATGTATTTGGCTTGTGGAATTGTCCTGAAACAACATGGTGACTTGGAGATCCATTAATGAGTGCCCAGGCAGGTTAAGAACAATGAGGAGTCCTGTGGCACCTTATAGACTAATAGATATATTGGAGCATAAGCTTTCGTGGGCAAAGACCCATTTCATCAGATTCATGTACTGGAAATTCCAGAGGCAGGTATAAATATACAGGCATAAGAAAAGAGTTCCAGTGAAGAGTAAGGTTAGAGATAACAAGATCAATTCAGTCAGGGAAGATGAGGCCCTCTTCTAGCAGCTGCTGTGGACGTGTGAATACCAAGAGTTGAGAAACTGCTTTTGTAGTTGGCTAGCCATTCACAGTCAAACAGGCAGGTTAAAGTGTTCTCCAACAGGTTTCTGTGTGGAGTTCAGCAGAAACCAGTGAGGAGACCTAGTGGAGGAGAAAGTCATGCAGGGATGTGAACAGAAAAACACTTAGCCTTTTGCCTTTCCTGACCCCTAAAATCTTACCTATCCCAGCACCCACAAACCTACAGGAGAGGAGCTCCTTTGAGATCCCACTGGGGGAAGAATCAAGATGATGAACCTGAGTTGGTTTCCTCACACCCCCTGGGACTGTGGCACCTGAGCCAGCCTCTCTCTTTGTGACTGTATATGATTTACAGTGCACTGGTAGTGAGGATGGTGGAGGTCCTAGTTTTTGTGTCCCAGGCAACGGTTAATGCAGCCTGACCTGGAGAAGGCTGACCATGCAAGCAGACATAAGATAGGTAGCATTGGAAGGACCCTGGATTCGGTAACTCTGGAGAAACCAAAGGGCAAAAGAAACGAGGCATTCTAGCCAGACAGACGTCCAAAGACAAATAAAATTCGACAGATGGCGTGGAATACAAACCCGAGAAGCTGAGAGAAATGACCGCCCACACGCGTGTGCTCCTCAGAAAGTTTGCAATTTTTTTTGTGTGCAAAGCTTTACTTCTGCTCTGGTGTACTTGCTTATGTAAAGGGTGAATTTTATCTTGAGACTATACCGTGGGAGTGAGGCTCAGGACTCTTGGGGTATGTCTAGATTGAATCCCTCTGTCAGCAGAGGGATACAGATTAGGCAGGTCGACATTGCAAATGAGGCAGGGATTTAAATATCCCATGCCTAATTTGCATAAAAATGGCCGCCGCGTTTTCCCGACTCAGCACTTTGTCAGCAAAAAGCGGCAGTCTAGAGGGGGATCTGTTGAGAAAGAAAGCCTTTTTCGACAGATTCCTTATGCCTCCTGCAAGGAGGTTGTGCTGAGTCGGGAAAACGTGGTGGCTATTTTTATGCAAATTAGGCATGGGATATTTAAATCCCTGCCTCATTTGCAATGTCGACCTGCCTAATCTGCATCCCTCTGCCGACAGAGGGATGCAATCTAGACATACCTTTGGGTTCTGTTCCCAGCTCTGTCACTCGTTTGCTGTGATTCTCAGGCTGTGTCAAGTTTTCCCCAGATGCTGCACTCTCAGAACCCCAGATGACATCAATGAAGGCAACAGATGCTCAGTATCTCAGAAAAAAAAAATCAGGTCCTTAACCTGTATGCCACAGCTTACTCTAGGTAAAATGTGAACTGCCTGGTAATGCTTATGCATTTACTTAGATTTATAAAATGCTAAATCAGACCACACCATGTTTGCAAGATGCAATGGGGGCCTCAGACCACAGACATTACAGCAGTGGCTGGCATTGTTATCAGGAAGGAAAACCAAAAATATCTATCAGCTAAATATGACATTGCTTATACCTTGTTCTTGCACTAATAGATGCTATCCTCTATGGCTTTGCCATCCTCTTGCGCGCAATCTTGTTTTCATTGTTATGAACTTTGGGGACTCTCAGGCTATGTCTACACTATGAGTTGTGCCAGAAGAGGCAATGCAAATGAAGTGCGGATTAGCATTTTCTCGTGCTTCATTTGCATAATCTCTTCCGATCCGTTTTTGCGCAAGGGGTTTTTGCGCAAAAACAAGCAGTGTGGACGTTTCCTTTTTGTGCAAAAAATCGTTGGATCTTGCGCAAAAGGGGGGTTTTGCACAAAAAGGAAACATCCACTCTGCTTGTTTTTGTGCAAAAACCCCTTGCGCAGCGCAAAAACAGATCGGAAGAGATTATGCAAATGAAGCTCGAGAAAATGCTAATCCGTGCTTTATGTGCATTGCCTCTTCTGGCACAACTCGTAGTGTAGACATTGACTCAGATCAGAGAAATGGATGGTGGGGTTCAAGAGAGGGAGTCCATTGCAAAATCACCTCTGTTTCTTTGCTAATCGCTCTAAAAGAGAACCGATACACAATGATGCTTTTATTGAATTAAAGCAAAAATGATGCAAATCCAGTGTCTTGCAACATACAAGTCTTTGCTGCATGGATGGTGAAGGGGTCGTGCGGTGGCACCTAGCTCCTAAATTCTTTCCAGATATCCTTTGTCTCTGCGTGAACTTCAAGTTAGGGCTAACACACATTTTCCCTTGCATACTCTGCCAGTCATCTGGCTCGCCCACCTCCATCTGTGTTCATTTCTTACAGCATGCTGGAATGGATTGTCTTGTGTCTATGTAGGATGGGTGACCTCTGCTGGACTGTGGTGACCTGGTTGGACAGACAATTGTTCTCTTCAGTAATTAAGCTAGTCAAACGGCTTCCTCAGAGAGGCAAGTGAGGAAGCCTCGCTGGTCTGCTGCAGGATTCAAGTTCGCATTTTGCTGAGGATCAGTTTGTGGGGCTGATGAATAATTATGGACCAGGCGCATATACAAACTGTATTGTTATACAGCAGGGCTGGGCAAAACACGGCCCAAATCCAGCCTACCAAGCCATTGGATCTGGCCCATGGCTGCAGCCGCGAGCCTCAGGCGGGCTCCCTGCATGCCCCCACACACCGCTGAGACAAGTGGCTGCTGTGGAGCCCGGTTTGAACAGCTGCAAGCTTGGGGGAGGGGGAGAGGCATCATGTGCTGCCCCCGGCCCCAGCACAATGCCATTGGCTGGTTTCTGGCCAATGGGAGCTGCTTGTTGTCAACAGGCAGCTTGCGAAGCATCCTGTCCCCCTCCCCTCAGGCTCATAGGTAGTCTAAGGCCACATGGCCTCTACAGCCAGTGTGGAGGTGGGGTAGGCAGGAAGTATGCCTGAGAAGGCTGCTGGTCAGGAGTCAAACAGGTAAGTCTCCCAGCCAGAGCCTGCCTCTGGCACACCAACTCTCTACCCCCATACCCCACATAACCCAACCCTCTGCCCCCCTCCTGCACCCATATCCCCTCCAAGATCCTTCACCTTAGTCCCCTGCCCTGGGTCACAACCCCCTCCTGCCCAAGTTCTCAACTCAAACCCCTGCACCCATTCCCCTGCCCCGGTCACAACTGCCTCCTTCACCCAAAATTACTCCCAGACCCCGCAGCCTCTCCTGCACCCCAATCCCTTGCTGTAAGCTTTCTTCTGCATTGACCATTCATTCCAGACCCTGCACCTCCTCCATTAATATCATGGACAAGTGTGGCCCTTGACCACTTTCCAAATTCTTGGAGTGCCCTCCCCCTGATCAAAAATTATTGCCCACCCCTGTTTTACAGGAGGAACCTCTCTAGTTTGGTACTCCTTGGTTCAGGAACATCCATGGTCCGGCATGATTTTAGTCAGATGGCCGCTTATTGTGAGTGGGGCCAAGTTTCCTGCACTCCCTCCTTATCTATGTGCCCCTCACTGCCCCAGGCTGGGACCACAGCTGGGGTAATTGTGGAGCCCCGGAACAGGGCCAAGAGTGGAGCCCCAGGGTCATAGCAGAGGGGATGGTGCCTTGGATGAGGGGCTGGTGGCTGGGGCCAGCAGCTGAGACCCTGGGGCTAGCATTGGAGCCTCTGGGATGTGGCTGAACTCCTGTGGTCTGGCAAATTCTCTATTTGGACACTGGCCAGGCCCTGAGGGTGGTGGACTTGAGAGGTTCACCCTGAATTATGCTTGAGATGAAGGGACATATACATATATAGATAAAGAGACAATTGTGGACTAGGAATACCTGCGACAAACAGATAGTCCCCATTCAACCAGTGTAATATCGTGGCTGCAGGCACACTTCCCTTTATATATTCCTCATCTGGCGTGGCTATTATGTTCCTAATTATGATACAACAACCCACCATGACAACTACTGGGCAAATAACTATTCACATCTATTAGCAGCGAAGTGGAAAGCAGAAAATACTTATCATACTTGCATATGTCCATAGAAGGAACAGAGGCATTCAAGTGGATTCTTCAAGTGTGTTGGATCCGCTGTGTGAGCTGCTTATTAGTACATCTCTCAGCTCGTGCTTTAGAACATTGTGGAGCAAATGTGCAGCGCACATCCCGGAAAATTTCTAATTCAGATCAGTTTGCCTCTCCCGAGAAAATAATTGCCAGAGAGCAACTAGGCAGCACACAGTTTGCTTAGTAGAAAATGTGGCCCATTATTTTTAAATTCCTCTGCCAGACGGGGCTTGTCTTGAAACTGATAGATAGAAGCAATGCAGGAAACGCAGAGCAATAGCCCATGGGCTTTTTCTAAGTGGTATCCTTAGCAGGTAAGTTACACCCACTTTCAGTTTTGCTCCATTCTTTCCTTTGTCTTTTTGTTTCTCTTGATTCTTCTGCTTGGCAGTGAGCCAATGAGATAATGGTGAATAGTTCCATCGTGCTTATTGTCAATCATCCATTGTCAAAGTTCTGAAAGTAGAATAAATCCCAGGCCAGGAAAGATGCTAGACTTGCCTACTAGAAGATGTGCCTGGTGTCGCTCAGGTTCTTAATTCAAATAAGTTTTAGTTTTCTTTATTTAAATCATTGTTCTGGGATGAGGATGGGGATGGAGATGACAGGTTCGGGATGCAGGCTGCCCTGGGCCGGGAAAATAAACCCAGCCCTCTCTCACCATAGCAGGTTGGGGCCAGGTGGGAAATGCCTGTCCATGGCTGCTGCAGCTGCAGTGGGCACAATTGGAGAAGGGGTGCTTGTCCCCGAACTGGGAGACAGACAGACACACAGACAAACAGGCACACAGACAAACTTTCTGAAATACATAGTAGATAGCTGTCCCTTTCTCTACCCCTGCCAGCCCAATGGGGCTATAGCTGTCCTGGTTGCCATCTCTGGCCCCTTACTGCCACCCTGTGGTCATTCTGCAGTGTAACTGTCCTCCTGCCAGACCCTTCCCTTTCCATTTTATGAGAAACAATTGAATTCCACACATTTCCCGTTATCCTGCCACAAGCAAACCCTGACCCTGCTTTAAGTTATAACAGGAAGCTGGATGCCAACATTTGGTGCTCCTAGCTCTTACTATTTAGGAGGAATTCATGAACAAACAGACTCACAGTTGGATGGACAGACAGACGCACATTTCCATCATATATAGTAAGATAATTGTTTAATAAAAAGTACTGGCCTGTCCCACGACAGGACATTTTCCAGGGCATAGGCCACAGAGCTGGGGTGAGAGAGATGGGGCACTAGGGTCCTGGCCTGATCCCTTTGTGGTAAAACAAAATCAGAGAGAATCTCATGCTTCTGTGCACTGGTTCCCAATTCCGCTCACCCAGATCTGGAGGCAGGAATATAGGGCCGCATGGGCCAGAGGGTCAGGCTGGTGGAGGAGAGCACCAGAGTGAAAAATTGGAGGGGAAATCTATACCTCTTTCCCAAGAGCGCACAAACACACACTCTTTCCCTGGAACTCTGTGGCTGTTATTTCAATAAATACCCTGATCCTTTCCTTGAGGAGAGATTCAACAAGGACAAGTGTTGCGTTCTGCACTTGGGAGGGGAGAATCCCAAGCATTGTTACAGGCTGGGGACCGAATGGCTAAGCAGCAGTTCTGAAGAAAAGGACCTGGGGACTACAGGGGATGAGAAGCTGGAGATGAGTCAACAGGGTGTCCTTGTAGCCAAGAAGGCTAATGGTGTATTAGGGTGCATTAGGAGGAGCATAGCCAGCAGATCTAGGGAAGTGATTATTCCCCTTTATTTGGCTCTGGTGAGGCCACATCTGGAGTATTGCATTCAGTTCTCCCTGCCCCCCCCACTATAGAAAGGATGTGGACGCATTGGAGAGGGTCCAGCAAAGGGCAATCAAAATGATTAGGGGGCTGGAGCACATGACCTACCAGGAGAGGTGGAAGGATTTGGGCTTATTTAGTCTGCAGAAGAGAAGAGTGAGGGGGGATTTGATAGAAGCCTTCAACTTCCTGAAGAGAGGTTCCAAAGAGGATGGAGAGAGGCTGTTCTCAGTAGTGATGGTTGGCAGAACAAGGAGCAATGGTCTCAAGTTACAGTGGGGGAGGTCTAGGCTGGATATTAGGAAATACTATTTCCCTAGGAGGGTGGGGAAGCACTGGGATGGGTTCCCTAGGGAGGTGGTGGAATCTCCATCCCCAGAGGTTTTTAAGTCCTGGCTTGACAAAGCCCTGGCTGGGTTGATTTAGCTGGGATTGGTCCTGTTTAGGGCAGGGGGCTGGACTTGATGGCCTCCTGAGGTCCCTTCCAACCCTATGGTTCTATGATTCCTTGCTAGTGGTTTTACACTGATGGTATTTTCATCCCTTCCCTCTCAAATGAAGTCCCCTAAAAGTGGCATTCCAAGGCCACAGAGAACTGTGGGTAACCAGAAAAGGCAGAGGGGAGGAGAAATCCCTAGGGTACGTCTAGACTGCATGCCTTTTTCGACAGAGGCTTTGTCGACAGATACTGTCGACAAAGCCGCTGTCGAAAAAGACCGTCTAGACTACAACCAGTTCTGTCAAAAAGCAAGCCGCTTTTTTGAAAGAGAGTGTAGATGCTCTCTTTTGAAAAAGCACAGTGGTGATGCAATAGCGCCTTTTTTCGACAGAACTCTGTCGAAAAAAGGCGTTATTCCTCGTAAAACGAGGTTTACCGCCGTCGACAAAACTGCCGCGTTCTGTCGACTTACTGTCGACAGAACGCGGGCAGTAATGTAGACGCAGGCATAGCTTTGTAGACGCAGGCATAGCTTTGTCCACTTTTGTCGACAAAACCCTGTAGTCTAGACACACCCTAGGTGTTGAAGGAGGCTTACAATGACCACTAGGCTCCTCTGTCTTTCCTTTCTACTGGAGGGTCTCACTGTGAGACCTGCCTCTTCCAGTCTGCTGATGGAGTGATAATATGTGCTGGCCTCATGAAATGCTAAGCTATGGCAATCTTTCAAAACTTAATTCTGACTTTGGTGTGAAGAAAATTGACCTGGAGAGAAAATGGAGGCTTTAAAAGCATTAAAATACAGAGCAGAGGCTCAGAGAGCCCCGGCATGTGTTTCACTTAGGGAAAGAGAAAAAAAACAACATGCCCTTCACTTTATAAGGCTTTATGGCTTAGTCAGCTTTCCTTTAATACTGACCATTGAGTTATTGGGCTGGGAGCAAGCAAGAACTAAAGTACTCTTAGTGCAGGTGGGAGGGTATGGAGGATGTCTACATAATCATAAATCTGTAATAGCTTGTTGCCAGAATTAACTCTTAATTTGAAGAAGGATGGAGAATACAAGTGGATGCAGCTTCACTTTAGCGAATAAGCAACCCTGTGGCAACTGACAATAGAGTGGTTTTTAAAAGCATTTAGCTGAGCCTTGTGGGGCAGCAATAGAAGCTTTTATCTTGAAATAATAATGACCTGGGTGAACAATGCAACCTCTTCCCCCTTTGGATGCTGGGTAAACGCTGAGAGAATGTAACTCCACGGGAGTGCAGTAAGATCAGGCCTGTCTGTCAGGAAGATTTGCAATAGGACCCCACCTCGCACTGGAAAAAATTGTTCTTGGTTAATGGTGTCAGCTTGCTAATGCATGGTCAGGGCTAATGCACCTCCCAGCTCTTGTGGGCTGTATCGGCAGTGCTTTAGCTCACACCCCAGGTGTGCTTTTGGTTTGCCCATTGTGCCTTAAGTCACATATTTTAGATGCCAGAGCCAAATGAGAATAGTTTTCAGTACATGGCAGTGTTTCATCATGCCTTTCCCGAGGGGGAGGAGGGGGACAGATCTCTAGAGCTGGGCAAGAAATAGTGACAATTCTCAAGCATCCAAAAAGGTGCCATGACCCAAACTGGGACAGAAAGTCAAAATATCAAAAGTTTTCCACAAATCAAAAATCTTGCCTTTTTTCAGATCAGACCAGTCGAAATGTTTTGTTTCTGTTTTGCTCTTTTAATATACATTGACTTAAATTTCTGAGAATGAGGTCATTTCAGGCAAGAAAAAGAACTTTTTGTCAAAATGGGATAGTCCAACCATTTCAAAACTCTTCTTTTCTTTTCCAAATTTTGATTTGAAATGGGAAAATTATCAAAAATGTGCCTATCCCCGCAACAAGGTTGGGTTTTGATGAATCTGCTCTTACTGAGGTCATGTCTATACTTATTGGAAGATCAATTCTGCGGCGATCAACTTTGCAGCATTTGATTTAGTGGGTCTAGTAATGACCAGCTAAATCAAATGCTGAGGACACCCCGCATTGACCATGGTACTCCATGCTGTCGCGAGTAAGGGAAGTCAATGAGAGTGTTTCTGTGGGAATAACACCAAAGTTCTGCTAAAGGTACATGGACTCCAGCTACATTATTTACATAGTTGGAATTGTGCATCTTAAGCCGACCTTCCCCTGTAGCATAGCCCTGCCCTGACACAAAATATTTAGTTAAAAAATTTCTAACCATCTGTACATGCCATAAAAGTGTAGTATGTACAAGAATAGCGTAGCTGGAGTTGACAGAGCTTAAGCAAAATTTCTGCAGCATCCCTACTGTGGGACGTCAATGAGAGAAACTCTCCAATTTACTTCCCTTACTCTTCATGACCCCATGGAGTTCTAAGGTTGACTGGGGCACCATCAGCAGTCAATTCAGCAGGTCTTTACGAGGCCCACTAAATTGAACCCCGGAAGATTGATCTCCGGAATGTTGATCTTGGGGTAAGTGTAGACCTGGCCTAAGAGTTTGCTGCCTTGGGGCCTGAATCTGCAAGATGCTCATTCCCCATTGGTTTCAATGGCAGTGGAAAGACAAGAATTTTCAGACCTACAGGAAAGCACTTAAGCACCTTTTAGGATTGGAGCCATCGTGCACATATTGCTTGTCTTTCAAGTTAATATCTGTGCACACATATGTGCATAATGCACTGGCCTGGAACTTAGGAGAACTCGGGTCAAGTCCTCTCTGCCACTGATGCTGTGGGGGTCCTTGGGCAAGTCACTTAGTCTCTTTGAACCTTAGTTCCTCATCTGTAAAATGGAAATAATAATACTGCCCTGCCTCCCATGGCCTTCAGTGAAACTCAGCACAACTGCTGACAAAAAATCTCAGAGGAGTAGACTTGTTAGTTTATAACTTTAAAAACAACGAGTGGTCCCGTAGCACCTTAGAGACTAACCAAAATATATAGAATCATGAGCTTTTGTGGTTAGTCTCTAAGGCTACATCTAGACAGCAGGGCTATGTTGGGATACCGGAAGTATCCCAAAATAGCAATTCCACGTCTTTAAATGCACCCGTCATTTCTAAATATATTTCAAAATAATGGGCATGTTATTCCGGTGTCCATGTAACCCCTGTTCCATGAAAATGAAGGGATTTTTCGGAATGGTGCTTTATTTCGAAATTACCTAGAAATAAGCTACGCATTTTGCACATTCACTATGAGTTTTTGGGGCTGCATTCCAACCCCAAAGCTCAAATTTCCAGAGATGCTACCCTGCAGCCAAACCCAAGAACCGTTTGCAAGAAAACAAAGCACAGTTGCTCTGTCAGCTTCACGGGCAGTAGCAAAAAAACTATTTATTTCCATGTCCATCTGCTCTCTGGGCACCTCTTTTTCATTGTGTAGGGAAAAAAACATGTTGCTTTTGTTTTAAAGCCAGCAGGATAGTAGGTGTGTGAGTGAACTGTGCAGCTAACTCATGGAATGGCAACTTTATAATGATTTATTACCAGTGATCTCCTGGCTCCATTCTCAATACATAATTCAGTTTTTCCCCAGAAGTTGTAGCTCAGACCAGAGTTGAGTATGACAATAACTTCCCACTAAGATCTGGGGCATAACCTGGTTGTTAACACGACGTATTCAGAGGAGTTTCAAGACTCCTGTCGTGCCCCCCATCATGTTTCTATTTCATGGGTGATGAAGGCTCATTAGGTATCAACTTTGTCTCTTTTATTCTTCTCCTGTCTTCTCTGCCCATCCCTTAGGGATCGTGAGTCAAATAGCAGGGCACCACCGTTATTCTGCAATGTTTGAGGTGCTATGGCAGCAGCATTCATCCACGTGTCCCTCGTTTCAGTTCTTTTGCTTGAGTTACTCAAACATAAGGCTAGATCGGGGTAGGGGGGGAGGGAGCAATAAAACGGCGGCAGTTCACCAGGGTTAGCCCCTGGTTGGCCGCTGTTGCTGTGTTCACCTGCACCTCCACAGGTATGGGAGATTGCAGTTCCCATTGGCCGGGAGTGATGATCCACGGCCAATGGGAGCTGTGATTCCCCTCGTAACTGCGGAGGCACAGGTAAATACGGCATTGTGGAGGCAGGCCTGGCCTTAGGGCATGGAGAGCAAGGCGGTTGCATTGGGCCCCGTGCCCTCAGGTCCCAGTGCTGCCCAGCGGCTGCCCGCCCAGCCACTCGCTCCCTGCCCTGGCTGGGAGCCAACCACAACGTGCCACCTTGGGCCCTGTAAGCTCTTTGGCTGGGCCTCTGTGGGGGCCTGCCAGGGGACTAACCCTGGCAGACTCGACCCGGCCCACGAGCTGGTATTTGTCTACCCCTGGACTAGCTCCTCACCTTGTGTGAACAGCGGAGCCCCTCTGAAGTCCATGGAGCTATGCCGCTGTCCACCTGCACAGGACGTGGCCGGCAGTTTTTAAAAACGAAGGGAGTGTGTGAGAGATCGAGTAGAACGGTTTGTGAAGGGCTAATAAGTTCCTTAACAGAAGTGCTCAGCAGGAGCAGGTTTGTGGTGGTGCGGATGTTTCAAGCTCCAGCTTAGAAGTTGCTGTGGATGGTGATCGGTGGCTTACTGGACACTAAAACAATCTCTATTAATTGATGAGCCATTTATTAAAACATCTATTAATTAACCCTTTGTTACCTGTTTTCCAGTGGCACCTTAATGTAAAGCATGGCCAAAGCCTGAAACAACTCTTCTCTCCTTCTCATAGTACAGAAGGATTATTTTCCCTATTTTACAAATGGACAACTGAGCCCCCACCCAGGGATAAAGTGACTTGTCCAAGTCCACACAGGCAGTCAGTGGCAGAGCCCAGAAACAGAACCACATCTGTTGTTTCCTAGTCCACAGCCTCTAATGCAGACCTTCCTTTCCTTCTGTTGAGGCAGAATCCGCATGGCATGAGTTAGTTTGGGCCAGTTGTGTTTTTGTCTGACTCCTTTTCCCCCCACTTCTTCTTTTCTTCCTGCAGATGTTTCATTCCATCCAAACCAATGGGCACTCGGGGTGTACCAAGCAACAGCTCTGCCCCCTGATGTGACAGGCCAAACTATTTTCTGACATGTTTCCAGAGGAAGAAAAGGCATCAGCTGTACAGTTGTGTGTACTGGTTTTAAATACACTTCTTCTCCAGCATGATTTCTAATTAAATGTTGGGATGCTTTGCCCAGCATGTGTAGGGATGTGTTAGGAAGAGGAGAGGGAGTTAAGAAGAGGTGGAGTGAAATGAAAGCCTACATGGAAAGTAATAAGACACCCATGATGTATTTCGCTTTCTGCCTCAGGTAATTACGTGCCTACACAGTCTTAGAATGTGTATTTCTTTTCTCCCAACAGATCAGATCAGCTTCTTTGGTTCCAGTCTAGCAAATAAATATGAATTTACACACTTTATTAAGATGGGTATTACTTACCCAGAAGATTGGAATAACTCTTCCATTCTACTATTTTGGGCAGAACTGTAATTACACATTCGTTTGATGTGTGTATTATGGGGGCGGGGGGGGGGATGAACAGAAGCTTTGCAAATCACTACACATCACTATCACAAGCCAAACTAGCCTGTCTGTGTGTAGACACGTGACTATACACACCCATACAGAAGGTCCCATGGGGAAGGAGATGTCTATGAGAGAAACAAAGCTAATTATTTTTTTAAAAATGGATGGAAAATGTCACACACATTGTCTGCAAAATTCTCTCTGTTTTCACAACTGGAAGATTCAAAATGTGAAACAAACAAAATGTTCCCAGTAAGGGTGATTCGAACAAATGCCACAGGAAACGGGTGGATTCCCCACCTTTTGATGTCTTCAGATGAAGACCTGACTTGACGCTCAGTGCAAGGGTCACAGAATGAAACACAATGGCCTGTAATGGTGATGCACTCCTTTTTTGGTCCATTTCTCCATCTGGCGCCGTGGGAACCTGAAGGAAATCTGTCCTAATGTGAAGGTCCAATTGTTACAGTTGGTTTATTTACGCTGTTTAAAGGTAGGTCCGAGGGATGGTCCAAGAAAAAACAAATATTTCCTAACTTCTGCCGGAGTATTGCTTCTTCCTGTGCTGGCTACCAGTCACCAGCCACCCACCCTGGTCCCAGCTATGCTGGGAACTAAGGCCCCCACCCCAGAGAAATAAACCCCAAATTTCCCTGCTAGCAACAAGCAGCTCTTTATCTAGGATGTGGTGTCCAACCAGTAGCTGCTGCTATAGCGAACTAGCCACACTCACCTGACCAAATAGCCACATTGTTCAAGCCAACTAACCACACCCAACCGGCCAAAGAACTACATGTGGCTAGTGGCTAGCATGTTGGATGCCACGGACAGAAGAAGCCTTTCCCCTCTTGCAGCACACAACCCTTCAGCAGCCGGCTTCTCCTCTAGTTCCCGGGGATGTTTTTAACCGTCACTGGCTGCCCTTCATTGGACTCAGGTGCCCAGAATGAACCTGAGGTAACCTCTCTCAGCATATGTCTACACTACAAAGTTTTTTTGGAAAAAAGGCTGTTTTTCTGAAAAAAACCTTGAGTTACGTCCACATTGCAATCCTGTTCTTTTGAAAGAAAATCGAAAAATGGAGGGGTTTTTCCAACATTGGTAAACCTCATTGTACGAGGAAGAAGCCTTTTTTCCGAAAGAGCTTTTTTGGAAAAAGGCATGTGTGGACGGGGAAGAGGGAGTTCTTTTGCAAGAAGAGAAAAGAGGGGAAAAGCTCAGGTGTCCTGGTGGCCACTCCGTCCATAGTAATCACTGTTTACATGTGAGAGAGTGTCTATTCAGTGCATGTTATTCTGGCATCCATGTAACCCTTGTTCCATGAAAGCGAAGGGATTATTCGGAATGGTGCTTTATTTCGAAATTACCTAGAAATAAGCTACGCATTTTGCACATTCACTGTGAGTTTTTGGGGCTGCATTCCAACCCCAAAGCTCAAATTTCCAGAGATGCTACCCTGCAGCCAAACCCAAGAACCGTTTGCAAGAAAACAAAGCTTTTTTCGATATGCTTTTGCAGTGTGGACACTTTCTTTCGGAAGACGTTTTTTGGAAGATCTCTTCCGGAAAAGCTTCTTCCAAAAGAAGCCTGCAGTCTAGACATAGCCCCACTTCAGAGTTAAAAAGGGCTTTAATGATTCTTACAGCTGGTCTACCTGCCTTGCGCTGTGCTTCTGGAACAGGCAGGCCTGACTTTGTCACACTTGAGATATTCAAGAGGGCAGACTAACTGAGCCAATGATCCCTTGTGAGCCTGACAGTCTATGTATCCATAATACTATAGGGAAATTTCCATCTCGAGAGCACCAGTTCATGCCCAATGTTGGCTGGTAGTGCTCAAAAATGGTTCTGGTTTGCTGGTTGCTTGGTGCCTTTCCTAGAGTTTTACGCTGACACCCATAACCAGAGTGTCTGAGCACCTTCCATGCACAATCAATAACAACCCAGGTTGATAGGAGTTTGGTTGGTCTCTGACCACTTCCCAGAGGACAAGTGTCCGCATCACAAAAATCAGCACCATTTGGCAATCCTGCTGGCAGATATAGGAGAGAAGCCTTGGCATGCATAAGCCTAAGAGGCTGACCTTCCCTTTCACGCATAGCCCTTGGCTAAACTAACCCCCGGCATCAACTTACCTCTGCTATGCAAATAGTGTAGCTGAAGTCAACGGACTTACCATGGCATCTTGCATGTGGTAAGGCCAGCTGGCAAGGGCTGCTGTCCCGTTGATCTTGGCTACTCTTCTCGTCCTGGTGGATAGTGGCATTGATAGGAGAGCTCTCGGGGGTCAATTTATTGCATCTGGGTGTAACCCACACTCCTGGGTGTGGTGCACTTTCCCGTCTGGGGGCAGTGCACTGTCTCATCTAATGGCACTGAGATCACTTACAGCAAGAGAGAATCATGAGTCTGCTCAACAGCCTTAGCTGAGAGCCAGCAGGTTTTTGGTCTTGCTGCAGAAGCTCATGTACTAAGCTCCAGAGGTCCTAGGACAAGAAGCAATGGGCTTAAACTGCAGCAAGGGAGGTTTAGGTTGGGCATTAGGAAAAACTTCTTAACTCTCAGGCTATGTCTATTCTGCAGAAGTATCCAGAGGTATCCCAGAAAAGCTCTGCTGCATCCAAGGAATGCGTCTGCTTTTTCGGAACAGTTTCCGAACAAGCGAATGCATTTCTTTAGGCATCCCTGCATTCCTCATTGTAGGAGGAAGAAGGGATGTGCCAAAAGAGGAGGTTTTTCTGAAATTTGGCTCCGTGTAAATGGGCCAAATTTTGGAAAAGCCTCTTCCAAAAAAAAAAAAAGGAAAAAGATATGTAAATTGCAGTTTGCAAAGCTTTTTCTGATATAACTCTGCAGTCTAGACATAGCCTCAGGGTGGTTAAACACTGGAATAAATTGCCTAGGGGAAGTTGTGGAATCTCCATCTCTGGAGATATTTAAGAGCCGTTAGACAGACATCTATCAAGAAAGGTCTAGACCAGTGTTTCTTAAACTATGTTCCGCAGAACACTGGTGTTCCGTGAACAACTCGCAGGTGTGCCGCGACCTCGTCTTTGTTTTTGTTACTTCTTTGTTTTTGTCTTTTTTTGTCTGACAACAATTTTTTTTTGAAGAAAATTTTCATAGGTGTTCTGCATAAAAAATATTATTGTTTGGTGTTCCAGGGTTGCAAAAAGTTTAAGAAACACTGGTCTAGACCAGGGCTACTCAACTTTGGAAGCCCCAGGGGCCACAATGACACTCACAGCACATGCTGAGGGCTGCAACTTAAGTGTGGTTGCATATATATGCATATACATGCAAATAGCTTCTTTCACACTGACGGGCATGAATACAAAGATTAAGGCAAGACTACACAACACGCAGGCCCCATTTAAGTCAGTTCTGCTGATATTAATAAAATGCGATATTGACCCAATTTCTACTCATATGACAGCACTTGTAATGAGCAATGACAGTCCAGGAATTTAACTACTAAAAGGCATAGCAACAGAAGACCATTAGTTTGACTACTTTTTTGTTATGGCTCCCACTCACGGGCCGTGTGTTGAGCCCTGCGTAAAGTGGAGACGAGCCCTTCGTTTCAGCCCTCCCACACCAGCATTGGAACAGACTGCGGAGTGCCGCAGTCCAGCACCTTTCAGTTCGGTTGTGTAGAACAGAAACCCTGCAACACTCAATGCAAGGTGAACACTGGACACAGCCCAGTGGTAAGAGGTTTAGAAAAACCCGATCTCTGAGGAAAGGCTAAAGAAATGTAGCCTGTTTAGCCTTGAGGAAAGAAAACTGAAGGATGACCCGAACACAGTGTTGAGATATGATAAGGGCTGTTTTAACAAGGGTGCTGGACAGTTGTTCGCCATGTCTACTCAAGGTAGGTCATGTGATGGGATTAATCTGCAGCAAGGGAGATGTCAATTAGACATTAGGAAAAGCTTTCTAACTCTGGAATGGGCTTCCAAGAGAAGTTGTAGAATCCCCATGGTTGGAGGGTTTTAAGAACAGGTTGGACAAACACCTCCCAGGGCAGGAGACTGGGCTTGATGATGTCCTGATGACCCTACCAGCTGTCCAGTTCCATAGGTTTATTTATCATCCACACACTAGCAAACAGGGAGCAAACAGAGAAGAGAAGAAAAATCGGTTCCTAGGAAAGAAGCCCCCAGGAATGGATGAGGTCCCTGGGGGCAAAGGACATGCCTCACTAGCTTATCCTGTTTCTTCTGACACATCTTATGTAAATTCAAGCATCGTCACCTGCCTTTGGAGTTTGTTCCAAACCAACCAGGTCCATGGAAAGGTGTGCTAAGGTTTGCAACTACTCCGACTTTAATCACCTGTCTCCTTCAACCCTTCAACTCTCACAGCGCTTTACAAACATGCATCAATTAAGCATCACAGCATCTCTCTGAGGTGGACAGCTGTGGTTATGACCCTTTTTACAGGAGGGGAAACTGAGGCTTTTTCTGGTCCTAAAGGGAGTCAGTGGCACAGCTGGAAATGGGACCCTAAGAGTGAGGAGCAGAGACATTCTTTCATCTTGTTTGTCGAGCAGGAAATCAGGGCTTGATGCTGCACGAGTGACGTCAGTAGGAATTCTACGATTGACAGCAGTGGAACAGGAATAGGCATTTTGCTTCTGCTGCAGGTGGAACAGGAATAGGCATTTTGGGGCAGGCCTGTTTTTTGTGCTATGTTTGTACAGCACCTTGCACAACGGGGGTCCTGTACCATATCTTGATCTGACTAAAATGCAAACAGCAGCAATAATAGTCTTCTTTCTTAACATTAGTCCAGGAAGTCTTTACTGAAAAAGGGGGACAGATTTTTTATTTGAAGCAATGCAACCTTTAGGAACTGGGAAGCATTTTTATTCTGTACCTACCTACTTGTACATTCCTTGTTTGTCCTGGACTGTCAGCAAGGAACAGTTTGTAGATTACATTAAGGATGATGCACTAGTGCAGAAATGTTGTACAGATTAAATCTTGTCTCACCGTGTCTTCACATCATCTCTGTATATGCCTTAGTTGAATGATAAGGTTTGAAAGCTGGCAAGATAGCTCTTGCTGGATCAGTAATGTTCATTAAGATAAAATCAAAGACATTCTCCTTCTCTTTTCCACAGGGTTCATAATATAAAAATAAATGAATAAACGTAGCTATCAGGCAATTCACAAGAGAGACTCCTTAGCTTTGAAATCATGGTTACCAGTTTTTTCTACTGCAGTTTTTTTGAGAAAGAAAGAAAGAAAGAAAGAAAGAAAGAAAGAAAGAAAGAAAGAAAGGCTATGTCTACACTACAAAGAAAAGTTGGAAAAAGGTACACAAACTGCAATTTGCATATCTTTTTCCGCTTTTCTTTCGAAAGAGGCTTTTCCGAAATTTGGCACGTCTAGACGGCACCAAATTTCGAAAAACCCTCCTCTTTTGACACATCCCTTCTTCCTCAAAAAATGAGGTTTACAGGGATGGTGAAAGAGCGCCTCCGCTTTTCTGAAATTTTTTTCTGCAAAGCAGATGCGTTCCTTGGACACGACATAGCTTTTCCAGGATACCTGCAGTCTCCCGGAAAAGAGTTGTAGTCTAGACGTAGCCAAAGAAAGAAAGAAAATTACTTAACAGCATCAACCCAATTGAGTTTAATTCCAATGATTTGACAGTGCTTGGTCCTTTGAGGGATAAAGAAAGGAAAGAAAAAAAAGGGAAGAGAAGCAAAATAATTGAAAGGAGTGATTCCATTCAGGAGGAATTATTATCCTAATGATTTATGGCTTCATTAATGACTTTGATTGAACTAATGATTTTTTTTTTGTACTTATGCAGAATTAGGGCTGCTAGCTGTAAGGTTATTGGATGTCAAAGCCAAGGAGACTCATTTGTCTCCATTTAAATACTTAATGATCTCTTTCTCTTTCTCTACATTGATCAATGAGATCTCGGGTTCTCTTTGTATTTTTGTGAAGTTTCTTTGCTCGATGTCTCGCAGGTATTGACTTGGCGCTCAAGGGTGGCAACGGAAAACTAAACGTTGACATGCGAGTAGAAAAAAGCGACAACGGGCTATAACTATCAAAGCTGGCAGCATAATGGCTCCCACTCGGACCATTTCCATGCCCAGGGGCGCTGTTTGTGACATAAGCTACAAATTCCAGCTGCTGTCTAATTCATGACACCCTGAAATACACAGAGAGGAGACAGAGTAGGAACCCCTTCCCCGCAGCCCCTTTCTCCTTCCTTCCTCTGCACAGGTTGGTTTGCTAGGGCTGACATTTTGCAAGCTCCCTTTCCTATCTCAGCAGCAATGGTTTCAATATCTCCTGCTAAGCTGAACTGGCCAGTCATCTCATGGGCTCCAGGGCACGCCCGGATAGTTTGTAGAAACCACAGTGCCATGTCAAAGGATGTCCCCCACCAGCCTCATGCTTTGGGATTATCTTCACTGACTACAAAAGGGACATTTCGGGCCAAATTCCGCTGCCTCTACTTACACTGAGCACCTTAATCCATAAAGCAGGTCTGCTGAGACAGCATCAGTGAAGGGTACCTGACTAGGAGCCAGGTCATGAGTTCTATCTTTGACTCTGCCACTGATCTGCTGTGTGGCCTTAGGCCAGTCACTTAGCCGCTCCGTGCCTCCGTTTCCTCCTCATTAAGCTACAGATAATGAGACGTAACTGCCTTTGCAGAGGACCAATGAAAAGAAGCTGTGGGCAAGGCAGTACTCCGCATGCATAATGTGGGAAACTGCTATGGACACCTTGTGAAGAACTGCCCCTAGAGTTTGACCAAGGCTATAACAGGGCGCCCAGACATAAAGCATAGAACAACATGTCCATGCTAGCAACACACCTCCTTGTTAGAGTGCCAGGCCCCTAACGGTGGCAAAGAACAGTGCTGTCCGGGCACCATGCTTCTAAGAAGGACAGGGTCCCTAATGCACCCTGAGTAACAAACTTAGACTCTTGCATAAGGGTTCATCAAAATGAAAATCTCTTCGGGAGGATGTTATATTCTAGCCCCGCTCAGACGTCCATTTTGATATAGGCATCCACACTCCAATGAGGCTACTTACACCGTCTCGGTTCGGACCCTGCGTGCCAGAATAGGAGCCCCATGTCATTTCAGAGTGCGATTGGATGGTCTCCGAGAAGCAGCTGCAGTGGGGAATTTTTGTTCTGCCTTTAATACAGCAAGACTCACACGGCTTTTCCAGTCGGCAGCCGGAGGCGGTTGATACAGCTACATTGGGACGCTAGCTTAGAAACGCTACTAGGCAGAGAGCTAATAACGCCACTCCCACCCTTCCCAGATGTAAAAATCCGGAGGGACGGAGGCTTTGGGATAAGCAAGCCGACTCGACATTGGTTATCTGTCATTCAGCACGCGCCGGCGCATCAAGGTGAGGACACAACTGACTCAGACAAATACCCTCCCACTGTCTTCAATTCAGCGCCCTGCCCAGGGGCAGGCCTTATGGACTGGTCTCAAAGCTGCTCTTTGCCTTATCTCTTGGTGCCTCTCATAAGCTGTCAGGAGTGGCTAGCTGGCCCTTATGTTCTTCTCTGGTGGACCTGGCGGGCCCGATCCTGAGCTGGTGTAAATCGGAGTGAATGTTCACTGATGCCTGCACAAGAGTTGAGTGTGGTGGGACTTTATTGCCTCATGGACGGAGCACGGGGCTGGGTCTCAACTCTCCTGGTTTCTATTCCAGTAGGATGACCGTGTGCTGATGGGGAGGGTGCAAAGGGGGCAGTTGCCCCAGGACCTGGCAATACAAAAGGGCCTGGGGCTCCCAGCAGTACGCTGGCTGGAGGGACATGCTGCAGTCTGGGCTGTGCTGTGGACTGCCTGTCCCAGTATCACCCCTTCCACCTGAGGCGCCGCCCCTCAGGGCTCCTCCCACCTTGTGTAGAGGTCCCGCGAGGCTGTCGGTCCTCCTGACTTTCTGCAAGCCACTAGCTCATCCCATACCTCAGTTTCCCCATCTGTAGAATGGGTAGAGTGATAGCGCGCCTTCTTTGTAAAGCTCTTGGAAATCCACTGATGAAAAGTGTTTTAGAAGAGGTAGATATTATGCTTTTAAATCTTACTTACTACCTCAGGTTATGCCAATGAAACCAGATACCACGGTGATGAGTACTTCAGAAAGGGAGCGAGAGGGAGACTGTCTTTATAAAGTTCAGGTACGTCGTGAAGTATGTCCTGCAAAATGTGGTTTTCCCTAAATTAAAAATAAGATCTTAGATCTGAATGGCACCCTGACCCTGTTGCCATGGGATATAATCACGCAGATTATCTGCAAACAAATGTAAGATCTGTTGTTGATTTACTGGTGCGGCATCAATTTGCAAGGACGTAGTCAACTCAAATAACGTGTATTTCTGAAAGGTAGCATGTTTATGTACCCCTTCCTCAGGTGAGAAACTCTAATAATGGGTTAATTTGCAGATATGTTATAACTACAACCATTACAATATTTGTGTAATGTTTTTTGGTTTGTTTGTTTATTTTTGCTCTCATACAAAAAAGCACCATATTCAAGGCTTTCAAAATACACAAAGTATAAAGGGAACAGACCACATTCCTGTATCCAAGCACGGGGGAAGACTGAATCCAGATTCAGACCCAAATTTCCCAGTTCAATTTTAACTCTGTAATTAGTCAGCCCAAAACCCTAAGTGTGAATACACTGACATTGCAGATCTAGTTTTAACTTACTTCTGGCTTTGGGTCAACTCTAAATATTAGAGGTGGGGCAGAGTGGGAGAGTATTTTCAGATGGATATGAATATTTTGAACATACTTGCAATGCACTGGATCAAATGTTTAACAAACATATGAAACGGTCGTGGGGGGAGAGAGAGAAAGGTTCCTCCTGCTTGTTCAAGAAAGCATTGTTTGTGCTATAGTAAAACTCCTTCAGAGCTGGCTATTGTCTGGGGACTTTGGACAGACTAGCCTGTTTCTAATATCGAACCTTCATCTATTAGAGTGGCAGCCAAGTGATTGTATATTCAGGACGAATCCACAGGCGGAGAGCTGAGCCTACACACTTGGCTCTGTACATTACAGCAAGGATGAAAAGACCAGCTCTTATATAATACTACTTATCAGTAGATTTCAAGTGCTTTACAAAAGAAGTTAATATTATCATCCCAACTCAACAAGAGTGAAAGCTGAGTCACAGAGAGGTGCCATGAATGGACCAAAGTGACCCGCAGATCACTGACAGAACCAGGAAAAGAACCCAGTTCTCCTGGACCACACTGCCTTCACGCATACATCTGGAGAAAACATGATAGTGCAGTATAGAGTCAGCGGCCTTGTTTGGAATGTTAGCTCATGTCTACATGCTGGGGAAGATCAATGCTGCCACGATTGATCTTGCGGAATTTGATTTAGCAGGTCTAGTTGAGACCCCCCTAAATCAAATTCAGAGGGTGCCCACATCGGTGGCTGGTACTGCTGCTTCTGTGAGGAGCATGGGAAGCTGATGGGAGCATTTGCTCCCATTGGCCTCTCTTTGTAGGGACGGCAGGGAGGGTGGTGGAATTCAAATCAGGGTATGTCAACTCCAGCTACATAATTAACGTATCTGGAGTTATGTATCTTGATTTGACCTTCCCCGTTAGTGTAGATCTGGCCTTAGTCTGTATATCAAGGAACTGGCTTAGTGGGTCCTACTGGGTTCTGGAAAGTGGGCGGGTAGAAGCCCACCCACAGCTAAAGAACTCTCCCCCGGCCTGGTTCAAGAAGCAACGGGTTTGAACTGCAGCAAGGGAGGTTTAGGTTAGACATTAGGAAAAACGTCCTAACTGTCAGGGTGGTTAAACATTGGAATAAGTTGCCTAGGGAGGTTGTGGAATCTCCATCACTAGAGATATTTAAGGGCAGGTTAGATAGACCTCTATCAGGGATGGTCTAGATGGTACTGGGTACTGCCATGAGGGCAGGGGACTGGACTCGATGACCTCTCGAGGTCCCTTCCAGTTCTAGTGTTCTATGATTCTATGATCCATTGAGGCCAGGCCCTCAAAAGAGTACTTTGGAAAAACAAAAGGAAAACAGGAGCAGGTGTGAAGTGGCTTAGTAGGTAGAAGGCAGGTAAGGAGATCAAATGTGAGGGATAAGTAAATGCACCATTTGCCCGATTAAACATCACCTCCTCATGTATGGTGTATTTTCATACCTGCTTGTGCCAATTGCAGTGGTAGCTTCCACCCACGGACCTTTTTTTTATATCATCTATAACTGGGAGGGAGAACTGGGAGTATTGTAGCAGGAACTACGCCCCCACACCCTATGTGTGCGCAGATTTGGGGCATGCTCCTGCTGCTACACAGCACTGTATGTTTTAGGAAGATATTGAAAACTGTCATCAGTCAGCGGTGTCTAAATTGTTGTGTCAACTACCATTGTTTCTTCTTGAAGAGACCGGTTTTTTCTCACGCAATATATATGAAGACGGTGATCTGAAGCCATGGCATTGTTGTATTTCAAAATCATCTGCGCTAACATGAAATTGCTACCTTATTCTGAGAGTTGTGCGGCAGCAAAACCCCGTAATTTTGATCAGTGTTCTCATATAAAATGACAAGTGAGTGCATCACAAGGCACACTTCAATTGATCTGTCAAATGTCAACCAATTTGCAGAAATGGTTTTACCTTAATACAGCTGTAGAACTATGTTTCAAGTCAGCTTCCGGGAATGCAGTGTGTTTAAAGCTGCAGGAAAAAGACTGGAAGAACTTGTAGCCAACTCAGTGAGGATGGCCCTTAAAAATAAACAAACAACTTCATCAAAATCATCGTTGACTTGAAGGAGGAAAAGGGTGTTTTAAATGGGAGAGAAAAGGTGGGCTTGAGTAAGGCTCTGCAATGTGGAAGCAATTCCTGGCTCTACCATAGTCTCTCGTGGGACTGTGGAGGAGACAACGGAATTTGCTATGTCTCAGCTGTCCACCGGTAAAATGGGATTTGGTTTTAGTCTTGTCTATTTACTTTGCTACCTTTTTAGTGATTTTGAGCTTTTACTTTATATGGCACTTGCAGATTTGCCTGGCATCACTTTGGTCCTTAATTAAAGTTTTTATAAGTAAAAGGAAAATGTGCATGCTTTATTGAAATGATTATATTTTTCAAAAATACAGTATTGTTTTATTAAATTAATGTTTATTTTGGATTTTCTAAAATAAGGAATTGTTAACATTTGCCCACTTAATTGTTTTAGTCATTTTTTTTTTAATGGGAAGTCCAGTAAGTATTATTTTTTATCATTCACTATGTTTTAACACCAAAAAAAAAAAAAAAAAAAAAAGGCTATAGTCAATTTGGTTTAAAATAACATTGTCTTCTAGTTTTCAAACCTTAAGCATTGATTTAGCTGGGCCAAAATAGAGCACTACTCCAAATTTCTCCATTCTTTTCTGAGATAAAAATGAGAAGCAATTTCTCAGTTTCTTGAGAAGCAATCCTATTCCAGGTTCATCTTATTTGTCTGACTCATCTTGTTTCAATCTCTTTCAACATTCACTCAGTAATGTCAGTTTTGAGGACCGTCCTTGAGTGGGTGATTCTGTCTCTTTTCTGATTGGTTTGATGAGAAGCAATCCCATTTCAGGCACATCCCATTGTCCTGGCACAACCAAATCCTTTCGTTGCTTTAAGTCATGATAAGAGGAAGCTGTATACCAAATTCGGTGGCCCTAGTTTTTACCATTTAGGAGGCGTTATTGATCAAACAGACAGTCAAACTCTCTTAAATATACTAGCCAATTAGCCCGTCATAAGACGGGATTTTCAGGTCTCTCCTCCACGTCGGTCTTCTCTCCTGAGCCTCCGGTCTCTCGCTCCGTGTCTCTTTCTCTCTCTCTCCTCCTCCTACTGCTTCCCCCTCTCTCTCTCAGCTCTCCTCTGCCTTCTGCCTCTCTCTCTGTCTCTCTCTTTCTCTTCTCCCCCCTCCTGCCTCTCACTCTCTCTCCGTTCTCCTCTGTCTCTGTCGGGGATGCACGCTCGTCCAGGCCCCGCCCCCTCGCCGTGTACGTCACCACTCCACCCCCCTTCGCCTCCTGCTGTGGCGCTCGGCTGACTTCTGCACCGCTCAGATGGGCTGCTGCGGGGGAGCAACCAGAGCAAGCGGCCGTTTGGGCTCCCCCGCAGCGGCCCAGCTGAGCAGCGCAGAAGTCAGACGAGCACCATGAATCAAGCTCACAAATTTCCTTAGGGATCATTTGTGGCCATTTTTTTGTTAGCAATCCTCAAATATTTATACAAGTGATTTTTTTTTGCTCCCAAGTAAATTTGAGGAAAGAAGCAATGTCACGGACACACATGTATATGAGTTGTTGCTGGAAACGGGATGATTCCTCATGTGGTTATGACTAAGAAGCCTCAAACATGGAAAAATAGCTATAAAGAGGCAGAGGATCAATTGATCTCCGTGTCCTCTGAGGGTTCAGCAAGAAGTAATTGGCTTAATTTACAGAAAGGGAGATTTAGACCTCTGTGGTAGGGTAGTTGCCCCACACTGGCTAAATGGGGTTAACACAGCACTTGGAGAGGGTTTGGGGCAGGAGTCAATCAGGAGAAAGCTTAGGGTAGCCAATCAGGAGCTGGGTGGGCTATATAAATAGGGCTGCAGGTCAAAGGGAGTCAGTCTGTCTCTCCAGCCCTGTGATAGAGATGCAGCCGTGTTAGTCTGGTCTAGCTGAAACAAAAGACAGGACTATGCAGCACTTGAAAGACTAACAAGATGGTTTATTAGGTGATGAGCTCTCGTGGGCCAGACTTACTTCCTCAGATCACTTGATGGAAGAAAATTGGCATGACCATATATACCAAAGTGATACAATAAAAAAAAAGTGAACACATATAAAATTGACAAATCAGATTTTAGAACAGAGGAGGGGTGAGGGGGGAAGACCTGGAGGGAGAAGGACTGGCTGCCTATACAGGGAGGGTACCATGGACAGAGCAATGCTGGGGAAAGTCAAGGAGAGACAGGTGAGTTCTGGCTTGACCAGCTCCCAGGCTAAGGCTTGGATACAGGGGCTTGTGAGGGTAGCAGGGCTGCAGGAGGTAGCCAGGGAGGAAACAGGCAGTAGATCAACCTTCTTCCCTCCCCCCCATCCTGCCCTTGCCAGTGATGAGAGTGGCCAATTTAGACAGCAGTTTGCACCTGAGAGAAGGGATTATATGAATAACTGCAGTGGGTCACTGAGGTGAGTGTTAGGGGCAGTCTCAGTAAGTTCCCTGAAGGGGAGGTACTCAGAGGTGGGCATTGCCAAAGGGCAGTACCCATGGGAGGGGGCACACCAATCTGGGAAAAATGCAGGTCCTGACATGGTAGAGATCTTGAAAGAGACAGATCATGACGGGCAAGACACTGCCAGGAGCTCTGGAGAGCAGAGCTAATTCCAAGGAAGTCCAGCAGGAGGCGCTACAGCACCGAGTGTGACCTCGTTACAGGTAGATATTAAGGAAAGTCCCGGCTTGACAAAGCCCTGGCTGGGATGATGTGGTCGGGGTTGGCCCTGCTTTGGGCAGGGGGCTGGACTCGATGATTCCTGAGGTCTCTTCCAGCCCTAGGATTCTATGATGTGATGCTTCTATGACAAGCTTCAACTATCCAGTTAGTTAAGCACAGCAAAGGTTCCTGGGGAGATGGTGGCATCTCCGCCACTGAACGTTTTTAAGAACAGGGTGGACAGTCAGCTGCCAGGGATGATCTAGGTATCCTTAATCCTGCCTCAGAATGGGGGTGGGGTTTGTATGTGCTTGTGTATGCACACTTAGGTGACTTTTCAATGTTCCTTCCAGCCCCCTTTTCTATGGGTTTCGCATGGGCGACGAATGTATCCAATCGGGAAGCAGCCACAAGGCTATATGTTTTGAGTGACCCATGGCACAAACCAAAAAGCAAATTGCCAGAAAGGAATAATGGGGACATCTGCCCTGGTGAATCATACCCAAGCTGATCAGTATCATGGACAGTTCATGGGGAAGGCACCGTTCCAAATCTCTCCACAGACAATGGATGAAGCGAAAGCGAGCAGTAACAATTCAAGCATGCCACTGAGTTTTGGCAAAGTGAAGACTTTCAAAAGCCCCCCGAGATTCTTGGCACTCACAAAGTGCCATCCGGTGCCAAATTCCGTTCCGCTCTACAGAGGCAAAATTACAACACAGAACGTCTTGCACGGGGCTGTTACGTGGGCATCATTTGTAACATTGAAGCTTGCCAGAGCAGATGGACATTTTTCATAGAACACTAGAACTGGAAGGGACATCGAGAGGTCCTCAAGTCCAGTCCTCTGTCCTCACGGCAGGACCAAGCACCATTTAGATCATCCCTGATAGATGTCTATCCAACCTACTCTTAAATATCTCCAGTGATGGAGATTCCACAACCCCCCTAGGCAATTTATTCCAGTGTTTAACCACCCTGACAGTTAGGAAGTTTTTCCTACTGTCCAACCTAAACCTCCCTTGGTGCAGTTTAAGCCTGTTGCTTCTTGTCCTATCACCAGAGGCCAAGGAGAACAATTTTTCTCCCTCCTCCTCGTGACATCCTTTTAGATACCTGAAAACCACTATCATGTCCCCTCTTACTCTTCTCTTTTCTAAACTAAACAAGCCCAATTCTTTCAGTCTTCTCTCATAGATCATGTTCTCTAGACCTTTAATCATTCTTGTTGCTCTTCTCCGGACCTTTTCCCATTTTCTCCACATCTTTCTTGAAATGTGGTGCTCACAACTGGACACAATACTCCAATTGAGGCCTAATCAGCGCAGACATAGTGCCTCACCCCAGGGACCACAATAGGTTGGCTTTCAGTTGAGTACATTTTTTAATTAAAAGCATCTGTCCATGGCCACCGGTCTCAACAGAGTCTCGGAAGGGCTTCTGCACTTAGTATTGCATGTAATTATCACCTTGTTGCCTCAGAAAACTTTTTTAAATATAATTAGCAGCTCCTCCTCCTTCCTTGTCAGCCGGCATTTCTTAGGCAGGGAGGATGGAAATGATTCAAATCTGTGCTGGGGGGAGCCAGGTGCCATGCTCCATCTTGCAGTGTCCTCTCTGGAGCCTCAGACTCTTGACAAAACAGCTCCAGGGTCGGGAGGGCATACGCAGGCTTCGGCACCCAGTCACATGGCAACTTAACCGTAACAACGTTACCTGGCATGGCTCTGGCGGGGCTTTGCATCCAGAAGGATCCCCAAGAACGTGGTTGGACATTGAGCCAAAGGCATCCAAGTCAACGCAGTTGTAGCTGGGATGAATTGGGGGCAGGGAGGCAAAGGGCCAGAGTACATCATTTCAGCATGGCCCTGTGGTGGTCCGGGGGAGGCGTTCAACTGCGGCAGATGGAAAACCACTTCCTTCTGTTTCTAGGCACACAAACATCTTCCTCCTTCCCACCAAGGCTCTGCCTCTTCTCTGCTCCTCCCTGCCCCCTTGGGGGCATTGTGTGCTATGGGAGGGAGGAATTAGAGTGCTGTCTCCCCTCTCCCCTGGGTGAAGGAAATGCCGTCCGATCTGCTCTCCAATATAAGGGTGTGAGACTCTTCCCATCCCCCACACTGCACCCCTACTCAAAGGCTCTAAGCTTTTGCTACTTATCCAAGGCCACAGAGGAAAGCCATATTGCAGGGGTTCTCAAACTGTATGGCTCGTGGTCCACCCCGCTCAGCACAGATCTTTCTGTGGACCACCATTTTCACAATGACAAAATGGATGCCATCTGGCCGGGGGGGAAGGTGCAAGAACAGCCTGAGGGTGTGGGTCTGGCCAAGAGGGAGGATGCAGGAGCAAGTTAGTGTCAGGAGGGAGAGTGCATAAGCGGAGTGGATGTGAGGGGTCTGAGCATGAGGGAAATGGAGCCACTCACCTGGCTCCATGACTCCTGCCACTCCCATTGGCTGTGATTCCAGCCAATGGGAGCAGCGGGGAAAGCCTCCAGGTGAGTAGCTTCCTGTGCTGCCATACCCCCAGTTTGGGGGAGGGGAGCGGCAGCCTTTGGAGCCGGATCCAGCCCGCAAGGCTCAGCCCGCATCCCACAACAGGAAGCCAGCGCTGGTGCTCCAACCTCGTGGTGGGGGAGGGAGCACTGGATGGGGGAGCGCTGAGCCTGTGACCCACCTGCAAGATGGCCGTGGATCAGTAGTGGTCTGTGGACCACACTTTGTCCTGGTCTACACTAGGATCTTAGTCCGAAATATACCCGCCCCCCAAGTTCGAATTTGTGAGCAATGTGTTCTCACTACCAAGCCCGATAGTCTGGAATAAGGGGCCATGGAATTCCAACTCTGTAGACTTGCTTTTCATCAGGAATAATGCTAATTCTGAACTTATAAGTTTGAAATACCATTAGTGGGGATGCTCCGGAGTCACTAATTCAAACTAATTCGCCTCCAGGAGGCTTTCTGCAGCTCCCCAGATTGCTTCCTGGGGCACTGAGTCTGAGGTAGCGCGTCTGCATTAAGGGAACCTGCCCTGGATTAATTTCGAGCCTTCCCCATAAGGCGGACACGCAAGTTCGAATGTGTTTAATCGGGAGTTCTAAAGTCGAATTTTGCCATTTCGAAATAATTTCCTAGTGTAGACGTGGCCTTTGAGAACCACGGCCATATTGGAGGGAGAATTAGAACTCCTGCATCCCCGGCTCTGTTGCTTCATGTGTTAGACCACTCTGCCTTTCCCCCATCTCCTGTGCCTCCTCCCCTCCCCTCCAGTTAGCTTTTTAGAGGTCTTCAAAGGTGAACTCTCCCCTTTGCTGGAACTCCTGGAAGTGGGGGGCAACACTGAAACCAAAAGAAAATAATAATAATCTGGGATAATCGTGCCAAAGCCGCCAAAGCCCCCTTCTTGGCTCTAGTGCTCGGCCAAGAGGTGCTTCTGCAACTAAATCCTGCACTATCTGGTAATTATTAGTTCTAAACTTGTATTGATTTTGGTGTTACATGTAACCCGCACACATAGGCACAGGAAGTTGAGGTGTGGAGGGTGCTGCAGCACCCCCAGGTTTTCCACCTGGCTTCCCTGTGCCCAGGGTCACTGGTTCCACCAGCCCCATGTTCTGGCCTCCAGGCAGCCCCTCTGGAGTCCCACTGGCCTTGCAGGTTTCAGCACCTCTTGGGGTCCTACCTCCCACCATCGCCATGAGCTCTGCAGCCCACCATCCATGGGGTCCCGGCCACCAGTGCCAGGTCTTGCAGCTGGCTTGGGTCTCTTCAGATGCCTCCGGCTTTGGCTGGGATGCCACCTCTCCTGGACTGGATGGATCGGACACCATTAGCAGCAGTGGCATCCGGTCCATCTGGTCTGGGAGAGTTGGTAACTCTAGGTGTGACCCCAGGCTGGGGCAGTGAGGGGGTGTGAAAAGTTTTTTTGGGGGTGCAGCTTAGCACCCTCACCCTAAACATTGTTCCATCGCCACTGCCCACCCACTTCCTGGGTGTGCTGAACGGTCTGGTGTCTGCTGGCACTGAGAGCACTCACAGACAGAATAATGAATCTGCTTTGCCGCTTTAGCTACTACAGGAGGAACCTCTAAAATCCGGGATTCTCTTGTCCAGCAACATCCGTGGTCCAGATATTGCTGGACCAGGAAGCCCCAGTTGGCCAGGTTCAGAAGTGCAACCTGGGCCGAGCTGACAGTAGGGAGCAGAGTGCATGAGCCGGGGCTGGCACGGTGGGGGCTGGCACCAGTGGGACCGGCCCCGGCTGGGGCTGGAGTGGTGGAGGACTGGAAGCAACAGGGAACGCAGCCCCAGCCGGACCAGTGGCCCCCAGGAGCCCAGACCACAGCCAGGCAGGGAGCCTTGACCTACCTTGGTCCAACAAATTCTATAGTTCGGGACCACATGGGTTCCAAGGGTGCTGGACCAGGGAGGTCCTACCTGTAGTCAGCTGGGTTACAGCTCATGTGGTAGAAGCTCATGTACTGAGCTCCCAGATTCGGTTCCACCTGCAGATAACGTGGGTCTGTTGGCATTACATAGGCAGGATTTGGCTTGGTTTTGCTACTTCCTCCATTAGGAGAAGACTCCGTGCAGACAGAACCCTTCTGGGTATATTTTTTTTTCTGATACAGGCCCAAAGCCAAAGTCAAGGGATTATTTTTCTTAATAAACAAATCCCCTCTTCCCCTTTCGTACAGCCAAGACATCTGCTCCTCTGGCAAAGCACTTAAACCAGAGAGAAATTGCTTTTGCTGTATGGCCCACTGTTGATTTGTATGTTGGATATGTTCTCTGGATTATGCTAGTCAGGCTCCTTGCCTAGATGTCATAATAATGCCATTTTTTTATTACTCAATGCTGTTAACCTTTTGCTATTATTTGTCTTGTAAATTCCCGTGTGCTACAGATATTTCTTTTGTCGTGAGAGAGCGAACCATGTAGGACTGCTATCAGACACGGCTTCTGCGTCCAGGCAGGGTGAAGGGAGAAATGTTATCTACCAGGCCTCTGTAGTGGTAATGAGCAGCTGTGTGAAATCTTGAGTCCTGGAGGCTAATGCCTGAAGCTTTTAAAGACCTGGCTTAATAAGCAAGCAAGAGCTCAGCTAGAGTCTAGAGAGGCAAGGTTGAAAGAAAACAAACAACTGATTGATTTATATTTGCATTTGCCCTGATCAGGTGTTCAAGATTCCAAGAGCTGAGAGTTTTACTTTCGGCTTCTTTCTGTCGTGTTTTATGGCCATCGAGCTGTGCAACAGAATCTACAGAAGCTCGTGAAACCAGTTTTGGTTTGGGCCCGACGGGTGCAAATGAACCACCAGGGGCGTGTGTGAACTTCTATGCATTTCATTTTGGGAGTGGTGTTTTCAGAGGCGGCAGTGACGCTGCTCTTGCAATGGATGAGCAGACGGTGTTTACGATGTCCCGGCAGGCACGCTCCAACGTGACGCTGCCTTGCTTCATCCCCGGCTGTGATCCGACTCCAAAAATGAGGCCAGCAATGGTCCTTTCTCCCAGATCCATGCACCATTCACAATGGTTCATTTCCCAGGTTTGGCCTTCTGGAAGCAAAATCGCCCCAGACACGAGAGAAGATGCATCACCATGTGGTCTGATGCCCCAGCTAGTGCACCATGGAACAACAGCACAGCTGTCATCAACAGTCTGTCTCCTTGGAGCAAATTCTGCCAGGGTCCCTGCTTAGCTGCCATTTGTCTCACCCTCTTATCTCTGTGACCCAGGCACTCAAACAGAGCCCTGGCAAATGTTGCTCTGATGTTCCCGTCAGCACCCTCCTTTGCAACATCCTCCTCTCCAGATGGTTTCCATCTTCATCTACAAAGTGACAAACCCACAGGACTTTCAAACCGAATTGTTTGCCGTTAACCCAGAGTGGTCCTAGGCGGAGAAATGTTGACCCTGTGAGGAGATATGGCACAAGGTTTATGCACCTCTGTAGAATCATTTCAACCCTATTTTGAGGACATGGGTGTATTTTGTTCCGATCTCAGGCCCTAATAAATCTCAGCGGGGGTCGCCAGGTGAGTCTGTAACTTTAAAAACATGTAGTCCTGCAGCACGTTAGGGTGTGTCGACACGGCAGGGCTGAACTAAAAATAAGCGATGCAAATTGAGCTACGTCCATTGTGTAGCTTATTTCGAAATAGGGAGCATCTACACAGCACTTATTTTGAAATAGACCACTCTTCCTCCGACTTCCCTTGCTCCTCTGACAATGAGGGTTACAGGAGTCGGAGTAAGAAGTCCTCCAGCTTGACAGTATTTTGACACTATTTCAAAATAACTGCCTGCTGTGTAGACGCAAACCAAGTTATTTCGGAATAGCGCTAGTTAGTTCGAAATAGCATTGCAGTGTAGAAATACCCTTAGAGACTAACAAAAATATATCTATAGAATCATGAGCTTTTGTGAGCAAACCCCCCTCCTTCGGAGTTTCCCTTCAGCTTATCAAAGACACTGGATGGCCCATTATAAAACCAGTCTTCCTTGCCTTTAACACGTCATTGACATCTAAAGTTAATTATGGGATGCGTCCAGCCCACCCAATTATCCTCATTAGCACCTGCACTACTACTGACAGGAACATTTTTTTTCTTTCCTCTTTCTTCTTTTTCTGTTAGAATTCTGATAGTCCCCCTTTTTTCTCCTCTCAAGCACATCTGAAGAAGTGGGATTTGCCCACGAAAGCTCATGATACAGCCTCTCCCCGACTTACGAACCGGTTGCGGACCAAGCAATTGGTCGTAACTCGGTTTGTTCGTAAGTCGGACCCCATAGAGTTACATGCTACCGTGTTGTTCGTAAGCGTGGATCGTGTTCGTAACTCAGGGTCCACCATTTATGACAGCTTCGGTTGTAAATGCGAATGGTCGTAAGTCGTCCGTTCGCAACTCGGGGACCAGCTGTACTATAGATATATTTTTGTTAGTTTCTAAGGTGCCCCAGGACTCGTTTTTACTTCTCTCCCATTACTAAGCTGGGCACTTCCCAAATGTCTTTTTCTGTTTACAACATCTCTGTTTTATGTGCGAAGAGGATTCAGTGGGAAACCTTTCACTGTGGTGAACCCACCATCCAATTTGACTTAAGACACAAGTGGATCAAGGGACTAGTCATGGGTTATATAAACCAATGGTCAGAATCTCAACCAAGCTGTCTGAAAATAATCTACCACCAATACATACCTGAGTTTTCCTCATCTCTTTCTTGAGACTTTTCCCTTGTGTTTCCGTACAGGGCAGAGGCAAATAAACAATTGTAGAGCCATAACTTTGTAGTTTTACAGTATCTCATGTCCGTGAACTCAAAGACAGCAGGTCAACATTTTTCTCATTTAAACACTTTTTTTCAACATAAAAAACCCCCAACCAAGCCCTGAAAGATTTCGAGTTTTCTTTCTTATTTTAATTTCCCCCTTCATTCTATTTTTTTCTCTCCTTCTTCCAATGGAGAAAAGAAAGAGAGGGTATGTCTACACTAGCCCCCTAGTTCAAACTAGGGAGGCTAATGAGGGCGACCAAAATTGCTAATGAAGCGCGGGATTTAAATATCCCACGTTTCATTAGCATGCTCCCGGCCGGTCGCCATTTTAGAAATTGACTAGCCCGAAGTAACTGCCCGCGTCTATATGTGGCAGTGAAATGGGATTCCGAATTAAAGCCCTAAATCGAATTAGCTGGTAAACCTCATTCCAGGAGGAATAACAGCTAATTCGATTTAGGGCTTTAATTCAGATCCCATTTCACTGCCGTGTGTAGATGCAGGCAGTTACTTCGGGCTAGTCAATTTCTAAAATGGTGACCGGCAGGGAACATGCTAATGAACCGTGGGATATTTAAATCCCGCACTTCATTTGCAATTTCGGTCGCCCTCATTAGCCTCCCTAGTTCGAACTAGGGGGCTAGTGTAGACATACCCAGAGAGAGAGGAGAAAAAACAAAAACAAAACAAAGACAAAACAAAATATTCCCCCAAAACATTAGTTTTTGCTTAATCAAGAAACAAAAATTAACTGCGAAATTTCAAAGGAAACTATTTTTTTTTCATTTTTCATGCATATTTTTAAGTTGAGAAAATGGAGACTATTTTCCAATTGGCTTTAATCGCCAAGCCCTTCGCAAACACTAGTGAATTCAGCCTCATTACTGCTGTCTTATGCCTCTGGACAGAAAGTTTAGTATCTCTATGTTACAGGTGGGTCGGCTAGGATATAGGATGATTAAGCAGTTTCCTAAGGATACAGCAAGTCTGTGGCAGAACTAGGAGCAGAAACAGGATTTATTGACTCCCATGTTTTTGTGCTTTAACCACAATGGCATGTCTTGATTACATTGTACAATTTGGGTGAAAATACAGAATCCGTGCCCTGCAGTATTTCAATCTAAAAGATTATTTAAGTGTTGCTTTTGCTTCATCTGCAAACTCACTGCTGTTTAGATTGAGAGGTGTGTCTTGGAAAGTAGCTATCCAGGAAGCAGCACTGCAGAAACGGATCTAGGGGTCATAGTGGACCACAAGCTAAATATGAGGCAGTTGTGTGACACTGTTGCAAAAACAGCAAACATGATTCTGGGAGGCATTAAGAGGAGTGTTGTGAGCAAGACACAAGAAGTAATTCTTCCAGGCTGCGTCTAGACTGGCAAGTTTTTCCGCAAAAACTTGCCAGCTGTCTACACTGGCCACTTGAATTTGCGCAAGAGCACTGACTTTGTAATGTACAAAATCAGTGCTTCTTGCGCAAATACAATGACGCTCCCGTTCGGGCAAAAGCCCTCTTGCGCAAATGTATTTGCGCAAGAGGGCCAGTGTAGACAGCTAAAAGTGTTTGTGCAAAAAGCCCGATGGCAAAAATGGCGATCGGGCTTTCTTCTTATAAACAGCGTCTAGATTAGGCACGGATGCTTTTCTGCAAAAAGTGCTTTTGCGCAAAGCGTCCGTGCCAATCTAGACGCTCTTTTCCGCAACTGCTTTTAACGGAAAAACTTTTCCATTAAAAGCATTTGCGGAAAATCATGCCAGTCTAGATGTAGCCCCACTGTATTCTGAGCTGATTAGGCCTCAGTTGGAGTATTATATCCAGTTCTTCGCACCACATTTCAAGAGAGATGTGGAGAAATTGGAGAGGGTCCAGAGAAGAGCAACAAAAATGATTAAAGGACTAGAAAACATGACTTATGAGGGAAGACTGAAAGAACTGGGTTTGTTTGGTTTGGAAAAGAGAAGACTGAGGGGGGACATGATAGCAGATTTCAAGTACCTAACAGGGTGTTACAAGGAGGAGGGAGAAAAATTGTTCTCCTTGGCCTCTGAGGATAGGACAAGAAGCAATGGGCTTAAAGTGCAGCAAGAGAGGTTTAGGATGGACATTCTGAAAAACTTTCTATCTGTCAGGGTGCTTAAACACTGGAATAAATTGCCTAGGGAGGTTGTGGAATCTCCATCACTGGAGATATTTAAGAGCAGGTTAGACAGACACCTGTCAGGGATGATCTAGAACAGTGTTTCTTTTTTTTTTTCTCAACAACTTCCCCCTGACCCTTTTTTACTGTTTGGTGTTCCTCAGTCTTAAAAAGTTTAAGAAACACTGATCTAGAAGGTGCTTGGTCCTGCCGTGAGGGCAGGGGACTGGACTAGATGACGTCTCAAGGTCCCTTCCAGTTCTAGGATTCTACGAGGCTATGGTCTGAGAAGAGGACAGTTTGACCCCATAACCTTGACAAGTGACTATATCTTGGCACTTGGTGGGCACACAATACGAGAAGCTCACCCCTTTGCCATCCCTCCACGTAGTCTGGGCAGATGGAATGGAGCAGCTTTTCAATGATTAAAACTGGTACTTCCTTGAAAACAATGGCACGGCTTCAGCTTTGCAGATCACGGCTTTCAGGAGAGGGTTTCAGTAATAAAATTACCTCGCGGAAAGGAATAAACAAGTGGGATAGATGTAAATATTATATAACCGGCGGTTCCTGAAATATCATGGCCTGGCTCCAGGATTCGCTGCAGAAGACGAGCAGAGCAGGGAGGCTGAGAGAAAACAAATCACAGACAAGTAGTGATTAATCATTCTTGGCACTAATATAGCACCTTGCATGCCAGGAGCTCAAGGTGCTTTGCAAACAACCAGCATCACATCACCGCTGTAACGCTCTTCTGTAAGTTTATCTCAGGCGGAGTAACTGAGCCACCAGGAGAATATGGCCTGAGTTTTCAGAGCGTCCTCTAATTGGTAGCCCTGTGACTGGTTCTTTTAGAGGTGATGAGCACCTTGAGCTCCCGCGTCCTTAAACTGGAGTAGGTCCCCAGAAGGCTGGAAAGGCAACAGGAGAGGTCAGAGCAGATCCCCAGCTCCTCTGAAGTCAATAGAGCTCCACAGATCTACATTGTCTGGGTAGCTGGCCCTACATTGCTTACAATGGGCAAGCAAATAACAGAGACGCTCAAAATCAGAAGCCATTCCAAGCCACTTTGGAAGATAGATAGATAAATAGATAGATCGATAGATAGATAGATCGATAGATAAGGGTGTATGGGGATAGATAGATAGGTATATATATAGAGAGAGATATAGTGGGGCTATGTCTACACTCGCGGCTTCTTGCGCGAGTAATATGCAAATGAGGCTAAGTGTGGAATTTTGCCGAGCCTCATTTGCATACCTAAGAGCCACCATTTTTTTCAGAAGAGGCTCTTGCGCAGAAGGAGCGTCTACACTGCCCCTTCTTGCGCAGAAAAACCCTCTTCGCAATGCCGCTCTTCCTGAAAAGTAATAGGTGTGCATTGCGCAAGAGGGTTTTCTTGCGCAAGAAGGCAGTGTAGACGCTCCTTCTTGCGCAAGAGCCTCTTCTGAAAAAAATGGTGGCTCGTTAGGTATGCAAATGAGGCTCGGCAATATTCCACGCTTAGCCTCATTTGCATATTACTTGCGCAAGAAGCCACGAGTGTAGACATAGCCTGGGTGTCTAGGGATAGATAGATAGATATTTACTTAACTGATATGGCCCAGTGTTACCCAGAATGTTTCAGTTATCAGCTCTGCTTATGAACTGACATTTCTTCAAATCACTCTACATGACACTAGGGTTTAACGATGGGAACAAAATGTTATTTCATGTCTGTCTGGTGCTGCAGCATATGCCACAGAATACCGTTTTCACTGCAGATATGAATATCTAATCCATTGCACACGGAGCTGAGGTATTTGACACAGATGCAATACACTTGATCAAATATGTAGCTCTATAAGTATATTGTGTACATTTCCATATAAGAACAAGAGTTTGGTCACTGTGATATTTGCAGGCAAACTCTTCTTCTGTCACAGGACAGGCCATGTGCAGGTTGAACCTCTCTGGTCCGGCACTCTCGGGACATGACCGGCGCTGAACTAGAGAATTTGCTGAACCATGGGAGGTCAATATTGTCTAGCAGCATTATCAGCACTGCCACTGCTTGCTGGGCTCTTAGAAGACATTTAGGGGCAAATTAGAGCTAAATAACAGCACAGAACACTGAGAGCCAGGACTGGGGGCTGGAAACAAACTTTATGGGACCGTGGGAAACTTGGCCACACCCATGATAAGTGGACATCCAGCTAACTAAAATCAAGCCGGATCATGAATGATGCCGGACCAGATAGTGCTGGATTAGAGAGGTTCAACCTGTAGTTACTCTCCAAGTTGTGGGTTTGAAAGGTTTGGGAGTTTCATTGTTGCCCAAAAAGCAACATGAAGTGCCACTAACATGTCATTTCCCCATTGACGTCTCCCATCCATCAGCCTTCTCTAAACAACGTTGTCAATCAGTGTCAACATCAGGATTGTAGCTGTGCTGGAAAATATCAGACCAAGGAAAAGACACAAACCACCATTGCTATAGTTTTCTCTTTTTGTTTCCAGTTATTGGCAGAACCCTTGGGATGTTGGTCCCTGTCTTATAACGTTTTATGAGTCAAATAGCTGGCAGGTAAGTTCCCATCATTAAAGTCAGGCAAACCAGCAGTTTCTCTACTCCCACTCCTACCTTTAGACGGTGTACTCTGTGCACTCAGGTCAAAAGCCTCCTGAGTTCAGGTAGGTCTACACTGCACACTAAGTCCAGCTTCTGACCCCCTTCTGTCCACTCGGGCATCATTCTGACACTGGTCAGCAAACACTCAGGTCCCAGGATCCTGCTAAGGGGGATAGGGCAGGGGATAGGGCCCACTGTCATTCATGTCTAAGCCCTGTCGTGTTGTAGTGTGCAGGGGAACCAGACACGGGGCTGCTTCTGGAAGGGGCGGGGCCTTGGGCGGAAAGGGGGCGGGGACAGGAAAGCCAGCCCTGAGAGCCGCCCAGAGCGCATCTTTCTCCCCCTCCCCCAGTCCTTACCTCTGCCCAGAGTGTGCGTTGCTCCAGCGGCAATTTAAAGGCCAAGGGCTGTAGCTGTCGCTGCTGCCATAGTAACGGCAGCAGCATTCAGGAGCCCTGGGCCCCTTTGAATCGCCGGGCCCTGGGGCACCCACCCCTTTTCCTCCCCTTTTCAGTGCTCCTGCAAGTGGGGGTGCAGAGCCAGCCACAGACCTGAGTGAGAAGGTCTGCGTAGGGTAGTATGGACGTGTTAGCACAGCTGTGAGACACACCTCCAGCAGATAAAAACAACGAGTAGTCCTGTGGCACCTTAGAGGCTAACAAATATATATATACTAGGGGCAGTGCCCCCTGCTCGCTGCGCTCGCCAACCCCCATCTCTGGGGGTAGGCAGGCCTGGCTCTCCCCCCAGCTGCCAGGGAAGGGCCAGGGCCACACCACCCTGGCCTCTTGTCCCTACCCAGCTGCTGGGGAGGGGAGCCCAGGCCTCTGGAACCCCCCTTCCCACAGCCAACCCAGGTCTCTGGGGGCCCCCCACATTCCCCCACAGCTGGCCTAGGACTCTCAGCCCCACTCCAGCCAGCAGAGAAGGGGCAGGGTGGCGCAGGCCACATTCGGAGCTAACGTGGTTAGCAGTAGGGAGGAGGCTGGGTGGCTGAGGGGGCTGAAGGGCTGTCATCCCGCAGAAGTTTTTTTTTTAATATAGATAGATTAGATAGATAGATAGATTTAATATCATGAGCCTTCATGGGCAAACCCCACTTCCTCAGATTAGCTGTAGTGAAGAAAAAAAGGGGGACCCTCCAGATTGTACGCCTAGGTGCAGAATGCAGTGTGGAGACTTAGGTGCAGGTATGGAAATATGGAGTCCAAAAGCCCATAAGGCTCTCAGACCAGGCTCAATCCTCAGCTTGAGAACTCGCCATTTCAGCAGTGCAAAGCGTATGGATGGCTGCCCGAAGGAAGCAAGTGAGAATTCTTCTCTGGGCCATTCCCTCCCCCAGCCTCCGGCAGGGTGGGGGGGAAGGGCATGGCCAAGTTGCAGGGTGCACACACAGCAATTGGAGAACCTCTGAGGTACCAATAAAGCAGGACATTTGGGATGATGCCTGAGCCCATAGAACTAGGCAGGTGGCAATAAGTAGTGAGTCCCCTCACAGATTTCTGGGACAGCCAGCTCCAAAATGGGGTGATCCTGGGAAAACGGTCAGGTGGCACCTCTAGTTGGGGTGAGCCGTCAACCGCTAAAAGGTCAGTTTAAATTGCCCAGTGCTGCACTGGTCAAGAAATTGGGGTGGGATGTTCAAAAATACCCAAGAAACCTAGACGTCTAAAAGTGAAACAGTGTGGGAGCCAATGACTCCAACAACCTCATCAAGCTCCTGGGCAAGGCGAAGGGGCTGGCTCTGTGCCTCCATAAGGGGTGGGGCATTGGGCAGAAGGGGCAGAGCTGGGGTTAGCCTCCCCAGGCAGCCCTCAGTGCCACCCAGAGCATGCCGCATGGGGCTCTGGCAGCAATGTAAAGGGCACAAGCAGCAGCTGGGGGCTCCGGGTCCCAAGGTAGTTAACCGCTTTGCCTCCCTGGTCTGGTGGGAGCTGCGCGCCTAACTCTCCTAGGTGTCTAACTTTTGAACCATTTGATAATCCCTAGGTGTGTGGGAATGTTAAACTGACTTTGAAGTCAGTTGAAGTCACACTGGGAGCAGATTGCCTGACGGGAGACTCACAGCTCTTGCCCCCCTCCCTGCTTTACTGCAAGGGCCATCCCAGGAAGCGTTCTGTCTAACCCCACCGAGCGTGGCACCTCCCAGGGAAATGTAAATGTGTTCTGCTCCCGTTTTCTTTCTGAGCCCTCCAGCCAATTTATTTTTGTTTCTGTTCAGAAACAAAACCAAACTCAACTTTTTGTGACCATGAACGTAGGTGGGCTGGAGCGGAGGGATCGCAGCCATGTGGGGAAAAGGGCCTCCCTTTTTATTGTAGCACAGGCCTGGGTGGAATGGAACAAGACTGGGAATTGGGCATGAGTAATTGTACTGGTCTCTGGATGGGGGGAGGCCAGCTGCCTCACTACTCTGCGGATAGGCCAGTGAGTGGGCCCAGGAAGCCCAGCTGAGCCAGAGTCTTAATATCCAGGCTCCAGGTCAAAGCAAAGTCAAAAGCAGTTCAGGGGCTCAGGCCTGGCTGTAGGCTGAGCAACGGTTTGAGAAAGCCACACATGGGCAACAGACAAGCAGTCAGCAGTTCAAGGACTCAGGTCTAGCTACAGGCTGAGCAATGGTTGGGTCTCCTTGCTCTGGGGGAAAGCCGACAAGCGCAAGGGTTTTATCTCAACGGGGGGGAACCTGCCACCCAAAGTGAGGGATGACGGGGGGGAGTGTGGGCCCACCCGCTCCACTGTGTCCCAGCCCAGGGCCTAACCATGGAAACGTGGGCTGCCACTGGGTCAGCGGGGATCCTGGCCGCAACACGCCAACCAGGTCACGAGGTCAGCGGGGATCCTGACTGCAACGCGCTGCCCAATTGCCGCCCATGTCCTCAGTTGAGCCAGTGTTGGCTATCCCTGGGCTGTATCCCAGTTCCTCCAGGGGGTCTACCTGCCTCAGCCTCTGGGTTCCCCAGGGACAATGGCGCTGGCAGTGTGTCCATGGGCTCTGGGTCGGGGTCGATCAGTGGTTCAGGTGGTGCAGCCCAATCTCCTGAGCCCAGTGGGGGCCCCGACCATCCATGCTAGTCTTCCGGGCCTGACAGCAATCGTGGCGGCCCTGGCCAGTCTTCTGGGCCTGGCAGCAGCCCAAACCAGCTTTCCCGCCTGGGGTGGGGCAGCTGCATCTTCTTTCTCAGGAGCTTGGGAAGAGCGTCTGGCTTGCTCGGCCACTTGGCTCCAACTGAGCTCTCAGCCCCTGCTTTTATACTCCTGGCCCTGCCTTCCTGCTTCCTGTGGGTGGAGCTGGGTTGCTCAGGCACCGCCCACCAAGGGGTCTTAAGGAGTGGTTCCTCTTCCGGGTCAGCGGGAGGCCAAGCTGACTCTCTACTGTAATATTCTCTTTAATTTTTCAAACCTACTTTGTACTGGGGATAGGGCGATAGTCATAGAGTTCCAGGCCAGTAGGGACCACCAGCTCACCTACCCTGACCTCCTGTATGTCACGGGCCACTGACAACACCTTCGCCCGGCATCGCATGCTAACCGGACAGCCAAAATGCAAGCCAACAAATATGCTCCCAAGGCAGAGAAGAGGTGGGGCTGAGGTGCACCAATACTTAATGTCTCTGCGGTGGCAGGGAGATGATTAAGTCAGATACACCCAAGTGGTCTTGGCAAGTGACCCATTGCAGAAAAAGACAAAATCCCCCACAAGGCCCTTGCCAACCTGACTCGGGGGGGGGGGGCGGGGGGCGGGGAGGAAGTCTTTCCCCAGTCCAGATATGGTGGCCAGTTGGATGGTGAATGTGGGAGCAAGTCCCACCACCCAGGACCTGAGGCAGAGAATGCGCAGTCCCACCTCAGAACACTGTCCCACCATGTCCAGCACCCTGTCAGAGGACAGGGTTCCCAACTGATTCACCAAGAACGTGAGATGGTAGCACCTGGCTTCCTTGACACCTGGTGCCAGGCTATAAGGCTCAACCTTGTCATGTAGGTAGGAGAAGGGTCCTCTTCTGTTGCTGGAATCCTGCGGGATTTTCAGCCCACTAGCTGCCCACCCCAGTGTTGCTCTTTTCTCCTAGGAGTTATATTAAAGCCATTGTTCTATGTCCCATTGGTGGTGTGCCCCCGTTAGATTTAGCCATGACTTCCAATGGGGGCAGAAGAACTGGTGGAGAGCACAGTTTAGCCGTAAGTGTGGACAGGTCCAAACCACGTGCACCATCGTTTTAGAAACAGTGGTTGCCCAAGACAGCAGCATCAGACAGGTTTACCAAGCAGAGGTTAGCTACGTGTTACCTCTAAGCCAGGATTCCTGTTAAGGGGGGCCATTGCTGAGTTCCATTGTTGCAGCAAATCAATGTCAAGGCCATTGGTCGCCCATGAACCATGAAATGGCCACCGCTTTTGGTGACTGCTGATGGGGGGGGGGTAATGTACTACGTGAGCGGAAGAGTCTGTCCTGTACTACAAACCCGCCCAATGCCATTCAACCTCCCCCCTTCCCGGGTGGTACCACCCTCTCCAGAGCTGAGCTGTTGTGAGCAAAGGTGGGAACCGTAAGACGATTTCCCCTAGAGCAGGCAGGGTAAGCCCTTCGGACACTAATGGAAGGGTGGGAAAATGCTGCACTGCATGACTGCAGGAGTGTGGTGGGGCATCTGGCCTAAGCAGGGTTAAATCCAGTCCTGGGAGAGGGCAGGGACTGTGGCACCAGGACAGAAGGAGGCAGCAGGTCCACACCCCTTGCCTATAATGAGTGGCCATTTCCCATGGCAGTTTGCCCCTGGGACAGGAGCTTGATGATGACTGGCAGTGGGTCACTGAGGCAAGGTGGGAGATGGGGAATTGGGGGCTCTCTGGGAGGGAGGAGCCCAGAGTCTGGGGGCACTGGGGCAGGGCAGTACCCAGAGGGGAGGAGGCCACGGTCTGGAAAGGACGCAGGTCCAATATAAGGTAGCAGAACCGTTAACACAGACAGATAACAGGTGAGACACCATCCAGAAGGGGGCACTCCAAGGCTGAACTAAGCTAATCCCTGAGGGTACATCTACACCACAGGACAAAGTCGAATTAAGATATGTAACTTCAGCTACATTAATTGCATAGCTGAAGTCGAAGTAGCTGAACTCGGCTTTAGGCGCTGTCTACACTGCAGGAAGTCCAAGGAAGCATACTCTTCTTTCAACTTCCCTTACTCCCCCTGAAAACAGGGTTACCAGCATCGACCGGAGCGCCCTCTCACTTTGAATGAGCTGTCTTAACTAGACCGCTAATTCAAACACTGGAAGATCGACAGCAGCAGTTTCGATTATCCTCTGTAGTGTAGCTGTACCTTGGGGGCACGTCTAGACTACATGGCTCCATCGACGGAGCCATGTAGATTAGGGTTGTAGGCAAAGGGAAATGAAGTGGTGATTTAAATAATGCGCTTCATTTAAGTAAAATGCTGCGGCTGTGCCCGATCAGCTGTTTGGCGGCACAGCGCTGTAGTCTGGGCGCTCCGGCGGTCGACATCAAAGGCATTTTGTCGACTTCGATCAAACCTCATCCTACGAGCATGGGAGGTCGGCAAAAATGCTGACGTATCCATCGCGAGCGTCGGCCTGTGATTACAAAGCGCTGCTGCCGCCTAAACAGCTGATCGAAGCGCAGTTATTTTAATATAGCCAAAGCGCGGTCGGCGACATTTAAATCACCGCTTCTGCTCTTTCTTCCCAGCCCCACCCCAATCTACACGGCTCCGTCGACGGAGCCATGTAGTCTAGATGTGCCCTGCATGTACAGGATGTGCCACTGCGGTGAGTCACGCCCTGTAACAGGGAGTCTCAGCTACCTATTAAAAAAATATTTGCATGAACACTCGATCCAACCCTGCAGCTCTTGTGTCGGTAAATAATCCCCCATGCCACCCCTTTCAAAGTGAAATTAGCCACGCCGGCTAGACAGGCAATCCATATATTAGAAGATTAACTTTGGCACTTCTGCATGATGCGGGTTCTTGACATTTCCGATCAAAAAGGCCATTAGTTAATTGAGGAGACACCCAGGAGGAACTTGCTGACAGCAATTCATGGGAAATTAGCTGTGCCTTGAAAAACAATGAATGGTCCTGCAGCACCTTAGGGTATGTCTACACTGCATTCCTGTTTCGAGAGAGGAATGCAAATGCAGGCGAGAGAAATTGCAAATGAAGCGCGGATTTGACGTTCCTGTGCTTCATTTGCATAATCGCAGCTGGCCGGTTTATCGAAATACCCTATTTCAAGATGAAAAATGCTGTTGAGATGCGGTTATTTCAAGAAAAAAACCTTCTTTCGAAATAACCCTTACTCCTTAAAAAATGAGGTTTCAGGGTTATTTCGAAAAAAGGGCTTTTTCTCAAAATAATCACATCTAAACAGAGTTTTTTATCTCAAAATAGGGTATTTCAAAAGAGCGGCCGTCTGTGACTATGCAAATGAAGCGCGGGAAAGTCAAATCCATGCTGCATTTGCATTTCTCTCGAAACAGGAATGCAGTGTAGACATACCCTTACGGTATGTCTACATTACAGCATTAATTCGAACTAACTTAGTTCGAATTAAGCGCTCCGCTAGTTCGAATTAAGTTCGAACTAGCGGTTTGTATGTGTAGTGCCTATGAAAGTTAATTTGAACTAACGGCTGTTAGTTCGAATTAACTTTGTAGTGTAGACATACCCTTAGAGACTAACAACACATATAGGGTATGTCTACACTACAAAGTTAATTCGAACTAACAGCCGTTAGTTCGAATTAACTTTTATAGGCGCTACACATACAAACCGCTAGTTCGAATTTAATTCGAACTAGCGTAGCGCTTAATTCGAACTAGGTAAACCTCATTCTACGAGGACTAATGCCTAGTTCGAATTAAGTAGTTCGAATTAAGGGCTGTGTAGCCACTTAATTCGAGCTAGTGAGGCTAGCCCTTCCCAGCTTGCCCTGGTGGCCACTCTGGGCCAAGCCAGGAAACTCTTCTGCCCCCCTCCCGGCCCCGGAGCCCTTAAAGGGCCACGGTCTGGCTACGGTGCCCGTGCCAGGTGCAAGCCTGCCAGCACCCAGCCAGCAGACCCTGCACCTGGCACGGCATGAGCCAGCCACCCGCCACCCAGCCCTCCGCCTCTTCCCAGGACCAGGCTGGCGGCTCCCAGGAGCCTGCCCGGGCCGCAAGAGGTGGGCGCCTGCCTGGTCTAGTGAGATCGTGGACCTCATCCAGGTTTGGGGAGGCCTCCAACGCCCACGATCTCCGCACTAGGCACAGGAAAGTGGCCGCCTAGGGCAGGATAGCTGCCAGCCTGGCCACCAAAGGCCACATGAGAACCCAGGAGCAGGTTTGCATGAAAATCAAGTTGGTCCAGTGAGACCCCTGACCCTGAGCCCTGAGCTTAGAACATAAGAACATAAGAATGGCCGTACTGGGTCAGACCAAAGGTCCATCTAGCCCAGTAGCCTGTCTGCCGACAGCGGCCAACACCAGGTACCCCGGAGGGGATGGACCTAAAACAATGACCAAGCCATTTGTCTCGTGCCATCCATCTCCAGCCTTCCACAAACAGAGGCCAGGGACACCATTCCTACCCCCTGGCTAATAGCACTCCATGGACCCAACCTCCATGACTTTATCTAACTTCTCTTTAAACTCTGTTATAGTTCTAGCTCTTCACAGCCTCCTGTGGCAAGGAGTTCCACAGGTTGACTATTTGCTTTGTGAAGAAGAACTTTCTTATTAGTTTGAAGCCTGCTACCCATTCATTTCATTTGGTGTCCTCTAGTCCTTATATTATGGGAACTAATGAAGAACTTTTCTTTATGCACCCTCTCCACACCACTCATGATTTTATAGACCTCTATCATATCCCCCCTCAGTCTCCTCTTTTCTAAGCTGAAAAGTCCCAGTCTCTTTAGCCTCTCTTCATATGGGACCTGTTCCAGACCCCTAATCATTGTAGTTGCCCTTTTCTGAACCCTTTCCAAGGCCAAAACATCTCTTTGAGGTGAGGAGACCACATCTGTACACAGTACTGAAGATATGGAGTACCATAGTTTTATACTTCCCCTCCTCCTTCTTCCCTGGCTTCCCCTTCCAGCTCCCTCCTCCCAGGTTTCCCCCTCCCCTCTCCCACCCTCTCTCTTCCCCTCTCCCACCTCCTTTTCCCAGTCTCCCCAGAGGTTCATCCCCCCCACACCTCCAGTTTTGTTAAATAAAGAGAGTTTCTATTTTTGAACACACGTGTCCTTTATTTTTTACATCAGGAAGGGGGGCTAGGGAGGGGTAAGTGGAAGGAGGTGAGGGAGGAATGGGGCACGAGCCCCCGATGGGGAGGACTGGGGTGGCTCTGCAGGCTCCTCAGGGTGGAAGCTCTCCTGCAGGGCCTCCTGGATCCTGACAGCCCCCCGATTGACCCCCCCGGCTGGCAGCCTGCGGCAAGTGCAGCCAGACTGATGGCCGAGTGCTGTGATGTGCCGAGTGTGGGCACTCAGGGCACTCCAAGACAGGACTGCTTTGCTGTCCTCATCGAGGTAGACAAGCGGGAACCCTGAGAACTGTCTGTCCGGGGTGGGGGTCGGGTCCCTTTAAGCACAGCCCTCGGCTAGCCTGAGGCAGCAGCTCCACACTCTAAGTCTAACCTGATGCCCTGCCGCCACTGCTTCCGGCCAGCCTTAACTTCGGTTCAGGGTCCACTCAATGTGGATATGCTAGTTCGAATTAGTTTTTAGGTCTAGATGCACTAGTTCGAATTAGCTTAGTTCGAATTAACTAATTCGAATTAAGTTAGTTCAAATTAGTGCTGTAGTGTAGACATACCCATAGACAGTACCATGAGCTTTCGTGGGCACAACCCACTTCTTAAAGTCAGATTTCTTTGGCAGGCAGGGGGCTTTCTCGCTGGAACAGACACTCTGTGCTGCCCTGGTGATCTCCAAAGGGGCTGTTATTTTTTTTTCAACCACATATCAGTCCAATACACAACAAATGTCAAACTACCACTTTCTTGTTGAATTGTAGCCGCAAACTGAAACCTAGGAGGAGAGAGAAGAGAGATGATTCAGTGGTTGGGATACTGGCCTGGGATGTAGGGTGGGGAGGAGAATCCTTGTTCAAGTCTGCACCAGAATGTGTACGTGGCTTTGAGCAAGTCACTTAGGCCTGGCCTACACTAAGACCTTAGTCCGAAATAACGCCCCCAGGTCGAATTTGTAAGCGATCCGTCCGCACTATTAAGCCTGTTATTCTGGAATAAGGGGCCGCGGAATTCGAACTCTGTAGTCAAGCTTTGCATGAGGAATAACGCTGTTCCCGAACTTGTACATCTGAAATAAGGTTAGTGTGGATGCTCTGGCACTGCTAATTCGAACTAATTGGCCTCTGGGAGGCCTCCAGCAGCTCCCCGGAGCACTTCCTGGGGTGCTGAGTCTGAGGTAGCACGTCCACATTAAACAAGCCTACCTTGGACTCCATTCGATTCTTCCCCGTAGTGAGGACACGGAATTGGAGAGGATCCAGTGGAGGGCAACCAAAATGAGTAGAGGACTGGAGCACATGACCTACAAGGAGAGGCTGAGGGATCTGGGTTTGTTTAGTCTGCAGAAGAAAAGAGTGAGGGGGGATTTGATAGAAGCCTTCAACTTCCTGAAGGGAGGTTCCAAAGAGGACGGAGAGAGGCTGTTCACAGTAGTGACGGATGGCAGAACAGGGAGCAATGGTCTCAAGTTACAGTGGGGGAGGTGTAGGTTGGATATTAGGAAAAACTATTTCACTAGGAGGGTGGTGAAGCACTGGGATGGGTTACCTAGGAGGTGGTGGAATCTCCATCCCTAGAGGGTTTTAAGTCCTGGCTTGACAAAGCCCTGGCTGGGTTGATTGAGTTGGGATTGGTCCTGCCTTGGGCAGAGGGCTGGACTTGATGACCTCCTGAGGTCTCTTCCACCTCTAGGATTCTATGATGCTATGATAATTCGAATTTGTAAAATCGGGTGCCCAGAAGTCGACCTTAGTGAATTTGAAACAATCGCCTAGTGTAGACATGGCCTTAGTCTCTCCATGCCCCTTGTGTACAATGGAGATCATAGCACCGGTCTGCCCCACAGGGGGGTTATCGGGATAGATGCAATAAAGATGATGAGGTGCTCCGATACTGTCCTAATGGAAGCCATATTAGAATTAAACCTCTTTTAAAGTGTTGGGTGGTCTCACACGCAGGACAGATCACAAACTCCATCAATGCACCAGGTGCCAACTGGCAAGCTCATTGGCAGTCTCAGCAGAGAAGCCTAAATAGGGGTGCGATTGGCAGTAGGAAGCCAGAGCTGCCTTCCCTCCAGGAGCTCAGTGGTGAGACTCTGAGGGAGGGCCATGCAGTGGCAGCCTGCAGTGCGGCTGCCCATGGTGTATCTCTCCTGTGGGGATCCTTTATGCAGAAGGCCATCAAGCCAGCCCCTTTTACTAGCCCTGGGAATGAACTGGTCTTATTGGATTCCGTCCCTCCACCCATACACAATACGCAAGTCTGCCAGCCTCTGCATTGCTAGCACCCAGCTTATAAATGTGCATTTCAGAGGCAGTAGGAGGGATCGGTGACTAGGCATGAGACAATTAAAATCTCTTTGTCCACCATTCTTAGAAGCAGAGGGAGTTGTTCATCCACCAGCCAGTTGGCTATGGCTGCAGATCTAAAAGAACCATATCTATGCAGTGCACCAAGAACAAACCCAAATCCCTGATTCCAAGTTTCAGCAGAATCCCTTCCTTTGAGAATCTGGCTTAGAAAACACCTCTCCTGTTTGGTATTTTTCTGTTCTGCATGCCTCTTCATTCTCATAGGCCTGGGCTACACCAAGGGCATATCTAGACTACGCGGGAACGGTCGAAAGAGGATATGCAAATTCCGCGGGAATTTGCACATCTTCTTCCGATCGCACTTTCGAAAGCAATTAAGACGCGGCTTTTTTAGCGAACCGCCCCCTTCGTCGAAAAGCCGCTCTTCCTCAAAAAAGGAGGTTTATGCGGCTTTTCAACAAAGGAGAGGGTTCGCCGAAAAAGCCGTGTCTTAATTACTTTCACTTTCGTATTTGCATATTTTCTTTCGACCATTCCCTGTAGTCTAGACAAGCCCCAAAGGGGGGAAAGTCAATTTAAGATACGCAACTCCAGCGATGTTAATTACGTAGCTGCAGTTGATATATCTTAAATTGTGGTTTTGGGCTGTCCGCACAGCAGAAGGTTGATGGGAGAATTTGCGACCATCCTTACGCCTCGTGACGAGCAGGACTACTGGTGCTGATGGGGGTGCCCTCTCAGTTCAAATTAGTGGGTTTTCACTAGAGCTGCTAATTCGAATGCTAGAATATCGACCTCCGGAGGGTGGATCTTCTCCATAGTGCAGACAGGCCTCTTGGCGGATTATGGACCACAATCAACTGTGGCATGACTCCATTGACACTAGGAACAAATCTGGCCTTGTGTGTTTCACCAGGCCTTAGTGTGGCTCATGTGCCACTCTGCATTTAGGGGGAAAAAATAAACCCAGACGCACAAGTGAACCACTTCAGCCTGGTTTCAATTTCATGTTCCACATATAATCTCAGCATGCAAAGCAGGCCAAAGACCATGTCTCCAAAATGCAGGCTTCCGAATAAGTGGCAGGGCTCTTTGGTTTAATATTGAAGGCAAGCTGAAATCAAAAGAATTAAAGTAAGCAAATGACATCAGCCAGCAAAACTTTCCATTGCCTTTGAAGTTACAGCCAATGATTTTTATAAGATTTCCTTTTTGTGTGTGTATAAAAATCTTATCCTCTCTATGCCAGTTTGCTACTGCGCTCCTTCATAAATGCATGCCATCTCATTAACACCCCAGGAAGCCCACGTTTTGAATTCAAGCCAAGTACACGAGTGGATAAATGTAGCGGCGACGCTAGGAATCAGAAGGCAGGATGTGGGATTTAAGCAGAGATGAGTTATGAGACCCAAGCAGGGACAATCAAAGGCATCCGGTCGCTCCTCTGTGCTGCACTCCAGTCCCCTCCCCCCCGCGGGTCCCTATTTGCATTTTATTGCTGAAGGTTTGATTTTGAAAATCAATTCTCACCTGACTGGGTAATAGCTGCTACGGGAGACAAAAGTCGTTTGCTGCTTTGTTCACAGACAAATGAACTAATTGGGAAATGGCATTAGAAGTCTGAGATTCCTCCCCCGGCCCCAGATGAATTTGTCTGATTGCTCTTCCAATATGTTTGGACAGTGTCCAGAGCATTGGAGTGCTCACCTGATTGGTCCCGGTGGGCTATACGGTAATGTAAATATCACTACAACTCTATTTCTACATTTTCAAACTCTGATTTCTGTTGCACAGCCCCCATTGCGCTACCGCAGATGATACACTTTGTTTGGCTGTGGCTCCAAATCATTGGTGCTTCTGGATTTTCTAGACTATGCTTCTCCAAAGGATGGAGTTTGTGAGTGAGGCATTGGTCTAGAGCAGGGCTACTCAACTTTGGAAGCCCTGGGGGCCACAATGATACTTACAGCACATGCCGAAGGCTGCAACTTAAGCGTGGTTGCATATACATGCAAATATATGCAAATGGCTTCTTTCACATTGACGGGCATGAATACAAAGATTAAGGCAAGACTACACAACACACAGGCCCCATTTAAGTCAGTTCTGCTGATATTAATAAAATGCAATATTGACCCGATTTCCATCCATATGACAGCACTTGTAATGAGCAATGATAGTCCAGGAATTTAACTACTAAAATGCATAGCAACAGGAGACCATTATATTGACTGCTTTTTTGCCGCGTTTTGAGCCCTGCGTAAATGCAAACTGCACTGCAGGCCGCAAACAAATGGGCTGTGGGCCACGTGCAGCCCACGGGCCATGTGTTGAGTAGCACTGGTCTAGGGCAAAGAAAGTCAGAGATTAGATCCTGGCTCTGCCCTGACTTTCTGGGGCAACTCACTTTCCCTTGGTGTTTCTCAGTTGTCTACCTGTCTAATGGGAATAAAGGGTCTTCCAGACATCAAGGAAGTGTTGTAAGGGTAGATGCATGAACGGTTGGAAGTCACTCCATGATGATGTTCTTGCGCAAGAAGCCGCCAGTGTAGTCGTAGCCCTTATGTCTGGTGTAAGTCCTCAATATAGGACTTAAATAATGTGCCCGGGTGAGTTTCATCCCATGGGAACAGCGTGAAGAGACAGAGAATCACCCAGAAGCTGAAATCTGTCTGTATAAACTATTCAGTGAATAACGAATGCAGATTACCGCACCAGCTCTTTGTTGAGCAGAGCAAAAAGGCTCACGTCACGGGATGATTTATGTGCAAGGAAGCCGGGTTTGTGATCAGCTCCAGCGGTGGCCATAAAACCCCCCCGATGAGTTCAGAGATGTGCAGTCGGCCTAATTATTTCCCATCTGTGGAGTTCTAGAGCAGCGCATGCTTATTTCTCTACAACGCGACAGGGGCGACAAAGGGAGGCAGCCTCAAGGGCTGGCCAGAGCAAACCGCCAGGTGGCGAGGTCGGCCGGGGGACAGCCCGTTACAGCCAGCAGGGCAACACAGGGCAGCGTGTGGAGCTTGGCTTTGCCGAGTGAAATCCTGCGAGGCCACAGCCACACGGATCAGGACTGGTTTGCATGCCCCTGCTAAGGGAAGCAGCTTTGTTTTCATAACGGGGGAGCTTTGCCCGCCTGCAGATGGCAGCACAGAGTATATTCAGAGCTCCACTTCAGCGGGGTGGAGTGGAAGCCGGCCTCGCTTTTCCTGTGGAAGAATTCCAAGGGGTACAAATATGGATTTGTGGTTTCCCAGCAGATGGGGAAGCCACTGGAGCCGGAATGGAATCAGACAACACTACACCAGCCAGTGACGGAGAAATAATTCCACCCTCACTCAGCCTGCTCCTTCCTCGCAACCAACCATCTCCTCATTCATCTTCATCCTTTGCCAGGATGAAGAATCAGAACACATCCCCGTTACATTTTTTCCCCCCCACAAAGAAATAAAATAGCCCCTTTCAGTTCCATGAGAAGCTGCTTTGACCTGCATGTTTGCTCCTCTGCCTCCTTGATTAAGGCTGATTTTAAAAGGTCAGGCAAGTTAATGCAGGAGTAAACCCTCATTGTTGCACGTTGGCTGTGGTGTCTTTATTCGGCTTATCTGTCAGAGGAGCCTTCAATCAAAGTCACCTTCAGAATGAGCACTTTTGTTATGGGGCATACTCACTCACTCGCCCCAGGCCAGGTCCATACTTACCCTGAGATCGATGCTCTGGAGATCGAATTTCCTGGGTTTGATTTAGTGGGTCTAGTAAGGACCTGCTCAATTGAATGCTGATGGCATCCCCGCTGACACTGGTACTCCATGGGGTTGTAAGGAATAAAGGAAGTTGATGGGAGAGTTTTTCCTGTTGACCTCCTGCAAAGCAGGGACGTTGTAGAAATTTGACTTAAGGTGCGTCGACTCCAGCTTTGTTATTCTCATAGCTGGAGTCTCATATCTTAGGTCAACTTTCTCACACAGTGTAGACCTGGCCCAAGATTGCCTGCCTTTCCAAGCTGCAAGGGGGACAGGTTAGTTCCACCAGGCACAGAGATTTAAAATTTCTTTCCAAAGCATTTCTTATAAGGGGGGAGGGGTGATTGCTTCTCTTTCCCTGGGAATAAAAGGATTCCCTGGGAATACAATGATTCATACCCTGCGCTCCGCGACTGTAAGAACCCCTAGCATTCCACACCCATGGGGCAGATCCTGGCACATTCTGTAGCCTTTAACCAGGGCTCTCTCTTCCAGCCACAGTGATGCCAAAGGAACAGACAGCTGCCATATTTGGGCCTAGGAAATCCCAGGATGACATAGACCAAAGGTAGCCAGCTCTACACCACTCCTTCCTGTACTTATAGCACAGGGGACATTGTGGGTCTGTGCTTACAGTAGCAGGGCATGGCCAGCAATCCTCAACTGGCATAATTTATGCCAGAGACTGAGCAAATTCTAGCAACCCTGGGGGTTGGGGGGAATATAAATGAGTGTCACACTATTATCACCCCTTGGGCTGGGTCCCCCACTGAGGTACGTGGAGATTTCTCTCTCTCCATTTTCCTGGCCTGCGTTCTCAAAGTCCTTGGAGGCAGTTCTCATGCAGTGAAGGCCAAGTTGTCAGGAAGAAATGTGCTTTAATCTTTCGATTCAGTTCAAAGGTCTGCTAGGCTAATGGAGGGAGCCCTCACAACTTGTCCTGGATGCTTGGATTATGCCCCACTCTAAACTCTCACAAGACAGTCCGGTCCCCGGCAGTCTCATAACTCAGCACCATATCTGAGTCTTTTCCTTCCCTCCGGGCACACACGTGCTGCATTTGGAAACCAGCCTGCTTTCCTTTGCCCCACTGGATTTAGCTCCTAGACTTAATTACGTGGGAGCCCATCACTTCTCCAGACATCCAGTGTCACTCCAGGTCCGATTTTTTCTTAAAATAGCCCCAGAGCACTTCACTAAGGTTAACATTCGCTTTTTTGCCTGAGTCGAGAACCATCCTTTTGTCTGAGTTTTAACAGCTCCCTCAAGGAGCAAGACTGCACTTTGGATGTCGGCAAAGCACTTACAGGGACATTTTATCTTTATAGAACGGCAGGGGTTGTTGGGTTGTACCATCCAAACAGGAAAGGGCTAAGAAAATGACCATTTCCAGATGGGTGAGCCCTTGTATTCTTGAGGCCTCTGAGATGGCCAGGGTTGTTCCCTACTCTGGCACTCCAAGTGCAGAAGGTGGGGGCTGCAAGAGAGCATCAAAACCTTGCATCTACAGGCACTGGTTACCAAAAAACTCCCTGCTCCCCCAGAATCACCATACCCAGATTTTGGGGAATTGCTGCCACCATCTAGTGATTTTTATCCCTAAAACCAGGCAGTGAACACTTGAACCCACCCCCACAGGTACCCCAAGCTCTTTTACCCCAAAAGAGCTTGAGAAAAGAAAAGAGAAAAACAAGCTGCAGTCTCTGGTAGCTGACCCCTCAGTCTGAGGCCTGCAGATACACACAGACAGACAAACTTTCCAGGACACAAAAATCAAATCATCACCTTAAAAAAAGTGACTTTTATGACACAACCAAGGATGATAAAGCACATTTGGTTGCTGGATGTTACAGTGCAACTGAGGAAAATAAATTAAAACACAGAGAAAAATCTCTAGGCACAATGCAAGGCAGTAAACGGGGAGGGGAGGCATAGATTCACACAGAGCAGTTCAAACCCAACTACAAAATAAAGAAAGAATACCCTGAATGTGACTAGGTTCACTTTTGTTCCCTATATTTATTTATAATCTTTTCTTGGTTCAGTCCACTTCCATGCCCCTGAATTCTTTGGAGGCATAGAATCACAGAATCATAGAACACTAGAACTGGAAGGGACCTCGAGAGGTCATCGAGTCCAGTCCCCTGCCCTCACAGCAGGACCAAGCACCATCTAGATCATTCCTGATAGATGTCTATCCAACCTGCTCTTAAATATCTCCAGAGATGTAGATTCCACAACCCCTTGGCAACTTATTCCAGTGTTTAATCACCCTGACAGGTAGGAAGTTTTTCCTAATGTCCAACCTACACCTCCCTTGCTGCGGTTTAAGTCCATTGCTTCTTGTTCTATCCTCAGAGGCCAAGGAGAACAATTTTCCTCTCTCCTCCTTGTGACACTCTTTTAGACACCTGAAAACCGCTATCATGTCCACTCTGTCTCCTCCTTTCCAAACTAAACAAGCCCAGTTCTTTCAGTTTTCCTTCATAGATCATGTTCTCTAGACCTTTAATCATTCTTGTTGCTCTTCTCTGGACCCTCTCCAATTTCTCCACATCTTTCTTGAAATGTGGTGCTCAGAACTGGACACAATACTCCAACTGAGGCCTAATCAATGCAGAGTAGAGCAGAAGAATGACTTCTTGTGTCTTGCTCACAACAATCCTGTTAATGCATCCCAGAATCATGTTGGCTTTTTTTGCAACAGCATCACACTGTTGACTCATATTTAACCAGTGGTCCACTGTGACCCCTGGATCCCTTTCTGCAGTAATCCTTCCTAGACAATTGCTTCTCATTCTGTAAGCGTGAAACAGATTGTTCCTTCCTAAGTGGAGCACTTTGCATTTGTCCTTATTAAACTCCATCCTATTTACCTCAGACCATTTCTCCAGTTTGTCCAGATCATTTTGAATTATGACCCTATCCTCCAAATTATGCCCCTATCCTCCATGGTAGTCCTGTCTGGCTTTTAATCATTCTGTGTCTCTCAACTCCTGGTTTCTCTCTCCCATGCAAAGAAAGCAGGTAAGAAATCTATATCCAATTCAAGTTTCAACCCTCTATCTGCATTGGTTCTCCTGGTCCCCTTGGCCAACACCTTTGTTGGCTACCTGAGTTTAACCCCTTAGTCACCAGGTGGTGGTCAGGACTCCTTCTGTCCATTACAGAGATCAAGGGGTGTGCAGCTCCTACCACGGTCAACAGTCATTTCATGAGTTTTGTGGTCGCTTTTTGGGTGGAACGCAGGTTAGGTTCATACCTGGAAGACTGGGAAAGGAAGCCACTGCTTGGGATTGCTTAAAAACAGTTATAAAAGGCCTGATCCTCAGATCAGATGGTTCCGCTGATTCGCTGAAGTTTGGTGGCCACATAGCATGCAGTGGATGGATGGAGTACCTTGGAAGATGCTGAAACTGCAGAAGAAGAGGTATATATGTAACCTTGCAGGCCTGGCACAAGTACGGAGGACTTCAACGAAATCAGGTGAATGAGTCAGGGTGGGGATGGGCTCACATCGCTTTCAGGCAGACAGATACCAGTGAATCATTTTATCCACTCCCAAAATGCAGCCAGCTCTGGTTTGGAACCTCGTAGCTGTTTAGTAACAGTTTAGAACATGAAGTGAAGAGAAATATGCATCCAGTTGAAATATCAGGAGACTTGAGCTACCCAAGCTGGAATTTGTCCAGACTGTCAGCACTGACGTGGCCAACCATGGCTAATTGCCTTCTGTGAGAGTTCTATGTGGCTATTAACAGCCAGGACCTTGGTTCTGGTCTCCTCTGAGAAGAGGGCTTGCCAGGCAGCAAAGTGCACCCCAATGGCATGCTGGGAAAATGGCGGGCTGAGCTGAGGGGAAAATGAGTCACCCATACTGCTCCCCGCCTCGTTCGAATGCCTGGTCTACGCTTAACACTTAGCTCAACTTGAACATTTTTGCCGCACTTTGTGTGAGGTTGTGGGGGCCATTAGGTGGACATACAAATTCTTTTGTCACGCTAGCTCCTCCCTCTCAGAGAGGTGGAGTATCCTTGTCAAAGTAGGAAGCATCTACAGTGCTACCATGGCCTAGGTGCCATGCCATGGCTGATCCACAGCAGAGTAGACATACCCCAAACCAGGGGTCTCCAACCTTTTTAAGCACAAGATCATGTTTTGAATTTACGTGCAATCCAAAATTTACCTCCAATATAAATACCCTTGCCCTGCTTCCTTCTCCAAGGCTCCACCCCTGGTCACTCCATTCTCCCTTTCCCATCCTCACTGACTTTCATCAGGCTGGGGCAGAGGGCTGGGGTGCAGGCTCTGGTCTTGGATTAAGGGATTTGGAGTGTGAGAGGGGCTCTGAGCTACTCTTGGGGCAGGCAGTTGCGGTGTGGGAGGGGGTCCTAGGTGCAGGCTCTGGGACGGCATTGTGCTCGGAGCTTGGGGTGCAGGAGGCGGTTCATGATGGGGTAGGGGTTTGGGATGTGGGCTCCAGCTGGGCCCTGCTTACCTCAGGTGGCTCCTAGTTGGTGGTGCAGTGGGGCTAAGGCAGGCTCACCCCTCCCTGGTCCTGCAAAGTAGCCAGCAAACTCCATCCCAAGTCCTGTGGTGCCCCCTCTGTGCTTTGTGGAGAAAGGATACAGAGTGGGAGGAGGGTACCTTGACATCAGTGCCCTCCTCTCCATCCCCTGCCCTACCCAGCAAGCAGGAGGCTCCCTAGAGGCAGGGGCAGCTCCAAGGCAAAGGGCAGGAGGTGAGCAGCAGTGGGAGGAGGGGAAGTTGAAGTGCCGGCACTTGATCGCCTCTTGGCCAAACCAGTCAGGATCACCCATCAGAGGCTCAAAGATCTACTAGTAGATCCCGATTGACTGGTGGGTGACCCCCTGCCCTCAACGGAGCATGGAAGGGTTCCCTGTCCAGCCCCAGCACTGCTTGGTTGATGAGAACTCACAGGCTTGCTTCTTTATGGCGGCAGGCCATATAAGTCGGGCTTCCAGCAATACTTTATTCACAACATTCTCCGCTGGTCAAAACATCAAGAACTTGCTGATGTGACATTTTGGTTGGAGTGCTTGGGTGAATAATCAGGTTTGCAGCAAGTGCCAGGAAGTCCGAAATGCCAGGAGAGCGTGATGAATGGAAATGCCCGCCCAAAGGAGAACATGGCTGCTTGCGTCCCCAACTGCATTGGGAATGAAAAAGTAAGACATAGACAGTCCTCTCTCTGGGTGGTTGAACACAACATGATCTTATCCCTTTGTCAGCCAGACGGTCCTCCCCGGAGATCCCCATCTTTTGTTTATTGGAAATGAAATTCATCCCCAGAGGAGAGTCAGCACAAAGCCTTGTCACCACGAAAGTCCTATGTTGAGGGCTTAAGTGGAAAGGCAATACTGGCACATGGGCCAGTGAAGGATTCTTCCATGCCACCCTACCAGTGTCGAATCAATGGGATAGAGAACTGGGAATCAGGAGGACTTCTGGAATCAAAGGCCAAGTCTGCACTCAGGGAGAAAATCGAACTAAGGCTATGTCTAGACTGCAGGCTTCTTTCGGAAGATGCTTTTCCGGAAGAGATCTTCTGAAAAAAATTCTTCCGAAAGAGCGCGTCCACACTGCCAAAGGGCATTGAAAAAGCGATCTGCTTTTTCGAAAGATAGCATCCACAGTGAATGGATGCTCTCTCGCATTTAAGCTGTGATTACTATGGATGGAATGGCCACCAGGGCACCTGCTTTTTCCTCTTTCCTCTTCTTGTGAAAGAACTCCCTCTTCCCCATCCACACACGCCTTCTTCCGAAAGAGCTCTTTCAGAAAAAGGCTTCTTCCTTGTAGAAAGAAGATTACCAATGCTAGAAAAACCCCTCTGTTCTTTCGATTTTTTTCCCAAAAGAACGCGATTACAGCGTTGACATAAGTGAAATTTTTGGGGAAAAAACGGCTGTTTTTCTGAAAAAACTCTGTAGTGTAGACATAGCCTGAGATACACAACTCCAGCTATGAAAACAGCATAGCTGGAGTCAATGTACCTATGCAGCATCCCCACTGTGGGAAGTCGATGGGAGAGTTTTTCCCATCAACATCCCTTACTCCTCACAACCTGGTGGAGTACCAGGGTCGACAGGGGTGCCATCAGCGGTTGATTTAGCAGGTCCTTACTAGACCCGCTAAATCAAACCCCAGGAGATTGACTTCTAGAGCACCGATCTCGGGGTAAGAGAAGGCAAGCCCGAAGGAAGCGCCATGTGAGTTTGTGAAGCAAAAGAGCTTGTCACCCCAGTTTTCCTATCTGTAAAAAACAGGGGACCCTATCAGACAGCTTTTATTCATTAGTGCCTTGAGTTCCTCTGATGAAGGTAACATAGAAATGCAAAGAACTGTGCTGTTATCAATATGTACACACCCCTTGGACCTGCTCTGTAAACTAGTGAACAAGACAAGAAGTTAAAGCTGGCAGCGGTGTCATTTATTTCCCCTCCACAGTTTCCATACACTGTACCAGGTGGGGGGAAAAACCAGGTAGTGGCAGTACTCCATGGGAGATAGCTATGTTGCTAGAACTTGGGCAGAGGATGTGTACAGAGGTCTTAAGATCCACTCACTCTGGCTGGGACTTTCATATGAATCCTAGAATCCTAGGGCTGGAAGAGACCTCAGGAGTCATCGAGTCCAGCCCCCTGCCCAAAGCAGGACCAACCCAACTAAATCAACCCAGCCAGGGCGTTGTCAAGCCAGGACTTATAAACCTCTAGGGATGGAGATTCCACCAACTCCCTAGGGAATCCATCCCAGTGCTTCACCACCACCCTCCTTTTTCCTAATATCCTAACTAGACCTCCCCCACTGTAACTCGAGACCTTTGCTCCTTGTTCTGCCATCTGTCATTACTGAGAACAGCCTCTCTCCATTCTCTTTGGAACTTCCCTTGAGGAAGTTGAAGGCTGCTATCAAATCCTCCCTCACTCTTCTCTTCTGCAGACTAAATAAGCCCAAATCCCTCAGCCTCTCCTCGTAGGTCATGTGCTCCAGCCCCCTAATCATTTTGGTTGCCCTCCGCTGGACTCTCTCCAATGTGTCCACATCCTTTCTATAGCAGGGCACCCAGAACTGGATGCAGTACTCCAGATGTGGCCTCACTGATGCCGAATAAAGGGGAATAAACACTTCTCTAGATCTGCTGGCAATGCTCCTCCTAATGCACCCCAATATGCCATTAGCCTTCTTGGCTACAAGGGCACCCTGTTGACTCATATCCAGCTTCTCATCCACTGTAACCCCTGGGTCCTTTTCTGCTGAACTTCTACTTAGCCAGTTGGTCCCCAGCCTGTAACAATGCTTGGGATTCTTCCATCCCAAGTGCAGGACTCTGTACTTGTCCTTGTTGAACCTCATCAGATTTCTTTTGGCCCAATCCTCCAATTTGTCTAGGTCATTTGAATGGTTGGACTGTCTATGTTTCTTGGGCAATGTCCCCTGCTTGGTCCGTCTCCCAGTGGGAGGAAATGCAGCAACTTTTCCACAACCACCCTACGTGGGGTTTCACCCAGATTCAGACACTGGATGGTTGACCCTAAACCTTTACAATACATTGCACAATCCATTTCTGGGGCAAGGAGTTTTTCACCTTGTAGTGTTAAACTGCTGAGCTGAGCAGAAGGGACCGTTTGTTTCTATTTCCCCCTCCCCTGCTTTTCCAGCCTCTTTCCATTCAGGATAGGAATCCAATATTTTTTCTTCAAGCTCTTGCAGGCTTGTGCATGCATTTCAGCCAACTTCCCTCGGCCTGCAAAGGAAGGGCCCCTCAAAAAGGAAATAATTCCTTCCTGCTTCTCATCTACCAGCTGAATTTCATTTCAACAATTTGAAAGTCAGTTATTTAAACAATGCCATGATTTTTTTTTTTTTTTGCACTTGGCTTTCTCTGAACTCAGGCGGCGAAACTAAGTTACGGTGATTAGCTTTGCCTGATCATCAGGTGTTATTGCATTACAAGACACAGAATGCACAGCAAGATAACCACATTTTTATTTTACCCAGGTTCTGGGTATTTTTATGCTAAGCCTTCTCCGCTGAAAAACACTGCCTTCCTCGGAACAGAACATGGAGATGGAACTGATCTGTTAGTTGTCTGCTACTGCATCATTGTCCCCCACAGTTTATATTCCTATGTTTGGCCCAATCTATTTTTAAATGTCTCAGGTGTGGGACCGCTCATCAGTTCCTTTAGGAAACAATTCTATAATCTAAGGCCAGGTCTACCTTACACCTGGAAGGTCGGGGTTAAGGTTTGCAACTCCAGCAAAGTAAAATATGTAGCTAGAGTTGGCTTACCGACCGGAACTGCCATCAGTATTCAATTTGCTGGGTCTTAACTAGACCCACTAAATCAAATGCCAGAAGATTGATCTCTGGCACAGCAACTGAAGACATTGCCAAATAGACCTCAGTATTGGGAAACGTCTAGATATTTAGTGTAAATTTTCCTTTGATTTCCCATTTATGTCCAATGATAATCCCTGAATCATGCTAAGCAATTTGCCATCCTCTTTGTATCAACTTTTCTACTACTCAGCTCTCACATCCTCTTTTCTCCTTGGGTGATGGGGCCAAGCAGAGACTCTGAAGGGTCTAGGAACTTCAGAGCAACTCTTGATTTTGGTGGGGGTGGCAAGGCAAGAATCAAAGGAAGCCTTAAAAAAACCCACAACACATTCTGATGACTGTAATGATTCTGCTTTTTAAGATGCCTCTGCAGCTAGAATAGGCAGAATTTAAATGGCTTCTGAGGGAGTAGTGTCCAACCTCCAGGATGTTAGAGTGGAAGTCAAGAAAGTGCATCTGAAAAGCAGCAGCGGCCTGAGTGTAACACCCCTGTCCCACACTGACTCTTTGCCCAGATCAGCGACCAGTGGCCGAACTGACTAAGCCCACACTTTCCCTGCATTTACTACAACACTCAGGGAGATCAAGGAGCAGCTGAGTCCAGGTCTATACTAAGGGGCAAAGTCAAACTAAGGTACCCAACTCCAGCTATGTGAATACCATAGTTGGACTTGATGTATCTTAGTTCAATTTACCATGGTGTCTCTCCACTCTCCCATCTACTTCCCTTAGGCCAGGTCTATACCAAACCTGCACTTTTATGTAAAGTATGTAGCTGGGAGTCAGCTAACCTTAAGCCAAGCTTGGCACCATCTTCACAGAGGGAGGCTGATGGGAGAAACGAGAAGTCCTGTGGCACCTTATAGACTAACAGATTTATTGGAGCCTAAGCTTTCGTGGGCAAAGGCCCACTTCGTCACATGCATCTGATGAAGTGGGTCTTTGCCCATGAAAGCTTATGCTCCAATAAATGTTAGTCTATAAGGTGCCACAGGACTTTTCGTTGTTTATGCAGATTCAGACCAACACGGCTACCCCCTCTGATTCTTGATGGGAGCAAAACACTGTCATTGGCTTCCAGAATTCCTTTCAACACCTCGCAACAGAGTACCCGCTCCAGTCAGAGCTACCCTCAGCATTTGATTTAGCGGGTCTTAAGTAGATCTGCTAAATCGAACACCAGAAGATTGATCTTTGCTGAGGTAAATATAGACATGGCCTTACTCCTCATGACCTAGTGGAGTACCAAGGTTGACAGGAGCACAATCAGTGGTCAATTTAATCCGTTCTTACTAGACCTGCTAAATGGGCCTCGAGGAGATTGACAACCACAGTGTCGATCTCCCGGTAAGTGAAGACAAGGCTGCAGATAGCAATTATCTCATCCTTCCTAGCCCATCCGCTAGAAACCAAAGAAGTATCATGAAGTGTCATGAACGTTAAGAGCTAGATATTCCACCGAGAAGCTTAGTATTTTTAAGGCATTGTTGGGCTATTTCAAAGGAAATCCCCACTCCCTGTTACCTAAGAGCTTCTTCCCGAGGCTTATTTTATCTTCAGTCTTGCAGCTGTTCCTATGTAGTAGGAATAGTCTGACTTCAGTGGAGCAACTGCGGCTAATACCTGCTAAGGATCTCACTTCTATGTTTAGTCCCTGTTCTCTCATTGTGTCTCTCCAAAAAGCATGTGGTGTATTAGCCTGCAAGTCATAACATTCTGACGTGGGCACTTCTATTCAGAGATTCATTAAGCCACCCACTTTTGCATGGTAAGTATTTCACATGTAAAAACTGATGTTTAGGAAGGGGATTGCTGCTTATCTATGAGCCAGGACAAAATGTCAACCTTTTCTACCCGCTTTTCTGGGTGACAAGGGGATAATTTAATTGAAATCTGAGGGTGATTATTCATTGAAAAAAACTTACCAAAATTTGCAGTGGATTCTCAGGCAATGACTTTTTTAAAGACAAGACTAGATATTGCTTTAAAGGAGATTGCTTAGTTCAAAAAAGAATTCATTCTTTCCCTGGTTTGTGTTATACCAGAGATCAATTCTCTAGCTTGTGACATAAGCACATAAAAATATAAGAACGGCCATACTGGGTCAGATCAAAAGTCCATCTAGCCCAGTATCCTGTCTTCTAGCAGTGGCCAATGCCAGGTGCCCCAGAGGGAATGAACAGAAGAGGTAAACATCAAGTGATCCCTCTCCTGTTACCCATTCCCAGCTTCTGATAAATAGAGACTAAGGACACCTCCCCATCCCATCCTGGCTAATAGCCATTGATGGACCTATCCTCCATGAATTTATCTAGCTCTTTTTAAAGACTTGGTCTTCACAACATCCTCTGGCAAGGAGTTCCACAGGTAGACTGTGCATTGTGTGAAGAAATCCTTCCTTCTGTTTGTTTTAAACCTGCTGCCTATTAATTTCATGTGGTGATCCCTAGTTCTTCTGTTATGGAAAGGAGTAAATAACTCTTCTTTAGTCACTTTTACCACACCAGTCATGATCTTATAGACCTCTATCATATGTCCTCATAGTCATCTCTTACTTGATACACAATTACAATGAACCCTGCTAGCCTTAGAATCAATGAAAATGCTAGATGAGAATCAAAAATGTTTCCTTGATTTCACATATTTGGGAAACGTGTTCTTTCCCTGCCTTAAGTGTCTGGGAGAATATTTTACTCCATCTTCATTTAAAGCACAGTGGGGGACTTTATCACACAATTGTAATTTATGGTACCCTCTGGTTTCGCAGGGGCACAGCCAACAGTGTACACAGGTTAGGTGATTGATGTAGAAGCCTCCAAATGTCTTTTGTTCCTTCCTATTTTTTACATTTGCATGACTAGGAGCCTTAAGAGACTTGGGATTTTGAATACAAAACCAAAACTTGAGGCCTATTATACAGCAGCTTATTCGGGAATAATGAGGGGAAAGATTCAGTCATGGGAGCCTTTGTGTCTAATAAAAGGAAATGTATTCAGAAGGTGTGGTGGAAGTCAGACCATAGCATTACAAACCTCAGCCAGTCATTTCCTGACAAAAATCTGGAAGGGGCAGAGAAATTAATCTCCCTCTTTATAGAAACAAATGTCACTCATGACACTAATGGTTAAATGTGATCATAAGAAACTCAAAAAAGCCCTTTGCAATGCACTGCCCAATGAACTTGAGCAGTTCTCACCTGTTAAATGCAGGTCACAGTCCAGGGGTGACCAAGAAAAATGCCACTGGATGGAGACACAAAGTTCAAGGTGAGATTCCAATGCAATCTGCCAAAGTCAGAGGGGCAGATTCAATAATTTTCTTTTCTTTCTTTCTTTCTTTCTTTCTCATTCAAAAAATCGGCAGATGGCAATATTCATTACACAGAGCAATGGGGGTGATTGAATAGAACAGAACAACGCGATTGAATTGAACAGAACAGAGGTCACATTTTAAAATCTGAGTGCAGGAGGCTGGACTTTTATTTAAAAAAATTATGAGGTGATATGGGTAACATTTTATTTTTGAATGTTTTTACTAAATTTCAAAAAAAAAATTGGCATCAAAAGTTAATTTAAAAATGATGAAAATAGGTGGTCCTCCCCTCCCCCCCCAACCCCACCAAATAAGTCCTTTGCTGGCTACAGCTGAATTGACAGAAGCCTCCTCTGGGTACGTCTACACAGCAACATTATTTTGAAATAACTAGTGTTATTTCGAAATAACTTAGTTCGCATCTACACAACAGGCAGTTATTTCCGAAATAATGTCGAAATACTGTCAAGCTGGAGGACTTCTTACTCCAACTCCTGTAACCCTCATTGTACGAGGAGTAAGGGAAGCCGGAGGAAGAGTGCTCTATTTAGAAATAAGTGCTGTGTAGATGCTCCCAATTTCGAAATAAGCTACGCAATTGACGTAACTTAATTTGTGTAGCTTATTTTCAGTGAAGCCCTGCTGTGTAGACGAACCCTCTGAGACCAGATGGATCCCTGGAGTTTTTTCTGTGGAGTTAATATGAGTTTATATCTGTGTAATTGACAGCAACATTTGCTATGTGGCTGCGTGTTCTAGTCCTTTTTGCTCTTATGCCCTAGGTTATTGGAAGTAGAGTAAGGATACGTCTACACTGCAAGCTTATTTCGGAAAAAGCTATTCCAGAAGATATCTTCCGGAATAGCTTATTTCAAAATAGAGTATCCACACTACAGGGAAGCCTCAAAATTAGTCCGAGGCAGGTTCCCCTAATGTAGATGCGCTATCTCGATTTAGAACCCCAGGAGGCACCGGGAAGGAATAACATTAGAATGGCCCTGGGGTGGAGCTATTTCGACATAGCAGCAAAGGCGAGTCCACACACACCCTCTTCCGAAAGAGCTTTTCAGAAGAGGCGTCGTTCCTCATGGAATCAGGGTTACCAACGTCAGAAAAAGCCGGCCGTTATTTCGATTTTCTTTCGAAATAACGCAATTGCTGTGTGGACGCTGGTATTGTTTTTCCAGAATAACGGCCATTATTAGATGCGCCCTAAGTAAAGATGCGCCCTAAGTAAAGATAGTGTAAAAGTCAATTGCTATAAGCTTGATTTTCAGAGGCAGGGCCCCAAAATTGTAGCAACCAGCATGATTAGCCCCTTTTGGAAATTTTAGCTAATCTTTTACTGTGGCTCATCCACCCATCACCGTGCGATTGAGACTAAAGAATTTCAAACGGGTCAACATTTTGTCTGCTTAGTGGAAAGAGAATGCACCAGCCTCATTCTCTGGCTTGCTCTGTCTGTCCTCATAGTTTGTCATCTAAGAGTTTGTGCTGAGTTTCTGGAGTGCTGTTTGTTTAAATATCAAACCATCCACCCTTCTGTCTTGTTAATTTTATTTCAGTTTGAAGCCTATGTTTTTAATCTTTCCACATCAGAGTGCTTAGAATCAGATTTTCCCCTTGGAAGATCAGAAAATCTTCCAGCAAAGTTGGAAAAATCTGCGCACACACATCTAAGGGCTGGATTTGACTTTATGTAACTTAAATCAGAGAGAATTTTACCCTTAAATGCTATCTCTCTTTTCAAATCTTCAACATGAAATACAGCATTTACCCGTGCCTATGGTTTTGGTTTGTTTTTCTTATTTTTTTAACACTCTCATAGCCTTGCAATTGGATGCTTGAATCTATTCACAGGAAATAGGAATTGCGCCAACTGATCAGACTGGTGGTGCACTTAATCCAGTATTCTGCCTCCAACAGTGACCAATACCAGATGCTGCAAAGAACACTCATTGTACGCAGATGTGATATATCTGCCTCTTATTAAAATCTCATCCAAATCCCTAGTCGTTGAGATTGGTGTAAGCCCTTGGTTGGTGAGGTATTTTCCTGTCCATAGTTCTTATTTTGCATACAGGGGTGCCATCAGTGGAGTTCCACTGTTTTAAAGGGAAGCACAATTGCTTTTTACTAAAACAGTGCTTTTTTACATTGTCTGCTGTCGTACATTGCTTTTTTCCACTTAAACGTTTTGGGATCTATTAAAAAAAAAGAAGAAGGACATGATCCTGTGATACTTGCTCATCTACAACTCCCACTGAGTTTAGTTTTGAGTGCTTTGATGTTATGCTACATACTACATTGACACAAATCATCAAAGGGCAGAACCTTAACGTTGTACTGAGTCAACGAAATCAAAGCTGGACCAGCGATAGAAAGCCAGAATTCCAGTCTTTAAACATGCTGTGTCTATGTCACGTTGATGGCATCCCGCTTTGTTCCACTATAATACAGAATCAATGTTTTCCTTTAAGAAGGCAGAAAGCTTTTGTACACCGGGTGTTGAGCTAAGCTTAAAACATGACCCCCACACACTCCCCAGGATCATCAAATGAATATTTAGTGCCCCCCAAATTATAATTTTTCTGTCAAGCTATTAAATCTAATTTTATCGAACTGTCTCCTACCCTCAGAGATGATGTCAGGTCCAGGGCAGACTGTATTTCTTTCTCACCCTCCATCGCTACCTGTTTTCCAGGGGCAGAGAGCATTGTGATGACTGGGTTTGTTTTGTGCACTTCCCTGGCATTGATTGACTTGTGGGTTGATGGCTCCTCGTCACCTTTATATCTGGGAGAAATAAATGTGTGTCAGAAAAAGACTAGAGGCTTTGCACAGCAAAAGGGTACATGAGAAAGGACAGGCAGCTCTCTCAGGAGTGTGAGTGTTTAATCACTTCCAGCTTAATGCTGCAAACCTTTTTCCAGCTTGAAAGCCTGCAATTATTACATGGCTCAAGGCAGCTTAATTAAGCAATGAAGATGGAAAGTTAACAGCCCTTGCAGAATGGGATGCAGAGCTTAAGAAGTTTCTGTGTACGTATGAGTGTGTCTGTTTGGGAAAGGGGGATTTAGTTGCGTTCATGAAACAACATAAAATAATAATCCGTAAGCCAGACCCTGAAGTCCTTACTCAGTTAATGAGGCCTGGTCTACACTAGACCAGGAAGTTGGGCTTAAGACACACCCCTCCAGCTATGTAAAATTCGTAGCTGGAGTCAGCTTACCTCAAGCTGAGCCTTAGTGGCATCCATGCTGTGGGAGGCTCACAGGAGCAAACGCTTCTGTTGACTTCCCTGACTCCTCACAGAAGGATGGAGCTGCCCTCAGTGTTCAATTTATGGGTCTATACTAGACCCACTAAATCAAATGCCAGAAGCATTGATCTTCCGGTAAGTATAGGCGTGCCCTGAGAGCTTTGCCTGAGTAGGGACTGAGTAAATTAAGAAGAGAAAACTTAAGGACCACCATTACAACAACCAGACCTAATTTCTACAATGCATAATGCCCCACAGTCAAGGTAGTCTGAAGTGAGCACTTACGACCTAGATCCAAACTCACTGACACCCGTAAGCTCTCCACTGGCTTCATTAGGCATTGTACCAGGAACTGCAAGTGGGAGTCAAATTTTATAGGACTGGGGGGAGAAAAATCGGCATCTGGCATGATAAATTAATAAAGAATAAGAAATAGCAATTATAAGCCCTCCTCACACCGCCCCACCACCTCCTGACATAGCTTCTTGGGACTGAGAGTTCAAATTTGGTCCCCAACCCTTCTGATTAGGTTGGTGCTATGGGATCCACCAGAGTGGAGCCATCCAATGAAGGACTAAAATGCACATCTGGTCAGGGTAAGAGTCCACGCTGATATACCTATTCAACCTATTTATCTGGAGAAAGGGGTAAACAGTGAGGTGGCAAAATTTGCAGATAAACTATCTTGAGCAGTTTAGTATCAAGACCAAAGTGGATTGTGAAGAGCTTCAAAAAGATCTCACCAAACTAAGTGATTGGGCAACAAAATGGCAAATGAAACTGAATATTGATAAATGTAAAGGAATGTACATTGGAAAAAATAATCCCAACTATACATACAATATGATGGGGACTAATTTGGCTACAACTACTCACGAGAGAGATCTTGGAGTCATTGTGGATCATTCTCTGAAAACATCCACTCAATGTGCAGCTGCAGTCAAAAAAGCAAACAGAACATTAGGAATCATTACAAAGGGACAGAGAATAAAACATGGAATATCTTATTGCCTCTATATAAAACCATGGTACACCCACATCATGAATACTGTGTACAGATGTGGTCGCCTCATCTCAAAAAAGATACCTTGGCATTGGAAAAGGTCCAGAAAAGGGCAACCAAAAGGATTAAAGGTTTGGAATGGGTCCCATATGAAGAGAGATGAAAAAGACTGGGACTTTTCATCTTAGAGAAGAAGAGACTAAGGGGGGATATGATAGAGGTCTATAAAATCATGACTGATGTGGAGAAAGTGAATAGGAAAAGTTATTTACTTGTTCCCATAACATAAGAACTAGGGGGTCACCAAATGAAATTAATTGGTAGCAGGTTTAAAACAAACAAAAGGAAGGGTTTTTTTCACACAGCGCACAGTCGACCTGTGGAACTCCTTGCCAGAGTAGGTTGTGAAGACCAGGACTTTAACTGGGTTCAAGAAAGAACTAGATAAATTCATGGAACTTAGGTCCATCAATGGCTATTAGCCAGGATGGGTAGGAATGGGTTAGGGTTAGGGTTAGGGTTAGGGACTGGGTGATGGGAAAGGGATTGTTTGAAGATTCCCTGTTCTGTTCACTCCCTCTGGGGCATCTGGCACTGGCCACTGTCGGCAGACAGGACACTGGGCTAGATGGACCTTTGGTCTGACCCAGTATGGCTGTTCTTATGTTTTTAGGTTCACACCCTTTGGCAGGGTCAGAGCCTTGCTGTGGCAATTACTGGGGTGGGATGAATGGAGAGTGTTGATTGACACACAATGACTACACCTCTGGAGAATGCCAGCATCACATGGGTTGTGTTGGGACTCTGCCTTCCCTCCCTGCAGGCTGGAAACGCTGCAGTTCATTTAGCAGTCATCCCATGTAGAGGCGCTCATTGCTGGGGAGTGCGGTCTGAGAGGTGCTGTTGAGGAGGCTGGGCTGACAGGCCAAAGCAGACCCTGTGCTGACGTAGCGTTATATTACTGCGAGAGTATAAAACTCAGAGGGATTTTGGACTTGGCTTGGAAAATAAACAAAAACCACTTGAGGCTTGACATTTGAAAACTCTGGGCGGCTGGCCTTGCAAATTAAATGGGCCAGCCTGCCGTTTCAGACACGCCTCCTGTATTATTTCATGGGCGTCATGCGAGCCATGTAGTGATGTCACTCACCAGGTTAACCCCAGAGGCTTGGTCAGTCTCCTACCAAACGCAAAAGCCACCTCACACGGGGGCCAAAGCAGACGAAAAAGAGATTTGCGCCTCTTCGTGTCAACCCAGCTCTCTCGCTGGAGCATTGTCCTGTGAGTTTAGGCAATATTCCTCAGCTCTTTCCTCTCTGGGCATTACATCGCATTGGTCAAATCCAGCCATCTGCACTGACCGATCGCAGGGAGGCTCCTGCTCAGAATGGTAGAAAACATTGTGTAGGCTTCTTCAGCGCAGAGAGCTTTGATTGTAAGGAAGCACTTGTCTGTCTTCCTAATTCCGGGGCGCTGGTGCATTTTATGGTGGGGACGCTGAGAGCCACCGAACCAAACTGTTAATTGGGTACAAATTTCAAACCAGGTGGGGTGGTAGCCTCCCTCTCCCCCACACCGCTAGTTCCAGCACCTAGGGCAGGGCTACTTAACACGCAGCCGTGTGGTATGGGTTGAGATGCGTTTTAGTAGTTAAATTCCTGGACTGTCATTGCTCATTAAATAATGCTGTCATAGGGTGGAAATCGGGGAAATATTGCAATTTATTAATGTCGGAAGAACTGACTTACATGGGGCCGGTGTGTCGTGTAGGCTTGCCTTAATTTTTGTATTCATGCCCATCAGTGTGAAAGAAGCTATTTGCATATATTTGCATATACATTTGCATGTACATGCAACCACACTTAAGTTGTGGCCCTCGGCATGTGCTGTGAGTATCATTGTGGTCCCTGGGGCTTTTTGAGTAGCCCTAGGGCCTAATCCAGGGCCTGCTGAATCTAACGGGAATCTGCCCACTGATTTCTGTCGAGTCTCAGGAACGTTCAGGCCTGCCAACAGAGGCGGGAAATGGAACAATTTCCCTAGGGCACGGTGATTCAAGGAGGCCTGGGGCACCTGGCTGCCACCGCTGTCTTCACTTACGCTACTTACACCCCCAAGCCCTTTAAATCACTACGTCAAACACTCTGCATGGCTCTGAAGTGTGGCGTGGGTTGGTGTGACAGGGCGCTTGCCCTGCACTGGCCCTTTCAGGGCAAAACCCCAGCCCGGAGCAGGGGCTAAGAGCAAAGCCCCAGCTGAGGCAGGTCTAGCTGATGAGGGCCCAGCTGGGTGCTATATAAGGGGGAACTGACAGCTGCTCTGGGAGACAGCAATGAGGGCCTGACTGCTAGGGAAGCAGGAGGCTCCCTGGAGCTAGAGCAGTGCTGGGGAGGCAAGGCAGGGCTCGGGGAGCTCTGGCCAGACAAGCTCCCAGGCTGCAGTGCCTAAGAAGGAGATCAGGGTGCTCTGAGAAATAGAGGACCTTGGGATGTGAGCAGAGGGAACAACAACTTCCCCCAGAAGGGGGGCTCAGACACTGATATGGGCACTGCTGGGGGGCCGTGTCTGGAAGAGGACGCCGTGACACGAGGAGAAACATGGTGCGACACCCCCTATAGAAAGGCATCCAGCGAGGCATGAAGAGCTAATTCCCAGGACAGCCAGCTGGTGGTGCCGTGGCAGTGAGTCGCCCCATCACAGCTGGCTGCCCAGGCCCCGCCCCTTCTGCCCAAGACCCCTCCCCCTCTGGGAGCATGGAACTGCCCTCCCCCACATCTTGCCTGGGAAGTGTTGGCCCCCTTGCGAACGGTCACTCTTTTAACACCTTGCCGTAGATGATGGGGAGGATGATGCAGGACGCTGATGTAACTTCAAGAGATGGCATCAGGAAAGATATGTATGTGGTAGAGCTTTCGGCGGGCTCTTAGCGGCCATGGGTCATCACAAACCCTTCTGCACTGATGAGGCATGACCAGCTTTAGCGCACTGTTCCCAGATGGAGAGCGAGAGGACTAATTACACCGTGTTGTTTAGCGTCCCTGTTTGATTTCCAAGTATCCGATAGCTTTTAACAAATGGAAACAAATTGACAAGCCAACTTCATACAGGAATCCCTTTGCCCAACACTAATTGTTTAACTAACAGGTAACTAACTAACAGTCCACACTAATTGTGTAGCTGTGCCCAGGAATGTCTCCCGCTTTTCCTTGCCTCCTCGCACTTGTCGGGGATTGATTCAGAATACTTCCTCAGTGTGCCGCCCACTTCCAAGACATCAGCGCCACTTCCTGCAATGGGTTGACTGCTCGATTGCCTGATCCGAGGGTGGAGCTGGCGTAACCCAGCTCAGTTTGCAAGAGCAAGCCAGGGTCATAACAAGAGTATGTATAGCTGAAGGAGTAATGGCTGTTCCCATTACCTGTAGCAAACAGGGCATTATGTAGGGATAACAAATTTGGGCAGATGGTCGTTATTTCCCGTCTAAATCCATCTATAGGTGCAGATGGCTACAATATGCTTTAGTGATGGGGTTGAAATATATTGATGATAAAATAGATCTAACTGGCATGAAATCCCTTGGCAAAGGCTGGGAACTAAGTTAGTTTAGCACTAATATATATTTTTGGCAGATGATTTTAGCTGCGGGAAATCGTCGGTCCCAGTGCTAAAGGATTTAAGAAGACTTTTTCCCTCCACAAACAACTAATTTACACTTACAGGTGTGATCCTGCTACCACTGAAGTCAATGGCAAAACAGAAATGCACAATGCCAGTACAGGCCCAACTAATAAAGAGGAAAGATGGTCTTGTGTTTAAGGCACACGACTGGCATTTGGGAAACCAGGCTTGATTTACTGGCTTTGCTACGGACTCCCTGTGCAAGTCACTTTATCTGTCTCTCTCTGAGACCAGGTCTACATTAAAGGGGAAGATACGCAACTCCAGCTAAGTTAATTACATAGCTGGAGTCAATGTATCATAATCTGAGTTTTCCCATTGTCCCCACAGTGGGAGGCTGAAGGAGCAAACACTCCCCTTGGCTTCCCTTACTCCTTGCAGGAGTAGGAGTACCAGCCACAGACAGGAGTGCTTTCTAAGTTTGATTTAGCAGGTCTTTACTAGACCCAGTAAATCAAACTCAGAAGGTCGATCATGACAGCGTTGATCTTCCCCAGAGTGAAGACATGGCCTCAGTTCCTCACTTGTGAAATGGGAATAAAACCTGTTGCTTTCTCTCATCTTTTGTTTCTCTTCCCTATTTAGACTGCAGGCTTCCTAGGTCAAGGATTTTCTCTTACTACCTGTATGTGCAGAATCTAGCACAATGGGACCCTGATCTTCACTGTATTACAAATAATTAATGATCAGTTCTGCTGTCAGTTTCTTTCTTATAAATTTGGAGCAATTCCAGTGATATCAGCACTGCAAAGGTCAAGTTGCCCAAACAACAAATACTTTTTTATTTTGTCTGTTAGAATGTCCTTGTAATTCCCCCCGCCCCCTCCCCTGCCAAGATGGCATTTCCCCCCTTTCAAAATAAATGCTGCAATATTCTTTCCCTCCCTCCCATAAAAATTAATGCCAGTAGCTCAATACTCATTCAAGAAGCCTCTATACAAAAACAAGTACATGCGCAATGAATAGAGAAAAGAGTGGGGGGAGGAATAGGATTTTATTTCCCACCTTTGTCTTGACACCTTCTTTGGCACCATCCCTTTAAGACACACGAAAAAGTATTTAAAGACTACAAGTACAGCTTCCTTAATAACGTTGGGTAATGGAAAATCTGTCAGAGAGGGAGGATTAGCACAGATTTTATACATAAAGTATTTCAATTGAAACTTCTTAAGATTGCTTGGCATTCTGTTTATTTATTTATTTTAAGAAACTTTTATTTCATTTGGGGGCAGATTTTCCGAGTTGGCAGCTGCTGCGGGAACAGCTGGAATCCTTTTAGCCCAACACCCACTGGCCAGTTTTTGGGAGGCCTCTCACAGCCAGCTGCATCAGCCAGCCTTTTGGAGACCCCCAAAATTTGCATTTCGTGATTAAAAAAAATACTTGCAAAGCGGAAGGAAACATGATGCAAGTTAGCTCCGCCAGTGAGGGAATCAACAGCAATATGCCGATTTGCACCTGCTGAGAATCTGCCTCCAAGTGTCAGGACATAAGAAAGCGATGTCCTTGTATTCTCCTGTTGGTTAGTCTGCACCCATCTGTTATTTCTTGTCTTCTATTTAGATTGTAAGCGCTAAGGGAACATCTTTTTTGGTCTCTGTGCAGTGCCTAGCACAGTAGAGTCCTGGACCATGCCTCAGGCTCCTAAACACTGTTATAACCACCATGATCCATCAGCCCTCATAGATTGTGCCGATCACAACACACCTTCCATTCGTTTATTTGCGTTGTTTTAGCCATTTCTTCATCCATTTCTGAAGTATTACATCCAGTTCTGGACCCCCCACTACAGAAAGGTTGTGGACGCAGTGGAGAGAGTCCAGCGGAGGGCAAACAAAATGATGAGGCAGCTGGAGCACATGACCTATGAGCAGAGGCTGAAGGATTTGGGCTTATTTAGTCCCCAGAAGAGAAGAGTGAGGGGGGATTTGATAGCATCCTTCAACTTCCTGAAGGGAGGTTCCAAAGAGGATAGAGAGAGGCTGTTCTCAGTGGTGACAGACGGCAGAATGAGGAGCAATGGTCTTAAGTTGCAATGGGGAAGGTCTAGGTTGGATATTAGGAAAAACTATTTTCCTAGGTGGGTGGGGAAGCACTGGGATGGGTTCCCTAGGGAGAGGGTGGAATCTCCATCTCTAGACTTATATTAAGTCTCAGCTTGACAAAGCCCTGGCTGGGATGATTGAGTTGGGATTGGTCCTGCTTTGGGCAGGGGGCTGGACTTGATGGCTCCTGAGGTCTCTTCCAGCCCTAGGATTCTATGATTCTATAATCCAGCCGTGGGTTATGCTGGCAGTGGCACGTTTCACAATAATAAACAAAGAATAATACAAATCACTAACAAATCTTCCTTTGACTTAAAGTTCAAAAGCTGAGAAGTCTCAGAGGGGGAGCTGTGGTAATCTGTAACTTACAAACAACACGTAGTCCTGTGGCACATTAGAGACTAACCAAAATATAGGCATAGGATCGTGAGCTTTCATGGGCAAAACCCACTTCATCAGATGATGAGCTGGGAAGCTGAGGAGTCCAAGACTGAATTGGCCTGGAGACTATATTATCCTCTCTACCCTAGAGGTGGTGGTGGGGTTTTCCAGGGAGAAGCACATTAACGGGACGGAGTGGGGCAATCTGCCTGTTGCGAGCAGCATACGGGTGCCAGTATTATATTCACTTCAAGAGCTAAATTCTGAAAACCAGCCCCCTTTTCATGACGACCTGTTAAAACTCACCCCCTCCCCCGTGTAGAGGCTGGTGTGAATGGGACATGGCTCAAACAGAGCCCTAGGTGCTGGAACATCTGTACCAGTGTGACAGCTTGTAAATAGCTAACTCCTGGACTGTGTCAACAGTTATTTACTGAAACAAAAAGGAGGATGGTGTGAGGTCAATTTAAACATCAGGCCCATGTATATGGGGTTGCAGTATATATTGGTAAAAGCTTTCTAGTTGCTCCAGCTGCAGCCTGGACTAATCTGAGTTGCTCTGTTCTCAACGGGATGAGAATGGCTCCTAAGGCTATGTCCACACTCCCAGTGTTTTTGCGCTGCCAGTTTCACCGGTGATAGGGAACTGGTAAAGGAAAAGTGCTGGTTTGTGGGCTCGTGGAGGGTCACAGACATTAGACAGCATTTACATTCCGTTACCGGTGAGAGCAGTGCACCGACGGTGGATATCCCGGAGCGCAGCTCTTGTGGAAAGTGGGGGGTGATTGCGAGGCCTCCTGGGTCCCTGCATAGCTCCCTTTCCCCAAACACTGGTCAGCTCCAGTAGCTCAGCATTGCTGCAAGCCGGGGAGCGTTTACTTCATGGAGCAGCCATTGCCACCTGCCCAGATGCTAAGTGAGGACTTGCCAAGAAAATAGGAATGGGAATTTCAAAGTTCCCGGGGATTTATAAGACGAGGGGTGGACCTCTGTTTACCCGGCTTCTGAGCAGCAGAGCTTCTGGACAGAGTGGTCACCTAAGCACTGTGGAATATCCTGTGTAGGCTGAATATAAGAATGGCCATACTGAGTCAGACCAAAGGTCCATCTAGCCCTGTACCCTGTCTTCCAACAGTGGCCAATGCCAGGTTCCCCCAGAGGGAAGGAACGGAACAGGGAACCATCAAGTGATCCCTCTCTTGTCATTCGTTTCCAGCCTCTGACAAGCAGAGGCTAGGGACACCATTCCTACCCATCCTGGCTAATAGCCATTGATGGACCCAACCTCCATAAATGTATCTAAATCTTTTTTTGAAGGCTGTTAAAGCCCTGGCCTTTACAACCTCCTCTGGCAAGGAGCTCCACAGGTTGATTGTACACTGCGTGAAGAAATACTCCCTTTGGTTTGTTTTAAACCTTCTGCCTGTTCATTTCATTTGGTGACCCCTAGTTCTGTATACAGAAAGGACATGTCTTCACCTGCATGTCGCTGCAAAAGCCATGCCCTCTCAGAGCTGCTAACCTCTCACGAAGGTGGTTTTCTTTCTGTGGTGAGTTTCAAAAAGTCATTGGTCAGGGTAGAGGATCCTGTGGGGTTTGCACAAAAAAATAGACTTTTTCTGCTTTAAATAGCAAATATATATGGTGACAGGGCAGGTTAAAGGGTTGATGGAAGGGGAGGGAGGTAGCTCTTAAAACAACAACAGCAACGGCCCTGGCTAATGAGGGGCAGCTGAGACAGGGCGTCTACAAATCAATTAAGGGCCAGGCTTCCACACAACCTCTTTAAAAACCTTCTGTGTGGGGGATAGCGGGGGAGAAGGGAGAAGGAGTTTGGAAAGTGGAGGCGGAGAGGAACAAACAACTAATAAGGAGACTGAGAGGAGCTGACAGAACAACATCAGCACTGCTAAAGGCTGCAGGAGGAGGTGAGGGGCTCCAACAGGAAGTGTTTGGAGGCTCCTTTCCCCGCACGTGGCCAGAAGCTACAGCTGGTGGCTGAGGAGGACTGTTTACTCAGCCCTGACTAGCCGGGGCATCGGCTCCAACACCCCTTTGTTTTGCCAAGGGACAGAAGGCCAAATGCAGCGAAAAGTCCAGTGGGACTTGTACCATGGCCCCTAAACTGTGGGATCAGGGCCGGCCCATAACATTTTGACACCTGAGGCGGGGAGCTCAAATGACGCCCCCATGCCCCCTCGCTTGGGCCAAAACTTTGAAAGGTCTCAATTCTGCCTTCTTCCTGTTCTACTCCTCTCATGGCACTGCTCTGCTACCTACATATGCATCCGCAGCAGACACAATTTTCTACTCTCTGGGGCCTAGTGGCGTGCCCCCCCCCCCAGTCTGGCACCTGAGGCAGCCGCCTCAGTTCACCTCATGTTAGGGCCAGCCGTGTATGGGATAGTGGACAGAACAGGGTCTGGGACCCAGGAGTGGGACTTCAGCAGGTAATGAGGCCAGATAGAATGAGGCCAGGCCTATCCTACAGACCCTATCTCAGTGTAACTGTGCTACTCAGGGATGTGAAAAATCCACACACCCCTAAGTGCTATGGTTACACCAGCCTAATCCCCAGAGCTGTGTCCACAGGAGAACATCTCCGATTGACTTTCCTGGCACTCCTCAGGGAGGTGGATTAGAAGAGAAGCTCTCCCCTCAGTGCATACAGCTCATGGAGGTTCCTCAGGCAGAAAATCACTTTAATTTACATGACAGAAAGGAAGATAAAAAATTAAACCCTAATCAATATTAAGTGGCATCCCACTGTCTGCCTCTCCCCATAGCATTATAGACTAGCCCCATCTATATGGCCCCTTCCTGTCTCAACATCCTTCCATTCCACTGTTTCACTTCATCATAGAGGGTATGTCTAGACTGCATCCCTCTGTCGGCAGAGGGATGCAGATTAGGCAGGTCGACATTGCAAACGAGGCAGGGATTTAAATATCCCGTGCCTAATTTGCATAAAAATGGCCACCGCGTTTTGCCGACTCAGCACTTTGTCGGCAAAAAGCGGCAGTTTAGAGGGGGATCTGTCGAGAAAGAAAGCCTTTTTTGACAGATCCCTTATGCCTGAGCTGCTTCCCCACGAGGCCAGAGATTCCCATGTGACTCAGCTGGATAGTAATGAAATCTGGGTTTAATTATTTTTTAATTAATATTAAATGCCACGCTTGGCTCCTTGTTGTTTGTTCGGCTCTAGGATGCCTCATTTGTGCCTATTCAGGCAACTGCCCCGGATGCTTTGAGAAGATTAATGAAGCCTGAAAGTTTTGTGAAGTTCAATCTGAACCATCAGAAAAAATGCGCCACTGTATCCTTTAGGATTCATAGTGCACTCTGGGTTAGTCACCATTGTATTGTTTTTCAGAAAGTTTCATTCGTCCAATCAGCAAGACCAAACAGAAGCAGGCGACTGACTGAGGTCAATGGGACATGAGTTTATCCCTCGAGTTAAGCATGTGCTTTGTGGAATCGGGTGGATTACTGAAGCAGGGCCTCGAGGAATAATATTTAATCTCTGTATACAAGTCAGACCTACCCAATCCAGCATCCTTGTGACATGAACAGTTTTGAACAAGAGCGTTTGTTGGACGAGGGTAGATTAGGCCTCGTGTTCACCTGGGGCACCCCTCCTGGCTGTGTCCCCAGCCAGGGCACTGCCCTCAGCCCGTCTGCTGGGATCTGCTGCCCTCAGCCCACTGGTGGGGCTCCTCTCTGAGCCACCAACCCTGCTCCAGCCAGTGGGGCTCTGCCCCCTCACTGGCTGGGCTCTCTGCCCCCAGGTCACTGGCCCAGCAGTCTGCCAGCCACTTCGACCACGGATGTTGCTGGACCAGAGAGTTCCAGACCAGAGAGGTACAACCTGTCGTACTTTCGTGCCTCCCAAGTGGAAATTCCATGAGAAGATGGGAACTCATCTTGTGCTGGAGCGCTAACTAGCTCCCTGCAGCATTCAAAAGACCGAGAACAATGTAAACATCATTCGGAACACAGAGATATTCATCAGGATCCAGGCTTATCCAACTATTGCTATTTTTGGCTTTATTTGGATTCCTTTGGTGCTGAAAAGCATAGCCTTAGCTTCCAGTGATTTTGATCTGGGATTGTCTTGAGCACTGAATAATTCCCTTTCAATAATAATAATAAAACCCACAGTGATTATTTGACAATGCAGCCGTAGCCAGGGATTGATGTCATCAAGACAGGAGTGTGACTTCATGGCAGGATCAAAGAGCAGAAGGAGCCTTTATTCAAGCACAAATATCTCCTGCGAGCGTCAGTGGAATACAGAAAAATTACTAGCAAACACCAGATTGTTGTTTTGCATAAAAGTCCTTTTACCTCAAGCACAACTCAGGATGAAAATCCCCTTTTAAGGCATCAAATGAGGCATTAGGCATAGTGCTCTCCAGTAGATAGTATCTGGTGAAGTGATTTTGCATGGCAGTTTGCGAACACGGCAGGTACTAACTTCTTCACAAAACTCCCTCAAGGCGTCTCCATCATTTCTCTGAGCGAGCAACTACATTGTTAAGCAATTCCAAGTGGATCAAGTGTTTCTCTTCCAATTCTTTGCTGACCTGTTGCATCCTGTAAGTATTGTTAGGGTCTGGTACTGAGGCCACTTCTTCACTTGCCGCACTGGAGATCGATCTTCTGGTGTTTGATTGAGTGAGTCTAGTAAAGACCCATTAAATCGAATGCTAAAGGCACTCCCGAGTCGTGAGGAGTAAGGGAAGATGATGAGACCATTTGCTTCCGTCAGCATCTCACTGTGAAGATGGCACCGAGCTTGGCTTAAGGAATGTCAATTCCAGCTACGTTATTTACACAGCCGGAGTTGCGTAGCGGAAGCCGACCTCCCAGGTCTAGTCTAGACCTGGCTTGAGAAGTAACGAGGACCCTGATTTGAATGGGAATTGACAGTGTTCCCTGTAAGCTGAATGCTTGGGTGGTGTGACGGGTCAGAGCTGCCCCGCCCGGACGAGGCTGATCTGCCCCGCGGTTGCGCACGTGCTCCTTGGGGCGAGACGGGAGGCATGGGCCGCTTGCGCGCGCTGCTCTGCAGCTGCAGCCCAGCTGACCGGCACGGGGGCCGTCTGCCGGGGAACCCTACACACTGGGGCTACGTTAGATGTCAAGTGACATCCTCAACCCCAGGGTCGGTGGGTGACGTCACAAGAAGGCGACCCAGTTAGGGAGTTAAAAGGGGGTAAGGGGCACACAAGAAGGGGGGGTAGGTGAGAGAGGGTGGATGGTGGTGCAGAGGCTCTGTGGCACCGACACCAGCGGGGGTAGGAAGCAGCCCAGGGCGGGGCATCATAGGATTTGCCGACGGGCTGGTGCGTTGCGGGTGTTACCCCCACCAGCCTGACAGGATGCCACGAGAGCTTGTCCTTAGGGCCCTGGGCTGGGGCCCATGAGAGTGGGCGGGCCTGGGCCCCCCCACCCCGCCCCCCTGAGCAGAAAGAAAGGAGGGGCAATAGCATCGTTGTCGACTTCGCACGCCGAGCGAAGGGATTTTGCGGGGACCCAACTCTACCCGCCCTCGTGTAGGAGCCAAGCTGAGAGACTCAAAGGGGGGGGGGACAAGGGGTCGCTTTTGTACAGGTGGCCACACATGAGAGATTAAAATACCACCCAGTTGATTAATAGAGCACCCGCAGCTGGCAGCCTGTGTTTCTATTGGTGGTGCACATCTGCACATTTCTTGGCGCACATAACAAAATGTATTCTGCACATGGATTAAAAAATTGAGGGAACTTGATTGAGGGCACTCTGTTTTGAAAACAGGAGCTTAGCAGCTCACAGCTTCACCCTCTTTAGAGCTGTCATTTTCCACCCTAGAGATGTCTGCATTTCACTGGTGGGTGAACTACTCCCTCGATATAGGGATCCTTTGTCCTATAGGCACACGCTACAGGATGGCTATCAGTCCAGTGTTTACATGCCTAACAAGGGTGAAAGGCAAACCCCAGAAATTGGCACAAGGTGATCAACAATGTTCCCTCTTGTCGTTTCCAACCAAGTGCGGATTTTTTCCATCCATGTGCAGAATAAATTTGTTCTGTGCACAGAAGCACGTGCAAATGTGCACCACCCGGATAAACAAAAAACCTAGCTTTGGGTGCTCTTCTGATCAACTGGGTGGCAATGGAATCTGTCCTGAGAGGCCACCCACACACCCTGCTTCCAGGGATCACTGGTGATCAGACATCAGTAGAGAAACTCACATGCTCCGAAATAAAGGCTGAGTTTGAAGGGCTGCAGCTTCTCTGCCACACACCCCTTGGAAGGAGGTATAAGTTAACACATTTCCCACATCTTGATGCACTCTGTTTCACCCAGTGATGCAGAACAGAAGTGTTGCACTCTTCCCATAGAAAGCTTAGGGGCCAGGCAGATTCTTCTGCATTGCACCTCTAATTGCAGTGAAGTTATCGGAGGTGCACACTGCGAGGAGCCAGGATTTTTACTTGTTGCAGTAAGGTATGTGCTACTCAGGGTCTGTTCTTTTACACTGGGAGGTGGGAAACAGATTGTTGCATTGAGTTCCCCCCAACCCCATTGTACCGTGTGGTCCTTGTGACCACAAATATGACAACGTTGCCTTTGGAGAGATGTGTCCTGTCTCGATCTCAAACTCCTGACCCCCCATCTGTAAAGTGCTTTGATAAAAGGCTGGACCAAGATGGCACGAGCACTTTCTGGAGATCCCCTTTGGTGAACTCATGGAACTAATAAACCCAACTATGTGTCTGCATGGCTAATGTCTCAGATTCAGGGTATGTCTACACTACAGAGTTTTGTCGGAAAAACAGCTGTTTCTCTGACAAAACCCAAGTTACGTCCACACTGCAATGGCGCTCTTCTGAAAGTAAATCGAAAGAAGGTGTGTGTGGACAGGGTAGAGGGAGTTCTTTTGCAAGAAGAGGAAAGAGGAAAAAGCACAGGTGCCCTGGTGGCCACTCTGTCCATAGTAATCACAGCTTACATGCGAGATAGCGTCCATTCAATGTGGACGCTATCTTTTGAAAAAGCAGATCACTTTTTCGACGCGCTTTTGTGTGTGGGCGCTCTCTTTTGGAAGAAGTTTTTTCAGAAGATATCTTCTGAAAAAAGGTTCTTCTGAAAGAGACATAGCCTCAGACATAGTTCCCAATCCAGCACAGCAGTTAAGCACATGCTTAAATTTAAGCACGAGTAGTTCCACTGAAATCTGGATAGACAGAAATTTGTCATACCACAGCCCTGAAATCAGAAATTCTAGGGTTGGCCTGCTTCCCTTTATTGACACCTACCTGGGTTACTGTTTTCATTACAAATAGGAACCTCATTCAGGTGTATGGAATGATGGCCAAAGTTTTGAGCAAACTGGGTCTAGCTCCATGTATAACCTAAGTCAACAGATGGCTTTTCATCAAACCTGGCAAATGTGTAGGTCCACATTTATTTCCAGTTATTGGAAGCTGAAGCCAGATAAATGTCAGACTGAAAATCAGATGCCGATTTGTAATAATGAGGGTAACTAAATCAAGGAATATGATACATTAGCCATCTCTAGGGCTGTTTAGATCAGATTGGAGATATTTGTAAAAGGTGCTACCAAAAGTTTTTGCGGTCAGGGCAGGAATCACTGGGTAAAATTATCTACCCGGTGCGATGCATGAGATCAAACTAATTGATAGTCTCTCCCGGCTTTTATACCTATGAATTTATAAAACCAGGTTAAACTCAGAGATTGACTTTTTGGGGGTTGGGGTTCTTCCAAACTCAAAGTGGAACTCAGGAACCACAAACAGCCTGGGCTTCCCCCAAACACACTATCACATCAAACCACTCCGTCTGCCCAGCTATTCCCTTTTAAAGTTTTGAGAAAATGCAGTGCACACACAAAAGAGAAAAGGAAGGGGTGTTTGGCATGTGATGGCTGACATTCCCGGTTCTTTAAATGGAGAATCTGGCATAACTCTGAGAAGAGACTGCCAACGTATGCCCATACCTGAAGCAATATTATTGTCACGGAACATGGCAAGGATTACATGGGGAGGGGTTCATTTCCTTATCTAAGGCACATCTGGGGGTGACAAGGGGCTGCCTGCCTGCCAATAAAAAATCGGTTTATGTATAAAATCTCCATCATTGTCACTGAGCAAAGCGTTGCCAGTGCTTCTGAAAAATGGACTTCATGCCGAGTTGTATTGCTTTATCATCAGTCACAGTTGTGCTGCCCGTGCTGACGTTCCAAAATCTATGATTCACTTAAGAAGGGGAAATGGGGGAGCAGATGCCAATCGTTTGCCAAAATAGCATCCAAAAGCAAATGCGTTTTCTTTCCCCTCTAGGAAGGAAGTACAAACTACACGGCAGATCTCTAACACTGAAATTGGGCGGTGGGTTAGTGGGTTTGCAGGTTTTTCTCTTGGCACTGAGGGCATGACCCAGTGCCCACTGAAGACAGTGGGAGTGCTATGCATGGCCATGGGAGCGAGAAGGAAAACTAAAGTCCAGGCAGACAGAATCAGCAGGGAGTGGACACTGTGTCTCAGAGCTTTGAGGGTCGCTCTAAGTTCCCTTAGATGTGCATCAAGTAGATAATTAGCAAGACAAATTTTGCAAATAAATTTACTTTTTTGTGGTCAGAGAGTGACATAATGTCCACCAACACTCTGCCTTCCTTCAGGGATGGGGGCTGCTGGATTCTCTAAAAATAGGAGTGATTTATGCATGCAGGGAGATCACATTAAGAGGGTCTTGCCATCTTCTTTAGCTATTCCTGGGATCTGTGCTTCTTGAATGACCATCACCAATTGTCCACAACTTAAACCCCTGCCAACGCTTTATCTACAATCTACAACCTATGCTGGAAAATGACCCCTCACTCTCAGGCTATGTCTAGACTGCAGGCTTCTTGTGCAAGAAGCTTTTATCGGAAGAGATCTTCCGCAAAAACTTCTTATGCAAGAGCGCGTCCACACGGCAAAAGCGCATCGAAAAAGCAATGGGCTTTTGTGAAAGAGAGCATCCAGACTGCATGGACGCTCTCTCGAAAGTAAGCACTGATTGGTATGCACAGAATGGCCACCAGGGTACTTGTGCTTTTTCCTCTTTCTAGGCAAAACCCCCCTCTTTCCCATCCACACACGCCTTTTTCCGAAAGAGCTCTTTTGCAGAAAGGAGTCTTCCTCATAGAAAGAGGAATACCAATTGCGCAAAACCCCCTCTGTTCTTTTGATTCTCTTGCACAAAAACGCGCTTGAGGTGTGGACGCTCCACGAGTTTTTACGAAAAAACGGCCATTCTTCCGCAAAAACTCTGTAGTGCAGACATAGCCTCAGAGGCCTTGGGGGAAAGGCCAGTCCTCGCCTACAGACAACCCCCTAGCCTCAAACAAATTCTTTCCAGTAACCACGCAACATACCTCCATCATAATCATCCAGGAACCGCCCCCTGCAATCAACCCAGTACCAATTCTGCCCACACATCTACACCAGCAATTTCATCATTGGACCAAACCACATTAGCCACCAAATCAGAGGCTTATTTAACTGCACATTCACTAGTGTGACCTATGCCATCAAATGCCAGTAACGCCCCACTGCCAGGTATATTGGCCAAACTGGACAGTCTCTATGGGAAAGAATTAATGGACGCAAATCCGATATCCAAAAATGCAATACACAAAAACCTGTGGGAGAACACTTTCATCTGCCTGGACAACTCATTAATGGATCTCCAAGTCACCATTTTATTTCAGGCTAATTCCACAAGCCAAATACACAGGGAAGGGTTGGAACTTAACTTCATTTACAAGTTTAATTCTTATGCAAATGGTATGAACAGGGACATCGGCTGGCTCCCACACTACCTTCCACATTCTAATGACTTAACCACCCACCAAACAGTTGTTCTTATCAGCCTCTTGTAACTATTTGATCCATTACTCACTGTCTCTTTTTTTCCCCTCCCCTCCTTTTTTATCTTTTTTTCCTCCTCCCCACCCTTCCCTTATTTATTCTTGGATCTGGATTTCTAATATTCCTGTCATCTGAAGAAGTGGGTTGTGTCCCCAAAGGTCATGATACCATCTACATGTTTTGTTAGTCTCTAAGATGCTACTAGACTATTTGTTGTTTTTTAAGTTTATCCTGCAATAGTTTTACTAAGAGCAGGCCCTATAAAGAGGGATGACCAGGAGGGCCTTTTGGCCCAGGCCTCAGGAAACAAAGGGGACTCAAATTTTGACATTTTTCTACCAAGTCATTTCCATTGATTATATACCTTGCAGTTATAACAGAGACAACAAAAGAAGCTATATATACCTGCAAAAATTGATTCAAATCATTGTGGGACCTCGGGCCTTTGCCAATTTTTCGGTACATCCACGTTTTCATCCGCATGACTAGAGACTGGAGTAGCTTCTGGGATTAGTGATTCTATGTTATGAAATGCTGTTTACAGTCTTTGCATAGTTTAGAGGTTTTGAAAGTTGTAATTAAGTCTATTACTGTAAAGTGATTTTGCTTGGTCTGAGGATGAATTTAACCTTTAAATTAGATAATTATCTCTGCATAGGAGATTTTCGTGTTCCTGTTTTTTCTTATGTGTCTTCATATTCAATAACCATATCAGGCTCAGCTGAAAGCTACCTCTTTATCCAGTTTTAGATTCACTTTTAAAGATTTGTTCATGATGATTAACTTTTAAATTCTAGTTGTTTAATAAACTTATATCTAATCTGGCAATCATCCCATGTTCATATTCATAATAATGTACCAATTATTAGAGGAATTTAATAACAGGAACATATTAGCAGATGAAATTTCAAGAATTCGAAATAAGGCTAAAAGGGCCATAGTAAATAACATCCCCACACCATTATTATATTATATTCATTGTGAAGGATATACAATTAAAATTTTGCATAACCAATAGCCTTTAGCAAATCAATTTATTATGTGTTACTGTGTTTTAAAAGAACCCCTTTATAAAAATGATGCAAAGATTTGAAAGCGGTGCAAGTAAGAGATGGCGAAAGCAACAGAGTGAAGCAGCACTTAAGTTTAAAGCCAATAACATCATTTCTCATTGAAAAGATGCCTCAGCCATTTGACGGTGACCATACTGACAGTGACACTTCCATTTCTGATGATGAAAACTTTGTACCCACAAATGACATGTCAATGCCACTGCCTCAAAATGAGGAGGTCAATAATCAAGACACAGAAATGCCAACAGTAGCAATAGATGCAGAATCTACACTCGATGTAGAGACTGTGTAAGCAGAAAATGAGGACCTCTGAGATGCTGTGCACCATGAGCAAGAACTTCTGACTAGCACAGGACACAGTGTAACAACAGTGGCATCAGAACCTGATATTGGATTTCTTGATAAGAACAATGTTGCTCAAATGCAGCCGTTTCTCAAACTTAGTTGTTTTCAGATTCCAAGTATACCAAAAATGTTGAAAATCATGCTTTTCCCACTCGTCTGCTGACAAAAACTCATCCAAATGGAGAGCGCTACACAAGAGTCTGGCTCTGCTGGAGCATGGAAAAGCAGGCTCTGTACTGTGTACTCTTTCATTTTTAACAGTAATACGTCAAATGCACCAGTACTGTCTGTTCCATCCAGTTGGAGCATCAGTAGAGATTGGAGGAAGTTAAAAGACCGAATACCTGCACATGAAACTTCAGTATCACATAAAGATAACTATGTTACATGGAAATCAGCTAGTAGAGAAAACTTACTCCTGAGTGAAATAAACACAGAAACTGATAACTGGAAAAAACTCCTTGAGTGCATATTCAATGTCACTCTTTTTCTTTCTGAATGGGGATTGGCTTTGTTTAGTTCCAATCAATGTATCGGTGACCCTACAAACAGAAATTTTCTTGGTATACTTGAGCTTCTTAGCAAGTATGACCCACTTTTATCAGGCCATGTTAAGTGTATTTGTGAATCACAAGAGAGCGGAAAACATATGCAAGTCCATTATCTGTCCATCAGAATACAAAATGAGTTTATTGAGCTCTGTGGGACATTTGTGCAAACAACAATTCTTGAAGAGATACAACAAGCGAAGTACTTTTCAATTGTTACTGATGCAACTCCAGACTGTTCTCATAAAGAACAGATATCCATGGTTGTTTGATATGTTAAAATTGCAGGAAGTTTAAAGGTTTCAATTGAAGAATGATTCATTTTGTTTTATCATTTCAGGAAAAAAAACTGGAAAAGAAATCACCACTCACGTATTAATAATTCTGGAAGACTTCAAATTAAATTTTCAAGTCAGCAGTTGTGGGACCTCTTCAGTAGCAGTCCTCGAAAGTGGGAAATTCTGAAGCAGTATCTGCCTGTTTCCCTTCATGGCATGTCGACAACGAGATGGTGAGTACAAATTGATGGCATTAAAACAGTTGCACAGCATTTGGACTCTGCAAGAAAGGCTTTAAGTGAGCTTGAATCTCTTACTCTCAGAGCACAGGCTCTCACTGAGCTTAAGTCAATTCAGAAGTATATATTCAAATTTGAATTTATTTTAATGTCATCCATGTGGATGAAGATGCTAAAAATGGTGCATGAAACTAATCTTGTAATTGAAGCACGCAATGCTATATTAGATGTTGAGAGGGATAGCATTGAACGACATCTTAAAGATATTCAAAGGATTTGTGATCAATAGGACGCAATCCTTTCTGAGTCCAAATCAGTAGCACAGGGTATTGATATTTCATCTGAGTTTTCTACCAATTGCAGTCTTAACATCTCAATCTGATTCAGAAAGGCAACTATCGAGTCAATTTTTTGTTGTTATTATTGACTCAATGAAATCTGGTCTTACACGTCGATTTGAGTCGCCGCAACAAATGTATATGCTTTTGGGATTCCTTTGGAAGTTCAGAGAACTAAGTAGTGAAGATCTATATTCAGTGAATGAACAGTTTCAGCAAAGGTACAACAACAAAATCTCAAGAAATCGCTGTGATGAGATTGTCTTCCTGAAACGTATACATTCCACCAACTTTAAACTGGACTGCAAGCCAAAAGAACTGCTTCAAGAAATATTCGATCTCGGCCTGTTGACTGTCTTTCCTAATATCACAATTGCATTACATATTTTTGTCAGTCTCCCTGCATGAATGGCTTCAGGTGAATGCACATTCAGCACGTTAAAACAAGTAAAGAACTATCCTCATTCTACAATGGGACAAGAGCGTTTTGAATGGACTCGCAATGATTAACATTAATAGCGATGTTGCATGTAAATTAGATTTTTCTTCAATTATAAACGAGTTTGCACACAACAAAGCCAGAAAAGCATTCCTATAATGAAGAGTTTTGCTTGCAGTCGAAATTCACAATTAAAGTTACATTTTTAATATACATGCTATTGGTATAAAGACTTAATTGTTAATAAATAAATGTCTCAATTGTTCGTTTTCTTTTGGTTTTAGTATGACCCTGTTGATGAGAAGTTAGATACATTGGGGGACCTGGGGCTTCGAAACTCAAAGTGGCCTGGACCTCTGTCATTCTCTGAGAGGGCCTGACTAAGAGGCACAGTTTCAGAATTTGACGCCCTCCACCCCTTGCTCCTCCCTAGCTTAAATTCTTCATTATTTTATTTGAATTTAATGTTGGTGAAAGATGAGGCTACAGGCGAGCACTAGCTGTATACATGTAACAGTCGATGGCTCACTTGCTTGTTGATAGCAGTTAGGAATATATAACATAGTCCTTGGGTTGTGCAGGAGCAAAAGACTGTACATTGCAAATGGCTGACTCAGCCTGTCCTTCACATCTGCATCTGTCACAGATCAATTCCCCAAGGTGGCACTTCGAGTGTAGATATGGGGGCAGGCAAGCAGAATAAACTCTGTAAGAACCTGTCTCTGGCTATGTCTAGACTGCATCCCTCAATCAACAGAGGGATGTAGATTAAGCACATCGAAATTGCTAATGAAGCTGGGATTTAAATATCCTGTGCCTCATTAGCATAAACATGGATGCCACTTTTTTCCAAAACGGAGCTTTTTCGGAAAAAAAACGGCAGGCTAGACATGGATCTGTCAAAAATAAAGCCTTTTTCGACAGATCCTGTAAACCTCATTTTTTGAGGAATATAGGATTTGTCGAAAAGGCTTTATTTTCGACAGATCCGCGTCTAGACTGCCGTTTAAAAAAAACAACCCTCCATTTTGAAAAAAAAGCGGTGGCCATTTTTATGCTAATGAGGCACGGGATATTTAAATCCTGGCTTCATTAGCAATTTCAATGTGCTTGATTTGCATCCCTCTGTCGACAGAGGGGATGCAGTCTCGACATAGCCTCTGTAACTCCCAGAGACAAACATATCCGGTCTCAGTATCCCTGAGATCCAAAAAGAAAAAGACTGATCGCTGGCACCACCAAGTGTATCTTAAAAATATATAATTAACCCTTTTTCAGGGAAGAAACCACTTGGAATCCTTTCCCTGAGACAAAGATCTTCCCCCTTCCCCCCCACCGACCCAACCTCCATTTTGCTTGGAGCTGGGAAAACAAAGAGATAATCCGCAGAGAACAATGGGGCTCTGCCTCTCCTGGATAATGTGGTTTCACTTAGGCACGGAGGTTTAAGGACACAAAAATCAACCAATACCGGTTAACCAAACCAAAAAGAAAACACTTTTATTATTAAAACAAAACCACTGTTGCAAGCATAGTAGATGACTGGATGTTAAAAGCCATAAATTGAAACAGACTCAGGGATTCTCCCTGGGCTGAAATTCTTAGTTACAAAAGTGATAGAGATGCAGCCATGTTAGTCTGGTGTAGCTGAAACAAAAGACAGAACTACGTAGCACTTTAAAGACTAACAAGATGGTTTATTAGGTGATGAGCTTTCATGGGCCATCTGAGGAAGTGAGTCTGGCCCACGAAAGCTCATCACCTAATAAACCATCTTGTTAGTCTTTAAAGTGCTACATAGTTCTGTCTTTTGTTTTAGTTACAAAAGAGAAGAGAAAAAAACAATTAACCAGCTCAGACATGGTTTCCAAACCCCCAAACAAGGAAAACAATAAAACTTTTCCCTATTTACACATTTTAATGAATTCAAGGAATCTGTTCCTGGGAGAGTCCGTCTCTCCTGCTACCTGGGGAAAAACTGGTGCCGCTCCAAAACAAAGAAGAAAAAAAGTCTCTCATTTGAAATTCCTTAGCTGCACTTCATTGGCTGAATGCCCAAAGCCCCCTCCCTGAGGTGCATCTCCACGGTTTGCTCAACCCTTTCCTCACTCTCCAGGTAAGTCAGACTCTCCTTTGCAGCTCCTATTCATGACAGCATCAGAAGTAAAGTCCACCAGTATACTTCTACCATGATCTCTGGGGACCACCGGATAGAGGTCACTTCGTTTTCCAGGGACCACACGATCTTTGATGAACAAAAGATGCCACTTACAATGGGAGGTGTGATTTTTTTAACCTTTTTGTTCTTATCTATTCAGCAGGACCTGAACTGTGGACACCCTCTTCCCCCCACCCACTCCCCTTGCAATTCATTAAACATCAGCCACCCAGCAACAGTAAAACAACACCATAATAATTGCTACCCCACAAGCTGCAGCTCCTGGAAATAAAATACAGCAAGCCAGCTATGTAGGGATTATGTGAGTAATTGCCAGTCAGCTAATTGGTGTACCCAGCTTCCCAAAACTCAGTGCAAAATCATTTGTCCTCTTTGAAAAAAAATGTGTCTACAAAGGAGCTGGTCTACAGCAGCATGGTAACGTGGCATAATGTTCATCTCAAGAGATGTCATTCCCGATTGGCCAGAGTTCAAGGCAGAGTGAAGATGCCTGCTTTGTGTTTTGGGAAGAGTTCAGGGAAAAGTGTCTTCATCTTTCTCCTCTTCCCGTCACCATCCCAGTACAACTGGACTTTCTCCTCCCCCCGTACCCATGTAAATCAGGAGTCGCTCCACTGAGGTTGAGGGCACGACCCCTGATGTGCAAGTGGTGTGTGTGAGGAGTGTTTCAGGTTTCTAGATCTCCACGTTTTAGATCCCAGGAGTCTGGACTGGAACTGGACGGTCCAGCCTGAAGATGACACTGCACACAGTGCTGCGGCTCTAGCAACAAGCCAACAGCAACAAGCCGCAGGCTGGTATTGTACTCTCTCCGGCTATGTTACACTACAGAGCTTTTTCGGAAAAACAGCCGTTTTTCTGAAAAAAATTCACTTACACCCACACTGCAATTGTGTTCTTTTGAAAGAAAATGGAAAGAACAGAGGGCCTTTTCTGACATTAATAATAATCATTCTATGAGGAAGAAGCCTTTTTCTGAAAGAGCGCTTTCAGAAAAAGGCGGGTGTGGATGGGGCGGAAGGAGCTCTTTCGCAAGAAAAGGTAAGAGGAAAAAGCACAGGTGCCCTGGTGGCCACCCCATCCATAGTAATCACAGCTGAAATGTGAGAGAGCGTCCAATCAGTGTGGACACTATCTGTCGAAAAAGCGGATCGTTTTTTCGATGCGCTTTGGCAGTGTGGATGCTTTCTTTCGGAAGAGGTTTTTTCGGAAGATCTCTTCCGGCAAAGCTTCTTCCGAAAGAAGCCTGCAGTCTAGACGTAGCCTCCAGCACTACATCTGGGCTGATGCACTGGAAAGGAGGAACTGAAGGTCGTGCTCTCCCCTGCCTTCTCACCTGCATGGGATGAGACAGATGCTGCCAGTTGTGTGGGCAATATCCTACGAAGGCTGTTTCTTTACCGCTCTGACTCCTGTGCACAAGGGCCAGCAAGAGCTTTCAGGATGGAACCCAAAGCTGCTCTCCTATTGCAGTGGCAGATTTCATTTTCTAAACAGCATTTCCATTTCATTGCCTCCCATAATTACTCTTCCCTGCTGCAAGGCATTTCAGCCACAGACCTAGGACAAAATGACACAGCGCTGATCTCATATGTATTTGTTTGCCTTGGGATAACACATTCCTCAATAATAACCAGAGACCCTTCGACTAACTGATGAAATTCTTTAGATCTGCAGCGAAGGCCTAAAAATGAGCCATAGGATTAAGCAGGGGAGGGGAGCGGGTGAGGGTTTTAACCACAGGGGAGAGGAAGGTTTATTTTATTACCATCCTGACAATTGTTGTGTTTTTTTAAGCTGGTGCATACGTAATTTGGCATCAAAACTGAATTCAGAGGGATGTTAATCTGCTCTTATCATCCATTCCTCTAATCAAATCATTTCTTATGAATGCACACATTAAACAGTCCTGAAAGGTCGCCCGGATTGAATAGGAAGAACTCGGAAAATGGAATTTCACCCAGGGAAATACAACCCCAAAGGGTTCCTGGCATAGGGCCTGTCCTTACAAATTGCCAAAGCCTCCCCACAGTGCTGTGAACCCTAGATTGTAGCATGAGTCTCATGCTATTTGAAAGTTTTGTGAGCAGTGTAATATCTTCTAAGTGAGAATCTCAGCCTTCCAAGAAAGAAAAGGAAGATAGACAGACCTGCTTGCCTGTCTTATCTACCTCAGGGTTGCAAAGAAAGGCTTGGAAGTGTGAACGCGAAAGTCTCAAAAACCAGAAAGCAAACAAAATCCTGCTCCCAAATGATCACCCGTTAAAAAATCTGATGACTTGTTAAGCCAATGCCATGATTTTTTTGAACATTAGTGATTTGCCCTCGACTCCCATTAACAAGTCTGAGCTCTGGTGTAACATCCTGCAGCCATGGTTCAAAGCACTCCTTATCTCATTAGCCACGTTTCCTAGCTGGGCAGAGGTGAAGGGACATGCCCCAGGTCACAGAGAAAGTCAGTGGCAGAGCCAAGAATTAACCATAGACCCTCCCCCCCACCCCCCGATTCCCAATGTCTTGCCTGAACCACCAGACCACTAGGGTTGACAGGTGTCCAGTATTGACCCAGACAGTCCTATATTTTCACCTCCTGTCCAGTACAAATATTCAGAAAATACCGGACACCTAAAATGTCCAGTATTTTCTGATTTTTTTCCCGGCCAGGAGATGAAAATCTCAGGTGCTTACCTGGTTCCGCAAGGGAGCTGTCCATCCCGGAGCAGGGAGACACGATAACGGTATTTTTGGTTAAACCGTCTGGCAACCCTACAGACCACATTGTTTCCCATTGAATTTTGTGCTGAGGGAATTTCACCTCCCCTGATAAGATCCTGATACAACACGCATGTCATGACACTTGGGAATCATTTGCCAAAAAGAACAGGTGTTTTCAAACAGGAGAAAACAAGACAGTGCTTGGATTATTATATACAACGTGCTGGGGGAAAAGTGCACAAGAAAGTAGGAGTGAGTTTTCACGTGAAAGAGTGGATATTATCCTATGGATGGCTGAGACCTAGCTTTCTTCTCAATGCATGTTGCTTGGCAATCGGGACTGGGGTGTATATTCCCCACATTGCAGCAGGGTGAGAAAAGCAATGGAGGCTCAAATTTCATTTTCAAGTCAGGCGCCAAAGCTAAGGTAAATGGAGTAACCCGGCTCCAGCAGAGAAGGAAAATAAATAAATAAAATAATTCCAGCTCGGGAGAGTGTATTGATCCATGGTAATTGCTGGTTTTCCCACACTGAGTAGCCACCAGACCTCAACTCTGTTGACTAACACAGTACAGAATTCCCAGTGGAGACGTGGAAAAATTTCCTTCCATTAAATATTAAGTACATTCTTTAGAAAAGAAACGTTTATTTACTGGGGGAAGCAAGTCAGCTAAACTGGTTGGATTAATCCGGAGATTTAAAACCGAGATGTGACAGAGGTTACAGGTGCAAAAGATTATTCTGCTCAGAGACCCGATGCCTCAAAACTATGTTGATTGGATGGGCAGAGGTGAAAGGGTGCCCAAGGACACAGAGTAAGTCAGTGGCAGAGCCAAGAATTAAACATAGACCCCTCCCCTCCCCCCCGATTCCCAGTGTCTTCCCCGAACCACCAAACCAGGGATAATCTTAGAATGGGGCTGAAGCTTTACAGGTCAGATGTGTGAGCTGATGAGGAAGAGAATGGACCTTTCTTTTCTCTCTGTGTAGCGACCGTATCCAAACACAGAATTGCAGTAAATCCAATCCAAGCATTCTGAGATTTCAGCACAGCAAACAGAGCCCCTATATGATCACTATTAATTATTACTCTTATTACATGAATTTCTACAGCATCAATCTCCATACTATCTGAGAACTGCAACATAAATTCTGTGTTAAATTAGCATAAATTACCTAAATTAACATAACATACCATATGTGACATGTATTAATGTAACATATCGTGGCATAAATTACAATAATTCAACATTGACTTTCCTGACTTGGTGCGACTGTAAATCTTCTTTAAGAACTAGGATTAAAGCAAGAAGCATTAAAAAGTGGATTCATTTTACAAAGAACAGTGGGAATGCAATGTCTTGCAACACCGTTAATTTAGCAAAGGCTTTTATTTAATTTGCCACTTAGTAATAATAGTGTTGCTTTGCATTTACATTAGCACTTTTCCTCCAAGGCGCCTGCAGCACTTTACAAATATTAATTCATTTGCAGGTAAGTATGAACATTCCCATTCTTTATCCACAGGGAAATTGAGGCCACATGAAATTAAGTGACTTGCCCAAGTCAGTGGTTGATCCAGAACCGTAACCCAGGAGATCTGACGTCTAGCTCTCAGGCCTAATCAGCAGTTAATGGACAGCTCCTGTCAATGGTTATGCGCCTTCCAACCTGCCCCCACCCCAAAGTGATCCTAAATTCAGAGTATAAAGATTCCATGCAGTTGAACTTGTGTTGGTATCGGGGGGTGAAAGGTTAGGAGGTGGGTGTCGGAGCCCATTTTCCCAGTTAAATCCCCTCACATGCCATGAAAACACAATGCTTAATACAAATACCATGAGAACTTACAACACAGGTTGGTCCTCCTGGGCCTGGCACCCTGGGGACCTGACTGGTCCCGAATGAGGGGATTTGCCGGACCAACAGTGGTCTCTTGCCATTGGCCTCCCAGGCCGCTGCCCCTCCCTGCTGTTGCTGGCCCATGCCTGGCCCTGCTGTCCCCAAGCTCGGGCTCCCCCTGCTGCCAGACGAGTTGGGGCTCCCTGGGTCTGGAGCTTCCTGGTTGCTGCCGGGGCTGGAGTGCTCTGGCTGCTGCTGAGTGCACAGCTCTGCAGCCAGAGGCCACTGCTGGGTCTGGAGCTCCCTGCCATGCTGCTTCTCCCCCTTCCCCCTCCATGGGGCTCTCGGCCAAGTCCTGCCCCTGGTTCCCCCCCCATTGCACTCCCAGCCCTGCTGCCAGACCTCCCTGTCCCTGGGCTCTGTAGTCCATGAATATCCGAGCTCCAGCTGGAACACGCATGTTGCCAAGTTCTGGTTCAGGGAGGCACAGCCTGTACTTTTCTCTCTCCTGAGAACAAATCTGCTTTGATGGAGCAAGACAGTGTTACTCAGGTAATAATTTCAGGCCTGACTCTACCCCCACTGAAGCAAAATTCCCTGCTGCTTGTTCACTGAACGAGGATGGAATCACGTTAGGAGCCCAGCCCCACACGGTTCTGAATTGCCTGCGATGGATGCTGATGAAATGAAGGAATGGGGCATTGTTGCAGAATCAGACCCAGAGCCAGGAGAGAACCAGATGGTCTGAGAGAGGCGGGTGCCAAACCCAGCGTGTCACCTTTTCCTTATTCTCCAGCGGGCCACACCTTGCTCAGCGCATCAAAGAAACCCTCGTGCCCCCACCTTTCACTGCTTTGTTGCTGTTCCTGCACCCCTTTAATGGGAAGCAAAATAACGGGAATCTCATCTGCATGTAAACCACGTTGCTCCTGCTAATTCCGGAAATCCATAGTATTTAACTCCTCAGTGGCGGGGAGGGAGGGAGGGAGAGACACAAGACTTTGCCCTTGAAGAATGCAGTGGCAAGTGTATTAGTCATAGAAAATCCATTACTCAAAATGATGAATGCCCTTTCCAGAATAAACTCAGGAGCATGCTGGAGCCCTATAAGGACACTAATTTCCATGACCAATACAAAGATTACTGAATAGATGCTGCAGCCTGCCTGGCCATGGGAGAACGGCCCTTCTAAGGCTGTCTCTATCCCTTATCAGTCATGTAGGGAAGTGGAGCTCTCAGATTGCATTTGCTCTCTCCTGATATGCCCCATAGGCCAGTGCTGAAGCACCAAGTCTAGACAGTTTATTCTTTCTATTTTTCCCACCCACAGAGTCACTTTATTAACAAAGGGGGCTGCTAAAGGACTTGGGTTCTTCCATCAAGATCCATGTCATCTGTGGTTACTCTCACAGGGGTAAACCTCTGCTTATTTTCCTTCCCTCATATGGCTGCCATTCCAAGCCCCTAATCTAAACTTTGCCCTTTTCTAAACTTTTCCCAATGCCAAGATATTTTTTGGGGGATGAGACGACCACAGCTGCATGAAGTCTTCAAGATGTGGGCGTGCCACGGTTTTATACAGAGGCAATAAGATGTCCCCTGTCTTATTCTCTATCCCCTTTCTAATGATTCCTAACATTCTGTTTGCTTTATTGACTGCTGCTGCCCACTGAGGCTATGTCTACACTGCAGGCTTCTTGCGCAAGAACTTTTTGCGGAAGAGATCTTCTGCAAAAAGTTCTTGCACAAGAGCATGTCCACGGTGCAATGTGCTTTTGTGCAAGAGAGCGTCCACACTGCCATGGACACTCTTGTGCAAGAAAGCTTTGATGACCATTCACAGAACGGCCATCAGAGCACCTGTGGTTTTGCCGATAGGGGTTTCTTGCGCAAGAAACCCCTGTTGTCTGTCCACATGCCTTTTTGCGGAAGAGCTCTTGCACAAAAAGGCTTATTCCTCATAGAAAGAGGAATAACTCTTGTGCAGAAAGCCCTGTCTTCTGATGATCTACTGTACTTTTTCATGTGCAAAAACGCACTTGTAGTGTGAACACGCCTCGAGTTTTTGCGCAAAAATGGCCGGTTTTGCACAAAAACTCTGCAGTGTAGACGTAGCCTGAGAGGATGTTTTCAGAGAACTCTCCACAATGACTCCAAGATCTCTCTCTTGAGGGTAACAGCTAAATTAGACCCCATCATTTTGTACATACTGTTGGGATTATATTTTCCACTATGCATAACTTTGCATTTATCAACATTAAAGTCATGTGCCATTTTGTTGCCCCGTTACCTAGTTTTGTGAGATCCCTTTGACTCTCTTTGCAGTCTGCTTTGAGCTTAACTATCTTGAGCAGTTTAGTATCATCTGCAAATGTTGCCACCTCACTGTTTGTCCCTTTCTCCAGATCATTTATGAACATGTTGAATAGGACTGGTCTTAGTATGGACCCCTGGAGGACACCACTAATTACCTCTCTCAATTCTGAAAACTGACCATTTATTCCAACCCTTTGTTTCCTATCTTTTAACCAGTTATCAATCCATGACTGGACCACACCCCTCATCCCATGACAGCTTCTTTTGCATACGAGCCTTTGGTGAGGGACCCAAAGGCTTTCTGGAAATCTAAAAACTCTATATCCACTGGATCCCCCTTGTCCACATGTTTGTTGACCCCCCTCAAAGAACTCTAATAGATTAGTAAGGCATGATTTCCCTTTACAGAAGCCATGTTGACTTTTCTCCAACAAATTATGTTCATCTATGTGTCTGACAATTCTGGTCTTTACTATAGTTTCAGCCAATTTGCTGGTACTGATGTTATACTTGCCAGCCTGTAATTGCCAGGATCACCTCTAGAGGCCTTTTTAAAAATTGGTGTCACGTTAGCTACCTTCCAGTCATTAGGTACAGAATCCGATTTAAAGGATAGGTTGCAAACCACAGTTAGCAGTTCCGCAATTTCACACCTGAGTTCTTTCAGATCTCTTGGGTGAATGCCATCTGGTCTCGGTGACTTGTTACTGTTAAGTTTATTAATTTGTTCCAAAATCTCCTCTAATGTGATCTGGGACAGTTCCCCAGTTTTGTTACCTAAAAAGAATGGCTCAGGTTTGGGAATCTTCCTAACATTCTCAGCTATGAAGACCAAAGCAAAGAATTCATTTAAATTCTCTGCAATGATCTTATCATCCTTGAGTGCTCCTTTAGCATCTCAATCGTCCAGGGACCCAACTGATTGTTTAGCTGGCTTCCTGCTTCTCATGTACTTAAACATTTTTGCTATTACTGTTTGGCTAGCTGTTCTTCAAATTCCTTTTTGGCCTTCCTGATCATATTTTTACATGTCATTTGATGGACTTTCTGCTCCTTTCTATTTTCCTCACTAGGATTTCACTGCCACTTTTTAATGATCTCTTTTTATTTGTTATTATTACAGCTTCTTTTACTTGGTTGTTAAGCCACAGTGGCACTTTTTTGGTTCTACTACTATATATATTTTTTGGATTTGGGGTATGCATTTAAGTTAAGCCTCAATTATCGTGTCTTTGAAAAGTTTCCATGCATCTTTCAGGGATTTTACTTTTGGCACTGTACCTTTAATTTCTGTTTAACTAACCTCCTCCTTTTTGTGTAGTTCCCTTTTCTGAAATTAAATGCCATAGTGATGGGCTGCTGAGGTGTTTTTCCTGCCAAGAGGATGTTCAATTTAAATATATTATGGTCACTATTTCCAAGCGGTCCAGCTATATTCACCTCTTGGACCAGATCCTGTGCTCCATTTAGGACTAAATCAAGAAACACCTCTCCCCATGTGGGTTCCAGAACCAGCTGCTCCAAGAAGCAGTCATTTAAGGTGTCAAGAAACTTTATCTCTGCATCCCATCCTGAGGTAACATGTACCCAGTCAATACGGGGATAGTTGAAATTCCCTGTTATTATTGGAGCTTCAGGGGATAGCCGAGTTAGTCTATTACAGAGAAAAAAAACCCAGTGGTCTGGTAGCACTTTATAGACTAACAAAACATGTAGATGGTATATTGAGCTTTTGTGGGCACAGCCCACTTCTTCAGATGACTGGAGTTATTATTGAGTTTTTTTTATTTTGATAGCCTCTTTAATCACCCTTAGCATTTTACAGTCACAATCACTGCCCTGGTGAGGTGATCAGTAATATATCCCTGCTGTTATATTCATATTATTGCAGCATGGAATTACTATCCATAAAGATTCTATGGAACAGTTTGGTTCATTTACAACTTTTTCTTCATTTGATTCTACACTTTCTTTCACGTATAGTGCCACTCCCCCATCTGCATGACCTGTTCTGTCCTTCCAATGTATTTTGTAACCTGGCATTACTGTATCCCATTGATTTTTCTCATTCCACCAAGTTTCTGTGATGCCTATTGCATCAATATCCTCCTTTAATACGAGGCACTCTTGTTCACCCATATCATTATTTAGACTTCTAAAATTTGTACATAAGCACTTTAAAAACTTGTCACTATTTAGCTGTCTGCCATTACATGATGTGATTGAATGGCGCTGTTTTTCATGTGACTGTTTCTTATCAGATCTTGCCCATATTTGATCATCTTCCATTTTGTCCTCTGTGCTAAGACATAGAGAATCTCTATTAATAGATCGTCCCCTAAGGGATGTCTCTGTCTGATCCATGTGCTCCTCTGCACCTGTTGGCTTTCCCCCATCCCTTAGTTTAAAAACCTTTTTAATTTTAAGTGCAAGCAATCTGGTTCCATTTTGGTTTAGGTGGAGCCCATCCTTCCTGTATAGGCTTCCCCCTTTCCCAAAAGTTTTCCAAGTTCCTAATAAAGGCAAACCCCTCCTCCCTACACCATCATCTCATCCATGCATTGAGACCCTGCAGATCTGTGTGTTTATCTGGCCCTGCATGTGGAACTGGAAACATTTCAGAGAACACTATCATTGAGGTCCTGGATTTCAGTCTCTTTCCTAGCAGCCTCCAGGACCTCTCTCCTTTCCTTCCCTATGTCATTGGTACCTACATGTACCACGACCACAGGCTCCTCCCCAGCACTACACATAAATCTATCTTGATGTTTTGAGCAATCCGCAACCTTTGCACCAGGCAGGCAAGTCACCAGACGGTTCTCCTGGTCATCGCAAACCCAGCTGTCTTTATTCCCAAGGAGCAAATCCCTCACTACGAACACCCTGGGGTTCCCTTCCCCGAAGAAGTATCCTTGGTGCGAGAGGATATCACAACATCATCTGGAAGGAGGGTCCCAATTATGAGGGTCCCTCTGCTCCAGCTGGATGTTCTTCTTCCTAAGTCTTCCACCTTCCTCAACAGCACGGAGGCTGTCTTGGGCCTGTTCTGCTGTGGTTCGGAAAGTCTCATCTGTGTACCTTTCTGGCTCCCTTAGCTCCTCCAATTCAGCCACATTGGCCTCCAAAGTCCATACGTGGTCTCTGAGGGGCAGTAGTTCCTTGCACTGAATGCACACATACACCACTTATCCATAAGGGGCAATATATAGGGTGCAATGAACTGAATAACTCCCATTTTGCTGCTGGGCTTCTACCTAAATTCTTTTTTTATTCCTGGAACTAATTAGTTTTTAGATAATGTTTTTAAACAGGTGGTTTTAGTTTTAGTTTAATTTAAAGAAGTGTAAAGAATGCCAAGTGTATCTAGCACCCTTCTTACTCCCCCTCTAAACTCCCTCGCTACATTCCCCTGTTAGCTGCTCCTGTTCATTAGCTCTTCTGGTCCCTCCCACTAAGCAATGCAGTTACCATCTGAGTGGTGCATCACGGATGTCACTGAACGCTGGGTGCATTATGGGAGATGTAGTCTGGCTCATAGGGGAGTATGGCAGCACCATACTACAACTCTCAGAGGCAATGTGCCAATGTGAGAAAATGCTCTTTGATATTGAACTGAGGATGCAAGTTTTCAGGATGATTCAATAAACTGAAATGAAACCCTTCAATTTCGGAATGGTCAAGATGCTTCATTTCGATCGACAACTTTGAAAAGAAATGTTGACATTTCCTAATCAAAACTGTTTTCGAATTTCCATTTTGTAGAAAATCTCAACTTTCCATCCTGATTTGGGACAGAAACAATTGTAGATATTCCCCATGGGATAGACATCCCACATTTTTGCTCAGCTCTAGTTAGCATATGCTTGTCGTTAACCCCATGTGAAAGACGTGAAGGAGGAGATGGATTAGTAATATTTTCATGCCTCTCATATGAAAGCTGGAAGACTTGAACATAAATTTCAGCTGCTTTTTCACCTTTGGGCTATTTGATGGGTACAAGCTTATTTTCCAGGGGAATTTACTGTGTTTCTTTGGTTGAGGAAAAGGTTTAAAATGAAACAGACTTGAGCTAGAGCTAGAACATGAAACCCTGTAGTGACACATAAATTTGAAACAATGCAGAACTCCGCAGAAGGAGTCATTATAAAGCTGGAAAGGGTAACATAAAACATCAGAATTGTTCATCAGTCCCAGACCAAGCGTCTACTGGCGCCTTTTATCTTGCAAATAAGATGTCAAATCTCAAGCAGCTTAATTCAATCTCTACTTCCTCAATTTGGTGAGCAATATATAATGATTTGCTCTTAAATATCCTACATTCACAAATGTATACATTTATTGGCTTCATTTTAAAACAACGCCTCTGTCTTTTTATGTCAGCAGGAGAGATAGCAGAGCTTTTCGATGAAGAGTTTTACTATAAAAGGTGCTAATAAAGAAATCAATCTAATGTTATGGCTCATATTTAGAATTAATTGTGCTTTTTTTAAGCAATAGACAGAACCTAATAAAAGCAGGATCATCTGGAAAGTTATATCCTTTGATTTAAAAGCTGACGTGTGTCAAGGTAATCGGATTAAAAATGAATTGCTCTCTCTAATAGCTTCACGCTAACATCTATCTCATTGTCAGCTCTTCCCAAACAACAGAACAAAGACTCAATGTGAAATTAGCCCATTTCATTGTAAGCCTCTTCTCAATGGACTCGAAGACAAAATTCTCATGTTTTGCAATATAGTTTTAGAATTAAACATCAGCTGACTTTTTTATACTTATTCATAACCCAGAATGGATTCTTCATTTAACATTGAAAGATTGAGAAAAATGGATTCTTGGCATTTTCATTATTCATCTCCATCAACAAACAAAAACCTTCTCAATACTGACAAGTCGGTAACCCAAAGGTACATCCTCCCCTCATGTAAATTGCCACTGACACTGATAACAGTTTATAGCAGCTAAGGATATGCCCTTAGTCTATGAAGAAAATTAAGGCAGTACTGATATAGAATCCTCTTTCTCTACTACTCCACAATTGTTTATTTCACCCTCTTGCTGTGTCTTATCTTAACCTAAGGTCTGATCTTCAGTTTACAACTTAGATCGACTTCGTACATTGCTAACATCTATGAAGAATTCCATGTCATAGTCCAACCTGGGGTGTAGACATGGCTAGAATGACAGAAAGATTCTTCTGCTGACTTAGAGGACGTGTCTAGAACCGGCAGGATCGGCAGGGAAGTGATTGATCCAGTGGACATTGATTTATTGAGTCTAGAGATTGAACCTCTCTAATCCAGCAGCCTCAGGACATGACCGGAGCCGAACCAGAGAATTTGCTGAACCATGGGAGGTCAATGTTATCTAGCAGCATTGCCAACACTTCCACTGCTTCCTGGGCTCTTAGAAGACAATTAGGGGTCAATAAAAGCTAAATGACAGCACAGAACAGTGAAAACCAGGACTGGAGGCTATAAATAAACTTGATGGGTCTGTGGGAAACTTGGCCACATGCATGATAAGTGGACATCCAGCTAACTAACATCATCCTGGACAACGGATGTTTCGAAACCAGAGAGTTCTGGAGTAGAGAGGTTCAATCTGTAGTATATAGAGGTGATAAATTGACCTCCGATGTCTCTCCCGTCAATTCAGGTTCTCCACCAGAATGAGAAGAGCAAGGGAAACTGACAGGAAAGCATCACATTGTTGGGTAGATCTAAGTACATCAATTTAGATCTAGAAGACACATCGTTAAGTAGATCTAAGTATGTCAGCTATGTTAGTCATGTAGTTAAAGTTGCGTAACTTTGGTCAATCTCCCTCCCCTCGCCCCCGTGGTGTGGACCAGCCCTTAGTTTTCAAATCTGGGAGAGGGAGATTAACTACAGCTATGGAATAATCCCCTCTGTCAATGTGGGAAGCATTTACACTACAGTGCAAAAGCAGCACAGCTGAATCTCCATAGCTGGGCTGCTGTAGTGTAGACATACAGAGATGCTCATTCTGCGCATTGTTCAGTGAGAATGCAGCTTTTAACCACAAGGGGCAACTTAGGAACCCTGGACCTATGAGGGTATGTCTACACTACAGAGGTTTTTTTCAGAAAAACTTCACTTACGTCCACACTGCAATCACGTTCTTCCGAAAGAAAATCGAAAGAACAGAGGGGTTTTTCCGACACTGGTAATCCTCATTCTACGAGGAAGAAGCCTTTTTCTGAAAGAGCTCTTTCGGAAAAAGGCGTGTGTGGATGGGGAAGAGGGAGTTCTTTCAAAAGAAGAGGAAAGAGGAAAAAAACACAGGTGTCTTGGTGGCCACTCCGTCCATAGTAATCACAGCTGAAATGCAAGATAGCATCCAATCAGTGTGGACGCTATGTGTTGAACAAGCAGATCACTTTTTGATGCTTTCTTGCAGTGTGGACGCTCTCTTTTGGAAGAAGTTTTTCCCGAAGATCTCTCCTGGAAAAGCTTCTTCCGAAAGAAGCCTGCTGTCTAGACAAAGCCAGACTGTAAGTTTTGTGGGGGAAGGAAATCTTACTATATATTTCTGTCCTGCCAAGTAGAAAGGGGCTCTCCAGTCTGGAGCCTTGAGTAGCAATTGTAACGCAAATCAGAGTCAGATTGAACACTTAGCTAGTGCTCTTTACTCTAGTAGCTCAAAGCACTTTTCAAAGATGGGCCAACATCATTTCTCCTGTTTTGAAGATGGGGAAATGAGACTCCAAGAGGGTAAGTAATCGGCCCCAGGTTGCAGAGCAATTTGGGAACAGAGTGAGATCTCTTAACTCCCATTCTGTTGCTTGATCCACCAGAATATGCTCCTATTTAGACACTCAGCTTATGTTTCTGCCTAGTGTGTGTGAGCTATTTTGAACCACACAACTGCTGCTGCTGTTTTCCCTCTATATCCACAACTGTCAACGGTGCTAGGTGCATGAAAGCTTTTTCTCTCTTTTTTTTAATGTTTGTCCAAGTTGCAGAGTTTTCCACGGCCAGCGAGGCATAAAAGGACAACCAGTCTTTGAGAATCTGTTTTATATATTCTAAAAAACTGTTTGTTTTCTGTGGCTTCACAACACAGCTCGTGCTGCTAGGCTCCCATCCAAATTGTTTTCCTGCAAAGGTTATTTTCCTGACTCCTTGGCACAGAAGCATAGCAGAGGCTGTCATGGGTGATTTTCCTGAGGCAAACACCTGGGGAAGACTTTTTTCTTCCCTGAGTGGGCACAGCTATAGGCATGTCACGGAGACAGCTGTATTCAGTATGTGGGGGATATGTTGTGGTGATTCCTGAAGACAAAAGCATACTGATCACTCTGGGTTTGTCTCCACTTACCAGGAGATCGACGCTGCAGAGATCGATCTCCCGGGGTTTGATTTAGTGGGTCTCGTAAGCACCAGCTAAATCGACTGCTGATTGCACCGCCATCGATACCAATACTCTACCGTAGGGGTGGGGAACCTCAAGCCCGGGGCTGGATGCAGCCCCCCCACTTGCCTGGGTCCAGCCCCCAAAGCTCAGCATTGGGGAGCCCGTGCTGGTGCTCCAGTCCCCTCCCAGGGCTGGAGCACACAAAACCTATTTGTCTGGTCCCCCCTAAGTTCTGGTATGCCAGGGGAATATAGGGAGTGTCTTTCTCCTTCTCAGTCAGGGGCTTCTCACTTGTGTGCAACCCCCGACTGATTTTTTTTTGTGGGTCAGTGGCCCCTGACCCAAAAAAGTTTCCCCACCCCTGCTCTACCCAGTCATGAGGAGTAAGGGCAGTCGATGGAAGAGTTTCTTCCATCGCCCTCCAACAGTGGAGATGCTGCAGTAAGTCAAGCTAAGGTATGTCGACTCCATCTACACTGTTCATGTAGCTGGAGCCGTGTGCCTACATTGGACTTTCACCCATAATGTAGACCTAGCTTCACACTGTACAGGTTTCAATTTCTTGCTAAAGCACAAAATTTGATGCGGCCTTTCCCATTCTCCGGGTTTATGTAATTCTTTCTGAGAGTCTTCTTCACTCAGCGCACAGTCAACCTGTGGAACTCCTTGCCAGAGGATGCGGTGAAGGCTAGAATTAGAAGGTTAAAACAGGGTTAAAAAAAGAGCTAGATAGATTCGTGGAGGTTAGATCCATCAATGGCTATTAGTCAGGATGCATAGGAATGGTGTCCCTAGCCTCTGTTTCTCTGGAAGTGGGTGACAGGGGAGGGATCATGTGAGGATTACCTGTTGTGATCCCTCCCTCTGGGGCATCTGGCATTGGCCACTGTCGGCAGACAGGATACTGGGCTAGATGGACCCTTTGTCTGACCCAGTATGGCCGTTCTTATGTTCTTATGTTCAAGTATTCTCCCTACTCCAAATAAATTCTTGGGTATCTCTATTTTAAGTTGCAGGTATGAGCAACCCAACAATAACAAACCTATGTGCTGATAATCTCCTCTACAATAACATTTGTTAGCACAACACACATGCAGAATCCTCGAATCACCACGCACTCCTCCAGGAATCACAAGCACCCCGACCACAACAAACTAGAGCTGAACACGGTAACAAAAATTCTTAGGTCAGGCGCTGAAGTTGCAAGTTATTGACCTCAGCACACGAGCGATTGGGCCCAAGGTCAATGGGTGACATTATATCACCTGCGTTATACAGGACGTCAGACTAGATGCTCTAAAGGTCCCCTTTTGTGGCATCTGGATTTGGCCTGTGACGTAGTGGGAATGTTGTCCATTTTTGTCATCCATTGTGTTCACTCTGTTGTTGCATTCACTGGTTGCGTGGTTGTGCTGTATGCAGTTCCTAGTGTCCGGGTGTTGCTCTGCAGTGACTCTGTGCGTGTGCGTGTGCATGTGCGTGTGCGTGTGTGTGTTTGTAGTGCCCAGCAGGGGATGGGCTTTCTGGGTGCAGACTCCTGAGGGGAGGCAGGTAGGGAATGGCCCGGGGCCAGCCTGTCACCTGAGCTCGATAGAGGATTCAGTCCTATCTCATAAAACTGGAAGGGACCTTGAAATGTCATCGAGTCCAGTCCCCTGCATTCATAGCAGGACCAAGGCAGGTGACCATTTGCCCACAGAATCTGAACAAAGGAGGAGGCAGGGCAACCTGAGAGCTGTGAGCAGTTGCTGGGTGTGTGAGTTGGTTTTTGGCTGGCTGAGAGAGAAGGGAGCCTAGCTGGCCTGGTCTTTCCCCAAGATGGATTGTACTGACTGCTCCTGGTTCCTGTAACAACAAGTCTGGGCCAGAGCCGACTTATCCATTAGGCACAGTAGGCACAGTGCCTAGGGCCCACAATACTTTTAGGGGCCCACAAAAATGTTTTAATTTCTTTTAAAATCAGAAGAAAAAAAAAAGAACTTTTAGGGTCGAAGAAAATGTTTTAATTTTTTTCTCACATCAGAAAAAAAATGAAACTTTTAGGGCCCATGAAAATCGATTACATTTTGCCTAGAACAGAAAAAAAAAAATAAAATGTTGAAGTATTTAAAGTTATATCAAAAATAATTTTTAATATTGATATTATTATGGAGGAAGGGGTCCACGAAGGCAAAAGTGCCTAGGGCCCACGAAAGTCATAATGCGGCCCTGGTGAACCCATAAACCTTCTGTTCTACCTGCTGGCTGAGAGTTACATGTGACTGTGGATGGAGGTGCAGGGCCCGGTGGCTCCCCCACACTCCGTGAGAGGCCCAAAACATTTGTTTCTGATTCCAGACCTCCCAGTGCTGTTCAGAGGTCGTGGGGATTTTTTTTGCTTTGGGGGAGAAAAGGAGGCTGGTCCATTTCCATGAAAAACCACTCTGGGTAAGTGGAGGAAGAGAAGCATGGTTAAGGAAACTGATTTCAATTTCCATCTTCTAAGGGGGTTCATTAATAAAGAGCAAGAAAAAAACCCTTCCTATTATGACAAATACCTTCAAGGTATAGCGTCCTTTTTTAACAAACATTAGATGCCTTATTAAATCTAAATTAAAGGCTCACTTAGGGCTGTTCATTGACAAAAGCATTTCCAAAAATAATGAGCTGGGCACCTCACTGGTGTATTACAGCGTGATCTTTGCTTCCCTGAGAGACAATCCCACACAATACATCAAGCTCCTGGTTGATGAATGGCTCTGATGAAGCGCTCTTGACCTTAGAAGACACATGAAAGGGATGATCAGCTAATGATGAAAGGCTCCAAAAAGGGATGCTTAATTTCGGAACGTAGCATGTAATTTTCAGGCCACCACTAAAGAATAGGCAGAGGGAGGAGGGGGTTTATGCCATCTTTTAACTATTCATCATGTAAGGATTGGGTTGAAGAGAATACACCCAGTTTCTAAAGCTGTGTCACAACATGACTCATTTCGCTCATTTCACCCTCCCAAGTGGGGGTGGTGCTAGGAGTCAGGTAAAACATGAAGGATTCGGACACCAAATCCTCACGCCTGCCATTGTCGCGGTCCCTAACGCCCCTCATTTTTCTCCAGTTTGAAGGCAATAAAAATAACAGGAAGAATGATTCCACCATCTGCTCCTGAATTGTTTTGTGATGCCTCCGTAGCTGTTTGCTTAATGAATTGTTCTACTCCCGCCTGGCCCTGCTTTCATATGAACCTGGGGCACATTAAGGGTTCTATGCCAAAACCTATGTTAGCATTTGCCCTGGAGCTGTGTGGATTTCAATAGTGCCTACAAGCCAACTGAGAACAGGGCCCCACTGTGGTAGGTGCTGTTCACACAGGGTACGTATAAACTACATGGCTCCGTCGACATAGCCATGTAGATTAGTTTACTCGAAAAAGGGAAATGAAGCGGCGATTTAAATAATCGCCGCTTCATTTAAATCAAAATGGCCACCGTGCTGTGCCGATCAGCTGTTTGTCGGCACAGCGTGGCAGTCTAGACGGGGATCTGCCGACCCCAGAACCCTTCGTCGGCAGATCCTGTAAGCCTCGTTTCCTGTAAGCCTGTAAACCCTCGAAGGGTTCTGGGGTTGGCAGATCCCTGTCTAGACTGCCACGCTGTGCCGACAAACAACTGATCGGCACAGCACGACGGCCATTTTGATTTAAATGAAGCGGCGATTATTTAAATTGCCGCTTCATTTCCCTTTGTCATCCTGCCTCATTTACATGGCTCCATCGACGGAGCCATGTAGTCTAGACACACCCATAAAGAGCATTCGTCACTCCCTGCTCAGGAGAGTTTACAGTCTAACGCAGTGGTCTCCAACCTTTTTACACCCAAGATCACTTTTTAAATGTCAGGGCAAGTCTAGATCTACCCCATCCCTTCCCCAAAACCCCACCCCTTCCTTGAGGCCCCCCCCTCTTGATTCCCCTGCTCTTCATCATTTGCTGTCATCAGACCTTACTCACTCTCACTGGGTTGAGACAGGAGGTGTGGGCTCTGGGGTGGAAATGAGGGGTTTGGGTGTGGGAAGGGGTGAGAGGTGCATGCTCGGGGAGGGAATTTAGGTGCAGGTGGAAGTGGAGAAGGGGATTTTGAAAAAACTGTGCTGTGTAGACGCACCCTAAGCTGCCACAGGACTACTAATTGTTTTTAAAGTTACAGATGAACATGGCAGCCCCTCTGAGACACTTTACATTTGAACATTCCCAGACACTGGGTGGTAAAGAACTTGCCCAAGGACACACAGAAATACAGTGGCATGGAAGAAGCTGTGCCCAGGTTTCCCCTGGTTTACTCCCCAATCAGACTTCCTCACCCAACTCTCAAAGGAAACCAGAGTGAATTTTCCCTTACCTGTTGACGCCTAGACGTAATGGTTCAATGTGAAGACACAGACCCTCACTCCAGGTGGATTTTTTGTTCATTTGGCACCAGCTAGTTAAGTGTAAACAAAGGAGCATTGCTGGAGCTCGTTAGAGTATGTCCACTCCGGGACATGTCATCCAGGTGCACAACACACATCTGGAATGAGTTTGCCTAACATTTTCATTAACCTTTTAGGACCTGTTACTTATAATGTAGTCAGAAGGGAAACAAACGACCAACATACCACCTGGATGTGCAGCCCTTGTTTCCAAGTCTCCACCCTGTGCGTGGGGGACACACTCACACTTCATAGCCCCAGCCCTAGACAGGGAACGACAGTTTATTTTAAGATCAGTTGCAATTTGCCATCCTCGCAACTGACATCTCTGGGAAAACAGCACTTCAGGGCTGACTTTACAGCAGAAGAAATGTGGCCAGGTTGCGTGGCAGACAATGATGTGGTCTCTGGAGACCTGTCCTGAATATAGTCTGTTTAGTACAGACCAGGGGTGGGCAACCTGCAGCCCACAGGTTGTGTGTGGCCCACAGGGGCTCCACATGCGGCCTGCAGATCCCCTGGCTCTCTGGTGCCTCTTGCACACAGGGACACTGGAGCTCCATACTTCCTACTCCTCAACCCTCTCTCCTAGCACTTTTGGAGAGAGCCAAGCACCTGACTGGTGCTCTCTCCCTGATCCTGCCCCTGCGTCCCAGAGTTGGAAAACCACAAATCAGCTGTTCACAGTGTTCCAGCTCTGGGAGGGAGTGGGAGGAGCAGATAAGTGCAGGGCTCCGGTGCCCCGGTGCCTGAGAGGTGCATGGCAGAAGGGACAGACAGGGCGTGCCACAGGGCCACGGGCTGCTGCGGGCCACTGAGGTGAAGGAGAGCCACTCACATGACCCACCCACCATTCCTGGTTGGCCATCCCTCCTCTAGACCATAGTATATGAAAGCTGTATCTTTACTGGACTTAATTCTGGTCTTGCACTGATATAACTCAGGAGTAGCTCTCAGTGAGCTCACAATCAGGCCCGTCATCTACAATGGGAACGTGTTTTACATACGGGACCAAAGGGAAGGATTCTAGCACCAGCCTCCCACCCAAATTTATCTAAAGGAAGGTGAGTCTCACATGAGAAATGGAAACCTGAAGTTGACCGATAGCACCTAATGCTTCCCTTCCGAGCTTCCGTTTCCCATTAAGCTCCTCTGCAGTCCTGTGAGTCTATGGCCTACAACAAACCTGTTCCTTGTTGCACGGAACGAATGACCCCACCTTGCAAAAGATTTATGTCCTCTCTCTCCAGGCAGTAACAAGCACTTCATCACCATATGCGAGAGGTGCAGAAAACCTCCCCCGACGCACAGCTCCCGTCCTGCCCCAGCAAGTGACCTTGGATGTTCAAGCGCGAGGCTCCCCTGCAATGATGACGATGATCGATGGCTTTCTAGCCCTCTTGGACCGTGCACCAACATCTGGTAGCAAGGAGGGGAAGGAAAAATTAAAACAAAGCGGAGGAGAATGCCATTGTGTTTCCTGTGTGGCAGTCTACATGGACACCGAGGATGCATCTACACAACAGCTGAAACTTGAAATAAGCTACGCAATTTGCGCTACGCAAATTGCGTAGCTTATTTTGAGTCTATTTCGAAATAAGCTATTTTTGTCATATGGCATAGTCATTTTGTCATTTGGCATGGTCTACACAGTGCCAGATTTTGAAATATAGCACTCTTTCAAGCCATTCCTTACTCCTCGTAGAATGAGGTTTACAGGGATGGCGAAATAGCGTGTCCGCTATATTTCGAAATAGTGGAAGCATTCCAAAGATGTGGGGTGGCTATTTTGGGATACCTCTTGTATCCCAAAATAACTTTGCTGTGTAGACGTACCCTGAAAGGCAGGTTCCAAATTAAAAAGCTTTTTGAAACTGGGAAACCGAGTTCGAATTTTTGTTTCCTCCACACACAGGCAGGCACTTCACATCTGCATTGATGGTTGACAGGCAGAAGCACCACTGCTGGGTAGATCTGGTTCCTCTGTTTCTGTCTACCAGGCTAGCGAGGCCCTTATCAACACCATCTTTATGTCAGCGGATTCTGTATCCTTGATTTGGTGTGGGGAAGATAGCAGTGGGCCCCGGCACATGCCGTAATCGGAATAAGAAAACCGTTCTCAAAGGAAAATGTGTTGGGGGCATCTAAGCACTCTCAGGCTGTGTCTAGACTACACCTCTCTGTCAACAGAGAGATGTAGATTAGGCATGTCAAAATTGCTAATGAAGCGGGGATTTAAATATCCCGCGCTTCATCAGCAGAAACATGGCCACCGCTTTTTTTTCCAAACGGAGCTTTTTCGAAACCCCCCCCCCCCACTCTCCCCCGGCAGTCTAGATATGGATCTTTTGAAAAATAAACCCTTTTCCGAAAGATCCTGTAAACCTAATTTTTAGAAAAGCTCCTTTCGGAAAAAAGCGGCGGCCATGTTTATGCTAATGAAGCGTGGGATATTGAAATCCACGCTTCATTAGCAATTTCGACATGCCTAATCTACATCTCTCTGTCGACAGAGAGGTGTAGTCTAGATGTACCCTCAGTATCTTTGCTCTTCGACAGGTGCCATTCAGGGGTGAGATGGGGAGTCTGGAGTTTGGAAGCTAATGTCCGGCAGGAGCGTTGTGCAGCTTTGTGTCTTTTACAAAGAAATGGAAGAAGCCACTGTGAGAAATTACCCCCTCTGGTGTATGAATCCTGAAAGCAGAGCCTGGATGGGGTTTATTCAGCCCTTCTGGAACCATCCAGAAGAATGCAGTGCAAGGCATGCGAAATAATGAGATGAGGGGAATTAAGTAAACATATCTGAAAAAAGCAGGGTGGCTCACAAATCACTGCCGGTAGATATGGGCCAACGACGTCCCAATCCAAATTCCTCCCAGTGTGTATTCAATGTCCAGGGTTAGCCAGGGCAGGAAGGGCTAGCCATGCTATTTAGATCCAACCTTTCCTAAGTTTCTGGGCGGGTGCGGATCTTGTGGTTTGGTTTGGCCCCAGCTCTATCTTTGAGCAAAGGATGGTTGTTTTTAAGGGACAGAAGATGCAGGTTCTTCTCTTAGCCATAATCATTTCAGGTGGGGTCAGAGACCCCAGTCATTAACCAGAGCAACACTGGGGTGCTTTTGAGGATTCACTGGCTGACAGGGATGATTAGAGCTCGGATAGGTCAGTCAGGCATTATGGAAGGTGCCTTCCCACAGTTCTGCCAATAGGCCCAAAGCACGATGTTCGAACAAGGCAGGAATTAAGGGATATAAGGCCCCTAACAAGAGTCCACTATGAATGTTTGGGGGCTGACTTTCAAAAGGGCTGTGCCCCTGCAGCGCCCACGGATGTCAGCTGGAATTCTGGGTATTCTACACCACTGAATAAGACCCTTGGTTCCACTGCTGAATCAATCATAGAATCATAGAATACTAGGACTGGAAGGGACCTCGAGAGGTCATCGAGTCCAGTCCCCTGCCCCCATGGCAGGACCAAATGCTGTCTAGACCATCCCTGATAGACATTTATCTATCAAGTAGGAAGTAGGAATCCATCCCTCTGCACTACCCCCTCTACCTTTGCTGCCAGACAGAATTAATCCATCTCCCCCTCCCATTCCACTTCACCCTCTACAAACAAGAGGATGGTTGAGCCTCCAAAGTCCAGCAGAGAAATGAGAAGTGTTACATTTAGCTTCTGGAGTCGATTTTAAACTGATTCCTTTAAAATGAACACATTTGTTTTGATTTAAGAGCAACTTATTTCAGTTTAGCCTGACTCTAAACTGATCCTTAGGCCATGTCTTTACTCCTAGGAAGATCAACACTGCCACAATTGATCTTCCAGAATTTGATTGAGTGGGTCTAGTAAAGGGGGAAGGTAGAATTAAGATATGCAATTCCAGCTACATTAATTACATAGCTGGAGTCAATGTACCTTAATTCGAGTTTCCCCGCTGTCCCCACAGCAGGAGGAGGATGGGAGCAAATGCTTCCATGGGCTTCCCTTACTTCTTATAGGGCCAGGAGTACTAATTGCTAACAGGGGCACCCTCTGAGTTCAATTTAGTGGGTCCTTACTAGACCTGCTAAATCAAACTCTGGAAGATTGATCGTGGCTGCATCAATCTTTCCTGGAGTAAAGACATGCCCTAAGGCAGTGGTTCTTATTCTCTTTGGCACTGTTACCCCTTAAGCAATAAACCAAAATTATCCCTCCTCCTTTTTTAAATGGCAATAGACAAAAAGAAAATTACAATTAATCATTTTATTGTATTTTGTTTTCTCATACATTATGTTGAACAAAATTGAACACCTATTGTATTTTAAACTTATTACCCCCTGAAATATGCCAAATTACCCCTCGAGGGGTAATTACCCCCAGGTTAAGAATCACTGCCTTAAGGGAAGCTGATTGGCCTCCCGCTGTGGGGATGGCAAGGAAACTTGAGTTAAGGCATGTCAACTCCAGCTATGTAATTAGCGTAGCTGGAGTTGTGTATCTTAATTTGACCTTCCCCTTTAGTGAAGACCTGGCCTTAATTGACTTAAGCGAAACCAAAATCAGACTAGTTTAAAACAAAAGCATCTGCATTGAGATTTGCACCGGGCTCACCTTTAGTTAAACAGTTACAACTTTCCGGAAAAGACGGAGCATATGCTCCAGTTCCTTCCCAATCCCTGTACTTAAATAGTTTTTATGCTGACACACAAGAATGGCTTCCCTTACTTGACACTTTCTCTGCTATAGTATTTAACCACCTCACTTAACTGCTGACAGATTCAACATTTGAATCATACCTCTTAGGTAGGAAGCTAAGCTCGCTTTTCTTCTTTATAGTGCTTTCATGGGCTGGGATACTTAATCTGCTTTTCTGGGGAATCAAGTATTTTGTTCCCGGAGGTGATTCATGTGATTAACTAGTTGAAATTTTCATATTACAACTCGCTCAGCTGATGTCTAATGGGTTTCTGGAGAAAGGATCCTCGGCCTTACAGAGCGGGTTTCATTCTGATTTTATTAAATCTTTTTCCAGCTAGTGACTCATCTTTATTCTGTGGCCTGTGTCAGTGCGTGATGCTCCCCTGCTATTGGATGCGAATGCCATCACATACTCGGGACTTAGGCACTGGCTGCTTTCACTCAGAGCAGGAGCGATGCCTCTGAAGTCTTTTGGGCCAGGTTACGCTATGCTCCCCAGATGCTATTCTATCAGCATAAAGGGAACTTAAAGCATCTAAAACCTCTTTACACCATCTAGGTACTAGAGCATAAATGAGATTTAAGCCAGATTTTACATTGGTGCAGTACAGAATCAGGCCTTTGGAGCATAAGAATATTTAGTATTTAATATATATTTAGACTTTAGTAAAGCATTTGATACAGTCTCATGTGACCGTCTTATCTATAAGCTAGGTAAATACAATGTAGATGGGGCTACTATAAGGTGATTTCACCATGCACCACCAAGGTCTCAAGGGATGGTGCTGGCAACCCTTGGAAGGTAGGAAGGATAAGGGGGCCCTGTAGGAAAGGTGGCAGACTCCTCCTGTGGCACAGTGGATTAGGTACCTCTCCTGGGTGTATGAGGTTGAGGGTTTAAGACCCACCTGCTGTCAGGACACCCAGCACCAGCTTCCCAAAGGAGAGAGTTGTAGAGAGGTTGGGGGGATTCCCCTGGTGGTGCAAGGGATAAGGTACCTCCCACCAGAGGTTGAGGGTTTGAGCCCTGTGCACCCAATGTGGGGTCAACCAATACAAGCTTGGTGATGGATGAACCAGGTGCCCTTGGAACAAAGGAAGGATAAGGGGGACCCATAACAGGCTGGCTAACGATTCTCAGAGAATAGTTATTAATAGCCCTGTCTAGATGGGGCCAAATGGCAGAAAAGCCTCCTCTTTTGGAGGAGCCCTTATTCCTCTTAGAATGAGGTATACAGGGCTCCCTGAAAGATCGTGTTTGCTCTTCTGCAAAAAAAGCGGAAGAGCAAACGCGTTCCTGGGATGCGGTGGAGTTTTCCCGGAAAACCCCCACAGTGTAGACGTACCCTAAGAGGGGACACGATGGCAGTTTTCAAGTATCTAAAAGGGTGTTACAAGGAGGCGGGAGAAAAAGATGTCACAAAAGTAAGTGATTGGGAACAAAATGGCAAATGAAATGTAGGGTATGTCTGCGCAGCTGTGTTATTCCAAAATAACAGAGTCCGCGTTTACAATACAAGCAGCTATTTCGACATAATGTTGAAATAATGTCGAGCTGGAGGACTTCTTACTTTGACTCCTGTAACCCTCATTTTACAAGGAGTAAGGGAAGTCAGAGGAAGAATGCTCTTTCTAGGACTTCCTGCTGTGTAGACAGCACCAATGGTTCACAGTCATGCTCAAAGGGCGTAACAAGTGGGGTTCCGCAGGGGTCGGTTTTGGGACTGGTTCCGTTCCATATCTTCATCAACGATTTCGCTGATGGCTTAGAGCAGTGGTTCTCAAATTGTGGTCTGCAGACCACTAGTGGGCCACAGTGGTCCTGCAGGGGGGCTGTGGGCTCACGGCTCGCGCCCCCCCCCCCATGCACCAGGGAACCTCTAGTGGTCTGCAGATCACAATTTGAGAACCACTGCCCTAAGCCATCATCGAAATTGTTGATGAAGGTTGGAGCAGAAGCGCCGGCTTCCCGCTGTGGGGGATGGGGAGCCTCATGGGCCTCTCCTCGTGACCGTTCCCCCTCTCCCTGTTCGGGGGGGAATGGTAGTGCAGGAAATAGCTCACCTGGAGGGTTCCTCTGCTGCTCCCATTGGTCAGAATCACAGACAATGGGAGCAGTGGTGGGGCGGTACCTGGGAGCGTTGGGAGGCACGAAGCCAGGTTAGCACCCCCAATCCCTCTCATGCATTGCCCCCACTTCAAGACCCCCCCTCACCCACTTCTGCAACATCTTCACCCCCCCCACCCCGACTCCCCATCCCCACCCCACTCCTACACCCTCCCTCCTGGCCACAATTGCAGTATTGTGTCCAGTTCTGGGTACCACGTTTCAAGAAAGATGTGGAGAAATTGGAGAGGGTCCAGAGAAGAGCAACAAAAATGATTAAAAGTCTTGAAAACGTGGCCTATGAGGGAAGAGTGAAAGAACTGGGTTTGTTTGGTTTGGAAAAGAGAAGATTAAGAGGGGACAGGATAGCTGTTTTCAAGTACCTAAAAGGGTGTAACAAGGAGGAGGGAGAAAAATTGTTCTCTTCGGCCTCTGTTGATAGGACAAGAAGCAATGGGCTTAATTGCAGCAAGGGAGGTTTAGGATGGATGTTAGGAAAAACTTCCTAACTGTCAGAGTGGTTAAACACTAGAATAAATTGCCTAGGGAGGTTGTAGAATCTCCATTATTGGAGATATTTAAGAACAGCTTAGATAGACATCTATCAGGGATGATCTGATGGTGCTTGGTCCCGCCGTGAGGGCAGGGGACTGGACTTGATGACCTCTCGAGGTCCCTTCCAGCTCTAGTATCCTATGGTTCTATGATTCTCAGTTACGGTATACAGCTGTGAAAGTGAGGGAGAGCCAGGCAGTTCAAAAGATACAACCTGGTGTGAAAAAGTACTCCAGGCATCTGACACAGTCACAATTTTTTTAGGAATACCCCAAAACCCTCCTGATCTCTCCTGTGAACGGTGAGAAGGAGCTGACCTCTTCAAGCCATCTCTGCCACAGCCCTTCCCCCCACCATCCCTACACATTGTATATTCCTTCCATTCGCTGGGTAGAAGCTCTCCCTCGTGATGAATGAACTCTCTCCTGCTGCAGCCATCCCTCATGTGCATCCTCGTTCTTTCTGCCCCCAAAGCTTATAATAGTTGCCTATAATCGTGCTTCGCTATTTGTATCTTTCATCTAAATCTTCTATGTATGTGCTTGTCATTTTGTTCTAGGCCATATCGTCATCCCCCAGCTCCCATGTCCACCGTTTTCATGTGTGTGTCTGGCTTTGTTACAGAAAGCCAGAAATGGAGGTAACTGAATAACCCGATCCTCATTGAAGAGCCCCATTACAAAATGACCGTACTGTATATTTCTCTCTGAATACACATCTACCATTCTGTCGTCTCCTTTTACAGGTCTGCCGCCTTTTCTTTCACCACAGTCTTTTTTCTTTGCCTTGATGACATAACTGTATGCATGGCCATGTGTGTGTGCGGGGAGAGGTGGTTGCTAGATTAGCTCGTTCCAAAATCAATGCCTTTTCTTTGTATACTAGCCAAATAGCCCGTCATAAGATGCGATTTTCAGGTCTTTCCTCCACGTCGGTCTTCTTTCCTGAGCCTCCGGTCTCTCGCTCTGTCTCCCACTCTTTCTCTCTCTCTCTCCTCCTCCTACTGCCTCCCCCCCCCCGCTCTCTCTCAGCTCTCTTCCCCCTCCTGCCTCTCACTCGGGGGACCGCAGAGTCCAAATGGCCTTTTGGGCTCCACGCTCCCTGTGCTGCATGGGGAGCGCGGAGCCCAAACGGCCGCTTGCACCACTTGCTCCCACGCGGCGGCCTGGGTGAGCGGCGCAGAGGTCAGCAGAGCGCCACGGCGGGAGGCAAAGAGGGGGGCGGGGTGGTGACATTCATGGCCAGGGGGTGGGGCCTGGAGCTGCTGTCACGGCGCACATCACTGCCCCGCCCCCCTTCCCCTCCCGCCGTGGCATTTGGCTGACTTCTGTGCCGCTCAGCCAGGCCGCCACGGGGGCGCAATCGGAGCAAGCGGCCGTTTGGGCCCCACACTCCCCATGCAGCACAGGCCGCCCAGAGGGAACAGCCAGCATTTCGGACAACAGCGCCGCCAGGAGGGAACAGCCAGCATTTCAGCGTTACAGACTCACAGACATTGGGCTACTATATATATGGTCACTGGCTTTTAAGCTCGATAGAATAATTCAAAGGGCCGGATTTATTTGCAACGAATTAGGGTTTCATTTGGACTTGCAAAATTTGCACATGCTAATTCACTTGCACTCTCAAAGCAGGCAACTACACAAGCGGCCTGGTTCCGGAACGTATCAGACTTCATTTCAAGGGAATATCTGCAAGACAAAAAGGAGCAGCTTTGCTAAGTTCCAGTTCAAATATGGTTCAGATCACAAATGAAATGAGTTTGGTGGCCTTACCCTCCTTGTAGCTGAATATTTGACCACAATGCAAGCATGGGGTCTGCCCCAGACCCACCAGTGGGGGGGCAAAGAGGGGAGTTGCCCCGATCCCCAGTGACTCAAAGGGGCCCTGAACTCCAAGCCCTTTAAATTGCCACCAGAGCACTGCATGGCACACTCTAGGCGGGTCTTAGGGCTGCCTGGGAAGGGGTGGGGGGTGTCATACAGCATGCTCCAGGTAGCGCTGTGGGGAGGTTCTGTGGTCTGGATGATGCTGAGGGCTGGCTTTCCTCAACCCCGCCCCTTTCTGTCCTCAGCCCCGCCCACTCCTGCCTGAGGCCCCGCCCCCTCCAGGAGTGTGGAGTCAGCCCCGCCCCTAACCCAGGGACCCGACATGGCTGTCAGCTCCCTCTCTGCCACCATCTTGGCCAGTACACCAAGGACAGAACTGGAGCCCTTCAGAACCGAGAGCTGCTACATCTTGAGCTGGGAAGATGGCTCTCCCTCACTAGGGCTGCACCAGGCCCATGTCCTCTGCAAAGCAGCACACAGGATGACGTGTGACAGGCCTCCACCGGTGGGAGCCGTACATTGGATCTTTGCTCAGAAGTGACCCCAGGGTTCGAAGAGTGAAAGCTGCTGAGGGCCATGGGATCGGTTGGCCGGACTAGGACAGCGGTGAACGCTGCAAGTGAGGAGCGAGGCGTCTGGATGGAAATGTATGAGGAACATTCTAATAATACTTGCCGGTACTGTCGTTGGCTTTAATCAGCAGTAATAATCCTTCCCTGTCAGGCGCATTTAAACTCACCCTCTAATTTTAAATAATTATAATAACAAGTTCTGCAGTGAAATGCCAGAAATGGCACCCCTGTCACAGAAACCATATATTGTGGTAGGGAAAAAAACCCGTGAAGGATTCATCACCACCATGCAAGGCTGTTAACTACCCATTGGCAGTCGTTTTCTTGTCATAACACATTAGTTGTTTCATTACACATCCTGCCAAAGATGGTTGACAGAGAGTAACAAGCCTAATGTACAGCAAGGAAAGAACATAGAGAGGGCTAAATCCTGTTCTACTCCAACACCACACACGTCACTGCAGCTCCCTCAGGGATCCCTTTGGCCCAGTGAATGGGAATATCACACCCATTTTTTCCCTTTTGTGGTTCAACTCTGCCCCATGAATCTATGTCCCTCCCCTCCCCACCGCTCAATAAATGAGCAAAGCCTGACCCCTCAGAGGTCCTCAATTTACAAGTAAACGTTTGGTAGTGGTCACTCCAATTCAACTGTGAATGTTGAGATTTGTGCTTTCTGATTGGAGCCACCAAGAACCACCCAGCTCAACCCTACTTAGCTTGTGGCCTCTTCTGAGATCGTGTGCGCACAGCTATGGACGTATACTTTGATACGAGCCACACCCTGACTAACTCTATGCCTTGGGCATCGCAACCAGGGCTTTGTCAAGTCAGGACTTAAAAACCTCTAGGGATGGAGATTCCACCACTTCCCTAGGGAACCCATCCCAGTGCGTCACCACCCTTCTCGGGAAATAGTTTTTCCTAATCTCCCACCTAGACCTCCCCCACCGCAACTGGAGACCATTGCTCCTTGTTCTGCCATCCGTCACTACTGAGAACAGCCTTTCTCTCCATCGTCTTTGGAACCCCCTTTCTGGTATGCAAAGTGAAAGAGGAAATAAGGTGTCAATTGTTGACAGTGAGTGTAATTGATTATTGTAACAATTTACCAGGGGTTGTGGGGAATTTTCCATCACTTGACATTTTTTTAAAGTCAAAATTGGTTGGTTTGCTAAAAGATCTGCTTTAGGAATTACTTTGGGGAAGTCCGATGGCCTGAGCAAAAGCTCCATTTTAGGAGGGCGGCGGGGGTGGAGGGGGAGGCGCTACAGCTGCATGTACCAGAATGCTGCTTGCTCTTCTTCCCCTCAGGGAGCAAGGGGAAAGTACGCAGCTTGCGTACATGCCTCTCGCTCCCAGCTGGTGAGGAGACGGGGCAGAGGAGTAAGTAACACAAGATGTGTACTTTCTCTCGCTCCCTGGCGGTGAGGGGAAGGGGAAGAGGCACAAGCAGTGTCGCTCTGTGAATGGCTGTGTGCCCCTCCACCCACCCAAAATGGCGCCCTTGGGCCTGAATTATACAGGAGGACAGGCTAGAAGATCAGACTGGCCTTTTCTAGCCTTGAAACCGATAATGTAAACGGAGAGTGATGTGTGCTTAAATAAGGAACCCTACCAAAACAAAACACTCCACTGCATATTCCTATTCTCTGCCTGGGGGGAAGATAAAGAATAAACTACCCAGGGCAGGTGCAGTCATTTTGCAGAACTGGAAGGGGCTCAAATGCTATGGTAGCAAGCGTGGTCTAAAAAGATCCTTTTTACACTAGAATGTGTGGAGCCCCTTAGGAGAGCAGGGCCCTTCAAAGGTGCTGGAAGTTGGGCACCATAAAACTGCAACACCTAACAATTGCTAGTTGGTTTTGAAAATCTCAGCTTATTGGCCATGGGACCTGAAATCTACTCATAGCACGTAGCAGCTGTGAAAACTTAATTTGATTCATAACAGAACATAAGAATGGCCGTACTGGGTCAGACCAAAGGTCCATCTAGCCCAGTATCCTGTCTTCCGACAATGGCCAATGCCTGATGCCCCAGAGGGAATGAGCAGAACAGGTAACTCTCAAGTGAGCCCCCTCCTGTCATCCATTTCCAGACAAACAGAGGCTAGGGACACCATTCCTGCCAATCCTCGCTAATAAGTATTGCTGGACCTAACCTCCATGAATTTATCTAGTTCTTTTTTGAACCCTGTTAAAGTCCTGGTCTTTACAATATCCTCTGGCAAGGAGTTCCACACATTAACAATCTTTCAGTGCTAGCGGTCTGGGGAGGATCAATAACACACACCTACACACTTTGAAAATGCATGGGCCAGAATCTCAACTGTTGTAAATCAGCAGGGGTTAGAAGCTGATAGAGCTTCACCAGTTTACACCAGTTGCAGATCTGGCTTATAATTATCTCGGCTTATGATTATGTTGGCAATGCTTCCCCACCCCCTCCAAGCCCATTTCAGGCAGAGCCAGAAAGAGAAAAAGAAGAGCAGGGTCTCATGAGGTTTTATTTTCCTCATTCCTTCCTATTAGAATCCCACTATTGGCTGTTGCTCTTTTTTATGGCATACGGCTATGCTTAAGGTTCACTCTTGCTACTCCGCTATGCATTTAGGAGCTTTAAGCCTTAAGCCTTCAATTGTTTCAGTGCTGTATTTGTTGTTTTCCCCCTTTTGTCATCCATTTAACATCTTCATACATCAAAGTGTTCTATTTATAGTTCTGCGCTCCGGGAGGATTTGATCAGATGCTTCAGCAGCCTCAGGAATCCTTTGCTGTAGGCCACAACAGGCAAGTGGATAAACTAAAAAAGTTTCCCTCCCATGTTACAGTCAGGCCAGGTCTACACTAGACCCGGAAGGTCAGGTTAAGGGACGCAACTCCAGCTATGTAAAGTATGAGTATGGCGCTGTCTTCACAGTGGGAGGCTGAGGGCAGCAAATGCTCCATTCGGCTTCCCTTCCTCCTCATGACTGTCAGGAGTACTGGAGCCGCCCTCGGCATTTGATTTAGCGGGTCTTAGCTAGACCCACTAAATTGAATGCCAAAAGATCGGTCTCCAGTGCGGCAAGTGGAGATGTGGCCTCAGAGTCTTTGTGTTGCTCTGTTAACTTGGAATATATGCAACCGTTCAGGGACAATGAGCCTAATTCCTGTAAGGAGTTAGGCACCATTCACTTTCATTGCCATCAATGAGGGAGCTGAGGCTGCTTTGCAGAAGTCAGGCCCTATGACAAAAGAATGAGGGAAGGAATGGGAGGGGACATTTTGCTTTGAATGGCCACTGACAAGTCTATTGGTTAACAGTTCCCTTCAATTAGGAGGTATAGGGTATCTCAAAATAGCCTCATCTGGCTGGTGTGTATGGACCAGTGCCCTCTACTGGATGACATCAGAACTGCTCATCTTTGTTATGAGGCTTATACTGATAACAGCTGATGGAGATTAAATCATGAGTGGTGTGGAGAGGGTGAATAAAGAAAAGTTATTTATTAGTTTCCATAATAGAAGAACTAGAGGACACCAAATGAAATTAATGGGTAGCAGGTTTAAAACTAATAAAAGAAAGTTCTTCTTCACACAGTGCGTAGTCAACCTGTGGAACTCCTTGCCAGAGGAGGCTGTGAAGGCTAGGACTATAACAGAGTTTAAAGAGAAGCTAGATAATTTCATGGAGGTTAGGTCCATAAAAGGCTATTAGCCAGGGGATAGAAATGGTGTCCCTGGCCTCTGTTTGTCAGAGGCTGGAGATGGATGGCACAAGACAAATCGCTAGATCACGCGACAAATCGCCACCCCCTCTGGGGCACCTGGTGCTGGCCACTGTCAGCAGACAGGCTACTGGGCTAGATGGACCTTTGGTCTGACCCAGTATGGCTATTGTTATGTTCTTATGAGATTCTCCTCCAGGAACAGCAGAAAGGGGGATACTTTTGGAGCAGGAGAATTGGAGAGTTTACTCCCCACTTCTAACCCAGAAGTTCCTAATGGCTTTGGGGAATAGTCATAACGGTTATGACTCTGGTTTTCTTTAGTTCTATACCAGCATTTAAACTATAGGGAAACATTCCCTCTGCTTTTTTCTTTTTAATTAAAAAAAAGTTCACTAAGGCAACCCACTTATGACAAACTATGTCACGGAAAAGAATGCAGTCTTGCTCCATGCATTGTTATGCAACCCTGTCAGGGATTTCCATTGTCTGCTTTTTCACTGGCCCACTATTAAACGGTCACCCTGGAGTAGACAAACGAAAAGGCGAACACAGACACCGACGCCCTATTAAATATTTTATTAACCTCCACCAATCTGTTTGCTGCAGGTGTGCCTTCCCTTTGAATTTTAATATCCTCCACCTGACTGGTCGGCGCTCAGCTTAAATAGAACAGCAATCCCTGCTGGTTTTGGAGTTACAGGTAAACTGTGCCTTCAATATTTCAGCTCTCCCATCCGTTCATACGTTGCAGATGGTATTTCGCTTCAATATTTTAGTAACCTCTGCCCCAGAGAAAATCCCCAACCCGTTGAAAGGCTACTTTGCAAAAATCTACTGAAATAGAAAGCACCCAGAGTGCTTTTTGGCCAGCATGACTCACGACAAAGTCCTCAACTGAACTTGATTTATTTTGCAACAGAAGAGCCATCTCAGACTGTTTGTATTTACAAAAGCGGATGAAATTAAAGGGCTGAATTCTCAGTTGAGCTGTCGAATCCAAGGGATCTATGTCAATTTCCACTCACCAAAAAAGGGGGTAATTGATCAGTGTTTACCATATGCTTACTACCGGCATGGATAGAGCAGGATTCTCATGCTGTCCTCCAGAACAGACACTATTCCAGTGAGACTGCATGGCATCATTTGAGATATTTTGTATCTACTTCCAGGTCTCCTGCAGAACCACTAGAGGAGGATGCTTAAAAAAATAACAACCAACCACCACTACAGATTTTGTCTAATATGAATCTAGCTCTAGTTCATAGAAAGGGTTAAAATAACCACTGTACACAGATACTTAATGATGAATAGTAGTGCTGTGGCACATTAGAGACTAACAAAAATATATAGTATCATGAGCTTTCGTGGCTAAAACCCACTTCAACAGCTGATGTGTTTAGTGGAAATAATAGAACCAAGATATTTATAACAGAGGGGGAAAAACGGTACCTATCAATTGTCGGACTGTTGCTAATGAGGCTAATTAAATGGGCTGGAAGTGTCCCTTTCTTAGCTTTTGATGTAGAAATGCAGTTGGTAGAGGAAGGGGAGATTGGCTTTGTAATACGACATCCAGTTAATGTTTTTTTTCAAGCCCAGGGAAATAGCGTCAGATCTGTAGATGAATACCGATTCTGTACTCTCTCTCTCTCTCTGTGATTGACTGGTGAAATTCCTTTGTAGCAGACTGGTTACTTTTAAATCCATGATTGAGTGCCCAGGCAGGTTAAAATGTTCCCCTACAGGTTTATGTGTGTTACCATTCCTAGTGTCTGATTTATGTCCATTTATCCTTTATTGCAGAGACTGTCTGTAGACAGAATTTGGTACTCCAGCTCATCATCTGATCAAGTGGGTTTTACCCACCAAAGCTTGTGATTCTATATACTTTGGTTGTCTCCAAGAGTGCACCTACACTGCAGGACTTAACTCGAAATAAGCAATGCAAATTGAGCTACACCACACCTATTTCGAAATAGAGCACTCTTCCTCCGACTTCCCTTACTCCTCATACAAGGAGGGTTACAGGAGTCGGAGTAAGAAGTCCTCCAGCTTGACAGTATTTTGACACTATTTCGAAATAACTGCCTGCTGTGTAGGCGCGGACTAAGTTATTTCGGAATAGTGCTAGTTATTGTGAAATAGTGTTGCAGTGTAGACGTACCCTAAGGTGCCGCAGGACTACTTATTATTTTTAAAGTTACGGACTAACACGGCTACCCCTCTGAGACTTATAAATGACACCACACCACCTAATAAGAGTTTCTAGTTCAGCAGTGCACAGGGAAGTTGTGTTCTATTTAACACAGCCCGTCACTCGCGGACCTGGAGTGTGACACAAGAGAAACGCAGCGGCAGGACCCTTCACTGCAGCTTACGTCACTGATGCTTATGAGCATCTGCTGGGTTTGTGTTTTAATCACCTTAGTGATTAATACTCACCCCTGCCGGGGAGCAATCAGTCTGCTCAGAAACTGGGGAGGTAACAATGTCCTTTGCCGTGAGATCACATCTGCCCGAGCGACCCACAGCAAGAGAGAGAGAGGACAGAAGGTATTTTAAAAAGAGCCCGGCTTTATTTGCAGTGACCCTCTCCACAAAAAAGAAAGAGGGAGGCCTTTTTAGTGTGAAGGCGGATTGTATTTGGCCCTTTACTCGAGGTTCTCAAGCATGGACATGATGTGAAGCTCACAAAATCCCTAACAAACAGATTGGAATAATCAGTCACCATTACCTTTCTGCAGTTGGGTAAACTGAGGAAGAGAACGATGTGAAGGGACACAGTCCTGATTTTTAGGTGCCTGTCCCTACCCGTGAATTGTCTAGGGAGCTAAGTGCCTACGTCAGGCTTTGTGGATCCCATTGGTCTTGCAGTGGTGGTCTAGGTGACTAAAATGTAGGTATTGCAATGGACAGCATGGTAATGCTTATGTCTCTCCGTGTGTCTGGGGCAAAGTGACATGACCAAGGTCGCAAACAATCAGGGCTCCTCATCACTTTTGCTAACCACAAGACAATGCTGCCTCACTTAGATCAACAGGCAGGGCCAGATTAACTCTCTTGCAGGCCTGGGATGATTAGTTTTTTGTGAGGCTTCTGGGGGATTGGAGTGTGGGAGAGGGCTCAGGAGTGCGGCAGCAGATTGGTGTGCAGAGGGGGGCGCAGCTTCAGCTTGGGGTGTGGGGGTGGGCTCTGAGGTGGGGCTTGCACTGGGACAGGACTTGGGGTGCATGTGGGGGGTGCAGGGTTGGGGAAGGAGCTTGGCTGCAGAAAGGGGCTCTGGACTCAGGTACAGGGTTCAGGTGCAGGAGGAGAGACAAGGTGCAGACTCTGGGAGGGGCTTACCTCAGGTGGCTGCTGGGTGGTGGCACAGCAGGGCTAAGGTAAGATCCCTGCCTGCCCAGGCTCCATGCTGCTCTGCTTCCTAAGGTGGCAAAGCCACTCTGCACAGTGCATGCTGCCCATGCCTTCAGGTACCCCGCCCCGCAGCTCCCATTGGCCGTGTTTCCTGGCCAATGGGAGCTGCAAAGCCAGTGCTGGGGGCAGGGGTTGCATGCAGAGATTCCTGAATGCCCCTCCCGTGGGAGTCACAGGGGCATGTGGGTTAGCTGGTGCTTGTGGCTTCAAGCATTGTTAGATTGGAACTGTGATCCTTGAAGAAAAAGTGTAATTCAGCTAGGACTAGTAGATGTGTGTGTAGCTGGTCAAAATATAAGATTAAGGAATTGCAGCTGCCCCCGAAATGTTCTTTCATTTTCCTATGCCATTTAGTGCAAGACAGGTGATGTTTCTTATCTTAACTTCACTGTGATTTTGGGGTGGATTTTGAAAATCTAAATTCACTTCTAGAGCCAAGATTTACAGATTTGGCTGAATACTCCTGATTTCTGAAATCCAGAAGCAAAATTCCACAGTTTAAATCCATCTTTAGGATTTAGATGAAATCTAAATCTAACAGATGAAACTGCTACCACCACATGCTCTTTGTGAAGGATTCCAAAGTACTATGCAAACTGACTCACTTGCAGGGACTGATTTTCAGAATTAGACTGGAGGTGCAATTGTGTAAAGAAAAAAATCATAAATATGTGCGTGCCTAAATTGCATCTTCCTTTTTTTTAAAAAGAAAGCAAAGGGATCATTACCTTACCTTACTGAAATTTGTGCTGGTTTCTCAAGGATTTAATCGATTGGAACTGCAGTCCACAGTGAGCATTACTCAACGTGGCCCTGAACAGCTCAGCATCTGCAAAATCTTGATGTAAAATTATATCAGAAAATAAAATGCTAAGCCTGCTTTTCTGAATGGATGTGCTGCACGGGAGTTATAGAATCATAGAACACTAGAACTGGAAGGGACCTCGAGAGGTCATCAAGTCCAGTCCCCTGCCCTCACGTCCCCCTGACCTCGAGAGGTCATCGAGTCCTGTCCCCTGCCCAGACCAAGCACCTGATAGACCATCCCCGATAGATGTCTATCTAACCTGCTCTTAAATATCTCCAGTGATGGAGATTCCACAACCTCCCTTGGCAATTTATTCCAGTGTTTACCCATTGTGACAGTTAGGAAGTTTTTCCGAATGTCCAACCTAAACCTCCCTTGCTGAAATTTAAGCCCATTGCTTCTTGTCCTATCCTCAGAGGCCAAGGAGAACAATTTTTCTCCCTCCTCCTTGTTACACCCTTTTAGGTACTTGAAAACTGCTCTCATGTCCCCTCTCAGTCTTCTCTTTGAAAAAACTGGGTTTGTTTGATTTGGAAGTCTTCCCTCATAGGTCATATCTTCTAGACTTTTAATCATTTTTGTTGCTCTTCTCTGGACCATCTCCAATTTCTCCATATCTTTCTTGAAACATGGTGCCTAGAACTGGACGTAGCACTCCGATTGAGACCTAGGGTGAATTTCATTTTTACCTGATTCCTAGGAGCCAAATTTCTTGTTGCAATTTTAGAAGATGGGCAGGAGGGCTTTGTGGTGACGGCTTGGGCTAGGCTTTGTAAGATCAGGGTTCATTTCCTGGTCCCACCACACACTCTCTGTGTGACCCTAGGGCTAGATTGTAAAATGCTGAAGTTATATTGTTTGTAGAGCTATTCTTCTTTATACCAGCTTAGGCTCTAGTCCTCTGTCAGTAGTCCACGGTCTCCATGCTTTTGCCAGAGGTAGCAGACACAAAAAATGCTGCATGGGTTTGTGGGCTTTTTTTAAAAAAAAAGGCACAACAATTATGGGATATGGCTGGCATTATGGAAAGGAGAAAGTGGCATGCTGGGACATGACCCTTTGTTCCCAGAAATCCCTGGCTGAATCACTATCCAGCCTACCAAGATTTCCCAGAAAGCATTGTGCTGGACAGCAGAGTGATGCATCCTGGGAAACCTACCCATGGGGCATCACCTTTTATGTGGACACAAGTACTCCTATTGAAGACACATAGTGTTGACTCAAAGAGCCAAGTATGCACCCACCCAAGAAATACAAAAGTCAGTGGTTATATACCAAGAAAACATGAATTTTCCAAAGTTTATAGAGTGGACCTGGCCTTGGGAATATTTCTTTCCTCCCCCTCTTTGTCTGTCAAAGAACAAATTTAGATGGCAAGATCTTAGAGGAAGAAACTCTTATTATATGGGCCTTCTAAGAGCTGCTCTTCTACAAACAGTATTCATTGAGATAGCTAAGCAGACACCTGGTTGTGCCGTCCATATCCATAATGACTAATACTACGCGCAGCCCTTGAAAAGCAAATATTCAGGAGTTACAAATCCCTCCAAAGTCAGATAGCTCTTTGTTTTCCTTAATGAGATATGGTCTAATCCCATTCTGCTGGAGGAAGTAATAAAAGGAACCCTTATTAACAGTGATGGGAGAAAGAATACCAGTCCCTGTAAATCAGAAGGCATTTTTTACTGACACATTTGAAATTCCTCTGGGGATTTATGGTGGCCAGGGTGAGGGGGAAGGGCAGCAAGAGCCCCGGGCCTGATGATGCAGGAGCGAGCGGGCTGGCTTTTAATTATCACGAGCCATAAAAGCAATAAAGAAAGGCGAATCCTGCTAAGATTATATTCTCTATCAGCAAGACCAGCTTTCCAATACACTCGGCCCTTTGGGGCCCCTCCCAAATGTAGTCCTATAACTCCTGTTAATGGCCTGCCTCTACGTTTGCAGAAGCGAACGGGTTCTTGCAGCTGAAGGAGATATGCTGATTTTTACCAGATGCAGCCCCAGTGTATTTTTTTTCTTGGATTTCGACAGTGTCAGTGACGCTCTTGCTTTTAACAATGGGAGTTGGACCGTATTAGAGTCACTCATGGGTAGGTGGGAAGCCCATTTTGCATTGGGTCTCCCCTGTATCAGGGATGGGCAATCCGGGCTAGTGTGCAGGCCACGGACCATCCCAGTGGGCTGCAAGGTTGTCATAGCAACAACGGTCTCCCGGGATAGGGCTTTTTTGCTCACTGGGCTTGCGTAGCTAGACTGTGGGGGGGGGGGGGGAGGAGGAGGTATGGATGGAATTATAGCAGCGCTGTGATTGGATGCAGAGGGAGCGCCCGGCCCTCACAGCCCATGTTGTGGGCCGCCAGCCCGCACCTCACCCTACACTCCCTTGCGTTATGAGCGTATCACGTTAGTAATCTCAGTAGAAAAAAAAATATGTGGACAGAAACCAGCAGGATCTGGAAGCCCCACACATGAGCAACGATGAACAAAATGTCTCCCGGGCTACATATAGATCCCTGATGGGCCGCAGGTTGCCCACCACTGCTGTGTATCATAGGAGCACTGTCTGTGGACCGTGTTTCAGATTTTGTTAGCTACATGTCTGAGGTCCCAAACCTGAATGCCATTGTAAGGCAAGATTCTCATGGAGACAGTCACTTGAGTGCTGGAGCGTGTTAAATTCTTGGCCCTAAGTATATTTGTAATCCTGTCGCATCTAGTCAGAAACCAGCGCAGGGGAACATAAGAACATAAGAACGGCCATACTGGGTCAGACCAAAGGTCCATCAAGCTCATTATCCTGTCTGACAACAGTGGCCAACACCAGATGCCTCAGGGAAGGGATCACATGAGGATTATATGTTGTGTTCCCTTCCCTCTGTCACCCATTTCTGGACAAACAGAGGTTAGGGACACCATTCCTAGCCATCCTGGCTAATAGCCATTGATGGACCTACCCTTCATGAACCTATCTAGCTCTTTTTTGAACCCTAACTTTCACCATATCCTCTGGCAAGGAGTTCCACAGGTTGACAGTGCACTGAGTGAAGAAAAACCTCCTTTTCTTTTAAATATGCCACCTATTCATTTCATTTGGTGACCCCTAGTTCTTATATTGTGGGAATAAGACAAGTGAATAACTTTTCCTTATTCACTTTTTCCCTACCAGTCATGATTTTATAGACCTCTATCATATCCCCCCTTATTCTCCTCTTTTCTAAGCTGAAAAGTTCCAGTATTTTTAATCTCTCTTCATACGGGACCTGTTCCAAACCCCTCATCATTTTTGTTTCCCTTTTCTGAACCTTTTCCAATGCCAATATATCTTCTTTGAGATGAGGCAACCACATCCGTGAGCAATATTCAAGAAAAAGACCCATCTCCAGCGTTCCCCTGAATATTCTTTCCCTTTGATGAAGGAGGAGCCTGTCTTCAAACTCCTGTCGTCTCCACGTTCCTTCCCCAGCCATGCTTCTCTCAGCCATCTAATTTGTCATTTCTACTTGTCTCTACTCTGTGTCACGGGCCCGTAAATCAAATGCCCAAAGCAAGTCAAGCTGGGCTGAGGCAAGACATTACCAATAAGTCAGATGGGGAGAGAGACACCAAGGCAGCAGAAAATGAGATTGTGCTTTAATAACAACATTTTTTATTTATTACTCCATCTCCCATTCCTTTCCCTCTGTGGAAAACTATTGTATGCACCTTGCAATGGGTGGGGTACGTGAGACCAAAAAAAACCCTGGCACTTCTTTCGGAACTCAGAACTGGAACAGAACTTTTTTTCCCATGAGGATTATAAAAAGCCTGAATGCTACAGGTCTCCACAGATTTTCAGTGAGGATTGCCTCGTACGTTGTGGTTTTGAGTGGAACAGGAAGACCAAATATTAAAATAATGAGTAAGTCTGTTTAAAAAAAAAAAAGAGGAGATCTGTGGCAACTTAGGTGACATCTAGACGGCACAGATACTGTCGACAAAGCCTCTGTCGAAAAAGAGCATCTAGACAACATGAAGGTTTTTTCGAAAAAGTGGCTCACTTTTTCGAAAGAGAGTGTAGACGCTCTCTTTCAAAAAAGCACAGTTTTCATGCAATAGCGCCTTTTTTCGAAAGATGACTTTCGAAAAAAGGCATTATTCCTCGTAGAATGAGGTTTACCGCCGTCGACAAAACTGCCATGTTCTGTCCACTTACTGTCAACAGAACGCGGCGGAAGTGTAAATGCAGGTATAGTTTTTTCGACAAAAAGCCAACTTTTGTGGAAAGAACCCTGTAGTCTAGACACACCCTTGAAGACTAAGGGCATGTCTACACTATGAGGAAGATCAACGCTCCAAAGGTCAATCTTCTGGGGTTCAAGGAAGTGGGTCAAATATGGACCCATACATTGAACACAGAAAGTAGCTCCAGCCAGTGTCCGATACACCTTTTGTGAGGAGTAAGGGAAGCTGATGGGAGCTGCTCCCATTGGCCTCTCACTATGTAGATGCTGCCGAAACGTGATTTAACTTACGTAATTAACTTGGCTGGAGTTGTGTATCTTATTTCAACCTTCTGCTGTAGTATAGACCAATGTTTCTCAACCAGTGGTACGAGTACCCTTAGGATACTCGAGAGAAGTCTGGGGGGGTACGTCAACACAACTGAAATTTGGAGAAAACTGAATTTTTGTGTTAAGTTTTACAGCACTTTATTATTTTTGTACTTTTTACACCCAAAAATTTCATCACCCGCCCGGCTACAATTAAGTTGTTTAAACAAATGTGTTGCAACATTAGAAAAAAATTGTGCGTGTCTGAAAACTGTAGGTACTGGGGGGTACTTATAATATTTTTTTTTTAAAAGGGGTACTTTATAAAAAAAGGTTGAGAAACACTGGTATAGACAAGGCCTAACATTTACTGGAGCATAAGCTTTCTTGTCTCCAAATCACTTAAATGATGAAGTGGTTTTGACTCATGAAAGTTATGCCCAAATTAATATGTTAGGGTATGTCTATGCTTGCCCCCTAGTTCGAACTAGGGAGGCAAACGAAGGCGACTGAAGTTGCTAATGAAGTGTGGGATTTAAATATCCCGCGCTTGATTAGCATAGTCGCGGTAGGTCGCCATTTTGGAAATTGACTAGCCCGATTTAACTTGCCGCGTATAGACGCGGTAGGTACTCTGAGAAAAACCCCTGAACTCGAATTAACTGGTACTCTTCATTGTATGTATTCAATGTATGCATACAATGAGGAGTACCAGTTAATTCGAGTTCAGGGTTTTTCTCAGAGTACCTATACGCAAGTTAAATCGGCTAATCAATTTCCAAAATGGTGACGACGACGATAATCAAGTGCGGGATATTTAAATCCCGCACTTCATTAGCAACTTCGGTTGCCTTCCTTTGCCTCCCTAGTTAGAACTAGGGGCCAAGTATAGACGTACCCATAGTCTTTAAGGTGCCATGGGACGCCTCGTTGTTTTTACAGACACAGGCTATCATGGCAACCCCTCTGAGATCTGTTTTCAAAGCATTTCCAGGTTCTTCTCAGCATTCGGTTTGATGGTGCCTTATAATGAAGCTTCCAACCTCTGCTTTTCTAATCTTCTAGTAACATTAACCGGCCTTGACTGAGATCAGGGTTCTCTTGTTCAAAGTTTTGTGCCAACTCTGAATAAGAGAAGTCCCTGCCCCAAAGAACTTGCATTCTAAATAGACACAACAAACAATTCTCTAACTTTCACTGATGGAGAACTTGGAGAGATGAAATGATTGCCCCAAACCTGCATCAGGGGTTTATGTAAGAGCGACGAATCGGACCTAAATCTTAAAAATCCCAGTCTAGCGCTTTGTCTACAAGATCAACTTTCCACCTAAAGAAGAAACAGATTTACTCCAGCACGACATGCAAACTGAAAGCCAAAAAAAAGGGGCAGTCTTGTGCTGTTTTATGTATGATTGAGCCCAACTTTTTTTGCAGTGTCATTGGAGACCTTTAAGAGCTCCAGTTCATTATGGAGAATCATGAGAGTTACAAGCAAAAAAAGTCCTTTGCTTTCATCTGAGGTTTAATCTTAGACACTGTGCAATTCACTTCACAACAAAGCCACCAAAATGGCGGGCAATCCCTAGCTCAGGAGTGGGCAATAAAATGGCAGCGGTTCACCAGGGTTAGCCCCCGGTGGGTCACTGCCACTATATTTACCTGCACCTTTGCTGGTAAGGGTGATCATAGCTCCCATTGGCCGGGAACAGCAATTCACATCCAATAAGAGCTGTGATCTCCCATACCTGAGGAGGCGCAGGTAAATAAAATGATGTGGAGGCCCGCTGGGGTTAACTCTGGCATACCAGATCCAGCCCAAGGACCAGTATTTGCCCACCCCGCACTAGCTTCCTGTTGGGTGTCTTAGAAAATCAAAAACTTTAATGGCCTGGGAAGACAGAACTACCTGAGAGGATGGCCAGTCAGCTTTGAACTCTGTTGTACCTGTTCTGTAGATAATCAGACTTTTGTTTTAGGGGTGTCAGGTCAGCACTGTGAACATAAGGAAATATCTCACACTTTGCATGCAGACTGTTTCTTATGTGCATCCCAGATAAGTACATAAGAACATAAGAATGGCCATACTGGGTCAGACCAAAGGTCCATCCAGCCCAGTGTCCTGTCTGCCAGCAGTGGCCAATGCCAGGTGCCCCAGAGGGAGTGAATTGAACAGGGAATGATCAAGCGATCTCTCTCCTGCCATCCATCTCCACCCTCTGACAAACAGAGGCTAGGGACACCATTCCTTACCCATACTGGCTAATAGCCATTTATGGACTTAACCTCCATGAATTTATCTAGTTCTCTTTTAAACCCTGTTACAGTCCTAGCCTTCACAACCTCCTCAGGCAAGGAGTTCCACAGGTTGACTGTGTGCTGTGTGAAGAAGAACGTTCTTTTATTTGTTTTAAACCTGCTGCCCATTACGAATCAGGTGTTATTACTGGACCCCTTTATTACAAAACCTGGGTGCTTAGTTCTCGGTAGCCACGTACGCAAGGCAAAGTGAGTATAATGTTTGAAGCCACATTGAAGTCATAGCGGTTTACACCTATTTTATCCTGGTGTCAATGATGACACACGACGTAGAGCCACCAGACCTTTCAAGTCTCCCTAAAAGACACTCGTTCCCCAGATGTATTTGATCTAGCTAGTGCCCTTCCTTAGACCCTGCTGCCATGTGACACTCAGTGAATTGGAACAGCATCTTCTAAATATAGATGCTTTCTCTTCCAATGGTTGTGAAAGGTGAGACTATCCTGTACTCATTTATCTTTGCAAGAAAGCTCCACGGGGATTTAATAATTAAACAGTGCACATCCTGTTGCTATGGAGTTCTTACCAACGCCTGTATCCATCACCCAGATGAAACTGGGTCACACGTTCAACTCTCTGTAGCTATTCACGTTCACTTGGTTCACCAGAAATTTTAAAAAAAGAACACATCAACCCTTCCCTCTCTCCTTTTCCTCATTAGTAGATGAGGCTTCCCCCAGGTAGAAATCTACTCTCATGTTAATGCAACCCTGCTGGCTTCAGCAGAGTTTTTATCCAGTGTGTGTGAAAAGTGTTTCACAGAGTTTCACCAGTGTGTGTGAAAAGTGAATCAGGCCCATAGGTCTGCATAGAATGCAGGAGGATCCTGATTCACTCAGATCTACAGAACAGGTTGAACCTCTCTAGTCTGGCACCCTCGGGACCTGACCGGCGCTGAACCGAAGAATTTGCTGGACCATGGTCAGTCAATATTCTCTAGCAGCATGACCAACACTTCCACTGCTTGCTGGGCTCTTAAAAGACATGGAGGGGTCAATTAGAGCTAAATAACAGCGCAGAACACTGAGCGCCAGGACTGGTGGCTGCAAACAAACTTTATGGGACCACAGGAAACTTGGCCACACCCATGATAAGTGGACATCTGAGTAACTAAAATCATGCCAGACCACGGATGTTGCCAGACCAGAAAGTGCCAGATTAGAGAGGTTTGCTAATCCTGTGAGTTGCTGACCAAAAGCATCTGCCATTGACATCAGTGAGAACTGTGGGCACTCAATACCATCCCAAAAATTCAGGCCTTAGGCCATAATCCTAAGGCTAAACATGCTCTTATACCCACTGGACATCCCTTGAGATCAGAAGCATCAGCAGGACTCAACTCATCTCTCCACCTCCAACTCCCCCCCTCAAAAAAACCAACCTTGGATGAGCGGCTTAAAAGCAAACCAAACCCATATCACAGAATTTGCTTAGCTGATTGAAAATGTTCACTCCATGTTCTTTTCCAATGAAAAAATGCCTTTTTTCACAGCATCAAAACTAAGAATTTTGAAAAATTGTGTTTGGTTGGAAAAACACCCCACTTCATCTCCCTTTTCTTATTTCTCCTTCTTCTTTTCAGTGAAAAATAAAATAGCTTCCTTCCTCCCCACCATGCTAAAAAAAAAGGTGCTTTGCAAAGTTTCATATCAGACAAAACAAAAAAAGGTCATTTTCCCATTTTAGTGTTTTTTTCCTAAATACACTTATATTCTTTGGCCAGGTCCTTTTTTTTTAAATCCATGAACAGCTCTGTCCCACTTGGTTCTGTACAAGACCAGAAATGCTAAAATACTCACAAAAGCTACTGTTCAAAGAATTTTGCCCAATGAGGAAATAATAGAAGAAAGCTGCTCCCATGAGAATTCCACAGACATTAGGCAGCTGCTCATGAGAACTGGATTAATACACCGACTTTTGGTCTCCATTTGGGGGTGAATCCATCTCAGAATGCAATCGCTATGTGGTCTTCATTTCCCAGCATATTCAGCTCCATGAATGGTTTCTCCTTAATGCTTTATAATACTTTGCACTTCTGTAGCCCTTTACTTTGGAGGACTTTGAAGCGTTTTGTGCATGTTAAATGGATTAACAGAAGAACATAAGAACATAAGAATGGTCATATTGTGTCAGACCAAAGGTCCATCTAGCCCTGTATTCTGTCTTTTGACTGTGGCCAGGGCCAGGTGTCCCAGAGAGAGGCTATGTGTACACTACAAAGGAAAGTCGGAAAAAGATACGCAAATTGCAAACCACAATTTGCATATTTTTTTCTGCTTTTCTTCCTAAAGAGACTTTTCCGACATTTGGCCCATCTATTCGGGGCCAAAAGTCAGAAAAAAACCTTCTTTCAGAACATCTCTTCTTCCTCTTAGAATGAGGTTTACAGGGATGCTGAAAAAATGCATCTGCTTTTCTGAATTTTTTTTCAGAACAGCAGACTCATTCCTTGGAGCTAACCTCCATGCATTTGATGGACCTAACCTCCATGAATTTATCTAGTTCTTTTTTGAACCCCGTTAAAGTCCTGGTCTTCACAACATCCTTTGACAAAGAGTTCCACAGGTTGACTGTGTACTGTATGAAGAATGACTTCCTTTTGGGTATGTCTACACAGCAAAGTTATTTTGAAATAACAGCCGTTATTTTGAAATAACTTTACTAGCGTCTACACAGCCAAACCGCTATTTTGAAATTAATTTGAAATAGCGGAGCGCTTATTTCGAATTTGGTAAACCTCATTCCACAAGGAATAAAGCCAAATTCGAAATAGCTATTTTGAAATAAGTGCTGTGTAGACACTTACATCAAAATAGGGGGCCTCCAGCCTTCCCAGGGTGCCCTGGTGGCCACTCCAGCCTCAACCAAGAACACTCCTCTCCCTCCCCTCCCCAGAGCCCTTAAAGGGGTTGACTCTGGCCACAGTGCCTGTGCCAGCTCCAAGCCTGCCAGCCCAGAGCCAGCAGTCACTGCCCCTGACCCAGTGGCCCCAAAACATGAGCCAGCAAGACACTGGCATCCAGCCCTCCACCGCTCCCCAGGAGCAGTCTGCCAGCTCCCAGGAGCCTGCCAGGGCCCGGAGAAGGCGTGCGCCTTCCTGGTCCAGGGTGGAGATCATGGACCTTATTCAGGTTTGGGGGGGATGCCCCCAATGTCCATGATCTCCGCACTAGACTGAGGAACGTGGTTGTCTATGGCAGGATAGCTGCCAGCCTGGCCACCAAAGGCCACATGCGAACCCAGGAGAAGGTCTGCATGAAAAATCAAGTTGGTCCACGAGACCCCCAACCCTGAGCCCTGAGCTTCCCTTCCCCCTTCTTCCCCTTACTTCTCCGTTCCAGCTCCCTCCTCCCAGGTTTCCCTCTCCCCTCTCCCACCCTCTTTCCTCCCCTCTCCCACCTCCTTTCTCCAGTCTCACCAGAGTTTCATTCTCTCCCCCCCCCAGTTTTGTTAAATAAAGAGAGTTTGTGTTCATGAAAAGACGTGTATTTTATTTGACATCAGGAACGGAGGTTAGGGAGGGGTAAGTGGAAGGACGTGCGGGAGGAATGAGGCACAAGTCCCCAGTGGGGCAGACCAGGGAGGCTCTTAGTGCTCCTCAGGATGGAAGCTGTCCTGCAGGGCCTCCTGGATACTGACAGCCCCCCAATGGACCTCCTGGATGGCAGCCTGCAGAAAGTGCAGCCAGGCTCACAGCAACGCATCCACAAGAAGCACCAGAGTGCCCAGGGGCAGCTCTAGTTCCACGTTGCAGAGTGCTGTTGTGTCCCGAGTGAGGGCAACCAGAGCACACAGAGACAAAATGCTTTGCTGTCCCTCATCGAGGTAGGCAAGCAAGCAGCGAAACCTGAAAACCAGCTGTCCGGAGCGAGGGGGGGAGGTCCCTTTAAGGACAGGCCTCAGATAGCCTCAGGCAGCAGCCACACAAAGTAACTCCTGACCTGATGCCCTGCTGGACCTTGTTCCGGCCGGCCTTAAATACGATTCAGCGTTCACTCAGTGTGGATGTGCTATTTCGAAATAGCAAAGTGCTATTTCGAAATGCATTTTGTGTGTAGACGCATTATTTTGAAGTAACTATTTCGAAATAAGATATTTCAAAATAACGCTGTAGTGTAGACATACACTTTGTTTCAATTAAACCCTCTACCTATTCATTTCATTTGGTGGCTCCTAGTTCTTATGTTATGGGAACAAGTAAATAACTTTTCCTTATTCACTTTCTCTACACCTGTCATGATTTTATAGACTTTTGTCATATCCCCCCTTAGTCTGGTCTTTTCTAAGCTGAAAAGTCCCAGTATTTTTTCATCTCTCTTCATATGGCAACTATTCCAAACTGGTAATCATGTTTGTTGCCCTTTTCTGAACCTCTGCAGTCAGCATCTGGAAAGTCAGAGCAACAAAACCTATATCCTACTCCACAAAAGCCAGGACCATAGCACTCAGGTGAAATACAGACTGCTGTAATCTGGATAATATCAGGACCTATGAAAATAGGCAAACAGTTTGGAACTCATGGGAGGCAGTGGTACATACACACGCATGCCATGCAGTTAATTATAGTCAAAGAGGCAATGCGTGTGCGTGTGTGTGTGGGGGGGGGGACGGACCTGCAGATCCCAATTCCTCCCTCTCCACATTGATTTGTTGCTTGGCTTGTCCTGAGCATGCTCACATGGACTGAAGCTGGCTTCCCTCCCATCCCCCACCCATACCCTGATGTCAGCAAGGGTCATCTCTGCTTAGATTACCCATTCAGGAAAGCTGACAAAGGCATAGATGATTACCCACCCTCTCTGCAGTAACTTTAATCAAAAAATCAGCTGAACCACTGGACATGGTTTGTGCTTAGCTGTCTCAAAATGTGCCAAGAGAGGTTTCAACAGAACAAGATTGGTCCAAATTAATAAAGGGTGGGCAGGGCGGGTGGGAGAGATGATAGAAGTCACTTACTGAAATTCTGCCACTGACTCCTCTGACACATCCACTTAGGGAAATGAGTCCTGCAGGCAAACGCTGCTTGACAAGTTGTTTCCCCTATTCCTGCACGCCATGGAGAAAACCTGCAATGAGCACTCCCACCCCACAGATGAGCGCACAAACCCTGAGCAGGCCAGCTAGCTGAGCAGTGGTCATGTGCCAGGAAATGCTAAGCCCTTTGGAGGCTGTTTGCATCAGCTCATCTGCCTTTTCCCACTACAAGCCTGAGCTCCGAATTCGCTCTTCGGCCATGCTTGGCTGAGGCACCTTGACTCATTCATCTGAATTGCTGGAAGCCCAGCCCCCTACGAATAGGACCGGCAATTCCCCTGAGACGATGCAAAAGCCGGGGGATCGATTCCTCTAGAACAGTGGTTCTCAAAGTGGGATCCGCAGACCATTAATGGCCCATGATTGTCTTGCTGGTGGACTGCAGGCTCGGAGCTCTCCCCTACCCCTCTGCAGCAGGGAGCCTGTGCTGGCCCTCCAGCCCTGCACCGTTCCTGCAGCACCAGTGCTGGCTTCATGCTGGGGCGATCCAGCTCATGGGGGGAGGAAATGGCTCTGCGTACTGCCACTCCCCTGCCCTCTGGCTGGGAGAACAGCAGCACAGGAAACCGCTCACCTGGAGGCTTTCCCCGCTGTTCCCATTGGCTGGAATTGCAGCCAATGGGAGTAGCGGGGGGGGGGGCGAAGCTTGGGAGAGGCAGGAGGCGCCAAGTAAGTGACCCCATCCCCCTCATGCCCAGGCCTTGCACCCTCTCACCCCCAACCCCTCATGTACCCCTTTCCACTGAGACACTGCACATGCACCCCACGCCTGCACCCTCCCTCCTGCACAGACTTCATCACCCCCAGTCCACTCCTGCACCCCCAGCCTGCTCCTGCACCCATTTTGTCTTCATGGGTGGTTGGCTGGTGGTCCACGGAAAGATTTGTGTTGAATGGGGTGGGCCTCGGGCCTAAATGTTTGAGAACCCCTGCCCTCGCGGGTCTATTCAGATGGCTTCACCTGGATTCACTCCTCCCACTTTGGTTATTTTAAATCAGCCTGTATTTATGTTAGGGCAAAGATATGGCCACCAGAGCCCCGAGTCAGCATGTTGTACACAGGGGTAAAGATAAGCGCCTAATTCTCTGACAAACTCCCAAAGGACCGCGCCTGGGTGGTAGTGTAAAAAAAGCTGTTGTGCCGTAAAAATAAATTGGCTGAGTGCGTCTCAGCACTGCAGTGTTCCTGACAAACAAACACAGAGGCCTCTGTTTTGTATTTTTAACAGCAGAAGGGGAATAAAAATATTGAACTATAAATTTATGGTAAATAGAAACTTCCAAGAGGAAAGAGGTACAGTGCAAGCCCGTCTAGTTGCCATGGAGATTTGGACCATCATCTGTTCACCCTGCCTGCATCCATCAAGTTGGGGAAAAAATGGGTTTGCTTTCTGAGGCTCTCTGTTTGTCTTTCAGATTCCACATTGAGAAGGACAAAAATTGCATCCAGGCTACAGAAATGTGAATTTGCAAGGGGTTTGTAGGGAAGAGGAAGGAGAGATGCTCTCCACTATTTTGGCAGGTTGTGTATTGTGAACACTTTGGACATGGATGGTACACTGGCTGGTGGATTTGAAAGTTCAGCAACCACGTGGTTCTTCCATTCAAGTAAGCTCTCTTCTGCCATGGACTATGGCATGTTCTAGCTCTATAGTTATGGGTCTAATGTGGATACAGTGACGGACGGACAGATAGGTCAATCTGTGTTTTTCTGCTAGTTGCAGACTGGGGTTTAAGCTGAGGGAATGGCAGGCAATGAGTCCTGAAGAACTTGACCTGGTCTGAGGGCCAAGGGGTCAGGCATTGAACTCATTAGAATGAAGACAGTCACAGTGAGGGATAATTAGATTCAGAAGAAAGTTGGTGCAGGAAATAGTGTGGAATTGCATCAAAGGAATAAAATTCCAGGGTAGACTTAGGCACTCCAAGAACATAAGAACAGCCGTACTGGGTCAGACCACCGGTCCATCTAGTCCAGCATCCTGTCTGCTGACAGTGGCCAATACCAGATGCCCCAGAGAGACAGAACACAAAGAGGGAATCATCATGTGATCCCTCTCCTGTCATCCATTTTCAGACAAACAGAGGCTAGGGACACCATTCCTACCCATCCTGGCTAATAGCCATTGATGGACCTATCCTCCATGAATTTATCTAGCTCTTTTTTGAAATCTGTTATGCTCTTGGCCTTACAACATCCTCTGGCAAGGAGTTCCACAGGTTGACTAGGTGTTGTGTGAAGAAGTACTTTCTTTTGTTTGTTTTAAACCTGCTGCATATGAATTTCATTGGGTGACCTCTATTTCTTGTGTTATGGGAAGGAGTAAATAAATGCTCTTTATTCCCTTATCCCACACCAGTCATGATTTTATAGCCCTCTATTATATCTCCCCTTAGTCATCTCTATTCCATGCTGAATAGTCCCAGTCTTATTAATCTCTCCTCAAATGGCAGCCATTCCATACCCCCAGCCATTTTTGTTGCCTTTTTCTGAACTTTTTCACTACCAAGGGTTCTTTTTTTTTAAATAAGGTGACCACAGCTGCACAGAGTATTCAAGATGTGGGGGTATCATGGATTTATATAGAGGCATTAAGATATTCTCTGTCTTATTCAATCCCTTTCTTAATGATTCGTTCAGTGGTTAGCTGAGTTGGTTGTTTTTTAAGTTTTTCCAGTTTTCAGTCTAATAGTCTTGCAGCACCTTAGAGACTAAAAAAACATGTAGATGGTATCATGAGAAACTGGACCTTTAGTAACTCCATTCATCTGAAGAAGTGGGTTGTGCCCCCAGAAGCTCATGATACCATCCACATGTTTTATTAGTCTCTAAGGTGCTTCAAGACTATTGGTTATTTTTAAAGTTTAAACGATTCCTAAAGTTCTGTTTGCCTTTTTGACTGCCGCTGCACACTGAGGATATGTCTAGACTACATGCCTCTGCCGACAGAGGCATGTAAATTAGACATACCGACATAGTCAATGAAGCGGCGATTTAAATATCCCCCGCTTCATTAGAATAAAAATGGCTGCCGTGTTGTGCTGGCTCAGCTGTTTGTCGGCTCAAAGCGGCAGTCAAGACGGGGATCGGTCTACAAGGAAAGCTGTTGTTGACTGATCCCTTATGCCTTGTGAAACGAGGTTTACAGGATCGGTCGACAACAGCTTTCCTTGTTGACCAATCCCCATCTTGACTGCCACTTTGAGCCAATAAACAGCTGAGCCGGCACAACACGGCGGCCATTTTTATTCGAATGAAGCGGGGGATATTTAAATCCCCGCTTCATTGACTATGTCGGTATGTCTAATTTACATGCCTCTGTTGGCAGAGGCATATACTCTAGACATACCCTGAGTGGATGTTTTCAAAGGACTCTTCAAAATGACTCCAAGAGCTCTCTCTCTCGAGTGGTAACAGCTAATTGAGTCACCATCATTTTATATGTATAATTGGAATTATTTTTTCTGATGTGCATTACTTTGCATTTATCAACATTAAATTTCATCTGATGTTTTGTTGTCCGGTCTCCTAGTTTTGTAAGATCCTTCTGAAGCTAGAGACAAACAAGAAGCGATGCAGATTACAATGTGTGGGCTGGATTCAGAATGGCACACCTATGCAAGGGACTAACGACTTCCTTTATTGCTCAGGGTGGACTATCCAGACTGGGAGTCTCAGAATAGGTTTGCCGCATATTTATTTACTGTTGTTCCCTTGCCCAATGAGTGGGTGGCCAGCGAACAAAACCTTGACCCTGGCTTCTGATGTGCCAGGAAGTAGAATTCTGCTGTCAGGAAGGGAGCAGTTGATCAAAACTGCAAATACATATGGTTTGTTTCTACAGTAAAACCTTTGTTATCTGGCACGCTTGGGGATTAGGGCATTCCAGTTATCTAAAAATTCCAGTTATCTGAGTGTCCCATCAACCTAGGAAAAAACCAATGGACAATAATAGTAAAACTCAAGTTTTTAATATTGGTAGTTTTGTAATGTGAGGCAGTTGGTCTAACATTTCTATTTTGAGTTGAAGATGATTAGTTCTTCTTAAATAAAAAATTGTTAAGCCAATCATGGTAAACCAAGCCAGGCCTGTGCACCGGAAGATGTGACAGTATTGTGACTGGGGGCAATGCCGGTTAACAAAGCTTTCTGGTTAACAGAGAGCTGGATAACAAAGGTTTCACTGCATAATGTCCTTTTCCCTTTGGGTTATTGGGCACTTCCACGCTTCTAGGCTTTCAGGCATGAGCACAAGGTAGAAATGCTGAAGTGACTGAGCACCATCCCAAACTTTGGATCCTTGTTCCTAGGCTATTTGCTTCCATGGCGTTGCTTGGAAAGGAGCAGCGGCAACCTGACATCCTTCCAAGCAGAAGGCAAAGTCCACTTCATGAGAACTAATTGGGAAGTGGAAACTCAAAGCTCCATGCGGCCATTTCACATCTGTTGGCCTTGCCATTAATAACTCTGACTGCTGGCAATGGAAGCAACATGGTCAATCCCTTGTTTATGGTTTTCATTTTCGGTGTGCTGGCAGATTCTTAGGCCTTCTTAAATGCTTGAAAATAAGGTTTGAGTCAGTAAAATTGTCCTTTCATATTGCCAGCGCTACTTCCTATTTCTCCCCATCCCTCGGTTCCTTTTATGAATCCGTCTAAGTCACATATCTCAGGCTATGTCTACAGAGCAGTCTTATTTTGGAATAACTGGCGTTATTCCGAAATAACAAAGTCCACATCTACACTGCAAGCCGTTATTTCGAAATAATGTCGACAGAATGTCAAGCTGGAGGACTTCTTCCTCCAACTCCTGTAACCCTCATTGTAGGAGGAGTAAGGGAAGTCAGAGGAAGAGTGCTCTAACTCGGACTTCCTGCTGTGGAGATAGTGCCAAAAGCCGAAATAAGCTATTTCGACTTCAGCTACGCAATTGGCATAAGCTCAAGTTGCATAGCTTATTTCGGCGTTAGCCCTGCTGTGTAGACGTGCCCTCAGAAACATCTTGCAACGTGGAACTCCCCAGGTTAGTTATTTATACTGCAGTTTGACCTCTGCCAACCACTTGCAAGAAGGACCCCCTGGAAATCGGTAGGGTTCTTGTTCTGTTATGACCTGAAGGCTGATTTTCTCAGGTGTAAGTGTCTAGGGCAGCGGTGCGCAACCCATGGGTCTTCCTGTCTTCCGGGGGGGTTGCAGCGCTTTCATCCGTGCCGGCTGGTATTTTCTTTTCCTGGCTCGGCGCCTGGCATACATGTGGTGGGGGAAGTGGCAGGGGAGTGGACTGGTGCTTTAAAATAAAGGGGCCGCAACAAAATGTTTCCATCTTTTTGTTGTTGTTGTTGCTCATCAAAAAGTTTCCTGGCTCCGGGAGTTGCGAATGAAACCAGGGACAGTGATGTTTGTGCAGATCCACTACACACCCAAGAGCCGACCCTTTCTCTGTCAACCTCAGTATCTCCTCACAGCTTAGGGCTTTTAGGGGCCGAGCCCAGCGAAGGGGGTTAGATACACCTTATTGAATTAGTATGAGTTATTTTAACCACCAGAAAAGTTCCTTACCTTTCTGACAACAGGGGTGGGTGCTGTCTCAGGTTCCTTTTGGCTAGTAGGGGACTAAAACCTTCAGCCAAACTAGAAGCCTCTTTTTCTGAGGTAAAGAGAAGTCTAGGAACCACCACAAATCCTTAGCTTCCACCTCTCATGAAAGCACTACCAAATCCGTCTCCATACCTTCGCCTCAGCCCTCTTTGTGACATCGGCATGACCTCAACCTTCTTCTCTACAGTGAGGGGGAGCCCCCTATTCTCCCTTGAGTACAGGCTCCAACCCCAAGACGCGAGACTGAGGCTCTACCTACACTTGCCTCAGATGTTCACTTCGCTCCTCCCTCAGGATTCCCTCCTGTGCTCGCTTCCAACCCTTCACTCTCTTTTTTTTTTAACATAGGCTTCTTCAGCACACCCTGCCAGGAGGTCCTTTCTCAGCTGAGAAGCCAACCACAAACTTTGATCACACCTCAGCAATTAGAGAGAACGTCCAGTGGCTTGTTTAAGAGCCTTCCTTTCCCAGCAGGCCTTGCAACACCCAAATGGACTACAGACCCCAGAGAGCCCTTGATCAGGATCAAAATCAGGCACAATTCAAAGCTAAGCTATGAAATTCTCTTGAAAGCCTGGCTACTCTTTTGCTCTGCCACCCGGCAAGAAAAAGAAAGTTGCTTAGTATATCAACAAAAATGTTGTTATTTCCTTCACAGAGGATTAGTCCCTGGTGTGCATTCAGTCCAGGCCACCCTTACGATATATGGGGCCCTCCTCAGTACTATTAAGCTGGTACATCTATGCAGCCCAGGAGAGAGGGGATAGCAATTATTTAGAGATGTGATTTTATAATCTTCAGCAACACACTAATGACATATATTTAAAGCACATTTTCAACTAAGGTCCTGTCGACTCCCACAGTAAATTCAAGAAACTGACAGTATGTATCTGGGGTTGGCAAATGCCTGTTCAATGGTTTCATTACCACTTGAATAGCTCTTCCACAGATTTGATGTCCTGGTCGTAGCTTTGGCAGACTTTTCACTTTTCAGTGAACTAGACCCTCTCCTGAGAAAGCAGAGCAGCAGAACAGGGAGAGGAAGAGGCAGGGGGACATTACCTCACCCCCAGACAGAACTGAATACCGGGCCTGACTGACCCATATGCAGAATCTGCAGTGGTGTAGGGCACCGGAAAATCTGGGGCACCACTCAGTCTTAAAGCGCATTGGACAGTGGCTACAAATTTCCAAATTTCGTGGGGCTCTGCTACCGAGGTTGCTCCTTGTATATAATATTTTTATGCCACTGACTTAATTAGATTTTGTTTTGCCTCAAGTGGCAGCAAGGTGAATCAGCGGTTTGTTGTTTTTTTCTCTCTCAAGGTCTCAGATCAGGACTGCCTCCCAAGAGTCTTGCCGTCAGTCTAGAGAAAGTCTCAGAAATGAAACGTGCTTCCCAGCTTATCTTAATTCTGGTGATGGAAGGGTATGCCCATCACCCTCATCTCTGCTTCAGTAAAGCCCCCTCCCGACATTTCAGTCGTTCAACGCACACGCTCGGCCTGGTGTGTTCTCTCACCTTGTTTCCATCGGCCGCCAGAAGCTCTCCTTGACATCCCTACTGTTCGCGGTTAAAAACAAGGTCATAATCACATTATTGATTACGTCTCGGGCCAAAGGAATCCAAGGCCCTTTGCGTCCCTGAGAAAGATCAGTTTGTTCAAAGGCGGGAGGGGCGGGGGAGTGGAGCGGAGCTAGCAATTCAACCCCTTCCTCTGCACTCATCTGAGAGACTCACAATAGATCAATTGAAGCTTATGTTGTTACAACTTGTCCATCAGGAGAGCCAGAGAAAGCCGATGAAGGGGATTCTTGTGATTAACCTTCTCTCTCCCCCTTTCCCCGCCCTTCCCTGATTATTCTAAAAGAGAGCAATTTCCTTCCCATTCTGTGCTCAGCCATGAGACCATATGGCCCTGGATTTTTCAATCCTGCTTGCACAAAGATGGATTTCTTTCCCCTCTTAGTCCTGGCAACTGGGCCACTCAGGGGAAAGGTGGGAGCCAAGGGGGCTCTCTTCCCTCTCAGCGATTCCTTTGTGTAAAGATACGAGGAGATAGGTCAGCGACGCCACGGCAGCCATTGGCACCCACGAGCAGGAGGGCAGCTGTCTGACTGGGGAGTCTTACCTTTTGTGACCGTGAGCCCCGTGAAGGACTGGAGCCAGGAAATAAAAGCCAGCAGCCTTATTTCCAGAGGCTCTTATTCCTAAGTTATTGCTAAAATACGCAGCCGGGCGGCTGCACAACTTCCCAGTAAGCCCCACGCAGGTGCTCAGCACGGCAGGGGCGGGAGAGAGCTCTCCCCAACCTTCAGAAACTGCTGGGGCCATTCAGGGGAAGAGCCCTTCTCCACTGGCCCCAGCACCGAGTTCCTGTGGCTGGGGGAAAGGGACCCCTTGTCACCATCCCCAGCAGCCTGCACCCCAAACCCCAGCCCAGAGCCCCTCCCCATACCTGAAGCTCCCCTCCTGCAGCCCAAACGTCTCATCTCCAGCCCCACCCCAGAGCCTGCACCCCCATCCGGAGCCTTCACACTCCTGCACCCCAGCCCTGAGCTCCCCGTCCCACCCTGAGAACCTCTTGGCCGCACTCCCACTGCATGACTTTTGTTATGCCCCCATATGAAGGTGATGTGTCGCACATCCCCCCTCCATGTCGCACATCCCCTCCGCACTGGTGCACATAAGAAAATTCATCCCGCCCGCGGGTGGGAGGAATTAAAGGGAAGTCCCATGGAAGTCAATGGGAGCTGCCGGAGCTCAGCACCTTTGAAAGTCAAGAGCACCAAGAGCAGCAGCTTAACAGCCTTGCACTGGTGAAGCCACATCTGGAGTATTACGTCCAATTCTTGGGCCCCCGTTACAGAAAGGATGTGAACACATTGGAGAGGATCCAGTGGGGGGCAACCAAAACAATTGGGGGCTGGAGCACATGACCTACGAGGAGAGGCTGAGGGATTTGGGCTTCTTTAGTCTGCAGAAGAGACACGTGAGGGGGGATTTGATAGCAGCCTTCAGCTACCTGAAGGGGGGTTCCACAGAGGATAGAGAGAGGTGGTGACAGAGGACAGAACGAGGAGCAATGGTCTCAATTTGCAGTGGGGGAGGCCTAGCTTGAATATTACGAAAAACTGTGGGTTTTGCCCACGAAAGCTCATGATACTATATCTATTTTCATTAGTCTCTAAGGTGCCACAGGACGACTCGTTGTTGCTAAAGTTACAGAATAACTACCCCTTAGAGGCTGGGGAAGCACTGGGATGGGTTCCCTAGGGAGGTGGTGGAATCTCCATCCCAAAGGTTTTTAAATCCTGTCTGGACAAAGCTCTGGCTGGGATGATTGAGTTGGGGTTGGTCCTGATTTGGGCAGGGGCTTGGACTCAATGGCCTCCTGAGGTCTCTTCCAACCTTCAGACTGTAGGTTTCCATGACTGCTGTCTGTACAGCCAACACGTGCCAAACAGCACATATGTGACTCCATTCGGTACCACACACGAGCTCTTTCTGCTTGCCTCTTCTCTCCCGGTTTTCTGTTCTCTGTGTCACAATCCTGCCCCTTCCCTGGGTTTCTCAAAAGAACATAAGAATGGCCATACTGGGTCAGATCAAAGTATTCAGCCCAGTATCCAGTCTGCCCACAGTGGCCAATACCAGATGCCCCAGAGGGAGCAAAACCAGGTAATCACCCATGTGATTCCCATCCCACACCATCCTCCCCCAGACAAACAGAGGCTAAGGACACCACCTCCATCCATCCTGGTTAATAGCCATTGATGGACCTAACCTCCATGAATTTATCTAGCTCTTTTTTGAACCCTGTTACAGTCCTGGTCTTCACAGTATCCTCTGGCAAGGAGTTCCACGGGTTGACTGTGCGCTGCATGAAGAAAAACTTCCTTTTGTTTGTTTTAAACCTGCTACCTATTTTCAAAGCACACAGGAGGAAAATCATGGCAAGGAAGGGCCAGTGGTACAGCTTTGGTTGACAGAGGTCTGGCTTTGAACTGTGGCTCAAATTTGGGAGAGATATGGCTCTATTAGAAAACTAATTTCATTCCTGCGGTGCTCCCTGGAAGAGCGAATAAGGCCAGGCATCCTGTCATGTTGTGAATCATCACTCCGGGCCAGATGCAGAAAGATGCTGAGAATATACAAGCCCCACTGACTTCAGCAGCAATGGCAGATGCCGTATTATGCTACCAAATGGACTCTCTGGATTAGTCCCTTCCCATCAAATCCTATCAATCCGTGCAATTCCATTGGAAAATCTGCATTGCAATCCCTGGGAGAAAAAATGTTTAAGGCCTTCCAGCAAGGTGTGAATGGGCGTTGATTTCAAAAGGAGCTGACTTTTAATGTTCGATCAAGGTTGGCAATCCATATTATAAAACGTGAGCTGGTCCAAATTGTTTGGACAAAAATTCCCATTAAAAAAATAGCCGTTTCCCCAAATTAAAAAAAAAATGTAGCCAAATATTTTTTTAAATGTTTCTTCCAAGGAAACCAGTTTTTCCTCTTCATTTTGCATTGGTCTTAGTATTTATTCTCCCTTCTTTTTATTCCCTCTTGTTGTGTTGTTTTGGGGGTTGGTTTTTCTGAAAATGAAGGGGAAAGTGGAAGAGGAACCCCTCTTCCCCACACACAAAAACAAACATTTGGGGTTTAACAAACCTGAACATTTTTGAAAATCAGCTCTGTAAAAAAAACACTTGGGGAATGTATACACTGCAGGGCAAAAGTCGAATTAAGCTACGTAACTTCAGCTATATCAACTGCGTAGCTGAAGTTGAAATAGCTTAATCTGGCTTTTGGTGCTGTCTCCACAGTAGGAAGCTGAAGGAAGAGCGCTCTTCCTTCTACTTCCCTTACTCCTCATGCAACGAGGGTTACAGAAGTCGGAATAAGAAGTCCTCCAGTTCAAAATTATTCTGAAATAACTCTGCTGTGTTGACATACCCTTGGAAATTATAAATGTGTTTTGAAAGTTTTCTCACACATTTGTTTAGTTTTTCATGTAGGCCTAATTACAACATTGCAAATATTATGCCAGAGGGATTTCTTTTTAAAACACGTGTTAAGCAAATTGTCTGGCCTGTTCAATGGCACGGCCATGTGATCCAGCAAAATCTAGACAAGGCATAGTATAGACTGAGGTACAGCCCACGCTCACCTCCTGTCAGATAGGTGCTGAGGTCACTTTGCCCTTTGCTAGATTGGGCATTTAGGGCATTGTATAAGTGGCATCTATTCCTATAGTTTTTCCCTGTCTTCAGTTTTCAGCAGGCTGGGATGTGTCTGTTAGCAGATGGCAGGGGGGTGCGGAATTATTTGTTTACTACCTATTTATGGCAGCCTCACGATATTCTACTCAAGCAAGGCACGTTGCTGTTTGGAGGAGTTTGGACCTGCACACGAAATATCCTTATTAGTTACTTTTTGGCATCACAAAGAGATTTTGAGGCAGAGCTGCTAAGTTTACAGGGCAATTTTGCAATGCTGACTTTTGGGTCGTACAGACTGAACCTCTCTAAACCAGGATTCTCTGGTCCGGCAACATCCGTGGTCTGGCAGGACCATGGATGTTCCAGGATCAGAGTCCCACTGGAGAACTGGCAGTAGCGGGGCTGACTGGCAGGGGTCAGGAGCCTGGCCTGAAGCAGCGGGGCTGCTCGGTGGGGCTGGGAGCCTGTTGTGTGCCCAGCGGGGCTGGCAGGGCAGCAGGAGAGGAGCCGACCAGCGACCAGACAGGACTGGGGGGGTGGGATGCGGTGGCAGAGGGGCCAGAAAGGACCTTTCCTAGTCCAGTGAAATTCCTCATCTGGGACCAGTCAAGTCCCAAGGGTGCTGGATCAGGGAGGTCTAACCTGTGTTATTGTCCATGTATAATTATTTAGTGGCATGCAGGTACAAAGTTAATGGGCACAAAAAGGGTATGTCTAGACTACAGGCTTTTGTCAACAGAAGTTTTGTCAACAGCTACTGTCCACAAAGCTTCTGTCAACAAAGAGCGTCTAGCCTACATCCAGTTCTGTCAACAAAGCAAGCCGTTTTGTCGATATGACAGTGTAGACGCAAAGGATAGTGTAGATGCAATAACGCCTTCTGTCGACAGAACTCTGTCGACAAAAGGCGTTATTTATTCCTCATAGAATGAGGTTTACAGCCATCAACAAAACTGCTGAGTTCTGTCGTCGTTATGTCGACAGAACTCAGCTGCAGTGTAGACGCAGGTATAGTTTTGTCGACAAAAGTCCACTTTTGTCGACAAAACCCTGTAGTCTAGACACATCCAAAGTGTGTGTCTAATAATGTTGCCAATCACTAAGTGTTAAACATAACATGACCTTTTCAGTTGGAGTTTTGTGAGTTAGTGCGAACTTTTTTTCACATTGGATTTCTCCCCTGTGCAATGGGCTAATCCAAGACCTATATACTATTTAAGTCCAATTTATACTATATTTTGAAGGCTTAAAGATTTCCTATTAGGGATGGTAAAAAAGATTTCCTATTAGGGATGGTAAAAAAAAAATCTATTTAAACCATTATATGATGGACAAATTGGGTTTTTGGCTAACTTAATTGTTTTCATGAGAAGCGTCGTCCTTGTGCAGAAAATTTCAATTTTGTTGAAAACCAGAACATCGAAAACCCAAAATATTTCTATTTGGCTTTGCTGCTGCTGTGTTTCGTGGGGGCTGTAATTCAGTTGCCTCGTCATTCTCACTCTCCCCTCTGGGCTATAGTCAGGAACTCCCATGATGGACAGCTTTCCCTTTTCAAAACTGAAGTCTGTGGTGCACCATGGGAGATGTAGTCCCAGCAGGGAGGATGATGGGAGCATCCACCTCCGTACAGAGGAGTATCATGCTTCCGAATTACGACTCCTATAGGGCACCACGGCAGTATAACAACATCAAAATAATGGATTTAAAAGGAGCCATTCGTCTACAAAGGAATTTCACAAGCCAACTACAGAGAGAGAGCGCGAAATTAACCTTCATGCAAATTTGACATTGTCTCTCGTGACTTGAACTGGGTGGCTCATTATAAAACCTGCTTTCCTTATATTCAATACCCAATTGACATCAAAAGCTAAGTATGGGACCCTTCTAGACCACTCAATTAGCCTCCTTAGCACCAGCACTGCAATTGACAGGTATCTCCCCACACCTGTTTTTTCCATTATCAATTGTGAGGGTCCCCCCTTTTCTTTCCACTCAAACTCATCTGAGGAAGTAGGTTGCGTCCAGGAAAGCTCAGGATACTGTATATATTAATTTTTGTTCGTCTCTAAGATGTCACAGGACGGCTCATTGTTTTTAAAGTTACAGACTAACTCAGACACTCCTCCAAGACTTTTAAACATCAAAATGTGTTTTTCCACCAAAATATTCTGGTATTCAAATTTTCATTGAAATATCGTCCATTGGGAAAAGTAAAACCACCTGACCAGCTCTAAGGCCTATAGGTTAGGCCCAGGCCCTCTGCCCAGCGGTGAATTTCAGCGGCTCACACAAGTAGCGCTGCTGTACTCAACTAGCTACTCATCTGAGTAGAATCTCCTCAGAATTAGAAAGTGGCCCACTAGCTATAGATTCAGTCTGGGAGAGGCAAAGTCTCACTGTACACTTAATGAGAACAGGGCTGCATGGCTCTGGAGGTCTCATACCTACTGAATACACAGCTACCGGCTTTCATCTATGCAGGCTGACCGTAACTGCCTAATTCATGAGAGTGGGGGCACTCCATGAATCCAGTCATGAAAGTGTAATATGGCATATTGCTCACTGTCTCATCTGCTGTATCTAATGGGGATGGCTGAATACCAGTGTCGGAACAAACTTTTTATTGTACCTGTACTTGCCTGTGTTATTACTTTCATGGCAGAGACAATATGATTTATTGATGCTTTTTTTTATTTCCCACAGGTTTACCCAGTACTATATGTGTAGGGAAGATAAACTATCTCATTATTGTCCTGATCTCTAATCATGTCACATTTTCAATTACTATAGCTTCTTCTCAGAGGCGGTGACATTTCTATATTTCAGACTACTATTATGCAAAAAAAAAAAAAAAAAAAAAAAGGAAGAAAGGGGGAAAAATCCATTAAAAATCCATGTGTATGAGTCCAACTTTAAAATAAAATTGCTCTTGGTTTTCTTCAGGGAACTAGCTAATGAGACAAAGTTCTCCGGAGACCTCCATGCTGTGCCTTTTATATTATTTGCTTGTTCCTAGAGATGACCAATGGAATAATTACAGGACACTTAAACATGCATGATCCTATATCAAGACCACAATGTTGTAAACAAGGAAAAATATAATTTTGCACCCACGAAGCATCCTAGAAGTCAATGAGACTGCCATGTATAAAGTTATGCCTATTAATTGGTAGGGTTAGGGATTTATCAAGGAGCCTGTATGGCATATTTCAGGTCAGTATGTGTGCTATGTTTGAAACAGGAATGCTCTGAATTGAAGGCATGAACTGGTGAATAAAAAGCTCCATTTTTTAATAACTAAATCACCGCTAGGTATAAGACTGCCTCTCCAGCTGGTATAAATCAGCATAGCTGCACTGAAACCAATAGGTTGACCCCAGTGGAAGATCTGGCCCATAATATTTGCTATTAAACACAACTGAGCATCTGAGAGCACACCGACAGATTGGTGGCCCTGGAGCACAATTGATTTGGTTGCCCATCGTTGTTATGCTTACTGTTTGTTTGTATTAGGGAACCATCCAGGATGTCCCAGTCAGAGAGTTATACTCATTGTGAGGTATTGTACACACAAGCCCAGTTCCCAAAGGAGATGCAAACTCCTGTATTCAGGCACTACTGCGATCCACGACCCCTCCCCACTCATCAGCTACCACCTCATCCCACGAGCATCCAACCTCACCCAATGCCTTGCTTTCTACTGAAAAGTTCCTGAGGCACCTACATTTCTGCATCTGGCAGCTGTCCGGATGCCTAAACCACAGCACAATCCTCCATCCAGGCACAGGGAAGCACCTAAGTCCCTTTGTTGATCCAGGCTGCAGTGTCTGCCCCAAAGAACTTACAGCTTATGAATATATCAAGACTCATAGATATAGATATAGATTAGATAATTCAGGCTACGTCTACACTGCAGGCTTCTTGCGCAAGAAACTTTTTGCAGAAGAGATCTTCCGCAAAAACTTCTTGCGCAAGAGCACGTTCACACTACAAAAGTGTATTGCAAAAGTGATGTGCTTTTGCTCAAGAGAGCGTCCAGACCACATGGACGCTCTCTCGAAAGAAAGCTCTGATTGCTATTCACAGAATAGCCACCTGTGCTTTTTTCGATTGGCTCTGTTTTCATAAAAAACCCCTGTTGCCTGTCCACTCGTAGAAAGAGGAATACCTACACTGCAAAAACCCCTGTTCTTTTGATTTACTGTAAATTTACTTGTGCAAAAACGTGCTTGAGGTGTGGATGCTCTGTGGGTTTTTGCACAAAACCCCTGTACTGTAGATGTAGCCTGGGGGTGCGGGGGGTGTCTAGACTACAGGGTTTTGTCGACAAAAGTGGACTTTTGTCGACAAAACTATACCTGCGTCTACACTGCTACTGAGTACTGTCGACATAACGTCGACAGAACTCAGCAGTTTTGTCGACGGCTGTAAACCTCATTCTGCGAGGAATAACGCCTTTTGTCGACAGAGTTCTGTCGACCGAAGGCGTTATTGCATCTACACTGTCTTTTGCGTCTACACTGTCATGTCGACAAAATGGCTTGCTTTGTTGACAGAACTGGATGTAGTCTAGATGCTCTTTGTCGACAGAAGCTTTGTCGACAGTATCTGTCGACAAAACTTCTGTCTACAAAAGCCTGTAGTCTAGACATACCCTAAGGTGCTACAGAGCCATCCTGGTTATTGAATGGGAGATGGAATCCCCCCCTCCTCCAGTTAGGACTGCTTTATTCCATCAGGTCCGGTCTGGAAGATTCTTACACATGCAACCAGTCCTTGCTTAATGGTCCCATTGACTTTCATGGAGCTAGTCACATGAGTAAGCAATTACTTCTGTGGAGAAGAGTTTGCAAGGTTGGGCTAATATATTAGAATGTCTATCGCTACCTATACAAACCTGTCATGCAAGATATATGAAGCCCAGAAATCCAAGGAGCTGCAATCCATTAGTTGTTGAACCCTTCATTATCTGCATACAAGTTGGCATTCTGTATGTGGCACGAACGCTTGCCTGATTTCCTTTTGCTATTATTAAGCAAGTGAACAATACAAGCCAGATGCTCCGAGAGAGACGACTGAATTTATCCACAAACAGAGAAGCCGTAATGACTAAACATATTAGATAGTGAAAGAAAACAGAGGATTCGTGTCAACATGAAATTAGAGGGCCTCTTATCTTCTCCCCTCTTCAGTTTTTTTCCTTCCCTCTTCCCTTTTCGAACGCTTCCACATCTGCTTACAGCATACATCATTTGGTGAAGAGGGAGGTGTTAGAAACGCCAAAGTGTTTATTTTAACAGGTTCTTTTTTAGGGTTCTGCTGTGAGCACATTCCTGCCTTGATTCTCAGCGCTCTGGTTGCTATGGATAAAGCTGTTCAATTTCCCAGGGGTTTGTTTTTCTCCCCCTCTTTATCTACACATTATTATTACAGCACAGGTTGAAACTCTCTTAACTGGGATTCTCTGGTCTGGCAACATCCATGGTTCAGCACGGATGTTGCAGGGCCAGAAAGTCCCAGTGGAGGGCCAGTGGCAAGAGTCCCTGAAGGGCTGCCAGGGCAGTGGACTGCTGACAGCGAGTCCACTGTCAGCGTGTGGCAGCAGGTCTGTCCAGCAGGGCTGGGAGACGTGCACGTGGCTGCCCGGCAGGGCTGGGAGCTGCGGTAGCTCGGTGGGGCAGGGAGCCATGGTGCGCAGCTGCCCTGAGACTCCCAGATTCCCCATGTGGCAGAGGCATAGTGAGGGTGTTATGCACCTGGGGGCAAAGGAAAAATATGTGCCCCCCCCCCTCCTCCCACGGCCACCACCACTACATGGCGGGGCCCCAAACCTGGTGCACGGCTGAGCCCGACCCTAGGAGGAAGGGGGGAAGCTTGTACTGCATCTTCCCCCACCCCCTCCAGTTTGGGGTCAGGCCCCCGCATGCACTAAGCTGCCGGTGGAGATGGAGGAGGGTCAGGCTGGGGGTGGTGATGTGGGGAGGAGGCTCCGGCCAGTGACAGTGGGTGGAGGAGGAGCAGGTGAGCCGAGGGATGACGGGGGAGTGGAGGGAGACTAAATTGGCGCCCCCCTAGTATGGTGCCCAGGGGCAACTGTCCCCCCCGCTCCTTCTCACTACGCCAGCTGCCATGTGGAACCCAGAGCCAGGGCAGCGATGACTGCCCAGTGGGGTTGGCAGGGGCCAACAGGAGGTGAGGAGCTGGTGGGGAAGCCGGCAGGCCAGGAGGTGGGGGGCAGCAGCAGGGGGTCCAGAAATGACCTTACCTGCTCCGGCAAAATCCCTCATTCAGGACCGGTTAGGTTGCAAGGGTGCTGGACCAGGGAGGTCCACCCTCTAGCACCAAGAGGATCCAGACTAGGGCTTCATTTTGCCACATGCTGTACAAACACTAAGGGCATGTCTACACTTGCGAGAAGATCAGCACTCCAGAGGGTCAATCTTTTAATGTTCAATTTAGTGGGTCTAGTACAGACCCCTAAATCGAACGCTGAGGGCATCCCCTGCCACAGCCCAGTACTCCTGCAAGGAGTAAGGGAAGCTGACGGGAGTGTGTCCTCCTATTGGCCTCCCGCTGTGTGGATGCTGCCACGGCTCGGCTTAAGGTAAGCCCACTCCGTTGCTCCTTCATTCTCTCATCCGCCTAGTAAAGACCAGGCCTCAGGGAGAGACACGCCCTGCCCCCAAAGCCTTACATCTGTCATTGCGTCATCCGTATCCCCGCTCCCCTCAGAGTTGTTCCATGTTTCAGCTACAAACGGGGAGAATATGCTTCCTTTTCATGGGTCAGATCTTCAACGCCTTCCTCAGGGCCTGATTCTCCCCTCACACTAGCTTTCGGCTGGTGTAGCTGCAGCGGGGAAGAGCCTCCTCTGAGGGGAATTAGCACGGCTCCAGTGACGCTAATTCCACAGCGCCGACTCACACCAGCTAAGCATCCACTTTCGTGCCCATCGACAGGCAGGTTTGTCTCCCAGAGCTGCCCATGGGGGGCGGGAGGGGGAGTTCTAAATGCACATCTCTCCTGGCTCGTGTGCAGAATTAGCCACCTCGGAGGAGGCACATCTGACCTCCGTCAGATTCCACAGGTGCTTTTTGTGATTCTGGGGGCCACACTGGGGAAAAGGGTGGGGAATGAGTGAGCTACTGTCCCCATGGAGAGGCCTTGGAAAGCATAATGTCGTGTAGGGGCCTTCTTGGTCCTGTGGTGCTAGGTGACATGCCCATGGAAAATTCCTGGCTGTGCAGTTCCAAAGCAAAAGCATGGGACCTCTCCATGGATAATCCTGTGCCCCTCAAGATCTCGAAAGACCCACATGAGTAAGACCCTGAAACAGAACTGTTGGCCACTGAGTCTGGTATTCTTGCTTCAACAGCAGCAAATGCAGCATGTTTCTGTATATGGCCATAAACCGCCATAATACACTCAACGAGGTGGGAACAGCCCCAGAGGGAAATTTCTTCCTGACTCAGATCTAACAATCCTCTTGTGCCCTGATGCATGAGAATCAATGACCCTTACGCAATTTTCATTTCTGCTGGTTTATCTGCAGAGGCTATTTTGATCGTGAAGACTCGTGTGCCGTAGCTTTTATCCTGTCCACTTCTAGCAGGCCGAATTTAGCCCAGTGTCTGAGCTCCTGAAGAGAAAGGCATCTATTTGCTGTCACGTCACTGATGTAACGAGAGTGAACGTTTGACAAAATATGCACATCTGGCAGGCTGGAAAGAGCTTCCATTCACTCTCATTATTATCATTCACTAGCGACGACTATTCATTAAAAATCTGTCTGCTTTTACAGCAGAAAACTCTAATTCTTGGGGGTTTTGAAGCTCAGGTATTTACAATAAAATGTTATGGGCTGAAACTGGGACCTGCCAAGTTGAAACCCAGTGGTGACAAGTGGGAAATCTGTCCCCACTGCTTAGGAATTCCAGCTGCAATTGCGCAATTGCTATTATGAAATTGCTGTCTTATGGAATGCCCCTCTGTCTATGGATAGCCACTGGTGCCAGCAAGGCCTTTGGACTCTCCCTCTGAGGGGCAATTAGAACTCAACAGTGTTAGATTAATTAGGTTATTAGAACTCAACAGTGGATTTAACAGGCTGAGGCAGGAGTGTAAACTTCCTGAACAAGAGAAAGGTGACAAAGCAGAGGGTTAATGAGGACTCGCAGGTTAATGACTCAGAACCCCACAGTAAATTTTGGGCAGTAGAAAGGAAGGGGACAGACCAGTGAAGGACAAAAAAAGCAAGTTGAAGAGACAATGTCCCATGTGGGGAGAGAAAGTCATGTGTGCCCCAGAAGGACACTGGCCAGTCTCAGAGAATTATGGAGTGCCGTGTAAATGGGGAAATGCATGCAGGGTTAGTTATTTTTGTACCGATCTGTGGATGTTGTGCGTGATTATGTGAGGAGCAGCGGTGTCAAAATGCTGTGTGGAGTGTCTGCTTTCCATGTTACACCTACCTGCTGTCCCTTGATGAGAGAAACTCTGGGCCCAGCACACTCACACGGCTGGAGTTTTGGGCAATGTGAGGGGGGAGGCCTGAGGGGAACGTTACTGGTAGCCGGGGCTGGGCCGCGAATAGCGTGATCATAGCTCTCGGAAGAGGGTGTCTCTCTATGGGCACATCTTCACTCGCTACGCCGGAGATCGATGTTCTGGTGTGCGATTTAGCAGGTCTAGTACAGACCCATAAATCGAAGGTGAGGGCAGCTCCCGTCGGCCTCCCACTGTATGGACTCGGTCAAGCTTAGCTTAAGGTAAACTGACTCCAGCTACTTATTCTACATATGGAGATGTGCACCTTAAGCCGACCTAAGACAAGGGACAGTGCCAGGATGCTGTTCAGATCACAGAGATTTAAAAACACATAGGCACCAGTTGTAGGATCCCCTTACAATTATCTGGTGAGTGGACCTGTTACACTCAGCCAAGTCAATGGCCTCAAGAAAGAGTCCCCTTTATCACAGGCTAATCCTGTCTCTTTTTTCAATGCCACATGCGACTCCGTGTGAGTGGTGCCGTCGGTCTATCATTCATGAAGGGTATGTCTAGACTACATGACTCCGTCGACGGAGCCATGTAAACTATTTTACCCGGCATAGACAAAGAAGCGGGGATTTAAATAATCCCCGCTTCATTAAAATAAACACGGCCGCTGCGCTGTGCCGACGATCAGCTGATCCGGCACAGCGCAGTAGTCTAGATGAGGATCGGTCGGCTGGGGAAGCCTTTGCCAACTGATCCCTTATGCCTCATGAAACGAGGCTTACAGGATCGGTTGGCAAAGGCTTCCCCAGCTGACCAATCTGCGTCTAGACTATAGCGCTGTGCCTGATCAGCTGATCGTCGGCACAGCGCGGTGACCATGTTTATATTAATAAAGCGGGGATTATTTAAATCCCCACTTCTTTGCCTATGCTGGGTAAAATAGTTTACATGGCTCTGTCGACGGAGCCATGTAGTCTAGACATACCGCATGTGTTCTGGCAACTTATAATGCAAAAGGCACTATACAAATGTAAGTTAGTCTTATCGTGCTAGTTTGCGGTGGAAGTCTGCATGAAGTATCTTCCTGCCCAGAGGTTCATGTTTGTCTGCTACTAAAATACCTACGAAGAAACCAAATCAGAGGAGGATCTCACAGTCTGGCTCCGTATCCAAAGTTCTGATCCTGACCCAGCTCGGGAATCAGGTCTAAGCAAGTGGGAGCATTAACTCAAAATGACAACACAGCTCTCAGTTAAAATTTATTAACAGTCTGGCCTTGGAATGAGATTCTGTCGGATTTCTGCAGAGCCAGTCACTTCTGCCACCTGAACACTGACCTCTAGATACTGCAGCAGCAGAGCAAGGTAGATGCTACTTCATCAGTAACCACAAATCAATGCGAGCCAGGAAGATGAAGTTTCACCGTGGCATCCAGCCACCTCTTAGCCCCCTGCAAAGAGAATTTGCCTGGAGAACATAAGAAGCAGAGGGATTGACAGGTCTTAAATAAAGTGCAGACAGTGACTCGTGTCTTGAGGCTCCGACTCTGCCAAAGCACTCACCTAACACACTCGCTTTGTCTTGTTTGGGAATGTCACACTCCCCGCCCCTCAATGTGGACAAGTGTGAGGACGTAGCTTCTCTTGTGGAGAACTGGGGGGAAGGACTCAGAATGTGACCCAGTGGAATAACCAGTAAGTTTGCTGCCTAAAATAGATATTTTCTGCTGTTACATTGCCTTGTGGATATTAGGAAAAACTATTTCACTAGGAGGGTGGTGAAGCACTGGGATGGGTTCCCTAGGGAAGTAGTGGCGTCTCCATCCCCTAGAGGTGTTTAAGTCTCGGCTTGACAAAGCCCTGGCCGGGTTGATTTAGTTGGGATTGGTCCTGCCTAGAGCAGGGGGCTGGACATGATGACCTTCTGAGGTCTCTTCCAGCTCTATGGTTCTATGATTCTATGATTCTATATCACTAGGTTAGAATAGATACTAGACGAGGGAAAAAGGGCACACGGCTTCTCTTCTTAGCAGGGGGGGGACAACAGCCTTGCCAGGCCCTGGGCAAGGTGGGGCGGAGACTGGCTCCATGCTCTCAGAAGAGGCGGGGCCTCAGGTGGAAGGGGTGGGGCCAGAGGTGGGCAGCCAGTCCTCAGGGCCACGCCCCAATCCCCGCCCTCAGCGCTGTCCAGAGTGGACTGCCTGAGGCGTGCGGTACTCCAGTGGTGGTTTTAAAGGGCCTGGGGTTCCGGGCACTGATCCTAGACAATACACTCCAGGTCTTCCTTCCCCCTGCTCCCAACTTCTGTATCGGGAGGCCTGCTTCTTAGATTGTAAACTCTTTTGGATAGGGCGAAGCTCGATCACTGTTTGTGCCGCATCTAGCGCAATAGAGTCTCTCAGGCTGACTGGGGCCTCTTGCCTCCAGTGTAATGCAAATATTGGATGATATGTCATGCTAATGAAAACATGGGAGCGGCAATGTCTGACTGCGTAACCCCCAGTTTCAGCTCTCTCTGTTTGGAACCATGACACACGTAGAGTACTAACCATGGGGCATGGTCTACTAATTAGCAATCCAAAGCTGTCCGTAATCTGAGACACATAAGCATTATCTCATTGGGCTGCAGCAGGACTTGCTTTGAAGTAACAACAGTACAATGTGCTTATAGACAGCTCACATCTCTCTCACTGCGCTGGAGGCGTTTTCTGCTCAGTGGCATTTTCTATCTTAGCCTTTCAAAGTCACTAATGGCCTAAGTCGGTAAGTCATTTATCACACCCATTGGCCGGGTGGGTATGGTGAAGCCCGGAGATAATATGAGTTGTCACAGGTCACACAGCCAATAAATGAATCCAGAAATCTTGATTCCTAAATCAGTGCTCTAAGACCTTATCTCTGTCCACATATCTACACTAGTGACACCATCACAGGACCTAACCACATCAGCCATACCATTGAAGGCTCATTCACCTGCACATCTAGTAATGTAATATATGCCATCGTGTGCCAACAATGCCCCTCTACCATGTATATTGTGTAGTAAGTTGAGGGTCAGTAACATGGAGTCAGCAGGCCTAAGGCCTGTAACATGAAAACAGCAACAGGCCTGCAATCTAGTGAGCAAGACTTTGGTTCAGTAACTCAGATACGCATAACTGTGTAATTGTGTAAGTTAGGACACAGGGAGGCACAGAGAACAGACTGTAAGCCGAAAGGGAGTAACAGAACATCTTAAGGAATGTCCTGGTACAAAATCTCCCTAAAAACTAATGCACATACTGACCTAGGTTCAGGACCAGATTGGAATTGACAGCATGAAGGATAGGAAGTAAGCCCCCCTTCCGTAAGGGGGTAACCCGGTACGTAAAGAAATGATGTAAGTTGTTTGTACCTGTCTATAAAAGGACACTGCAAAAGGTGCTCTCTGGCTGACCTTAGGGGGGCACACTAGGCGCCTGAACGGCAGGTGTCATTTCCTGAACTTACAGAATGCACAGTAGCTTAACTTTGACTAACTGCTGTTAATATCTGTTATATGGCAATAGGCCTGCCCAGTGTTGGTACCTTGTCAACGCGGGCCATGGTGCCCAGTGGTATAACATTGTACTGATCTCTGTTACCAACTGGTAGAGCTTCGCATTTGACAATAAACCTGCTCGATTGATTTCAAACCTTGCCTGCATCTGTCGTTTCCGGGGCCTCTCAGAGATCTCCTGTGTTGACCCAAGTGCATGGGGTCTAACACTCTAGATAAAGGGAGTACCGATTGTTACGCACGCAGCCGAAAGTTTATCATCACCGACGGAGTAGAGGTCCTGTCAGGAGCGTGCCAGGACGACCCTGACCAGACGACGCTGACACTGACAGTCCAGACCACCGAAGGTACCGAGGTACGAAAACACCGAGGTTCACGAAGTAATGAACACAAATCAGACATTAAGAATGGGAACATCCAAAAGCCAGCAGGGGAGCATTTTAATCTTCTTCAGCACACAGTTTTGGACTTACGCCAGTGTTGACAAGGCCTATTTTGTCTCCAAAATCTGCGTTTTGGTGAAAAACAGAGAGAGAGAGTTTACACTACAATGCAACTTTTGTCGAGAAAAACACCTTGTTTTGGCAACAAAATGCTTCCACCCCTGAGAGAGACTTTTGTCTTTTCCCCTCCCTTTATTGTTGACAAAGAGCCAGTGTGGACTCCGCCGCTGTTTGTTTTGCCATGAGAACTGGATTCCGCCAGTATCCCACAATGCCTGCCCTGATAGCTCTGCTCAGTGATTTGTGCTCTCTGCTGCCCTGCAGGCAAGCGCCTTCCCCACCGCGCGCGCGTGCGCACACACACACACACACACACACACACACAGACCTTTCAAAGCTCTGGGAAGTATCTGTCAGCTGAGTGAGCTGCTCTGTTTGGGGAACAAACAAAAAGAGCAAATCATTGGAGTGCTCCTGTTCTGTCCAGCTAGGAACAGGCTGCTGCTGCACGGGGGACGGCTGGGGAGCTGGCGGTGCTGCTTTGACATTCCTCAGCACACAGAGCTACTCATGCTGCCTTCCCACAACACTGCACTGGGGGATGCTTAGCCACATTGCTAGCACCTTGTCAACAGCTAGAACATAGCGATATGGCCAAGAAATGTTGACAATGAGAGGCAGAAAAACCAGTTTGACCAGTTTTCACTTATATATAACAGCAAAAGACGTACCTGTCAATTGTAGGACCTGTGTTTAGGAGGCTAATTAAGTGGGCTGGATGTGTCCCATTCAAAGCTTTCAATGTGAAAATGTGAATGTTAAAGACAGGGGAAATGGGCTTTGTAATGAACCAACCAGGAGAGCAATGTAAAACTTGTAAATGAATTCCAGTTCTGCAGTCTCTCTCTGTGGTGAAAGTCCTTTGTAGCAGAATGGCTACTTTTAAATCCATGACTGAGTGGCCAGTAAGATTAAAATTCTCCCCTACAGGTGTATGTGTGTTACCATTTCTGATGTCTGAGTCTGTATGTTTCAGCAGGGCCCCTCTGCCATGTGTATGGGCCAAACCAGACAGTCCCTATGACCAAGGATAAATGGACAAACAGGGCTACCCCTTTGAAACCTCTCCTTAAGAAGCTACTGTTTAGTTACCTAATGCCCATTTCAATGAAACATCTTTGAGAAACTAGGCCATATAGCACATTGTCTTCCCTGATTGCCCTGGCTTTAAGACCCAGCTTCATTGGCAAGTTGATTCCCATTATTTAAAAAAAAAAAAAAACCACATTATGTCAGGGAAGGATTTACCTAGGCCTAGCATGACTAGCATGGGATTGGTCCTGCCTTGGGCAGAGGGCTGGACTTGATGACCTCCTGCGGTCTCTTCCAGCTCTATGAATCTATGATTCTATGACTGCATGCCCTTTGCTGGAGGTCGGGATCCCCAGAAAATTATTACGCCGCTTGTCATCTAAAAATCCCAACTCAGCTATTGAGAGTCAACCTCGTGGCTCTGCGTTGCCAAAATGCAATAAAGGTTTAATTGAATGTCTCCTTCATGAAGGGGCCCCCTTGAGTTAATGTCAGCTCCTCTGAATGGCCCTTTCCAGCCATAGTTTCTCTCTCTCTCTTTTTTATTGCCGCATGCCATAGCCCATTTGACAGGAAAAGGAGACTGCCCTAAGTGAAATGAACTGCATGATGTATTGCCGGGAAGACTTTAACATTAATTAAAGGTGGCAAGTGCCGTAGTGTAATGCAAGTGGCAAATGCTAAATTGACACAGATGGCAAATGTAATGTTCTCTTTCCCCAAGGTCACTTATTCCTTTGAGAGGTCTAGATGTCCATATTGGGGGAGAGCCCTCTCCTCTGGGTGCAGCTGAATCAGCAGGGAGCAGGGATCACCCCGCACTGGGATGCATGTAAGGGATAAGTTATTCGGTGTATACATTACAATGCCTTTACGAGAGACCGGGGAGATCTCAATGGGACGGCGCTACTTCCCGAGAGTCAGAGTTGGCCTGTTAGCGACATGGTCGTTTCAGCCAGGATGATCACTCAAAGCGGGAGAAGCAGTGCCAAAGAGGAGAGGATGCTGAGTACAAGGCATGCACTGAGCAGACAGACTCGTATCCACCAATGCTGATGAAGCAATCATGCGCCCAAGTGGATAGAGATGGCTCTGAACTGGAACGCCGGCACTAAATACTCCCCTCCTATGTATCCAACTGCCACCTTTGTAACTCTGGATCCTGTCTAGTTGATGGAAGTGCTGAGTTCCCCTCCCTATGAGGATAATGAAAGCATCCAGCTGCCTTTCCCCTCATCAGCCATGGATGCTAGGTCAGTAAATCATTCATAGTCTCTCCTTCACTTCTCTCTCTCTCTCAATCTTTATATATTTAACTTTTATTTGACAGATTTGCTTAAAAACCAGGTGGGACTATAAATGACATGTTCAGTACAGATCCGGCCCTGGGTTTACAACATTCAAGAGAACATCAGGGTGACGTGATCAAAAGCCCTAGGCACAGCCGGAGAACAGAAGCTTGGTGCACGCGGCAGCCAAGAGCTGGTGTTTGTTGTGCGCTCCACAGATCACTCGCCAAAGCAGCTTCCCTCATTCTTCTCCCCTAAGCGAGCCCCCCACCCGCTGGGAACTGCTTTGCCGGGAGAGGAAGTTGTTCAGTGCATAGGGCAGGGGACTGGGATGACTGCTGGGCCTACTCGTGCTGGGCCATTGTTTGACTAGAGACCGGATCCAAGGCCATGGTTGCCATGGACACCAGATGGGCTCAAACCCTGAGATGCTTTAGCTGTGTGACCGAATCCCCCAATCCCCCTAGCACTTCGCCCATCTATGAAGCCACTGTCGCAACCAGAGGTGAGGGACCAAATTTTGGGGTGAGGGTGCTGAGCTGCAGCCCCTTCCCGCCCCCTTAGCCATGTTGAGATTGGGGTTGCCAGCTCTCCTGGACTGGACTCCGTTGCTGAAAATGGTGTCAGGTCCATCCAGGCTGGGAGAGTGGCCCCGTCACCGTCCCATGCTAAGGCCATCGCTGGAGGCGGCTGCAGAGCCCTGGGCCCGTGGTGGGACCCCAGGGCTAGTGGGGTGGGCAGGCTGTGGAGCTAATGGCATGACCAGCAGGACCCCGAGGACTGCTGGAGCCAGTGTGGCCAAGCAGGTGACAGGACCCCCAAGAGTTGGTGGGGCTGGTGGGACCCCAGGGGACTGGCAAAGCATGTGGGGCCTGCAATCAAACTTGCTGGAGACAGGGACAAGTAGGTGGAGAGTTGAATTTCCAGCAAAGACCTGGTGGGAGCAGGGTAACAGGTTGGTGAGTGGCTTTGACGCATTATTAGAGGCACATGCAGTCTGTAGGAGGCCAGGTGGATACAGCAGGAGTGATGTGCAAGTTAAACTCCCAGCTCACACTCCTTCAATGAAGACTCGCCATCGTGGGGCTTATACATTAACTCTTATTCACAGTACAAACTCTTCTGGCCTCGCAAGTCCACTCTTCTTCTGGGAGCCCGGGTGGTCACTGCCAGCCAGCCTCCCCCGCCAAGTTCAGGGAACCAAAGCTTTAAATTTATGGAGATTGCCTATCTCCTAGAACTGGAAGGGACCTTGAAAGGTCATCAAATACAGTCCCCTACCTTCACAGCAGGACCAAGTACCATCGCTGGCAAATTTTTGCCCCAAATGGCCTACCGCAAGGATTGAACTCACAACGCTGGGTTTAGCAGGCCAATGCTCAAACCACTGAGCGATCCCTCCCCCCTAAAGCTTCCTTCTAGGCCTGCGGAATAAGTCTGGCAGACTCACCCTCCTTGTATTCAGGGGCATCTCAGTGTTTGCCCTGGGGAGGGGCCATAGCCATTCTGATTTAATGAGCACTCATGTCACAGTCCCATCTCTTTCTTTCTTTCTTTCTTTCTTTCTCATAGAATCATAGAGCTGGAAGAGACCTCAGGAGGTCATCGAGTCCAGGCTCCTGCCCAAGGCAGGACCAATCCCAACTAAATCAACCCAGCCAGGGCTTCGTCAAGCCAAGACTTAAAAACCTCTAGGGATGGAGATTCCACCACCTCCCTAGGGAACCCATTCTAGTGCGCTTGTAATTCACTCTCGCGTTGTATCAGGAAACCCCAGCTTCTGTCACCGCCAGCAACTCCTCTTTGCCCTCCTCCTCCTTCTTCTTCTTCTTCTTGGGACTATGAGGCTATGTCTAGACTGCATCCCTCTGTCAACAGAGGGATGCAAATCAAGCACGTTGAAATTGCTAATGAAGCCGGGATTTAAATATCCCACACCTCATTAGAATAAACATGGCCGCCGCTTTTTTTTGAAATTGAGTTTTTTTGGAAAAAAGCCGGCAGTCTAGACGCGGTGCTGTCGAAAATAAAGCCTTTTTTGACAGAGCCTGTATTCCTCAGAAAATGAGATTTACAGGATCTGTCGAAAAAGGCTTTATTTTCGACAGAGCAGCGTCTAGACTGATTTTTTTTTCGAAAAAACTCTGTTTCGAAGAAAAAGTGGCGGCCATGTTTATGCTAATGCAGCACTGGATATTTAAATCCTGGCTTCATTAGCAATTTCAACATGCCTAATCTGCATCTCTGTCGACAGAGAGGTGTAGTCTAGACACAACCTGAGTTTCTCTTTCTACTAGTGCCTCTAGAAGTTCCTCCCTAACTAACCTCTTGTAGCCTTTTAATAGGGCAAGGGGCTCATTAATCAATTCAGCTGCCAAGCAGACACCTAGGCAGTTAATCACCACAGGTAAGCCAAAATGGGCTTGTTCTCTTGACAGAGCAGGCCCTCGCTCTCTCTTCCAGGGCCAGTCAGTCTATGACACTTGCTCAGAATTTTGTTACCTCAGTGTCACACCGCAAAGCGCTTTCACTAAGAGAACATTATCCATTTTCACCCCGCTCCCCTTCGCTATCAGCCCTGTGTTAGTTCTCTGGAATGTCTGCTGCCAGTTCTATCAGTGAGATGTGTGTGAATGCCCCCGCGTCATTGAGGGACTCCATTTTCCTTTGTAGTAGCTCTCTGCTCTCCGTCCCCAGCCAGCAGCTTGCGCAAGACAGGGACTATACTCTAAGCCTGTCTGACCCTAATTTATTCATAAAAGGCCTGAATCTGCAATGAGCTGTTGACCTTCTGGGAAACGTTGAGCATAGTTTTCAGTGGGGACTGAAATCTCCTAATGCTGTCATGCAGGATCAGACCCACACTGTAAACAGGGATGTGTGGACCTTTGCTTTGATTGTATTGTGACAGCAGAGTAATATGAAATCCGCCTATAATTGCCCTCTTAATAATTCCCAGTCTTCAGCACTCACTCAAAAAGAGACTCGTCCCTCTCGTGCATCAGCTGCAAAAAGAGCAGCCCCCTTTGCCATACTTGGTGACATTATTAAAAGAGGGATTTTATATTAATAATGGTAGGATCTGCAGCCCTATTTCCCTGGTGAAGGAAATGGGTGCATTGGTCTAGTTCCAAGGTAATTTGTAAATATAAAGTATTAAAAGGTTTGACAGTTCTAAAAGTTTTAATTGGAAACTCAACAAATTGCTTTGCCAGATATTTATGTTTCAATATGGAGCCTTCATATAATGAGGAGCTAATTAAGGGACCAGGATTCTTTTCTTTTTTTTTCCTGATGGTATCTGTCTCCATGTGGGGCTCCAAGTTCACTGCTTGCCAGAACTAATGTAGGTCTTGCAAATAGCAGGAAAGTAAGGGAAATGATTTTTTTAAAGCTTTGAAGTAATGAGGATGTTACACATTAAACCTTGTGTTACCAAGAAACAGATCTCTGGATCAGGGACAGATGCCTGCATGAACTTTGTTGAAGTCGAATAACTGCTACTCGATCTAAGGGTATTGAACCATTCCTTGTATCTGAGGCCAGGTCTATACTGGTGGAGAAAATCAATGCAAGATAAACAACTCCAGTTACATGAATTGCATAGTTATGGTCCCACAGCAGGAGGCTGATGGGAGAAATGTTCCCAATGAGTTCCCTTACTCCTCACGACAGCGAGGAGTACCGGCATTGATAGGCGTGCCCTGAGCATTTGATTTAGTGGGTCTTTACCAGGCCTGCTAAATCAAACCCCTGGTGAAGATTGATCACCAGAGCGTCAATTCTCCAGCAAGTGGAGATGTGTCCTTAGTATGGAACACATTCCTGAGTGGAGGAGCATATTTCACTGGTCCTCATGCATTGACCATGGACTTTGCAACTTATGTGCCAAATTATCAGCCTTCGCTTCCAAATATGTATGCCGGCCTATGACTGAGCCCTCAAAAGTGGTCATGCTTCTCTATGCAAACAAAATCAGCCATCTGTGCACACAGACAGCCTTAGGTTCATCTTATTCTAAACTCCCTATGTCAGTATTGAGACCGTTTGGCAACAAAAGCGCTGTCGACATGCAAAAGTCGCCAAAAGTGAAAACCGGTCAAACCAGTTTTTCTGCCTCCCATTGGTGACATTTCATGGCCCAGCTGCAAACAGCAAAGTGGGTAAGCATCCCATAGTGCAGTGTTATGGGAAGGTAGAGCTGCTCTGTGAGCTCTCCATGCTAAGGAATGTCAAAGCAGCACCCCAGTCTTTCCAGCCCACACCCTGCAGCAGCAGCCTGCCTACTGCTGTGTTCCTAGCAGGGCAGAACAGGAGCACTCCAATGATTTGCTCTTTGTTTTGTGGAGAGAACTGGCTTCCACCAGTATCACACAATGCCAGCCCTGATGGCTGTGCTCAGTGTTTTGTGATCTCTGCTGCCCTGCAGGCACGCACCCTTTTCAAAGCTCCGGGAAGCATCTGACAGCTGGGTGAACTACTCCACTTAACAAACAGCTGAGTCTACACTGGCTCTTTTTTGTCTTTTCCCCCACAGTCTCTCATAGGGGTGGAAGTTTTTTGTTGCCAAAACTGGGGGGTTTTCCCCAAAAAAATCACATTGACGTGGAAACACTCACACTGTTTTGTCACCAAAAGGCAGGTTTTGGCAACCAAACATGCCAGTGAAGACAAGGCCTTCATCACACAAGTTCACTTCTGCATTTCAAAGTGCAGGGGTGCACCATTACAGGATTTTGGTTCAGCTCCAGAGAAAAACAAGAGGCAGCTTGAAATCTGAACCGAGCCACAGACATATGTTTCACAACCACCTCCCATATTGGGGGTCAGTTCAATTCCATGACTTGCTTTGTGCCTACCATCCTCTCCTGGGACGATGGGACAGTTTGAGTCTGGCTGGATTGCACCTTCTAAGCAAGGATGATGTGGGCGGCAAAGAGAATTCAATTGGAGAGGAAGAGGAGGGTGAACAAAGTAAAAAGAGAGAAAAGCAGGATGAGAGTGAGGCTACGTCTACACTGAGGCTTTTTTTCAGCAGAAGATATGCAAATGAAGTGTTAATTTGCATATCTTGCACCCACATTTGCATATCCTCTTCTGATCCTTTTTAATGGCAAAACCGCTTCCGCAAAAAGCCCCATGTGGACGGGGCCATTTGTTGGGGAAAAAAAAAAAAACCCTTTTGCGCAGGACCCTATAAATCTCATTTTTTGAGGAATAAAGGCTCTTTCGCAAAAGGGTTTTTTCCCCCACAAATGGCCCCATCTACACAGGGCTTTTTAATGGCAACACTTCTTCCGCAAAAAGGATCGGAAGATGATATGCAAATGAGAGTGCTAGATATGTAAATTAGTGCTTCATTTGCATATCTTCTGCCAAAAAAAGCCACAGTGGTAAACGTAGCCTGAGTGAAAAGTAAGAAGGAAGAATCAAAGGGAGAACTGCAGGAAGGGAAAAGCAATGGGGAAAAGGAAATCAAGGGAGAAGGGGAAAAAAAGGGTGAGACAAGAGAGTAGCCCTGAGGAAAGAGATGCCGAATTGGGCAGAGAAATTTGGGCAGACGGAAGGTGCATGAAGGAAAGCCGTAGGAGGAAATGAGATGTAAGGGAGAAGAGACAGAGAGTACAGATAAAAGAGGTAGCACATGGGGAGAACAGTCAGAGCGTATCTCCCCTGCTTAGTTTATGAGCTTTGGACCATTTCTAAAAAAACAACCTTACTAGGCAAGTTCTCCCTCTATCTCCCGCAGCTGCAACTTTGAAGTAGAGGAGGGCACGGTGCACTCAAGACCTGTTGAAAGAGAGCTGCCAGTGAAAGCTTTCTCTGAGTGGAAGCAGAAGGCATAGGTACTCCTGGCCCCTGGTGTATCTGATCGTTATGATCCCATGTAAGAGAGTTAGGTAACTTGGTACTGTGTAGTAGAAGACAATGAATCTAGGAAAGGCAGGAAAGCACTGGGACTTGGTGAAGTCCAAGAAGGAAAGAGACGGGAGCATTTTGGAGGTTATTTCGCTTTCCTTTGTAGAACCATCTGATGATCGTGTGCACAGATCATCTTTCCGGGCACCGGCCCCCAATTCAGCCAGCTCAAGACCAATGAATCAAATGACAATGGTAGGCCATGGGTTGATTTGACATACAGGTTGAACCTCTTTAGTCCGGCACCCTCAGGACCTGACCGATACTGAACCAGAGAATTTGCCACAGGAGGTCAAAATTGTCCATCAGCGTTACCAACCCTTCCCCCGCTTACTGGGCTCTTAGAAGACATTTAGGGGGCAAATTAAAGCTAAATAACAGCACAGAAGAGAGAGCCAAGCCTCGTGGCTGTAAACAAATTTTAAGGGACCACAGGAAACTTGGCCACATCCCATGATAAATGGACATCCGACTATGGATATCTATCTCCTTGTGGGGCTGTAAGTTCGCTGCTTGCAGAACTAATGGAATGCAGAACACCACAGATGTTGCCAGACCACAGAGCGCCAGATTAGAGGGGTTCAACCTGTACAGGCAAATTTAAGGCAATTTAATGTATGGCTCAGTTACAGACCTGGCACTAAATATTGCTATTGTAAATGATATTTAGCAGGCTTATATTCTGCATTCAGTGTGGGTTTCAGGGGAGGTATTGTGCTCAGTGCTTTTAAAGCAATGCCTTCTAAGATAGTAACTGCGTGCACACACACACACACACACACAGGGTACATCTACACAGTGGTGCTATTTTGGGATAATGGCCATTATCCAAAAGTAGTGTTCTGCATGTCTTAACAGCACACCCGTTATTTCAAAATACATTCAAAATAACGGGCTTCTTATTCCAGCTTCCCGTAACCCTCATTGCACGGGGATTAAGGAAGATTCTGGAATAGCGATTTATTTCGAAATAAGCTACGCAATTTCAAGGTATGCGCTACTGGGTAGACTATAGACACACACACACACACACATTCAGGCTGTGTCTAGACTGCATCCCCCTGTTGACAGAGGGATGCAAATCAAGCACATCGAAATTGCTAATGAAGCAGGGATTTAAATATCCTGTGCTTCATTAGCAGAAACATGGCCACCGCTTTTTTCCGAAACGGAGCTTTTTTGAGAAAAAATCACAAAAAAACGGCAGTCTAGACGTGGATCTGTTGAAAATAAACCCTTTTTCGACAGCTTCTGTATTCCTCAAAAAAATGAGGTTTACAGGATCTGTCTAAAAAAGGTTTATTTTCGACAGATCCGCATCTAGACTGTCATTTTTTTTTCGAAAAAGCTCCATTTTGAAAAAATGCGGCGGCCATGTTTATGCTAATGAAGCACGGGATATTTAAATCCCTGCTTCATTAGCAATTTTGATGTGCCTAATCTATATCTCTCTGTCGACAGAGAGGTGTAATCTAGACACACCTACAGACACACACACACACACACACACACAAAAGGTTGGGCAATTTATTGCAGCAAGCCACTGACTTCCACGGTGAAATGCCACCACATTGGGCCCGGTATATTTCATGAACCAAATAATTAAGCTAATAGAAATGAATCATTCTGGGATGCATTTACCTCAGAATGGCTCACTCACTAAGAAAACGAATGCATATCAAAGCTATATTACCATATGGCGTTCATTTATAGAATACGCACATCAGGCTAATAGAACAAAGACTGCAGGCAGTTTGACCACTTTTCTCACCTCATTGACTTTGGCGCAGGGTTATGGGGGAAGCTGTTTGGGCTTTGTAATGTTCAAGGACACCAGGTTGGTTCAGTTTTGTATTAAATGATTTGGACGAGAAAAAGGAATTTGAATATCGTGTCTATGCAGAGGCAATCTAGTGGTTTTCAGTGTGGTATGTGAGTCATGCGAGCGAAATATACCTACGGTAACAGTTATCATTCACGTCCATAAAGGGAATGAGAGAGAGTCAAAGATATGTCCTGATACACAGAACTAGCTGAGCAATTCACGTGTTCTTGATGCAGTAAGGGCCTGATTCGTAGGCTGCTGAAGTTCCTAGGAAGCTTGCTGATGATTTCAGCGGGGTTTGGATCGGGCTCAAAATCTGTAAAAGAACAGCTGAGCTCTTGTCAAATGAGTTCCGGCTCACGGAGTGCACTTGTTCCGTGGCTACAAATGCAGATGCTTTAAAGGCTCCTGGCATCACAGATTTTTTTTTCCCCTGCACATTGAAAATCGATGCAGTTGCCAATTATAGTGGGATTCTTCCCTTTTTTAGCTTCTAGGAAGGAAAACCATTGCTCTGAATCGATGAGACCCACAAATGTAGCAATTCAGCACATTGCGTGTGTGGTATAATCAAATGCCCGGAAAGCAGCCTCCAGGCCCGATAGGAGCCCTCGTTTCAGTAAGTCATCACCCTGGCGGGAGGCCAAGATTTACTCACCTGGCTCAGAAATCAAGTTGTGAAGAACCGTTCTTTGCCCAGGATGCCCTTCCATTTGGGAGGAAACAGCCTTCTGCTCATGCTTCATCTTTTTCCCCTCCCTTCCCCGTCTGCCGAAACACTGAGCAGGGATTATGTATTCGCACCAGGAGGACAAATCCCCGTATGTTCAATTTATTGCAATTGCGTCTCTTGGCTGTTCAATTTTCTACTGAGGCCTCGCTATTACCAAAGTGGGCGGTACTACCATGGACACCCCTGTGTGGAAGTCTCTGTCTAATTTAGGCAAAAGTAACATAGGTGGACTCATCATTCTTAGCCGAGACGCCTGATTGCTGGGGCGGCAAAACATGTTTATCCCCTTCTTTGCTTCCTTGAAAGGAATATAAGTTTATGACAATAAAAGAAGCATTCTTAGAATGGGTGTAAGGGGAGGGGTTGAATTCAATGGGGCGCCTCACATAGGTGAGACTCACAGAATCATAGAACACTAGAACTGGAAGGGGCCTCATGAGGTCATCAAGTCCAGTCCCCTGCCCTCACGGCAGGAACAAGCACCATCTAGATCATCCCTGACAGATGCCTAGACTAGTTCTATGTTATAAGTACACTCTTCCCAGCCTGTATGTCTTATAATGGACTCAATAAAGGGATCTCAGACTCCAAGACTGGCTTGTATGTGGTTTGTCCTTCTCCTGCATTAGTCTCCAGGACATTGCAAGATGCCTTAATACCATTGCTGATGGTCAGAAGCAACTGGGACATGTCCTTGGGGAAGGAATGACAATGGAGCACCCTGCTTTTCATCTGGTGCGATGGGTCAACCAAGCAGTGATTAGTCAGCAGAGTGCAGGAGAGTGAATCTGGTTATTGGGACGGGTCATCAAGGGTGCGTCTACACTGCAGGGCTTAACTCGAAATAAGCGATGCAAATTGAGCTACATCCACTGCATAGCTTATTTCAAAATAGAGAGCATCTACACAACACTTATTTCGAAACAGAGCACTCTTCTCCCGACTTCCCTTATTCCTCGTACAATAAGGGTCACAGGAGTCGGAGTAAGAAGTCCTCCAGCTTGACTGACACTATTTTGAAATAACTGCCTGCTGTGTAGACGCGGGCTAAGTTATTTCGGAATAGCGCTAGTTATTTCAAAATCGTGTTGCAGTGTAGACGTACCCCAAGAAGGCTCCTTGGGAGTCAGGGGAGAACGGCTCAAGGAGGCCGGGTGTCCACGGATCATGGTTTTACCATTAGGAGGTGCATATTGGCACCACAAAGTGGTCAGGTTCCTTGAGCATGAGCAGATTCAGCTGTCGTACACCCTGGGATTACTTGAAGGCAGGAGCTGGCATGCCATTGCATGGCTCCGCCCCATGGGCACATCACAACCGGCAAAGGCGAGACATGACTGTCTTATGCAGCATTGAACCTACTGTCTCTGACCCCTGGTCGGGGATCATTAGAGGCAAGGATGAACCATTCCGAGCATTGGGGTTTCGTGTCTTTCAAGCAGGAGGACAGTTTCCTCGTGCTACAATTGTTGCAAAATATTAGTAGGTCTTGAAACTGCTGCAGTTTCAATCTTCAAGTCCAAGGCTCACAGTCTTCCCCTCTGGTGGAATCTGGTGGAAAGAGGCCTTGTGTTGAAGGCAATTCTGAAATCCAAAGGATTTAGTCCGGGATGTGGAACAGGAACGGCGTGGCACTGCTGTCTGTCTTTGCTGGCAATGAATCGACGAAGCATCGATGCTCTGCTTCTTTTTTATAGTCGAGCCTGTTTATATGAATGAAGGGAGGAACTTAACCTCCTTAAAACAGAAGACACTCGGCCCCTGGGATTTGGGCAGTGAAAAGCAAGCTGAGTGAAGTGCACGTAGACATCAGGCAGAGCTCATGGGCTGCGATGCACACCCCATACTCGAAACACGGGGCTAAGTCCTGCCATCGAAATGCAACCACCGGCTGCTTTGAAGGATGGACACTGGAAAACAGACAATTCCTGATGTTGCTGCCCAGTGCCAGCTGTTGTTCACAGTAGGCAATTCCTCCCCCTTTCGGTCATCCAACACACAAGATGGTTGCACGAAGATAGAACGGAGAGCACAATTTGTCACTATTAATTTACTGCAGTTGCACTCCCTACATCAGCGGTTTTCAACTCTTTTTTTTTCTCATGACCCTGTTGAAGAAAATTGTTGGTATCCAGGAGCCAACATCATCTGACTAGAGTGTGGGCTCCGGGATGGGGCTGAGGATGAGAGTTTTGAGGTGCAGGAGGGGGCTCCAGCTTTGGGGGGGGGCAGGGTTGGGGCAGGAGGGGCTGATTTTGAGTGGCTCTCGGTCAGCGGGGGGGCTAAGGCAGCTTCCTGCCTCTCCTGGCCCCGTAGACCCTGCTGCACCCCAGAAGCAGCCAGCGGCAGGTTCCCAGCTAATGGGGTGCTGAGCTAGTGCTCAGAGCAGGGACAGTGCATGGAGCTTTGTGCATGCCCCCCTCCCCTAGGAGCTGGGTCTGCTGCCAGCTGCTTCTGGGGCGCAGCGCAGTCTGCAGTGCCAGGCCAGACAGGGAGCTGCCTTAGCCCACCGCTGGTCACCTGATCCCCCTGCAGCAATGAGACCCAGCACCCAACATTCCACCACCCAGCACTGGGTCATGACTCGTAATTTGAAAACCACTGCCCTACATATCCAGTACACAATAAACAAAACAGGGATGTCTCCTAATATTTTTATTGTTCCTTAGATAACTGTGGATAGTACAAAGTTTTCCTCTTTAAAAAAATCAATTTCCTTCACAATTCCATCTCCCGAAGACTTCTTATGGGAATCTGATGCCACAGAATATCCACAGAAGCTATGTCCATCAATCATAATATTATGTAGGTATTATAATAGTAATAGAATATTTTTTTTAAATTATCAACATGAAATTAGTTACCTGTGTATAAGGGGTGAACACTGATTCATTGTATGTTTTTTTTTTTTTTTTAGAAATGAAACCATCATTTAGTAATCCAAACTACGTCATTGCATTTACAACATTCATTGCATAAACTAGACAGACAAAGTTTTGCCACCTCCGGTAAATAACAGACATACATGATACAGTATATTTGCTGAATACATAAGTTCAAACAATATGGGTACAACAACTTGTTCATAATACATACTTAAACCATCGTGTTTAATAGATACTAAGACACAGATCCATGAGCTACTTTGAGTCTCAGCACAGTTAATCTAAGAGACAAAAACACAGTTGAGAGACAGTAGCTGCAAGGGAATGCAAGTAAAACCAACCAGTGTTAGTCTCACCAAACACCAAGATAGCTTTTCCACTTAGAAATACAAATCACACATCCATCAGAGCTGACCGTGATGTAGGAAAACGTCCATGCAACTCACATAGAGTTAGAGAGAGATTCTCCCCAGTGCTAATTTCCAACAGTCATTGCCTTACTTCTTTAGCATGTTCGGTAGATTTGCTATGGGAACCAAAAGCAAAACAAAAACTGGAGTGTTTCTTTTCAGTGCAGTTCCAGCTGCAAGTATATGATTATTCTTAAGTCTCTATAACACAGACTTGGACGTCTAGAAATGTAGAGGTAATGCTCAGGTGTACGCTGTATAATCCTCTGTGAAGTTGTTCTCTATTTTGGCAGCCGTTTGTTTTTTAAATAAGAGTGTTTCCTCAATATTGGTAATTTTTTTAAATTAGTTTCTAGACAAAAGCAGACTACAATTCATCAGACCTGATGACATGGAAGAGAGTGACGTTGTAAAGTATCTGATGCCCGTTGTTCCAGGCGTAGTAGAGGGCTCGGTCCTTAGGGTTGTAGTCTAACATGGAAATATGTGAGTATTTGTTTTGGAATGGGATGTCAATGTACTCGTAAGTGGAGGCGTTGGTCTGGTAGGCGTAATGCACCTTGGTTCCTCCCGAGTACCCGTTGGTGACGTAGAGCGTACCGCAGATGATGAAGGCCTCGCCGGCACTGCGTTTTTGGGTAGCTGGTATTCCAGGTTTGCAGGCTCTGGAGGGTGTTGGGATCCAGCTTGCTAATAACAATGTTCCCCGCGTTTTGATTGGTGGCATAGACAGCCCACAAGCCGTTTTCATCCACCATGAGGTCAATGTCGGAATGGCCTCCCCAGGCGTAGTGGTACATGTTGTTGTAACCAGCATAATCCAGGCTGCGCGTCTTGAGGATGGTCTCAGTTTTCAAATCAAACCTGATGATGATGTGGCTTTGGTATTTATTGAAATAGATCGAGCCATTGTAGACCACTTGGCCGGTGCCAGACCAGGGGTGAGGGAGACGGTGAGAGGTGAAATTGTCTGTATTCATGAAATCTGACATGCTTTTGTACTCGCGGACAAAGCGGTTGTTGTGGTAACTGTCCATGTACCAGACCTGGGCAAACAATGGAAAAATTTCGTGTTACAAGGCAACAGAGAACCATCATAACATATGAGCAATACAGAGAGAGATTTTTGTCCCCTCCTCCCCCCACCTTCTTGAAGATATGGAGGGCAACAGCATCATGAGTCATATTAGGGAGCAATCTGAAGAATAAAGAAGCCTCACTTTGAGGAGAAAACTCTGCCCCTCTTTTCCAATGGGGGTCTCATTACACTTGCAAGGAATGGGTGACTGGCATGGACAGAGGAGAAAGCAAACGGCATATTAGGGTGCATGAGGAGAAGCATTGCCGACAGATCTAGGGAAGTGATTATTCCCCTTTATTTGGCACTGGGGAGGCCACATCTGGAGTACTGCATCCAATTCTGGGGTCCCCATTACAGAAAGGATGTGGACACATTGGAGAGAGTCCAGCCCAAATGATTACGGGGCTCAAACACATGACTTACCAGGAGAGGCTGAGGGATTTGGGCTTGTTTAGTCTGCAGAAGAGAAGAGTGAGGGGGGATTTGATAGCAGCCTTCAACTACTTGAAGGGAGGTTCCAAAGAGGACGGAGAGAGGCTGTTCTCAGTAGTGACAGATGGCAGAACGAGGAGCAATGGTCTCAAGTTGCAGTGGGGGAGGTCCAGGTTGGATATTAGGAAAAACTATTTCCCTAGGAGGGTGGGGAAGCACTGGGATGGGTTCCCTAGGGAGGTGGTGGAATGTCCATCCCTAGAGGTTTTGAAGTCCTGGCTTGACAAAGCCCTGGCTGGGTTGATTTAGTTGGGATTGGTCCTGCTTTGGGCAGGGGGCTGGACTCAATGACCTCCTGAGGACTCTTCCAACCCTAGGATTCTATGACAGACTCTTTCTGGCCTGGCTGGTTCTGGAAGAGTTGCCCTCCAGCTCGTCAGCCAAACATCTATTCGAAGACCCTGCTTATTCAGAAATGGCAGGGAGGCCCGCAGTTATTAACAGTAGGTCTTCTCATGGACAGACACCAAGGATCACAAGAAATCCAGAGCAAATTGCTAGGAAGAGCTGCTGTAATTAGCAGCCTCCTTGAAAGTGATGCATTTGGAGGAAGCTACCAATGATCAAAAAAGTCGGTCAACAATTTAAAACTCAACTGATTAGTTAACTAGCGCAGAAAAGCTTTCCAAGCTGGGGAGGCTAACATCTTCCCAGCTGCTCTGTAGTAAATCTATTGCCTTGAAGTTTCAGGTAGCTCTCTTTGTCCTTTGAAAGGGCAATTAACATCCCAGTCTGCCTGGATAAAACCTGTATATTATGTTGATGCCTCTTTTTGCTTCCTGCAGGCCTCATCAGGGCAGCATTTATTAAATTATATCATCTGCCGCGTGGAACTCCATTAATTTGGCATGCACAAGAATATGAATGCAATCACTCATTGTCAAGGAAATTCATTGGAAATTCCTTATCCCCTTTAAATATCACGCCCTCCTGTATCAAAAGCTCAAAGCATTCTTCTATGACACAATAGATAAAGACATCAGAATCTTGCTATTGTTAAATTATTGGTTGATGGTGGAGATATTTTAGATTATTACTTAAATGCCAGTTCACTAGGGATACTGTCTAGACTTCTTACAAAATGCTTGAGTCATTTGCAACCAGTATTGAAGCAAATTACAAAGCAATACAGTGAGCGTGGAAAAAATAAATCTGTCCTGCTGGTGACATTTTGTATGCAGCTGCCGAACAATAAGACAGCTGGCTTCTACATCAAAAATTGTATGAGCTAGCGGAGAGATAATAAATGAAACCGTACTAGAGATGACTTTTGGGAGGTGTATTTCCACATCTTAAACAAATACAACTTCTGCCCACATGGTCCTTGTGAAACCTCTGTTGAGTTCTGTGCAGTGAGACTCAGCAGAGGGATGTCAATGGGAAAATTCCTGTGAACTGCAGATGTGCCAAGGAGACAGTGCTAAACCCAGATCTGGGATAGAGCAAGGTTTGGAATTCTGATGGTAGGTTGAAATTTTGGCCCCACTGAAGTTAATAACAGAACTTCTAGGGTGAGGATTTTGCTCCAGGAGTTCAGGCTTAAATTGAAGAGCACTGATTGACCTCATGAGATTGTGACTCAGTCTGAACTAGAAAATAGATACCTTTTGGTTCTGGAATCATAACTCTAAGGGGGTGGCATCAGAATTGTAAGGAGTGGTCAAATCCAGAGATTTCATTCTAATCTCCATTGCCAGGGCTTGACAAACCCTGTTGAGAGCCACTCGCCAGCCTCGCACCATGCGTACGCCAGACTGGCACTGCGCATGCGCAAAGCGCCGGTGAATGGGGCGCACGGAGCGACCGGCTGAAATCTACTCACCACGGGTGAGTAGATTCAGCGGTTTGTCGAGCCCTGTCCATTGCCATCTGAAATTTGAAAGGGATTGGATTGAAACCCCTGGCTCAAGCCCATCTCTAGTTTGATTCATTGTCCTCAAAAAAATGTCCCAGGAAATATTTGTCAGTTTAACACAGCCTTTGTTTTGATCAAAGATGGAAAAAGACAATTATGCTGCTTCCAGAAGAAGCTGCCCTGCTTTGTGTACCCAAACACACATTAGATGTAACTGAAAATACATGGAACATCCCCTGATCAGTGTTACCAGGGTTATGTGAAGTCATCGGCTCAAGTATGGATATACAGGTTAAACCTCTCTAGCCTAGAACTCTCTGGTCCAGAAACATCTGTCATCCAGAATGGTTTTAGTTAGCCAGATGGCCACTTTTCATGGGTGTGGCCAAGTTTCCCTCAGTCCCATAATGTTTATTTACAGCCACCAGTCCTGGCTCTCAGTCTCCTGTTATTTAGCTCTCATTGACCCCTAATGTCTTCTAAGAGCCCAGTAAGCAGCGGAAGTGTTGGTAACTCTGTTAGACAATATTGACCTCCTGTGGTCTGGAAAATTCTCTGGTTTGGAACCGGTCAGGTCCCGAGGATGCTAGACTAGAGAGGTTCAATCTGTACAGTGTTTGGTTGTTTATCTTTGAAGTTCAGGGCCGATGTTTTGCAGCGCTCTCAAATTTTCACATTCTAAGGTAGCCCAGATTTGAAACATTCTGTGAACCTGGATGAAGACGTTCCATGCACTTCCTTTGACAGGCCTGAGAAGATCCCAGATGGAAGACGACACCGAGTCCCTTGAGGAAAAGGATCGGCAGGTTCTTAGAGACAACCCATCTTGGAAGAGGGGATGTGGAGCAGAGGCGTAGAGAGGGGGGGCAGTTGTCCCCGGGTGCCATGCTAGGGGGGCACCAATTTAGTCCCCTTCTGCTCCCCCTGTCATCCCTTGGCTCGCCTGCTCCTCCTCTACTGCCGCTCTGCCCCCAGTCCGACCCTCCTCCATCTCCGCTGGCGGGTTAGTGCATGCAGGGGCTCGGCCCCAAATTGGAGGGGGAGGGGGAAGATGCGGTACAAGCTCCCCCTGTCCTCCCAGGGTCGGGCTCAGCCGTGTGCCAGGTTCAGGGCCCCGCTGTGCGGTGGGGGATGGGGAGCGCAAATTTTGCCTTTGCCCCCAGGCACATAATGCCCTCACTATGCCTCTGATGTGGAGTTTCCCCCTTTGAAGGTCGAGTTTATTGAATTAGGGTCTCTGATTTTTTGGCTAACGAATGTTTTACCTTATTCAGCATACCATCCACATTTTGTGTTAGTCTGTAACTGAAAAAACTTTAAAAAACAACAAATAGTCCTGCAGCAACTTAGAGACTAACACGGATACCCCTCTGAGACAATTGAATTTACCCAGGAAATGACAATGCTTTATAAAAAATGAGAAACCGAGCCATCTTATTGCTCTGCTGCTCCTGTTTCATTATTTGGCATTAAAAAGTAATGCATGCCAAATGCGCTGGGTATTTTTAAAACCAGAAAAGCAGAAACCCTTGCTATAATTCTAGCATTTTAGGGTGGCTGACTGTGATGAGTTTCTTTGCTTCAGAACACAAGAGATTGATAGCACTGTTTCAAGCCGGGCATGGTGCAACCTGGCTTTGAGCGAGTTTCTTCCACACACCGCTCCGCCCATACACATCAATCCTAGCCTTCAAAGTCGTCCTGCCATTTCATTGCCGGACTTCTCCCGGGAGATTCACAATCAATCATGCCTAGTTGTGTTCAGTGATTTTATGATATCAACAAATGACTCATTTAGGGATCTGAACAGAAGAACACCTGCCAAACTTATTGTGCGTTGTGATGCAACTCAGAGAGAACCAGCATTTTGGTCACACCCGCAATCAGCATCAAACTCTGTCAATGAACCCATGAAATTCCTAGAAGTGCATGTTTCAAATAAAAGCAATTGTTTGTACTTCTAAACGTAGAGCTACAATCCCTAGAAAATCTTGCTACTCCCTTCTACCTGTTGTGAGCAGGACACAAGAAGTCATTCTTCCACTCTACTCTATGCTGATTGGGCCTCAACTGGAGTATTGTGTCCAGTTCTGGGCACCACATTTCAAGAAAGATGTGGAGAAATTGGAGAATGTCCAGAGAAGAGCAACAAAAACGATTGAAGGTCCAGAAAACATGAGCTATGAGGGAAGACTGAAAGAACTGGGCTTGTTTAGTTTAGAAAAGAGAAGACAGAGGGGACATGATTGCGGTTTTCAAGTATCTAAAAGGGTTTTATAAGGAGGAGGAAGAAAAACTGTTCTCCTTGGCCTCTGAGGATAGGACAAGAAGCAATGGCCTTAATTTGTGGCAAGGGAGGTTAAGGTTGGACATTAGGAAAGCTTCCTAAATGTCAGAATGGTTAAACACTGGAATAAATTGCTTGGGGAGGTTGAGGAATCTCCATCACTGGAGATATTTAAGAGCAGGTTAGACAGAAACTGACTATCTAACCTGCTCTTAAATATTTCCAGTGATGGAGATATTTAAGGGATGATCTAGACAGTGCTTGGTCCTGCCATGAGGACAAGGGACTGGACTCGATGACCTCTCGAGGTCCCTTCCAGTTCTAATGTTCTATGATTCTACTGACACTAAAATCATCTACTGGAGAAAAGAAACTGTGTGTGATAAGTATTAAAAGGAGGCTTCTTAGATGCTAATACAAATAATTAATAATAATGATAGACAAATAGCTTTCTGAAGATGCTAAGAGCCACAGAAGGCACTTACAATTCAATCGGACAATTAGAATTTATTTTGAAGATATAATTGGCCATTTTCTCTTTTTGCGCCAGTGTAAATCAGGAGTAACTGCACTAACATCAGGGAATTGAGTAAATATGCCAAAATGTAGCCCATGCAGAATAATCCTGTGTTTTATCAAGAGGAAAATGAAACGTGATGTGAGTACAGGGTTCTTCTCCATAATTACATTTTTAATTACGATGTGCATAAAGTTTGGTTTAATTATTGGCCAACATTATATTAGACGGATCCTGTGCAGCCAATCATCTTGCTCAACAGCTGGCCATGAGCACTTCAGTTAACAATCCAGACAGACAACTTCATTGATTATGTACTTTAAAAATCCCTGTAAGCTTATGGATAAGCAAGACCCGGATTGACGGCAGAACACAATAGGCCTGCTCTGCGAACCAAGCAGCACAGAGCAGAAGAAGAATAATGAGCAATAAGACACTGTCACTTTGCTCCCCCAACTTCCACCAGATACAGAGATTAAATCTGCTTCAGTTCGAAGGTACTACAGCAATAAATTTGCAACGGATGTTTGGCACCCAATCGCTGTGGCCCAGTCTTGAAAATCAGCATTTTCGCTTCAGCTTGGTATTTATCATTATATGGCAACAGAGGCTGGTTCCTTTTGACATAACCGCTCATCATGTCTTAAGGTCTGGACCACTGATGCCTGTAATGGGGATACCTGGACTAAAATAAAACCCCTTTTCATCATAATTTTAGATCATGCAGTTGACTCCAACTCTATGCATCTATGAAACTCCAGGTCCTTGCCCAAGAGACTTTAAGGCCAGACGGGATCAAGAAGTCATCTAATCTCACCGGCCATTAAATTTCACCCAGGCACCTCTGTACTGATCCCAGTAACTTGCTTGTTCACTAAGGCATATCATCCCATTTTGATCAGAACACATCAAGGGATGCAGAGTCCACCATTCCCCTTGGCTAATCACGCTCATTGCTCAAAACCTGCACCTTATTTCCAGTTTGAATCTGTCTGGCTTCAGCTTTCAGCCAAGGGTTTAAGAGTAAAGAGCCTTTTAGTACCCAATAATGTCTCGCTGTGAAGATCTTTATACACTGTAATCAAGTCATTCCTTCTTTTTGATAAACTAACCAGATTAGAAAAAAATAAATAAAAAAACCAAATAGTCTAGTAGCTCCTTAAAGACTAATAAAACATGTAGGCTATGTCTACACTGCCTTTTTTTTTCGGCAGAAGATATGCAAATTGTGCTCTCATTTGCATATCTTCTGCTGATCCTTTTTGCAGAAGAGGTTTTGCCGCTAAAAAGCCCCATGTAAACGGGGCCACTTGTCAGAAAAAAACCCTTTTGCGCAAGATCCTGTAAACCTCATTTTTTGAGGAATAAGGGATCTTGCGCAAAAGGGTTTTTTTTCTGACAAATGGCCCCGTCTACATGGGGCTTTTTAGTGGCAAAACCTCTTCCGCAAAAAGGATCAGCAGAAGATATGCAAATGAGAGCACAATTTGCATATCTTCTGCCAAAAAAAATGGCAGCATAGACGTAGACATAGATGGTTTCATGAGCTTTCGTGGACACAACCCACTTCTTCAGATGACTGGAGTATTAGAAGTCCAGATCCAAGAATAAATAAGGGAAGGGGAGATGGCGGGGGGGGGGGGGGAGGAGGAGGAGGAAAAAGGGGGAAAAATAGAGAAAGAAGAGAGAAAAGAGAAAGAAATAAAAAAATCCTTCCTTATTCCCTAAGAGTATGTCTATACTTGCACCCTATTTCGAAATAGGGATGCAAATGCAGCAATTTGAAATTGCAAATGAAGCCGGGATTTAAATATCTTCATATGCATAATAGCGTTATGGCGCTATTTCGAGTTAGCGCTATTTCGAATTAACAGACGCTGTGTAGATGCGGTTATTTCGAGAGAAAACCTTTCTCTCGAAATAACCCTTATTCCTCATACAATGAGGTTTAACAGTTATTAAATAGCACTAACTCAAAATAGCGCCATAAGGCGATTATGCAAATGAAACGCGGGATATTTAAATCCTGGCTTCATTTGCAATTTCGAATTGCTGCATTTGCATCCCTATTTCAAAATAGGGTGCAAGTGTAGACATACCCTTATTTATTCTTGGATCTGGACTTCTAATACTCCTGTCATCTGAAGAAGTGGGCTGTGTCCACGAAAGCTCATGAAACCAGCTACATGTTTTGTTAGTTTTTAAGGTGCTACTAGACTATTAGTCTGTAACAGGAAAAACTTAAAAAACAAGCAACTCAGCTACTCCTTTGAAGCTTTCTAACTAGATTAGGTTGGCGAGAGGAAGGGACAGATGGTCTTTATCTCTGCATAGTGCCCTGGGTTTTAATGCCCATTTTCAGAGCTAAGATGCTTCTCTGAAATGAAATCAACTTTGGAATCATCAGTAGGAATCTTTTTGCTAATAGGGTTCCTCCCTGTCTCAGCAAGAGAACCCAAAAAAAGAGTAGAGTATGACATTAATTTGCCTTCCCACCCCCTTTGACTAAGGCAGCATTAAACAATAGTGAATTTCCATTTAGCTGAGCTTTTTTTGGTTTGTTTCTTTTGCCTCCTATAATGTCCTCAGCAAATGCCTTCAGATATTTTCCATTCCATCACTCTTTGGAAGCCTAGATTGATTTTATTGGCTTCCTACCTCCTTGTGAGCAGAGCTGAACAGTCTGAATTGACAAGACCAAAACAGAGGAAAACAAAAACCTCTCTTGATGCAGCAAATTAATTCTTCACAACAAGGAAGGTGGAGGAAGACAGAGGAGGGGGGATGTACATGGGTCAGACGACTTTATCAGAGATATGCACAGCAGTGTTATAGACACCAATCAGACTTTGATGGTCCCTTCTGGTTGGCTAATAACTATGGGCCTGATTTTATACTGACTTGCACCTTGAGCCATCAGCTACACCAGAACGAGTGTGGTTCAAGTATGAAAAAATAAATCTAAACTTGAACAAGCCAAATATTGGAGTCTCCCTTTCATCTGCTTTGTATAGGACACAACCCTGTTCATTAGGCTTTAGAAAATAAGGAACCTTTGGGCAGGAAAGCCTTTACAAAAAAGTCTTAGGGACCATTAATATTATAGAGAATGGGCTGTTGCCATTAGCTGGCTAAATAGAAATTTGTACGCATTGGACCAATATGCAGCAAAAGGATTTTAACTCAAAGGTGATCATGAGAAGCTCGTTGGACATGTTTTGCCCTTGTAATCTGCTTGGAGCATGCGGGTATTCAGCGTGAAATAAGGCCACTGTATTACTGAGCCCCGTTAAGACCGTGCTTTATAGGTTAATCAAAATAAGTAGGGCTGTTGAAAGGCCTGCTTAGAATGAGTTTGATGGGTCTCAGCCCAGTTCCCAGCTCACTCATGTCCTCTCCATTAAGAACCCGATGGTAATCGGCCCTACCAGGCCAACTTGGTTGGCCCTCTCAGTAGACAAAGTGAGGACCGACTGACGCATGGAGATGGAATTGCCCTCTCTTCCAGGGGGAAGTGCCAGCATGCCAGAATTGAGGCAGGCTGTGGTGAGCAGGAGAGGGAAGAAATTTGGCCCCCAATAGATCAACAGAGAATTTCAGTGGCTGTGAGCCTGGAACTTTTCCATAAGCAGTAAAATTAATAGAAAAAAATAATGTAAGGAACAAAAGAAATAAGTAAGAACCAGTAAACCTCAGATCTTAAAAAAAAACCAAAACAACAACAAAAAACAACCACAACCAAGAGGCAAAGTTGTCAGCCATGCTACAAAGTGTGTGGGTTGGAATGACTTGCAGTCAGTCCCTCCAATGCTTTTGCCTGTGTAGCCAGTCGCTCCTCAGCCTGTTATTTCGAAATAGCGGTAGTGCCGCTGTTTCGAAATAATGACTCTCCAGCGTCATTCGAACTAATTACTCCCCAGTGCTTTCTGGGGCTCCAAGTCGACTCATTAACAGAGCCCACCTCGGAATCATTTCGAGGTTTCCCTGTAGTGAGGACACTTTATGTCGATTTTGTTATTTCAGGAGTTATTAAATCGATGTTAGTTATTTCGAAATAGTTTCCTAGTGTAGACGTGCCCTATGAGTTTAATAAGTACTATGTGGATATGCATGCAGCACAGACAGGACAGGCTTGCCGATGGGGAGGAAGGGGTAAAGGGGGCAGCTGCCCGGGGGCCCGGTGATTCAAAGGGCTCTGGGCCCTTTAAATCTCCGCTGGAGTGCCATGCCGCACACTCCATGTGGCTCTGAGGGCTGAGGGGGAGGCACCACCCTCCAGGTGGCATGGATGGATGGCTGCCTCCAGCTCCAGCCCTTCCACTCAAGGCCCAACCCCTTCCAAGAGCCTAGAGCCAACCCCAACACACACCTTGCCCAGGGGCCCACAGACTCTGTCGGCTTCCTTGTAACAAGGTCAATAAAGCTGAGATGCGTTAAGTCTTTCCACTGTCTTCTGTGGACATTGACTTGGACATGTGATGGTGGACTTCTAGTCAGAGTTTCAGTGCTTTGACTCACAGAGCTCTGAGGTTAGGTCTATGCTACAGCTTTTTTTCGGAAAAAGCTACGCAAATTGCACTCCACAATTTGGGTAGCTTTTTCCGATCGCTTTTCCGGAAGAGGCTTTTCCGCCATTTGGACCCGTCTAGATGGGGCCAAATGGTGGAAAAGCCTCCGCTTTCAGTGGAGCCCTTATCCCTCGTAGAACGAGGCATACAGGGCTCCCTGAAAGAGTGCATTTGCTCTTCTGCAAAAAAAAGTGGGAGCGCAAACGCATTCCTTGGACGCAGCAGAGTTTTTCCGGGATACCTCAGAGTAGCTGTACCCTGAGTAACAGACTGGGGGGAGGGGAGGGATAGCAGGAGGGGAATATCATAATCTTACCTTGTTTTCGCCTTCTGGAGCCAGAGGGTCTGTCATCCATGATCCAAACCTTGATCCAGAGGTTTTTATTGTGACGGGGTCACTTATTCCTGTCAGCTTCCCACAAGCTGTAAAACAGTGGAAAGGGGGTGAGCAACGCAACAGAGGCGCGATTAGGCTTCAGCGCGTGTGGCACCCGAGATATTCAGACCGTCGCTGCTCTGAGGAGGGACACTGGCATTCAGGCGCGCCCATGTCGCTGTGACATTGCCTCTCTCTCCGGTTGATTTTAATTAAGGGCAATTAGATGGCGAACAAACTGTCGGCTGCTTTTGTTTGGTTCGTTCCACTTAATAGCAATTGTCCTTATCGCAGTGCCCCTCAGAAAACAAGCGTGCCTGAAAACAGATGCACTGCTAATGCTGTGGAATAGCAAATGAGAAGAAGAGTTAACCAGCGTCAAGCAGCCAGGTGGAGAAATTAGTGGAAAGGCAACAGCTCAGTGTTACTGTAATCGAGCTGGTGTGGATCATTCTGAGTCTCCAAACATTCCTCTCATAGGTTACAAAGGAGGGGCATTACATATAAGTTATCTTCCCAGCAAAACTCTCTACCTTCGCCTGTCTGTCATCATCTCAGGTGTCCATCACCATGTTATCTAAGGCCCTCACAAACAGGAATGACTTTTCCTCACACACAACCCAGAGCGAGGCAGGGAATTCTCGCTTCCCCATTTGTATGGGTGGGGAATTGAAACACAGCAATATAGAAGGCATGAGTTTGAGAGGGGCTGTGCCCCTCGGCTGCTGCCTTTGGCTTCACCTGGAGTTCTGGATGGTCAGCTCCAAAAATCAGGCCTTAGTGATTTGCCCATGGTCACACAGTGAGTGTGTGGCAGAGTCAGGAATGGGGGCCAGATCTCCTGATCACCAGTCGAGTGATATAACCATAAGGCCAGCCTCCCTGCCAAAACTAGTGAGCTTGCCAGAACTGGGATTTGAATCTGCACAAACACATGCACCTTGGAACTAACGTCTAAAGGCCAGATTTTCCAAAGGTATTTAGATGCCTCAGGATTTGGAGAGGCACCTAGAGGGATTTTCCAAAGCACCTAGGCTCCTAATTCCCATTGACTTCAAACACAGTGAATTCACCGGGTGTTACATGCACTTCGCCCTTTGGAACAGACACCCAACTGCATCTTTAGGTGACTAAATACCTTTAAAAATCGGGCTCTGATGTCTTAACCACTCATCCATTCTCCTTCTGAATCAAACCCCTGTATCAGTCTGTCCCTTCCATGGTTCCCCACAGTAAAATATAATCTTGTATCATTCCCAGGCTTCACACACATGTATGCCTTCCGTGCTTCATTCTGCGCGTCTAAAAATATAGCCCTCTGGTGATTTCATATTTACAGTAATACCCGCAAGTTTCAGTAACGCAGCCATCACCGGCTGTCAAAACGTTCACCTTTTAGCAGACACGCGCTAAAGAATGACCCGGGGAATGTCAAAGTTAGATGCAGCACAAAAATCTGCAAATCCCAAGGCAGGAGCAGCCATCTAAAACACTTGCACTGGTTCTGCCAAGCAGCTCTTGCAGAAGCATGTCCTTGGTACCCTGACATAAGGGTGGAAGAATGTGGCTAACAACGCAAACTAAACTTGGGAAGGTGCCTGCTGGCTCTTCTTTAGGCTTTTAAACCCAGTCAAGGAGCAGGTTTCAGGCGTTAAGTGGAGCGCATGCTATGGCCAATGGATTTTGAAGCTTGAACGGAACAGCATATATGGTGTCTTTAGCCCAAATTGGAAATCTGGGGCCAGATCCTACAGGGTAAGTTCGGTTTACAGCAGTTCATGATAAGACATTTGATTTTTAAGTACAGACTGAACCTCTCTAGTCTGGCACCCTCGTGACTGGACTGGTGCTGAACTGGAGAATTTGCCGAACCATGGGAGGTCAATATTGTCTAGCAGCATGACCAACACGTCCACTGCTTACTGGGCTCTTAGAAGACATTTGGGGTAAATTAGAGCTAAAGAACAGCACAGACATGGAGAACCAGGCCTGGTGTCTGTAAACAACTTTATGGGACCGTGGGAAATTTGGCCACACCCATGATAAGTGGACATCCAGCCAATTAAAATCATGCTGGACCACAGATGTTGCCAGACTAGAGTGTGCTGGACTAGAGAGGTTCAACTTGTATGTGCCTAAGATTTCTGGGATCACTATTCTTCAAGTTTCGCTTTGGTCTGTCCTAATTAGCCACCCATAGGGCTTCTTAGCTATTCAGTAGTGGGTGCAGATGTGGTGTAAGACTGTCACCTCTGTTCCAGCCTCTGGAGCAGTGAAAAGGGACTCTGCATTTGCCCTAAAAGCCTTGTCATTGTGAAAGATAATCATAAAGTTGTGAGGCCCCTCCCCTCCCCCCAAGCCCTGGCATGAGGGGCATACTGCAGGTGAGGTGAGAAGAACATATCTGAGACAGGGACAATGACCCATCATGCAGCTCTGTGGATTTTCTGGGCCCTCCTGTGGCCCACTGACCAGCACAGAGAGGTTTCTGTAACTTAGGCCAGTTAGGGCTGAGTTATACCAGAGTGCCCGACACAGCCTAGAATCTGGAAGGCAAAAGAAGTCTGAAAGCCATGTTAGCGATCCCACTGTAAAACTATAGTGGAGGAAAGGTGCTTTAGGCCAGTGTTTCTCAACCTGTGGTACGAGTAACCTTAGGGGTACTCGAGAGAAGTCTGGGGGGGGACACACCAACACAACTGAAATTTGGAGAAAACTGAATTTTTGTTTTAAGTTTTACAGCGCTTTATTATTTTTGTACTTTTTACACCCAACAATTTCATCGCCTGCCCGGCTACGATTAAGTTGTTTAAACAAATGTGTTGCAATGGTAGAAAAAAAATGTGTGTGGCTAAAAACTGTAGGTACTGGGGGTACTTATAATTGTTTTTTTTTTTAAAGGGGTACTTTATAAAAAAAGGTTGAGAAACACTGCTTTAGGATCACAAGGTAAACCAGAAAAAGTCACCCTAAGGTGAGAAATGTAGCATTTACCTCTCCCAGCGACCTTGCAATCAACACTATGCCTTGTCCTAACTTAAGATTTTACAGTGGCATTGCTATTGGTGCTTCTTTTCTCAATAAACCCCCCATCATGGTGCCAATGAAAACAAAGCCTCAGACAATAAAAAGATACCATCGCCCTAGGGTGTGCCCTGTAGCCCCCATTGATAAAAATACCATTCTTTGGCCAGTCCTTACTTCCCAGAGTAAAATCTCTCTCCCTGCCCAGATTGTTCTGCATTGCCGCACATCTTCTGCCTACCAGCATACGTCTGATATGTTCGAAAGCAACTAACTGGGCTATTCTGAATGATTTCACCCCTGAGCAGAGGAGGAATGAAAATGGGGGAGAACATGGGCAAAAAGCCAAGCATCCGCGTGGCCCAAAACGTTGGATGAAGATGACATACTGGTGAAAGAATACAAAGAGCCAAAAGAATAAGCAGGTAATTTCTTGCAAAGTTTTCCTACACAAGGCCAGCCTCTGTCTACTGATCTTCCACATGCTCCTTGCTATTATCCTACTAATATACTGCTTTCAGTGTAATCACTTTCCCTCTGTTTTCCTGGAAGGAATAATTGTATAAAGCCAATTGATTTTAAGAAATGCTGATACTAGTAAACTAGTGTTGTTTGCAAGGAGTTAGGCTACCGTTCACTTTGCATTTAGCTGGAGACACATTTAGAACAGTTCCCAGTGGGGCTCTGGGGTTGACTGTATTCCAGGCTTGGTGTCTCTTTCATGGATTACCTCTGTCATGAACCTCAAGTGCTGGCAGGCAAAATCTAAAAAGCTAGAGCCAGGGATTCATTTTATTGAGAAACAGGACTGGAAGGCACCTCCTGAGTTCTTGAGTCTAGTCCCTCCTATCGTAGGTTACCCCATTTTACAATCTGAATCATAAATGTGTCATGTCAATTCAGAGCCTGCCATTTGAACAAGGACTTTTGTTTTGGACTCTCAGATTAAAAGTCAGATGCATGATCGATTTAGCCCCTGGAGTTACATCTAAGCTAAGACAACATCAGTCATTCGGAGTTATTGTTCTGGATGGGCAGCTACAATCTTGGGGTATATCTAGACTACAGGCTTTTGTCGACAGAAGTTTTGTCGACAGTTACTGTCAACAAAGCTTCTGTCGACAAAGAACGTCTAGACTACATCCAGTTCTGTCGACAAAGCAAGCCGCTTTGTCAACATGACAGTGTAGACGCAAAGGAAAGTGTAGATGCAATAACGCCTTCTGTCGACAGAACTCTGTCAACAAAAGGCGTTATTCCTCGTAGAATGAGGTTTACAGCCATCGACAAAACTGCTGAGTTCTGTCGACGTTATGTCGATAGAACTCAGCGGCAGTGTAGAAGCAGGTATAGTTTTGTCGATGAAAGTCCACTTTTGTCGACAAAACCCTGTAGTCTAGACATACCCTTGGCGTTGCATTGGGAATTTTAGTGGCGTTTGCTCATTTCAGACAAGAAGCAACGACAAACATTACACAACGGGCTTTTGTATACCAGGTGCTTACTGATTGCTGGATATAGGCTGGGAGGAAATGTGTGCTGGAAATCCTGAGAGATGTGGAATGCTTTCTGCTAGGCACGGAGACCTTCTCAATGTGAATCCACCTCAGCTCCAGCACCTGACAAAACAGGATCCTTGTATGGCCTATTACAAATGAATACATCAATAATTTGCGCATGTACAGCCATGGGTCTCAAACTGCTTTGTATAACTTAATGAGCTATATAGCCAGGGCTTAGTCATTATAGTTAGGTTTCTTTATGTGTTTCTTTGGAAAAGAGAAGGCTGAGAGGGGATAGCCATTTTTCAAGTACCTAACAGGGTGTTACAAGGAGGAGGGAGAAAAACTGTTCTCCTTGACCTCTGAGGATAGGACAAGAAGCAATGGGCTTAACTTGCAGCAAGAGAGGTTTAGGTTGGACATTAGAGCTGTCTCTACACTGCACTCAAACTCAAAATAAGTACCTAAATAAGTATCTTATTTCGAGTTTATTTCGAAATAGGCTATTTCAAAATTTGGTGCTGTCTACAAATTTCTCTACATTACTAGTCTACATTACTCCCTAGTGCTTCCTGTGGCTCTTGGGGGGTGGCATAAGGATCTTGGGCAAAAAGGGGGTTTTGCGCAAAATGGAAATGTCCACAATGCTTGTTTTTGCGCAAAAACCCCTTGCGCAAAAACAGATTGGAAGAGCTTATGCAAATGAAGTGCAAGAAAATGCTAATCTGTGCTTCATTTGCATTGCCTCTTCCGGCAAAACGTGTAGTGTAGACATAGCCTCTGACACTGAGTATTTGGCTATATGGCAAACTCAGCCCTTTCAAAGAGTAGCAGGGACATATGGGCCACCTGTTTGTTCCGTGTTTGTACAGCGCCTAGCGCAACCGAGTCCTGACTGCAGCTCCTGCCTGCCACCACAATAGAAATAACTAATAATGTGTGCAGGGCTCAGTCATTATATCGAAGTTTCTTTAGCCTCACACCCATGATTTTCATACTGACTATCCCAATTATAGGGTAAACCTGGATAGTCCCAATAGCTCCGTGTTTCTGCTTGTTTTTCCTCTGGCTCTTTGCATGCTTCAGGGGACCATTTCTAGTGCTTAAGTTAGGCGAGTTCAGACATTTGGCGGGTATTTCAAGTCACCAGGTGGTGAGACTAGCATAAGATGACTTGGGTTTGCTTTATTTTGTCTCTACAAATTATTCCTTGATGCAGGGAGAAAAAAGGGGGAGGAAATTAAAAAAACAAACATGACTGCTATGGAATTCCAGACGCAGGAAGTGTTTAAGGAGAGGCTAGACCAGGAGTGGCCAACTCATTTAACAAAGAGAGCCGAAACAGCGGCAGAAAAAATGAGAAGAGCCGCACCACAATTGTCGAGCAAAAAAAAAAAAAAAAAAGGAGCCTGCTCCTTTAAGAAACAAGCGTAGGCTTTTTGGCCATATCAGGCTCCCGTCAACGGCCGCCATCTTGGGCACCATTTTAAATCACTGCCCTGGTGAGCACAGGGGAGCTGGGGGCCGTTGGGGGGGGGGGGCGCAGGAGCAGCTTTTCTCCCCCCAAAAGTGCGGCTTGCAGAGTTGCATGGGCTAGACAAATATTTATCAGGGATGGATGGAGCATACTTAGTTCGGCCTTAACATGGAGAGATGGACAAGGTGACCTCTTGAGGTCCCTTTCAGCGCTACATATTCCCAACTCTGGTGTCCTGTTGAGCCCAACATGGCAAACATAATACATCTGTCAGTCATACTCAGGGCTTGACAAGCGGCGGCGAGCCCCACTCGCCAGCCACGAGGTTTGGCACGCTGCGCACGCGCAGACCTCGCTGCACATGCGCTGATCACGCTGCGGTGCCGTGCTGGCTTAAAATCAACTCACCCCGGGTGAGTAGATAGACTAGATTAATTTGTCGAGCCCTGGTCATACTCATACTACTAAAACACCAGGCTGGCTCAGGAAATATTGGTTTAAGGCTCAGATTTTCAAGGCTCAGGTCACTGGTATTCCTCATGATGATCTCTCAGGCCATGTCGACACTAGGAGATTATTTCAAATTTACTAAGTTCGACTTCTGGGAACCCAATTTTACAAAGAGTGCGTCTACACAGCCGCGTTAATTCGGAATAAGGGTCATTATTCTGAAAAAACAATGCGAGCATCTACATGGCAATTCCGTTATTTTGAAATAAATTTGAAATAACGGATGGCTTATTCCGACTTCTGTAAACCATGAGGAATAACGCCTATTCCGAAACAGCTATTTTGAAATAGCGGTAGTGTGGACGCTCCACTGCTGCTATTTTGAAATAGCTCCTCCCCAGCACCATTCAAAGCAATTACTCTCTAGTGCTTCCTCTGGCTCTAAATCGAGGTAGTGCATCCACATTAGGGGAGCCTGCCTTGGACTAATTTTGAGGCTTGCCTGTAGTGTAGATGCAATATTTCGAAATAAGCTATTTTGGAGTCTTTCTTCTGAAATAGCTTATTCCGAAATAAGTGTGCAGTGTAGACGTACCCAAATTCGAACTTCCGTGTCCTCGCTACGGGGAAGAATCGAATGTAGTCTGAGGCAGGCTCCTTTAATGTGGACGTGCTACCTTGGATTAAGGAATCACTCTGGGGAGCTGCGGGAGGCCTATCGGAGGCCAATTAGTTTGAATTAGTGGCACTGGAGCAACCACACTAAAGTTATTTCGGAATTACACATTGAGGAATAGCGTTACTCCTCGTGAAAAGCAGGACTACAGAGTTCAAATTCCATGGCCCCTTATTCCAGAATAATGGCCTTGGGTAGTGTGGATGCATCACTTACAAATTCGACCTTGAGGGGCTAATTTCGGAGTAAAAGCCTCGTGTGGACTAGGCCTCAGTCTCATGTGTCAATTAATCCCTTCTCTTGACCTTGCCTTCACTAAATCGCCCTGGAGGGAAGCGCAGGCATACCTCAGCCATCCCACCCGGTTTCAAACTACAACCGTCATGTCTTCACTACGCTTGTAACGGCCTGTCTCTTTTTACACAGCCAGTGTGTGAGGTGAGGTGGCCGAGCAGCCATTTTAAAGCCACAGGATCTTTAGGTTAATGGCAGAGGGCTTGTTTGATTTTGAACTCAGTGGTTATTGTGAGTCACCAGCCCGACAGGCCAAGTTAGGGTCTTGCATGTCTGCTGGGGATAGATTCTTCCCCTCAGCCCAGAGACAAAGGGAATCCTGTGGACATCAAGGGAAATTATTTGTGTCCTGCAGCAGGGGGCACTACTAGGAGCTGTGGACCGGTCACAACAGACACTATTGGTGTTGCCTGAAGGAGCGCTATCAACTGCAACCTCTTTCCACCTGCTTTTAAGGGGGTAACATGAACTCACTCAGATGCTACCATGTTAGGAAAAACTATTTCCCTAGGAGGCTGGTGAAGCACTGGAATGGGTTCCCTAGGGAGGTGGTGGAATCTCCATTCCCAGAGGTTTTTAAGTCCCGGCTTGACAAAGTCCTGGCTGGGATGATTTAGTTGGGGTTGGTCCTGCCTTGGGCAGGGGGCTGGACTTGATGACCTCCTGAGGTCTCTTCCAGCCCTAGGGCTCTATGATTCTATGAGCTCCAGGCATCAGGAGGTAGCAGGGCTGGAGGAGGAAGGGGAGCATTATACCCCTTTGAGGTAGATTTGCAAGTCGTCAGACTTTTGCCCTGAATTTCTTAATTCAACAATGCACCTCCATTTGCACTCTCCCGATCTTGCCTTTGTCTTCTGCCTGGGGGGGCTGTGGGTCTCTAATTGGACTGCAAATCCAAACGCAGCTGGCATGGACACGTGCGTGTGTCGGGAGGAGAGCACGCACTTGTATGTCTCTCAGTCCCTATTGTGTAAAATGGTGGGGCAGCGTTTTGCTGGGGAGGTTTTATTTTAAAGACCAGCTCCCTGTTCCGTCCTGAGACCCATTTCAGAACAGGGGTGTACACATCCTTCTTAAGTCCTGCCAAGGGAGCATGCATCAGGGCTTTAAGAATCAAGGCCAACCCTGGAAAGGACGAGAATCCCGAATCTGCAAACAGCAACTGCTCTCTTAGAACTGCTCCTTAAACGAGAGGGGGAGTTTAAGTGACACGTTCAGTACTGCTCCAAGAGTTCTCTTCAGGACATTCGGGGGAGGCTTCACAGCACCATACAAACCGCGATCGTTACAAAATGTGAACAGAACCACACACTGAACACACACGCACGCACCCCAAGGTCAGGAAATGGTCTCAGCATTGATTTGTCAGTAAAGCTGAGGAGAAAAAGAAAAGCATGGGGGGGAGGGGAACTTTGTCTACAGCAAATCATTCCACAGCCATGCGGCGCTCAGTGCAACGGGCGGGGAGGAGGGAGGGAATGGGGTGACAATACCGACAAGGAAATGGGAGGGGCTCCCCCGACACTGATCTCTGTCACTTGTCTAGCACCTTCAAGCTGGCCAGGCCAATGCGGAACAAGTATTTGGCAGCATTTTAAGTTAGTATTACTGTAAATACCCTCTAGACCAGGGCTACTCAACTTTGGAAGCCCCAGGGGCCACAATGATATTCATAGCACATGCCGAGGGCCGCAGCTTAAGTGTGGTTGCATGTATATGTAAATATATATGCAAATATATGCAAATAGCTTCTTTCACACTGATAGGCATGAATACAAAGCACTTCCCACAATGTCCCGGTGCTCCCGGTACCTCCTCCCTGGGGGCTAGAAACACCGATACTCTGTACCCGTCTGTTCCAACCAGCCCATCCGCTTGCGTCTTTCAGTGCTCACCCCGCCTGGGAGATGCCTCACCATTATGGAGCGTGTTCCCAGTGGAGGCCATGTTCAAAGGATCCCACCTGCGGGCCGTGTGTTTAGCCCTGCGTAAACCCAAACTGCACTGCGGGCCGCAAATATACAGGCCGCGGGCCGCATGCGGCCCACAGGCCATGTGTTGAGTAGCCCCGCTCTAGACTGTGAGCACGGCATGGACAGAGAATGATTTTTTTGTTGCTGTCTGGGCAATGCCTTGATACAGCCTTGATGCGTCACTCATATTCCTTTGCCTGTCTCTAGTAGGGTGTGCCTAGACAGCACCCTAAACTGGAACTAAGATATGCAATTTGTGCTACGCCAATTGCGTACCTTATTTTTAATCTTTCGAAATAGCTTATTTTGAAATTTGGCACGTCTACACAGCGCCAAATTTTGAAGTAACGCACTATTTCGAGCCATCCCTTGTCCCTCGTGCAATGAGGTTTCCCGGGATGGTGAAATAGCGCACCTATTACTTCGAAAAATATTGCAAAATAACGGGCGGCTTGTGTAGAAGCGGGGTAGGTGCAGCGTAGTCGTACCCATCATTATTTTTCCAGCTCTATAGCTGGGGAAAAATGGTAACAGCTAACACAATTCGGCAAATTTGGCTTCATTTTGTGCTGGTGGAATGTCACTGAGCAGATACATTTATAGAAAAAAAATCAAGGAAATTTTGATCAATTTATTCTATACTCACATTTTTTGTACTCTAGAATAGCAAGAAATCTTAGGCACCTAATCCATGTTGATTAGCTGTAATTGACCAGATAAGCTACATAACCAGGCAAGCCTAAAAGCACTTCCAGGGCAAATGTTTGCAAACACAAATGGCAAAGTCTGTTCCCACAAACGTTTGTTGTACAGTTTGCTCCCTGCCAAAATCTGAACCAGTAGCATGCAGCAGCATGAATAGAGACACAGATCAAAAACTGAAGGAGGGTGAGAAAATGGCCTAAGCAAAGCTGCCTAAAATACACCAACACCTAGCTGCGGAAAGTTGCTTGCATGATCTGCCCAGCTGTGCTGGAATACATGGGAACTTTTATCCCAAACTGCTCTGTAAATTACCAGGCTCTCTCATCTGTCCAGGATGGAATCAGGGCCATGCCCAAGTTTTTTACAGGTACTGGCTGGGCCTATTTATCAGTCAAGCACGAAGTTCAGACACCAGAATAAACCAGTTCTTCCCCTTTGCCTCCTCTGCCCCCATCTGAGAAGTTTTCCCCTTGCCTGTCTCATCCCCCCACTAAAAGAAGCCACACACTTCCCTGAAATTCCCTGCTGAGTCATGGGACAGTCTGGGAGCCCTTAACTCTTTCCTGAATTTTTTACCTTGTAGTAGATCTCCAAAATATTTATAACCGACATCGAGTGATCACTTCATCCACCACTGAAGGGCAACCACTTCTGAGATGGATCTTGTGGTAGGGTTGCCAACTTTCCCAACAGGACATTGCTATAAATGCCATTGCTACAAATGGTGTCCGGTCCACCCAGTGGGAAAGTTGGCAACTCTTACATGATATTAAACAGCACACAACAGCCACTCTACAACAGTTCTGGATAGCAAGTGAAGAACATAGGGCCAGAGTCTGAGGCCAGGTCTACACTGCGGGGGGAAGGTTGGCTTAAGGTACGCTACTTCAGCTGCGTAAATAACGTAGCTGGAGTTGGCGTACCTGAGGCTGGGATTGGTGCCGTTTCCACAGTGGGAGATCAACGGGAGAAACGCTCCCTTTAACTTCCCTTACTCCTCCCAACAGTGAGCAGTACTGGTGCAGATGGGGGGACCCTCAGCATTTGATTTAGCAAGTCTTTACTAGCCCTGCTAAATCAAACCCCGAAAGATTGATTGCCAGAGCATCGATCCTGTGGGAAGCGTGACCTTATACAGTAGACTTCCGATAATCCGGAACCTATGGGATTTAGGTGGTGCCGGATTATCAGATATGCCGGATTATCAGGAGGTACTATAAGCAGGTTATATATATACTGTATACATTATATACTGTATATAAAGTGTTCTTAACCCTTTTATTGTACATACTGTATACAGTATACTGTAATGTTTTAGTTTTTAAACCTTTTTACCCTTTTGCTCAGTTCAGCTGCTGCTGTTACCTTGTGACTCATTTTTTGCCAAAGCTCACTCACTAGGCTCTTGCCATTTTGATGCCGGACTATCAGGAGTGCCGGACTATTGGATGCCGGACTATTGGAGTTTTACTGTACACTGATTTTCAGCAGCAGAGGATCTCAGCACAGGGAGAGAGAATGCAACTACCCAACTTGGAGCTCAGTCAGTGGCATTATTCCTGTAGATTGTGGGAAGGACCTGCCATTCTTCAGACCCACTTCTCCCAGCCTACAGCTCATTTTAAAGCACAAGTTCCCCAGCAGCAACAAACCTGCAGGTACGGCAGTAGCCTGATTTTCTGCAGTATCTATGTGAACTAGGGCTGCCCAGCATCTCTGACCACCATCCCTTTACCTTTTAAAACCCCATTCCTACTCAGCAGCGTTCCAAGGGGCATACAACGGGCTTGGTAGAACACTGCTCCAAAATGTGCTAAAAGTCCAGCCTGTTCCAGACTTGAAATCAATATGCCTGTTCCACACGGAGCTGCTCCCATTTTGCAGCAGCTGAAATCAATGGAGTCACACTGACACAGAATAACAGAGTGGAGCATGGGACCCGGTCCTAACAGCAGGGGTGGGGTTGCATACAGAGACGGGTGCTACCAAATTGGAGTGAGTTGTCTCAGAGTCTGGTCCTAAGGAAGTGAGATCCAAAGCAGAACAGGCCTGGCAAAAGGCTTATTTTCAAAGATCCAGATTCTCACTTGAGAGCCATGATGTTCTGGGATGGATCTGGAACCTGTTAAAATTCTGCCACCAGGAAGGTCCATGTGGGCTTCCTGTATCTGGGTCACATCCTCCATGGGGGTCAGTGCCACCATGGCTCCACTGAAATGAGCTGGCCCCTTCTTTCTGGGTACTGGGACAACACCCCTGCCTGGGGTGACTTATCCCTGGAACAGGAAACAAAGCGCAAATGCTTCCCACACATGCCTTTCTCCTTTGTCTGCCAAGTGCTGCGGATGCTCTCCTGCAGGGGAGCTTTAAAGGCAGCAGTCTGCAAAGCTGTACTTGTGGTTTGCAACAGGCTGACCACACTCTCCCTCCCCCCATGCCCTCTTTCTTTTCAAGCGACTGGCTAACATGGCAGGCGAATGTTTGCAAACTCGGGACCCAACTCCTCCGCTGGCGTAGAACAGTGCAGCTCCACAGAAGTCAGTGGCACTGTGCTGAGTCACACCAGGCGAGTAAGCCGGGCTGGAGTATTTAAAATTAAGTTTCTAAAACCCAAGCAGGCACCTTGCAACTAGAGACGCTATTTTCCTGTAAGTGCTGTCGACTCCAATGAGGGCTAATTTAGCTACAACTACTCCAGCAAGAGAGCTCTTGGAGTCATGGTGGATAGCTCTCTGCTTTTTTGACTGCCTCTGCCCACCGAGTGGCTGTTTTCAAACAGAATGTTAGGAAACATTAAAAAAGGGATAGAGAATAAGACAGAAAACATCTTATTGCCTCTGTAAATCCATAGTACACCCACACCTTGAATACTGCCTACAGATGTGGTTGCCTCATCTCAAAAAAGATAGCTTGGCATTGGAAAAGGTTCAGAAAAGGGCAACAAAAATGATGAGGGGTTTGGAATAGGTCCCATATGAAGAGAGATTAAAAAGACTTGGACTTTTCAGCTTAGGAAAGAGGAGACTAAGGGGGGGATATGATAGAGGTCTATAAAATCATGACTGGTGTGGAGAAAGTTAATAAGGAAAAGTTATTTACTTGTTCCCATAACATAAGAATTAGGGGTCACCAAAACAAAATCAATAGGCTGCAGGTTTAAAACAAACAAAAGGAAGTTTTTTTTCCACTCAGAGCACAGTCAACCTGTGGAACTCCTTGCCAGAGGATATGATGTAGGCCAGGACTTTAATAGGGTTCAGAAAAGAGCTAGATAGATTCATGGAGGTTAGGTCCATCAATGGCTATTAGCCAAGATGGATAGGAATGGTATCCCTAGCCTCTGTTTGTCTGGAAATGGGTGACAGGAGAAGGATCACGTGAGGATTACCTGTTGTGTTCCCTTCCTCTGGCGTAGGCCACTGTCGGCAGACAGGACACTGGGCTAGATGGATCTTTGGTCTGACCCAGTATGCCCGTTCTTATGTTCTTCATGGGATTTGCATATGCTCGGTCTGCCTGATACTTAGTCCATTTATTTAGCTTCCCAAGTAGGGATTTAGGAGATAACACTGAGCATCAAGGAAGGAAAACCCAGGTCCTAACGAAATAAATTCATTTCAAAGCTACACAGGTGAGTTTACATGCCAAGTGAATTTTACATTCTTGCATGAGAATATTCCTGCAATGAGGTGCTTGCATATGAGATTACACGCGTTCATGCGGTCAGAGAAGAGGACCCCTTCTCTGATCAGTCCCATCTAAGCAAGTGAATTCCACACTTGAATATTTGTGGGCAAGCCACACACACCCAAACCACAAAAGTTAGGTACATTATTTAGCTAATGAAACTTGAATAAATACAGAAAGGAGGGTAACCACTCGATCTAAGGAATTGTTGCCAACAGACAAAGAGGGCCAGGTTGTTTAAATAATTAGTCATTGCAGATTATTTGCTTAGCTCAAATTGGATTCCCCTAGTCCCTCCTTTTCTCCTTGAAATCACACACAGCTTTGGTCCATGGGGGATGTATCACATGTTCAGGGAGCACTATTACAGAAGCCCTTGGTTAAAATATTGACAGCACAATACTGCTCCACTTTCACATATAGCTGTGATATTTTTTTTCTGCTCTAGAATGTTATTTTTTCCTCCTATGCCCTCTCTTCAGTTCCTACAGTTAAAGTGACGAAAGGTCAGCAGAGAGCTGGCAGCCGAAAACAAAGTGAGTCTCTTATTTCACAAGAGACAGGACTTGAACATAAGAGCAACCAAAAGTGATAGGTTTGAAGAGACACTCTCTACTATGGAATAGAAACTAGATCACTGCTCTCCATTTGTTACCTTGCGTGAAACTCCATCTCTACTGCTTCTCTTTTGAAGGACAAGACAGATGATTCCTCACAACAGAATGGTCTTGTGATTAAGGCACTCGACTGAGCCTCTGGAGACGTGGCCTTAATTTGAGGCTCTGCCACAGACTCACTAAGTGACCTTGGTCAAATCACTTAATCTCTCTATCGCTTTGTTCCCCATCTATTAAATGATACCTTCTCATGCTCGCACACCCTTCTCTTGCCTGTCCAGGTGGTAAACTCTGGGGGCAGGGACTATCCCTCATTATAAATCGATGCAGCCTCAGTACAATGGGGTCCAACTCAGCTGAAGTCTGTAGGTCCTACCATTATAACAAAAAAGAATGATTACCAGGATCCATTTTACTTGCAAACATTTAGGGTGAACCTCAGACAGCCCAGAATGAGGTCTATTCACCTCTGATTTTCCACTGAAGCCAAACTTTGAGGTCTTAAATGGGGCACAGACCTTTGTGCTGTGAATTTCCCCTTTAGAGCACAGAGCTGGAGAATTTTTCTTTACAGCCCCAAAACCACTGTGATAGTGTACATGGTAAATAACAAGGAGCAGCAGTGGCATGCCTTGCATGCATCTTTCCAGCAAGGGGGGAAAAGAAGCTTTGGCATGTGTTTTTATTTTTAAATCAAGGGGCCCGATCCTCAATCGGTAGAAATCAGCCTAGCTTCATCCTTTAGACCAGAGATGGACAACTGGGTCTAGTGAGCGGGCCGCATGAGTGGCCCTCCTTCATCTCAGTGGGCTACACGATTAAAATCCAGTGGTGGGCAACCTAGGGTCTGTGGCCCACTGGGGGTTCCACCTGCGGCCCATGCACCCCCTCTCTGCTTCCTTCCCCCACACCTCTCAAGCACTGGGGCACTGGAGCCCTGTACTTCCTATGTCTCCCCCTCTCTCCCAGCACCATGAATCGTCTGATCCGTTCTCCATCTCCGCTCCTCCCCCACCCTCCCAGAACTGGAATGCCATGAACAGCTGATCACCGGATACATGGCGCTGCGAAAGTTCTGGGAGGGAGGGGGAGACGCAGGTAAGTGCAGGGCTCCAATGCCATAGCGTGCAATAGGCCCGTGGGTAGGGTTGCCAGGTGTCGAGTATTCACCCAGACAGTCCGGTATTCACATCCCCCATCCTGTAAAAAAAAAAAAAACCAGAAAATATTGAACATGTAAAATGTCCGGTATTTCCTGTTTCCCTTGGCCAGAAGCCTGGCAGGGAAAATTTTCCCCTGCCACATCTGGTGAAGGTGGGGTGGTGAGGCGTGTGGGGCCATTTAAAGGCGCAGCACTTTTTTTTTTTTTTTTTTTTGCTTAACCACTTTGGTCTCCCCCTTTTTTTTTCCTCAACAGAATTTTTTCCCCGTTGTTTTTTTTTGGTGGGGGGAGGTGTTCGGTATTTTTGGTTAAACCATCTGGCAACCCTACCCGTGGGACAGACAGGGGTGCCCGGGCCACACGTGGAACCCCAGCAGGCCACTGTATTTGCCTGTGCTGATTGGCCAGGCTCTTACCAATCTCATTAAGTTTCCTTTGGAAATGGGCCTTTCCCTTCCCCAACACAGAGAGACCGTGGCATTTTCAAAAGCATGTACGTAACTTCCTTTCCATTTCCAAGCTTAATTTTCAAAACGCATTAGGCACGGAGGAGCCTACGTCCAACTGGCTTTTAATTAGACTTATGCCCTAGAGGCTCAGTGTTAACAACTAAAGTCACTTAAAACACCTTGGCAAATTTTACCCATCGCTCCCATAAAAATGTGTCTGTGCATATATACTATTCAAGGGGTATGTCTACACTACAGAGTTTTGTTGGAAAAACGGTCATGCACTGAGTTACATCCACACTGCAATTGCGTTTTTCCAAAAGTAAATTGAAAGAACAGAGGGGTTTTTCCAACTTTGGTAATCCTCTTTCTACAAGGAAGCTTTTTTCTGAAAGAGCTCTTTCGGAAAAAGGCGTGTGGACGGGGAAGAGGGAGTTCTTTCGAAAGAAGGGGAAAGAGGAAAAAGCACAGGTGCCCTGGTGGCCACTCTATCCATAGTAACCCCAGCTTAAATGTGAGATAGCATCCATTCAGTGTGGACGCTATCTTTCGAAAAAGCTGATTGCTTTTTCAGTACGTTTTTGTGTGTGGACGCACTCTTTCGGAAGAAGTTTTTTCAGAAGAAGCCTGCAGTCTAGATGTAGCCTAAATGAATTCATTGTCCTCTGTGGGCTTTTAGCTGGTAGGTGGGCTACAAGGTAACAGGCTAAGATAATAATAGCAATCCATTTCTAAAGGGAGGAAGCTTCCGAATAAAGATGGCGAGATCTAAAACCAAACAGAACCCGTCCCGATAGCATAGACAGCCGAGAACTAGAATGGTACCTTGCCAAAAATATACAGTGATGATAAGGAAGCTGATTTTTAACGGAAGTCACTTGAGAGTATAATTTCAAATGTGCTACCGAAATAGGCTGGTGGATCAGCTAATATGCTTAGATGACTTAAATTGCTTAACAAGCAAGTCAATAATGTAGGTGGAAATTAAATCAGGCAGGAGCTAGGTCAACAAATGTTGGGGGGGAGGGGAATCTCTTGCAACAAGTACACAGAATGCAGAATCCCCACTTTCTCTCAAAGGGACATTTTCACCCTTTACTTGGGGCCAGATTCTGATCTGAATTACAGGGATGTATTCTCCAGGAGAAACCTACTGACGTGAATGGAGGCCAATTGATACCAGCTGCAATGAGATCAGAATCTAGCTTCTTGGGCTTTACGGCATCTATATATTTAGCCAGTATTGAAAGCAAGTGATAGGATGGGGGAGGGAAGGGTGTGATATGCTTTATAGCAGCTGCAGCCCACACACAAACATGAGCAAATACTGGTGAGGGCGTGTGCCCTTTGCTGGTAAAAAGCCATCTCACATACAGATTATTTAAAATAGTATGCAGAGAAAGCTTGGCCTGCCCCAGTTCTAGCTAGCGGAAAGACTGGACATTGATACACGAGATAAATGGCGAGCCAGTGTTTGCATTGCATAAGCAGTATTTTAAAATAACCTATTTACCATATTTCACTGTCCATTTCTGCTAACTTTGCAAAGGCTCATGTCCAACTAAGGATAGGATCCTGCTTGCACTTACACCACAAGTAACTTTACTCAGGTGAGTAGCAACTCATGGTAGTAAAGTTACTCATGTGTAGCTATGTGGACAGGATCGGACCCTGATTTGGGAGCTCATAGCCAGTGCAGTGAAGGCCCATGGCGATGCCCGGTTCAACATGGCTACCTTCAGATGGTGTATGTACTGCACTTTACATTGCTGGTGTTTTGCCAGTGCCACCATATTGTTCTGAGCCTACCTAATTTTTGCATGCATGCACGGAGCCTTTCTTCAAGATTTGACACTCTGTTCTGAAGCTCTTCGTAGTCATAGGCGCCAATCTCTTCCTGGAGTTCGTTTAGAACTGACGTCAGATTCTGGACCTCCTCTTTAAACTGCAATACCAATTTTGCATCGGCTTTGTACTCTTCCAACACTGGTATCAAAGGCCTAAGTTCCTCCATTTTCGCTTTTATTGCCTGCAAGGTTAAAATAAGCTTGGTTCAGTGCTATGCGTGCAAAAATCTGCCACACTCTGCCTTGACCTGGCTGCTTCCTACGTGAGTGCAAGGTTCTTATCCCCACAATTATTATTATCATTATTATTTTATTTTGGTCCAAAATGATGTATTAGAAAGAGCATATTAAACAGTCTGCAGAACACCAAAATATTTGGGAAAGGCCTTTATTTGTCATTTTTAGAATGCAACAGCTTACGGTTACATGCTTCAGATCACATACACAAAGAGTTCTTTGTTTTTTTGCTTTTTTCTTAAAAAAATTATATATATATATGCATTGACAAGGGTTTCAAACTATTCATGAAATGCATCTACAATTGCATGCAAAGGAAGATCTCGGTTGTGGTGCAAAGTTCCTTAGTGAGATATGGTACTAATTTGGAAAATAAAATAAAAATAAAAATGCATGGTGCAAAATGCTCTGTGACCCTCTTTTCATGGTTACATGGGAGTGAACTGCTTCTTCAGTCACTGCAGCATTGAAAAAACTTTCTTTTAAGTTAGCCCTGCAAGCAAGAAAATGAAATACTGTTGAGGAGCTAGCTTACTACCCTGCCTTACACAGAAATCCACTCATAAACAAATACTTTTATGGTAGGAAAAAACCAAAAACAAACAGAACTCCCACCACTCACATTTTAATGTTGGAGTTGGGCAGAGACAAAATGTTGTGACTGTTATTTAAAATAATGCCTGGGCAGCAATTTATATGAAAATATTCCTTAATGCTATTTAATCATGCCAAAATACCATAGTTAATTTTGTTTTCCAGAAACGCAGCCTTTATTTCGCCAAACTTTTTTTTTAATGGAAAGAAAGGCTGCCTTTAAACCATTGTCCACAACATTTCGTTGAAGATGCTTTGAGACAGCAATGCACGTGTAAATATGCATGCACTTATTATTTAATGAAGCATTGGATAGTATTTATAATAAGTAGGCTTGGAAGGATTCGATTTTTATTGATAAAGGTTGATAAACGTTGATTTCACCATACACAAACAGAGGAAAAAATATTTCCACCAGTAATAATTGAAATGAACAAATAGAGAAAATAAGAAAAATGCAACGTGAGAATTTACTACAGTTTGTGTTAAGGGTATTCATTTTGAGCAGCTCAACATATGACAATTTGTGTTTCAGAGCTTTAATATTCACAATCTCAGAATCTACTGTTGTTAAATAATTATTGCCGTGTGCTCCCCCTTCTCTGACCTCTCATGCTTTCCCTCAACCATTGAAACATTTAAATCGATAAAAATCAGGAAAAAAAAGTATATTATTTTGAGCAACTGTGAAAATTTAAATTGATAAAACTGGGGGAAAGGTTAAAAATAAACATTTATCTTGTATATCTTTCACAGCAAATATAAATATTGTATTCTGCCAACTCTAATAATAGGCCAGCTTTTGATCTCACTTAAACCAATGTAAAACCAGAAAAGCACCAGAGGTAATTCCATTTCAGATTCTTATTCGATGCTTAGGTCCATGGTACCTGAGTGTCTTGTGGAATTACTCTGGATTTAAATTGGAATAAATGAGATTTGAAACCAGTCCTTGAAGTGAAGCATTATTTGTTTTCCATGCCTCTCTATTTCAAGTGACACACTTCCCCTCTGATATGTTCACTGAAGAACACAAATAAAAAAGTGTAAAACATCACCACGGGAGTGGAGGAAATAAAATCACATCGTTGGAGCCAGTAGGGCTAACAGCCTCACCGGGCCCCAGGGCAAAGTTGGGGATGGGGCAGCTTTGCGGTCCCATAAGGGGCGGAGTTAGAGGCAGGCAGCCTCAGCACCAGCTACAGCGCACTCCAACGTGCTTCTCCCTTGCGGCCCTCACAGCCACCCAGAGCATGCCATGGCGGTGCTCCGGTGGTGATTTAAAGGGCTCAAGACTCTGGCCACCATCACTGCTGCAGTACAGATGGTGACCAGGGTACCGGGCCCTTTTGACTTGCTGGTAAATTAGGGCTAAATAACAGCACAGAACTCAGAGAGCCAGGACTCGTGGCTGTAAACAAACTCTATGGGGCTGTGGGAAACTTGGCCACACCCATGATAAATGGACATCTGGCTAACTAACATCATGCCGGACCACGGATGCTGTCGGACCAGAGCGTGCCGGATTAGAGAGGTTCAGCCTGTACCGGCATTTTTTTCTCCTCACTGTTGGCATGTCACTTTAGTCATTTGGTCCCATGTTTACACAGTAAGGGTGCGCATTAGAAGACCCGCTCTCAATGAGTGCTTGAAAAGTCCTTCCCTGGAAATTCAGTACTTTCAAGATGTGAGTCTATTCAGGCAAAACTGGCCTGGATGTCAATTTTTGCTGAGTAAGGCCTAGAATGCAGAGGGTAGAGAACCCTAGGATGGTGCCCCATAGCACGTCCACCTACTTAGAAGTCTGGAAAATCATTTTTGTCTTCTCTGATCATTTGGCCCCTGGAATATTGGAGCAGAGGAAGAGACACTGCAGCCTTAATAGAAGGCTGGGAGATGTACGTACCTTAAACTGTCTTGCCAGGTGTTGTTTGTGACTCTCTTCCACTTGCTTGAATTTTGATTCCAACCCCTTCATCTGGTTCTCCATCTTCTCGACATATTGTAAGTCTCTTTGAGTCCGCCTGTCCAGTACCTCTATTGACTGAGACATGTTTTGCACCTGTCCAAAGAAATAACCAAAGAAAAAGGCAACAAAGTCAAAGGAGGGAGCTTTCATAGGCACGAGGCCACAGCATTCGCCTCGCAACGCAAAACGTTGACCTTTTCCCAGTCAGCCAACAAAGCTAAAGAGGAATCAACAGATGCATTATTCACTAGCTAATCAGCAGCATCTGATGGCATTATGACCATGTGCTCCAACACAGAGCAAATTGGTTTCATAAACATTTATTTTGCCATGCTCCAGAAAATAAGCCAACAATCATGAATGCAAATAAGGATTGTAGTCAAGGACAAAAGGCCTGGGTCTTAATGGTCTCTTTGATTGGCTGAGCCGGTGTCAGATGCAAGTGGAAAGACTATTAGTTAAAGAGAAGCACATTTGACGGAGAATAGTACTTCTGCTCAGCTATGAATTAGCACTGCTCCATGCACATCAAGAAACATTCACTGATTGCCTGAGTGCCAGCTTTAGACCCAGCTAGCAAAACTTTGCTATTCAAACAGCACGGCCTTCTCCTTGTGACTAGTTGTGTGTCCTCAGTCACACAGAATGCATTCAGAGGCAGACAGCACTCTGTATACTGGTAAGTAACACATGCGTTCATGATTGAAGGCTAATCTTTCCACCTGTAGCCTCTGATTATGGTGCCTGTAATTTTTGGCTGGCCTGCCGGGGTCCTCTGATTTTAGCGGCCCTGGCAGGCCAAGGTTGGAATCCATGCTAGGTGCCACCAGAGAGCTCACATTTCAAATGATGAAAAACACGGATCGCCACTTTGAAAAGCGCTATGAGAACCCAGGCTGCTGTGACTGAAATAGGGGGGAAGGAGGAAGCAAGGTGGTTATCAGAATGACCTGATTCTGAAGGATGGCCGTCAACTGAGATGCTAAATTTCTCTTTCCAACATTTGTGCCATTACGGGATGTTAACCATGACCCCAGTTCAGGAAAGCAAAGAAGTGTAAGAATAGACTGTATGGACAGAGACAATGTTATTGTTCTGTATTTGGGCAGTTCCTAACACAAAAGAGTCCTGAGACGTTACAATATAAATAAAACCAATGCAGTGTGATATAACACTACTACTGCTACTAGGAGGAGGGAGAAAAATTGTTCTTCTCGACCTCTGATGGTAGGACAAGAAGCAATGGACTTAAATTGCAGCAAGAGAGGTTTAGGTTGGACATTAGGAAGAAACTTCCTAACTCTCAGGGTTGTTAAACACTGGAATAAATTGCCTAGGGAGGTTGACGAGTCTCCATCACTGGAGATATTTCAGAGCAGATTAGATAGACATCTATCAGGAATGATCTAGATGGTGCTTGGTCCTGCCGGGAGGGCGGGGGCCTGGACCTGATGACCTCTTGAGGTCCCTTCCTGTTCTATGATTCTATACTTATTAAAAACCCCTTGATTTCAGTTTGACCTAGCGAACTTCAGCAAAGCATTTAAGCACAAGCTTAACTTTAAGAACTGGAATATTCCAATGAGAACCTACTGGAATTCTTATCAGAACCCAAATATTAAGGAAATCTTACTCTTTGCTCATTGCCCATCATTTCCTCTGCAAGCAAATTCCAAGCAGCTCTCTGAGTTCCATGCTGCCGCTGTTAGCCCCTGTTTCTGTATTCAATGCTCAGTGAGGCCAGGTGTAATAATATTAGACTGGGAGGTTAGAGAAGAGATTCCTGCCACTCAATATTGCCTTCAGGGAGCTTCGAGCTGAGCCAGTGTAACTCCTCTTGAACACGGCCATGGGAATTGTGGATGGTACCAGAAAGTACCTTGGACATTGCTGGAGCCAGCTGATGAACAAATGCTAGCTTTTCCGTACGTTCTGTGAAATGATGGAGGTGGGCCCATCATTAACATTTGATAGCAAGGCCAATATGGAAAATAACAATTCCACTAATTAAGGGGAACCCATGCACTTGATGAGTTGTGACATTCTAAGGTGGAGAAGTCCATCGTCCAAATGGTTTGCAGGCTAGTAAATTTCTCTCCCTTCTGGTCCGGGGACTGTGATCAGAAGAATACATTTTCAGTGCCTAATTCCAGCTGTATCCCCCATCCACACACAGCAACAGATGTCCCAGTGTAACCCCCACACTTAGGCGACATCTTCACTACAAGGTGTTTGCGCAAAACCAGCTGTTTTTGCGCAAAAACCAGTAGAGCGTCCACATCTTAAGCGCGCTTTTGTGCAAGAAAATCAACAGAACAGAGGGCTTTTGCCGGTAGAGTTATTTCTCTCCCCACGAGGAATAAGTGCTTTTTGCACTACAGCTCTTGCGCAAAAAGGCAGGTGTGGACGTTCCTCAGGAGTTTCTTGCGCAAGAAACCCCCATCAGAAAAAGCACAGGTGCTCTGATGGCCATTCTGCGAATGGCCATCAGAGCTTTCTTGCGCAAGAGCGTCCATGCAGTGTGGATGCTCTCTTGCGCAAAAGCACATTGCTTTTGCAATGCTCTTTGAGGTCTGGACGCACTTTTCTGCAAGAAGTTTTGGCTCAAAAACTCTTGCGCAAAAGGCTTCTTCCGCAAAAACCCTGCAGTGTAGACGAAGCCCTAGTGTGGTTCACTGTCCCATGCAGTGGCACTTAGACTACTTACAGCAACAGATAAAAACAAGAGACCTATACAGCCTGGGCTGAGTAGCAGCTGGCTTTTAGCTCAAGCAGTAAAGGCTCCCACACTATGCTCCAGAGATCCCAAGTTGAAATCCTCCAGGTGGCAGGATCAGGCCTTTAAGTAGACTGCACTGAATGGGGAGGAGGAGAAAAATCAACATCTATTTTTCTGCAATGGATGGGTGGGCATTTAAGGAGCTCTGTCTGCTCCGGTGGCATGACTGAGCCTCTTCTTGTACAACATTTTTATCTGGTTGACCCAGCCAGTCTTTCCATGAGAAAATCTGCATCCACTTAGTAGGACCACTTTGTGTGTCTGCCAGTGGGGAAGGGAATTAAGTTTGAAGTTGCCTAAAACTGAGTCAATTAATTCCGCCAGCGCTCACTCTCACTAAAAAGCCCAATGGGGCATGAATTAACATAAGGCAAGTCGGGAAGGGGCCACACAGTTTAACAGGGTATCTTTCAGTAACATGCTGGGTGTAAAGTTCAAATCCATTCTGTTCATTGCTAATAAGTTTTTTTTAATTAAGTAACCACCTATGCTGGACATTTTAAAACGTCAATTACTTTTATTCCTGATCTTTGACAATTGTGCAAAATTCATCACCTAAAGAGCCACATCTTTTATTTTCATTAGCATTTTAAGGCCTTGGTCCAACAAAGCACTTAAGTCCATGATTAAACTTAAATGATACTGCTCATGAACTTAAGGTCAAGCACGTGCTTGACTGCTTTAGGGGGCCGAAATACATTCTGTCTTAAATTTCCCTCCGTTTCCTCCAATTACTTACGACCCCTGAAGAACCTTCGTTAAGAGTAGTTTTTCATCTATGAAACACCTATATTCCGAGTGCTCATAAAGACTCTTTTTCCAGTACTCTAATGACAGAAGCCAACAGTTGCCAAGGGGAAAATATCTGATTTTACCCTAGGGAAGAAAAAAGATAAGAAGATGAATTTTAAGTTTAAATTCTGCTTCCGGTTATGCTAGCTTCTTTGACACTGATGAAGTGACTCTGGATTAATACCCTGTGTAAATGGGGAGCAGAATGTGGCTTGGTGACTCTAGGAAGCCACACTGGGGACAGAGAGCCATGGGGTGGGAGAAGGCGGGATGATGGCAGGAAGGGGCAGGGCTTAGGGGTCAGTAAGAGACATCCCCTTCTAACCCGCTGGAAGTCCTGGGCCACATCGCACAATCCATGCAGCCAGAGGTGGCCCGCAGGCTCGGAGTTTGAGACCCCTGTCCTAGATCCTGAACATCCCAGTGTGGGTGCTACCCTTTGGGGATAGCATCTCTGAGCAACACCCCTGCCTGGACCATCTGGTGCTACGTGCATGTGCCACTATTTGTGGCAAAGGCCCAGTTCATTAACTTGTAGGCAGCAGCAGACTCATAAACCTCCATTCATGGCCTGCCTGTGAGAAGGTGATAGAGAGCTATGCTGTGACAGAATGGGGCACACCCCGATTTTTATTTTCAAATTTTATTATAACTTTGCCTTAAGAAGGGATTAAAAAACCCCACAAGGTGCCAAGTGATGTCAATGCCCTTTGAAGTAGAAAGAGATGCGGGGTAGTCGCTGGAATTTCATTTCCTATGTTGGAGTCAGCGGTGGGGGTGGGTTACAATTTTGACCTGATCTTTTAACTGCCAAAACCTCTATGCAAAGCCTATAACATCAGGTTCTAAGGAAGAAATTTCTCTACTTTTCAAAAAAAATTACTTACTCAAAAAAATGCAGCTTTGCTCAGATCAGTTACAGGGACGTTTTATCATCCCTGAAGGTAGCTATTCGTTTATGGTGGTGTTCCTCCTTGGAAAATCCAAACACAATTACATCTTGGATACATTATGTTTCTTCTGCTACATTTGGTGAAAAAAAGGTGAGGCTAGTTCCCAGCACAAAACTAGGGGAGTTAAAAGGGGCAGGGGGACTCTAGAAAGGGGCAGGACTGCTTGCAACCAGCAAAAGATCTTTCTTACGAGCTTGGAAGGCTTCCAAAAGCATCTGCAGATACATTTTACTAAAAGGATTTTGTTTCAGTACAGACCCCAGAGCAGAGAGCTGGAGCTTCATGGTGACGGCTAAAACTCATCCCTTTTATTTCTGGGTTCTCTTGCGAGGTGGGGTGTGTGTGGGGAGATAGACAAGTCAACACACACACATGAGCATCTGACTTTGCTCTTGGCATGGCAGAGTATAAAGTGAGGAAAGAATGGTATGCAGCTTGCTGAGAAAAACAATGAACATTTATATTTCAGCATCCTCAACATTGGAAATTATCGCATTTTAGCTCTTTTACCCCACAGCCGCTGCTCCCATGTGAATAGGACTTTGGACCAAAACTTGCTTGTCTAATGCATGTGTGTAGTTCTATGAAGGCAGGGAGTCTCTAATGCTAGTGCTGTCCTGAATGACAGTTCCTGTTTCGACTTCAGACTCTGTTCTGTTGGGCGGGTTCTCGTTATTATATGAAGAAACCAAAGCCTTTGTGGCATTTCTTTAGATGCTTATGCTACAAAAAAAGAACCAGGGGTGTCGGGTATGTAAGGCACAGCCTTCCCAAACCGCCAGGCACAGCCCCGCCCACACTCTGCCCCCAGAATGACTGCTGTAGGCATTTTGGGGGCGGAGTGTTGCTGTCCCCAGTGCCCGCCCTCCCCATGCTCCAAGGCTGGGGAGGCCAGGCCTGGCTATGTGGTGCGCTCTCCTCCCTCCCCCCGGTGCTTCGGGGCTGGCCGCACAGCACAACACGCCCTACCTCCTCCCTCCCCCGATGCTCAAGAGGCTGGGCTGGGCTTGGCCAGGCTGCGTGGTGCACCTTCCACCAGGACTGGGGAGGCTGCGGCGAGCATGTGCCTGCTCCCCTCTTCATGGATGGAAGGAAGAACATGCATGTGGCATGCTGCCCTGCCTCCAGGGGGCAGGGAAGGGGCGGGGCCTAGCAGAAAGGGCGGAGCTGGAGGTGGGGCTGGGAGTTTGCCTTCCCCTGCCCTGCCTTCACCGACTGCCCATGCAAAGGAGAAATATGTAAGTCACTACTGGCTCCTGTTTGGGTTTATTATACTTAGAGTATAGTAAAACCCATCAAGTGCAGCTCTGTGAATGTTTTGAGTGACTAAGACATCAATTGTCTCTAGGTATCAGCATAAAAATTATTCTGTCACACACTTCAGACCCTGGCAGAGTATTTAGACATGAGGGGTAATTCCGTGCCCCAACACAACAGTCTATTTAGATTTAGACCATTTCACGAGAAACGGTGTTTCTTCAAGGGGCTCCCTTATCTAGATAATTTCCTAAAATCAGGGATGTCTTCTGATCTCCCCGGACAGCAGACTATTAAAAAACGAATCGTCTGAATGTCAATGTTAAGAAGCAACCCCCACGCTCCTGTGACGGTGTTATTTGATGTCAGTGGCGCACGCTGGCTCATCCAACCTTTTTAGGATCAATCCAGCTCCAAGAGCACCGGGTTCATTTTTAATTGTGCTTCTCTCTTGTCTCTTCGAGACTCACCCTTTGAAAATACTGAAGCGTTAATTCAATGCAATCCCAGTGGGATTAGAGTCAAGTGCAGAATTTTTCCTCCTGCTGAATTACATATGGCAATCGTGTGTCTCTGATCTTATCGCATTCCACAAAGGCTTTTGGCACCCTCCCTCTATCTCGATACTTATGCATCAAAGCCCCTGACAATCATTAACAAAGTGGTCCTCGCCCCTTGGGGGCAGGAAGGCATCATCACCCCATTTTACAGAGGGGGAAAAGAGGCCCGGAAGGCTTTCTTAGCAGAACCAAGAACTGCAGCCAGATTGCTTGAATCCCAGACCATCCTCCCCTGCTTTTCGCAGGATGGTTCCTCCCGTTACCTTTTCTAAGAGCTGCCTCAGCTGCTTTGTCCTGGCGTCACGGGAGCACATCGTCTGTTGGGGGGCGACCACTGTGCATATACACCGTCCTTCGCTGTCCTGGGCAGAGCTGTAGACCTGCCAGCTTTCCTCTGGGTTGGTCGGCAACACCTAATTGATAACATGGACAAGGGGGCGGGTTAAGTAAAACAGGGGGACGCTTCAAGGCCCAGATGGGGGACCTTTTTTGGGTCGGGGGCCGCTGACTCAGAAAAAAATCAATCGGGGGCTGCACAAAAGTAAGAAGCACACAAAAAAAAACCCCACCTCACATTCCCCTCACACATCAGAGCTAGGCTAGTAGATTTTCTGGAATGGGGGCCAAAAACGAGGAGTTCAGTGTGTGGGAGGGGGTTGCATGAGGTGTGGTGTCAAGGCACATGGGAAGATGCAGGAGTAGATTGGGGGTTGGCAGGTCTGGGAAGGTGGGAGAGTGCAGGAGCAGAGTGGGGGGTGCAGGGTCGGGGGGGGGGCAGAGGACTGGAGCACCAGCTTCCCAACGCTGTGGGGGGGAGTCCCAAACCTCAGGGGCCAGATCCAGGGAAGCCAGGGGCCTAATCCAGCCCCCCAGCCGTAAATTCCCTATCCCGACTTAAAGGGTTAGTGAGAGGGCAGGAAAATGGGCGCACAGGAAGTATTTGGTGCTACAAATAAAATAAAATAAAATAAAATAAAATAAAATAAAATAAAACAGCAATCGAGCAACACTACAGACAAATCGTGGACCCCCTGGAAAAAATAATGAAAGTTTCCTCTGAAGGCCCAGGAAAGATATTAGGAGAGGATCTTTTTAATGCAAAAATATGGATTGGGGACAGGTAAACAAAGAGTTTGATGGTATGAAAATGGGAGCAAGAGTTGAAGCAGCTAATAGGGACCCCAGGGGGAAGACTGGGGGTATGTGACATGGAAAATCAAGGGTCAGTTGGATTGGTTGGCATCATTAAAGTGAGTTCTACTGCACACCCAGCTTGTGTGAAACCTGAGGCCATGTCACTAATAAAGCACACGCTCAATTTCTCCTTGGCACACAGAGGAAGAAGTGCATCCTGATGGACTAGTTCGGAGAGCTCTACGGACTCTTCGAACTGAGTCATAATCAGTGGGAATCTGAAGAGCTCTCCGAGATCCTGAAACAGGAATTGGCTCTGAGGAGGAAAAGGCAACCAGCATTTTTACTGCCCCCAGCCCCGAACAACCTGGGAGACAGCAGGCCAGCTAACGAGCACTGCAACCTTGGAAATGCAATCAGCACTGTGATCTGGGCATCCACAGTCCATCTGGGGAAAAGGGAGTCCAGCAATGGAGCGAAACACACTTGCACATCCTTGTGCAAAATGCATGATTTAATCACCGTCTCTGCTCAGGTGGAGGGGACCGGCATTTCACCAGCGAGAAAGAAAAAAAATGCTGGTGTAGGCTTTCATCTGCAATGCATAACCTAGCAAATGGCTAGACAGACAGACGGACGGACGGATATTCCCCAGCTAAAATTATTTTGAGTCTCATCCCATTCTTGTAACAGGAACAAACGGCCCCTCGCCACCAACAGACACTCCCTCAAATGCTCTTCCTCTCCAAACAGAGTCTGTAAAATGCTTTTTTTTTTTTTAAGACAGAAGCACACGCCCCGCAGATGAGAAGTGCCAATTCTGTCCTGCTAAGGGAAGGCGGCAAGACTGTTGTACCCAGCCATTCCCAACCGAGAAGATTCCAGGCCACACTCTCCTTGCAGAAAAGGCAAAGGGAACCAGAAGGGATGACTGAAATGCACTTGCAACTTCCCTGATGCCGTCTCCAGCCCAATAAAGACTACTGATTCCAGCGTCCCTTCTTACGGCTCTGACGCCTGGCAGCGGAGCATAGTGAAATGGCCAGATGTCACGAGGGAACATGCTTCTCTCCCGGGGAAGAAATAAGGGGAAGCAACCCCCACCTCCCACACCCCTCCCCACCACTCCCACCTTCCACCGCAGGATGCTCTCGAGACCACTCGCTAACAGGTTGTTACGTAACAGGACGGGTGGCTCAGAGGGGCGCCTGAGCTGCGCTGCCCAAGCACCAGGGCAGCCATGGCGGGACCCACCCAGCGCTGTGCGTGTCCTGCCCAGCAAGCGGCCATGCTGGGAATGGGCCCTGACCATGCCGTCCTTCGAACTGTGGCAAACGGGCCTCAGTCACCCCACCGGCATGCAAATGGAGGCTGTAGCCCAGCTCCCGAGCGCTCCATCTTGACAGCCCATTGAACAAGACACCAAGAGGTCCCTGGATGAACCCGGCAATACCCAGTCGCATTCAAGGGAGAAGGAAGGGTGGGAGCGGGGGGGAGGGAATGGGACACATCCCTCTTGCACCATTAGATTTTCCAAGACCAATGCCTCTGCCAGCACTAGTGCAAAACATCATCTTCTCCCCAAGGCACACCCCCCAAAGAAATCCCTGGGAATATCCACCCCGCCCACTCCCGAAACACTACAAGATCAGAGACCTGCCCTTGGGAACCTGTGAGATGGCTTCGACCTGGATTATCAGTATTTAGAGACAGGCACACACACACACACACATCGAGGACAATCACCGCAGCTGATCTGTATGTTTAGACACATCTTCTAGCTGTTGTGACTCCGGCTAGTCAGTTGCCCAGCACAAAACACAGCCAGCCTTAGCTAGAAGGGGCACTGCCCCTGCCCCTCCCCCTCCCTCTCCCCCAGGCCTGTCTGCCCCTCCCTCCGCTTCCTTGAGTCCCGGGGAGAGGATCAGGCCAGACCTTTGGACTTTGCCACGCCAACCTTGCCACTGCTCCACGCCACAGTCCCTCTGGGCTAAAAGAGAACAAGTGCCTGGCACAAGGGGCCAGCAGCATCCAGCCAGCCCTGGCCACAAGCAAACTTTGCCCCCCTCCGCCCCCCTGCAAAATTCTGGATCTTGGTGTTACTGCCTCCCCAACACACACACACACACACACACACACACACACACACACTCCAGTGCTCCTGTCCAAGGTGCCCCCTCACACACAGACACACAAGCAGACACACACACTTCAGTGCTCCTGTCCAAGGTGCCCCCCCACAGACAACACACAGACACACACTTCAGTGCTCCTGTCTGAGGTGCCCCCACGCACACATGGACACACAAACACACACTCTTACTCCAAGATGCCCCCCCCAGACACACAGACAGACACACAGACACTTAGTTCAGTGCTCCTGTCCAAGGTGCCCCCCCCCACAGACACACACACGGACACACAAACACACACACTTACTCCAAGGTGCTCCCCCCAGACACACACACACTTACTCCAAGGTGCCCCCAGACACACACACACACACACACACACACTTACTCCAGTGCTCCTGTCCAAGGTGCCCCCAGACACACACACACACACACTCCAGTGCTCCTGTCCAAGGTGCACCCCCCCACACACACACACTTACTCCGGTGCTCTGGTCCAAGGTGCCCCCCCCAGACACACACACACACACACCTACTCCGGTGCTCCTGTCCAAGGTGCACCCCCCCCACACACACACACTTACTCCGGTGCTCTGGTCCAAGGTGCCCCAGACACACACACACACACACACACACACACTTACTCCGGTGCTCCTGTCCAAGGTCCCCCCCACACACACACACTTACTCCGGTGCTCCTGTCCAAGGTGCTCCCCCCAGACACACACACACACACACTTACTCCAAGGTGCCCCCCCAGACACACACACACACACACACACACACACACTTACTCCGGTGCTCCTGTCCAAGCACACACACACACTTACTCCGGTGCTCCGGTCCAAGCTGCCCCCCCAGACACACACACACACACACACACTTACTCCGGTGCTCCTGTCCAAGGTGCTCCCCCCAGACACACACACACACACACACTTACTCCAAGGTGCCCCCCCAGACACACACACACACACTTACTCCGGTGCTCCTGTCCAAGGTGCCCCCCCCAGACACACACACACACACACACACACACACACTTACTCCGGTGCTCCTGTCCAAGGTGCCCCCCCAGACACACACACACACACACACACACTTACTCCAGTGCTCCGGTCCAAGGTGCCCCCCGAGGCGGCCGTCAACTTGGTGGTGTTGAGCCCCACCAGGGAGGGCAGCGTCTGCGACATCCAGTTGGTGATCATGGCCATGGTGCTCAGGACCACCCCGATCTTGAGCAAAGGCACCGACATCTCGGCGGGGATCGGCTCCGGCCACCCTTCATTCTGAACCGGCCCGGGGCTGCGCGCGGCTCGCCGGCACCAGCTGCTCCGCCCGCGCCGGCGGCCGCCCGCTTCTTCGCCATGGCCCCGCGCCCCCTCCGCGCTCCCCGGCTCCCCCTGGGCTGGGCGCAGCGGCGCGGCCGGGCTCCGCCGAGGAGAGGGCGGCGGGTGCGGAGCGCAGCGCCCAGCCGGCCGGCGCGCACAGGGGCGGCAGGGGAGAGGCAGAGGTGCCGGCTTGGGTTGCTTTGGGGGTGGGGTTGTTTTTGTTCTTGGTTCCTAAGGTGCAAGGAGCCCGCTCTCCAAATCCCCGCGTCTCCCTGGGACGTGCAATGAACACGCCTGAAACTGGCTCTGGGGCGGGCTGAAATGCATGGGGGGGGCCGGGGGCAGGTGGGGCGGAGCCCGGCGGCTGGTGTGAAAATGAAGCGCACTCTGATGTCAAACTGCTGCTTTAAGCCTTCCTCCGGCTCGTCCTTCGCTGCTCTCCGGCGTCCCCTGGCGGCCGGCCGGGGGCTGCTTCCTACAGGCAGGCAAAGCTTTCTGGACTCCCAGGTGGGTGAGGTCTAAGGGGCCAAAGACACAAACGGGGGCTCCCCACCTGTTAGCCAGAGCCAAAACAATCCGCTGAAAATCACAGCGAGAGGCGGAGGAATTGAATGAGAATCAAATCTACAGGCTGGCACAACCGTCCCCGAGAATGGGCCCTGCGCCCCGTTTTGCTTTGGACAGTGGTGAAGCCAGACAATCACTGTTGGCAGTGTTGTTGTTGCATGGGGGGTAGGAGACACAAGGTAGGTGAGGCAATATCAAACCTTGTGCCTCTACGATACAGGAGAAAAATCCTGAGAGGGGGTCTCCGTGTTCGTCTGTCACTTTAAAAACAAGTAGTCCTGTGGCACCGTAAGGTACGTCTACACTGCACGGCTGAGGTACCCCGAAATGGCTACCCCGCGTCTTCACAAGCCGCCCGTTATTTTGAAATATTTTTCGAAATAACGGGTGCGCTATTTCAGCATCCCAGTAACTCTCGCTCCATGAGGGTTGAGGGATGTCCCGCAATAGATTATTTCGAAATTTGGCACTGTATAGACACGCCAAATTTCAAAATAACCTATTTCAAAATTCTATCAAAATAAGCTACGCAATTTGCGCAGGGCAAAATGTGTAGCTGATTTCAAGTTTAGGATGCTATATTTATTCTAGAGATACATTTTTAGTTCGAACTAGGTGGCTAATGTAGGCATTCGAACTTGCAAATGAAGCCCAGGATTTAAATATCCCGGCTTCATTTGCATGTTCCCGGTGGGCCATTTTTAAATGCCCGTAGTTTGAACTACCTGCCCGCGGCTACACGCGGCACGGACTAGGTAGTTCGAATTAAAGCTCCTAATTCAAACTACAGTTAAACCTCCTTGCAATATTTAAATCCCGGGCTTCATTTGCAAGTTCGAATGCCTACATTAGCCACCCTAGTTCGAACTAGGGTGGCAGTGTAGACATACCCTCAGAAACTAACGAAACTAGATGTAGTATCATGAGCGTTCAAGGGCAAAGCCCACTTCCTCCAGCTCCTCTGAAGAAGTGGGTTTTGCCCACGAACGCTCATGATAGGAGAAAAAAATCCTGTAATTGTGAAAACACATCGTGTTACCCCTTTCAGACCCTCCTCAGTTTTTGTACATGTATTCTGACCCTGTCTCAGATGGGGGCACGGGGCAAACTATGTTAATTGGAAAGGGGTGTTATAAGTTGGAAAGGCATCCTGGACCAACTTCTGCGGGCGGAAAGGGCAAACTTTCCAACTTCATAGAGCTTGTCTTCAGACACCCTGGCTACCGTCCCCAAGTTAGCATTGTCTTGTTTCCCCTAAGGATGTAGTAGTGTGGTCAACTAACCAAATAACTGATAAGCAAAAGCTCATGGGTTAGTGCTATAGACTACATGCATTCCCTCCCCCTCTGCCAGTACATTTTTTAGCAAGCTAGCCAGCAGCCCGGCTCAGTCCTGGCTTGCACTGGGTCCAGGACTTACCCGCTCTGCGGCTCTGCATTTAAAGTGTATTAGGAACCAGGCGGACAGGCAGCCTGGCTCAGTTCTGACTCATGCTGGGTCCAAGAGCTCAGACCGCCCTCCCTCCACCCCCTGAACAGGGGCTGCTGCCACCCTGTGCTGCTGCCTCTATCAGAGGCAACAGCGCGTGGTGACAGGCAGCCGGTCCATGAAGGGAGCTGGTTTTTTAAACTGGCTCCCTTCACAGACCAGCTCCCACCTGGCACCCTACACTGCTGCCTCTGATACAGAGGCAGCAGTGTGGAGTGGAAGGGGGCTCCTCGGGAATGGGGCCGGATTGCACTGGCTGCCAGCCCCATCTCCAGGGACTATAGAATAGTCAAGTAACCGATAAGAATTCAGGAGGTTAATCAACTCTTCAATTAACCAATATTGAACATCCCTAGTTCCCACAACACTCCATCCGGTCTCATTTTAACTGGGCTCTTCTCCGGCACACATGTAAGACAGGCTAATGCCATCTCTGTTTTTCTGCAAGATGGCGTGTTTTCTGTAGATACAGCCTTGCCTGGGATGGTCACACGGCCGAAGTGGGGGAACAGGGCAAGGGCTCTGTTCTTCTTGTCACTTTTCGTCTCTCCTCTGATCCAATTCCTGTGTGATGTTCTGATCTCCAGTGGTTCTCAAACAGGAGACCCCCCTGTGGACAGGCAGAGATCTTCCAGGGGTCTATGTGCCTAGTTTTGCAACAGTTGGCAGAACAAGCACCAACAAAATCGACACAAACTAAAATGCCCTAGGAACAGTGACTTGTTTATGCTGAGTAGTACACTACATACCGAAATGCACGTACCATATTGATAGCTTGTTTGGGTGTATGATACGGCAAAAATGGGAACGTGAGCAATTTGTCAGTCACTGTGAGCTGTGACACTTTTGTAGCAAGGAGTTTTTAAGTGACGTGAAACAGTGGTGGGACGCAAGATAAATTGGACTCCTGAAAGTAGTCTGGAAAGGTTGAAAAGTCACTGACTTTGGGTATATCTATCTTGCTATAAAAGGCCTGCAGTGCAGCCGGACCTGGCCCAGCTCAGTTGACTTGAGCTGCGAAGCTATACAATAGTAGTATGGACATCTGGGATCTGAAACCCTGCACGGAGAAAGGGCTCAAAGCTCTGGCTCCAGCCGGAGCTCGAATGTCTACACTGAATGTTTCAGTCCCAAAGCCCTGAAAACCTCCATCAGCTGACCTGGATTTTGAGACTCGCAACCTTAGGTTTTCACCACAATGCGGATGTAGGCTTAGATTTATTCTGGTCCTCAGCACTCCCATGCTAACTTGGTGGCTCTTCCTCTACCTGCCTTGCTTTGCAAATGAAAAAAAAATTGAAACTCCCTCATTATGTCCTGGCCTCATTTATATTCCCACCCTCAACATTGAAATCAGGCAGCGGAATCAAAATCTGAGCCCCATCAGGTAGACTTCCCCTCCCTTAACCTTTCATCGTTCCAATTCCAAAGGAAGACCAGCCCCTTCCGAATGGAGAAAAACACAGTGGGGGCAGACATCAAAGAGCCCTCCCTGAGGCGTGACAGAATGGTCAAGAAAGCCGGTGGGCGGAAGGAGGGTGATGTGATGGGAAACAAGCAGCTTCAAAGGAGGAACTGTGATCGATTGATTGGTGGCAAGTTTGGGGCATCAGACGGAGAGGAGAAGATTCTCCATGTTTGAAATGGAGACCTACATGCCAAACACTTCTGTTTCATTGTCCTAAGTTGGGGAGGGCTGTTCTCCAGCACTGAGGAAATGAGTTTCTCTCATCTCCTCAGCCCCAACAAATCTGATATCCCTCCCCGGGTGGAGAGTAAGTCCTTGTCTACACTAATTCCCACCGTTGAGCTAATCTAAGTGACCTCAGCTATGCACATAGAGTAGGTGAAGTCAACCTACTGACCACGGCTTCTTCCATGCAATAAGGTCGGCGGGCGCTGCTCTCCCGTCAACTCCGGCTACTTTTGTCATCCTGGTGGAATACCGCAGTTGACAGGAGAGTGCTCGGAGATCGATTTATTGTGTCTAAGCAGACACAATACATCAACAGCCAGTGGATCACTCCCGGCAGTGTTGCTGGTGCAGTGAAGACAAGCCTGAAGTTACCGCAGTGTTAATCAACCGGAGGAGTTGTATTACAGTAGCTCCCCCATCAAGGATCGTGGCCTCATTGTGTCAGTCACTGCACAAATACATGACAAAAAGACCATCACTGGCCCAAGGAGACGACAGTGTAAATATAAGGTGAGACAGACCACTGGGTACAACAGACGGATGGGGAAACAAAAGGTAAACACCATCACCTCAGCTTCCCCCCTTAGGTTTCTGTAACAGCTGGGTGGGAGTCAAAGGTCACACATTTCAGATCATACCTGCCCCATTAGCCTGGGCTATTTCAAACAAGTGGGTCTCTACATTCCCCCCAGATGTCATCTCTGGGACTTCAGACCTAAGTGATGAAAAAGCATCCATTTTTACATAGCTGAGGCTGCAACTAAGTTTCTGTTTAATGGAAATGTTTCAGTCTCCGTCAACACCCCCCCCCATTCTGCCCCAAAGTTGACAGTTTACATCATATTATACACATCGGGCGAGATCTTCATCTGGTACAAACCACTGCAGTCAGTGGAGCTACACTGGTTTACACCAGGAGGGGGAATTTGGCTTCTTGGTTTCGTTCTCAGAAAAACCTCACCCTGCATTTGCTTGCACCACAGTGACCCCAACTGTAAGTAGGAAGCCACTTGGCGTTTCCGTGGAAGCTGGGCTGATGGCTTTGTCAAAACACTTTCCCTGACCATGGCATCTGCGTAAGGAAACAGCACTCATTCAAGATTTAAAAAGATTTCCTCAAGGAGCTTATATAACTTTCCGAACGACTTCAGAAAGAAAGCGTTCCTCTGATTGAAATTCACAATTCCATCTTATTTTTTTTTCTAGGTTAACATTTAAATACCACATGCAAAGGACAGATTACAAAATTAATCCTCTGGTAATATGCAGGCTTCCCTAAAGTATAAAACAATCACATCTCTTCCTCCACAGTAATAAAGGCAGCCTCCGAGGAATCAGCTGCATATCTCACTCATTCCTGAGATTTCCAGAAGCACAAGACGCAACCACAGCACTTAAAAAAATAATAGTAATGCAAACGCTTTCCTCCTCTCCAGATTTAAAATGAGAAAACTATTAAGGTAAGATGGAGAATTATATGCAATTGTCTAATTTCTTTCCAGGGTCTGCAGTGTCCAAGTTTTACTGCTGCAACCTTGTGGTTTTCACCTTTGTGTAGGGAGGGAATTTGAAGGTGTTTAACTTTGTATTTGCAAGAAGATCTCGTTTCTGGCTGGAGTGCAATTGCCAAACAGCGACCGGCAAGCATATTATGCAACTCCGCTGCCAGGGAGCTTCTGCAATTGTTGAATTCGAGTGCCACCTTCTAGCGTAGATGGGTATTGCATGCATCCCCTTCAAAATATGTTTTATTATACAGTAGATCATCAGTGATAATAAATACAATGGCACAAAGAATTGTCCTATATCCAGTCCCCTTGATAACTTCTTGCTCCCCAACCCTGGGAATTTCTAGATAGCTCTGAGATGGATTTGTTAACAGACAACTTGCAGGCTGCCTCTGCCAGTCGATATTCCATTGCCAACATCTGCTCTTCAGCAATCTTGAGCTAAGCGAGATATGTTGGTGATGCCATCCGCATTTTCGGTATTGCCTAGGTCAGAGATACGCTGGCAAAAACAAGGATTTGTTTCTGCCAGCAGGAGTAACTTCCTGCTTCTGTAACTTTTTAGCTAACTAATCATTCACAAAGTCACTCCAGATGTCTCAGCTCTCCATTACTGTAGTGTCCACGTACCTCACAGTCTTTAAGGGATGAATCCCGTGGGGAACGGCGGGGCAGTTATCACAGGTTTAAAGATGGGGAACAGACATACAAAGGCGAATGTCACGCTGAGCAAGGAATCGTCTGAGTTGCAGCTAACGTCCTTATCAGCGGGCCATATTTCCATGCTTGCTATAATGGGACAAGCCTATCCCATATGCCATGGGAGCCTAGAAACGTCAGGCTGGAAGGGACCCTGAGACGTCGTCTAATCCACCCCCCTGTGCTGAGGCAGGGCCAAGTAAACCATCACTAGCAGTGATGGAGATCAGCTCAGGATGACTAGAGTGGCTTTGCCCAGCTGAACCTGTCACGTAGGCTTCTATATTCCTCCCCCAGGTGGCTAAAAGGCTCCATTTCATGGCCACTAGGCAGTTTCGCAGCTGTAGTTACCTCAGCCCTGCTTGCAGCCTACTCTGGCTCTAATTAGATCACTGGCAAAACTCCCTCTGACCTCCCCATGTGGCAGCAAAGCCTCTAAAGGGGAAACGGGCAGTGCCTTGCCTTCAGTCGGTGGGCACAAACCCACCACCCATAACCCTAACCCCTGACCCTAACTTTGGGCCCTTCCGGGGTTCCCAGCATTCCTGATGTGGGCAGAGCTCTCCAGGGCCAGAGAAATGGCACCAGGCCGTGCCCTTACTATCCATCAGGGGAATTTAAAGAAACAGCAAAGTCAAGCACTTCACGAGACCCCCGGAAAAGTGAGGTGATGGTCGCGGGGCCGTTCAATGAGAGTGCGATTGGGTCCAATCGCTGGATGCAACCAATGGCTACAGAATGGAAGAGTTTAAATGGGATTCTCTTCCTGCAGATAACAGGACCTTCTCAGGGTAATACAGGTCGAACCTCTCTAATCCGGCACTCTCTGGTCCACCAATATTCATAGCCCAGCATGGTTGCATCTATACTGCAGGGCTTAACTCGAAATAAGCTATGTAAATGGAGCTACGTCAATTGCATAGCTTATTTCGAAATAGGGAGCATCCATGCATCACTTCTTTCTAAATAGAGCACTCTTACTCTGACTTCCCTTTCTCCTCGTACAATGAGGGTTACAGGAGTCAGAATAAGAAATCCTCCAGCTTGACAGTATTTTGACACTATTTTGAAATAACTGCCTGCTGTGTAGATGTGGACTAAGTTATTTTGAAATAGTGTTGCAGTGTAGACGTACCCCATGATGTTAGTTGGCTAGATGTCCACTTATCACAGGTGTAGCCAAGTTTCCCACAGTCCCATAAAGTTGGTTTCCAGCCACCAGTTCTGGCTCGCAGTGTTCTGTGCTGTGATTTAGCTTTGATTTACCCCTAAATGTCTTCTAAGAGCCCAGCAAGCAGTGGAAGTGTTGGTCATGGGACTAAACTCTATTGAGCTCCTATGGTCTGGCAAATTCCCTGGTTTGGCACCAATCAGGTCCTGAGGATGCCGAACTACAGAGGTTCAACCTGTAGTATTTCACTATTGTTCATGATGAGCCTTCTCCAAAGGCCACTGATGGATGACAATGAAAAAATTCCCACTACAGTTTGGGTCAAACCCAATAACCCTGGGGATCCAGAAAGTAACCCAAGCTTCTCTGTCCCTCCTGCACTTTTTCATGGCACCAGATCCCAAGCTCCTTGTTTAAAGTTGGCCCTCAATGACAGGTAAAACTGTCATTGACGTTGCTCTAGGTCGTGTTGCTGCAGCCGTGTTACTCCCAGGATACTAGAGAAACAAAGGGGATGAGGAAAAATATATTCTTCAGAAGACAAGCGCTGTACAAGCTTGAAAGCGTGTCTCTCTCACTAACAGAAATTGGTCCAAGAAATTAGTACCTCACACACCTTGTCTCCCTAATTGATGTTGATGGCACTTTGCCTGAGTACGAACGGAATTAAAATGAAGATATCTTCCCCTCCTTGTCTGCACACCATGGCTTATCACAGGATTGCTCATAGTGCTGAGTCATTGTCATTAGAAGACCTTCATTAGGGGGAAGGAGACTGAATTTCCCCAAATCTTACCGATATTTCCTATACTGAATTCTCATAATCCATCCTTTCCCATGGAAAGCTATCGCAAATACTGGGGGATGGTGGAACATTTTCCCTTTAGGTCAAATATCCAGCAAACATGTAAAGGTGCGTCTAGACTACATTCCTCTTTCGAAAGAGGAATGCAAATGAGGGAAATCGAAAATGCAAATGAAGAGCTGATTTACAAATCGCATGCTTCATTTGCATAATCTCTTCCAATAACTTTTTTGGAAGAGATTTTTTCAGAAAAAAAAGCAGTCTAGATGGGGTTCTTTCGAAAGAAAAAAAAAAAAACCCTCTCGAAAGAATCCTGTTAGCCTCATTTTTTCAGGAATAAGGTTTCTTTTGAAAAAGCAGGGGTTTTTTTAAAGAACCCCTTCTAGACGCTTTTTTTTTTTTAATCTCTTCTGAAAAAGCAATCGGAAGAGATTATGCAAATGAAGCGCGAGATTTCTAAATCAGCACTTCATTTGCATTTTCGATTTCCCTCATTTGCATTCCTCTTTCGAAAGAGGAATGTAGTCTAGACGAACCCTTGAGTGTGGCTGCATTGGAACAAATCAGATTTACATTCGTGTTGCTGAGATAAAAATCTTTCCTGACATTTGTACCAGGATGGTAGCAGTGAATGCCTATGTCTAAGGTTGAACTACCTCTGCAGACGGCTTCTCGAGGAAAACATCTTTCTGTTCTATCCTAGTCTGTTTGGGGGTTCTTGTGCTGTGCTCACCAACATTGTATGTGAACACTTGATTCTGAACAACACTGAGAATATTAGAAGCATAGAACACTAGAACTGGAAGGAACCTCGAGAGGTCATCGAGTCCAGTCCCCTGCCCTCACTACAGGACCAAGCACCATCAGGGGTGAGCAATAATTTTTAAGGGGGGGGGGCACTCCAAGATTTTGCCAAGTGGGCAAGGGCTGCACTTCGGTGGAGGGGGTGTGCACTCTGGGATGGAGGTTGGGTGAAGGAGGGGGGCTGTGATCTGGGGCAGGGACTTGGGGTGCATGGTCCAGTAGGGGATATGAGTGTAGGAGAGGATTTTGGCCTTGGGAAGGGCTGTAGGAAGTGGTGCAAGGTCTGGGAGGCAGTTGTGACCTGGGCGAAGGGGGTGCAGAGGGTTTTGGTGGTGACCTGAGGCAGGGGAATGGGGTATAGGGTCAGGGAGGGGGTGTGGGTGCAGGAGAGGATTCTGGCTTGTGGGGGGGATGTAGGAGGGGGTATAGGGTCTGGGAGGGAGTTGTGACCTGGGAGAAAGGGGAAAAGGGGTACAGAGGGTTTGGGTGGAGGCCTGGGGCAGGTACTCAGAGAGGGGAGAGAGGAAGTGGGGTGCCAGAGGCAGGCTCTGGTTGGGAGGCACTTACCTGCAGAAACCCGAGGCAGACTGTCTGCAGCAGGCTACTTGCTGCTCCACGTGGCTCCACTCCAGGCATGATGGAGAGATGGGGAGGGAAGGAGAAGGCTTCCCACACTGCCCCTGCTCCCAGCAAAAATTCTCAGCTTCTATTGGGCAGAAACTGAGAGATTGGCCAGTGGGAGCTGAGATATTTTGCTGGGGGGGTGGGAACAGCATGAGAAGTCTCCTTCCTCCTTCTCCAGTGGTCCACAGTGGAGAGCAGCTGCCTTTTTAAAGCGTGAGCTGTTCTCTGCCTAAGGGTTCTGGTGAGGCGGCCGCAAGCCGGATCCAGTGGCTTGGCAGGCTGGATCCAGCCCACTGGCAGCCTCTTGGCCACCCCTGATCTAGATCATCCCTGACGGATGTTTATCTAACCTGCTCTTAAATATCTCCAGTGATGGAGATTCTACAACCCCCTAGGCAAGTTATTCCAGTGCTTAACCACCCTGTTAGGAAGTTTTTCCTAAACCTCCCTTGCTTCTTGTCCTATCCTCGGAAGCCACGGAGAACAATTTTTCTCCCTCCTCCTTATAACAACATTTTAGGAACTGGAAAGCTGTTATCATGTCCCCTCTCATGCTTCTCTTTTCCAGACTAAACAAACCCAGTTCTTTCAGTCTTCCCTCACAGCTCATGTTTTCTAAACCTTTAGTCATTTTTGTTGCTCTTCTCTGGACCCTCTCCAATTTCTCCACACCTTTCCTGAAATGTACTGCTCAGAACTGGACACAATACTCCGTGTGAGGTCTAATCAGTGCAGACTAGGGTGGAAAAATTACTTCTTGCATCTTGCTTGCAACACTTCTGTAAATGCCTCCCGGAAAGGTGTTTGCTTTTATTGCAGCAGTGTTCATATCATTTCAGTGCTCATTTGGAAAGCAGGGTATGCACCTACAGTTCACTTCTCGTGCTTGTCTGCATTAAATACGTATAAGGAGAATTAGATCAGAAGCATAAAGAAATCAACATCCTTTTTTGAGATTTTCCCCAGCTTTCCCCCGCACTAGGAAGGCAGGATAAGGAACATCTTGAACGTAGGGAGGGGGGCGGGGAAATGGGTTGTGGAGTGGTACAGGGGATAGGGCAGCGGGCCTGGGGAACACAGGGTGGTGGGCTCAAGTCCTGTCCCTGTCCACCCTGGGAGCAGCCGGATAGCCAACACCAGCTGCCTCAGGGATAGACCTGGCTCTGGTACTAGAAAGGCAGGATAAGGGACATCCTGAAGTTAGTGAGGTGGGGTGGGATCTGAAGTGGCCTAGACTAGTGTTTCTCAACTAGTGGTGCGAGTACTCTTAGGGGTACATGAGAAAAGTCTGGGGGGTATGTCAACACAACTGAAATCTGGAGAAAACTCAATTTTTGTTTCAAGTTTTCCAGCGCTTTATTATTTTGTACCTTTTACACCCAAAAATTTCATCACCCGCCCGGCTATGATTAAGTTGTTTAAACAAATGCGTTGCAATGGCAGAATTTTTGAGTGTGTCTGAAAACTGTAGATACTGGGGGTACTTTTTCTCAATTTTTTTTTTATAAAGTACCCCTTTAAAAAAAAAAAAAGACTGGCCTAGGGGATAGAGCATCCACCTTGGCAGTGCAGAGTGGTGGGTTGTTATTTAAAAACGGTACCAAAAATGCCTGCTGTAGCTTTTATTGCACCAGGAACGTATAAAGATTCATTCCCCCCCCTCACTACGCATAGGGACTTGTCATTGGTATTCAGTCATGCCAATAATCCCATGAAGAATCCTTCATCCAAAGATTTTCTAAATGTTCTTGGTCTTGGCCTTACTCTTGTGGAGACCAGTGGCAAAACTCCCCTTTAATGGCTCAGGATCAGAGCCTCTATGAGGTAGGAATTGATTAGACTGTTTTCACAGACAGTGCAAAAGAGGCTTCACACAAAGACATAGACTCCCATAGACTGACTCCCGATCCCCTGCGTTAACCATCTTTCATGAAAATTATGAACCAGATCCTCAGGTGGCGTAAAGCGGCATGGCTGTACTGTTTCAATGGTGCAACGCTGATTTACAGCAGCTAAGGAAACAGCCAGGTATCATAGGCCAGTGTTTCTCAACCAGTGGTACGAGTACTCTTAGGGGTACTCGAGAAAAGTCTGGGGGGTACGTCAACACAACTGAAATTTGGAGAAAACTGAATTTTTGTTTTAAGTTTTACAGAGTTTTATTATTTTTGTCCTTTTTTACACCCAAAACTTTCATCGCCCACCCGGCTACGATTAAGTTGTTTAAACAAACGTGTAGCAACGGTAGAAAAAAAATGTTGTGTGTCTGAAAACTGTAGGTACAGGGGGTACTTATAATTTTTTTTTAAAGGGGATACACTAGTGTAAGTCAGGAGTCATGTCACTGACATCACTAGGGATACAGTAGAGTAAGTAAGAGACGATGCAGGTGGATTGTTTTCAACACGCCAGCCTCCTCTTAAGGAAGTTTTCCCATGCAAAGCAGGACTTGGCCCTTGCCACAGACCAGACACCTCTTGGAACGGTCGACAAAACCCCTTTGGGTGTTGGGTTTGCCTCGATGTCTCCAATCGCCTGGCTCCTCCCTTGTTGATCGCCCCAGCTATTTGTCTTGAAAACAGGCTCCTGGGAGTTGCTCCACTCGGGTTGTGCAAGCTACGCCGGATGTCTCCGTGACATTAATCATTTCCAGAGCAGCCAATTTTGATGTCACAATGAATGAATTACAGCTGTGATGGGATAATAAGCAGCAGGAGAAGATGAACTGTTAGGGAACAAAAAGTCCCATTTGCGAGCATATCTCCGTAGTAATAAAGGATGAGGAAAGGATAATATACAAATATTTGGTAGAGAATGGATCCCCCTAATTAGCAAACTGCTTAATGGAAAATTACACAAATGGAAAAGTCGTTGTCCATATATAATGTCAAATGCACCCATCTGACTGCAACTGACCTAGAAGCCAGCATTCTCAAATGTGGTCAACAAATTTGTGCCTCTATTTTTGCACGACACACTAAGGCTGTGTCTACATTGGCATGATTTTGCGCAAAAGCAGCTGCCTGTCTACACTGGCGGGGAGTTCTTGCGCAAGAATACTGACGTTCTAATGTATAAAATCAGGGCTTCTTGTGCAAGAACTATGATGCTCCCACTCAGGAATAAGCCCTCTTGTGCAACTGTTCTTGCGCAAGAGGCCAGTGTAGACAGGCAACATGAATTTCTTGTGCAAGAAAGCCTGATGGCTAAAATGGTCATCGGAGCTTTCTTGTGCAAGAGAGCATCTACACTGGGCACGGATGCACTTGCGCAAAAGCACATCTCTTGTGCAAAGGCACATGCCAGTGTAGACGCTCTCTTGCGCAAATACTCTAACGCAAAAACTCTTGCGTTAAAGAGTATTTGCGCAAAATCTTGCCAATGTAGACATAGCCTAAGGCCAGGTCCACACTACGGGAGGAAGGTCGGCTTATGGGACACAATGCCAGCTACATAAATAACGTAGCTAGAGTCAACGTATCCTAAGCCAAGCTTGGCGCCGTCTCTACAGTGGGAGGTTGATGGGAGAAATGCTCCCGTCGACTGCCTTTACTCCTTGCGAGAATGAGGAGTACCGACACCAATGGGAGTGCCCTCAGCATTTGATTTAGCAGGTCTTTACTAGAGATGCTAAATCAAACACCGGAAGATCAATCACCACAGTGTCAATCCTCTGGTAAGTGGAGATGTGGCCTAACATGGGAAAGGTCTTTGTCTTTCTCTAGTCATTAGTCCACCCACATATGAGGTTATGAAATTGCCACAGCTACCAGGTGGAGACTTGGGGTCCTAGCCAAATCCTATTGACCTCAGTAGAAAGACTCCTATTGATTCAGAGCGGGTTTTAGCTCTGTTCTTTAGCTCAAGAGATACAGATTCATCCTTCTAGAAGAGCAAGTTCTGGGGTCAAACACTGCTGCTGTCCCAAGCTGTATCAGTTACACATGTAGGAGTCGCCCTCTTTCATCCCAGTGGGCCACAAGTTTGTCATAACCAAGACGGTCTCCCGGGATACGGAAGCTTTGCTCACTGCCCTTGTGTACCTAGAATGTGCGGGGGGTGCCGACTGAACCATAGCAGCACTGTGATTGGCTGCAGAGAGAGCACTGTGATTGGATGCAGCGCTGTGATTGGCTGCAGAGGGAGCGCCCAGCCCTCACTGTCAGTGTTGTGTGCCACCAGCCCGCACCTTGCTGCACGTGCCTGGGCTTTATGGCTTCAGTGCGTCACTAGCAGATCGATCAGAGAGGCTAATGAGGGCATCGAATTAAATCAAGCCGGGATTTAAATATCCTGAGCTTGATTGTTCGCCGGTGTCGCCATTTTAGAAATTGACTAGCTCGAAGAAATTACCCGCGTTTACACGCCGCAGTGAACGATTCGATTTAAAGCCCCTAATTCGAATTAGCTGGTAAATCTCATTGCAGGAGGAACACCAGCTAATTCGAGTTAAGGCTTTAAATCGGAATCCCGTTTCACTGCCATGTGTAAACGTGGGCAGTTACTTCGGGCTAGTCAATTTCTAAAATGGCAACAGGCCGGGAACATGCAAATAAAGCGCGGGATATTTAAATCCCGGGCTTGATTTGTAATTCCAGTCGCCCTCATTAGCCTCCCTAGATCGATCTAGGGGGCTAGTGTAGATGTACCCTCACTTTAATAATAGCAGTAGCAGGGGGGAAAATTACATGGATGGAAACCAGTAGAATCTGGCAACCCTGCATGGGCAATGGGAAACAAAATGTCTTGTGGGTCACACGTAGAACCCCAATGGCATGCAGGCAGCCCGTGGGCTGCAGGTTGCCCTTGCTGGATTATAAGGACCATTGCAATCAGCTAGTCCCACCTCCTGCACAACACAGGGTATGGGATTCCCCCAAACGAATGCCTGCTTGAACTAAACATCCCTCTGAGGTATGTTTCACAGCATTCGTGGAGGAGCACCAGAAGCAGGATGGCAGTGGGTGGTCAAGTGGTCGTTTAGTAGCTGTGCTCGGCCGAAGCTCGGCGACACCCCCATCGAGGTGCCTTTGTAAGGGAGAAACCTGAGAAAGATTCCTCCTGCCTGCTCCACACAACCCCAGGGTGAAATTCCCCACTGTGCAGAAGACCTCAATGCACCGTCGATGTCTCACTCCGTTCCTCAGAACGAGGCTGACAAGGTGCGCCTCGGCCTCGTGCACAGGGAAGAACTTGTGCTGTAAGGCAAATCCTGGCCAAAGAGCACAGCCTAGAGCCATCAGGGTGGGTGCCTGGGGAGCATCCTGAGACTGGGAAAATGAATCTTAGGCCATGTCTTCACTAGACAGAAGATTAGCACTGCTGTGATCAATTTTCCAGAGTTCAATTTAGCAACTCTAGTTAAGACTCACTAAATCGAACTCAGAGGGCGCCCCCTGCTGGCTGCCGGTACTCCTGCCTGTGCAAGGAGTAAGGGAAGCCAACAGGAACGTTTGCTCCCATTGGCCTCCCGCTGTGGGGAAACTTGAGTCAACTCCAGCTATGTAATTAACATCGCTGGAGTTGCGTATCTTGTTTCGACCTTCTCCTTTTGGGTAGACCTGGTCTGATACTCCTGGACCACTGAGCAGCAGCAAAGTCATTCTAGGGGGCCCCCAGGCTGCTGTAATGCCCCGTCTGAAGGGCAAGGTCTGACGAGTTCATGTAGCCATAGATCCATCAGCTCTACACCGAGGTCTTCCTCCCTCCATCAGTTTCCTGGGAGCTGGGGAAACCCAAGCCCCTGGAGGACTATATTTTGTGGTGGAGAAAGGACAACACTCCCTGTATGTGCTTCTGGCACAGTTGCCTCTCTTCCAGTCTTTGTTTAACGCACCCACACTAGCCCAGTGCCTCTGGGCCAGCAGAACAAGGAAAAGGTTTTGTCCCTAGGGCATGTCTACACTGTGCTGGTTTTGCGCAGGCAATATGCAAATGAGGCTAAGCATGAAATATCGCCGAGCCTCATTTGCATAATTAATAAGCAGCCGCTTTTTGCGGAAAAAACCCCTCTTGCACAAGAGCCGATCTTCCTGAAAAAATGCGGAAGAATGGCTCTTGCGCAAGAGGGGTTTTTTGCGCAAAAGCCTCTTGCGCAAAAAGCGTCCACTCATTAATTACGCAAATGAGGCTCGGCGATATTCCACGCTTAGCCTCATTTGCATATTTCTTGCGCAAAACCAGCGCAGTGTAGACATAGCCTCAGTGTCATTAATCTCAGATGTTATCACTCGCTTTTGAAGAGACATATTGACCAGACGTTATCAGTCTGGGGTGGGTGGGAGGCGACTCTGCCGGTGCAGCAAGTTCGCAAGGCTGGGCAGGAAAGAGGCTTTGAGAACGGGGAGTGGGTTGGTTTATTCACAGCCAGCAGTCTGGGCTGCGCTGGGCATGTGAGTGCATCGCAGTGTCCAGGAGACAGGCTGGATGGATGCAAGGGAGAACACTCGAATGCAGATCAGACTTCAGGGGCTCCTTGCCTGGGGGACTTGGGTTCTGTCTATGACACAGACAGGCACCCCTTGCAAAGTATGGCTCTGGCCCTGGAGCCTGGTCTGGATTCAGAGCCCCTGATGATACACGCCGATGGCAGAAGAGTGTACATAAAGGTACAGTGGCACGTGGAGAAGCAGAGATGCACATGAAGGTGGGGTGGGGGTAGAGCAGCAGAGTTACTATCAGAAAGAAGTTTGCAGAGTTTTCTCGCAGTTTTCCCTGGTTCTCTGTGTGGTGTAAGCCCCTGGGACACAGATTGTCCCCCCCCTCCAGGTGTCCAGAGCCGAGTGCAATACGTTCCTGGTCCATAACTGGGACTCTTAGGATACGTCTAAACTACACATTATTTTCAAAAGAGAATAAAAAAATTATCTTCTTCCAATCTCACTTTCAAAAGCGGGTCTTTCGAAAGTGAAAGTTGTCTGGACATGGTTTTTTCAGAAAAAAAAAACCCTTTTTCGAAAAACCGCTCTTCCTTAAAAAATGAGGTTTACACAGTCCAGACTACTTTCACTTTCGAAAGACCTGCTTTTGAAAGTGAGATCGGAAGAAAATATGCAAATTCCCACGGAATTTGCATATCCTCTTTCGAAAATAAAGCATAGTCTAGACATAGCCTTAGGGGCTTTGGCAATGCAAATAAATCACAATCACATTTCACCCCTGCCTTGCCCTGGGCTTTAAGAAGCAGAGTGGGGACAGACATTCAGTGCGTTTCTCCTCAATAGCTGTGTATAGCCAGGACTGGGAGTCTGAACAAGGGACCCAGGACTCCCCATTCAAGGGCTAATCGCAGAAGGGGGCTCCCCCTTCCAACCATGAATGGGAGAGCTCCCCCTCCTGCCTCAAGAGACTGCCGCCCCAATGCATGTCTCCATTAGAGTGCAAGGGAGGTGAATGAAGAGACTCTAGGAACTTCCACCAATGTTCCCCCTATTTTTTTCCATCCAGGTGCAGAATACATTTTGTTCTGTGCACCGAGGCATGGGCAGAGGTGCACCACCAGTAGAAACACACGCTGCTGGCTTTGGGTGCACTCCTAAGCAGCTGGGAAGCATCTGAATCTCTCCTGGCTGCCCAAGCACTCAGCTTACAGAACTTCCGCCCATAGTCCTTCTGCTGAGCACTGAAACCAACACAAATGTACGACCTCACGCTGCTGTCTTTGTGTCCCACCCTACCAGGGGAAGTTAGTGGTGCCCACATCCTCAAAAGTCATTCAGTTGCCTACCTCCCACTGAATTCACTTGGCTCCTTTGAGCCTAGGAGGCTAGGACTGCCTCGCCAGAGCATGACTGCACTGCAGCAATAGAAACGTGCCCAGCTTCCTTTCCCCTATCACAGAGACTCCGATCTTACCTTGCACCTCCCTATCCTGAAAGATCTCAAGCTAGAGGACTAATTCTGCAGCGTCTCCTCACCCTGCATTTCTGCTGAGCTCTGCAAGAGTTTGGCGAAAGGTATGCACGATTGGTTCCAGGAGCAGCACAGAAATGCAGCCACTTCTGGGGCGAGGCACAGCGTGCCGCACAATACGCCCAGGGATGTTAAATTCTAGCCATGATCACAGGACAATTCCTTGCACATGGCAAGTGCCGGGTGCGTTTTACTCTCTACACTCAGTGTAGAAGACCCTGAATGTTGCCGCAGAAAGAACAGGCTCTTGGTATTACATCTGAACAGAATAATCCCCCTTTACAGCCCTTTGCTTTGTACTAAATCTGTGTTTAGCAAAAGCTGCTCTTGACACTAAACCCAAAATCTCATAGCAAATGCCAATAGATCTCAGAAGTCTGCGCACCCGGTACAGCCGCATTACATTAAAGGGAGTTTTGCAGTCATTTTTATAGGCCCAGAGATGAGGTTTGTATTAGGAACAATTAGCAGCATATCTTTTATGAGCAGGTTTCCTTGGCTATGTCTAGACTATGGGGTATCCCGCAAAAACCCCGCTGCGTCCAGGGAACACGTTTACTCTTCCGCTTTTTTTTTTGCGGAAGAGCAAACGTGCTCTTTTGGGGAGCCCTGTATACCTCGTTTCACGAGGCATAAGGGCTCCGCCAAAAGAAGAGGCTTTTCCGCCATTTGGCCCCATCTAGACGGGGCCCTTAAGGTCAATATTAGGGTGTGTGTGTGGAAATATTTCCATAGGTCGGTTAAGAACGACTGTCAGAGTCTTTTTTCAATTAATAAATAAGTGCATCCCATTGTGGTGCATGTCGACTGCTTTATACTATCCTCATTCGTTCTGAATTAGTTCTGGCAAAGCACCTGCTTTAATCCGTTTCTCCCTGGTCTTGTCCTTCACACAAAGCCCTACACTGCAGGGCTTAACTCGAAATAAGCGACGCCAATTGAGCTACGTCACTTGCGTAGCTTATTTCGAAATAGGGAATGTGTACACAGCACTTATTTCGAAATGGAGCCCTCTTCCTCCAACTGGAAAGGTGCTCCATCCCTAGCAGGAAAGCAGCCCTTGTTTTTCAGGATTTGGACACAGCCAGCCAAGCCTCAAAGCTATTGACAAAGACTGGGCTAAGGCCCAGCCATAGCTTTATACAGTTGATCAGGTCAAAAGACAACCCTGTTAATAAGGTCTCCCCACATCTGAAATGGAACCATAGGGTATTCATGGCGTTCTCCCAGTTGACCTACTGGCAGATAGCTCAGTATGCTCTTTGCTGAGATGTGATGTCTGCCATTGCTCAGATTTCCAGAGCTAGTAGCTGGGCCATAACAAGACTTTTATACCTTCTGTGAGGATGCATAAAGGAACCTATCATATGTGCTTACCTGTTGGGTTACGGTGTACAATAGAGACACGGGTCAGCCATGATTTTGTATCTGCATTTTCTGTGGTGGAATCTTGCCAGTGGCAGTTCATGCTGGGAAAATCTGCCTGGGCATGTGCACATAACACTTAGGGCAGTGCATTCTGGGATCCCTTGCTGCACAGAGTTGGCTGGCCAGTGGGTAAGCAGTTTTAGGGGGCGTGGCAGTGTGAAATAAGTCATCATCAGTGTGTAGGAAATGAAGCAGAAGCTGTTAGCCCAGAGAGGTGACAGCTGATGGTCTACAGCAGTGTTTCTCAACCAGTGGTCCGAGTAACCTTAGGGGTACTCGAAAGAAGTCTGGGGGGAGGGGTGCGTCAACACTACTGAAATTTGGAGAAAATTGAATTTGTGTTTTAAGTTATACAGTGCTTTATTATTTTTGTGCTTTTTATACCCCAAAATTTCATCGCCCACCCAGCTATGATTAAGTTGTTTAAACAAATGTGTTGCAATGGTAGAAAAAAAATGTGTGTGTCTGAAAACTGTAGGTACTGGGGGTACTCACAATTTTTTTTTTTTTAAAAGGGGGTACTTTATTAAAAAAAAGGTTGAGAAACACTGGTCTAGACGGTACTGCATCCTGCCGTGAGGGCGGGGGACTGGACTCGACCTCTCAAGTTCCCTTCCAGTTCTAGTGTTCTATGATTTTATGATTCTATGATTGCCTTACTCCTCGTACAATGAGGGTTATAGGAGTCAGAGTAAGAAGTCCTCCAGCTTGACGGTATTTTGACACTGTTTCGAAATAACTGCCTGCTGTGTAGATGTGGACTAAGTATTTCTCAGTAGCTAGCGCTATTCCGAAATAAGTGTTGCAGTGTAGATGTACCCAAAGTCTCCCGTGAAAGTCAATTTCAAGTATAGGCTACTAACTTCACTAGAGCAAGGAGTACAGAGACTGAGGCCTCCTGGGTTCTTCTCCCAGCCCTGAAAGGGGAATGAGGTCCAGTGGTGAGAAGATGCAGGAGACTTGCAGTCAGTATTCCTGGACTCTGCCTTGAGAGGGAAGTGATATTGAATGGTTAGTGCAAGTAAGAGATTAGAAATCAGAATTCCTGGGTTCTACTCCCAGTTGTCACTGATTTGCTGCATGACCCGGGACAAATCATATCCTTTTTGTTTACCTGCACATCAAAAAACCCACTACATTGATACTTGCTTCCTGCGAGAGGAATACTTAATGTCATTGGCATTTGCGGATCTCTCTAAGTGCCTCAGATGAAAGGGTGTCTATAAAAACAAAGTGCTAACTTCTCCTTCCCAATGTTTCATGCACGCCACTTGTCTCATGAAAAGCTTAGCTTCATAATGATTAAATAACAAATCTGAAAAGAAACAGTTTCCTCTCCTTCCCCATCTCGGCATATCTGCATAGGGTTGCCAGATGGTTTCAACAAAAATACCAGACACACTTGACATTACATCACAATCTACATTACATCTTATTTAGAAAATACCGGGCATTTCTATTTTCTCATTTGTATTTTCACAACTTGTTTCCCGAACAGAAAACTCAAATACTGGACTGTCCGGTTCAAAACCGGACACCTGGCAACCCTATATCTACAGCCATGTCAGTGCATTTCTCAAGCATTCATATGGCCTTATGGTTTATGATTTTATACAGGTTGAACCTCTCTAGTCCGGCATCCTCTGGACTTAAATGGTGACAAACCAGAGAATTTGCCAAACCACGGGAGTCTATATTGTCTAGAAGCATTACCAACACTTCCACTGCTTACAGTAGGGCTACTCAACTTTGGAAGCTCTGGGGGTGACAATGATACTCACAGCACATGCTGAGGGTATGTGTAACCAACTTAAGCGTGGTTGCATATGCATGCAAATATATATGCAAATATATGCAAATAGCTTCTTTCACACTGACGGGCATAAATACAAAGATTAAGGCCAGACTACACAACACGCAGGCCCCATTTAAGTCAGTTCTGCTGATATTAATAAAATGCAATATTGACCCGATTTCCACCTGTATGACAGCACTTTTAATGAGAAACGACAGTCCAGGAATTTAACTACTAAAACGCATAACTACAGAAGACCATTATATTGACTCGCGACTGTGGAGTGTGTTCCCAGTGGAGGCCACGTTCAAAGGATCCCACCCGTGGGCCGCATGTTGAGCCCCGCATAAACCCAAACCGCACTGCAAGCCACAAACAAATTGGCCACGGGTCACATGCGGCCTGAGGGCTGCGTGTTGAGTAGACCTGGCTTATTGGGCTCTTAGAAGACATTTAGGGGTAAATTAGAGCTAAATAACAGCACAGAACACTGAGAGCCAGGGCTGGTGGCTGGAAACAAACTTTATGGGACCACGGAAAACATGGCCACACCCATGATAAGTGGACATCTGGCTAACTAACAGCACGGATGTTGCCAGACCAGGCAGTGCTGGACTAGAGAGGTTCAACCTGTAGTAGCAAACAAAAGCCACAACTAATCACTCATAACTGAGAATCCGCTTCCTCCATTGTCAATGCCGTTTTACAGGCCTCATCTACCTAATTCAGTCAGATGGTAATTAGTTTTGTATTACTTTACACAGTGGTGCTAGTAGTGATTACAAGGACTGATAACTTGAATAATAACTGTAACCAAAGGCTGACAATTACCTTTCTTTTTTATTGGTGAAAGCTGAAGTTAGTGAAATGAGACACTAATTGCTTTATGAAACGCAGCATCTGCCTCATGTTACAGGCTGCACGTTTCCAGCTTAGTTCATAGAATCATAGAATCATAGAGCTGGAAGAGACCTCAGGAGGTCATCAAGTCCAGCCCCCTGCCCAAGGCAGGACCAGTCCCAACTCAATCAACCCAGCCAGGGCTTTGTCAAGCCGAGACTTAAAAACCTCTAGGGATGGAGATTCCACCACTCCCTAGATAACCCATTCCAGTGCTTCACCACCCTCCTAGTGAAATAGTCTTTCCTAATATCCAACCTAGACCTCCCCCACTGTAACTTGAGCCCATTGCTCCTTGTTCTGCCATCCGTCACTACTGTGAACAGCCTCTCTCCGTCCTCTTTGGAACCTCCCTTCAGGAAGTTGAAGGCTGCTATCAAATCCCCCCTCACTCTTCCCTTCTGCAGACTAAACAAACCCAAATCCCTCAGCCTCTCCTCATAGGTCATGTGCCCCCTAATCATCTTGGTTGCCCTCCGCTGGACCCTCTCCAATGTGTCCACATCCTTTCTGTTGTAGGGGGCCCAGAAGTGGACATGTGGAGCCATGTGGCTCCACAACAGCGAATGAAGGCCCCTAGCAATCAGCACGAACGTTGGAAAATCACCTGGACGGCTTCATCTAGGCGAACACAATCTAAGGCAGCAATGGACCACCTAGGCTAGGGAGTGGGTCGCATGAGTGGCCCCCTTTCACCTCAGGGGGCTTCAAGATTGTTGTAACCAAGACGATCTCCCGAGACAGGGGAGTTTTGTTATCTGTGCTTGGCATGCCGAGAATTTGCGCTGGGTGCCGACGGAACCGTAGCAGCGCTGTGATTGTATGCAGAGGGAGCGCCCGGCTCTCACAGTCAGTGTTGTGTGCCACCAGCGCACACCTCACTGCACATACCCTGGCTTTATGTGTGTCTCACTTTAACAGTAGTGGTAGGAAAAAATGACATGGACAGCAATCTGTCAACAGGAAACAAAATGTCTCATGGGCCACAGGTTACCTACCACTGGTCTAAGGCCTCACATTAAAGTGAGTCTGAACTGAGCTGCACAGGCATCGATCTGCTATAGACACACTATCATCCTTCCCTGCTCTCCGGCAGGGCTACGTTAAACTACACCCCTCTGTCAGCAGAGGGATATAAATTAGACGTATTGAAAGTGCAAATGAAGCCGGGATTTAAATATCCCACGCTTCATTTGCATAATGGCAGCCGCTGCTTTTTTCCAAAATGGGGCTTTTCGGAAAAAAAACAGCAGTTTAGACGGTGCATTTTTGACAGAAATGCCCCATTTCGAAAGATCCTGTACTCCTCATTTTTTGCCGCCATTATGCAAATGAAGCATGGGATATTTAAATTCCGGCTTCATTTGCACTTTCGGTACGTCTAATTTACACCCTTCTGCCGACAGAGGGGGTGTAGTTTAGATATAGCCAAAAGTCTAAGAGCCCCATTTTGAACTAGAAAGCAATGAGTGGGATCCCAGGAATGCACACGCAGGTCTCCTCCCACTTTTCCACCCGCTCCATTGAGTTAACGAAGTCACTCCTGTTAACTTCCATAAACTAGAGAACATCCACCTTTGGTGAATTAGGAAATTGTGCCCAAGATGGAAACTGGTAGGTAGACAGTGCATTTGCACTCATAGGATATGCCTAGACTGCATCCCTCTGTCGGCAGAGGGATGCAGATTAGGCAGGTCGACATTGCAAATGAGGCAGGGATTTAAATATCCCACACCTAATTTGCATAAAAATGGCCACCACATTTTGCGGAATCAGCACTTTGTCGGCAAAAAGTGGCAGTCTAGAGGGGGATCTGTCAAGAAAGCATGCCTTTTTCGACAGATCCTGTAAACCTCCTTGCAGGAGGCATAAGGGATCTGTCAAAAAAGGCTTTCTTTCTCAACAGATCCCCCTCTAGACTGCCACTTTTTGCCGACAAGGTGCTGAACCGGCAAAACGTGGCGGCCATTTTTATACAAATTAGGCGCGGGATATTTAAATCCCTGTTTCATTTGCAATGTCGACCTGCCTAATCTGCATCCCTCTGCCGACAGAGGGATGCAGTCTAGACATACCCATAATGATGGGGCTTTACAGACCCCTAGGAAGTGGACGCTTTTTCCCTGAGATGAAAATTGTAACCTAATGCACCAGACATGCTATTTTGGAAATCAGTGGCAAAATTCCCTTCATAGGGAGTCTTAAATATTTTATAACTTCCCTGCCCCAAGGAATGTATATTTTTTTCCCCTGTGGATTGAACTATTATGGGTGAAATAAATGTTGAAATGCCTCTTACCTCTTTATGTACCATCAAAACTTCCAGGAAAAAATCTATGGCAATTGCATAACTATGGCATTGTGTAGTTTAGAGACCTGATTAAAGAGATGGAAATCATTACAAACCAGGACTGAACACAGTGGGGGAGAGAGGGTCTGTAATTGTGATTATAAGAACATAAGAACAGCCATACTGGCTCAGACCAAAGGTTCATCCAGCCCAGTGTCCTGTCTGCCGACAGTGGCCAATGCCAAGTGCCCCAGAAAGAGAGAACAGAACAGGAAATTATCATGTGATCCCTCCCCTGTCATCCATTTCCAGCCTCTGACAAACAGAGGCTAGGGACACCATTCCTACCCATCCTGGCTAATAGCTACTGATGGCCTTAACCTCCATGAATTGATCTAGCTCTTTTTTTGAAGAACTACGATCTCACACTTGTTTTCCATTAATCTAACTTTATTCGTTTCGATGACGTGCTTCTATAGCCATACCAGATCTTCAGGTGGTATAAATTGCCATAGCTTTGCTAAAGTCACCTGAGGATGTACCCTGTGATCTCTCTGGGGTTCCAAAGAAGCTGCCAAAGAAAGACAACTCCCATTCTGAGTTCCGAAGAACTTTGACTAAACTTGCATGCATATAGGTAGAAGAGTCGTGGGGTTGTCTTCCAATAGCAACAGGTACTAGAGAGTACCTTCTGGTGTAAACCCTCGAGGCACTGTTTAGTTGCAGCTGTAAAATCCAGTCCATTCAAATTCAACTGAAAGGTTCATCATTTCATGATTTGGATCACTAACCTGTAAAAATGTGAAGTGTGATTTAAGGATTTAGGCTAGCTCTAATCCTTGGACAGCAATATAGATTGAACCTCTCTAATCCGGCATCCTTAGAACCTGACCGGTGCCGAATGAGAGAATTTGCCGAACCACAGTAGGTCAATATTTTCTAGCAGCATTACTGACACTACCACGGCTTACTAGGCTCTTAGAAAATATGTGGGGGTCAATTTTATCTAAATAACAGCACAGAACATTGAGAGCCAGGACTAGAGGCTAGAAACAAACTTTACAGAACCGTGGGAAACTTGGCCACACCCATGACAAGTGGACATTGGGCTAATTAACATCATGTCAGACCACGTATGTTGCTGGACTGGAAAGGGCCGGACCGAAGAGTTTCAACCTGTATTCTGAATATTTCCATATAGGACTCACTCTGAAATTAAAATGACAATACCATTTAAGTCAAAAGGGATAAACAAGTGGGGAATCAAAACGAACGCTGAAGTTCTGACAATGCCAACCCTTTGCGAGACAGGAGTTTGGCTCACTCCTGTTATTTCAACTTGGGCTCCCACTCCTGTTTAGCCAGGCCTTGATTCCAAAGCTGTGCTACTTCTTCAGGCTCAGTTTGCAGTGTCCTGCGTGCATCAGGAGAGAATTCAGGTTGAGAATCATAGACTCCTAGGGCTGGAAGAGACCTCAGGAGGTCACCGAGTCCAGCCCCCTGCCTCCTGCTCAGAAGCCAGCTGTGATTGGGACTTACTCGACAATTCGGCCCTGATTTAGGGTTCTCAGATGTGATTAGTGGGTGAGTTTGGAAACTATTCTATCCCTTCCCAACAGGGGATGGTCACCTTCTATACACAGTGCAGGCTCAGTGGTTCACTGAAAGGAACACAATGTGCTCCCCACATTACCATAGCAAAGCCTGCTCTAGCACTCTGGATGTGGGATATTTGGGGGGCTGATATGAATGTTTTGAGTTCTTAAAGGGAAGGGGTGTGTGTGACAACAGCCACTGCCACCGAAAGCTGCCTGGTTAGAAGAAATCTTCCCTTAACCATGACCCTCCTCCTTCCCCGCATTGGGCTCCCTGATGGGGGCAGGGGAGAGTGGATGATGAGAAGGTGACTCCAGTGCATGTGACAGAGATGTTAATTTGGCACTGAATTAAACGCGGAAGGCACTGAACTGGGTGGCGTCAGGGATGAAAGGCAGATTCGGGGACTGCATCTGGCAGCTGGGCCATGGGAATGAGATGCAAAAACTCCGAAAGGGATCTGCAGAGCCGAACAATTCCGCAGCTCCACTGGAGAGCTCGCTTCCTGTTCCCCTGGAAAGAGGGGTGTGTGTGTGTGTGTGTGTGTGTGTGAGTATGTGTGTGTGTGTGTGTGTGTGTGTGTGTGAGAGAGAGAGAGAGAGAGAGAGAGAGAGAACGGAGCTTTTCCTGATTTGCCAACTACAGGTGCTTGAGGTAGACAGCGAAAGCCAAGACGGTATTTTCTTTATACATATTTTAGCTCTTCTTTTTGCTACAATTTAGCCAACGTGGCTACGTTTTTATTTGAAGTCAGCGAGCTAAATGCTGTTCTGGGATATCTCCCCCGAAGGCAGCCAGGGATTAATTTGGCCCACAGCGTGGATTTCATTCCCCCAGGCTGAAGTTGGGACAGAAGCTAAGGCGGCCTTGCAGGAAAATGCCAAGGCAGAGGCAGTGGGGGCTGAAAGAGAGAAAGCAGCCATTAAGCAAAGGGGGGGAAGAGTTGGATGAGGCCAAGAAATTCAAATTTCTCCCATGCTCCCCTGGGAGCCACCAAGAAGGGAGAGAGGAGGGGAAATACCACTCAGGCTTGCTGAAGGGGCAGCCCAGGGTGGCTGGGAGGTACCATGCCAAAACAGAATTGCAGGGGTTTCCTTAGGGAGCCTTGTTTGGTTGTTTGGGGGCAATTCTTGTGTACTTCCCCCCTGCTTTGCCCACTTTGGCGCAGGCGCATGTAGGTGAGCGAGGAGAGACCCTGCTGTAGATAGTCTCTCTCCTGTACCCAACAGATTTGTATTGGTCAGTCGCTTTAGCCAGAATTCCTTCCCAGCCCTTGCACTTTGCAGGCCACTTGGAATTATTTTTCATAAGCCTCCCCGCCCGCTCCCCAGCCCCAGCCCCACCCCACCCCCACCAACATGTGTAAGACTTTGCTTTGGAAAATTCTTCCTATCAGCAGCAGCTCAGACCCATTCAGGAGCATCGGTGATGCGTGGTAGCACCCGGCAGCATTGCCGATCTGCCCCCACCGACATTTTAATTGCCAAATGGGGTGCCCCCACATGCCCTCTCCAAGGCTCTGAGTGGCTCTCCCTGCGTCCGCTTCCCCTGCAGGCACCCTGCTCAGTAGGTCAAACGTGCTTTATCCACTAAAACTCAGTATCCAGGGCAGTGACTTAGGAGATTGTTATTAGGGTTGGGGGTTTTTTTTTGGGGGGAGAATAATAATAAACATAAATTATCTAGGGTACAAGTCCACCTGCTAATTAGTACCATGCCCATATCCCAGAGGCTCTTGGATATTGTCCAGTCCTATTTAGTTATTGCTTCCAGGCAATATTACAATGATCTCCCCCCCCACTGAGCATCGCCTTCTGATCACTGTTGCTCCTTTCTTGCCTAATAAAGAAAAAAACCCGAAACCATCCTTGTTTCCAAAGACATGCAATGGACTTTTATTCTCACTCCCACAGAGAGCTCTTTTTGGCCCCTTCTAACTTAACAATAGGTGGACTTGGAGAAAAGAAAGAAAGAAAGAAAGAAAGAAAGAAAAAGGAAAACTCCTAAGCATGTCACAGAGGGAAACATTTAAATGTCCCCTTAAATCAGGAAAGATTATGCCACACCGGTCATTCATCAATATAAAGGGGAAAGGGAATTAAACTGGAGTGATTGCAGGTGGAAATTGCATATTTTACAAAGGAAAATAGAACACACACAAGTCGACAAACCAATCCCCAGCTTTCCAATAACAGAATTTGCATTTCAAGCTATTTATATTATGGCATTTTAAGGATTTCACATCGCCCCTTCCCCTCAATTCCAGCCCATTTACCAGCAGAGAATTGCATTGAAACTGTAGCAACCTCATCTGTAATTGTAGACTTCCCAAAGCAGAACAAGGACTATATTTTTGAAAAAGCAGGGAAGGCTCAGGACCCCAGGGGGTGAAAGGTTGTGGTAGATGAGGATGAGGATGAATTCCCTTCCTCCCCTAGTGAAACAAAAGGCAGTCACATTACAGAGTCACCCTACCTGAATTTCAACTTTTAATTAGGGGGGGGGGGGAGTTGAATTATTCAACCTCCCTACCCCACTCCAAAACTGGCTGCAAGCAAAATCTACAGCAGATCGGTGGGCGCAAAGGCAGCCTTAAAAAAATCCCCCTTTAAGTGCGATCTCTTCACTAGACACACAGACACCTTCATCCTCCCCCCCCCCCCCGCCCCACTCCAGCTTGCCTGCAACGCAGGAGAGGAATTTGATGAATGACCTCTATTGCATGCTCCAAACAGAAGGAAAGGGGAGGGATGGGGGGAGTGAAATTGACAAAAAGATGCAATTACTCTAGTTTCTTTTGTGCTCAGCAGCTTTAGTAGAAAATGGCGTTGGGAGAAAGAGAGAGAAAGAAGAAACCTACTTGAGTTAGTTCTGTGCCCATCAAGACGAGAAAGAAGAGGCTCAGAAGCTTGCTTGTAGGTTGCATCTCTCGCACACAGATCCAAGTACCTGGCATGCAGATTTTCCTCCTCTCCTCCTGGGTTCTTTGGGTTTGCTGCGTGGATCACCGACTCCCCTTTGCTTGCTTTTGAGTCCTTCAGGGTTTTATTGTTGTTGTTGGTTTAATTCTTATTCTCTCAGTACCCCGAGGAGGCAATGCAAGAAATCTGCTTGGCACAGCCTTCACTTTGCATATTTATGGAGCTCGGGTCTCCTTTTCTCTGGGAGCTGGCTCTCCCCGGCTCGCTCTTTTGTTGTTATTATTACACTGTTCTTAGGAGTAGTAGTTAATGGCTCCCCGGATCGAAAGGCATTTGCGAGGAGGAATTCACCGGAGCACGAAATGATTATCTCTGCAATTGCCAAAAGTTTGCCTTGCAAAGGGGGGCTGATGGAGGGAGGACGGGGATTAAAAAAAAAGGGGGGGGGGATTGGAAGGCAGTGGCTACTAGCAGGGAGGGATGCTTGGAACAGGATGTGACATCAACAAAGGCGGGGGAAATTTAACTAGAGAAGGGAATGGGGGGGGGTAGCATCAGGATCAAAAAGGAGGAGGGGTCAGATATGGGGCTGGGGCAGGGTGGGGAAAGGAGACAACAGGGGGTGAGGAGCGAGGTGGGAGGGTCCCTCCTCTGCAGAGAATTTGAGGCCCAGTTGCAGCAGGGTCCAAAGGGAGAAACCACGGTGAATATCAGGAAGAGGCATCTAAAGGAACTGGCTGTTGTATTTTAAAGGCAAAGAAGATTTTCCTTGAGGGGTATGTGTGGGGTGTGATTTAACACACACACACACACACCTCATTCTTTCCCTGTTGGAAATGGGTTGCAGGCAGATGGAAAAAGCTGAACTCATTTAAACTTTAACACCGGTCTCCTGCCCCTTCCTGCCATTCAGCCATATCCCAGGCACCTTCCACTGAAGTTAAGGATTTTGTTGTTGTTGTTGTTTTCATTATTGATGGATTTGGCACAGGGCCAGCGGGGAGGAATGTCTCTGAGCTGGGTCCCGGCAATGCCAAAACGTCCAGTCAAAGGGGAAACAAACCTATATATAATCCTCAGATACTAAGTATTGGGGCCAATATACAACTGGTGAAAATACTCTGGCTTTCTACACTGCAAGATCACGGTTGCCAGATACTTTCACAAAATATACCGAACACAGCAAGAAAAAAATTGGTTGAGCAAAACAAAAAAGGGTGGGGGACCAAAGTTGTTGAGAAAAAAAAAGAGTCGCTGCACTTTTAAATCCCAACACTCTACACTCTCCCTGCCCCCGTCAGACACAGTAGGGAAAGAATGTCCCAAGCGGCCTTCCATCTGAGAAAAACAGAAAATATGGGACATTTTACATGTCCCGTATTTTCTGGGTTTTTTTTACCAGACAGAGGCCGCAAATACCGGACTGTCCGGGCCAATACTGGACACCTGGCAACCCTAAGCAAGATAGAAACACGCACATAAACAGAGACATGTGTATATACATGCATACCATAGGATCCGAGAACTGGAAGAAACTTGGAGGAGGTCATCAAGTCCAGTCCCCTGCCCTTACAGCAGGACCAAGCACTATCTAGAAAATCATCCCTAACAGTTGTCTGTCTAACATGCTCTTAAATATCTCCAATGATGGAGATTCCACAACCTCCTTAGGCAATTTATTCCAGTGTTTAACCACCCTGACAGTTAGGAAGTTTTTCCTAATGTCCAACCTAAACCTCTCTTGTTGGAATTCTGCAATTTAAGCCCATTGCTCTTGTTCTATCCTCAGAGGTTAAGGAGAACAATTTTTTCTCCCTCTTCCTTGTAACAACCTTTAAGCTATCTTAAAGCTACTATCATGGCCCCTTTCACTTTTCTCTTTTCCAAACTAAACAAACCCAATTCTTTCTTTCAGTCTTCCCTCATAGGTCCCCCTCCCTCTCTCTCACACACACACATACACACACTTTGTCTACACAAGAAGGGAGAGACCTTTCTTTGTTGCTTCATACAGAGTACCTGAAACCCTGGGACTGCAAAGTACAGGTATTCATTATTAAGGCTTAGATTTTTAAAGTTATTTAAATGAAACTCTGCTCGGCATTGCAAGTCTTAAGGGCTGGTCTACACCCAAAACTTAGGTTAATGCCATTATCTTGCTTAGGGGGCATGGAAAATTCTCACCGCTGAAAGACACAGCAGATTTAAATCCCAAGGTAAACACCATGAGGTCAATAGAAAATTATTTGCTTGTCCTTGCTACTATCTCTGGTAGGAGAGTGAGGTCTGGGGTGTGAAAAACCCACACTCCTGAGCAACATAAATGTCTCAGAGGGGGTTGCCATGTCAGTTTGTAACTTTCAAAACAATGAGCAGTCTGGTGGTACCTCATCTGACGAAGTGGGTCTTGCCCATGAAAGCTCATGATACTTTCAGTATTTTTGTTAGTCTCTATAAAGGCACATCTACACCATGGGATAAGGTCGAATTAAGATACTCAACTTCAGCGACGCTAACTGTGTAGCTGAAGTCGAAGCACCTTAACTCGGCTTTTGACGTTGTCACACTGCAAGAAGTTGAAGAACACTCTCCCGTCGACTTCCCTTACTCCTCATGGAAGCAGGACTACCAGCGTCAGCTGGAATGCCCCTCTCAGTTCAAATGAGCTGTCTTCACTAGAGCTGCTAATTCGAACCCTGGGAAATCAACAGCGGCAGCTTTGATCTTTCTCTGTAGTGTAGATATACTCTAAAGTGCCACAGGACTACTCGTTGATTCTGAGCAACATAGTTCAGCCAGCCTCAGCCTCGTATGGACAGTACTAGATCAATAGAAAAATTCTTCCGTCATCCTAGTTACCGCCTCCTGGGGAGGTAGATTAACTATGCTGTCAGGAGAGTCTCTCTTGTTGGCTTAGGGCATCTTCATTAAAGTGCTACCATGGCACAGCTGTATCAGTGCAGTGTTTTACGTGTACATTTGCGCTAAGCCTCATTTTCGAAATTGACTTAGGCTGCCTAAGTCTCTGAAAGTGACTGGTACTTAGGCCACGTCTGCACTGGTGGAGAAAATTGGTGCAAAACACGCAACTCCAGCTACAAACATTGCGTAGCTGGAGTCAACGTACCTTGCTTCGATTTTTCTGGGGGAGCCCCACAGTGGGAGGTTGATGGGAGAAATGCTCCCGTCAACTTCCCTTACTCCCTGCGCCTGTGAGGAGTTCTGGGGTCCACAGGGGCATCCTCAACATTCGATTTAGCGATTTAGCCATCGAATGATGGAAGATCAATCTCCAGAGCATGGCTCTTCCCAGAAGCGAAGACAAGCCCTTAGGGTCTAACTAACTGAGTCGCTTTTATCAATGGGATTTAGCCATCGAAATCACTTAGCCGTGCCACACTGAGGTGAGCAACGCCTAGCTAACGTTAACAATCTAGGCTTAAATGTTAATACTCTGGTGCATCAAATCAGTATTATTATTACCATTTCACAGGTGGAAAAGCTAATGCACAACTAGATATTATTATTGTTGGGATATGTAAATATTAATAGGGATCTGGGATAGTGCTAAGCGGTCCAGCTACAGCAGCCATTGCCCTTTAAGCATATTTTTCTCCTTTGTCCTTGCAGCCTAGAAAAATAGTTCCACTGAACAGTGTCTTGGGGTTCTTGGGGTACATCTAGACTGCAAGTCTATTTTGGGATACCGGAGGTATCCCGAAATAGCTACCCCATGTCCAAGGAATGCATCTGCTATTTCGAAATAATTTTTGAAATAACAGACATGCTATTTCGGCATCCCTGTAAATTTTGTTCCATGAGGAATAAGGGATGTCTCAAAATACTGCTTTATGTTGAAATTTGGCACCGTGTAGATGCGCCAAATGTCGAAATAGCCTATTTCGAAATAAAATCGAAATAAGATGCACAATTTGCGTACCTCAAATTGCAGATCTTATTTTGGTTTTAGAATGCAGTCTAGACATACCATTGCTCTGTAAAAATATTTTCAGGGTCAAGGGTTCTTTCCCCCTCCCTCTAAGCTGCTAATTAAGACAGTATGTAATGCTAATTCAACTAAAAACCAGTAAGTAACAAACAGGGGTGGGTATAATTGTATTCATCACCTGCTTATTAATATTCAGGGTATGGGAGTTAACTTTACTAAATAAGGATTTATTATTTAAAGTAAGGCACGGTTGTGCCAGGACAATGGGATGTGCCTGGAATAGGTTTGGTTCTCAGAAAACCAGTCAGAAAAGAGACAGAATCACCAAACAGGGGAAACAGTCACCAAACAGTCTTGGACCCCACCCGTCCAAGACTGCTCCAGCCCTGAGCCTCCCACCCCCAGATGCCCTTAGGAAGGGTGGGGGGATGAACCCCCCCCCCCGATTTGTACAGGGACATTGCTGGCTGTTCCCCTTTGTCATAGAGTGAAAGTACACAGTTTGCTGCATTCCTCATTCTGGCTGGGAAGTGCAAGGGGCAGACAAACCTGGATCTGCTCCAGCTGGGGGACATGCAGCCCTCCCCAAGCTGTGTCCGCTGGGACTGCAGCAGCCATGGAGAGGCGCTTCTCACCTTGCCCTAAGCGACTGCAATAAGAGAGGGCTGGGGTGGTCCTCTCTGGCCAGGGCAGCTGCCTACTGAACCTCTCCACCCCAGTCCCACCCCAGAGCAATGATTTCAATGAAGTGTAACCCACACACCTAGGCTACGTCTACACTGGCATGATTTTGCGCAAGAACTCTTTTGCGGAAGAGTCCTTGTGCAAAAACTCTTCCAGAAGAGAGCGTCTACACTGGCATGTGCCTTTGCGCAAGAGATGTGCTATTGCGCAAGAGCATCCGTGCCAGTATAGACGCTCTCTTGCGCAAGAAAGCTCTGATGGCCATTTTAACCATAGGGCTTTCTTGCGCAAGAAATTCATGTTGCCTGTCTACACTGGCCTCTTGAGCAAGAACAGTTGTGCAAGAGGGCTTATTCCTGAGTGGTAGCATCATAGTTCTTGCGCAAGAAGCACTGATTTCATACATTAGAACGTCAGTGTTCTTGCGCAAGAACACACGGCCAGTGTAGACAGGCAGCTGCTTTTGCGCAAAAGCGGGCACTTTTGCGCAAGATTGCACCAATGTGGACACAGCCCTAGGGTATGTCTACACATCAAAGTTATTTTGGGATAACAGAGATATCCCGAAATAGCTACCCTGAGTCTTTTGAACATGTCCACTATCCCAAAATATAGTGGATGCGCTATTTTGCCATCCCCGTAAACCTTGTTGTATGGGGAGTAAGAGATGGCTCGAAATAGCACTTTATTTTGAAATTTGGTGCGGTGTAGACAGAACCAAATTAAAAACAGCCTATTTCAAAATAGATTCGAAATAAACTGTGCACATTTGCGTAGTGCAAATTGCGTACCTTATTTCGAGTTTATGGTGCTGTGTAGACGTACCCCTACTGTGGGTCACTGTCCAATGTAGTGGCACTTAGACCACTTACAGTGAGAGCTAAGAACAAGGGAGCTCTACAGCTTTAGCTAAAAGCCAGCTGGCTTTATACCTCAAGCTGTCAAAGTTGCTATACAAAGCTTCAGAGGTCCCCTGTTCAAATCCACCTAGTAGTGGTTACAGAAGCACATCCATTTTTCTTTTCTTTTTTTAATTAATTGAGTTAAGGACCAAGCAACAGCGGGTAAATCTAGTTGAACATAAGATGCCTCATGTATGACACACTTGTGCTCCTCTTACAGGACTGGCAGTATTCACATCCACTGGTATGGGTATTTCTACATTCCTGTGTCCTACTTCGCTTTCCTCTTTGCTGACAGTGTTTTAGACAAAATCAAACTAGCCCCCCCATTTTCTTCTCAGTGAACAGTCTGGCTGCTTCCCTTTTTGCGCAAGATCCTTATGCCTCTTAAGGGGTTTTTGCGCAAAATGGAAACGTCCACACTGATTGGTCTTGCGCAAAAACCCCTTGCGCAAAAACGGATCCGGAAGAGATTATGCAAATAAAGTGTGAGAAAATGCTAATCAGTGCTTCATTTGCATTGCCTCTTCTGGCAAAATCCATAGTGTAGACGTGAGAGGAAGAACATTCCAGAGGCAGGGTGAAAACCACCTCACGAAGTGCCCTTGTGCTACCTACAAAGCCAGGCAAAGAATGTAAAAACCTCCCCTGTGGCTATTTGAATTTGGGTTTATGTAAATTCACTTCTGCTGGGCACATGCCCCATTTGTGTTCATTTTTACCCAAAGATAGTGCAGTCAAGTGTGACGCTCATGGATATTCGGGGGGGGGGGGGGGGGGCAAATTTTAAGTACAGTGGATCACTCGTAGAGAACACATTTTAAATTCACCTCCCACATGGATTTGCATCAAGACCTACCCAATTGTAAGATCAGGGAAACTAGAAAAATATATGATTGTTGAGACCAGTCACAACTCAGCAATATTCTCTGGCTTGTGAGTTGAAGGAAACAGAGGCCAATGGAATGAACTGTTATAGGCTGCAAAACATCCATGAGATTACAACAACTTTCACTCTATTTTGGCTTCGGTTAGAAGGGTATGTCTACAGTAAGCAAAAGATTGACGCTGCCGTGGTCAATCATCTGGGGTTCGATTTAGTGGGTCTAGTACAGTGTTTCTCAACCAGTGGTACGAGTACCCTTAGGGGTTCTCAAGAGAAGTCTGAGGGGCACGTCAACACAACTGAAATGTGGAGAAAACTGAATTTTTGTTTTAAGTTTTACAGCGCTTTATTATTTTTGTACTTTTTACACCCAACAATTTTATCGCCTGCTCGGTTATGATTAAGTTGTTTTAACAAATGTGTTGCAATGGTAGAAAAAAATGTGTGTGTCTGAAAACTGTAGGTACTGGGGGTACCTATCTTTTTTTTGGAAAAAGGGGTACTTTATAAAAAAAGGTTGAGAAACACTGGTCTAGTACAGACCCACTAGATTGAACTCAAAGGGCGCTCCCATTGGCACTGGTAATCCTGCTCCTCGTGAGGAGTAAGGGAAGCGGACAGGAGCCGCCTCCCACTGTGTGTAATTTACGTAGCTGGAATTTGCATATCTTACTTCAACCTTCCCATGTTATGTAGACCAGGCCTTAGAGATGAAAGGCTCTATATCCACTTGTCACTTCCCTAAGTCATCCAGCCCCCTCCCACAATAAAGTTGCATCCTATTTACAATGCAGCAAGAACTATTTTGTATGCTGAAAAGTATTTTTGACTGGTATGGGAATAGAGTTGAACTATACTGGAAGATATTGCTGGTTGCACCACGGTGGGTGATGATGAACAAAATGCCAACAATACTGCCTAATGGACCTACCTAGAAATGCTAGTTTATAAACCCAACTCATCTAATCCCCTGCTCACAATTCTTGTATATTAAACTACCCTAGATAGTTACTAGTTCCTTCTTGAGGTTTATGATTTATGCTGACATTTCTTAGATTGTCTGCTAAGGGTTGTCCAGGGAGTGACTGACTTTACAAGCTGACCTATATTATTGATCTCCTATCTGAAAAGCATCAAGACACAGGAGAAAGGGACCTGGCAAGAGTGTTGCTGTCATGGATTCATCATGCTCTGTGACTGGATAATTGCTGTCAAGCACAACATTTCCATGGGAGTGTTTAAGTGGTGACACAGAACTGGAGTAGACTCAGATGGGAGATCTCTGAAGCCACTGCTCCACTTATCAGTTGATCGACACTCTGGGGATCAATCTTCTGGGGTTTGACTTAGCCGGTCTAGGAAAGTCCCATTAAATCAAATACTGAAAGTGTGGCTGTCGGTGCCAGTACTCCTCACTGCTGTGAAGAGTAAGGGAAGTCGACTGGAGTGTTTCTCCCACTGATCACCCACCGTAGAGACGGCACCAAGCTCAGCTTAAGGGGCATCGTCTCCAGCTTTGTTTTTTACGTAGCTGTGGTTGCGTACCTTAAGCCGACCTTCTCCCCACAGTGTAGACCTGAGTATCCCATAACGTGCACACAGGACAGAGAAAACAGCCCAGGAAGCCTATTCTCTTCCTGTTGGCTGTAGATGCTAATTGTATTTCCTGTGCAGTGAGACCTTTTTTTGCTTTAGAAAAACAACGGGGAGTCCTGTGGCATTTGAAAGCCTAACAGCTGTAGAGTCTCTCAGGTGCCAGAGGTGCCTCATTGTTTTTGCAGATGAAAACTAACTCAGCTACTGCTCTGAGACTTTTTCTTTTGGGTTACAGGTAGTCTCAAGACCCAAGTCATACATTCTGGATCTGAACTTCTCCAAGGAATGGGCGGAGGTGATGTTTGAATAGGGGACGTGGCTTCGGACACTGACAGAGATAGCGGACATCTGTCAAGTTTGGAGCCAGTTCCTGAAACAAATGTCTTGGTTATTTTGACCTGTAGTTTCAGCTAAGATGCTGTGTAGCGGCATCGTGTCTGACATAGCTGTAGATGGTGCCATATTTTAAAAGGCAATGGCAGCAGCCAGAATTTTCCAAGACTTATTTTGTTGGAGCAGGCCTGCCACTGGGGGTGGGGAGGGCAAAGGGATAGTTGCCCCAGAGCCCAGAGATACAAAAGGACCCAGAGCCATGGTCAGCACTGAGGCAGGGGAAGGCGTTGCCTTCCCAAACCACCAGGCATGGCTCCACCCAAACTCCGCCCCCAGAACGCCTGCTGTATGCATTCTGGGGGCGGAGTGTGCCTGCCCCCAGCACCCGCCTCCCCATGCTCCGGGGCCAGGGAGGCTGGAGCTGTGTGGCTTCTTACTCCCTCCCCCTCAGTGCTCTGGGGCCAGGGAGGCTCATGCCATGCAGCCCCCTTCCTCCACAGTACTCCAGGGGTGGGGGAGGCTGGAGCCCCACAGCCTCCTCTCTTCCTGGTGCTCAGGGTCAGGGAGGCTGGGGCACGTGCATGCACGGCCCCTCCTTGTAGGGGGTGGGGCCTCAGCAGAGGGGGCGAGGCTCTAAGTGGGGCTGGGGGCCTGCCTACCGCAGCCCTAGCTGCATCGAACATCCGTGACCCTTTCTCCTGTCAAGATCTCTCATGAAGAAATAACTATAGGAAGTCCCAGACTTGTGAACAGGTTGTGTTTGTCAGCCGATTGTCTGGAACACATTTTCCCGTAGGAACAATGTTAGCAGTGGTAGTTCAGTTCCCAGGCTAGCCCACCAAAGCCTGTTTAACCCATAATGTCACTGAAACACAGCATATTTGAAATGAAAAATAGTAGAAATAGTGGGGGTTTTTTTTAAATTTAACCTTGAATGCTGGTGTTTAAGGAAAGGCAGGTTTAATTAGAGGAGGATGAGGAGGTAGGTGGGGATTCTGAAGGGGACTTCTGGGCATTCCCTGGCCACCACTATTTTTGCCCCCATGGGCTTTGTGCTGGACAGCGGTGGATATAGGGCAGGGCGAGCGGGGCAGGTGCCCCGGGCCCCATGCTCAGGGGCAGACTGGTCCGGCAGGATACCACACTTTAAATTCCCCAGCGCCACGTGCCACACGGTGGAGGAGAGCATGCGTGGCGTGATGAAACGCCGCGCAACACAGGTGAGAGAGGAGCCGCCTGGTGAGAGGGGCCCCACGAAATTGTGCTGCCCTGGGCCCCGCAAAACTCTCATCCGCCCCTGCTGCTCGACATTATTTCGAAATAACGGCTTGTAGTGTAGACACGCCCTCCGTAATTTCGGAATGACGTCAGTTATTCTGAAGTAACGCTGCTGTGTAGACGTACTGCAGAGGAGCTGCGGGTGGACGAACCACTGGCAGTTGGAGAGATACCCCCTGCTCATTCACTGTCCTACAGCCAGCACTTGCGTTGTTCTTGCCTGCACCCCTGAGGCCAAGGCCATTCTTACCCATATGCAGAATACACAGCAGTGTAGGGCATCCAAAAATTTGGGGCACCCCTGGGTCTTAATGCCCACCCGTCTGTCTCATCTATCCCTGTTCTGTGGCTCGGCTTCCTCTGGAGAAGAGGTAATTAACTTAAAGCGGAACAAGCCTGCCAAAGCTACTAGCAGACACTGAACTTGAGAAAGCGCCATTCCAGGGGTAACAAAGCCTCTTCACGGGCATTTGCCAGCCCCAGGTCTATGCTGTTTCTGAATTTACTGTGTGAGTCGACAGGACCTTGGTGTAAAATTTGCTTTCAAAATATAGTGTGCGGCTGAATATTACAAAATGACGTCTCTAAAAATATTGCCATCATTCCCCTGCTGCCGTTGGGCACAGGGGCACCAACTTAATAGTCCTGCCTAGGGTCCCATAAATCCTAAGGACAGCTCTGCTTGGGGTTGCAGGGGAGCTTTGGTTTGTACATGCAGAAGCTTGGAACGCGGGGAGGGCCCACAGAGAATTTGCTGGCCACAGCCAAGGGCGCAGCCCTATTGTGATTGTAAGCTGGAGAGTTTGGGAACATTAATGTGCTTCTCAGCACGGCTGACAGAGCAGTTAATAAACCTCCAGATTCCATGACAAACCCAAAATTCAGGGCATCTTCTCCACCAGGCCTTCAGACCCGCGTTAAAAAAACAGGCCAAGCCTGGAATGAATCTGCAGTGATTTATGGTCTTCATTGTAATCCACAGGTTTGGTCCTTTGGTTTGTGGGTCGGTACGGTAACGTCCCCAAAGCAAGCAAAGGGCTATTATTCTTAGCAGCTTAATAGTGAGTCCTTCCCCCTTCACACTGCATTTCCTTGCACTCCCCTTGCTCCTTCTTTCCACCTGTTATCACTCATTTGCCGCTCACGCAAAACAGCTTATGCGAGTGGTGAGCAGCCTGTGGTCCAAGGGCCACATGTGTCCCGTCGGGTTCTATGTGTGGCCCACGAGGCAGTTTATTTACCATTGCCACGTATGGGGTTGCCAGATTCCACTGGTTTCCGTCCACGTAGCTTTTGTCCTACCAGTGTTACTCAAGTGACACACCCGTAAAGCCAGGGCACGTGCAGCGAGGTGAGGGCTGGTGGCACACAACACTGACTGAGAGAGCCACCCGCTCCCTCTGCAGCCAATCACAGCGCTCCCTCTGCAGCCAATCACAGCGCTGCTACGGTTCCATCGGCGCCCCCCGCACATTCTAGGCACACCAGCGCAGTGAGCAAAACTATCCAGGAGGCCATTTTGGTTGCTGCCGTCTTGTGGCCCACTGAGATGAAAAGGGGCCATGCCTGCGGCCCACTCACTAGCCTAGGTTGCCCATCTTGTCATTCTGTCCTTGTGCGGCACCTAGGTCCTTGGCTAGCACTCCTGGGGCTACCACAATGTAAATAATAACCCACATGAGTAATTAATCATTACACTTCCTGTTGGTTCATTACCATCATGTGTACACTGGCAAAACAAAAGTTCCAGGACTTTGGGCACAACATCACCATAATGGGATGCAGCAGTTGCTAACATCACTAACTTTTTTTTTCCTGAATAGTAAAGCAAATTGGCATGAAGCAATAAAACCCACATACATTGCCAGCATAATCGTGGAAGCATTTATCGGCTCGTTTTCATTGAAAACAAATGTGTGTGCGTGTGTGTATCCTTTAGACACACAATATTTTGTATGAGTAGGCTTACCCCAGCGTTACCTGGGTCCTTCAGGGCAGGGGGCTGGCAGGTGGGGGGGAAGGTGCAAGACTCAGGGATGTGGAAGGGAGTGCAGGAGGCTGGGGGTGGTGAGGGTGCAAGAGAGAGAGTTAGGGGATGGGGAGGGGCTCAGACAGGAGGGTTCCATCTGGTGGGGCTTTCTCTCCCCAGCTCCCCTGGCTGCCAAGGGCATTTTTTCTCCTCCCGGTTCCCCCTGGCCAAGAGCTGGGAGAGAGGGAAAGCGTTTGGGGTAACAGGGCTACTTGGTGTACTGACAGGGAAGATGGCACAGCCCCAGCCCTTCTGGCCAATCTATAGGTGGTACAGCTGCCCCCTACCCCCCCGCCTGACACGCTGCAGGATAGCTATCCCCTGAGGACTTACTGCCCCCAGTGGCCACTCTCATATTTCAACCCTTGGAACAGCATCCCCCCTCCCTTTGCATGTTATGGAAAATGGTCCTTTTCCCAGGACAACCAGTTGTCCGGGCACAACCAAACCCTGAATTTGCTTTAAGTTAGGAGAATAGATATAGATATTGATATAGATATCGATATCATTGACACACCATTGAAACTGGTCTGTTCCTTTGAGTCCAGGCACTTTACATGAGTAACGTCTTAATCCTGATCTTCAGAAATTCCAGACATCTTTTGTCATTGCTTTGGTCTTTGACTGCCCAAGGTGAAAGAGAAGATTAACAGCTTGTCAGCGAATGCAATTGGACATGTTTCAACCTTGTCCATGGTTTGACTCCAGGTGCAAATAGTTCCTTCAGATTACTCTGCGACGATGACTTTTGTGTTCTCATAGTTCTTGGCTTTCAAATCTGTATCACGGAAGAAGAGGACAGCGCTCACCCACAATAACAGTAACATAACTAACATATAATTGGTCATTTAATTAGTGTGTTAAAAACACCATCACAGCAGATTCTGCACTGGGCCTCCAGAGAAAGATGTAGCACAAATTCCTAGACACTTGCTGCTTACTGGCTATACTCCTGGCTACTCCAGCCAAGTCAATCGGTGTCCTGGGAAGGCAGGATATGTCTTTTGTGTCCTGTTTTGTATTATTTCGGTGCTGGTGAAAGATTTATAGTAACTTCCGTGCAGGTTTCCTCTCCCTGTTTTTCCAATGTCAGTCATTCCTGATTTCATCCCCAGACCTGCGGGGAATGTGGTATCTGATTCAAAGACCATTCAAGTCAGTAAGACTCTTTCTCTTTCCGTCTTTATTTATTTTGATAATAGCCAAACGACCCAAACAAAATGTGGGGCCATATTATGCCAGGAGCTGAACAAACACCTGTGACAATCCGTGCCCCCAAAGAGCTTACAGTCCAAATAGACAAGGCAGAGAAAGAGTGACGGGGAAACTAAGGCACAGTGGCAGGGATGAGGCTCAAAGCCAAGTCTCCTGGATCTCAATCCAGTGCCATGTCCCGGACATCACTCAGCCTCTTTTCCATTGATATTGGTGGGGTTGGCACCAAGTCCAACAACTTCATAAAAGGGAATGAGCAGCTGTCAGTTATAGAGACTTTCAGGACAAACGACGAAAGAAGCCAACTGGGGCTAGCTTTAGTGGGGGTTTGTGGGTTCAGTTGCATCCTTGCACCCCAGAAATATGTAACCAAGAATGCCAAAAACCTCCTGTGAAGCATGGGGCTGCATGTGCCGCGTTTGCTCCTTTGCACAAGAAACTGCATGTGGCTCTGGAACCAACTACGGAGGCTCAAAGGCAAAATCTGCCAGAGGTTCCCAGGGAGAGGGCAGGGTGCCATGTGTCCCAGTCTCTGGGCAGGGCCCTGGGCTCATGGTGGGGCCTTTCCCCACTCTGAGCAACCAGGTCCAGATACTGAACAGAACTTCCTCTCCCACCACATCCCAGGTCGTGCCTCTCATAATCGAATCCAGAGGCTACCTCAGGCCAGATCTACACTTACCCAGAGAGTGAGGATCCAGAGATTGATCTACTGGGGTTTGATTTAGCAGGTCTGATAAGGACCCACTAAATTGACTGCTGATAGCGCCCCCCTGGGGTTCTGAGGAAAAAGGAAAGTCAATGGGGAAGTTTCTCCCGTTGACCTCCTGCAATGGGGATGCTTTGGCATCGTGACTTAAGGTACAGGAAGCCCTTTGACATTTTGAAAAAGTTCCTAACTGTCAGGGTAGTCAAACACTGGAATAAATTGCCCAGGGAAGTTGTGGAATCTCCATGTCTGGAGATATTTAAGAATCGGTTAGATAAATGTCTATCAGGGATGGTCTAGACAGTATTTGGTCCTGCCATGAGGGCAGGGGACTGGACTCGATGACCTCTCGAGGTCCCTTCCAGTCCTAGTATTCTATGATTTGCGGCTTCCCCATTTGCAGTTTTGCACATTTGCGGTGCTCTGCACTGCACCAGCCCACTCACATGATGCTTTTTCAGTGTGCTCTAGTAATGGAGCCCTCCAGTCCCAGGAAATTTCACTGGAAACAGGATACTGTGACACATAATCATAGCTATAAATATCATGAGACTCATAATTCATCACCTTGGTATGCAGTCACTGCCAGAAACTAGAAGTGGGTGGAAAAATGGGATTGGTTTGTGTGAGGAATGCCCTCTGCCCCCCAGTGGTCACAGATTTTGCCATTCACAGTGATCTCAAGAACATATCCCCCCGCGAATGGTGAGGGCTTTCTGTACGTCACCTCCAACCCCGCTATTCTTCTCGCTGGGGTTGCGTAGCCCTACCCTCCGTCACTGAAGACGGTCCCCAAGGACGAACACCAACACCATTAGTAAGGAGGAGGATGCAGAGATTAACACATGCAGGGGTGACAAGTAATCCTGTGCCACCACCGAGACTAACCAAAATATATAGAATCGTGAGCTTTGGTGGGTAAAACCCACTTCCTCAGATGAATTGGAGTGGAAAACTCATGTGGTTCAGTTTTTAGATCCAAGGGAAACCAGAACACTCCAGAGAGACTTAATCATTTTCTTATTTATTGCAAGCTTTAAACAGTTAACATAGTTATTTAAGTATCAGAGGGGTCGCCGAGTTAGTCTGAATCTGCAAAAGCGACGACGAGTCCTGTGGCACCTTATAGACAGGTTTATTGGAGCATAAGCTTTCGTGGGCAAAGACCCACTTCGTCAGATCTGATCATGGGTCTTTGCCCACGAAAGTTTATGCTCCAATAAATCTGTTAATAAATCTGTTAGGTGCCACAGGACTCCTCGTCACTTTTATAGTTATTTAAGTTTTAGAAGCCTTACAAACAATCACTATACAATTTAAAATATTGAAGGTTTAAAATCTAAAGTAATTAATACAGTGCAAAGCAATGCAAAAGCAAGTAATAGAAGACTATTATAATACAATAATTAAGCCTAGTTCACTTGCACTTCGCCCATATGCCACCTACAGTACCAGGCCGGAGGTCATGGTTCCTTTGTTTCCCACGCGTCAGAACGCCAGACACTGGGCTCACCGGTGTGAAGGGGTCCATTCCTTCTTGTTACATCGAAAGCAGGACCTGTGGGTCAATCTACTTATTCCCTCCCACTGATTGTTCTTACGAAATCCAATTTATAGCAAAGCAAGACTTGGTCGTTCTAGTAACATCTACCCATCAACTACAGGTTACATAAGATACCTATCATGCCAATATCTAGGATACATTTTGCTATGCCAAAATATTGCAAAAGTGCTTAATTAATAGTTTTTCTGGCTGTCTCTTGAATTTTTCTCATATCAAAAAATGGGATGTCCTAGTACCGGGTTGTTTCTGGTCTTTTTGGCCTGGTCTCGCTGTCCTGTACAAGTTAGGAATAATTGAGCACGCATTCCTGACTTTCCCCCACCCTTTCTGGCATGGTCTGCATGCATGCATACGTGCGTGCCCAAGCTTGAATCAGATCTAGGGTGGTATGTTAGAGATCCATATTTTGGACAAGGCCGGGATGAGGCTCAGAACTGCAGACATTCTTGTTCTGGTCACAGGAGGGCTGTCCAGGATCCCCTACAAAAACACATACAGGGACATTTGGGAAGATGCATCTCCCATTGTTATAGCCTGTAGGGCCCAAACCTGAATTGCCGCTAATTGACACAGGGCCATCTGCACTCATTCACATCAACTGAGGATCCTTTGGTGCCTGAGTAGGAGATGGATATTTTCCATGTGGTTTTGCCAGCTGCTAAGCGTTGCCTACAACGTGTGTGGAATGCATCCCCTGGATGAAAGAGACAGGAGAAAGGAGCCATGTGCACTCACTTGTGGAAAAAAAGCCTTGCGCACATTTTCAGACAATGTGTCCTTTTTCTCTGCAGAGCTTCACCTTCCTTTTTGTACAGGGAGTGGGGATGCTGCCAGACTTCGGTCCATTCACTTGTGCTTTAGGGGAGACCAAGAAAGAGAAGATCAGAGCTCTGGAAGGGCTTGGAGGATTGGCGAGACTCATCATCTTGTCTTGGAAAGAACAAATAGTAAGGCACAAGGCAGTGGCTAGGCAAAACATACCTGGAAAAGGCAGACGTAAGAGCACAATGAGGATTCCCAGCTGATGGAGATTACTGATGGTAACAAAACTGGATGTGGCTGGTGTCTCAGTGTTAACCCTATGGTTGAACAGATGAGACTCCAGAAAGATAGTGTGTGTGTGTTGTTGGGGGGTGTTTTCTCATCCTGAGTTAGAGAGAAGATCTGCAGTCATACCGCTTTGCCAGACTCCATAAGCTAAGCACTGTTGGACTTGGTCCACACCTGGACAGGAAACCCCCTTTGGAAAACTGACGTTCTAGAAGCAAGCAACATGGTGATGAGAAAGTACAGTTTCCATGAATTTCTCTGCAATGTTCACCTATAACTTACTGGTTTGGCTCACACTCCGCCCAATACATTCACTTGAAAGGACATAGAGCCCTGTGATAGGGACTGAAGATATCTGTCTTTGATTCTTAGCTCTGCCACTGACTTCGCATGTGACTTTGCTCATGCCTGTGAGCTCTGTGTGCCTTAGCTCCCCGCGGGCCACATGTGGCCTGTGGCCCATTTGTTTGTGGCCCACAGTATGGTTTGGGTTTACGTGGGGCTCAACACATGGCCCACAGGTGGGATCCTTTGAACATGGCCTCCACTGGAAACATGCTCCACAGTGGCAAGTCAATATACTGGTCTTCTGTTGCTATGCGTTTTAGTAGTTACATTCCTGGACTGTCATTGCTCATTACAAGTGCTGTCATGTGAGTGGAAATCAGGTCAATATTGCATTTTATTAATATCAGCAGAACTGACTTAAACGGGGCCTGCGTGTTGTGTAGTCTTGCCTTAATCTTTGTAGTCATGCCCGTCAGTGTGAAAGAAGCTATTTGCATATATTTGCATATATATCTACATGCATATGCAACCACACTTAAGTTGCAGCCCTCAGCATGTGCCGTGAGTTTCATTGTGGCTCCCGAGGCTTCCAAAATTGAGAATCCCTGCTCTAGAACTTACTACAGGTGGAACCTCTATGATCCGGCACTCTCTGGTCTGGTAACATCTGTGGCCCAGCATGATTTTAGTTAGACGGATGTCCACATTTTTAGATCAGGGGCCACTGACCCACAGAAAAATAAGTCAGGGGTTGCACACAAGTGAGAAACAAACAAAAAATCCCACCCCTCACCAGCATGGGCTTTTCAATGCTGGAGGGAGCCCCGAGGTGCCGGATTCATGCAAGCCGGGGGCTTTAGGTTTTAGGTTTCTCATCCCTGCCATAAAGTTTGTTTACAGCTCAGTGTTCTGTGCTGTTATTTAGCTCTAATTGACCCCTAAATGTCTCCTAAGAGCCCAGTATACAGTGGAAGTGTTGGTCATGCGGCTAGACAATATTGACCCCCATGGTTTGGCAAATTCTCTGGTTCGGCACCAGCCGGGTCCCGAGGGTGCCAGACTAAAGAGGTTCAGCCTGTACTCACCAATGGATGAAATCACACCGGACTATCTTTAGGATAGTGCCTATGCAGCACTATTAAACTGGTTCCCCTATGCCACAGACAGACTGGGGAAGAGAGGGGTGATTATATTTTAGAGATGTGACTGTATAATCTGCAGCAACACTCTAATGGCACATTTTAAAGCAAATTTTAAACTAAGGTCCTGTGGACTCCCACAGTAAACTCAGAAACTGACGGTCTAAATCCAAGGTAGGACTGGACTGCTTATTAAATAGCCTCCTTACCACTCAAATGGCTCTTTCGCAGGTTCAATGTTCTGCTAATAGCTCTGGCAGGCTTCTTCCCTTTTAAGATAACTAGCTTCTCTTGGGAGGAAGCAGAGCCACAGAACAGAGATAGGAAGAAGTGAGTGGGTGGACATTAAGACCGCGTGTGCCCCAAATTTTCTGCTGCCTTACATAGCTGCATATTGTGTGTATGGGTAAGGACGGCTCTGGAATCAGAACAACATGGCTTAGACCCGCTATTGCTGAGTACTGAAGGAGATTCTGAATAGCAAAAGCCTGTTATTTCCAGAAGGTTCCAAGTTCTTTCCCCAGAGCTCCAAAATCAGGGGTGGGGAAACGGAAGGCCCAGGAACTGGATGCAGCCTTTGTTTTGCCTGGATCTGGCCCCCGAAGCTCAGGGATCCCCCCCCCCCCAGCACTGGGGAGCCCGGGAATAGAGCACACAAATCTACTAACTTGCTCCCTCTCCCCTCCCCCCAGGCTCTGGTGTGCAAGGAAATGTGGAGAATGTCTTTCTTCTTCTCAGTTGAGGGCTTTTTTTGAGGTTTTTGGGGGGGGGGTGCTTCTCACCTGTGTGAGGCCCCCCTGACTGATTTCATAGAATCATAGAATCATAGAACCATAGAGCTGGAAGAGACCTCAGAAGGTCATCAAGTCCAACCCCCCTGCTCTAGGCAGGACCAATCCCAACTAAATCAACCCAGCCAGGGCTTGGTCAAGCCGAGACTTAAACACCTCTAGGGATGGAGACTCCACTACTTCCCTAGGTAACCCATTCCAGTGCTTCACTACCCTCCTAGTGAAATAGTTTTTCCTAATATCCAACCGGGACCTCTCCCACCACAACTTGAGACCATTGCTCCTTGTTCTGCCATCTGTCACTACTGAGAACAGCCTCTCTCCATCCTCTTTGGAACCTCCCTTCAGGAAGTTGAAGGCTGCTATCAAATCCCCCCTCACTCTTCGCTTCTGCAGACTAAACAGACCCAACTCCCTCAGCCTCTCCTCATAAGTCATTTCTCTGTGGGTCTCTGTGGGTCAGCACCCCGGACTCAAGAAAGATTTCCCACCCCCGTTTAAATGAACCCAGTGTGCAGTAAACTGTCAATTGTGATGTTCCAGGTGCATGTAGTTTTGTTACAATACGGTTCTTCATAACCCTTCCACTGACTTCCCTCTTTATGTTATCAGTGGCCTGCAAATTCAGCGTAAACAGACTTTCTTATTAGCGAACTGCCTACAGGTTGTACAGGCGGTATCAAAGTTTACACATGGGTGTCCAGGCAGTGGCACGAGCAGGCACTGCGTTTCCGCTTGCTTTCTGCCGAGGCGGCGTTTTTATTCATCATCTGCGTCCGTCCACCCAGCCCCGTTGGCGCTTCTGTGTCATCATTTTGCAATAGCAGAACGGTGCCGTCGCTAGCATCTTCATTATTCAAATGATTAGGATGCAAGCGAGCGGAGTAAAACCACCGACTGTGCAGTTCTGGTTTGGGAGGGTATAATTTACCTGAGCCATCACGACGTGAAGCATTATGCAGAACAGGGACACTCGGCATTGCTAGTCGAATGTGGCTGTTTCCCCTTCCCTTGCACAACCAGATACACCCCGCTAAAAAGCAAAGGCCATATAACATTAGCCCTTTTTAAAATGCTCCCAAGCTCTCAGTAGCCTTGAACTCACACCAGGATCAGTGCTTTAGGACAATAAACTCTCCTGGTTTCCATCAGCGGAGAGGCTGCTGCAGCTTCTTAGCTCTTTCTACCTCACACCTAGGTCAAGCAAGTGAAGGTCAAAAAGAATAATTGCTGACGTTACAGACGCAGTGAGCTGGACTCATGCAGAAAGGATTCTTTTTTTGCAGCTTTAGACCAATCTGTTCAAGGAACCCTGCTGTACCAAAATGTTGGTTTCTTAATAAGCCTTAATAAGGCTTTTGTTTCATAGGATAGGAAATTGGGACAGCCAGGTCAGTTTCCAATGCCTTTGTCTATTGCAATTTATCTTTAGGTACATTAGCAATGTATTTTCTTAATAGGTGTATTTCTTCCCCACGTGTTCTTTGGGAAAGTTTCCATCGCATTTCTGTTGTGGCAGCTGGTTAAACGGAAAGTATATTCTCTTAGCAGGTGTGTTCATTGAATGGGGGCTCCCCTTGCAGATCTTTGCAGCAAATGGAAATTTGATGCAAAAAAAAAAAAAAAAAAGAGGTAAGAAATAAAAAGGATGATACATTAAAACAATACGTCCCTCAATTCCTAGTGATAATGCCGCACGGAGAGGGAATGCACAAATGGCAGCTTCTGTTGCTAAAAAACGGAATGTGTTTGCGTTGTTGCGAGTTCGACACGTTAGCCAACTGCAAGTGACAATAGCACGCACCTCAGCATTTTTCAAGAGCCAGATTGTATATTGGACCATATACCCTGAAATGTTTGTATTTAATTTGGGTCTGCATTCTGCTGCCTACATATGGCAACTTACTCATTTCATTTTATGGAGCAGATGCTACTTTGCAACTGAAGACGTAATATACCAAGTGCATTATAATATCATTTGCTTTAAAGTAACCATTTTAAAACTCTGATTAGCCTTAATTTTTAAAAAACCCACATTCTAATGTATTCTTTTCTCTAGCTCCACATCCTACTTCCTGATGTGGGCAGTTAGCCATACTGCAGTTTTTACTGTGATGCTTTTGGGTACATCTTGTGATGAAGTGATTCACTCTGTGCGCTTGGTTATGTTGCATGTGAGTTCTACTGTCCTGCAGTAACCCTGCCAGTGTGCCTCAGTTTCCCCTGGGCACTGCACCAATACCTAGGTGGTAATGAGAATTTCTGTGTGAGTGTCTCCCTTACCTACACAATAGCGGATGCTTTCTGTAACCTGAGCTTGGGGGGGAGGGGGGAAGGAAGAGATGACCAGGTGACACCTTTTTGCCCAGGAAGCTAGACAAAGGTTGGAGGCGGGGCAGGCTGTAGGGCTGGGGTGGGCTTCTCAGTGTGTGAGTGAGTCTTGCTGGCATGAGGTGCGGAGATGTGGGGCAGGGCAGGGCCTTTGTCTCTGAGCCCTTTCTCCCCAAGATGGATGCTGCTGGTTGCTTCTGGTTCCTGTGCCAACAAGTCTGTTTTATGCTGTGCCCCTGTGGACAAATAAACCTTCTATTCTACCTGCCGGCTGAGAGTCACAACTGGCTGTGGATGGAGCTGCAGGGCCCAGTGACTACCTGTGCTTTAGTGACACCTTTACACTGCAGTAAGAAACCTGTGGCATAGATGCCGCTGGTCAGCGCTCTTAGAGCTAAACACAGTAGTGTGATCACTCTGCCTGGGCTGGAGACAAGGTTCGGAGACTCTCTCCTGTCACAGGATCCCACACTCTAAGCTTCAGCGGGAACATCTACAGAGCAATTTTTAGCCCTGTTGCTTGTGCCCCAGAAGCCAGCTGTGTTGAAGGGGGTGATACCTGACAGCAACACTGACTTCCTCCAGCAGGCTGTATCTAAAGCATCTTTTCTCAGCCTCACTTTTGATAGAACTTTTAGAGCCTCTTTATAGAAATAACACTGCACATTTGTTGGTTTTTTTTTAAAAGGTTACATGCTATAAGGTGACAAGTAAATTACACTGTAAGGGCCAGACATGTTTTTACACAGTGACATAATTAATACTTTGCACATCTCTGCCACCTTTTATCTGAAGATCTTAAAGCATTTTACCGGCAGATTAATTATGCCTTTCAAACCCACAGTGAGGTCCCTGATATATGACATTGTGGTCTACCTTAAACAGGAGGTGCTTATTGAAAGAAACAGATTCATCTATTGGCACAAACAATTCTGGTTCTACACAGCTTCAGTCCCAGCTTTGTCTCTCTTGTTTACCAGAGGCCATGCCCCGGTTGGAATTCTGTATAGCACACAAAGAAACCTAATGGCTGGACAACATGTTGCAAATAAATGCATCATTACTGTGAAGTTAATAAATATTTTAAATCCACTCTAGTAATAAGTCAGTGGAGATATGTAGTGATTTCCTGGTTGAGCAATGGCGTGACATGAGGCAGAGACTCCAGGAGTGCTGAGTTCTGCTTCAACCACCAAAAGTGAGTCACATTATCTTTTGATGGCTATTTGGTGCCCTTTGGGGAAAAGGTGGGTGGCCTCAGTCCAGTATTTAATAAATGGGGTAGCCGTAGCACAGGTCACCATCATCGTTATTGGCCTGCTCACCAGTAAGCCGGAGGATTATGGAGCTACCAGGACTACATTGTCCCTCCAGAAGAAGATGCAGGCAAACTTATGGGGGTGATACGGGCCTGCTTGCATTGTCCCGGCCATTACTACACAATACGCCATCTGTCCAGCAGAGAACCAGGGAGTTCCTCTTTCCAGTGCATTTAGATGGGCTCTTCAAGACCCTGATCCAAAGCCTGTTTTGATCAGCGTGTGTTTCTGCATTAAGTTCACAGAGCTCTGGGCCAGGCCTTGCAAGCAGAGCATTACAGTGAGTCGAACCTGGTGCGGCAAGACCTAATGGGAGTTTTGCCTTTGGCTTTAGTCAAGCTAATATTTAAAGAAGCCATGCCGTGAATTGCAGGTTCTGGGCCAGAATCAGCTTTGAAATAATAGGACCTTAAAGTACGAGTCCTGGGGTTCTTCTGGCATTTCTGAAGAGCCATGGTCAGTCCTTTGGCTCAGATTCTGAGAGAGGCAGCAGGATTGGGTGACTGCAGGAGAGGGCAGGATTTGGCCCCGAAGGCGTCACGTCCTTAGCAGTAGAATTGTAACGGAGTAAGGGCCGGGGACCCACATGAGGCATGGGCAAAATCCACTGGGTAAAGGCATGACATCAGGGCCACCGATAGCAATTCTGGGTCCGACAGCAGAAATCAACAGGACCCTCAGCCTTCCCTCCCTCAGTCACAAGCCTCCCACTTGAAGTCCCAAATGCCCCTCCCCAGCGCCAGACGAGGCTCCACCAACCCAGATCCACACCGCATCTCCCCTCCCCTCCCCTCCGTTCCCCGGACCCAACTTGCCTGCTGGGGAAAAAGCCGCAGCAGCCTTTCTCTTTTGATATGCCCCATGCAGGTTCTGAGGTTCTCCTTGAGTCAAGAGACGCGTTCCCCAGAGCAGGCTGAGGTACAGCAGCCGTGCGTGTGCCCCTGGGCAATCGGTCCCTTCGCCCCCGCCTCCATCAACAGGACGTGTGCATCTGCATCTGGGACCTATGCACAGAGCTGCCCACAGGACCTAGCCTGAAGCTTCGCAACACATTAGCTAGAGGAACGTAAGACAACTGCTATGGAGGGTCATAAGCAGATCCCTTCTGTCACGACACGTATCCACGAGCCTGTTATGGATGTTAAACGTACATTATTGGGGGTACTTCTGCTAGAGATTAGCTGAAACCCAGGAGCAGTAGGTGAATGTAGGGCTGGGGAGAGGTAAGCCCCAAGGCCTGTCCTTCCTGGGGCCCCACCACCACAGGGGCAAGCCCCAAGCTCCCCACGGGAGCCTCCCCGGTTCTGGAACACAGGGAAGGCGCACTGCCCGAGCGTCCCTGGCTGAAGCTGGGGAGCCGTGCTGAAGCAGGCGGCGTTCTGGGGGCGCAGTGTGGGTGGGGCCATGCCTGGCAGTTTGGGAAGGCATTGCCTTCCCCTGCCTCTTGTACCCGCCGCCCGTGCTGAAACCCAAGAATCCTGAGGTAACGCCAGCTGCAGAGTCGGTAGCAATTCCTTCCGTGGTTAGTTCTTACGTAGCACTTTCCACCAGCAGGTCTGAAAGCTCATCCCAGTCTTCCTCACTACGCTTGTTGAGGTAGGGAAATAATTCAGGTCAGGATTTGGGGAGAGATCTTGTGTTTAGAGCAGGAGAACCTCTGGGTCTCTCTGTGCCCAGTGGATTCCGTCAAAGAGCCCCCTCCTTTATATTCATTTCAGTCAGGTCCCAACTCTGCTTTGGGGACACCCTCCCAACGCGCTATTGTGCAGTGTTTTTCAAAGTGCAGGTCGTGACCCAGCCCTGGGTTGCAGAATGTGAGGTGCTGGGTTGCCTTGCTCAGCACGCCGGGACCCTGGTGGCCAGCTATGGCGGGGTCACAGCCCACACACAGAAAGCCCTTGGCCAATCCCTGTCTATGCTGCACCCCAGAAGTAGCCAGCAGCAGTCTGGCTCCTAGGCAGCAAGGCCACAGGGCTCCCCGCGCTACCCCTGCCTTGAGCACCGGCTCCACACTCCCATTGGCCGGAAACCAGCCCATGGGAGCTGCGGAGGGTCCATGCCTGCAGGGGAGAGCTGTGCGTAGCTGCTTGCAAGCCTCCGCCTCGGAGCCAGACCTGTTGACGGCTGGTTCTGGGGTACAGCATGGTTGGGGTACCGAGACAGGCAGGAAGCCTGCCTTCACACCCCTGCTGAGGAGAAGCCATGGGAGGTAAGCCCATGCCCCAAGCCTGTGCCCTAAACCTCTACCCCAGCACTGAATCCCCCCAAACCCTAGGGTTCCCAGATGGTTTAGCCAAAAATACTGCACACACACCCCCTCTACCCCCAAAAAAAACACCGGGGAAAAAATTCTGTTGAGAAAAAAAAAGGGGGAGACAAAAGTTGTTGAGCAAAAAAAAAAAAAAAAAGGACACCGCCCCCCCCACCAACATGGCCCCTTTAAGAAATGGCTTTGAGGCTTTTTGGCCCTAACAGTCTGCCAGCGGCCGTCTGCCATCTTGTCTTCCTGCTCTGGGCCAGACAGCTCCCCTGCAGAACCCAGTAAGCACCTGGGATTTTCATCTCCTGGCCAGGAAAAAATCAGAAAATCCCAGACATTTTAGGTTTCCGGTATTTTCTGATTTTTTTTACCAGACAGGAGGCGAAAATACCAGTCACCTGGCAACCCTACCAAACTCAGAGTCTTCTGCACCCAAAATCCGCGGCTCCATCTCATAGTCTGCATCCCCAGCCTCTCACCCCAGCGTCCCAGCCCTCTGCCCCAGCCATAAATTTGAGTCTCAGGCATCAACGCTTTTCTTTAATTGGGTCACCAGAAAAAAAGTTTGAAAGCTGCTGCTCTAGTGGGCTTGCAAAGGCACCCACTCTGACTGACGGCCGTTGGCTCCCTATGCCAAGGCGAGAGAGTGGGAACCGTGTCTTTACTGACACATAGGACAGGAGTCGACAGGTGTTGCTTGACAGCACGCAGCTACTCAAGCGCAGGTTTTGCAGCATCCCGCTCACAGCTGCCCTGCACCATGACTCCAGCCCAAGCAAGGAGCAAAAGGACTCGCTACAGCGACGAAGCCAAACCCACTAGGAAAGCCAGTTCTGGGCACCTTCCAGTAGCACCTGCCAACGGGCTGGCAATGAAACGTTTTCCATCAGCCATTTGCTAAGCAAAAATGCTGGGCCACTGCATGTAGGACATCTCCTGGCCTTGCCTCTCCTGCCAAACTAACATACTCGCACATAATGCCACAGACACCCAACTCCTCTCAAAGCTCAAAATTCATGAACTCTATCTTGTTACCATATAAACGCTGCCGAAGATGGCCATAAACAGCACTTAGTGATGCATAATATATGAAAATGGATCATGCTGAGCTTTTAGATGCAGAAGGATTTTTTTTAATAACATTACAAGATTCTGCTGTAGCCATGGAAGCATGAGCATAAATATTTAAAAGGCCCTGTTTGTGTGCATGGAATATTTATGGCCCCCAACACCTGACCTTTGGATGTGGGGTCTGGCACACATAAACCAGGCACATAAAATGGTAGAGCAGAGGGCAGGCAGGGGATGAAATGAGAACTGGAACCTCTTGTAAAGCAGTTAGCATTTTTCAAAGCTTACTTGCAGTAAATAAACAGAGTGCAACACATAGAAGCTTCAGTTAATTAGCAAGGTTCAGTCTCCTGTTCATGTATATTCTAGGACTGAAAGCAAAGGGTTTGCACAGCAAGCTCAAAATATTGGGGGTGAGCCATTGAAGGGATGCATTGAAAGTAAGACATTTTAGAACTAGAGTAAAAATGCATGGCATGGGCGGGCGCATAATTAATTCTTATTTGTGCCTCAGTTTACCCCTCTGTAAAAAGGGGATATCAAGATATTGCAAACAGTAACAAAAGTCTGGGAAAGTGCTTAGTGATCTTTGGATGCACATGCTGTGAGAAAATACCTATTTGTTACTCTTAAAGTGACACTAATAATGATGATATCTTTGAAAGCTTGTTTTGCTCAACTTTCCTGTTGTCTACTATGAAGGCCTTATTTCCTCGGGTTACTCACAGTACTAGGGTTAAGCATGGGTAAAAATATTTGCAGAATCAGGCCCTTATTGACTTTCATTGTGGTATCTTTAGACAACCCTCTACAGCTAAATTCTTTTATTAGAGCTGGTACCAATTTTCAAATATTTGATATTCTTGATAACATTTTTGTCGCAATTTTGACTCTTGTTTGACGTGTTCTATTTATTCGGGAAAACAAACCAAACAAAAAAAAACCAGTACTATTTTTGGTTTTCATCACAAAACTTAGTTTTTAGTAACATTTGTGGGTTTTCAGTACAAATGTTTGCTTTATGAAAACTGAATGTTTTTCCAAAACCTGACATTTTAAACTTTTATTTTAAGAAAAAGATGATTTTTTCATGTTTTTATAAAAAAAAAAACCATGAAAAATGTTGAGGGTTTCTTTTTTTAAACAAGCTAATCATGAGAAACAGCTGTCATCTGTCAAGCAGCTCTGCTGATGAAATCAGAAAGAGAACAGGCAAAACTGATACAAAACTGATACACTGATACAAACTGAGATCATACCTAAATTATCGCAGTTATTAAAGATAACCCAGCAGACCAGAAGTTGTTGCATGCCCTGCTTTTTCTGGTGAGAGGTCACTGATTTTCACACCAGTGCACCTCATGTTTCTCTAATGTATTGGGTTCTGTATGTACCCTCTGCACAATGTTCATTTAATGGGTAGCAGGTTTAAAACAAACAAAAGAAAGTTTTTCTTCACACAGCACACAGTCAACCTGTGGAACTCCTTGCCAGAGGGTGTTGCGAAGACCAGGACTATAACAGGGTTAAAAAAAGAACTAAATAAATTCATGGAGGTTAGGTCCATCAATACTTATTAGCCAGTATCGGTAGGAATGGTATCCCTAGCCTCTGTTTGTCAGAGGCTGGAAATGGATGACAGGGGAGAGAACACTTGATGATTCCCTGTTCTGTTTATTCCCACCAGGGCACCTGGCATTGGCCACTGTCAGAAGACAGGATATTGGGCTAGATGGGCCTTTGGTCTCACCCAAAACAGCCGTTCTTATCTTCTTATCAGTGTTACCTGTGCCATGTCTGTTCAGTGGCTGGGTAGAGGGTTTTGTTCACCAGAGCCGTCAATCCAACAACTTTCACCAACACTAACAGTGACTTTAAAAGAATAGCTGTGAGGAAAGGAGCAGCTAGCAAGCCATGTTCTGTGGAGATCTTTATGCACATTGGAGGGACTGGTATTCTGCACTTAGAGCCACTAAGAAACGCATCAGTGCTAGATATGCTCTCTGCCTGGCCCAGAGTCTCTCAGCTGCCAGGTGCCATGGGTCGGACCTCATGTCGGATGCTGAGCTGAAGTATAATGAAGGGAATACACAGCATCCAAATTAAGACGAAGAGGCTGGAGCCTTTCAAGCACTCAAAGGCCCTTCAGATCGTCTCGTAGCCTGGAGTTTTAAAACACTTCTCTGATGCATTTGCATATTAAAAAAGAAAGAAGACGGGAAGGTTTTCTGTGCAATGACAGCGGGGACCCCCCCAGAAGCTCAGCATGCTCCCTCAACACAAAACGGTGGCACTTGGCAAAATCCACTGAAGTTACAGCAGCATGGGGAGATGAAAATTAGATGCTTTCCTTCTGGGATAATTGCTATGGATACCCTCTTCTATCTTCCCTCTTTGGTTTTCTCCCTCTCCCTCCTCTTGTGCCTGCCAAAGCAAACCAAACAAAGCTCTGAGTGTCGAGCAGACAGGCCAGCTCCAAAGTCTTCCACTCACAGCCTTGCGTCCTTGGAAAAAAGGCCGTATATCGTGATGGGACATTTGGCTTCTGATATGCCTTAAATTGTTCAGATAGCGGCACCTCAGGGAAACTCTGTACCAATGTTCCCTCTAACTTTTTGTGTGGAAAAAAATTTGTTCTATGCACCAAGGCATGTGCAGATGTGCACCACCAATAGAAACACATCCTGCTGGCTGTGGGAGGCTGTGGGCACGCTGCTAATCGGCTAGGCTGCATTTAAATCTCCCCTGGGTGGCCACCCAAGCACTCAGCTAACAGGGAACACTGCTCTGTACCAAGCCTGCTGCTGTCAAGAGCCCTGGGAGAAGAGCCCCCATTCCCAGCTATCCCACATTGATGCGAGTGGGGTTCTGCCTGCATGGAGCCCATGACGGGATACATTGGCTAGCCAAACAATAGCCTTGTAGAGCGTGTCCCCTTCCAAAGCCAAAAGCCTGCTGGGAGTCTGATATTTGCACTTTTGCACCTGTTTTTCTAGATGGTGAGCTCTTGAGGCAGAGAGAGCTTTGTTGTTTCTGTACAAGTGCCAAGCACAGTGGGGCCTGAGGTGCAGTGTTAGTATAACTCATAATACTTGATCCAAAAGGTTTGACGGAGAGTTGCAAGACACCAGGAACAGTCATTAGGGCCCATATGTTCTGACTGGGGAGAGAGGCACCAGTTACTACAGTGCCCTTGGTGACTACACTTGAACCTCGTTAACCCAGCAACCTTGGGAAATAGGCGAGGCTGGATTATGGAATTTTCCAGATCATGGGTGTTCACCATAATGAAGGGCACTGTGGGTGGGTGGAGGGGGGGTGGGACCTAGGAAGGAGGAGAGGTGCTGGGAGTGGATGTGTAAACTTCCTTGTAGACTGAGGCTACGTCTACACTGCCGGCTTTTGCTGTCAGAGAGTATGCAAATGAAGCACTGATTAGCATTTTGTCATGCTTAATTTGCATAATATATTCAAGCCGTTTTTGCGCAAGGGGTGTGGGCGCAAAAACAAGCAGTGTGGACGTTTCCTTTTTGCGCAAGATCCTTATCCCTCTCCCAGAGAGGGATAAGGATCTTGAGCAAAAAGGGGGTTTGTGCAAAAAGGAAACGTCCACACTTCTTGTTTTTGTGCAAACACCCCTTGTGCAAAAATGGCTCAAATAGATTATGCAAATGAAGCGTGACAAAATGCTAATCAGCACTTCATTTGCATACTCTCTGCCGGCCAAAGCTGGCAGTGTAGACATAACCTCAATCTACAAGGAAGTTTACACCTCCACTCCCAGCACGCAGCTGCACCTTCCCTCCTTCCCAGGCCCTGCTCCTCACCCCCAGTGCCCTTCATTATGATGAACACCCATGGTCTGGAAAATTCTATAATTCTATAATTCTCTAAGTGTAGACAAACCCTGTGGCTATGTCTATGTTGGGACGGTTTGGCCTCGAAAGTGCAGTCGACATGCAGAAGTCGCCAAAATTTAAAACCAGTCAAACCATTTTTTCTGCCCCTCATTGTCGACATTTCATGGCCATGCTGCTGGCACCCTGTCGACAGAGCAAAGCACTGTGGGTAAGCATCCCACAGTCCAGTGCTCAGGATTCTCTCACAGGTCTCCCACAGAGCTCTCAGCTGCTGGGGGCAGCAGCATGAGTAGCTCCGTGAGCTCTCCATGCTGAGGAATGTGAAAGCAGCACTGCTGTCTCTCCAGCCCTCCCCCTGCAGCAGCAGCCTGGCTACCGCTGTGTTCCTAGCCGGGCAGAACAGGAGCACTCCAATGATTTGTTCTTTGCAGGCTGGGAAGTCAGGAAGAGAGAGATTTCTGTAGTTCTTTATGTGGGAGGAAGTAGGAGAGGATACTTATGGGGTCATGTTAGCCCTCCGAGAGATCATATAAGAATTCATTAGAGGAGAGAAGGTGACTGCAGAACAGACAACAACATGTGCTGGCTTCTTTGTAATTTAGACAGTTGTTTGGGGGCTAAATTCTCACCCGGCATCAATGGGTGAGACAACGATAGACTCAATGGAGTGGTGCCCCTTTACATCAGCAAAGGAATCTAGCCCACCGTCTCTGTTATTTTGGGGAGCCTTTCCCTTGTTTAACATTTTGTTGGGGAAATCTGCAGGGGTGCGGCTGGGTGTCTTCAGCATACAAAAGATTGGGGACCATTGATTTGGTTTGTTATTGGCTCCGCAATTGTGTCCCTACTTCTGGTTTGGTTTTTCGACAGTGTTCTGAGCCCGAATTCTTCTCAGTTTCTTTAGTTTCTGATTCTGCGGATGCTGAAGAGCTTGCTTTGGGATATAGAACACACTGGAGGATCGCATTTGTTCCCAAGGGCGGGATGGTGAAACCCAGCACCTCCTCCCTTTCCATTTTCTTGCGCCCGAGCGTTCGGCTTTTCTCTTCCGGCTGTCGCAGCTGACCGTGTTGTCAGGCTCCATGTTGCAAGCGGCAAGATGCAGATGGTGTGTAGGACTTGGTGAGTGACAGCCTTTCAGGGGAGACGCTGTCTATCCTACAGCATAGGAGAGGTGAACGTGGACTCACTGGCAGGAGTGGGAGACGTTTATATAAACCGTTCGAATAAACTTTTCCTTCATTGGGGTTTGACAGGTAGTTCTGACCATGAACAGAGATGGTGCCATTCAAAGTACAATCACCTTTTAGGACTCCTGCCCCCGGCCCCTCTCTCCCCCGCAACTCAACAACCACATTAGAGCAATAAAAATCAAACCCAGGGGAGCCGGCAGCCACACTGGGCCCCTGGGTAAGGTGGGGGGTGGCAGCTCTGTGCTCCCAGAAGGGGCAGGGCTTCAGGCAGAAGAGGCAGGGCTGGGGCGCCCAGCCCTCAGCGCCGCCAGGAGTGCGTCACACCGGCCCACCTCCCCAGCCCTCCGAGCTGCCTGGAGCACACTGTGAGGCACTCCAGCAGCGATTTAAAGGGCCCAGCAGCTGCAGGCGGGCCTCAGGCCCTTTAGAATTACCAGGCCCTGGAGCAATTGTCCCCTGCCCCCACCCATCCATGAGCCTAAAGGGGGGGAAATCACCTTTACAACCACCTTTCATTCCGTGATGGAAAGAGCCCCTGAGACAAGGATGTACCAAGGACAGGTCCACAGTGCATTGGCACAGCCCAGGAAAGAGGGCAGCAGCAGAGAGGAGAGGGCGCAGGACCAGGGCACCTGAAAGCAGTGTCAGTTCAGTACAGCCTTCCCCCAAGGGGCCCTGACTGGATCTCAAACTGCCCTTCCCTGGGAAGAACTCCTGGGGAGGGCAGTTGTGGCTAAGACGCAGATGGTGTGTAGGACTTGGTGAGATCTCCATTGACACAGCTGCTACTGGGGATCCGGAGGTTTGGGAGATGTGCGCGGAGACCCGACCAGGCAATAATTTGCTGTTTACATGGGTTCAGAGGATCTCTGGCAGGGCTCCTCGTAGCTTTCTCACATGAAATGGCCGTGTACAATTGTATTTGCTTTGTGTAATGTTCTTAGCTAGCGTAATGTCCTCAACGCTGAATCTCGCTGAGCTTTGAGGATGCCCTCACGGGTGAAACGCAAGCCCTCTCGTGGACTTTGAAATACGCATGCTCCCATCGCCACGGCACTAATACGCCACAGCCAGTCACTAGAGTCCAGAGTTAAATATTTTACTGCTAAGAAGAGTAACTGTGCAGGTTTTTATCTGAAGGACTACAGGTTTCCAGACCTGACTGCCTAGGCTCAGGGATTCTGTCATGTTCTTTTAGAGTTGAAACATTGGGTTTTGTTAGAAAGGTTTTTACAAAAGCCTAATGCAAACAGAGAGATGTGCCAGCTGTTTATAAAAGAATGAGGGTATGTCTATACAGCAGTATTATTTCAGAATAACTGATGTTATTTCAGAATAACCAATCTTATTCTGAAATAACAAAGGCCACGTCTATACTACAAGCAGTTATTTTGACATAATGTCGAAATAATGTCGAGCTGGAGGACTGCTTCCTCCGACCCCTGTTACCCTCATTGTATGAGGAGTAAGGGAAGTCAAAGGAAGAGTGCTCTTTCTCGGACTTCCAGCTGTGTGGACAGAGCCAAAAGCCAAAATAAGCTATTTTGATGTCAGCTATGCAATTGATGTAGCTGAAGTTGCGTAGCTTATTTTGGCATTAGCCCTGCTGCATAGACGTGCCCTGAGTGAAAAGCAGTTTGCTTTTTCTTATTTGCTTTTTCTTATTTCTTCCATAGTGCAGGAATAGGAAGCTCCAAGTCTGTGACCGTTAGCCAAGTAAATAGCAATGTTTCCATTTGTGTATTAAGTGTCCTGATGATTGGGTAGGAGTAAGCACCCACTCCTGATAGCTGTCTTTGGCCTATTACCAATAATAACCACACACCATGATTTTTAGTGATGTTGATACAGAAGGAGAAGGACCTTTCACGACAGCTGCTGCTACCTGGCTGGGATCTAATTCCAAGCTAGCTGTTTCTCACTGGTCTGAATCCTTTTATCACCATCACCTCCCACCCGCCTGCTTCTCACCTTGTAACAAAAAGTTGTGAGCTACTGTGCAGACAAATCTCTCTCTCTCTCTCACACACACACACACACACACACACACACAAGCTGAGAAGCTGGGGTAAGAACCCAGGTCTTTCCTCTACAGAAACATAATCAATCCTCCCTCTATTTGAGGAAAAGGGGATCGCTGGTTGTTAGTACAAATTGAACCTCTCTAAACTGGGACGTTCTGGTCCACAGGTCCACCAGTGGGGGAGGGGAGGAAAGAGAGCATTTGCCCCAGCGCCTGGTGCTCCTAGACACTGCCGCTGCTTCTATGCCACTCCACCTGGCTCTGGGTGGAGAACACACCATGGTCTGGGCACTGCTAAGGGTTGACTGTCCTCGGCCCCACCCCTTCCAACCTCAGTCCCGCCCCTTCCAGGGCACATAGCCTTGTCTCCACACACCTTGCCCTGGGGCCCACGGTGGCTGTCGGCCCCGCTGCTGGTCCAGCATCCTACGGATGTTCCTGGACTAGGGAGCCTTGGCAGCAGGAGGGGTAATGACTGGAAGCCCTGCTGGACTGGCGGCAGTGGGGTCGGCAGCCCTGCCAGGGCTGGGCCAGGGGTTGGGGGGGTGACGTTGACTTCCCTTGATCAGGCAAACTCTCTCATTTGGGACCAGTCAGGTCCCAAGGGTGCCAGACCAGGGAGATCCAACCTGTATTAACAGAAGATTCCTTATTTTCATCTGTAGGACAGTCACCAGAAAGAGACATTACACACGCATAATTTTTAGAAGCCCGTGTTGTTATGCCACTCCGTTTTCCCTCCCTGTGTTCAGTGTTGACTTGCATGTCATGTGTCAGTTTATTTTTCCCATTCTTTTTGCAAGGTTGTCTGATTTTCCTGTGTGTTTCTCCTTCACTAGGACTGCAGTTTCCACTTGTTATCTCTTTGTCAGCGGCACATGATTATTTGCTGAAGATGTGTCAAATTTGGGGTGGCTTAAATGCTCGTTGACAACAATTCCCTCCATGCAATTTGTGTTAGGTTAACAGCAGCGATGGTATTTTGGTGGTTTGATAGTTTTATTTTTGTATCAGAAGTTAAAAAAAAAAGAGGTGAGAGAATAGTTTTAAAAATCCATAATAATTTTCAACTACAAAAGAATCAGATGGGTGTGACTAAAGTTAACGTTAACATTTCAGGTTTAAAATGCCAGCAACCAAAAAAAGGGAAATTGAATTCTTGCAATTATGTAGATGTCTGGAAAGAGCTGTTTTGCATCACCAGTTGTATCTTTAATGCCTGATCCAACATCCATGCTTTGTTCAGGACTGTGACCATAGTCTAATGTATGCATTAAAGTGTACAATAAACAGAAATGGGACCCACAACAAAAACCCAGGTCTGAGCACCCTCTTACTAATGGGGCAATTTGCACCTAGATCCAAACTTTATAGCCGGTACCTGCCTAATATGGACTGAATCCAAACACACCTGGACCTTGAAGAAATTGTATCAGATGGCTGTAGCTTGGGCTAACATGTAATAAAACACTGAGAAAGTATCTGTGTAATAAATAAACAAGCTGTTCCTTATTGGCTCTTATTATTATAACTGCTAGACCATTTGCATTAGCTATGGAGAAGCCATATTCACATGCATTGGATAGCATCAGGCCAAGTTATGTCTCTGGAATCAGTCATCTATAGCAGGGGCGCGCAATTGTTTTCACAGGGGGACCCCTTCATGAATTTTGGTATGTGGTCACAGGCTGGCTCTGCCCTGACCTAACGCAGAAGGGGTGGGGCTTTGGGAGGAAGGAGTGGGGCTGGGGCTACAGAGAGAGCTATGTCTACACTGCAGCCTTTTGTCGGCAGAGACAATGCAAATGAAGCGCTCATTAGCATTTGTCACGCTGTCATTTGCATATTCTCTGCCGATGCTTTTTGCAGAAGAGGTTTTTGCGCAAAAACAAGGAGTGTAGACGGGGATCTTCCGAAAGAGGAGGTTTTTCCCACATTTGCAAACTAGCTTACATAGCAAAACAAAGTGGGGGAACCATTCTCCCTTGGCCTGCGGAGATATGCCTGGTTCCACCGATCACTTAAGATGGGCGCCCACACCCTGGAGAGCAGAAGCCTACCACATGGGGCCAGCCAGTTGCAAAGTCCTTCTCGGAAAAGCGCTAGGAGGTTAAATGCCAGACTGTGACGGGTTCACCCTCCTCTCACGAGCGCCCCCAGGCCAAGTGCACGAGCCTGCAGCTCCCTCCTCTGGCCTGCCTCCCTGTCCAGGACTCTTCCCCCTCTGGTGGCTAATGGCAGTTGTGGGGGACATAGGCCTGCCCACTGCTCTGGGTCCTGGCTCAGGGACCCTATAGATAGCAGTTGTCCAGGGAAGGCAAGGTTGTGTCATTTTTGGTGGTATCCAGAATGGTTCCAATCCCTCCCCCCAAACACCTGCCCTGCAAAGGTCCGTGGGTTGAGGCTATGGGTTTGGGGTGGGGCTGAGGATGAGGGGTTTGGGGTGAGGGAGGGGCTCAGGGCAGGGGCAGAGGGTTGGGGTCAAGGTGCAGGTCAGGTGAGGCATGCAGGGACCCACAGACACTCCCGGGGAAGCACACAGGGGGTGGCAGGTGGGGCCTGGGGAGAAACCCAGCCTTGACATTGGGGGAGCCCAGGCACCATGGGCTCATGCAACTCGCTGCCCCTGAAGCTGTCTGTTGTGTCCATTCATTCAAGTTCCACTGCTGTTTTAATTTCTTGGGCCACTCCTGCCTGGCTCTTCGCCATCTTCGCCCTGACCTCAGGGTTTTGTGCAAGATAAAGTCCCAGAGACCAGTTCAGGGCTCCTTCTCATTCTCTCCAGCTCCTGACAGTGCCACCCTGTCCGGGGCTCTGCCTGCCTGCCAGCCACACCATCCATGCGCCTACAGCTCCAGCAAGGAACTCCGGCTCTGGCCCAGCAGCTGTCTTTAAACCAGCTTGCTGGTCCCTGATTGGCTGCTTCTCACACAGCCACTCCAGGGAGCTTGGAGGACTTCTCTACTGCTCTTCTCTGGGGTAGGTGTGTCAGGGCCACAGGCAGCCTTGGGGGCTTGTCCACCCAGTCACACAGACAGCTACTGCCTGGGTAGGGGGTTGTGATCTCTGCTGGTGCCGACATTTGGACTCTGCCATGTTTCCCACAAGTGGGGGGATTTCTCCTCTCTCGGAAAAATGGTACTGGAGATGCTCCAGTCATAGAACTGTCACAGTCCAGCCCAGAATTACAGAGGGCGGAACTTCCAAGGATCACAACTACCCCACTGGTACAATACACCTGTCCCCAAGTTTCAGTCATGTTTGAAAAACCCTGGTGCTGCACATGAATGTAGCTATGACATTGAGTTCTCAGGCTAGCTAACCGTGGCAGTCCATGTGTTTCCCACAGAGAGCCCGTGGCCTCTGGTTCGTCAGCGCAATAAAGCAAGTTAGCACATTGGGATGCGATGCAGATCATCCTAATTGACTACATCACAAATGCACCAGCAACAAAGTCCCCATTTGTTTTACTTAGTGATACCTCTGATCAGGTGACATTTTGCTAAGCAAAACCGATCCATTTTCATCTCCTAGAGGCCACTGCTTCTGCGGCAAGTTTTCTATTTCCAGCACGTCACTTGCAAAGATGCGTATTTTAATCTAAACCCTTATTTTGCCAGTGTGATTTGTTTTAAACCGAGACAGAGTGAGACAGATGTAGTACATTTTTATTTAATAAGGAAAAACTGCAAATGCTTCAAGCTGTGTAATTCCCATCTGCAAGAGCCAGGTATTTATGCGCCAGAATAATGAACCGTCAGCTGAATTGGTGCTAAGTGGCAAGGACGCAATGCATCTTACGGCTATTTGAGAAAAAAGTCCCAGGTAGTAAGTATAGTTTTTTCTAGAAGGCAAGCCCCTATTTGCTAATCTTATTTAAAAGGATCAGGTCTATTGAAGCTGGTGTCAGCTAAGCAGAATGGCATAGGGAGACATATTTATAGGCAGGAAATATTCAGTATTCACGTCAATTGATTCAGAAATAGATGTTGTTATTCGGGATTTGGATGCGAAGAAGCCTAACAAAGGTGCACACATTGGTTACACATACTCTAGGATGGTGGGGATTTTGATTTTTGTTCTCTCACTCCCCTTCCCATTATGAGTTTTAATTTTTTTTTAGCTCTCATTTGAACGAATGCCACACCATCCATCCTTCAAATCTTTCTCAGCTGCTATGGAATGCAGATGAAAGAAAGGACCCTAAGGGCACATCTACACAGCAAGGCTAAACTTGCTAATTGCATAGCTGAAGTTGAAACAGCTTATTTCAAAATTGGGCACGTCTACACAGCACTTATTTCAAAATAGAGCACTCTTCCCCCGACTTCCCTGACTCCTTGTACAATGAAGTTTACAGAAGTCGGAGTAAGAAGTCTGGGTATGTCTACACTACAGCACTAATTCGAACTAACTTAGTTTGAACTAAGTTAATTCGAACTAAGCTAATTCGAATTAGCGCATCTAGACCTAAAAACTAATTTGAATTAGCGTTTTGCTAATTCGAACTAGCATGTCCACATTGAGTGGACCCTGAACCGAAGTTAAGGCTGGCCGGAACCAGGACTTAGAGTGTGGAGCTGCTGCCTCAGGCTAGCCGAGGGCTGTGCTTAAAGGGACCCGACCCACACCCTGGACAGACAGTTCTCAGGGTTCCCCGCTTGCTGGTCTACCTCCCTGAGGGACAGCAAAGCAGTCCTGTCTTGGAGTGCCCTGAGTGCCCACACTCAGCACATCACAGCACTCGGCCATCAGCCCGGCTGCACTTGACGCAGGCTGCCAGCCGGGGGGGTCAATCGGGGGGCTGTCAGGATCCAGGAGAGCTTCCATCCCGAGGAGCCCGCAGAGCCACCCCAGTCCTCCCCATCGGGGGCTCATGCCCCATTCCTCCCTCACCTCCTTCCACTTACCCCTCCCTAGCCCCCCTTCCTGATGTAAAAAATAAAGGACACGTGTGTTCAAAAATAGAAACTCTCTTTATTTAACAAAACTGGGGTGTGGGGGGATTAACCTCTGGGGAGACTAGGAAAAGGAGGTGGGAGAGGGGAAGAGAGAGGGTGGGAGAGGGGAGGGGGAAACCTGGGAGGAGGGAGCTGGAAGGGGAAGCCAGGGGAGGAGGGGGAAGTATAAAACTATGGTACTCCATATCTTCAGTACTGTGTACAGCTGTGGTCTCCTCACCTCAAAAAAGATGTTTTGGCCTTGGAAAGGGTTCAGAAAAGGGCAACTACAATGATTAGGGGTTTGGAACAGGTCCCATATGAAGAGAGGCTAAAGAGACTGGGACTTTTCAGCTTAGAAAAGAGGAGACTGAGGGGGGATATGATAGAGGTCTATAAAATCATGAGTGGTGTGGAGAGGGTACATAAAGAAAAGTTCTTCATTAGTTCCCATAATATAAGGACTAGAGGACACCAAATGAAATGAATGGGTAGCAGGCTTCAAACTAATAAGCGAAAGTTCTTCACAAAGCAAATAGTCAACCTGTGGAACTCCTTGCCACAGCAGGCTGTGAAGGCTAGAACTATAACAGAGTTTAAAGAGAAGTTAGATAAAGTCATGGAGGTTGGGTCCATGGAGTGCTATTAGCCAGGGGGTAGGAACGGTGCCCCGGCCTCTGTTTGTGGAAGGCTGGAGATGGATGGCACGAGACAAATGGCTTGGTCATTGTCTTCGGTCCATCCCCTCCAGGGTAGCTGGTGTTGGCTGCTGTCGGCAGACAGGCTACTGGGCTAGATGGACCTTTGGTCTGACCCAGTATGGCCGTTTTTATGTTCTTATGTTCTAAGCTCAGGGCTCAGGGTTGGGGGTCTCACTGGATCACCTTGATTTTCATGCAAACCTGCTCCTGGGTTTGCATGTGGCCTTTGGTGGCCAGGCTGGCAGCTATCCTGCCCTAGACGGCCACTTTCCTGTGCCTAGTGCGGAGGTCGTGGACGTTGGAGGCCTCCCCCCAAACCTGGATGAGGTCCACGATCTCCGCACTAGACCAGGCAGGCGCCCACCTCTTGCGGCCCCGGGCAGGCTCCTGGGAGCCGCCAGCCTGGTCCCGGGAAGAGGCGGAGGGCTGGGTGGCAGTGGGTGGCTGGCTCTTGCCGTGCCAGGTGCAGGGTCTGCTGGCTGGGTGCTGGCAGGCTTGCACCTGGCACGGGCACCGTAGCCAGACCTTGGCCCTTTAAGGGCTCCGGGGCTGGGAAGGGGGCAGAAGAGTTTCCCTGGCTTGGCCCAGAGTGGCCACCAGGGCAAGCTGGGAAGGGCTAGCCTCCCACTAGTTCGAATTAAGTGGCTACACAGCCCTTAATTCGAACTACTTAATTCGAACTAGGCGTTAGTCCTCATAGAATGAGGTTTACCTAGTTCTAATTAAGCGCTCCGCTAGTTCGAATTAAGTTCGAACTAGCGGTTTGCATGTGTAGCGCCTATGAAAGTTAATTCGAACTAATGGCTGTTAGTTCGAATTAACTTTGTAGTGTAGACATATCCTCCGTTATTTGGAATTTATTTTGAAATAACGGGCTTGCTGTGTAGACACGCACTACGTTATTTCGGAATAACGTCCATCATTCCGAAATAACGCTGCTGTGAAGATGTATCCTAAGGATGCATCTACACTGCACCCTTACCTCAAAATAGGCTATGCAATTTGTGCTATGCAAATTGCATAGCTTATTTTGAGGTAATTTCAAAATAGCTTATTTCGAAATTTAGCACTGTGCATACTGCACCAAATTTCAAAATAAAGCACCCTTCCAACAAGTCCCTTAATCCTCATGAACAAGGGTTACAGTGATGCTGGAATAGTGTGCCTATTATTTCAAATTATATTTTGAAATAGTGGGTGTGTTTAAAGATGCAGAATAGTTATTTCGGGATACTTCTAGTATCTCGAAATAGCTCCACTGTCCAGACATAGTCTAAGAGTGCTGTTGGTCATGATGACCTCTAAAGCAAGCCAGCAAACAGAGCTTCAGTTCTGCTGGAAATGTCAAAAGTTCCCATGAATGAAAAAGTTTTGAATTTTTTTCTGATTATATCAAAATGTTTCAGGTTGATAAAATTGAAACTTTTTATTTTACTATTTTTTGGTTTAACATTTATTTCGAAAAAATCACATAAAATACAAAAAAAAAAATCAAAATATTCCGCTCGGAAAATGTCAAAACAGAACATCGCAACATTATCAAAACGCTTCCTGTGCTGTTGTTTTCCCTTACACCAAATTTTGTCAAATTTGATTCATTTCCACAAAAAGTTTTGCTTTTGAGAATTTTCTAGTGAAAAACAGTGTTCCATCTGAAAAATATCAATCCGATTGCATAGACTATGCCTCAGGGGTCATGACTGCCTTCCCGATCTTTGTGGGTAGGTGGAAAGACAGAGGGTGAGTCTTCAATTTATGTTGTAACAAGGGGAAGGGGACTGAAAAGGCTGAGAAATAACATATACAGGCCTGCTGACAGGGTGGGGGGAGACAGCAAGGGGGGCAACTGCCCGAGGACCCGGAGATTCAAAGGGGCCCAGAGATCCCAGTTGCCACCTTTAAATCGCCCTTGGAGCACCATACGCTACACATGTCTCTGAGGGCTGGGGAGGGCAGCGTGCTCCAGATAGCGTGGAGGGCTGGCTGCCTCAGCCCCACCCCTTCCGGGAGCCCGGGGCTGGCCTCCCCCACACCTCGCCCATGGGTTTATGGAGGCTGTCCACTCCCTTGCTGTCGACTCCCTTGAATATATATCTTCTCATAACCATTCAGAAATAGCTTACTGAAGGGTTACAGGTCTGATACAGCACTATTTAAGTCACATAGGTATTGGCCATTGACTTCAGTGAAGGCAGAATCAGACCCAAGATTAATTCCTTCCCCTTTTCCTCTCCACCCCATTTTTCTTCCCAGGATGAGGACTTTTGCCTAGCAACTGCTCCCCATCACCCGCAGAACAAAGCTAAACCCAAATCAATATATCTGAAAAGGTTAACAAAACACTAGCAGAAACTGGGTGATCGCGCCAAGTGTTTGACAAGTAAAACTGCCTCTTGACTCTAGCCCAGGGGTGGGCAAAAGGGCCTCTGCAGGCCGAATGCGGCCCACCAAGCGGGTGGATCCGGCCCATGGAGGCCCTGCTGCTCCCCCAACCCCAGGCCAATTAGGGTCTGGGGGCCGGGGAGCACACGAAGCCACCTCCTGCCCTGCCGGGAGCAGGGCAAGGCGGGGGGGAGAGTGGAGAAGGCTCCGCACACTCCCCCGGCCCCAGACCCTAATTGGCCATGGGGCAGGGAAGCGAGGGAAGTCTCCTCCCATGCCAAGGGCATGGGCACCTTGGGGGAACGTGGGGGGCCGGGAACCCAGAAATATCTTGGCCCCACCTCTTCCGCTCAATGCCCTGCCCCTTCCGCTCGATGCCCCACCCCTTCCTGTGCGGCCCGGGGCTACTTCAAAAATTTCCAAAGTAGCCCCCTGCAAAAAATTATTGCCTACCCCTGCTCTAGCCTGACAAATCTTTCCTCCTTTTTTTCTCCCCCTTGGAAAGATTTCAGAGTTCTAAGCGTGCTATGCAGCCATACAAAGTGGCTTCAGACAGCAAACAGGATTAAAACCTGTCTTTGGAAAGTGAAAGAAAGTCAGATTACTGGTCCAAATTAAATTTGCCCATTACTTTCTACATTAAAAAGCTCTGGGGATTAGGAGATAAAAGCCGAATCCAATCTGGAGACAGGCTCAGGGAAACGCCAGACAGCCAGTAATCCAGCTCTTTCCTTTAATAAGCTCATCCTGGAGTTGAGGAAGGTAAGAATAATTATTTAAATCCAGTTCTGAGTTTGAGTTCACTGCTTCCCAAGCTTCTTTATCTATAGACCTTGGCGTAGCTTGGCTACTTTAATGGTAAATCAACTGTCGGTGCATGTTTTCCAATCTCAGTATTTCCAGGGACTGTGTTTTGCTATTACACCTTATGTTAAAAAAGGCCTCATATGTTTGCCTACCCTTTTGTATTACCTGCTGCAAACACTAATATTAATCAGGGGTGTCTTAATGGAAGTGTCACAGGAAGTCATGGGAGGTGTTTTTCCTACTATACAAAGTACTGGAGCAGTTTCAGATGCAGTATTGGGTCCAGCACCACGATGTAGGAGAACTGAGGACCAACTGAAGAGAGTCAAGAGGAGAGCAACAATAAATAAACATCAGGGATGTTCTAGATGGTGCTTGAGGGCAGGGGACTGGACTTGATGACCTCTCATGGTACCTTCCAGTTCTAGTGTTCTATGTTTCTGTGAGTCTATGAACAAAAACGATAAGAGGTTTAGAAAAGCCTATCATATGACAAAAGATTAAAACACCTGCACAAGCTGAGCCTTGAAAAAGAAGACTGAGGGGAGGACGTAATAACCATCTTCAAATATGCGAAGGGCTGTTAGAAAGAGAACACTTGACCTCCATGTCCACGGAAGGCAGGAAGAGAATAAATGGGCTTCATCTGTGTCAGCATGTGTAGGGGTATGTCTAGACAACAGCCCTCTGTCGCCAGAGGGATGCAAATTAGACATACCGACATTGCAAATGAAGCGGGGATTTAAATCTCCCGTGCCTCATTTGAATAAAAATGACTGCCGCGTTTTGCCAAGCCAGCAGTTTGTCGGCAAAAAGCGGCTGTCAAGATGAGGATCGGCCGACAAAGAAAGCCTTTGTCGGCCGATCCTGTAAACCTTGTTTTATGAGGCATAAGGGATTGACCGACAAAGGCTTGCTTTGTCGCCCGATTCCGTCTTGACAGCCGCTTTTTGCCGACAAACTGCTGACTTGGCAAAACGCGGCAGCCATTTTTATTCAAATGAAGCGTGGGAGATTTAAATCCCCGCTTCATTTGCAATGTCAGTATGTCTAATTTACATCCCTCTAGCGACAGAGGGATATAGTCTAGACATACCCTAGGAGTTAAATAAGGGGCGTGGGTGATCACTACCATGGTGATGGGGTACAGCATGGGCAGGCGCTGTTCCCATTGGTTTGTAGACATGTTTTCCTCCTTTCCTGCTTGCTCATGATAGAAAAGCTGCACCAAGGATGTAACTTTTAATGGCTGCTCTGTGTGTTAACCAAAGAGTATCTCCTTACCACTTATCCGTTCCCATTCACTCTGAACCATATTCAGGGTCACATCTCCTCCCCACCACCCACTGTAAACCACTGATTTCAGGAGTTTTGTAATGTGAGAATTGCTTGCTTCAGTTGTAAACAGTAAACAGGGGCGGTTATATATCACATGGTTATGATTATGCACTATATGGGTATTCGCATTACTAAATTAGGGTATAAGGGGGGAGGGATGTAATAGATAAGTGTATTTATGTACTAATTAAGATAAAAAGGTGTACCTGTGGTTAATTTGTTACTCACTCCGATCCCAGGATTTGGGAGGATCCCAGCAGAACGAGTATCTGTAATAAAAAAAACCTGTTTATTCCATCCACCTCTGGGTCACCCGTTCTTTTCTAACAATCTCCAGCAAGGGAAATTGAAGTTAGATAGTAGCAGAAACTTGTAACGACAGTTAAGCACAGAACAAACCTTGTAGAGCTGTCAGGAATGCTCATCATGGGGTGTGTGTAATACCCATTGGAGGTTGGACATACCCCAGTCTGGGATGGTCCAGGTTTGTTTGCTCTTGCCTCAGCACAGGGGGATGGATTTGATGCCTCTCCGAGCTCTCTCAAATGCCCTACATTTCTAAGGTTTAATTGGGACTAATCTATTTACAGCTGAGGATCCCGTGTAGCCCCAAATTGCTAAGCTGGCAGTAAATTTTCACCACAGGCCAAGGTGAAGAAACACAGCCCCTGCCTTGCACCATTTGTGTTGTCTAAAAATGGAATTTTTATTCTGCAGAAACTGAGAAGTGACCCTACCGTGGACTAGCAGAATATGATGGCTGGTGTTATGCTATTTATTACTCTGACTCATTCAGGGCCAGGCGAGCGAGTATGCGAGCCAATGAGCAGTTAGACCAGCCAGGGAATGTGAAATATAATTCACCCTGACATCTAGGGATGCAAATATTGATCCAAACTGTTAGCTGGTTAAATGATTAAAATTATATCCATTAACTGGTTAACCATTGACGGGGGCAGGGCAGGGTGGAGGAGGGTCTTACTGTTGCTGTGATAGGCCTTGGTGACTGAATCCAGGACTGCTGCTGGGAGCCGTGAGCTGGGGCCCCAGCATGGCCAGGAGCCGGGGCCGCTGGGGCTGCTGAGAACCAGGGTGGGTGGGGCCACCAAGAACCAGGGTGCAGCTGGGTGCTGGAGCTGTGATGCAACTAGGAGTCAGGGCTGCAGGCAGAGAGCAAAGCCAGGAGCCAGAGCCACTGCAGCACAGCTGTGCCCAGGCTGGATCTGGGGTCAGGGCTACTGCTGCCATTGTGGGTGGGTCCATCGGGGCTGGGACCAGTGCACGTGGCCAGGTTCTGTCTGCCCACCATGCGTCCCGTCTGCCACCCTGACCTCCTCAGGTTCCTGCCAGCCAGCTCCATGCAGCTGGCAGTCTGGTTAACTTATGGTTACCATGTGAGCAGTCCAGTGAGCATAATGCTTATCGGGTAACCAGTTAACTGGTTAACCTTTTACATCCCTATTCACATTGCGTTCAAGACCTTGCTAATTAACCCAAACAAACTACAGTAAAACTCCAATAGTCTGTCACCCAATTGTCCAGCACTCCCGATACTCCGGCATCAAAATGTCAAGCGCTCCCATCCAGCTGATTAAAAAGCCGGCCACTCAGCGCACATGCTGGCTGTACCCGGAACAAACATAAGGTTGGTGGGGGGGAGTGGGATCAGGTTACAGCACGGAGAAGAGCATTTTGCTTCAGCGAAGGGGAAAGGAGAGGGGAGGGAGATCGGGTCCTGGCCAGCTGTTAAGCCGTGCAGCTGTACCAGGACCTCTCGATACTCCGGCATATCCGATAATCCATCACCACCTAGGTCCCAAAGGTGCCAGATTATCGGAAGTCAATTGTATCTGAAACTCTAGCAAAGCAACACAGGCCATCTGGTCACAAGTATCATTCAAAAGGGGACAAATCATGCCCCTCTGTCTTGCAATCGCTTCCCCTTTTCTGTTTCTAGCCCTGCCCCAGATCAGCCGTGTGAAAGGCAGAAAACTTGGTGTAACCCCTTCCATGCTGGAAGGGAAGAAGTACCATTTCATCCTGTCATAGGGTCCCATCCTGTGACCGTGAGCCCCAGATCACAGGGATGTTGCCTTAATCCTCTGCTTCCTACACAGACATCTGCATGGCTATTACCATTACTATTATCGAGCATTTATATTACAGTAGTGCCTAGAGACATCGTCCAGGTCTGAGTCTCATTGTGCTGGGCAATGTACAGACGTATAACAAATGACAGTGCCTGCCCCAAAGATCCTAAAAAAAACTATGATTGCATGGTGTGATGAGATGGACGAGGCCCCGAAGCCTCCTGCTGCAGGCTTGTGACAGCCAGACCCAGCAAAAGAGCAGTAGAGAAGTCCTCCAGCCTCCCTAGAGTGGTGGTGTAAGAGGCAGTCAGGGCCGAGCAAGCCAGTATAAAGAAAGATGCTGGGCCAGAGCCAGGCAGTACCGTATTTTAGTGAATATACCCTGCACCCGAATATACCCCACACCTGAATATACCCCGCACCCAAATATACCCTGTGATTTTTGCTATTTAAGTAAAAAAAAAAAAAAACTGCATACCCCGCACACGAGTATAGCCCGCAGGAGAGACTCCATGCATAACGGTAGTACAAAGCACCTGTAATCACCTGTTAATGAGCCACAGCTGATGATGGTAATGCAAAGCACCTGTAATCACCTGTTAATGAGCCGCAGCTGATGATGGTAATGCAAAGCACCTGTAATCACCTGTTAATGAGCCACAGCTGATAACGCTGAGCAGTAAGGGGTATATAACCCCTTTGAACAACACCACTTTTCCATTCATTTGTTCCTTCATTGGTTTTAACTTGTACCGTATTTTAGACTTTTAAATTTTAAACCTTTACACTTTTTAAACTTTTCAAACTTTTTAAAGCTTTTAGAAATGCCTAAGCACAAATCATACACTGCCAATTTTAAATTGTGTATAGTGGCTTTTGCAAAGGACAATGGAAACAGAGCCACAAATTAAAATATGCTGCTTTCCTCAAGGAAGAGTCAGTATTATCTTCCTTTCAGTAAAAAAAAAACCCTGTATACCCCGAGCACAAGTATAGCCCGCGGGGGCGGGATGGCGGGGTTTGTAAAAACTAATATAACCCGTGGGTTATATTCGCTAAAATACGGTACCGTTTTGGAGCTCAAGGAGTGCAGATTGGGTGACTGGCTGACTGAGAGAGCAGCAGTACCATAGACAGCTCACTCTGGAGAGCTTATTGCAGACTGCACTGAGGCCCAGGGTTGGTTGCTAATGACCAGGGCTTGGATAGTGGAAAGAGCTGCAAAAGGGACTTTATTGAGACTGAGCCCTGAGGTAAGGACAGTATGGGGCCATAGGGAAGTGGCCCAGCAAGTGAAAATAGCAATAGGACCATGAATGGGACATAGCGGACAACTGCTGTTGACAAGGTCCCTGGGCTGAGACCCAGAGTAGTGGGTGGGCCTGTTGTGGAGGGCAGGGACAAAAGAAGCCTGGTCCTAAGACAATCCAGAGGAGGGAGCTCTACAACTTCACCCTGTCCTGGAGCCAAGAGTAGTAAGAGCATGCAGGCAATCACTCTGGGCCACATGCGGGAGCTCACGAAAAGAGGGCGATCCTGTAACACAGGGTTACCTTCCTATGTGGTGACTGGAGCAGAAAGGCCTGTGTTGAGTCAGAGACTTCTGAGACACAGCGCGAAGACAAGACACGGCCTGGGAATCGCAGAAGAATAAGCTCTCGTGTGCTTCCTGCATCAGGTCAGCCTGGGAGGTATCACAAGAAATGTTGCTCTTGAGGGGTTTTGGTTGATGCGGTCCCAGCTGGGAAAGTGGCGTTCTGAGGTGTGAGCAAATTAATACAAGGCTGGGTTGGGCTTGTTCATAAGAACAGGAAACCAATCATTTCTAAAGCTCCAGGAAAATGGTGGATTGAAGCTTAGTAGAATTTTTGCCCAAAGCTTCCGGTCAGGAGCAATGGTCTCAAGTTACAGTGAGGGAGGTCAAGGTTGGATATTAGGAAAAACTATTTCACTAGGAGGGTGGTGAAGTACTAGAATGGCTTACCTAGGGAGGGGGTGGAATCTCCATCCCTAGAGGTTTTAAAGTCTCGGCTTGACAAAGCCCTGGCTGGGTTGATTTAGTTGGGATTGGTCCTGCTTTGGACAGGGGGCTGGACTTGATGACCTCCTGAGGTCTCTGCCAGCCCTAGGATTCTATGATTCTAATTGTTATTTACCCTGCGTTGTTTTTCTGTCCCCCGAGAGAACCCACAAATAAACATGGAAATGCTGCATGCAGCACTCTGAGCAAGGAGGGCACAGTGACAGTTAGAGCCCTGTGCAGATACAAAATTTGTACTCAAATCTGCATCCCTAGCTGCAGAAATCAGCCACAGCTACCTTTATCCATATTGATGTCTGCACATTTTCAGGGTTTAGATACACAATTTACATCCACATCCATATCTGGAACCATGAGCCGTGGCTGTCCATAGCCACATCAGCAGATGCGAATAGCCGTGGATATAAAGCAGATATCCACAGATCTGCAGGGCTTTAGTGATGGTCTCTAAATGTGCCGGAGAAACCTTTTCGCTTGGAAAATGCATCTCATCAGTGTGCGACTGTAACACCTCCCCCATTTGTAGACCAGACCAATGTAACGCGAAGACCTAGAAGGAGAAAGAAAAGTGCTTCTAAAGACTTGTAAGTTTCTAATCTGCTAAGTAATTTTTCTGCCTGTTTGGACACATGTTGGTACTTCTAAAGGGAAATGTCAGGTAAGGAAAGGTCCCATGGGTCAGTCTGATGTCCATGTCGATTAGTCACTTCAGTGGCTTCAGTTAAAGTAATGTACTGTTGTTATAGTGTTGGCTAGATAGTAGAGACATCATCCTGCAAGATCATGTTTCCAGCCAGCTGGTATAAGGATTGCTGCAAAGACAGCACTTCATGTGACACAGCTATGACTTATTCCATTAACCAGCAGCTCTGATGGGCTCGGTTCTAAAGCCTGTGGCATTTGGCCCTTGGGGAAATACCAATTGTATCTTGGCATCTAGTTCCTACAGGTTCCAGAGGCCTTGCTGGTTTTGGAACAGACGAATGACTCTAATTGGTCAACTTGCTCCTTAGGGGTTACTGCTCTTCCAGTAGAAAACAGCCACGGCCAGTAGGAAGCAGAGGACACTCATTCTAATGGGCTGTATTGGTATTTCCTCAAGAGATGAACTCATGATACTTAAGTTTCTTCCTTCCCCTTAGAAGCAACTGAGCATGATAGAATGGGCCCCCAAATCGTTGCCAGCTCTGTGACAGAGTACCAGCATGATTTTCAGCTGTGCTGAGCGCCTGAGAATTCAGCCAAAGGCAATGACCCGTAGGCGCTGAGAACCTGTGGAAATCGGATTGCTGACCTCTACATGTCGGTCTAATCAGAGGGCTTCTTCTCCTGTAGTCACTGTTGAGTGGGGAGAAATCCTACCAATGCACAGGGTTCAAAAAAGAAAGAGATAAGTTTAGGGAGGATAGGTCCATCAATGGCTATTAGCCAGGATGGTCAGGGATGTGACCCCATATTCAGGCCTGCTGGCAACAGAGGGGAGGAGCAGAGGGGAGGGCACAGCTTCCCCGGGGCCTGTTGATTTAAAAGGGCCCAGGATTCCCACCTGCCACAACAGTTTAAAATGCAGCGGCCGGAGCCCTGGGCTTTTTAAATCACCAGGGGAGCCCCGGGTGGCACTGAAGGGCCGGCTGGGGGAAGATGGTCTCAACCCAGTCACTTCTGCCCAAAGCCCCTCCCCTTTTCAGGAGTCAGCGCTGCCCCTCCTCTTGTCCAGGGCCTGGCAAAGTCTGTCAGCCATCATATTCCGGGTGTCCCTAGCCTCTCATTATCAGAGGCTGAGAATGGACAACACGGGGTGGATTACTCAGTGACTGTGAAACAACAGGTAGTTCTGTGGCATCTTAGAGACTCACAAAAATAAATAGTATCACGAGCTTTCGTGGGTAAAGCCCACTTCGTCCGATGAATTGGAGTGGAAATAACGGTAACCGTACCTGTCAATTGTAGGACCCATGTTAACGAGGCTCATTGAGTGGGTGGATGTGTCCCATTCATAGCTTTTGATGTGAAAATGCAGATGTTAAAGGCAGGAGAAATTGGCTTTGTAGCACACCAACTCGTTATTGTCTTTATTTAAGCGCAGGGTAACAGCATCAAATTTGTAGATGAATTCCAGTTCTGCAGTCTCTCTCTGTCATTGATTAGTGAAATTCTTTTGGAGAAGAATGGCTACTTTTCAATCCAGGTTTAAGTTCCCAGGCAGGTTAAAATGTTCCTCTACAGGTATATGTGTGTTGCCATTTCCGATGTCTGGTTTGTGTCCATTTATCATTTATTGTAGAGACTGGTTTGGCCAATATCCATGTCAGAGGGGCATTGCTGGCACTTGATGGTAACATATTACATTAGCGGATTTACAGTTTTATGAGCTCCCGGTGTGGTGGCTTATACGGTCAGGTCCTATGATTGTGGTCATTCCTTTTGGAGCATCTGGAATTGGCCATAGTTATTAGATGGGACACTAGGTTAGATAGACGACTGGTTTGACCCAGAAGACCACTCTTAAATTGTACCAGCATATCTAACTCAGACATCTCTGCTAGGGTATGAAAGGACTGGTCATGGGATTTTTTTTGTCACCCACTCCATCTGTGCCCCTGGAGTAAGGCTAGTAACTAAGTAGCAGCAAGACATTTATTTGTGATTTAACGTTTATCTCCTGGAGGATTCGAATGTTTGAGTCCCTGGCCATTTGCTCCTAGACTCCTGCCTCTGCAGCACTTGGGACGGATGGGTAGGCATGGGTGAGGCGTGGTATTTTGGCCATTATCTCCACTTCGCTCCAAAAGGAGTTGAAAATCTAGCCAGACATGGGTCAGTTAACACTTTTGTTCCGTGGCAATGTAAAAGCAGGCGCTGGATTCTGTGGCCGCTCCCCCACCTTTGCTCCACACCCTGCTTTTGCTCCTCCCCCCGTACAAGCGGGCACTGGCTGCCCACCTGAAAACAACAGGAGGAACACTGGCTTCGAGAAACGTCGTCGTTATCTTTAAAAATAGTAAAATATGCCAAAAAGAGGGGGTGGGGCCCAAATAAACCTAATAAGCCTTCCCTACAGAGTTCCCCCTGGTGCCAGTGTGTATAAATTGCTAGCCACAAAACCAAACATAGCAAAGGCTGGATCTTGTGGCATGTCTTCCTTGCAGCCAAGAGGGGCTGGTGGAGCTGAGCATTCTCCATCAGGTGCTCAGCATCACCCAGGATCATGCCCTGGAAAAAGTCAACCTGCTGTGTTGTGTCCCTCTTTCAGCTGAACTCGGTGAGGCTTTTGCAGGCAGAGTCCCGGGGGGCGTTGGCTGAAACAAACAAAAGGGAAGACAATGCCTCTACGGCACTCAGTGCTGCATATCACTCGAGCGACTTCTGAGGCTGGGTTTAATCCCATGGGCGAGAGGTTCACACACAATGTTCCCACCGCGATTTCCAGCCTCCACCCCACTGAATAGGTGGGGAAGCAGTCCGTCCATGCCAAATGCATTGCGGTTTTAATTAAACTAGCTATAGGGAAATATAACATTTTCCTTCAGTAAGTCACCTCTGGGGCGCCCCATCCTTTGTCATTTTAATTAAAGTTGGCCCCAGCCGGGGCTTAGATATTTGCCATGATTAGTATTAAATCAAGCGTGCTTTTTAAGGAACAGGCCCCTGTTTGAAAGTGAAGAATGATAGTGCCGGGGAATAAATATTTGAAAAGGGCAGAGCAGCTGTGAAAAGCGTTGTCTTCAGGCTTCATTAGTACGGATTTTAGCTCAATTTATTTCACTCCCACTGCCTTTGCGCATCAGATGTATGGAGAGGCAGGGAGCTGACCAAGCTGAAATTTCTGAATCCCCCTGAGCACTGAATGGATCAGCCCCTGTTCTTTGAAGGACAACTTAAAGATTCTGCTGTCATGCTAGTCAGCGCTGAAATCTTTTCTGCTGGGCCCACTCAGAAACGGGAGATCATGCTTTTATCATCCCCTTTTATTGTTTGGGCCAGCCAGTCCATGTTTGTGGAATTTCAGCCTGTTGAAGAAAATGTGTGTGGGAAGTTTAATTTTTGCATGAAAAATGTGCATAGAAAATTGTCGGCCTTTTCATCGGCTCTAATTGTTTGCGTTGCCAAAGCATCCAAAGGCCCTTTCTAACATTGCGCATCCGCCGTGTCTCAAAACCTGCACACCAGGTCCCGTATCCTAGAATCCTAGGGCTGGAAGAGACCTCAGTAGGTCATCGAGTCCAACCCTCTGCCCAAAGCAAGACCAACCCCAACTAAATCCTCCCAGCCAGGGCTTTGTCAAGCCCGGACTTAGAAACCTTCAGGGATGGAGATTCCACCCCCTTCCTCGGGAAGCCATGAAATCTAAATAGATGAAATGTGAGAGAGAAAAAGTGTCATTGTAAGAATGGGGAAATCGAGGCAAAGGGCAGGTAAGTAACTTGTCTAGGTTGCACAGGGAGGCTGTGGCACATTGTAAGAGCTAGATTGCCTGAGTTCCATTCCAGTGACTTAACCAGAATCCCTCTCTCTCAGATGCAAAACACACCACTGGCCACAGATCTGTTTAAATGAAATATAATAAAACCAGAACAAAACTCTTCACCTTCCAGCGAGGGATCTCAGTGCGCCCCACAAACATTTATCCCAGGAAATTAGTCTCACATCATCTCATGGGGAAGGTAAACATCGTTACGGCTATTATGCACATAAGAAAAATGAGGCCAAAAGTGTGAAAGTGCTGAGCGTGGTGAAAAGGCTCCCGATATTATAGGCGTAATTTTCTGTGCTTAACTGATTGGGCCCAGACTACAGCGCCTGGGAGATTAGCCGTGGGTGTAAATGCCACACCATTCATCAAAGGCTTCAGTGTCTAATTGGCAGAACCAGCATCTGCATTTAACGACGGGCAGAGGGAGGAAAACTCTGGGCGCTCAGGACTCTGAATGCAATTAAGGGGGACAGTTGGGTGCATTTGGGGGTTGCCCGGTTCTTGCTGTTTTTGTCGTGATCTGGGGCGTTTGTCTCAAGCTTCAGCTCCTGGCCTCAGATTGTCAATTTAAACCAGGGGCGTGGCCATGGGTGGGCCTGCGGGGGCTGTGGCCAATCCCCCATAATCTCCTCACAGCTCCTCCTACCATGGCACTTGCCCTGCTCCGCCTGCCCACCAGGCGCTCCAGCCCACCTGTGGGATTGGAGCGCGGGGGCTGACTCCATCCCGCCAGGCTCTCCAGCTAGGGAGCAGGAACGCAAACACGTCCATTTCCCCTCCTCTCCCCAAGCCAGCTGGGGAGGATGACCCCATCCTTCTGGTTTCCCTCCCCCTGCCTGCTATCATGGCCCACCGACCCAAAGTCGGGGCCCACGCAAGAGTCTTCTTCTGGCTACAACACCCATTTAGACAAAGAATAATACACTTGCAGCCCTCGGGGTTGCCCAGGAAAGGTGGAACACGTGACCTGCGGGTGGCTTAGAGGCTCTGATGCCAAAATGGAAACAAGAACCCGCCATGTATTTATTGGTTGAATCTCCTGATTTGTAAGGCAACTCTTGAGGTCTGAGCATTGAGCATGCAGGCCTGTGCTTTGAGAAATCCAGGGACGTGTCTGAAGCGATGGGGCGAGTCCACTGGGCAATTCCATGCCTTTGTGTGGTTGTAACCGGAGAACTCCATCGTGGAACGTTGTGAGTCGGGAGGTCAAAATGAACGAGATTAATGGAGCGGGGTGCTAATGAAAGCGCATTAAGCCTGCACACCCGCGTTTGCCTTCCCCTTTGACAATACAAATGGCCGAGTCAGACCTCAGACCTCCCAACTAATGGTCCCTCTAATCTTTTCCATCCCTGTGCAGATATTTCCCATCCATGTGCGAAATAAATTTTGAGGCGTGTGCGAATGTGTACCACCAGTAGACACACAAACACCGAGCTGAAGGCGCTCTGCTAATCAGCTGGGCAGCATTTGAATCTTTTGTGAGTGGCTGCATAAGTGCCCAGTGTACAGGGAACTCTGCTTCCAACTCTCAGCCCCATGCCTCAAAAGAAAATTACACCCCCTGCCCCATAATAACCACCTGATATTTATTTCACACCTTTCAGCTAGAAAGATCCCAAAGTGCTTGATACCTACAACCAACCACGGCCTCTCGGACAGGAGGCAACAGCCGTTCTGTACCAGCAATGCTATGCAGCCTCCTCCCATTAAGAAGAGGAAGTGAAGAATAAACCCAATTAAAAAGAAAAACTTAAAAAACAACAAATAGTCTAGTAGCATCTTAAAGACTAACAAAACATGTAGATGGTATCATGAGCTTTCATGGGCAAAACCCACTTCTTCAGATACAAACTAACTCGGCTATCCCTCTGAACTGATTAAAAGGGATAGAGGGAATTTTAGGCAGGCAAAATGTAAGTACCCAAATAATCAAATGGCTCTAAACCAGGGGTGGGGAACCTTTTTTAGGTTGGGGACTGCTGACCCATAGAAAAATCAGTCGGAGCATAACCCCAAACCCTCGCTGACTGAGAAGGAGAAAAGAAAACCCAAAAGAAACCCCAAACCTTCATTCAGGCTAGGTCTACACTTACAGCTTTTTCTGATATTTTTTTCGGAAGAGGCTTTTCCAAAATTTGGCCCGTCTACACTGGGCCAAATTTTGGAAAATCCCCCTCTTTTGGAAGAGACACTGGCACCAGAGTCCATTGGTGAGATCCAAGTTCCTATATTGTGGTGCAGCTTTAAATACAGTGTCTCTACCTTGTTTTGCAGTTTGGAAATTTCCAAGGGTTACTCGATACTTGCTGAAGTATGGCTTAGCTGTTAACTATCCATTTGGTACCACTTGTCCTTTGACCTTGTTTACATGATCAGTACATCTGGGTAAACAAGATTGTTATGCGTTCTGGCCCTTATCTATAACTTGTTTTTGCTACACAGGCACCATTGCTTATCTTAAATGGCATATGTTCCTAGGGGCTTGCTTCTGGCTCATCAGATATAGGGGAAGGAGGGAATGCATGCCTCACTACCCCTATACTTGGCACGTACACAGTTCTTCCGCAATTAACCCCTACACTAGCTTAGCCTCCTCAATACTGGGGGGGAAGCCCCAAACCTTGCAAGCCAGATCCAGGCAAGCCGGGGGCCGCATCTGGCCCCTGGGCCTTAGGTTCCCCATCCCTGCTCTAAACTGACCTCATATCCGCAGACTTACTGCTAAAGCCCTGCAGGATTACCTGTGTGTGCATGTCCCAGTGCCCGAGGCTAGCCATTTTGGACACCGCAGAGGGTGTACAATACTTACTGGTTTATTTTTGCACGGTGTAGGGGAGGCGTACAAGCCAGCTGCTAAAGAAGAATTGGGACAAACAAGGTTCTCATTGCAAATTATTTCCCAGGGCTGGATTAGAAATCCCTGGCCAAGTATTCTCAAAGGCATGGCAGGGTCTCATTAACTCACTTCAATCGTCAGGATCCAATCCTAGAATGAGCTCTTCACAGACAGAGTCCCTGAGCCTGCATAGGATTTAATCCCTAGTAACTACCCGGCTTTGTTTAAACATCTGCATGGAAATGCAAGATACACAGAGAAAAAGAAGGCAAGCCGTTCAGCCAGGAGTTTGACTTAGGTTTTTCTTTCCTGGCTTTTACGAGAAATGAGAGGAAGACACGGACAGCCAGTAGAGGGCTGTTCTTGCCCTAGTCCTTGGCCTCCCCTCCAAAAAACCTTCTATTTGAGTTCAGATATCCTGGCACTCTTTAGATCATATGCCCTCTTGCAATGGGAACATCCTTGCGCCCCTTCTGAATGCTACTTGCTACAGCTTGGGCTCTCTCCGGAAGGAAATTGACCAGGAGCCCTGCGTCCCAGCATTGAGGCCAAAAGCTGGAGAGCACCCAGATGGAGCAATAGCAATGACCTAGTGTCAGGGGCTTCCTGCTGCCATAGCTCCTGCAGCAAAATAGTTCACGGCTTGTTTCATCCATTACTGAGTACACAGACAGCAAGCCTACCCCCCAACCCTCAATTCCCAATGTAGTCAGTTAAATGAAAGGAAGAAGATTTGATTTGCCTCATGTTGTGCACAGTAAGTGGCAGAGCTGGAAAAAGGACTGGAAATTTGGAATTCCTGAGTCTATAATCTACCCACTAGCTCTCACTCCAACCCAAAAAAATGTAATTCCAGCCAACAAATGACAGTGAAATGCACAGGTTATGCTTGGCCAGTTTTAAATAGCCGCCCTGTGGTCATTAGGTGCCTCCTGCCAATTAGGCGCAGTACCACTCCCATCAAAGCACCCGCAGATCCATTCATTCCCATTAGCAGGGTCAGGGGGCAAAGACCACTGGCTTGGGGAAACACACACACACACACACACGCACACACACACTCATGTCTTTCCATCTATCCATCTACTAGCAACAGTCTGGCTCTTGGCTTGTCCACCTTAATCCCCCTGTCAGCTCTAGTACAGGTCTTCCGATCTCAAGTGAGCTGCATGCCCATTTGGTCTCCTTGTTAAGATGTTGCTAGATGCATGGTCATAACCCAATTGTAACCCAGAGGCACTGAGACCACTGATGAGGGAGAGTGAAGTCTTCTCTACAGCGTTAGTTAAGGGCCAGCTGGCCTTTGGCTCAGGAGATAGCAGCACATGTCTTTAGCCCCTTGTGACGGGCTCACGGAAGCCCGCACTGAGGCCAGTGCGTCTCTGGCCACGGTCCCAGTGGGGGGTGCCGAATGGCACAGGGAGGAAGAAGGCGCAGCAGCAGCTGAAGCCAGGCTGCCTGGGTGTGGCCCAGGCGTGAGGGGGCGGGGCATAGTCCGGAAGGCGGGACGCAGGCAGACGCTGGAACGTCGGCGGGGCGGGGCGCCATGACACTGTGGCCGACGGCAGCCACATTCAAAAGAGCCCAGACTGCTGCTGAGAGGGGCGGTGACTACAGGGCAAGACGACGCCGGGGGGAGCAGGGAGCAACCCCCCCTCCCAGAGACGGAAGAAACTGCCACAGGCCGCCTAAAGACTGCCCCGCAGTGGAAGAACTTGGATGCTTGACAGAGGTGGTAGGTCCCCCGGGCAGAACACGGGGGAATGAGGACAAAGGGGGGGGGGGAGACAGGAAGCAGCCCAGAGCAGGGCAGTACTGGCGCCCGTTGACTGACGAGTTTTGGGGAAACGCCCCATCAGCCAAGTAAGGGCAAAGTGGCCCTTGCTCTTTAGGGCCCTGGGCTGGGACCCGGTGGAGAGGGATGTCCCGGGTCCCCCTTCCCCCCCGCCCAGGAGCGGCGAACAGGCCAGGCCCCGAACCGACTTGCGGTACCCGCCGGGCCAAGAAATCTTTGAGATACGGTGAAACCATTGACTTACGGGATTTTGGGTGGGACACTGAGACAGGCAGAGGATGCAGGGCCCGCCCGGACCTACGGAAAGGGCCCTGGTTGGACAAAACTGCCACACCCCTAATGGGTGTAAGTTCAATTCTTCCTGCAGATGATTCAGAGCAGTGGTCCAACTAGCCCAGTCAACTCTCTGACAGTGACTAGTAGTGGACATTCCAGAGGAAGCCTGGACAATTATGGAATCACATTCCCTGTAGGGGAGGTTTTTCCCCTGATTTCAGGAAGTTAGAACAGGTTGAACCTCTCTAGCCTAGCAACATCTGTGTTCCGGTATGATGTTAGTTAGCTGGATGTCTGCTTATCATGAGTTTGGCTGTTTCCTGCAGTCCTGTAAAGTTTGTCTGCAGCCACCAGTCCTGGCTCTCAGTGTTCTGTGCTGTGATTTAGCTCTAATTTACCCCTAAATGCCTTTTAAGAGCCCAATAAGCGGTGGCAGTGTTGGTCATGCTGCTAGACAATATTGACCTCCTGTGTTTCGGCAAATTCTCTGGTTCAGCACCGGTCAGGTCCTGAGGGTGCCAGACAAGAGAGGTTCAACCTGTAGTTGACTGTTGCCTTGAAAAAGGAAGCAGAAAAATTTAGATCCAGATCTCACTTCAGGAATATAAAGCCCTCCTCTTCTTTTTTTTTTTTTCCTGAATGAAACCTCCCCAACGAACAGAATCTGAATTAGGTAATTGCAACACCAACCATGTGTTCCTTGCAGTGGAGGTGTTTTTCACTGACATCTCCACCGAAAGTTACAACATAACCCACTAAACTAGCCTTCCCGGGATTTAATGGCACAGGAATAGATTGTACACATCAGCACATTACTAGCATGGGGAGTGCCATAGAAATGACTATGAATAAATTCAATAAATCAGATTTCCCCTAGAACTACTAAATGTGGCAGATCAATCTAATTTTGCATATCTCACCCACCTACTCTCAACATGCTGACACAGAGATAAAGTTTATCCAATTTTTTTTTTTTGCTCTTTTATCAGTTTCAACTCACTCTCCCTGCTTTTTTTTTTTTTAATTATCACCAAGAACATTTCCAGGTGGATATTTAAAGATAGTAATAATACTTAGCTCTTTTCATCCAGAGATCTCGCAGTATTTTAGAAATGACAACAGCCACCAGCAGCTTGGATTTCACTTCCATTGCCACCTCATTCCCTTAACTCACTGTATTCTTCAAGTGAATAAGGAAAAGTTATTTACTTATTCCCACAATAAAAGAACTAGGGGTCACCAAATGAAATTAATAGGCAGCAGGTTTAAAACAAACAAAAGGAAGTTTTCTTCACTCAGAGCACAGTCAATCTGTGGAACTCCTTGCCAGAGGATGCGGTGAAGACTAGGACTTAAAAAGGGTTCAAAAAAGAGCTAGATAGATTCATGGAGGTTAGGTCCATCAATGGCTATTAGCCAGGATGGGTAGGAATGGTGTCCCTAGCCTCTGTTTGTCTGGAAATGGATGACAGTGAGGATTACCTATTGTGTTCCCTCCCTCTGGGACATCTGGTATTGGCTCCTGTTGGCAGCCAGGACACTGGGTTGGATGGACCTTTGGTCTGACCCAGTATGGCCGTTCTTATGTTCTTATATTCAATTATAATCCAGTCCAGAAGGTTGCCTCATTTAGTAGTAGTTACTGTATCTTCATTGGGGCAACATTAAAGGTCAAATTTGGCCCCAAATTTTGCATTTGTAAAAATAAGCTTCCAGAAGCTTGAAAGTCAGTGGAAATATGCCCATACTCAATATAGTGTACTGCAGTGGAAACAGTTTTATGGGAACCTGACGGAAACCCCACAAGTAACCATTTCTTTACAGGGCTGGCAACTTCACCTGCTGGAACTTTGCGTTGGTGCCTGCGACTTGAAATTGACTAGAATCCACATGCCTAATGACCAATCTATCTTTATTGGCCAAGTCGAAGTAAATGCACTGAAAGAACATATGCAAAACAACATGTTGAGGAATATAATATCCAAGGCATTTTATTCAAGCAGAGGAATTGGTTTAAAAAAATACCATTCGATGTTTACTTCCCCAGGTATTTGCCATGTGCTGTCTTAAAATAACTACACTTCACTGTATCTTTTTAAAGAATGATGGGCACACAGGAGTGGAGAAAGATGGCAAACATAAATCACACGTGCCTATTGCATGCTGTTAGGAAAACTACTCAGGAAGAGATAGCTTCCTGGTTAGCCACAGTAATAGGTTTGCAGGTGCAAACATGCAAATGCATTGCAGCCGCAAATGAAGATTAAAATGTAGGTTCCTCTATTTAGGTCAAGTGAATCTCCAGCGTGGGCTGCAAGCTGACATATCTTGCCGTACAACATAGATGTCCCATTAAAGACACCGAATATGTAGCTTAGAGATAAAAGCATAGGCTGTACATGACAGCTGCCTAAGTCTGAATATTCCAGTGGGACTGCTGCCTGGAAAAACACATTCTTAATGGCAGCGATGAAAGGGTGAAGGATGGTGTAGAGACAGAAGAAAGGGATTCACCCTTTCCTTAAAATAACGGCTGAATGCTGAGAAGTACTGTATTGGCAAATGAGGGTATTAAACTTGTAAGTTATTAAGTTTATAAACTCCTAGTCACTTTGGGGACTGTTATTGGGATGTTAGTCAAATGATGAGCGGAGGTAAACACTTCACTCCCTTCCAGAATAATACCCAGCTTTTATGTAGCACTTTTTTCATCGGTGGATCTCAAAATTCTTTAGAAATAAAGTGGGTATCACAATCCCCATTTTAAAGATGAGGAAACAGGCAGAGAACAATGAAATGACGTACCCAAGGTCTCTACAAATAGACCCAAGGTCTTATGAGTGCTCTACCCACTAGGCCATATTAATTTAGAGTAGCCAATTCAGCTACTATATATGTGAGAGAGTTTGTCTGTTTGTGTGTCTGTCTGCCCATCCCCCAGCCGGGGCACGTGCACCCCTCCCCTGGCTATGTCTGCTGCAGCTACAAAGGTCGTGGAGAGGTGCTACAAAGGTCGTGGCCCCATGCTGCTGTGGTGAAAGAGGGCTGGGGTTGTCCTCTCTCCCCGGGGCAGCTGCCTACTGAGCCCCTCCTCTCCAGCCCCGCCCCAGAGCAATGATTTAAATGAAGACAAACAAAACTTATCTGAGTTCAGGACCTGAGCAACACGAGGTGAATCTTTTGCTACTTCATACATTAGCGTTGGACCGTCCTCAAACACAAATTGACGGGGTCTCAAGAAAGGATCAGACCGCCACTGTGGTCTGCGCTAAGCCTACGGCTTTTCAAGGCCCAGCCAGATCTTCCCAGAATACGAAAAGAAACTGTAAAACTGGGCAGAAAATGCCTTGGGGGAAGTGTAAGACGGCAATGCCATAGGGACAGCCTTGGGAATTTGCCAAAGAAACATTTAAAGGACAATTCCTTGTGAGGAAAACAACGCTGCCAAAGTGGCCTGGGTGTTTATTGCTTCCCAATTATTTTCCAACTGAATATACTCAGTTCAAAATCCAAAGAGTGTCCCTGTTGTTTTTCTGCTGGTCCTGGCGGCTCAACATGAGATCTTCAAGTCAAGACAGGCTCCTTCCACCTTGCAGATGGTCACCCTTCACAAAAGGTGTTCCAGAAATCAAAGAGCTAAAAGCTCTCCAGAGATTTACGCCCGCGCAACTGACCTGTCTTCAAAGGGGATGCACAAGCGTAAGAATCCAGAGAGGTTTTAGCTCTTTGATTCCTGGAACAGCTTTTGGATAACAAGAATTCACAATGTATCCTCTGCTGTGTAATTTGCATATCATTATCTAGCCTGTTGTTTGAATAAGAAGCAACTCTATGTGGGTTGAGTTTGTACCTTCAAATATCACAGAACCCACTGGGGAAAACCTTGCCAAGCACAGAGAGAAGCTGGGGAACAGGGACAGATCTGTGGGTCTGCCGAGGGGCAGGAGTCGATCCAGGACTTTCGAAAGTCTCTTGTCTCATGATGAAAGGAGACGGAAGCAAATGGGTGGGGGCGGCTTCCAAGCAATTGCCGTTTGAAGAGTCTAGATCCCTGGGCCCACAGACTGCTTAGGGCTTTATCCTGAACGGAGCTGCACGTGCAAGTGCCTGATAAAAAGAAAGGCTCAAGACGGAGATTGTAGGGATGTTCCATGCCAATGATGAGGAGCGTGAAACGAACTAGATCGTGATTCCTCCGACATGCCCATTTTCCATTCACTGCCTGCTCCTTTCTTCATCCCACTGTTCTGTGAGACAAATAGAGCAACTTAGGCCTTATCTATACTTATCTGGAGAGTGATGCTCCAGAGATCGGTCTTCTGGGGTTCCATTTAGTGGGTCTAGTAAAGACCCGCCAAATCAACTGTTGATAGCGTTCTAGTCAATCCCAGTACTCCACAGGGTCTCAAGGAGTAAGGAAAGTTGATGGGAGAGTCACAGAAATTCGACTTAAGGTATCTCAACTGCAGTCACGCTATTCTCGTAGCTGGAGTTGCTTATCTTAGTTCAACTTTCTCACACCTTGTTGACCTGGCCTCAGATTGAATACAAATCAGTGACAGGACAAAACTTAGTAAAATAACCATGTACTCCTGGCTGCACACTGCACAAGGACTGGTAGGATCATGGCTTCAGTGTATCCTCATTTGTATTCTTTTCACCATCAGTGAACTTTGTGCATATCACTTCAGGGAGACAGATTGAGGCTATTTCAAACAAGTAGGGGAACAATTCAGATGAGGCCTAACATTGTAAATATAAAATGAGAGTCATGCAAGCTGGTATGGAAGATCCAATGAACAGGGCACTTGCCTAAGCCTTGGAAGATGTGGATTCAAACTTCTGCTTTGCCACAACCTTCATGTGTGACCTTGGACTTCCTGTTTCTATTTCGTGTCTGTTTGATCTGTTAGTTCTCAGCCTGGGCAAAACAGCTGAGTTAGTTAAACCTGTGAATTAATATCTTTCCAGGCATTGTTCTCTTAACCTCCTGACCTCTTCACCAGGAAATGTGGGTTTTGAACCTTTGTGTAGGCTAAGACTCTCCTGAAGTAATGATTGTTCCCATTGTTGTCAGTCCACAGCAAGATGCTTGACTCCATCCTAAATTGTTTCCATGACAGTAGCAGTTTTCTCTATCCTCCCAAGGTAGGTCATTCTTTGTTCTGCATGCCTTCTCCTTCCTCTGGGTGGAAATCACTCTAGAACATACCATTTAAGGCATACCTATCCAAGGCATACATTGTGATACTTTACTGATAAATCCCCACATGCATACAGTAAACTTTCTAAGATAGTGTGCACTAAACATTTCATGACCCAGTCTTGTAAAGTATTCATAAATTTATACAGCCCTCATGCCCTTCACAGGAAAAGGAAGACCTACTGTACCAGGAACGGTGTGAAGACTGTATTTATACAATAAACAAGAATGTGCACATCAGAAGAAATCATCTTCTCTACTATATATTTTAGAAACATACTTCTGTCTGTCCGGCCATCTGGGAGTCTGTTTGTTCAAGAACTTCTCCTAAACAGTAGGAGCAAGGACCACCAAAATTGATATGCAACTTCCTCTTATCATAACTTAAAGTAAAGTCTGGATTTGGTTGATTCAGGACAATGGGATGCGCCTGGAATTCAATTGTTTCTTATAAAATGGAAAGGGAGGGGTCTGGTAAGAGAGACAATTATACTGTAGAGTGACCATGGGGGGCAGCAAGGGGACAGAGATGGGGACTGGAACAGCTATAACCCCAATGGGCCAGCAGGGGGCGGGGTGAAGAAAGGGACAGCTATCTACTATATTTTTCAGAGAGTTTTTCTATGTGTTTGTTTGTGTGTCTGTTTCTCTGTCTCTCACCTGGCCCCAAGCTACTGCAGTGAGAGAGGGCTGGGTTTGTCCTCTCTCCTGGAGCAGCCTGCCTACTGAACTCCTCGTTCCCAGCCCCATCCCAGAATGATCATTCAAATGAAGAAAAACAAAACTTATTTGAGCTAAGGACCTGAGGGTATGTCTACACTGCATTCCTCTTTCGAGAGAGGAATGCAAATGCAGACAAATGAAATTGCAAATGAAGCACGGATTTGAATTTCCTGCACTTCATTTGCATAATGGTGGCCGGCCGCTTTTTCCAAATACCCTATAAGGGTTATTTCAAAAGAAGGGTTTTTTTCTCCAGATAACCGCGTCTAAACAGCATTTTTTTATCTCGAAATAGGGTATTTTGAAAAAGCGGCCAGCCGTGATTATGCAAAGGAAGCACGGGAAATTCAAATCCACGCTTCATTTGCAATTTCGTTTGTCTGAATTTGCATTCCTCTCTCGAAAGAGGAATGCAGTGTAGACATACCCTGAGCAACGCCGGGTAAATCTTCTCATTCATCATACATGATAGCTGCTTGTTTATTTGATATAAAGTCATTCCTAATGATGTTGGAATTCAAGTCAGTGAAGTTACACAAGTGTAAAAAAAAAAAAAAAGAAAAAAACCAGGTGTCAGTGCTTTAAATCTACGTTAAATTATGTCTATTTGAATAGGCTTTAACTATTAAACTTCATGCTGTTATGTGATATGAGGAAACTATATTGGCCGCATCACTCAGTGTGTTTTATGTATAGGCCTAATATTTTGGATACAGAAGAGAAACTTGAAAATATAGCTAGCCACAAGAGGCTGAACGAAAGGTTTATTGGATCCAATTCTCTGGCAGCACTGCAGAGTAGGTTGCACAACTCTAATGGGGAGGAGAATCTTTTATGAGAACATATTAGTTCATCAATGTGCAGTTTGTAGACTGCACTTGACTGTTATTCATCAAACTAAATCTGGTGGCTCTGAGTGTGCCGGGAAACAGCAAATTCCTACATATGCTTCCCCAGAAAAAGAATTCTCATAAGCAACACTTTCTCCTGTTCTTTACTTCTCACGTTCCCTTCCCCCAGTTTACACAATGGCGGTAACCACATACATCGTACAGTTTATGAAATATTTGTCTTGTAAATGGAGCTGCCATAAATGTCTGCTTGTCATTAAAACCCTGGGTCAATCTTTAATAAGATGGTGCGACATTTTGAGAGGCATTCTTGATTAAAGGGATACAGAGGACTCAAATTTAGCTGTTACACACACACACACACGCTTCTTAGTCTTTTGACACATGGATGCAATTTTTTCTCAACCTCTTTCTCCCAGATTGAAGTGCAGTGCACATATGTACAATGTGTTAGCAAGAATTTCAGATTGGGATTTTTCTCTCGCAGTTTGAAAACTCTGCCACCGGTTTCACAAAGAGGACTAAACTTCCCTTCAGGTAAAGGTGAAAGGTTGCATCAGTGAAAGTGAGAGGAGAATGATCAAAGTTGTTCTTCAAGAAATGCTCACCCCCATTTAATCTACTAGGAGCTTTGCTCTTCACTTCAGTGGGCCCAGGATTATGAAGTCAGAGACTAATGCAACACCTCCTGAAAACAGTGAGGGCTTGTCTATGCTACGGAGAAGAGGGACACTCTGGAGGTTGATCTTCTAGCGTTTAACTTAGTGGGTCTAGTGTAGACCCCCCCAAAATCAAATGCTGAGGGCAGTTCCCACCGGTGTCCCGTGATCCTCATTCTCGCCATGTCTACATGAGGAAACTATTTCAAAATTAGTAAATTCGACTTAACTCCCAATTTAACGAAATCAAAATGGCGCATCCACACTACGGGGAAGCCTCGAAATTAGTCCAACGCAGGCTCTGTTAATGTGGACGTGCTACCTTGGACTTAGAGCCCCAGGAAACACTGGGGAGTAGTTCAAATTACTTTGGGGTGTACTTATTTCAAAATAGCCGCACCAGTGCATCCACACTGCAGTTATTTTAAAATAACTATTCTGGAATTAGCATTACTCCTGATGAAAAGCAAGAGTACAGATTTCAAATTCCGAGGCCCGTTATTTCAAAACAACGAGGTTGGTGGTGTGGACACACTGCTTATAAATTCACCCATGGGGGGGTTATTTTGAAATTAAGTCCTACTGAAGACCAGGGCTCTGCGTGGAGTAAGGGAAGCCAATGAGAGTGTGTGCTCCTGTCGGCCTCCCACAGTGTAGATGCTGCGGCAGCTCATCTTAAGGTAAGCCAAATCCAGGTAACCCAAAGCCAGCTATGCATTTTGTGTAGCTGGATGGAGTACCTTAAGCCGATCTGCCTGTTCTAGTGTAGACCAGGCCTGAGAGCTGGACTTGGCTCCTAGTTGTTATTGCTCTTAATTAGAGGCTACATCATACCCTGAGTTTTTAAGTAGAAGGTCTGAGTGGTGATTTCTGCACAAAAATTGATACCATGATACGACAGTAGAGCTGAATAGGACACTCAGGGTATGTCTACACTAGCCCCCTAGTTCGATCTAGGGAGGCTAATGAGGGCGACCGAAATTGCAAATGAAGCGTGATTTAAATATCCCACGCTTCATTAGCATGTTCCGTCGCCATTTTAGAAATTGACTAGCCGAAGTAACTGCCGTCTACACAGCAGTGAAACAGGATTCGAATTAAAGCCCTAAATCGAATTAGATGTTATTCCTCCTGGAATGACGTTTAACAGCTAATTCGATTTAGGGCTTTAATTCGGAATCCCGTTTCACTGCCGCGTGTAGACGCGGGCAGTTACTTCGGGCTAGTCAATTTCTAAAATGGCAACCGGCCGCGAACATGCCAATGAAGTGCGGGATATTTAAATCTTGCGCTTCATTTGCAATTTCGGTCGCCCTCATTAGCCTCCCTAGATCGAACTAGGGGGCTAGTGTAGACATACCCTCAGTTCTATGTAGCAATGGTTATAAGTAGCAAAGGTTGAATCAGCATCTGAAACTTTGCATTGATTTCAGGGGGAGTGACATTCATGGTTTAAAGATGTTATGGAGCCCTAAAGTTATTCATTTACTCTTTTGTAAGTGTTCACCATGGTAGAATAATGCAGTGCAGTGCACAAATTTAAGAACCCCAGAAAGGCCTTTAAATCCTTTTCTAGTTTTAAAATGTGCTTTACTAATGACTCACTTTTCCACTGCTAATTCAACTCGCATCATTCTGGGCTGGCCTCCTCTTGTAACTTTCCCACATTAAGTCTAGAGAGGGGAAAAATAGAGTGCTGACATTTGCAATATACATTTCAAACAGCATTAGATGGTGTTAATTAAAATAACTTGCCCAGAAATGAACTAAAAAAAAAATCAATCACTATTTTTATGCACTAAAACTCAAGCTGCTCTTTTTCTTGGCATTTGACTTCGATTTGTGGGACAGATGCAATAGAGATAAAATAGGCCTCACTACCAGATTTCAGCCTTTATAGACTAAACTAAGCTGATAGTCTATCTTTCAAAATAGCACATCGCTATTTCATTGCGCTTTTTTTGCGTGTGGACGCTCTTTTTCGAAATATTTACCAAGCGAGTAGCCCTCCCCCCAACCCTTTTCTCCTCTCCCAGCCCTTGGCTGCACCACTGGGTGGTGAGGGGAGAACAGGCCCCTGGTGGCTGGGGGAGGGGGGGGAGAACAGGCCTCTCGCAGCTGTGGGGATGGGCTATGGGGGAGAAAACAGGCTCCAGGCAAGCTGAGGGGGTGGGCTGGGAAGGGAGAGAACAGGCCCCAGGTAGGCTGGGGGGTGGCTAGAGGAGAACAGATCCCAGGAGGGCTGGGGGTGACTTGCGGGGGGAGAAGAGAACATGCCCCTCCCCCACCCCCCCGACACATCCCTAAAGCCCTGCCATGAAGGACCCAGGCAGTCCTGGACAAGTCTGCTACTAGTGTCATAAGAGGCAAGGGTGCGACTAGATTGGCAAGATTTTGCACAAAAGCGGCTGCTTTTGTGCAAAAACTTGCCGCCTGTCTACACTGGCCGCGAGAATTTGCGCAAGAACACTGACTTTGTAATGTACAAAATCAGTGCTTCTTGCGCAAATATTTTGATGCAAATATTTTGCGCAGAATACTTGCGCAAGAGGGCCAGTGTAGACAGGTAAGAACTGTTTTGCACAAAAAAGCCCCGATGGCGAAAATGGCGATCGGGGCTTTCTTGCGCAAAATTGTGTCTAGACTGGCCACGGATGCTTTTGCACAAAAGCACTTTTTGCGCAAAGGCACCCCTGCCAATCTAGATGCTCTTTTCCGCAAATGCTTTTAACGGAAAAACTTTTCCGTTAAAAGCATTTGCGGAAAATCATGCCAGTCTAGACGCAGCCAAGATGTTTCAGGAATCAGTGAAGGGTAAAGAAGAAGAGACAGAATTTATTTCACATGAAATGAAGATAATATACCATCCTGTGGTACCTGGAGGGTCTCTTTAGTTATGTTAGAGCATGGGTTCCCAAACTGGGGGGGCATACCCCCCTGGTGGGGCGTGAAGAAATTTCAGGGGGGGCGCGAGGCAACCCAGCCCCCCCCCCCCTCAATTTCCCCCTCCAAGTTTTGCTGCTATTTTTGGTTTTTTGGCCCCGGTCAGTTCCTTTTTTTTTTGCTCAACAAGTTTTGCTGCTTGGGGTGGGGGTGGGGTGAGGATTTCTCAAAAATCAAAAAGGAGGGGGCATGATGCCGAAAAGTTTGGGAACCACTGTGACAGAGTGTTTTCCATGAGCTGCTCCTTCTCAGGATCTCAGATTCGAGCCCAGACAAACAGAGAGTAGGGGATACATCGTGACATAATCGACAGGGCCCTGTTGGATTTTAAAGCTCTGCGTTAAGGGGTGAAACAGAACCCAGTTTCAAGATGAACACATGTTCTTTCTCTCGGTGTGATCTGAAAGAGCAAAGATTGCCTGTCATCCTCAAACACCTCAAAACTCCAATGCAGAAAAACGCTTACGCATGTGCTTAGTTTTAAGAGCTTCCCTGACGAATGATGCTCTACTGAACTGCCGGCAACGTGAGGCAACCCAGTACAATGCAGCCCCATCTCCTCCGCTCTTCTCGGGAGACTGACACTGAATCCAGTCCTGCGCTATGCTGACAAAAGCCACCAGACTGATAGCACTAGAGGCAGGTGGAGTTTATTCATTTTCAGAAGAAGTACAGCATAAGGAGCCATGACACAAGCTTCTTGCTGTGTCCCACGGATGTATTTCATCCCACCCGTGAGTGAGGGACAGTATGTCAAGATGAAGGAACAGTTTATAATAATGAATCATAAGAGTAGCCCATTTGGCCCTTTGCTGTGATGGCCACACAAGTAGCAAATTAGACTTCATGCCACTTGTGGTGGTGGCTTTTGCCACGTGGTAAGCGAGCCACTAGGAACTGGACTGAGACCCAGCAACTCCATTTCCCCATCTCTGTGGAAAAGCCTTCAACCAGGAATAGCTTTTAGTTAGTCACTACCATCTTGGGCAAAGAGATGAACCCATGGCATACCTAGGGCAGACCGTATTCCCAACCTTTCTTGTCCTGTGAGTTGAACGTCTTTAGATTTTGAAACTCAAAAAAGGAAAATTTCCCCTCATTCTTCTGACTCCCTGTAAAAATGTTAGAAATGTTTCTAATTTCTAACTTTAAAAAATTGGGGGAAAGGAGTGATTTTTTTTCTCCCAAATTCCTTCCTTCCTTCCTACTTCTAATACACAATGGCAGCTACAGTGTGGATCTACATTGTCTATAGGCTATAAATGGACAGGGAAGAACATCTTACTGTACCCACACCTTAAGGGAGCATGTGTGTCCCTTATGAATCTCAGGACATACACATACTCCCTTTACATTGCATCCTTCTGGTGTTCATGATGAAGAACATGTAAAGCAGGGCTACTCAACACGTGGCCCACAGGCCGCATGAGGCCCACAGCCTGTTTGTTTGCAGCCTGCAGTGAGGTTTGGGTTTATGTGGGGCTCAACATGCGGCCTGCGGGTGGGATCCTTTGAACACGGCCTCCATTGGGAACACCATCCACAATGGCAAGGCATGTCCCAGGTTGGGTGAGAACTGAAAGACACAAGCGGACGGGCTGGCTGGAGCAGATGGGCACTTGGTGTCTGCGTTCCTCGCCCCCCAAAGAGGAGGCGCCGAGAGCATTGGGACATTGTGGGAAGTGCTTTGTATTCATGCCCATCAGTGTGAAATAAGCTATTTGCATAAATTTGCATAGATATTTGCATGTATATGCAACCACATTTAAGTTGCAGCCCATGTGCTGTGAGTATCATTGTGGCCCCTGGGGCTTCCAAAGTTGAGTAGCCCTGATGGAAGGTGTTCTCCAAGGGAGATAACTGCTCTATGTGGGTCTCCATGAGAATATGCTGCCTGCTGTCAGAAATGCTGCAGGCACCAGTAGAAACGAACTTCCTTCTGTAACCAGTGTAGCGTGGTTCATGAGTCCTACTGTCAGCTACTGCGCTGTTCTCCAGCAACACCCGGTGTCACCACGTGGCGCCTTTCCCTAGCAATGCAGGCCCAAATAATGGATAAGCGCTGTCAGAAAAGATTTGCACCAAGGCAGCTGAGCAAACAGGCCTTACAAGAGAAGCTTCTTCTATGCCAGCCAACTCCCTGTGAAACAGAGTGGGCCCCCCCCCCCCACACACACACACTTCAGCTGTAGCTTTTTTAAATAATCACCAGAAAAAAGAGAAGAGGCAGGGAGATGTATTCCTGTTCTGACACCGCTGGTCATGTTGCCTCACTGGGGATAACGCTGAGTCGCCATTCCCATGCAGAGTACCCATGAGAATCTGAGTCTTGTGGGGGTAGAGGGGGAGCGTACGTTTGAGTCTGGGCAAACATCAGATTCAGCTGAAATGTGTACTTAGGGAGTTCCCCCTAGTCCCCAGTTATCGCTGGGTCACACCACACAGTCCAGAGGGAGTGGCTGTGGAGAAAAGGGGCTAGGAGAAAAGTAACATGGAATGTGACCCTGCAGGAGACCAGTGGCCAGGGAAATAAAAGGCGGACCAAGCAGACATAGAGTGAGGTGGATTAGCAGAGGTGAAAATTCAACCAGGGTTGAAATCATATAGGGTACAACAGCTAAAGACTGAGGAATACTTTATCTATCCAGTGCATCACAAACATGGATGAATTTACCCCCAGGAGTTGGAGAAGTATAATTATCGTCATGTCAGAGTTAGGAAAACCGAGCTACGGAAACATTATGCGATTTGCCCAGGGTCACACAGGAAGTCTGTGGCAGAGGCAAGAATTGACCCTCCATCTGCTAATGCCTTGGCCACAAAGCCAGCCTTCCATAAATGGTAGAACTATGTGGGTATCAGGATCAGAATATTATAGGGCAGCTAAGGGTAACTGGGACTTGGCAGAGTTGCACAAAGCACAAACACATGGGCTGAGTCTAGACTGGCATGATTTTCCGCAAATGCTTTTAACGGAAAAGTTTTTCCGTTAAAAGCATTTGCGGAAAAGAGTGTCTAGATTGGCACGGATGCTTTTGCGCAAAAGCACTTTTTGCGAAAAGCATCCGCGCTAATCTAGATGTGTTTTTGCAAGAAAGCCCCGACGCCATTTTCGCCATCGAGGCTTTTTGCGCAAAACAGTCCTTCCTGTCTACACTGGCCCTCTTGGCGCAAATACATTTGTGCAAGAGGGCTTATCCCTGAGCGGGAGCATCATAGTATTTGCAAGAACACTGACAATCTTACATTAGATCGCCAGTGTTCTTGTGCAAATTCAAGCGCCAGTGTAGATAGCTGGCAAGTTTTTCCGCAAAAGCGACCGCTTTTGCGAAAAAACTTGCCAGTCTAGACGCAGCCATAGAGATCTGTTTCACATAAGATTGCATTTAACCTGACCAGTATGTATGTTCCTGAGCAGTAAATCTGCCCATAATTTCTGTCTAAGGAAGAATCGAAGCCAACAAAGTGCAAGTGGCATTGCTGACCATACAAGCAATAGCATTTGACTATTTTAATGCTCAAAAATGGCTACATTCAAATGCATTCATTCTGACGCCAAAAAGGCCCATGTGTTTGGGTAACTGGAGCAAAGAGAGATGACAAGGCATATTTTTATCATTTAGAGAACCACTTTTTATACCCCAGTTCCAGGCCAAGGTCCATGAGTAACACTGTTTTCTCATCCAAATTCATCAAGATGAAGATTCAGCAGGAGTCTTTGGTAAGTGGAGATGGAAGCTTCTGAATCACAGAGTGGTTGCCGTTAAAAGATCAACATGTGCCCACATCAATATTCTAGTGATTTGCCTTGAGGCACCTCTAAAAACAGCATCTAATTTTGTATTCATTACGAACTGTGGGCACAAATGTCAGTAATGTCAAATAGCAGAGACATCTAGATGTATAATTTCCTGAGTGCACAAATCAGTTAATCAGCTTTGCTAGATAAAACAAAACTCCTCTTGTTTGATTTTTGAGATTACCAGCCTTTAGCAAAAATAGTCCATATCAAGATAGATAGATGGATATCTGTCTATCTATCTATCCATCCATCCCCACACATCTATCAATCTATCTATCTATCTAAGCATAGCACAGACTGCTGACTTCAGAAAACACTTTGTCAAAGGAAACCTCCTTTCTTCTTCTTAATAAACCACTAAATATAATGGGATGCAAAAATAAACGACGAATGAAAGGCCTTAATTAAATACAAATGGAGAGGGATTCAGGGCATTGTATTTTAATTCAGTCCTCTGTCAGCACTTCATAAGCCGGAGGACAATGTCTAACTCACAATTTGTAATGCAAATGAACTGCTATACTCTCAACCTTCAGCTCCCCACAAAGCGATGGAGAGTGGAAAGCTTCAGATAAAAGCCTTCAAGGGGGCAAATGGAATTATCAGCTACAGCACGCTATTTGCCCAAGCTGCGTTCTGTAATCAACAAGGCTTCCTAACCTCTGACCTATCTCCTTCTTCAGTCTTGTGGCCTGTGGCATGGGGGTTTCTGGCACAGAGTTCTCTGGCGCAGGCAGGAGATATGAGCAAGAGGGGAATTCATGCACCTTGGGAGAAGGGGCTCACGCACACTGAGCCAAATGCCAAGATGCCACCTTGGCAATCTTTTGGGAGTCAGTCTTGCTTCTCATGGCATTTCCAGGACGTGCATTCTGACAGTCTTGTGCATGGTACTCACTTGCTGTGTAAAACCAGACAAGGTGGTGTAACATTTAGAAAGGCGGAGGAAAGGAAGGGAAAAGCAGTAGGAAAAACAAACTTTTCAACCTGACCTTGGCATTGGAAAATAAATACTATGTACTAAGGGCCCACAGAAGTCATTATAAAGCCTCCCATTGATTTCAGTTGGTATTTGGATCAGGCACGCACAAGCTAACATCTGAGCAGGATTTGGTACCTGGAAAGTGGATGGGGGAAAGGCACATGAATTACTTTAAGGCTGGGAGCCTAATTCCCATTGACTTTTGATGGCACTTGCCCAGCTAAATTACAGAGCTGCTTTTAAAATCCCACCTTAAATAAGTAGTCTGTATAATCATCAGGAGCTAAAATAGAAACAAAGTCAGCCTTTTGCAGCCGGAAGGAGTCAGGCACAAAAGAGAGAGAGCAGATGCGCAGGTACTATTATGTTGAAGACCTGCCACTGCAAATTTGCAAGGGACCAATTAAATTATCTGCAAAGTAGGCTTGCAAACATGGTGTGTCTCACCAACTTTTATTTCATTCCCTACCCACACCCCTACATATAAGGAAAGGATAATATGTTCCACAAATGGGGGGAGGGTTCTTCCCAAGTTTCTCCACCTCTAATAAAAAGGTCTAATAGCTACATGCAAAGATTTATGGAATTTAAGGCTGATGTGAGAGTCCGGAAAGGTAGCCCCGGAGCATTCATTTGTATTCAGTGGAAGACGTAAGGAGGCAAACTCACATTTGTGAGTTCGAAGCTGAGACTCCTGATTTCAAGTCTTCTGCTGTGAAAAGGCTACAGGCACTGTGTCTTCAGAGGAAGTTCAAACTCATTCACGAGCCTTTTTAATAAGGCCCTCAAGCCCCCTTGGTCGGGCTACATAAGGATTTTTGTGCTCGACAGAGAGATGCTGAGAGCTGAGACTTCTTGTCAAAAGTTGAAGTAGGAAGAGGATAATTTCATAGGGAACATATGGGCAATGTCCTCACTGCAGACCCATTTGGGGATACCTCCGGTATCTTAAGATCAAGCCCGTTAGGACTCGATTGAAGTATTGTGTCCAGTTCTAGGCACCACATTTCAAGAAAGTTGTGGAGAAATTGGAGAAGGTCCAGAGAAGAGCACCAAAAATTATTAAAGGTCTAGAAAATATGAGCTGTGAGGGAAGACTGAAAGAATTGGGCTTGTTTAGTCTGGAAAAGAGAAGACTGAGAGGGGACACGATAGCGGTTTTCAGGTATTTAAAAGGGTGTCAAAGGAGGAGGGAAAATTGTTCTCTTTGGCCTCTGAGAATAGGACAAGAAGCAGTGGGCTTAAATTGCAGCAAGGGACGTTTAGGTTGGACATTCGGAAAAACATCCTAACTGTCAGGGCGGTTACACTGGAATAAATTGCCTAGGGAGGTTGTGGGATCTCCGTCACCAGAGATATTTAAGAGCAGGTCAGACAGACATCTATCAGGGATGATCTAGATGGTGCTTGGTCCTGCTGTGAGGGCAGGGGACTGGACTTGATGATCTTTCAAGGTCCCTTCAAATTATAGTATTCTATGATTCTATGAAATATAATGGGCTCGCTATTCTGACGTCCCTGTAAATCTCATTGCACAAGGGTTAAGGGACGTTTTGGAATAGCGCTTTATTTTGAAATTTGGCACTGTGTAAACAGCTCCAAATTTCAAAATAAAATCAAAATAAGCTATGCAATTAGCATAGCGCCAATTGCGTAGCTTATTTCGAGGTAAGGGTGCTGTGTAGATGCACCCATGATGACACCAGATTGGATTGGATTGTTGATTCATCCATATATACCCCTGCTTCTGTAATTTCTACTCCAATTCATCTGATTAAGTGGATTTCACCCACATAAAGCTTATGCCCTATAAGGGCATGTCTACACACCAGGGCTAAACTTGAAATAAGCTACACAATTTGAGCTATGCTAATTGCATAGCTTAAGTCAAAATAGCTTATTTAGACTTTTGGCACCCTGGGAAAGATGGGGTGGGCTCCGCGTTCCCATAAGGAGTGAAGCTTTGAGTGGAAAGGGCAGGGCTGGACACAGCCAGGCCTCAGTGTCTCCCAGACAGAAGTGCACGCCCCCCTCCACCCACAGCCAGACCTCAGCACCACCCAGACCACGCCACCCAGTGGCAATTTAAAGGGCCCGGGACTCAAGCCACCACCACTGCCATGGCAACAGCAGCCAGGCCCCTTTGAATCACTGGGCCCCAGAGCAATTGCCCCCTTTGTATTCCCCTTCCCCTGTCAGTGGGCCTAGTTCAACCACAAAAAGGGCAGGTTCATACCTGCCACACTGCGGAGCAATGCTGTGTTTCCTCTTTGAACAGGAACTGTATGTGTCTTTCAACAGAGGAATTGACAGGTCTGCAGGAGGAACTAGGAGATAAGCCGTGCTCCAGACAGTGCTAATCAAGGGTTAGCGGCCATCTTTCTAGTTATCTCTGACAGACAGACTGACACCTCCACACTCTAGCTTTAATATTAATAGGCTCATTAAAATAGGCCCATGAAGTCAGTCCCAGAGAAATAGGGGTCTGGGAGAAAGGAGCAAACCAGTCTTGCTGCTAGAGATCTCACTTTCATAAATTTCTTTCCCCAGCCCTTAACTAACATCAGAACAGGTGAGAGTGAAGAGAGGATGAGATTACCTGCATTAAATAAACCAACTGATGGATTTTCTCCCTGACATTCAAGGGATAAATCCTAAACCAGTCATAAAAATGCAGGGCCAGGGGATTTTAATAAATCCACTTAATTAAGTGGTATGTAGGAAAATTAAATTATGATGAAAATGATAAAGCCTTTCCCAATGAATGGGGTCCAGCTCAGAAGGGAAAAGGGACGGATTTCTTCTTACTTCATCATTTATTCCCCTTTCCCCCTAAAACAATGGAATTAAGATAATTAACTATTTCGACGCCGTGGTCTTTTATCACCCTAAGATCCACCCTTTCCATCTGGCAGGCCGGCATCTTCCAGTACCGTGTTTTAACACAGTGAACTGGTTTGGTCCAGTCTCCCCTTTCATGAATCTAGATACTTTGCTTTGAAATTATTCCCAGTGACTGAGGCTGTGTGTCTTGCTCCCACAAGCAAATCCCCACCTTAGATGTTGCTTACATTAAAAAAATAAAGCCAAAAGTGACACTAGCAATCAGAATAGCTCCCCTTATTCAAACCTCTAGTGTAGACAGGGATAGGGTTGCCAGGTGTCTGGTTTTGAACCAAACAGTCCAGTATTTGAGCTTTCTGTTTGGGAAACAAATTGAGAAAATATAAATGTGAAAATAGAAATGTCCGGTATTTTCTAAATAAGATGTAATGTAGATTGTGATGTACTGTCAAGTGTGTCCGGTATTTTTGTTGAAACCGTCTGGCAACCCTAGACAGGGAAAGTTGCAATTTATACCACTGGAACTTATCCGGCTTGAACCCAGAGTAAGCTGAACAACTACAAATGACAACTTTTCCTGTCTATGCTAGGAAGTTGTAGTGGTGAAGCTACATCAGTGGCTGTAATTGGAGTAAATCTTCAGGGTGGGTAAGGCCTTTAGCCTTGCTGGTAAACGAAGAGGGGAAAAACTTGTGAATCTGCTTGAAAATGGTTGATCCTTGTCTTGGAAGAGAACTAAACACACGTTGGCTGTGTCTACACTGGAACCCTTTTGCGGAAAAGGGATGCTAATGAGACACAGCGCAATTGTAAATCCGCGGGGGATTTAAATATCCCAGCGGCATTTATGAACATGGCTGCCGCTTTTTCGGCTCGGGGTTTTGCCGGAGAAAGCGCCAGTCTAAACGCGATCTTGCGGAAAATGAACCCTTTCTGCAAGATCTCTTATTCCTACTTTCAAAAGTAGGAATAAGAGATCTTGCGAAAAGGGTTTATTTTCCGCAAGATCGCGTCTAGACTGGCGCTTTCTCGGCAAAACCCCGAGCCGGAAAAAGCGGCATGTTCATGCAAATGCCGCGGGGGATATTTAAATCCCCCGCGGATTTGCAATTGCGCTGTGTCTCATTAGCATCCCTTTTCCGCAAAAGGGTTCCAGTGTAGACACAGCCACTCAGTATTGGTTTCAGCAAAACAAGATTGGTGGGCAGCGGCTGCTCATTTATTGATTCCCCGGTCATCCTGGAAGGAGGCAAGAATTGTTTTCAAACAAGATTCTTTACTTTTGCATGAAACCTGCTTCCTTTTAATATCTGAATTCGATTACTTCTACTCAGTGGAATGATTTGGTTGGAAAGGATTTTCAGCAAATAGCTTCTAATTTTCCCCTGTGCGCTGTGATAGGAGCAAGTTCATTATTTCTGCTCAGTCGTCTTGGTTTTTGCATTGTCTGGTAACCCAGAGTTTGACTGCTGTTTCTTGCCACAACAGACATTCCCATGGAGCCAAGCTCAGGATTTTGCTAAATCCCATGGGACAAAGAGGAATTTGGAGACAGAGCTTGCAAGATCTCAGATTCATCCGCTCCTCCCCCGCAGATAAAACCAGTGTGATGGAGAGGAACTTAGCGCTAGACTTTTAACACTCTCTGAAGTGAGTTGGTGATAAGATGCAAAATGCTGTGAAAGGTGGATGAGAGAAGTGCACTCACTCTGTGTAGAACACCACGGAAGAAGGCCAGCTTTGTAGCTTTTGCTTCTAAAGAGACTGGGCATCTGATATATTGACAGTATTTTCTAGGCTTACAGATTCTTTTGCCCGCTATTTGCTCTGTTGGGCTATGTCTACGTTGGGAAGGTTTAGTGACAAAAGTGCTGTCCTCATGCAAAAAGTCACCAAAAGTGAAAACCGGTCAAATCAGTTTTTCTGCTTCCCATTGTTGGCATTTCATGGCCACACTGCTAGCTCCCCTGTGGACAGATAGAGCAAAGCCATGTGGGTGACCATCCCACAGTGCAGTGTTGTGGGAAGGCAGAGCTGATCCCTGTGCTTCTTGGGGTTCCCTCCTTGTTCTGTGAACTCTCTGTGCCAAGGAATGTCAAAGCAGCACAGCCGTCTCTCCATCCCTCCCCTTGTGGCTGCAGAAAAGGAGCACTCCAATGGTTTTTTGTTTGTTTGTTTGTTTGTTCTCCAAATGGAGCAGCTCACTCAGCTGTCAGACACTTCCCAGAGCATTGAAAGGGGAGGGGTGCATACCTACAGGGCAGCAGAGATCACAAAACACTGAGCAGAGCCATCTGGGCAGGCATTGTGGGATACTGGCAGAAGCCAGTTCTCTCCACAAAACAAACAGCAAAGTCCACACTGGCTCTTTGCCAACAATAAAGGGAGGGGAAAAAGACAAAAATCTCTCTCAGGGGTGGAAGTTTTTTGTCTCCAAAACTGGTTGTTTTTCTCGACAAAAGTTGCATTGTAGTGTAAAAGGCAGTTTTTGGTGACAAAACATACCAGTGTAGAAAAGTGGATTTTTTTCTAGGCCTACAGATTCTTTTTCCTCCCTCAGGCTCATTCAGTCTCTAGCAGCCTCACCACAAGACCACCATGCAACTTGGTCCATGCAGCTATCTCTCCTCAAGAGACAGACCCTGGACTAGAACAGAAGAGAGTGTTTCAAAACTGAGCTGCACTGGCAGAAGTGGAGAGTAGAAGAAAGCTAACGCCATGCTTTGCCTGCAGCATTACTCAGGGGCACAAGATCACCCACCACATGTTTGATAAATAAAGTGAGGGGTGAGACCGTAGCCAAGAGCAATCTTAGCAGTAGCAAGGAAAGGTTAATGAATCAGACACAACCTCCTCCTCAAAACAGATGCAAAATTACTGTTCCTGTTGGACCAAAATAAATGCATTCACAATCATTGTTGCTACACAAATAGAACTGTGTATATACCTCTTTTCTCCAGCTTGCTTGCTCCCTTTCTTAAGATGTCAAAGCAAATAAGGTTCCTTGCAATTATGTTGTTTTGTGTGTGGGGGTGGACGTGTGTGTGTGTTTGGGAAAGAATGGGTAATGAGCTTGTTGATTATCTCTGGAAGGAAAAAACAAAACAAACACACACAGACACGGCCTTCAAAAAGGTCATGGACAGAGCCTATAAATACATGCATATAATAAAGAGATCTTGGGAAAATACCTATTTTAATAGTAAAAACTTTCTTTTCTAGTGCATTGGTGCAATTTCTGCAATCCATGGAAGCAGGCCATGGACAATTGTAGCACTTCCCAATGGGACAGTGCATTGTATTTTAAAAACACTGAGCCATCACTCAGCAATTTATTTTCAAGCAGCCCGCACCAAAGCCAATCAAAGTTGTTTGGCTGAAAAAAAATCATCTGAAAAAGCCTTTTTGGAAATGAAAATGTTTACTTAAAATTTCTGTTTATTATGCAATGTTCCAGTGTTTTGGATTAAACAACTAAATATATGGAAATTTCCAAAACCACCAATGTCAAGAAAATATTTTCCTGTTCACAAACTGTAAGCAGCCAGAAGCTGGAAACGAAATTTTGCCAAAACTAAAAATGTTTCACTTTTTGTTGTTCCTCAAAACACTACCAGAAAATTGGCACATTTAAAAAAAAAATGTTTTTCCACGTCTTTTTCCCATTTTCATAGAACATGCTGGTGATTTCCCAATCAGCTCTAACCAACCCCCTCTGAGGTGGGAAAATATTGTTATGCCAATTGTACAGGGGATGGCACCTAGCAGGCATTCCTCCTAGCTTCCCCTACAGCCCTTCTGTGCCAAATCTTGTGTTGTTTCAATCAGCCTCTGTCGGCCCCAGAACAGAACGTTAGCATTAGGTGTTGCTCAATACTGCTCTGAGCCTACCCCTGGTTTAAGGTAAAAAAAAAAGGCCCTAGTGTGAACGGATCAGTGATGGAACACCAGATGGGGATGGCTTTGAATTACGATAGAAAATTATTTCCCAGGTTGGTGGGCCTTGCCCACATATGCATGATCTAATTGATTATCATATTTGGGGACGGTTAGGAATTTTCTCCCAGGTCAGGTTGGCAGAGACCCTGGGGAGGGAGGAAGTTGTCTTCCTCTACAGAATGCTGCCTGGCTCACTTGCAGATTTAAATTCGTGTAAATAGGAGATTCTCTGCAACTCAGGCGATGTCTTCGCTTCTCATAAGATCGACGCTGTGTTGATCAATTTTCCGGAGTTCGATTTAGCAGGTCTAGTAAAGGCCAGCTAAATCAAACGCTGATGCCACTCCTGTCGACACCGCTACTCCTCAAATTGTGAGGAGTAAGGGAAGACGATGGGATCATTTCTCCTGTCAGCCTCCTGCTGTGTGGACGGTGCTGAAGCTCAGCTTACGGTACGTCGACTCCAGCTATATTTTTTTACATAGCTGGAATTGCGTACCTTAAGCCAGTCTTTCCTCATAATGTGGACTTGGCCTTAATGTCTTTAATCCATGATATGAGGGCTTCAGTAACTCAGCCAGTGGTCATGGGCCTGTCATAGGAGAGGTTGGGTGAGGTTCTGTGGCCTACCATGTATTTGAGGTCCCGTCCAGCCTTAAAGTCTATGAGACAATACAGTACGCCTTCACACCATTTTCACCTGTCACCCACCCACTGGAGCAGATGAACTGGCTCAAAATGGTTAAATAAGAGACGTATAATAGATATTCCTCCTGACCTTCTGAATTCAAGGGACAACCGAACATGTGACTGCTTTGTTCTCTGGTGCACAAAGTTATTTACTGTGGTCAACTGGTAAAAAAACCTTTTGCAAAATGCATGTCGGAATCCTGCTCACTGTCTTTTTCTTTCTACAGGCACATTAAGAGGCCATTACAATGGGAACCCTTTGGGGTTACTACTGCATGTCTCTGGATTAACCTTCTCAAATCCCATTAAGCACTGTATGTCTGGACGATTTTCAAAAGTAGCAGGTGAAAAACAAATAGCTCAGCTCTGAAGTCTCTCCCCTGTCTCTAAAATGACTTACGGAGCCATTAATTTACTTGGCTGTAATCGCAAAAAGTTACAGAACACTGGGTCCTTTGCACTGGGACATACAGTAAGTTTACCTTGCCACACCACCTACCAACCCCCGAGTGTAACCCTTTCAATGCCACACAGCCCGCAACCCTTCTTTTGCTCTCCCCTGGGAAGACGCAAAATCCTGTTTCAATTCAGAGGAATCTTGAGGTTAATTAAATATCCTGATGTGACCTATAGACACTGAGACCACTGCCAAGGCAGAATGAGGTCTGCTCTGTATCTTTAGTTAAGAGCCAGTTGTCTTTTAGTTCATTTGATACAGGCATGTGACTTTAGCCCCTAAGACTGCAGGCAATGTTCCCTGTAATCTTTTCCATCCACGATGGAATAATTTGTTTCTATATGCACTGAGGTGTGTATAAATGCGCACCACACATAGAAATAAAAAAACTAGCTGTGGGCACTCTGCTAATCAGCTGAGCAGCACTGGAATCTCTCCTGAGCAGCCCCACAAGTGCACCATTTTCAGCGATCACCAGTTGCAGGTTCAATTCCTCCTGCCTATGACCTGGATCTCTCAACCTTACACTGATATTTACCCAGCCTCAGTGGTTATAAATCGCCTCAAGCAACTGGCTTGAAAAAAGGGCCAATTTATGAAATATACCTTATACCTGGCATCACACCATTGTCGTTAATAATTTATGGATGAGACGCCTTCGGAAAAGCCAGAGAGCTCCTTGACTGGAAGGCGCAATTATTGTCTCATTAAAGATTGATTCCATGGAGAGCCGGCCATTTGAATAATGACTGTGCTGACTCTTGAAATTGCATGATAAATGAGGCATCGCCTACCACTCCTGGAGTCGAAACAGGAGTTGTCTCAGGACCCCCGATGAGAATCAGCAGCATCTTTCCACCCCAAAAGGTCACCTGAAATATTAAAGAGCTCTGACGCTCAAGCGCCTGTGAATAAGGTCAGACAGAGTGTTACGGGTGCGGGCCCAGCATTAATTGTATAATTATCTTAGATGTATACACCACCTTCCATTACAGAGGCGTTCCAAAGCAGTGCTCCAAAGGGATGACCTCACACCACCTCTGTGGTCAAGCCCAATGTGATGGATCACCCTCTCCCCCATGCCTCATGAAATGGAGTTATGGACACAAATATACATACCTCAAAGATGCATTGGGCAAATTATCGCTTGTAACCTATCAATCTTCATGTCATAACATGTGGGATCTGTTTATCTTATTTTGGTACATATATCCTTCTTGTGTGTAAAGTTAAATATATGGAGTATGGAATACCGGTGCACAGGATGAGAATTAACAACTTGAGGTTCACGGATGATATAGTTATCATTGAGGAAGATGAAGAGAAGCTAGCGAGTGCAGGTGCTAAATGAGGAAGGGAAGTGGTATGGACTGACTATGAACATCGATAAAACAAAGACAATGGTATTTGGAGATAAAGAAATAGGAAGGAAGATCAGTGTAGATGGGATCGAACTAGAGAACGTAGAGAAGTTCAAGTATTTGGGGAGCAACATGACGTATGATCTAGACTGTAAGAAGGAAATAGCGACTAGAATAGCGAAAGCAAGAGCGAGTTTGAAGGTGATGGATAAGTTCTGGAAAAGTAAAGCGATTAGCTTAGGAATGCAGCTGAGGGTCTTGAAAACGTGTGTATTTAGCAGCATGTTGTACGGATGTGAGACATGGGTGATAACAAAAGATTCAAAGAGAAGGATATTGGCGTTTGAGAGGAGTTGTTATAGAAAGATCCTGAGAATACGACGGATGCAGAAGGTCACCAATGAGTAATTATATAGGAAGATACAGCCGAACGAGAACCTACTGCAGAAGGTGATACAATGGAAGTTACAGCTATTCGGGCATAACTGCAGAATGAACGACGAGTGAAAAGTTAAGACCCTGGTATTAGGCATAATGGATGGTCTGAATAGGAGAAGCAGACCCCACAGAGAAGGGGTAGATGATATAGTAGATTGGCGCAGAGCTAGTCTACAGAAACTAAACCACTCCGCACTGGACAGGGAAAGATGGAAGGAAATAGTGAGGGAGGCATCGGACACCAACGTGCATTGAGCCCATAGTTGTTGATGATGATGATGTTTTATGCTTTTAAAAATGCAAAGGCAAGCCATCAAGGGGGGTTCCACTGATGGGAGGCCTCCAGGTCTGGGCAATCATATGCAAATAGACTTTTGACCTTAAGTCTCAGCAGTGGTTGGTAGGGACGGGAGAGGTGACTTCCCATGCCAAAAGGGAATCTTTAAAAACAAAATGAAAGTAGGAGTGTTTTGTCTTTGGCTGGCACACCCATGGGAAGGAACCAAAGACCCCAGGGAGAGGAACGGCCCTGGTTTGGAAGGCTTTGCTGGAAAAGAAACAGTTTTAGGGTACGTTTGTAAAGAGATTGTAATAAATTTGTGCTGAGGATTTAATGTTAGAATTAGCTACGCGTTTTCTGCTCTTTTGAGTTTGTAATCTACTTTGCTCTGCCTGTTCACAATTGTTACCACTTAAATCCTACTGTTTGCACTTAATACAATCACTTTTATTTTCTATCAAGCCCAGTGTAAATAGTTGTTACCTGGGGGGGGGGGGCCGGGGATCAGTGTGCACATTCCCCCTTTCATTACTAAAGGGGGCTTGCCTAATTAATTCCTTTGGGGTTCTGATCCCATTTGGGGAGTGGTATCCCAGGAATGTGGGCTCTAAACCACACTTTATTTGGACCTGAAGAGATTTAGTGTCTGCACTGCTTCTTGGGGCGGGGGGAGGACGGTTGATCTCAGCTTGGGTTCTTGGCTGGCAGAGACCAGCAGAGCTGGCCCAACAGGAAGGCGAGTGGCAGTGACTTTGCCAGCCCTCTGGGAGGCACCCCCAAGGGGACTTCTGTGACCGCATCCCATCACACACAATACCTCTTTAACTGTCCCCAGCTGCACTATGACACAGCTAAATAGGAGACAGAACTATGTAGCACTTTAAAGACTAACAAGATGGTTTATTAGGTTCTAATAAACCTAATAAATAACCTAATAAACCATCTTGTTAGTCTTTAAAGTGCTACATAGTTCTGTCTTTTGTTTCAGCTACACCAGACTAACATGGCTGCATCTCTATCTCACAGCTAAAGAGAGTGAGGGAAGTAACGTACCTGTGCAAAATTGCAATGGGAATATGAGCCAGCCAGAACGGGCTCATGCAGATAGGAATGCGGGTTGAACCTCTCTAGTCTGGCACCCTGAGGTCCTGCCTGGCACCAAACCAAAAAACTTGCCAGACTACGGGAGGTCAATACAGCCTCTCCCCGAGTTACGAACGAGTTACGGACCAAACACTTGGCCATAACTCGATTTGTTCGCAACTCAGACCCCATTGAGTTACATAGCAACCGCGCTGTTTGTAAGCGTGGGTCGTGTTCGTAACTTGGGGACCGCCTTTACGACCGCTCCATGGGAGCTTTGGTCGTAAATGCGAACAGTCGTAACTCGACTGTTCGCAACTCGGGGACCGGCTGTATTGTCTAGCAGCATGACCAAGACTGCCACTGCTTACTGGGTTCTTAGAAGATGTTTAGGGGTAAATGAGAGCTGAATAACAGCACAGAGCACTGAGCCAGGACTGGTGGCTGTAAACAAAATGTATGAGACCGCGGGAAACTTGGCCACACCCATGATAAAAAGTGGACATCCAGCTAACTAAAATGCCGGACCACAGATATTGCTGGACTAGAGAGGTTCAACCTGTATCTCCAGGAATGGGTGTTAAACACTGCAAACTTGGGAGGGGGAAGGGGGAGAAAGCACTGTAAAATCTTTAAAATCAAGAGCAGTCAGAAATTCATTCTAAAGACAGGACTCCTCCCACCAGCAGCAGGACTGGGATGCTGAGTCAATACTAATTTAGAAGGCAAAATGCCACTTTCTCTGTCATCAGCACCATCATATATATTGTCATTATTCTTCCTTATCCTCACCCCTTATCCTCCCAACTATGCTCACACATTCCATCATGCCTAACGTTCGATTGTATGCTGTCCTAGACATAGACTTTGTCTTCCTACTTCTCACGTGTGGCTGTAGCACATATCTTTGCATAATAAGGCCCACTTTATGCAAAGTTTCCATTTATAGATGGTTAACAGATGTTATGGGTGCATCACCGACATGAGTAGTATGGGTTAGAGTGGGTTGGTTTTGAATACATCAGCAGAAGTTGCTTTTCATGGTTATAAATAGGCTGGAAAGGATTCGATTTTTACCGGTAAATGTCAGGAAATGGCAATTTCACTGTACACGCACAAAGCAGCGAAAAACATTTTTCCATCAATAATAATTGAAATATACAGATATGCAGAGTAAGGGGAAAAAAGCTGTCTGAGCACTTATTAGAGTTTGATTCAAGGAGATTGATTTTTGTCTATTTTGATTTGTGACGGTGACAGTTTCAACAGTTGTAAAGTGACCTTTTCAATCGCATTGTCTGTTCTCATTAAGTAACCATTGTCTTGGCCTCCCACCTTAATTTTCCACAACTGTGAAAATTTAAATTGACAGAATTTTAAAAAAAATGCTTAAAATCAACATTGATATTATCCCTCGACACAATAAAAAAATACAAATCTAATTCTGCCAAGTCTATTTATAAGCCATAGCTATAAACACATTATTACTCTGTTGGACTCTATAATAATTGACTGACCACTCATTAATGCACCTCTCAATGGTTTATGTCCTCATTATAACCTATAGTATAAAGTGTGATGGACAAACAAAGAATCATTGCTTTTCACAGCATTCGAGTTTTGCGGTGGCTCTTTTTCAGGTGAGTTGGCTCTAATGTGACCATTGAACTGTGGGAAGGTCCAACAGAAGTCATCTGTTCCAGCTCCCTTCTCTGAGACGGGATTAACTGTACTAGATGAGGGTTTCCCAAAACGTGATCCGCAGAGCCCAAGAGCTCCATGAGAAAATATTAATGGCAGTTGTATGGCAGTTGTATGCCCTTGTTATTTTGTTACTAATTTTCTGGTAGCTGTTTTGGGGGAAAAGAATTTATAAGAAATATGCAAGAAATAAAAATAGAATTCCAAAACCGGGTCTATTTATTTGACTACCTATTGAATTAAAAATCATGATATTTTAAGGGCTCCGCCCAATTTTCAGGACCCTGCACAGGCTCCACAACCAAAAAAGTTTGGGAAACCTAGTACTAGACCATCCCTGACTGGTGTTTGTCTAACCTATTCTTAGAAGTCTCTGTGATGAGGATTCCAAAAAATCTCCCCTGGTAACCTGTACTGGTGCTTAACTAGCCTTATAGTTAGAAAGCTCTTCCTAGAATCTCTCTGAAATCCCCCTTCCTGCAAACTGAGCCAATTATTGCTTTTCTTAGCCTTAGGTTAGATTAGCAGAGGTCCTGCAGAGAGGCGGGGGTTGCCTTCCTCTGTAGCATAGGGAATGGGTCAATTGCTCATTTAAACTAGGGTAAATAGTAAATTCTCCGTAACTTGAAGTCTTCACATCATGATATCAGGACATCAGTAATTCTGCCAGGGGTTAGGGGCCTGTTATTGCAGTGAGAGGGTAAGATTCTGTGGTCAGCAATATGCGGAAGGTCCAGCTGGATGATCAGGATGGGCCCTTCTGGCTTTAAAGTCTATGAGATACGGAAAACCAGTTGATCACCATCCTTTTTATAAACAACCTTTGCCCTATTTGAAGGCTGTCATGTCCCCTTTCACTCTGCTCTTTACACTGAACATAGCCCATTTGTTCAACCTTTCCACACAGGTCAGGTTTTCTAAATTGCTTAGCCCTTTGGTTGCCCTCCTCTGGACTCTCTGCAATTTGCTGTTATTCATGACTATTTATTGCCTAGGAGCTCTGGTCATGGCCCAGGACCTCAATGTTCTAGGTGCTATGGAAACACAGAACAAAGAGAGGCTCCCTGCCCCACAGAGCTTACAATCCCAGTAGCTTACAAAATCTGGCAAGGAGCTTAGAAAGGGATAGCCCCACGCTAGGACAAGCTGGTTCTTACCGGCGCTGCTGTCATCTAGAAAAATTCAGCCACTCTTCAAATTAAGAGTCTCAAATTAGGGACTTAATTTAGAGGTCATAAGACAATAACTGTGTGTTGGTTTAATGTCAATCGATTGTCAAAAACAGATGCACTGAGTTTTGAGCTAGTAAATAGGGATGTTAGTGGCTAGTCGGCTAACTTTTTAATTGATAAATGATTGCTTATTGGTTAATGGTCCCAGTTAACCGCAACACCTCCCTTACCTCCCTCCCCGCACCTCCCTCCCCACATGCTCTGCATTTAAAACTCAGACTGGTAGGCTGAGACTGAGTTTTCAATGAAGAGCTTTCAGGGGAGCTGCCTGCCACCCCATGCTGCTGCCTCTGATACAGAGGCAACAGTGCAGGGCAGCAGGAGGGAGCCGGTCTGAGTGGGGAGCTGGTTTAAAAAAATGACTCCCAGTTGCCACTCCATGCTGCTGCCTCTGAAACAGAGGCAGCAGCGTGGGCTAGCAGGGGGCTCCCTGGGAGTGGGTCCGGGAGCCAGGAGCGCACTTGCTACCGGCCCTGCCCCAGGGGAGCATTTTAGAAACCATGTAACCGCTAAGAATTGTTACAGCTACACGATTACCCGAAATGAACGATTTCTAACATCCCTACTACTAAGAAGCTGTACAATTGAATGTTTTTTTCTCTTGTGCAGTTGTTAAACCTCAGTCTCTCTTTTACCTATTCACTGCTGGGGACACTGAAGTGTTCCCTGGAACGCTAAAGGGCATAAACAGGCATTTGGATGAGCTCCTGCATTCACATGGGATTCATTACTTTGGTGATCAATAGGCAATTGGCATTTATTACTTTATCTATTGCAGCCTGGTTGTCTATTTAATAAGGCCTTAAATCTCAGGTCCCTTCTGTCCATTGATTGGTGGCTATTCAAGGTAAAAATTCACATTCCACTATGATGGAATGAGTGCGAGAACCGAAAGTGAGAGAAAAAAAAATTCCAGTGACTTTTTTTTGTAATGAGGAAGGGCTCATACAGTATCACAAACTACCTTTCTCAGTAAAATAGTTCTCCAGGGCTGCGTTGTTGAAAGAGCTAAACTTCAGCTCCCACTGACTTCAACGGGAATTGTGCACCTATGAACATCAAACTCTTTATGACCAAGTTTGTCAGGCTATTGTTGAATGGAAAATCACCGCTGGATTTCTCTACGCGGCTATTAGAACTATTGGAGCAATTGGGGATGCCTGGAGAATGAAAGGAATTGTCAAATGAGGTCCCACCGTGAAGTGGGTCGAGTTTGTGAAAGGGAATAGCAACTTGGTCTTAAATCCAACCATGCCAGTGATGTGTTGTATGACTTTGGGCAAGCCATGTAAGTCATGCATAAAAGAATAATGCTTACTTATCTGTCTCATAGGCGTGCTTTGCAGAGGAATTCATTTGTGTTTGCTCTGTGCTTCAGAATGCTATTATGCACACACACAAAAATTAGACGCATGCTTTTCGCTTTAGATGTTATGTTATTGATTTAAAATAACTTGATTCTCAGCAGCCTTGAAGGATTATTTACAATCCTATCAAAAGAGTGCAAAATGGGTATAAAATCTTGCCGTTCTGATCTAGTCGCATTTTTGATGCATTTTGCACGGCTGTAAATGACAACTCAAAACTTAAGGAAGTAAAGATTTAGGCCCATGCTTATTTGATGTTCTGCTGCTAAGCATCGGTTTACTAAGATCTTTACTCAAGCTGAGTACCAATTATTACATAAGTGGTGCCATTCATTTCAATGGTATTGCTTGGTTTCCTCTTCAAAGCAGTGTGGCCTAATAGATAGAGCCTGTTCTGGAATCCAGGAGACCTGGGTTCACTTTCTGACCCTGACACTGGTGTGCTAGATGGGTAAGTCATTTCACTTCCCTGTGCCTCAGCAGATGGACTCCTTTGTAGAGTACTTTGAGATGGATAAATAAAAAGTACTGTACAAAACCTAGCTATCATTGTCAAGTAAAGTACTGGCTTTAAGAAATAGAATACCGGTGTATAGTACAGAGATTACCATGAAAATACCAACACCAGTTATCAACAGCTACCGCACCCCCGTATCTAGAATTCCACAGTATTGTCTTCCATACGTAATAGAAATACGGGTGTGATTTGTAACGCTGTAGCATAGTAAATATGAATGGCATCCGCCAACATCATTCTTGTTAGATCCACCATACCAAGATCTTAACAAATCCAACTGAAATATGTCATTCAAAAGAATTTAAGAGGTTTAAAGTGGATTAAACCATTCCATTTCTGCCTAGAAACAAGTGACAGGAAAAATAATTCATTCTCCTGCTCATTCCGCCTGAGTGTTGTGCCACCCTTAAGAACAAGGCTGGAGTTGTACAGGGGCCTAAATGAGTTAAATACCTAGCTCTCATTGGCTCCCATTCAATCCAAGTTGCTTTCAATGATAGGTGGGTGCCTGCCCATCTTAGATGGCTTTGAAGACCCCCCCCATCCTGGAATGTTTAGGTAACAATGGTAGGCAGACCTGGACTTGGGACCTCTGGAGCTTACTGCATGGGGCCTCTAAGCTTGAGCTAAAAGCCAGCTAAAAGGCTGTAGAGCAGACTCATTATTCTCTCTGTAAGTGGTCTAAGTGTCACGCGATGGGACAGTACACCACACCCAGTAGGTGTGTGGGTCACAATAACACAAGAAACGTGGAATTACATGTTTCTGCAGTTGCAGAAGCTGTTGATTTGCAGATTAAAAAAAAATGTCGCTACAACGTAAGGCAAATTCGGTGCAGAAGAGCTGAGCGGAGTGAACCCAAGGGGATTTCAGATACAGATTTCAGTCCTCAGTTTGCTTCAAAAAGCTGTCAGCAAGCCACCCACACTCCTCCTCTCTCTCCCTCAGAGGCTCTTCGTAGAAAACAGAAAAGAAAACCATCTCAGACATGCCATGTGAGAGAGCTTCTTTGTGAGAAAAGATGGGTTTCAGTTCAGCCCAAAGCTCAAGATACTTAAACAAAACGTAAGCTCCTTGAATATAAATGCCAAGTGCTCCGCAGGCTCCCCGCATAACCAAGGGCATTGCTAATGTGGATCTGCTAGGTTGCTGGTTCGAATGCAGCCCTTGCTTCATAACGGTCAAAAGCTGCTACTGGAATTGGCTAAAAATGGGATTTCCCCTCCCCTCTCCCAAAATTATTTTTACTGATATTCAAAATTTTAACAGATATTTTCATTTAAAAAATTGAAATTCAGAAAGTGTTGTGACGGTGTGTCGGGGTGGCCCCGACCCTGCACTCCCGTCCGCAGCCAGATGTGACTCTCAGCCAGGCTGTAGAATAAAAGTTTATTTGCTTCTCAGAGATACAGTGCAGCACAGGCTCCATGTTGACATAGGAGTCAGGGGAAAAGGGGTTCACAGACCCCTGAACCCCCCTGTCCTGGACTTAGTCTGCTTCCTTCAAGACTAAAGCAACCCCCAGCAACCAGTCCCTGAGCCCCCAGGCAGCTCCGCCTCCTGCAGTGTCTTGCTCCCAGACCAAAGGTGAATCTTTTGTCACCTGGTCCCCAGGAGGTGAGACACTGACATACTTCCACAGTGAGTCATGCCTGGCCTCTCCCCTCTCATGCAGAGAGAGCTGCAAAGGCTGCAACGGGCATCTCGGTGAAAAGTAACAGCAGGTTGAAACATAGGGTGAAGTTTAGGTGAAAGTCCATTGAAATCGAAAAGGTCGGCAAAAAACATTGACGGTCAACCTTCATGCAAGAAATGGGTAAGATTGCATGGTCACTGACCATGCTGTCTCTGATATCTGGGTAAGGAGACTACTGAACTCTTCAGGATCCTCATTCCAGAACTTTCCACCAGCACTACAGAAGCGTGTTCCATTCAGATGCACAAAGTCTGAATCACAGGAGTTCCAGAAAAGAAGAGCTCACAAAAGCTCCCGAGTCTCTATATTTTTGTTAGTCTCTAAGGGCCACAACCGGCCCTTTTCTATCAAAGTCTATTAAATGGTTGGCATCCTCCTAAAGCCCAGCAGTAAACAAAAGCAGTCCATATCCATTAAACTGCAATATAGATCAATTAAATGTGGTTTTGCGGCTTCATTCCATTTACTGTCAGGTTTTGGACTGGATTCGGATCTCACTTACGCTGGATTTACACCAGTGTCGCAGCAATGGCTTCAATAACGTCGGTATTCTTGATTTACATCAGCATGAGATGAGAACTGATACCAAATGGAGAAAGCCAGACCCTCTCATTCGAAGAGGCCTGATACAGTTTAAAGGAATGATGCTGTGCTTCCTGGCCTCTGTGTGCGTGTGTGTGTGTGTGTGAGACCAAATTTCGGAAAAACCTTTTATTTTGGCACATCCCTTCTTCCTCGTACAACAAGGTTTACAGGGATGGCGAAAGAATGCATCCACTGTTCCGAATTTTTTTTGGAATAGCAGACATGCTCCTTGGACATGGCATAGCTTTTCTGGGATCTCTCCAGTATCCCAGAAAAGCTCTGCATTCTAGACATAGCCAAACTGATTCAAGCTATATAAAATGGCCAAATGACCTATAGACTCAAAGAAGGGTCATGTTATTAACACAGTGTTTCCTTTATCTTTTTTTAATGTGATAGATTTCATAACCCTTTAGTACCGGTGAAAGTAAGAGGATAATAGCACTTGGTAGGTCTGAGTATAGTGACTGTAAGGCTGTGTCTAGACTATACCTCTCTGTTGACAGAGAGATGTCGATTAGGCATGTCAAAATTGCTAATGAAGCAGGGATTTAAATATCCCGTGCTTCATTAGCAAAAACAAGACCGCTGCTTTTTTTCGACACGGAGCATTTTCGAAAAAAACCCGGCAGTCTAGATGGGATCTGTTGAAAAATAAAGCCTTTTTCGACAGATCCTGTATTCCTCAAAATTTACAGGATCTGTCAAAAAAGGGTTAATTTTTCAACAGATCCTCATCTAGACTGCTGCTTTTTTTCTTTCGAAAAAGCTCCGTTTCGAGAAAAAGCGGTGGCCATATTTATGCTAATGAAACATGGGATATTTAAATCCCTGCTGCATTAGCAATTTCGATGTGCCTAATCTACATCTCTCTATCAACAGAGAGATGTAGTCTAGATGTACCCTAAGTGTTTTGCAAAATCATGTGCCTTGCCCCTCAAAACCCCCGTTCTTCCACTACTGGAAAACCACTTGCTCTACAGAACCATAGAACTGTAGCATGGGGTAGCAGCCAGGGTCAGGGCCTTGCGCCTTCACCATGGCAGTGGGAGCCCTGGGGGGCTGAGTGTCCCACCAGACTACTCCACTTCACCACCCATCTTGCAACCAGGTTGCTCTGTGTCACCGTGGTGGCAGGAAGCGGCGTGCGCCAGCCCCAGTCCACGCTGCTCTGCTCCACGAAGCCATGTCGCTCGCGGGAGGGGAGTAGGAGAGGCCAAGGCCAGGGCTGGCAGAGGGGCCGGGGTGCTCTGCTTCCCCCCACCATCATAAAGTGAAGCGACCCATCTGGGAGATGGTGGAGTGGAGCAGGGTGCTGCATCACTCCGCTTCCCGCAGTTCCCACCACTGCAGAGAGTGCGGATGGGTCCAACCCCAGCTGCCACCCCGCGCCAGGCCCCCCAGGTAATCTCTCGGGCTGAGGCCACCCTGGGTTCCATGGCTAACATCAACATGGGGGAACGTCTCATCCATACGACCATTGAGGCGGCTCTGCAGGGCCCAAGGGGGCTGCCCTGAACCATCCAGGCCCAACAACAGGGGTGAGGGGCACAAAGGAAGCAGTTGCCTGAGGGCCTGTTGATTCTGAAGGGGCCAGGCTCTGGCTGCCACTGCTACCGTAGCAACAGTGGGAGCTGGAGCCCAGGCCCCTTACAATCACCGTCGGAGCACTGTCCGGCGTGCTCCAGAATCCCACACTGGATGCTCCAGGCACATCTGAGAGCTAACGGTTGGGGGGAAGGTGTCACCATGAGGCCTGAACAGCACGGAGCACTGCTGCTTCATCCTCCCGAGGCCGCACGCCTTCTGGGAGCTGGTCCCCCACCCACACTGGCCAGGGGCCTGGCGATTCTGTTGCCCCTCTGGGACCATCCGATGGATGGGAAGGCTCTGCCTGTGGTCCCCTTCTGGTCTTGGAATCTATGAATCTAAGAGCTAGGCTGGAGCAAATCTCAGAGGTTTACGAAGATCAGTCAACCACTATTTGGGGATATTAATCCAGCTTTTCTGGGGTCATCCCATGAAATAGCCTGTACAAATTAAACAGCCTGTTTGGCTTTCTTCCAGTCCTTTGGAAGTTTACATTCTCCTTGAAACTGGAGAACCAGAGAGTTCAAATACACATCCAAACCCGCTAGGACTTGGTGGAAGCGCAATTTATTTCCAAGTCATTATGAAAAACTCACAGGCCGATATATGATTGGGTGTGAAACTAAAGGCCCAGTTATTTTAATCCTCTCTCCCCTCAAGAAGTGCATGGAACCTCTTGAAATACACAGCATGCCTTGTTGTGGCTATATATACAGCCATTTTAAAAGCAATGGAATAAATGAGTCAGCAGCATTGGAGTTCCATAATGAGATTACGCCTTCAAGCAAAAGACTGAGCTGCTGCAGTCAGTAGTTAGATTTTAAAATATCACCCCCAGCGCTGATGAGTTTTTGTTATTAAGGGAGACTTTTTCAAAAGCGAAGAAACTTTGGGGGCTTAATGAACATGGCCAATAACCAATGGAGACAGGTGCATTACAGGCTATAAATCCCAGGGGAGGGAGTTTGGATAGCATCGTAATAGGTGAGGAAAAACAATTATATAACTCAGCAGACCACTTATCTCTCCAGCAGTAATGAACAAGTCAATAAAGAACTGTGTAGCTTGGGATATACCAAGACTAAGGGAGTTAAACTCTATTGAAATTCAGTGAGAGATGGCCCCTAGAACCCTTTGAACTCCCTGCAAATGATATTTTACTGGGAACTTTTACATATAATATTCAGTTTTAGTACCTAAAACTATGCATTTTGACAGGCCTTTTTATCAAGTGCTAAATTACATAAATCACTTATAAACTACAGGTTGAACCTTTCTAGTCTGGCACTCTTAGGAGCTGACCAGTTCTGAAACAGATCATTTTCCAGACCAAAGGTGGTCAATATTGCCTAGCAGCATTACCAACACTGCCACTGCTTCCTGATCTGTTAGAGGACACGAAGGCTGTGTCTAGACCACACCTCTCTGTCGACAGAGAGAGATGTAGATTAAGCACGTCGAAATTGCAAACAAAGCAGGGATTTAAAATATCCCATGCTTCATTAGCATAAACATGGCCACCGCTTTTTTTCGAAACGGAGCTTTTTCGAAAAAAAGTGGCAGTCTAGACGGGGATCTTTTGAAAACTAAACCCTTTTTCGAAAGATCCTGTAAACCTAATTTTTTGAGGGATAAGGGATCTTTCAAAAAAGGGTTTATTTTTCGAAAGATCCCCGTCTAGACTGCCGCTTTTTTTCGAAAAAGCTCCATTTTGAAAAAAAGCGGCAGCCATGTTTATGCTAATGAAGCGTGGGATATTTAAATCCCTGCTTCATTAGCAATTTCGCGACATGCCTAATCTACATCTCCATGTCGACAGAGAGGTGTAGTCTAGACATAGCCTTAGTGGTAAATTAGAGCTCAATAACAGTACAGAACACTGAGAGCCAGGACTGGTGGCAGTAAACAAACGTTATGGGATTGTGGGAAACTTGGCCACACCCATGAAAAGTGGACGTCTGGCTAACTAACATCATACTGGACCATGGATGTTTCTGGACCAGAGAGTTCTGGACTAGAGAGGTTCAATCTGTACTTGTGGGGAGCTGTGACTCCCCTGCCTAAAAATTACAAATTTACCTGTAAGCAACCACCAGACAGACCCCTCTCTTTAGGATTTTTTGGGGTTCTAAATTCTGCAGAAACAATTCTAAAAATAGAATCTCAGTAGGAGGCAGGGATAGTATTGTGTTTCAGGCACTGGACTGAGAATCAAATTCAGTCACTGGCTTTCTTACAGACTTTCTGTAGAAACATACTTTGTCTTCTGGTGTTGTAGGTCCCCCATCTGAAAAATGGAGATAATAGCACTTCTTCTTCTAACCCATAGCCTGTCTTGTGTGCTTAAAGTGTAAACGTTTGTGGGGTGGGGATTGTCTTACTTTGTGTTAGCACAGCACCTAGGACAATGGGAACCCAATCTCGGTTAGGCCTCTAAATCCTACCGGAATACAAATACAAATGAAGATAAAGTTAAGCTGCTTCTAAAAATCTGTGAGCTTGTCTACGGAGAAGAGCATCCTCTGTGGGTTGATCTTCTAATGTTCTATTTAGCGAGTCTAGCGTAGACCCCCAAATGGAACGCTGAGGGCAGCCCCCACCAGTGTCCTGTGCTCCTCATTCTGTGAGGAATAAAGGAAGCCGACGAGAACGTGTGCTCCCGTCAGCCTCTCGCAATGAAGACGCTGTGGCGGCTTGGCTTAAAGTAAGCCAAATTCAGCTACGCATACCGAACGGAGTGCCTTAAGCCGACCTTCCTGGTCTAGTGTAGACAAGGCCTGTTTTATCTGACAAAATACACAGCTCCCCCAAGCAAACAGCAGAGCACCAAAAACTGACTTGGTGGATACAAGGCAATTATCGACAGCGGAGCCTTGGATGTTTTTCTTACGCATGTAAGAAAAAGGGAGGAGTCCTGTGACACCTTGAAGACTACCAGATTTATTTGCACATAAGTTTTCATGGGCAAAGACACACTTGATCAGATGCATCTGATGAGGTGGCTCTTTGCCCCCGAAAGCTCATGCCCAAATAAAAATCTGTTAGTCTTCAAGGTGTCACGGAACTCCTCATTGTTTTTGCAGATACAGACCAACACAGCTCTCCTTCTGATGCTTCGTCAGATCAGTGACTTGCAATGGGTGAATAGGCATTACGGTAAGCTCAATGCAATTAGTCACATCCATACAGCTAAACACACGACTAAGTAATCGCAGGATCAAGGCTTTGAACTATTTACCTTTGCCCCATCCACAGTCGGCTATAGGATATACAAGACAGTCTATTTGTAAATGACAAATGAATTATATATTCCAGGAGGTGCTTCCTATTTTCCAGCTGCATTTTTACCATCTGGAGGAGCATTTAGTCACCTACCCAAATGGATTTGAGTGAAAGAAAAGGAGATTAATTTACCTCTTTGTTTGGAATCAGCTTCTCTTCATAATTGATTAGAGTGTGTTCTCTTTATTTATCTTTGTTATAAATACCTCAGTAATTAATAGTAGGGGATTATCCTGTAGGCTGGATTCAGATGAACTCAGAAGAAAACGTATCTTTATTTAAATAGAAATGTATGTTTATTTAATGAACTGCTCTCGCATGCCAAGGCTCTGCTGTCAATAATTGCCTTGAAAAGTTGATGAGCGGCTCAGAGTTCCTGTTGTCACAGTGGGTTTTGATCATATTTCCAAAATCGGCCTGAGATGGGATATAAGTAAGGCATTGGCTCGGTGAGGGCCCTCCACACAGGGGTGCATGTCAGCCATCGTCTTCTAATGGAGAGGTTCCCCACATTTTGTTGCTGTTCCCTGCCCTTTAGAGATTCATGTCCTATGAGAACCCCATCCTTCTTCCCTTTCTTTTCCTCCTCAGCTAGCCCTGTCCTTAAACTCCTGGCGCGGCTCCTCCATCATCCCACCCTGGTCTTCTTCTCCCAGTCTGCTGCACCCTCCCGCAGTCCCCGCCAGCCTCCCTCACCCCGTGGCTGATCTTCAATGTTTACCAGACTCTGCCTGCTAGCTGACTGACTTGGCTGATTCCACACTCCAACTGCTGCCTGGTCCCTGCTCCTTGGAAAGTAGCAAAGATGGGGAAATGTTGTACTTCAGGTCAGGGCTTTCCACACACCCATAATCTTGTGCTTGCTGCCCTCAGTTTGAAAGCCTGTGTTCTAAGCGCTGTTGATCACCTAGTGGGGTTCTCTAGCAGAACATGCATGTGGTCATCCCCATACACCTCCCTACTCAGCTGGTCCTCTAGGGTGCATCTACACAGCACCCTTAGCTCGAAATGAGCTACGCAATTTGTGCTATGCAATATGTGTAGCTTATTTTGTAATCTGAAATAACTCGCTAGTCTGAAATTCCCAAATTCCGCTTAACCCTCATGGAACAAGGATGACTGGGATGTTGGAATAAGCCAACCGTTATTTCATTTCAAAATAACAGGTTGATTCAATAGACGCGGAATAGCTATTTCGGGATACTTCCGGTATCCCGAAATAGCGCCACAATGTAGACATATCCCTAGAGGTTTGAGTTACTCCAGAAATAGAGGGATCCAGAAGGCAGCTTGTGAGTATGAGTCACCTTGTTTCTCAGAGGGTGCGTCTACACTGTGCTGTTACTTGAAATAAGATATGCAATTTGAACTACGCCGATTCTGTATCTTATTTCAATGCTCTTTCAAAATAGCTTAGTTCACCATTTGGTGCTGTCTGCACCATGCCAAATTTCAAAATAAAGCGCTATTCCAAAACTTCCCTTACTCCTCGTAGAATGAGGTTTACAGGGACATTGGAATAGCAAGCCCGAAATAACGGGCTTGATGTGAAGACACAGGATAGCTATTTCAGGATATTCCGGTATCTCGAAATAGCATAGCAGTGTAGACATACCCAAACTGGCTAAGCCTCCAAAACTCCGATCTCCCCTCTGTTATGGCTCCTACACCCAAAGTTCTTTTAGTGGCTGGAATAGCTTCTTGGGGTTATTGGCAGCTGATGCAGTTCTAGCTGGAACCTTTGGCTTGCTGGAACCTGTGCCAAAAGCAGACAAGGCTGAATCCAGTATAGAGGGCATCTCTGAACCTTCTCCTTAGCTCAGGGGTGGTCCCATAATCTTTAACTAAACATAAAACAAAATGTTCCCGGAAGTCTTTGGGGATGCTGTGAAGTAGCCATTTAACACAGTGGTGTTGGCGTTGGGGGAAGGGCTGATTGCCTACCAGACATGACCCTTCGCATGAGTTTTCATGAATATGTTAATGAAGATTTTAATAAAGCATTAACCTTTCCGCCTTCCTTGCGGCCCCCACCAAGAAATTCCGTCTCCTCATTTGGTCAATAATAAGGACTGCCCTGGGGCTACGGAGCGCTTCCAGCCAATATCAGCATGGGCTATAGCATCAGAAATAAGTTATGCTGCAGAACATTACGCTTGCTGAAGGTGGAAACGAAATAAAATAAATAGCCCGGCCACACAACAAAGGGATATGATAGACAGGGCGTCAAGTAAGCAGATGACAACTCCTCGAGACGGGCAATTCTATTTGTTTAAATGGGCATTTGTTTATGGTAGGGGAGATTGTGTTTCCCCTTAGCAAACGTGACTGGACAAAAATTCAGCTGGCAATAGTAGAAGCCTCCGAACATCCAGGAAGGAAACGTGACTGGCGGATGCTGCACATGAAATGAAGGTGTTACAAAGCTTTTACTGGCTGTCTCATTCATCTGAAAGTGGGTTTTTTTCCTCTTCCCTCCTAACCTCTATTTATTGAACGAGGCAGTCATTTTTTTTATGCTCTGCTTCACAAAAAAGCATTCCAGCTATCAAACGGAGACGCACGTTAAGCCAACGAAGGCCTTTTTTCACTCTCTGAGGAAATATCCCTGGATAAAATTGACTCCTCCAATCTTAAAAGCTTTTTATTTCTCACAGGCAGCTTCCGCAGTGCTTCCTGAAATGCAGTTGAAATAGGCAGACAATGTACATTTTATTTGTCAGTATTATTATTGCAAGCGTTGAAATTCCTGCTGCATAAAATATCATCTGTGAGGACCTAGTCAAGCCCTCAGCAGTGGGAGGTGACATGACAGTGATGAATTCAGTAACAACATTGACCTGATGGGTGTAGTAAACTCTCATCATGCCATTTCTTCCGTTATGATTTATGAGACGGGGTGGGGGGGAACAGGTTGGACTCCTGCGTGTGTTATTCTAAATCAAGGGCGCTGGGGTCTGCGAACAGCTGTAATGCGAGCCATTTGTATATGGAGACAGTGGTGAAATAGAAAATCATGAAGCACTTTGTACAGCCTTTAAAAATTGTCATCATGAATATTTACCAGCCCAAGCCGAAAAACTACTCACTCACCAGCTCTTTCCCATTGATGTTAGTGCTAATGAAAAATCTAATGGTATTTTACTTGCCTGTCAACAGAAATTATTTACCCAGGTGGAGCAGAAATTTGCAAGGTTGCATTTCTCGGGTAACTGGTTGTGAGGGCCTTGATGGATTGTAGCTTCATGACAGATGAACTTCAAAGGATTTATCGATTCAGCTAACAACCCAGAAATTGGAAGAGGGCCTGCAACCATTGGATGAGAAATCTCATGAGGAGAACCAAGAAATATAGGTGGCTTGTCAGGTCTCGAGAGAGAGCTATGTAACATGAAGTGAGTTAGGATTATTAATGGGTGGCCAGATTTTATGGCCAGAGCCACAGGGTGGCCGGGTCTGGGGGTTGGAGCAGAGTTGGAGTCAAGAATCAAGGCCCAAGACTCCCAGGGGTGTAGTCAAAAGCAGAGCCAAGGGATCAGAAGCCAAATATCAGAGCCAGTGGGCTAGGTGGCAATGCGGTCAGGAAGCGCAGCCGGGGATGGGAGGTGAGGGTGTCAGGGATGAGGACGGGCAGGAACTGAAACAAGCCCAAGAGCAGGCTCGGCAGGAATCATGGAATCATAGAACACTAGAACTGGAAGGGACCTCGAAAGGTCATCAAGTCCAGTCCCCTGCCCTCATGGCTGGACCCAGTACTGTCTAGACCATCCCTGATAGAGGTCTATCTAACCTGCTCTTAGACCTGGAGTAGGAGCAGACCTGGGCAGAAGGAGAGGAAGGCACAAGATGCAGTCCCCACACCAAGGTCAGCTGTGCCCAGTGTGTTGCTAAGAGACTGCCCCTACTGCAGCCAGCTCCCTGACCGTGAGAAGGCTTGAGAAGAAAACCACTGAAAGAAGCCCAAGAACACCACCACCTGAGACCCCAAGCTGGGTTGCATTCCAATTAGTTCTGCACTGATGGGCAGCCATTTTAGTTACCCACTGTTCACAGCAGCTTCTCACCCCCAGGAGTAAAACCTAGAGGAGACCTACCAGACCGAGGGTGCTAAGCAAATTGTTAATTAGTTACCCTGCTCCACGACATCTGTCATCTCCAAAGGGTTTAGGAAGGTGAATTTGAGACAGTATCCATCAAACCCAGTAGAAATGGTTCTTTGAAACGCCCAGGATACTTAGCCATCCTTTGTCAGTTATAATGGGGATAATGACATGGATCTCCTTTGTAAAACATGTGGAGATCTACTGATGAAAAACCCTATATAGGACCTGATATAATTAGTAGAAAATACAGCCATGTCCAAGGGGCAAGAAAGTCTTTTGTTTGAGCTAAATGGCTTCCGGGCACCACATGGGCAAAGCATGTGGGTTCAAAAAAAGCAGTATGCCTCTGTTGGCATCTCCACCAGAGCTGTCCCACGTGGATCTCTTGGGGAACCTTCACCTTGTCGAATCCATGAGGCAATTCGACGTCTAGGCCTTCTGGTTTCGAAAGCCTGTATTTGAAAAATGAGGAGAGCGGTATAAGCTCTCTCTTGGAAAGGAAATGAGCAGATGAAGAAGTGAAGTCATGAATAGCTTCCGGACATTAACAAATAGAGTGAACGGTGATCATTTTAGTCCCAGAACTACTTCATGCATCACCCATCCCGCTGCATAACATGTAATGACATTACAGATTTTGCTGAGTTCAGCACCTGGGTCCGGTGAATGTCAGCAGTTCACTTTTGGGAGACTCTCATGAAGGCCTTACACATGGATGGGGGCAGATTTACAAGTGACCTAACAAGGATTTAGGTCATGGGAGAAAGTCTTCCCCTCTGTCCCACCTACTTCATCTCCTTGGCTACATCTATACTATGAGTTTTCTCGGCAAAAAAATATGCTAATGAGAGACTCATTCGCATGAGTCCTGATCTCATTTGCATATTTTCTGCAGATCCATTTTTGTGTTAGGGGTTTTTGCACAAAAACAAGCAGTGTGGGTGTTTTCTTTTTGAGCAAAAACCCCTTTTTCTGCAAGATCCTTATGCCCAAAAAAGGAGGTATACCGACCTTGCAGAAAAAGGGGGTTTTATGCAAAAAGAAAACGTCCACACTGATTGTTTTTGCACAAAAACCCCAGCGCAAAAATGGATCCGCAGAAAATATGCGAATGAGATCATGACTCATGCAAATGAGTCCCTCATTAGCATATTTTTTGCAGAGAAAACACATAGTATAGATGTAGCCCTTATGTTAAAAAGGTTGGGCTATGAATGAGCAATGCTTTGCCAATAACAGAACTCAGAAAGGGAAAGGAATGTGTGTAGAACTGTAGTGTGAGCATACAGCACACTATTCTTATGAAAATAAACACAAAGGGGTCCATTATCAACTGGTGAAATGGGACATAGCTCCCACTGAAGGCAACGGAGCATCGTCAATTGAAAGCAGCAGAGGAGCTGACTGAGACGTCAGTCTTGTGTATAGTTGAGAAAACATTTTTGTCTGATTCTGACTATTTATCACAGACACATCACCTAGCAGTGAAGGACAGCAACTGTCAATTATTTAGTTTTTATAGAGGGTTGAAAAATTTCTATGAAAACCTTTAAAAACAAACAGAAAATGAAGTTTACTTTAACATGAAATGTCCCTGAAATGGACATCTTAGCCAAAAAAAAAAAAAAAAAAAAAAAAATCTGTGCTCACCAAAGCTTTTCAAGCTTTGGATGAACACCTGAAAACCAAAAAAATTTGTTGTTTTGTGAAAAATAAAAATCCATGCCTGTCTTTGCTATTTCATATTTTTTGTTATTACCGTATATACATGATCATAAGGCCATTCGTTCATAAGCCGACCTCCCCAAGTTAAAAAAAAATGTAAAAATCTCAATGACCCATTCATAAGCCGACTCTGTATTGGCGGTTTGCAAACTTCTGGTCCCAGCTCGTCAGTGTAAGCTACTGGCACATTGGGATGTTTGGTTTACCTGAAGCGTTTGCAGGTATGGAGCTTCTCAGCTCCCATTGGCTGCTGTTCACCATTCCAGCCAATGGGAGCTGTGGGAAGCAATGCGGGCCAAGGGACGTGATGGCCGCCACTTTCCGCCACTCCCATTGACCCAGAATGGTGAACAGCAGCCAATGGTTGCTGAGGGGCTTCATGCCTGCAGACACTCCAGGTACGTAAAATATCCCGGGGTGCCAGCCATTTGTCCTTCTGGGCTGGGAACTGAAGTTTGCCAACTCCCGACCCCCCAATAAAAAAATGGTAAAATGCAATGGCCCATTCCTAAGCTGACCCCTGCTTTTTACTGCATCATTTTTTACCAAAAAAATTAGGATTATGATTGAGTGTATACGGTATTTGCATTACTGTAGCACTCTATTGACTGGGGTCCCAGTTGTGCATGGCACTGCAGAGCTATACAGCAAAAGACCAACCCTGCCCTCAAGAATTTTCAGTCTTAGCTTGAATCAAGGCGTAGCAATTGTGTGACACAAGCCAACATCAGGAGAGAGGAGGGGTAAAGCTGAGACAGGATAGTCTAATGAAACGAGGCTTACAAGATCTGCTGACGAAGGGTTCTGGGGTCGGCAGATCCCCATCTAAACTGCCGCGCTGTGCTGACAATCAGCTGATCAGCACAGCGCGGCGGCCATTTTGATTTAAATGAAGCGGCGATTATTTAAATGGCAGCTTCATTTCCCTTTTTTGTGTAAACTAATCTACATGGCTCCGTCGACGGCACCATGTAGTTTAGACATACCCCAGGTGCCACATGCCCCTGGCGGGGGAGGACACTTTGCACGCTCCCCAGTCCCCACGCTCTGATTGGCATGGGGGTGGGGGAGCGGCAGGGCATCAGCAGGCCATATCAACCCACTTGGTAGGCTGGATCCAGCCCGCAGAGGCCCTTTTGCTCACCCCTGGTGTAGACTTACCCTTAAGCACAACAGTAATAGAAATAATAATCAACAATAGCGACACTAATAGGCGCTCTTTTCCCTGCATTAGGTATATTTTCAGTACCAATTAGAACTGAACAAATAATTCAACAACTAATAATTTATTCAGGAGTTGATGCTGTTTGGCGGAGAACAAATAGATGGCTTATTATGTGAAATGAACTCTGATAGGTCCAAGTCTGTCCTCGCGCGGACAGGTGGGGACTCTGGGGTGTGCCCCTTTGAGCTCTATGTTTCTATCCCTATCCTGAGCCTAGGGAGACACTGTCTGTCTGTTTCGGATGGTATTTACATTCCGGACATCTCTCAGGGGGTACCACAAAAATGGGATTCTTTCCTCCAGCAAAAGGCAGCAAACTGTAGACAAAAATGGCAGGGGAGTGCGGGGAGAGAAACCCAACTGGATGAATGCCTGCAATAAAACATCTACATCTTAATAAGGCTCTGGGTAAACCTGGATTACACACCAGCTGCAAACTCCTTTCTCTCTCCTCCAACCCTGCTTGCTCTCTGGAGAATGAAAACAAAACAAAACATGCTGAGGTTTAAAAATAGCGATACATGCCCCAATGGAAAGAAGAGCCCGCCAGGAGGATCGGCTGCAGCCAGATATTTTAATTGGGTACTGATGCTATGGGACTGATATTTCAGGTGGATTGGTTTGTCCTTAATTGTTCCTTGCCCCCCCAAAACTAAAGTAAGATGTATCCAGAGGCCGTGGTGAGATCTGCAGTCTGCCGAGAAGATGCCTCCTAACATGTGACTGGTTTCTTTATTGTCTTGTTTTATTCATAGTCTTCCTCCCCAGCCGGGCACAGGGAGGCTCTCCACGTGAGCAAAGCAGGAGGGAGCCACACAGCTGCTGAGCTCTTGAGTGACCCCTGGTGGCCGAGCAGCTTGTTTCTAATAGAACTCCAAGGGCCTTGTTCAGCCCCTTTCTTATCGTTCGAGCTAGTCTGGACATGAGCTGAAATTTTGATTAAATTCGTGGCAACACTTCAAATCTCAGGGAGAAAAAAAGGGGGGTAAACTGCAATTCTCCTCCTCTCCTGCCCTTCAAGCCCCTCAGAAGGGCCCTGGCCTGTGCAATGGGACCACCCTCAACCCCCATTTGAGTTCTAACAAGCCTGGGGCAGTTCAAGGAACTGAGCAGAGGTAAGCCGGTAACACCCAGTATGGCGTGCTGGCAAGAAAGTGGTTGGAAGGTCAGGCATCCCAGACCAGCTACTTGTAGCCTGCACAGTGTCTTGGAAAGAGACTGTACTGCCCCCCAGCAACCTCCCTGGAGCTGCCTCTGAGGAGAATGAAGCTGGGGGGCAGGGAGGGGTACAGCAGCTGGAGGAGCTGCCCGCATTTTCCACCTTTCCCCACACCCTGCTGACCCTCCCAGCAGGGAAAGGAGCTGAATCCCAGCCACATCCCTCCAGGCCAGTCCTCCAACAGGGCTGGTGCTGTATGGGGAGGAGATGAAGCTCTGTGGCAGGGCAGGGAGCGGGGATGGGGCTTCTGCTCCTTTCTCCGCTGGCCGGGGCAGAGCCGGGAAAGCATCAGAACTGCCGGTTCCTCCTCCAGCTGTTGTATTGGCCCCAGCATCCCCTTCTCCAGGTCATTGGATGGGGAGAAAAGGGGGAGAACGTGGAGGTCTTGGGTTGGGGGTAGGGCAGAGTCACATGGTGAAGTCACGTGTCCCCTTCCTTAGTTCTCCCCCTCCCCCGCCTGTGGGAAGAAATTAATTTTACTTTCACCCCTTGGACTAAGCAGCCTCTTATAAGGTCCAATTTGCTAAGATAATCCTGCAGCTCCGATCCCTCCCAGACCCTGCCTCTCGCTGAAACAAAGCAAGTCTGGGCTGGGCGGGGCGGCCCTCTTGCATCCCATCTACATGGAGGCTTGAAATACAGGGAGCAGGTCTGAGTCTAGCAGGTGCAAATTAAAGGCTCAGTGGTGTGCAACTGAAAACAAAGCCACCATTTGCCCCATCGTCCCAGAGCGCCAAAAATACTGGCAGAAAGTGGAAACGAACGGGATGCCCTGGAAAAACCCACCCACACTCTGTGGGGAGTAGGTGAGTGAGTCTGTCCGCATGGCCCTTCCTGACTCACAATGGGATCCAGGCCTGGTGGGACATACAGCAAAGGAGAGATGCAGAAGGACAGGCAAGCCGCGTGTCCGTTACTCCGAGTCGCACCTTTTTGTCTGCTTCTTTCACTCATTGCCAGTCAGCACGTAACCCAAACGGGAGCCTCTTTTTTTTTGCCATGTGCAGGGTCACCCGTCACAGGTGCGAAGGAATCAGTCCCATATTGTACGTTGGTGGTTGCTATGGGGGAAGAAATGATTCATTTTACCACCCATTCCAAGAACTGGAGAGAGAGAAAAGGGGGAAAAAGAAACCACCAGACTCGTTCTGCCTTAGCTACGTGGGAGCATTATTTACAGCCCAGAACTTTCACAACTATTTGAATGCAAAACAGGACGTGCTGTATTTATAGCATGTTGTCCTGATCTCAAGGAAAAGGCATTTGTGGAAAAGAAAAAGGGGGGAAAAAAACCCCTCTGCACGTTTTTACCAGCTGTGGAGATGGAAAGTGGGTTTCATTTCGAAGGTGCCAAATAAATTACGGAATGTAATCAAGGAGAGTAAATAATGTCCATTCACAGACCAATGCAACTCGATCCCCCCTTTTAAGGAATACTTTTAAGGAATACTTAATACTAACATTGTACCTTTCATCTGAGGGCCATCACACGCTTTATAAACATGAGCTTAAATAGGCCTCACAGCATCTGCTAGGTTAAGAGTCCATCTGTAATGGTTTTGCCTATGATTATACATTAAACACGAACTGCAGCTGGGAAAATGGATTTGGTGTGAAGCACTGAGCTGGGGCCTGCATGCCCCTCTCATAGATGATGAGGTGTCCAGTGCTTTGCATGTTCAAAGCTCTGCACAGACACGAATTCATGCTCACAATTACCCTGGGCAGCAGGTAAGTTATATTAGTCCAATTGTGAAGATCAGGATGAAGCAGGGAGATGAGGTGACATTCCCAAGGCCACACCACAAAGCAGTGTCAGAGCTGGGATTAGAACTCAGGCTTTTAGGGTACGTCTACACTGCACACTTATTTCAAAATAAGCTATTCTGGAATAGTTATTCTGAAATAGCATGTCTACACTGCAGGGAAGCCTCAAAATTAGTCCGAGGCAGGCTTCTCTAATGTAGGTGTGCTATCTTGATTTAGAGCCCCAGGAGGCACTGGGGAGGAATAATTTAGAATGGCCCTGGTGAGGGGCTATTTTGAAATACCGGCAGTGGTGTGTTTACACACGCCTTATTTCGAAATAGCTATTTCAGAACGGGTTATTCCTCGTAGAATGACATTTACAGATTTCGGAATAAGCCATCCGTTATCTCAAAATTATTTCAAATAAGAGAATGGCTGTGTAAATGCTCACATTGTTATTTCAGAATAACACTAGTTATCTCAGAATAACAGTGCAGTGTAAACACACCCTTAGAGTCACAACGGAGTGGTCACCTCGCTGTAGGTGGAATTCAGAGGCAAGCTATAGGCCCAGTCCTCCTAGGTATGCGAGTAACTTTACTCACAAGAGCAGTTCCATTCAAATCAACGAGGCTATTTGTGTGGGTAGAGTTGCTCATCTGGGTAAGTATTTGGAGGATTAGGCTGTCTGACTGAAAACCTTTCCAGCTTCACTGAAGTCTGGCTTGTTCCAGATGCTCCAGCTTAACATGCCGACTTATTGCAGATGCTCCAGCAGGGGTGGCCCGTGCGTATAGGCCGACTCGGCCGTCGCCTAGGGCGCCGCCTTCAATGGGGCGTCCAATGATGACGTCATACCATTGAGGGCCATGCAGGCAGGGGCGCCGATCACGCATTCCACCTGGGGCGCCAGCTGCCAGCAGCCCGCCTCGGGGCCACCCCTGTGCTCCAGCATGTGTCAGGCTGGCACATCCTAAAATGGTGACTGCATGAGACTCCTGGAATCGGCTTCATGGCAGAATGACACATTCTCGGCCTACTTAGGAGTGACGTGAATGGGAAGCTCTCTGGGCATTGGACCAGGTGAACCTGAGCGCGTAGTCACATTGCACCCGACGAAAAGAGAAAGAAAGGTTCATTTGGAAGGATTTGGACTCTGCCTACTGTGACAAAGTCCCTTGGTAGCTCCCTGGAGGCTCTGCGCTTCTTGGCGGTTACTTGAGCACCTCAGAGACTCACGGAGCCCCCTTTGTTGCCCTGGGATTTCCCTAGAGGCAAGGGTCCCCGCTTTCCAAGTCATTCTCATCACAGGCCAGTCCTTCGGGTTCAGCCTTGCCTTGCCTTGCCTTGCCTTGCCCTGCCCTGCCCTGCCCTGCCCTGCCCTGCTCTGCTCTGCTCTGCTCTGCAACTCTCCTCTGTGTGCCTTCCAAAAACTCCCCCCTTGCTACCTGGGAGGAATCCTTTTATAGGAACCCTGGAGGCCTTAATTATCAGCAGGTGCTTAATTAACCCCAGCTGCAAGCTGCTTCCTAATTAGGCCTCTATTTTCTACCCTGGCTGCTGGGCTGTGTTCAGGTGAGGCTAATTTGGAAACAAGAAAGCATTAACCCACCTCCCAATATGGCTGCCTTCTACCAGAGTTTTGCAGTTTGCAGGCCGTGGTCTGTCATACCACCTTAGAGTGCTCATTGGCAATTCCTGTGCTCGCTTTAATTCCCATTTCCTCCTTGCAGCTCAAAAGATTAAAGAAAAACAGAAAGGAAGAAAAAAAAGTGAAAAATAAAAGAACGGCGAGTCAAGGTAGCATTACTTTAATCCAGGGAAACAGCTACTTGTTGACTGGACAAGACATGACCCACCTTACTATTTGCTTGTTACATTAGTTTGTTTTCCAAGAACCCAGCAGAAGGTTGTTTCTGCTCTAACTTCCCTCCAGACCAGTAGCACAAGAAACACCATTACTGCCTCTCTGTGCAGTTGTGTGATTTTAATTGGCAAACACTAAGGGCAGGTCTACACAGCAGGGCAAAAGTCAAATTAAGAGACGTAACTTCAGCTACATCAATTGCGTAGCCGAAGTCGAAATAGCTTAATTCAGCTTTTGGCGCTGTCTCCACAGCAGGAAGTTGAAGGAAGTGTACTCTTCCTCTGACTTCCCTTGCTCCTTGTGAAATGAGGGTTACAGGAGTTGGAAAAAGAAGCCCTACAGCTCAACGTTTTGTCGAAATAAAGGCTTGCAGTGTAGACACACTCTTTGTTATTTCGGAATAACATTCGTTATTCTGAAATAATGCTGCTGTGTAGACATAGCCTAAGGGTACATCTACACAGCAGGGCTAAACTCAAAATAAGCTACGCTAATTGCGCAACTGAAGTCGAAGCAGCTTATTTCAAATTTGGGCACGTCTACACAGCACTTATTTCCAAATAGAGCACTCTTCCCCCCGACTTCCTTTAGTCCTCCACCAATGAGGTTTACAGAAGTTGGGGTAAGAAGCCCGCTATTTTGAATTCACTCTGAAGTAACGGGCTTGCTGTGTACACATGCAATACGTTATTTAAGAATAACGTCCGTTATTCTGAAATAATGCTGCTGTGTAGATGTACCCTAAATGGGCAGAAGACAGAAGGAATAAAAGCAGCAGCAAACATTGTCCCTAATGGAAGAATGATGCATGCAATTTCAGTGGCTGGAGATGGTTGGAAAGATGCCATAAATTGCCCAGGCCCTTTTTGTGTGCACAGGTTGTAACTGGCTGGTAGTTCAGAGGGTGCTTCATCATGACCATATCTCAGCCGGTAATGCAACATGGCCTTTTTTACTGGAAGACTCCTGTGAAGTAAGCTATTTCCTCACGTGCAGAGGTGAAGGGGCCGTAACGTATGAAATCAATGTAGCAGCACACAAACGCTGATAGAAAACCAATGAACTCGGAATAGAGAAGCCACAAGGGCCAGAGATGATGGAAATCATTTGGCGCCGCCGAACTGCATACTGCAAGACTTCTTTCTTCCTGGAAAACATTTAGAGGTGGGCAGGATTCAGAGCTGAGTTTTCTTCACCTCTTGGCCCTCTGAAAGGATTATGCTTCTAGGCTTTCTTGTGACTTCATCTTCTGGAGCCTCCATCATGGACAACAGCCAAGACGGAGAAAGGAACAAACCAGGATCCAAGAACTGCCACTGGTTTCACTTAATAGACACACGGCTGACAAAGAACCAACAAGGAAACATATACTTAGAGGCACTCTTCCGTGTTTCACTACAAACATGGGGCTTCTGTCAATAACACCTAGCAAATTAGTTCATTGCTCCCCCACGAGGAAATTAGCTGTGCACCTTTGAGGGAAGCACTGTACACTTATTATCCCTGCTTTACTGAGAGAGAAACTGAGGCACAGAGGTCAAAGGACTTTCCCACGGTCACCTGACACCAAAAAGGAAGCGGAGATGCAGCACAACCCTGCAGTTTGACCCTTCACCAGTAATGATCTGCAGTCATGTTTCAGTTTGCATTACAATTAGCAGGAGCTTGGGGCTTGATTCTGATTGGATTTTTCTTCCATGCCAGTGTAGATCGATTGACTTCAATGTGATTACACCCGATTTACACCAGTATACGTGAGACCAAAATGGTGCCCTTCATCTTTAGTGAATGCCTGGGACATTTGGCAAGGTGGGGAATTTTTATTTGGAAGAAACCCCTGTGGGGAGTTTCATCCTCCCGTTACAAAAGAAAAACCTTTTCTCCACTTAGTTCCATTAATTTTACACCAGTGGCACCCCACTGATCTCACGGCAGCTACATTAGGGCATAAAAATGGTGCAACAGAGCAAGGAGGGATGAGATCCCAATCCGTAGTAGAACAGGAGGTGTATATTAAAGAAAACAGCTACCTCCCCAGACTGAAACAAACTGACTTCCACACAGTTTGAATACTGGTTTTGTCTCCTTTGTCTGACAGGCACTCTCTGGAACGCAACACAGCACAGAGAATTCAGGGGCAGAATAATATACTGCAAGGTAAGGTCATAGTTGGAGATGATAATTGGGCCCTCTCTACTTTAGGGGATCTATTTTACATATGCATTAGCTACATATAAGAATATAGGCTCCAATTTTCATAACTGTGCTGGAAGAATTGTTCAAGGCAATTCCTGCAAGCATGCAATCATTGCTGTAGATATGTGTGCAAATAAATGATTAGATGCCTAACTGCACATTTGCAAGTGCTTCTCCTCACCCTCCACTTGCCACCCCAATAACTGCCTGTGCAAATGCGGAACACACACTTTTGTGCATTCATTGGAGCCTGTATATCCTTTGCCATCAGAAAAGTCTAATTAAATAGCTTCCAGGCAGCCATTGCATTAGGACGGTGGAGCTCAAATACATTGGTTTTTACCCTAAACAACATTTATATTCTCCAGTGATAATAGATTGATTAGCAGCTGCCTCCTACAAAAGGCACTTACAGCTGGTCTACAGAATGCAATAGCTGTTCCACTTCACTGGGCAGACAGAGGTTTGTAGAAGAAGCAACTGAAATTCAGAAAAAAGAACACACACTCACATAAAATTTAATTCTGCTCAATGCATCTTCCTGTAGCACAGATTAATTTTACACATTGTGCCTGTGCAGCATTGCCCTTCAGCAAGGTTAATCTTTGCCCGTTGCAAGTATGAACATTAAATCCAGTGTGCTGTACACACTTCCTGTGTAGTTTGATTCAATTTCTTTTGTTCACGACCCACATGATATATGCACATCCAACTCACGAGTGCTTCCTCTCAGAGCAGATAATTTATTAATAGAAGCTTCCCTGTTCCCTCCTCTCTCTCCCTGTCGTGTAGTTTAATTAATGTTTCAAGTCTGGCAGCTTTCTGATTTCCATCTTGACAAGGCCTCTGATCAGCCAGTTTGATGGAAAATCTGGAAATGAGGCCAGTTTTTCTGATTCCTGCACTTAAACATTCCAAGAAGTCAGGTGTTTTTAGATTTGGGGACAGGACAAGGAAAGGCTGGATTGTTGCTTAGGGCACTAGATTTGGACCTAGAAAATATGAATTCAAGTACCTCCTCTGGTGCAGATTTTCTGAGGGTACGTCTACACAGCAGTGTTATTTCAGAATAACTGACATTATTCCAAAATAACAGTGCGTGTTTTGAAAGCCTTTGTTTCAAAATAATGTCGAGCTGGAGGACTTCTTACTCCAACTCCTGGTAACCCTCATTTCAAAAGGAGTAAGGGAAGTCGAAGGAACACTGCTCTTCCTTCGACTTCCTGCTCTGTAGACCATGCCAAAAGCCAAATTAAGCTATTTCAACTTCAGCTATGCAATTGACATAGCTCAAATTGCGTAGCTTAATTTGACATTAGCCCTGCTGTGTAGATGTACTCTGTGTGACCATGGTCAAATTATTTTGCCTTCCCTATGCCTAGCTCCCCATGGAAATAATAGCACTAGTCTACCTCACTGAGAAATCAGTAGGTGCTCAGATATTATTGTGATTGGTGTGTGAGTGGGAGAGAAATACTTCAGAGATAGAAATTAATTTGGAGAAAACCAGACACAGCTGCTAGGTTTTGACCTACCCATCCACCCAATTGTTTTGGGATTGGTAGTCTAGACCCATTTCTAGTCACATCCAGCAGCAACTTGATTTTTCCCCCAACCGGAATCCTTGTCAATCCAACATCAGCAACATTTCAAAAAAGTTTTCTGAAATGTACAAGTGAATTAGGTTGCATTTTTTTTAAAAAGCACATTCACCTTTTTTGGTTAAAATTATTACAATTGAAATTATCCTTTCAAAAAATGGAGAAAGTTTTAGACAGGATGTCGGGGGAGGGGGGGTGGTGCATCCCCCTTCTAGGGTCCCGTGTCTCAGTCCCGGCACCTCTCTCAGGGCATCTACGGTACCAGAGTCCCAGTACAAAAGTCCAGGCCCCTCTCTCAGGGCATATACGGTACCAGAGACCTAGCTCCGGGAAAAAGCCTCTCCTTGTCGGGGTGATTTCCCCGGGTGCAGAAAGGGGTGGTAGGGGGACCCGGGCCCTCCCTCTCCACCGGGTCCCAGCCCAGGGCCCTGTAGGCAGGGACTCTTGCCGCTGCCTGCTCGGTGGGGACTCCAGCCGATACACACCGAGCTGTGGTAGCAATCCCTTGCCCTGGGCTGCTTCCTACCCCCTGGCGTCCCTATAATCCGTCTGCCTCGGCGGCGGTCCTTACCGGGGCCGGGGCTGGAGGCGCCAGGGGTCCGGTCCCTCAGGCGGGGTTGGCTGCTGTCGGCACTCCCGGCGGCAGACGCGGGCCCTCGCTCTGGCGTCAGCTGCTGCAGGAACACCGGGGATGTGGCCTGGGTCCTTCTAGCCTCCAGCTGCCTCCTCTCCTGCTGGGCTCCCTCCGCCTTTATATGCTGGCTCTGCTGGGAGCATGCCCAGCAGGGCTGGAGGGGCGGGGCACTCTCAGCCAGCTGGGCCTGGGCTACTCCCAGCCCTTTAGTGCAGGGCCTGTTCGCCCCATCACACAGGATCAGAACCTTTATGCTCCAGGATATAAAACAGCCTCTAACTAATGAGGGTCAGGAAGAAAATTTCCCTGGGGACAGGTTAGCCCAGAGCCACCTTCCCTAGGGTTTCTTGCAACCATCTTTGAAACATCTGGTACTGGTGGCCACTATAGGAGACAAGATAGGGGGTTAAACGGACCAGGGGTCTGATCCTGTTTGGCACTTCCTAAATTCCTATATCCTTATTTTTCACTTTGTCCACTTTTACCCAGTCTGCATTGAAACAGGCGCTGCACTAACAAAGACCCATCAGGTGGGCTGTACTTTTGGGACTGTACATACCAGAAACTGCACACACCATCTCTTTTTAAAAGATCCCCCCACTTAGTTTTTGCACAGGCCCAGGGAATGGGCAGTTCAGATAAAGTTGTGCACATACATTCACAGAAGCCAAAGCTCCCGGGGCAGACTTTTCAGTGGCTCGCCCATTGCTTAATCTTAAAGGGACTTTGAATGCATCAAGAGGAGGCTTGAGTTCATTGTTAAGGCATTGGACTGGGTCTCAGGAAAAACAGAGTTCAATTCCTGGCTCGGCTGTGGATGCCCTGCGTGACCTCACCAAATCTTCCCAGGCTTCAGCTCCCCACATGTACAGTAGCATTTACAGCCCTTCCTTGGTCTGTCTTGCAGTTGTAAGCGGTTTGGGGCAGGGACCGTTTCCTGCTTGCACCTGGCACAACAGCGCCCCCTTCCTGACTGAGGCCACTGGGTGCTACTGCAATAGAAATGACAAGTAGGGACAGTTTAGTCAAATGTAAATGGGGGTCACTCCCCTGAAGGCCATATGCCCCAGCTGAGATTTTGCCTCCAGGTTCCTAGACTGTGCAAACCTGACACGGGAGATTGGTTAAACAAGGAGAGACACTGTCCGTGGCTACGATTTCACAACACTCTGCTCGGCTAAGCAAACCCCAAGCTTTGTCTTGATGTATTTACAGGCACTCTCCGATTTACAAACATCCACACAGACAAACAAAAGCTTCCCTGCAGCCTCAGGGGAGCAGACTAGAGGCACAAGTGGAGGTGAACAGCACAGGTGCAGGCCAGAGGACTCCGGGTCGCACAGACAGCGGCTGGAGAGGAGCAGCACTTTGAAGGGGAAACTACTGCTTCTCTCCAGCCATCAGCTGCATAGCTGCCCCCTGCTCCTCCGGAGTCTTCCATCCTGCGTTCCTGCCACTCGCCACCTCTTGCTGAGGGCGCAGCTCACAGCGGGTGCGGGGCACTGTTGGGGAAATGGGACTGGCCAGAGCCGGCACAGAGCCCACAGCGGGGGTGCAGGAGGAGGTGTCAGCTGGAGGATGCTCAGAGATCCCCTTCAGAATCTCCACCTACCTCATCCTCCTCTAATTAAACCTGCCTTTCCTTAAACACCAGCATTCAAATAAAAAAACCCTATTACTACTATTTTTTCATTGCAAAAAGTATTTCAAATTTCAACTCACAGTAAGTTACATAGGCTTTCATGGGCTAGCCTGGGAACCTAACCACCGTTTATAGCATTGTCTCTATGGCTATGTCTAGACGACGTTCTATTTTCGAAAGAGGATATGCAAATTCTGTGGGAATTTGCATATCTTCTTCCGATCTCACTTTCGAAAGAGAATCTTTCGAAAGTGAAAGTAGTCTGGAAGCTTTTTTTCAGAAAAAAAACCCTTTTTCCAAAAAACTGCTCTTCCTTAAAAAATGTTTACACGGTTTTTTAAAAAAAGGTTTTTTTTCCCCGGAAAAAAATGTGTCCAGACTACTTTCACTTTCGAAAGATCCTCTTTTGAAAGTGAGATCGGAAGAAGATATGCAAATTCCCGCAGAATTTGCATATCCTCTTTCAGAAAAAAAAGTAGTTTAGACGTACCCTAAGGGAAAATACGACTGACAAACCAACTTTTGAAATACAAAAGTGGAAGTTCATAAGTTGGGGGCTTCCTGTGTATTTCAGGGGCTCCCCAAGGCCCACTTTTCCCACGTGTAGCATGCAGTCCACTCCAGTAACTTTATTCCTGTGCCACTCGTCTTTTATTTGACTGGCTCGAAGGCTTTCGCTCCCGTCCCAGTTTTCGGTCTGGGCTGCATGGAATGGAACCCTGTTATGATGGGGGAGCTGCCTCAGAGTCGCCTTTCCAATAGATCCGTGTGCTCACTTTGCAGTATGTGGGCAGGCACATGGATGGAGCAAGAACGGGATCTACAGAGGGTGATGTCAGACCTCTGTTCTCGTCAGAAACAGCCCGTAGCAGGTCTGCAGAACAGAAACAAAACTGCCCTTGTTTCATTGCTGGAGTGAATTTCATGCCGCATATATGCTATCATTCTGTCCCCCTTTGTGCTAGTCTGCTGTGGCATCTGCTTCCTGATGTCTTTTGGCTGCCACTGCATGCAGCCTATTCTTTTTGCAGTCAATTCCTCTTTGATAAGCTTATTTCACCCGCTTTCTTGGCCCTCCCTCCTCATCTCTTTTTTACGCAGCAAAGTCTCCTTGCCGGTGTTTCTCCCATTCAGCCCATTAACCAGAGGCTCATCAATTAAGGCCACAGAAAATGCACACACAGAGCACAACTGGAAAACCTCAGAAGTTGAGTCATTTGCAAATTTTTTTTTTTTTTACTGCAAACTTTGCAAGAACGGGTCAATGAAAATCAAACAAAAAATAAGCAAAGAGCCTCAGAAAAACCTGCTCTTTGGTGCATAAGCATCATATCATCTTGATGGAAAATAGGCCCATTCATATGCAATATATTTTCTAGACTAAGGCTTGGGATCTTTCAAAAAATTTCATTCCGGCAAATAATTTTTTGGCATCTAATTTCTTCTTGTGAAATAAAAAATGATTTTAGGGGAAGGGGGAAAGCTAAGGATAGGTCTACACTGCACTGGTAATTTGGAAAAAGAAACGCTATTTGTGGTATGCAAATTGCATATCTTTTTCCGCTTTACTGTCAAAAGAGGCTTTTCCAAAATTTGGCATGTCTACACGGCGCCAAATTTTGGAAAAAAATGCTTCTGACACATTCCTTATTCCTTTTAAAATGAGGTTTACAGAAATGGTAAAAGAGAGCATCTGCTTTTTCGAAAATTTTTCCAAAAAAGCGGACACGTTCCTTGGATGGGGCATTGCTTTTCCAGGACACCAGACAAGCAGTGCAGTCTAGACATAACCGAAATGTCAATGAGCGTCAACATCATTTAAAATGAAATTGAAGGAAAAGCCAGTGAAAATATTTGCAAACCGTAGTCTGGATCTTGCACAGTTCTATTGCCTCTCATCCAGTTTCCTCATCTTCAACACGGCTTACTCCTTGCGGTTTGGGGGTCTCCATCTCTCCTCATGTTTGAAGGCTCATGAACAGGATGGATGGAGCCAGGCATCTCAGGGACCTGGCCAATCTGATTGAGCTGAAGTGAAGCAGAAAGCCACAAAAGGAGGCCCAGCGGATGGACCACAAACACTGTCACGGTGCAACCCAACTACAAGGATCACACATAGCGGATCCAAGAAAGGTGCAAAAATCTAGTCCATGCATGATCCTTACATATAGAAAGGGATGCACTCTGTAGTCTCATGTCACTGAATCAGCAGATTTGCCAGGCAGGCCAGGTCTACACTAAAAGGGAATGCTGAATCAAGATACACAAATCCAGCTACATTAATTATGTAGCTGGAGTTGATGTACCTTATTTCATATTTCCCTGCTGTCCCCAAAGCAACAGGCTTACAGGAGCAAAGGCTCCTGTCAGCTTTCCTTACTCCTCACAGAAGCAGAAGTAATTCGCAGCCAGTGGAGGTGCCCTCTGAGTTTGATTTAGTGAGTCTTAACTAGACTCGATACATCAAACTCTGGACGATCGAGCGCAGCAGGATCAATCGTCCATTTAGTGAAGACATGGCCCTAGTCTCTCTGGACGATCGAGCGCAGCAGGATCAATCGTCCATTTAGTGAAGACATGGCCCTAGTCTCTGACCTTACAGACAGTCAGACTTGTGACTCAGTTACCAGGTGTGGCACATGGCAGCTGCCTGAGGGGTGGGAATTGTATCTAGAAATAAGGGCCTAAAGTTTGGGCAGATCTTAATTTATTACAGTCCAACCATATTCATGGGAAATGTTGGATCTTCTATATGTTCAGGAAATTCACTAAGACAGGATTTCCTCCCTGGTAGAACTGATGAGACTACTTCTTTTTTCCAAAACTGAAAGGTCAAAGAGAAAAGAAACAATTTCACAGACATCACCCTCCATTTTCCGACTAGCTCTTCTACCAGGGACCGGCTTAGGACCAAGGATACATCCTACTGGAGCTACACATACATTTTTAGTTTTGGGGAGGGAGGGCAGTGAGGGGTTATGAAAATTGCCATTTGAAACCTTTTTGTAAAAAAAATGTGCATTTTTGACAAAATTGTGCTTAGAAATAAATTAAACAAAGTATTTCAATGGAGTTACCTTTTAGAATGGAACATTTAGATTGTTTCATTTTGAAATGACTTTTTCAGACAAAAAGCTCATTGCTTCTATATAAAAAAGTTGGGGGGGGGGACGGCAAGGAGGGAGGAAAGCTTTAAAAGGTCAAAAGAGGACTAAAATGGTTTGATTTTATCAGAGCAAAATATTTCAATTGACCCCAAATCTTTTTTTTTCCCAAAAAATGTAATGTAGCAGGAAATTTAAATTTTTTTTTTTTTAGCTTGTTCCATTTGAGAGCAGAAAAACAATTGCAGGGTTAGTCTCCTTCGTGAAATGCAAATCCAGCGCCTGCCCCGCCTTCTATCACATCAGTGACTGATATGCATTGGGAACAACAATTCTCCTTAATGGTGGTGCCTTCTGGTCTGGGCAAGGGTTTCAGTGCTTAGATGCTGTTCCTCTAGCAAGCAGTTTGCAGTCCACCCATAGCTGTGTTACAGGCAGAAAACATATGAGCTAATCAATGGCCCCTCTAATTTTTTCCATGTGTGTGCAGAATAAATTTTGTTATGTGCACCAAGACATGTGTGGATGTGTACCACCAATAGAAACACATACTGCCTGTTCTGGGCACTTTGCTAAGCACCTGGGAGGCATTTGAATCTCTCTGGAGTGGTCACCCAAGCACACAAGAGCACTGAAACTCATCCACTTATTTGCCATGCTGGTTCTTCATTTGCCATTCCAAGATAACATGCCAAACCTTCTAGACCAGGGCCCTGGGCAGCAGCAACCTCCGCCTCTATATCCAGCGCAATGACTCATCCTAATTACATGGGACTGTCCAGTAACACAACCTCCTGGACAGCAGCATAGGGTCTTCGAATAAGGAGGAATTCCAATGAAGGGCCATCCTTTGTCACATTTGTTTTCCCTGTAACGCATGCACAGGTGCCTTTTCGTACAGCCATACAAAATCTACACATTCTCAGGGGAAGACAAATTAAGAATGTAAAGGGAGGTGGCTCTGTGGAGCCGTGAGGTGTTATGTGTAAATGCCTTCTGGTCTGGAAGCACCGAACAGTCACAACAGGGACTGCCTAGCCAGATATAAATTCCAATTTATAGCGACACAAACTATTACCCTGCAAACAGCAAGCATCTGTCTTCTGCCGGCTGACACATCCACCTAGCCAGACATTATTATCTTTGGAAAATTATAACGGGACTGAGTGTGAGGAATGTTTCACACCTCAGCCTAAAATATTTTAATCCAGCCAAATGGGTATAACAGAGGCAATTTCATTCACTGATTTTTTTCGCCTGCCATCTGTTGCACATCTCCTGCCAAGAATACTACCTTGTCATCTCCTGCCTGCTATTCACAGTGATCTAAATCCTCCCCCTGGACCCCAGTCCTCAGTAGCTCAGTTGGACTCTAGGGAACTAGAGAACAGGGGAGTTTTGCAAGGATGTTCTCCAGGTAAAGGAGACGTAACCGTTACGATAAGTTGTTGCTTGTAGTGGGTTTGTTTGCGGTGTACTTGATAAGAACATAAGAATGTCCATACTGGGTCAAGCCAAAGGTCCATCTAGCCCAGTATCCTGTCTGCTGACAGTGGCCAATGCCAGATGCCCCAGAGGGAAGGAACACAAACAGGGAATTACCATGTGATCCCTCTCCTGTCATCCATTTCCAGACAAACAGAGGCTAGGGATGCCATTCCTACCCATCCTGGCTAATAGCCACTGATGGACCTAACCTCCATGAATCTATCTAGCTCTTATTTGAGCCCTATTAAAGTCCTAGTCTTCACAACATCCTCTGGCAAGGAGTTCCACAGGTTGACTGTGTGCTGAGTGAAAAAAAAACTTCCTTTAGTTTGTTTTAAACCTAAATAATAAAACGGGTGAACTAGAGTGCCTCATATTGAATGAGGATGTGGACATAATAGGCATCATGGAAACTTGGTGGAATGAGGATAAATCAATTGGACACAGTAATATCAAAATATATTGGAAGGACAGAACAGGTCATGCTGGTAAGGGAGTGGCAGTATTCATGAAAGAAAGAAAGAAAGAAAGAAAGAAAGAAAGAAAGAAAGAAAGAAAGAAAGAAAGAAAGAAAGAAAGAAAGAAAGAAAGAAAGAAAGAAAGAAAGAAAGAAAGAAAGAAAGAAAGAATAGAAAAATGAAGTAAAAATCTTAACAGAATCAAACTATACCATAGACTCTCTAAGGATAGTAATTCCATGCTCTAATAATAATACATCATTAGGGATATATTACAAACCACCTGATCAGGATGGTGATACTGAGTGTGAAATGCTCAGAGAGATAAGAGAGGCTATTAAAATAAAAAAACTGAACAACAATGGGGATTTCAACTATCCCTACATCAACTGGATACATGTCACCTCAGGACGAGATGCAGAGATAATTTCTTGACACCTTAAATAACTCCTTCTTGGGGCTGCTAGTCTTAGAACCCACAAGAGGAGAGGCAATTCTTGATTTAGTCATAAATGGACCATAGGATCCCATCCAATAAATCAATATAGCTGGGTCACTTGGAACTATTGACCCTAATATGATTAGATTTAACATCCCTGTAGTGGGGAAAACACAACAGCAGCCCAACTCTGTAGGATTTAACTTCAGAAAGGGGAACTATACAAAAATGAGGAGGTTAGTTAAACAGAAATAAATAGGCACAATACCAAAAGTTAAATCCCTACAAGCTTCATGGAAACATTTTAAAGACAAGATAATAAAGGCTCAAGTTAAATGTATACCCCAAATTTAAAAAACAACAACCATAAAACTAAAGAAATTCCATCATGACTAAACAACCAAGCAGTAAGATATGTAATGGCATCATTTAAAAAGTGGAAGTTAAATTCTAGAGAGGAAAATAGAAAGGAGCATAAAATGAAGTGTAAAAATATCATTAGAAAGGCCAAAAAGGAATTTGTAGTACAGCCAGCCAAAAACTCAGAAAGTGATAGCATGAAGTTAAATACATCAGAAGCAGGAAGCCTGCTAAATAACCAGTAGGGTCATTGAATGATTGAGATGCTAAAGGAGCACTCAAGGATGATAAGGCCAATGGTGAATGAGGTGAGGGGGATAACACCATTTTTTGGATGTTCCAGTCATTCAGGGTGTGTCTAGACTACATGGCTCCATTGAGGGAGTCATGTAGATTTAGGGTTGTAGGCAAAGGGAAATGAAGCAGCAATTTAAATAATCGCCGCTTCATTTAAATTTAAATGGCTGCCGCGCTGTGCCGATCAGCTGTTTGGCAGCACAGCGCTGTAGTCTGGACGCTCCGCGGTCGACATCAAAGGCATTTGTCGACCTCCCCGGTATGCCTCGTAGGATGAGGTTTACTGGGGAGGTCGACAAATGCCTTTGATGTCGACCGCGCAGCGTCCAGACTACAGCGCTGTGCCACCAAACACCTGATCAGCACAGCGTGGCAGCCATTTAAATTTAAATGAAGCGGCAATTATTTAAATGGCCGCTTCATTTCCCTTTGCCCAGTAAACAAATCTACATGGCTCCGTCGACGGAGCCATGTAGTCTAGACATACCCTCAGTTAGCTAAAGCCCTTTCTCAGTGGTTGTTTACTCTTTATATCTAACTCTTTTGCTTGTAATGGTTAAAATCATAGACAGTGGATCCTAGAGAATCCCCAGGAATGCTAAGGAAGCAGGAAGTGAGCTGGCAGGAGGCCAGGAAAGCCAACGGAAACATAGTATGGGCTTTTGAATTGGAGGCAATAACCCTTCCTGGTCCTGTTGGGTGGCCAGAGGAGATCCTGGGAGTCTTATAATGAGTCAGGGAGCCAAGCATGGAGAATCCATTGACATCCATGACTAGGAAAAGACTAAGCCTTGAAACTACAGATATGTGAGTGGAACAGGGAATGTTTAGTCAGATGTGATCAGCAGGTTATTTTCTTTATTTTGGGGGGGGAGAGTTGGACTTCTCTGTGCTGCACACATGTAACCACCCCCTTACTTTGTAACTTTCCAAACTGAATCCCAGGGAAGTAATTTTCTGTATTTTTAATCCTCCCCCTCCCCCCGCCCCGTTGTTTTTAGACAGGAGATTCTGTGTGCAAAGACTGCACAGCCAAACAACAAAGAGAAACTGAAGTTCTCTTCTCAGCTGATTGCAGCAGCTGGGTTTTCAAGTTCTCTCCAGAGGGAAGGTTAAAAGAGCTCGAGGGTACCTCACAGGAAAGAATTCCCAAGTGCTCCTTCCTGGGTTCGCAAAGGGGTTTTTTGCATTTTGGTGGTAGCCGCAATGCTAGTCCAAGGCCAGGAAATCTGTGACCTTGGGGAGTTCTAACACAAGCCTTTAGTGGCAAAGTATTTTAAAGTCTCTTGTGGGTCCCCAACTTCTGCACTTGAAAAGTCAGTGGGGAACAGCCTTAACAAGGCCACTGCAGAGAAACTAAATGAATTATTTACATCAGTTTTCACGGCTGAGGAGGTGAGGATGATACCCAAACCTGAGCCGTTCTTTTTAGGAGATAAATCTAAGGAACTGTCCCAGGTTGAGGTGTCATTAGAGGAGGTTTTAGAATTAACTGATACACTAAATGATAATAAGTCATAACGATCAGATGGCATTCACCCAACAGCTCAGGAACTCAAATGTGAAATTTCAGAATTACTAACTGAACTTATTCTTTAAATCAGCTTCTGTACCAAATGACTGGAGGGTAGCTAACATGATACCAATTTTTGAAAAGGGCTTCAGAAGTGATCCTGGCAATTACAGGTGGGTATGTCTAATTTTGGTACTGGGCAAATTGGCTGAAACTATAGCAAAGAACAGAATTGTCAGACACATAGATGAACATAATTTGTTGGGAAAGAGTCAACATGGGTTTTATAAAGGGAAATTATTCCTCACCAACCTACTAGAATTCTTTGAAGGGGTCAGCAAGCACGTGGACAAGGGGAATCCAGTGGCTATAGTTCACTTAGATTTCCAGAAAGCATTTGACAACGTCCCTCACCAAAGGCTCTTAAACAATGTAAGATGTCATGGGCTAAGAGGGAAAGTCCTCTCATGGGTTGGTAACTGGTTAAAAGAAAGGAAACAAAGAGTAGGAAGAAATGGTCAGTTTTCAGAATGGAAAGAGGTAACTAGTGGTGTCCCCCAGTGGTCTATATTGGGACCAATCCTGCTCAACATATTCATAAATGATCTGCTGAAGGGAGTAATCAGTGAGGTGGCAAAATCTGCAGATGATAGAAAGTTGCTCGAAATAGCTAAGTCCACAGCACACTGCAAAGAGCTTCAAAAGGATATCACAAAACTGAATGACTGGGCAACAAAATGGCAGATGAAATTCAATGTTGATAAATGCAAAGTAATGCATATTGGAACACATAATCCCAAATATACAAATAAAATGATAGGGTCTAAATTAGGGATGTAATAGTATAGTCAATTAACCAATTAACCAATAAGCAAAAGCTTATAGGTTAATGCTATAGACTATAAGCATTTCCCTCTCCCCATCTCCTTGCCAGTAAATTTTTTAGCAGGCTGGCCAGCAGCCCGGCTCAGTCCTGGCTTGCGACAGGTATGGGACCTACCCCTGCTGCGGCTCTGCATTTAAAGTGTATTAGGAGCTGGGTGGGCAGGCAGCCTGGCTCATTCTGGGTCTGGGACCTACCCCCGTTTCAGCTCTGCATTTCAAGTGTATGAAGAGTCAGAAGGGCAGGCAGCCCGGCTCAGTTCCAGGTTGTGCCGGATTTGGGAACTCAGATCCCGCCCCCCCGAGACAGGGACTGCTGCCACCTTGCACTGCTGCCTCTTTCTCAGAAGCAGCAGCACAGGGCGACAGGCAGCCGGTCCACGAGGGGAGCTGGGTTTTAAACCGGCTCCCCTCACGGACTAGCTCCCAACTGGCACCCTGCGCTGCTGCCTCTGATACAGTGGCTATCGGCACCACCCCCAGGGACTATAGAATAGTCGACTAACCAATCCAATTTCATGAGGTTATTCGACTATTCAATTAACCGATATTTAACATCCCTAGTCTAAATTAGCTGTTACCACTCAAGAGAGAGATCTTGGAGTCACTGTGGTAGTTCTCTGAAAACATCTATTCAATGTGCAGCAGCAGTCAAAAAAAGCAAACAGAATGTTAGGTATCATTAAGTAAGGGATACATAATAAGATAAATAAGACAGAAAATATCTTATTGCCACTTTATAAATCCATGTTACATCTGCATTTTGAATACTGCGTGGAGCTGTGGTTGCCACATCTCAAAAAAGATATATTGGAATTGGAAAAGGTTCAGAAAAGGGCAACACAATGATTAGGAGTCTGGAATGTCTGCCATATAAGGAGAGATTAATAAGACTGGGACTTTTCAGCTTGGAAAAGAGATGACTAAGGGGAGGAGGGTATGATAGAGGTCTATAAAATTATTACTGATGTGGAGAAAGTAAAAAAGGAAAAGTTATTACTCCTTCCCAAAACACAAGAATTAAGGCTCCCCCCAATGAAATTAACAGGCAGCAAGTTTAAAACAAACAAGAGGAAGGATTTCTTCACACAGAGTGTACACAACCTGTGGAACTCCTTGCCAAAGGACATTATGAAGGCCACCATTTTAACAGGGTTCCAAAAAGGACTTAGATACATTCATGGCGGATAGGTTCATCAATGGCTATTAGCCAGGATGGGCAGGGATGGTATGTCTAAGCCTCTGTTTATCAGAGCTGGGAATGGGCGATAGGAGATGGATGACTTGATGATTTCCTGTTCTGTAATTGACTGGGGGCACCAGGCATTGGCCACTGTCAGAAAACAGGATACTGGGCTGGATGGAGCTTTGGCCTGATCCAATCTGGCTGTTCTTACGTTAACTGTGCAGGTTCTGACTAAGGGGAATCATCCCTCCCAGGAACCCAGACAGTTGAGACTCTCTGATTCCATTCACTGGAGGTCAGCGCTACCCCTACCCGCAAGTCAGCACAGCCAGACTCTTGGCCTGGCGAGGTGCCAGCAATCCTTCCCCATCATCCCCCCCCACTCCCAAAACTCACCCTGGTCCTGAGCTCCCCTGGGGCCCATTTCCCATGCGCTTCCCGCTCAGGAGTGGCTCCAGATTCAGGATCATCTGCAGCCACTGGGAGATGCATTTGAGGGGACCCTTTCCAGCAGCCTAGGTGCGTGGCACTGCCGTGTCCCGCTCCAGCTCTGCGGTGACAAGGGGACTTGCATGCGGCTGTGACTGCAGACTCCGATCTGCTTTTCCGGTGTGGTAGCTGGCGCAGGAGTTGCTCTACCCGCCCCGGAGCTGAGGAGAGGCATGTGGAAGGGCTGGCTCACTGGGTGAATGCTGAGGGAGATTAAAGATGACAAGCGATGCAGCGGGGATCCAACCAGCAGCTGGGGGCTGACACATGAAGCCGAACAGGGAGCAGACCTGATTAGAGACAGTGGAAGCAGGGCCGGCCCTACCATGAGGCAAACTGAGGCGGTAGCCTCAGGTACCAGACTGTGTGGGGGCACCACTAGGACCCAGAGTGTAGAAAATTGTGTCTGCTGCTGGTGCATATGGAGGTAACAGAGCAGTGCCATGAGAGGAGTAGAACAGGAAGGAGGCAGAATTGAGACCTTTTAAAGTTTTGGCCCAAGCGAGCGGGTATGGGGGGCGTCATTTGGGCTCCCCGCCTCAGGTGCCAAAATATCATAGGCCGGCCCTGAGTGGAAGGCAGTTCCAGCAAAGCAGAGTCCAAGCAGCCACCGAAAGCTTCAACAAAACCTGGTTTCTTTGCGGGGTGGAAGGCCTGAAATATCATGGGGAGGCCAGTCTGTGTGGTTTTTCCATGCTCAGGCCTAGGAAACCTCACAAAACCGCCTGTGTTTGTGTGATTCCTGGCCTCTTCACTCAGCTACACATGTGACAATCTGGAGTAGCTCCTGCGAAAGTCTATGGTGTCACGCCAGGGAGCCGACAGTCACGCCAGGCCCCCAGGCAGGTGTGTGTGGGAGGGCGGGGGTGGCTCATTGCTCCTGGAAGGGACATGGTCTTGGGTGGAAGGGGTGGGGCTGGAGAAGCCAGCCCTCAGTGCTGCCAGGAGTGTGCCAGGCTGCCCCCCAGGCCTTCATGGCCACCTAGAGCGCACCATGCAATGGCAGCTGGGAGCTGTACACCTTTTAGAGTCACCATGAGCCAGGGCAACTGCCTTTTCTGCCTTCCCTCCTTTTGATGGGCCTGGTGTCCCTCTGGATTCTCACCAATGACCCAAGAACTGACTAGGCCCCAGAGGTTAAGACAGTTCTGCTAAGCAATGTTCCTGCTAACGTTTTCCATCTACATGCAGATTTTTCCATCCATGTGCAGAATAATTTTTCCATGTGCACCGAGACAAGCGTGCATGTGCACCACCGGTAGAAACAAAAAAACCTGCTAATCAGCTGGGCGGCATTTTGATCTCTCCTGCATGGCCGCACAAGTGCTCAACTTTCAGGAAACACTACTGCTAAGTACAATGTAGCAAACACCAGACATTCAAAAGCCAGGAGCTAGGTGCCAAACTCCCATGGGACTGGCTAATAAACCACAGGATTTTAAAAGGTAAGTTGTTGGGATTTCTCTTTTTAGTTTGTTTTTTGGCCTTCTGTGTTTTGACCCTTCAAGTTACACCCTTCATTTTCAACCATTTCTCCATCACCATGAAAACTGGACACTTGTGTTTAAAATAAGAGCTGAGACTCTCACATATTCCCCTGACTCCAGAAGCTGAGACCTGGAGGAAAAACTCCAGCTATCATGTGACTCACAATAAAATCATAAGCGTTGGCAACACCGCGAGTATCCAAATGGCAGGGGGTGGGTTTGTCGTAATGAAACTAACCTGGAAGATAAATGCATCAGGGGATGGGGGTCTGTTCCGTTTCAGTTGTGTTGTGTTCCTGGCATATACAGAGAAGTTAGTGGATATTAAATACTCCTGCCGGAAGGTTGCAACCTTCCATCTTAGGAGCCAGAATGTTAACACACAGAAACCAAAGCCAAAGAACGTTTGAACATCCCTTACTTAAGCCACGAGGGACAACTCACTTCACTTTGCTGCAGGCTGGGTCTTTCCATGTGGACCACACAGAGCCCCCAAACTTTCAAGCAGGACTCCAAACCGCCCCACCTGCCAACTCTTCAAATGCGACACTGGAATTCTAACCGTCTTCCATACGCACAAAATGGACCCGCATCCTCTTACCCCTCCAAGACTAGAAATGCCTTCAAGCATCAGACATCCCTCGAGATCAGGTTTGGTGTAGCCCATGTTAAGGATGGTTCAACCCTATTTGCAAATCCCAGACTCACAGCTGGGCTCTTGTACTGAACACCCCATCACATTAGGGGGGTGTTTGAAACCAGTGTTTTGTTCCAGGCCTGACTGTATAAGGAATATTAGTCTAAAGCCCTGTGTGTTGGGCTGGGTGTCAGGAGGGCTGTTTAGCTGTGAGGGGAATCGGGGCATTTGCCTGCCTCGGAGAGGAGGTTGGAAGCTGGTGTGGAGATGGCTGGGATGGGTCAGAATTAGTGAGGAGCAGGGGTTGTGAGCTCCCCTGTTCCCTCACGGTGAGCCCAGAGGTCATGATAGGTGTCATGCACGGGGATCAGATAAAAACCCTTTTATCTGTGCCAAAGTTTCCCCCTATTTTTAGGGTTACGTCAGCAACAGGCCTGCCAACGGGGGGTGGTAAAGGGGCCGATAGCTCTGGGGCCCAGCGTTTCAAAAGGGCCTGAAGTCCTGGGACTTTTAAATCGCTGCAGGAGTGCCAGGCAGCATGCTCTGGGCAGCTCTGAGGACTATCTGAGGAGGTGTGGGGGGCGGGGCAGCGCAGCTCAAGGCAGGGCTGAGGGCAGGAGCGGGAGGGTGTGCCATAGTCCGGGCAGCACTGAGGGCCCGCTGCCCTGGCCCCATCCCTTCTGGGAACTCAGAGCCCCCCCACCTCACACTCCCCTTGACCAGGAACCCAGCCAGCTGCTGGCGGGCCTAATCAGCATGGATACAATAGCAGCTAAGAGGGCAGAAAAAGGTGTAGACCTTGGGGTGCTGTCCCACAGCAAAAATCTGTCTAAGCTTCTATGGTCCCTAAAGCCAAAATATCTGAGTGGGGACTTGAGGCAAGCCTCTGTCTTAGGACAGATTCCCAACCAGGGGCCCAGTGCAGCGACCTGCTTGTTTATGCTTAGGAAGGGCTCTGTAAAACATCACCCCCTTCCCCAACCCTTCCAACTTCGTTGGCTACCCTCCGCTTGGCAAACAAGCTTTGCATTGCACAGACCGAGGGAAAAGAAAAGTCACTGAGGCAAGGAGAAAGCAAAGGAGCCTCTGCCGCACACCAGCCACGGAGCAGAAAGCGGGAGCGGCGCAAAGGAGCATCTCTTTTTCAAATTAACATATTCATAATTAGGCAGAGCGAAACATAAATCCCAGCGCAGGGCCCCAATTTGGCACATTTACTCGCCACGCTCAGCTGTGACAAAGCAACCGTCGCAGGGTGCCTTTGAGCGTGACAGCCGTTGTTTTACAAGATGTAATTTCAGTGCTTCAGTGCTCCCTTCCTTGAGCATCTCTTCACAAACAGTGGCGTGGCTTCTTATGTGAGGGAGAGAAATGCCCCTTTATAAGGGTTTTACTGGCTTCAGTTTCTTGAGGGTGGTTTTTTTTTGCTCTTGATAATTTTGAGAAACCCCATTTAAAACAAGCAGAAGGTATCAAGTTTTGTTTTCCGAGAAGCAGAAACATACCAACCACACACAGAACTGTAGAGATTGCTCCTCTGGAGAAAAAAACGTTGCTGCCATTTTGTTCAGAGACTGTAAAACCTGCAGCCAGGGAGAAGGAAGAGAAGAAAGAAACAAAGAAATCTAAAAAGGCACCACAAATTAAATTACAGACCGTTAACATACTTGCTTTTGCATAGAAATCAGAAGCAAATGTATCTTTACATGGTACGCCCATGTGTTGAATACTGCATACAGATGTGGTCGCCTCATCTCAAAAAACATATATTGGCATTGGAAAAGGTTAAGAAAAAGGCAACAAAAACAAATAGGGATTTGGAACAGGTCCCAGATGAAGAGAGATTAAAAGGACTTGGACTTTCCAGCTTAGAAAAGAGAAGACTAAGGGGGATATGATAGAGGTCTCTAAAATCATGACTCGTATGGAAAAAGTTCATAAGGAAAAGTTATTTACTTATTCCCACAATTTAAGAACTAGGGGTCACCAAATGAAATTAATAGGCAGCAGGTTTAAAACAAACAAAAGGAAGTTTTTCTTCACTCAGCGCACAGTCAACCTATGGAACTTGACAGAGGATGTGGTGAAGGCTAGAACTTTAATAGGGTTCAAAAAAGAGCTAGATACATTCATGGAGGTTAGGTCCATCAATGGCTATTAGTCAGGATGGGTAGGATTGGTGTCCCTAGCCTCTGTTTCTCTGGAAGTGGGTGACAGGGGAGCATCACATGAGGATTACTTGTTATGATCCCTCCCTCTGGGGCATCTGGCCTTGGCCACTGTCGGCAGACAGGATACTGGGCTAGATGGACCCTTTGGTCTGACTCAGTCTGGCCGTTCTTATGTTTACATGTAGAGAGATGTGGAAATTTCATGGCACAAGAAGCAGAGAGAAAAGCTTACATTGTAGCCAAACTGCAAGCTGAACCTCTCTAGTCCAGCACTCTCTGGTCCCGCAATATCTGTGGTGATTGTAGCTAGCTGTAAATTCACTTATTATGTGTGTGGCCAAGTTTTCCACAGTCCCATAAAATCTGTTTACAGCCATCAGTCCTCGTTCTCAGTGTTCTGCGCTGCTAATTAGCTCTAATTTATCTCATAAAAGTCTTCTAAGAGCCCAGTAAGCAGTGGAAGTGTTGGTCATGTTGCTAGACAATATTGACCTCCCATGACTTGGCAAATTCTCTGGCTTGGAAGCAGTCAGCTCCAAAGGGTGCCAGACTAGAGAGGTTCAACCTGTACATGTGAATCACAGGCTAGAATCTCTCAGATGACAGTCCACATCACAAACAGCCAGCACCACTTCTGACATCCTTAGTTGGAAGTCCCAGCATTGAAACTAATGTTAGATGAGTCCAAGAAGAGTAAATTCAACTATCTCCCTTTGGAGGCAGACCCTCCAGGAGATCACCAATGGGACAGAGTGTGGAATCTGGTGTTGCCACTGCCTATACGGACACTGATGTGGAATATCAGGTAGTTTCAGTCTACAGGGAGTGTGTCAAGACCTGGAAAGACAGCCGCATTACTACAGCGAGTAAAAACTGCCACACTTGCCAGAGACTATGAAGTTGCCAATTCTTGCTCCAGGTATCCGCAACACAAGGGGCAGCTCTTCACCTGAGGCACCTGCCTTTTCTGTCAAACCAGGGGAGAAACCTCTCCCCCCAACTTTGCTGATCTCCGAAAACAGCTTGCAAAAGTCACCATTCTTTGTCAGAGGAGCAGGGTCTGGGAATGTCTCTGCAGAGCTCTCACTTAAGAAGCCACCTTAAATGTCCTGTTTAGGGCACTGTCACAGTCCGACCAGCTGCAGGTGGGATATGCAACACACCCAGAATAAGCCCCACAAACAAACCCACAACCATTCATCCCGTGAGTCCTGCCACCTTCATCGTGTCAAGGAAGCACATATGCACCTCCTGCTTAGATCCCTACTAACATCTGGATTGAGCCAGCTAAGAGGGTTGGATGCAGAGCTGACTAAAGTCCACCAAAATACACTCCTTTATCTCAAAGGGAGTGCAGTGAGGCAGGTGGGGGTAGACAGATGGAATGTACATTACGTACAAGGCATTAAGATGCAGAGGCAAATGGTGATATATGAGACCTTTATTGCAGTAATACACCAGGTGGCTTCTAGCTACCGCATCCCATCTTGCTATGCTGAGAGAGAGGGACAGAAAGTAGGTACAGGTAGAAACTTATTGTAAAACCTGACACTGGGCATTAAGGATTCGACACTGAGGCCATTACTCAAGCATGACGTTTTTACTGCCGTTCATCAATTACTCCAACCGCACTTCCGTATCTGTAATGTCAGCAGAACCTCCCAGCTGACTTCAAATCTCGGATTAAATCCAGTGCCCTGTAAAAGCTCTGAGCTTTCAGGTACCTTTGCATAATGGCAAGAAAGTGGCATTGGATAAAAAAAGCTCTTAAGAGAGGTTGGGAAGATCAGCCCCATCCTAATGAGTTCCAATTGGTTATGACAACCAGAGTTGGAGATTCATTTTTGTCTCTGTGGGGGGGAGGGGGAAGGCCACATCATGATTTGTGGATAATTATCGCTTCCCACTAGCTGCCTTCGAAGTACGTTGTGTGGCACAGCAGGGAGAAAAAGGGGAAATAAATGGAGCAGTCCACAGAGCAGAGCTGGAACCGACTTCATCACCCAACAGTGGATCCAATTCAGCTCTCAGGGATCCCTTGAGTATCCCCATCAAAGTTGAAACAAAAGACAGTCTTTAAAGTGCTGCATAGTCCTGTCTTTTGTTTCAGCAAGACCAGACTAACACGGCTACATCTCTATTACTATTCCCCATCAAAGTTATGAGTCTCGATGGGAAAAGGAAATGCACCAGTCTGGGGAGAGTCAAGCAGCCATTCCAGCTTTAGGATATAGGTAAACAACTCCCATTCATGTATCTATCTCTGGGAGCAGAATGTGTCTGTGCCTTAAGTATGCAGGCCTGCAGGAAAGCCCTCCTCTCTGAAATGGGAACCAGGGCAGCAAAGGAGGGAAGAACAGAGTCATGCCAAGCGGGGATAAGCAGCATATGTTGGCTGCGATGAAGGAGCAAGAGTTGGTGGAGGAATCAGAAAGTGACGGGGTTCCAAAGTAGGCAAGAAAAATTGTTTTAGTGGCAGCATTGTGTTTGGGCATAATGGATGGTCCGAATAGGAGAGGCAGACCCTACAGAGAAGGGGTAGATGATATAGTAGATTGGTGCGGAGCTAGTCTACAGAAACTAAGCCGCTCCGCACTGGACAGGGAACGATGGAAGGAAATAGTGAGGGAGGCATTGGACACCAACAGGCGTGGAGCCCATGGTGGCTGATGACGATGGTGATTTTGTTTGGCCTTGCAGGGGTGAAGGGGGTATTTGGGAGACTCGAAGGGGTGATGACGATGGGAAAGGATGAAGGCCTAAAACAGTCACTTTAATTGTAAGGGATAGAATAAAAAGGTTAGATCCTAGGTAGCCTGCACACCTTCCGGGGCGCTGAGACCACTTACAGAGAGACTAATGAGTCTGCTCTGCAGCCTTAGCTGAGAGCCAGCTGGCTTTTCGCTCATGTGGCAGAGGCATGGCAGGATGTAGATCTTTCTGTATCTGATAAGTATCTAACTAGGCGTTTCTACCTCATTCATCACCACGGGAACAAAGCAGTGTGGAGTTACCACAGCCAGCACTGGTATTACTAGGTGAAACTCATCCCAGGTGGGAGCCCAGCCACGGCAGTGGAGTGCCCCCTGGATGAATTCAAACCATGGTCATTCCCGTGACTTTTGTTTATCACACATTTGCACGGCAAGGATGTACTCTCATCTGCGATAATGAGCCTGGTCATTGGTAGGATCGAACTCGGGGGTTAAATGCTCGCGTATCTATTGCAGGAGCTAAAAGCCACGTGGCTCTTAACGAAGGCTGTGGCAGACTCATCAATCTCTGGGCCATGGGTGTTCAGATTTTGTGTATTGGTGACCCCTTCCACATGGCAAGCCTCTGAGTATGACTGCCGCTTACAAATTAAAAATGGGGGCTTAATTGGGTGTGAGGCTGCTAGTCCCATGGAGCTGACACCTCAGGACCCCCATGTAACCACCTTGTGACCCCCTCCAGTTTGAAAGCCCTTGCTTTTGATGGTCCAGGCACCAGTAGAGGGGGTCAAAGCACCACGCCAAATAGCCATGGGTTACGATGACACCTGCTGCATAATTGGTTCTTCTTACCACAGCCAGCTCCAAAAGCTACCGAGCTCTCACATCCAAAACTGCAGATAAAAGTGATAGGAACCTGTGCCCACCACAGATCCTGGACTTGCTCTTCCCATAGGATGTCTCTAGTCTTAACCCAACGTGGCATGAATGTTCTTGGCAGCTCCTAATACAAAGTGGCACAAGAATCAACCTGATGTTGGTTCTCACCACTGCAACCTGTCTCTGAAAAGAGGTCCCTTCGGCGAACAAACGTCCTTCACCTCACTCCTTTTTCTGGGAGAGGGATGGAACTCAGAGAGCTCTTTGCCATTGCTGGAGAGACAAGTTTTGCCTGGGGAGAGCTGTTGATAGACTGCAGGAAGCTGATTCCATTCCTTGGTAAAAATGACATGTTCTCCGAAATCGGTTCCTACTGGCAAACTGCCAGAGCCGGAATTATTCATTCCCTAAAGAGCGGTGAGGAACCTTCAGAGAAAACCCACTTTTGTAATATAAGAAGTTGAGAGCTACTGCTAAGTGTTCCAGGCACAGAGAGCACATGATATCTCTGACTCCAAGCCAGCAGTATATTCTCTCAGTGACTATTACCAGGTTCCACGTGAAATGCCATGGAAGCGCACAGACCTTATGAGTGATGTGGCTGCAAAGTAACTCAGTTAGACAGAGTTAGAATACCTAGATACCCTGGAATGACAGGTTCAGTTCCAAACACAGACAACTCACCCAGTCACTCTTAAAGCTGAGTAGTTTAGAGGGTGTGGGATTTTTTGTACAAACACTTAAAAAGAAAAAGGTTTCTGGCTGCCCTGTCGGGACGCAAGACTAGGAGAGGAGCTGGTCAGAAAATTTTCAGTGTAATGATTTATCAACCCCCCCAAAAAAGCCATTTTCATCAATATGCAAATCATTTTTTAAAAAGTGTCCATCTGACAAAATTTCATTCTAAAAAACCGGAAGTGTTTTGATAATGTCGAAACGCCCTGCTTCAATGTTTTTCAAGTGGCATGTTTCATTTATTTTTGTTTAAAGAAATTCTTTGAAGAAAATGAACTATTTTTGGAACTTAAAAAAAAAACAGTTGTAAAGGGTCAAAAAATCAGAAGAAAATGTTTCGATTTTATCAAAATGAAATGTTCGGATTGACCCCAAATAATGTATTTTTTTTTTTTTTACGTTTTTCAGAATTTCATTTTGAAATTGGGGGACATTTCAACTTTTTGTGCCTTTGGTCCTTTTCAGGAAGGGGAAACCATTTAAAAATGGCAACCTTTCTTGTGAAATGGAAAATCAGGCTCCTGACATGCTGGAAGAAGGAATGGAAATTTGGCTCTAGCCTTCCCTTCCTATCATCCATTGAGTGAATTACTGGTCCGCCACCTGATTCTTGTCATCCATTCTATAAGCGAGTACATTTTAAGTACTTCACTGATACATGCATACATTTGAGAAGCAACAGAAGGCAGCCAGAGGGAGCTATTTGCAATACACAAGTCTTTCTGAGCCTACAAAACCCAGCTACAATTGTGCTTGTGTGCCATTTTCTGGCATCTTCACTATTTACACAGATAAAGCTGCAAACCATTCCTGGAACAGAAGATCTTTGGGATTTTTTTCAGAATAAGTGGTGCTCCCAGAAATGTAAAACAATACTTAAGCCATCCTTAATTAGTTTTGCTGTCCACGTATTAATTGTGGCACTTCTTTCAAGAGAGTAAATGGTTGATGACGCATAAATAACTTTATATACACGTAAAAACCTCAGATTAATTTTTCTTGGTTGTTCTAGATCAGTGGTCCCCAACGTGGTGCCCGTGGGCGCCATGGCGGCCACTGGGGCATTTATGGGCACCCGCCGAATCATCTGGGCCCGGCCCCGCCCCCAACGCGCGGCACATGCGCGGTGCCGGCCCCGGGCGCAGGTCACGTGGGCGGCCCCACCCCCAGATGCGCAGCACATGCATGTCCCCCCCCCCCCGGGTGCGCAGTGAGTGAGCGGCCCTGCTCCCGGGCACCCGCCAGCCCCGAAAGGTTGGGGACCACTGTTCTAGATCCATGTGTGTTTTTTTAAATCAGGAAATTGTGTGCAGTGGAGTGCCCCCTTAGCAGAAAGAGGAAAACAGTGATTATTTTTTCCAGGACATTGCCATTCTATGAGATTTTTAAAACATGGGGTATGTATTAGCTGGGCTGTTTTTTTTTTCCCCATTGCAAGTAGCCATCTTCCTTTTTCTCTCTCATTGCAACTCACAAAATGTCCCGTAGGTGAAGTTTGGTAATATCAGCTGATAGAATTGGAATGTCGATAAAAATAGAATCATAGTACCGAACCTAATGTTGGGGGAAAAATGCTGTAGAGGTCAGCTACAAAAACCCCAACTATTCTCACTTCCCCCCCCCATTCCTATCTTTTGGCTAGAGGGATAAAAGCATTCATGAAAGCCACAGTACACAAAACATTCAATATATTCTGTAGGTATAAAAGCTCATTTCTAGTTCTCTCTAGTTCCACCCTATAACTATTACTTGCCATTTTTACACCACTTTTCAAGTGAAAACCTCCAAATGCTTTAAGAACATTAAGTTAGCTCCTCTAGAACTTGAGGGCTAATGGCTTTTCCTATTCATTACCAATTTCAAACATATGAAACACTGTTTTGGGTCGGCCCCCAAATGAAAATTTGCAGCAAGTCGAAAAGTTGAAAAAAATACCCTCATTTGGGGGTAGAAGAAAATGTTTCATTTTGAGTAAACGGAAATGTTTCATGTTGACCATTTTTTAAATGCTTTTGAATTTTTGAAATACAAAAGGACAGTTTGAAACAAAAAGTTGTTTCAAAGGAGAAAACAAAAAAATTTAGAAAGCATCAAAACATGTTTGTTTCTTTAAAAGCAATCTGAAATAAATAATTCAGTGAAATCTGTATCAATTCATAAAATATTTCAGCGTTGCCTAATTTGCATTTTTCTTTGGGGGAAAAAAACAGCTGAAAAACGTATCTCAGCTTTAAGACCAGCCCCCTCCTGTGATATTATAGGTAATGATTTTACATATGGGTTCATCTGCCCAACAAATGAAGAATAAAAGTCAAGGGACTCAAAACTCCACCCCAACTCAACTATAGAAATAACTTATTTTATCAATTTTTATCTTTACCAATAGGCCAGTTTCAACTAATGTATTTAAAGACCTGGGAGGAAGAGCGTGAGTTAGGGAGTTAATAATAGCACTTGACTCATTTCAGCTGAAGCCGTCTTGTCTTAGAGAGACAACAGGATGCAAGCATCACGTTTCCCATGCATTGCACATGTCGGACCATCAGCCATACGTACTGGAGCCGTGACTTCATACAGCCACGGCACAGCTGACCTTACAACAAGCAGTGTTTGCAAGGGCCTACCTGCACACAGGTAAAGTACTGAACGTGTCCAGTGCAGCATTATAAATAAGGAACTGCATTTGGGCAAAGAAACTCAAATGCTGGCTCTGGAACACGCTGAGCACTGCTTCTCCAGTGCTGCGTCACTGGCATTGGGACAGATGAAATCCTTCACTCTGTGTACAGTTCTGAGCCGATCATCTTTTGGACAATGTGTGCATCTGTGTCTTATGCACATAGGCTGGGTTGATATGGCACAAGGCTCCCCGGAGCCCTGGCTTGGCACCTTTTCATTGCCTGCCTCCTCCATGCAGAAGATCAAAGGCTGAAAGGACTAGGAGGGAGTGTCTATACCAGTGGTTTTCAAACTATGGCTCGCACCAGGTCAGGCACTGGGCCACCTTGCTGTAGGGTGACCCAATAATTTGTGGGGGTGCTAAGGCAGCTTCCTGCCTGTCATGGCACTGTGATCAGCATAAGAATATAAGAACATTAGAAAGGCGATACCGGATCAGACCAAAGGTCTATCCAGCCCAGTATCCTGTCTGCCAACAGTGGCCAATGCCGGATGCCCCAAAGGGAGGGATCACAACAGGTAATCCTCATGCGATCCCTCCCCTGTCACCCACCTCCAGACAAACAGAAGCTAGGGACACCATTCCTACTCATCCTGGCTAATAGCCATTGATGGACCTAACCTCCATGAATGTATCTAGCTCTTTTTTGAACCCTGTTAAGGTCCTAGTCTTCACAACATCCTCTGGCAAGGAGTTCCACAGGTTGACTGTGCGCTGAGTGAAGGAAAAAAAACCTTCCTTTTGTTTGTTTTAAACCTGCTGCCTATTAATTTCATTTGGTGACCTCTAGTTCTTATACTGTGGGAATAAGTAAATAACTTTTCCTTATTCACTTTTTCCACACCAGTCATGATTTTATAGACCTCTATCATATCCCCCCTTAGTCTCCTCTTTTCTAAGCTGAAAATTCCCAGTCTTTTTAATCTTTCTTCATATGGGACCCATTCCAAACCCCTAATCATTTTGGTTATTCTTTTCTGAACCTTTTCCAATACCAAAATATCTTTTTTGAGATGAAGCGATCACATCTGGATGCTGTATTCAAGATGTGGGCGTACCATGGTTTTACCACACTGTGGACCACACGGCATCCCAGAAGTAGCCAGCAGCAGGTCTGGCTCCTAGGTGGGTGGGGGTGGGTGTGTGACAGAGCTCTGTGAGCTGCCTCCACCCTGAGCACTGGCTCCACACTCCCATTGGTCAGCTCCTGGCCAATGGGAGCTGAAGGGGGATCTGTACCCTGGGGGGTGCGTCTAGACTGGCAAGATTTTGTGCAAAAGCGGCCGCTTTTGTGCAAAAACTTGCCGCCTGGCTACACTGGCTGTGAGAATTTGTGCAAGAACACTGACTTTGTAATATACAAAAACAGTGCTTCTTGCGCAAATACTTTGATGCTCCCGATCAGGCATAAGCCCTCTTGCGCAAGAATACTTGCACAAGAGGGCCAGTGTAGACAGGAAAGTTAATTTCTTGCGCAAGAAAGCCCGATGGCTAAAATGGCCATCGGAGCTGTCTTGCGCAGGAGAGCGTCTATATTGGGTACGGATGCTTTTGCGCAAAAGCAAATCTTTTACACAAAGGCACATGCCAGTATAGACGCTCTCTTGCGAAAATACTTTTAACGGAAAAACTTTTCCGTTAAAAGTATTTGCGCAAAATCTTGCCAATCTAGACGCAGCCTGGGTGGCGGAGCTGCCAAGTACCAGCAATGCCCCTCTGTCGTGGATATCGGCCAAACTGCACAGTCTCTACATCCAACAAAGGATTAATGGACACAAATCAGACATCAGAAATGGTAACACAGAAACCTGGAGGGGGACATTTTAACCTGCCCGGGCACTCATTCGTGGATTTACAAGTAGCCATTCTTCTACTAAGGAATTTCACAAGCCAACTACAGCGAGAGAGTGCGGAATTGACCTTCATATGCAAATTTGACACTGTTTCCCTGGGCTTGAACAAAGACTTGAACTGGTTAACACCAGCTTTTCTTATCATTCAACGCCCCATTGACATCAAAAGCTAAGTATGGGACACTTCGAGCCCACTCAATTAGCTTCATTAGCACCGGTCCTACAATGAACAGGTAGTTTTGTTTTCTCCCTCTCCCTTCTTATTCTGAAGGTTCCTCTTTTTTTCTCCACTCATGATCATCTCATTTGAGAAAGTGGGTTTTGCCCATCAAAGCTTTATATATATGTTCGAAATAATAAGCGGAGCATCCACTCTACCAAGCCCGTTATTTCAAAATAACAGGCTGCTTATTTCAAAATCTGTACTCCTGCTTTCCCCAAGGAATAATGCTAATTTCAAAATAGTTATTTCAAAATAGGGTTAGTGTGGACACTCCAGTGCCGCTATTTCGAAATAACGACTCCCCAAAGTAACTCGAACTCAGTACTCCCCAGTGCTTCTTGGGTCTCTATGTCCGAGGTAGCGTGTCCGCATTAATGGAGCTTGCCTCTGACTCATTTTGAGGCTTCCCTGTAGTGTAGACACGCTAGTTCAATTTTGTAAAATCGGGAGTTAAGTTGAGTTTAGATATTTTGAAATAGTTTCCTAAAGCGGACATGCCCTAAGGTGCCACTGGGCTAGTCAAAACCTGTATTGTCTGTTCGGCTGCTCCCAGGGGCAGGACTTGAACCCACCACTCTGGGGTCCCCAGGCAAACTCCCTATGTTGGTTCATGGGCACCAACAAGTTTCATCAATGGGGTTGCGAGGAAAAAAGTGTGAAAATCATTGGTCTATACTGCAGTGTAAGCCCAGGGTTCAAATTCAGGCTCAAGCCTACCCACCTCCGCCATGTAAACACAACTCACAATAATCCAGAACCCCGCAGGAGTGGAGGATCCAAGCCTGAGTCAAGCCAAACCTCAGGATTTAAGCTCTCTTGCTTTGTGGCACGAGGAGAATTCCGAGTCTACCAAAAACACCCCACAGGGTGACTTCCTTTGTCCTCTGGACAGTCAGGTTTGGTGGACGGTGACATTTTCCCACACTGCCAAAGGAACAACGGGCTAGACCGGTACCTTTTGAGGGGCGCTAAGCAGTCTAGCGAACGGGTGGCTGGATACAGGCCCACGCAGTGTAGACACTGGAGCACCAGTTTGGGGGACAGGATTCTACAGTTCCTAACTGAGGTTAAAAATCAATGGAGACACCTAGACCCCAGGTTAACAAACCCAGAGGCTGCTACCTCAAGTTCTACTATCCCTGGGCTGACATTGCAGGGTAGACGTAGCCTGCACAATCAAAGAAATGCCCACAGCTGAAGGGATACTTCCTGGGAGGTTCAAAGCCACAGATCAACTCCTGGCACCACTGAAGTGAATGCAGGTTTTGCCATTGACTTATGGAGACACAAGCATTCACTTCATTTATTTTTAAAAAAAAAGCTGTCTACCTGGCTTCCTCTATGACCCCTTCCCTCTCTTCATTGGAGAGGGTCCAGCGGAGGGTAACCAAAATGATTAGGGGGATGGAACATGACTTATGTGAGGAGAGGCTGAGGGATTTGGGCTTATTTAGACTGTAGAAGAGAAGAGCGAGGGGGGATTTTAACAGCAGCCTTCAACTTCCTGAAGGGAGGTTCCAAAGAGGATGGAGAGAGGCTGTTCTCAGTAGTGATGGATGGTAGAACAAGGAGCAATGGTCTCAAGTTGCTGTGGGGGAGGTCTAGGTTGGAGATTAGGAAAAACTATTTCACTAGGAAGGTGGTGAAGCACTGAAATGGGTTCCCTAGGGAGGGGGTGGAACCTCCACCCCTAGAGGTTTTTAAGTCCCAGCTTGACAAAGCCCTGGCTGGGTTGATTTAGTTGGAGTTGGTCCTACTTTGGGCAGGGGTCTGGACTCGATGACCTCCTGAGGTCTCTTACAGCCCTATGATTCTATGAAGGAGGGAAATAGAGTCCTCATGTTCTAGGTGGGAAACTGAGGCACAGAGAGGCTGTGATCTTCCCACCATTTCTCAGAGAATCAATGTCAGAGACAAACCCAGATCTCCAGTGTTTTAACCACAACCTTCCTGACCTGCATTGTGAAAAGAAAAGGGCCTTCACTATTGAAAACAAAAGAATTTTAACAAACCTCATTTAAGTTTCCACCATTTGTTGTTTCTTTTCATGTACTGAGTTATTATTACACAGCTAGAGATTACTTTGTTTTGACAGTGCCATTGGCATGCCCAGCGAATACCAGAAGGCCTGGTCCCTGGGTCAAAGAGCTTTTAATCTAAGATCTTTTTGCTCATGAATCAGCTTGCAAAATGAAAACGGCCTTGGCAGTTTCTCTCATTTTCAGTCAGCTCCCCGGCTGGGTTCTCGTGTGCCAGGGCATGGATGCCCCAAATGTCTCCTTCAAACTGGAGCCCTTTGGCCCAGAACCGTTTATGCTGAGGAAAGTTCTGTCCATCTGAACACTTGAGAAACCTCACTGCTCGAATGAGGCCAGCAATGGGCTCCCAAGATCAGTGAGTGGGCCTCAGGGAACCTGGGGTTCCTCCTGCAGCTCTCCCCGCTCTCTCCCTCCCCCATGTGCCTCTTGCACACTGGGGCACTGGAGCTCCACACATCCTACTCCTCCCCCTCCCTCCCAGCACTTTTGGGGCACCACAAATCAGCTGATTTGTGCACTGTCCCTGAAAAGTGCCCATCCACAGCATTCAAGCTCCAAGAAGGAGGGGGGGATGAAACAAGAACCAACCATACATAGCACTCTGAAAGTGCTGGGAGGGAGGGGGAAGTAGAAAGTGTGGGGCTCCTAGGCAGAGCCCTGGTAGGCCACAGGTTGTCCACCTCTGTTTTAGGGTCACAGGACACACATCACTAGCCCTGCCTAATATATAGGGGGAGAGCATAGTTCTAAGCATGAAGCTCTCTCATGATTAATCCAGATTTTTAGGCACACCGCCCTGAGCACTGCCTCTCCAAGCCAAGCTCCAGGAGCAACGGGGTGGATTGCAAAAGGCCCTCCTTGCCCCTAAGCTCTCCAGGGGGTAGGCACAGTCCTTGTTATTTCTCTGCACAGCCCCCAGGAGCCCTGATATTTGAATGGGTTTCCTATGTACAAAGGACCCGCTTGTTAATTGAAATCCAAGGTCTCTTTCAAACCCTTCCTAGCTTAGGTAGAGGAGCGTCTATCTCCCCTAGCATTAAACAGAATGTGGTGAGATAAGGAGATGGGAGAATTGAATTGGGCACATTATGCTGGAAATTCCCTTTTTTCTCTCCTCTTTTTCCAGCAATTGAGCATTAGGAAGATAAAAACCAACAGCCTGCCTGCTGCCATGAGTCTGAGTGCTCAATTCGGCACTCCCATCCCCGTCTTCAATAGACAAGCCAGGGGAGGTAAAAAAAAAAAAATTGGTGTCTAAAAAAGCCGCATTGGCTTTGGCAGGGAAAAGCTTGGCTGTGCCTCCGTTAGATCTGTCCCTGGAGTGGGTTTCCCACCCATCCTGACTCACCTCCAATCCCTGTCCCTGTGGGGGTGTATAGCAGAGCTGTACATGGCTGCATGGGGTGAGAGATTGTGGTTCTTCTTCCACAAGTGGCTTGTTTGCTAGACCAGCTGTGTTAATCTGACTGTTTGTCAGTGCTGCTAATTAGGGCTCTGATTTGGCTTGATCTGATCTCCCCACTACCTCCTTTTTTTTTTTTTAAATATAGTTCCCTGCACACAATCCACCTTCATTTCCTTTGTGAAAATGCAATAATGCTAACAGTCCCCCTTCACTTACACCCCGCAGATGTGGAACACATCTATATGATTTACACCCCTGGCTCTCTACCAGCAGCTGGGTTCCTGCTTCCCACAGTGACTCCTGCTCTCATGCAGAGGGCATGGCAGCCGATTTAATGGAGTGGCCAAAATAGCCACAGCTACAGCAGATCAGTTTTCAAAATGGGTTTCTAAGTGGCTTCAGGTGGGAAGCCGAGCAGAAAGCTCAGGACAAAAATTAAACCGTGAGCCCTTGGGGCCACAAAGCAAACCTTGAGGATCTGAGCCATGCAGGCTCAGAAACCAGCAGGCACCTACAAAGAATCTGCTATTAAAAAAACAAAACAAAAAAAACCCCACTTTTTTTTAAGCACCTGAGCCATGAATTTTCAACCTGTGGGCTCCCCCGTAGTAAGGGAAAACCCTCCTGCCCTAAACAAATTCCAACAGACTGTTTCATTTGGTCTGTTGGAATTCGCCCAGAGCCACCGCAAGACACATTAGGGTTCACTGCCCCTGCCAGAGCAATTTCCCATCAGCCCCGGCAGCAGAGTCAGGGGCCAAGCAGCTGGAGGGGAAACTCCACCAGAGACCTCAGCTTGGCAAACTAAGGTCATCCGCCCTGAGTCTTTCTGCTTTGTTTCTAGGCCCGGGTAATTGCACAGACTTCCAGGAGAGTCTCTGGCTATCTCCCTTTCACGCAGCTCAAATCCTGACCCACTAGACAGCCCAGAGTTAGCTATGACAAGAAAGTAATGCACCCAGCTGAGCTCTGTGTAGGGGTATTCATTGTCCTGCCTTCCAACTAGAAGCAGGCCCCCCGCTCCTGCTTCTTTTAAAGGGCCTCTGGAGTCTAATGAGGCTCAGCTGCACCCGATTCAATCCCAGCTGGGTATGATTCCCTGCCCTGACTCTGCAAACTTCTGCTGGGAATTCACTTTCCTCCCACTGGCTGGCTTCTCCCTAGGGGCACTGCTGGAGGAAAGAAGTCTAATAGCAGTGGGACTCCCTCTGCTGGCCCCCAAGAGACCTGTGTTCCTTGTGGGACCGCTGCCCCAGACCGCTGTGATGGGGGTCGTCTCCCTCCCCCTTCATTGGGGGTGGAAACCACCACACAGAGCGAGGGGAGCTGCGTGGTTACAGCCGGGGCCAGGAAATCTGGGCTTTAGTCACTGACTCTGCTGCACACTCTTGTGGGTGAGCTTGGGCAAGTCACGGTGCCGCTCCGTGCCTCAGTTTCCCCATCTTCACCTCTTTAGACGGGGAGCTCTGTCTCTCGTCATGTTGGCGAGTCGTCTAGCACACTGTGGCCCTGATACTGACTGGGCTCCGTAAGCTCTATTGTGATGCACTAAATCAGAGGTTTTCAACCTTTTTTTTTTTCTCATGACACAGTTAAAGAAAATAGTTGGTGCCTGCGTCCCAACATAATGTGACTGGAGTTTGGGCTTCGGGGTGGGGTTGAAGATGAGAGATTTGGGGTGTAGGAGGGGGCTCTGGCTTTGGGGGGGTCAAGACTGGGGCAGGAGGGGCTGACCTCGAACGGTCAGCGGTGCAGCGGAGGCAGCTTCCTGCCTCTCCTGGCACCACAATCCATGCTGTGCCCCAAAAGCAGCCAGCAGCAGGTTCCTAGTCAATGGGAGTGTGGAGCTAGTGCTCAGGGCAGGGGAAGTGCGCAGAGCCCCATGTGCTCTCTCCATCCCACTTAGGAGCTAGACCTGACGCCGGCCACTTCTGGGGCGCAGCACAGTCTGCGGTGCCAGGACAGGCAGGGAGCTGCCTTAGCCCCCCCCACTGCTCACCTGCTCCCCCTGCAGCAAGGAGACCCAGCGCCCGACATTCCACCCCCCAGTCCTGGGGCGCAACTTGTAGTTTGAAAACCACTGAACTAAGTTTCCAAGGGGGCAGAAGTCTCAAGTCCCTTATTTTCCACAGTAAGGTCTGCTACCTACCCTCACTTTTGTCCCCCAGCAGGGCAAATTCTGCCACTTTCTTCCTTCCAAACGGAGTACAGGCCTATGAGCGTTTAGCAGCCAGCCCACGGGCCGATCCTCCCTGGAGTAGCCACCCTCTGCCTTTCTACTCCGAAGGCCAGTGTAGGAACACAGCTACTAAACGCGCCTTGAAGGCTCCGCTTCGTTCTCCCTGGTGAAAGCCCAGGTAACATTGTCCTGTTTGGGACTCTCAAACAAGGGCGGGGCTGGACAGGAGCAGGGGTAGCAAAATCCTCCGCCCAGGTGCAGTCCTGTGAACCTGCTAGGATCACATGGCACCAAAATGTCAGAGGAGGGTACAGGAGCTGGAAAGGAGAGCGCTGTGAGCTTCCTTCAGCTACTCTTCCTTCAGGTGGGCGCCCTAGGCCCCTCTGGCTGCATGAAATGGAGCATTTCTCCCTTCATGCTGAAAATTCCAGGGGTCCAGCTAAAACGAGAGCCACGCCCCACTCCTGGACTAAGCCGTCCCTGCACAAGGCAGCTCAAGAAGGGCCGGGGGCTGCAGCAGAAGAACAATTCCTTAGATCGTGCAGTGTGTGCTGCTTGCAGCTCTTCTATGGCTCATCCCATTTTGCTCTTCCAGATGGGAGGGGGGAGGAAATTGCCAGCACTGTTTATCCAAGCCCCTTACACACCTCAAATGTGGACACCCAAGATCGACTTTATTGCTGCAATCAGTCATTTCTTCTTCTAGGTCCTGCTGCCCGTTATTCCATTTAATAGAACAACCATTTTGCTCTGCGAAAGGGAACTCTTTTTTGTAATTATAGCACCAACTTCAGGAGGTGGGGTAACAAGACAATTGGTGAGGCCCATTCCAGCTCTTCTCTACACTTGTCAGCTCTCTAATACGCGCAAATCCTCGTTACATAAGAACGGCCGTACTGGATCACACCAAAGGTCCATCCAGCTCAGTATCCTGTGTGCCCACAGTGGCCAATGCCAGATGCCCCAGAGGGAGGGAACACAACAGGTAATCCTCATGTGATCCCTCCCCTGTCACCCATTTCCAGACAAACAGAGGCTAGGGACACCATTCCTACCCATCCTGGCTAATAGCCATTGAGGGACCTCGTTTGGATCTTAAATAACAGAACCGGGGTGACTTTTTTCCTAACCTGCAGCTCAAAGGCCCCACGCACGGAGTCCAAGACCCTGAGGTATTTGCAAAAGGCCTTGCAAGTAACAAGAATCGACTTAAGGATCAGCAAACTAGTTGGGTACAGAAAAAATTACCCTGAAGCACCAGCTAAAGCCCGAGTTAAGCTTTGCTTTAATGCTGAACATCAGTCAACCAGGTTTTATTACATTTTTTCCCTACTCTTTTCCTCCCTCTGCTCTTCCTCATTCGGTTTGGAGGAGGACTTGCCCATAATCACTTAAGAACACTCGCTTTCCAGATCTCTGTGCCTCTCCCAGGAAGTTCACTTGCACGGGGTTAGGGCTTGCGTGCTCTGCCAGGTAGCATGTGGCAAGCAGGTGTGATCAGTGCATTGTACCTTGTCTGCCACTCACTAAGTGCCACAAACTTACAGCAGTGGTGAGCAACCTGGTGCCCAGGGACCCCATGTGGCCCATCGGGGTTTAAGTGTGGCCCAGGTGACATTTTGTTTCCTGTTGCCCACGTGCAGGGTTGCCAGATTCCGCTGGTTTCCATCCTTGTTGTTTTTTTCCCCACCCATCTTACTAAAGTGACCTGCGTATAAAACAAGGGCACGTGCGGTGAGGTGTGGATGGATTGCACACAACATGGACTGTGAGCGCCGGGTGCTCCCTCTGCACCCAATCCCAGCGCTGCTCCGGTTCCATCGACACCCCCCGCAAATACTAGGGATGCAAGCACCGTGAGCAATGCTGCCCTCTCCCAGGGAACCGCCTTGGTTAGGACAATTTTGCAGTCCACTGGGATAAAGGAGGGCCAGTCATGCAGCCCACTTACTTGCTGAAGTTGCCCACCGCTGACCGACTGACCATGTATGCATGCCCCCTAAAATAAATATCAGAGGCTTTGTCTACACTGCAGGGTTTTTGCGCAAGAAGCTTTTTGCGGAAGAGATCTTCCTCAAAAACCTCTCGCGCAAAAGCGCGTCCACACCTCAAAAGCCCATCACAAAATTGATGTGCTTTTGTGCAAGAGCGTCCACGCTGCATGGACACGCTTGCGCAAGAAAGCGCTGATTGCCACTCACAGAATGGCCACCAGAACACCCGTGCTTTTTTCTATTGACTCTTTTTTGCACAAAAACCCCGTTGCCCATCCACACACACCATTTTGCACAAGAACTCTTGCGTAAAAAGGAGTTATGCCTTGTAGAAGGAGGTATACCTGCACTGCAAAAAGCCCTCTGTTCTGTTGATTGACTGTCGATTTTCTTGCGCAAAAACACGCTTCAGGTGTGGACGCTCCGTGGGTTTTTGCGCAAAACCCCTGTAGTGTAGACGTAGCCAGACTGATTCGACCAAACTTCCCTTTTATCTGAGCCCCATCCATGGGTATAGCTTAGGGAGCTACAAGTGGAGGGGACTGATTGGTGTCAGACGGGGTTTGGCTGTGAGATGGTACACAGAGACCTATGCAAGCGCCTTGGTTCAAAAAGGGGGGCCTCACAGCCAAAGGGCGAGTTTCTAAGGGGACAACATCTTTCCACTGCACAGGACAAACAGCAGTGTTAGCCAAATAGCCTTGCCAAGGAGCATTTCTTAAATGCAATGATGCAAATCTTAGCAGCGGTAGCTGTCATTTCCTTGCAGGGGTAACACAGGGGGCGCAAAGGGGCACCTCCAAAACACCATGGGCAGGAGAGGCAAGGGCCCGGCCAACAGCCAGACCAGCCAGAGTCCATGGGCGCCTGCAGGGACTAGTAGGGGTGAGAGACAGGGGCCTGCAGCAGGGGTCTGGCCCCCTCTGCATTCACCAGCAGCAGTGGGGGAGGCAGAACAAGGCAGCCCCAGCTCACTCTGCTCCCTCAGCTGCGTTGCTTGTGTGTGTGTGTGGGGGTAGGCAGGACCGTCCCCATACACATTGGTGGGAGCTGCCATGCTCCACTTCCCCTGCTGCTGGTGAGTGCAGCGGGGGCCGGACCCTCGTTGCTGGCACTGGACCTGCTAGTCCCTGCATCAGTCAGTGGAGGAGGTTGGAGGGGGGGAGGAGTAGAGCAAGAAAGAGGCAGGAAGGGGGTGGAGCAGGGGCAGGAAGAGGTGGGGCCAGGGGTCGAGGGGGTAGTCCCAGCCCTTCCCCAGGCTGAGGGAGGGGTGGTCCCATGGCTGGTGGCTCCCGTGTCCTCCCCTCACCAGTCGCCCTGTTTCCATGACAGAGAATCCATATAATCCCTTCAGACTGTTTGGGTACGTGGAGTAACCTTTTGACACATGCTTGGAGCTGAACACCAAAGAGAGGAAGAAACTGCACCCAACTCAATGGATGGTCAAAGGGAGCTGCAGTCTGAGGACTAACTGAGTGTTGCTGGGGAGTGTCAATTTCAGTTTCTCATAAACAAACAAACAAAACGATTCCCCACCTGGAATTCCAAATGATCTCTGACGTGCTTGGTTTTCTTAATTTTACAGCATATATTATTTGGAGCGCTCTTCCACTCCTCTGATGAACTCTTCACGCTTCATTGAGCAGAAGGGGCTGGCGGGAAATCATGCTGCACTCCAAGAAGACATTCACATCACGTTGGTTTAGGTGGAAACAGTAAACTTGATTTATTGAAAAAAAATCTATTACATTTATTCCTTTATTACACAGGTTTAAAATATTTAAAAATACTTCTTATGGGCATTACACTTAAATTTTATGACATGTTTATTGGACTTTGAAGAAATGTACAATGTGTCATTTGACAGTATATTTTTTTTTAAAAGGGCCTTATGTACTAAAAACTTTTTTCCATAGGTTTTATTTTTCTTATCAACATTTGTTCAAGTCATATATATATTAAAGGGTAGGGGAAATAAAATTACACGAAAAGAAGGTCTGCAAATACAAGAAGTAATTTTATTGCAATATACCATAGCTAAGTGGTCGGGGGGGAATTGAAAGAGTTTGGAACTTCCGTACAGTTACAACACTTTGCAGTATTCAACAGAGGAATTTACGAAAAAGCAAAAGGAACGAAATGAAATAAAAAAGCTTCCTTGGTAAGAATTCACAACAGAATCACATGACCTAGACTCAACCATGTGCATGCATGTATTGCTATATGGCTTTTCTATTGACGAGATGAATGTGCTACGATTTTGAGTCCCACTGGTTGAATAGGAATCTGAATGCTGAGCTATTATAGATATATAGGAGTGCACTGCCTTGCTGTTTTTTTCTATGTTACTTCCTTGGATAGCACCTTTTATTCCTAACTGGAAACAAAAAACAAGGATATGTTTACACTGGCTTTTACGGAATGAAACGCACTGCAACCCATAGCAATGTTGCAACTTCTTGTTTATTCCCCTCGCCCCACCAATGAGTGAAGGTCTCAGCATGCTTGGCTCACCTCCCCTTGATCAAATGTTGCTTTCCTGTGTTTGGGAAGGAGGGGCCGGGAAAGGACATCATATAAAGGCTTCTCTTCACAGTAAATGTGATGTCATTTCCTGTACCATGACACGCCCCCTCGGTTGAAGCACACTGCACTATCCCAGGCCAGATGATAACCTGCAATGTTTATCTTCTAGCAGAGACCCAACTGAGAAAATGGCTGGGGAAAACCAACACGGCGGCAGGTTGCAAGCTGAATTGACTAATGCGATGGGAAAAGCCTTCCTCGCAGCCATGGGGGAAGGACAAAGGAAATTGCACAGTCTCCCCTCTCTCTCTTGCTCACTGAGCTGCTATGAGGGCAATTACAGCTGAGGCAGCAAACTAGAAAGACAATTGGGCAGTTTCATCTTCACTTCAGTACATCGAACAAATACATAAATTAGCACCACAAATTCAGTGACTGAGAACAATCTGGCATAATTACCACCATATAAAGTGTAGGAATAGTCAAAAAACAAACCAAGTAAGCACATGTAATACTTTCTACTTGGGTCATAGAAGCTACCATAATACAATTAAAGAAAGGAAGCCGCTCTTCTACATAATGAATATGAGGGTAGCATGCATTTATATCAAAGACCATAGCAAAAGTTTGCAGTCTGTGTTGGAAGTGGCTAAAGCAAAGAATGCTGGGAGATTGGCCAATGGCAGGGGATCACCAGTGTTGTATTAAAGTCAGTAAAATAGATAGCACCATAAAGAGAACTGTAAAAATAAAAAGCACCTTTTTTTTTTCTATTTTATTTTTAAGAGGGCGGGGAAAAAAGCGGATTTCCCTGCCATGTGCAATCTGCCATTTGGAATGGAATTTAAAAAGGATGGAAAAAAATAAGGTGAGTGTACAAAAAGCAAACCATTCAGGGCTCCTATTTTCCAAATCGGGGTTTTACAAATTATGCTGCTAGAAAGAGGCACTAAATGGACATTTAATCTTGCATCAAAAATGTTCCATCCACTTGTGTGACTTTTAAAATGATCTTGGAAATTCATTATTTGTGTGGAGGATGGGTGGGTGGTAGGGCTGGTGATTTCTAGTAATTTGGGCCCTGATCCTGCAAACACTTACGCATATGATGCTTAGTTCTGTTGATTACTGACATATTTAATGTGCTTTAAGTGTTGGCAAGTGGACAAAACAATGGAAGTTAGCTCAATAGCTTCCCTTTCTAGGTGTATTGTTTCTGTGGGAGACGGGTGAGAGAGGTTATTCTTTTACTGCAAACAGGGTCACATGCATGTTTTGAAGCCAGCCACATTTAAAATAATATACAATACAAATATTTACTTACAAACATACAAAAATATAAGCACCTTTAATACATGGAAAGGAGATGCACAGAGTGACTTAATACTATCAAATTCACTGATCTGGGTTGTTAATTTTTGTGAAAATAATTAAATGAAGAAACTAAACATTCTACAAATGAGCATTTAAGTCTAATTTATGGGTTTGATCCAAAGCCCACCAAAATCAACAAAAAAGACTCTCCTGGACCTCAGTGGGGACTGGATCAGGCCAAGAATTTTCACATGATTTCAAGGTCAAGATGAATACATAGTTTCAAGTTTTTCATCTAAAAAAAACAGACAAACATCAACCAGCACTTCTTGTAGTTTCATGGCAAGAAAGTCTTTGATCTGTTCTAATTTCTGTACATTCGAGTGGAGGAAGTTGAGTCCATCGGTGGCAGCGAGGAGGAGCATGCAGAAAAACGTACTGCGACCTTTGACCTGTGTGGAAGGTTGCTTTGCCACACATGGTGTGTTTAGGTCATGTGATTCTGAGTCTGTCGTGGGAATGGTTCTCTCTCCCTTTGATTTGGATTCAGTAGGGGCGGGTGCAGTGGCACAGTTGAACTCAGGCAAAACAAGAAACAAACAAAAAAAAATTAACCCATCACTGTCCAGTTTCAGAACGTGCATGTGACAACATTTTTTTTAAATGGCACAATGAGGTTACGAGGTTGCTCATTTGGAGACTAGTTTTCGGGTGGCTCTTAGCCCATGAAGCAAGCTGGTCCCACCTCGAATCCAAATTTCTGTGACGCTTCTCCGAAGTCATTGAACATGATGTCAACGATAGGTATTTGCTCCACTTTGGGTGTGTTGACCTCCAGGATAGTCTTTTGATAGCCTTTCTTTGTCTGAGAAGAGGGAAGGGGAATACAAATATGAACTCAGATGAGCGAATAATGCCATTCATTTTAAGTAAACCCTACTGTATGAAAGAGATTCATGGTAAGCACAAGCCACATTCAGTGGCTTAGGAACATGGAGATGATTGTTCTGGTTGAACCTCTAAAATCCAGGACTCTCTGGTCCAGCAACATCCATGGTCCTGCTGGCCAGGTTCAGGGGCTGAGCTGGTGGTGGGGAGTACAGACGAAGCCAGTTGTGGGGAGTACAGCCCTGGCTGGACCAGAGGTAGCAGGGCCAGCGGCTTGGAGAGCACCCCATACTGGTGCCCGGGAGCCCTGGCCAGGGCCATCAAAGTGGGGAGCACAACCTCGGCATGCAGCCCTGGAAGGGCTGGGAGCAGTGGGGCCAACAGCGGGGAGCAGGGGACCTCCCCTGGTCCAGGAAACTCCATGCCAGAGCAGGGAGGTCCCACCTGTACCAAATTCAGCACAAATATAAGCAGGTGGAATTTCACTGAATAAATGCAACTGCACCTGCTTGCAGCAAGAATGCAGTGGGCCCAGTGTCCAAATGCACAGTCACTCTGTGAGGTACTGTGGTGCATCCAATGGAAACAGGTATTTACTGACACGCTAGTCACACATTCATTTGTACCAACCTATCAACAAGTCACACATTGTCATGACTGTGCCATATGATGATGTCAGGGCTATAATGCCTATTATTGTCGAACATATTATACCTTTGACAGGTTGTGAAATAACGAACAAACCAAGACATAAAATTTAAAAAGCCACAATCAGCTCAAAAGGTAACTCTGAAATCTGGAATTTCCAATTGAAATTTTTTTGAAACATCCTTTTTTTCCAGATTTTGTGGTTCATGGGAAATAGTTTTTAAAATACAGTAAAACTCCAATTGTCCGGCATCCAGTGGTCCGGCACTCCTGATAGTCCGGCACCAACTGGAACCTGGAAGTACTCCGGCCAGCCGGACAATTGGAGCTGCTCTGCCCCCGCCTTCCCCAAGTCCACCGCTGGTCAGTTTCAGCAGTGGCTGACTTGGGGAAGCTGGGGGCAGATCAGCTGGGGTGCTGCCGGGTTGGTCCCGCAGCGCCGCCCTCTCCCACGCTGCACAGTTCCCCACCGACCCAGCCCCCAGACCCCTCATAGCCCCCCTTCCGGTACTCCGGCATATCTGATAATCTGGCACCCCCTGGGTCCTAAAGGTGCTGGATTATCGGAAGTTTACTGTAAATGGAATATACAACAATCTATGAAAATACAGATGACAAAATGTCACAAGAACCGGGAATTCCCATTTTTGACAGCTCTAGCTGGGATCTCTGCTGCCAGGCCAGAAGAAGCTGTGAAGGTTGCTTCGTCCAGCCCTGGAAAAACATAGAGGTTAATATAGGAAGTGAGAAGAAATGGTTAGCGTAGGGCAGGGGTGGGCAAGAGGCTGTCAGCGGGCTGGATCCGGCCCGCCAAGACACTGGATCCGGCCTGTGACCGCTTCGTCACAACCCTTAGGCATAGAACAGCTCACACTTTAAAAAGCCAGTTGATCTCTGCTCTGGACTGCTGGGGAGAGAGGAGACTTCTCATGCTGTGCTGACCCCCCAGCAAAATATCCCAGTTCCCATTGGCCAATCTCTCAGTTTCCAGCCAATAGGAGCTGAGAATTTTTGCTGGGAGCAGGGGCAGCGTGGGAAGCCTTCTCCCTCCCCGCTCCCTTTCCTCTCCTCGTCCCCCTCATGCCCAGAGCGAAGCCACGTTGAGCAGCGAGCAGCCTGCAGCAGACAGTCTGCCTTGGGTTCCTGCAGGTAAGCACCTCCCAGCCAGAGCCCGCCTTTGGCGCCCCACTTCCTCTCTCCCCTCTGAGTACCTGCCCCAGGCCACCACCCAAACCCTCTTCCCTTTTCCCAGGTCACAACTCCCTCCCAGACCCTGTACCCCCTCCTACATCCCTCCCACAGGCCAGAATCCTCCCCTGCACCCACACCCCCTCCCTGACCCTACACCCCATTCCTCTGCCTTAGGACACCACCAAAACCCTCTGCACCCCCTTCGCCCAGGCCAAAATCCTCTCCTGCACCCATACTCCCTACTGGACTGTGCATCCCAAGGCCCTGTCCCAGATCACAGCCCCCTCCTTCACCCAACCTCCCTCTCAGACCCCACACCTCCTCCTGCACTCCAGTCCCCTATCTCAAGTTCCCTTCTGCACCCAGCCTCCATCCCAGACTGCACCCCCCCTCCACAGAAGTGCGGCCCTTGACCATGTGCCAAAATTTTGGAGTGGTCCCCCCATTAATAATTATTGCCTACCCCTGGTGTAGGGGGACGCTGGGATACAGATGACACAAGGTGGAGGAAGGTGAAAAACAAAGTAGTGAACATTGATTTAGAGGCCAACATTTTAAAAAATAACTGATTCTGTGCCTCAATGTTGGGGAGTTCCAACCAGGGCTCCCTATAAGCTGGCGCTTGAGTGGCCACCCAGGAGAGATTCATATGCTGCCCAGCTGATTAGCAGAGCGTGCGACACATGTTTCTACTGGTGGTGCACATCCGCACATGCCTTGGTGTGCGTAACAAAATTTATTCTGGACATACACGAAAAAAATTAAGATGGAACATATGGTTCCAACTAAAGAAACCCTAAAGGGACTCACTTTTTAGAAAGTGCTGAGCTTCCTTGTTGGTCACCCCAAAATGGAGTCATTCAGTTTCAAAACTCTTGGCCAGGCTGTACAGATTCTTTGCAGTTGTGCAGTGGATTATTTTTACAGAGGATAAACCAGGCACCGTGTAACAGGAGGAGGAGTCAGGCTATTCATCAGCTACAAGACTCATTAACATAGTGACCCCTTACTCTGAAAATGCACACAAACACACACTCTCTCTCTCAACTGTCCATGTCACACACAATTGCATGGGAGGGTTCATTACTGTTCAACAAAAAATGGGGAGAGGTTACTGGAATGAGAGTACACTCGGGAGAAGCGTATGCAGCTGCTCAGTACGTAGAAAGACTTTAACCCAGTTTTCAGCACTTCCAAGAGCAGGGACAGGAGACTAGTACAATTGTGGCAGCAGCAGTTTTGTTGTGTTACCTCCCTGAGGATGCTCCTGGGTTGTTGAGCAAATGTGGGCAATTTCAAATGCAATTTATTAGTGTGACTATTATCCAAAGCGCCACAGCAAAAGACCACATTTAAAGTCGGGTGGAATTCGCATGGCGATAGTGGTTACATCTAGACTGCAGGCTTCTTTCGGACGAAGGTTTTCCGGAAGAGATCTTCTGGAAAAACTTTTTTCGAAAGAGAGCGTCCACACAAGCAAAAGCACAACGACAAAGCGATCTGCTTTTTCGAAAGATAGCATCCACATTGCTTGGACATTATCTCGCATTTCAGTTGTGATTACTGTGGACGGAGTGGCCACTAGGGCGCCGGTGCTTTTTCCCGGAGGCCTCTTCTTTCAAAAAAACACTCTCTTCCACATCTACACACGCTTTTTTCCAAAAAAGCTTTTTCGGAAAAAGGCTTCATCCTTGTAGAAAGAGGTTTACCGCTGTAGGAAAAACCCCTCCATTCTTTTGACTTTCTGTCGAAAGAACGCAATAGCAGTGTGGACGTAAGTGTAGTTTTTCCAGAAAAACGGCCGTTTTTCCAGAAAAACTCTGCAGTTTAGACATATCTAGTGTATTTTTATCATGCCTGCTGGCCAGATGGTTGTTTCTGAAATATAAATAATTATTACAGGAGCAGAAGTCCACCCCAGGCCTGCAAAGCTACACAAACAAGTGAATTTATGGAGGGGCCTTTTTTGCTCTACTGTAGCTTCTGATTTGTGTCTCTCAGAAAGACTGGCTATAGCACAGCAAGCAAGCAAGGGCTAGAAGATCAGTGCAAACATGGAATTCTTTTGGCGTTGGCTGTGCCAGTACAAATCAGGGCAGGAGTCTGCGTTAGATCAGGAAGGCCCTGGCAAAGCTACGGCAGTTAGATGGCCGTTCTTGTTCAAAGGCGAGGCCCCAGTCCTCGCAGTCTGGCCACAGCTGTGTTTCAGAACTTGGGAGATTTATCTTAGTGGCCTGTGTCTGCAAGGCGCTGAGCGCCCTCCACTCCATGGATGCTGACATGGGTTGAGGGCGCCCAGCACGGTGCAGGGTGAAATTCACCCCTGTGCAGAAGATGAGCATAAGCCCATGTGCCATGTAAACCCTCACAGGTGCACAGACTTTGTCCTGGTTTCTTGCCGCCAGCGACCCAAGTTTGGGCTGGCTCTGGCATGAGCGGCTGAATGGTTCAGATGGATGGATTTGGAAAGGGGTGGTGGATGGCAGAGGAAAAGTGGCATTTGAAGACAGCAAATTCACCAAAGCCAGACCAACAGGCTATGGCTACATGGCCGGGTGCAGGGCTGTGGCACTACCTGCGCAACTCCCTGCCACAGTGAAAGGATCAGACAGGGGGAAGGCAGGGGGGGGAACGCTTGGAGGGCACCCTGCTGCTGGAGGCTTTCCCGGCAGTGAGGGGAAGCTCTGGCAGGAAGGAGGCAATGGGTCCCTCCCTTACTGAAAAGAGCAGCATAGACACAAGAGGGATAGCTTGTGAGAGCAGGGAGCCGTATAGAGTCCACGCTCTGTGGGTTCAAGTGTGCAGGGCACACTGCTCTACTCACCTTAGCTCTGCCCCACTGTCTACACTGCTGTTTATACCTGTGCTGGCTGGGCATGCGGTGTCTGTACCCTCATGCCTCCATAAGTGTAGATGCACCTTTAGAGTGTAAGCTCTGTGGGGCAGGGGCCTTGTCCACCCAATCTGCCAGGAGCCCAGCACACAGTAGAAGTAATAAATCACATGCTACAGTAATCTTTGCTGTTTGGAAACTGAAAAAAACAATAATGGGGCCCAGTGTCTGGCTGGAGTAAACAGGTATAGTCCCACTGAAGTCAGTGCAGCCTGGTGATTTACACTGGCTCAGGATCTTGCCCATTCTGTTTTGGGTAGTTTCTCATTTTCACGCTATTTTCAAGCACACTAGCATGGCACATTTTAATCCGAGAACTGGCTTTTAAAGGCCCATTTCTGGAGGGGTGGTGTGGTTTAACAACTAAGCCATAGGCCCAGGCCTCAGGAAAGCCAGGTTCTATTATTAGCTCTGCAACTGTCTTGCTTTGTGACCTTGGTCAAGTCACGTTACCTCTCTGTACCTATTTCCCTTCCCACAATGTATCTAGTTTGACTAAGTTCTTTGGGGCTGAAACTGTTTCTTACTGTCTGTATCATGGCTAGCACAATAAGTCCCCAGTCTCAAGTCTGTAATGGCACTGATAGCCACCAGTTACAACCTCTTGTTGCTCTTTCTATTTATTCCTATGTTTTTTTTCTGTTTGTGACATCCAAACCAATTGCTCTAATAGCAGGTTGTATTACTGTGTCTGGAAACAACCAACACCACAGGCACATCAACTCTTAAGAGGAATTGTTTTCCTGCAAATCTTGGCTAGAGAGAGAACAGGGGAGAAGAAATGGAGAACATGTGGGACACTTAAGCAAAATAATTTCTAACTGTAATGTTTTTCATCAGGCACAGCGGCTTTTAAATGTGTGATGCGTGATCGTCCAGCTCTCATGAGACTTAATACAGAAAGGTGAGATGGGGGGTGATTTTGCTAAGGCACATTGTATTGTCAAGAATGCTTGAGAATAAACTTCCCCATGTGGCCTCTGAGTGTTTTCAGCGGTGGGATGAACACTCTCCATCTCTCTGCAGCAGCATTAAGAAAATTAGTGACTCTAACTGAATTGTCCCTCCTTGCTTCTACAGCAAAAACATTCCAGCTTCTAAATGGAATCCACCTTTAATCGTTTAAATTCTATGAAGGGCTTTCTCCATTAGACATCTCTATATTTTCCTTTTCTCTTTTTAGTCCTGTGGGGTTTGATCCTCCTCGTTGAGGAAGAAGGAGAGATTTTACATATTCCTCAATGTTAGCAAACTGGGGGTATGTCTACACTTCATTCCTCTCTCTTGAGAGGAATGGAAATGCACACACCCGAAATTGCAAATGAAGCGGGGATTTAAATATCCCGCGCTTCATTTGCATAATCGCATTATGGCGCTATTGCGAAATAGCGCTATTTTGAGAGAAAAAAACGGGGTTATTTCGAGATAACCCTTCCCTTACTCAACCCTTACTTCAACCCTTCCCTTACTTCAACCTTTCCCTTGAAATAACCTTTACTCCTCAAAATATGAGGAATAAGAGTTATAAAAATAACCCTGTTTTTTCTCTCGAAATAGCGCTATTTCGAAATAGCACCATAACGCGATTATGCAAATGAAGCACGGGATATTTAAATCCCCACTTCATTTGCAATTTCGGGTGTCTGCATTTGCATTCCTCTTGAGAGAGAGGAATGAAGTGTAGACATACACTGGGTCTCAGCATGAATTGGACTGGCAAGCATTACACCGCATTTTCAGAAAAGTGGCTGCAATTTTCAGAAGGGGTCAGTGCCCAGTTACGGTCAAAAATAAGTGGCACAAAGAGAGATACAGGGTGGTTAGCACATTGGACATTTGGCTTTTTATTTAGCTAAATTTAAAATTTAGGGAAATTTAAAAAGCTGGCCCTGAATTCTTGGAAGTCAGGCCTTTGGAACCTAAGTGGAGCCTGCAAAATATGTTCCAGGACATCTCTCACAATGTTATGCAAACACGTGCATATAAAAAAATATCTGTATAGCTATATCTGGATGAATCACAACTTAATTTACTCATCTATACAAATGTAGGCAAAGTGCAGGCTATTTTTGTGGGCAAAATTTAGGTGCCCTTTTTGTCTCCAGTGGACGTTTTGCCTCCACAGTCTGTCTCTATACAGTACTTAAATGGTCTCTATTAAAATAGCTTTGGAACACTGTATGATGTTTTTTTTAACCCAATGCATAGTGCAGAGATATTATCTTACATGTACGGATGGAATACGGTGCTTGGTCCTGCTGTGAGGGCAGGGGACTGGACTTGATGACCTCTCGAGGTCCCTTCCACTTCTAATAGTCTCTGATTCTATGACACTCAGGCTACGTCTACACTACAAGGTTTTTGCGCAAAAACCCGCAGAGCATTCACACTTCAAGCGCATTTTTGCACAAGTAAATGTACAGTAAATCAAAGAAGAGAGAAGTTTTTGCGGTGTACATATTCCTCTTTCTACGAGGAATAGCTCCTTTTTGAGCAAGAGTTCTTGTGCAAAACGGTGTGTGTGGATGGGCAACAGGGAATTTTTCCGCAAAAAGAGTCAATGGAAAAAAGCACAGGTGCTCTGGTGGCTGTTCTGTGAATAGCAATCAGAGCTTTCTTTGGAGAGAGCGTCCATGCGGTCTGGACGCTCTCTTGCACAAGAAATTTTGGCGGAAGATCTCTTCTGCAAAAAGCTTCTTGCGCAAGAAGCCTGCAGTGTAGACGTAACCTCAGAGAAACTTGCTCCTGGCCACCCAGGGAGCCCATGATAGAGCAAGGAAATTAATCTAGGTCTCATATGTCCAACGCGGTTGCCCCAACCATTAGACCCATCCTTCCTCTAGGATTAGGGCTTGCTTAAGATTGCCTTGGAACCAAGGGAAAGGCTGCAAGCGGTGAGCAAATGGAACCCTCCCTTCGTAGGGCCTTTGCCCATTTCAAGAATGAAGTCATGCCAACAGAGGTGCCCAGTAACACGATCCTTTTAGGTCAACAGGCCGATCAAATATAACCCCTCTTGCATGCTTCAGATGTAATCGCAACATCACTCCCCACTCTGGGCAGCTGGGTCTGGTAGCACGCAGTGGGAAAACCAAACGCCAGCCCTTCACACGTTGCCTTTCAGGGCAGATTTACAGAGCTCCCTCCTTGGCAGAATCCTACCGTTGTGCAATTCTAGACTATAATGATATGTGTCCAAACTACTTAGGGAAGACATGAGAAACTCCTGGGTAGCAGGCAGGCAAATCCCTTTTGCATTTAAGTGAACTGAGCCATTGAGAGGTTAAGGTGAAAATGTTCAGAAGTGGCTGGTAATTTTAAGCGCCTTACTTTTAGGCAGGCCTGCTAACAGGAGAGGGCAAAGGGGGAGTTGTCCCAGGGACCAGGGATTCAAAAGAGACCAGGACTTCCAGCTGCTACACCAGGAGCTTGAGCCTTTGGCCCTTTAAATCACCACTGGAACGACTCGCTGCATGTTCTGGGCGGCTCTCAGCACTGACTGAGTTTTAGCGGGGCGGTCATGCAGCAGTGAGGGCTGGCTGCCCCAGCCCTGCCCCTTCTGCCCAAGGCTCCGCCCATTCCAGGAGCACTGAGTCAGCCCCCTCCCGCCCCAGCTTGCCCAGGGACCCAGCAAGTCTGTCAGCCGGTCTACTTTTTAGGTGCCTAACAAGAAACACTGAGGTCTTGGCATAAGTAGTGAGAACTCCCGTTCTTAGCTGGCCTCAGTGGAAAGTGACTTCTCAGCACCTTTAAAACATCGGGCCCCAAGTCGTTTGAGTTGGGAACCTAAAAACTGACGCACCCCAAATCAGGGGATGCGCCAAAAACTTCGAAGTGCCTTCCCCCAAAAGCATACACCAAGTGGCAGAGCTAGGGAAGAGAAAGCCTGAGTCTTGGATGGCAGCCCCCGGGTCTAGCTACGAGGCCAGACCAACTGGGGTTTGTGCGTAAGCTCCTTTAATGCCTAACTCTGTCAGCCGGGATACTTACTGCACAGCCGTCTAGGACAGCCCTTATGTAGGGGTTGTTGTCGTAGGACATCTCCTCGTCGTTGGAGCCCAGGAAGCGGATGGCTTTGTCGTAGCTGCCTGTGGTGGCATCATGCCATGCTACAGACTGGTAGCAATTGTAGGTGATGTTCTGGTTGGCGGAGGCACTCAGGAGCCTCAGGAACGTCATCTGCACCACTCCGATGGGATTGCCGTCCGAATCCACGTAGGAGAGCTGGGAGGAATGGAAAACAAAAGGAGGGGAAATACTAGGCAGTGATGGGAACCGGGCCTCTGGGCAACTCAGCCGACGCAGAATGACGGGCTCCATGGGAGAGTGAATCACTTCATGGAAAATAGACACATACAGTTAGCCCGCCACCCTCCGCACCATCTTTACCCACTCTCATCATCGCCCTGTCCACGGACATTGGCACTCCCGTATGGCACCCATCACAGGCCTACATGTGACAGCCAAGACAGTCTCCTGGCCGGGGTGCAGGGGTTAAGACTTCATCTTACGCGCACACCAAGCCATCTGCACAAGACCTTGCCTGACCAATGAAAAGGTCAAATTATAGGCTCCTGCTATGTTGTGATTTTCTATTAAGGACCGTCTCCGTGGTTTTGTTGCTACTGCTTGGATACTAGCAATCCCTGCTGCTCTGAAGGGAATTTTCTTCCTCCCGCTGATTTTGGGCCATCTGTGAATAATAATAAATAATAATAATACACTAAGGCAAAGGTAGGGCCTATGGCGAAGGGGCAATAAGTCTCAAGGACTTCTGTCCTGTTGGAAAAATACAGCGACAATGGGCGGGGCCCAGTGCTAAGCAAACTGGTCCCACAGAAGTCACAGGGAAAGCTATTTTTGACGTCTTTGAGAGCAGAGGTAGGCCAACAAAAAGGCTCCCATCTTCTAACGGAGTTTGCTAAAGGTGACACTGTAAACATGAATGGAGCATCTTTCGTTTTGTGTGTCGTATGCCTCGGATTGTCGAGACATCTTTCCACGTACTGGAGTATTTTGCCATTCATTTCCACCAGGAGCTGGTGTTTCCCCCATCCAATACCTTTGAAACCTGTCTCAAAAGGAGCCACATGTAGCTAGGAATGCATTCTCTTCCTCTGTATGCGCGGGTTTATGGTATGTTTGCAGAGGTTTTGTGGGGGGGATCCTTCTAAAGCAATGGTTCTCAAACTTTTTGGCCCATGGACCACCTTTGGCACTTTTACGTGTCTCACAGGGGATGGGACCACCTGGCTCAATGCCGCGGACCACCAGTTGCTAATGGAAATGTAGAGGGCTCGACAAACAATGTAATCTACTCGCCCGTGGCGAGTAGATTACACCCCTGAAGAGCTGGCGCAGAGCGAACTGCGCATGCACAGAACGATCTGCGCATGAACAGAGCGCAGGACAATCTGCGCATGAACAGAGTGCAGGACGATCTGCGCATGCGCAGAGTGCAGAACTGCGCAGCTGGCGAGCGGGGCTCGCCGCTGCTCGGTGAGCCCTGGAAATGTACCATTAATTACATAATTACACCCGAGCCATTTTGGTAGTGCTGCAGCTAGGGAAATGGGTTTAATTTAAATAATTAAACTGATTAAGAGCTTTAACTTTCTCATGTTAGTTTATCAAACTTCATTTTAAATAAAATAAAATATTTCAATGTTTTCTATATTTATGGCAGGGGTGGGGAACTTTTTTTGTGTCAGGGGCCACTGACCCACAGAAAAATCAGCTGGGGACCTCACAAGTGAGAAACAAAAAAACTCCTCCAAAAAAACCCCAACCCTCACTGATGTGGCCCCCAACTGAGACACCTCACTTCACTGGCATTCCAGCCCCACGGGGATAGGGGAAAGGACAGGGAGGACTGAGGTTCAGGGCTTCCTGTAGGCCAGCTTTACTTTTCTGGGGTTCCAGAGTTGGTAGATTTTATGGACCCCCTTAGCCTCTGAGGTGAGGACAAAAATGAGGGGTTCAGTGTGCAGGACAGGGCTGCCAGTGAGTGGGATAGGGATGGGGTGCAGGATCTGGGAGGGAGGTGGAGTGCAGAAAAGGGGTGAGGGTGCAAGGTTTGGGTGGGAGGTAGGGTGCAGAAGCAGGCTGGGAGTAGGGTGTCTGGCCAGGAGAGAGGGTGTCTGGCCAGGAGGGAGGGTGCAGGAGCAGACTGGGGGTTGGGGGTCTGGCCAGGGGCAGGGAGTGCCTGGGGACAGAGTGGCTGAGGGGGTTCAGGGAGATGGGGGGCAGGGTGCCCCGGGAATAGGGCTGGAGTCCAAGCGGCGGGGGAAGGGGTAGGGAGGCTGGGTGCGACACAGCAAAGCAGGAGTGGGCAGGCAGGTGACCCCGGGGTATCCAGCCCTGCAGTGGATGGGGCCCCACAGGGGTCTAGTCCATGGGGCCCTCGGCCCCTCTCCCCAGGCCGAGTCCCCACGGGTGCAAAGCCCTGAAGGGCCCCAAGCCCCCACCTGCCTGCCCTGCGTGTGCAGGGTCCTCAGCCCCAGTGTCGCCTCCTCTCACTGCTGCTGAGCACGGTGCAGCCCAACCTGCTGCCAGGGAAGGGGGAGGGCGCCGGCCACTCACACACCATGAGAGCTCGCTCCGCCCCTCCGAGCCCCGCGCAGCCCAACCTGCTGCCTGCCCCGTGGGCCCAGCCGAGGGAGGTGCTGTTCTTACCGTGGCAGCAGCGCTCCTCCACGTGGCTCGCGTGGGGAGGGGAGGGGTGAGTTTGCTTTCTTCACCTCCCCGCCTGCTGGCCGGAGCTGGTGCTGCAGCCTCGTGGCTGGGCGCCAACCGTGAGGCTGCATTGGCAGCGCGGGCTGCCCACGTGCATGGAGGAGAAGGGGGGGGAGGAGCTCCCATTGCGTACCATCTGGGAGGCAGCCGCGGACCACTAGTGCTTCGTGGACTGCACTTTGAGAACCACTGTTCTAAAGGCCTCTCACGACACAGGGTGTTCAGGGCCCTGCCATCTGCTACTTTTAAGGGTGGGAGGATTTCAAAAATATTCAGCTTTCAGCTCTCATTTGCTCTGATGCTGAAAATCTAGGGAGGGCAGCTTAGCCTTTGAGGAAATGATGAATCCACTATGCATTTCAGCAGGGACTCATGAGACTGAACCTTTCCAAGGGCTCTTTTTCATGCTTGTGGCACTTTTACATGTCTCACAGGGGATGGGACCGAAACACCAGCAACTGCCACGTTGAATGCAGCAAGAAACCCGGTGAATTATGTGCTATTCACGACAGCAGCATTTGTGCAGGAAAAGATCCGCATCGGAAAGAAGCACAACGGGTAGCGCTGGTGAGGAACAGTGAGCAATAGGCAGAAAGATGGGTGTATGGGCGGAGGACAGCAGATGGAGGATCTCAGAAGGTGACAAGATTGGACAAGATGAGTGGGCAGAAGAGAGGGAAGCGAGGAATGGCGTTTATTTGGGGAGGAAGCAGAGACGGAGAGAGCAGAAAAGGCATGGAAGGAGATACAGAACAACACTAGCAAGATACAGCGGGCCTAGAGAAGAGACCAGCAAAGCCACTGAGCTCTGGTGGGGAATCACACCCAGTCAAGGAGCCTCTGGGTTTGCAATTTTTAAAACCTTTTACTGCAAGGGAGGAAATATACGACAATGCATTTACTTTTCCCCTTTGCAGCCTAATCCACATCAAGGTATGAAAATCACCTCTGCAACCCTTATGGGGTATGATATATACTTTTCCATAGACAGCTATGTGAAATCCTCTACAGCACTTTACAACTCAGATGCTTTGATGGCTCTGAAAGCAATACTGCCCTGGAAGGCTTTTCATCAGCAGCTGGGACCTCATTCTGTAGCTATCAAAGGCCAGGTGACTGAGTAATGCATAACATACACAGTTTCAATGTGGTTTTCAACTAATTATCCAGAGGCAGCATCTGCTGTCATGGCCAAGCCAAGAGAGCGGAGATTTACAAATGGGATCTACAGACAGTCGCTTCCTTTTGAAATAATCGGGAGAAAAATCCAGACATGCAAACGGCGGTGTTCCTGGTGGTCTCGTCCAACTTCAAGGTACGGCGCACGCTGTAAACAGCGGGAGAGATTCACAGCCGGACAACAAAATCAGCAGTAGCGGGTAATAATAATAAATAACAACAGGAATAATAATATAAACACGCATATATACCAACCGGTTCTCACGTCAGGAGTCCACTGCGCATCTCCTCCTGAGAGTTAAACATGACTGAACAGGAGAAAGCCATGCATGCCAGAGGAGAAAACATGAGTGAGCCACCAGGATATAGAAGGAGCTGAACGCAAGTGCTAACTACCCAGCATTGTCCAGAGGGCCACAAAGAGCTAGAGAGGCATCGCCCAATTGGCTGTTTGACCTTGCCCGCTGATATCCCTTGGAAGTAGGCAGAGAGGCGTTTCTTTAGATGTTCCAGTCGGTCCAATCCCAAAGGCTTTCAACTGGAGCCAATGGGGCAGTTGAAAACAACTGTTCATGGCTTTGCACAGTCACTCCCTTCCTTTTTATGCATGACAAGAACAGCTCGCTCAGGATGGAGGCCACGTGGTAACATACGATGATAGGCTTGGATAGGTATAAAGCATAGTTAGCTCTAATGGGAGTGCACACCCTGGAAGAAAAGATTTGTGATCCTTTTCCTAACTATATCCATCCCTGAGAAGTGATAGGAATTAACTTGGGGTCTGTCTGTATTTCACGGATATTCACCAGTGGGCACGAGAGAATGGGAAGGAAACATCACACCAGATGACTTCTCTGTTTACTGTGTTAATGTCCTTTTTAATCAGTGGGGATCTAGACACTGTCCCAAAAGAAAAGCCAACCTTTTAAAAACTGGGCACTTCGGCTCCCGTTCAGCTGCTTATGTATGTGGCCTGAGATTTCAGTGGCAATGAACACCAGCAGCTTCCACTCATAACCAAGGGGAAGCCTTTCCCTTTCTTTCAACAGCCTTTTGCTGAAGCCCCTGGTGTGTCCAGGATGTGCATAAAGGAACTTGATCTATGGCAATCTAGCTATGGACGGTAACAAAAGCAGGACCGGACCCTTATAAGAGCCAACAAACTTATTTACATTTCAACCAATTTCCAAAGTGCACTAATCCCATCCCCCTGCACATGGCAGGATTCTGGTCCATCTGTTTTACTGAAACTGGCTGTGTTCTTAAAGCCTTGTTTTTATGGGTCGCATGTTTAGTGCTGGGGTATTCCACTGACAAATATCTTCTAGGTGCTGGGGGCTCTTTTCAAAAGAAAACGTAGCAGAGAGACAGAGCAAGAAAACAGCAAAAGAGAAAGGGCTCCAAATAGCTTTGAAGTTCCTGGCACAAAATACAAACCCCAAATCCAAAATTTTAGACTGGTTATACATCCCTTCAAGCAGCGATGGGCAACCTAGGCTAGTGAGTGGGCTGCAGGAGTGACCCTCCTTCATCCCAGTGGGCTGCAAGGTTGTTGTAACCAAGATGGTCTCCCGGGATAGGGCAGTTTTGCTACCTGCGCTTGCGTCCCTAGAATTTGCGGCAGGTGCTGACTGAACCATAGCAGGGCTTTGATTGGATGCAGAGGGAGCACCCGGCTCTCAGTCAGTGTTGTGTGCCACCAGCCCGCACTCAACAGACTGAAAAAGGAACCAGTAGATCAGCTACCAATGTTAATTAGGGATTAATTTTTGAGGTAAAATCATGAGGAAATTGCCCCCCTCCCACACTTCAGCTGCTAAGAGGCTGACAGGCCGGCCTACTCTGACACATTCAGACTACACCCGGCTGCTCTGCAGGAACAGCTATGGAGCCATTGCTCTCTCTTGGACAGATTCAGCGTGTTCATGGCAAGGAATGTGGCTTGGGAAAATAAGCGAGTGTCTTGGTTTACTGGTGGGTGGTTAAGGTGGAAGTTTGATGTTCCCTGCAGCAAAACTCTGCAGAGGAAGTTCCATGAGGCACACCCAGCCCGAACAGGCTGGCTCTGGGTAGAGGAAGGAAGGAGGTGCTGAATATGCACAGTAGGTCAGCTCTCCTCAGCAAGCGCAACTCAGTGTCACTCTAACAAGGACGTTAGTGGAGCTGGGCATGTATTTTTTTTCTTCCCCGGTCCCATTGATTTTGACCGTGCTCGAGACTTGCTGATTCACAAGCCCAAGCAGGCCTGAGATTTGTTCTGGAGCTCTCTGTTGTTTGGAGGGCCCTGTTCATGCTTACCACTCCACAAGGAGACCTACAAAGTGTGGGGGCCCTTGGATACTCCTGTGTTTCCAGAAAAGGTGGCGGTTTCCTCTTTCCAAGAGGTGCAGCTATGGAACCGTCCTCAATGCCCCTGGGGCCCGTATTATAGAGCAGAGGTTCTCAAGCCTGGGCCGGGTGTTTCAGGTGGTCCACCAAAATAAACCAGAGAATAGGGCCAGCGCTGGACTTGCTGCTGCGGCCCGGTGCAGAAACCCAAATCCTGCTATACGGGGCTGAAGCTGCAGCCTGAGTATCTAAGCTCAGGGGAGACGCCTGTGGCAAGAGGCCATGGGCAGCTGTCCTGCCTGCTACCCCGCTAAAGCCAACCCTGGCTTTTAAGCCCCTGGATATGCAGAAAAACAGCTGTGGCACTGGCAGGCCGAGCAATTTTTTTAGCATTTTGGGGGCCTCAGGAAGAAAACAGTCGAGACCCCCCGACTGTCCATGTTTGTTCATCACATATCCGGGCTTTCCTCAATTCCCCATGGCCTTGGTTTCTCTGTTGGCATCATGCATTGCTTAACCGGCTGAGACGCTTCTTCCCTTTAAAGCGTTAACAGTGCTTAGGCCAAGTTCTAATTCCCACAGGCTTAGAGACCACATGCATGGTTTCAAATCCTTCTTCTGCGGGGGTTTTGCTCCTTTTCTCCAAGGGGAAATGGGACCCGGCTGCTAGGAGAGTGTTCTGAAGACAGATTCATGATGCCTTTGACTGAAGGGCCTGACTCCTGTGGGCTGAGGAACCCTACTACTCTATTAAATACCTTACGTGCCCCATTTCTTAGAGTTGGTTGAAACACTGAAAATAATTCACACTGGGAAACTGGAGAACACTGGAAAACTTCCTTGTATAAAACATTTCTGGCCAAGTCTCGTATTCTTGTAGCCCTTGATCACTGCAGTATGGAAGTGTTGATCTAGGCTGTAGCTAGTAGGCTTTGGTAGCACAGTGAGTACTGGTTCTGATTCAGAACAGTGGCCAATTCCAGGTGCTAGATTCGACGACCACACAAAAGTCGCTGCCCGCTCCTCTCAGAGGCTCTGATCCAGAGAAGTGCTTAAGCAAATGCCTAGTGTTAAGCACATGAGTTCACATACTCGGCACGTGCTTCCAGCCTTGCTGAATTGGGGCCTGCCCCGCATTGCCTTCCCCGAAGGGGGTGATAGAAATGTGCCTCCAGTCTATTTTAGTCAGCGTTCCACCTTAATTTTGTTTTAAAGCGTGTCCTAGGATGGTTATTAGTCCAACATGCAGAGTGCAAACAGTTTGGCCATAACCAAAGCGGACGTGGCTGCTGTGCTCGGAGTCAGAGCGTAGGGCCGAGGTTAGCCACTTACCAAGGAACCCCGCTTGTACTGACTATACCATGTGGAAGGCTGCTCTTTGGGCCAACGGGCCAGTTTGCTCTGTAAAATACGAGACGGGTTAAAGACAAACGGAAAACGGTGGAGGGCCTCTTACCAGTTTACCGCGCTTGAATTCACTGAACCAGGAGCCTGGAGTTTCCTTGGGCCAGGAAGTAATTCTAGCCTAAATTGTGGATGGAAAAGTGGGAGAGAGAAAGAGAGAAACAAAGAAAGAAAGAAAAAGTTACATTCAATTTGCACACCCTGGGTCTGTCTGTGTCTCACTGAAATGGTCCAACTTTTTTTAAACACACACAGTTTCTAAAATTTTACACACTGGTAATAAAAACAGTCTGCTGTGCCTTAGGGTCCCGACAGCTTCTAAATTACAATGTTCACGGCTTGACATTGGGGTGAGGACATACTACCATTGCCCACAGGTATAAACTGCCTTGAGAGCACCTTTCATTGTGAAGAGGTCAATGATCTGTAATTTCTAGATGTTGGCTGATGGAAAATTAGCAGCACATTTTGGAGGTGGATGGCAAAAAAAAAAAAAAAAAAAAAAAAAAAAAAAAAGCCAAAAAAGAGAGAGAAGGAAAGAAAAGTATTAGTGGTAAGTGATCCATTTATCTACATGGGGACTGTGGGGGGGGACCAGCACTGAGAACAGAGAAGGCTGATGTCAGTCCAATGTCAAATCCAGATGTGCTGGGGCCAGAAGAGACTAGACTAGGAGAATTAATAAAACACCAACATCTGTTCCTTGTGTTTGAGCACCCATAACATACTGTACATGGAATATGTAGTCCTTGGCAGGTAATGAACCACAATACGTGAGCTGTCTATAATGATCCAGATTATGACCTTGAGAAGGAGAGGAGTTGCCAGACTATCCTTCCCGGAGGACTGTTTACAGCTGTGAATGTGAATATTCTCTCTTTCCCGTCAGAACAAGGGATGTGTTTAATGGGGGGAGGAGGGAGGGATAGCATCTCGTTTATATTCCCTCATTATTCCACAAGTTTCCTCACTATTGCTTTCACTCTCTCCAAGAGCAATGACTGAATGAGATGTAGGTGCTTTGGGATTATTCTTTCCTTCACAGGATGAAAACCATAAGCTGAAACGGTGCGTTTTTGCCATGCTGCTGACGTACCACGGAGTGACACATTTTTTAAGGCTATGTAGCAGCCCATAACAAAATAACCACAAACACCTATGCAAGCAATTAATGTTAATGAGGTAGATCATCTCATTATTGCACATGGAAAATAATTGGATGCACTCTCTTCTCATTTTTGCCAGCGTATGTGATCGAAGAATCAGTCCCACTGGGCGTGCCGCAATAACATTATCTACTTGCAAAGGCAACATTGTAAGGATTTTAAAAACTACAAACACCACACTCAGATGTTTATAGTTTAATAATCTATGACTGGAGGAGAACAGCGGTGATGACAAAGAACCTATGTGAAATTCTGCACTGCATCTCGCTTGTTCCAGGCCGATGTTTATTTCTAGGGTTGAAATGATCTCAGCATGTTAATGGCTTGTATCAGGGTGCACCAAGAGCGATGAATCTTTCTTGCCTACACCCTAACCCAGCGGCAGCATGTGAAGACCTTCTTGGTGGTACTGACAGGATCATTGAGAGTCACTTTGGAAGACAGCCCATTCACTTAGCAGAGAAACTAAATTCAATAGTAGGTCTTTACACATGATGATCAGCTCCATAAAAAAAAGCGGATGAACAAGGGGCAAAGAGGAGGACCTTACTGTAACTGAGACACACTTAGGGCATGTCTACACTACACGGAAGATTGACGCTCCTGCGGTCGATCTTCTGGGGTTCGATGTAGCGGGTGTAGGATAGACCCGCTAGATTGAACTCAAAGGACGCCCCCATCGGCGCGGTACTCCTGCTCCTCACAAGGAGCAAGGGAAGCCGATGGGAGTGTTTGCTTCCATCGACCTCCTGCTGTGTGGACGGGGATGTAAGACACGTCGACTCCCGCTACATCATTTATGTAGCTGGAGTTGTGTCTCTTACTTCAACCATCCCATGTAGCATAGACCAGGCCTTAGAAAACTTTTTATGGTCAACTGGATGTTACTGGTGTTAGTCCTGTTTGAGTTACTACTGGGGGAACTGTGAGGACGGGAGACCATCACTGTACATTAACTAAACTGATTCACACCCAGCCTGCATAGTAACTGAATGTCATGAACTCTCCTGATCCTAGGTGGGATAGTTGGGAATACCCAAACACCCAACATTAATAACAGGAGAAATGACAGCGGATCATCATTTCTCCCGCTGTGTCAGAAGACTCGGTCAAGGTAGTAGAGGAACCAGCAGTGCTGAGGGACAAAACCATCAAAGTAGCAGCCACTACTGCATTGGGGATAAAAAGAGTAGATTAAAGAAACTTCACAGAGAACTACAGTAGAGACAGTGATGGAGAAGTTTGCCTTTGTAAAGCAATGCCAAAAAAAAAAAAGTATCAGCATTTATCATGCTTGAGAGATCATCGAAACCATGCCCTAAAACACACTGTAAAACCTGCGTACGCATTCAATGAAATGCTCTCACTAAACACATTCCAAAACCAGTCCTGAATCTGACCTTACCAAAATGCATTGGATCTTTTTGACTTTCCATTGTTCAGTTTACCTGTTCACAGTGACTGACCGTGAATATGCACAATAGCAAACACTCCATTACCATCCTCAGAGGAAAAAAATATACAGTTTCTGGGAACTTACTCCTTCAGATTTCTTATCAGGGAAGATACAGGTCTCTCCACCAGCTGTGAAGTTACAGTAAACTTTGAAGGAGTCCCTCGAACAGCCTTGGTTAGGGTCAACCCAGTATTCACCTGGACGTTGGAGGAAAGGGGATTAAGTAAGAATGCATCAGAACTTCCACGACTTCCTCCACGCAAACCCACCCATTTCCATCCCAGGGATAAGAGTGTATTATATGCATGTGGACATCCTAGGCGTGTTTCTTCCTGTATATTAATGAATATAACAAGGCTTCATAGTCAACATGCAAAGTGCAGTATGTGGAACGGTGCATACATTGATACAAATTCAGAACTGGAACACTGCTATGGTGATCCTGCTGCAGCCTTGTATACACTGGGGCAATTTCCAAATAAACATTTCATTAATTCCAACCTCTATTAGGCAGCCATAGTGTAGACAAGGTTCCAGGGACCACAGGCAGCATCATTCAGTGTGGCGCCAAACTATCTTTACTATAAATCCAAACTGTAAATCCAACTATCTTTACTATAAATCCAAACTGTAAATCTTTACTATAAATCCAATCCTTGACAGGCTGGATTGATAGTAGAGATGGTTTGATATTTTCCATCAAAGTGGGTTTTTCGCTGGAAAAATTGGGGTCATTTCACAAAAAGGATATCTACTTCCTGTGGAAAATGTCAATGTTTTATTGAAAAATGGAATGCCTGAAATCCCCCCACCCCAATTTTTGGCTCCAAACTGAATGGTGCTGCAATGCCTCATGGGAGTTGCAGTTTAAGTACTTTCTGCTCCCATTCTCCTCTACAGGCTAGACTCCCTGGCTTAACTACACCTTCCAGGGTGCAACAGGATGAGGGACTCTTGAGATGAGCGCCTACCCCTCATGTTTGCAGGAAAATTCAAATCTTGTTTTCCTTCCAGCCATAAGCTGTATTAACAGGCTGGTGCGGGTTTAAGAATTCTGCTGCTGGGCTCTCTTTCTGCATTGCCTTGGTTCTCCTCCCTTTCCCCACCACATCACCGCCCCGAGACCCTACCATCTGGGAAGTCAGGGTGGCACAGCTGCAAGTCCTTGCAGGTACGCGCTGGGTTATGCTGAGTGCCCAGTGGGTGCTTCATTTGCTCAATTTCCAGTTTCAAAGAGTTCAAGGAGCCGAAGATCTCCTCCATGCCGTCCGCGTAATCCATGTAGTTGTCGGTGTTCCCCTCATCAACCAGTTGGCTCGCATCAATGTTCCGCCTGGTCCTCTTGGAGGACTGCATAGGTAGGGGCTGGATGACTTCCCCAGGAGGACCCTTGGCAGGAGGAAAGAACTCGCCATGTTAGCATCACAGGGAAAATGTGACAGAAGCAGAAGAGAAAGCCACAGGAATGATCATGCTGCTCTAGTGACAGGAAGCTTTACCAGCACAGGACACACACACGGGAGGTCTCAAAGATCCAATGGGAACATAAGAACGGCCACACTGGGTCAGACCAAAGGCCCATCTAGCCCAGTGTCCTGTCTTCCAACAGTGGCCAATGCCAAGTGCCCCAGAGGGAATCCAACAGAACAGGGAATCCTCAAGTGTTCCATACCCTGTCACCCATTCCTAGCTTCTGACAAACAGAGGCTAGGGACACCCTCTCTGCCCATCCTGGCTAATACTTATTGATGGACCTAACCTCCATGAATGTATCTAGCTCTTTTTTGAACCCTGTTATAATCTTGGACTTTATAACCTCCTCTGGCAAGGAGTTCCACAGATTCTAATGAAAGTTCTCAGTCGCCATACATGGCTCAGGCATTCAACCTGTGAGGTAGTAGAGAGTCTGGGCAAGGAGTGCAGACTGCTGGGAAAGTCTTTTGCTGGTAAAGATATCCACCCTGGTTGCAAAGTCTTCCAAGAAAGTTGCTCCACCTTCAGGCTTTGGGCTGAACCAAAGCCTCTCTCCTGTTTTCATTCAGCCTTTTTTCCTCAGCTCCCCCGCCTAGTATTTCTAAGGCGCCCATCTCCTTGGTATGGACCCACTGGATGCTGCATCTTTAGCAAGAGCTCTAGGGGTTCTCAGGGGTACGTCGCCCACTAATTCTAGCTCTCATTTGACCCTACACCTCATCATAATGGGTTATACTTACAGGAGGTCCTGGTGGGCCTGGATGACCAGTTTCCCCTTTTGGACCTGTTGGACCCTGAGTGCAAGAACCAGAAAGAAGTTTGAGTGTCTCACTCAATAAAGACAGCCACTATACATTTCCCATGCAAATTCCCTTCTGTCGAAGGAGCTCTCCTCCAGCCTCCTGCTGCACCAAGCACACCTGGTTCTCACTAGGGCTTATGAAAATATTTTTGGGTGAAAACCAGATTTTTAACCTTTTGCATTTTTAACCTTCTGCCCTTTTTCATTTGGGCAGAAATTTTCAGATATTTTGCCTAAAAAGCTCCAGAAGCTGTTTCGCTACAAGTTTTTGGCAAAATGTTCATATTTTAGTTAGGATTTCTGAGCAAATTTTGTTTTGTTGTTTGCTTTCAAAACATGAACGTTTTAAACCAAAAGAGTTTTCAGAATCGGAAACAGAAATTTTTGGTGTTTGTTTGCATAGTGAAAGACTGAGTTTTGTGTATAAAACCATACTGGTAAACGTGTGGGTTTTTTTTAAGTAACTGACATTGACAGTTCCAACTTCACAAAGGAAGGAATAATGACATTAAACTAGTTTAACTGGGTCTTTTCCACCCATTTCTTCATTCTGTGTTACAATTTTTAATCTAACACTTTCCTATTTTTCCCTCCCTTTCTCCCAGTCTCTTAAGGTCTCCATCTTTACAGCAATAGTTTTTCTTCTTTATTTTCCCCACTGTTTTGATATTTCTGATCTTCTCAACCATGATGTGGCAGAAAGTACAATGGGCTTAAAAGAAACATTTTCACTTATCGTTTTTTTCATTTTACAGCATGAAAGGACCGAGTTTGCTAAAGTAATCCTTAGCTAATTGCCTTGAGATGATCTATAATGGTGAAAGTACATTATGCACCCAATAAAAGTTCCTCAGCATCTTAGTTTTGTATTGTCTATACTTACTGATGATCCTTTAGCACCTTTTGGACCAGGGGGAACCTGAACAGAGGAAAGGGAAAATATATCGTTAGCAGTGGGGGGGAAAAAAGTGAAATCATTTCATAGTCATTTGATTTTCTCAATGAATTCCCTTCAGCCCCATTTGTGTCCCTGCTTTCATTTTCTGCTGACATTTGAACAGTTGGAATTTGCCAAAAAAACATTCCCTGAAGAAATGCTTGCACCATCGCTCCCAGAAATGTGATTTTTAGGTGGCACACACAAGAGTTTGTGTCGGCCATGCTTATGCAACCCACTCGCATGCTCATCCAATCAAGGGACAGAAACCCACCCTATGATTTATTAAAGCCATTATATCTGAACATCCCATACTTAAACTTTAAATAAACAATGCTGATCAGCATAGAGTGTACAAACTTCAAAAATATATTCACCAAGTCAAGGGAAATACATAATACAATGATGATTCCACAATGGCTTGTGGATACTCCACAGGCAGAAAAAGGAGTGAATTGATTATTTATCATGAGGGGTCTGGATCATACCATTCATTTATTTCTTTTTTATGCCATCAAACCTCTATGCCAGGGATGGGGAATCTAAGTCCTGGGGGCCGGATAAGGCCCCGGCTTCCCTGGATCCGGCCTCCAAGGCTCAGGACTCCCCCCAGCATTGGGGGGCCCATGCTGGTGCTCAAGGATGCCCTCCTGCCCCCCCCACCATGGAGTCGGAGCATGCAAATTTTACTAGATGGGGCCCGCTAGGCTCTGGTATGGTATGCGAGGAGAATGAGGGGAGTGTCTTTCTCCTCAGTCGGGGGCCATGTGAGGGTTTGTTTGGGGTTTTTTTCGTTGTCACTTGTGTGCAGTCCCCGACTGATTTTTCTGTGGGTCAGCGGCCCCCAACCCCAAAAAAGGTCCCCCACTCCTGCTCTACACTCATCCCTCAGTCAGAACATTCATTGTGCTCAGCGACTCTCATCTCTTTCCTTCCCCCGCTGCTTGTTTCCTTAGCCTCTTAATTTGAACGTTCTTCATGGGCTAGTCCAGATAATCCTAATTTCTGTTGGTGAGTATTTACATCTATGGGCAATGCCACTGCAATCAATAGGCCCACTCAGGGAGAAAGAGTAAGTAAAGATTGCTTTATCTGGCCCAGTATTTCTCAACCTTTTTTTATAAAGTATCCCTTTAACAAAAAAATAATTATAAGTAACCCCAGTATCTACAGTTTTCAGACATACATTTTTTCTACCATTGCAACACATTCGTGTCAACAACTTAATCATAGCCAGGTGGGCGATGACATTTTTGGGTGTAAAAAGTACAAAAATAATAAAGCGCTGTAAAACTTAAAACAAAAATTCAGTTTTCTCCAAATTTCAGTTGTGTTGATGTACCCGCCAGACTTTTCTTGAGTACCCCTAAGGGGTACCACCGGCTGAGAAACACTGATCTAGCCTACTGGAAATACAAAGACAATGGCTGGTTTAAGACAAAACAACATGAGGGTGATATTTATCTTTTCCCTGAAATGATACACTATACTTGAACAGATGCTTGGCATAACATATCAATGTCTCTAAAGCTGGCTCGATGGCGCTGAAAGATTTTATTAATCTAAACCGGTGAACATCCAGGATCTTCCCAACAGTGCTGTGCCCAGTACTGAAGACCAGGAATGCACTGGAAACAATAACTCATCACTTCAAAATGATTATCCTGACTTTATGAAAGCCAAGGTAAAAAGCATTTAAGTGACTCATTAAAGGTCACACAATGCATCAATGCAGAGCCAGAAATAAACCCCAGATTACAGGTTGAACCTCCAGTCCGGCACTCTCTGGTCTGGTAACATCCATGGTCCGGCATGATGTTAGTTAGCCAGATGTCCATTTATGATGGATGTGACCAAGTTTCCCACGGTCCCATTAAGTTTGTTTACAGCCAGCGGTCCTGGCTCTGTGTTCTGTGCAGTTATTTAGCTCAAATTGACCCCTCAATGTCTTCTAAGAGCCCAGCTAGTGGTGGAAGTGTTGGTCATGCTGCTAGACAATATTGACCTCCTCTGGTTCGGCAAATTCTCTGGTTTGGCACCGGTCAGGTCCCAAGGGTTCTAGACTAGAAAGGTTCATCCTGTATTTGACTTGCAGGTCTGTGTTTTTACTGCCTGACCAGATCGATTTTTTATTTCAGATACATACCGGTAATCCTGGTGGGCCTGGAGGTCCAATGGGACCAGAAGGACCATTGATACCCTAAAAAGTAAAGGCAAAAGAATGTTTATTTCAATGTATTCATGCTGGTCATCATCTATGTACCATGAGCTCAGATGTCAAATTTTGGCGCTTAGTGACTGATGACTAAACATGGAATAAAGCTCCCTTCTTTCAGGCACATCTGTACAGGTCTGAGTGTCCACATACCGAGATCAGCGTACCACCCCGGGGCTTGACTCTCCATGACAGCGGTTCCCAACTGCTGGGCTGTAGCCCACTGCTGAGCCATGGCCCATTTGTTGCCTGGCCATGGCGGCTCTGGGGCCGAAGAGCCGTGCAGCTGGCAGCAGGAGTAGAGAGCGCGTGAGCCTCCAATGGCCACTCCCCCTGCCTGCGTGGCCGATTTTGCCGCTGGCAGCGGCAAAAGGAGGCGGAGGAGGAAGTGCCTCCCTCCATCCCATCCAGGTAAGATGGCAGCCCGATTGGGGCTCCACGCTCTTCTGCCCCCACCTCTACTTCTGGGGCATAGGGGTGGGGTCAAAGGGTTATAGGCACTGGGGAGCAAGGGGCTGGGTTGGGGCCAGGCAGACAGATATAATCTTATTTGCATATTTGCTTATTCATTATTTGAACAATGAATATGCAAATATGCACATTCGATCTTACCGGTCCGCCAAAAGTTTGTGAATGGGTTGCCCGTCCCCCATGTAAAAAAAGTTGGGAACCACAGACCGAGAAGAGCTACCTCATTTCCTAGTCTCCCTTGTTTCCATTAGAGATAGGCCCAAGTTACCTACTTCCCTGACCTTTTAGAGCACAGGGATTCAGCGTCTCTTTGGAAGGACAGGTCCAATTTTGGATCTGAATCAGAACTTTCCTTAAGTTGACCAACTTCTAGTTGATGACTATCTCTAGCTTCTATAGGTACAGTGTGGTACATTTGTGTAGGAAATACCATTGAAGTGTTAGCAAAAGCACCCTGTGTCATACTGAGATGATGTTTCTGACCAGAGAAAGCCAACGCTGCTATTATGGCACCAAAGAAACAAGGTTTTACTCCCTTATGACCAGTATGAAGACTGAGCATCACTTCCTAGGCACTTTTAATAAAGGTCTCACCAAATGTCTCCAAAGTGCCCCTAAAAACACCTACCTGTTCTCCTTTTGGTCCGGATGAACCCTGGGGACCTGGGAGACCTCTGTCGCCCTTTTCTCCTTGCTCACCAGGGGGCCCAATGAGACCAATTAAACCTGGATGACCCTAGAGAAAATAAATAGCAGAAGTGAATTAAGATCATCTGTCTCATACTCTGGAAGGTGTTGAGCACCCGAAACTCCTACAGAAGAGACGTCTCTAAAAGCAAGTAACTAAACAGGTGGGAGGAAATGTTTGCACCTATTGGGAATTCGGGGATGGAAAGGTGCAAGGTGCATGTAGCTGAGCATGAAAAGCGGCCAGAAATGCCCACCATCCCTAGTGTAATGAAAAACAATAGCTTTTTGCCAACGGAAATGGAGTCAATGTGATAATAGAAGTGGCGTTGCTGTGCTCCTGATTCTGTTCTTTTCATGCCTTGGCATAGATTATGTTAATTTCTACAAAATAAAGTTGAGAACCATTACCTCAAATATGCCGTGTCTACCAAGCTACTGCCTTTTTCTTTGCCTTTGCTAACTTGCACACGACACACAGCATGATAACTAGAGATTGCATAGGGACATAAGCCTAACAGAATGGATCCGTTTAGTTTCCTGCAGAATGTATCGATGCCTCGTAACTCCCAGGAAAGTGCAAAACATCATTAGCCCTGGATTCCAATGTGGAATTTTACACACTGAACTGTGGGGAGAAATTTCTTCCTGCATCACTAACATTTCTTCCAGGCCAGTGAATCCTGGTAATTAAATCAACATATGTACCCCCAAAGAAGATTCATAACTGAAGGCATTGTCATGACCAACATCTCATGCATGCATGAGCCCTCTTCTAAAGATCTGCCTGATGCTAGGATAGCTTTGACAGCCCCACTTTGTGTTTTAGCATGTATGGTCATGGAGAAAGAGAATTCTGGACCAATGTGAAATCTAACTGCATATTACGCATACAGGGATAAACTCATTCCCATGTAGAGAGACTGAACAAGGCCTATGCACCTCTTAAGCCTCATCTAAGACCTGGAAATAGGGCTTATGTTGGACTTAAGCAGTGCAGAGACCTTGTGCACCTTGCTTCAGAGGGGCAGATTTCACCCCAAAAGCTAGCGAATCTGTTAATAATATAGGTCTCATCAACATAGCATGACTGCTGAGATCTATTACCTTACAGTTGTGGAGGGGAAGGAGGCTATGAATTTGAAAATATAGGTCTCTGACCATGTTTTATGTAGCAGTCTTACCTTTTCACCTTTAGGACCCGAATCTCCCTTAAGACCAGGTAAGCCGGGTGGGCCCTTTAAAGAAAATGAAAGAAGAGGAAACTTAGATTAAAAAGGCAAGTTTCTGTATATAAGTAGCCAAAACCCACATGGACTATAAAGACATACCAGTGGGCCTGGAGGACCATCAGGACCTGGAGAGCCGGAGAGCCCTTGTTCACCCTGTAAAACAATGCAATTCACTCAGACTAGGCTTTCATAGCAGAGGTTGTCCAAAGGTGAAAACTTGGATCCAAGCCCCACAAACTTTCAGGAAGTTCAAATCACTTTACCCATTCATATGTGAACTCTCTAGCTTGGACCCATCTCTAGAAAACGTGATTAATTCTATAACCCTTATTAAGCTTAACCTTAAGAATGCACCAAATTATAAATGCTCCAGGACACACACACACACACACACACAGAGAGAGTCTGGGTGTAAAGGCTACTGAAGTCAGATGTCTTTCTAGAAACTTTATGGAGTTTTGAATCAAGTCTTCTGAAATTAAACTAAACAACAAATTGAAACACAAAGCCAAATCTTTCTTCGCTCCTAAGTGGCAAGGAGCGTTTTGCCTAAGTGCACCAAAGAAACTAAACTTAATAGCACTTTGCCTAAGTCTCTTTTGAAACTGGGATGCAGAATTTTAGACAATTTACCTTACAGCTTCTTCAACCTTCAATAAAAAATTAAAACCAAACACACACAATTTCCCTTGACTTGGGAATCATTAAAAAAGGGATAGCTAATAAGACAGAAAATATCTTATTTCCTCTTTATAAATCTATGATATTCCTGCATCTTGAATACTGTATTCATATGTGATCGCCTCATCTCAAAAAAGATATAATGGAATTGGAAAAGGTTCAGAAAAGGGCAATAAAATTATGAGGAGTACGGAACAGCTGCCACATGAGATCAATAAGACTTGGGCTGTGTCTAGATTATATCCCTCTGTTGAAAGAGGGATGGAAATTAGGCACTTCGAAATTGCAAATGAAGCCGGGATTTGAATTTCCCACGCTTCATTTGCATAATCACGTAATGGTGCTCTTTCGAAAACGCGCAATTTCAAAAGTAAAACCGCAGTCTAGATGTGGTTCTTTTGAAAAGGGAAGGCTTTTTCGAAAGATCCCATAAATCGTGTTTTCGAAAGAGTGCCATTATGTGATTATGCAAATGAAGAGCAGGAAATTCAAATCCTGGCTTCATTTGCAATTTCAAAGTGCCTAATTTACATCTCTCTGTCAAAAGAGGAATATAATCTAGGCGTACCCTTGGACATTTCAGCTTGGAAAAGGATGACTGAGGGAGGATATGATAGAGGACTATAAAATCATGTGGAAAAAGTGGATAAGGAAAAGTTATTTACTTCTTCCCCTAACAAAAGAACTAGGGCTCATCGAATGAAATTACTAGGCAGAAGGTTTAAAACAACAAAAGGAAGTATTTCTTCATACAGTGCACAACCATCCTGTGGAACTCCTTGCCAGAGGGTGTTGTGAAAGCCAAGACTTTAACAGGGTTCAAAAAGGAGATAGATAAATTCATGAAGGATAGGTCCATCAATGGCTATTAGCCAGGATGGGTAGGAATGGGGTCCCCCTGTTTGTCAGGGCAGGGAATGGGCAGGTAATGGATCACTTGATGATTCCCTGTTCTGTTGATTCCCTCTGGGGTACCCAACATTGGCCATTGTCAAAAGACAAGATACTGGGCTAGAGGGGCCTTTGGTCTGACCCAGTCTGGCTGTCCGTATGTTCTTATGACTTCCTTGTCCCCACCGTAAGTAAAATAAATACCAACCCACCCATCCTTCCCACCCTAAAACTCAGCTAAAAGCATGGAAAAGAAGAGATTTGAACTCTGTTGGACCACTTGGGGTTGGGGGAGTGAATACTAAGGTCATGGCCCCTCTCCTAAAATCACCCAGGCATCAGACATTGAAGTCTAGGGGTTCTGTGGCCCACCTATAATGGTGCATGTGGTGAAAGGCATTGTCTACGAGAGATGCTTTATTGTAAGGCCTGGTCATTATTCCTGTTGAAAAGCTTGCTGGGGCTACCCCCAGTTTTGAAATACTCACCACTGGGCCAGGTATTCCTCGAAGACCATCGGGACCAGGTTTCCCCGGAGCTCCCTGGGGACCTACTGGACCTGTCTTCCCAGGAGGTCCCTCCAAACCAGATTCACCCTGGTGGCAAGTGACAAAGAGATCCAGTTTGTAATTGGGCCCAAATTAATTGCAGTTCACCAGACCTAGTGTGACAAATGCATCTCCCTTCCTATGTTTCTGCCTTGCAGTGAGGTGCTTTTCCTGCCACACCCCATTCTCTAGTGCACCACTGAAAGCCAAATCCTGGAGTTGCAGTACTTTTCCATGTCCATTGGTTTACTGACCAACATGAAGGAGCATTGCTTATGCTTTAAGTTCTACCATCTTTGAGTTCTGTGTTTGTACGGCACCTAAGACAATAGTCTATCACTAGGGCTCTAGGGTGCAAGCCATAACTAATATTTACAAGTTTGGGAGCCATCAAAAAGGTATGAATAAAGACATTACCTAGCTAGCACACTACCTTCCACATCCTAATGACTTAACCAACTAAATAATAGGTACTTAAGAATAATTTGCACCTCCTCTATCAGCTTCTTGTAACTTGAACACTCTGATTCACTATTTTCCCCTTCCTTTCCCTCCACATCCCCTATTTATTTTTGGATCTGGATTTTTAATACTCTAGTCATCTGAAGAAGTGGGATGAAAGCTTATGATACCATCAATGTGTTTTGTTAGTCTTTAAGGTGCTGCTAGACTATTCGTTGTTTTTCAAGTTTTTCCAGTAATAATAATGTAACTTACAATACCATATTCAACACTACTCTAAATTGGGCTCAATATGAAGTTAATCATTGTCTGAGAATACCATAGTCTTGTCTACACAGTGACATTCTGTTCTTTCTACACAACGTCTGAGGAGGTGCTGCATAGCAAGAGCGGTGGAAAGCACAGCTGCAGATATTGATTTAATCAACACAAATTCATCCCTTACCTTGGCTCCTTTCTCTCCTTGTCTTCCTTCAGGACCCGCTGGGCCGGGAGGACCCTGGTCAAAACATAAAACGGAAGCATTACTGTCTTGGATCAATGCTCGCCTGGAACGACTGGGGTGGTATTTTCAGAGATACTGTAAATAAGGAGGGAAATAACAAGGCGGCTATCTGCCAATGGCCTGAATAAACAACACCCTTATAAATTAGCCCTCTACCTTTTGATAGAAAAATCTTGAAATAGGATGGGGGAGCCAAATGTTTCACCTCATTTGATATTGGCTACCATAGAATTCAATAGGCACCTTTCCATTCCCGTCCATAAGCTTTGGATTTAGCTCTAACCATCTTTAAGTGCTCCCAACAAACAATGTTATTTCAGTATGTGACTTTTCTGACATTTTGTTCTTAGCTGCAGAAAATAAATTATTCTGTGTTACTGATTCAGATTATTGGGGTGCTCCCATGTGTATACACAAGGCACTCATGGGCATACATTTCTGGAGGTGCTTCAAGGCCAGATTCCAGTGTCTTGTGGACTACAAGATTAATAAACTCTCTGCTTGTTCCTGTTTGCAGGGTCACTCCACAAACAGACAGGCAAATGCAGAACAAGATATTCCTGTAGCAATTGTTCTCAGTGTATATCATTTTTACGGATCAGTTTGCATACAGGCCAAAACTCCAGCTGGTGTGAACAGGCACTGTGTCCACTGACTTTTGCCCATTTGCATCTGTGGAGGCTCTGGCCCCAAATTTGCATACATCAGTGTAGCAATATGGCAAGGTTGTGAGGGGAATGACAAATGTTGCCATGCAAAGCAGGTGTTTACCATTTGATCAGAACTTTAAGAACTCTATTGATTGGACAAGGCCTGCTCAAATTAAAGCATAATGATTATACTCATTTCTGAAATCTCATTAATATGTACATGAAACCACATTCTAAAAAAAATTAACTTACCCTCTTCCCTTGGGGACCTGATGGGCCTGGTTCGCCAGTTGGGCCAGGAGATCCCTAGGTTAAAAGTGGAAAAACATAACTCAGAATTGCCACATGACTTGAAAAAGAAACAGACCATGGGTCTAACATGTGACCTGACCGATTCTAGTTTGCAGTAGGATTAAGAATAGGCAGGCAATGCAAGGTCTGCCATCTAATCAGAGAAGCTGGTATCTCACTTTATCCCATCTTACGATGTAAGACCAAAAGAGTGAGGTGAAATATAATAGAAATCTTAAAACGAATAAAAGGAAACACATAATATACTCAAGCTATAGAGGTGGCTGCTGGGATCCAGTGTATCATTGCAGCTGGACTGAGAAGTGTGGGAGAGATTTGAAGAGCAAAAATGGAAGTCAGATACTTGGCTCCCAGTAGCGGTCAATGGGAGTTGGGTGCATAACTGCTATTTGGCCCCTTCAAAATCTCACCCTGCATTTCCACATTTCTAATGATCTGGGCAAAGATTAGACCTAGGAACCAGAAGTAGCCGAAGGTGAATACTATGCTCCTAATCCCTAACAGATCTTATATACCAGAATATACTTACAGTCTGACCAGGTTCACCATCATCTCCTTTGTCACCTGGGGGACCATCTTGACCCTAATGAGGAGGAAAAGGAGTTTTATTTTCACTAAGAACTGCCCTTCTCCAATCCAGGCTGAAAGCAGTTCATCCTGACTGCATCTCTGAGATCATTTCTGAATGGTTGGCACTTACAGCTGGGCCAGGTTCTCCAGGGGGACCCGGGTCGCCAGGAAAACCAACGGGACCCTGCAAAAGAAGGAGAATAGCCTCAGGTCAGCTGCGGTCTAGCTACCAGAGAACTGTAAAGCAGCGTATCTCTCTTATTCCAGACACAACTGAAGGAGTTACTGGACACAGCAAAGTGTTGAGCTGTAAAGCTTGGACATTAAAGTTCAGATCCCCCAAACGAAAGGGACTGTGGATCTTGAGTTTTGGACCATGCCATCATACATGGAGACAAGGTGGTATGTTCAGCTTGGGGTCCAAATTTCTGAAAAGTGCAGGAGTGTTACTATACAATGTAGGAATGTAAATACCCACTAAAACAGTTAAACAGTTAAATAATATAATTTTAATCATTTAACCCATTAACTCCTGGCCCACCAGGGCTGCAGTCCCATTGTCTCTGCCGTGCAGGGGTCCTGCCTGCCAGGCACACCAGGGACTGATCCAAGGTGACCCGCTGTGGCTGGGATCCCACTGCTGACCCACCATGGACTGGGGGCTGTTCCAGACCAACCTGACACAGGCAGGGAGATGTTCCAGGTCTGCCCTGCCAGCCGGCCCTCCGTGGCTGGTTGTCCACTGGCACTTGAGCAAGTCCAGTTAACCAGTTACCCAATAAGCATTCTGTTAAGCCTAATGCTTACCGGGTAACTGGTTAACCAGTTAACCTTTTACATCCCCCAAATAATCTTTGGGTTAGTCCATTGTAAACATGGGGCAAGTCATAAGAACTCTTCCGAAGTCTGAGACTGTTTGGTGCTGGTTTGCTTAATTAAGGATCATCACCGAAGTTTGGATTCAGACATGAAGTGGGGGGAGCCTTGGGAAAGGAGGCTGATACCTGGGGGGTTGGAATAACCTGGAGCAGCATCTTCGAATATGAAGATAGAAAGTGATAAAACTCAACTGTCAGCCTATTTAAAATAGCATTTAAAATCACTTTTCGTTGCCCCAGGTCTTCGGCCCGCGTAAATCAACAGTGTTCTACTGAAGCCAATGGAGCAAGCTGTATTTGTGCCAGCTGAGTTTCTGGCTTCTTGTGTAGAACATCTTTCACACAGGGAACATCACAAAGCATTTAATGCCTGTACAATGCCTACAGAATATATTACATGATGTCCGGAATGGGGTTCAGACAATAAGCTTCAACCAATAAGGCGACATTCCAAAGGCCCATGACATGTTAATAACTTCCCTGCCTCCTCTACCATTTCATGCCATCCTTGCTTATCACACAATACAAAGCAAGAGGCAAGAAAAACACCAAACCATTCTCAGCTGGTTAGCTCTATTGCTTTCAATAGCATTAAGGGTATGTCTACACTAGCCCCCCTAGTTCGAACTAGGGAGGCTAATGTAGGCTTTCAAACTTGCAGATGAAGCCCGGGATTTAAATATCCTGGGCTTCATTTGCATGTTCCCGGGCGGGCGCCATTTTTAAATGCCACTAGTCCGGACTAACTGCCGGACTAACATTCCTCCTGGAATGAGGTGTAACAGGTAATTCGAACTAAGGATTTAGTTCGAATTACCGTTTAACTGCCGCGTGTAGCCATGGGCAGTTAGTCCGGACTAGTGGCATTTTAAAATGGCGACCGGACGGGAACATGCAAATAAATCCCGGGCTTCATTTGCAAGTTCGAATGCCTACATTAGCCTCCCTAGTTCGAACTAGGGGGGCTAGTGTAGACATACCCTAGGACAGTTTACGTCAGTTGGGGACTAAGATGCAAATCCCAGATGAGGAAATACAGTCATTTCTTAGACAAAACATACACAGCCTTTTAAATCTCACAGGCTATACTGCAAAGTATGCCCCCAAGGAGAGAGCCATTACAACACCTATGCCCCACTTAACACTCTCCAAACAGGGCTTTACATAAGACATGAACAGGACACAGACCTCATATGCACACAGGCAAATTTCATTCAAATGTGGAAAAAGGACTGACCATTCCAGTATTACCTGAATATCCTAGAAGCTAGGGCTATTGCTCCTTAAAATCCCAGTGGAATTGGTTTGAACTTGGGCACCACTAGACGGTCTGGTTCATTTGACTGGGAAGCCATCTCAACTTCCCTGAGCATCTTTGGAACACAGCTTCCAAAAACGAACCCTCCGTTCAACGCTCTTCCTAAATGATGGGCTACTTACAGGGCTGCCTTTTGGCCCATCATCACCTGGTGGACCTTTTGGGCCAGGAGGACCCGCTGCGCCAGATGGGCCCGCTTCTCCCTTTTCGCCTCTTTCTCCTTTAGGACCCTGTAGGGAAAACAGGATTTCCCGTTATGTAGAGAAAATGCTGGTGTTATTTGTTTTCTAAGTTCAGTTACACTGCTCAAGATATCTGGAGATTATTTATTATAAATACCTCCTGCTCCAAATAATTAGATGGCCCCTGTGTTACTCTTACAAAGGCCTGGAGAACTTTTATTTCACAGCTGATCTTTTAGTTAAAAATACATAGCACGGCAAGGCCTGCCTTCTGTAAGCTGCAGCAAACCGCAGTTTGTTCTGCCTTCTGCCGTGCACGTCCTTCCTTCCAAAATGGAGGATGAATTCAGTCTCTGCATCCTTACCCATCAATGACCGTTATTAACACAGCACCCTACGGAAACCTCAAACTCCTACCCCTCCAGACAAAGCCTGGAGAAAGGTAGGCCCAAAAAACCTTAGGCCAGGTCTACACTAGACCTGGAAGGTCGGGTTAAGGTATGCAATGCCAGCTACGTGGAATACATAGCTGGAGTCCGCTTACCTTAAGCAGAGCTTTGCGCCATCTTCACAGAGGGAGGCCAACAGGAGCAAATGCTCTGGTCAGCTTTCCTTACTCCTTGTGACTACGAGGAGTACTGGTGTAGACTGCAGCTACTCTCAACATCCATTTAGCCGGTCTTAATTAGACCCGCTAAATTGAATGCCAGAATATTGATCTCCAGCATGGCAAGTGAAGATGTGGCCTTAGACTTTCAGAGAGCATTGGGTGGGGGGGGGTGAATTTCATTGGCCACTTGCCCATATACATGCTCCACAAAGGCTCTAGAGAGATAGGAAACCCTCTACAAGAGGGGTGGACAAATCCCCGCCTGCAGGCTGGATCTGGTTCCTCAGGGTTAGTCTCTAGCGGGCCACTGCCCCTATATTTACCTGCACTTCTGCAGTTATGGGTGATTGTAGCTCCTGTTGGCCATGGATCAACGTGCCCAGCCAATGAGAGCTGTGGGAAGTGATGTCCTGATCTGCGCCACCTCCCGCAGCTCCCATTGACCAGGAACAGCGATCCGCGGCCAACGGGAGTTACAATCTGCAACAGCGGCCTGCCAGGGGCTAACCCTGGCGAACCACCGTGGTTTTATTGCCCACCCCTGTTCTACATGCAGATGCATGATCCTGATTATCTTAATATTTCTACCAAGTCTGACCACATGCCTGGGAAAGTCCTTGTAAAACAAAAATGCCACGTGTCGGTCAACAAAGGAAACCAATTGAGCTTTCAAAACAATTCATACTCGTGGGGTCAAACTCTCCTTAATGGGCAGGACCATCATATTAGTTACTCTGCCTTGCTACTGCTCTAAAGCACTAATCCTGTTCAATTTCAGTTAAAACCATGATACACATATATTTGAAAAAAATGTACCACTTACCGGGGGACCACCCTCTCCTGGAAGACCAGGCTCACCGGATTCACCAGGTTCACCCTACAGATCAGAGCAAGGGGAGGGGGAGAAATCACATGGTTATATTGATATTGATAGCACCCTGTGGAGGGAGATGTAGAATATTGCCCTTCAATGCACAGCAGGCGCCATTTCCAGATGGTCAGTAAATAACTAAGCAAACTTCTGGAAAATCTGGGGAAGGGAACTTATGGTCGCCTGCCTGTCTGCCTGGCTCCTAATACACTTGAAATGTGGCGTTTTCCCAACGAGCTCTAGTTAAAGTATTGTTTAAAATTAATACTGATCACCCGCTCGTATGGGCCTGTCATTGGTTATATTCTTGCCCTGTCATGGACTCGATTCTGAGAGGTGCTGAATGTCTTCATACCTCCCACTGCCTTCAATGGAAGAAGAGGGTTCTCAGCACCTCATAGAAGCGCTTTGTACCATTCTGGATTGATCCCCATTATGTTTCTCTGCAGCAAGATCAGCGTGTTCATATTTTTCAGTGTTAGTACGTGTATCAGTTAGGGATGTTCAATATCGATTAGTTGAATAGCTGATTAACCTCATGAATTCTTCTCGGATACTCGACTATTCTATGGTCCACGGGGGCAGGGCCGGCAGCCAGTGCGCTCCGGCCCCACTCCCAGGACCCCCATCCTGCTGCTCCATGCGGCTGCCATCTGTATCAGCTCCCCTCGTGGTCCAGCTGCCTGTCACCCCACGCTGCAGCCTCTGTTACAGAAGCAGCAGCGCAGGGTGGCAGCAGGCCCTGTCGGGGGAGGGGGAAGGGGAGCGGGAGAGGGAGGGGGAGAGGGAGGGTCTGAGCTCCTGGACCTGGCATGAGCCAGAACTGAGCCAGGCTGCTGGCCAGCCTGCTGAACAATTTACTGGTGGGGGGAAAGAGGGGAAAATGTGTGTAGACGATAGCATTAACTTACAAGCTTTTGCTTATTGGTTAATCAACTACACCATGGGTTCCCAAACTGGGGGGCGTGAAGAAATTCCAGAGGGGCCGCGAGGCGACCCAGCCCCCCACCCCCCGTCAATCCCTCTCCAAGAAAGAGCCCGGTCCATCCATCTGCTCAGGTGTCCTTGGAATATGCAGACTGGCTGGAGCAGACTTCAAAATGGCCACCTTAAAAGGGCAATGCCTGATTTTGCTGCTATTTTTATTTTTCGGCCCTGGTCAGATCCTTTTTTTTTTTTCTCAACAAGTTTTGCTGATATTTTTTGGGGGAGGGGGATGAGGGTTTCTCAAAAATCAAAAAGGGGGTGTGATGCCGTAAAGTTTGGGAACCACTGAACTACGCTATTATATCCCTAGAATTAGTACGTGTAATTTTTTTTTCTGAGTGGGAGGCATTTCCCTTTATTTTCTTGACAGCAACAAAAAAAAGGTCAGACATTTAAAAAAATTTTAACAGGCCACGTAATTAAGAAGAAATCTGTTTATAAAATGTCAATGGATGGCTGAATTTCAACCTGATTTTTAGTGGGGAAACGAATCAAGTGTATTTAGAGCTGATAGAAGCTCCCCAGTAGACAGCTATAAAAGGCATTTTCCGCATATACAACAAGCAAACACAGCATAATCATAGCTGTGCCAGCTTCCTCACAGTGTCCCTATGTCGGAACCCAGATTGCACAGTGATATCCAAAAGTGCATTTCAATTTCCATGACAATGACGGCCTTGGATTCTCTAACAAGACCACCAGCAATAATGCCACTTAGTGCCCACTGGGATGACAGTTCTTGGTCTCCTGTCCAGTAGGAACTGGAGAGACTCCCAGGGTATGTCTAGACTGCATCCCTCTGTCGGCAGAGGGATGCAGATTAGGCAGGTCGACATTGCAAACGAAGTAGGAATTTAAATATCCCGCGCTTAATTTGCATAAAAATGGCTGTCATTTTTGCCGACTCAGCACTTTGTCGGCAAAACGCGGCAGTCTAGAGGGGGATCTGTCGAGAAAGAAAGCCTTTTTCGACAGATCCTGTAAACCTCCTTTCAGTCTAGACATACCTCCATCGATATCGGTCCAGTTTTCACATGGCAAAACTGTCAGTCACTACCAAGCAAGGCTGGATGTGAAGGAGATGTTTGGAACACCTAGTCCATATTCATTACCAATGGACAGAGCTTCCAACGGCCCTTCTTCATTTTAAACAGTTGTGGGTATGTTAATGGAGAACTTGCTGGTTAACAAAGCCTCTGGACAACACGAGTACCCCAGCTCAAGTCGCAGGCCAGTTTCCACAGACATCCACGGCAAGCCTCCCAGTGGATTTCAATGGAAACAGCATGACGCCTTGCTCAGCATGCTTTACCTTCTCTCCTACAGCTCCAGGATTTCCTATTCCTCCTGGAGGACCTTGAGGACCATCTGCTCCTGGTGGTCCGGATGGGCCTCTGGGCCCAGGGGGGACCGGGTGGACCCTACAAGAAAGGAGAGGCATAGGAAATCAGTAGACAATACATTTTTTGTAACAGACGTTGATATTAATGATGAAACTCTTGAGGAATTGGATTCGCGCTTACCATTTGTCCGACATCACCTGTTTCTCCCTTCTCGCCAGGTGGTCCAGGCAAACCCTGTGGAGATGTGGGTATATGGGGCATTTTTAGTGGGTTACATCACAAACGCAATATGGAGATTTACAACCCCAAATATATCATGCCATTGGAAATTACCTGCAAGCCCACGGGGCCCGGGGGACCAGGGAAACCTCTTGGACCTTCATCACCTTTCTGACCAAAGAGACCTTGTTGTCCTCTTGGACCTGGCTCCCCATCAGCTCCCTAGGGGAAAGAGTGGCTTTGTTTAATTATATATACATATTATATTTTGGGCCCGTATCCCCATCTTCCATTGTAGTCAATGGCAAAGGCCCCACTTTTCTCAATGGGTGCAAGCTTGGTCAATAATTAATTATTAATAATAGCTAGAATACTCACAGCTGGACCTGGTTGGCCAAGTGGACCTTGTGGACCAGTAGGACCTGGTGGACCCTGTTCAGAAAAAGATGTTCAATGGGATATTTAGCAATAGGGACTAAAAGACTCTTATTATTGTCAGACATGGCACCACATTACCTTTTGTGAACAAAATCTAAGACTGATCTCACCAAAATTCTACATTGTTGAAAACAAATACAAGAGAAAGGGCCTAATTCGGCTCTCCCATGCACCAATGCAATCAAGAACAAGTAGGAAAGGAATCACACCCTCGAATCATTTTTACTATATATTGCAAACCAATTAGGGAACGGAAATCTTTCAGGAAAGCAAGGAACAGAGTTATGTATTACTGTATAATATAATGTGTGGCCAAGAGTTATAACACTACCTCAGAAAACTGAGTCAGTGGAAGATAAAGGTGGCGTGCTAAACACTCAAGGGACAGTGAATGTCAATGCCAGGGCTGTTCTCACAATTTTTCCTCTGCCCCCCCCCCCCCCCCCCCTCCAATATCTATGCCCTACAATATGGTTTTAGTTCTATAATCACTTGTTATTTCTCCAATAATATAAAATAATGCCATAGAATTTTTAACCCATGTGAAGCATCTTTATCTTTCCTGGAAATGTTAACCACTAGGAGAACATTTTAGAATGCTACACGAACTGAAAAGAGGGGTTTCTAAATGAATATGTAATTTCAATTAGTGGGGCTACTCCTGTTGTAGTAATGATGGGACTGTTTCCACAATGGAAATAAAGGGGCATTATATGAGATAATTGCAACGTATGCCACTGGAAGACCCTCCACTGGATTTTTCTTTTTACCGTCCAGTTGTCTTCTTTCTTGCCACTTTCTTATTTGGGGCTGGTGACTTTTATAGTCTTATTACTTAACACATGACTCTATGCCACACTGTTAGGTCTCTCTGAGGCCATGTTTCCAATTACTGGAGAATCGACACTCTGGCGATTGATCCTTCAGAGTTCAATTTAGCGGTTCTAGTAAAGACCCACTAAATTGAATGTTGAGGGCACCCCTGTTGGCAGCTGGTACTCCTTGCAGTTGTGAGGCATAAGGGAAGTCGACAGGGGCATTTCTCCCATCGACCTCTCGCTGTGGGGCCTCCCCCAAAATTGGTGCAAGATACTTTGGCTCCAGCTATGCAATTGTAGCTGCAATTGTGTATTTCGTACCAATTTTCTCCACTAGTGTAGAGATTCACTGATATGATGTCCATGTACTGAACTTTCATCTCTCCCTTTGTCAACCTCTATCCCCAATCATTGCAAGCTCTCAGCACTTTGCCAGACAAGCCCATACCAATATAGGCTAGTCTCCCTCATTACAACCCCACTTTGTTTCTTCACTCTCCTTTGACACCTCAATATCTTCATTTCCATGATGGAGAGATTTCCCTCTTTGTAGCTGGCCAAGTCTCTGTTCCATCCATTAAAATGGGTCATATTACAGTTTTATATATGCTACTTTTTAACCTTTCCTTTTTTCCCCCCACATTATAAAGATATGTGTAAAAAAAGAGGGGATAAATAACAGGAAATTAAAATTAAATACTTAGTTTTATATTTCCATCAAATAATGGAAAATAACGATCTTACATAGGTCCCACCAGACTGGCTACTGCCAAAGACATTGTCTGGGACAAACGCACATGCAGGCCAAAAGGAACTGAAATACAAAAAGGGTTTTTAAAATAAAGTTCCAGGTTACCTGTTCGCCTTTGTCACCCTTGCTTCCTTTCTGGCCGGGTTCTCCAATCTCACCCTGTCGGACACAAGCATGTACATATCAGTCCAGAGCTCAGTGACTATTTGTGCATCTGTATAGTCAAACGACATCTCCCCCCACATTCTAGCATGTCAGCGGCCTGATCCTGGAGAAGCCGACTCACATAGAACGTCCCAGGGGCCTTATGGGAAGGGAGGCAGGATCGGGTCTCCAGGGTGCAATTATAGTTTCAAAACCTTTTTTGAAAGCTTTTCTCAGCTGTTGATAGATACCAAAAGTATCATTATGCTAACCGTGCTGGGCGAGAAAGTGAAGGGTATATTTACATACTAACCATCTCTGAATAGCCTGTTGTCCAAAGGGGCTTATTGTAGGTGGTGAGGGAATGTAATTAATTTTGGAAAAGTTAGCAAACTGGAGCAATGCCAAGTAGAATAGGCTCACGGGAGGGTAGCAGACTGAAACTTAGTACATAGGGTTGTTGATGAGGAACAGAATCCAGACAATTCTCTCTCAGCTCTGCTGACTCTGCAGGGCTAACAGGATGTAAAAAGCAGTAAAAAAATCGAATGATGTCACTAAATCGAGCGGATCTGACTCTGAATACACAGAAGGAACAGGTCTGCCAAATGGGAAGGGGCCATTTTGCATGGGGGCTTCTGGGAGTAGATACGCACATAAATGATTTTTCTCACCTTATCCCCGTCTTCTCCTGGTGGGCCAACAGGACCTGCTGGGCCTGGGAGTCCAACCGGACCTTGAATACCATCCCGGCCGGCTGGGCCTTGTGGACCTTTCTCACCCTGGAGGTACCAGGAATAGGCATGTTAAACAGCATTCTCTTCCACCCTCTGATTCCAGCACAAAATCCCATTAACTTCACTTTTTATCATCAACCAACAACCCTTGATTGTATTTGCATGCATAGAATAGAACCGGTATCTGGCAGACATGTTATAGGTCGATAAGGCTCACTGTCATACGCCAGCCGTAATTTCCACCTCAAAAGATAAAGAAAGGAAGAAAAGTGTCTGACTATGAACACAAAGATGTTGCTGCTGTAATGGTATCATAACAGTTTATCTCGACTCCTCTAGCCTGTCTTTTTCTCTCCGTGATGAACAAAACGTATTCAGTCAGTTCTCATTCCCAAGAGCCAAATCTTATTGACACTAATGCCTATTCTAATTAATGAAGAGAAAATGCTATCTCTACATATGGAATAGACCAAATTCCCCCTTTCTTCACTGCAGGATGCATTGCACCTCTATAAACCAGAACTTTCTGGTGTGGCAACCTGCTGGCCCATGGATGTTCCAGGATTAGATTGTCCCGGCACATTGCAGAGTTTGGAGAGGGGGGGTGCTGGTGTGATGCAGGGGGGAGGGTGGGAGCCTGGTGCATGGTCCAGCTGGGCTGTGGAGGGGAGCGGGAGCCGGGAAGCCCGATGCATGGCTCAGATGGGCTGCCTGGAGGCTGGGAGCCGGCATGCGTCTCACCCGGGCTTGGGGGGGGGCGGGGGCAGAGGGAGGGCGGGAAGCCTGGTATGTGACTGAGCTGGGAGGCCCAGTGGGGCAGCAGGTTAGGGAGGTTGGGCTGGTAGCAGGGGGGGGAAAAATTACCTCCCCGGGTCCGTCAAAATTCCTCATCAGGGACCAGTCAGGTCCTGAGGGGTGCTGGACTAGGGAGGTACAACCTGTACCAGGGCCAATGACTAGAGCCCTGTGCAGATGCAAAATTTTGTATCTGCATCTCCATCTGCCAAAAATGAGCTGTGGAGACCAGTGGATATATATAGTGGATATCCACAAATTTGCAGGGGCCTAGATACAAAATTGGTATCTGCCTCCGTTATCTGCAAAAACATGCCGCAGATATCCACATCCACGGATGCGGATACCCACAGATATAAAGTGGATATCTGCTGATTTGCAGGGCTCTATCAATGCCCTGTTCTCTCACTGAAAATACCTGAAGCGAATAGGCAACCACTGCTGGCCTCCTGCTTAAGTATTTATAGTTTTGCATCCTTGAGACAAAAGTCATCTATTGAATCCGCTTTTGTTCATATGAGCTGAAGAGTTAATGTTCTCCACTTCCCTAGCACAGCATTTAATTGTATCTGAATCCCACTGCAAATGATTAGATGCCAGATAAATTGCCTACTCAGCTCTCCCTTAATACATTATACATCCACTTTTCAGCACAGATGTTCATAAAGCAGTTTCAGAAGGAGATTCTTGCCTCAGGACTAGCTGCTAACGCTTTCAATAAACCATCAAATGCAGGAATCAGTGGGAAAAAATTACCTTTAATAACACAAATAAATCAACACAAATGTTCTACCTCAGTCTGAAATCTCTAGGGCCGGCATTTGGCCATTTCGCTGCATGTGAGGCTGACTGAGATGGCCATGATGCAAAAGCAATCTGTGATATACATCTGCACAGCAACTCGGGCAAGAAGATACACAGAGCTCTGCTTTCAAATCATGACACACACACTACCCGGTTCTCACAGGGCACGGCTACACTCCAAGGAAGGTTGACGCTGCTGCGGTTGATCTTCTGGGGTTCGATTTAGCAGGTGTAGTATAGACCTGCTAGATCAAACTCAGACGGTGCCCCCGTTGGTGCTGGCCTCCTACTCCTCCCAACCTCCACATGTAATGTAGACCAGGCCATAGGGCATGATATATGACATATTCCAAAGTGAAAGAGCTGCCAGTTTGCTCAGGCCTGGGGATACACCAAGTAATATAATGAAGGAGCAAGGTCCATTCATTTCAGGGATCCATCTATGTACCCACTTTCCCACCCATCTAGCAAGTAGATGGTTATGCTGAGGCCCAATGCCGTAGGGTCTCAGTAAATCCCTATTCCTGAGTGTTTCCCCCACCTTACTCACTCACTGAAAAGTGCAATTTTTGAACCACAACTCAACATTTGACATCAACGTGGGCTATTTTAAACTTTTCATCAGCCACTGTTACTGTGATGTCATATATTTATGACTAGAAAATTTACCAGGCGTTGCTTGGGTCCTTGACTGAAATAATTTATATTTCTCTTCATTTAAATCATGGCTCTGGGGATGAAAGGGTCAGTGTGGAGGCTACCCCAGGGAGCCCTCTGTCACTTCAGCTGCTTGGGCCCAGAAGAGAAGTGCCTGTCCATGGCTGCTGCAGCTTCAGCGGATACAACCAGGGTGCAGGTATATGTGCCCTGGCTGGTGGACAGACAGACACACAGACAAGCTCTCTGAAATATATAGTAGATAGCTGTCCCTTTCTTCACCTCTGCCCCCTTGCTGCCCCCTTGTGGTCATTCTACAGCATAACTGTCCCTGCTAGCACACCCCCTCCCTTTCTGTTTTATGAGAAACTAATCCCATTCCAAGCACCTCCCATTATCCCGGCACAACCAAACCCTGACCTTGCTTTAGGTTATGGTGAAAGGAAGCTGCCTACCAACCGTGGTGGTCCTAGCTCTTACCATGTAGGAGCAGTTCTTGAACAAACAGAGTCACAGACTGACAAAGATACATTCTGGACAGCACAAGTCTATGGGCTACAGATCTCATGGCACCACCAGGCATTTCAGGATGACCACTAAATGTACAAGACACATTGCAGGAGAAAGATCTGGCCTACAAGACAATACGGCTAAGGAATTTTAGACTATTCTTGGCCACATTTTTCATAACTAAACCAGCTGTTGCTACTTTCATTGCCTACCTAGATCTGTTCATGGCAGATAGGTCCATCAATGGCTATTGGCCAAGATGGTCAGGGAGGCACCCCATGCTCTAGGGATGTGTTTAGACTACAGGTTTTTTTTTAAAAAAGTGGCCTTTTTTCGAAAAAGCTTTCCCTGCATCTAGACTGCTGCCGCGTTCTTTCGAAAGTAAATCGAAAGAATGCGGCAGTTTTTTTGACCGCGGAAAACCTTGTTTTACAAGGAAGAATGCCCTTTTTTCGAAAGTGCTCTTTCAAAAAAAGGCACTACGTAATGCAAACTGTGCTTTTTCGAAAGAGAGCATCCAGACTGCCTGGGTGCTCTCTTTCGCAAAAGCGCTTGCTTTTTCAAAAGTACTGGTTGTAGTTTAGACACTCTTTTTCGAAAGAAGCTTTTTTGAAAGTATCTTTCGAAAAAGCCTCTTTCGAAAGAGGTTTGCAGTCTAGACATAGTCTACGTGTCCCTAGTCTCTGATTGCCACAGATTGGGACTAGATGACAGACGATGGCTAACTCAGTGACTGCCTGCTCTTGTTCATTCTCTGACACACATGGCATGGACCACTGTCAGAACACAGGCTATTGGGCTACCTAGACCATTGGTCTGATCGAGTGGGACCATTCTTATGTTCTACCTACAACGCCACTATCATAAGGCGACGTATTCAGTTACACACAGTTTTGTTTAAGGTGCATTAGCCCCCATTTAGGACTGTGTTTATCCAAACAAACATTGGCAGTGCTGCACCGTTTTGCAGATTGCAACAATTATTTTCCTCTTTTTTCAGGGTCAGACTCAAAGGGTATGTCTACACTTGCACTCTCTTTCGAGAGAGGGATGCAAATGAAGACATTCGAAATTGCAAATGAAGTCGGGATTTAAATATCCCGTGCTTCATTTGGATATTTGCATTATGGCGCTATTTCAAAAAAGCGCTATTTCGAAATAACAGACGCTGTTAAGACGCGGTTATTTCGAGAGAAAACTGGTAAACTGGTAAACCTCATTGTATGAGGAATAAGGGTTATTTCGAGAGAAGGGTTTCGAGAGAAATAACCGCATCTTAACAGCATCTGTTATTTCAAAACAGCACTATTTCGAAATAGCACCATAACGCGAATATGCAAATGAAGCACAGGATATTTAAATCCCGTCTTCATTTGCAATTTCAAATGTCTTAATTTGCATCCCTTTCTTGAAAACGGGTGCAAATGTAGACATATCCAAATAGAAGAGCTGATTTTTTCCCCTGAAGGTCTTAAAAGAGAAGGAAATGCAAAAACACAAGGAAAAGGGAAGAGGGGGAAAAAAAATCTATATTGAAGATGCTGTGGTTTGATTTGAATCTGCAATGCTAAGAGTGAAACAAACTGTCCAGTAGCCCTTGCTACAACTGTTTTTCCCCAAGAAGAGCTATGCCCTGCCATTTCAACCTTCACCACCTGTTTTGACAATCGAGTCTCTACACTCTCCCTGTCTGCCTGAAGTTTCTGACCTTTGGACCACATATACCTTCTGTAGAACAGACATTCAACAAGGTGTTGCAAGATCATGTTCCCACTGCAGGGCTCACCTGTAGCATCAGTCTACCGTAGTTCAGACAAGCAAAGAGACAGAGAATATTTCTAGTTGCAGTGGGGGAGGCCTCGGTTGGATATTAGGAAAAACTATTTCCCGAGGAGGGTGTGGAAGCACTGGGATGGGTTCCCTAAGGAGGTGGTGGAATCTGCACCCCTAGAGGTTTAAGTCCCAGCTTAACAAAGCCCTGGCTGGGATGATGTAGTTGGGGTTGGTCCTGCTTTGGGCAGGGGGCTGGACTCAATTACCTCTTCCAACCCTAGGATTCTGTGAGTCTATGATTCTACATTAGGGATTGGATTTTCAAAAGTAGTTAATGGCAATGTAGCTTTAAGTCAATGACAAAACCCCCATTGATTCCACCGGAGACCTACTTCTCCAGTCTAATGAAAGCAATTGTTAAAGAGGTTTCCCTAATGCAACTTGCTGTGAGGTGAAAGTGTCTGCCTTTCTCTTCCATTTGTGTTTGCCTCACTTGTTTATTCTTACTCACAGAACAGACAGTGGCAGTTCTGCTGCCTCGGCTTACAATGGCAAAATCTGCCCATACCCACACACTGGGATTTTGACTTGAAGAGCTGGCAAGACTGCGGACAAAAGAAAACACCCTGACTTTCAGCTAGTGTGGAGTTATCCAAGATTCACTATGCACATGCCTCTCCTCCTGTTTGAGATTGAGAAAATAGCAAAAGAACCAGCTGGCACTTACTAAATTTCCCAGAATACAACCTTAGAGAAGTCCCTCCTTGGGAAGCAGTGGAATAGGTTGGTTAGATTTCTTTTTGTGGAACTGCCACAGATCAAAACATCTTTGCTGCCTTCAGGAAAGCTAAATGCACCTGGGGTTTTAGGAGATGGGCTAAGCGGCTCAGAGAAAATGCCATAAACATAGAATCAGAGAATTTGCCCCAATTGTGCCTGCCACAGACTTATCACAGGGGTGCCTAGACACACAGACATACACACACAATGAGGCATATTTCACCCGCTCCAGTTAGCATGGGTACAATACTTACAGGGGCACCCTTTTCACCAGCGGGGCCCGGAGGTCCTTGGGGCCCAGGTCTTCCTGGTAAACCAATTGGGCCAGCTGCCCCAGCTGGACCTCTCTCCCCAGGAGAACCCTGTTGGCGTGGGAGGAGAATGGAACAGTCATTAGACATCATAAGTATGAAAAAGAGAAGAGGGAGAAAAAATTAAAACAATTAGGATTTAGAAAATGTATTAAGTACAAAATTCAGCAGGTAAAAGAGAGAGCGCGATGGTGTGACTGCCAAGTAATGATCCTGCGTCCAAACCCAGAGGGATCCCGAATATTTTTATTTTAATTAAAACCACTGGAATGGCTGGCTTCTTCCTCGGGACGGCATGGGAGTTCAGTTGCTGGGGGCATATTATCAGCACTTAAAACGAGAGCACAAGCCACTGCTAAGGTAACAGAGCAATACATTTTAAGGATGAATAGACTCTCCTGAAAAGGGTATCTCAGCTGGGACAGCTTTCAAAATGGGCAAAAATCTGGCTTTGCTCAGGCTGGTGACTTAGGCTTGGTCTACATTAAACATTAGATCAGCCTAGCTACCTAGATAAAGTGCTAGATAAATTCACAGAAGTTAGGTCCGTCAATGTCTATTGGCCAGGATGGGTAGAAATGGCGTCCCTAGCCTCTATTTGTCAGAGGCTGGAAATGGAAGACAGGGGAAAGATCACTTGATGGTTCCCTGTTCTGCTCACTCCCTCTTTGGCACCTGGCATTGGCCACTGTTGGAAACCAGGACACTGGGCTAGATGGACCTTGATCTGACCCAGTATGGCCATTATGTTTTTATGTACCTTGCTCAGGGCTGTGAAAAATACCACGCCCTGTGCAACTGTTAGGTTGACTCAACTTCTATTGTAGATGTAAGAATTCTTCTGTTGATCTAGCACCTGCTTCTTGGAGAGGTGGATTATCTACATTAATGGATAAAGCCCTTCCTTCAATGTAGGAAGTGTCTACAGCACTGCTGTGACAGGGCTGCGGTGCCATCGCTGTACCCGCAGTCGATAACATGTAGACACACCTTCAGAAACTAAAGGCTCAGTCTTCATGTTGCTAATGCCCCAAGCCATCTCATCTCTTTAGTACATTAAGTATGATCAACAGAATTTTGGGTAGCGATCGAGCTCTTACAGGTGTGTCTTGTAAATTAAAGTGCTACGCAAACATTTAGCACCAAAAGGAAAGATGGGTAACTTCTCATGAACAGCGACTAAGCCTCGGTAGTTACTTATTAGTCTTCTAATGTGTTAGGTAGTGCCAATAAATGACGAAGAGCCAATACTTACTGCTGGGCCTGGTGGACCAAGGGGACCTTCATTGCCTTTCAGCCCAAGAGATCCCTGCAACCAAAACGAGAGAAGAAACAGTGTCATTCAGTACTGTACCTTGCATCACATAATGCTATTTATTGCATCCCCCTGAGAGGATCTTTTACTTACAACTGGGCCAGGGAGACCTCTTTCTCCAGGGAAACCTCTTAAGCCAGGAGGCCCATCTTTTCCTGGAAGGCCAGCAGGTCCTGGGTCACCCTGCATTGGGAAAGGTCAGTCGGTTAGAATCTTTGGAATTCTCCTTTGGCCAGGTTCTAACAATACACAAACACTGAGCTTTCTACTCTGGTCTCATCTCTTCATCCATCCAGCCGAGGTCTACCCTACAGAGTCAACCGATCTGCAGCATGTCACACTCACCTCTTACTAAACATGAATAGCACTTAGAAACTCGCAACAGAAGCCAGAGATGGGGTGGAGCTGCAGAGCTCTGAGACAGGTTTGGATGAGGAATCTGTATTTTGAAGGCCCATGCTCCTCAAGGGTCGGGCATGTTCAGATCTCTAGTTATGGATCAGCTCGTTTTCAAGAGAGGTGTGAATGGTGACATTCGGATCTAGGTTCCAGCCACTCTGAAGTTCAGAGGTGATGGAGGGGCAGTTCAGTTTGGGGTTTCTGGCTTGGGCTCCTCCCAACTCCGTGTAAACAGAAACATAACGCTAGATGGTTTGCTCACAACAGGGGATGCTCTCAGATCCGCTAAATCACTGACAATGCAAATCTCAGGCCTTTTAGCTCAACCTCCCTAGTCTGCACCTGCAGTCAGTTGCTAGAGGTGCATGCATTTCACCTGCCTCCCCAGCTCAGTGGCAGAACTCATCCCTGACAAAACGAAGGCAGTGCCTCTGAAAATTAACCTCTTTGTGTTGCCTCATCAGTCCCCCAGGAGTCACTCCTTACTCCGAAAGAACAAACGGGCCTGATTCTAACTGCGACTGGCCCTCTCCTCCCTTCCTGTGGCCTGAACATTGTGCTCCAATGCACACCTGAGCGCTGAATGAAATATGAAGTCAGATCAAATGCATCAACAACGTACCTTGGTTCCTTCCTTTCCAGCCAGGCCAGGTAGACCCTGCTCACCTGGTGGACCTGGTGGGCCTGGATGCCCGCGCTCACCCATTGGGCCCGTCTCTCCGGTAGGACCCTAAGAGAAGCACGAGAGATACGGGGAGAGTTTAATACCAGAGAGACAAAGAACAAGCAAAGTCTGTAGACCAGTGAAGGTCATTGACAGCTCTCCCCATCCATCCCCTTTGATGGGCAGCCTTTTTCTGCCCACTTGCTAATACCCACCCCCAACAGAGGCACGAGGCCTGGGCATGCTGCTAAGCTGACTGGCACGGCAGCACTACCCAAGAGAGAGGCCAGTTTCCAGCAACCTCACTGACTCTTAGGACCATCCCCGTTAAATCGGGCAACTCTCACCCTTGACTGAAAGACTGCGCACACCGGGGCCCAAGCACGGCTTAGCTGTGAAAATCTGAACCCCACTTCAGACTCTTCTACAGGTTGGACCTCTTAAAACCAGGACTCTGGTCTGGCAACATCTGTGGCATTGGTCCAGCAGGATTGTGGATGTTTCTGGACGAGAGTCCCAGCAGCCATTGGGTGGCAGAAGGGCTTGTGCCTGGGGACAGGAGTCCAGCCAGGGCTGGCAGCAGTGGGGCCAGCAGCCTGAGAGGGGCCAGCAGGAGTGGGGCTGGTTGCTAGGAGCACGGTTAGGGTGGGTAGCTCGAACAGAGTGGGTGGGAATGGGGTAGGCAGCCCAGCTGGGCCCAGGAGCTAGAAGTGAAGCTGGTTCTGGGGGCCAGCAGCCGGTGCCAGAAGCAGAGCCAGGCACGGGGGCTGGATTTGACCTCTTCTTGTCCAGCAAATTCTTTCATTTGGGACTGGTCAGGTCCCGAGGGTGCTGGACCAGGGAGGTCTGAGCTGGCCAGCAATGTTTTAGGGGGAGGCCAGAGCCGTGACCCTGTGGCTTTCTGCGAATAGAAACAATTTCCTTGGTGTTCTTCAATAAAAACAGACAAACCGACAGTACAAACAGACGAACGGCTGCCACTTGTAGTTCAGTAAGGCAGCAGTTCCATTCCGCAGGCAAATAACATCAAAACAAGGGCACTAAAAGGTCACCCTATTCATTCAGGCCACCTGTACCATCCCAAACTGAAAACCTTCCTATCAAATGCATGGAGCATTCCTCTTGGAGACAATATTAATTAAGTCAGAGGGGTCACACCAGAGCCATGTCTTATTGCTCCGGTACTGATGTTAGAAATGAAACGTCAGGGAGACTCACACATCTCCCACATGGCTTCGCTCAGCTCTAGTATTTTTATTGACCATAATGGACAGCTCTCTCTCTGTGGCTTGTTTCGCTTACATACGTATCTTGCACTGTTGTCCAAATAAGGAAATTGTGTTCTATCTAAACTCCCGCTTGACATTTCAACTGGATACAGAATTTTCTTCACTTCAGGGTCCTAACAGCGTCACTGCGGACTGTTAACAAGACACGCAATTTTACTTCAGAGGAGACTTCCTTCCAGTGATGGATACAACTGCACCTCTGTACAGTCTGTTAGGTGTGTTAGGACCCTTCGGAGTGAAAGTAGCTGTATAAATGTGAGACGTTGTTATTATGCTGAAGCATTTACTGGAGAGTTTCCAAAGCGCACTGTAACGAGCCATGTCTTTCTTGTACTAGGCATCAATAATTGATTAACTTTGTGACTACATGAGATCATTATTGATCACCTGAGCACTATACATGGAGACTAATGGTGATGAACATGGTGTAACCAGCAACATACAACAGAACACGACAGAGTAATTATCCTGGAATTTCTGTCATAGGGGCAATTCTGATGTGAAGAAAAATTATGCTTGGTGGTAATTAGTCTTTTCTTTGTGGTATTTGATAACGAACGATTCATACCGAACCATGTATTTACTTTGAATTTTACCATGTAATTGTAAGGGGATTTTATGTCTCTTGATAAATTGCGGAGTGACACTTAATTGAATGATAAACACTAATGCTGCGTTTCTGCATATTACACTGATTCTACTTAGTAGAGCCAAATGTAATTGGCACCCACTCTGCTTTATGGTTTAGAAGATGGAGATAATCATGTATCTGCCCTGTAATATTGCCATTAATCTGAAAGGACATGTTAATTACCAGGTAATTAAATAGCAAGCATTTCCCGGTCAGCAAAGCAAAGAGAATTTGTATATGCTCTGTTCCCCATTCATTCTAAAACTGCAGCAATAAAATGATACAATAGAGACTGATCCTCATAGACGTATTTAAGTAGGTGGCTACTCTGACTTCACTAGGGCTACATGGCTTTTGCAGACTCTGGCAACATTTAAGAATACATTAAATAGTGATACATTGCCTTAGGGTGACATTTCACCGCAATATTGCATTACCATGAAATGTACCAGTGTAGCCATATACTATGCAGCCATTCAATGTTGCTTTTAAGGTTTGGTTACTGAAACACTTATAACTTGGCTCCAGGCAAACGTCTAATATAACTGGAGGAGCAATGCCAAGTGGGCCAAATTTCAGGCCTGGTTGTGATCGTACTTTAATTGTGATCGTACCCTAATTTTTAAGCCAGTGTAATTCCACTAATTTCCTTAGCATTACCCCATTTACACCATTCTTACGGAGATCAGAGCCAGAACTTTGACTCTCAGTGAGACGGTGGCAAATCTTTAGCTGTTTCACTGAGCAGAAGGAGAGCACAATGACTTCCCATGGCCCCATGGGAAGATTTTCCTAAAAGCTCTGCCCAGAGAGATGCCTTGACAGCTTGGCCCATGAGTGGATGTTTCAGGTATTGAGAACACAAATTCAAAAAGAGCGCTTTGGCTGTTCACAACTGTCTCTGGCCAGGAACAGGCCAAATACCTATTGCTGTTCCATAGCCCCCTTTAAAACTCTCAGCCTTTCTCTGTATGTTCTACTCATCGTCCTAGAGGCTAAGATAAACTAGAGTGTCGCAAGTCCAATATGGATTGTCAGGCCCACTGATGGAGGTGGGGGGAAATGGGCCAACTACCCTGGAGCCCAGCAGTTCAAAAGGACCCGGAGTGCCCAGCTGTTGCTGCCATTAATGCAGCAGCGATGGTGGCCAGAGTCCTGGGCCCTTTAAATCATCTTGGGCAGTGCTGGAGGGATGGTGGGAGGCTAGCCTCCAGCTCCGCCCCTTCTGCCTGAGGCCCCACCCCTTCCAGAAATGCAGGGCTGCCCCCCACCTTACCCAGGCACCAAGCAATTCTGTCGGCCTCCCTGTGGTTTGCCAGCAAGTCCGAGCAAGGGAGGACTGCCATAAATGCTGCATTTATGTCTTACCTGCGGGCCTACAACACCTGGAGGGCCTGGAGGACCTGTCTTGCCTTGGAAACCCTGTTTTAAAAAGAAAAATGAATCACAATTAGCCATAAGACATAGTAATTACATGAATGACTGCATGCCACTTGACAGTATCAAGCCCAGCATGCTCTGACCAAACTTACTAGCAACTATAAAAAATGGAACTCCCCAAAGACAAATAAAAGGAGGAAATCAAATGGGAGAGGGGATAGATCCTTCTATTTATTTGCAGAGGCAAAACAAAACAAAACAAAAATCGATTATCAAACCCTTCCCACTGAGGCTGTGATTCCTAAGGGAAACACTGGGAAAGGACCTAGATGTTTATCTAGCAGACCATCAGTGGGCATAAATCAGCAGAGGTTTTAATTGCAATGGCGCTATGTTAATTACCCCATCTGAGGATCTGGCCATATATATTGGGACAAGGTCAGGCCAGAGGACTACAGGAGAGGGATAGAAGGGAAATATATTAGCCCTTGATTAAATAAGTCCCTGTTCCTAGGGTAGACTAACAAGGGCTGATCCAGAACCAGCAGGAACCTGCTCGAATCAATCAGAGCAATCAGGCCAATTAAAACACCTGGAACCGGACAAAAGCGAGTCAGATTAATCAGAACGCTTGGGAGCCAATTAAGAATCAGTTGAGACTAGTTTAAAAAGGCTTCCCTTCTGTTAGCTTAGTGTGAGGAAGGCGCTGACGAGAGAAAGTGTTGTTGAGCGTCTGGGAGGAGAAAGTGTAAGCAGGTACCAGCAGGAAGAACCTGCGGTAAGGGAAGTGCTGGGGAAGTGGCCCAGAGATTCATAATTGTCAAGCAGCTGTTACTAAAGACATTACAGACAGCTGCTATTACAGGGTCCCTGGAATGGAACCCAAAGTAGAAGGTGGGTCCAGTCCCCCCCAACATGGAAAAAACTGGCTTTGTTATAGGGGTTTGTCCTGCCATGTTCCACTTAGAAGGGCCACAGAAACGATGAAGTTGGGTTTCTCCTCATTTCCCCATGCTGGCCAATGATGAGAGTAGCTCAGCAAACACCAGGCGGGAGTCTAAATGGAAGGCTGCTGTGAGCCTCTGAGGCAAGCCATCCTCCTGAGAGCGCGGGATCCACCTAGCTCGAGGAGGAGCTTTGTCGCAATATATATTTGTAAACCACTTCTCACAGAGCTTGTGAATCTGGAGGAGCTATTCGAAAGGAAATCTTTACCTGCCACAGTATTAACACGGAAGATTATTAATGGTGAAGGAATGTTAAAGCTCTAATCCTGCCCTCTAGGGCACCCCACCACTGTGTCCTACTGAGTCAGATGCTCCGGTCTCCCCCAGGAAAGGCGGAGAGTTGGGAATGGGGCCTGCAGCAGAGAGGCACAGCCGCTGAGCACAGCTCAGCTCTGGGAAGGCTCAAGTCACAGGGACTGGACACCGCACCCAGCTGCACACCCTTGATCCCTGTTTCTTGGGCTGTTGGTTTCTGGGTTGCGTGTCACTCACGGTGAGTGTTGAGACTGGCCTGCTGCCTTTCCCTTTCTGTACACAGGCAGTGTCACTTCCTGGTTCTAACAAAGTAGCACAGGGCAGTTGTGTTTGAGTTTCCAAATGTGATTTACTGTTGAAACATGCATTGAAAACAAACCACAAAGACATTTCTCTTGGTACCTTTTTGAAATTATATTTCAAAATCCTGTTAGCTTACAGTTTAAACTGCTTAATGCACGCCACTGAAAAATGACAAGCCCCTTCGTCTCTCTGTTCATCGATGCAGAAGTACTCTTAGACACTTCTTCTCGTGTAGACTGCACTAGTTAGCAGTACCCAATTCACACATTTTGAGGCCCTTGTTCAGCAAACTTACTATAGCTCTGCTGCGAAGCAGGCTTTAAAAAACTCCTGATCCACAATGCCATGCCAGTAACTTCTTTTGACACAGGCGTAAGTAAGAGAAGTAACTCCATAGACCTAAATGCTAGGGATTCTTTATTATTTATTAAAAGTATTTTAAGCCTGCGTCTCTATTTAAAATATGTGAGGCGGCTTACAAAAATTCACACCAGGAGCAAATTTCTTAAGTTGTTATTTGAAGAGCAACATATGGCAACAAAAAGTCTGGAAGACAGAAGACTGAGAGGGGCCATGATAGCAGCTTTCGAGTACCTAAAAGGTTGTTACAAGGGTGAGGGAAAAATTATTCTTCTTCACCTCTGAGGATAGGACAAGAAGCAATGGGCTTAAATTGCAGCAAGGGAGGTTTAGGCTGGACACTAGGAAAACATTCCTATCTGTCAGGGTGGTTAAGCACTGGAATAAATTGCCTAGGGAGGTACTGGAATCTCCATCCATGGAGATTTTTAAGAGCAAGTGAGACAAACAACTGTCAGGGGAGGTCTAGCTGGTGCTTGGTCCTGCCACGAGGGCAGGGAACTGGACTTGACCTCTTGAGGTCCCTTCCAGTTCTATGAGAGTCTATGATTCTACATTCCCTGTACAGGCGACCCCTGACTTACGGCCGCCCGACTTACGACCCCCTGCATTTACGACCATTTTTTTCATGCGAGATAGCTCCTTAAAATCCCCCAATTTACATCCACGGCTCGCATTTACAACGGTATAAGATGCAGACTCCACATGTCATCCCAACACAGGACAGGTGCAAGATCAGTCAGACTTGCCAGTCTGCAGCTGCTGCTTGAACTGAGCACATCTCCGCCACATTGGTCTTCACGTTTTAGTTATTTTTGTGCATTATTTGAACTATTTAGTTTAGTTTTCCCCCATTTCTGTAGTCAATTTTGGTATTTTTAGGGTATGAAATGGGTTTCCAGGAAAAGAACTGCCATTATAACATTGCGCCTATGGGAAATAAGGGTTCAACTTACGACAGTTCTCCCGGCACCAATTAGGTCGTAAGTGCGGGGGTCGCCTGTACTGTAACCAACAGGAATAACTGTTTTTGAAATTTCCTAGGTCACAAGGTTCCTCCGGTAATTCTTCAGAGGAGCACTACTGACATGCATTCTGTAGTTTGCATTGTGATTAATCAACATTATTTTTAATGATCTTAGATGGAGCTACCTTCTGCCACAGGAGATGGATAAACATGTTTTAAGTTAACATTACTCTGACATGCCAGAAAACTACTCAGCATAATCCTTGGTGCTTGACAATCACAGAAGGTGCACTGGAGATGAGGGGAAAATGGTGACTGTTTTCCTCAAAAAACAAAAATCACTCACTTTTGGAAAATGCAGCATATTCAGCCATCACTACAATAAATTTTTTTTGAGGTGGGAGAAGGGATTTCTCTAGGTCCCTGCCTGAAGCCTGAGCGAGGATTCCTAGGATTCTCCTCACTTTACACACCCCAAATGTAGGCCTGATATCACAATCAAGAATCCAAAGATGCCTCAGCATCTCTAATGTGTGCTGGACTGAAAAGGAAGGGGAATGTTCCCCCCTAACTGGGATCTCTTTCATGGGAGTATAGAGGGTTCCAGCTCAGCTACCAGTTTAGATCCATTATTTTATGTGTTTCTGTATGTCCCCATTCTAATTCCCATCCTTTTCTCTCACGGCATGTCTACACAGCAGGGCTAAAGCCGAAATAAGCTACGCAACTCGAGCTTACGTCAATTGCGTAGCTTAAGTTGAAATAGCTTATTTCGGCTTCTAGTCCTGTCTACACAGCAGGAAGTCTGAGAAAGAGACCGCTTCCTCTGACTTCCCTTAGGGTGCGTCCACACAGCAGGGCTTAACTCGAAATTAGCTACGCATATTGAGCTATGTCAGTTGCGTAGCTTATTTAGAAATAGCTTATTTTGAAAAAGGGAGCATCTACACAGCACTTATTTAGAAATAGAGCACTCTTCCTCCGACTTCCCTTACGCCTCGTACAATGTGGGTTACAGGAGTCGGAGTAAGAAGTCCTCCAGCTTGACAGCGTTTTGACATTATTTTGAAATAACTGCCTGCTGTGTAGATGCGGACTAAGTTATTTCAAAATAACGCTTGTTATTTCAAAAGAATGTTGCTGTGTAGACGTACCCTTACTCCTTGTAAAATGAGTCAGAGTAAGAAGTGCTCCAGCTCAACATTATTTTGACATTATGTTGAAATAATGGCTTGCTGTGCAGATGTGGACTATGTTATTTCAGAATAACAGTGCTGTGTAGACTTACCCATAATGACATTCGGAAACAGTCCAAAAATGAAAAAAGTTACCCGAAGCAGTTTAATAATACAGATTTGGCCACGGGCATTAATACTGAGAATTCAGGTATCATGAATTCAAACACTGTACTTGCCAGTTAAGTATACAGTACAAGATTTGTTATATGGCATTCCTGGGAAATGGGGTGGCCGGGTAAGCAATTCTGGTTACTCAAGCTTTACACTGATGGTTTATGAATTTTTCACCAAATGCTTGTCCTAGTTGCAAGATGGGTAAGATAAAATCTGATAATGGTATTATATGCAGAAACACGACACGAACAAAAAAGATGCAAGTTTACAAACTTGACATCCACAAACACCAGAAAAAGTAGAAAAACGATGCCGTGTGGCTATCAGAATTTTTACGGTTAACTGAAGGAGGAATTGTATTGCCAGCTATGATAGAAGTCGATTAACTGCATTTCCCGGCTATTAAAGTGCCGGATAAGACAGCTTGCACTGTATACAGTATATAATGAAGGGCAGCAAGAGCTGGTGTGCGAGTTATAAAAATGGGCCTGCAAGTACTTGTGCTTGTACAACCACAAACATAACACTGGAGGGGGCTTCTGCGCACTGGTCCTTGTATGAGCTGTATGTTTGGTTCCCTAGCAGAGTATATTAATGAACATTAATCCTAAAGGGCTTGTTCCATCAAAGGTGAATTGGAATATTTTTTTCTGAACATAATTGCCTAGTACAGGCAAATCATCAGCAAAATAAGATGAGGAAAACTACAGATAAATAGGGTTATGGACAATTTCGTTGAAAGCCAATTCTTCCTTCATTTGCATGCCAAGCATGGCATATGAGGCTCTATTTTTTTCCTATAAGCGTTGATGACATCTGAAACAAGCAGAGTAAAGATTGCAACTTTTATTTCAATTCAGGGGTCGTGCCTGGAATTATTCATGATGTCAGGGAAACAAAATGCCACCTTCCAACCTCAGCAGGTGAAAACCTTTCAGTTCCCCTTTAAATGAATCCTGATCAGAGAATATAGCTTCAGTGACCCGAAATACCATGTGTATCACTACAGACCCATTCTTATGGACTGTACAAAAATATATAGCATTGTACTAAATAATATGTGCATCACTGTGCTTATTCAAATGCCAGGCAAATTAATTCAACTTTTCTGTGATAAATCAGGAGAAAAAAATGCCTAATATGCAAAGCTGTTTTAACGCTTATGCGCCAGGAAGGGCAGCGAAGAAAAATGCAAAGCTCAGTAGAGAGGTTTTATTTCTCCTGTAAATGAAATACCAAACAGCTGTCTCTCGGCTAGCATGCAGCATGCAACGCTGATAAAAGCATCATTATAACAGGAGCAAATGAGTTGGATCATCACCAGCTGAAAAAAAGACACCCAAAATAGGCAAGCAGAAAGAGATGAATTACTGCAAACAAAAATTTACATTGGAAGAATATATATTTTTGCTGCAGAATATCACTTAAGCAAACTTTCCCAGAGGACAAAGAAAACAGAGCCATTATTATCATACCTTCTTCATGCCTCATCATTCTCCTTTGGTGAGAAACAATGCTTACATCTGCACAATAAAATCCTTTAAAATTGATAAAGCGTATGCATATAAGGAGAGAGAATACACAACAGGGTAACTAGACAGCCAACAGCCACTCCTTGAGTTGCAGCCACATTGAGCATATGGTTATTATAAGGGTGTAGGCAAAACTTTGCCTGCTCCCCTGGAGTTGCTTTAGATAAAGGGCAGCACCAGAGGGGATGCAATTCTTACTAGTCTGCTAAAGGTAGATATGAGCGCGCTGCATTCATGGGCATGTAAAGAAAACCTGCCCCCTGCCATGTACATTGGCCAAACTGGGCTGTCTCTATGCGAAAGAATAAATGGACAAAAATCGGACATCAAGATCAGTAACGTTCACAGATCAGCCGGAGAGCACTTCAACCTGCCTGGACACTCCGTCGCAGACCTGAAATTTGCCAGACTTGGGCAAAAAACGGCAAAACCAAATTACAGTGTGAAACTGCAGAGCTGGAATTCAGAGGCAAACTTGACCCTATCACCGTGGGTCTGAACAGAAACTGGGAGTGGCTAGCTCACCACAAAAAGTCATTTCCCCCCTTCTCACTGCTCGTCAACTGATGGGCGTGGGCCACATCCACCCTGATTCAATTGATCTCCTTAACACTGGTCCTCCTCGTAGTAATGTAACACGCCCCTCTTTGCATGTGTGTATATCCCTGCCAGACTGAGCTTTCCACTTCATGCAGCTGACAAAGTGAGCTCCAGTCCATGAAAACTTATGCCCAAATAAATGTGTTAGTCTTTAAGGGTGTGTCTAGACTACAGGGTTTTGTCGACAAAAGTGAACTACACTGCCACTGAGTTCTGTTGACATAATGTTGAGAGAACTCAGCAGTTTTGTCGACGGCTGTAAACCTCATTCTATGAGGAATAACGCTTTTTGTAGACTGAGTTCTGTCGACAGAAGGTGTTATTGCATCTACACAGTCCTTTGCGTCTACACTGTCATGTCGACAAAGCGGCTTGCTTTGTCGACAGAACTGGATGTAGTCTAGACGCTCTTTGTCGACAGAAGCTTTGTCGACAGTATCTGTCGACAAAACTCCTGTCGACAAAAGCCTGTAGCCTAGACGTACCCTAAGGTGTCACAGGACTCCTTGTTGCTTTTACAGAAAACAGACTTCCTACTGAGTCCCCAAATTCCCATTGACTTCACCTTCCTCATTAAAATGAGTAAACAAAGAAAAAAAGCCAATAATGTTTGGCCACCACTAGCCTTCCTCCAGACAGGAATGTTCCCAAAACGGTGCTGTAATCCGTCATTGTTGTGCAATGTTTCTTCATGCTGGTTGTGTGGTGTTTTAGGAAGCAAAGGTTTAGAATTTCTCCTCAACATTGTAGGTTGGAGAAGTGCTGAGGAAACTGATCACCAAACTAAGCAACTGGAGTGTTCCATATTTTCCTCTGATGGAACTCATGAGTCCCATTCAATTAAAAATCTGGTATCACAGACCAGGAATAACTTGACAATGCATTCAGAGCACTGGCCATTTTAAACTTTCAGAAGTAATGAGAGAGAGAACGTGGACAATCTCCATAAAAGTTCCACAAAGAGCTGTCCAAAGAAAGAGACCATCTTTCCCCTCTTAAGTGACAAAGGCAAGATCAGAATTGCAGACCATTGGAGTTTCAGAGGGTGTATGGCCATCAGAACTGTATGGAAACTAACTGTTGGGACTTTGCATCTTCTCCACTTTCCTACCCTATAAAAGCAAGTGCCCACACAAGCAAGTCACTTCTCACTTGTGTTATTCAGTTGATACAAAGCTGATCTCAGCATATTTTTACTATTCTAGGGTGGGAGCTGAAATGTGGTAATCAGAAATACCCGCTTACCTGATGCTAGAGCTCTTATCGATGCAAAATTCCCATTGATTTAAATGCAAGTTATGCAAGTGTATGAGCTGAAGGCCTGCTATTACTGGTATCTTCTCTAGGCATGAGGTAGTGTGAGGGGGCAAAGAAGCAGAAGGGGTGGTCTTCATGCAAATCGTCATTAGACTGATCTGTCTGGCTTAAAAGGGTGTTGCTTCCCATAGACCATCCCGTGTAGTTGAAGAAACACAAACCGTTGGAAGAAAACACATGGCAACATCTCCTCAGCTACACAGAAGGGTTTAGGTGAACCAACCAGCGAGACGGACTCAGGACTAATGATCTTCCCAAAGTTTCCCGCTACTTACAGTTTCACCTCTCTGGCCGGGGTGACCGGGCAATCCATCCTTCCCTGGTGGACCCTGAAGAAGAAAAAAGCACAAGGATTTTGAATAGGTGTCCAGTAGTACCCTATTAAATTGTACTGTGCTAGTTGGTGTGCATATACCAGTGCCAACTCTCTTTGTCAGATGGAATCAGATCTGCTCATGTGTTTGGACACGGTGCTCCAAGATGCTGACCCTCCACTGCTATTTTTTTTCAGTGGGATTTGGGGTTACTCAAAGGCCTTGCCAGATCTGGCCCTTTTTCACAGACTCTCCAAAGATGGTGAGAGCAATGGAGAGTCTTCCTTTAGATCAAGGCAGGAGAATGGTCCTGAATCCTCCAGAGGAAAGGGAATGAATCTCAAAAAGAGCTTCTGTGGGCACACTCCAGCACACCACTGTTGCTGGAGTAAAGGTGATGCAAAGAGAAGGCTGATGGTTTGTAAACACTATTGACTGAGTCCTGAGCATGTAGATTGTATATTATTACCAGCAGCATCTGTTTCAGTTCATTAAAATCCCAATCTGCCATGCTATTAATACAGGTGACTCTCTAATGTCTTTTGTTGGGTATGTAGCCGCTTCTCAGCAAAGAAGCTAAAACTGAGTTGGTGCAGGCAATAGCACCTGGATGGAAAACGCTTAGCGTGTTTCTTTGCTCATTCTGGAAGGGGTGTTACTTACAGGGGGGCCTTTTGGTCCAGGAAATCCAGTTGGTCCTTGAGGTCCTGGCGGTCCCTGGGATGAAAAACAATCCGGTAAAAATGCATTTGAAGCAACACACATCTTATTGTGAACTATTTCAGGAGTTTGGGATATGTAGCGCTAGCCCTGCAACCGAAGAAATCTCACTAGCATGCATGCAGTCACTGAGGAAACTAGTCCTCTCAAAGGAGAGCATGAATACCTCTGGGCAAAAGTACCTCAGCCTTTGGCCTAACTGGCAAAGGGGGTATAAATGGTAAATGGGTCTTTAGGCTCAGAGATCACCTCCCCACCAATGTCTGCAATCACGTCTTTTCCCACCATGATTGATGTGGAAAGGAGGCCGGAGTTACCAAAATCGGTGTCTCGAATACGTTATGAAAAGACTTACTGAAACCAATGGGTCTTGTCGCTTTACGGCCATGACTCTCTCTAACCGTTTAACTGAGGGGAGTGTAGCTATGTTCTAAGCTCAGGGGAATTGAGCATGTTTACAAGTTTCAGACTGACTCTTGCCTTTTTTTTCCCTGTCATCAACAACCCCCCCTTCCCGCCCCACTCACCCACCCACAATGTCAAGTAAGTGAAGAATATAAACACCATTTTACATCAGGAGGATGAACGCAATTTGGTCTTTTCCCCTTGGCAAACAAATTATTTTCAGGCAGACACACAGAAACAAAGGGAAAAAGACTCTTCCATTGTTTGGATGGTTCCCAAGCTATACTTTGCTGGGATTACTGGGAAAAGGGACACAGGAATTCGAGAGGTACTGTGCCTCTGCAGAACTACAGCTCAAGCTTGGTTAATGGATGTCTGAGGATTGTGCATCCTTCTTCGTAGTCACCATGAGTGACCTTCATCCCTGTAGAGTCCAGCACCTCAGCTATATACCACTGAAGTCCCACTTAAGCCTTGTCTTGAAGGAATAAGTGGGACTGAAGCGGTACCTAGACAACCTGCATAGAGGTGAATTTCATCTCCTATTTCTAACCAGAACTTCATGGTTTTGAATGAAGTTTGCCGAAATGGCTGCAGATCCCAGTTGCACGTCGGTACTGGCAGGACTCGAACTACAAAACTGATCTTAGGACTGCCTGTTCAAGGCCAGGCTTCTCTTTTGTTTCTGCACTAGCCACATCTGGACTCGCTTACCCTTTCGCCAGGAGGACCTGGGGGTCCATCACCACCGGAGTTGCCCTTTTAAGAATAAATGAAACACAGCATTAACAATCATTGCAGCCACTTCACACAACCGTCCTAAATGGCAGCAGGCAAAACGGGGCCATCACTCAGCGTCCGTCTCCCCTCCCCATTTTTATTAATAATCCCGTTTTGGCAACAAAGGCCTATGACAAATGAGCAACCCACTGATTCACCTCCCTTTCGGCTGGCCCCCTCCGAACCCTTGCATTTCTGAATACAAATATAGAACAGATCATGTCAGTGGGCTTAGGAGATTTCCACCAGATAATAGTCTCATTCTGCGAGATAAATGCTGCAGCAACACCGAGGTATTTATCAAAAATTAATGTTGACACAAAGCCGGGACATTTATTTTTAAAGCAGCCAGTGTGGCTGTGACAATGTTTCATTACAAAGGCTTTATTTCCATTATCCCAAGTGATTGATGCTCACTGAATCCGTTTATCTCGCGGATTCTGGCACAGAAGAGCGGCTTGCCCACAGTGCAATTGACCCTCTGACACCCGGTTGGTTTAGAAAACAATGCCTATTGTGTGCGCCAGCCAATAAGAGACCATTCATCTTCATAAACAGCACTGTTTTGTTTAAAGAATTTGACAGTAGTGGTCATTTGAACAGGTTCTTGTTACCCGATGGTGAGATTGGCTTCTCTGCAGAGGAGCCAGTAAAAAGTCTATGAATCACCTTATGTTCTACTTAAGCAGAAAGGCTTAAGAGGGAATTGGGCTGGTCCCCACTACAGGAGTGAGGCTATGTCTAGACTACAATGGTCTATCGGAAAAAGGCATGCAGAGGAGCCCTTCTTCCTTGTGGAAAGAGGAAGACAGGGCTTCCAAAAGAGCGTGTCTGCTCTTCTGCACAAAAAAAAAAGCGGAAGCGCAGATGTGTTCTCCGGATGCGGAGGAGTTTTTCCAGGATATCCCGGAAAAACCCCATAATCTAGACGTAATCTAGACATAGCCTGAATTTCACCATGGGGGGAATACAGGCTCATGAAGCAATTGAATTGCTGCATAAAAGGCACACACTTTTGAAAGGCACCAGTAACATTTTCAAGAGTCCGTAACTATCAAGATACCTTATTCTCGTTTTACAGTCATGTGTTGGTTAAGGTGTCAACATTTCTCCAGACGAGCGCTTAAGACCAACTCATGTTTGGGATTCAGACTAAGAATCTTAGACCTGATTTTATGTTAGGGAATGTTATGCCCATCTCAAGACTGCAATATAAGGATGCTGGTATATTGTTTTTTCAAGAATATTTATCAGGTAATAAAGGTGTGAATAGCTGATAACTTCTGCTTAAGAAGCATTAAGTAAGGATACTACATTGCACTTATATTTAGTCTTCTCTCAAATGATTTCACCATGAGTTAACCACACAAATTAAGTCTCCTTGTAAGACAGGTGAGTGGTATTTACAGAGGGAGAAACTGAGGCAGGGACCGTTTAAGTGACTTGCCCAAGGACATATTTTGGGTCAGTGGCAGTGCTGGGAATAGGATTCCTGGCTCATGGTCTTTAACCAGGAGACATTTAGTTGGGAAATGATCGTTAGTTACTCTAGGCTTTCATAGTGGAACATTTTCTCACGAGGAAAGGAATATGGGTAGTACTTGATCAGAAACTTAATATACAACTATTTCTCAAAACACAGTGTTATTTTTCAATTACACTATAAGCTCCTAAAACCTACCTTAGGGCCCGGCTTTCCAGTGCTGCCTCTTGGACCTCTTTCACCACGTGGACCCTTAAAAAGACACAAACATGTCATCAAATATGCCAGCACTTGCTGCTCACAAGCACTATTTTGATTCTCAGGCCCTGGTTTAGCATACCCCTTAAGCAAGTGAGTCACACTGAGCCAATGAATAGTCCCACGGAACTCAGTGAGATGAGTTCCAATACTTTGCTAGATAGAAACCTGTAGCCTGGGCCAAGGAAACCAGGTTTGGCTTTGGTTCAAATCTCAACAGTCAGTTTACCAAAGCAAAAGTCAGGCTCTGGATTCCACTGCCTCCAAATCACCAAAATCAACTAATGAGCCAAATCTTTCCCACTTTACTCACAGGTATAGTTCTAGAGACTTCATTGGAATGACTCAGGTGTGTATGACATGTAGGGTTTGGGACAGGTTTCAGTTACATGCATCTGAATCATGGACAAACCAAGACAGTAGTGAATTTGCAAAACTTTGTTAGTCAAGGCTTTTGTTTTAGACAACCCTGCAAGGTTTGGATCTGGGTTTGATTCTACTTGAGCCACCAACGTTCATGGAAGGTGAAGGGAAGGAAGAAGAGAGGAATTAGACAAAAATATTCCAGTTCTGGTCCATCTCCTTTTGACAGACACTAGAAAAATCAAGGAGGGAATTAACTGGTTCCCAGCCTCAGAAGATGTAATTAACGCCAGTCTACGGAAGACACGGGATGGAAGCCTGGCTCCATTGAAGCAAACAGCAAATTTCCCATTGACTTTCATAGTGCCAGGATTTCACCCGCTGATTCACAGAAGTTCAGGATCTGGTCATTGTGTACGTTTTATATTTTTAAGTGGAGATGAGCCACAATGTTTGGATTTCAAATGTTCCTAAAATCTGATGGTTGTGTTTTGGTTGGCCTCTCATATGAACAGGCAACTGTTTGCAAAATTCCGATCTAGCTGCAAGAGTGAAATACTGGGGGCTTGGTTCGGATCTTTCACTATAGGGAGATTTCCCAACACAAAGGCACCTAACTCCTCAAAGTTTTCACTAGGAATTAGGGCACCTCATTCCTCCACTCAATTATATCTTCTCAAGAAAATGCCTTTGAAAGGTATTGTTAGAAAAAAAGGCATGATTACCGTTGGACCTCGCTGCCCCCTTGGTCCTGGTTTGCCAGGTGTACCCTGGAATAAAAGAGAAGAAAACATGCTGTCATGCTCATTTGATGGCTGCGTTGACATGAAATGAACATGCCCGTGCGGACCCTAACAAATCCTGTGACACAATTTCCTTTCGATTTCTGTTTCTAATAAAAGAAAAACAAGGGTTATGCAGATTGAAACCTCACATTACATTTTATTTGCCTTTTGTGATGTTTGAATGGGCTAGATTATAATATGAATGCTCTGATGAAACTTGACACGATAATTCGAACTGGGCGGGCAGAACATCTGTTCTTTACTGCTGCATGGAGGGGTATCATCTTTCACAGAGGGATACAGTTTTTTTTTTAATTCTCTGCGCACAAGAGTTTATCTTCATTTGCCTTACCATGACGTAACAGAACTTTCCGAAGGAACAACTTTTTCTATAGCTGGTCAAAAATATGTAAACCTGTGACAGCAGAAAAATGTTGACATATTTGAAAGTTGTTTTCAAAGCATTTGACATGGGTTGATTTGGGGCCATTTCACGTTTTCAAATTGCGATGTTCAAAATCTGTTTTTCTGCACACTGTTGCTTCTTTTGGATTTTTTGGATTTTAAATATTGCGAACATTATCAATATAGTTACAAAACTTCTTTAATTTACCGTTTATGGAAACATTGCTAGTGTGCTTTCGGAGCACTGTTGATGGGGGATAAAAAAGCACCTTTTGTTCAAAAACATTGAAAAAAGGCGGATCATTTTTAATGAACAAGTCATTACCAAAGGCCGTTGGTCCATGGTTATGGTTGTGCAGCCATCTCTAGCTATAAATCCCATTTTTCTAGGACACTGATTTAAAAATGAATCCACTTTTCATCAAGCCCCTAGAGAGGATTCCGGCAGATTTTAGATTACAAAGAGCAAGGGGAAGAGTAGTTAATTGTCCATCTAATGAGCCTATATCCTGACCACATGAGACCACTTTTAGAGGACAGTTTATTCTTCATGCTTATTCAAGATTTAGGTCTCTTCATTAATGAGAATGCCAGTTAATACCTGCTGCAGTCATCTGTCCTAGAAGGGCTGACCTTTGTGAGACTGTATCTCACACCAGTCAACAGTCACCAGGTGAAAATAACTGTTGAACTAGATGTAAATGGGAGACCTAGCAGTGAAAAACTCAGTATCCTATAATTAGCTTCTTGCACCAGCCTGTCCCGTTAATGAAACGGCAAATAAACAGTTAAAGAATAAACTTAATGACTTTCAACAGCTGTTTCACTGTTCTGCTGATCTCTTTTACTTTTGCAAATACTGCATTGCACCTGGAAAGCTTGTATTTCCGCCAGGCGGGTCTAACCAAAGGTGGGCTGGATTGTGTAGACGAGTGAAGGCCACAGGTTGATTTAAATGCATGCAGGTGAGATGTGAGTTGATAAATATTTAGAAATGACAGAAGCCGCACTGGAGCCCTAATCTAGGCAATTATTTTATGCAACACAAGCCAATTAAGCTGCCCCACATATGGACATGCCTTTTTTCCATCTTTGTAGGCTTGGCGCTAAATAAGTAATTTAAGACCCTGTTTTGCAGCAGTTTGACACAACAGCAGGTTTATAAGATCTGACAGATGAACTCAGTTTCCTGTAACAGGAGATTATGATTAATTCTGACAGGAAAAAGACAGAGATGGTTGGGTCCTAAATCTAACATCATATTACACTCCATTACTAGGTGCCTAGAAGTAATGTAATGGCCTTGTTCTTTCTCTCTGAAATCAATGTTCTGGCTAATGCCAAGTTATCAACAAAACAGCCATGGCTTTAATGTTCTTATTTTGGACCAGTGATCCAATATTCTACATGGGTATAAAATGCAAAAGAAAGTGAATGAGTGACATTTTTTCGCATGCTTAAATTACCACTTGCAGTTTTTCTGCCCCAAAACCACCACTTATAAACCTTGATGTCTCTTATTTGGCATTTATTAACCACCCCCATACAGAACGGGTGGTGGGGTATGTCTGTTTTAAAGTCTAGTAAAATAAGCCATGTTGTACTTCTTCTGCTTGTCATGAATTCACTTTTCCTACAATGGTAATCAAAGTAACACTTCAGCAACAACAAAAATGAAGACATTTCCTATATGGCTTTTCTTGAAGTATAATGGGCTAAATCCAGACATGGTGTAACTTGGTACAGACATCTTCACTGCAGCCTATCCCATATGATCCTTTGTTAAAAGTGTTGAAGCCAGAAACAATTTTTGCACAGCCTTTTGCTAGTTTTAATAGTTTATACGGCATTGTATACTGACACTGATATTACTAAACTATACATATATATTTTGGAGTCTGTCTGTCTCTGACAGTGAGTCCATTTGTTCAAGAATTCCTCCTAAACAGTAAGAGCTAGGACCATCAAATTTAGTATATAGTTTCATCTTATCCTAACTTAAAGCAAGGTCAGGGTTTGGTTGTGTCAGGAAAAGGATAATGCCTGGAATGGGACTGTTTTCCATGACATGGAAAGGGAGGGGGATGATCGGAGGACAATGACACTGCAAAGTGACTACTGCTGGCAGCCGCAGGAGTGGCCAGCTGGAGACAGGGCTCCACATGGCTGGCTACCAGTCCAGGTAGTGTCCCCCCCACCTCAAACAGTGCCAGATGGGGGAAGGGGAGAGCCCCACCCACCCACCGGCCCTGCTGCCCTGCCCCTCCTGGAATCACCCCCAGGCTGGGAAGCACAGCCTGGCCACCACACAGGAGAGGCCTCCCTCAAAGAGAGGCCAGGACTGGGAACCACGGCTCGTCCCCCACCCCCAGAGAAGATGCCCTGCTGGAGGAGAAGCTGGGAACCACAGCCGGACCCTCCTGAGTGGCCCCCCCACCAAAGAGAGGCCTTGTCTCAGACCAGCTACAGGGCTGTTAGGTGCTGTACATGCACAGAATCAGAGGGAATAGGTGTCCCTAAGAAACAGACAAGGCAAGGGAAAAAGCAGCATTATTATTCCCATGCTATGGATGGAGAAATGAGTCATGAAGAATTGAAATAACTTACCCAACGTCACAGAAGAAGTCTGTGGCAGAGCCACGTATTAAACACAGATGTCCCAAGTCCCAAACCATAAAATGCCATCTTCTTCCCAGTACTGCCAGACATAGCCCCTATCCTGAGACTAGAAACCAGGCTACGCTGAGAAAGCCAGGCGTTTTAGAAGGCTATGTGATGCAATGTATCTAAACCCAATTATTTTGGGAGCCAGGGAAGCTGTGTGTGTTCCCAAGGATTTGAATGAGGAGAGTTGGAGAGCTGTCAGAGGAAGAGTTGCGGAGAGGAAGGTGCAGAAATGGGACTCCCAGAAAGGAAACACATGGGTTTCCAGGCAGGAATCCTAAGTGGAGCACGCGGACCTATTGATGAATACGATTTTTTTTCCTTACACTGCCTGGATGATTTTTCCTTGGTTCCAAGTCTGTTTGGTCCCTTGGGAAGGACAGAGACACAAAGAAATGTTGCGGTGTATGTTTTAGTCCGTGTGCTTGCTCTCTTTAAAACGTCCGGCCTTTCTTATAGAATAATGAGGAAGCCTCCCTTTCCTTTGACAAAATCATCTCAAGGTCTTTCCCAGTGCAGACAGACTTTGGCCCCGTTTGCTAAACTGATTAGCGAGTGCAATTGTGCACCATTATTCAGTGGGTTTGACCTGGACCTCTCTGAAGCATTGCTTCTTCTTGCAGCTCAAAAGAAACGTATCTGCCAAAAAAAACAGAACTTAGATGAAGCTACCATCTAATGAGCATGCTGCCTGCTTGCTGCACTTGTCAAAACGATCAATATATTTAACATGCTTTAGAGCTAAAAGAATTCATAAGCCAAAGGTCCTTTTTCTGAACCTGCATGGTACTGTTGTATAGTTAAAGAGTTAGGAGAGGTCTCTCAGGCTTGGAAGATCTCACGTCTCTGCAGGTTTTCAACAGCATTGGAATTTGGCATTCTGAAGGGAGGTATGAAGGTACTGTTGTTGGTACTTATATGTTTTATGTGCCTTTTTTTTAATGACTCAAGAAGCCATTTGGGTAGCTTAAATAATGAGCATGGGAGAGAAGGCTAGGTCTACAATACCGGAGAAAGTTGACTTAAGATATGCAACTCCAGCTATGAGACTAGAATACCAGGAGTCGACATACCTTACGTTGACTTTCTACAGAGTCCCCACTGTGGGAGGTCGACAGGAGAATTTCTCCCATCGATTTCCTTTTCTTCTCACAACCCTGTCGAGTATTGGGGTCGACGGGGGCGCCATCAGCGGTCGATTTAGCAGGTCCATACTAGACCTGCTAAATCAAAACCCGGAAGATCGATCTCCACAGTGTCGATCTACACTTATCTGGAGACCTACCCTTATTCAGTCACTGCACAATGGAAATAGAAGGAGAAAGCTGTGACTCAAATTATTTGCGAACCATAGATAGTTGCCAGAGGCAACTACAAATAATAACTAAATAGAAAATCGTGAAAACAAATCCAAATCGCGTTTGGATTTATTCCAATTTACTCGTAAGCTACACCCATATGCCACAGCCTAATAGGAAAGGAAATCTGTCCTTTACAGTGATATCCCCTCATCACAGGTACTGGGGCTCTTTCTTGAACCACATGGGGTTCAGGGCAGCTGTAGTATCCTCACTGAGCTCAGCGAACATTGGGTATAATTGAGCAAGATGCTTTCTTTGAGCAGTGCTCCCAGATTTGATTTAATGTACTCCATGCCCTGTTCATATTTTAATAAACAAACATTTTCCTTGGGAACTATTTATTTTGAGGCAAACTGATTAAAAAACACCAGCATCTGAGAAAATGTTTTCAGGTATTTGGGGTTTGGGAAAAAGTGGATGAAAATTTTCATTGGTGTTTCACAATTTCATCCAGCTGTAATGTTGAGGAACCCGGCAGCTCTGGATATACATTAGACTCTTTCCTATAAAGAACAGATTTGTCAATCAGAGCTCTGCTCTTTCTAACACATACGCACAAAGGGGTAGAATTGGATTAAGCTGCTAGTTTGTAAAGATGGCTTAAAAGGACAAACTGAATGCAGAGCAAATAATGGTGGTATAGCCAAAACAGCGACTTTGTAAAAACCATCAGCTTCTGACTTAACCGAGTTGTTCCCAGGAGGTGGAATTCATCCCAATATGGCACCGACAAAAATTGTAAGTTCCATTTAAATGCTTTTTTGCAGACTTATGTGAGCATAGGCCTCATACTGGCTTTCCTGTATACAGCATTCACCCCTTGTCTCTTCAGAGTCATTCCTACATTTTTTATTGCTGCCCACCCTGTGAGGCCAACCAGCCATGAAAGGGAGAGCTGGATTCTTTTCTGGTTTGTGCGTCAATATCAAATTTGTTAGCAAAATTTCAAGAGCAACATCTGAGTGCCGATGATATCGTGTTGGCCGGGTTGATGGCAGCTTAACTTTCTCATGCCAGGCTGAGTTTGAGCTATAGGATCTATCTCTTTTTTAAAAAACTTGTAAATTGAACAGATCAGGTCTGGACTTGCTGAGACAAGAAACAAGGAGTTGCCCCATGTCGCCGAGAAAGAATCACTTCAGAGCAGAAAACACCATCTTTGTGTGAACAGGTGGCAGTTCTGTGTATTAATTTGTTCCTTTTCATGGGCAATGACTCAGAAGAGTTTAGATCTCCCTTCATGGCCACTCCCTCCTTGCCCCTCTCAGGGGATGTCTGCACTGCAGAGTTTTTCCGGGAAAGCAGCCGTTTTTCCGGAAAAAGCTACACTTATGTCCACACTGCTATTGCATTATTTCGATAGAAAGGTGAAAGAACGGAAGGGTTTTTCTGACAGCGGTAAACCTCTTTCTATGAGGAAGAAGCCTTTTTCTGAAAAAGCTTTTCCGGAAAGAAAAGGAAGGAAGGAAGAGAGTGTTCCTTCGAAAGAAGAGGCCTCCAGGAAAAAGCACAGGTGCCTTGGTGGCCACTCCATCCACAGTAATCACAACTGAAATGCGAGATAGCATCCAATCAATGTGGACGCTATCTTTCGCAAAAGCAGATCGCTTTTTCATTGTGCTTTGCTGTGTAGGTGCGCTCTTTCCAAAAAAGTTTTTCCAGAAGATCTCTTTCCGAAAAGCTTCTTCCAAAAGAAGCTTGCAGTCTAGACGTAGCCTCGGTGTTTATATTGTCAGGTATCAACTTGAACTGACAAATGCAGGGGAACCAACAGGCTCTGCAGGCCGCGTGGCATGGTGTGTGGGGGGAGGCCTGTTCTGCGTGTTTGGAAGGGGCAAAGCTTCAGGCAGGAGGGGTGGGGCCAGATGCAGCCAGCCCTCAGAACCTCATAGAGTATGTGGTGCAGTGCTCCAGCAGCTATTTAAAGGGCCCGGGAGTCCCTTTGACATATGTCTTCCTGCCTTTTGCAAGAGCTCATCCAATTTGACAGTAATGGAATAACGGGAAGGGGGGCTGGATAACATTTCTGGAGCACTGGAAAGAAGAAAACCCCTTGCGCTCTGTGTAAACCCAATGTGTTATGGGAGTGTCGGGGATAACTGGGTGGGTATTTGCATGGCTGGCTTGATCCACAAGAACATAAGAATGGCCATACTGGGTCAGACCAAAGGTCCATCTAGCCCAGTAGCCTGTCTGCCGACAGCGGCCAGCACCAGGTGCCCCAGAGAGGGTGGACCGAAGACAATGATCAAGCGATTTGTCTCCTGCCATCCTTCTCCAGCCTCTGACAAACAGAGGCCAGGGACACCATTTCTATCCCCTGGCTAATAGCCTTTTATGGACCTAACCTCCATGAAATTATCTAGCTTCTCTTTAAACTCTGTTAGGTATGTCTACACTAGCCCCCTAGTTCGAACTTACACCTCATTGCAGGAGGGGTAACAGTTAATCCGAACTAAAGACTTAGTTCGGATTAACTTCTGACTGCCGCGTGTAGCCACGGGCAGTCAGTTCGAACTAAGGGGATTTAAAAATGGCGCCCGCCTGGAAACATGCAAATGAAGCCCGGGATATTTAAATCCCGGGCTTCATTTGCAAGTTCGAATGCCTACAATAGCCACCCTAGTTCGAACTAGGGGGCTAGCGTAGACATACCCTTATAGTCCTAGCCTTCACAGCCTCTTCTGGCAAGGAGTTCCACAGGTTGACTACACGCTGTGTGAAGAAGAACAAGTCCATGTTGTTTCATCCAGGTCCATGTTGCATGAAAAGTGACATTAAAAGGCGTGTGAACCCAGCGCTCTGTTTGTCACTCCGGGTGGAATAAAATTAGCAAACGAAACTAAAGAGGGCCCAGAGACTAAGCTGGTTCAAACAGGCATGGTTTCTCCCAGCTGTAGTGCGGCTCTATCAACTTACACCAGCTGAAGAGTCTGGCCCCGGGATGATCTTTTTTGCATTTCAAATAGGCAGCTTGATAATTACAGGGCAACCCTGACTTCTCGCCTGTCATGAGAGCTACCTTCTTCACGCCCCCCCATTCCCATCCCAGCACAGCCAAGTGGCTCAGCAACTGTGCGCCTGCCAACGATGGGTGGGAGGGAAAAGGAGGCAGATTTGTAGTTCGCAATCAGGAGATGAAAATTACCCAGTGGAAGAAAAGAATTTTAAAAAAAGCCCTAAAATTAGGTGGCTGGATATTAATGCTGTGCAAAGTGATTTATAGTCTCTGCACTCCTGTTCAAAGTAATTTGTATTTAAATGAGAATAAAAAGGAAAGTGATGCGACTCACTTTCCCAAATGTTCCCCCTCCCCTACCTCTGCCCTTCTTGACTGTGACAGATCTGCGGCACAGAACGACTTTCTGGTTGTGCTCTGAATCAGCCAAGCCAAGCTTGTTTGGCACGAAGTAGCGCCTTGATGTTAGCTTGGCCATGCCAGGATATTCTTTCCCTACACCTATAGGCTTAGAAATCTGGGAGCTCCAGGCTAGAAGGTGAGACACTCTCATTGGAAAGGTCTAAATGAGAACTCATTTGCTGAATTGTAACTGGAGTAATGGGAAGATTTTATTACAGCTCCTCCAGATTCATGCCAGCATCATCGACCTAGCTCCAGAAGCAAATCTGAATCATTGATCATCTTCTGAATAATCCGATTCAGAAATGGGCTCCCAGATCAGCTTTCTAGTGCTTCCCATTTCTGTTTGGGTCACAGATGCCATGTGGCATTGCTTTTTACAAAGAAAAAGTCTGCCGTTGCCTGGAAATGGGTGACAGGAGAGGGATCACGTAAGGATTACTTGTTGTTCCCTCCCTCTGGGGCATCTGGTACTGGCCACTGTCGGCACACAGGATACTGGGCTAGATGGACCTTTGGTATCACCCAGTCTGGCTGTACTTATGTAAAGAAGACTGTAATTTGTACTGCACTTTGCACAAAAGGGTTCTATAACTGATAACTATTAGCAACAGCTCCCAGATAGGAATCAGGAAGTGTAGAAATGCCGGAATGTTAAAAATACATTTAAAAAACCTTTCATCTCGGGATTTTGTGCCTAGCGTTAGGCTTGCATTGGTCCATACTGCATCAGAACAGATTCATCCATCTCTAATCATTACCGTTAATTAAAAAGTTCTTCCCTAAGCAGCATCTGATTGTGTGGGAAGAATTCAGATAAAAAAAAACCTCTTAGAATATCCCAAGGGAGAAATATTCAACATTTAACTGGCAAGCTGCTGTTTGCATGGGTAGTTGCCCTGTTATTGGAATCTGTCTCTCTCAACAGCTGGACTCAACATTCTTTCTCTACTTTAGCAGCTTGATGTTCCCACAGTCAATTTTGAAATCTTCACCGGGGTTTCAACCCTTAGGCTATGTCTACACTGGGAAGGTTCAGTGACAAAAGTGTAAGTCGCCACATGTGAAAACTGGTTAAACCAGTTTTTCTTCCTCTCACTGTTGACATTTCAAGGCCACACTGCTAGTTTCCCTGTTGACAGCTAGAGTAAAGCCATGTGGCTGAGCGTCCCACAGGGCAGTGTTGTGGGAAGGCAGAGCTGATCCCTGCGCTTCTTAGGATTCCCTTGAAGCTCTGTGAGCTTTCTGTGCTGAGGAATGTCAAAGCAGCACAGCTGCCTCTCCAGCCCTCCCCCTGCAGCAGCAGCCTGCCTGCCGCTGTGTTCCCAGCAGGGCAGAACAGGAGCACTCCAATGATTTGTTCTTTGCTTGTTCCCCAAGCAGAGCAGCTCTGTCAGCTGTCAGACACTTCCCAGAGCTTTGAAAGGGGTAGGGGGCAGGCCAACAGGGCAGCAGAGATCACAAAATACTGAACAGAGCCATCACGGCAGGCATTGTGGGTACTTGCGGAAGCCAGTTCCGTCCACCAAAAAAATAGCAGAGTCCACACTGGTTCTTTGTCGATAATAGAGGGAGGGGAAAAGACAAAAGTCCCTCTCAGGGGTGGAAGGTTTTGTCGCCAAAACTGGGTATCTTTCCCGATCACCATTGCACTGCAGTGTAAACGCTCTCATTGTTTTGCCACCAAAGGGCAGTTTTTGGTGACAAAACATGCCAGTGTAGATAAGGCCTTACACTGAGCAGAAAAAAGAAGAGTGTGTTCTCTGGTTTGCCATGGATAGACCAGCTTCCAATGACTGAAGAGAGGGTAACTGGTTTTCAGTTTGACACTATATCCCTACTCACAGTGTACGGGCAGGTTTCTTTGCTTCCGGGAGGAGATCTTAGGAAGAGAATCCAGGGGAGCACCCCTGACTTGTTAGCACTTGCCTTTAAAATGGATCTTCTCAGCAATGGGAAAATGTCTTCGGTTATGTCTACATTATGAGTGAGGGCACGGGTAGGCGAAGGGCTGGGGGAGGCATTTCCTCAGCCCTGCCCCCATAGGAGCCAAGCCCCCTCTGTCCTGTGCACGGCCCCAGCCTCCCCGGCCCAGGAGCATGGGGAGGGCGGGCGCTCGGGGTCAGCAACACTCCACCCCACTACGCCTACATTAGGCATTCTGGGGGTGGAGTCTGGGTGGGGCCAGGTTGGTGGCTTGGGAAGACAACGCTTTCCCCTGCCTCGCGTACCTGCCGCCCCCGAGTGAGGGAGGTGATTCTCCTGCTTGTGTACACATATTCACACGTGCTGCCATTGACCGAGTGTCGCAAGTAGAAATACCTGATAACATGGGGGGTGGGGAGGAAGACAGCAGAGGCCTGGCTTAACTATGCTGTGTACAACCTACCTGAAGCTGGCCCACTCCCCACGACTCAGCCGTGCCCCTGCTGCCACAAACCTGGGCGACTGTGGCTGGGCTGCTATTTACCCTTGTGCTCAGCCAATACGTGCGCATGGGCAGTGGAACGTGGCACAGCCTCAACCACCTGAGGGAAGGCCTTGCTGCGCTGTGCGGCGGCCATCTAGCAAAGGAGCTCCACTTTGCCCCATGCTGCAAACGTCCCTTGCAGCACTCTGCGGAGTGCATTCAGGAGGGCCAGTTTTCACTTGCCAGACATCTCCGCCCAGAGAGCCAGGAGATTCTGGGTGTCCCAAGCCCTCCACTGATGGAGCACAGAAGTCAGCCCTGGTGACGGCAGGTACCACTCCCCCGGCGTGACTGGAACGACAGCAGCGCCGATCTCGCCCAGCTTATCAGCTCACATTTATAATCCACTGGGACCAAAGGGGACAGAAAAGGCTACGGCTGCACTTGACTGGGACGAGGCATGTGAATACGAAAGGAATAAGAATGTGAATGGTTATAACTGGTGGGGGCTGAAGCAGCTGCCCACCTTCTGTGGGCAGGGGGCTGCTCCAGTCCCATAGGTCCCACGGCAGGTGAGGGGCACTTCAGCCAGCCGGAGCAGCCCCTGTCTGCGGCAGGCCCAGCCTGGGGGCACCGCAGGCGGGGGCTGTGCCAGGTGTCTGGAGCAGTCCTGGTCCATGGCAGGGGGGTTGCTCCAGCCCAGCCACAATGGGCATGGGGGGCATTTGCCTATCCACCCTTTAGTCAGTTAACCGATTAAACATTATATTGACCAATCAACATAACGGGTTAACCAATTAAACAAGATATTGCATCCCTCATAAGGAATGATCTTGCTTAATATGTAGCCTCAGTACATTTCCTAGGAGACTGTCTTGGTGTGGAAATGGAACGAAAGGGCTAAGAGTCAGGGTATTCTCTTTACACACTGAAAACCTCCAAGCTGGGCAATGCAGTGGCGCCATCGGAGCTGACAAAGATGAATCTTTCGATATCTGCCCTGCTACATTCTCTAGCAGAAACCTGGATTCCATTTTCTGCTCATCCGACAACTCTGGTCCTGTGAGCCCATTCACCAAAGCTGCATTTTCTCATGCTCTTTGCTCTAGAGTATCGTTGCTTGAGATAATTTCTTCCAGGGTTTCTCTCACAATCAACTGAAAAATCAGCCAAGCAGCCAGACAAAATGACTCTTACCCTTCCACCCTTCTCTCCGTTGGCTCCTGGGAATCCTGGGAATCCGATTGAACCCTAGAGGGAAATAAAGGAGAGAAGAAGGTACAATGAGCTCAAATTGGCACTGGTCTGACCTACTATTTCAGAATGAGGGCTAGCTCTTCGGCTGGTGTAATCAGGTTTAGCCCCATCGACTACGATGGGGCTCAGTGGATTTATGCCAGATAAGCATGTGCCTCTTGGCTTGTGCTATGCCCTGATCCAAAATCCATTGCTGTTAATTGGAGATCTGCTTTCAACAGGGTTCAGATTGTGGCCTGTATGATCAGTAACTCAGTTTGCATTGGGATTAGACCATATGTCCCCTGATCCTTCCAAGTTAAAAGGCCTGTAGAGCAGCTACTATTGGAGACAGTGACAGATCCAAGTCACTTCTGAAAATATCACTAGGCATCTCTGTGTATCTTTAGATGCCTCCGTGCAAAAAAAATCTGCCCCCTCTTGCCTACATTCCTTTTGCAAACAATGCTCAAGCATCTGGAAAATGTTACCCCTCTCTTCTTTTCCAATGCAACTGTACAGAGAGTAGGTGCTGCTGTTGGTTTCCGAATGTGTGTTGCTAAGAAATACAAAAAAACAAACAAACCCCAAAACACCCCAACAAAACCAAAAACCCACAACAAACACAAAATGCAAATTAAAGAAACAGGAAACCATCTTTTGTGGTTAATTATGTCTCCAGTGTCAAGCAAGCCTGGTTTTTCAAGCAACGAACATGAATAATAAAATATGATTCTTAGGGAAACAATGTTAACAAAAACGCAAGTTCCCAAAGCCTCCGGGGCATGATAAAACCAGGCTGCAGCTTTTATTCTATGATGAGGAATTCTCAGTTTTAATTTTGAAAAGAACATTTGACAACAGCGCAAATGAAGGTGGGCGTGTAGAGGAGATTCAGAGGATGCCTGCAATTCTGCAAATGGTTCTTTTATTTTAATTTCAAGGCAACTTTGCCTCATTAGTTATTCTCCTTAATTAATTAGTTAACCGTAGTTCAGAGCTTTGAAGATGTACAGCATAATATGGGAGCTAAGTTATATTATTATGACTAACCTAAAAGTGCATGAGCAGTTTGTGGATTTCTACATATCAAAGGGTTCCTGCAGAGCCCTACAGGGTGATGGCCCACAGTCCTTTCATTTTCCAGTCCTGTTCCAAATGCTTCACCCCCTATATTAACAGAGACTAATGTAATATCCCTATCCATCATTCAAGCTACATGAACTATTTACATCAGGTGAGGACCTGTCCCTTTTTAATTTACATTTGTAAATTTCTCCCACAATTCCAATAATTTGTAAGATGCTCCCCAATGTCCTCTACTTTCTGGGGAAGGCTGTGCATGAAAGAGTTAAAAATACATGGCAAGACCTGCCTTTCCATTGCCTTGTACTTCATGTGGCCATTTAACCTGAGCAAAAGGATCTCGTTTGCACTCATTTGGTACCCCTTTCATTGACTACACAAGGTAATGGAGAACGAGGCCTGTACAGCATGGGGCCTCTCATTTTACTCATGTGAACAGCCTCTAATGACTTCCTGTTGATTAAATACTTTGGATCAGTGGTTCTCAAGCAGGGGGGTACGTACCCCTGGAGGTACACAGAGGTCTTCCAAGTGGTTGAATCAACTCATCTAAATGTTTGCCTGGTTTTACAACAGGCTACATAAAAAGCACTAGCAAAATCAGTACAGGTTGAAACCTCTTTAGTCCGGCACCCTCTAGTCCAGCAGCCTCCGAGGTCTGGCATGATGTTAGTTACCTAGATAGCCACTTATTATGGGTCTGGCCAAGTTTCCCACAATCCCACAAAGTTTGTTCCAGCCCCCAGTCCTGGCGCTCAGTGTTCTGAGCTGTTATTTCGCTCTAATTTACCCCTCAATGTCTTTAAGAGCCCAGTAAGCAGTGGAAGTGTTGGTCATGCTTCTAGACAATATTGACCTCCCCTGATTCAGCAAATTCTCTGATTCAGCACCAGTCAGGTGCTGAAGGTGCTGGACTAGAGAGGTTCAACCTGTACAAACTAAAATATCATATAGATAATGACTTTTTTATATTTCTCTGTATATTACTGTAAGCCGTCTGACTTAGTCCTGGGTCCCAGACCTATGCTCAGGCCTGTAAATAAATGTCCACCGGTCCCTTTCAAACCCCGGGCCCTGAGTATAAGGCGGGCCAGGGAAACAAAGACCAACAAATAGCAGTTCCCCAGTTCGTAAGGCCAAGGCCTGGGCTCAAGATAGGGCAGCAAAGCAAACACAGTCCCACAGTTAGTAAGGCCCTAGGCCCTGGTTCAGGGTGGGACAGCAAAGTAAATGCAGTTCACAGATTAAGTAGGCCCTGGGCCCTAGAGCAGGGTAGGGCAAGCCCACAAACAATGGGCCACTGGCAAGAGAGAGAGGGAGACTGCCACCAAGTATGTGGGCTGACAGGGGAGACGCGAGCCCTCCCTACTCCACCGCGTTCCGGCCCAGGGCCCTAGCAGTGGCATCCCTGGCTGCCTAGGGTCAGCAGGGATCTGGCCCGCAACACGCTGACACCCAACAGGATGACGAGGTCAGCCGGACTATTGTTGGCCCCCTCCGTCAGGGTAAAAAGGATTTCCTCCTTGGTGTAGGGGCCTGGTGGTCTGGGACAGTCCTCAGCCTCTGCAAGGTCCTCAGGGCCCTCCTGGTTAGGGAGCTCAGGGCAGGTCTCCGCTTCCTCCAGCAGCTGGGGCCTTACTGAGTTCCTGGGCTGGGCTTTTATACCACTCGCCCCACCCCTTGGCTTCTGGGTAGTTAAAGGGGCAGGACTGGGCTTGGCCCACCCAGGCTTAGAGAGGGTTTTTTCCCCCCTCAGGGTAGGTGAGCGGCCACCCCTGCTCACTACAATTACACATTACAATGTAAGTTCAATATTTATATTCCAATTGATTTATTTTATAATTATATGGCAAAATGAGAAAGTAGGCTCTTTTTCAGTAGCAGTGTGCTGTGACCTTTTTGTATCGTTATGCCTGATTTGGTAAGTTTTTAAGTGAAGTGAAGCTTGGGGGTATACAAGACATCAGATTCCTGAAAGGGGTACTGTCGTCTGGATAGACCGGGAGCCACAACTCGGGAGAGATTCTCCCCTGGTTGAATCAGTGGTGCTGGACTGATTTCATTCAGGCAAAGATCTGGCCTTGTAGGCTGATAGTGATATGAAAGCAGAGTTCTTCCCATTTCCCACAACTTCTCACTGATGATATCGGCCGCGTTTCTGGAGATGCATTTAACAGTAAAATTTTAAAAATTACCTTTGGACCTTGCCTTCCTGGATAACCTGGGAGCCCTGGAACGCCGAGTTTTCCCTGTAATGTGATTAAAAAACAGAATTGAGGGCATATTTTGTGACCGTTTCACTACACCATCTTCAATGGCAATCTGGATCTTATGTGTAGGTTCAATAAAGGTTTGCATTATGCATTATGCAAAAGGAAACACACCGAGCTTAAAAGTAGGTCAGTCTTGAGAGGAGACCCTATGAATACAGTGACACTGATGGTATTTAAGAGCAGTGGCACTGTCATCAAACCCTTTCTCCACTAGGAGAAGCCTGCAGTTTGATTAGGAGATGATTCCTTTCACTCCCGCAAAGCAGTTCAGGAGATCGGGTTTTTTTCCCCCCATGTGAAAAATATTTCAGCAAAACCCCCAAAGTTGATTTTACACAGAAAACTTGCCCTAATTCTTAATACTGTCAAGTCAGGGGGGACAATTACAATCGAAAACCTCAACATTCTCCTCTCAAACCATTTTTTCATAAAAAGTTTTGTTTGCAACAAAATCTCTCTCTCTTTTATTTTTGACAGAACCTTGTGACCAGCTCCACTCTTATGGTATAGAATTACCTCAGTGGGTACACCTACACAGCAACATTATTTCGAAATAACTTAGTTCGCGTCTACACAGCTGGCAGTTATTTCGAAATAATGTCGAAATACTGTCAGGCTGGAGGACTTCTTACTCTGACTCCTGTAACCCTCATCGTACGAGGAGTAAGGAAAGTCGGAGGAAGAGTGCTCCCTTTCGAAATAAATGCTGTGTACACGCTCCCAATTGCGAAATAAACTACTCAATTGACGTAGCTCAGTTTGCGTAGCTTATGTCGAGTTAAGCCCTGCAGTGTAGATGCACTCAGTGTGATCCTAGATATGAGACAAAGTGGGTTTTAAACCACAAAAGCTTATGCCCTGTTCTAAATCTGTTAGTCTTTAAAGAGCCACAGGACTCCTCCTTGCTTTTAGAGACGCAGACTAACACAGCAACTCCCCTGAGCATCGATATGAGGATGCTCAGTGGTTTGAGCATTGGCCTGCTAAACCCAGGGTTGTGAGCTCAATCCCTGAGGGGGCCATCTGGGGCAAACTTGTCGGGGATGGTACTTGGTCCTGCTGTGAGGGCAGGGGACTGGACTTGATGATCTCTCAAGGTCCCTTCCAGTTCTATGAAATAGGTTTATGTGAACATGCCTGAGTCTACCCAATGCAGCTTAACTGTCCCCTCTAGGGCAAGTGCTTCTGTGTACACCAGAGGTATCAAACAGCCCCACACCCCAATGTCTTCAGACAAAACATAGATCATCCCCCAAACCCACCATACTCCCTATATCTCCAAAAGAAGTCTCAACCTCCAGACTCCTCCATCATCAACCCTCCCTCTGTAGACCAGAGATTATCCTGGGGAAACAGGTTGGTGCAGCCCTCTGTAAAACAGGGCCGGTCCTGGCCTTTCTAGTCGGCTTTGACTGGGCACTGAACTCCTGCTTTAGCACTGTTACCTTTTCCCCAGAAGGGCCAAGAGGACCTGGATCTCCATTTGGACCGCCGCGACCTTTAGGGCCTTCGGGCCCATCCTCACCCCGTGGGCCGGGAGGACCAATTTCGCCCTGTTAATCAAAAAAGGAAGTGATGATGAAGATGGCAGCTCGTGCAGTCTTGTGCCCCAGGGCAAATCCCCAGATGCTGGCCGTAATGTACACACAGCTATGGTCCGGTTCATCCTGGTGTTACTAAAACAACTCGTGGAGAAGTAAAATCTTTACCTGGTCGCTGCTCCGACCAGACTGTTGTCCAGTAAATTACAGAGTGTTATTAGACCAGACGTGCTTTTGTCACTCACATCGGCCGGCTATTATTTCCCAGCACAGCAGTCTTTCCCTGCACTCCAATTATTCTCTCTAACTCCAGCTCCCCTCCACTGAAATAGCTTTCATTAACTCTGCCTTCTATGAACCTTTAGTTCCACTTCCTGATCACCAACCCCAGGGTTTCTATGCAGGCAGCCCCAGGGAGGTGTTGCAATTTAGGACCGATCTGAAAAAAAGCTGCAGAAGACTGGCATGAAAGTCTCGGTCTGGAAATGGCTGCAAAAGTCAGGCTATGGAACTGGCTTGGCTATTAGAATGAGCACTTCTGATCACCATTGTCCTCCAACCACAAAACAGAGGCATCACTGCCCCATGGTACAGTTACAATCGAAGTTTTCACAGTGGAAACACGCAGTCGGATTATTTTGCTCGCGAGTAACTGAGATGATAGCTTCCTATTTGTCTGCAAAATTCTCAGGTAGCACTCATCTGCAAGCAGCATGGTATGTATCGGAATAAGCAAATAAGGGACCTTGCTCACAAGCGGGAGGGACTGTGTGTGAGGTGAAAGTGGCTCATGCAGACCTTAAGCGTGGTCTGCTGCCAGGTGAATTTCATCCTCAAAAAGAAGGAAGGTGGGTCTGGAGGAGCTTTACGGCATTAACCCAGGGTGATGCTGAGATGATGCGCAGAATGCGGCTCATGATGTGGCTCCGTGCTCATCATAAACACCAGGAGCGATGGAGGAGTTACTTTGCATTTTCACAAGTCACCAAACGAAGCATGAGTTTTTCTTTTAAATATGTCACAAAGTACTGTTGCCTGTCTCACTCAGGGCTGGCTTTAGGGCCGGGCAAACTGGGCCCATGCCCTGGGCACCCTACGGTGAGGGGCAACTGGGCATGGGTGCTGCTGGGTGAAGCAGGTAGAGGATACGAGGCAGGACATGCTGGAAGTGCATGGGGTTGGGGGCACAAGGGGAAGGAAAGTGCAGGGGTTGGGATGAAGGGGGGCATTGTGAAGAGGGTTGGGGGCAAAGGGAGCACAATGGTAGAGAGAGCACAGGATGGGGGTGCAGCGGTTGGGGAGCCCCAGGGTGCAGGGGAAATGGGTGGTGCTATGCCCACAAGGGCCAGGGGGCACCAAAATTCACCCAGGGCACCATTTTCCCTCCAGCCGGCCCTGATCTCACTCCTGTGTGCGTTCTCACCCAGTGCCTAAAACCTATTAAGGGAACACGAAGCTAAGATGTGCAGTATTGTTCCGAAGGGCACGGCAAGAATGGCTCCATCCAGACACCGGCTGTGGCATGTTGAGGGTGTCACACAGACGGAATGATTTCCTCGCTGGCAGATTCCTGCGTAAGTGCGCGAAGCAGCTGCTGCCTGAATCTTTGCGTTTGTTTGGGCTGTTGATCCTAAACGCTTTTGATGCCAGGCAATGTGCCCTGCTGCTAAAGATACGTGTCTAATATGAAACTAGGCCCCGGGTGGTTTTCATAGCCCCATTCTGACTTCCACTGGAATGAATGCCTGGTGACTTCAGCCTTTGTTCCAATGCTATGGAATCAAAACCAGCTTCTTCGCAAAGCACTGAGATGTAACATAAGTGTGTGTGTGGGGGGGGGGGGGGAAGGAGGGGACAGATACTGGAAATAACTATCTGATCCTGCAGGATTCTCAGGCATCGGGGCTGCAAGCTTGGGCTCTATGTTACTACTAGCTTTAATTTTACTTCTGAGATGGGAATCAAGAATTTAGAATGTTATAGCCCCCTTGATTCCAGCAAGTCTGAGGCTCCAGGGATCCCTGTATAGCCGCTGACTGTAGAGGATGTAACAGTCTCATCACGAGCCAAGCTAACTTTCCGCTCTTCACTGAGCGGATCTCACAAAGGAACGCAGGAGGAAGGGTTACAAAGATGCTGCAAGCAGTTTGCTGCCTGCAGGACACCCCTTCTCAGGACACCGGTGACGTATTCTGACGTATTCCACCCTGGGGCAGAATCTCTATATCCCAGGCACTTAACAGGAAAACACCAACAAGAAAAACCTCCTCGCTCTCATTTTCAGCTGCAATAAAATGGCTGCTGGGTTCCATCCCCAGAGAGGCCTGTATTTCATGGCTGCACAACCGTCCAGTCACTTAGTGTTCATGAAGGGCTTCCAAAGCCCTGCCCCCTATTACTATGCTGAGCACTTATCTTGGTTATGCTGAATGCTCACATCTCTCAAGAACCATCCTCACTACCAGAGGCCGATTTCAGCCAGAGCCAGCGTGGAAGCCCCCATTCCAAATCTACCCACTTTCTCTCGGAGGAAGATTCATCCGGCACACCAGAGCAGCAAGTACTCACCCGGTCTCCCTTGATGCCCATGTCACCTTTGAAGCCAGGGAAGCCATCTTCACCCTGCACGAGAGGCAGAGAAAACACAGATGATTGTCCTGACACAAGCCCAACGTGCCGAGTGCTAAGCTGGGTTCTGAGCGAGGGAAAGAATTGATTTCACCCCCTTCCCCCCATTCACCAGCTGGAGCAGAGCTGTCAGTTTGTGCATCCTTCCGCAGCTTTCTATCACTCTTCCAGTGCTGGATACACCCCTTCCCTCGCCCACCATGTCACCGCGTCCCACCTCCCCCCATGGCAACACGAAGGCAGCCTTGGTGAAACTCTGAACCGGGGGGCACAATGCTTATGTATTTCCATTGCATCAGAGCATCTCCATAACTGTGGGAGGGCAAGATGGGCCCACTAATCCTCATGCCCACTGTATAGCACCTGTGCCCGGCTAGAGGGCTCCAGAGGTCTTCAGTGCACTCAATCGAAAATGTAAGAATGATCCACGGTGAGAACAACATGTCCAGATAACACAGCCAAGCTGTAAGTGCTCAAGTTACTACCTCTGGGTGCATCATATCAACAGATAACTGTAATCCCACTGGAATTACAAAGGCATGTTCTCCAACAAACCACACTTTGGCTCCCAGTAGAGATCAATACTGGCAAGAAAGTATTTTAAAGAATAACGGTTTATTTTACACCATCCTGCCAAGAAATCTCAAGGACAGCCGTAATATTTCTTCCAGCCAAGAAGGTTTAACTGCAGAGCTCAAATCGATACTGTATCAACTCCTAGAGCAACACCAGGACCGACGAAAACACAGACACGGTAACCAAAAAACAACTCCGGGTTGTGGAAGGTCCCCTGTGGCTACCGCCTTGCCTCTAATTGTCAGCCCTGCTACTGCTGCTGGACTATCAGATATGAGAAAAGAACGTGGGGATATTTACGACTGGAACAGCACAGCGATTCTGCATTTCCTGATATTGCTTTGGGAGACCACAGATATATCCCTGAAATAGAATCCACATTTTTTCTATGTACATTCTACTTTGTCAATTTCCTTCATCACACAGATTGTACAAGCTGCTCCAATGACTGATCTAGGCAGTGTATTCCACACACTGTCTTCCCTGGGCTGGATTCTGATCTCTGTTCCCCAGACAGAAGTCACAACGAATTCCATTTATGCCAGTGGAATTTCCCCTGGCTAACAACAAAACCAGAAGTCTGCTCCTGGGCAAAAGCTGTAAGATGAGAGCTTGGGCAGCTGCCCAGGAGAAATTCAGGTGCCGCCCAGCTGACTGGCAGAGTGCCCACAGCTGGCAACATGTGTTTCTATTAGCGGTGCACATCTGCACATGTCTCAGTGCACATAACATTTATTCCACACATGGACGGAAAACATTAGAGGGAACATTGGATCCAACCCTGGCAATGCAGGTCTGCAAAACTGCACACACAGACATGGGGGTAACTTACCTTTTCACCTTTAGTGCCCTTTAGGCCACGAACACCGTCTGCTCCCTTAGGGGGGAAAAAACAAACAAACAGAAGCACATTAGAATGTTACACCTGCAAAGGCAAAGTATGCATATAGCCAGAGCTGGGGGAATCATTCACTACAGTGAATTTTGCCTCGTTTGGTTGGCAAACTGCCCTTATGCAGATTGTGATTTTCCTAAATGTGTTGGTGGTTTAAAATTATTTGCTGAATGATTTTCAGTCTGCAGCTCATTTATGAATCCTTGCTACTCAAAACTGGAGTGGATTGGATTGCACAGATGGGACACGTGCTATGTCTCCATTCCTAAATCGGATGAGTGTAAGTGTTGGAATCAAGTTTCCAGAGAGAACATTCATGCTTGCTGTCTGAAAAGATTTCCCAAAATAATCACTTCAAAATAGGCACCTTTCACCAAAATCGCCCTGCCAGTAAACCAAGATATTAGCTAAGCTCAAATGGGTTACAGACACTGCTGAAGTAAATTCATTTGAAATATGCTGAACACGCATTCACAACTTCTTCCTTTATGACGCTGTAGCATTCACCCAAAGAGGCTGCAGATTTCCTGCTCCTTTTTAGAGGGTGACATTCACCTCCATTGTGCATTAGCGGTAGGGGTGAATTTCACCCAAAGGAATGTCTACACTGCAGCTGGAAATGTGCTTAGGAACAGGGGTAGACACACATTAGTTCTGCTCAACCTAGTGCACTAAAATTAGTGGGATTAGTACAGGCAGGAGCTTGAGCTAATTGCCTGAATGCAAACCTTCCCAGCATACTCGGGTGGCTAGCCTAGGCCACCCCGAAGCCCTGAACTCTACTATTGTTAGCCTACTCACACATCTGTCTACCCACACTGGAAAGCATGGTCCCCTCCACATCCTCCAATAGGTCTGGACAGACATCACCCCACCACAGTCAAATGAAAATATTCGGCACCATTTTTTAAAACCACCTTTTCACCTGTATCGAGATCAGCGCTATTCTCCTTCATGCTTGACATGCGTGCCGTTTATTATGGCCACGATTCCAGGAAAAGGCATGATGAGGAGCGAACACTGGCTGGCTGGCTGGCTCTCCACGAAGACTCAGTTTGCCAAGTGCCCTCTTGTGGCAGAAACACATTATGCTCCCTGTCTAATAAACTCAGCACAGCCGTCCTCCCTCCACCGCCCAGCCGGCCTAGAAACCAGGATAAATCTTTAGCACAGCTAGGATCTAATGCCGCATAATGGGCATAAACTATGATTGTCTCGGTGTGAAATGACATTGAATGGACACTCGGAAGCTCTCTGCTACTTAATCAGCCCCCAATAGCTGAGACCCTTGGCACTAAATGGACAGCACAAAGAAGGTGTAATTTTCCCAAAGATATTACTAGTCTCAGGATTCAAGAGACACTGTCAAGTATTATCTAGCATGACTCTCCTTTCCCTGCAGTTGACTTGTCTCCTTGTTTTCTATTATCCTGTACTCAGTACCCAAGCCATTAAGTCTAATCGAAAAGCTGCTGACACCAAGATCCATGACTCAGAGTCGGGAAAGTGTGTGTGTGGGGGGGGAACATTAGAGATTGGAAATGAAAACATGCAGCAAATATAAAGTTAAAACCAGAAGGTGAAACCATGAAGCCTTGGAGTGCCTGTCTATTATTAATGCAGCACTGCCGTTACCAATTACATTAATGCAGGTCCACAACCCCATTTTCTGAATCAGTGGTCCTGTACTGAATAAGTAGAGGTAAGGGGAACAGAACTATAGAATGAGATGACTGATTGTAGCACCTCTCCCAGAAGAACGCCTAGGAAAACTGGAGAACAGAGAGCTGTCACACTGGACCGGAGCTGTGGACTGGCTACCCATGCCAATTCATCTGATGAAGTGGGTTTTACCCACGAAAGCTTATGCCCTAATAAAACTGTTCGTCTGTAAGGTGCCACTGGACTCCCCGTTATTTTTGCAGATACAGACTAACACCGCGTCCCCCCTGAGACTGCATCATGTGCCCAACAGTGGCTGGTACCAACTGGTTCACAAGCAGATGAAGGAAATCCTGAAATAGGCAGTTAAGGAATAACCTGCGCCTGGGGAAATTTTATTTTCCTAACCTCTATCACTTAGGGCATGTCGACACTATGTGGAAGATCGACACTGCCACAGTCGATCTTCCGGAGTTCGATTTAGCTGGTCTAGTATAGACATGCTAAATTGAACTCAGAGGGCACCTCTGTTGGCACCATTACTCCTGCTTCTCACACGGAGTGAGTTTGCTCCCATCGGCCTCCCACTCTGTGGACGGCGTGGAAACGCATGTAAGATATGTCGACTCCAGCTATGTAATTTATGTAGCTGGAGCTACGTATCTTGCTTCGACCTTCTGCTTTAGTGAAGACCAAGCCTTTGAGAAGTTAGTTTCTGTCTTGAAGTAGGATTTCTACCCATGCCAACTTTTTGGATTTATTTATGCATGGATATTTGAATCAATCCACACTAGGGCACTGAAGAGAATGAAAAGGGAAAGAATGAGTAGTGAGTCTAAAGAATATGCATCTCAGGAACATGATGCATTATTGCTAACTACCTGCTTGACTGTGGCACCTAAAAGCCCTGGTTATGAACCAGGGTCCCATTGTGCTAGGTACTCTACAGAAAACAAAAGAGATGGTGAAAACATGAAAGAGCTTCCAATCCCAGTGTCTCATTGAGGGGGTTTCAAGCACATCCTTTACTTGTCCCTCCTACACACATGCCTGTGGTAAGCATGGGATCCTGCACACTACATACAGGGCACAACAGAGCCCAGCATGAACCGAGAATGTAGCCTGTGCGGTTTTTTTGGTTTGTATGACAACCTCATTGTAGAACTCCGCTGTGGATGCGCACACCCTTCCCCCTTTCCTCTTGCTGTCCTGCACATGCATCCGAGGTTGGAATTTTGCCCTTCATTTGTAATAGATAATTTAAGTATATACCAGATTAGTTTAGGTGTGTATGGTCATGGCATGGGGCGAAAGCATAAGATGTTACAAGTTGACCCTCTCTAGGCCAGCGCTCTCTTCGTCGGCAACATCTGTGCTCTGGCATGATTTTAGTTGGCCGGATGTTCACTTATCATGGGTGTGGCCAAGTTTCCCTCGGTCCCATAATGTTTATTTACAGCCACCAGTCCTGGCTCTCAGTGTTCTGTGCTGTTATTTAGCTCTAGTTGACCCCTAAATGTCTCCTAAGAGCCCAGTAAGCAGTGGAAGGGTTGGTCATGCTGCTAGACAATATTGACCTCCCATGATTCGGCAAATTCTCTTGATCCTCCGGTCAGGTCCCAAGGTGCTGGACTAGAGAGATTCAACCTGTGTAGCAGTGTGTACAGGAAGTTTACACAGTGACTGCGTGCATTACACCTAGGTCTAGCCGGTCCAACTGCTTCATACGTCCCTGTCTGGCTGCTCACGCATGATAGCCTAAGGACATAGGAGGAGATGCCCCTGGACGATAATGAAGTCTGAAAGCCTGCCCATACACAGCTGCAAATCATTGCTGTGATTTCACCTTTGGTCCAGCATGCTCACTGAGCTGCAGGGGATTGATCATGCTGTGTGTGTCTGTCGAGAGACTGGAGAGTATCAATATAGTAAGGCAGTCAATACTAATGGATGTTGAGAGCTCATTCTCAGTTGGCTGCTGTGGTTTCTTGCGGCTTGGAGGCTGCATGATCTACTCTGAGTTCTGAGAACTTTGTGAGACAAATTCTACCCTTGAGAGCACAGGGCTCACCCGGAAAGGGGAAAGTCGGATACCAGGGACCCGCCGGAAGGGCAAGGCAAAACGTTTAAGGAGTGGAGGGCAGGAGGGTGCCTTAAATCTGTGTCCCTTAGTGCTTGCTGCTGATAGCAGAGGAGGGTGTTAAAGGTTCCAGAGGGGTAGCAGTGGTAACTCCATGTGGTCCTCACATTACAATAGGTACTTTCCTCTTCAGGTCCCCTCATCTTCTCATCGCTGTTGGGGATGAGCCACATCCACATGGATTTAATTAGCACTGATGTCACACTTGCATCTCTGTACCCCTTCCTTTTTTGCTTTTCTTTTCTCAGCATCTGCGGAAGTGAGTTGTATCTCATGACAGCTTATGCCCTAATGCGCTAAAAAAATGTGTTAGTCTTTAAAGTGCCTCTGGACTCCTTGTTGTTTTTGTTGTTAAAGGTGTGACCATCACCTGAGACTGGCAAACCAACTCCCTTTGCCTATCATTCAAAGCACTGAATGATAGGCAAGCCCTTTCCTATTTCCTGCCTTGCTTGGGCAAAGCGTCAGAAGCTTTTGGCACACTGATTTTCCCTCAGAAAAAGCAGGCTGGAATTCCACCACAGGGAACACACATCTCACAGGTGTACTGTGCAATGTAACTCTCATATCCACAACAAGAGTTCCTTAATCATGATTTTAATTTTGCCACAGATATATTTAATGTCTTCCCCCCAGCCCATCCTGCATGCAAAAAACCACAACTGAATTCAAGTGCAGTGAATTCACACAGCAGGAGAGAATTCTGATCCAGGTGGACAAGATCTAATTATTTATGATGGCATGTCTCAAGAGAGGCCCTGTTCTCTGATTCTCAGAACTGAAGCCTTATTCAATTAATAGCACGCTGACTGAGGAAGCCGAAACATTTTTTGGTAAACACTAAGATTTGTGCAGACGACACACTTTCTCTGTATCAGCATAATGAGAAACAGTTCCACTTTAGCAGTAAGCATAATAGAAAATCATTCCTTAATGGACCACTAAGCCTCAATCTGCTGGGCTGAAAGACATGAGACGAAAACATGCTTTGGTTAAATAAATCTAGTTACATTTTTGGAAATGGAAGAGCGAGTGGCTTTGTGCTGCTGGAAAACTGTACGGAGGGCGTGAATCATTTTTCACTTCATCTTTCGCCTCTCATCCAGTATTTATATCCACGAGCATGAACCCCTGCAGTTTCACATGAGGGGGGAAGCAATGTATAGATCGGCGGCAGAGTTAACAGATTTTGATGCAGGACTCAAGAGTCAGACTGGCATGGGGCAGAAAATACCCACCACCGTCTCATCAAGGCATGCATATCGCAGAAACCAGGAGCAAGCTGAAGAGCTGCAATTCAATCCAGTGAAAGAACATGGGATGGGAGTTTAAATAACACTGCAGAGAAACCTCATCTTCAGATCACATGGTTTCAGTGTGCTCTCAGGGCACAGACACATTGTGTTGTGTTTTAAAATTGGCTTGTTTGGTTTCATTGAACGGTCACTGCTTGTTCAAACCTTCACGTCCAGGATGAGATTTGTCTTGTTTTGCTGTTGCAAGTTATGGCGATGGAACCGTGCCCTGTTCAGAGGGACTAAAAATCCATTGGAAGCTCTTCTAGAAAACAGCAGTTAGATTTCCACGGGCCTGAGGTGATACGTCAGGCCAAAGGAATTGATCAAATGATAAGTATGACTGAACACTAGTGCTTCGGTGGTTCTGCTAGACTCCCCAGTAAGACATCTCAGTTTCTTCTAGGCTCACATCTAGATAACAGATCTGCCGTGGGTATCACCAGGGGTGAAAGTAAGCTGTGGCCCCCCAGTGTGGCGCACCAATAAAAAATTGGCCGGCTGGAGGTGGGGCCTAAATCCTGTCCTCTTCACCCCTCCCTCCCTCCCCCAAAGTTGAGGCCGGCAGCTGGGACCCTGGCGTGCGGGGCCACCTGAAAAGCCCTGGGCACGTGGGGCAGGTAGAAAAGCCCCAGGAGCACAGGGCTGGCAGCAAGGACCCAGGCGCATGGGCTCAGGAAGGAAAGACCCAGGCATGTGAGGCAGGCAGCAAGGACCCAGGTACACGGGATCAGCAGAAAAGCCCCAGGCACCCAGAGCCGACAGCAAGGACCCAGGCACACAAAGTCAGCAGGAAAGCCCGGGGTTCACAGGGCCACCATCTGGGACTCTGATCTGCGGGGCTGGCTGGACAGTCCCAGGAGGGCAGGGCTGGCTGGAGAACCCCAACCGGGCCAGGATGCTGCAGCATCCCACCCACCCTTAGCTCCCTTGCCATGCCAAATAGTGCTGTCCCCACAGCTCCCATTTGGCTGGGAATAGGAGCAGCACAGGACAGGGTCCCTCAACCAGGACTGCCTCAGCCCCGAGCCTCCCATCCCGCACTCCACTCTACACACACACCCCCCAAACCCCTGCCTACACCCTTTTTGCACCCCACCCCACATATCCCCAGCACCCTGCCCTTAGCCCCTCACATATACCTCCAGCCCTCTGCCCTGTGTCCCCCCAACACACCCCAGTCCCTTGCCTTCATCCTGTACCCCTCTGCTCTGGGCCTCTCATACACTCCAACCCTGACTCACGCACATCCCTCCCACATCTCCAGACCTCTGCCCTCAGCCGCCCCACTCCACCCCACACAAATTCCTTACAGGCACAGTTGTATTGCAACCCTTCCACATTCTACCCACAGGGGTGGGGTTGTGACAGAATCATAGAATCCTAGAAGTGGAAGGGACCTCGAGAGGTCATTGAGTCCAGTCCCCTGTCCTCACGGAGGGACCAGGCACCATCTAGACCATCCCTGATAGATGTCTATCCAACCTGCTCTTAAATATCTCCAGTGATGGATATTCCACAACCCCCCTAGGCAATTTATTCCAGTGTTTAACCACCCTGACAGTTAGGAAGTTTTTCCTAATGTCCAACCTAAACCTCCCTTGAGGCAGTTTAAGCCCATTGCTTCTTGTCCTATCATCAGAGGCCAAGGAGAATAATTTCTCTCCCTCCTCCTTGTAACACCCTTTTAGGTACTTGAAAACTGCTCTCTGGTCCCTCTCAGTCTTCTCTTTTCCAAACTAAACAAGCCCAATTCTTTCAGCCTTCCCTCATAGCTCATATTTTCTAGACCTTTAATCACTTTTGTTGCTCTTCTCTAGATCTTCTCCAATTTCTCCACATCTTTCTTGAAATGTGGTGCCCAGTCCTGGACACAATACTTCAACTGAGGCCTAATCAGTGCAGAGTAGAGTGGAAGAATTAATTCTTCTGTCTTTCTCACAACACTTCTGTCAATGCATCCCAGAATCACCTTTGGTTTTTTTGCAACAGTATCACACTGTTGACCCATATTTAGCTTGTGGGCCACTATGATCCCTAGATCCCTTTCTGCAGTGCTCCTTCCTAGAGAGTCACTTCCCGTTCTGTACATGTGAAACGGATTGTTCCTCCCTAAGTGGAGTATTTTGCATTTGTCCTTATTAAACTTCTTCATATTTACCTCAGACCATTTCTCTATTTTGTCCAGATCATTTTGCATTATGAGCCTTGAAACCCCTCCCAGCTTGGTATCATCTGCAAACTTAATGAGCGTACTTTCTATGCCATCATCTAAATCGTTGATGAAGATATTGAACAGAATCCGTCCCAAAACAGAACTCCACTTGTTATGCCCCTCCAGCATGACTGTGAACCGTTAATAACTACTCTCTGAGAACCTCTTATCCAGCCAGTTATGTACCCAACTTATAGTAGCCCCATATAGGTTGTATTTCCCCAATGTATTGATAAGATCATGAGAGACTGCATCAAATGCTTTACTAAAGTCTAGGTATACCATGTTCACCTCTTCTTCCTTATGCATAAGACGTGGTATCCTATCAAACAAAGCTATCAGATTGGTCTGATGTGATTTGTTTTTTAAAAATCCATGCTGGCTGTTACCTATCACCTTATTATCTTCCAGTTGTTTGCAGATGGATTCCTTAATTACTTGCTCCATTAACTTCCCTGGAACAGAATAGGATGTTAAATTTAGTTTAATCACCTAATTGACTAGTCAATGGATTCTACATTGAGTCGATTGTTCGAAAAACGAGGAGCCACAGTGGGGTTAGCTGCCAGCCCCGGGGGCTAACCTAGCTGCGACTCTGCCTTTTAAATGTATTAAGTCCCATCTGGCTCTTAATACATTTAAAAGGCTGAAGTGCAGCAGAGGGGACCCAGCGCGATCTGGGCCAGCGCGAGCAGCTCTTAACACATTAAAAAAGCAGAGGCATGGCGTCTGGGACTGGGCGTGAGCCAGGAATCAGCTGATTGCTCGTGCCCGGTCCCCGCTATCCCTCTGCCTCCTGTGGAGATGGTGATGGGAGGAACTGGATTTTAAGATGGCTCCCCCCAGCACTGGCTCCTGCTCCTCCCCCTTGCTGCCTCTGATAGAGGCAAAAAGGGGGGTGGTAAGTGACTAGTCAACTATCTGATAAGCTTTTGCTAACTGGTCTGTGGTTTCCTGGGTTGTTCTTAATTCCCTTTTGATGGATGGGCACTAGATTTGCCCCTTTTCCAGTCTTCTGGAATCTCTCCCACCTTCCATGACTTTCCAAAGATAATAGTTAAAGGCTCAGATACCTTCTCTATCAGCTCCTTGAGTATTCTAGGATGCATTTCATCAGGCCCGGGTGACTTGAAGACATCTAACTTCTAAAAAAAATTTAACTTGTTCTTTCCTATTATAACTTCTAAAACGTACCCCATTTCTACTAGCATTCTCTATGCTGGGCATCCCGTCCCCCGCAAACTTCTTGGTGAAAACTGAAACAAAGAAGTCAGTAAGCACTTCTGCCATTTCCCAAATTTCCTGATATTGTTTCTCCCTCGTCACTGAACAATGGGCCTACCTTGTTCTTGGTCTTCCTCTTGCTTCTAATATATCTGTAAAATGACTCCTTAAGACCCATTATGTCTCTAACTAGATTGAGCTCATTTTGTGCCTTTGCCTTTGTAATCTTGCCCCCTGCATACTTGCTTTGTTTGCTTATATTCATCCTTTTAATTTGACCTAGTTTCCACATTTTTATATGACTCCTTTTTGATTTTTAGATCATGTAAGATCTCCTGATTAGCCAAGGTGGTCTCCTGCCATACTTTCTCACACAGTGGAATAGTTCGCTTGTGGGCCCTTAATAATGCTCCTTTGAAAAACTGCCAACTCTCTTCAGTTGTTTTTCCTCTTAATCTTGCTTTCCATGGGATCTTACCTACCAGCTCTCTGAGTTTACTAAAATCCACTGTCTTTCTTTTGCTGCTTTTCCTTCTACCATTCCTTAGAATCACAAACTCTACGATTTCATGATCACTTTCACCCAAGCTGCCTTTCACTTTCAAATTTTCAACCAGTTCCTCCCTATTTGTTAAAAATCAAATCTAGAACAGCTTCCTCCCAAGTAGCTCTCTCAACCTTCTGAAATAAAAAATTGGCTCCAGTGCAGTCCAAGAACTTATTGGGATAATCTGTGCCCTGCTGTGTTAGTTTCCCGACATATGTCGAGATAGCAGAAGTCCCCAATCACCACCAAATCCTGCGCTTTGGATGATTTTGTTAGTTCTTTTAAAAATTCCTCATCCACCTCTTTTGCGTGAGTAGGTGGTCTGTAGTAGCCCCCTAGCATGACATCACCCTTGTGTTTTATCCCTTTTAGCCTAACCTAGAGACTCTCAACAAGTCTGTCTCCTATGTCCATCTCAACCTCAGTCCAAGTGTATACATTTTTAATAATACAAGGCAAAACCTCCTCTCTTTTTCCCCTGCCTCTCCTTCCGGAGCAAGCTGTACCCTTCTATACCAATATTCCAATAGGACAGTACCTGTAAGTTACTTTCACCACTGGTATCAATCCATATTTAGTAGTAATGCTGATAGGTATCCTTTAGACCAGAGGTGGAGAGCCTATGGCTCCTCGGCCAGGTCAGGGCTCCCCCCACACTTCTGGGGAGCTCCAGTGCTGGCTCCCTGATGTGTGTGTGTGTGTGTGTGGGGGGGGGGACCCTGAGCCTCCCAGGCCAGAACAAGGCAAGCCATGGGCTGCATCTGGCAGGGGGTAGGAAGCAGCTCTGCACACTATAGGGAAGCACTCTCTACAGGCATTGTCTGCTGATGCTCCCATTGGCTGAAAATCGCAGCCAATAGGAGCAGCAGGGGTAGTGTCTGCAGAAAGTGTCCCTGAAACACGCAGAGCCGTACAGAGCCACCTGCACCACCACCCCCCCACCAGCACCAGTTAGGCACCCCATCCTTTGCCCCTCATGCAACTCTTCTCCTGCCCAGACTCTACACCACTACCACACTCCTGCACCCTATTTCCCATTCAGACCCTGATTTCCTACCCCCAGCCCACTCCCCAGCAGTTTCCTCCTGCACACTGAACCCCTCATTTTTAGCTCCATCCCAGATCCTAGAGGGGGCCCATGAAATCTATTACTCTCTACTAGCCAGATGAATTAATATCCAGCCCTGGGAATCAGCCCTGACCCTGGGCAACCTCCCGCCTCCCGCCCACCCCCCGTGGCTGGAGCTTGAGGGGAATGTCCTTTTTCCTGCTTCTCAGTTGGGGGGCCAAATCCAAGAGGGTTTCTTCTCTTTTTCACTTTGGGGCCAGGTCAGTGTGTGTGTGTGTGTGTGGGGTTGCTGGGTTTTTGTCATTTTTGCTTCTCATGTTATCACTTGTGTATGACCCCCAACTGATTTTTCTGAGGGTCAGTGACCCCCCCACCCCAAAAAAGTTCCCCATCCCTGCTTTAGACTCATCTATAATGCCTGTAGGTTTCTCAACTAAGTGATTCATCACTCGTTTTTTAGATTTCTTCCAACTCTGTTGCAGCTCTACCTCTTCTACATGACCGTTCCCTAGTTCCATTTACACAGAACCAAAGTGGCCAACTGTGGCTACTCTGTCTTTATAGCCAGAGAAAGATTTGCTAAGAGTAAGTAGGAGAAATTCCTTATGAGAGGCTACTGTGAAACTCAGTGAGATCCAAGATAGTCTCCTCTACCTCCAACACAAAATCCAGAGTCAGAAATAAAGACGTAGACCTGTTGTCCTTGCCTTCCCCATTTTCCTTACCTTGACTCCACGAGGTCCTGGATATCCAAGCGGGCCCTGAGGTCCAGTTGGACCCTACGGTTTAAAAACAAAGACAAAACAACATTAAGCTACAACAAGGCTGGAATTGTTTCATAAACTGTCCTGAACTGCACAGGAAAGCTTGTGGCTGGCTGACTAGAAGGCATATGGGAGTCAGCTGTGCTTGGAAGAGGCTATAGAAACCTAACTGAAAAGATCACATTGCTCTGTGGTCTGAGATCTGAGCACAGAACAGGACACAGAGGCTACGTCTACACTGCGGGAGCTTTGCAGAAGAGGAAATGCAAGTGGAGCGCTCATTTGCATATCTCGGGATCTCATTTGCATATCTTCTTCCGATCCTTTTTGCGGAAGAGGTTTTTGCAATAAAAAGCCCTGTGTAGATAGGGCCATTTGTCGGAAAAAAATCCTTTTGCGCAGGAACCTATAAACCTCATTTTTTGAGGAATAAGGGCTCTTGCGCAAAAGGGTTTTTTTCTGACAAATGGCACCGTTTACACAGGGCTTCTTATTGCAAAAGCCTCTTCCACAAAAAGGATCGGAAGAAGATATGCAAATGAGAGCCCGAGATATGCAAATGAGCGCTCTATTTGCATTTCCTTTTCCACAAAACACCCGCAGTGTAGACGTAGCCAGAGAGAGGAGACACCAGACAGCCGGATAATGTCTATAATGATTAGCTATAAAAAAGAGTTTTATAAACAGGATCCACCAATGAGCTGCAGTAGCAGTAGTGACTTCTACCACTTAGTTTCAAGTACAGCAGGTTGAAAATGTTTTGAATTTTGAAGTGATGATGAATTTTTTAAAAAGAAAAATAAAATTGGTGAAATGTTCACATTCTTTTCTTGCCATTTTCCAGCCAATTGTAAAACAGGTCAGACTTTTTCAGAATTCAAATCTGAAAACTAGAAAAAAAAGGGAAGGAATATCTGCAAAAAATGTGAATTTCTCTTTTTTCCTCTCAACTAGCTCTAGCTTCAAGAATAATAAAATAGAAGCAATACAATTAAAAAATAAACATTTGGATTCAATGGGTAAATTTTTCAGAAGTGCCTAAGGCCAGGTCCTAGACCTGCAAGGTTGGATTAAGATATGCAACTCCAGCTACGTAAAATACATAGCTGGAGTTGGCTTACCTTAAACCGAACTTGGTGCCATCTTTACAGAAGGAGACCAATGAGAGCAAATGTTCCCATCGGCTTCCCTTGCTCCTTGTGATTGGTACCAACAGGTATACAGCAACAGAAATACAGGTACCAACCAGAGCCTCTCTCAGCATTTGATTTAGCAGGTCTTAACTAGACCCATTAAATCAAACACCAGCAAATTGATCTCTGGTGCGGCAAGTGAAGACATGGCCTTAGTAAGTTAGGGGCCCAAGTCACATTCTGAAAGTGATTTAGGACCTTCAGTGAGATTTAGACTTGTAAGTTTCTGCATCACTTTTGAAAATGGGACTTGGCAGAGCCTATGGTCCCTAGATCCAGAAAACTACAGACAATGTAGCTGTACCAGAACATGTAAAATAAACTTCCAAGGGAAGCAGCAGAAACCCCATCATGTGGCACATGTGAACTTAAATTGCACAAAGCATTTGCATGTGTACAGCTAAGAACAATCCTTTGAGTACAAAGCGACACATTAGATGACCGCATGCATCTAGCAGTCTCTAATTTCTAGGACTCTTCTGAACAGAGACATCATTATAATAAGACCCAATGGTTGGAAGCTGAAGCTAGACAAAAGCAGTCTAACAATAAGATGCAAATTTGAACAGGGAGGGCCATTAACCATTGGAATGACTTATTTGGGCATGTGGTGGATTCTCCATCACTTGAAATCTTTAATTCAAGACTGGATGCCATTGTAAAATATTAGCTGCAGCTCAAACAGAAGTTATGGGTTTGATACTGGTATTTCCAGGTGAGGCTCTTTGGCTTGTTTTTTGCCAGATGAGGTGATCATAATAATCCCTTCTAGCATTCACAGCTATGAATCCATCTAGTCACCCCTGACTCCAAGGGTTGGCTTGTAGTAATTGCTAAACCTGGATGGACAGACTCCCTGGTAACTTTTTAAGTACCTTGCACCATCACAATAGCACTGTCTTATGACTGTAAATCAATCACATTTTCAACTGATTTCTTTTTCTTTTGCTCACATCACAGAAAAAGACTCCTCCATTTCTTTGAGAGTTCTGAATCCTTTTTCCAGCCTGACAGTCAGCTTCCCCAGAGCAGGAGCTGGCAGCAGCTGAAGGCAGGGCAGTGTGGTGGGTCCCAGTAGCCTAATGGATCAGGCCATAGTCTCCTGAGACTGTGGGTTCAAGTCCCACCATCCTCACCCCAAGAGTAGCCACTACCAGCTTCCCCAGGGCTGGAGTTTCAGACTTCATGTTAGTGCCAGTTGGAACAAGTCTAGCAGTACAAACGCTGCTCTGAGATCTTAATAACTCCTGAAGGAAAGTTATAGTCTGGATCTGACACCTTGATGTTTCCTAAATGTCTTCTCATACAGTGAGTGCAGGACTATTTATTGAGTTTTCACATTCTACAGGCAGGAACATTTGTATTCCTGGCCTCATGTGATGCCAGCTGGAGGAACACCCCCCTTCCCCCCCCCCCCAGAGGTGGCAGGCATAATTTTCCTGCGCTACATGCAATGCTAAGGTGTGCTTCAATCAAACCAAATTGTCCTCGAATAAAAGACTTTTGACAAATGTAATGTTTTTCAACGGAATGGGACACAGCGGGAACACAGATGGTAAATCTCCCAGACAAACTAACAATCTTATAATTCAAGGATTCTAGCCCTGGAGCAATGTTTTCTAAAATATTGTTAAAGAGGAACTTTGACATGGGGACGAACTAGAAAGAAAAGACCATTAATTTTTTAAAAAGTAATTTTCCACATGCCCTCTGCAGCACTGAGGGTATGTAGTGGTGTCTGATTCAGAGCGTTCTCCTTCACCAGTTTCCGTTTGCATGTTTGAGGAGCTTTTCAGTGCTGCTTGACAGGAAAACTGGGGTAGACAATGGCACTAACAGATCACTGCAACTACCTACTCATTCCCTGTGGACAAAATCACAAGTGAGAAAACAAGCAAAACTCAGCTGGTTCAGGTAGAAAAAACATCTGAGTTTATCTAGATTTCTAAATGAGGTGCACATTTCACCCGATCACCTTTCCTGGGGCATTTCCAGACAAAGTGGATGGTGCAAGGTAATATTTATATTCCTTTGTTTTGAAGACAAAGCCAGGAAATGGAAGAAGTTAAAGAACGTTAAAAGAAACACACAAAGAAATGAACTGGACTTGGTTTGAGGCGCAGGCTTGGTGGGTTTCTTATTCTTGCCACATTTGCTGGCCCATCCCCTCACTTGTTTTTAAGTTTCTCATGGGAGTATCAAATGCTGTATGGTCCAGTCATGCGACCTTCTCCCAGAATATTTAACAAACGTTTCACAAGCACAGTTAGGTCCATTAAAAACACTGCAAAGCTTAATTGACATCGTTAGGCTGGCTAAAGCCCTAGTATAGATGCAGTTATGCCAGCAAAAATGTCCTTTTGTCAGTCTAGTTTATTTCCTTCAGAGAATAGGTATAAGTTATGTCAGCAAAGGACTCTTGCTGGTATGAGCTGTATTTCCACTTGAAGGGTCTGCTGACATCACTTACCTGGCACAGTACCAGTTTTCATGTAGCTTTACTCATGTAGTGCCAGGTATAGCTATCTGAGTTTGCAAGTATAACTATTTGAACAAAATCTTCCTAGTGTAGACAATACCCGATCCCCTTCAGAACTGACCAGAGTAGTTTAACGCCGCCAGGGCAATGAAGTTTGACACTATCAACTTGGGCTTGAATAAAGACATTACCTGGTTAACACACTACAAAGGCAATTTCTCTCACCTTTGCTATTCGCATTTCCACATCAAATGCTATGAATGGGACACATCCAGCCTGACTTAATTAGCTTCATTAACACTGGTCCTACAATTGACAGGTAACTGCTTTTGCTGTTATATATGGTGGATTCTGTAATTTCCACTCCAACTCATCTGAGGAAGTGGGTTTTACCCATGAAAGCTCATGACCTAATATATTTGTTAGTCACTAAGGTGTCACCGGAGTGCTCGTGGTTTTCAATGAAATGAAGTCAGTGCTTAGCATTGTATGGGGATTAATTTCTTCCTCCCCTGTCAGCCACGCCAAATGATAATGTTGAGGTCCTGGTTAACACCTACCTGACTCCCCTTCTCACCAGGAGGACCTTCTTTGCCAGGATGACCCTATTAATAAAACAGACAAAACAGGGGAAGATTAATATTCAGATGACGGTTTTGGAAACTGATCCTCAGTCTATTTCCAAGGGGATCCTTACCTATTAGTGAGCTCTCACTCATGGGAGCGGTCCCACTGAGATAACTGATCTGTTTGTGGGGGCACTCACCAACGTCATGGGACCTGCAGCACTCCCTTAGTGGAATTCTACTTTACACTGCTAACCCGCCTTGCATCTGTGCAGCACAAGGCATTTTGCAAGTAACATCTTGCAACACCTCCGCGACTTGGGTAGCTAACAGGGTATCTAATTTGTAAAGTGGGAACTGGGGCTCAGTGCCACTACACATCACACCCAAGGCTATGCATCAAGTCCACAGCCAAGCCAAAAGTTCTGGATTCCACTCCTGTCTTTTAATCACTCCGTCACTTGGGCTCCTAATATTTGCTATCATTAGCTTGGTGACGGTCACAAGATCTCCACACTCCATTCATCTGCCAATCACTGGAACCCGTTGTATGGTTTGATGATAAACACTCGGTTAACCTGCATCCTCAGTGCATGCTGACCATCTGGTCACAGGTTTTCTTTCTTCTTGCTCTTGGGAGGTGAATAACCCACCGTCCTCTGGCTTCCAACACATTCTTACTCCTTGTCTTTAGAAGCCTTTTGTTGAGAGTTCCATCGGTGCAAAACAAGCCCATCCCGAAAAACTGCTTTTCACAAAGCATAGCTCACTAGTGAGGAATTGTGAAGGGTCAGTGAAGTGCCTTTGCAATGGATTTGCTCGAGCAATGGACGCAACCCCCCGCCAAGGCAAAACATATCCTCTGGGGTTTGCACAAAAGCATTAACCTTTTAGCTGGGGCACACAATGCACATTCACCATCTTTTTGTTTAAAGGGAGGTCAGGCCACACAGACCACACCTCTCAAAGCCCTAAGTACCTCTGCAGTAAGTAGATTTTCTCATCAGCAAGCTCCTGCCTGAATACATCAATGACCTTTTTGCAACCACTTAACAAGCAGAACCATAAACCACTTCCCAAGATCATCCTACAGAAAGGAGAATGTCAGACCAGCAGGATTTGATACAAAGGCTCTGCTTTATAAAAAGCAACCTGCCTCCCTTACTACACTCACAAATATATACAGGAGTAAATGCGGCTACCTTGATATCGGAAGGTGCAATGAAGTAGCCAGATTTTGAAAGGGCACCAGAAGCACCCATCCACAAGTGTGGGCACAAAACTCAGCCTGCCCTGATTTGCTCATCTCTGTGAAGCGGTGGGTGTCACTAGAAATGCAGGCTAAGGTCTAAATCTACACTGTATATAATATTATCTGCAATTTCAAAAAGGGTAGTCTCATTACCAGTGATCAGTGACGGATAAGGGTCTTGCAGCGAGATGCCATACTATGATTTGGGGGACTTTTTAAAGGAATTTAGTAGATGCCACATATCTTCTGAGTCCTATTTCCACAGAGCATCTGAGTATCTCATTATTCCTTCAATCGGGAAAACACTCACCCCTTATCTATACTACAACAGGCCATCCACCTAAGTTACGCAACTTCAGCTACATGAACAACGTAGCCAAAGTCAACAGACTTAGCTCTATTTACCATGGTATCTTCACAGAGCTAAGTCGACAGCTGACACTGTCAACTCTGCTTTCTTTTCTTGTTTTAGTGGCATATTGGAATCGATGGAAGAGTGCTCGGTGGTCGATTTATTGCATCTATACTAGACATGATAAATCACCCCCTGCTGGATCAATCGCTGCCCGTCCATCCATCCCATAGAAAAGACATGCTCTCACTCTTAAAACCTACCCTAGACTATCTTCAGCTACATGGTTCTCAATGAGAACAAATGGAGCTGTATGTGTGCACTGAAGAGAATATATGAGCCTCTGTCTGCATAAAAACTGGACTTGACTCCTTTTATGACTTAGAAGCTTCAAGGGAGCTGCTCTGAAAATTTCACACTGAGAGGAACAGCCTTAAAGATATTCTGTTCTGTTGACTCAGCTAACATTTTTATGAGACCGCCAAATGCCCCGAGTGGAAACGATAATCCCCAGATAGGAAATGCAATTTTTCAGTGTGTCTGCATTTACATTAGGGAATGTAACCATTTGACGTTTGTTGCTTTTAAAATCAGACATCTCCTCAGTGTGTAAAAAAAATTAGATCGAGTTTAAAGGCCAGAGATTTTCAACAGCAGCTCCTAGAACAAAATTGTGGAGGAGGCTTAACGTAGGATTATCAGCAGGCTGCTTGAAGAGAACTCGAATGTGAAAGGCAGGTGGCTCTCACTGCCTGCATTGCAGTAGCATCGGGTATGTCTACACTGCAGTTTGTTCCCCGCAACTGGCATGGGCCTGCTGATCGGAGCGCCAATTGGATCCAGGGTGTCTACAGCACAGTTCAACAGTCCCGCAGCTCAAACCCTGCAAGCCTGAGTCAGTTGGCATGCACCAGCCACAGGTTTTCACCTACAATGGAGACAAACCCTCAGACCAGGTCTACACTAGATGTGGAAGGTTGGCTTAAGGTACACGATTCCATCTACGTAAAATACGTAGCTGGAGTCGGCTTATCTCAAGCCAACCTTGGCAGTGTCCGCACAGCAGGAGGCCCATGGGAAAAAATGCTCCTACTGGCTTCTCTTCTCATGACTGAGGAGTACAGGCACTGGCCGAAGCTGCCTTCAGCATTTGATTTAGTGGGTCTATACTAGACCCACTAAATTGAACGCCTAGAACACTGATCTTTGGTGCAGAGAGTGAAGACGTGCCCTCAATGTTCTAAACACAACAGGTGGGGATTGAGTTAGCAACTGAATCCAAGCCTGGAGTTCAGGTAAAAGTGATCATTTGTATTTACAACTTGCATTGGGACCAGTATGAGATACAGGACTGCGTCTGAGATGCATTCACAGGGCTCGTGCCCCATTCAGTACACTTACACATGCATTTCAGCTGGATTTCTGGAATTTGGCAGGATACAGTGTTTGTTAAAATGAAGCCCATTCTTCACTAACAACCGCTTTTCTGGATCTCGTTATTTCAGAGGCATTCCTGAGAGTGGCTGAGCACTCCCCACTCCCATGAGAATCCATGGGAATTGATGTAGGAGCGCAACATACAGAAGAACCAGACAAGCAGGTTGGGTGTAGAGGAGACCCAAACCTTCCAATGGTTTGGTGTAAATTCTGAATGAGGCCTGATCTTGTAAACCTTGAGCGCTCACGGTCCTGCTGACCTGTCAAAGAGGTTGGGTGCAACCATGATGCAGGATCAGGTCTTTAGAGCATAAGCAGGGTGGGGTACCATAGGAACAGACTACTTACCGGAGGACCATCTGCACCAGGCATGCCAGGAAGACCAGGTTTACCCAAAGGTCCCTTAAAAATACCCAGCAACAATCAGAATCACTGCAGCAACAAGCGTCCCCATGACATTATTAAATGTCGACCATCAGAGAACAAAGGGCTCCGTGTTACAGGCACATCTTTTTGCTTTGTCTGAACATGGTCTCACAAGCATTGTATACAAAAAGAAATGAAAAGAAAAAAATGCAGCGGGTCCAGGTTATCGCTCTGGGCAGAGCTCGGTGGGCAAGAACTCAGGCCCTGATAATGAGATTTTAAAACATCTGGTAAGTTACCCCTCCTCCTGATGTTCTCCTTTCACTAATGTGAATGTTGAGTTGGGGCAAATGATACATGCGAAGAAAGCCAGTAAGAGTTATACAACTGCACTCGGGACTAGAGTTCCCTGTAAGCTGTGCACCTGATTCGGAGAAATACAAATGCTGCCCAGCTGATTAGCAGAAAACCCACAGCTAGGTTTTGTATTTCTGTTGGGGGTGCACATTTGCACATGCCTTCGTGCTCACAACAAAATGTATTCCACACATGGATGGAAAAAATCTGCACCTGGATGGGAAAGATTAGAGGGAACATTGTTCAGGAGCGTGAACTAGTCCCATCATTTCAGTGGGCAACATTTTGTCCTGATTTAAACCCATGAGTCCATTGTGTTCCATGAGTGAGAGAGTCGCACTTGCCTAATGAGAACAGTTACATTAAGCAAAAATGGAAACTCAGTGGAACTTGGCATATCTCCTTAGAGGAAGGTCCTCATTAAATTATCTGAACCCTCAAGTTCTTAGAAAAGCTATCCCTTTATATTATACATCTCTGCCTTTTTAGCCTCAGAGAGAGACAATTTTAAGTCATCTTCTAACATTTTACTAGACTGTCTTCAAAATGTTTCTCATAAAGTAAGACGTGAATACAAATATTATTTGTTGGAGACAAACTTGGTTTCCTCCTCTGTGGCATGTCTGGACTAGGACATATTAAACTTTCAGGCACACAGCTGTAAACAGATGTTACATGTGGGAAAGGGGAGTATGTGAAGAGGCAAATGCATATTAATGGCAACAGCTGACTTATGTCACAGCTGCAGTATATTAACGTACTTTCTCTCCCGGTGGACCAATTGCACCCTGTGGACCTGGAAGACCCTGTGAAAAGGAAAAAAAAGGTAGGGACGTTAAGAAACAAATGACTCATTGAAAATGTATTTTGCCGCACCTCTGTGTAGCGTTCATAATGGTCTGTTTTTTCTGCCATATCAGTAGTTACAGAAATGTCTAGCACAAGATGCTAATGTATGTGGACCTCCTTAATCTGGGTGTCTGTGATCTGGGAACACCAGTGGTTCATACACCCCACACGGCTTGAGCGCCAGTACTGGCTCCCTGCTATGCGGGGAGCCTTGAGCCTCATGGGCCAGATTCAGATACACAGCTGGGGCTCCGTATGGCAGGGTGAAGAGGAAAGGGTTCGGTATGCTACTACTCCCCCTCCTTCCCGGCTGGGGGAATAGCAAAGTGCTTCTCTGAATGCTTTCCCCCCACTGCTCCTATTGGCCATGAGTTGCAGCCAATGGGAGTCACAGGGAGCGGTGCCTGGGAGCAGTGTGGGCCGCAGAGCCATGTGTGCCCTCGGAAACGAGGCTCCAGGTATGCATCCCACCTTCCCCCCTCCACACGCCCAGATCTCACCCCCTCATGCCCTTGTGCATCCACTCTCCCTCCCAGGCTCCCCACCATGGCCCTGCACCCTGCCTCTCTCCAAGACAAGGGTGCCATTTAAGGAGAGCAGGGGGGCAGCAGACATGCATACCGAGATGCTGCTTGCTTTCCTTCCCATTCCTCTGACTATCAGGGAGTGAGGGGAAAGGACCCCACTTGTGTGCATGCCTCTCACTCCTGGCTGGTGAGGGGAGGCACAAAGAAGTAATTCACAAAATCTGTGTAGTTTCCCCTCACTCCCTGAGGGCCTAGACAACGAGAAGAAAAGCATGCAATGTCCCCAGATCCACGGCTGCTGCCCCCCATGCTCCCAAAATGGCACCCTCGCTCCCAAACCCCCACATCCCCAACCTCATCGCACTCCTGCGCCCTCCCTCCCTCCCAGACCCCACACTCCCACCCCCAATAACAGTTTAAATACAGTGCAGTAAGGATTTATTCATGGACAGTACTGTATAATGGTTTGTGCCTACAAAAGCTTTAGTAACTGACTTTGTTTACCCTTCACTTTGGCAAACACCCATGATCTGGAAAATTCCATAATCCGGCCAAGCCGATTTCCCAAGGTTGCTGGATTAACGAGGTTCAAGAGCACTCCATTTTTGGATAGCATATTTCATCCTTAGACTGGAAAGTGCTTTCCAAAGGAGGACAATATTGTTTTCTAGGTAGGGAAAAGGAGGCCCTGGAAATTGACGTGACTTGCCCAAGAATACGTAGAAGTTCAACTGCAGTAATGAAAACATGTCCCCAAGTCACTAGGCCCCAAAGCTTCCACAATGACTCCATTAAAAACCACAGATGACTATGCAGCAAATTTGGATCTAGAGCCAGATCACCAACGCCCTCTGTCAAGGAGATGCTTAGATCTGGCCTCGACCCATTACACAGCAGGAGCCAGCTGTAAAATGTGGATCCAGAAGGACGTTGTTCACTTTTCAACCCCTGGAGGTTGTTTAGCTCTAGACCCAGGCTTTGCCTGTCGGAAATATATTTATAGCAGGTCAACTGTTGGTGTGATGTCCCACCTGAACCACCCTGCAGCTCAGGCCCTGTGATGTGAGGAAGGGCAAAAGCACATCGAGAATTATAACTCTGACTCTTTCCTATCCAGGAGAAGAGCTGTTTTTTGCCTTACCTGAGCACCTGGATTACCCTGTTGTCCTGGTGGTCCTGGCTCACCTTGAGGACCCTGCCAAGAAGCAAAGCAAGAGCTGAAAGGAGTGCAAAACTATAGCTCAAATAACGTCCTTCCACGGCACTGCGGCCAACACTTAGATACGCATCAGTTCATGCTAAAGCAGGGTTAATGAATTCTCATGTGATTGGGTGTAAACTGGCTATTATTGCAGGGACGAGGATGAGATTTTTCCTTCTCAGTTGTGTTATTGCAGAGGGCTGTGACCTGCTACCTCCATAGCATTGCTAGTGGCCACTGCTGGAAGTAGAATGCAGCTCCCGGATGCTACTGAATTCAGTTTTTTAACCGTAGTAGCCACTTTTCTGACTTTATTTGTGCATGCTAACATGGAGGGAAGAGTTGCTTAAATCACAACACTCATCCAAAAAGACCTGACACCGCTGCATACTCTTCATGCTTCTATCCTTGTGTAAATGTACATGACCCTTCATTCAAGGATTCTACAAATCGAATAATCATAGAACACTAGAACTGGAAGGGACCTCAAGAGGTCATCAAGTGCAGTCCCCTGCCCTCACGGCAGGACCAAGCACTGTCTAGGTCATCCCTGATAGATGTCCATTTAAGATGTACTTAAATATCTCCAGTGATGGAGATTCCACAACCTCCCTGGGCAACTTATTCCAGTGTTTGACCACCTAATAGTTAGGAAGTTTTTCCTAATGTCCAACCTAAGCCTCCCTTGAGGCAGTTTAAGCCCATTGCTTCTCGTCGTATCCTCAGAGGTCAGGGAGAACAATTTCTCTCCTTCCTCCTTGTAACACCCTTTTAGGTACTTGAAAACTGCTCTCAGGTCCCCTCTGAGTCTTCTCTTTTCCAAACTAAAAAAAACCAATTCTTTCAGCCTTCCCTCATAGCTCATGTTTTCTAGACCTTTAATCACTTTTGTTGCTCTTCTCTGGACCCTCTCCAATTTCTCCACATCTTTCTTGAAATGTGGTGACCAGACCTGGACACAATACTCCAGCTGAGGCTTAATCAGCACAGAGTAGAGTGGAAGAATTAATTCTTCTGTCTTTCTCACAATACTCCTGTTAATGTATCCTAGAATCATGTTTGCTTTTTTTGCAACAGTATCACACTGTTGACTCATATTTAGCTTGTGGTCCACTATGACCCCTAGATCCCTTTCTGTAGTTCTCCTTCCTACAGTCACTTCCCATTCTGTACATGTGAAACGGATTGTTCCTTCTTAAGTGGAGCACTTTGCATTTCTCCGTATTAAAGTTCATCCGATTTGCCTCAGACCATTTCTCCAGTTTGTCCAGATAATTTTGAATGATGACCCTATCCTCCAAAGCGCTCCAAAGCACCCTCCTAACTTGGTATCATTGCCAAACTTTAGAAGCATACTCTCCATGCTATTCTCTAAACCGTTGATGAAGACATTGAACAGAACTGATCCCAAAGCCCAGTTATGAACCACAATCACTGTAATCACTTTAGATGCCATAGCAAAGTGATGAGTGTCAGGTCACACTTGCAAGGCCAGGACCAGAACTGAGGAGTTTTGATTCCCAGGATCCTGGTCTCACAGTGAGACAGCACCCCCTCCCACTCGTCTACGGTAGCCTTCCCAGAGGGGGTGTTATTGATGGATCAAGGACTATTGTAAAGGACCAGCGTAGGCCTATCTAATAATTAAGTGCCACTTAAACCAACATTTGGGTATTTACTTTGCTTGGGCTCCTCTTCAAGAGGTGACTTTGACTCCCATAACTACAAAGTATTATTTGCATATAGTTTCTTTCTTTGATTTAATGATTGTATTTTGTCCTTTGTTGCAACAACATAAATCATGCTAAGAATGTTTGATCTTGGTAGGGAGGCAATATGTAATTGAATTGCAAATTGTAATAAATTAACTTCCATTTACCATTCTCCACGGCTTCTGCTGGCTTTGAAATCAACGGGGACTAAATTGTAATTATAAATCTAATGTAAGATTGACTATACCTAGACAGATAGACAGATGTTAGTAATGAAGACTTACCACATTCCCCTTTGGGCCTGTTTGCCCATCCATACCGGCCACACCCTGAGAAGAGATTAAAAAAAATAAACAGTATTAAGTGGGAAAAGTATCTGGCTATTTTGAGCCAAAACAAGCAGGAAGGTGCAGTAAAAATGAATCCAATACTCTGTGGCTCTTTGGTCTAAAAAGAACAGCTGAGGAGGAAACAGAATGTTTTTCTAAAGCTGCCTGGCAAAGCAGCTAATGCCATGAATTCATGCCAGATTGTTGGATTATTTTGCTTTATTTAGTAGTTCAGTTTTTGGAGGGAGGGAGTTTCAAAGGCCATTTAAACATTTTTGTTCCATTGGCTTTTCCTGCCTGCAGATTAAAATCAGCCTTATTGTGCAAATACTGTCTGTCGATTGTGGGAAGACTGTAGAAATGATGAGCCAAAAGGTATCCCCTTAGAAACCAGATGCCCTGCTCAGGAAGAAAATAGGCGAAGTAGGCGGAACTATATTGATTTACACCAGCTGAGGCTCCAACCCACTGTGGTTCTGATATCGTTATTGCTGGAGGCTGGTTGAGGCCGCCATAGAAATGCAGCAGAAGTTGATTAGAAAACGCAGCGTCTTACCTGGGCAATGAAAGGAATTTACATATGGAAACCAGGGAAAAAAATCAGCTTCATACATTCACATAGCATCCAGGTAAATGTGCGCATCACTGCTCGCAGCGAATCAGAAAGCTTTAGCTGAGGGTCCAGCATTCTACACATTGATTCCTCCTTGCACAGAGCTAGGGATCAGCTTTTACTGTGAACTCTGACTTAACAAGCCCTTTCCGGGACCAGATCCTCAACACCCATCAAGCTTCAATGGAAGTTGAGGGCCTTTGAACTCAGTGACTAATGGAAGGACACCTAGAAGCCCTGGGAATTGAAGTCTTGGGGATCAATCACCCATGACAATCCCCTAGAATTGGTCCTTACACTGGCACTTCCTAGATTAAGGTGTTGACTTAACTAAACTCTCTCTCTCTTTTTCATTCAGGCTTTTTAAGCTTCTTTCTCTGGATTTAGCTTGAAAAGTGTGGGTGGGGGGGGTGGAACTGAATTAAACCCGGCTTCAGAATACTAAGGCAAGAGTTAATCGAAAAACCACAGTGATAAATTATGATCTTCCTTTCAACTTTGGGCTAGATATTTAATTTACTCTGTGGGCCAAATTCCACCTTGGGATGCCTGTGTGTGGCTCCACAGATGCTGGGTTCAAAGCAGAGCTGAATATGGCTCTAGAGTTTCAGCTCTCTTTACACCTCCTGCTTTCACAACACAGATGCATACAATTATACACTTGGATTATCTGCCCGGGTGCCTACGTGGGACGAGCCAGCTCTGGCTGGAGAACTCAGCAGAACTGTTTGAGCAGAGCAGCAGAGACAGCGGGTCAGCGGAGTGGTCCGTGCAACTTACCGGTGGTCCTGGGGGGCCCGGGGGCCCTTTTGGTCCCAGCAAACCTCGGGGCCCCTGCAGGCAGAAACAGAGACATTTAGAAGCTCCAGTTATGAAGAGCCCATCCCAAAGCCTTTGTGAGGTCAATGGACAGTTCCACTGACCTCAAAGGGCTTTGGATCAGGTCCTCAGAGAATTGGGCGGGAGGGGGGAAATATTGTCTAGCCAGAGCCTACAGGAACAAATTCTAAGGTACAACCAGTAAAACAAAGGGCCGTACACAACCTTCGAAATGGGCATTGGTTTTGATGGGACCAGGCTCTCGCTGATGCAGTAAGAGATGTTCATGTAGCTCATGGCAGTAGAGTCACCAGCAACATTTCTTACATTGTAATTTCTACCAACCAGACTCTCAGCCATTTTTTTCTACTACTCATTGAAAAATAGCTTCCATGTGTGCGTTATTGTCATCTGAATGTCTTCTCCACGACTGTAATGCCTGTGCATATACATGTCTTTGAGAAGTGAATAACCCAGAAGTTATTGCTTTAGACATGTGTTAAGGTGATAGCGGGGTTGATGAATCTTTCCCACAAGTTAATCAGACATCTCATGTATAATTTAGTCCCAACGAGTCTGTACATGCCAACTCTTTCCTTTCCTATATTTAATGTTCCCAGCATCTCTCCTCCCTTTCTCTGGCATCACTAATCTGCTATTTACAACAACAAAACAGGACATGATAAAAGCAAAGCGGACGGCATGCAATAGGTAATTCACGTCCCTTTTAATACTAAGAAAATGTGTTTTGGATGCCAGACTATGCTGATTTTAATGAAATGACAATTTCACAACACAGGGGCATCAAAAGGTTTTTGTTGTTGCCAATAAAGGGAGGACTATTTGGTGCTGGTGGCAGCTGTGCCTTTGGACCTCTCCATTTGGCAGGAATTCATGGGAGAGCTGAGTGAATACTGCAAAACACTGGGTTTTGGTGACGTGAGCATCCCTTTTAGTTTTGTTTGTCAGAGAGCATTCCCGTCACTGCCAACCCCGGTTCATCTACTCCTGGGTGAGTAACGCCAGCAGCCTTAAGCCCTTCTTTTGCAAAGATCTGCAGATCATTATGCCCTGGGGGTGGCATCTTACCCTACTGAAGTCAATGGCAAAACTCACAATGGACCAAGATTTCACCCTGTGACTCCAGTTCAGAAAGCATTACGCTAAGTAGGTGCACCAGCCTTTGCAGAAACGTGGCTTTATAGTAGGTGGACTCCCAGCTGTCATTCACATTTTAAGGACCGTGACGTTTGAACCCACTCTGAGCAGTCTTAGATGATACAGTGATGCCCAGAAGCCAGTTTGTATTTGGAGTCTTCACCGCCCAGAAAAGGCCCAAATGTTCATTTTCCCCAAATACTCGTGTGATCCAGTTTATCCAGCATGAATGCCCTTGAAAATGAATGTTAAGGCTGCCTGCACTTGGACACGCATTGAAACACAGCTTACGTACCTTTTCCATGAACTATTCACTTCCATAGTCAGGCAAGAGGACTTCTGCTCGTGCTATGTGACCCGTCACTGCTAAGCCACACAGCTCAAATTCGGGACTTTACATTTTGAATGGGAGGCAGCTGGGCAAATAACATTACTAAGATGGTTAGCTGAGAATTTTTTGCAGAATAAATAAACTGGAGGAAATGTTTTCTGATTTATGAAATGGCTCCAAACTGGAGAGACAGAATAGATCTGAAAATGACAGCTGGAGTCCAATCTCTTTTCACTGCCTTTGAGATGCACATATTGTGTAACACTAGGTGACTATCAGCTACTATCCCTGCATTAGCCACAGGAAACTTGAACTCCAGAATTATTGAGGTACTACAGAATGCGATGGCCCATATTTTGCAACCAAATAGCAAGTACTTACAGGTTCTCCAGGTAGACCTCTGGGTCCAACTTCTCCATCATCACCCTATTAGTGGAGGAGGGAAAAGGGGAGGAGGGGAGAGAGAATCAGCTACATTTCAATCACTCCCTAGGTTTCTCACCCTGTTAAATAATAATCACACAGAAAACCAACTTCCCTAGAGTAATAAAATGGTAGCCATGCAAAAGAAAGACCTCATAAGCCTGGAGATGAATACCATGTGTGCAGAATTGATTGCAGATTAGAAATGCTATCAGGATGCTTCATAATTCAGGTCAGTGTTTATAAAGATGGATTTTGTTAACAGATGAAATATTGTCAGAACAATTCAAGGCTTGTGGGTCAATATGCAGCAGATTTAGTACCTAACTGAATGGAGAAGCCAATACAGAAAAGCCAACATGGCAATTAAATTTAGCTGAATTAACCTGTTAGCTCATTAGGTTAAAGAAATGAATGACGGGGGTGGTTTTTAGGTCATCTACTCCATCTCCTACTAAGGGACCATTGTTCCCTATAGAATTTCATTGCTTTGTCCAGTTCATTTTTAAAATTCAAATGACAGGGCTCCCTCCAATTCACCTGGGAGACTATTTCACAAGCTGATAGATATCACTTTTAGGAAATCAATATTGATATTCATCTTTCTGTTAATAAAATTCATCCCATTATTCATGCTCTGTTTGTGCCATAGCCCCTTCTCTTAACTATTCCAGTTCTCTCTTGCAATTTAAAACTGATCACATAGGACATGTCGACACTAGAAGATTATTTCAAATTTACTAAGTTCAACTTCTGGGCACCCGATTTTACAAATTCAAAGTTCCGTGTCCTCACTACGGGGAAGAATGGACTGTAGTCCGAGGCAGGCTTGGTTAATGTGGATGTGCTACCTCAGACTCAGAGCCCCAGGAAGTACTCTGGGGAGTTGCGGGAGGCCTCTCAAAGGCCAATTAGTTCAAATTAGTGGCACCAGAGCATCCACACTAACGTTATTTCAGACGTACAAGTTTGGGAATAGTGTTATTCCTCGTGAAAAGCAGGACTACAGAGTTCCAATTCTGCAGCCCCTTATTCCGGAATAACAGCCTTGGTAGTATAGACACATCACTTACAAATTCAACCTTGGGCTAATTTTGGACTAAGGTCCTAGAGTAGACCAGGCCATACTCACAGAGAGTTAGTGTGTCTCCTTACACATTGTTCAGTTGAAGGACAGTGATACTACTTAAATCCTTTCAACTTCAAAGCACTTTATGCTTAACCAGTCAATCCTCACAAGTTCTCAGTGAGCTAGGTGTTAGACCTGGCTTAGAGAGGAAATAAATGAGCGATGTGTCTAACACTAACATAAGGTACGATTCGAAACCACCAAGTGTGGGCTCTCAATCCAGTATTTTCACCACTAGCCCTCATATGTCTCACAGCTATAGTCACTACTTTCAGGCTTCTTATATCCTCTACTAGCCCCATCATTTCCTAGGAGCTCTTCTCTGCGTACCTTCCAATTATTAAATAAACATAATTAATAGAGAAATACAATGAAGCATTTTAATGTTTAGTCCCTAAGGCAGTCTGGAACACTTGTCCCCAAACCTTCATTTAAATTTACTAGCACTTCTTGAAGAAAAGCAAGTCTTATGGGCTACGTCTACACTGCAGGCTTCTTGCGCAAGAACCATTTTGCGCAAGAGTTCTTGTGCAAAAAGGCCTTCCACAAGAGCATGTCCACACTGCCATGTGCTTTTGTGGAAGAGATGTGCTTTTGCGCAAAAGCGTCCATGGCAGTGTGGACGCTCTCTTGCGCAACAAAGCTCTGATGGACATTTTAGCCATAGGGCTTTCATTCGCAAGAAACCCCTGTTGCCTGTCTACACTGCCTTCTTGTGGAAGAGCTCTTGTGCAAGAGGGCTTATTCCTCATTTTGCGGGCGCTTTACTGTAAATTTACTTGTGCAAGAACGCGTGTGCAGTGTAGACGCTCTGCAAGTTTTTGCGCAAGAACAGCTGTTCTCGCACAAAAAGCCTGCAGTGTAGACGTAGCCTAAGAGTATTTTGCAAAGAAATATAAGCAGTCTCATATTTTTGGTGAAATTTTTAAAAAACTGACCAGTTTTCTTCTAAGAAAAGAAAATCTTTTTGAAATTTTTTTTTTCAGTTTTTATTTTGATCCTTCCCCCCAATATTATATTTTTTTCCTTTTCCTCCTTTTCATTTTGCCACTGAAAAATGGAGCTAAAAGGAAGAATGGAAGAGAAAGGAGGAAAACCACAAAATGGTTCAAGTTTTCCATTACTACAGGTTGAACCTCCCTAGTCCAGCACCCTTGGGACCTGACTGGAAGGTCAGAGAATTTGCCAAATCATGGGAGGTCAATATTATCTAGCAGCACTTCCAACACTTCCACTGCTTACTAGGCTCTCAAACAACATCTAGGGGTAAATTAGAGCTAAATAACAGCACAGAACATGGACTGCCAGGACTGGCGGCTAGAAAGAAACTTTACTGGACCACGGGACACTTGGCCAAACCCACGATAAGTAGACATATGGCTAACTAAAATCATTCTGGACCAGAGTGAGCCAGATTGGAGAGGTTCAACCTGCAGTAAAAAGAAGTGGGACATGATGAAAAATCCAAAAAAAGTTCCACAAAAATCTTCATTCAGGGAGGAAAAAACATAAGACTAAGTTTCATACGACATTTTCGAACCCATTTTACCTTGGCAGTGAGCCCCATCCATTGCCATTTGAAATAACCAGTTTAAACATGTGCCAAATAGCACACTCAGAGCTACTGCAATGCAGGGCGAGTCATGAGTACAAGTATTAATGCTGCATGGCTGTGGAATTCCAGGCCACTCCAAGACCAAGAGATGAGCTGCCTTTGTTTAAGATTATCAGCAATTCGTATTAAGAGACGTGCCAGCACTTGCGCGCTCTTTGTTTTCATGACATGTCTGATACCACATCTGCTTCTTGTTTATGGGGCTTAGTTCTGAATCCAAAAGGAAGCTGCCTTCAGAGATAAACTTACCCTCTCGCCATCGTCTCCAGGTGCTCCTGGTGGACCTGATGGGCCTGGATCACCCTAGGAATGCAAGATTAGAATCAGCCGCGTCAGGAAAGCGCCCGAGAAGTCAAGCCTATTGTATTCTCCCTCATGAGGTAAAGCAGGTGTGAGGGAGAGGAGCGTAAAACCCACTGCTTTGCTCCCCAGACTTCACGAGATGAGGTGCTCAGCTTTTCCTTATCGTCTAGTACACTCAAAACCCCCTACACCTTCTCTTAGAACAACAGCCAGTACTCTGTAGCCATATTGGTCGCTATTTATCATGTGCCCCTCAAGCAACATCCATGGTCTCCTTTTGCCACCAAGGAGTGAGAGATCGTCTTTCCTAACTATCCTCCAGTCTCACACTTCTTGCTGCTAGTTGCACTTCTTCTCAGCCTCCTGCCTTCCTGGTCCACGGAGGGGAGATCACAGGACTTCAGAAATGGAGGAGAAAACTATTCACGTGGTGGAGGAGGAGAGAGAAATGACCCTCCAGCCTATGGAGACCATCAGGAACTGGGTTGTTCTATGTGTATGCAAAGGTGGGGGCCTGTTGGGTCACAACTGTAAGAGCACTGGATAGTGCCCAGCACGGGACACTTCATACATCCTAGGGACAGCCCTGTGCTCCAAGATCAGTTTCACGAATAGTGAGCATGTCTCGTGAGCTGCCCCTCACCGACGTGAAGCTGGCAAGAAGGAAAGCATCCCTGCACAAAGAACAACTGCCTGTCCCCCTCCCCCCCAAACAGGAAAAGCGTGTTAGCAGAACATCCCTGTACCCTTAATTAACTTGGACTATACTGGGGCACACAAAGATCTCATTGGCTGTGTGGGCAATGCCTTGTGACTAATGTGTTGTCTATCATCCACTGGCAGGGCTTCAACTCAGAGTCCTCTCTGCAGTACAGCAGCAGAACACACAGGGTCTGCTTCACTGGACATATATGATCCATCACAAAACTTCTCACATCTCATAACGGGTATGAAAAGCAACCACTGTCTCCACAGGATGCACAGCCGCTACTTCGAGAACAGGCACCTTGGCTTTGCGCCTTGTTACCGTTCCAACCCAAACACATTACAGCATTTTCTAGCTTGTTAAACATTGCCCGGGTACGCTACCTTTCCGCCACAGCATCGCATGTAATCACCATGTAATTTCCTCCACTGCTAAGACACTCCCATTTTATAAAGTAACGGTTACATGCTGTAGGTTTTTTTATTATTATTTTTGTTTGCTAAAATAGCTGGCTTCTTGCTTAATTACAAAGCACACGGAAGAATCCCAATTTTTTGGCTGTGTTTCCATAAACAAAGGCACCATCTAAAAGCAGGTTTTGATTCTTGCTTTTTTCCCAACTTTTCTGGGGCTCGTTACCTCCTCCAGAAAAAGTCTGCTGGTTTTCCCCTTACATGTGTCTTTGGAAGCATTTGGGGGCTTCCTGACACATGGACGCTGTAGTTAGACATGTTTTTACATAAGAACGGCCACACTGGGTCAGACCGAAGGTCCAACTAGCCCAGTATCCTCTCTGTTGACAGTGGCCAATGCCAGATGCCCCAGAGGGAGTGAACAGAACAGGGAATGATCAAGTGATACCCTGTCCCCATCATCCATCTCCAGCCGAAATGTTTTTGTAACATGTCCTATGCACTCTTGCAGATCTGCAATCCTCTTTCCACAGCCAGCCTGTAATGTCTTCCTCTCAGATCTAACCACACTCCATGCAACTCCTGACAGCCTCAGAACCCTTTATCACGCCCCCGCTGGTCCATTTGGCAGTTCAGTATCCCTCTCCAGTGTGGTGAAGCCATTTTGTTTGTTTTTTTCTCCTTTTAAGGTTGCAGCTAGGGATGTAATAGTGTAGTAGATTAACCGATTATCCGATAAGAAAAGCTTATAGGTTAATGCTATCGACTACATGCATTTTCCTCCCCCCTGGACAGGGACTGCTGCCACCCTCTGCTGCTGCCTCTGTATCAGAGGCAGCAGCACAGGGCGACAGGCAGCTGAGGGGAGTTGGTTTTTAAACTGGCTCTCCTCGCGGACCAGCTCCTGCCTGGCACCCTGTGCAGAGTAGCAGGGATTCCTCGGGAGTGGGGCCGGAGTGTACTGGCTGCCAGCCCCACCCTTGGGTACTATGGAATAGTCAACTAACCAATAAGAATTCATGAGGTTACTCGACTATTAAATTAACTGATATTTAACAACCCTAGTTGCAGCCAAGACACTGTGGAAATGAGAACTTACCCTGTGCCCCTTCTCACCAGGCAAACCAGCCAACCCATCAAAACCTCGGTCGCCCTACAAGAAAAGACAAGGTTAATTCAGATTTCTGTTCACTACTGTACCTCTTTCCACTTCGATTCGTCTCTGTGCCAAGGAGAGATCAGTTTTATCCACAGGCATTCATGTTTCTGCTTCTTATTGCAGCACCAAAAACGTCAGAATCAGAGATGAAAAAGTTCCATGATATCATCTCACCCATCTAGCTGATTCTTGTCACTGCACACTTGATAATCTTTGTTTCTCAAGCAATGTGGCTTACACCGGTTCCCCTGGAGCAGCGTTCTATGGCCTTACACAATACGGGCTCCCCTAGGGCAGCGTTCTATGCCTCAACACATCTCCCTTTTGGCAAGTCTTCATGGTATTCAGTCTACATTTCCATTTTCTCAATTTCATGCAACAATTAATCATAGCCCCCATGTAGCAACTGAAATACCAACTTTCCCATGACCATCAGCATGTCTTCCACTATAGCATCCCACCTTTCTGGCCACAGTTTTCCCTTGAATCCCTCTAGACACTCAAGGGGGAAAATAAAGAAAAGAAACAGGAAACTGAGTTAATATAATCAGGACCATAGATAAGAAAAAGGAAACAAGCGAGCTGCTAGATCTGATGACTTCACCTTTGGAATTTAAGCGGCCGTTCCTTTCACTAAATTGACTGACATTTCTGGTCTTACTTGAGAACCACATGGAAAGAAACATCATAAAACTCCTCTCCATCTATTATTCAGCACCTGGTTCATCACACTAAGCGGGTGGGATCTACCCTGTGCAAGAAGAACCTGTCACAGCATCCACGGCTGGCCCAAGCCATTCATGCGCCCCAGGCCCCGGGAGCACAGCGCCGCCCCCGGGAGTGTGGCGCATGCACGGCCCCGCCCCCGGGACACCGGCGCATGCGCGGTCCCACTCCCGCCCGGTCCGGCAGCCCCGTGCAGCGCCCCCTAAAATGGGGCGCCCCGGGCGGTAGCCCGGTCAGCCCGTAGCTTGGGCCGGCTCTGACAGCATCTCTCACAGCAGCACTGTTCTGTTGATATTTTAATTGACAGGAGGAAGTGATGTGTAAGACCGAAGTTGGGAATTGCACAACAGAGCTAAAACAGGGCGGTTTCCATGGAGCAGTTCGGCTGAGACTTGGCTATGGTGGAACTAGCCCGTGGGGGCTGCAAACCAGAGTATATGAGTAACCAGTGTCACCTCACCAAGGAAAATCACTACTGGGCATCACACTCTGTGACTTAGCCATCAGTAACCGTAAAAAAACTTCAGAGGGGTAGCCGAGTTAGTCTGTACAGCAGCCGTGGCCCACCCGTGGCTCGCGAGCCGCACGCGGCTCTTCCCCCACCCTGTCAGTGCGGCTCGTGAAGCCGCCCCTGCGCCCCTGAGAACGGCCCCCGCCTCCTGGCTCCTCTGTGCTCCCTGGGCAGGGGAGCTGTCCGGTGCTTCCAATATGGCGGCAGCCAGTGGGAGCCTGCTGAGGCCTAAAAGCATAGAAACACACTTCGGCTTCTTAAAGGGGCAGGCCTTTTTTTTTCTTTTTTTTTTGCTCTACAACTTTGCCCCAGCTCTTCACACTGAATCCACTAATATCTTGGCTCTTCATCCGGAATGGGTTGGCCACCCCTCCTGTACAGGATAAATAGTCTGGTAGCACTTTAAAGACTAACAAAACATGTAGATGGTATCATGAGCTTTCGTGGGCACAGCCCACTTCTTCAGATGACGAAGGGGGCTGTGCCCACGAAGGCTCATGATACCATCTACGTGTTTTGTTAGTCTTGAAAGTCCTATCAGACTATTTGCTGTTTTTTAAGTAACCGTAAAGTGCACCACACAAGCCAGCCTCTTCCCCACAACCTGCTTGACCAGTAGATGTCTAGACAGTATTTGGTCCTGCCATGAGGGCAGGGGACTGAACTTGATGACCTCTCGAGGTTCCTTCCAGTCCTAGTATTCTATGATTCTATGATTCTAGATAAATAAAAGCAGGGAGGAAGAAGGGTCTTATTGCTTAAAGAGCAATAATAAACTGCCTGGGCATCCTAGGCCATATCACACAGGGATGAGAATTCAAGAGGGGAAAAAAAAGGGTGTATTGATTTTGGGTGCTTCCATCTACAATGCCTGACTTGGCATATCTCACCCATAACATGGGTATTATCCCTGTGTTAACACTTAAGTTACTTGTCCCCAACCACACAGTAAACTAACAAAATTGGGAATCTAGAAATCCTGTCTCCCATTCTGCTCTGCTAGCCACTAAATATATTCTCATGCTAATTCCCCACACAATACAGTTACAGTTGCATGCCTCTCCTCCTGCTCTTCACCCCTCCACTTTAGAAGTAGGAATAGTCTGTCACGCCAGAGCAATATAATGGATAAATCCACCCAGCAAGCAATCGAAGTTGCCTGCGCAAGATACATGAGCGGAAACAGATAGCTATTTTTTGTCAAGCTCTAGAGCCGCAGTGGGTAACCTGTGGCCTATCCAGTTCCATGTGTGGTCTTCAAGACATTTTGTTTACTGCTGCCCAACCGCAAGGTTGCCAGAACCTCCTGGTTTGCATTTGTGTAGGGTTTTTTCCTACTAAAATGACACACAAACTTAAAGCAAGGGCATTTGAAGTGAGGTGCAGGCTGACTGCACACAACACTGACTGGGAGAGCCGTGTGCTCCCTCTGCATCCAATCAAAGAGCTGCTACAGTTCACTCGCCTCGCCCCGCAAATACTAGGTATGAAAGCACAGATAGCAAAACGACCCGGTCCCCAGAAACCATCTTGGTTATGACAATTTTGCGGCTCACTGAGATGAAGGGACCCTCGTGAAGTCTATTCACTAGCCTAGGTTGCTGGGCTGGCGTGCCCCTTGAAGTCCACTCCCAATGGAATGCGATTCCAACTTGGCTATTATTCACGTTCACTCCCTTAAGGACAGTCAAGAATCATTAAAGCACTGTACTGGACATATGGTTTGCAGACTCCTTTCCCCGCAATCTATTCCAGTTTAAAATATCTACAAATAAACGACTTCAAACTTCTGATATGTGATTCATTGGGCAAGCTTCCTCAATTTGGTGGAGCAGCTCCTTTCTTGCCTGACAATAGCACAAGATCATGGGGAAAGAAGAGATTTCCCCTCAGCTATGGCATGTAAATTCCAGGACATGCCTTGTAAGTTTCCTTAATGGGTATTTTTTCTGGAGGGAGATTGCATGACATTTTCAATTGCTCACTGGGTATTTTTCATAATTGGGATTCCAAAGTCTGGGCTCTTCACCCATATGCAGAGGGAGAGCATTTCTGATTCATGGGAATCTTCTGGTTTGACAAACCTTGCATAAAAAATCTGTCATTATTGTTGCCCGACCCTGGCGACTCATTTCCACCTTTGATGTTTCAAGCCCATGATTCTAAGGGGCTGCTGGACCTTTTCCCTTCCTAGTGGACTGGATTCCCTCTGTCTAGGATCCCTTTGGTTTGCGTCTGCAAGAGCAGATGTGACAGCAGAGAGCATATACGTGTGTAAAACTACCTTTGGTCCTGTCTGCCCTGGCATTCCCCGGGCACCATCGCTGCCAGCACGTCCCTGAAAAGAAAGGAAAGGAAAGTCATGTACAAAAGTGGAGCAAGACCGCAGGGACTTCTGCTCTTCGCTTTGTGGCCGAATAAAGTTTTATTTAAGTTCAAACTCGCTGGCAGGGGGACAGTTTTCCTTGCGGGGAGAAAATGACAGTCTGTTTTTGTGGCAGCCCATCTTTGCCTGGCTCTCTAACAAAGGGTATAATATAAAATGGTGGGGTCCGTGGATGCCAGGCCTTGGCCGTTGATTTAAAAGGGAAGACACACTGCAAGATATGTTAACTACGGTGTTCAGAGAGGGTAACGAGATAAAAGCTCATTAGTAACCCAGGAGTGGGTCATGCAATCGAGTTTTTTAATTCTCTCTCCTGCAACCGGAGCCTTCTTGTTTCAGCTCAACCCCTTAACTTGCACCTGTGGAGATGCAGGCACAAGGCGTGAGTACAGCGTGTGCTATCTCATGTAGGTACCCGCGGGTCTGATCGTCCTCCGTGCCCATGGGAATCCGGAGTAACCCAGTGAAGCCAATGGAGTTACAGTAAAAGTGGTGTGAGAAGTAGGCCCAGTTCATACACGCAGGCACATTTTGGATGCCTGGAGAGCCATCATCTAGAAGATGGGAAGCGTGGAACAGAATGAGACATGCGCCTCACCTCACCTTCTCCCTCTTTATGCCGGAGGGCTGTTAAGCCTCTCCAGTATCTGTATATAGGTTTAGTGGAACTGGGAAGCCACCCAGGTATCAACATCTCCCCCACAGATTCATTCCTGGCTGGCACTGTGACATGGGACGGCTTGTCACCCACAGGTCACTGCTTCTCTGTGGTCCCCTGGTTGCCCCCTTGCCCTCAGCAGTTGCTAGGCAGCAGGAGAAAGTCTATTTCAAACATGCCAGGAGATACCGAGTGGACTTACCCTGCGGCCTGGTTTTCCTGATGGGCCTGGAGGGCCTTGAGTGCCTCGTGGACCCTGCAACAGATCGAAGAGATTGGGAAAAAAACAAAAGCAGATGATGATACACTATGCGCACGTTCTCCAGAGGACAAAGACCAAGACACAGGCCTGGTCTAGCTGGGCCCATTTTGTGAAGTTCAAAAAAGGGTTAAATCCCAACCTACAATATTTTTTCAGCAGGGAAGATTTACCAAGGTATTTGGGTGCCTAAAAATGTAGATCAGCACTTTGGAAAATCCTATTGGGTACCTAAGTGAGTAAGAGGCCTAATTCCGATTCAATGTTCATTGCAGTCAAGTACCATAGCTACCTAGCTGGTTTATAAAACCACTAGCTTCACATGTAGGTGCCTAAACTCGTTGGTAAACTTGTCCCAAAGTGAGCAGATATAGAAAGACAGATCCATTCATTCCTCAGGTGGTTCAGTGGAGATAAAGGAATGGCTACCGGAGAAGATGAGAAATGTACCAGCCAAAACACTGCCACTAGCAATGATCACGGACCACAGAATATATGACATTCACCTCACTGAACACAGTCCTCAGCACATCAAACACAGAAGGTTCTTTGTGCAGGAAACACCCACTGTATCATGTCAAAATTAAGGGAAATCTTAATGTCAACCGTTCCACACATGCTGCTGACTCCATGATCTGGAGGCAAATCTTTCAGTCCTTACTCAGGTGTCTACTGCAGATAATGGGAGTTTTGCCTGCCCATGAGCGATGAACTCATTCGGGGCCTTCGAAGTTTCTTCAGGGGAAGAACTGCTTGAGTTTTGAAGGTGGGGCCTCCCAGAATCCTGGTGCAGGCTATGTGGATATAGCTTTCCCAGTGGATGCAAGGACAGAGGTAAAGCACAAGGTTTAGGCCGATATAGGTTTAGAGGCGCTGGTAGGCCGAACAGACGAGATCACTATTCTCCACCCCTTTCCCCAGGGTGGAGCAACACGGCATGCTGGACTGCTGAACCTACTCAGCTCAACCCAGAATCCTACAGGGCTTCAAGTAGGAGCAAATTCTCTGTGTATGGAACGATCATTTTGCCTGGGAAAAGAGTAAGAAGGAAGTAAGGGCTTTCAGGATTGGATGTGCTGGAAATCATTACTGGCATGGTATTCACAAGGTGGGTAATGTGGAATATTCCACTGCCTGAGGATCTCTGAGCTCTGTGTTTGGATACTCACATGCTCATGTAGGCACAGAACATATTTTCATAATTGGCCAATTTTATTCACCTTTTGGAAAGCGTAGGTTCTTCCTCCTTCTTGGCCACTACAAAAGCCCCAGTTATAGACCTGGTGGCTTTAGACAAGAGCTCGCCATCACTCCCATTGGAAAATTAAGTAATTTTCTCATACACACCTGAGGCCCCATGTCTCCCGGTTCGCCTTTTAGTCCTCCGCCGCCTGGGGGTCCCTAGGGATGCATAACACAATTAGATTGCACTGTGCCATGGGCAAGACTTGAATCATGTTCAAGAAGGGCCCATTAGCCCCCAAGGCCATGAGAGTTTGCTAGGAACCCGCAGCACAGAACGCAACAGGATTAGAACCACAGCTGCTCCGGCAATTAGCTCTGAGCACCGAGACAAACATTTTCCAAACAGTGCTTGGCCATGTTTGGTCTCTCTCTGACACAAGGCTTCCTTCGTGACAGGAGCTGTTGGTTGATGTGGGGGAGCACAGGGGAGCTGTGACAAGAATGTTTGCCCCAAAGCAAGGTGCACATCCAAATCCCTATACGGGGGCATGGGACGGAGAGGAGGCCAGAGAGCAGGTGCATAAATGTGCGTGTCAGCAAAACGAAGGCCTCTCTGACAATCCGGGTCCTGATAATGTCAGGGAGCCAATTCCAAGGCTTTGCCTTCTTGTCCTCGGTGTTTAGCTACTTCCTTACCACGGGGCCTGGCCTTCCAGTAAGTCCCATAGGACCTGCAGGTCCTCTCAGCGCCAACTGCAACAGAAAAAAAAGAAAATCATCCAGGTTCCTCTACATCCTACGGCCATACATAGCCAAAGCCACCATGACCCACATCTTGTGTTTTCACCAGTGACAATGCTACACCACTGGGCCCAGCTATTTTGCACAGTGGGCCAAAATCATTATTGGCAGATGGTGCTGTGACAACACTCAAGTGAATGGGCTTTGGCCCAGCGTGCATAAAACAAACCATGCGTCCAATGCTTGGAAAGAGGCCTAAATCCCTGACTCAACTCCCACTGACTTCTGGGCCCTTAGATCAGAAATGAAGGTGTCCCAGGGTGTGTCTACTCTGCACCATAGGTCGAAATAAGATACGCGATTTGAGCTACGCAAACTGTGTATCTTATTTCGGTGTTATTTCGAAATTTGGCGCTGTCTACACAGCACTTATTTCGAAATAAATCACTATTCCAAAATACCCGTTACTCCTCATGGAATGAGGTTTACAGGGACGTTGGACTAGCGAGCCCCTTATACAGTAAAACTCCAATAGTCCGGCACCCAACTGTCCAGCACTCCCGATACTCCGGCATCAAAATGTCAAGCACTCCCATCCAGCTGATTAAAAAGCCGGCCGCTCAGCGCACATGCCGACTGTACCCGGACGAACATCCGGGCGGGGGGGGGGAGTGAGATCGCGTTATAGCATGGAGAAGAGCGTTTTGCTTCAGCGAAGGAGAAAGCAGAGGGGAGGGGGATCGGGTTACAGCACGGAGAAGAGTGTTTTGCTTCAGCTAAGGGGAAAAGAGAGGGGAGGTGGAAGGAGATCGGGTCCCAGCCAGCTGTTAAGCCGGGCAGCTGTACCGGGACCTCCCGATACGCCTGCATATGCTGGATTATCAAAAGTCTACTGTATTTTGAAATAACGGGTGCGCTCAAAAGATGAGGAATAGCTATTTCGGGAATAGCTATTTTCGGGAGATATCCCGAAATAGCGCTGCAGTGTAGACATAGCCCTAAAGAGCCTAACACAGATATGGATGTTAACTCTCCCCTACAAACTCCCCCTGGAAAGAATGTACATTGTTCTCAGCGTAAACATTGTGCATGGGTATAACTATTTTTTGAGATACTGTACATTTGCTCTGTCATAGGTAGTACAAGGACTGTACCTTATGTACAGAAGACTGTCTCTTATGTAGAGACTATAACTCAATAGATAGAAGTGCACATAAACACATTAACACTAAAGGTTTATTCCTTAGCTGATGTTTTACATCCATGCAGCTGCGTCGATTTACACCAGCTAAGGGTCTGGCTTTATAGGTCTGAACCTCCTCTTGCTTACACTGGTGGATAACCAAGAGAGAGATTAATAAGGCACTCTGTGTTGATGATAAATCTATCTATGCCTAGACTACAGGAGTATTCTCCCCGTAGTTTTGTTATCTATATCCTGACAGTTCAACTTACCTTTTTTTGCCATTTAATATCCCTATACATAGAACAGCAATTCAACTTCAATTTTTTAAACCCACATTAAAAAAGTCATATAACCAGCACCAAGTCAATAATTTTCATGGCAGGTAATGGGACTCTCCATGCTATATAACACCACTTGGACAATTTGTTCCATTGCAGTAATTCGATACTTTAAAAGACTGGTTATTATCTTATCCCCGTGATCCTGTAATTAAAATCTACCCCGGCTGCTCTTGTAATGAACAAATATCACACAAGTGCTAAGTTATTTAGAACTTTTATTTTTTAAGAGCGGCTAAATAAGAAGGCACTGCATTGAAATACGGCCCGCTGGGACAACGTTTGCTCTCTTTACCAAGAATCAAATGGCAGGGCAATATATCACCTTAATTATGTAATTAACCAAAAACAAGAGAAGAAAAATCCACTCATCGGAGGATTCTCTTTCCTCTCCCACCCTCTGCAAAACCCGGACCCTTCACAACAGATGACTTCGTGCTCGCTTTTGTGATTAGTAACCCAGTTCATGTGGCAAGGTCTGTACGCAGGGTCACAGCTGGTCAGAAAATGTTTTTCACCCTTCTGGAGAATTTTCACTTTTCATTTAAAAACCACAAACACCAAAACTGTGCGCTTGTGTTCCCGCCTCACCCCCACTTTCACCAAGAGCATGCCTACACTAGGACATTTTTTCAAAGTAACTAAGTTTGAAATAACTCCCGAAATAACTATTTTGAAATAAGCTTCTTCCCCAAGGAAAGCAGGAGTACAGATTTCAAAATAACCAAACCGTTATTTCGAAATAACAGGCTTGGTAGTGTGGACGCTCTGCTTTTTATTTCAAAATAAGGGAGGTTATTTTGAAATAACTCCGTAATGTAGACGAGGGCCAAATGGCCAAAACCGGAATGAAAAAAATCAGTTGGGGGATTTATAGGTTTTTAATGAACAGCTGGCATATTTCATAAGGAAAGGGGGGAAATCCTTTTTCAGTTTTTGGTTTTCTGATCAAAGAAAAAAAGCTCAAAAGTTTCACACACACAAAGCAGACACTTTCCAAACAAATTAATGTAGTCAAAAGGCCAATTTCCCATTAAAAAAATTAACTAAAAGTTGTTTTTTTAACTAGCTTGACTGGCACTAAGTAGGCATGGGTAAGGAACACGATCCTCTAACACAGTGGTTCCCAAACTTTTCGGCATCACGCCCCCTTTTTGATTTTTGAGAAACCCTCACGCCCCACCCCACCCCCAGCAAAGCTTGTTGAGCAAAAAACAAAAAACAAAAATAGCAGCAAAACTTGGGGGGGGGGGGGGAAATTGACGGGGGGGCGGGGATTGAGTCACCTTGCGCCCCCCCTGGAATTTCTTCACGCCCCCCAGTCCCCCCCAGTTTGGCAACCCATCCTCTAACATGTCTCCGAAAGGAAACTAAAAGGACAGGGAAACAGGCCAGGTTCTGGGACAATGTCCTCCTTGGGAGACAGCTTCATATTGTGTTGGCATGGGAACAGAACTGGACGGAGTTGTAAATCTGAGACTGACTGGGAGCCCTAAAGGCCCAGTCTCTTCATTAGGAGTCATAAAAGAAGGAAAGGAAATCTGCCAGCCCATTGGATAGACATATTTATGGGCCTGGTTCCATTAAAGCATGTATTACCTTTCTTGTGGGTCACTGCCGCACGCATGCTCCAGGCCTGTAGCTAAAGGGAGCACTGACAGCTTAGTAGTAATGCACAGGGCTAAATTCTGATCTGGGTTCCATGCAGGCCTAAGGAACCCCAAACCTCCTTTTTAATCCCCTGCCTAAAGCACTGGGGTCTTGGGCCCGGGTGTGTCGAAACAAGCAGAGCTGTGAGCACTCCCTTAGCCCCTGCCCAGAGCAGGAGGAGTGAGAAAGCAATGGAAACCGGGGTCCCCGCACTCTGTGCTCAGTGGCTAGAGCGGACAAGCCAGCACAGGTGTATCATCTGTGTGGGTGTAGCTAATAGGGTTGTCAGTTGGTTTAACCAAAAATACCGAACACACACTGAGATTCCCCCCCCCCCAAAAAAAACCAAAAAAACCAAAAACACCGGGGAAAAAAATTCTGTTTTCTTGATCAAGCCAGAACGCAGCTTCCCTGCGAAACCAGGAAAGCAGAGGGTCCGGGAGCGGGGGGTGTCAGGGCCTGGGGGGGAGGGGGGGGAAGGCCGGGGGCTGGGCCCAGTTGCTGAGTGTGTTGTAGGGCTGCCAGGTGTCCGGTATTTTTGCCTCCTGGCCAGGAAAAAAATCTGAAAATACCGGACATTTTAGGTGTCTGGTATTTTCTGAATTTTTTTTTTACCGGACAGGAGGCGAAAATACCGGACTGTCCGGGTCAATACCGGACACCTGGCAACCCTAGTAGCTAACTGCAGCTGGTACAGGCCCATACTGTGATGCCCGCAATACGAGCGAGGAGTGGGAGTCCCTTGCTCGCATACACACACTCAAGGTAGCTCAGTGGGTGCTCGTGGGGCCGGCATGACGGCAGTAGCATGAGTAGCGGCAGCAGAGGCATGGCTGAGACTTGCCACGTATATTCCCGCTGGTTCCAGGCTCGGCCATGCCCCCGGCTGGGGCTCTCTGTGTGACTGTGGCCACGAGTGTGTTTACACTCATGCCAGCTTGAACAGGGCTAGCAGAGTGTGTGTACAAGACCAGGGGAATTGAACCCTTACCTAGTAGCCTAAACTACTTCCCAGGAGCAGGGAGGAAAGCAGGGAAGTGACGGTGCCCCAGAGGGGTGTCCTGGAGCTATGGATGTAAAATCCTGATCAATCCGCTAACCGGTTAAACGTTAGGTTAAATGTTAGGTTAGCTGGTTAACTGACTAAGCGGGATCCCTGGTCCTGGGGATGCTGCTACTGTCGCTGCTACTGGCAGGCAGCTCCCAGCCCTGGCCATGAAGCTCAGCCTGCCATTGCCACTGGCAGCAGGAGTTCCTGCCCCCACTGGGGCAATCTTCTGCTTGAGCAGGCCATGGGCAGGAGACTTCTCCCAGTCACCGGTTAACTGGTACCCAGTAAGTATCGCCTGGTAAGGGTGAGGCTTACAAGGTAACCAGTTAACCAATTACCTGTTCACGTCCCTACCCTGAGCACAATACATCCTTGGACTACTCCTGTGTGGGTGGCTTCCTTGGTGGGTGACTTCTAATTCCATGTGTATTCGAATCACGTGAACACATTCATGGAGAACCTCTCCCGTTCGAAAATGGACTTCCTTGTGCCATACTGCATCTAATCGGTTTTCACTTTACCCAAGCAAGTGACCGAGTTTTCTCTCACACAAAGGCTTGTGAAAAGTGAATTTCAGTGTTCTATTTGCTGGAACCCAAGTTTTAATTCCCCAACATTTGGGCCTTCAGCGCATGAATGTTCATCCAATCAGGAGGCAGATATAATATTGCAGGACTCGTGTGACCGATCAGAAGCAACCAACACATCTTGAATTACAAAACATTGACAAGGAAGTTTTCACAGTCAATCCACAGGATTAAATATATGTAAAAACATATCTGCAAGGATACTCATCACATACTTTCCAATGAATACATTACATTAAAACACCGTGTGTGCAGAATTTACCGCAGATTAGAAATGCTATCGGGATACTTCCTAATTCTTGTCAGTGTTTATAGAGATGGATTTCAGGAACAATTGAAGGCTTGTGGGCCAATACGCAGCAGATTTTGTAACTAACTGAATGGAGGAACCAATACAGAAAAGATTCACAGAGCTGAGAATCAACTAATATCTGACACATTCATTTATTTATTGAGAGTGATTTACCCCCGAAATTTTTGTTGGTGGTTTTGAGCACAAAGAACCAAACCTTGTAAATAGCAGAACTTCACGGAAACTCAGAGGCCTACGGCTATTTACATCAGCAGAGGATTTGGTCCAAAAGGTATAGGGGGGTGTTTTGAACCATAGTTTTGGGGTTTGCCCATCTCTAGCTGTTATTAATAGGCCAAAGTATGCAAAGATGCTAACCCATAGGGGTCACATTACCATGCCAGGCACAAAATCGCGGCCAATATTGAGACACATCCCCTGGATGCATTTCCCTCATTTCTTCTTTTCTTCCAAAAGCGCTTTAGAGAAAAGAGGTGTTCTCACTTACCCTGGCCTGTTGCAGTATGGCTTGGGCTTGGGATTCCTGAGCTGACACAAGAGGTCCTTTGGAGCCACCATCTCCTCCCCCACTAAAGCGGAACTGCAAAGAACAAGAGGCAAGTTACGATGCTTGTACCCTTTCCACCTTCTCTAGCCTGACTGCCTATAGCTTTTCTAATCAGCCTTGCTGGAGTGGCTCTGTCACTGCCCTACTGGTCTCTGATGGACGAACAACGCTTTTAGCACCTTCTGTCGGAGTCCTGCGACATTCACTGTTGATGGGAAAACCAGACCAGTGATCTCACTTATTTAAGGCACAAGCCACATTCTTCCTAGGTAAGCACCTGCAAAGTAAATCACTGAAGCTCAATACAACCTCTGGACGAGATGCATGAAATCATGATATGTGCTTTAAAACCTCGAGGACTCATCATCAGCTCAGAACTCTAAAGCCAGAACATTCATAGGCCCGATGCTCTCCTCCCAGATGCTCTTGGCCAGGCGAACCCTGCAGATGTGATTACATCTGGATGGGAATGAATTACTTTGGCTTTCGTCTCCAGTTTACTACAGTACAGCGCCTACAATTCCAATGCAGGGCCTACAGGTTTGTGCTTGTGTGTTTGAAAAGCTATTCCTGAGATATTATCTCCCCATGCCAGGAAACCGCCATTTGAATGGAAAATAGGACAGAATCCAAACAGGTAAACATTTGAGCTTGGCTTAGTCCAATCTGCAGAGGCCTACGGGGAGATGAAAACTGCACTGGGCCAGCGGTATGCAAGCAGAGAAACCCATCCAGGAAGCATTCACTGTGCTCTGCAATTTTGAATGGTGCTTTTGCTCTGAGGACTGGCTTTCCAAACAATATTTTAAAACTTTGCTATAGTTGGTGGAGAGGGCGGATGCAGGGGTTTAGATTTATTTTACAGCAGGAATAAAGGTGGAGGCCCAGTGCTAAGCAATGTTCCCTCTAATCTTTTTCACCCATATGCAGATTTTTTCCATCCATGCGTGGAATAAATTTTATGTGCACCAAGGCATGAGTGAATGTGCACCACCAGTAGAAACAAAACACTTAACTGTGAGTGCTCTGCTAATCAGCTGGGTGGCATTTGAATTCTGAATCTCTCCTGAAAACTGCACAAGCGCACAGTTTACAGGGAACACGGGTGATGAGGTATGCTTCAAAGAGCAGAATTTAACTCGTAGTTTATGTAGTGAACATAAGAACATAAGAACGGCCGTACTGGGTCAGACCAAAGGTCCATCTAGCTCAGTAGCCTGTCTGCCGACAGCGGCCAGCAAAAGGTACCCCAGAGAGGGTGGACCGAAGACAATGATCAAGTGATTTGTCTCCTGCCATCCTTCTCCAGCCTCTGACAAACAGAGGCCAGGGACACCATTTTATCCCCTGGCTAATAGCCTTTTATGGACCTAACCTCCATGAAATTATCTAGCTTCTCTTTAAACTCTGTTATAGTCCTAGCCTTCACAGCCTCCTCTGGCAAGGAGTTCCACAGGTTGACTACACGCTGTGTGAAGAAGAACTTTCTTTTATTAGTTTTAAACCTGCTACCCATTAATTTCATTTGGTGTCCTCTAGTTCTTCTATTATGGGAACTAATAAATAACTTTTCTTCATCTGCCCTCTCCACACCACTCATGATTTTATATACCTCTATCATATCCCCCCTCAGTCTCCTCTTTTCTAAACTGAAAAGTCCCAGTCGCTTTAACCTCTCTTCATATGGGAAGAGTGTTTTGGGATCCTTTGGCATGAGAAGCACTCTAAAATGTAAGCTGTTGATCTCTGACTTGCCCTCTCTTGGGAGATTATTTTCCTGAATTTGAAGAAGACTGAGGCACTTTCCACCCTCTGATATCTAGGAACTTATGTTCTACAGCAATTTCCAGAACTACCAAATGTCTTTGGAGCGTCCCACGATTGAAACTGTAGACTGTAGGTCCTAGTTCAGTGATGGGAAACCTGTGGCCTACTGGTGTTCTATGTATGGCCCATGAGGCATTTTGTTTACCGTTGCCCACACCCAAGGTTGCCAGACTTTGCTGGTTTTCATCTGCAGTTTTTTTCCTACCAATAGTACAACAGTGGCATGCACCAAGCGAGGGCACATGAAGTGAGGTGCGGGCTGACTGCACACAACATTGTGAGAGCCAGGCGCTCCCTCTGCATCCAGTCAAAGCGCTGCTACGCTTCAGTCGGCACCCTCTGCAAATCCTCGGTATGCAAGCGCAGTGAGTAACACTGCCCTATCCCGGAGGACCGTCTTGGTTAGGACAATCTTGCCGCCCACTGAGAGGAAGGAGGGCCACTTATGCAGTCCACTCACTAGCCTAGGTTGCCCCTTCCTGGCCTAATAGGGTAACACTCCTTCATCCAAGTTTCACCTCAGTGTGCTATTGCATAGCAAGAGGCAATGAAACCAGGTTCCAACATGAAACTTGGCAAATGGAACCAAGCCCCATGATTTATGGCCCCAGGGCTGGTAATTTTATGGGCCAGAAGAGGTATTCTAATGGCCAGCTAAGCACTATAACAATGTTGTGCAGCTGGACTTAGCAACACCAGGCTCCCTGCCAGTAACCTACACATGCATTACCCTACCATTTGGAACCTCTATGAGTGCACTGTGGTTTTTATTTAAGACTCTCCTCTTAGTACCCAACTGCTTATTTTCTAGCCGCAAGGCTCCTTTGGGTTCTCTCACATTACAGCAGAGACAAAACATACTCATCATCATTCCTTGGGAGTCTTGAGACCAAGAGGGCTGACTCAGGGCTTGCTAGATTTGCATCCAGAAAGACCAGTGCCAGGGTCTTCAAAAGGGACAACTTCATTTAGTCGCCAACACTTGGGGTGCCCGATTTGAGACACCTCCACAGGGCCCCTGACTTTCAGCACTTTGAGACATTTCAGAAGGGAGAGGTCAGCTCTTTCTGAAATTGGAGCCCCCTTTTGGGGCCTCAAGTGGAGTCCATTTGAGGCATTTGAAATCACTCGTCAATTCTGAAAATTCTAGCTTGCTTACCCGTTAACTTTTCCCATGAAGAGCGCACAGCATTTTACATAAGGTGGGTAATAATGTACATAAAAATGGACATACATAGTCAGACCAATGGTCCATCTAGCCCAGTATCTTGTTTTCCAGCAGTGGTCAGATGGTTCAATGAGAATGACCATAACAGGGAAATTATCTAGTGATCCATCCCCTGTTTTCCAGATCCAACATCTAGTCATCAGAGGCTTAGGTACACACCGAACCTGAGGGGCATCTCTGACCATCTTGGTTAACAGCCTTTAATAGACCTCTATGAATTTATCTAATTCCTTTCAGAACCCACTTTTAGTTTTGGCCTTCTCCTCGTGCCCTGGCAACAAGTCCCACAAGTTGTATGCTGTGTCGCTATTCCACCAAAGGGGGAAAGTGAGTCACAACGAGGTTAAAGGACTCTGTCAAGAACAGACAGGGAGTCAGTGGCAAAGTGAAGGACTCCTGCCCCCTAGTCTTCCATACTTCTCTATTTCCTGTGCCCTTTTGTTACAATTATACTTACAGGCAGCATGAGCATTGTCCCTGGGGGTCCTGGTAACCCATCTGCTCCTGGAAGACCAGGCCGGCCAGGAGATCCCTGCAGAGGGGAGAAATAAAGAGAAATCATTGTTGCATGGCATATATATATTATTTCATTCAATCTCCCCCATAGGTTGCTGCAACAGGACAGGCCTTTACTTCTCATTAGCCTTGGCAAAGCCAATTACGCTCAGAGATAGTGTACATTTTGATGGTATCCAGATCCATGGTAAGGCTAGTGGCAAGAGATATTTAATCAACACACCGCAGGCAGCTGTAAATACACATGGTAGATCTTCGCAATTCCATCCCCCTGCACCCTTCCCTCCAATGGTTCACATTTGCCTTGAGCAATAAAATCCTTTGCAACGTTCCAGATCAGTGGCATGAAGGTTTCGTTGAGTATATTAAGCCCTATTAAACCCGTATATGAAACCTTGTGTAAAATGGAACATAGAGCAATGAAGCAGAAATGCACTAAAATGTATTTATTCTTCCACGTTTCATGGACTGGTTCACCTCTTTCTTTTAATTGTTTTTGGTGAGGGAGGAAACAAAAATATTTCCATCTGCATTGGGGCAAAAAAACCCGCTGGTGTAAATCACTGACTTCAGTGGAGCAACACTGATTTACATCTGTCAAGTATCTTGATCTCAAAAGTCTATAGGAAGTACCTACACATTGAAAAACTTTCCCCAGAGGAAACTCTAAAATAACAACATCGCTCCATCTTTCCAAAAAACAGCCTCCGGATTATTTACGCTCACAATTATGTGCCTGTAAAAAGTCCAAATTTGCACAGACATCCAACAGTACAGAATACACATGAGGACACCTAACTACTCAAAGTGCATGCATAATTCCAATTTCACGCTAGCATGCAAAGCTGCAGGTGTCATAGGTGTGATCCCTAAGGCCCTGCACAGACACAAAATTTTAAATTCACATATGCAAAAGTGAGCCCCAGATATCTGCAATCACATTTGCGGATGCAGATACCCACAGATATAAAGCAGACACCTGCAGATTTACAGGGCTCTGCTGATCCCAACCTATGAAGTCAATTCTACGTCTAGACTGCATCCCTCTGTTGACAAAGGGATGCAAATCAAGCACTTCAAAGGTGCAAATGAAGCCGGGATTTAAATATCCCGTGCTTCATTTGCATAAACATGGCCACCACTTTTTTCTAAACGGAGCTTTTTAGAAAAAAAAAGGCAGTCTAGACACGAACTTTCGAAAATACAACCCGTTTTTTAAAGATCCCTTATCCCTCATAAAATGAGGTTTACAGGATCTTTCGAAAAAGGTTTGTATTTTCGAAAGATCGCGTCGACTGCCATTTTTTTGTCAAAAAACCTCTGTTTTGAAAAAAAGTGGCGGCCATGTTTATGCTAATGAAGCGTGGGATATTTAAATCCCTGCTTCATTAGCAATTTCAATGTGCCTAATCTACATCTCTCTGTCGACAGAGAGGTGTAGTCTAGACACACCCTAGGAGTCTTGCCATTCATTTCATTTTGTTTCAGATGTAATCCACCATCCACCATCTTCCTGAAGTTATTTAATAGCGCCCCCACATTAATTTTACTTTCCTCCTCTTCTTAAATGAAAGCTGCACAAATCCCCCCCAAGGAAGTTCTCGGGAGTAGGATATGTGAGTTGCACCAGCCATTCTAAGCCTTTAAAAATACTGTCTCTCTGAGTATGTGCAAAGGATGCTTTTTTGGGGGGGAAGGAGCTTCTGTCTGATTTTGCACACTAATGATGGTATTGTCCGTCTAAGCTCTTTCCCCCCAAGGTGCTGAAGAATCTGAACTCTTCGATGGAAATATAAGAAACACGGAGTCTTGCTCATTTTCATTTTCAGATCAATGATCTGCAAACACAGTCACCATCACCCCAGGCACTCATCAAAACTATGGCACCATCACCCTGGCACAAGTTTTTATTTCTCCACTCACGCTCATCTGAGGAAGTGGGTTGTGCCCACCAAAGCTCATGATACTCGCTATATATTGGATAGTCTCTAAGGGTATGTCTACACTACAGCGTTATTTCGAAATATCTAATTTCAAAATAGTTAATTCGAAATAGCTTATTTCGAAATAACGTGTCTACACACAAAATACATTTCAAAATAGCGTTTTTCTATGTCAAAAGAGCGCGTCCACACTGAGTGGACGTTAAATCGCATTTAAGGCTGGTTGGAACCAGTTCTGGCAGGGCATCAGGTCAGAAGTTACCTTGAGGCCAGGGTGGCCAGCAGGGCACCCTGGGAAGGGCTGGAGGCCCCCTATTTCAAAATAAGCATCTACACAGCGCTTATTTCGAAATAGCAATTTCGAAATTGGCACTATTCCTCGTGGAATGAGGTTTACCAATTTCAAAATAAGCCCTCCGCTATTTCAAATTAATTTCAAAATAACGGAATGGCTGTGTAGACGCTAGGAAAGTTATTTCAAATTAACGGCTGTTATTTCGAAATAAGTTTGCTGTGTAGACATACCCTAAGGTGCCAACAGGACCACTCGTTGTTTTTAAAGTTACAGACTAACACGGAAACCCCTCTGAGATTGGCACAAATGAGTCGCCTTTGTTGACAGGAAATGTATGGAAGCCCCTAGAGAGCAGGTGCTGTCGATACACATAAGAAGAGACAGTGGATGAGAAGCTGGATAAGAGTCAACAGGGTGCCCTTGTAGCCAAGAAGGCTAACGGCACATTAGGGTGCATTAGGAGGAGAATTTCCAGCAGATCTAGAGAAGTGATTATGCCTCTTTATTCGGCACTGGTGAGGCCACATCTGGAGTACTGCATCCAGTTCTGGGCCCCCCCACTACAGAAAGGATGTGGACGCATTGGAGAGGGCCCAACAGAGGGCAACCAAAATAATTAAGGGGCTGGAGCACATGACCTATGAGGAGAGGCTGAGGGATTTGGGCTTATTTAGTCTGCAGAAGAGTGAGGGGGGATTTGATAGCAGCCTTCAACTTCCTGAAGGGAGGTTCCAAAGAGGATGGAGAGAGGCTGTTTTCTGTGGTGACAGATGGCAGAACAAGGTCTCAAGTTGCAGTGGGAGAGGTCTAGGTTGGATATTAGGAAAAACTATTTCCCTAGGAGGGTGGTGAAGCACTGGAATGGGTTAGCTAGGGAAGTAGTAGAGTCTCCATCCCTAGAGGTGTTTAAGTCTTGGCTTGACAAAGCCCTGGCTGGGATGATTGAGTTGGGGTTGGTCCTGCTTTGGGCAGGGGTCTGGACTCGATGACCTCCTGAGGTCTCTTCCAGCCCTAGGATTCTATGAGAGAGTCACTGCTACAAAGAGCTTGCTATGTAAAAATAGCAGGAATGGCTGGGGGAGAGACAGAGACCCAGAGAAACCAGCAGAAACGTTTTCCATTCTTGAAAGTGGTTCAGGACCAGATTTTTAAGGGTATTTAGGCACCTACCTCCCACTGAGTTTCATAGACTCATAGACTTTAAGGTCAGAAGGGACCATTATGATCATCTAGTCTGACCCCCTGCACAATGCAGGCCACAGAATCTCACCCACTCCCTGCTAGAATAATCCTCTCACCTATATCTCAGATATTGAAGCCCTCAAATAGTTTGAAGACCCCAAGATGCAGAGAATCCTCCAGCTGCGATCTGTACCCCATGCTACAGAGGAAGGCGAAAAACCTCCAGGGCCTCTGCCAATCTACCCTGGAGGAAAATTCCTTCCCGACCCCAAATATGGCGATCAGCTAAACCCTGAGCATGTGGGAGTTTCAATCAGACTTAGGCTCCTACCCACCTAATTCACTTTTGAAAACAAGACTTATGGGATGGTATGTCCACACAGCAATAAAAGATCCGCGCAATGACTGTGGCAGGTCCAAGTTAGCATAAGGATTCATGAAACGCAGGCTTTGGGGTTGTGAAACTGCGGTGTAGACATTCAGGCTCAGGCTGGAGCCCAGGGTCTGAGACCCCACGAGGGACAAGAGTCTCAAAAGCCCAGGCTCCAGCCCACACCCCAACATCTACACTGCTATGTCATAGCCCGTCCTCCTGAGCCCCACACACCTGAGCCAGCTGACTGGATCTCTCAGTCTCAATGCCCTGGATATTGTTCGGCACAGTGTAGACATAAGGCTCCTAAGTCAGCGAGGTGCTTTGAAAAGTATATAAGTGACTTGACCAAGACCACTCAGTGAGTCAGTGGCAGAACTGGGAACTGAACCCAGGTGTTCCAGTCTTAGTTCTGTGCCTTAAGCACCAGCCTATGGTGCCTCCTTACATGGTCTATGTACTGTATCTCTTTTTATATTAGAATATGGTTCTCCTCCATCCCTCCCTTTTCTCATTCTCTCTGCATTATGTGGGCTTGTTTGCTTGTTTTAAACTATGCTCGCTCTTTTCTCTGTGGATTTTTTCCTCTTATTTCTTGTGCTCTCTCTCTCCCTCCAATAACAAGGCAGCTGAATTTTCAAGACCGTGATTAGGGAGTCCAAAATTAGGGAAAACAACTTTGCCCCACCCTACCCTGGAACACACATACACCAGTCAGACTATTTATATTCATGCTGCCCCATAATTAGAAGCACTGGATAATATTACAGATGAAGAATCCAGGGTTTGTGTCACCCTCCAACTGACCCGGAATAATAACACAGCTTGAAAACCTGCAGTAAGCATCCACTATCGCTAGTGATTTATCAACAGAAAACACAAGCAGCCCCTTCAACCTGGGAAGGCAGGCTGCATATCAAATCAACCTATCCATTTTTCAAGACTAGCTCAGGATGTTACTTCCACTTCGTTTACTTAGCCACTTGGACACCAGAGTCCCTGACTCAGCTGATGGGGAGCTGATAGGTAAGCAGAGCAGTCCCATCTGCTGGATTAAAAGCACAATAAATAATTTAGGGCAAAATTGTCTTATATAATAACTCTTTCTCCCCACCTCGCCCCCACTGTCCCTGATGTATGATCAATCACTTCTGGGTTTGTTTATCTATCTTCGTGTATTCTGTCAAACGAGTGGTGATAAAATGTTTTTTACACAAGCATGTTTATCGGGGGAAGGGGAGAGGAGTGGTATTTTAAAAATATCTCAACTTTAAAGTCAGTTCAGTTTTCCAAAGGCTTTTGAGTAACTTTACCAGCAAACAGTTGCACGCCAGTGTAAACAGCCGTGGGGCCAATGAAGTCAATGTGGCTTTGCTGATGTACAATAACGAAGAAGTGCCGCAAAATTTCCCACTGCTTGTGAATGCTAATTTAGTACCTCAAGAAAATGTCTAGACCCAAGAACATCACGCTTAGGTACCGTGATTGCCTTAGCAGAGGTACAGGGAGAGATGGGTGAGCATTAGAGTTCAAAGTCCAGCTCAGTAACACAACATGATGGACGCTGATTAGGACTTTTAGCCTATTTTTTTGGACCTCCCAGTGTGGCCCCGAAATCTCTGAAAGGGTGGGATTTCTGACCCAAAAGCCTTTCTCCTGGGATCTCAGCACTCCTAAACCAGGCGTCGCCTGAAACCTAGAAGGAGAAGAGCATCCAAGGCCTTCCAAGAAACATTTCAGAACCAGAACAAAGGTTTCAGAGCCAGAAGCGGCATCTGGGAAGCCAATGGAAGTTTTACCATTGGCCTCAATGCTGCCCTTAAAGAGATGCCTGAGGGCACGCCAGAGAGTAAATCAGTGTTGTTCGACCTACTTCAATGCTAGCTATGGAGCTGGTCTCTGATTCTACTTCATTCTCCATTGCATGGAGCAGCGTGTACAAAGGTATACACATCTGGGGTCTTACTCAGCCAATTAACATATTCTAAAAGGAGAAAGACAAAAAGAAGATGGCTGTGCATTGGCCTCACAAGGAGGCAGAGGAACCTGGAGAAATTCCATCCAGGAAGTGGGGGGAGACCCATCCCCATAGGCCCTGGCCATCCATGCTGTGGCAGGGATCACGATTCGTTTCCCTGCTGAATGGTGGGAGGGACGTTTTCTAGAGTCAGTGGGTGTATTCTCTTCTTGAATGCTTTGGAATTCAGTTCGGATGGCCTGCGCCACTCAATAAATCGCTGCCGGCCCCCTGCCGTCTGGGTACTTTCATTCACTCAGCATGTTGTGCTTTAATCATCAACTTGTAAAGACACGACGACAGAAAGAAACTGTTCACCCCCGAGGGCCCAGAGCCGGGGAAAAACACACGTTCTGAGCAAGAAAGGAATCTGCAGAGATCGGTGTGATCAATGCATGGCAAAAAAATCAGGGTAAGGACTGTCTGTCAGCCAGAATATGGCTTATGAACACATCTAACCTCATGGGAAGTGCTATCCTTAGAACATAAGAACATAAGAACAGCCATACCGGGTCAGACCAACGGTCCATCTAGCCCAGTATCCTGTCTGCTGATAGTGGCTCATGCCAGATGCTCCAGATGGAGGGAATACAACTGGTAATCCTCATATGATCCCTCCCCTGTCAACCATTTCCAGACAAACAGAGGCTAGGGACACCATTCCTACCCATCCTGGCTAATAGCCATTGATGGACCTAACCTCCATGAATCTATCTAGCTCTTTTTTGAACCCTGTTCAAGTCCTAGCTTTCACCACATCCTCTGGAAAGGAGTTCCACAGGTTGACTGTGCAAGTTCCAGAGGCTGACTATCCTTCCTTGTTCAGTGCCCTGAGCAGATGGGTGCAACATCCCAGGGATGGTCAGAACAGCAGATCTTTCTGATCACAGGGTAATGTATAGCTTGGATAAATGGGAAAGCCCTTGCTCCATTGGCCAAAGTCACATTGTCCAAAGGAGTTCACTTTCTCCATCTGTTCCTTCCAGTCCACAGTTTCATGGGACACTAGGATATACCTGGAGCCACCTGCAAGAGGCTCTTCTCTTCAAATCTGCCTTCAATATTTTCTAAGATAATCTCCTCACAGGTTTTCTGCAGCTTCCACCTGCACAGCTGGAAAGCCCTGTGGGTTGGGGCAGCATGAGCCATGGGTGCCATCAGCAGGCATGTCCCTTTCTCCTGCCTTGGTCTACAAGGTTTGGCCACCAGCTCAGGGCAGGGGAGTGTGTTCCATAAACTTAGTGCCAGTCTCTAAACCAGGATGGAGAACTTCCAGCTCCTGGCTTATTTTCAGATAGCTCAAAGCAAGTCTCCATGCTGGGAGTAAGCCGTGAGCCTCAATGTCCCCAGCAGGCTGGAGCGCGAGTTGAGTGGAGTATGAGTGAGGTGAGTGGTTTTTTCCCTCTTTCTTGCTTGCTTTCTTGTTTCTCACTTGTGTGGCCCCCTGACTGATTTTTCTGTGGGTCAGTGGCCCCCAAATGAAAAAAAGAGGTTCCCCACCCCAACTCTAAACACTCAAATAACAAAAGAGCAACTCAGGATCTGGTACGTTTCAACAAAGAGAAGAAAAAACCTTCAAATGCAAGCACTTTGTTGCAGCACTTAGGGTAAAGCCCTGACCAGGGACTTAATTTTGGGTGAGCCCTGAGGAACTCTTCCCCTGTACCAGTCCCATCTAGCTCTGCCTCTGAACAAAAGTAGGCAAGTCTTCTTAACTGCCCTGCTGGTTGTCGATTGGTCATTTTTCCCTCCTGGTACTTCTAGGCCTCTGGAGGACTGTCTTGTTTATCAGCTGGTCGGTGTGGATTTTCCTTGGGCAGGGACTGTCAGGGCACTGATGCCTCCAGCAGAGGGCAGAGAAAGCTGGATAGACCTTGCCTTAGGTAGGCAATGCAGTGCTCAATGAGCCAACCAGAATGATGAATAAAATAATAGCAATATACAGAACACTACGGGTGGCTTATATTGATATAGCCATGGGCGCATTACTTGGATGTACCTGGGTGATCTAAAAACATCTTTTCGTTTCCATGCGGGGATTGGGGAAACGTCTAACTCAGTAACGGCAAAGTTCCATGTGTGAGCCGTATACAGGAAAAATAATCCTTAATAACAAGATGAATTAAAGATGTTCTGGTGTAACATGGACAGGATTCAATACAGTTCTGGTTGCCTGGCACTGGTAATTCATCACTTGTCTAGGCACAATCCATTGCATTCCTCAGGGTTACATTTTGTTCTGGACAGAATATTTATTCCAAACGTGGAATGTGCTGGCTGCTCCCAAGTGTAGATGCTGACTTTCGTTCCTGGGTGCGCAGAGAAAAGTGTCAGAAGATCTCGGGCCTGCTGCCTGCCGGCGCGGTCCAGCCATCCCACGGGAGAATGGCAGAAATAAGGGCTACCCGGCCCACTCTGCAGCCTGCTGCATAAATGAATTCTGCGGAGGAGGGAGGGGCATCGTATCTCAGGGGCGGGGAACCTTTTTTGGGTCAGGGGCTGCAGACCCACAGAAAAATCAGCCAGGGTCCGGACGCTGAGGGAAGGCAGTGGAGGGGAGGGGGACTGAGGTGTCAGCACGGGCTCCCCAGTGCTGGGGGAGGCCCTACGCCGCATCTGGCCCCTAGGCCTTAGGTTCCCCACCCCTGTCATACATGGAGAGGTGATTAAAGAAGCAGCTCTAGAGGATAAGCAAGGCCCAGTTCAAGGCTGCCCTGCAGATGCACTGCTCTGTCACTTGGGGAAAGGTCCCGGGGCAGAATTCTTTCCCTGCCAGGGGGAATTCCAGGCCAGGCTGGGGGGCGGGTGGGGAGCAGATGGGGTTAGCAAAGACAGGTCAATAACCTGATGATTCCTCAAGTGCTGCCAGCTGCAAGGAACACAGGCCCTTGGACACGAGAGGGCTGTTATGAGGTCATGTCGCACGGCCAAAAAACACCCCGTCAGTCCCAGGATTGTGCCCCTTCCCCAATCTCAGGCACCACGCTGGGCTCTGCCCACTGGCTCAGGGAAGAATGGGAACCACAGTCTCGAACGGGTGAACATAACAACTCTCAGCCAAGTTCCTGGCTGAGGCCAGGCATGATGGTTGAGCTGAGTGGCGGTGGCATATCGATATCGACATTCTGCACATTCCAAAGCCCGGATCGGTACAGCACAGCCAGTCCTTTCATTCTCAGTCACGTCACTGCTACAAGAAACGTTATTCCTGTTCCATCCCAAAAAAAAAAAAAAAAAAAAAAAGAGAAAGAAATACACCAGGCGTTTCAGTGAGGTGGAGCTTTAACCAAAACCCACTGGAGAGGTCAGAGAAGGCCAGAAAGTCCCAGCCAGATTCCCTGAGACTCAGTGTGCTAATGATCTTTCATTTTTTAGAAAGGGTCCCAATGAGCGTCATCATGATGAAACTGCCCTGATGCCCAGTAATCCATTTGAATCAATCTTAAAACCACAGCAGGGACACATCCATTGAGCTCTCCACCGCTGCCTTTTGCGTGTGCGTATCGTGAGACTGTGAAGTTGCTACTGAAGACCTGCCGCCGAGGGGTTCCTGCCGTTGCCAGCGGGCAGGAAACCTGAGAATGCCACGTCTGTTACGCCGGCATCTTCAAGCTCAGAGTCTGTCTCAATGGAAGGCAGCCAAGGAAGGGCCTTGCGTTCAAAAATCCCCCAGTCACACACTCCAGGCAGAAGCTCACTGGAGAGGCATTGTGGAAATCACCCATCTTTGGAGAAGGGGACCACCCAGATTGTTACTTCTGATAAATCCCAAGAGCGCATGCAGCAAGGAAACCAAAGGAAAATGCCCATCCAGGAAGGATTTTGAACGCAATCCACGAGGCCACAATTTTGCAACATTGGCCTTAGAGAAGGCTCATGGAAGTTGACGATAGAACACATACGACCAAAGGAGCAGTCCGGCTCAGGCTCTGCCCTGAATCCATGCAGGAGATGAAATCAAAGAAGAGTCATGCCACGTAGCCACATCTTCCCGATGGCTGTTCCTCTTCTCTTGCTATATTTCTTCTTATGTTTTCCTTTGTAAACACGTGTGGAGTCATTTCCAGCTGGTTTCCTGGTGCCTGGAGCCAGGCAAGACATAGTAATTAAAGGGAAAGGATTTGGATGAAAGACCAGTTGGCCATGTTTTGCACTGGTCTGAGCTCCTAGAGTGAAATTCACTATTGAGCCAAAGATTCAGCACAAAGCTCATAAACTACTTAGGTCTTTAAAACAGACCTTGCACTGGCTTTCTGCAAAGAGGTGGATTCCACCCCTCCCATATATCAAGTTTATTCTGTTTTTTCCTTAATTTTGAGGCATTAAACCAACAAAAAAATTCAAGAACCAGCCCCCCTACTAACCAAAACCTCAAAAGAAATGTAAGTGTTGGAATCTATTAACTAGTACATTAAGTAGCACACCTATCAACTAGCACAAAGCCTCAAGAAAAACCCTACCGGAAACCTATTCCCCTTCTTTTGCTTTTATCTGGCCAGACCTTGTCTTAGCCCTATCTGCAACCTTTCCTGGCTTGTCCAGCTAGACTTGAAGGGCACTTTTATACTTACCGGAAGAATAACGCTCTGGAGGTCGATCTTCTGGTGTTGGATTTAGTGGGTCTAGTACAAACTCGTAATCAAACGCTGAAGGCAGCTCCCACCGGCACCCAGTACTCCTCCGTTTGCGAAGAGTAAGGGAAGCCAAAGGGAGCATTTTCACCCGTGGGTCTCCTGCAGTGTGGACACCACCACATCTTGGCTGAAGGTAAGCCAATTCCAGCTATGCACCTCAAGCCAAATTGCGGGGTCTAGTGTAGACCTGGCTGAATAGGCCATGGCTTGGTGTGAAGACAGCCAACAAGATCCAATCACCTGTACGAAAGCAGCCTCGAGGACTGAAGTAGCCAGCTGCTCATGTGAGATGGGGGAAGATGGCAGGCAAGGAGACGGCCGACATCTGATGCTGGGAGGGAGACAAATACCACAGCAAGGTGGGGAGCAGGTTTGGCTGTGGTGGCTCGCTCCACCCTGTTTGTTTTGTAGCCTTCGTGTGCCATCGATATACAACTTCACACTTGAGTGCTTTGTCTGTGGCCCGTTAGACCACCCTGAGAGTAAGCCTGATTCTAATCCCATTTACACCACTCAGGTAGCCCCACAGCCAATCATTAAGAAGACAAACATATGGAAGCCAGATGCCAGCTATTTTTGCCTAGAGCCAAGGGCTCATATCGTACCCTGCAAAGGCAGACGGCTGGGATTTGTGGGGAGTGGAGGATAGGGTCATAATTCAAAATGATCTAGACAAACTAGAAAAATGGTCTGAGCTAAGCAGGATGAAGTTCAATAAGGACAAACGCAAAGTACTCCACTTAGGGAGGAACAATCAGTCTCACACATACAGAATGGGAAGTGACTGTCTAGAAGGAACACTGCAGAAAGGGATCTAGGGGTCATAGTGGACCACAAGCTAAATTGGACTCAGGAGTGTGATACTGTTGCAAAAACAGCCAACGTGATTTTGGGATGCATTAACAGGAGCGTTGTGAGCAAGACACGAGAAGTCGTTCTTTTCCTCTGCATTGACTGGCCTCAATTGGAGTATTGTGTCCAGTTCTGTACACCACATTTCAAGAAAGATGTGGAGAAATTGGAGAAGGTCCCGAGAAGAGCAACAAGAATGATTAAAGGTCTAGAGAACATGGCCTGTGAGGGAAGACTGAAGGAATTGGGCTTATTTAGTTTGGAAAAGAGAAGACTGAGAGGGGACACGATAGCAGTTTTCAAATACCTAAAAGGGTGTTACACGGAGGAGGGAGAAAAATTGTTCTCCTTGGCCTGTGAGGATACGACAAGAAGAAATGGGTTTAGAATGCAGCAAAGGAGGTTTAGGTTGGACATTAGGAAAAACTTCCTCACGGTCAGGGTGGTTAAACACTGGAATAAATTGCTTAGGGAGGCTGTGGAATCTCCATCACTGGAGATATTTAAGAGCATGTTAGATAGACACCTGTCAGGGATAATCTAGACGGTTCTTGTTCCTGCCATGTGGGAGGGAACTGGACTGGATGAGCTCTCAAGGTCCCTTCCAGTTCTAGTGTCCTATGATGCTATGATTCCCCCCACCACTTCCTAGGCTGAAGCGACAGCACAGTCCGTGGAGGGGGCAGGGGGCAATTATACTGCTCTATTAAGTCAACAGAAGCCGTTCTGCCCCAGTGCCCGCTTTAGCAATCAGACCAAAGGGCCTGCCAGACAAATGTGTTCAAGATCCTAAGAAAGAGATGGTGGGAAATGTCTTCTGCCCACCGTTCACATTCTCGGGACAGTGTTGGGTATTCACTGGATAACAGTGCTGGGGAGAGCAGATGCATTAGATATTCTTACAGTTCTTCTATGGTGTATTGCCACTGCTGCTCATTTCGCCTCTGGAGTAACAGAGCAGACTCCAGGAAAATAGACTCTTGTTTTTTTGGCAGATTATAAGCCTTTGTTTGCTAATTAAGGAGGAAAAAAACCCAAAACAACCTGAGGTTGAAAGAGACCCTGGCCATGACTTCAACCACAACAATGAGCCACTGGCAGAGTCTGTAGTTAGGGCTGGTTTTATTTTTGGGTGAACTTTTGGCACTCATTGAATTCGCCCATAATAGCAATCCTCTGAGCCAATGGCGATCTTCCCCATGAACATAGTGTTATGTCAGTCTACCTCCCTCTTGCCCTCAAGTGCACTCTGCACAGCTCCAAGAAGGCTAACGGCATATTAGGGTGCATTAGGAGGAGCATTGCCAGCAGATCTAGAGAAGTGATTATTGCCCTTTATTCAGCACTGGTGAGGACACATCTGGAGTATTGCGTCCAGTTCTAGGCCCCCATTACAGAAACGATGTGGATGCGTTGGAGAAAGTCCAGTGGAGGACAACACAAACGATGAGGGGGCTGGAGCACATGACTTGAGGAGAGACTGAGGGGATTTGGGCTTATTTAGTCTGCAGAAGAGAAGAGTGAGGGGGCATTTGAGAGCAGCCTTCAACATCCTGAAGGGAGGTTCCAAAGAGGATGGAGAGCGGCTGTTCTCAGTAGTGACAGATGGCAGAACAAGGAGCAATTGTCTCAAATTGCAGTGGGGGAGGTCTAAGTTGGATATAAGGAAAAACTATTTCCCTGGGAGGGTGGTGAAGCACTGGGATGGGTTATCTAGGGAGGGGGTGGAATCTCCATCCCTAGAGGTTTTTAAGTCCTGGCTGGACAAAGCCCTGGCTGGGATGATTTAGTTGGGGTTGGTCCTGCTTTGGGCAGGGGATTGGACTTGATGCCTCCTGAGGTCTCTTCCAACTCTACGGTTCTTTGACGAGAGTCTTGCACACTACACTCTCCATGTACCATGGGGAAGACATCTAGAAGGGACCCTGCTATCCCAGCTCTGCCGTCCTAAAACTCTAGCCTTTTGTCAGTGGGATGCAGCCATCCATGCTGTTTCCCCCTCCAGTCTCCACTCAGAAGAGACTGTCAGTTGTGCACCACTGAGTAGAAGTAGGAGGTGAGTTTGGAGAAATGGCTGTACTTGGCTAAGGTGGGAACAGTAGTGACCTAACCCTGGTTTGCACTCGAGCTAGGCCAAGAGATCAGAATGGGCCAAATCTTTCACCCAAACCAAGTGTCTTTAGGCTCATATTGGTGTAAAGAGAGTTAATCCTCCTGTCCCTGCCTGGCCATCGCCCACTCTTCGGCCCTGACTTAATTATGGCTTCCTTTCTCGTAGCATGAATAGTATTCTAGCCTCCTTCTTCCTTGCTAAGGAGAAGAGGAGGGGCACAGGAGGGATTGCAGGGTCTTGGAGGGGGTTAAGACCTAGATACCCCTAAACCCTCAGCCTGGTGCTGTGGCTGTCCGGGACCCCGATACCCGTCCCAGAATGACCTGGGTCTTTGTGAAATAGCCAATTCCTCTGTTGTACTGCCTTATGAGGAGCTGCACGGGGCCAAGCTGAAATCAATGGCGTGACAGCAAAGTGACAAAGTGGAACCTTTCGTAGAGGCCCAGCCAATGCCTGCTACCTACGCATGGCTGCAGCTTACCGGTGCTGTAAATCAGGTGCATGTCATGCAGACACTACTACAGCTCATGCGTCAGGAGACTGGGGTTTCAAGGGCCCGAACCAAAGGTTCTATCCCTAGTTCTTACTGAATGCGTTGTCTGCCTGTCGCAGGATTGGGCCCAGCCTCAATTGAGACTGCTCAAGTGATCATAAAAGTAAAAAAAACCAGCCCTAAGCAGCCCCTGGGCGCTGCAGGAGACCATGAGTGAGAGGGAAAGATGAGGTTTATATGTTAAATCATGGGCGGCGGGTGAAGACCCTGCTGGGGAAGGCAAGCTCAAGCCCCACCCCTTCTTCTCAAAGCCACACCCTTTCCCCAAGACCACGCACCTTCAACAACCTTCCCCTCCCCCCCAGCTAAGCCCCACCCAACCCCAGCTCTCAAGCCCAATCTTTCCTGGCCATCTGGAGGGCCAGGGCTCGCCAACCACCATGCACTGTAGGCAGTTTTGGGAAGGCAATGCCTTCCCTTGCCTGCATTACCCACCACCCATGAGGGCACAGTACGTTCTTGTGCCCTCAAAGGAGGGTTTGAAAAGATTCTGGGTATGATACTGACTATTTCCTGAACTGGGGAGGGAGCCCACCAGCCTACCCCATCACCTGTTTTGTTCCTTACATGCAGGCTAATCAAGAGAAAAACAAGATGAATTGTAATGCGCCAGGGGATTACTATATTTCCTCTTCCGCTCCATTCAGGAAAAGTCAAGCCTAACAGTCTAAAATTCAAGTATACCTTACAGATCTTCAATAAAAAAAACCCCAAACATTTCCTAATGAGATTCATTTTTTCCCCTTCTAAAATCTTTCGGCTTGGAAACGCGGTGATTTATTTACTCGGGGTACATGAAATCAGATTCCTGCCGAAGGCCTGTTCTGATTCCAGCAACTGGAGGCTGCCGGCTACAGTAGTTAGGTTCTAATGACCTCCTTTCAAGCCTTCAGAGAAACAAAAGCAAGTCGCAGTACTCCAAATCCTCCACGAGGTGTCAGACCTAAATTAAGTCTGCAGACATGGCCTGGCTGCATTGCAATGCAGAAGCAGGACTTTGCTGGTTAATTTCCTCCTACCGGGGGACGAGTGGTAGGGGGAGGCATTTAACTGTGGTTGGGTGATTCAGATGCAAAGCAAACAAAGCAGAAAGGAAGAGGATATATTTTCAGGGTGGCCATTTGGAAGCCTCAATTTCAGGAGGCCCAAATAAGAACCTGGGGGTTGGGCGGCTGGATTTTCAGAGGTCTGACCACCTAGAGCAGGGGTGGGCAATAATTTTACATGGGGGGCCACTTCAGAAATTTCTGAAGTGGCCCAAAGCCGCCCCAGAAAGGGCAGGGCCTTGGGCAGAAAGGGTGGGGCCACACTTCCATGCTTCCCCACCCACAGACCCTGACTGTCCGGAGGTGCGGGGAGCACATGAAGTCTTTGCCCCCACCTCCCCAGAGAGAAGCACCAGCTGTTCTGAACAGCTGGCGGTTCCCTCTAGGCTCCTGTGTTCGTGGTGGCGGAAGCAGACTTTGCACATGCCCCCTGCCCCCACATCAATCAGTCTCTTGCTCCCTGCCCTTGGTGGGGAAGGACACTTTGCGTGCTCCCCCATCCCTTGGGGGTAGGGGAGCGGCAGGGAGTCTGTGGGCTGGCTCAACCCGCTTGGCGGGCCGGATCTGGCCCATAAGAGGCCCTTTTGCCCACCCCTGACCTAGAGACATCCTGGACCACAGCTGGGTGCTCAGGGCTTTCTGAAAATGGAGCTGTAGGTGCCACAAGTTGGACTCCAAAATCCAGGAGTCTTGCAGCCTTCAGGAATAAAACATCTCAGGGGCAGGAGGGCGCTTTGCCCAGCAGTAAGTGTAAACAAAATAAGAATCGCAAAGAAAATCACTAACAACCCCATTGATAGAGAATGCGGATCAGTTGCTCGTGTCTCTCAGTAAGGCAGAAACTCCTGCTGCAAAGGCACAGTATTGCATGAGGAGGATGTTGATATTGGAGGTAATTTGCAAGAAAATAAAACCATTCCACAAGAAGAAAAGCACATTCCAGCGAGACGAGTTATAGGTTCCCGAGTGAAATCCAAGGAAGACCATGGCACGCCCTGGAGAAAGGAACACTATCAACTGCAGGAGGAGTGGTGGAGATTTTTTGGCTCCTAATAAGTGGATTCTTTAATTAAGACCCTGGGTCTGAAGTTAACTCCTACTTTTCCTGGGCTAGAAGCCTTCTGTGTGTTTGAATGAAAGTGTTTTACACCAAGAGTCCGGCTCCTGCATCCTCTCCATCCTGCAGAGAAACCTTAATTCTGTATTTACAGCACTGCAGCACCTTCTGAGCTGGCAGAAAACACTGCCTGCTCTCTAGCATCTCGGACAAATGCACACCCTATCCGTGGCCCCTCAAAGCCGCGGGGCCTCCTCGTCAACCTGTCCCTGGCTATGCCAAGATGGCAATTTACAAGACCAGGGAGCAGAGGTTGGCCGAAGGAGGGATCTGTAACAGAGGGGCCTATTTTTGCTTCTGTATCTGCTCACGCATCCAAGCAGAGTTCCACAGGGTGGCATCCGCTGGGCCCCTCGAGGCCTGCGAGGGGCAGTGAGCACTGTCCGGGACTCTCCGCTCGGTGTCCCCATCCGGCTCCTTCATTTTAGCCCTTTGACCTCCTCACCTGTCCCTGTTTTCTCTTTATTTTTCCACCGGAATGAGTTGGAATCTAGGACTCTTTGGATCTTCCTGGTAGTCTGGGGGGGAGGGTCATTTAGATGTGGGCAGGCCAATGCCTGCCCACCTCCCGGACCCAAATAGCAGCATCTCAGACAAGCCACATTGCCTGCTCAATAACTCTCAGACACATGCCATGCTTGCTTCCAAACTGTTCCTGAGACACCGCGTAATTACCTGTCCCATAGGAATCAAAGACGTGGACAGATGTCAAAGGGTTTCTTTACACTCAGCTTCTTTTTTAAATCTTGAGTTAATTGGCTGCCAAGTCACTTGAGGTCACTGACACATTTGTATAGGCAAGGCTGGTCACTCCGGAAATATTTGTTCCTGGTTCAAACCTTCGTCTTTTACCCCAGGCTGAGTTCTTCTAGGGTTACATTCTCCCCCCCCCTCCGCAAGGCTCAAGTGCAAGAGGCGGTTGCTACGAAGTGCCGCTAAGAACAGCTGTTTGACACCCCAAATCACATTTTAAGGCTCCACGCTACAGAGTACGAATGAACTACGGGCACAGCATATAAATCCATTGTACTTACTCTCTCGCCAGGATCACCCACTGGACCGACGGGCCCAGTAGTCCCCGGAGGTCCTGGAAGACCCTAGTATGGAAAAGACAGGACAAAAAAATGAGGTGTGAGAAAGGAACGCGTGCGGTTATTTGTCCGAGTGTGCGTGCACAAACAGAATGGGAGCTGCTTGTTTATTTTAGCAGAGTAGCTTTGATCTTGAAAGTCTCTGATACTGCCGTGAGGGCAGGGGACTGGACTTCATGACCTCTCAAGAGGTCCCTTCCAGTTCTAGTGTTCTATGATATCCAGGTGGGGCATATGGATATAATAGAGCCCAGAGAAGGGCCCAGGGAAGTGTTAAAAAAAAACGACTTACAGCTGGGCCTTCGGGACCAGGTGGTCCTTCGATGAGCATGCCCTGGAAAACAGTAAGAGAGATTGATGATTAGCACAGCACGTCCCCAGTGCGACGTCAGCAATGGATCTCAAACATCAAGCAGTCATGTCGCTTCTTAGCTAACCCCAACTTTCGCGGCTCACGTGCCCAGCAGGTGTGAGAGCATCCTGTTCCTGAATAGCTTCCCCCCTGTCTCACCTGAGTCAGTTACAAGCCCATTGCTATGGGCACTCCACATACTGTACATTGAAAAGCAAAATGCCAACCAGTTCAGCCCACACCAGGTGCGACTCAAAGCCAAGGCCCTAATACCCATCCCAGACTCGCACCGGATGACAGCAGAATTCTCGCTTATCTTAGCAAAACGAAGCAGTGCTGGAGTTTTGCAGGTGGTGATCCCTTTGCTCGAAACGCTCCCTCTAGTGCCAATCAAAATCTATGGCATTTCCAAGGGTTTTTAAATGTCTTTATGCAGTGATTTCCTGAGTGGACCTATGAGATCATTGTGCGGGTACCATGCCAGGATAACGTTATCTCATTTTTTTAAAACAATTAAATATTTTGCTATTCCTTTAACTGGTGGGCATGTTGTGCTCAATGGGATTTTTTTAAGGGGGATGGAGGGACGACAGGAAAGAAACTTTCTAATAAAAGAGTCAGAAACGTGGCTGCAGGGCAGTTTAGGGAAAAGGACCTATAGGGAAACGGACTAGGAATACAGGTGCAAAAGGCTCCATGGATCAAGCTCCATCCTTCCATCACTGGGCCACTGACCGAATTCAATGTAATCCAGCAATGTGCCCACATTCCAAGCAGCAGTTTCACCTCTCGCCCGCTAATTTGCAGCCAACAGAGTCAGTTCTCCTCCCGCCTGAAATCAGCCCATAAAAGCCAGCAAATGTCAAATTGACTCAGTGAGGAGAAGCCTGGGAAGCAGCCAGCCCAGGGATCGAGTTACGCTTCCCCCTTGGAGGAGGGTGGTCTCCCCAGGTCAGGGTTGAAGCGAAGGCCAGGCGGTGAAGCGGAGCCGGTGGAAGGGGGGGTCTGACGTCACCCCAGCTGCCTGTGTCCTGCCCAGTGGAAAGGGCAGAGCGGAGTGAAACTGTCAGGGAGTCTTGCCCCAATTCCCGCACTCCTCCAGCACCCCCAGGAGAGTAAACAGATCAAACTATACTGCTCCACACATCCCCTTTGCAGCTATATCCCTTGGCTCACACAAACATTTTTTTTTTTTTTTTTACAAATGCTTCCCATTTCTAGCTGCTTTAAGAGCTGGTTTCTGGCTTGTTTGGATATACAAGGGCCCAATACGCTGAGGCTCCAGTGAAACCAATGCACTTGTGCCAATATACATTAGTGCAGAATTTGCTTCATGGACCATAGCCTACAGCAATTTAACATCATTGTTCTGCTGCAGTAGATGTACATGGGCGTGAGAATAAACTCATGCATGGCACTCATTTGTCTTGAGTTAGGACAGTGAGATTTTCCCTCCCAGGGGGAAGGATAAGGCAGGGAACTAGCTAAGCCGCATGAAACTGAATCGCACCGCTGCAAAATCTGGGGGACACGATGCTGCCGGCTTTGGAAGAGATGCACTCAGGAGTTTTATGGCAAGCAACAGGCAAGAAGCAGGAAAATAAAACAGTGGTTAAATACCAGGACGAGGCTGGCAGTGCTAAGAACAGTCTGAGCAATGGGATAACTGGCCAAAGGATGGAGGGAGGCGGAAAGAGAGAATCGCCCTGGGACCCAGCATGAGGGAGCGAGATGCGAACCTTCCCCTGCCCACACATTCCTGGCCCTCTTCCCTGGTGTGCAAGGAGATGGCAGCTGTTTGCAAGGCAAGGCAGGTTTAAAACACTTAGCCTCAGGGTGACAAGTGGGAGCACAGGTCTGTGGTGCTGGAATTTGGACTGATGCGGAAGTGGTACGTATCACAGCTACACGGGCTGAATCCCGGCTGATGGAGTGAGACCAGAGGCCTTAGGAAATCTCCTCCTTTCTGCATCAGGAGCACAGGATCTGAGTGCAAGGCCTTCCCTAGCTCCGGAGAGACCCTTCAAGTGTGACCAAGCTTCCGTTCAAGGGGCCACGGTCTACAGGACATAGCTGACTAGCGCACAATAGTGTCAGCGGTAGAATCTAGCTCTACACACTCTATTTCCCCTTATTTCAGAGGAACTGGGGCAATAAGTAAAGCAGGGGCGGGGAACCTTTTTTGGGGGCAGGGGCCACTGACCCACAGAAAAAAATCAGTCAGGGGCTGCACACAACTCAGAAGCAAAAAAAAAAAAAAAAAACCTCACTGACATAGCCCCCACCTGAGTCGCAGAAAGACTCTCCCCACATCCCCCTCACATGCCAGAGCCTAGTGGGGCCCAGGATAGCAGACCGTGTGCTCCAGCCCCATGGGGGGAGAGGCCTGGAGCACCAGCATGGGCTCCCCAATACTGGGGGAGTGGAGCCTGGATCTGGCCCCTGAGGCTCGGGCCTCCCCAATAGTGGGGGTGAAGCCCCAAGTCACAGGGGCCGAATCCAAGCAAGCCAGGGGTCACATCCGGCCCCCAGGCCTCAGTTTCTCCATTCCTGAAATAAAGTGAGTAGGGGGAAGAATCACTAAGTGCAAGAGGCCCCCCTTGTGGGCCTTCATTGAGACAAACTCCCAGCCGAGTCACCCCAGTCCTGACCATCTGGGACCTGAGCAGGGAGAGGACAGTTCAGTTTTTATGGCCCACGTGGCTACTGGCCACTCTGCTGAGATGGCTGACAAAGGACGGGAGAGGGGGGAGGTTTCAGTTTCCCTGCTCTCAGGGAATGAAGGGCAGAAATTGCTGGCTGGTTTGCAAAGAAGGGAAGGCTCTAAGTTATAAAACCCAAACTCTCACAGCGCTTGGGAAGCCTCTCGCTGTCCCCTCCTCTCTTCAGTCCATTTCCTTTGAGAAACTGGACCAAGGAAGGCACCTCCCATCTGCCTGCGTGGCAGCTTCGGAGACTAGCTTCATCTCCAGACTTCCACCTCCTCTCAGGGCTGATAAACTCCGCTCAGCTCCGCAGAAAGTCATTGCCCATATAAGGCGCCTTATGACCTTCCAGAGCTCCTGGGTGCCAGATTTATGTGGGAAATACTTGAAACAGTCTCTTTAATGGCCACAGCCCTGAGAACTTGGCTTCCCCCAGCCAATCGGCGAAGCAATAAAGGCCCCTCAGAGAGGACGGGAGAGGAACGTCTAATTAACCTATTCATGCTACAGACCGCCTGGGCATGCTCCCATGTTTATCCGGCTGTTTATGTTCGGCTCTGGCTTTGGGGACATCTGGAAAGTCTCCTCAGTGAGAAATTCCAACAGTTTACATTATCGGTACCACACCACAAGGCAGAGGAGCAAGAAACAGGCTGTGTGACAGGCGGGGGCAGGGAGAGACACGCAGGGGAAGAGGAGGGAATAAAAACTCTGAGCAGGAGCTGCAGATTTGAGAACCCATTCCGTCCTGGCTTCATAAGACGGCAAAGCGCTGTGAGAACGTTGTTCCTAATTTGCTTTCACCGCTTTGCATGAAGTCTCTCCGGTCTAGGTCTCAACTCTGTCCCCATCTCAGAGACCCTCTTTCTTCCCCCTCCTTTCTCTGCACCCCTCCACTGCTATAAAACAACAGGTCTCGTTAGCAGATTCCCAATTTTGCATCCATGCCAACAGCCATCCTTTTCGGACAGTCTCTCAGCAAAAGGACTTGCAAAGCCATTTGTAAAAGGACATGGACATGGGGAACCCCTAAAGTTAATCTGAAGGGATAAAAATGAAACTGTTGTTTTAATTTACCAGCTTTCCTCTGAAGAGCCCAAGCATGTTAATAAAGGTACTATAATCCCTTCCCTTTTTTTTTTTTGGGGGGGGGGGGTGGGAGGAGAGGGTAGGGTCAGATGTTATTCACAGTGTCAACATTTAACACCAGTTATCATAATGTGGCATCGTAGGCCTTGTTTACACCCAAAAATTAGGTCAGTTTAACTACATCGGTTGGGGCGTGAAAACAAAGCTGCTCAAGGGTGAGGATTTAACTAACTTAAGTCCCCATCTAGATAACGCTAAGTTGATAAGGAGATAGATACCCCTATAGACCAGAGAACCCCCTCCCATCAACGATGTAGTGTCTACACTAACACACTACAATAGCACAGCAGTGCCACTAATGTATACACATGCTCTTAATCACAGTTCAGAGAGAACAAAAGAACAACCATACTGGGTCAGACTAAAGGTCCATCTAGCCCAGTATGCTGACTTCTGACAGTGGCCAATGCCAGGTGTACCAGAGGCAAAGCACAGAACAGGGACTCATCGAGTGATCTATCCCCTGTCACCCATTCTCAGCTTCTGACAGAGGCTAAGGACACCATTCCTGCCTATCCTTTGGCATTATAGAAGCTTAGGCCATGTCTCCACTTGCCGGAAGATCAACGCTCTAGTAATCGATCTTCTGGGGTCTGATTTAGCAGGTCTAGTAAAGACCCGCTAAATCAAATGCTGAGGGCACCCTTGTTGGCATGGGTGCCCCTCGCTGTTGCAAGGAGTAACGGACGTTTATAGGAGCTTTTCTCCTAGGCTGGATCTAGACTACACTTTTTATCAGAAAAAGCTATGCAAATTGTGCTCTGCAATTTGCGTAGCTTTTTCCGACTGCTTTTCCGGAAGAGGCTTTTCCACTATTTGGCCCCGTCTATGGCGGAAAAGCCTCCTCTTTCAGAGGAGCCCTTATTCCTCATAGAACGAGGTATACAGGGCTGCCCAAAAGAGCACGTTTGCTCTTCTACAAAAAAGCGGAAGAGCAAACGTGTTTCCTGGACTCGGCAGGAGTTTTTCCGGGATATATCCCGGAAAAACCCACCAGTCTAGACATACCCCTATAGATCTCCCGCTGTGAGGCCACCTCAGAAAAATCAATGCGAGGTATGTCAGCTCCAGCTATGCACTTCACATAGCTGGAATTGTGTATCTTGCATCCATTTTCTCTGTAAGTGTGGACCATTCAGCTCAAGGTTGTGCTAACTTGCTGCCTCCAGCAAGTGTCAGCACTGAGTAAGGATTGAAAGGCAGATGGACTGAAAGTTCAGAGGCATCTTTCCTCCCTCCACCCCCCACCACTGCAACCCAGCAGCTCTGATGGGAGGAAAGTGCCTTTGCTAGAAGATGAAGAGCACAAGGAATCTGCATTTCGCTCAGCTGAAGGGAACTGACAGAAGAAAGGAAAGGCAGCATTTGGTCTTGTTTATTTTCTGGCAATGGCTATATATGCTCCAGTGTGACTTGAAATAGCTAAGGCAGCCAAATTCTTTCTGGATGATTACACTTAACTATTTTGTTCGTTCTGTAACTTTTCAGATTGGACAGGGGCAGGCTGAGTTTAAGCGGGGGTGGAGGGAGGGGCTTAATTTTATTTTTTCCCTGTATTTGAAGAGCGCTTTCCACACCTCAGTTAGATAAAAGGGGCCATTTCGTTCCCTTTGTTCACAGAATGGAAGCTGGGCCCAGAAAGGAAAGAATTGACTTGGAGGGAAGGGAATGCTCTTTTAAAAGCATTCTAGATTTCAAAACCCTCCCTTCCCCACCACTCTGGAAAAGGATCACACAGGAGAGAAATAAGGAAGTGGCGGGGAGGGGAACTGATGGGAAATGCTGTCCTCTCTGAGCCCTGTGTTGGCATTCTGCCAACGAAAAATTAGGTTAATTGAGTTACTGGTGAGCAACAAGTCTGTGCTCGGCCTTTCGGAGACTCTGGAGCAAGCTGAATGGTGGTAATTGAAAGGTTCCGAATGGGTCTTTCTTGGGGTCTTTCTTGGGGGTTAGCAGAGGGATGCGGATAAGTTGAGATCGTACAGGGTACTTATGGATGGGAAAGGGGCTATATCATAACAGTTCCATTCCCTGGGAATCTTTCAATCAGAGATCACCATAACCAGTTGGTCCCCCAGTTAATCCCACCAAGCCAGTACACCCCGTGGAAAGGGAATCCAGCTGGTCCTCCTATGGGCCATCAGGTAAACTCTGATCACACAGGGACTGAATTTTCAAAAAAGTGTTGAGCATGGACATCTCACTCTTCTGACAGCCAAATGAAGCTCCAGGTTCTCAGGAGCTTAGAAAATAAGGCCAAGAGACTTTAATAAGGACTTTAATCTCAGCTTGCATCTCAGACCCCAGTAGGGTCACTGGAAAACTCCTGTAGCTGATAAAGTGAGTGCAACTTATCTTACAACTGCACTTCAAAACCAAAAACTGCCTCAAGCCAGGCCTACACCAGGGGACAAAATCAAACTAAGATATGCAACTCCAGCGATGTGAATAGCATAGCTGGAATCAACATACCTTAGTTAGAATTACTGCGGCATCCCCACTGCAAGGGGTCAACTTCCCTTACTCCTCACAACCCGATGGAGTACCAGAGTCCACGGGGGAGTGATCAGTGGTTGATTAAGTGGGTCTTTACTAGACCCACTAAATCGAACCCTGGGAGATCGATCTCAGCAATGTCAATCTCCCATTAGGTGGGGACAAGTCCTCAAATCGGGGCCTGAGAAACCCTTGCTCATAGCGCAGGCAAAGAGAGAAATAGAGAATGTAGAAGCTTGGTTCCGAACAATTATACAGGAGCAGTTTCAGGGTCTTTAACCACATGGAGGGAATGGACTTTGAAGAAGAAAATATTTTCAGCTTCCACAGCTGTATGCTGGGGATCCCTTTCCTTGCCACAGACGTGTGCTCCCCAGCTGTAAAATTAAGGATGGACCTGAGCTGCAAAGTTTAGACCTGGATCTAAACTCTCCCATAACTGTAGGGATTCCAGATTGGAGGCTGTTGTTCAAACCTATGACTAAGTAAAAGGTGCTGGAGTCCCAAAACAGGATCTTGCCATTTCACTTGTACGTAAAAGTGGTGAAAAAAATTGGTCTAGGAATTGTTACTATTAAAAAATTCTTAAAATAAACCCTCCCTGCAAAAATCATTTTCAATTTATTTAAAATGTCTAGAAAATGTCTTACAGATTTTTCTATAAAATGATTTTTTCTCAATTTCTTTTGAAATGATTCCATAGAAAACACTGACCATTTCCCTATAAGCTGCAGCTTATAAGCATCAAACATGGCTGCAGAACATATGGATCTAGGACTGCTTTTCAATTCCATGGAGAAGGTGGGTGAAGTAATACCTTTTACTGGGCCAACTTCTGTTGGCGAAAGAGACAAGCTTTCAAGCACCACAGACCTCTTCTTCAATATTGGACACTTCCTCGTACAGATTCCCACCCCTGAAGAAGAAATCTTGTAGAGCAAGGACATCCTTACCGGTTCAATGATTGCAGGCTCTCCCTTCTGTCCTTTCTCACCTCGTGGGCCACCAATCTGTATCACACCAGAGAAACACAAGCAGTGAGTTAAACAAAGGGGATATACACTAGTCTCAGTTAGATTCAGACTAGGAACCAGTAACATAGGCCTTATCTATAGTTACTGAAGGATTGATGCGCCGATGATCAATCTTCCGGATTTTGATTTAGCGGGTCTAGTAAAGACCCACTAAATCAAACACTGAGGGTGCCCCCGATCGACCAAGGCGCTTGAGGAGTAATAGAAGTCAACGAGAGCCACCCCAGAAAAATCACTGTAAGGTATGTTGACTCCAGCTACGCAATTGTTGAAGCTAGAATTAAGTATCTTACACCTATTTTGTCCACTAGTATAGACTTGGTCCAAGACACAGACAGCAGAGTCCACACCACTCCAGGGCAAAACTTGGTGCAGAAGACTCATAAAAAAGAGCAAAGACTTATTTTGTTACTATCTAAGATTCTCTTCCATCTCTCTAGTGCACTACAGTATCAGGGGTCTTTTAGAGTAGATTAGTTAAATCACATTGAATTTCTATGTGGACACACTTTTTCAAAATTTTAAGTAGCCTTAATTTGGTTTCACTTTAACTCATTTTGGAAGTGAATTAAATGCAACAGAAGTAAGTCACTTTAATTCTGAATGACAGCATTCAGACAGGGGGTTGATGCAATTTACTTAATTTACAATTCGTACCTTTAGTTAATTCAGATTAATTTTTCCAAGTGCTCCCATGTAAACAAGAATTAGGAATCTAATGACCCTTTTCCTTTTATAACTCCTGCGTATTATCTGGGGGAAGTGAAAGGGATTGAGGAAATATGGAAAGGTTTCCTGCCCCTCTGACAGCTGAAAAACTGGGCTAATACATCTGCTGGAAAGAAATTCAAAAAGGGTCTGAAGATGGAAAGTCTTCCCTTACCCCTTCATACTCTGTCTCTTGGTTAGCAGGCATTCCTGGCCCAATATCAGGAGAGACAGTTCTGTCATAGTAGGTATCATAATAATTCCCATCGTACTCTTTTATTGTCTCTTCGGTGAAGTCTTTATCTTGGTCATCTCCTCCTTGCGCCGTTTCCACCTCGGCCTGAAAAGAAGAACAGAAGCACGTGTCAGACAATAGATGACCCTTAACCCACCACATGTTCTAAAAACTAAGGGGAGAGCTTTAGGATGTCTCCCAAACAGAGAGGCGCTTTATGACAATGGCCCCAAGGAAATGCAAATACAAGGAAATAACGAAAGGGTGTTTAGTAAAGTAGCATCTACTGGATTCTAGGGTCCACCAATGGACTCCTTCAAGGGGACTGGCAAGATACAAAATGCTGCACCCATATAGAACTCAATATGAATTTCCCATGGGTTTTCTATATGCTTCATGAAATATATTGCAAGTGTAAAACACCATGTGCGGAAAACTGAGAGAGCATGAACAATAACGCATCACAAAAAGTTCCAGACACTCTACATTAAGAGGCCTGAGGCTAAATGCTCCACTACCAGCTCATTTCAAACCCCAGAGAGTCAAACCTCCAGGTTAACAAGCATACAGAAATTTACATCTGGTCTCATATCTAAAATTCATACTGAAATATTAATTTATCATTATGAATCCCACATGTTACAAAGACCCTCCCATTTTTGATGGGGGGCGGTTCCCTATACTAGAATCTTCCATTTGTTCACTCCTGAGCTGTTCTGAGATCCAACATTACAGTGAGACTTGTTCCAAAAGCAGAGCACTGCAGGTGTGCACTTTTGCAAAACTTAGTTATTGGAGGGGGGCCGATTCATTCACCAGCACACATTTCTCCATAAACATATTACTCCCTTCTCTGATTCCTAAGAGGAAATATATGCAATCGCTCAGCAAATAAGAACATCTAGACAATGCATCAGAATTTCCTTGCTTCTGGCCAAGCCCATATGCAAACAATGACATCATACTTCTGTAACTAGGGCATCCTTGAATCTAAAGACCCTTGTAAAGAAGTATGATTTGATGGGAGCACAGATTTTTCTCCTGTGCAGGTAATAATGAAAATGGTCCATAGCCTTAATTACTTCCAACAGTTCAGAGAGACGTTCTTTCACAATCAGAAAGGAAGAATGTAAAGTTGCTGTAATATGTCACCTTCCATTCCAATCCTTGTTCTTGGGCCAAAACTGCTCATATTCCATAAGTACGAGCATTCGTGTCCAATCTGAAAGGGGTCTTACAACATAGATAAGCTAACACTGTTGGCTTTTTTAACTCTGCAAAGGCCAAGTGTTTGTCAATGAAATCACAATTTAGCTATCACTCTCAGCTTTTCTTCTCTCACTTAACAGATGCACATTCTGCCATGCTGGCAAAACCAGAAATGAAAACAGAGTCCTGGAAAAATTCTAAACTCCTGTGAGTCCGAAGGAATTTAGCTACTTCTGCACCACCTTTTCCTCTCCTTCACCCAGTGGAAATTTCTCTCTCACTGTTCAGCAGACCAGACGCTCTCTTAGCAAGACCTCACATTTCCTTAGAGTCCATTTAACCGTAATTGTGCGGATCTCAGAATCTGTTGCGTGCCATAAACGTGGAACATCCTAACTGGAAGACCTTCTTGTTTGAAATTTTAAAAGTTACAAACTCAAAACTGAAGTCTTCGCGATTCTTTTGTCCAATTTATTTTTAAACAAATCAATTTGCTTGGAAAAGAAGCAATGTTTGGAATTTGTTGACAGAAGGGGGTTTCAGTGTGAAAATTTGACATTTGAGGGGAAATTTGAGGGGGGAAAAAACCCTCAAATAGTTTGGGTCACAAGGGGACCTGAAATAACAGAGACAAAAATCACACCCAAAAGTTAGCGAATTTCTTCTGTCACTTTCAAACAACCTCACTGAAACCAGGTTTTCCATCAATCCTTTTGTTGGGAAATTAAGCAGATAAGAATTTAAAATTTTGACATCTGCTTCTGGCAGAGAACAGCTTGCTCCCTATAGATCAGTCATCGAACAAAGCATATTTTCACCTCGTTCCCATATTTCACAGGTATACTTCTCCATACTGAATTTTCAGAACAGCTTTACTGGCAGTTATCACACAGTTATTAGCCACCATGTAATCTAATTCCAACGTGAACTCAGTTCATTGACTAACTCTGCTTCCAAAACCCCCATGCTCGGGCTCCAAAAGTTGCATTTTTATAAACCCAAGTTACCCCATTTGTGAACTTCTGCTAGTTCTCCACTCACAGTTTCCATCTGAGTCCAATTTTAGAATGGCGGTCCCCAGCATTAACAACAGGCCTGATCTAATGTTCACAGTGTACGTTTCCTGTGACAGGAATTTAGGAATTGCCGTACTGGATTCAGACCAGTATCCTGTTTCCAAGAGGGTCCAGTATCAGCTGCCTCAGGAAAAGAAACTTCCAGAAAGTTGTGGGATTTATTGCCCACGCTCTCCAATTCCCCATTATTTCAACTTTCCAATTCCATATTCCACTAAACAGCAAACTGCCCTTTTCTGCTGTTGCTGGGCCCAACCCAGCCACTGCGGGATGTAAACAAACCCTGCAACTGTTGCACGTAACTCCATGTTTTGCCCTGGGGCGGAGACCCGTTTCTTGAACCAGGTGAAGAATGATCGTTAAATCACGAGTGACAGCCAGGCAGGGCTGAACATCCGTCCGTTCGTTCAAAGGCTCAGGGTTTGCAAGAACGGTCTCCCCCAATCTTTGCACGGCTGCTGGGGTTCTTCGTGTGCAACGAGGCAGGATGCATTTTCAACCCTCTCAACTGTTCCCTGTCTCCGAGCGGAATCCCAGTTCGGTGCGCTGCTGCATTGTCATGGACATTAGAATCCTTCCAAGTCCACAGTGACATGTAGGGCCTGTGTCTTCCACTCACTGATTTGGACATGAATAAATTGGTCGGTTGCCCTTCTATTTGGTCGGAACGTATGCCAGACCCATTAATATACAAAAGTCCTCAGCTTGCTCACAAGGGTTTCCCTTGTTCTTCCTGCCTTGGCTTTAAACCAGCTTGGATCAGCTCAGATGGGTAGTAGCCCGAACCTCACATTAAGGGCTCTCCTCAGGTCAAGACAACTCATTCTCTTTTTGGGGGCTAATTCCAGCTGCACCATTCAATCTGATCCATTCAAACTAGCTGCTAAGCCTGCGGACTCCCTGTTCCTTTCGACAACCATTCATTGGCATCAAGATGTTAAATAGGGAAAAATTATTCGCTCCGGAGAGTGGTTTTCCCCTTCTAACACTGAATGCTTCCATTTTACACCCTCAATCAGGCCACTCTCTGTTTCACCTTCCCATGTGCCCTGTCATTCATCCTGGAGTTAGAGCTTAGGCACTAACATGTTTTCTTAGCTGAAGCTTGTTTCTTTTCTGACTCTAACAACCAAATTGGCCTTTGAGCCTTTCATTTCCTTACCCGGGCATTTTCCAGAGCCATCCCATCCCATCTGTAGCTTCTCTCCTAGGCTACGTCCACACTGCACATTTATTTCGGAATAAGCTATTCCAGAATAGTTATTCTGAAATAGCTTATTTCAAAATAGCACGTCTACACTGCAGGGAAGCCTCAAAATTAGTCCGAGGCGGGCTTCCCTAATGTAGATGTGATATTTCGATTTAGAGCCCCAAGAGGCAGTGGGGAGGAATAAGTTAGAATGGCCCTGGTGAGGGGCTATTTCGAAATAGCAGAAGTGGAGAGTCTACACAGCCCCTATTTCGAAATAACTATTTCGGAATGGGCGGTATTCTTTGTAAAATGAGATCTATAGAAGTCAGAATAAGCCTCCCGTTATTTTGAAATTGTTTCGAAATAACACCATTGCTGTGTAGACACTCACATTCTTATTTTGGAATAATGGCCATTATTCCAAAATAACTTTGCAGTGTAGACACACCCCTACAGAGTTCTAGTTTAGCCAAAGAATTCTGGCTGGTGTATACTTCCTGGGCAACTTTCTCATCTATTTGTTTGTTCAGACTGGTGCTCAGTTCCACAACAAATTTTACCAGGCCACCGTATCTCTTCATACAGCCTACCTCTCTTCCCCCACTGTATTTTTTTATTCCCAATTGACTGGACTTGATCTCTGCCTTGGGATTTTCTTTCGTCTGTCACCAGCTCCTCTGTTGTCTTGCTGTAGCTGCATTTGGCTACATTCCAGGACACTTTTTAATTCATTCTGGGAGACATCTTTTTCCCAATTTTAATTCTCTTGGCCTTCCTTTGCTGCTTCTTGGGCACCTTTCACTGCTTCCAGGACAGGTGTATTTTTGGTGTTAGTATGACAACTAAATTCTCCCTATCTACTTAAAGAGCAACCATCAATTTCTGCCAGTGCAAAATTTATCTTCTGGGAAACAGTCTCCCTCTACGGACATCTAGTGTCAAGGTTTCTGGGCAGAGGAGTTTGGGAGAGAGCTATTTCCTTGTAGAGAGAGAAATTTAGTAGGAACAAGCATGGCATTTTTAGTCCAATTTGATGACAACACCAAGAGGGACTTTTCTGAACATCAATATTACATAGCAAGAGCTGGACACATGTTAAATACACACTATTCACCGATGCTAGCAGGAAACAACACAGAGCTCCAGAACGCAGCTGTGTTCAAGCTTACAGGCAAACTTCTTTTACCTGCCTCTGCCCAGTTAGACAAAAGGTGACACATGGGCACCTCTGAAATAACAGGTGCCACGAAATGAGACAACACAAAACTGATTGTCTACATTACCTAAGTGTGTGTGAATTGTTCAGTAACTCAACCAATTATTGCTAGAGTAGGTCAGGGCAAAAAGGAAACAATTTTTGGAAAAATATAATTTTACCCTTTAGAATATTGAATTTTTGAAAGTTCACGTTTTGAACAGTGACCTGTCTAGCTACACACAGAGAAGGAATTTTTAACAACATTTAATTTAAAATTTTTTTCGAATTTCTATTAGCTTTAGGCAGTTGTCCTTGGGGTGCTTTGCAGCAGACTTTTGCTGGATTTGTTGAATTTCTGAGATGGAGATTTTTAAAAAAAATTAGTCGAAACCAACATTTGCCTGGGCAAAATATTAATTTTGACTAACCCCAGATTTTCTGACAGGAAAACTTTTTCCATGAGAAAAATTTCAATGAGTTCTGTGTAGCAGTGCTGTGTTCACACAGGAAAAATGCAGGAGGATGAATATTGTTCAGGGAGGCCCTTTTCTCTACAAGTGCCTTGGACAGTTTAAGTTTTCCATAAGGACTATCACATGAGACCCTTTGCTGTAAAGGATTAAAAATATCAAAGAAAAGACTCCTTGAAGGAAATTACATTGGTTGCGTTGGGGGTGATGACTGTGCTGGCGGGAATTTCTGCTTCAACAGCTTCTTCAGTAAGGATATCCGGATTGTCTACTTCTCCATAGTTGATGTCTTCATAAGGGAGGGGAGTGTAGTACTCCTCGTTAATGGTTTCATAATTATATTCGTCCACGATGGGGTCATCCACCTTCTCCTCCTCTTTCGTCTCCTGCCTGTTTTCCATCACTGTGGGTGCTTGTGTGGGTGGAGGGGTGAGTTCCTATTGTAAAATACAAACAGCGTCCAAGTTAGAGAAAATAGAGGATATTCTGGTTCTCTTACCGGCTAAGAAGGGGGTTGAGAATGTCTTTCTGTCTAAAACAGGAAGGCTCCTTAAAACCAAGCAGGGATCTGACTGATAGCTCAGTGAAAAGCTGTAAGGACCTAGAACAGTGTTTCTTAAACTTTTTAAGACCGAGGAACACCAAACAATATTTTTTTTAAATGAGGAATACCAAGGTTTTTATGTTGAGCAGGAAAAAAAGGGGAGGGGGGAGTTATTGACCAAAAAAAAAAAAAATGGTTGGCGGAAAGTTATTGAGAAAAAAAGTCGCCTGCCCCTTTAAGGGCAGTCATTTTGAACTCTGTTGTTTAACACAGTGTAAGAAACACTGACCTAGAACGATGTTTTCAGCAGTGACTACTAATTTTGGGTGTGTTGTGAGAGACCTATAGGCCTGATTTTCAGGTGTTCAGAGCAACTGGTTGCAACAGGATCTGGGGAGACTCAGCTGCTCTGAAAATCTGGCCCGAGTGGTCTCGGGCTGGTGTCCCAAAACTAGCAGGCACTTCTGAAAATGTAGGCCTCAACATTCAGGGATTCAAAATGCACAATAGAAAAAAAGTTCTGAAGGCAAAAGCGACTACCACTGCGGAAGTGATGTTGCCTACGCTGTGCAATTTTTACATGGGGGTGCAATTTTTGCATGGGGTAACCTATTAATTCTCGCTTTAATCCAGCTAGCACAGGTTAAAATACTAGTGTAGGTCTGGCAGCACAAGGCCATTAAAAAGGTATAAGCTAAACCCACACTGCCAAGTTGACACCAGTATTGTGAGCTGTGCTAGTGTAACCCACACACCCAGTGTGGTTACTGAGCAATGCAAGTGGTACCTAGACCACAGCAACAGTTAAGATCAAGAGACCTCTACAGCATGGGCTAGGAGCCAGCTGGCTTTTAGCTCAGAAGGTAGAGGCTCCTATACTCAGCTCCCAGGTTCAAATCCACCTCGTGGTGATTACACTAGCTAGATTCAAGCTAGCACGGATGTGCCTATCTGTGCAACAATCACACATTCAGCTTAGACACATTCTTAGTGCACAAAGATCATCTTCTACATAGACACATAGGCACTACCTTGCCTCAAGTATATTTTCCAGGTGCAGACCATCGCAAGATCCCTCAAGCTCTTCTGGAGGGATGAGGCATCATATACCACCAAGCTTTTTATGCAGCCTCATTCAGCTCAAAGTTCAGGCCTCACATTACTATGGAAACTTCACACGGCCGTGCACAAAGCACCAATGCAAAGCACCAATCTACAGTAGTTGCGTCCATGGTAAGCCTCCAGCTTTTCACCTCTATGCCATGCGTTTGTCTATAAAAATTAAGAATGGCCCAAGCCTTTAAATCAGGGCTGGGCAAGATGCGGCCCGGGGGCTGGATCCGACCCACTGAAGACTTTGATCGGTGGATGGCATCTGGCCGCTTTCTATTTATATCCTGCTGCCCATGCCTCTGAATTTCCAGGCGGTGGCTCAGACAACAGGATCCTATTTAAACGGCTCCCGGCTCTCAGTCACAGTGCTACCCCGGCAGGGGCTAGAGCTGCAAGCATTTAAATAGCCACAGCAACCCTGGCGGCTGCCAGACAACACAGTAACAGCTTGGCTGGGAACCATGAGTCCTTTGCGGCGTTTTCAATTCAAAGTCTCCAACCCCAGACAACTCAGCCCCACCCCTTCTGCCTCAGGCCCCACCCCTTCCTGGGGATGGAGCCAGCCTGTGACCGCATACTGAAATTCATTAAGTGCCCCCCCCCATAAAAATTACTGCCTACCCCTGCTTTAAATAAAGTACAAGACAAAACAAAACAGGAACCCCGTTCCCTCTCTCTCACACACACACAAACACACACACACCCTAGTCACCTACCTCTTTAACTTCAGTCACCTCTCTAGCAGCTTCTTCAGCATCAACAGGCTTGGTAGTGGGTGGTTCTGCCTTTCCTGCGTCATCGTTGTCCTCATAGTAGGGGTATTCATAATAATAGGTGTCACTTTCACCGTCTCCCTCCGTGTACTGTAGAGGAACCACAGCAAGAAACAAAGTGAAGGCAGATGACCTGTCAGGAAGTTCCCTGCCAGTGGTTGCTAGGCCAGGTGAATTTTATATTAATATGTTCATGTAAAGGGCCCGATGCTGTGGCTGTGTGCCGCAGAAGCAGCAGCGGTGTCTGGGAGCGCTGGGCCTTTGTACTTTGACTCACCGGGCCGGGGGGCAACTGCCTCCTTTGCCCTCCTGCCCCCATTGGTGGGCCTGTGTACTGCTAAGCATTTTTTAAAAATTGTGGGTGAGATAGGCCCTGATTCTGGAAGCTAATTAAGCACGTGCCTAATATTAAGCATGAGAGTAGTTCAGCTGAAGTACTTAAGCACCTTCCATATTTCTCATTTTTTTTCATCCTTCACTCCTTCTTTCTATGGATATTTGCTCTCTACCAGGTTCTTGTTTTTTCAGTGTTCATCAGTTCCTGTGATCCACTTTGCTTACAGTATATCTGGAACATTGCTTTCGATTACTTTAGAAATTGGGATATGTGATTAAAGACTAATCTTCTCTCATAATCCTGTGGCATGTTATGCCCTAAAAATGTTAGCATGTTTTGCAGGCTGCATAATATCCTTTCAGCTACCACTGAAATGCAGCTGTTTCTGGGGTAGAAGTTGGCAACTGTCTCACAATGCACAGCAACATGTGCCAGGATAGCAGAAGAAGCATAAAGAAATCCTGTAATTTAATTTTAGGGGGAATTTAAGAAGATTGAATTAATTTATCCAAACTTGAATTTGGCCAGTACTCCAGAGTTCACACTCATGCTGAACAGTACAAAGTAGGCAAAGCCTCTTGTTTTAGTCAAAATCAGATGGGAGAAAAGCAACTTGAGACAAATAAGCTGTTAAAGAAGCAACATTTCTGTTTTCATCTGCAGCCATACAGACTGAGCAGCCTGTAGTAGAAATGGCTTCTGAAATAGGACATTTTCAGAGTTGTCAATAAGCTGCCACTTTTTAAAATGAAATACAAACAAGACTTTTTGTTACAAGTGGGTGTGACAAATTCCTAACCCAGTACACTGATTTTCTTGCTATTTAAAGGCCGTTCATGGGCTAACTATTCTTGCACAAAATTCCATAGAGCAACAAGGCCCCTCCAAGACAAGCCCTTTGTAGCTCATTTTGATTGGTGAGCAACTGCATCCAAAAATATATTTAATTCCCCTAGCATCCTTCCAGATTTTAACCACAGCGGAGTCTATTTTCTTGTACTTATTTATTACTTCCGCTTCTTTAGAGCACATGTTTTTATTAAAAAAAAAAAAAAAAGCAATGAGCCTTTATGTTTCTCTAGACAGAAGCAGGGCATTGAGGGTGATCTAAGGTCCAGAGAAATCAACGGAAAGACTCCTATTGGCTTTAATGTGAGTTGGATCAGACATAGGTATGTGACTGCAGCAAGGGTTTTGGCTGAGGTTTTCAAAAATGACACGTGATTCTGGGTGCCAAACTTGAGACATCTTAACGAGCCTACATTTCAGAGAGTAAGTGTCAGCAGATTCTGGAAATCAGCCCCTTTAAGAAGTCTCAAGTCTCAAAAATAAGAGGAACCCATAGCCACTAGTCACAATTAAAAATGTTGGTTTAACATAAGAACAGCCATACTGGGTCAGACCAAAGGTCTGACAGTGGCCAATACCAGATAGAATCATAGAACACTAGAACAGGAAGGGATCTCAAGAGATCATCAAGTCCAGTTCACTGCCCTCATGGCAGGACCAAGCACTGACTAGACCATGCCTGACAGGTGTCTGTCTAATCTGCTCTTAAATATCTCCAGTGATGGAGATTTCACAACCTCCCTAGGCAATTTATTCCAGTTTCACCACCCTGACAGTTAGGAATTTTTTCCTAATGTCCAACCTCAACCTCCCTTGTGGCAGTTTAAGCCCATTGCTTCTTGTCCTATCCTCAGAGGTTAAGGAAAATAATTTCCCCCCTCCTCCCTGTGACACCCTTTTAGATACCTGAAAACCGCTATCATGTCCCGTCTCCATCTTCTTTTTTTCCCAAACTAAACAAGCCCAATTCCTTTAGCCTTGCTTCATAGCTCATGTTCTCGGCCTTTAATCATTTTTGTTGCTCTTCTCTGCACCTTCTTCAATTTCTCCACATCTTTCTTGAAATGTGGTGCCCAGAACTGGACACAATACTCCAACTGAGGCCTAATCAGCGCAGAGTAGAGCAGGCCAGATGCCCCAGAGGGAGTGAACAGAACATGGAATCATCAAGTGATCCCTCTCCTGTCACCCATTTCTATCCTAGGGATGTAAGTGACTAGTCAACTAGTCCCTCAACTAGTCCCTCTATCAGAGGCAGCAAGGGGAGGAGCAGGAGCTGGTTCCCCCAGCACCATGTTCATTGGGGGCAGGGGAGGCAGAAGGGTAGTGCGGACCAGGCGCGAGCTGGGAATCAGCTGACTCCTGGCTCACACCCGGTCCCAGATGCTGCACCTCTGCTTTTTAAATGTATTAAGAGCCTGACAGCTCTTAATACATTTAAAAGGCAGAGCCACAGCGGGTTTAACTCCCGGGGCTGGGAGCTAATCCCACTGCGGCTCCACAGTTTTCCCCACTTATTGACTAAATTGACTAGTTGATGGAAATTCCATCGACTAGTGGATTAGTTGATTAAACTAAATTTAAGATCCCTATTTCATCACTCTGACAAACAGAGGCTAGAGATACCATTCCTAACCATTCTGGCTAACACTTTCTCCTAACTATGTGCCACAGAGTTCATCCAAGAACTTATGGGATAATTACAAATCTGCTTGGAACATTTTGGTTAAAATGAAATTTCAACCAAAACCAGAAAACAAAACTGAGATGTTTTCCCCCCACTGTTTTTGACCACGCCGAAGAGCTTATATTTCAAAAATCAGTTGAGATTATGAAAACTGTACACATGAAACATTTAGTCGGTATTTAGAAAGTGATACAGAGATATAATAATCGGCTGCAGTAGTTAGTGAGGTCGCAGTTCTCAAACTTGGGATGCTACATGTAGGGTAAACCACTCTGCTTCCTATGGGCCGTAGCACTCAAATACTCAAGGCTTGTCTACATGGTGATTCAGTGTGCACTGAGCCGAGCTGTAAATCTACAGCATATAAACTTTTAGTGAATGGTAGCATAATCCACTTGACCAGTTATTATGTGTCAAGTTAATGTGTTGTACATTCACACTGTGGATACGCACTTGCTACTCACTCTATCATCCTGCAGACAACTCATTTCACGCTCTGAGAAAATAAGGAGCAGAAAAAACAACCAATCTACTGAAGTTCACATAGTGACTCAGCAGCAAAGCTAGGACTAGAATCTATAATTCCTGAGAGCTAGGTGTGTATACACCACACAGACACTGAGGTTTTAGAGGTTGTTCTGAGCACTCACAATGTAGCATCAGTTGCCTGGACTCAATCTCTTAAAGAAAAAAATGTCCAGGTTACAAGGCCAAACAGTTATTCTACCTTGGCAGCATTTCACCGTCCATGCTCCAGGATGCCTTCCACTGTTGTATTGTACAATGCATTTTTGCAACCACAGAGGTTGGGGAAAGCAATCCAAGACAAGCCAGTGACTTATTGAAAGAGACTCGGTAAAATTAAACAGAAGTTAAACAACAAACACGTGTGATCTCAGTTCATAGACACCATGTATCTGCTTATTTACAGTGAGTCTGGAAGCAAGCGGCTCCCCAATAATAATTTTTTTCCCCTTGCAATTGTTCCTGGAACCCACCGCCGGCTTTTCATTCCTCTTACATTTCCTGGGTTCCCTATCCTCTCGTCCCTCTTTGATCACAGCTGCTGTGATCACTGTTGTCTTGGATTCCTTCTTCTCAACAAATTCTCCCTCCAGAGGATGATGCATTGGTACCCAAACCTGGGTGTCCCTCTGGGGGGGGAGGGATACTTTGTGGGAGCATGAAGCAGTTACCCTAAACTATGGTGCATGCACAAGTACAGGTTCTTCTTTTCTACGTACGTATTCATCTTGATTAGGGTCTTGAGACTGCGGGGTGTCTGGAATGGCTGTGTCGCAGTCAGGGCTGTAGTGTTCACAATAATCATAGGCTGCCCTGGGGTCCGCCACGACCAGGAGCTGTTGGATGTCCCCCTGAGGGAATAAAAACAAGAAAGAAATCCGACATAAGTCAAAGAGTCAGAGTTTAAGACCAGAAGGGGCCACTAGCTCATCTTGTTTGACGTCCTGTATAGTACAGGCCGTCAGTACCCCCCAGCCACAAGCACAGTAACCCAACAGTTGAAATTACGTTAAAGCCCTCAGGAGGCTAAACCATCATGTCCACAGGCAGAGTACAAATAGGTCCAAGGTGCACCACCACCTGGGACCCTTCCAGTGCAGAGAAGCAAGTGAGATAGACCCAGATCCTCCTAGGAAGGGTGCCCCCTACTGCTGAGGAAGGCAAAAACAAAGTGGCCAAGCCAATCAGACCAGGAGAAAAATTCTTCCCATCCCCAAAATAAGGTGACCAGTGAGAGCCTGAGTATGAGAGCCAAGCCCACCCGCCAAGCACTTGAGGAGAAAGAATTCCCCTCCCCTGGCCCATCTTCAATCATGGCCGCCTCTGAAGCATTGGAGGAAGAAGACGGAAAAGCTCAGAATACACCACGGGGAAAACAATACCCCTCTTGACCCCTACCGGTGACCAGCTGAAGTATGGGACAAGAAAGATGCATGGGGTCATAGTACCACTGGGCTAAAGATTGGAGCCTGTACTCTATTCTTATGCAAACAAAAGACTGAGAAATGACAGGAGGTAGAGGCCTAGTAAGAGCGCTAGTCTCCTGCCCTCAGGTAAGGTAGGACTGTTCAGGAACTTGGTCCGTGACAAGCCAGCTCACAAAATCCATTATCCTGGGGTGCGCATCAAGCATCCACTTCAGCCCTCGCTGTTTACAAGGGTGTGAAGCGAAGGCGAACGTAAGCTGGTACGCCCTAGTGCAGCGTACCAGCAAGAAAGTGGCTGGCTGGGGGGCCAGCCTCCTTGCACCTGCAGCTGGGGCCGGCAGGACAGCTCCAGGTATGTAGGGTGGCAGCTCAGACCCTGGAGTGTGGGACCTGCAGAAGAGCTCCCTGGCAGGCAGGGTTGGCAGCTGGGAGCTCAGACACTAGGCCAAGAGCCCAGGCATGCTACAGCACCCTCCACAGCCCTAGTTCCCTTCCCATGCCTATGTGCGCTGCCCCACAGCTGCCATTTAGCTGAGAACAGGAGTGGTGCAGGGAAGGGTCACCAACCAGGGCTGCTACAGCCCTGAGCCCCCAATCCCCTGGCTGACTCCTGCACTTCCCACACTCCCAGCCGCCTGCCCTAAGACCCCCCACACTGCCAGCCCTCTGCCCTGACTTTTGCACCCCCCCCCCCACACACACACACACCACAACCCTTTGCCCTCCCCCTGTCCCCATTTCCACCCCACATAATTTCTTACAGGTACTGCCGTATGGCAATCCCCCCCAGCCCCTGCCCTGAGGCCTCCCCAATACAGCAATACCTGTAAGAAATTTAAGTTCCTTTTTGCCCTCAGTGTGACGTGACTGGGCTTTGCTTGTCACTCCCAGGTGCATTATCACAAGAAGATACCACAGCTGGAGAGAGGTCACCACCTCCGCATCTCCAGGATAGCCTCATCCCTTTCCCTGCCAGTTTGGTGCTGCTGATGGCCCTTGACAAGGACGCCCCCAAGACGGGTACCATTCAGGCAAGGGACAGACAAGCTTCCCTGTCAAAGAGCTCCCTGTGCCTCGGATGAGGAGCGTCCTAGGTAAATGAACTCCTTCGCTGTAGCCCAGTTGGGATCTCATCATGTCACTCATCCTGCTGGACTTGTGAGTCACCAATGGATTTCTAGGGTTGCAATATATTTTCAGTCTATTTCTAGATGATCTCCTCTCCACTGGGATCAGAAACACTGACCTCTGGAAAAGCTTCAGAAGTTAGGACATGGCCTGTTTGAAATTGGGCACCTTGCAGGTCTATTAGGAACCATGCCTTTAAGAACCATAAATCTCCTAATGAACCAGAGCAGGAAGGTGGTGTGTTACCTGTTCTGGACAGGGTTACACGTCCCCTGAAAGAACAGGTGTGCAGCTTGGAAGTCTGTCTCCTAGAACTGGAAGGGACCTTGAAAGGTCATGGAGTCCAGTCCCCTGTCTTCACAGCAGGACCAAGTACCATCCCTAACAAATTTTTGCCCCAAATCCCTAAAATGGCCTCCACAGGGATTGAACTCACAACCCCAGGTTTAGCAGGCCAATGCTCAAACCACTGAGCTATCCCTCCCCCATGAGATACACTCCTGGAGTCCTTTTTAAAGTTTGAAAATTAGATTTCCTCAGTGGCCAGGAGTGCTTTTGGGCAGCTTTGGCTGATCCGCCAGCTGCGACCCTTCCTGAACAAGCACGAGTTGGCTACGGTGATTCATGCTCTCATCACATCTCGATTGGATTATTGCAATGAGCTCTACATGGAGCTGCCTTTGAAGAGTCTTCGGAAGCTTCAACTGGTCCAGAATGCAACTGCTCGAGTTTTAACGAACACTCGTGATACGGAGCACATTATGCTGGTGCTCTGGCAGCTGCATGGGCTTCCGGTATGTTTCCGGGCAAAATTCAAGGTATTTAAACAACCTTCTTCTCTCATACGAGCCCGCCCAGGGACTGAGGTCAGCTGGGGAGGCCCTGCTCCATGTTCCTCTACTCACGGAGATACGGTTAACATCTACACAGAGCAGGGCCTTCTCAGCCTTTGCTCCTAAGCTATGGAATTCTCTCCCCAGGGACATTAGCCTGGCGCCAATGCTGGCACTGTTTCAGTGCCAGGCCAAAGCCTCCCTTTTTATCCGTGCTTTTATTAGTGTTTAGTTGTGTGAACGTGCATGCATGGTGCCCCTCCTCTTGAGGTGTTTTAGCTGGTTTTATGTATCCCCTTTGGGGTCCTGTATCTTTCTTTCTTTCTTTCTTTCTTTCTTTCTTTCTTTCTTTCTTAAAATTTTTGTAAGCCACCTTGAATATTTCCAATAGAGAGGCGGGGTAAAAATATTTTTAGATAGATAGATAGATAGATAGATAGATAGATAGATAAACCAGATGTACTATACCCATAGCCTAAAAATTAGCTCAAAACTCATCATTAACTTTTACAAAGAGCCATTGTTTTACTTTGAAACACAGAGCAAGAGTTTAGTCAATAGACAGTCTCGCTTTGCTCCTCAGGGGGTTAGAGTTAATTTTTTTTAATTAGGGGAAGAGGGTTTATTTAATAGTACAGAAGATTGCTAAAGCTGCAGAAAAAAGAGCATTACCAAAAAAAACCCCAAAACCTGGATGGATGATGCGGCCACGTAATGGGAACCAGAAGCCTGAGATGGAGTCTAGCCAGGATGTCTGAAAACCCTTAGAAAAACTGGAACATGTTTTTACTCACCAAGGGCCAGATCTGCTTTTGTGCATGGAGACTGAACCCTCTGCATTTGCAGGACCAGCTGTGCCAGAGGACGGAGGAATGCAAACCCTCCGAGGAAACGCAGGTGGTGACAAGTCACACATGCACGTACACAAATGCACCCGGCAGCCACCATGAGCTCCTCCAGACGGACACAGCTTACATTTCTGGCAGGGTCCCATAATAGCTGAACCAGCCGGGAGCTCCTTGGGAGATGTGCCCCACCCTGCCCTCACTGAGATTGCCAAGTCAGTTTGGGGACGTCTACACAGCAGACCTAAACTCAAAATAAGCTACCCAACTTGAGCTACACTAATTGTGTAGCTTAAATAGAAATATCTGATTTCGACTTCTGGTGCTGTCCACACAGCAGTTATTTCGAAATAGAGCATCCTTCCCCCGACTTCCCTTACTCCTCATGAAATGAGGTTTACAGAAGTCAGAGCAAGAAGCCCGTTATTTCAAATTTGTTTTGAAATAACTGCTTGCTGTGTAGGCGCACACTGACGTTACTCCGAAATAATGCTGCTGTGTAGACGTAGCCTTTAAGGCCTGCAGCCCCAGACCCAGGACTTTCCAGCAAAGGGGGAAGGGGTTACATATCCATTTTTGTGTCATTCCCCATCAGAGTGCGTGAGCGGCTCTCAAACACTCACACATGCACCCCTCAGAGCTAGCGTTCATTTGCATTTTTCATTCATGACTTTTTTTCTGATAAACCCTTTTCTCAAAAAAAATGAACATTTGTTCTTATCAACGTTTCCTAGATTTTCAATGAGAAAACAGACGGATGGTTTTCCAACATGATTTTTTTTTCCATTCTCTCTCTCTCTCTCTCTCTCTCTTTTCCTCGCCAACCCTTATTCCCTCCCTCCTCTTCTACTTTACCTCTGAAAAAGGAAGGCAAAACAACCCCCCAAATTCTGGAACAATAGCAGAACACTTCAAACATTTTTTTCACCAAACATCTTTACCAGTTTTCCACCAGCTCTACTCCTAACACGACCATCAGGCAAAAACTATTACCCCCATTTTGCCGATGGGGACATGAGACACTGAATGATCCAAGTCAGTTGGCCAAGATTACACAGGGAATAGGTGGCAGAGCCATGAAGATTAGATGTGTCTCCTGCTCCCACTTCAATACTTTAACCACAAAACCCTTTTTCTCTGCCTCCCTTTGCTGTGACAGGACAATCTGGGGAAACCCCACAGGTGAATCAGGCCCATAACAGACCATTTATTTATTTATTTTAACCCTTTTGCACTTTATTCTGCTCGGCTGTTGCCACTGACTCCCATGCAGTGCTGCAAGATGTATTTGGGTTTCCAGCTTTGCCCAGGGAATGCAATAACTGATCGTTCTTAATAACAAACCAACACTAAAACCCAGACTTGATGTTCTTCCACAAGAGGCCGGGAAGGAAAGTTGAAAGCTATGCCTTTCTGATAAGCATGGATTTACACCTCAAGGGAGGCTGATAGTTCAAGTCACTTATAGAACACAGGCTGAATTCTCCTTCCCCTAGGGAGAGATAAACAAAGGAGGAAACCTCAGGAAAGTTCACCAGCTAAGTACAGTGAAGACGGAGGTTAAGCAGAGCAGAGTTTGTTAAGGCTCACTTTGCTTTTAGTCTGAGTGGCATCGGAATGCTGAGCTAAGTAGGGAGAGGAACCCTGGCTAATATCCTCCACTGTTTTTCCACAGCCAAAGGGAGGTGTTAAAGTCATTTATTTAGTCTGATGAATCAAGGGGATCTGCTGCCAGTTTTCCTGTGGGTGCATTCATGGGCCAAAGTGACTCTAAGTTGATGTAACTTGCACCTTCTTTGAGCCCCCTGCAGCACATAATGTATACCAAATCAGCCTTCTCAGAAGTCAGACTTTTCGGAGTCTAAGGCAAGGGTGGGCAAATACCGGCCCGCGGGCCAGATCCAGTTCAGCAGGGTTAACCCTTGGCAGGCCATTGCCATTATATTGACCTGCGCCTCCACTGGTCAGGCAATTGCAGCTCCCCGGCCAATGGGAGCTGCGGGAAGAGGCACAGACCGAGACACTGCTTCCCGCAGCTCCCATTGGCTGGGAATGGGAATCTGCAGCCAATGGGAGTTGCAATTGCCTTTACTTGCAGAGGAACAAGTAAATATAACAGTGGCAGCCTGCCAGGGGCTAATCCTGGTGAGCTGCCGCTGTTTTATTGCCCAGGAATCTCTGAGTCTAGGCTGGTGTAATTAACATGCTGAAGGGAGTAGAAGGAGGTGTCAGTTATGCCAACTTAGACTCCGTTAGACTGGATGGTGTCTGTACCTTTCTAAAGTCCTCCTCAAACCCAACCGTCTTTGCCTAAAATTCTCATTCTTCCCTTGTTGTTTGCTCCTGGATTCTGCTCCCAGCTCAGCTTCCCTCTCTTCCGGGACTGGCAATGGTGCACAACCACGTGAAGCCCAGCGGGAAATTCTACGTGACAATATTCCAGAGAGCTGGTGCACCTAGAGAGGTCTGAACAGCCCAATAGTGGGGAAGGGGAGAGAGTCCCAAAGAGTTCCAAGGTCTCTCATCTTTCTCTCTGCTTTGCAAGAGACTACTACGAGGCCTTAATGGAACCCCCTCACGTTCACGCTCATGAAAAGCAGACTGGAGTAAAACCTTGTTAGCAGGAATCCCAGTCAATTGACCTCATCCCTCAGTGCCAAACAACAGAATGGGCTAATTTAGCCTGTAATAAAAGAGAAGGAACTGGGTTTCACAAAAGATGCACAGAACTCAGCTGTCAGGAGCCCTGTTTCTTTGATGTAAGAAGCTGGCTTTCACTGGAGCAAGCCGTGCTGGAAGGCTCAAGGGTCTTTTGTGTTCTCTCGAGTGTGCTGCTGCTAATAAATATTGTCGAGCGATAGCTGCCTCCCCCACCTGGTGGGGGGCTAAGAAGCAAGCCGGCTCTGCTCCCATTCCCCTCACTGCTCTGAAGAGTCAATTTGTTTTACTGTTACAGTTGCATAAAATAGCCAAACTGCTTGTCTTCCTATGTCAGTATCAGCTTTCTTCAACCAGAGCAGTGATGAAAAAAAAAAAAGATGCAGCACGTTCACACTGTCTGCCGTAGCCTAAAATTTTCTTCTACCTTGTCTTTAAGATGTTTAACTTAGGCCAGGTCTACATGGGGGTGGGGATGGGGCAAGAGTGGCTTAAGGTCGATGTACCTTAAGCTGAGCTTGGTGCCGTCTCCACAGTGGGAGGTCTATAGGAGAAATGCTCCTGACGACTTCCCTTATTCCTCAAGACAGCAAGGAGTACTGTCGCTGACTGGGGGATGCTCTCAGAGTTCGATTTAGTGGGTCTTTACTAGACCCGCTAAATCAAACTCCAGAAGATCAATTACCAGAGCATCACTCCTCCGGTAAGCGGAGGTGTGGCCTTACAGCTGTACTGGGGTGCTGCTGATGGGGTAACAAAAAAATCAAAAGTGATGTAGGAGCCAAAATCCTATTTTCAAAAGTGATTTTGGCACATCGCTGGCTAAATCCCAACGTAAATCAGTGACATTTAGATTCCTAGGTATCCAGGCCCCTAAGGATGGAGATAGACGCAAGTGGTATTATCAAAAGCCTCTAAAGATAGATGCTTTATTCCCATGGGTGCTTTTGTAGATACTATGAGGCATCTCTGCATCTTGAGGCACCTGAACACCTTTGAAAATCGGGCCCTCAGTCACAATTAAAAAATGGGTCCTAAACGATTAAGGTGATTTTGCAAGTTGGGCTTTTCACAGGTTCCCGCTCTCGGATACAGTGCGCTAAATACTAAATACAGTGGTAAAAAAATGCCAGCCGGTGCCAGTGGCCACCCTATGTCTGCACCAAACTGGAGGAGCGTTGCTAGCCACAGTGCCCACACTCCCCTACCCCCGATGCCCTGGAAAGATGGCTAGTTCTAGGGGTAAAAAGGTAAATCGGTGTCCAGGGTTCTTTCAGCTTTTGGCCTTTGATGAGATTCCCCCAAGGATGCCAGTTGGCAGGGGGGCTGACAGAATTACCGGGCTGCTGGGCAAGGAGGGGCAGGGGGTGGCTCTGTGCTCCCAGAAGGGGCAGGGTTGGGGGCAGCCAGCTCTCAGTGCCACCCGAACTGTGCCATGCCCCCTCCACCAGCCATCCTGCAGTGGTGACTGAAAGGGCCTGGGGCCCTTTAGAATCACCACGCCCCAGAGCAACTGCCCCTCTTTGACCCCCTCTTCTCCCCGTCAGCAGGCCTGCCAGTTAGCGCCAACTGCAGCTGTGTCTTTTATGGTGTGGTTTCTTCTTTGCTCTGCAAGGAATTGACTCTCCCAAACTTAAGGCTCAATAGCAACTACGGTCAAAGATGTTTGGATTTTGCCATTTTAACGTCTTGAATTTAAAAAGAGGAAGAAAGGGTCAACTTTGAGTCCCATTTTCCAACCAGCTGATGAACGAGTTAAGACGAGAAATCACAGAGGTGGTATTTTCCATAGAAATTTCAAGTTCACTACCCCCCCCCAAAAAAAGGTACAATGGACAGTTAATAAGGAAAAAGCCTAGCAAAAATTATGTTTTTTAAACAAAATCTTTCTCTGCTAGATTCCCACCAGTGTTAACCATAATGATGGCCTGACCACACCTCTACACAAGTGACATCATCACAGGACCTAACCAAATAAGCCACCACATCAGAGGCTCATACAACTGCATATCCACTAATGTGATCTATGCCACCAAGTGCCAGCAATGCCCCTCTGCCAGTGATATTGGCCAAATTGGACAGTCTCTATGACAAAGGATTAATGAACACACAAAAACTTGTTGGGGAACATTTTAACTTGCCCGGACACCCACTAATGGATCTAAAAGTGGCTATTCTCTTACAAAGCAATTTCAGGAACCAGTTAGAGAAAGAGACTGTGGAACTGGCCTGCATATGAAAATTTGACACATTTAGCCAGGGATTGAACAAAGACATGAATTGGATGGGCCGTTATATTCAACACACAAATGACATCGAAAGCTAAGTATCAGGCACCTACAGCACACTCTATTAGTCTCATTTAGTACAGACACTTTAATTGACAAGATTTTTTTCTTTTCTTTCCTCCCCCTTTCTGCTGTTTTCCTGCTATTTATTTATACCTCCGGGCCCCTTGCTCCATGCAACTGAAGAAGTGGGCTGTGCCCACGAAAACTCATGATACTATCTATATATATTTTTTTGTTAGTCTCTAAGGTGCCGCAGGACCATTCATTTTTTTTTAACTTTTTTTTCAATTTGGATGTTTGATATTTATTGTACACTATCCATGTCTCCTGGGGTGAATCATGTATAGATTAGTTCCCATCATGCAGCTCCCAGACAGGGTTGGAAAATGTTAATACAGCTTTTCTGGATCTTTTTCTGTGCTCATCCTACATGTGTGCAGCAATGTCACATCACTCCTGATGACATCAGCTACCTTGGAGAAATCTCTGTGGTTCAACAAAAACAGCTGGAGAGACTAACACAAGTGACTTCATCTGGCATTGCGGTCCATGTCATAAATACCGCACTTCTTTGGGACCCCGACTGCAATTCACTAGTAATTAACTGGACTGTTCTTTAAGTGCATTACCACCAGAGTTTTAGTGACTCTAAGGCCAATAAAAAATGATTGCCTGAAGTGTTTTTTTAGACTCCCATATTTAAATTGAACTTCTCCAGACAACCACAGAGCTAAGCTGCATAATAACTTTTTTTAAAATGATTTGAAAAGGAATGAGAAGAATCTTAGATTTTGTTGGTTTTTTTTATTATAGCAAGGCATGTTTAGTCCTATAAATGCAGACCAAATCAGATGGCTACAGACGGGCAGTGGATCAATGTGTGTCCACGACTGAGTGAACGCTTCGAAAAACCAGCCACCGGAGATTCTCTTAGAGACCTAATCCATGTCTCAGGGGCGCTCTGATGTTCCACTTGATAAAACGGGTCATTAGGGCAGGCTTATGGAGAGAGATTTCCTCTGCCTGGGAAGTAACAGCTGTGATAATTCAAGGGCTGTGACTGGTTCCAAGTGTCACTCCCCTCAGAGTTAAATTGACAGCCAACAAGTCAATGCAGGAGGAAACCGGGAGCCAGTTTCCTGGCATGGTCGCCTTTTATCAATCTGCAATTCTGTGGGAATAATTTCGATGTCCAAACTCCAGATTTGCAGGTGTGGTTAGGTGCCATATTTAGTCACGGGTGTGGCATTTATGCGGATCACAAGAACCCCTTGATTTATAGTTGTGCCACCCAAGAGTTTTGGATCGAAATCCTCAGTTCTAGACCATAAGCAAACCTCTAATGAACGGGCACAGGAAGAAACGATTCTTAAGGACGGGATAGTCCATAGCTGACTTTGACATGGACTTCTCTCCTTCTCCAAAACGGCTGGGATTGGCAATTATTGGAGCCAGGTAAATGAGCCATTTCTCATGCTATGGAAATGCCACTAGAGAAAGGACGTGGATGCATTGGAGAGGGTCCAGCGGAGGGCGACCAAAATGATTGGGGGGGCTAGAGCGCATGACCTATGAGGAGAGGCTGAGGGAGTTGGGTTTGTTTAGTCTGCAGAAGAGAAGAGTGGGGGGGATTTGATAGCAGCCTTCAACTTCCTGAAGGGAGGTTCCGAAGAGGACAGAGAAAGGCTGTTCACAGTAGTGACGGATGGCAGAACAAGGAGCAATGGGCTCAAGTTACAGTGGGTGAGGTCTAGGTTGGATATTAGGAAAAACTATTTCACTAGGAGGGTGGTGAAGCACTGGAATAGGTTCCCTAGGGAGGTGGTGGAATCTCCATCCCTAGAGGCTTTTAAGTCTCAGCTTGACGAAGCCCTGGCTGGGATGATTTAGTTGGGATTGGTCCTGCCTTGGGCAGGGGGCTGGACTTGATGACCTCCTGAGGTCTCTTCCAGCTCTATGATTTTATGATTCTATACTGCAACATCATCTAAATAACTTAAACTGAGCCACAGACCAATGAGAGTACAAAAATAGAAGCCAGTGTATGAAAAATTGGCCCTGAAAACACAGTGAGCCATGAGGAGCCATGAGAGAACTTCGAAAAAGCTCAGATGTTTGCACGATTGTCTGGACAATTGGAGCCGGCCAAACTGGACGAAATGGCTTTATCGTGAGCTCTTGGGTATTCTCCTCCCCCATTTGGCTGGGCGTGCCACAGAAATGGCCTCGTGGCTGATCACAGCTTCCTCTATGTGCCAAAGTTTCCCCAAGCTTGGGGGTGGGGGGCAGAGTTGCTCTTGTCTCTGTGCAAGGAGGCGTTTGGATTTTTCACAACTCCACTCCTCCATCCGTCATTGTTTGTCTCACATCACCACACTCCTCCACCAACCAGGCCAGACTCATCTGCCCATTGGCCAGTGTCTCATACCAACATCTTCATGCCTTCCTCTGGGTTGCCCCTTGTGCCTGGAATGTCCTACCTCATCCTCCAGGCCTCTACCCTCCCCTCAATTCAAATCTCTCCTCACAATCCAACTCTGCTCTGAGGCCTGCAAGAAACCAGCCAATATAGGTCAGTCAAATTGGAAGGTCAGATGAGGCTACTTGGCACTTGTTCTATCAAGAGCATTGGATGGTATCCCTCTCCTCCCACCCGTCGGCCTATTTGTCACCCTTGAAAGCAAGCTCTTGAGGGCGGGGTCTGTGTCTTTTTACACGTTAGTGCCCCTAACACACTGGCCATGGCACAGATTCCAGTCCGGGCCTCTGTGTGATACTGTAACACAGCTTATAATCATAAAGCAATTGACTGGCATCGAAGAATGAGCAAGTCTTTTCTGAGAAGAAGAGGCTTGTTCTGTTTCTGCGAATCTCCTCAAAGGAAACCTCTCCTCCTGCCAAGAGCCTAATGTGGGACACACTTGTGTGACAAGGACTCGAGATGAGGGGACAGGAGGAAATGATTAGTACAGCGACATGCAGACTGATGTGGGGCTCATTTCTTCAAGCTAAGCAGAAATTTCTGCAACCACGTTTTTCCTCATTATGTATTTTTTGACACATCGTGACTAATGTACAACCAGCCATTGGATCAAGCCAAAGTCCAAGTTCTGGACACCCTCAAAACGTGAAGGAGTTTGAATCTGAAGCCAGAGTTTGAGGCTACGGCTTGGGTGAAACAGCACAGCTCAGTTCATTCCAAGCCCCCTTTTCAAGAACAATATACAGCGTATGTGTCTGCATTATGGATTATTTTTACAATTGTGCTTTGCAGAGTATTAAAGGGCCCATCCACTTCCACAAATAGTTTGGATGAAAGTTCTGTTGCCTTTCCAAACATGTGAGTTTGACAAAGCCATGCATCATTCCTAATTCGTTTGAGTAACTTTCCTGAGATTCTAATTAAACTGTAGTTTCACAGAGTCCAAATCCATCTCTAATCAGATGCAAAGCCACCATCATTCACCCCTCCACTCTGCTTTCCACCATGTAACAATACTCAGTTCCTCTACAGAGATTATCAGCTACAGATCTCAAAACACTTAAGAAAACAAGAGAAGTATTCTCATTTTACAGAGGCATAGAAAGGTGAAAGGACTTGACTGGATTCAAATGGCAAGTCAGTGGCAGAGCCAAGAATTAAACAAGTCTCCCAATTCCCAGTTCAATACAAGGCGACCCCCGACTTACAACCACCCAATTTACGACCCCCTGCATTTACAACCATTTTTTTCATGCGAGATAGCTCCTAAAAAAAAAAACCCAATTTACGTCCGCAGCTCGCATTTATGACGGCGTACGACGCAGGCTCCATGCATCATCTCAAAACAGGAAACGTACAAAGTCAGTCAGACACGCCAGTCTGCAGCTGCTGCTTGAACTGCGTGTGTCTCCACCACATCGGTCTTCACTTTTTTAGTTATTTTTGTGCATTATTAAACTATGTAGTTTAGTTTTCCTCAATTTCCGTAGTCCATTTTTGTATTTTTAGGGTATGAAATGGATTTCCAGGAACGGAACTGCCATTTATAACATTGCGCCTGTGGGAAAATAAGGGTTCAACTTACAACAGCTCAACTTACAATGGTTCTCAAGGAATCAATTATGTCGTAAGTGCAGGGGTCACCTGTACTTCATCCACTGGACGACAACAATTCCATCAAGTGATGCTCTTTCCAACATAACCAACCCCAGCCTCAAGGCGGTTGGCTTGATATAAGCCTCTGCTTTTTCTTGAGAAGTCCAATAGCATCCTTGGATGCAACAAGGTAGAAAGGGCAAGACACGGCACGTAACAAAATGCTTTTGTTTTCCCGAGCCCTGTCTCAAAAGTGAAAACAATAGTATTTTAAATACTATTTAGGGTATTTAAAAAATGATAATTGTTCTCCGCCAGTTTTTCTTTTGGATCCAAGCAGCTCTGATGCCAAAACCGATTCATCCCCTAGTCATTTTGCCTAATTGAAACTTTCATCCTTTCAAGAAGAGATATCGAATCACCAGTTCAAAGATCCTGAAAAGCTCTGGGGCTGTTTTATGTATTGAATCATGGGACTTCATCTTGTTTCACCCTGAACTTCACTGACTGTGGAGGGGGTGCAGTGCTTAGAGGCAAGATGATACACATTATCTAGAGCTGTCATTATCATGCATTAACAAACCTTACGTACAGTGGACAACTTGTCTTTCCAGGTCAACACCCAGCACCTAGGGCTGGGAGGACAGTTCAGAAATTTACCAACCCCGTGGAAGAACCCTGGTGGTGCGAATTCTAGCACGCTGCTCCTGGATTGAAATTCAGAAATGTAAAGGGTGGAGAAAAAGTCTGTATGAAACATGCTGCTTAGAAAAGAAGTGGTGATGGCCGGGCTATGAGAGGTATCTCATTTCTCCGCTGTGCCGGACAACATTTCTCTCTGGCTTTATCTATACTAGGCCACTTTTCCTGTGATTCCCCTATCTTCAGCTTCACCAGTGGACGGGCGGATGTAGACAAATTACTGGCATCTGCTGGCCTCTTAGGCACTGTGGCTTATAGTTAGGCTTGGCAGAATTCATTTTTAAATGATTTTGATGGATCGTATCAATGTTTACTTTTAGGCATTTTATATTTTTAATGTATTTAAATTTTTACTGTGATGGGGAATAATGGGGGCAATCAGACAATAATTATTGAATGACAATAGGTGCTGAGATTCAAGATAATTAGTGTTGTATATTTTGACATGTAGAGCAGGGCAGTACAACCCCAGAGAGGAGATGACGGAGCTGGGGGAGGAGCAGCTGCTTTACTTGGAGGAGCTGCCGCCCCGAGGTGCTGGCTCCCAGGTATGATGGGGTAACACTCCTCTCCGTTGGCTGCAGTAGCTGTTGGGAGTAGAGCCCTGAGGATCTCTGGCTCATGATGTCTATCTGCAGATATCCGCATCCACAGAGAGACGGTCATGTCTATCTATTGACATAGAATACTAGGACTGGAAGGGACCTCGAGAGGTCATCAAGTCCAGTCCCCACTGAGACATGGGATGTCTCAGTGGCGGCCCGTCAATACAGGCGACCTAGGCGGTCGCCTAGGGCACCAAGAAAAACAGCCGTTGAGGGCTTTGGAGGCAGGGGCGCCGATCGCGCGCCGATCGCGCATTTCGCCTAGGGCACCAGTTGCCGGCAGTTCATCTAGGGCCGCTCCTGGGGATGTTGACTATTTGTGTTTTAACGTTTACAAGGCTTTATGCCCTTAAATCATACGCTTACTCGTTCTCAAGTAACGTTTTTCTTACTTTTTCCATCCATGGAAATCGTTTTTCGTGGGTTTGCGTGTGTCCGGTGAAATCGATGTTTACCAACATGTAAAATTTAATTCTTCCAAGTATATTCATAGCCCTGATCCAACCCAGAGCGTGAACATGGCGCTTAAAATGCTCAATACATTCTGTGGGCCTGTGTGCAGCAGAAACCCCATCGTTGCTACTTCTAATGGGGTTGACCTGTAGGTAACAATAATGGGAAAAGTTTGGCTACAATACAGCTTATTGTAGATCCGATGCCCATCAGCTCAGCCAATGCAGGAGTTCTCCAGAGTTAAAGTGTCAACTACTAGCGCTTGAGTTTAAAAGGACAGATGCTGTATTTGGTAGCCGGAACAGCTTGTATCTTCTGTGGATCAGCCAGAGAAGGTGATACAAAACATGGCGGTGCGGAACACAAACACGTCCAAAAACAACTGACAGTGTTCGAACAGTCCAGCTGCTCCGAGCTCCGCCTTTGCGCAAGCATGCTGCTGTGCGTCAGTAGAGAGCATCGGCCACTTATGTAATGACCCAGCTTGCAAAACTGGGAACTGCTGCTGTAGCAAGTTCAACAGATTCTACAAAGGGTCAAAAGACCCCAATTGGACAGTCTAGGAAAAGCAATTCCATGTCCTCCATACAAGTAACACATATAATACCAAATGGGTCATGCTTTAAATTAACCCCATCAATGATTCACAAAGCCCAGGGGAAAATGAACATCTTTCATATATTTACACACACGCAAAATTACAGCAAGAGTTGAAACATTACAGTATCACTATTGTATGATATCGCACTTTGGAATAATAGTGTAAATTTTGAACCGTTTTCCCTAAGATCCCTACTACAGTAATTCCTCATTTAACACGTGCCCGCTTAAAACGTTTTCGCGATAGCACGATTTTTTTTTTTAGGGAACTTTTTTGAATTACACGACCGTCCCCGGAATAACACGATTTCCCCAGCCAGCCCATTGCCGGCAGCTGCGTGGGGCTTCCCCGCCTCCCTGCAAAGCGGCGGAGGGTTCGCCACTCGCCGCGCCATTCCCCCGGCGACCTCCCCCTCGCCGGACACAGGGGCATACTCCCAACCCAATCCTCCCCTTCCCTTCCCTTCCCCAGAGCCAAACACCGCCCCTCCCTGCTGTAATCCAGTCCTCTTTCTCCCCCAACCTTCTGTCCCGGTCCCAACAGACACCACCGCTTGAAACACAACCCCCACCTTTTCCATTATTTTCAATGGGAAAATTGACCCCGCATAACACGTTTTCACTTAACACGATCATTTTCTGAAACGTATCTATAGTGTGAAATAAGGAATTACTGTATTTCAATCTCTCTCACACTTCTCACCCGGCTTCTATGTAAATCTATGCCTCCGATGTGCCAACTCTTTAATATGGACTTGCCTGCATTCTCGATCTTTTTATGCAAATATAAATATTGTAACTCTCTTGTTGGAATAGAACTATACAGATTGAACCTCTCTAGTCCGGTAGCTTCGGGACCTGACCGATGCTGAACTAGAGAATTTGACACCTCAGGAGTCTATATTGTCTAGCAGCATTATCAACACTTCCACTGCTTATTGGGCTCCTAGAAGACATTTAGGGATAAATTAGAGCAAAATAACAGCACAGAACACGGAGAGCCAGGCCTGGTGGCTGTAAACAAACTTTATGGGACTGCAGGAAACTTGGCCACATCCATGATAAGTGGACTTCTGGCCAACTAAAATCATGCCAGACCACAGATATTGCCAGACCAGAGAGTGCTGGACTAGAGAGGTTCAACCTGTACTCCCCAAATGCAGCAGCAGCAGCAGCCAAAGCAGAAAGAACTGCAAAAAAGCAAAAACCAGCCCCACAAGAAGCTATAAATCAATCAAAAATTATTATTTAAGTGCCAGAAAAGAGAGAGAGATGAAGAGATCCTTAGATCAACAACCAGCATTGCACAGTGTGTTCAGACACTTGATTCCTAGGGCCATTTTTATATATTTATTTTAAACAAACCCAGAACCATCTTCTGGACTTTTATGAAAACAATGGGTTAAGAACATGGAAGGTATGTTTCCATCAACCACTTCCAAACTCCACAGTCCTTCTGTGTAAGGTAGGAACATCAGAGACAGGGATGCATTCCTAGGCTTGACAAAAAGCTGCTTTGTATTCCTTTAGTTCTACATCACTGGGCCAAGGGCTGTGGTAAAACAGGCAAAGAAAAATACAAGTGGTTTCTCTATAACTATTTCATATAAAGAAAAAAATTAATGGCTCATAGCTCTGTTTTTAGAAAAAATTCTAAGGCTCCACCTCCCTTTCTCCAAATAAAAGAAGGATTTTACTCTCAAATTTCATTTTCCTATTGCAAAATCTCTTTACAACTGCAAATTCAGCATTTCGAAAACATCTGTCAGAAGTTCTGTGTTCTGGGCACATATCTGAAAACCCCCAAGAGATTAGAAACATATGGGACGAACATGAAATCCAAACCACAGGTTTTTATGAAGGGGAATGAATGACTTTTAGTTCAAATTTCATCAAACTCAAGTTAATGTTTTCTCCTTCCACTGGCAGCTTTCTGTTACCCGCAGGAGACAGTGAAGAGAAATTTGTGAGTGCCCATGTGGGTGCGAATTGTGTAAGTGTGATACACAAGTACACCCTGGAAAACTGCTCATGGAATACGGTGAACTTTTTAGTAAAGTTGCCCAACACTTCCCATTATAAGACCCTGTTTTCGGTTATTTATAACTTTGTCCAACTTTAACCATTTGGGTTGAAATTTTCCATGGCAAGTGTCTGCCTCAAGTAGATGATTTTTTGGAGACTCTGACCTGTCATTGAACATGCTCCATCCCCTCACAGTTCCTATGTGTGACCAGACTATGGAAGAAAATAGTACGTGATCGTGTCATTAGGGCTGTGGTGGGAAAACTGTGGTCCATGGGCCACATGTGGTCCATCAGGGTTCTACAGGTGGCCTGTGAGACATTTTGTTTACCATTGCTGCAGGGCTGCCATCCATGTAGGTTTTTTTCCTGCCTGTATTACTGAAGTGACATGCACATAAATCATGGGCACATGAGGTGACGTATGGGCCCCTTACACAGGGTGCCTAGTTTTTAAGTTCTAATTAGAATTCTGCAAGTACTGCAGTAACATTACTTAGGGCTTGTCTGCACTATGGGATAAGGTCGAATTAAGATATGCAACTTCAGCTACGTGAATTGTGTAGCTGAAGTCGAAGTACCTTAACACAATTTTTGGCGCTGTCCACACTGCAGGATGTCGATGGAAGAACACTCTCCCTTCGACTTCCCTTACTCCTTCCGGAAGCAAGACTACCAGCATCGATCAGAGCGCCCCTCTCAGTTCGAATTAGCGTCTCTTCACTAGACCCGCTAATTCGAACCCTGTAAGAACGACAGCGGCAGCTTCAATCTAATAGCGTAGACATACCCTAAGTTGCCTAAGGTGCCCGGTGAAGAGTGACTATTTGTGGAGAGCTTTCTTGAGTCTCTTGGAACAAGCTAATTTTGCTCCAGAGTCCCAGAAACTCACAAAACAAGAGACAAAGCCAAGGTCATCACTAAAAAGCTTACACTTTCATTTGAAGTTATATTTGTAAGAATTATTTAGGCGGGTTTCCTCCAAAACCAATGGTTTTCAGCTGTTTTATTTTAAGCTCCCATTTAAAAAAATATATCAACGCCAGCCAGGAACAACTCTCAAGCAAGAAACCAGTGTGCATCAGCCAGCAATCAGGAGCCAATATACCGGTGCATAGAAGCCTGTCAGACAGAAGACACTCTGTAACAACAAACTATCATGTGTAACGCAAAACTTTGAGTTCACAGGACCAAATCTGCAACAAGTCAACATGTGCAGGAGAGAACTGCTTAGAACAAGCTAATGTGCATGCTATTCAGGAGACTACACCTGGAAAGCAGATTTCAGCTACAGCTAAGAACTTATAGACTGAGGGAGGGAGGGTTACTTTTGGATAAAGCACTTTCAGAAGCTCCCCTTTAAATGCAGCCATGTGTAATAACAAAACAATACTGTGAGTTGGGCAGACCTTGACAGGACAGTGGAAACAGATGGTTAATCCGACCATAGAGCATTGGTTTCCCAGTCAACCTCGGATCTAGCATTTCAAAAGGGAAAACACTGGCAGTGTCACTGCTGTCACAACCTGTGATGTAGGAGCAGCAGCAAAGAGAGTAAGGAACCGCTAGACTAGATTCCCACCAGGACTATATGCCATCTGCATGGACATTTTTAAAGAAGGGATTTGACTCCAAACCCTCAGGCCCCCAGAAAGCACGACGAGGCTTTAGCAATTTCCAAACCTCGCCTCCAAGTCAATAGATCTTCACTGGCTGTCTGAGTAGAAGGGAATTTACTCTTGTTGCAGGCATGTCACCAGGGCAGGGAAACAAAGCTCAGAGGGTTTCCATCATTCAGAAAAGCCACCAGATTTGGGATGCAAAGGGGAAGCAAAACACACTTTATCCACTAGAGAGCCCTAGTCCCTAATCGTTTAGGTTCCCATGCCGGGAAAGCATCCATATTCAAGAGGGGTGCTGGAGCAAGTGTTTATGGTCCAACCCAGGCTTAAATGCTTTCCTGAATCAAGGTCGTAAGCCTTATCTCATGCCAGACGGCATCTCTTTGGGTACGTCTAGACTACATGGCTCCGTCGACGGAGCCATGTAGATTAGGTTTGTAGACATAGGAAAATGAAGCGGCGATTTAAATAATCGCCGCTTCATTTAAATTAAAATGGCTGCCGCGCTGTGCTGATCAGCTGTTTGTCGGCACAGCGCAGTAGTCTGGACGCTCCGCAGTCGACATCAAAAGCCTTTGTCAACCAGCCCGGTAAACCTCATCCCACGAGGCATAACGGGACGGTCGACAAAGGCTTTTGATGTCAACCGTGGAGTGTCCAGACTACCACGCAGTGCCGACAAACAGCTGATCGGCACCGCGCGGCAGCCATTTTAATTTAAATGAAGCGGCGATTATTTAAATTGCCACTTCATTTTCCTATGTCTACAAACCTAATCTACATGGCTCCGTCGACAGAGCCATGTAGTCTAGACATACCCTTTGTGTGCTGGCCACCACCTGTTGATCATACCTCATTCTGTGTGTTTACAGAGCATTAGCCCATGTCCCCTAGAGCAGTGCCCTTTCCCACTGGAATGTCAAGAGTAATTAATGTCCGAGGAGACTGGACCTAATCTAGCTTGAGTATGGTTACCACAAGGATGAGAGACCCTGCCCTGTCTGAATCCTTTGACTGGAATGCTGGCCCTCTCTCGCTGTTCCACACTGGCAAGAGGGATTGCCATGGTCACAGTCAGGTCTGTACCTTGTTGGCAGGCTGGATTCCCCACTTCATCCAGTCCACATATGAGGTTGCAAATACCCTTATCCAGACTCTTCTCTAACATGCTCAGTAAACCTCTTGCTCCAGGCACCGTGGTACCTAGGGAACGGATGAAGCATCATCCTGCCGTTGTGCAACTCACAGGCACAGATGCTCTCTCCTGTGCATTAGATTGACAGCCCTGAGGAGCGGGCTTCCCTAACTAACCACAGGACAAATATGGCACAGCAGACACTACTGCAGAGCTTGCGGCCTCCCTTCCGATCTGGGAGCTGAGACACAATTCCCACCTGGATGGGTTTCCTGGCCATTTCTGCATTGAAGTGAGACAGCGGAGGCATTTTCTCTGCTCTGGGGAAGTGTTAATCCCGGAAGGAGGTTTGCATGCGCACTCTCTCATGAGTAGCCCTTTGCTGTGAGGTGCCCTGTCCCCAAACACACCTTTAGAGCAGCTGCCTGGTTTTTGCGTTGCAAGCAAGTGCAAGGTGACCTATTATCAGAGAAGCAATCCACAATCCCAGTCGCACCCACAGAATATCACACTATCAACACCCACGTTTTTACCCTGCCTGTGCACACCAGAAAAAAACAACAACACAGTAGGGGTTCTTAACAAAGATACATTTTTCAAAGCGCTTTTCATTTCCCGAGGGCCTCAACAGGTTCTCATGCCCAGAACAATCCAAAACAGAAGAGCTGACGGGTGGTTCTCGCGGAAGCTCATCTGTCCTCTAGCGTTCGCCAGATCTGAGAGGTTTGGATAAACATCAACCCAATGCTCCGAGATTTGTCCCTCCCAGGCCACACAGGGTCAGGGGCAACTCTTTCCCCTGCCACGCACCATTAATCTCTTGTGGCAGGCACTGTGGTATCTAGGGAATGGATGAGGCAGCATCCTGTCGTCTTCCAACTCACCGGCACAGACACTCTCTCGCGTGCATCAGGTGGACGGCCCCAGGGACTGGACTTCTCTAGCTCACCACAGGACAAATATGGCCACACAGGCCTTACAGCCTCAGGGGAAACTCACAGAACACAGCGTAACATGCACTCGTATCACTAACATAACTGCACTTCTTTGTACATAATCCGTCTCTTCCAGTCTGTCAGCATACGTCATCTTCATGGCTAGTAGCACCATGCAGATGACCTCAAACTAGGGATGTGAAAGTATAAACGTGGACACGGTTAACCACGGAGCCTGGGCACAATGGTTAACGTGCATGGTTACACAGCACTTCCCCCCACGCTGCTGCCTCTGATACAGCATGGGGGGAGTATGTGTGCCCCCCGGAGCTGCCTCCCACCCCCCCCCCCCCCCCCCACACACACACACATAAATGTGTAACCACTGAAATTTTCAGTAGTTTATATGTTTACCTGAATAAACGCATCTTAACATTCCTACCTCAAATTAGCCTTTGCTTATCAAGGATAATCAATTATCTAATCCATCACAGTAGACCTTCTTTCTAGTCATCCTTGGCTTTTCAACTATCAGGCGAGGATCAAAGCTCTGAGGTCAGTTTTCCTATAAGGCTACACTGCAGTTGGTAGCACTGGGATTTTTGCCCTCAAGCTTTTCATTTTGTGACTAAGTCAAGAATCTTTTATTATGTCATATTCCACATAGACTAATTACAGCAAGTGTTTCTATAAATAACGACCTCAAAGTGTATTCAGCAATCAGTGTCTTAAGCGCTGGCCTTGACATAATCTTTTGCCAATACCACCATATATATTTCGCTGGATAGGTTGTATGTGTTTATTTTGTAACAATATAAATCTGAAAGGAACTTTCTAAATGAATCTTTAAAGATGCTCCAAAACAATATTTGGATTTCACAGAAAGCTTAATGAACGCATCCATCTAGGTACTTTTAGAACTAGATATGAGTAACAATTTATATGGCACATTCCCTCATATACAAGTTTGACACTATCAGCTTGGGCTTGAATAAAGATATTAACTGGTTAACACACTACAAAATCAATTTCCCCTGCTTTTGATATTCACATTTACCCATCAAGAGCTATAAATGGGACACATCCAGCCTGACTCAATTAGCTTCATTAACACTGGTTCTACAGTTGACACGTAACTGCTTTTACTGGTATACATACCCTGGATCTGTCATTTCCACTCCAACTTATCTGATTAAGTGGTTTTACCCACAAAAGCTCACGATGTTTGTTAGTCTCTAAGGTGCCACAGGGATGATCGTTGTATTTAAAGTTACAGACTAATACGGCTACCCCTCTGAGAATTTACAATAAATCATTTTTTTAAAGAAATTCAAGATCCCTCCTGGTAGTTTATGCATGGTTAGGTCATGGTTTTCCTATTTTAAGCGATTCGCTATTCAAAATGATTTATTTGCAACTAATGTATGAGAATCATTATTGTTCAGTAGTGTTTTCTTTGTAAATATTTGATATTCTCGGTTGTTTTGATTGGATGCATATTCACACGGTATGTTCCTGTTCCCCGATTGGTTAACCTAATCAGATAACTTGCAAATACTTGCAAGCAACAAATTTAAAATTCTTTGTGCAACTATTTTCTGCAATATTTACTGAAAGATGTTTCCATAAACATTCTGGCTTGTTTATTAGAGCATTCAAAGGAAGTAAACACAGAAAGGGCATTAATGCAGCAAGGGAAAACATGCAAAATCACATTCACAGACGATTTCTTAGGATTTCACCAAGCTCATACATATGTAATAAACTCTTCTTAAGGATGGAACTTCTGCCACACTGAACGAAAGTGAACCTCAGACCAATTTAAGTTAGAGAAAAAATGAGCAACAAAAATCAACCCAGATAGTAGCACTATTCTCATGAGGGCACTACCAAGTTACATCACCCCTTCAACACTCCTCTCAGCCAAGTCTTCCCTGCCAAAGAAGGTGCTTTTCCTTACAGTGACGTAGGCAATCTACATTCATTATTGCACAATAATATCCCAGTGGATACAAGGCACAGGTAGTTTTCACTGTAACTAAGGGCTCGTCTACACTATGCGGAAGATCAACACTGCCATAGTCGATCTTCCAGGGTTTGATTTAGCAGGTCTAGCATAGACCGGCTAAATCGAACTCAGAGGATGCCTCCGTTGGCACCACTACTCCTGCTCCTCACGACAAGTAAGAGAAGCCAACAGGAGTGTTGGCTCCCATCAGCCTCCCGCCGTGTGGGCAGTGCGGAAACATGATGTAAGACACGTAAACTCCAGCTTTGTAATTTGTGTGTCTCACTTCAACCTTCTGATGTAGTGTAGACCAGGCCTAAGTGAGGTCTAAACCCCTGCTCACCCTCCCAGACTGATCATACACAGCTGTAAAAACTACAGAGCCTGACCTCCACTGGGATATTACAATGAAATCTCTAGATTGAGTCATCTTGCTATAAACACACATCTTTTTTGGGCAGCGACGGCAATGTCTTCACCTCTGAAGTAGAGCATGCACTTCCCTGGCTATTACCACAATCCAGACATCGGTTTCTTCAGCAACAAAAGGACAAACACCAACCTTTTCAGAGTTCCGAAGTTTCTAAAACCTCCCCAGCCTCTTGAGTTTTCAAAACCAGATTGGAAATCTCATGGACTACCTGTCTGGTGAGATGCTCCAATACCTGCTGCTTCTCGTCAAGCCAAAAAATGCCAGAAGGAAACTCAACTCTGGTGGTATCTGAGCAATTCCGTGTTCTCTCCCTGTGGCAGCTTGAAAACTAATGGGATGTCAGTGCTTGTCAAAAGGAGGCAGGTTTTTTAAAAAATATATCCCATCACCTCTCCTGTGCCGCAGTTAGTCCACAAAAGGGGGACGAATGCATTTTAGTCATCTTGGCAAAGAACTCTGAGATTCTTTGATGGTATGGGTCACTCCATCATTCCCTGTTCTATTCATTCTCTCTGAAGCACCCGGCATTGGCCACTGTCAGAAGGCAGGATCCTGGGCTAAAGATCTGACCCAGTATGGCTGCTCTTATGTTCTTATTCCCAGAGAAGAAATTATTACATTAACCAATGATTAGGCTGGCAATCACTTGTGACTACTGAGACTACTATGATTATTAAAGTCCTATGCAAATGCATTTGCCCCTAGCTAACATTAACTTGTCCTCCAACCTATTTTGCCCCCTTGTGACGAAGTGGGAACTGTGTTCATTCTGTTTGCTTTATGTTGCATTCGATTTCTATTGTCCTGTAGTAACTCCAGGGGTGTGCCTCAGTTTCCCTGGGCAATGCACCAATAGTGAAAGGGTGATGGGAATTTTGAGTGCGACAGCCTTCCCCACCTACACAATGGCTGATGCTTTCTGTAATCTGAGCCTGGAAGGAGGAGTGTGACCAGGTGACACCTTTTTGCCCGGGAAGCTGAACAAAGGCTGGAGGCGGGGCTGGCTGGAGGGGGAGATGGGCTTCTGAGTGTGTGAGTAAGTCTCGCTGGCTTGGGGGGCAGAGATGAGGGGGGCAGGCTCAGAGCCTGAGCTCTGAGCCCCCTTCCCCTCTCTGAGCTCTGAAGCCCCTCTCCCCAAGATGGATTTTACTGACTACTTCTGGTTCCTGTGCTGACAAGTCTGTTCTACGCTGTGTCCCTGCAGACTAATAAACCTTCTGTTCTACCTGCTGGCTAAGAGCCACATCTGGCTGAGACACCCTTCCCTCCTCTTGTGTCCTTATATTCATGTTTTGTGTATTGTCCAAGCCCTAGACTGCATGTGATCTCTGGAGCAGACACTGTCTTTGTGATAATTACATTAACTCCAACACTATTATCCTGATGAGGAGCAATAACCCCACGGCAAAGAGTTACGTATTCTGCACAGTTCCCATCAGATAGGCAAGATTTTCATTTTCCTCTCCAGAAGGGGCTTGGGAAACCAGAAGGGAGCCTACCACTCCTCAGTAAACCAGCGCCCCAAGCCAGCACACACATGATAAGAGCTCTGGACGCAGCAACTCCAGCCCTGACATCCCGGATCAACTGCTAATTGCTTTGTTCTTGCCATGAGCCCAGTCTACTCCTGGAGTAGCTGCAAGTCAGCGTTGTCAGGGCAACGGCCGCACAGGTGGGTTTACCTACAAAAATGTGCATTCATGCCAGGGGACGCGAAGTTAAATGATAGTCTGCACGTTTGTGGCAGACATTGATATAAAAGGAGGACTGTCTCCATTTGACCTTCTGCTGTCCAATGTCTAAAAAAACAAAAAAACGGGCCTCAGAAATAAATGGCACAAAATGAATAGACATCAGTGTCTGTTATGATCTGTCCATACTTTAACTAGCAGATAGTAGAGCCAAAAGGAAGTAAAGGAAAGAGAAAAAGATGGAGCAATGGACAATGCTAAAACTATTTCCTTATTTCATGTCTAGAATAGATAATATCCATCTGCAATTCACCAATAAAAAATTTATATCAACTAGGCCAGGTCTACATTAGACCCATCAGCTCAGCTTTAGGTACACAACTCCAGCTACGAAGAATATATAGCTGGAGTTGACTTACCTCAAGCCGAGCTTGATGGTGTTTCCACAGCAGGAGGCCAACGGTGTTTGACAGTGTTTCCACAGCGTGAGGCGCTCCCGTCAGCTTCCCTTACTTCTTGCAAAAGGAAGCGTACCAGACACTGGTGAGGGCACCCTCTGAGTTTGATTTAGTAAGTCTTAACTAGACTCGCTAAATCGAACTCCGGAAGATCGATCACAGCAGTGGCGATCTTCTGTGTAGTGAAGACAAGCCCCTAGGTTTCATTCATAAATGTTGCTTTGGCGAGAGAAGAAATATCCCCCTGCATACATATGACCCATCTTTTCTATGTTAGTTATATCCCACTCTAAGAGGGTTGTCCACCTGTCTGGCCCTGCAGTGATGAGACCCATTCATGTACCTAAAGAGAGGGAGTGGGAAAACTGGAATTCCTGGTCCAAAACTCCTTGCACATTCCCAAAGATCCAGATCCACATCTGAATGTTGAGAGTCAGAACCCTGTCCAAAGTGGGGAAGTTTGGCCCTCTCTCAGGAACTGAACTGGGTATCTTTTACTTTTGCCAGTTAGTTACAGCTGAACTTCTACAAATTTGCAACTTGGATTCAAACTTTATTCAAGTTCGAGCATTCAAAAGCCCGATTTCATATCATCTGTAGTACGGTAGCACCTCAGAGACCTAGTTGTGAAGCAGCACTCCATTTGTACTCCATGCTATACAGACACAGCACAAAGAGATGGTCCCAGACCCAAAGAGATTCGGGCTATCAGAACGCTTGAAAGACTCGTCTGAGCTTTCCCAGGAGAACAAACTCCAACTCATATGTAGCTCCTGCCTCTGACTGGACTGGAAAGATTGTATGAGTGGTCTCTCTCAAGGCTCTCTGGCCTGAACAGAGCTAGCAAGCCCTGAGGAATGTCACCAAGTGAAAAGTAATGAAGATAAATTGTCCAAAACATTTTCCAACCTCCAAAAATAGTTTTGTTTGAACGTAGGGGTTGCCTGGGGCTCAGGAGAGCAAGCTCTTCCTGTAGCCCGTGTCCTTCATAATTCCACAAAAGTTTTACCTCAGGGGTGGAGTACCCCCGGCTTGCCTGAATCTGGCCCCTGAGGCTCAGGGCTCCCCCCAACACTGGGGAGCTCACACTGGTGAGGGGTGGGTTTTTTTTGTTTCTCACTTGTGAGCAGCCCCTGACTGAATTTTCTGTGGGTCAGTGGCTCCGAGGCAAAAAAGGTTCCCCAACCCCACTTTACCTGGTGCTCCCTCTAAGACATTTGACCCCACCATCTCTGGGGGCCCCCATGTATACTGCCTCCCTTTCCATTGGTCGAACTCGTTGGAGCAGGGAGCATCTTGCTCTGACTCAACCGGCTGGATGTTGTAGTTGGCACCCTGCCGTCTGGGGTGTTTTGCTGAGGGAATCAGTTCAGTCTTTCTGGATAATGAGAATTTTGCCAGGCTACAATTCCAATATGAACTGAGGAAATTGCAAAGTTTTCATTGGCGAGGCGACACAACCTTGAGGGAGCAGGCAGCCTCCGAAAACTCCACACGAGCCCAAATTACAGAGACCACCGCTGCCACAGGCTGTCCAGCCTTGAATTGCTTCTTGTGGTTCTGCAGTGCCTGACCACATACTCAGGTTTTATATTTTCTTTACCATCCCATTAATCACTTCATGTCACCGGGCTACAGCGAGTTTTGGGCTGAACACTGATTATTCAGTATCCAAATCAAATAAGCTGCTTGTGCCCCAACCAACGGCTGCCTCGTTCCTATAGACTTTATTTTCCAGTTATGGTGTGAACATGATACACATGTAAATGACAAGGGAAGGACAATTTGGGAAGCAAAATCTCTCTTGTTGCAAGCCACCACGCATGTTGTCAAAGACAATACAATCAATAACATCTATCCTCTAGCTCCATTCTGGCTGCTTGAATTTTCTGCCTTCGGGGTTTATACGGATTCATTTCCCTGTTGTCCCTGGAAATGAGGGAGAAGATCAGATTCTCCTAGAAACACATCTACACAAAGCTGGGCATGAGAGCTCACCGTAGGTAGCTCACCGTAGGTGCGTCTACACAGCAGGGCTTAACTCAAAATAAACTACACAAATTCAGCTGTGTCAATTGCATAGCTTATCTTGAAATTGGGAGCATCTTCACCGCACTTATTTTGAAATAGAGCACTCTTCCTCTGACTTCCCTTAATCCTCGTACAATGAGGGTTACAGGAGTCGGAGTAAGAAGTCCTCCAGCTTGACAGTATTTTGACATTGTTATGAAAAAACTGCCTGCTGTGTAGATGCGGACTAAGTTATTTCAGAATAATGCTAGTTATTTCGAAATGATGTTGCTGTGTAGATGTACCCCGTGAGACTCTTACACAGCAGCCAGTATGTAAAAAAAAGAAAACGTTGGAATAAGTTACAGGCTTGAAGATTTGTTGGTGCTTTACAGGGGCCAAAACAGAGATCATAGCTCAGTTTTCACTCAGACCTAGGGAAAGGTAACAGGATAGCACAGTTTCCCGGAAGCAACCTGTGAGGAGGTATTGACCGGCTAGGAAAGGATTGAAGGGATTCAGTCACAGAAGCAGGCTATAAGAGACTGTGGCTAGGTCTACACTGCAAAGAAAAGTCGGAAAAAGATACACAAATGGCGAACCACAATTTGCGTATCTTTTTCCGCTTTTTTTCCGAAAGAGTCTTTTCCGAAATGTGGCCTGTCTACACGGGGCCACATTTTGGAAAATCCTCCTCTTTCGGCACATCCCTTATTCCTCCTACAATGAGGAATACAGAGATGGCGAAAGAACACATCCGCTTTTTTGGAAACTGTTCCAAAAAAGCAGACGCATTCCTTGTATCCCGGAAAAGCTCTGCAGTGTAGACAAAGCCATTGGGAGTAACTAAGGAGGAGAGAGGATCTAGGGTGGGGGCTGAATACTCTTGAGAGAGGAGCCAAAAAGCAGTCAATCCTGGATAGAAGATTAATATATACTTTCTCTTATTGTTTTCTTGGTGCACAAAGACCAGCCCCAGGAAAAGGAGGGATACGTTGACTTTCTACAGTGTGCGTGTGGTATCAGTGAAGCAGGTAAAAGCCGCTTATCGTCGTTGCATAAGGGCTGAGAAAGGACCTCAAGATTTGGCCCAATGCTAGCTAACATATTTGTAGGTGAGGTACGCTTCATTGTGCACACGTGGCATCTCAGGGTGAAAGACTAATGAAAGGGCGAGGGAGAGGAAAGAATGAAGAAAAGCAAGGATGTTTGGAGGGGGAAACAACTCAGACTATCATTGCCATAATTAGTGGAAAGGTGTAATATCCCAGTCACCTAAAAAGCAGATTCAAGAGAGGCCAGTGAAGGACCAGAGAACACTTGAGAGAAATTGTTCACCACCACCAACATGGACCTCAACAATGTTGCATAATTCAGTGCTGCATGACTTTAGTTTCACACAGGAATTACTCCCTAGTTACTCCACTCCTTATACCAATGCATGCAGTGTGCTCTGGAAGAATGAGCACAAGTCTAGGAGCGAGAAAATCCTGAGTTCTAATCTGGGTTCCACCACAACTTCCATGAGTAGCATCTGATCCGTGTTAAATACTGTTTGAATGACAGGGCCTGATCTGATTGGACCGGTGTAAATCGGGAGTAATTCCATGGAAGCCTGTAGAAACAGACAACTGTAAAACCAGTGAGATCAGAATTAGGCCTAGCTCTCTCCCTCCACCTCGCATCATGCTCCTTACTTACCTGTTACTTAATCCAGAATCTACACCTCTACATTCATGTCCATACGGGGCACGAGAAGCATAGCAGGGACACTGACTGTTTGGGATGGGTGTCTGTCTCACTTTTTCCAGCAGTGTTTCCATGAATGCTCACTGCAACCCACATTGTTTTTCACAGAACCATTTCAGTGCATTCACATGACCTGTCACTATACCTCAGTATTGGGGGATTCCTGGAGCTGTCCCACAAGGTCTAGTACCATTGCTGAAGCCAAAGATAAGGTCCAACAATGTGGTATGAAGACAGGAGGACTAGCAACATAGAGGCAGATGTCCATATGAGGGAAAAATCATCCCCAGCCACAGCTCCCAAGATTGTTCAGCTGGACCTGAGCTAAAAACCTCATCTCAGGTGTTGCAAACCACCCCCGTAACCAGTGCTTGCCTAATGTCTGGGATGAATGCTGTGACAATAGATAGTTGCACAATGTTTTCCAACAGAGGAGATAGCATCTGTCACGGTTTGAAAAAATGCATTTCACCTAGTAGGTTCTCATCAGTAGAGCCCTGCGCTGATACAAAATTTGTATCTACATCTGTAGCCACAAAAATGAACCACAGATATTTGCACTGACATCCGCAGATGCAGATACCCACCGAGATAAAGCGGATATCCACAGATCAAAATTTGTATCTGCATCCATATCTACAAAAATGAGCCGCGGATAGCCACATCCATATCTGCAGATATGGAAACCCATGGAGATAAAGCGGATAACCGTGTGTTTGCAGGGCTCTACTCATCACACACAGCCACCTAAGCCTTGTTAATAACAATGTCAAATTAGTTTAGCAACCAGACACCTAACACTGCTCAATATGAGTCCCCAAGTCCCTGTCCTCCCTTTAGCACAAAACCCAACATACCCAGTGGGAGAATTTCTCTCTCTAGTACAGCAGGTTGTTTCAGCCCTGAGTTTCAATACAAATGTGACTGCTCCATGACATCTGATTCCCAGTTTCCCATGTTCCCATTAGTCAAAACAAATCAAATTAAAACCCCCATACTTGTTTTGACATTTTTCTACCATGAGTCACACAAGAGCTGCATTGGGTTGTGTTTGAAAAAATAACCATTCAAGACTGCCAGAAAACCCCTTTGAGAAAACATCCTGATAGGTTTCCATAGTGCTTGGACAGCACTTCTTGTGTGCTAGAGAATACTTCACTGCTAGTGTGTCAGTAGCGCCCATGCTATAAGCTACGGAAGAATGGCTAGATGGAGCCTAATGGTTTGGTTTTCTTCCAAGGCTCTAAAACTTCCCACACGGTGATATTAAAACCCAGCCGAGTCCTCAGACAGGTCTGAAGCCAGAGGTTGCTTTTGGAAAGCCTCAAACTCCTCACTGTCTGGGCCTGTAGCCACTTTGCAAATGGTGGATCTGCAATGCTGGCAGCATGCTAAACCTTGCTCACATATTCCTTCCCCCCTCACCCCTAAAATTTCTAACTGGTTTTTTTTTGAAGAGGGGTATATTAAAGCTTTGGGTTGTGCAAGTGTTTATGTGGTGCACAGCTGGGGAGTAAAAAAGGTTTTACAACACTGCTCCATAAGCATCAGCAAAGCTTATGTGTTGATGAGTGTGAAGTTAAGGACTAGAGCACTGGTCCTTCAACTCCTTGCACGGCACATGGAGAGAACACAGTCGTAGAACATAGAATCATAGAACACTAGACTGGAAGGGACCTTGAGAGGTCATCTAGTCCAATCGCCAGGACCAAGCACCATCTAGACCATCCCTGATAGATGTCTATCTAACCGACTCTTAAATATCTCCAGAGATGGAAATTCTAGAAACTCCCTAGGCAATTTATTCCAGTGTTTAACCACCCTGCCAGTTAAGAAGTTTTTTCTAATGTCCAATCTCAGCCTCCCTTGTGACAATTTAAACCCATTGCTTCTTGTCCTATCATCAGAGGTCAAGGAGAATAATTTCTCTCCCTCCTCCTTGTAACACCCTTTTAGGTACTTGAAAGCTGCTCTCATGTCCCCTCTCAGTCTTCTCTTTTCCAAACTAAACAAGCCCAGTTCTTTCAGTCTTCCCTCATAGGTCATGTTCTCTAGACCTTTAATAATTCTTGTTGCTCTTCTCTGTACCATCTCCAATTTCTCCACAACTTTCTTGAATTGTGGTGCCCAGAACTGGACACAATACTCCAACTGAGGCCTAATCAGCGCAGAGTAGAGCAGAAGAATGACTTCTCGTGTCTTGCTCACAACACACCTGTTAATGCCTCCCAGAATCATGTTTGCTTTTTTTTGCAACAGCGTCATTGTGTCCCTAGTGCAAGTGTGAGCACCAGGTGCAACGGCCTTTGTGAGCCCATAGCCTGCCCCCTTGCATTCATGAAGGCCAGGTTATTAAGGGGTGGGGAATGGGCCTGTCACAGGAGATGTGGGCTTGAGTCATAGAATCATAGAACACTAGAACTGTAAGGGACCGTGAGAGGTCATCAAGTCCCATCCTCTGCCCTCACGGCAGGACCAAGCACCATCTAAATCATCCCTGAATGAAGTCATCATCACACTAATGAGGTAGTTAGCTATTGGTCCCCCTCTCAGGCCTGAATTCTGCCATTACTGGGGTAATTCGGAAGCTATACAGAAACATTCTCCCTGCAGCATGGGTTTCCCTCTGAGCTTCCTGGCTTGATCATCACTTCTTACTCCAAGTTTATGCACGCACTAGATCAAGCGCTTAATCTACTCAAGGCTTTTAATCAGCTCTCTGAATTTTCTGCCCCAGGAGATAAGGACAGAATCTAATTTCACAGATTAAAGGAGGGAGAGGGGAAAGTTGGCTCCCAAAGTTATCTCAGGATATAAAGGGGATTAGACGCTTAGCCATGGGGATCTCTCTCTTCACATGGTCAGAGTTGAATTTATTTTAAAAGTTCTGGTCGGGAAGGAATTTTCTTCTGGAGCACATTGGCAGGGAACCCAGGGGCTGAATCACCTAACTACAAAGTGCTCAGCACAAATCAATTGCTTCAGCCACCAATCGAGGAGATGCAGCTACGATTTCAACCATTTGTGCAAGTTTGGCCAGTGCTTTCCAGCAAACAGAGATATGGATGTATAATTACAGCTGCGTTAACACAGGCCTGGGGAGGAGGACATTCCAGGAATAGTCAATGGAATTTTTCAAATAGATTTCCCTTTGGGAGGTTCACAAATATTCATTCTGTCAAGTTTCAGTAGCATTCGTGTCCACTGAGGGAGAAACTCACCACTGTACAGTAGACTAGCATCAAGAGCCCAACTTCCTTTAAGTCCCATTTACATTTGGCAGGTTCAGCCCTGCACATATCAACAGAAATCCTGGTTCAACATCAAATTCTGTTTAGAGCCGGAAAGATCACTGAGAACAGGGCTGAAGCGGTGCACACGTTTCCACTGACGGCGAATCTCATCCCAACAGAGCAGTTCGGAAACTCAAGAAAAGCACTTTTGTCCATTTAAATCAGAAATCTGGTTATGAATGACACCCAACTAGGTAACAGAAATATTGCCACGTGTCTTATTATAGCTAAGTAACACAGCTCAATAGACAGCAGAGTGAGGGCTAACAAGTCAACATTTGCAGAAAAAAATTGCTCAAAGAATGCATAAATGGAAGGGAAAATATTGCTGTGCTTGCAGGCATTCCAAGGGGAGAAAAAGGCAAAATTCAGCAAATATATTATTCACCCCCAGTTATTCTCTCATCTCTATATATGTTTCACTGCAGCAGTTATGTACCTCCTCCTCTGAGACCAGTATGTGGTTAGGCTTTGAAAACAACAAGGCCAACTAGAGCATTTTTTCCATGTTCTCGGAGGTGGCTGATTCAGAAAGAAACATGCACATAACAAAACCCCGAATGAGCTCCTTCCAATATTCTGCACAACTCATTAGGAATATCCCCTTCCAGCTCCCGTCCCTGGAGTGGTGTATTTGTGGCCAACATAGACGTTCGATTCTGACTGTCTCCATAGGAGTTAAGTAGTCCACCTGCACACTAGGGACGTCTGGAGTGGTCGATGATTTTCCTTTGCATTTTGGCGAGGAGCCCAGACTGCTTAAAAAAAAAAACCCACCACGTGGAATGAACATGTGTTTTGTCTGTTCATACCAAAATGAATGTGAAGTGGGCAGAACTCTGTCAACCAGCAGAGGCTCTTACAAAGCACAGTTTATGTATGCTGGGTCAAATCTTCATGTCTTGACTTGTTTCTGTGGGAGGTGATTTGCATAAGGAGCCAGCAAAAAAGGGGACAGAGCCTCAGAATTTCACCTCATGTGGATTGTTACAATCAAACGTCTTGTGCATTGGAAATTGCTGGCTAACTCACTGTGTGCTCCCTTCCCCATCACAGACACGGAATGCTGTTACAAGGGAATTAATACAGGTTGAATCTCTCTAGTCTGGCACTCTCTAGCCCAGCAACATCTGTGGTCCAGCATGATTTCAGTTAGCCAGATGTCCACTTATTGTGAGTATGGCCAAGTGTCCCACCGCCCCATAAAGGTTGATTACAGCCGCCAGGCCTGGCTCTCAGTGTTCTGTGCTGTTATTTAGCTCTAATTGACCCTTCAGGCTACATCTACACTGCAGAGTTTTTGCACAAAAATGGCCGTTTTTGTGCAAAAACTCGTGGAGCATCCACACTACAAGCGCATTTTTGCGCAACAAAAAGTACAGTAGGTTGTCGGAAGACAGAGATTTTTGCCCAAGAGTCATTCCTCTTTCTACGAGGAATAAGCCTTTTTGCGCAAGAGATCTTGCACAAAAAGTCATGTGTGGACGGAAAACAGGGGTTTCTTGCACAAGAAACCCCTATCGGAAAAAGCAAAGGTGCTCTGATGGCCATTCTTTGAATGGCCATCAGAGCTTTCTTGTGCAAGAGCATCCATGGTAGTGTGGACGCTCTCTTGCACAAAAGCACATGGCAGTGTGGACACACTCTTGTGCAAGAACTTTTTGATGCGAAAGATCTCTTCCGCAAAAAGGTCTTGCGCAAGAAGCCTGCAGTGTAGACGTAGCCCAAATGTCCTCTAAAAGCCCAGTAAGCCGTGGAAGTGTTGGTAATGCTGCTAGGCAATATTGACCTCCCATAATTCAGCAAATTCTCTGGTTTGATACCGGTCAGGTCTTGAAGGTGCCAGACTAGAGAGGTTCAACCTGTACCTTCAAGAAACCTTATCTTGGAACAATCCAACAGAGTTTAGTGTAGGATTTAAGCCAAGAGCAGTCTAATTTCTGAGGTATTGATCCAGGACCTGATTCCCCCCAATGATGTCCCTTGGGAATTCATTTACAGCTGTGCAACACTGGCCAATCAGAACAAGAGTGTCTTCTACCCACTTTCACTGGTATAAATAGATCCAGTGACGGGGCAAGGCAGGAAAGAATCGGGCCCTCAGTCATTACTCAGTCTTTATGCAGGCAAACTTCTTTTAAAGTCAGTGGGAATTTTTCCACAGACAAAGTACGGCCTGAGGCCATCGTGGACATGTAGAAGATACCCCACCCCCACATGCATGAGGAAGAGGACTGCTGGCCGCTTACTAAAGCTCAGTAGGAGTTTTTGGTTGGTTAGCTCCCAGTATCAAACGGAAAGGGGATGGTCTTTGAGAAAGACGGATCCTGAGACTGACAGGCCCCAGGAACAATAGGAAGAGGCCAGTGTTCCAGGTCAGCCTGATTGCCAGGCTGGGCAGGCCAATGAGGGAGTGAGGAGTCTGGGGCCAGTCCCATCGTCTTCCGTGTCAGCGAAATTTCCTGTGTCAGATGCAGTGGAGACAAAAAAAAAATTCCTCAGTGCTTCTTCTTTATCACCACCACCTTAGCCCTGAGGGACCATATTAGGGCTTGGCCCAACAATGATAAGTTACCAGGCTTTACTATTTGGACATCACAATGATGTTCAATGGCGCAGCTAATGTTCCATCCACCAGTGCCTGACATGGGGAGAACCCCAAGGGCTTATTCTGGGAGGTTTCCCTTGAATTCAGCAAGGGTTTTGCCTTCCCAGCTACTGCAGAACCAAGCCCTGAGCAGGACACTGCAAAATCTGAGCCCTGGACTAAAACACAATGCTTAAAAGTCCCATAGAAATGTCCACCTAAGCACTGCTGCATAGCTGGACTATAGATCATCCTTCATTTTCCAACTCTCTGTTTATTCTATTTCCCCCCCTCTTGCCCCGTGATTAGCTCATGGGAGTTTGTAGCAGATGCTTAGAGCAGGCACAGCAAGGTTAGTACACTAAGGGCTCCATCCACTTCTTCATATGTAAGGAAAAAGGGGGCCTATTTCCAGCGAATGTGCTTATGCTTCAGAAATCCTAATAAAAAAAGTAATATATGCAAGACCCCCTGCAGAGAGTGGGGAAACGCACACCGACCTTAAGGCTAAAGCAATGTTATCTCTGTTGTTACTCTCAATAATAGCTTTTCAGTATCACGTTGTGATGTTGTCAATAAGTTTCAGCTGGAAACCGCATTCCAACACCAAGAGCTTTGGGCTTTGACCTCTTGTTAAAAGCTACCTCTCCAAAAACCCAAACGTGCTCTAATTGCTCTCTTCTTCAATGTTCGTTTAATACATCAGATCCCTCTGCAGTACCTCTTCCAGAGCCCTCTTTGCCTTCTCCTCCTAGGAAACGTACATATCAGAAACTCCACTGTAAATCTTGGCATGATGTCACTACAGGGACAGGTTTCCAACATTACATCACCCCATCTGGGCTGAAGATCAGAATCCTGCATCTCATAATTTCCATGGAACAAACTAAACCCTCTCTCTCGCTCTCATTATTAACAGGACAAAGTGAATTAAAATTGAAACCATAAACTAAAAGAATAATGATTCTACATCTAATGTTATCCATCAAATATAATGAGCCTGCATATGTTATCTTTTGCCAACAGCCAGTGTTCAAATGCAGAACTCTGCCAGGCAAATGTCAGGAGTAAACATACAGAATTTTGCTGCCCAAGTCTTATAATTCCTTTGGTGGTCAGAAATAGTCTTGAAGGACGAAGTTTACTGTCATGAAACCACTAAACTTACCGCATTAGAAAGCTTCGGCTGGTGGGTTTTTCTGTGAGGCCTACTTGGTAGGAGGCATTCTTAACCTCAAGAAATTCTGGACAATGGCCAGCCCAAGCGTGGGCCACCAGGGACGGTTAACCTATGCTGGATCACACTATCCAGAGACAGAGAAGATGGGGCATAAGAACCTTCACTGTAAGGATGGAACTTCAGTTTTCCTCATGCTTTCTCCCTGTGGACAGGCCTCAGCCATTCCAAACTAGATGGAGCTCCTCAGTGCTTCTCAGAGGCTATGCAACAGGCAGTTAGTGAAGCAAAAATGAGGCTCAAATTTCCTGCTGCATTGGGGGCAAGTCTACACTACAGAGAAGACTGACCCTCTGGAGGTTGATCTTCTCGCGTTCAAGTTAGCAGGATTAGTGTAGACCTCCCCAAATTGAATGCGGAGGGCAGCCCCCACTGGCATCCTATACTCCTCATTCTGCGAGGTGTAAGGGAAGCCAAAGGAAGCATGTGCTTCCATTGGCCTCCTGCAGTGTAGATGCTGCAGCAGCTCAGTTTAAGGTAAGCTGGATCCCGCTATGCATTTTGCGTAGCTGGGTGGTGTACCTTAAGCCGACCTGCCTGGTCTAGTGTAGACTTAAGCCAAGTGAGGTGTTCTTCCACGGAAACACACTAGCACTGGTCTGACATTTTAGAACGTTCAAATTGTGACCAAAAAGTCAATTTTCTCAAGGTTTTTTGGTGAAAGCGGCACCCCGATTTTCAACCAGTTCTAATATCCTCCCTACTAGCTCTGCACTTCAGATGCTTGACAAACTTCCTTTCCCTTTCTAAGCATTGTCATGGTTACGAAGAAGAACGATCTGAACTGAGGTAGCACACTGAGGCCCTAATAACAGTTGAAGCTTGACTGGCCCAGGAGCTGCCCAGACACATATTAAAACATTCCCTGCCCTGAAGAGCCTTACCAACCAAGGCACTGAAATGGAAATGAGATCCATGCCAACCAACCATTGCACCCATGCGGATTATACTGCAGAACCAGGCCTTAGTTTAAGATAAAATGCAGCAAATGAAGTTAATAAACAATAAAAGAGAAGACAGAGGGATGGAAATAACCGTAAGATCCTTCATTTTGCTCGGCTAGGCACACAACTTAGCCATATTAAAAGGTAAACTATCTACAACCTAAATGTTAAACCTTAATAAGAGTGTTTTTATGATCTGCTTGAACAATAAGGCATGTCTCAGCTAGCACTATAAGCAAAGGCCAAGAGAAATTGCACCTCAGAGAGCTGCAGTTATCCACACAGGCACAACATGGTTTTATACCAATTATTAATGGAATTTATAACTAAAAATCAGGAAGTACAATGGAAAAAACCCTGTATCCTCGCATTCTTTGACCATTACTGGCGTGCGTATGCCACCACAGTCTGCCTCCACCAATCTCAAAGCTTTACTTAAGCCCAGAGTTCAAAACCATTAATCCCCCAATAAATCTAAGTGAAATGGAGAATTTGAGCAAGCCCATGTATAGTAACAGAGAATTCGTTTACTGTTTCCATCCAAATCTTAAGACTCTCTCCTGAGCAAGTGCCTCGCCTCTAAAGGGTCATGCAAGTCATATGAAATGGTGTCCCTTTCGGAATTCAAAACACAATTAATCTGAAACCCAGGTTACCAGAAAATGATTTGCAAAAGTCTTAATTCTTCTTTAGCATTACATACAGCTTTCTTGCTACGAGATAGATATTCCCTGACAAAACAAGACATTGTCTCTCTCTCAAGCCATCCTGTATGTAAGACCTTGCAAACTGCAGCAAGATATTATATTTCGGTTTTGATCGGATTGACAACATTGCTCGGGTTGTGGCACAGAAACCTCATAGTTAATCGTGAGCCTTTCCAGTGACAGAATCTTAAGACATTTTTTATAACGTTACAACTATGGAAGAGTCTAACCTGGTGATTTAATCCATATGCTGCAAGCACATGGTTGCACCCGAAAGGCCCCCTTGAAATAACAATAGCAGATCAAGTGAAGAGAAACCCAGCTATTAAAATTATGAATTACTAGGAGATTGGGGAGAGTTATAGACATCTTTCATAAAAAAAGCCCCCAAAGAGGCGAGATCAGAATGTTTTATTTTCCATCGTTTCATGCCATGTTATATACTTGTGGCGTAAAACGTTGACTTGCCTTGCATTCCGTTAAAGGCTTTGCAGCAGAAGTGAAATAAGAGTTGGCAGGCCCAATAAAGCCAGTAGCCAGAGCTGTAAATTAACTTCTTGCAGCTGTCTACTGAAGTCGTGAAAAACACACTGGAACATGTCTCTGTGGTTCATCTTAACAGAGAAATTTAGGTCAGTAAATTTTGATTTAAAAAATAAAGCCCTTCTACGGAGACTCACAAAAAGTTAATAAGCAAGAGTTCAGCCAAGTTATGCCCCGCCCCCTCTGAATTAGGCCCCAAACCTGCAAACAGGCATCCATGTGCTCAACATTATGCTTGAGATTGGTCTCTTTGGGTCGGTCTAGATGTCAGTGTCCGGGTGTAAATTTCCGCCGGAAAAGACATATCCACACTAGCTCCAACAGAGCTAGTGCACTAAAAATAGAAAAGTTGTAGTGGGAGGAGCTATCCTCCTGAATGCATCCCTAGTGTCTTGGATAGGATTGGACTTAGGGCAGCTAGCCTTTCCCAATGCCCGTGCTGTTGCGGTTACATCTTTAATTTTTTAGCATGCTACCTCAAGCCTCTTCGTGCCAGAATTTACACTTCCAGCTCAAGTGCAGATATACCCTTTGAAATGAGTGGGGCCACTCAGATGTGCAAGTATCTGAGGGGTAGCCGTGTTAGTCTGAATCTTCATAAACAACGAGAAGTCCTGTGACACCTTATAGACTAATAGATTTATTGAAGCATAAGCTTTCTTGGGCAAAGACCCACTTCATCATCTGATGAAGTGGGTCTTTGCCCAAGAAAGCTTATGCTCCAATAAAATTTGTTAGTCTATAAGGTGCCACAGGACTTCTCAGATGTGTAAGGCTTCCCAGGATCCGAGCCTTTGTTATTGGATTTAAAAAGAAATGCATTTTCCGACTGGGCTGCCTCTGAAATCACAACTGCTGTTCGTACTGGTATGATAGAGTGTCGCACACAGGAACACGGAAGACACGCAAACTTTCAGGAAACTGGGCTCCAGATCGGAGTATGATGCAAACCCTGTGGCTAGGGCCCCGTTTACAATTCCTATTTCCCCTTTGTAACCTGAGAACCTCTGGATACTTTACAAATAATTAACGATCTAACCTTCCCAACAGTGCTGTGGGCATAGCAGTCGGATCCTTTTCCATTTGGGAAAACAGAGGTGCAGGAAAGTTTTTTGGATTTTTTTTGGAAAAACGCTGTTCCGAAAAAAAGCGGCAGCCATGTTTATGCTAATGAAGTGTGGGATATTTAAATCCCTGCTTCATTAGCAATTTCGATGTGCCTAATCTACATCTCTCTGTCGACAGAGAGGTGTAGTCTAGACACACCCTGAGTTATCTCATCGCATAGCCGGGGAAACAAAACCATACCATTATTTTAGTAGCCAATGCTAGCCAAGCAGGTGGGGATGCAAAAATAATCCAAGTAAACATCTTCAAGTATGACACACTTCTAAAGCTGGAAATGCTAAAAACTCAGCATGAATGAAGGGACTCTCAGGGAGCATGAATACAATGAGATGGAATCAGAGATACTCAACTTCAACAGTAATTTTTTAAGCATAAACAAAACCCAGGATTAAAGGTAAACTGGCATTTCAATGAGATGGCAGCACAGCACCTGAAAAGCACCGAGGTTTCAGTGAAGAACACGGACATTTCTATTTTGTTTTGTCTTGCAACTCCTTGAAACATTCAACAGCTTGAAAGCACATCTGGCATCTTGCCCAGATTTTCTAGCTTAACCCAATGCTCAAGGCCCTCCCATTATTTCTGATGTCTTGATTGCGCTGGTGCTCTTAGAAAAAGTAAAATCGGGAAAAGGAATAAAAAGCACCCAAAAAACAGCAGCACAACACCTCTTGTCCCAGGACAAAGATGTGGTTTTAGCTAATGACCGACCTTTCTGCTAGTCACTACACATCAATCAGCCAGTCACAATTTCCTTGCCTACAAATTCTATGACTTGTTTTGAAGAGTTTGGCAGACTGAGAAGGGAACAATCAGTGTTTCAAAACCGACTAGACCAATGTGATACAGTTAAATTATTCAGCTGGCCAGAATCAGCTTATTCTGTTTCTGGAGAAGCCAACTGTAAAAGAGATTAAGCTTAACAACAACATATACAGATGCAGGGCTTTTTGTGTATTCAGTTTACCCAGTAACTTCATTTAGCACTGAAGTCTTGAGAACCAACATTATGATCTATTCTCACAAGATAATAAGACAAAAAATATAACAACACCCCATATTCTTTGTGGAAACGCAGTACAAAATGTAGTAGGTATCAACACTGTACGACCCTATGCAACAGATCTTCTTTAGCATGGTTTTACAGAAATTGTTCTACAAAGCTAGATTTTGCCATTCATACTCACTTAAACAGTGGCAGGTGGGAGAGGAGGAGGGTGGGGGCTTCTCCAGCCTGGCCAGGCCATTGGTTAAGCAGTAACCATTACCAGGTGAAGCTTACTGGTTAACCAGTTAACCATTGACATCACTAGTACTCACGAGAAATTGCTCCTTGAGTCGTCACGTTGCTCAGTGTTGCTGCATTACTAATCCTGCATTGTGGTTAGAATTTAGCCCAGCAAACTGAATAGCAAATGATATACTTAGAATCCTAGGGTTGGAAGGTCATCAAGTCCAACTCCCTGCCCAAAGCAGGACCAACCCCATCTGACTTGTCCTAGCCAGGGCTTTGTCAAGCCAGGACTTAACCTCTAGGGATGGAGATTCCACCACCATCCTAGGGAAGCCATCCCAGTGCTTCACCACCCTCCTAGGGAAATAGTTTTTCCTAATATCCAACCTAGACCTCTCCCACTGCCACTTCCTATAGCAGTTTTCTTACAGCACACTATTGCAGGGTTACAATTCCCTCTTAAATTCTAAAGACTGGTTCAAAAGAACCTTCACAAAGGTGATAATTTTCTTTTACATTTTGTAGGACTCGTTAATGAGGCACCACATACTCATTCTGTCTAACCTGAGGCACTTCACTGATGACCATGGGACTTGGGTTCCAATGCCACCCAGTGGCGCATTTCAAGATCCTGAAATGGATGGGCTTGGATCACTTCATCCACTTCCGTCCAACAGCCACCTCTAGGAAAGAAGCCTAGTGCCAGAAACCTTATCGAACAGTGGGGGAAATCTTTGTTTTATGTCTAGGGTTTCTTGTCCTTCAAAACTAGAATGACATGGTCACTCTGATTTTCCAAAAGGCCACGATCACTGGCAAGTTGAACAAAGAAACCCTCTGAGTAAAGCCATCAGAGTGATCCTGGAGCACACAACTCACCAGTCAACTGGCTCAGGTCAGAGTCTTGCCATTCCTTGGTCAAGAGTGACAACATTCCAGCCAAATCTCTGCTGTCTGATGGGAAAGGAAGAGCCCAGGAAAGGATCTTCCCCTTCAGTGAACCCATCAATGGCTGCTGCAGAAGGTGAAAATTCGTTGGCGACAGCATACACTTCTGGGCTACACAAGCGATGGCACTGAGGACTCAGTTGCCAAAAATTCTATAAAGTACAACGGCACAAAGTCAAGCTTTACGGGCAAAACTCACATTGAAATCCATGGAGGACTTCCATGTGTAAAAAAACCAAACAAACCTGAATCGGCCCTGTGGGCATGCAGAGATCCGCAATACATGCACAAAGGCAGGTTTTGAGAAAACAGCAGAAGCACCAAACTTGGAAAATTTGTCCAAACCCGAGTCCTTGAACATCAGGATTTCTCATTTCCCCCACATCCCGTACACCTCAAAAACAAAGACCAGAGCTGACAAGATTCACAGAGGCCAGAGGACTCTCCTCACGCATGGGAGATCAGGGTGCACCACCCTAGAAGGTGTGGTGTGGCCAGAAAGCCCAGAGCTAGAAACATGGGGCATCTGAACTACAACCACTGTGAGGAAGTGTAACCCACACACCTAGTGTGGTTCACTGTCCCATGCAGTGGCACCTAGACCACATCAACAGCTAAGATTAAGAGACCACTACAGCATGGGTTAAAAGCATGCTGGCTTTTAGCTCAGAGAGTAGAGGCTCCTATACTAAGCTCCAGTAGTCCCAGGTTCACATCCGCCTGGTGGTGGTTGCAGAACCACAGCAGCATTTTGAATAAAAATGTTTGGTTTTCCACCCCCAAAATATGATTTTTCACAAAAACATCAGGGTGAATTCCAATAAGCTCTGCTCTTAACCTGTGGCTCACAGAGGGATTTGCAGCTAATAAAAAAGGAGCATTACATTTCTAATATATGTAAAATTATTCTTCCTAGCAAACAAGAGACCAGGTGAGGTAGAGGCAAGATGACTTCTATCTTTCAGCATAACTGAAGCCATAGGAACATTGGTTAGCATAGCCCAGGAGGAAAAACAGAAGTGTTAATCTTTCTGTGTAGGGTATTTCTTTTTTCTCTCTCTCAGATGGACGGTTTGTTTGCTGTCCCACCTCATCCTCTCATTCGCAGCCTGAGCCCAGCCGCCCTTCTCCAATCCCAGGGTGACAGCCTGTCCTGACATTTCTTAGCATTTGTAAACTTCTGTTTTGAACAACATCGCCGCACAAAACTTAACTTGTGTAACCTGGCTGCTGGCTTGGCCCCTTGTCAAGCCTACCCGGCACTCCGAGGGCTCGACAGAAACATCCACACAGCCTCGGAACGAACTGAATTTTAATGAGAGGAAGTCATTTTCCCACTGGAAGAATGCTGCGCGAGGGAAACATTTCGAACCTCCCCTGCACCAATTCCTGTGGCACATTATGGGATGGGGAGCCAGCCTCTTCATAAGTGCGGCTCGTCCTCCACTTCGCTTGTGACTCCTGCCAGCCTCTCAGTTCAGTCATTTCAACTTCCAAAACAAAAATCTATTCAAGATGGGTTTGTCCTGATGATGATTCAGACAAGCATGAAGGAGGTCTCCCTTCACTTGCAGCTCCCACTGAACCATGTTGAAACAAAGACAGCCTAGGCCCTAAACCCTCCAGACACTGCCACTCCCGGTTAACTGGGTCATCCCAAGTTCCCAGCACAAACTACAAACTTTTAACAGCCAAAAAAACTCCACAGCTGGGGGGAACATCCCCAATTAGTTGCTTGAGGGTTGCAAAACTATCCCCTACAAGAGTGACAGGAGCTTTGGTCTCGCTGTAACTGGATTCAGGGCCCTGAAATAAAAAATGTTCTAAAAATAGGTGCTTTTGAATGATTCACGTCCCATTCCCATTGCTCCAAACCAAGATTCTCTTCATACATATTTTCTGCTTACAGCTGCAGATTGCAAGGGGGGGGGGGAGGGGGGAGAGACTGAATAAAATTAGGTTACTGAGAAATGAAGGAAATTAGGTTACAGTCTGCTGCCTTCATGAAACCTTTTAATGACGTCCAATTTATAGCTATTGGCATCTTGATATTTCTGAGTGTGCTTGTTACAGTATCTTGCTTGCTATGCAGAGAAGGCAAAAAGAAGAAAGACACTAAAAACATATATTGAAGGAGGAGGCTTTTGTGGTCTGATGAATTATCCTTGTCAGCTATAATAATTGTTCCCAGCTTCTCTATATCTGCAATCATCTACCATATGTATATTGCAACCAGTGCTGGCACCATGGAAACAGCCTCCTTTGCTGATGGCCAAGAGGAGAGCTGGGTCCGTTTGTCCCATGAATCTGCTCTAATCAAGGCCACTTCATTACCAGCGAGGGCACTAATGTCTGACAGCCTGTAAAAGGATGCTGGAGGAATTAACAAAGCTTCGCCAGCTGCAAAAATATACTCTCTCGTCATTTTGTAGGGTGGCCATGGAGTCTCATTTCCAGCCTGTTTGGAGATAGGTCAAGCTTTTGGGGGCAGTAGAGAAAACCTTATAACTTCAGTCCTGTTCATCTCCTGGAGTGCACAGTTTCATATCACCACCAGACAGCGCAAACGGACTATCATGGAGGATCCTGTTCTTGTTTCATGAAAAATGGAACCGATCATTCTTGCTTGTTTGTCTGATGTAGTTTGGTTTGGTTTTTAACGATGGAGGATCTGCCATTTCCAACGGCTAAAAAAGACCCAATAAAAATGCAAGTTTCTCACCCAGCTTGGATGAGACTGATTTTTTAAGAGCCTCATGGGGTAGCCGTGTTAGTCTGTAACTTTAAAAAAAAACTTAAAAAACAAAGAGTGGTCCTGTAGCATCAAAGGGTGTGTCTAGACTACAGGGTTTTTTCGAAAAAAGTGGCCTTTTTTCAAAAAACTTCCCCTGTGCCTAGACTGCTGCCGCGTTCTTTCGAAAGTAAATCGAAAGAACGGGGCAGTTTTTTCGACCGCGGAAAACCTCGTTTTACGAGGAATAATGCCTTTTATCGAAAGTGCTCTTTCGAAAAAAGGCGCTATGTAATAAACTGTGCTTTTGAAAGAGAGCATCCAAAAAGCGCTTGCTTTTTTCGAAAGTACTGGTTGTAGTCTAGACGCTCTTTTTTGAAAGAGGCTTGCAGTCTAGACGTAGCCTTAGAGACCAACAAATATATATATATATATAGTATCATGAGCTTTCCATGGGCACAACCCACTTCGGCAGATAAGTGGAGCAAAACGTCAACTAGGTGCAGAGGGCCATGTCTCCTCTCAAAAATTATCTGCTTTACGGAACAACTCCGCTGAAATGCAGAATTCAGCCTGGTTGCTGACTATTTTTGGAAGCACACCCAACACATGTGAAAGACATGTCAGAACCCATTAAATTCTGCTTTTACTTTCCTCTTTAATTGTTAATCTTCCCAGGAAATGCCTATTAACTTAACGCCCTTAGAGATTCAGTCCTAACCAGTGTTCTCTGTAAGCTGAGCACATGGGTGGCCACCCAGGAAAGATTCAAATGCTGCCCAGCTGATTGGCAGAGCACCCACAGCTGGGTTTTCTGTTTCTACTGGAGGTGCACAACTGCACATGCATCAGTGCACAAAACAAAATGTATTCTATACCTGGATGGAAAAAAATAGAGGGAGCATTGGTTCTAACTCTCGTCTAACTGGGATCTGGCAGTGATGTGAGGTCAATGCATTTTTGCTCTGTTTACAGCAGAAGATCTTCTAGGGGTAGGTAACATTAAACAGCTCTAAGATTTTCTTTCCACATCACAGACAGCACAGTGTAGATTAGAGCTGACTTCACTGAACTATCATTATTCATATTGTTGCAGGAACCTTGCATGCCATGCTCAATTTGCTGCATGAGCTGTACTCAACTCTACCTCCAAACAAATGCAAAAAACTAACTCAGGGTGAGCTGCAAAATTTAATGGGCCTAATTCTGCACACACCTACTATAACTTTGCTCCGCTGACTTCAGCAGTAATGTTATTCAGGATTTATACTTGTGTAAATGAGAAGCCAACTTTGTCGTGTCTCCAGGCAGGAGACTAGGGTTCAATGCCATACACATGGAAGATGTAACCCCTCTTCCTAGCCAGGCCTACAGCCTTGAGAGCAGCACCGTGCTAAGCAAAGCATTGCCTTCCTCAGCCTTCACACCCTAGCCACGGGAAATAATACAAAGTTGAGAGCAGGGACTAATGGACTGTTATAAGATCAGAGCCCTGACCCCCCTCTCTATACTCTAGGGCAAACTATGCCCTGAAATTGCACAAACAGTCTCCTTGTTTGTATTCTTGACCAGAATCAAAGCAAGGGAAGGCCAGCCTGATTTAAACAACACCGACACGCAAGGGAAAAATGGGTTCCCTTCTCAGAACCCATTTCAAATGGCTAACATGGGACTCTATCCAGTGTCAGATTCTGATTTTAAGACAGGCCACTAGACCAACTGGCCCAGCGTTTCCTTTATAGGCTTCGCATTATGAAGCGCTGCTTGAATGTTGGATTCAGCCTCGCCGCTGACTTTCAAATGCACAGAGTGCTTGAGAGAGGCCCTCCGGTGCCAGGTAAATCCTGATTTTCCCTTCCGCAGGATCATATAAATGTGAAAGCCAGATTCAGAGGCAGCTTAATTTTTAAAACAACTGCTCTAAAGACTACAGTTATCAGGGTAGCTTCATTGGAATCCACTATCCAGCTGAGGATCCCACCCACAATTCTGATCACTATTAAAATAGGCATTTACATCCAAGAAATCCAGGGTGGGACATTTTTTAACACCAAGGCTTCCACACAAACCCATATGATGAGTCCCAGCAATGAACTTTATAAACCATTCATCAGCTCCAAGGCTTTGTACAGCATTTCCCTCCCATGCCTCACCCCTGGGCCACGGCGGTCGGACATCTGTGCCTTACCTCAAAGATCTCCTCGTCCAGTATCCGGGTCCCAAATACAATGATGCCGTTGATGTCAATGATGGGGTGGTCGCTTCGGTCCAAGAACTTTGTG